>CM072776.1:17415000-19915000 GCA_036936925.1 Cenchrus fungigraminus | reverse complement strand
ACGGTGCCAGAAATGCTTGTTGGTATTTGCTAAGCCTACAGAGAAATGAATGATCCGCAAGCGCACGGATACCAGTGAGCACTTCACCCGGGGTGATGTGTTTTAAAATATCGTATCCACAGGGAAGATGGGATGGATGTATCGGTTGACTAAGGATGGCAGTAGACTACTTTATGAGACTTTGATGGTATGGCACATATTTTAACAGGGGTAAGCCAAATGATAAAGTAATGATAATTTAGACAGGTAGAGGCACACGTGGAGCATAGAACATACTACTTTCTATTTAGATTAGAATTGGATTTACTTAAGAGGCACAAATTCTATGTAGCATACAAAGACTTAGTTATTCATCTATTCTATTGTAGCATATCATCACATATAGCATAGTCATGGATAAATGTGTGCACCCCGAAGATTACCCAAGAAGTTCAAGAACGAAACATGATCCTCCCAATAACCATTATCGACTAGTCTTATACTCGGGGGATGGATTGCAAAGGACACAATAGGCCTGTCACACATACGATCTACCACACAACCCGGAGCATAAGGTGAATCCGCAAGTAAATCATATCTAAGCACCATGCTTACATACTTTCTACTACCTAGTATACGCGCATATTATACTAGGAGCTCTACGAATAAGTGCGTGAAATTACCATTAATCATGACTATATCAAATATACTACTAGAACAAAGTAAGAACTTAGCAATTGCACACATAATATTGAAATAACACATAGTCATTGAGAAACAATATAAGAACTGGATCTTGATGACTTACAGATCTGGAACTGGAGCAAAGCTCAACTCTACTCGAATCTGACTTTCTATCTAGAACTAGGTTCTAGATCTAAAAATTAGATCTAGAACTATGAAGTAGCTATCCTATCTCTTGTGTATCCTCTTCTTCTCCTGCCCTGGCATCTTGATAATGATCTTCTTGATTGCTCTGATCGTCTCCCCCTCCAGGGGGTCTGGGGCTGCTTATATAGTCCGAAGGAGGAAATCTATCACCGTAGGATCAAACTGACCTAAACATGTGGTTTAGATTGACCCTCATAGGCTGTGGAGGAACCTTACAGAAGTAGGGCTGAGTTGGCGTCCGGGGGGGACCGGTCGGCCCCACCACAGGGCCGGTCCGCCTGTGGTGGGCCCCATCAGGGCCCCGCCTTCGCGTGGTGTCTTCTCGTTCTTTCTAGATACTTATTTTCTTGTAGCTCACGTTGGTTAAGTTCGGGAGTCTTTCAGAGCCTTCTAAATTTCATTCTTTTCGTATTTTCCTGAATGGTCCCTGAAATTATTCAATTCACCAAAACTCGCGGAATTCGTTAGTCCAAAGCCCTATACTACTGTTGAATTCTCTTTTTAATCCTTTTTCATGTGTTGTTGATGCATAAAAATAAGAGTTAGTGAGCTTCAACAAACGCAAAGAGGGATGAGAGGAAGCAAACTCTTGACATGCGATTTATCCCGTGGTATCGGTAGGCACTAAGCCACCCCTAGTCCACGTTGTCGAAGCACTCACACAAGAGTATTGCTTCCCGGTCACCAAGTCTCTCCCAAGAGCACCACTTGACTCGCCACAAAGGCTTGCCACTTAGGCACTTGCCAAGCTCCGTTGGTCACCTTGATGTCGCCTCTACTAAGGAGCTTCTCCACGTAGGAAGGGGGTCTCCACGTCCCCCGCACAAAGTGTCCTTGCCACTCCACACCAAGACGGAGGGTCGAAGACGATTGCCGGTGAGCGACTTAGGCCCCAAGGCTTCCGGTGCACCTTGTACAACTTGATTCACTCAAGAATCACCTCACAAGGTTGGCACAACCTTGCACTCACTCAGCTCTAAGCTAAGCCTAGCACTAAGTACACACATAAAGCATGTGCAAGCCTATGGATGAGCAATTTAGCACTTGTATGGCTTGGATATGATCTTGTAGGTGTCTCACACTACTCTGCACTTCCACACAATCCAGCAACCTCAAATGGGTGAGTGGAGGGGGTATAAATAGCCCAAGGCACCCACGGAGCCGTTGGCTAACGGCCACAGAAAAAGGTAGCGTCGGATGAACCGATGCTATGCTTTTTCTAGGCGTCGGTTCATCCGGTGCCCTCCACGTCACTTAGCCGTTGTAGCTCTGCTGACACAACTGTTCCGACGCTATACACTGATGGTGCGTCAGTTCATCCGGTGCTGAAGGCTTCGCAACCAAAATGTCTCTGTATGCTGCTTCGTGACCGTCGAATAGACCGACGCTTCCTCTGACTTAAGGCGTCGGTTCATCCGGTGCTGAAGAGGTTGTCTTGGCGTGTCTCTGTCTTGATTCAAACCAGGCATCGGATAGACCGACGGTGTCCACACTTAGACATTCGGATCATCCGGTGCTACTGTCTTCGCTGCTTCTCCTCTGCAATTCATCCGGCGCATCTAGAAACTAGATCGTCGGATCATCCGACGGTGCCTGTTGACTTGAGGCTACTTGCAGTGTACCAACTACACCGACGCTTGCACCGATGGTACCGTCAGTTCATCCGACGGTGTCAATTTCCTTCCTTTTCTTCGCGTCTTCAACTTGTCATTGCTTCAACTTAACATACTTAACATACTTAACATGCCATCACTTATAGCCTTAAAATATATACTAAGTCCTCATTTTTGCTATGAGTAACTTAACATGTGCATGGTATGTTAACTTGTGGTATGACATGTTAACTTGGGCATGGTATGTTAACTTGTGGTAATATCCATGGGACCTAAGAATGCCTACAAAGACATGCTAGACAATGTGGTTAGTCCAATTACTTGTGTTGTCATGAATCACCAAAATCAACTCGAACAAATGGCAAATGGGGCCATGTTCGCTACAATCTCCCCCTTTTTGGTGATTTATGACAACACAAGCAAAGCAAGCATAAGTTTGCAAAATATTGACAAAATAGAGCCACTTACACTTGCTTGGATGCTTACCATCATCCAAACTCCCCGTAGATCAAACTTCCCTCTTTTTGATCCACTTACACTTGCTTGGATGCTTACCATCATCCAAACTCCCCCTAGATCAAACTTCCCCCTTTTTGATCTTCTCTTCCTATGTTCACACATAGTTTTCCTCTTCCCACTTTGGAAACACTAGCTTGCTTTGGTCCCGCATTCTCCCCCTTTGGAATAAAATCTCCAAAAAGGTCCAAAACAAAAGGTCTCCAAGGAAACTAGCAAATCCTAGCAAATATAGCTCAAAGAGAAATGTTAGCCTCAAGGGAGAAAGCTGCATGAACCAGGATCCATAAGTATGATATCAATGAAGATACCACATGTGCGAATAACTAAGGTGGATCACAAGCTCATGAGACTAGCATGATACAAACTAAGCTCCCCCTAAGTGTGTGCACAATATGATAGTGTGAAAATCAAGTGCACAACTACAAACACATGTAAGACAAGGAAGCTTAGAGCATATCATGCAAGGAGGTAGCTTAAAGGACAAGAGATAAAAGACAAATGGGTTTTGTAACATTACCACTTGTAGATACCACTTGTACTCTTTTGAGCATCGCATACCTCCGGGGGTTGTTCCTCTCTACCATGTTGGCACCACGTTGAGATGAGCCACTTGGAAATGATATCACTAGGAGGTGACACCACTTGAAAGAAGCTTTCAAAGAAGATACTTAGGGTACCACCAGGATTAGGAATGTATGAGTACATTGCCTTTGAACTTATATATAGACATAAGCTCGCAAGGACATGACTTAATAGCATGAAGCTCATATAGCAATTTTCACTCTTTTAGAGATGTTAGATCACATTGAGAGTGAAATAGCATTCTCTTAGAATGAAGCACTGCACCGGAATGTGTCACCAAGGGACTACACAAAATAAGCTTGAAGCAATGTTAGTCCCATAACAAAACCATAGGATGAGCTCCCCCTAAGTGTGTGCATTTAGTGTTTGAATCACTAACCAAATGTATGCACATTGTTTGTGACAACAAAAGGGAGGCTAATCCTATAGCTTGCTCATGATGCAAAGAGATATATATGAAAACATGCACCATGAAAGAATAAGTGTAGCTTTCCTACACACTAATCAAACCATGTAGGTTGCTCATGGGTTAGCACAAGACACAAGCAACCTACCGTATGTAAACAACTAGGCATAGCAACAAATGCAAACCTAGACAAGGTAATAGAGCTACAATGATACATGAGATGAATTCTAGTTTCCATTACCTCAACCGGGGAACTTGGGCAACACATGTCCAACTTGCAAGCTTGGCTTCTAGGCTTGAATCTTCACAACTTCTTTGTGCCAAGCCTCCCAAGTCCCCGCTCTCAAGGCCTTCACGTGGCCTTAGGAACCCACACCATTTGAGGCCCCTTCATGTTGATGATGACTTCCTTGGGCACCCAAATGGGTTGGTTCCAACCTCGCTCCTTCTTCATCTTCCCAACCTTGTGTGCAACCACCTTGCCATTAGCCTTCTTCTTGATGACATAGGTGTTGTTCTTGGTCTTGTTCTTGCGATTGGGCTTGGTGTAGATGAGGGAGCTCTTGATGGTGGGGTTCAACTTCTTATTCTTGCCCTTGTCCATCTTTTTGACAAATTGAGGGCATTTGTAGAACTTGTGCCCTTCTTCATGACACTTGTAGCAAGTCACGGTTGCACCCTTCTTAGGCTTCTTCACCATGGGGTCATAGTTATCTTGAGAAGGTTGGACATTGCTCTTCATGTCTTGAGAGATGTCCACTTGTTCCTCATTGTTCTCGCCCTTGCCCATCAAGCTTGTCAACCTCTCTCGGAGCCATTTCACTTCTTGCTTGAGCTCATCATTTTTCTTGCCTATGAGACGATCACATGTTTCTACAACATTCTCTTTGCAAGATGGTGAGCAAGATTCATCAATTAAATCAATGCAAGAAGTTGAAGCATCTACCTAGGAGATAGGAATTGCACAAGGGATAGATGATTCATCAAGCTCAAAGGAATCACTTGTTTTAGTCTCATTGCTCTCAAGCTTAGATTTTAGCTCATCACACTCCTTGCTAAGCAATTTGAATTTGCACAACAAATGTTCATAATTTGTAGCAAGGGTTGCACTAAGATCATTGAGAGCATTGAATTCTTTAATTTCATTAGCTTGTTTCTTAAGCATTCCTTTTTGCTCATGGACTAGCTCAACAAGATCGTCGAGAGAGGTGGTGTCGGATTCATCATCACTTACATTGCTCTCCATACCTTGGGCCAAAAGGCACATGTGTGGTGATGATGAAGGACCTTGCATGAAGCGGGTCGTGAAGTTCTTTCTCGATTCATCACTTGAGCTATAAGAACTTGATTCTCCACCACTTGTCCATTCACGGACGGCGATAATTGCTTCTTGCTTTGGCCTCCTCTCCTTGACCACTTTTTCTTGGGCTTGTGCTCAATCTTGGTAAACTTGATGTGTTGATGATGATGTCCTTCTCTAAAGTGGACGTTGTAGCCATACATATTGATTTTCTTCACATACTTGAAGATCTTCTTCACGTACATGGCCACCATGGATTCGACCTCTTCATCACTTGAGGAGTCTTCATTGTCACCATCATCACCATCATCTTCGCTTGAGCTTCCATGAGTAGCCATCCTACTCATCACCTTCTCTTGTTGGCTTGGGAGGGCATGGCTTGTGGTTGGAGAAGTTGGTTCTTGGGGCTTTTCTTGGGGTGCCTTCTTGGACTTGGGCATGATTTGAAGCTCATGTGCCATGATCTTGCTCAAGATATGAGATGGCTTCAATTCTTTGAGCTTCTTCTCATAGATGATTGATTTCACCAAGTCATAATCGGGCCTCCGGAGACTTTGAAGGATCTTGCGGTTGATGTCCGAGTCCGTTATGTTCTTCACACCTAAAGCATTAATCTCATTGACAAGCACATTTAGGCGTGAGTACATTGATTCGGCATTTTCATTTGCAAGTTGCTTAAAGCTATTGAATTCCTTAAGGAGACAACCGTAGCGTTCATTAGCAACTTCTTTTGAACCCTCATTTTGCTCCTTGATGGTTTTCCATAGTTCATGAGCATTCTCACAATTAAAAACTCTATTGAAAACGCCTACATCTAGTGAGGACAAAATGATACTCTTAGCAATCACATCAAATTGCTTTTCCTTTTCATGCCCTCATCGGTGACTCTCCAAACATCAAGGTCCTTTGCTTGGAGATAGGCCTCCATGAGAACCTTCCACCGAGGATAGCCCGTGCCATCGAAATGTGGAGCCAAACCTAAGGTATCCACCCCTTTCATACCTCTATAGAGCAACTCACTAGGCGGTGAAGCCTAACCGTTCCAATGAGCCGGTTTTCACAATTTACCAATCAAATTGGCGTTTCCTTATCAAGGAAGTGAGTCCCGGCTTTGATACCACTTGTAAGGAATCGGATGCTCGTAGCCTAAGAGGGGGAGGGGGTGAATAAGGCTTCTTAAAACCTTAACCTATGGCTTCACTACTTTTACGTAAAGTAAACTAGATCAAATCTATCTAGATGTGCAATCTAAGGTTGATCTAGTGTGAAACCCTCATCCCAAAACAAGTTTTGCAACCTATAGCCAACCCTAGCATGATACTACTCTAGGAAAGTAAAGGCAAGCAAGGATTGCAAGAGAGTAATGCCGAAATGTAAAGAGGGATGAGAGGAAGCAAACTCTTGACACGCGATTTATCCCGTGGTATCGGTAGGCACTAAGCCACCCCTAGTCCACGTTGTTGAAGCACTCACACAAGAGTATTGCTTCCCGGTCACCAAGTCTCTCCCAAGAGCACCACTTGACTCGCCACAAAGGCTCGCCACTTAGGCACTTGCCAATCTCCCTTGGTCACCTTGATGCCGCCTCCACTAAGAGCTTCTCCACTTTGGAAGGGGGTCTCCACGTCCCCCGCACAAAGTGTCCTTGCCACTCCACACCAAGCCGGAGGGTCGAAGATGATTGCCGGTGAGCCACTTAGGCCCCAAGGCTTCTGGCGCACCATGTACAACTTGATTCACTCAAGAATCACCTCACAAGGTTGGCACAACCTTGCACTCACTCAGCTCTAAGCTAAGCCTAGCACTAAGCACACACATAAAGCATGTGCAAGCCTATGGATGAGCAATTTAGCACTTGTATGGCTTGGATATGATCTTGTTGGTGTCTCACACTCCTCTGCACTTCCACACAATCCAGCAACCTCAAATGGGTGAGTGGAGAGGGTATAAATAGCCCAAGGTACCCAAGGAGCTGTTGGCTAACGACCACAGAAAAAGGTAGCGTCGGATGAACCGATGCTATGCTTTTTCTAGGCGTCGGTTCATCCGGTGCCCTCCATGTCACTTAGCTGTTGCAGTTCTGCTGACATAACTGTTCCGACGCTATACACCGATGGTGCATCAGTTCATCTGGTGCTGAAGGCTTCGCAACCAAAATGTCTCTGTATGCTGCTTCGTGACCGTCGGATAGACCGACGCTTCCTCTGACCCAAGGCGTCGGTTCATCCGGTGCTGAAGAGGCTGTCTTGGCGCGTCTCTGTCTTGATTCAAACTAGGCATCAGATAGACTGACAATGTCCACACATAGACTGTCAGATCATCCGGTGCTACTGTCTTCGCTGCTTCTCCTCTGCAATTCATCCGGCGCATCTAGAAACTGAATTGGACCGTCGGATCATCCGACGGTGCCTGTTGACTTGAGGCTTCTTGCAGTGTACCAACTACACCGACACTTGCACTGATGGTACCGTCGGTTCATCCGACTGTGTCAATTTCCTTCCTTTTCTTCGCGTCTTCAACTTGTTATTGCTTCAACTTAACATACTTAACATGCCATCACTTATAGCCTTAAAATATATATTAAGTCCTCATTTTTGCTATGAGTAACTTAACATGTGCATGGTATGTTAACTTGTGGTATGACATGTTAACTTGGGCATGGTATGTTAACTTGTGGTAATATCCATGGGAACTAAGAATGCCTACAAAGCCATGCTAGACAATGTGGTTAGTCCCATTACTTGTGTTGTCATGAATCACCAAAATCAACTCGAACAAATGGCAAATGGGGCCATGTTCGCTACAATCTCCCCCTTTTTGGTGATTTATGACAACACAAGCAAAGCAAGCATAAGTTTGCAAAATATTGACAAAATAGAGCCACTTACACTTGCTTGGATGCTTACCATCATCCAAACTCCCCCTAGATCAAACTTCCCCCTCTTTGATCCACTTACACTTGCTTGGATGCTTACCATCATCCAAACTCCCCCTAGATCAAACTTCCCACTTTTTGATCTTCTCTTCCTATGTTCACACATAGATTGCCTCTTCCCACTTTGGAAACACTAGCTTGCTTTGGTCCCGCATTCTCCCCCTTTGGAATAAAATCTCCAAAAAGGTCCAAAACAAAAGGTCTCCAAGGAAACTAGCAAATCCTAGCAAGTATAGCTCAAAAAGAAATGTTAGCCACAAGGGAGAAAGCCGCATGAACCAGGATCCATAAGTATGATATCAATGAAGATACCATATGTGCGAATAACTAAGGTGGATCACAAGCTCATGAGACTAGCATGATACAAACTATGCTCCCCGTAAGTGTGTGCACAATATGATAGTGTGAAAATCAAGTGCACAACTACAAACACCTGTAAGACAAGGAAGCTTAGAGCATATCATGCAAGGAGGTAGCTTAAAGGACAAGAGATAAAAGACAAATGGGTTTTGTAACATTACCACTTGTAGATACCACTTGTACTCTTTTGAGCATTGCATACCTCCGGCGGTTGTTCCTCTCTACCTTGTTGGCACCACGTTGAGATGAGCCACTTGGAAATGATATCACTAGGAGGTGACACCACTTGAAAGAAGCTTGCAAAGAAGATACTTAGGGTACCACAAGGATTAGGAATGTATGTGTACATTTCCTTTGAACTTATATATAGACAAAAGCTCGCAAGGACATGACTCAATAGCATGAAGCTCATATAGCTATTTTCACTCTTTTAGAGTTGTTAGATCACATTGAGAGTGACATAGCATTCTCTTAGAATGAAGCACCACACCGGAATGCGTCACCAAGGGACTACACAAAATAAGCTTGAAGGAATGTTAGTCCCATAACCGAACCATTGGATGAGCTCCCCCTAAGTGTGTGCATTTAGTGTTTGAATCACCAACCAAATGTATGCAAATTGTTTGTGACAACAAATGGGAGGCTAATCCTATAGCTTGCTCATGATGCAAAGAGATATATACGAAAACATGCACCATGAAAGAATAAGTGTAGCTTTCCTACACACTAATCAAACCATGTAGGTTGCTCATGGGTTAGCACAAGACACAAGCAACCTACCATATGTAAACAACTAGGCATAGCAACAAATGCAAACCTAGACAAGGCAATGGAGCTACAATGATACATGAGATGAATTCTAGTTTCCATTACCTCAACCGGGGAACTTGGGCAACACATGTACAACTTGCAAGATTGGCTTCTAGGCTTGAATCTTCACAACTTCTTTGTGCCAAGCCTCCCATGTCCCCGCTCTCAAGGCCTTCACGTGGCCTTAGGAACCCACACCATTTGAGGCCCCTTCATGTTGATGATGACTTCCTTGGGCACTGTTGGCATTTCTTAACGTCGATGCTAAGTTATGACTTCCTAGCAACGATGCCAGAAATGACCAAATGGTAATCCTAACGATTACAAGAGTCCGCAAGCGCACGGAAGTACCATTATAGCATTTCCCCAATGGAGTATTCCAAAGGGTATCAAATCCAAGGAAGGCTGGGCGGATTAACAAGTTCAACACTATTGCAAGGAGTATAAATCATAGACGGGAACAAACCAGACACTCAAGTACAGGGGTAAGATATGATAGATAAGATGGTAGTGTGAACACACAAACACACTCTCTCTAAAGGTCCTAGGCTTAGGAGGCAACATACGAGTTAGTTCTAGGTTCTAAGGTACTAAGCATACAAAGTTAGTCAGATGAGTTAGATACACACCAGCATGGCATGATCGTTGGCTCAAGCACCCAGGTACAAACGGATAGCTAACCTCCCACGTCGCTTACGCACGACTCCGGTTGTTAGACTTTAGACTCCTACAGCGTATCCGAACGTGGGGGATTCTAGAAGGGTCCAACGGCTATCACCACCGTGGCCTACCCCAAGACAAACCGTGGGATACACTCATAAGCAACGTAGCTACGCAACCCAAGCACCACGCTTACGTTATTAGCAGGACCCTAACCGGCCCGGGCTATTGTGACCCAGGTCAGAGCCGCCAGATAAACCGGCCAATTACACCGAGTACCGTAGCTTAAGCACGAACTTCATGCAACACGAACATGAGATCTAACTAGATCAAACTAGGCTAAGTACACAAACGGATTTGCGCTTTCCTATGTCTATTCAACAAGATCAAAGGGTCGTGTTCGTGAAGAACACGAGCCTCTAACTTATGAACAAACACCGAAAATTTGTTTAAGTCACTCGTCAACTGGATCGAAAGGCCTTGTTCATCAAGAATAGGAGCCTCTAAATGATGAACGAGCGAAGAACACATGAACAAATCACCCATGTATACAAGCACAACTTTATATGAAATAGCTGAATAACTGAAGTAGATCAAAGTCATACAATAGAATAAAGAAACAAGAGAACTCATACCTAGATCCCAAAGTAGACTTGGAACCTGAAGTAGAACTACTCTAGCCTATCTCATAGCCTTAGAAACCAAAAGTGAGAGAGGAGTAAGGTGTTGTTGACGGTCGATTTTGGTACACCTAGCTATGAGTTTACCGTCAACATTTGCACATATTTGATATTCTAACTAATGGTACTAACCCCCCGGAGGTATCAAGTTCACTATTGCATGTCGATTTTGGAGTTTATTGTTTACGTAGGAAACTAACGTTAAAGAGGAGACTTTCGGGATAAGTTCATCAAGCACTTCAAGAGAAGATCATAAAGCCCGGCACAAGTCAAGACACATGATGAACATGACTCCAAATGGCCCAGGGACCGAAGCATGAAGTCATAAAACTCCAGGGACCTATTTCAGGCCCTGTTCGCAACCCCCTTTGACCTAGGTGCTCCTCAATAAATTGCCTCTGCCTCCGCCGGCCGCCATATCCATCCATTCATCAGAGAGCCACCGACACGAAGGAGAAGCACCGGGAGGAAGCCGACGGCCGCCGCAAGTGCTCGAGTTGCCTAGGAGATGGCTTAGGCCATGCCCTAGCCGCCATGGTTGGCCCTGCATGGTGAAGCCATGGTGGAGTTCCGGAGCCGCGAATTGAATTCGTCAAGTCATTTGTACCTTCAACATTTGATGGTGATGTAATCATATCTTGTCCTACTTTGATCTACATCGATGAGTGTTTTATCCATATGTGTAGCTAGCATATGTTTTTGGTAGGAATAGGTCTAATCATGGTGGTTAGTCTATCTCTTGCGGATACATCGTTGTAGTGCACGGACCGAGGTTGTCATTCGGTGATGAATATCTTTGCGTAGTGACGGTACGGTGGAGGAGAAAGCGGCGAATGAACGTGTATCGGACCACTCCATATCGGGTTACTCCATATCGAGTGTACTCCTTATCATAGTATAGGTTTAGATTGGTTTGTCACCTTGGCCGGAACGGCAACAAGAAGATGATAGGCTAGGGTTACCCTTTGGTGTTTACCTTTATGGCTAGGTGGATGAGATCCATACATCCCTTCGTGTTTGTATGTTACCTTTATGCAATCAACGCTTCATGATAGGTTAGATCATTAGATTAGATGGATAGCCTTAGGAGTTTGCATCTGATCCTTGGATTGACAAATCTAGGGAGGACCCTCCTTGGTGAAAAAGGCACCAAGTCACCCGTATGCTTGCGGTGAACTTCAACACGGTTTTGCACCGTCAACAAGCCCCTTTTTCTGGCGCCGTTGCCGGGAATCAGCAACTCGAACCCTAGGGTGATCTATCTTTCTTTTTAACTAACCCTAATTTTAGTATTGCATATACCCTGTGTTTCTTCTTTGTGTCATTGAATGTAGGTAAAACCCTAGACACAAAGCGATCGAGAAGTTTTCAACATTCGGACTTCGCCAAGTCCAACCTCGCTCAACCAAGTTGATGGCTATGCAAAGATTTGCTCTTTAGTGGTAGATGCTAACCTTGGTTAGTGGCCCAACATCCACTATCGAGCCCCCACCCAAAGCAAACAAAGATGAACAAGGTATGCCTATGTGTCGATTAAGTTTTTAGACTAATGTCTTTTGGAGGTTTGTATGTTCGAGCTATAGGTTTCGGAAACGACCATGTCAAGCACGATGGAGAAGGATTCCATTACCATCATGCTCATGCAGCAATGGTAATGATCTTTGAAGCCAAGGGATGCGTGACATGGTGCCCTAAAAGACTTCAAGATAAAGACCACATGTACATCTCCGGATCGATGGACAATAGGATAACGATGTTTGCATGAGCCTCAGCAGAAAGCATTGGATATATTTGAATTTTCAGAAGCCCCATGAAGTTTATGTTCCAACGAATCAAGCGGCAAGGCAATCGGAGGTTCCTACAAGCGGATATGGCCGAATCACCGAAGGTTGCATGTGCTGAAATTCTGGACAGCAAGCAATGCTGAAGTGAAACAGCCATAGCGCCCTCATTCGGACTCCGATTAAGATGAATGAGTACCCGTTGGAAAGATAATTTTATAAATTTTTCAATAGAACTATATTTTGGTACATGTTCTGTTCTGGATGCAAGGGTAAATCCACGAAGAAGAGGCAGCAACAAGGCGATGACGACAAGATAGAGGAGATGGACATGGTGTCAATAAAGAGAAGATGGGGCAACGGTTCCACAACACGTACATGATGAAATTCAGAAGCTAAGGACTAAAACAAACCCTCTAGAGCTTGGATGAATGAAGACACAAGAGGCACCACTCAACACATGATGATGTTGGAAGCGAACCACGACGGATTTCCTAAAGGCAACATCAAGCTGCATGGATGCTTTGGATTCTCGCACAAAGAACCATGGCTTCACAACGATAAAAAGGTACGTGAGAAAGTCGAGCTCTATGACTTTAAATGAAGCAGTTTGCGGGAGGCAACCCGATCTTTTTATATATCTATATAAACTATGACAAGTCTACATTGTGTTCTTTATTTGAAAACTTCAAGTAACATCGTACCAATGCTCTAATAAATATCACAACCACATGTTGTATGCTTTAAATAGATATTGAGTGAGCACTTTGCTACTTGATTTTTGGAAAACTTGTAGACCCCTTATTTTTGTGTGCTTATTAGTGCTTAGAGTCATTTTATTTGTGTCTTTTTAGAGAGAAATATGAAGCATGATCCCTTTTGATTCTAAACTTGTGGCTAGTTAACTTAGGCTAATTTTTGCTTTTGGTTTAGATCACCACCATATCATGTCATACCTTTTTGTTTATTCATATCATGTTGCACTTCATTCCACTTTGTTCTCCACCTTTGCATTGTGTTGCATGTTGCATATCATCTTTTATAACCCATCCCCTTAAAAAAACATCTTTGCCTAAACCTTCCTATCAAACCACACCTAGCGCCCAAGCCAACAAAGGCGAAGGATCGACTTGTGTCAATTCGACCAAGTCTATATCTATCCCTTTTTTTTCTAATTAAAATTTTGACTAGCCTCATCCTAAACCCTTAGGGAAAACCCCTCATACCCTTAGTAATCATAAAACCATAGGTTTGTTTTTCATCCAAAAATCTAACCCTTGTTTTCTTTTCTTCTCTTCCAAAACCACCTTAGATAAAATTTCTTCACCTGACTTATCTTTTCAAAATTCTTATCTTAAGCCAAAAATATAGGATACCCACAAGCCTTACCTTAAAACCTTGTTAGCATGTTTGATTAGGTCTTTTGATAAAAATTTTGTTGCCAAGACTATACCTTTCATAAAGTGACTTGCTTGTCATTATTGAAGAACAACATCGAAAGCTTTTTTCAAACATTGCTGACCCTTTTTACTAACTCCTTTGCATTCGCATTTTGCATCAACCCCTTTGTTCTATCATGCATAAGTTAGCTTGGTTTCTTTGCAAAACTTTTTGATCAATGCTTTATTTCCATCATAATGCTTCACGCTGACATTTTCTTTTGTAATCTTGTGTAAACATGGTGTTTAGACAAGATTGGAGACCCCATCATTCAGTTTTATATACCTTGCTATCATATTGCATTAGGTTGATTTATAAACTTTGCAATGCGCTTTAATTTTCTTGCGGCATAAAGAATTATTAACCTTGAAATGAACATGGTGTTTTAACCTTGGTTAAATCTTTATGGTTATAAAGAAATAAAGCAATCTAGTTGTAAACATGGTGTTTAGAACTTGGTGCAAACATTGTCATTGTTTATATCCCTTCCTTTCTTTTGCATTTTTTCACCTACACGCACGTACACTCATTAGGTTCTTACTTTTCTTTTTACTAGGTAAGCTATGCCACAAGTTAAGATCTTTGGGATGTATTTGGTTCGTTGGCAATTATTTCTACTCCCGACCATCACCTCGGGGGTAGAATGTGCATTTGATTTGTTTTGCAGGCATGACGAAGTGTTCCCATGAGTTATTGACCAATTGCAATCAAGGTCGTTAGTCATCCCAAGGCTTGAGAAGGAAGTCGCTGTTTCCATCAAGATTTGAGCACGTGTTCAGAGATGCACAATGGAAGAAAATTTTATATTCAGAAGCTCCTTCAAACCCTCTTTCCAATGCATCAAGGATCATCAATTTTGAAGACCCGTACAAGGAGATATGGCGGAAACATTGAGCGCCGCGCGGTCTGAAATCAGTCTTGGACAGATTGCATCGCCGGAGTAAAATAGGCACAACACTCTTGTTCGGAACCCGTTTCATGCGTATGATGGCTCGTTGGAAAGATAATTCCATGAACTTCAACTTGGATGGGTGTTTCAGTACATGTTCTGTTTTGGAAGTAAAAGAAAAACTGTGGAAGATGAGGCAGCGACAAGGAAGGGGTGGAAGTCGGTGATGATGATATGACGAAGGATTGGAACCGTGGCTTGATGATAATAAGAAGAAGTTGAAGGACAAATGAGTAATAAAGGCAAGAAGTGAAGATGATTCTCAAACACATGGCAATAGGGAATTACAAGTGATTCAAGTTCTTCCACACTTAGCAACACGCTAAGCATGGGGTAGGATTTGAGGGACGAAAAGGGCAAGGCCACATGGAGTACAAGGATCACCTTCACCACAAGATGCTCATCATTCTTTTTCCATGCTAAGCACAATGCTTAAGGATGGGGGAGGCCATGCTGCACTTCATTACGAGCATCGAAAAGGATGGTAACTCACCCTTAACTTTATCTTTGTTCATCACCTTCTAAATGCTTGCACATATATGCTTTCAACCATAAACAAACTTTGTATCTATCTCTCGATCAATAACATGGCTACTAGGAGGACAACCTAGGTTTGTTAGTTTTACTTTTCAATAAATGAATCACCATCTCTTTTGAGCTTACCACGATAATATCATTTGTATGCCTTGCTTATGGAAAAGTGATGAAAGTTTTCGCTTTGTTTTACTTGCATATGTTTTATATGACATGACTTTTTGCTCTCTATTAAAAGGAACTTAAATTGATTAAATACCAGCTCTTTCATTTGTGGAGGTTAAATGACTAATTTTTAAGACCCACATACTTTATGTTGCTCTTTGATTTAAGTTTACCGATGACCTATGCCTTGCACTTGTTTTATTTAAAATCATTATGCTATCTACATTTGTGAATCTCTTGCAAGGCTCTACCTACCAAAGCCTATACACATACAAATACTTTCATGATATAACCTTTAGTTTGCAAACTTATATCTTGATGAGTTGGATTAGGATTGATTTCTGTGGTACGAGACTAAGAAGTTGGTCATTCCTTTGCGTATCTTTTTCATGCTAGCCATTTTTGTCCATGCATTGTGAGTTTCTACATTGGAAATTTCACAAACTTCGCTGGGCATCCACCCTAAACCCAAAACATCTTTTTGTGATTACCTCCTTGACCACAACCCAAATTGAGTATGGATGATCTTTCGACAAATTTTCTGAAGATTTTCTGGCAAGATTTCAAGACATATAACATATGGAGGGACTCATCAATGCAATCAAGATCATGTGGAGTTTCGACATGGAGGATGCCCTGAAGATTTCAGAAGATTTATTGAGGAACACAAGGATTTCGTACTTCTCTAGCAGCCATAAGTCCCCTCACTTCTATGCTCGAGGACGAGCAATCATGTAAGCATGGGGGAGGACTGCTATAGCAAGTACTATGTTGCTTAAAAGTTCGGAGGAGCATAAAAAATGATGAATAAAAAATTAAAAAAACAGAAGAAAAAATGAAGGAAAGAAAGGAAAAAAAGGGAAGAAGAAAGAAAAAAAAACAAAAAAGGAGAAAAATAAAAAATGCTCCTCGGTTCTTTTTCGCTTTCATTAAAATCTTACAGAGCTTTGAAGACAAGTCCATACTCAATTTTTTCCAACCATGTGCAATCCGATAACGAGAACTTCATTCATGTCTCGGGATCACCCATTTGTCACTTGAACATGTCCACCTTTCTAAATGCGTGTGTTCAATCTCTCTCTCTTTCCAACATTTATTTTCCATGGCCTTTTTGACTAGTCTCGGTAATTCCAATAGATCTCTCTCTTAGTTTGACAATATTTCAAGTATAATGTTTTGCTAGGATTGTTTTTACATACCAAGCTCCACATAAGCTTTCCACTTTCATATATGAGTAGAATAGGTTGAGAATAATCTAGTATAGGCTTGAGTGACTTGATGAGATGAGTGTTTCCATGATCTTTTGCAAGAGAACCTCACTTATGTTAGATGTGCGACTTTTTGAAAACTCTTCACAATGCAACAAGGTAAAGGTTTAAAGTTTGCTTAAGTTTGAGAGATCTATATTTGTTTTATTGTGGCATGTTCTTTAATGATAGTCTATCTTCCATAATGAAGTAGCCGGTCAAAACTTGAACCTTAAATGCTAAATACTTGAGAGAGCAATATGTCTTGTTGTGTATAACTAAGTGCAGGGAAGACATTGAAAGGCAACGCTGATTTCCAAGGTAAGCAAAGATCTTGGACTTGCTCGAGGATGAGCAAGGTTTAAGCATGGGGGTATGTTGACGGTCGATTTTGGGTAGCTATGAGTTTACCGTCAACATTTGCACATATTTGATATTCTAACTAATGGTACTAACCCCCCGGAGGTATCAAGTTCACTCTTGCATGTCGATTTTGAAGTTTATTGTTTACGTAGGAAACTAACGTTAAAGAGGTGACTTTCGGGATAAGTTCATCAAGCACTTCAAGAGAAGATCATAAAGCCCGGCACAAGTCAAGACACATGATGAACATGACTCCAAATGGCCCGGGATCGAAGCATGAAGCCATAAAACTCCAGGGACCTGAACAGAAGATGCTGAAGCTTGCGCGACAAGGAGCTATATCTAGACCGTGGAGAAGACGACGTCAAGGGCCCACATGCAGAAGGGAGCAAGTCAACAATTGACCGAGAAGCATCAGGGAGCGAGACAGGGCCGAACCGGGCCGAAACGGGCCTGGGCTGGTCGGCCCAGGCCGGCCGGCCTGTCCTGTTCTGGGCCCGGTTCGCGACCCCCTTTGACCTAGGTGCTCCTCAATAAATTGCCTCTGCCTCCGCCGGCCGCCATATCCATCCATTCATCAGAGAGCCGCCGACACGAAGGAGAAGCACCGGGAGGAAGCCGACGGCCGCCGCAAGTCCTCGAGTTGCCTAGGAGATGGCTTAGGCCAGGCCCTAGCCGCCATGGTTGGCCCTGCGTGGTGAAGCCATGGTGGAGTTCCGGAGCCGCGACTTGAATTCGTCAAGTCATTTGTACCTTCAACATTTGATGGTGATGTAATCATATCTTGTCCTACTTTGATCTACATCGATGAGTGTTTTATCCATATGTGTTGCTAGCATATGTTTTTGGTAGGAATAGGTCTAATCATGGTGGTTAGTCTATCTCTTGTAGATACATCATTGTAGTGTACAGACCGAGGTTGTCGTTCGGTGACGAATATCCTTGCATAGTGATAGTACGGTGGAGGAGAAAGCGGCGAATGAACGTGTATCGAACCACTCCATATCGGGTTACTCCATATCGAGTGTACTCCTTATCATAGTATAGGTTTAGATTGGTTGGTCACCTTGGCCAGAATGGCAACAAAAAGACGATAGGCTAGGGTTACCCTTTGGTGTTTACCTTTATGGCTAGGTGGATGAGATCCATACATCCCTTCGTGTTTGTATGTTACCTTTATGCAATCAACGCTTCATGATAGGTTAGATCATTACATTAGATGGATACCCTTAGGAGTTTGCTTCCGATCCATGGATTGACAAATCTAGGGAGGACCCTCCTTGGTGAAAAAGGCACCAAGTCACCCGTATGCTTGCGGTGAACTTCAACACGGTTTTGCACCGTCAACAGGTGTGTTGGTAAGAAATGAACCTCCTACCCTTCTATTTATAGGGCAGAGCACCGGCGCAAGAAGGAGTGAAACACCCAGGGATTGGCCTCTAGGACCAATGGACAAGCACCACGTGGAGGCCCTGGATCAGCCGACCTAAGGTCGGTTTGGCCGATCCTAGGGTCGGCCGACCCAGGTTGGCCCCACTCGGGGTGTGCTTTCTCGGGGTGGCTGTCCTGTGGGCCCTTAGGTCGGTCCTCGGTGTACACATGCTCTTGAGGCGGTTTAGGCACTCTGGTGGGCCCATGGATCCATGTGAAGTCCACGTGTCACGCTCTGATTCGTCGGGGCTTGCCTCTCTTGGATCGGTGACATGGCGTGCATGCATGGCACCTGAGGTGGCTTAGCTTGCATGCATGGCACCTGAGGTGGCAGCCACTCCTTGAGGTGACGTGGCATGAATCATAGAAGGTGAGTTTGCCACTTCTTTTTTGCTTATTTTCCTGCAATCACATAATCCCCAAGGACAAGTGGAACTACATTATTTTTAACTAAAATGCGTGTAAGAAGTGCCTCTTGCTCCTTTATTCATGAGTAAATTGACGGCTAAAGTAAGCACTTAACAGCCGTCAACACGCACCCAAATGGGTTGGTTCCAAACCCGCTCCTTCTTCATCTTCCCAACCTTGTGTGCAACCACCTTGCCATTAGCCTTCTTCTTGATGACGTAGGTGTTGCTCTTGGTCTTGTTCTTGCGATTGGGCTTGGTGTAGATGAGGGAGCTCTGGATGGTAGGGTTCAACTTCTTCTTCTCGCCCTTGTCCATCTTTTTGACAAATTGAGGGCATTTGTAGAACTTGTGCCATTCTTCATGACACTTTTAGCAAGTCATGGTTGCACCCTTCTCAAGCTTCTTCACCATGGGGTCACGGTTATCTTGAGAAGGTTGGACGTTGCTCTTCATGTCTTGAGAGATGTCCACTTGTTCCTCATTGTTCTTGCCCTTGCCCATCAAGCTTGTCAACCTCTCTCGGAGCCATTTCACTTCTTGCTTGAGCTCATCATTTTTCTTGCCTATGATACGATCACATGTTTCTACAACAACATTCTCTTTGCAAGATGGTGAGCAAGATTCATCAATTAAATCAATGCAAGAAGTTGACGCATCTACCTTGGAGATAGGAATTGCACAAGGGATAAATGATTCATCAAGCTCAAAGGTATCACTTGTTTTAGTCTCATTGCTCTCAAGCTTAGATTTTAGCTCATCACACTCCTTGCTAAGCAATTTGAATTTGCACAACAATTGTTCATAATTTGTAGCAAGGGTTGCACTAAGATCATTGAGAGCATTGAGTTCTTTAATTTCATTAGCTTGTTTCTTAAGCATTCCTTTTTGCTCATGGACTAGCTCAACAAGATCGTCAAGAGAGGTGCTGTCGGATTCATCATCACTTACATTGCTCTCCATACCTTGGGCCAAAAGGCACATGTGTGGTGATGATGAAGGACCTTGCATGAAGTGGGTGGTGAAGTTCTTTCTTGATTCATCACTTGAGCTACAAGAACTTGATTCTCCACCACTTGTCCATTCACGGACGGCGATAATTGCTTCTTGAGTTGGCCTCCTCTCCTTGACCACCTTTTTCTCGGGCTTGTGCTCGATCTTGGTAAACTCGATGTGTTGATGATGACGCCCTTCTCTCAAGTGGACATTGTAGCCGTACATGTTGATTTTCTTTACATACTTGAAGATCTTCTTCACGTACATGGCCACCATGGATTCGACCTCTTCATGACTTGAGGAGTCTTCATCATCACCATCATCATCATCATCTTCGCTTGAGCTTCCATGAGTAGCTGTTGACGTTCCTTAGCCTCACTACTAGGTTTGCACTCACGGCGACGGCGCTAGAAATGCTTGTTGGCACTTGCTAGCGTCGCTACCGGGTTTATACTCCTAGTAATGGAGCTAGGAACGTCTTTGGTAAAACACACGTCACAGAAAGGTCCGCAAGCACACGGATTACCGTTGTAGCACTTCACCCGGTGGTATTCGGGTTATCGTATTTATATTTTCCCAAGGGAAGCACTATGGCAAAGATGATCGGATAAATGGTGGAGAGTAACAAGATTCAGTAAAGAGCTATAGCGGGGGTAACGAATAAAGATATTCAGGGATAACTTGACACACACAAGGAGATCTTGATAAAGATTTAGAGAGGGCCTAGCGAGCTGGGAGGACAACGAGACGAGAAAGGATCCTAACACAATCTATCTATTCTTGTCAACTCTAGGTGAAGAACTAAGGCAAAGGATAACCAAGGCAAGCTAAACTCGACAAGCTCTTCTAGTGTTGCAGGGGCATGCAAAGCCGCGCTCTCGGACTGGGATGAGAAGGGAGAACGACGACGCGCTGAATCCTACCGGCCCGAACTAACGTGGTGGACTACTGAGCCCGTCCGGAGCTGTCACCTCCCTAGGGTACCACAACTATTCCGTTGAACGGGACACCAATCTAAGACTAAGGCAAGCTCTGAGCACCGCGCTCACAACGAACCAAAGAACCTTTCCCCGGATATCACGAAGGAAGGTCTCTCTCCGCTACTAAGCACAAACATACTCGGTAGAAGATCAAGCGAAGAACGACCACAACACTATAGGGTTCAAGAGAGCTACACTAACCAAGATTAAACTAACTTTAGTCTAAACCAAGAATAAAGCTTCTAGAGCAAAGTAAAAGCTGAATGTAATTGACTCGAAAGGTAAGATAGAAAGATAACTTGAATTGTACTTGAGTCTAACCAAAGAAAGGATACAAGAGTAGTACCGGAACCCTGAAGAAGACTCCTCTGGAACACCGAGACTAGCTCGACTCGACTCTAACTCCCAAACGACACTAATCCTACTCTAAGTGAACAAAAGAGAGAAATGGAGATGCTCCTGCGTTGTGTGTCCATTCCAGCGAGTGTGAGGTCCCTTTTATAGGCAAGGGAGGTCGGTGGAGTGCTAGGGAGGAAAACCCTAGGTGCGGCCGTATCTCAAGGCACAGCCGGCCCTAGGATGTGCCGCCTCTCACCTTGGACGCTCCTGATCACTGCTCCTGAGGCGGTTGTAGGTCGGCTCCTTGGGTCGGTTTCGCCTGGCATGCCAAGTGATAGGTACGGCCGGCCCTACCCTGTGCCGTGCGATGCACCGACCGTGTTAGGGGACGCCTAGGATTGCCTCTGGATGACGGTTGTGGCGGTTGAGCAATCGGATAAGTAGACCCATTGATCCAAGTGATCCTAGCCTCCACCCTTTGATCAAACCGACATTTCTTGAGTGAATCACATTCGTCCAAGTTGTGCTCGAGGGAGTAGGGGAACTCGAGACCAGAGGCGTGCAACTGGGCAGGGCCGGCCGGACCTAGAGGGCCGGCCGCACCTGCAGGTCCGGTCGCACCTGCAGGGCCGGCCGCACCTGCAGGTTCGGCCGGACCAGGTGGTTCGGCCGTGCCTGGCACATGTGGCGTGTTGGTCCCAAATTCTCCCAAAATGTGTACCTACCTATGAAATTCTCAACACAACTCATGGAACTTTATTAGTACTAAAAATGTGCATGAAACTTGTCATATACTCCACTCGAACCTGAGGTTTTGACGGTCAAATTTTTGTTCTAAGGACCGTCAACAGGAGCCATCCTACTCATCACCTTCTGTTGTTGGCTTGAGAAGGCATTGCTTGTGGTTGGAGAAGTTGGTTCTTGGGGCTTTTCTTGGGGTGCCTTCTTGGACTTGGGCATGATTTGAAGCTCATGTGCCATGATCTTGCTCAAGATATGAGATGGCTTCAATTCTTCGATCTTCTTCTCATAGATGATTGCTTTCACCAAGTCATAATCGAGCCTCCGGAGACTTTGAAGGATCTTGCGGTTGATGTTCAAGTCTGTTATGTTCTTCACACCTAAAGCATTAATCTCATTGACAAGCACATTTAGGCGTGAGTACATTGATTCGGCATTTTCATTTGCAAGTTGCTTAAAGCTATTGAATTCCTCGAGGAGACAACCGTAGCGTTCATTAGCAACTTCTTTTGAACCCTCATTTTGCTCCTTGATGGTTTTCCATAGCTCATGAGCATTCTCACAATTAAAAACTCTATTGAAAATGCCTACATCTAGTGAGGACAAAATGATACTCTTAGCAATCACATCAAATTGCTTTTCCTTTTTAGTACCATTTTTCATGCCCTCATCGGTGACTCTCCAAACATCAAGGTCCTTTGCTTGGAGATAGGCCTCCATGAGAACCTTCCACCGAGGATAGCCCGTGCCATCGAAATGTGGAGCCAAACCTAAGGTATCCACCCCTTTCATACCTCTATAGAGCAACTCACTAGGTGGTGAAGCCTAACCGTTCTAATGATCCAGTTTTCACAATTTACCAATCGAATTGGCGTTTCCTTATAAAGGAAGTGAGTCCCGGCTCTGATACCACTTGGAAGGAATCAGATGCTCGTAGCCCAAGAGGGAGAGGGGGTGAATTAGGCTTCTTAAAACCTTAACCTACGGCTTCACTACTTTTGCGTAAAGTAAACTAAATCAAATCTATCTAGATGTGCAATCTAAGGTTGATCTAGTGTGAAACCCTAAGCTCACTAAGCACACACATAAAGCATGTGCAAGCCTATGGATGAGGAATTTAGCACTTATATGGCTTGGATATGATCTTGTAGGTGTCTCACACTTCTCTGCACTTCCACACAATCCAGCGACCTCAAATGGGTGAGTGGAGGGGGTATAAATAGCCCAAGGCACCCAAGGAGCCGTTGGCTAACGGCCACAAAAAAGGTAGCGTCGGATGAACCGATGCTATGCTTTTTCTAGGCGTCGGTTCAACCGGTGCCCTCCACGTCACTTAGCCGTTGCAGCTCTGCTGACACAACTGTTCCGACGCTATACACCGACGGTGCATCGGTTCATCCGGTGCAGAAGGCTTCGCAACCAAAACGTCTCTGTATGCTGCTTCGTGACCATCGGATAGACCGACGCTTCCTCTGACCCAAGGCGTCGGTTCATCCAGTGCTGAAGAGGTTGTCGTGTGTCTGTCTTGATTCAAACCAGGCATCGGATAGACCGACGGTGTCCACACTTAGACATTCGGATCATTCGGTGCTACTGTCTTCGCTGCTTCTCCTCTGCAATTCATCCGGCGCATCTAGAAACTAGACCGTCGGATCATCCGACGGTGCCTGTTGACTTGAGGCTTCTTGCAGTGTACCAACTACACCGACGCTTGCACCGATGGTACCGTCGGTTCATCCGACGGTGTCAATTTCCTTCCTTTTCTTCACGTCTTCAACTTGTCATTGCTTCAACTTAACATACTTAACATGCCATCACTTATAGCCTCGAAATATATACTAAGTCCTCATTTTTGCTATGAGTAACTTAACATGTGCATGGTATGTTAACTTGTGGTATGACATGTTAACTTGGGCATGGTATGTTAACTTGTGGTAATATCCATGGGACCTAAGAATGCCTACAAAGACATGCTAGACAATGTGGTTAGTCCCATTACTTGTGTTGTCATGACTCACCAAAATCAACTCGAACAAATGGCAAATGGGGTCATGTTCGCTACAATGATTCACACGTAATGTGTGTGTTTGTGGTGTTGTGTGTGTAGTTGTAGAATTTTATTTCCTGTTCCTCTGTATTTACACTATTATGCTCAGCCAAGCCCAGTTTGGCTGCACCAAGATCTATCGCTAAATTGATTTCTTCTTAATGCAATAAATATGTGCTAAGACACAGCCATAAAAAATATATATAAACAGAGCTGTTGATTTAGATTAAATCTAGAGCCCTTCTGTTTTAGAAGGGGAGAATATGTCAGAAAGAAACAAAAACCAAAATAGGAAAAAATGAAGAGGGTAACAATTGAATTGAAGATGTAACAAATCGATCGACACCTCGAACTCCAGCGACCTTCGTATTACGGCTTGGCATTGGGATTGGGGTTTTGGAATTTGGGGTTGGGGTTGGTGTTGGAGAGGGGGGGTGTGGTATGTTTCGGCTGGGTCTAAAGGGATGGTCGGGGGAGGTTGCTAAACATGGTGGTGCCCGTGTTTGGGCGGGGTGGCGAGCGGTAGTGGTGCCGCCTACTTGTGGTGGAGAATGGCAGTTGGGTCGTGCCGGCGATAGGGCTCAATTCTTTGGTCGGGTTAGTTTGCAAGCGGTTGTCGGGGTAGCGAGTCTAGTGGGGCTGGTGCCATGGGAGTAACATGAGGGAGAAATGGGGGCGGTAGGGGAGGCGGTCTTCACCAATGTCAGAGGCAACGTTGGCAACAGAACCCTGGTGGCAGGGTGGGGCGGGCGGGAGTCGTCGTTTCGGAGTCGCAGGTGGAGAAGCAACACAAGGAAGAGGAGTGGGATGGGTTTTCAATTTTTTAAGGAAGCTATGAGCAAATAAGAAGGGGGGCTCTCCGCGGCTCAGTGTGACCTCATGCTCACGAGTCACACCCCTAAACAAATCTACACCGAGCCGCGGCTAACAAGTTGATGGGTTTTATATGAAAATTGATGGGTATTTTATGAAAATGGTTTTAACCGTTGAGGGCAACAATTTTCATATAAAATTTTCCTTCATCCAAATTTGTATAAATAAAAAAGTTTAATTATGAGTTTTCAAAGTAAACAGCAAACGGGGTCGTACCTATTTGCTATAAAGTATTTGACACACATAGGTAAAAACCGATTGTGTTGACAAGTAGTAGTAACGTGCTTTTGCTGATGAAAAATATATTGAAAGTGTATGGTTTCGGCGGCAGCACTGACACAAACGAGACTAAAAAAATGGAGCATGAAGCCACTCGTAACCATAACAATTACGTGCTAAACAATATAAACACGGATAAGGTAATTGCACTGATTGTTACAGACCATACCATGGATCTCGTGTGAGGGATATAGAATAATAATACACAAAATTATATGAGAAAGAGGAAAATAAGAACAGAATAATAAAAGGTTACTAGTAAAGTACACGTGCGACACGCACGTGATATAAAAAATATGGCATATTTTGTTATCTAACATAAATGTATCATCCTGGCAGTGGATACAAGGAAATATAGTCAGTGGATACAAGGAAAATACACAAATACGAGAAATGCAAATACACAAAAATACACAAAACAGAAAAAAAGAATAAAGGTACGTCTTCTATGGAAATGCAAATATGAGATGGTGTATTTAATGGAATGGTTAAAGGGAGTATAGTCAGTGGATACAAGGAAATGGAGCATAGTTTTTGGAAAAAAATCATCCTGGCAGAATCACACGTTCAAAACAAATATCGAGAATGAAGGGCACACACATCAATGCATCAAATCATTCATTCAACAAATAAAGCACAATCCAATCAATATGCATGTTTCCTTTTAAATTAATGTGCGTGTACATGTATTTGAGTAAGCACCTAGCTCCACACCATCGTTTGTTCACAAATTCCTAAATAGGTCTAATCTCCTGCCACAAACAAAAACTTCTCAAAAGCTTTTCTACGATCCCCGTGTGTGCGAACCATCTACCCCCAGTCATGTCGTCCTCCAAGTTTGCAATGCCCATTGACCAATGGTGCAACCTGCCTACCGAGATCTGGGGTGACATCATCAGCGGCATCGACGTGCTTGACGTGATGAGCTTCTCATCAACTTGCAAGTCGCTCTACTCTGTTTGCGATCAACTCGGAACTACCATTCTCAAGCCAGGTACGCCGATACTGCTCACATCTCAACCTGATGAAGATGGATGGGGTGAGGATGACCTGGATACCGGAAAGTTTGGTCTGCACGATGTCTCCAATTACTTGTCATTTTGCTGTGTAAGAAAGGGATTGCAAAGTAGAATTTGGTTAGGTGGTAAGGGCGATTGGCTAGTCACAACAAATACCTGAAAAAACATAGAGCTCTTGAACCCAATAACCGGTACAAGTTATCCATTACCGTCCTTTGGGATGGAAATGGGTGGCGTGGATCCGGGATCATTCACGGAGATGGCTACAGTATTCCCCCCTTGTGTACGATTTGTTCGGCATGTTGTCCTCTCGCGGACGCCATCACATGCGGATGGCTATGAGGCTATTGCACTCTTCTCTGATGGGTTAATAGCATACACAACGCATGGTCAAAATGTTTGGAGGGTGTTGAAGAATCCATCTGACCATGATGACAACGTGCACAACTATTATCCAGAAATTTATTTTAATGCCATAGTGTACCATGGATGGGTGTTTGCTGTTGATGAGGATGGTGACATATTTGCATGGAACCTAAGCGATCCGGGCTTGAGGCCAGTGGAGATGCCAACGCCGGAAACTGGTAGGAGTGAGGAACAATCTAGTCCAAATGAGGAGCATGATGAACATGTGTTCTACCTTGCCATATCGCCTGCAGACCAGCTAATCCTATCATGTCTGACTAGGCATGGTAATGGCCTAACAGCCAACTCATACAGGGAGTTATGGAATGAACATGACCAGTTTTTGCACCTGGATAGCATTTCCCTGTTTGAGTTTGACTTGTCAAGGTTAACTTGGGGGAGGATTACAACAATTGGAGAGGAGCAGTCACTATTCATTGAACTAAACTACCCCTTCTTTGTTAATTCAAAGCAGCAAAAAGTACATCTGAAGGGTAATAGCGTCTATGTGGCAGATGTGAGCAACCATGATGTTGGCATATGCAGCTTGAGCAAGGATGGGATTGTCTCC
The DNA here is from genome assembly GCA_036936925.1 of Cenchrus fungigraminus. Lineage (NCBI taxonomy): Eukaryota > Viridiplantae > Streptophyta > Magnoliopsida > Poales > Poaceae > Cenchrus > Cenchrus fungigraminus. Next base: position 19,887,698 of record CM072776.1, on the reverse strand, counting down.
ATAGCCGAACACAACTTTCCAGTTGAAGAGAAGGCACATATGCTGATAGGACGGACCAAACACACACCAATGTGGTTTCACCCTGCAGTTCATATATAAGCTAGGGAGAAATCTGTTTTAATTCTTTGATCATCATCATTATTATGCACACCTTTTTTGTATTGTAAGAACTGAAAGATCATGTATAATTCAACGATTGTGTCCTTTATATGTGGTCAGTTTGTTTAAGTATGATAGTGAAGTGCACATGCGACATGCCAAAACTATTAGGTCGACCTGATAGGGAATTCGATCTCCACGAGGTCGATAAGCCCCCAAATCATGTCATTTTAGGTCTTTGATGAATAATTTCTTCAAATCGACCATTACATGACAGAAGAGAGTGAACATTACACAGGAACTTCGAAGGTACACAGGTCACCTGCGACCTCATTGGATCCAGAACCTGTTACAAGATATAAACATATTTGAAGACCTGATCTACCTAGAGGAATCCGTGAGGTGTTCCCTGCTATAGCAGAGCACCTCGCAAGAATTCTTCTAGCTTCAGGTCCTCGATGGTGACCTTGCAGTGAACGCCCACACGACGCTGCGCATAGCAGAACACACTTTGTGCCTGACTATGGAATGCAGATATGAGCTTGCTCTTCGGCGGGTCCTGCAAGCCCTCGACGAGCATCTGATGCTTACCAAGAACCTACAGCGTCACCTCGGGCCTCTACAGCATCACCTCCAAACTCTTGTTGATTCCTCGCTGAGGCACGGTACAAAGAGTGGGTGTGCTACCTATGCTTCGCAAGAGTTCTTCTAGCTCCAAGCTTCTAAAAACTCTACATCATATGATCTGGTGGGCGTACACATGCCCATGGCATGGCCACAATACTACTCTGCAGCTTCATAGCTCAGCAATGCTTGGTGCTTGCCTCCTTGAGCCTTATGGTGCTATTTATAGCCGAAACCAGGCCCTGTGCGGCCAACGAAGTGGTGACACTGTTACCACGTGATTGAGAGGTCCTGTAGACATGTGCATGATGAAAAAGTGATGTCTTTTTCCCTGCCTCATGACGCCTTTGTCGCTAGTGCATCAATGATGCCTGAGGCCATTGTAGCGTCACATGGCTACAGTACACCTCCCGGTCAATGGGCAGTTTGTCATTTTCTGCGTGACAAGAATATCTCTGACCACTGTTGACCCGTGACCCTGCAGTCTACGGAACAAGATAAGCCATACACAATATTATTAGATTTCTAAGCCATAATGGGTCCCCTAACTACGGGGAAAATCACTGTCTTAAAACAAAAATCACTAAACGCGCTCCCGAAATCAACCGCAACTGAAACATGAACAAAGCCCACGACCTGCTGCGGCCCAATGGCTTCCGCGGCCCATCAACCAACCGCACCAGCCACCCTCGAGCGAACCTCCGCTTCGCTCGAGGGTCGGATGCCACGCGGGCGAACTTCCGCCTCGCTCGAGGGCCTGGCACCCCTCGAGTAGCTTTCCGCCTCGCTCGAGGGGCCAGTGCCCCCCAGCGGGTCTTTAATTGTAATGATGCTACATCATTTGACCGAAAATAATACATCTATATATCTATATATTTCTTAAAAAAATGCATACGTCACAAAATAAAACTTTATTTTTTTCATAGGAAAATGGATCAAACCCGTACATGGGAAATTGATTAAGAGGAAAATCAAAACCACGCCAACTATAGAATGATAGTAAAATAAAAAATTGGCCTTACGTTCTACATCTTTGATCATCTGGGGTACAACGTCTAGGTGACGACTCAAATCAAAACAGATAGCAACCAACAAATGGTGGATATATTCGTCTTCCTCACATATGGAATCATCAAAACGGTCGGCCAGACTGTGAACCTCAAGTATTGCTTCATGAGGCCAAGTTTCCAGTGCACCAGTACCATCAGCTAGCTTTTTCATCTCTTTTTTCAAAGCCTTTTCAACCTCTTCAAGTTCTCTAACTACAGTGAAGTTTAGATCAATAACTCGTAGGCCAAATGTTTGACAGAGGTGTCGAATAGCCCAGTCCATGGAAGTAAAGACAGCTTCAGACCTGTCCTGTACGGTGTTTCTTTCAAAACATGTTTCGTCTCCAGACTGCAGGTGTAGAAGATGAACTGCACCAATGTATCCTCCACCATTAACCTCGCAAATCTTGGTGTCAAGATATTGAAACCCTACGCTGGATGCCATTTCCTCGAGAATAACTGCAAGCCCACCAATAATTTTAACATCACCTACCTATCAATAATAATAATAATAAGTAAGACGGATAAAAAGAAGACATTCATAATCATCAGCATATAAATAGAGGGTTGATATATCTACCATTATTTTATAGAGAATATATAACACATGTAAAAAAATACTGACCTTGAGCAACAATTTAGTATAATCGATGTATGGCCTGGGTAGTTTCGATTTGTAAAAGCTCTGTAACATCTTAGTAAATCCACATTGCCACTGCACCTCACCTGTTGATCTTTCACTTATTAGTTGAAGTTGATTAGCACAATCTCTATAAACCTTTGCCATGTCAACTTGACCAATATCCTTCACAGCTTTGTACTCGAATTCATAAGCTTTGTTTAACAAGACGTCAGATGCAAAGCCTATGCCTTCCGTGACCATCAAACACTTGGAATGTACCAACCCATGAATGTTTCTGATCTCAACAAACTGATCCACCAGAATAGCGCACCTAGCTCGAATTTCCAAAGCTTCAGACCAGTTACAATCTAGAACATTAAGGTCATGGTCATGCTGAAGCAGCTGAAAGCATCGAGTGCTGTTCGCTCACAAGCATCATGTTTGCTAGCTCCTTCTGGCATCAACCCGTGTATGGTAACACGTACCATACCTGCCCTCATGAGCTTTGAAGGTATCTCGAAGGACAACTTGTAATTTAAAAAGGAAGGATGCAATGAAAAGTCATCATAAACTGGCTCAGACCCTCCTAATTCCTGTATAACAGATCTGAGAACCTTCGTCGCTTGAATGTGGACACCTCGAAGGTTATTAGCCTACACATGTTGTTATACATCAAAAAAGGCATATAATACATATAGATATTTCGTTAAAGACACACGTTGATCAGGTTTGTTATGCACGAACCTTCATTGCAACATATGCTTACTTGGAAGAATCCATTTACATTTAGGTAAGAACGCTATCTGAAAAATGGAGCCATATTGTTATGGAACTTGTACCTACCTTCTGTACTAAAGACAACGAACTTTTAGTTGAAACCAAGACAAACTCGTAGCAGAACATTAACCCCACATGTATGTGGTGTATGTGTTCGGGAATGATAGCCAAAAGGAAAACTATACATATAGAAATGAACTACACAAGTAATCTACGTGATTGAAAAACAATTAACACTGCGAGTCTATACACAAACACATACACAAACCAAATCAAAATGATATAAGTGAACATGTAACGAATCGATTGATATATTCTCTTCTTGAAACAACGTTGATTGAACAACATTCATTTATATAGGCGTATATATAAATGAAAATGACAGCAACATTAAAACTGACTATTACTGAATTTTATTTATAAAAAATTATTCTTCTCTTGTTGTGTGATCACATGAAATACACCAGAGGTAGAGTGACTAATATAGCATGTCTACTACTGGTGGACCCATCTCATCTGGCTTATTATAGTCGCGTATGTTAAGAAAAGTAATACGATGGAATGACACCTCCTCCTTCTTCCATTTGTAATGGTGTCCATGCAAAGTCTCAACCATTGTAGAGGTGGGCAAGGTGGCGTACATATATTCACCATGCCTTCCTACAGCTAAACGAAAATTTTGATACCCAAGAATGTATTGCAGAACAAGGAACACAGTGAAGTACCGACTGTACTTAACACGATCAACTCGACACAAAACAACCCTACCTTGATGACCATGTTGAACACCAAGCATCTCAGCAACGACTCTCGAAGCACGCATACGAAAACCACCTGGAGCCATTATTTTCTGAAAAATTAACAACAAATGAATCCTATCTCTACAGGGAAAATGGATATGACAACATCCAAAAGCAATGCTACAGTTTATAATGAAAATAGACGGAATGGGAATGAACACTACAGTTTTCTAGTACTGCATTTATGCGTGTACTCACCGTCAAGTAGTGTACCTTCCCGTTTCTTCGATGCCGTCTTGTTTTTTGTTGTGTGTCGAGGGGATGAATGAGGTGATTGGAAAACTAAACCCGTTGGTTGATGTTATATATAGCAATATACATATAACAAAAAAGGTAAGATTTAATTAATATGGGAAGTACATGAACCTATATTTGAAAGGAAGTATACCTACAAAATCAAGCAAAATGTATTTCGTGCAAAATATTCAGGAGCTTACAAATACAAAGAAAACCATAGGATCGCAGAGACGGCATGGTTTCGTGCCTTTATATATGGAGGATGCAAAGGAAAGGTAGTTTTTCGTTGAACAAGTTGAAGATATTATTACATATATAGGGGCATAAAAATTGACAGGCAATCACAATAATCCCCGTGTTCCTAAAATAGTGCTAGATATCGTGATGACTATCTGGAATACATACCGGTGGGCACGAGAATTTCTATAGATTGTAATTTACATGGAATGATATGCTATTTATAGAAATAAATTAATTGATATGGAATCACAATAATATTTGTGTATACCTATAAAATATTCGTCGTCATTTGGGTAGGCTAGTACGATGAATGGCGGTTATCAAGGGTCTGGCGACTTTTTTATAGATTTGTACTTTTTTACATGGAATTAAATAAAATAAAAATAAAATCACTATAATCCCTGTTTCTAAAAATAGTGCTAGATATCCTTGTCAATATATCGAGTTATAATTCACATGGATTACATTACTTATGGAAATAAATTTACACGGAACCACACTAATCTCTGTGTACCTAAAATACTTCTATATATCGCGAAAGAGTTTGTTTCGTCACCACAGATTGCATTGTACAAACCCCATCAGCCCCTGAAGTTTTTTTATATAAATGTTAGTCATAATAATAAATGAAAACAAGACAAAATAAAATGAAGGGAGCGTCGGTAGTTGAATGGTCGAACCATTGTCACCGTTTCTTTTCGAACGTCTTCTGTCGTTTTTCGAAGATCTTACTTCATCTGTTCGACATTCATATTTTCTCTTATCTTTCGATCTGGCCTTTTCCAATTGACGACGACGTGCATCTATTAAGAATGTTAAATGTTAAAAAAATAAACATAATGGAATTATTAATTTTATAATTCATTTACCTGGAACTACATTCTCCGCTCTTGTATATGAACTGTTGCGGCGAAGCCAGCTATCATCGTCACCGTCTAATAAATTCTCATGTTCAGACAACACAGATCCTGTTGTTAAACATTCACAAATTTGAGACAATCCAATTTACTTCATGTAGACCGATACACAAATGTTCTATTTAATAATTTACCATTGCTAGTTTGAAGAGTCGCCGCTTCAGAGGCCTTCTTATGTGCGTATCTTTCTCTCCTCTTGGCGTTTATGGCATCCTTAGATGCCGCGTACCATTGACGTCGTTGTTCTCTCTTCTGAGCCTTAGCATCTAACAAAAAAATATTTAATGTTTGAAATTATAAACCCAAAAAAGCAAGCTTCAACAATGGATCAGTAGAAAACTCAACCTGCGTTAGGACGAACCAAAACTTGGTTACTCACGTCACCAAGAGGTACACGAACTTGTTCTTGGACAGGAACATCTAAAACACCGAAAATTTAAAAAATCATTAACCAAAAAGTGGTATGGATGAACAAACAAAAATACATAAACCAAAATCATACCTAACGATGATGATGTGTCATTGGACACATTAGGGTTTCCACTTCTCTGCCTTTTGCGTCCCCTAGGCTGAAGTCGAGGTTCGTCCATAATTCTAATTTAAGGGGGGAAGGGAGGCGGCAAGGACTTAAAACGGCACAATTTTTATATGAAAGTAAAGAAAACAAACAATGGAAACCATTAATCAAGGAGGAAATGAAATGTGGATATTTGTGGAAGCTGCATTTTATTGGTGGAAGTATATCAAACCTTCCAAAATGAAAATGTGGGTACAGGAGGCGGGTAAACAAGGCCACCACACCTTCCAAAATGAAAATTTGGGTATATGAGGCGGGTAAACAAGGCGCCGGTGAAAAAAGCAAGCCAAAATCGCCAAAAGTATTTTCTAACGTCGAAAAAATGGTTCCCCCCCTTTCATCTGACCGAATTGATGTTTTTGGTCGGCCTTTTGTGACAGGTGGGTCCTCCTGTGAGGGGTACGGGGGTAGAACTTTTGGTGAGAAGTGTTTTCAAAAGAACTCGTTCTTTATAGTATAGATTATACTTTGATATATTAGACACACAATTTACTAGCTAATTTTTTATGATATTTTAGTTCCATACTACCCTTGAGATATCAATGAACATTTAATTTGTAAGTGATAATGATACTGTTAGGGCAAAGAGTATTATATAAGACCAATCTAAGACAACGGATAAGAAGGATTGGATAGCCCATATGGAGTTGAGTTGAGAGGGTAATAATTATATACTAGTCCTCGAAGAAGATACGAATTTAAATTACCAAATACCAAGGCACATGGACTAGGGAAATATAAGCCACCAGGAGTTATGTTACTGTTAGGCAAAGGGTATGATTTGACTTTTATTTCTAATATGGAGAATTCACCAGTACTAGTTAGAGACATGTGTAATAATCTCTATCTATCTAAATATTAAAGCAAGGATTGCTTCTGCCTAGGTTTTTCGTCCGTCATTACGTTGCTGATTCGGAATCAGTGATTAACCCACGAAACAGCGAAGAACCGGCGAGATACCGTGGTGAACCGGACGATTAAAAGAAAATCAAAACAGACCAAGCGAACTGGCCGGAGTTACGCAGGGGAAAACAAACAACAAGCCCTCCTTTCTCGTGGTCTGAACATCCTCCACTGAGCCCAGCTAGGTCCACCAGGAGGCCCATTAGAAATAATCAATTCAAGCATTAGAAAAAAAATTATCGATACCACCGGGAGCCTCCCTTCTTGGTCAGGTCAGAGAAGCCCAGCAGGAGCCGACGAGCAGCACAAGTACATTTGACGATATTTTTTTATTTTTTAACCTTTTTTAAACTAAAATTTTAAAAATAACCCACTCCAAACTATATTTCCAAGAAGTAGCCTTTTTAGTCGCGCCACATGAAGTGGCGCGACTAATGTACACGGTGGCGTTAGAAAAAGTCGCACCTTACGTGGCTGACTGAGTCGCGCCAGACCGCTTGGCGCGACTCAGGAGCGGGTCACGGTACGGTAGCTGGCGCGACATGTCTACGTACTGGGTTAGGCCCTCCAACTACTCTCATTTAGTCGTGTTTTCTTATTCCTTTTAATTAGCAAATGAGCTTCTAAATTTGTGAAACTCGAGATGTATGATCTATAGAGTGCATACGTTCCATTTTAACTATGTGCACTCGAAACCATGGTGTATAAAATGAAAAATCTAATTTTGAAATAGCCTAAGTGTTATTAGATCAACACATGAAAATTGCTAAGTATGAAAATAGGGTCAACTAGTCAACTTTGGGCATACTTTTTGAGAAATTTTACACTAAGACCCTAAATACTTTTGGGCTACAAGTGAATTTGGATGTTCATAGGAAAGTTTGGACAAGTTGTTGGTCAAATATAACAAAGAATTCATAGTTTAAAGGAGGCTTAAAGTTGGAAAGTTGTGCTGTTCCAATACAATACGCAATACCAAATTGTTGTTCATAGGAAAGTTTGGACAAGTTGTTGGTCAAATATAACAAAGTTGGAAAGCAATTCCAATACAATACGCAATACCAAATTCTTAAAAAAAAAACAGGGGGTAAATTGTGGTGGTGTGGGTAGCCATAGCCCATAGCCCATTAGTGACAATGACAGGCTATTATTTCTCTTACGTATAACGGTAACGGTTATGCGACATGTCCAGTTGTGACAGGGACGCTATGCAGAACGATGGTCTCCACCGTGAGACCAGGACCAAAGCCAAAGAGCACACCCCAGTCCATGCCCTCTCCGGTTGTAGTTCTCCCATCTTTGGCTGAAAACTTGCGCATCTCATCAAGGATGAAGAGCACGCAGGCGCTTGACATGTTGCCATATTCAGAAAGGACCTGACGGGTGGCACGGAGCCGGGCCTTGTCAATTCCAGCCTTCTTCTCCACAGCGTTCAATATGGCTGGGCCGCCGGGGTGTGCCACCCAGAAGATAGAGTTCCAGTCGGAGATGCCGAGCGGCTTGAAGGACTCCTCCAGTAGGCGCTCGATGTTTGAGGAGATAAGCTCTGGAACTCTTTCCTGGAGATGGAAGGTGAGCCCAACCTCACGGAGATGGCCTTCAATGGCACCATCCGAGTTAGGCAGAATGGTCTCCGATGCTGATACCATCTGGAACAATGGCCGCTCCAGATGCTCGTCGGGGTCTGCACCTACTATCACAGCAGCCGCACCGTCGCCAAAGAGAGCTTGGCCAACTAGCGAGTCAAGGTGATCCTCGGAGGGGCCGCGGAACGTTACCACGGTGATCTCAGAGCAGACGATCAGTACCCGAGCACCACGATTGTTCTCGGCGAGGTCCTTGGCGATGCGGAGCACCATCCCACCGGCGAAGCAGCCCTGGTGGTACAGCATGACCCGCTTCACAGAGGGGTTCAGGCCGAGGAGCTTGATGGTCCGGGAGTCCGCGCCGGGCATGTCGACACCAGAGGTGGTGCAGAAGATGATGTGCGAGATTCGGGAACGTGGTTGGCCCCACTCCTTGAGTGCCTTCTCTGCCGCCACGGCTTCCAAGGCTACCAATCACTTGTCGGTCACTTCATCAATGTTATCCATCATCGAAGCATAATATGTATCAAAGTCAAGATTATTTTGCTTTGCAAGTCTATATGCGCCTAGATGTCTCAACGGGCAAAACGGCCTCTTGACCATACACAAGCTCAAAATGAGTAACCTTAGTAGCACCATGTCTAGAAATACGATGAGCCCACAAAGCTTCAGATAATACCTCATGCATATATTAGGATTGTCTTCTATCGTCTTCTTAATGAGCTTAATTAAAGTTTTATTGCTAGACTCGCCTTGACCATTAGCTTGAGCATAATATGGAGATGAATTGAGCAACTTAATACCATAGAATTAACAAAATCACACACCTCTTTAGCCACGAATGAAGTACCTTGATCCGTAGTTAAAGTCCGCAGAATACCAAACCTATGTATGATATGCTCCGTAATAATCCCAATTACCTCCTTGTGTGTCCTGCTCTTGAGAGGGATTGGTTAAGACCACTTAGTAAAATAATCAGTAGGCACAATCACAAAGCAATAACCTTTGGACGACGGAGGATGAATCTTGCCAATAAAATCCAATCCCCAACCTCTGAAAGGCCAAGGCTTGATAATCGGATGCATCAACGCAGCAGGCACTAGCTGAACATCCTCGTGCTTTTGACACTCTTCACACCCTTTGTAGTATCGAAATCAATCGGCTATCATAGTAGGCCAATAAAAGCAAGCCCTCCTAAGGAGCCACTTCATCTTGGGAGCCAATTGATGAGTACCAAAAACTCCTTCATGAACCTCTACCATAGCCAATCTTGCTTAATCAGGATCTAAACACTTTAGAAGTAGATCATATGCCGTCCGACGATATAACTCATCATTATCCAAAACAAACTTAAGCGCCCACCGCTTAAGTTTCTGTCATCTGTACCTTTAGGATCTTGCAAATATTTAATTAGAGGCTTTCTCCAATCATCCACTTCGTCCTCCATAGTTTTAGAAGAGACAGTGGCCGAAGTGGGTGTCAGTGTTTTAGACCGGCAACCTACCAAGGGGAGTACCTGAGGTAGACGTTTGTGGCCTCGCCGAGATTGAGAACTCGAAGGAGAGACAAGTGGCACACAATTTAGACAGGTTCGGGCCGCGAGGTGCGTAATACCCTACGTCCTGTATGCTGCGCAGCTCTGGATTGATTGGGTGTTGTTACAAGATGATGCAGATAGAGAGATAGGGGTCCCTGCCTCGCCTTATATAAGCCGGGAGGCAGGGTTACAAGTCGGTTTAGAGAGGAGAGTACTAGTCGTACACGGCCAGGAGTACTCTACATTGATCCAGACATGTCTAGTTTCCTAACCGAGTACTAGCCCTCTGGTTGCCTTGTGCTCCACGCCGTCTTGCACCGTGTAGCCCAAGTCGAGTAGTCCCGGGGTCCCACGCAGTAGTCGGTTCCAGTACCCACCTGGGTAGTGGGCCTGGGATGTCCATATGACAAGCCACCGAGTACTTTGTAGTCGAGCAGGATGTCTTCGAGTAGTCTTGACGTTCTTGGCGAGTAGTCCTTGAGCGTCCCCGAGTTCCTGTTGGCACTCCCTAGCGTCGCACCAGGTTTATATCCCCGGTAACGGCGCTAGAAAGCTTGTTGACGCTTACTAGCGTCGCCACCAGGTTTATATCCCCGGCAATGGCGCCAGAAAGCTTGTTGGTATAAATAACGATCGCAGAAAAGTCCGCAAGCGTACGGATACCGGTGTAGCTTTCACCCAAGAGTATTCCAGGGTATCGAATCCACAGGGAACGTGTGTGCACTAGTGAAGAAATCGAGATCAGCCTTGGACGAGAGAAGATATGGTAATAGAGTAGGAAAGGTAGAGAGGGTTTCGAAGGATTCCGGATACTAAAGATAAGATCAGCGTTTAATACGATGCTTGCTTCGGGACGCTCAACCGTCCTAACCCGGAAAGGGATGAGAAGGGGGCTAGGCAAGCCAAGCAAGGGTCCTACTGCGCTCTAGTGGATCTCACGCGGTGGACTACGTAGGCCGTCAGGGCTGTCACCACCTGGGGCTACCACAACAATCCGTGCCACTAGGTGTAGTCCGAGGTAATCGCAAGACTAGACACCACGTCTACTCTAGTGACTACTATTCTAGCTTTGCAATTACTAGAACACTAATCAAAGCAAGGAGCCCACAAGCATAAATAATAAAGCTAAACTTAATTAATTAAATAAATCCAGAATGCCTAAGAGTTACCCGGATGTTACTCGAAGTGGAGCCGCATCCGCTGAGGTACAAGAGGAAGGGAGGAAGCCGACAACTCCGGCTTCTCCCGGACTCGCACCTCAACTCTCACCTAATTCTAACACTAATTTTGGTAGAGCTTTGCCTTGATCTTTGCTTCTCTTCACTTGTGTGTCCTTCTACGAGGTGCCAGGCTCTATATATAGGCCCTCTGGGTCAGTGGCTCCAAGAGGGGGTACTTGTAGGCGAGAGAGAGCTAGAGTGGCGAGCAAGGAGGTGCGGCCGTTTCTCCAGGTGCGGCCGGCCCTGTGATCCACCGCCTATGGACTTGGATGACCCTAATCACTGATCCTTGGTCGGTTGCACGTCGGTTCCCAGCTCGGATTCGCCTGATTCACCGGTTCATAGGTGCGGCCGTACCTAGACGTGCGGCCGGCCCTACCCAGTGGCTTTGTGATGCACCGACGGTGTTGAGAGACGTCCAGGATCACTCTTTGATGGGGGTTGCGGCGGTTAAGTGTGGGTCCATCGATCCAAGTGCTTCCAACCACAGCCTTTTGATCAAACCGACCATTCAACGGTGTATCTCATCCATCCAAGGTGTGTTTGTGGGATTGTTGGTGTCGTGGACCCGAGAGGAGGATTTTGGGTGGTGCGGCCGGACCTAGTAGGTGCGGCCGGACCTCGTTGGTGCGGCCGGACCTCGTTGGTGCGGCCGGACCTAGGAGGTGCGGCCGGACTAACTTTTGTGGTGTCTGGCCCATGGACTTGGTCCCCTAGGATATTATGCTAAGTGTAGAGGCATTTGGCAAAGTTTGGTGCTGATCGGAGGAGGTTGATAGGTCCGGCCGAACCTACCAGGTTCGGCCGCACCTACCCTCCGACATGTCTCGTGTCACAATCTTCTGTGAGGCATAATTTCTGCATCCGAACTCCGAATTGGGTGAACCAAAACTCCATTTCGATCATCTCGATGAGCCCGTCGCAATGGTGTAGTCCAAATTGGCATTTGATGTTGTTTGTGATAATGCCATATTTTATTCTATAATTGCTCATTTGCACCTGCGACCAAATATACACCAAAGCTTGTGGAATTTGTTAGATTATAACCCTATAACTATGGTGCACACTTTCATGAAGTAACTTTTATCCGAAGTTGATGATCGAAAATAGGGACTTAACGGCCGTCAACAGTTCCACAAGCCGAAAGTCCTCAAGGATGCTTGAATCATCCCGAGGCTGGAAGGTACTCCAGCTGACCTTTGAGTAGTCTTCAAGTCTTCTCGAGTAGTCCCCAAGCGTCTCTGAGTGCTTCTCTCGAAGGTCTTCAATAGTACTCATGATGTCTTGATAGAAAATCATATGGAAAATGCGATTCGAAGAATCACATTCCATATGGAATGTAGCCCCCGAGCCTTAGGTCGAATTGTAGATTCAAGCTGAGGGTCAATATGAAGTTCTGCCAATCTTATTCTGAAAAATCTGGAGAAAAAACCGAAGGACACGTGGCATGGAGCCCCCGAGCCTTGAGTCGAGTACTTCTCTCGAATTGAAGGGTCATCTTGACTGTAGAATGTGTCTGGAGTGGGTCATTGATCCGTTGAAGTCCGTTGAAGCCAGCGATCGAAGGCGAGCCCCTGAGCATCTAGTACTGAAAGGTGAAGAGTCAGCCCGCCAGTGCTGAGTCAGCCGCTCTAAACCGAGCCGCCCAGTGGTTTATAAATAAGAGGGCAACCCCTTAGTGTTTTCTCACTTCTGGTAGTTGTAGTCTTGGTGAATAGATCTGAAGAGCCCCCTCCCTCTCCACTGCCGCCGCCGCTGCCGTTTCGTAGATTAGATCTACTTTAGCGCCTCCGCCGTAGTCCACCCTCCCGCAGCCTTCGAGTGAATGCGAGTGAAGACACTCGTGACTGGGAGGATGAAGGCGTCACCAGTGAAGAGTACGAAGACGGGCGCGTCGAAGAAGAGGAGCTGTGATGAGGCCGGCGATGCCAGTCAGTCGTCATCGTCGTCGCCCCGCTCTGCTCCGCCGAATCCGGAGAAGGAGTGGAAGAAGGCAAAGCTGAAGACTGAGGACCTTCTCGCCCTTGTCAACAGTGGTTTCCTCCGCGAGAAGGAGATGGACATGTGGCGCGCCACCACCGGAGATCCGTACCCAATGGAGAAAAATCCCGACGAGATCCCAATGTTCGCGCGATTCGTGGAGCGCGGGCTCGCACTCCCCGCGAGCGACCTCTTCAAGGGGATGCTCCGGTACTATGGGATTGAGTACGTCAATCTCAACCCCAATGGTATCTTCCGCATCTCCATCTTCAACCATTTCTGCGAAGCGTTCGTGGGGATCAAGCCCCACTGGATCTTGTTCCGCAAGTTCTTCCGAGTGAAGCCCCAGCCGAGCGCAGATGACCCCTGAGTAGTCGAAGGCGATGGAGTGCAGATGCGTGAAGATGCCGCCGGGCAATATTTGCCGTACAAGTTGATAGATTCCAACCAGGATTGGAAGTCGAAGTGGTTCTATGTCAGCAACCACCACCCGTCGCTGCTGAAGCCGAGTGGGTACCCGCCAAAGCACATGCCGTGGTCGAACTCGGAGGCCACCATGCAGGAAGGCCTCCAGCTGCCTGCGCTGCTGGAGAAGGTGAAGGCCCTGAGGAAGGCCGGACTGAGGGCCGAGCACGTGGCCTTCAGTTTCATGAAGAGGAGAGTGCAGCCGCTGATGGCGTGGGACCATCTCGGCTACGAGTACACTGGAGCCGAAGATTCCTCATGGATGCCTGGTGAGGAGATCGACGATGACGTGATCATCGAGAGGCTGGGGAAGATCTTCAAGGATATGCCCCCGTACACGCCTTGCCCCGTGGAGGAGTACTCCGCGTCACGCTCACCGAAGGAGGTTAGTAGTCGTGGCCAGAGCCCTCGAGTACTAAATAGCTTGTGTAGTCGTACTGACGCTTGCTTGGTCTTGTAGGACGACCTCCAGGAGTTTGTCTCCGTGCCGCCATCCCCCCTCAGGTTGAGAAGCAACCTCAAGGGAAGCCAGAGCCGAAGACGAAGGAGCGCCGAGTAGTCGGTGAGGACGATGACGCCGTCGTCATTGAAGATTCGTCTGATGACGAAGACGAACAGACGCTCTAGCAGCGCTTCCAGCTCCGGTCCAGATTTCACCGAGCTGGAATGCCACATGTGCTGGTGGTGGAGCGACCGGCTAGTCTCGAAGCAGACTTGCCTCTCCCGCCGAGGAAGCCTCGCAACGTGGCACGCAAACGCGCCGTGAAGAAGTTGAAGGTGTCAGAGGACACCAGACAAGAAGTGGGTACCACGACTTGAGTAGTCGAGTACCTGGCAAGTAGTATGTTACTGACGGCTTGAGTTGTTATTGCAGGACATCCCCTCCCCGGAGCCTACTGCCCGAGACGAGGAAGGAGACTGGGACACAGTGGGGGTGGCGGCTGGAGGAAACACCAGCCCGCCTCCAAGTGTCGAAGGGCTGTGCTCGGAGAGGCACAGGAGCAAACGGCGACTGCGGAGTCAAACCCGCAGCCGTCGAATGAAGAAATCCAAGGGCCTCCTCCAGCTGCAGCCGTGGCCGTTGAGCAGCTGGAGAGAGAGCAGGAGCCTCCCATTGGAGCTGGTACTGCCGGGGAACCTGGCATTGTAGATATAGCTAGTTTGCTGGGCACCCCGACTGTCACGGTAGTGCATTCGACGCTATAAGTACCCGAAGACTTCGAGTAGTCATTGCAATAAGTTTCAAGTTGCTGACACAGTAATTCTTGATGCAGGAAATCCACCAACTTGTCGTGGGATGAGGCTGAGACTTGTGCGCCGCCGATGGTGGAGACCGCTCGACGGAGGCGCGACCACACCGCCACCACAAGCCGAAGCTAGAGCTGGGCCGATGCTTGAAGAGGCCACACTTGTAGATGGTACGTATCGTGCTGACGTGAGTACTTGTGGTATAGAGTAGTTGTTGCAGCCATATGTCGCTGACTTGTTTCTGACAGGGCCGCGAGCTCAAGATGAGGTTATCCCCGAGGCGGTAGCCATTGAGATGACTATTGTCGAGGCGACAGCTGCCGAGCCAGTTGTCGAGCAGGCAACGACTACAGCCCCCGAGCCCAGGGTGGAAATACAAGTTGGTCCGCAGCCTAGTTTGAGTACTGAAGTTGTCATCCGCGAGACGATGGTAGAAGATGCAGCGCCACTGCGGTCGGTGCTAATGCCGGAGACTGGAACCTCGAGCCGCGGAGGCCTCGAGTTGCTAGACGACGAGTTGATCGACCCAGCTGTCGTGTCATTGAATATGGAGTCGTGGCGCCGCACGGAGCAGTGGGCAAGGTACGTTGCGAGTACCCTGAGTTTCCTTGCAGTAGTGAGTACTGAATGCTGATGAAGCTCTGACCTTGTGCAGAACCTTGTGGAGATATCCCAAAAGAAGACCGAGCTCCTGAAGGGATATGGTGACACAGTCATCCGTGCTGAAGCTTTGGAGAAAGAGCTGGACAAGTCGAGAAAACACTCTGCGTCGCTCCAATCCAAGCTTGACAGCACCTTCGCCCAGTACCACAACGAAGTACAAGATATGCAAGCGAAGAGGGATGATCTAATCAAGAAGAACAAGATGCTTCAGCAGAAGAAGAAAGGTATGCCTTCCGCCGTAGTGCTTGAGTACTTGTTTTGTGGGTGTTTGTAGCTAATTCTGTTGTGGAGTTGTCTGCAGAGCTTGAAGCTTCTCTCCAACAGGTCAAGAACTCAGAGATCGACTTGAAGAACATCGTGTACCGGGAGACACATGCTCGAGAGGTAGCCGAAGAAGAGCTGGCCATTAGAGCCCATGAGTGTGTTACTGCAATTGAAATCCGGCAAGCAACTGACGTTGACCTCGTTCGCTGCATGCAATCTCTGCAGAAGCTCAACGAAGACTGCGAGAAGCTGCGGGCGTCCTTGAAGGAGCTTGAAGAAGCCTGTTGATGGCTATTAAACACCATATTTATAACCGTCAACTCTTGCATTTTGGCATGATAAATATACATCCACAGTAGAATAAGGGTTTATACTGACAATTTCCACAATATATTTGAATGCAGGAAATTAGTATGAGAAATAGATCAAAAGCACACCTTATCCTTCCACCTCATCAAGCCAAGCCTCTCCACCTCAGCCAATGAGGGGATGCCATGCAAGCATCCCCTGGATCAATGACATCATCAATCCACAAGAGAGGGCCTCGGTGAATCAGAAACCGCCACGTGTGCGTCACATGGATCATATGGCCCACCAGAGCGACTAAACCACCTCGAACACACGTGTACACCAGGAACCGACCTCAGGGCCCACCAAGCAGCCACTCAGAGAAAGCACAGGCCGAGGGGGGCCACCTGGGGGTCGGCCGACCCCAGGATCGGCCGAACCGACCTTAGGTCGGTTGATCCTGGCCTTCCACATGCTAGCTCCTGGTTGCATTCCAGGGGTGCTTGGGGTGTTCTCGTGCCGATGCTCTGGCCTATAAATAGAAGTGGAGGGGTAGGAATAGAGACACACACTTCTTCTCCTCATTTTGCCTTTGGGATAGGAGTGCCTTTGCATATGATTAGTGCTGGTTTGCTAGTGCTTTAAAGATTAGAAGGAAGGTGAGGGGGTGACTTGGGGATGTGCCATGGTGTTTGGCACCTTTCCCCAAGAACGAACCTCTACGGAAGCTTCTGTTCTTCATTTAGAATAAAGTGAGTATTTTGACATTCTCTATTTAGTCTAAAGTGGCTCCTTGCATGGGTGAATAGTTCTTGTGTTCTTCACTTGTTCATGATCTAGAGGCTTGTGTTCTTCATGAGCTTAGCCTTTGACCTTCTGGTGTAGTTCATAAGTTGCTAATTCCGTTTGTATGCCTGCTAGTCCAATTAGAGTAAAGTGGATGCTCCTACATTCTAGTTTAGACCAAAATCCTTCCGTGATCCTTGTATAGATAGCGGTTACCTGAGTGAGTTCTGGTCGCTCCCTCGTGGGTTCGTCACTCCGTCTTCGTTCGGAGTGCTATAGTGTTGTTACGGGTCGACAGACGTAGCCGTACTACAGTAGTAGCCGGTGGTTTAGATATGGTGTCTAGACGACGGATTATCCTTCGATTGCCCTGTATCCCACGGTTTGTCTTAGGGTAGGCCATGGTAGTGACAGCTGTTGGACCCTTTCAGAATCCCCCACGTCCGGATACAGGTGTAGGCAACCATTTGCTGTGAATCGACTGTTATAGCCAGGAGGGTCCGGTGTCTGAAACGAGAATCCCTAATCGAGAGATTGTTATAAACTCTGCCCACTATCAGCAGGATCCTTTCCATCTTCATCTCATCCTATAGAGTGGTGTCCTTGGACCATAGCTAGGCTAGGAGGTAGCACTCACCGTTCCTTTGATTCGATACCATTGTGAATTTTCCTGAGGTGAAGTGCTACAGCGGTATTTCTGTGCGCTTGCGGATTCTTTCGTACCCGTCGGTATACCCAGGTGGATCTAACACTCACGCTAGCAAGGCGCCATTAGCAGTGACTTAAGAAATACCAACAAAGTTGCGCTGCCAATCGCAAGGCTGCTGGTCCCACATCCAGGCAGTCCTCAGATAGCACCTCTTGTGGACAGATTGAAGGAAGCCCCCGGGCGGTTGGCGACATATGTCAAGCATATGGCGAAGTCGATCCCCAACCAGGTGCTTGCCTTCTTGAAGTCGTACATCCCAAAGGTGCCTGTGGATACAGTAGTTGGAGGACTCGCAGGGAACTGCACAGATGAGCAGTACTGTGTTCTGCTGGAGGAGATGGCGCCCATTGCAGAACAAGTCGCCGAGAAGCTGAACCTCCAGTAGTTGTACCAGTAGGAGTAGTTGATGTACATGCAGATTTTTGTAAGATAAACAAGTTAGTTAGGAACTCGCTTGAATGTAGAAAATTTATTTCACTCCTGTGATGTGATGAGTACTCATTGTCGCGGCTTGCAACGAAGCCTGCGGAGTACCAAGCTGATGAAGATGCGATGAGTAGTAGTACTCAGTAGTGACTCGTCTAGTTAAGAGACGCAGTAAACAAGTTGAGTATGATCAAACTTTATTACTGATGAAAGATTACACCTGGATGGCCAGGGCTGTTACAGATAAGTAGTTGCCAGGACCCGTAGGCCGCCTATGGCTAAGTAATCGCTAGGGTCCGTGGACCGCTTACAGCTGGAGATCCGTAGGTAGCCGTTGAAGCTGGATCGGAGGAGTAGATGGTCCATAGACCACTGCCAAAGCCCTAAGGCTGTGTACAACTCAGGATCCGTGAGTAGCCGTTGACGCTGGATCTTAGTTGTATGAGGTCCGTAGACCGGTGCTAGGACCAGTAGGCCCCTTACAGCTCGGAGTCCGTGAGTAGCCGTATAGGTTGAACCCGTAGATGAGTAGTCGAGCAACAACGCGTAGAAGCGACACAACTGGTCGACGTTCCACGAGTTGTTGATGTCTTCGCCTTCAAGTGTTTGGAGACGCTAGGAGCCCGGGCTGGTCACCTTAGATACCAAGAAGGGACCTTCCTAGGGCGAGCTGAGCTTGTGTAGTCTGTTCGTGTTCTGGATGCGATGGAGGACTAGATCGCCGACGTTGATAGAACGTTCCTTGACGTTGCGATTGGACGAGGGTGGCACAGCGGGCTTCTTCGAGGCTGTCGATGTCAACCCGTCTGCTATCATCCAAGACACCTTCGTCGTATTGTTCAACCACCGGGGATTCCCACATCATGTCAGCAGGTAGTATAGCTTCGGAGCCGTAGACCAGGAAGCAGGGTGACTGCCCAGTTGGCTTGGTAGGTTGAGTACGAAGCCACCAGAGTGCATTGGGTAGTTCCTTGATCCACTTGCCTCCTTTAGTGTTAGCAGCGTCGTGCAGTCGCTTCTTGAGGGTGTCGAGTACCATCCCGTTGGCACGCTCCACCTAGCCATTGGCGCGCGGGTGAGCGACTGAGACATACTGAACATCGATCCCACTATTCTCACAATACTCCCAGAACTGGTGGTTGTTGAAGTTGGAACCCAGGTCTGTGATGATGCAATGGGGTAGCCCGTAGCGATGCACGAGTTCATCCAAGAAGTCGAGTACTCTGTCGGCCTTTGGGCATGTGACCGGCTTGACTTCGATCCACTTTGTGAACTTGTCGATAGCCACCAGAACTTTGTTGAATCCTCCTAGCGCAGTTGGCAGAGGCCCAATCATGTTGAGCCCCCAGCAGGCGAACGGCCAGGTCGACGGTATCGTGACTAGCTTGTAGGCTGGGATGTGTTGCTGCTTGGCAAATAATTGGCACCCTTGGCACCTTCTGACAAGTTCTTCTGCGTTGCCCAGAGCTGTAGGCCAGTAGAAAGCTCGTCGGAAGGCTTTGCTCACCAGTGTGCGAGAGGACGCGTGGTTCCCGCAGACGCCTTTGTGGATCTCCTCCATGATCTCCTTGCCTTCATTCCGAGGTACACACTTCATAAGTACTCCAGAAGTCGCACCCCACCCGTAGAGCTTGTCTCCGACTAGTACGTAGTTCTTGGCTCGTCTGACGAGTTGTTCTGCCTCGTTCTTGTCATAAGGAACCTTCTGCTCACGGATGTAGTTGATGAAGGGTTGCCTCTAGTTCACGTCGATCATCATGACCTCCTGACTGGGCTGTGATGGCCCAGGGTCAGTGGTCATTGGCGTCGGCTCCAGGATGGATGGCGTGTGAAGTTCGTGGACGAAGACTCCCGTTGGTACTTGAGCGCGAGTAGAACCAAGCTTCGACAGGACGTCCGCTGCAACGTTGTTGTTGCGGACGACGTGATGGAACTCGAGACCATGGAACTTGTTCTCGAGCTTGCAGACTTCTAGGCAGTTGGCGTCCATGTTCTCCTTGTTATGGTCCCAGGAGTCGTTGACCTGGTTGATCACCACAGCGGAGTCGCCGTAGACTAGTAGTCGCTTGATGCCCAGTGGGATTGCGAGATGGAGCCCATGCAGTAGAGCTTCATAGTCTACTTCGTTGTTTGAGACCTTCCAGAAGATCTGCAGGACGTACTTGAGCTGTTCGCCCTTTGGAGAGATCAGGAGTACTCCTGCGCCCGTGCCCTCGAGCTTGAGTGAGCCATCGAAATATATCACCCAGTGCTCTAGTCGCTCTGTTGGTGTGGGTAGCTGGTTTTCCCGCCACTCTGCCATGAAGTCGACTAGTGCTTGAGACTTGATGGCTATCCGTGGCTTGAAGTCGATGTTGAGGGCGCCAAGCTCGACCGCCCACTTGGAGATTCTCCCGGTTGCATCTTGGTTGTGGAGTATATCGCCAAGCGGGAAGTCAGTGATCACGGTGATCGAGTACTCCTGGAAGTAGTGTCATAGCTTCCGCAAGGTGATGAGTACTGCGTAGAGTAGCTTCTGGACCGGCTGGTACTCTGCCTTGGACTCGGATAGGACCTCACTGACGAAGTAGACTGGTCACTGGACTGGGTAGGCGTGGCCTTCTTCCTGTGAAGGACCGGATCGGCGACCAGAGACAGGGGTGTTGACGGTGTATATGCGTATCCAACTTCGTTTGGACTTGCAAGCGGACAAGTCCTCCGTCGTAGCCAAGGGACCCTTCTTTCCTCAAGTGTGAACCCAAGGTATCGAATCCGCGGAACAAATGTGCGATGCAAGAATCAATCTAATAAAGCCACAAACACTTTAATCTTTGAAAGGTTGTTGCTTTAGCATCAAATCTAGAGATCATCAAAAGAAACGAATCTAATCTATGAAAACCGGAGGTAGCAAGAGATAGAGAGGGATAGGTAAAACCAATCTAGAGAGATTGGATTAAGCTCTTGTTGAAGTTCCAAGCAAAGAAGAAATAGCCAAGTCAAATCTCATAAAAAGCTTCTTTAAATAACGGCTTCCCGTCCAACTCCGAAGACTCCCAACTTTTGGAGCCACCGTTCTGTCACAACGAACTCCTATTCATGCGGGTTAGCCTAGGGCGAGTCCAATGGACAAGTCGAAATCTCTTGGAAGGTCAGGCATGCACCTCTAGCCACCACGGCTACAAGAACACCCTCTATGATCTATCTCGAGAATAGATCTTAAAGTAAGAAAAGCCAATCGAAATCAAAGTCGTAGAAGAAGCACTTGATCGCTAGAAATCGGATTGCAACATGATAATTCAACATCATAAACGATACATAGACAAGATCTCCACCGGGATCCTACCTTGATCTTGCTCCTAGCTCCTGGAACTTCGACGTGGTCTTCCTTGCAAGGTTCCCACGTCGGCTAGGGAAACCCTAGACAACTAGCTCGACCCTCTCCTCTCCGGAATGGTGTCCCTCTCTTCTCTGCTCCTCGGTGGCGAATGACGAATGAGTTGATGTGTGGCTCTTGGCAGGGGGGCTATAAATAGTCCGAGAGGCGTCTAGGTCAAAGGGGGGTACGAATGGGCCCCGAAATGGGCTGGGCCGGCCAGCCTAGGCCGGCTGGCCTGGGCCCATTTCGGCCCACTTCATGGCCTCCTTCGTGGACGATGCTTCCCGAGTCTTCTAGAGTGTTCTCCCTTCTGCATGTGGGCCCTTGATGCCTGTTTCTCTGCGGTTTGAATAGAGCTCCTTGTCCCGCAAGATTTAGCATTTTCTATTCAGGTCCTCGGAGTTTTCCGTCTTCACGAGTTGGTCCTTGGGCTTCTTGGAGTCATGTTCACTTCATTGCTTGACTTGTACCGGGCTTTAAGGTCTTGTCACGAGGTGCTTGATGAACTTTACCCGAAAGTCTTGTTTTCAACGCTAAATTCCTGCATAAACATCAAACTCCAAAACCGACATGCACGAACGAACTTGTTATACCAAGGGGGTTAGTACCAATGGATAAGATATAAAATTCATGTCAACACCGAAGGTAAACTCATGGCTAGGTTGACGGAAATTCACCGTCAACATCTCCCCCATGCTTAAACCTTGCTCATCCTCGAGTATGCCTTCAATGGATATCAGCGTTGCCATTCATTGCGCAAACCCTGCACTAGATCATACACGAAAAAACATAATGCTCTCAAAAATTTAATTTGTTAGAGTTCCATAATGCACTAGCCTTCATCCCTACGGAGGGTGGATATTAATTAAGCTCTTCCCACAAGTATTAAACATGCTCCCAAAATTCAAATGAATCTCAGAAATTTGAAATAAAGAACGAGATGAAAAAGAGCTAAACCAAGTTCAAAAATTTAAACCACCTTGCATTTTGCTCATGAACTCTCATCTCTTCTTGTCTCCCAAGCCTATTTCTTCTACTCCTTTCCCTCTCATAACATACATATGTAGTAGGCTTTATATGGAGCTTTTTGGGAAAGTTTAGTCCTACCAAGATATTATAAATGAGATGTTGTCAAAGCAAGACAAGTTTCTCATGGTCTTACCGAGACTCGTCAAAAAGGTCATTAGAAAATAATGTTATATCAAGGAGGGGGAGAGAAAAATACACACACTTTGAGATAGGTGGACATGTGCAAATGGCAAAGAGTGATCCCGAGGCACAAAGAAAGTCCTCATTATCGGATTGCACATGATTGGAAAGATGAGTTTGGATCTTAATCTTGAAACTTTTGAAATTCCTAATGCATTTAGAGAACCGGGGAGTTCACTTTATTTTATTTTTATACATACTCATATTTTTTTTTCTTTACATATATTTTTTCTTTATCTCTTTCTTTTTCTCTTTTTTTTCTTTATATACTTTCACCTTTTTTTATTTGCTCCCCTTGATCTCTAAATTGCATTGTACCTACCTCCTCCCCCATGCTTAGACGTTTGCTCGTCCTCCGGCAAAGAGGTGATAGAGATAAGGTAGGTACTAGAAATATTTTTCCTTTGGAGAGATACTTTGAAATCTTCAATCTTGGCACCATCTTGCGATCTTCCTCGAATTGATGATCCATACTCAATGATAGGTTGTGATCAAGGAGGTAAACACAAAAGATGATAATTTTGGTTTTAAGGGTGGATATCCGGTGAGGTTTGTGAAATCTCTGATGTGGGGATACACAATGCACGGATAGAAAGGCTAGCAAAAAGATAGATACGCAAAAACGGAATGACCAGCTTCTTAGTCTCGGGCCAGAGAAATCAAGGCCTGAAATAACTCACCCAAAAATAAACCTTGTATACTAAGTTTTTTCACTCAAATATATATATGGCGCTGGATAGGTAGAGCAACATGCAAGGGGTATTTATGACAAGGTTAGCATTACTTTTAAGGACAAAAATAAATCATCTTTAATCCATCCAAAACTTGAGAGCATATAATACACTATGGGTCTTATTTCTATCATAACCTCCGCAAAAGATTAAGCTAGCATTTAGATTAGTTTCAGATTTGCATTTTAAGAGAGCATTAGCTTAATCATGCATAAAACAAGTACAAAGATAAACAAAGTGGCAACTATCATCATATATCAACATGGCACAAACTTTGTATCTTTGTCAAGGGTAAAAACAAGGTGGTGATTTTATTCATGATGAAAATAAAAACTAACACACATGCTGAAAATTAAATAAAAACTGAAAACACTACACATACATAGGCGCATACAAGCTGAAAATTAAAGAAAAGGGAAAAGGAAAAATTAAACTAAAGCTCCTCCTCTCTCTAATCTTCCACCGGTCGTTGATATTGATAATCTTGATTGTTGTACCCTTGCTCATAATAGGATTGTACCGCTCCTCCTATGAATTGCTCCGGCGGTGCTAGGTGAAGGCGTCCAAGCTCAAAGGCGATGTTTGCATTTCCTTCACCCATTTGGTTTGCATTGGTTTGGATGGCTGCAATATTTTGCATGTTTCTTGCAGCGTATGCTCCAATGATGGCCACACTTTGTTGTGGTTGAGGGAGGTGTGCATATTGCTCCGCAAAGGCCGCGTTGGGTACCGCAAAAGGTGGGGGCATGGCTGCACCACTCCCCCATGCTTGCATTGGTACACCACCGTAGTATCTCGGCGGTGCTGAAATTCCTCCATATGGTGGCTCATAATCTTGTGGCGCACCTTCTTCTTGGGCTGCGTAAGAACCTTCTTCTATAATCCTTCCTCTCTTGTTTTTCTTCGCCGGCACAAGAAGTCCTTCCTCTAACCAATCTTCTTTGCCCTCAAGAAAAAGTCTTAGTCTTGCATCCGGTAGGGGTAAATTCACCTTGACTAATTTGAAGCCTCCTCTCTCATCTCCACTTATACATTAGCCTTGCTTCAAATAATCAAATCCTAGGGAAGTCCCAACTAGGAGATGCTCCGGGTTTCTTGGAATTCCCAGTCTCAATGAGATAGCCAACATAGAGAGGTAGCACCCCGAACCAATATCTCCCGATCCCGATGTTGCTTCACAACACCACCGGTTGATCATAAGGTGAGTAGGGTCAATTGGCTGCTCGGCAATAAAAGCTGAGTAAAGCCAATTCACCTCCATGTCGGTTATCTTGGTCTCTTTCATTCTCCCCAAAATCCTCTTGCACATCCATGAGTGAAATACTCGGATGATGGGGTTCCGGATACTATTTCTTTGCCGGTTAGCTTCTCCCGCGATCATTCTCCAAAAACCTTCCAATGTGCCTCCATGCACATCTACTTGCTCTGGGCTCCCTTTTGAAAACCAAGTAGCTCCCTAATATATTCATAGGGAACTACTTGCTCGTCTCCTTCCAAGCGGAATGAGAGACTCGGCACTCCTTCATCAAGAATAGGCGCCATGGTCATGAGAATTTCCAAGGCAAATTCCTTGTGGGTGTTTGCCGACACTCCGTTGGAGAACTGCACCCAACCTAGGTGTCCCAACATGTAATAAATATCCATATGAAAACCCAATATTTGGAGAGCTGGGTCGTCGAGGTCGACGTTTGCCACAAGCCTCTTCTCAAGGTGAGTGAGCTTCTTCTTGTCCTCCTCCGTCTTGATAATAAACCCATACTTGGAATATCGCGGAGTGTATGGAGGCAGAGCGGATGATCGTGTCGAGCGGCGAGGTTAGACGGGCGGCTCCTCCGTGCGTCCTTGTGGTTCGGTGAACCACATAGACGAGCTTCTTGTGGCCCTCATGCCACCGAGGAGAAGAGTGTCATCCCTCCTCGGCGGTGCCGTGTCCTCCTCCATACTCCGAGGAGACTCGAAAACCGAGTGCCTCCTCGAAGAGCTTGTCGATGATGGCTTGGACGACGATGATCCCTTCTTCTTGGTGAAAAGACTTGTAGTTTTCTTCCACATGGTTGCTGCACTCTTCCTCACAATTATATACCCAGGGTTTTCAACCGGTAACAAGGCACACAAAAATTATTTGGAGTATGGACTTTGAGTGGATTTAGGATGGATTTTGATGGACGAAACAAAACTCGAAGTCGGAAGCTATGTCTCTGGAGGTTCTAGACTAAGAGCTCATGAACACAAGAAGGAATTGGACGAGTGACTTACCTGAGGAAGACGGGCACTGAGGCCTGAAAAAGAGGGGAGGCCGGCCGGCCTGGGTCGACCGGCCTAGGTGGTCTGCTGCTCCTCCCAGCTCCGGCTTTCTCCAGCACACTCATGCTTGCTTTGTTGCTTTGTGACCGCGTGCTCCACGGGGTTGCACCGCCCAAATGCTCTCGTTCACTCCTTTGCTTGCATGATAGATCCTTCCACTTGATTGTTTTGCTTTGAGTCACTTCCATGCTCCCTTGCCTCACATGCCTCCATGAGATTCCTGCAAAACAAAGCTTTCGCTGCCCCCCATGCTTGTCCCTTGCATGTGGTTTGATGATAAATGTTGGAGGGGCATCCCGTGATGCATCATGGTGCATGCATAGTTAAGTTAACTCAATTGCCTTCCTCTAAGCATGTTTTAATGCTAAGCACTCCTCTAATTTCGAAAAATAAAATCAAACTCAGAGCTTGCAATGAGTTCAAATATAATTAGAGGAGTTTTTAAGCATCAAAAACAAATGTGAGTCAAAAATATTTTTCGACTACTTTTATTTCGGTCTCACCAGTATTGTTTGCTTCCATTAGTTGAGAGCAAGCTTTTCCTGGCTTGATGATGGGGGTATAGGTTTAGGTTCTAATTTTGGTTAAATGAGAGAGATTTTGAATGACATAAAATTAAATGAGGCTTAGAAAAATTCTAACTCTAGAGAAACCAAGGATATGAATTTTTAAACCAACCAAAAGTTAAGTTTCTAGGTTCACGCTAGTCCTACCATGCGCTGAAATTTAAATACCATCTAGATACATAGCATGGCTCTACTCGTGTGTTTTTAGCATGTAAAACAAGTCAACCACAACATCATGAAGAGGATGAAAGGTTGAGGTAGGTTCTGAATTTTTGGTTTTGGTTTCTCGAGAAGAAGCAAATAAGTCATAGGATGGCTCATGTAAAGGGTTTATGATCCAAATAAAATATCCAAACAAGATTTATAACTCTAAACATTATCCAACCACTTTAAGTCTATGAATGTCTTGCGTAGCAAAATTTTAAAACTAACTTACTTGAAAGACTCGAAAAATCTTGATCGGGTTGTCCTCCCGGTAGCTTATTCTTGACTCGACGAAACGGGTTGCCTCCCGCCTAGCGCTTCGTTTATAGTCCATGGCTAGACTTCTTCACTTCATTACTTTGGATCAACAATCTTTGCCGGCGTTGCAATCTTGGGTACCCACTTCCGCACCATCTTTGGCACAGGCTTATTCTCTGGCTTAGTCATCTTTTTGGTCTTCACAGGCGGCTTTTGTTCCTTGATCTTGACGTATGCAACAACTTCTTTGATTTCCGTCGCTTCCTTCTTCTCCGACTCTTCCTTCTTCCTTGGCTCTTCTTTACTAACGCGATGATGAGGCAAAATATATTTAACTTTGATCATATTGCATACCTCGAAGCGTGGTCGAAACTTGAAGGAACTTCCCTCGCCGTTGATGTCAAACTTGATCTCCCCCTTCCCAACGTCGATGGTAGCTCCCACGGTCTTGAGGAAAGGCTTCCCAATGAAGAGTGGCAGCTTCTCCCTTTCTCCCATCTCGAGCACCACGAAGTCAATGGGGATGAAGTGGTGTCCGACCTTCACGGGCACATCCACGGCGATGCCCAAAGGGTAGCGAATGGAATTGTCACCCAACTCCAAGCACATGGCCGTAGGCTCTAGCTCCGGTAGGCGTAGCTTCTCGAACACATCTCTTGGCATGACGCTCACACTTGTTCCAAGGTCGCAAAATGCCTTCTCGAACTTGAATGAACCAACGGAACATGGAATTGTCGGGCATCCGGGGTCTCCTTGCTTCTGTAGTTCGTTTGCAATAGCGGTGCTACATTGCTCGGACATCTTGACATGATCCACCCCGAGTGTTGCTATCTCATACTTGTTTGCAAGAATATCTTTGAAGTAGCGAGAATATGTATGAACTTGAAGGGCGTCCAACAGCGGCATGTTGATGCTCAACCTACGCACAACCTCCACAAACTTCTCAAAATGATTATCAAGTTTACCTCGGAAGTAGCGTGGCTTGAGTTGCGGTATCTTCGTGTCTTCACCCGGCATCTCAAACTCAGGCTCTTCGGTGATGATCTCGGTAACCTTCTCCTTAGCAAATTCCTCCGCCTCGGTAGATGGTTTAGGCTTTCTTGCTCCAGCGGAATGCTCCGGATCTTCGGTCTCCTTCCCCAAATGAGTTTGAATGGCCTTCACTGTCTCGAGACCTTGTTGCCCTGGAAGCTTCCCTTCATTAGTGGATAGGCGCCCGACAAGTTGTCCCACTTGCGTCGCGAGCATCTTCATCATGTTGAGCACTTGATGGTTGGAGCTTTCAACTTCCGTCACCTTGCTATCGATGTTCTCCAACACCTTGTCTATGGCTTTGAACTTGGTGACGGTGTCCTTGTTGATCTTAGCTTGCTCGTCCATGAAGTCCTTCAATTGCATATGAAGAGGAACCGAATTCGGAATGGATGAGCTTGCATTAAATTGAGGTCTACCTTGCCCGTAGCGGAAGTTCGGCAAATCTCCCTTCCTCATGTAGTCGAGCATCTTGGCTTCCTCTGGGCAATCTTTCTGGACATGGCCATATTCTCCGCACTCTTCACATGTGGATCTTGCTTCGGCAGCCTTTAAGTCTTGAGCTTCTGTCTTCTCTATTTCCGTCTTCTCCAACCTCCGCATAAGCGAATCGATCTTGCCTTCGAGTAGATCTTCCTTCTCCACTTGCAAGACTCCTTTAACGTTCCCCGTGGGTTGAACCGGAAGTAAGCGTCTGGATAACGCCCATGTGTCATTATCCGCGACCTTCTTGAATAGAGTGAAAGCTTGGGTCGGTGTAAGCTTGATGATGGATCCTCCCGCCGATGCATCGATGATCGTCCTTGACGCCATGGTAAGTCCTTGATAGAACTTTTGAACGAGATCTTCCTTCGGGAACTTGTGATGTGGCACCGCCCGAGTGTACTCATTGAAACGCTCGAATGCTTCCAATATGGTCTCCGTAGGATATTGAGCAAAGGTAGCAATATTATTGCGCAAGCTTTGAGTCTTACCCGGTGAGTAGTATTCCTTCATGAAGGCTCTCATCAAGGCATCCCAATTTTGCACCGTCTCCGCCGGTTGAGTGTAGAACCATTATAAAGCCTTTCCAAGTAGCGAGAACGGAACGAGCCTTGCCCTCATTTGGTTTTGAGTCACCCCCTCCATGTTGAATGTCTAACAAAGTTGAATGAACGCTTGGAGGTGAAGGTTTGGATCTTCTTTACCGGTGAAGGGTGAATGTTGCACCATGCGGATTGTTGAGGTCTTGATCTCGAACGGCCTTCCGATCTCCGCGAGGTTCAAGATTGGTAGGTCGACGATGTCCGGGGTGCATAGCTCCCCGATCTTGCGCTCCGGCTGCGGTTGTTCTCCCATCGGTTGCGGTTGAAGTTGATTCTCCCTAGGGTTTGGAGGTGGTGATTCCCTTGGAGACTCCGACGATCCTTCGGCCTCCGCTTTTGGATCTGCAAATTCCAGCTTTTTAGCTTGTGCTTCACATGTCCTTAGCCTGTAAAGTTTTACTAGATCATCCACAAAATTTTCGGGTTTGTTGGAGTGGTAGCCGTCCATCTCCTGTTAGGGTTAGCGATAAACAAAATATACACAAAAACAAAAATAAAAACAAATCTAAGAAAACTAGGGTTAGTCAAACTAGATTAGATTGATTTTTTGAGGATGATCAAAGATTAGTAGATGCAAAAATAAAAACCAATAGAAAACTGAAAATATTCACAAAAAGCAATAAAAGATCGAATCTTGATCACTTGTTCCCCAGCAACGGCGCCAGAAAAAGGGGCTTGTTGACGGTGTATATGCGTATCCAACATTGTTTGGACTTGCAAGCGGACAAGTCCTCCGTCGTAGCCAACGGACCCTTCTTCCCTCAAGTGTGAATCCAAGGTATCGAATCTGTGGAACAAATGTGCGATGCAAGAATCAATCTAATAAAGCCACAAACACTTTAATCTTCGAAAGGTTGTTGCTTTAGCATCTAATCTAGAGATCATCAAAAGAAATGAATCTAATCTATGAAAACCAAAGGTAGCAAGAGATAGAGAGGGATAGGTAAAACCAATCTAGAGAGATTGGATCAAGCTCTTGTTGAAGTTCCAAGCAAAGAAGAAATAGCCAAGTCGAATCTCATAAAAAGCTTCTTTAAATCGCGGCTTCCCGTCCAACTCCGAAGACGCCCACCTTTTGCAGCCACCGTTCTGTCACAACGCACTCCTATTCATGCGGGTTAGCCTAGGGCGAGTCCAATGGACAAGTTGAAATCTCTTGGAAGGTCAGGCATGCACCTCTAGCCACCACGGCTACAAGAACACCCTGTATGATCTATCTCGAGAATAGATCTTAAAGTAAGAAAAGCCAATCGAAATCAAAGTCGTAGAAGAAACACTTGATCGCTAGAAATCGGATTGCAACTTGATAATTCAACATCATAAATGATACATGGACAAGATCTCCACCGGGATCCTACCTTGATCTTGCTCCTAGCTCCTGGAACTCCGACGTGGTCTTCCTTGCAAGGTTCCCACGTCGGCTAGGGAAACCCTAGACAACTAGCTCGACCCTCTCCTCTCTGGAATGGTGTCCCTCTCTTCTCTACTCCTCGGCGGCGAATGACGAATGAGTTGATGCGTGGCTCTTGGCAGGGGGGCTATAAATAGTCCGAGAGGCGTCTAGGTCAAAGGGGGCACGAATGGGCCCCGAAATGGGCTGGGCCGGCCGGCCTGGGCCCATTTCAGCCCATTTTGGGGCCTCCTTCGTGGACGATGCTTCCCGAGTCTTCTAGAGTGTTCTCCCTTCTACATGTGGGCCCTTGACGTCATTTTCTCCGCGGTTTGAATAGAGCTCCTTGTCCTGCAAGATTCAGCATTTTCTGTTTAGGTCCTCGGAGTTTTCTGTCTTCACGAGTTGGTCCTTAGGCTTCTTGGAGTCATGTTCACTTCATTGCTTGACTTGTACCGGGCTTTAAGGTCTTATCATGAGGTGCTTGATGAACTTTACCCAGAAGTCTTGTTTTCAACACTAAATTCCTGCATAAACATCAAACTCCAAAACCGACATGCATGAACGAACTTGTTATACCAAGGGGGTTAGTACCAATGGATAAGATATAAAATTCATGTCAACACCGAAGGTAAACTCATGGCTAGGTTGACGGAAATTCACCGTCAATAGGGGGGAGTGAATGGGAGCTGATAAAAAATTCTTTGTCTTCTCTCCGCACCCTGACTTGGTGGTATCCTGAGAGCATGTCCAGGAGTGAGAGCATTTCGCTATTTGTAGCGTCATTAACAACTTTGTCCACCCTTTCCAAGGGAAAGTCATCTTTTTTACAAGCTTTGTTCAGATATGTGAAGTCCACACACATTCTCCACTTCCCATTATTTTTCTTTACTGGCACAGTGTTAGCTAGCCACACAGGGTACATGACTTCCCTGATCACTTTGGCATCCTAAAGCCTTTGCACTTCGGCCTCTACTGCTTTGGCCTTTTCTTCGGACATTTTTCTAAGTTTCTGCTTGTTTGAAGTTATTTTCTCATCTGTGTCTAGGGCATGTTCGATGATATCCCGGTCGACACCTTGCAAGTCTTTTGCTGACCAAGCGAAGACATCCTTGTTCTTGTTCAAGAACTCGATGAGCTCTTTCTCTTCTTCGGGACTAAGATGAGCCCCTATTACCACTGCTCTATCAGGCATGTCATATAGGTATACTTTGTTTGTTTCACCATCAGCGCTTATCTCCAATTTCTCTTTATCTCTTTTGGCCTCAACATACGGTTCTTTCTTTTCTTCGGTAGAGTTCAAGTGGTGCACATTGCTGATCACCGAATACTGTGATGACTCCTTTGGGTGCCGGGATTTTCATACACAGGAATTGCTGCCTTATCACGGCATCGAACTTATTGATGAACCCTCTACCGAAGATTGCGAGGTATGGATGATACATGTCAACTACATCAAATGTGAGAGTCTCTGTTCTAGCATTGTCAAGATCTCTGAAGGATACTGGAAGAGCTATTTTTCCTACCGGCTTGATTGGCTTTCCTCCAAAGCCCAGAAGCGGGTATTCTGGTGGCTGTAGGATGTGTGGACTCAAACTCATTTTCTCGAATGTTTTCTTGAACAATATATCCGCAGAACTTCCGTTGTCCACCAGGACCTTTCCGATCACCCATTCGGCGATATTCACTTCGATGACCATGGCATCATTGTGATCGGTGGATTTCAGCTTGAAGTCTTGTTTGGTGAACGTTATTGGCACCTTGGCCCATCCTGGTCGTGCTGCTGGACCGTCATTGATGACTGTGTTCACAGATCTGAAGTAGTTGTTCCTTTGCCTCTTTGTTTCAAACTCCATGGCTGAGCCTCCAGTGACAGGCATGATAGTTCCGAAGGAGGGCAATGCTTTCGGATTGTTGCCTCTTGAACTTGACTCTGGTTTTACTGAATTGGCTGGTGGTGGTGGCAACATTTCTTGAATTGGTTGCGGCTGCTGAATGGTTTGGATTGCTTGAGACTGAGGAAAGAACTGTTGCGAAGGCTGCCATGAGGATTGTGCCTGCTGAAATTGCTGAATTGGGATTGGGCTTGGCTTGGGACCCATCAGTTGTGGTTGCCAGAAATTCTGACGGAATTGGTTTGGCATTATGGAGGCAATGGACATCATGGTTTTTTCTTGCTAGATTCTTGCTATATTCTTTTTAGTTTCTGGGCAAGCTTCGGTACTATGCCCCCTCCTGTGATATCTGTAGTAGAAGTATGGATCTCTTGGATCAAGTTTTTGAACTTTCGGAGGTCCTTTTCCTCTTCCTCTTCCTCTTCCTCCTGAAGGAAAACCCCCTCTTGTGCTTGGCCTGTTATCTTGGTTGAATTGCGATGAGGGATTTTCCACGTTATTGATGTTTCGTGGAGTTTGGAATTGAGGACTCCATCCTGTTCCTCTATTGCGTTGTCTTGCTTGGTTTCGTTCAGCTACTCTTCTTCGGTGATCTTCATCAGATTTGATGTATTGTTCCAGTTCGTCGAAAAGTTCTTCAATGCTTTGGGGTTCTTTTCTGGTCAAGTGCCAAGCTGTTGGTCCTAGAGTCAGACCTTTGATTAGTGCTTGGATTGTTGTTTTGTCATCTGTTCCTGGAGTTTGAGATTTTTGTTGCATGAATCTTCTTACGAAGTTCTGCATGGCACTATGTCTCTTTGCTTGCAATTGTAGAGATCTGATGGCTTTGCAGTTGTTTCATGGAACACTTGAAATGCTCGAATGAACTTTGTCTTGAGATCAATCCAGCTGCAGATTCAGTGTGAGGGTAGCAGGGAGTACAAATTAAGAATTGGGCCTTCGCAAGCAATGATGAAAGATTTGGCCAGCGCGACATCATCTCCTCCTGCTGAGTTTATAGCGGCTTCATAACTCATGAAGAATTGCCTGGAGTTTCCATACCCATTGTACTTTGGGAGAGCGACTGGTTTGTACTTCGAAGGCCATGGTGCAGTTTGCAACCAAAGAGAAAGTGGCAATTCTGGATCTGCGAACTGTGAGACTC
This sequence comes from Cenchrus fungigraminus, assembly GCA_036936925.1. Classification (NCBI taxonomy): domain Eukaryota; kingdom Viridiplantae; phylum Streptophyta; class Magnoliopsida; order Poales; family Poaceae; genus Cenchrus; species Cenchrus fungigraminus. Next base: position 19,854,508 of record CM072776.1, on the reverse strand, counting down.
CGTTTCCTGTGAAGAAATTCTCTCTCGGGGTTCGTTTTCGCTGACTAGAGCTCTGATGTGGCGAGTCGCGCTAGAGTGAACTTTTTTCTTGTTCCTTCATTTCATCAATTTCCTTTTGCATTTTCCCTAGTTGTTCTTTTGCTTGGTTGAGCTTCTCCAGTTTCTCTGAAGCTTTTCTTTTTGCTTCCAGCTGAATCGCGAAGTTTTCCTTCTCCTTTTGAAGCATTAGCACCTTTCTGTTCACTGCTTCAAATTGTTTGTCCACGACGTCATCATCCTCATCTTCATCTTTGGTATGTGCTTGCAGGAGATGTGTAGTTTTTTCTGCTCGTGCTTTCTTGAGAGCTTCGAGTTTTGCCTGCCTTTCTTGATCTGTGATCTGTGGAGGTTCTGTAGCGAGAGAGTTTCCATTGTCTTCTTCTACGTGGTGATCTTCCTGGTCTGCCTCGGTGGGTGTGTTCTTCTTGGACTTCTTATGTGGAGGCATCGTGAGTTGTCTGTCGGCTTAGACCACGGTGGGTGCCAATGTTGGGGGGTTAGAAAATCAGATGGGACGCCCAAACATAAGTGGTGAGAGATTCTCGAAAAAACACGCGAAAGAACTCAAGAATAGGTAGACAAAGAATCTCCGAAAGCCTGTATTCGCCTCAAAAGTTGTGAACCCCTTTACACGTGCCCTCGGACCCCCTTTTATAGGGAGACGAAGGGACTTTTACATTCCGAGATTGCCCTCGGATCTAAAGAATATTCCAAATATAAACATGTACATGAATGTCTTTTACATCCCGTGATTCGCGGAGCTAATTTCATACAATTACAAGCCGGCCACTCGTTCACACCTTGAACCCGGACTTTTGATGCGTTGCCTTTGACTCGGTCCATTCGCGACTTTCTCCCTTCTTTCACGATGACTATCCGTCGCACAGATTCCCACCTCGAATGGCTGAAATCATAAACAAGGTAGAGTTTCCCGAACCTGCGAAGATTTCTGAAGTTTCCACTGTCCTGAAACAACAAACAGACTCGCGAACTTGCACACTTTCGGTGATCCTTTCGCTCAAAAGCAACAGGTTAGCGAATTCCTCAAAAATCATGAAAACGAACACTTCGCTTGGCTCTTTCCCGCCCGCTTCTTTGAATTCGCAGGAGTCGTGACATCTCTAAAGTTTCGAGGGTGAAAGGTTTTTACCCAATTTCCCAACAGCGGTATCATGACTAGCTTGTAGGCTGGGACGTGTTGCTGCTTGGCAAAGAATTGGCACCCTTGGCACCTTCTGACGAGTTCTTCTGCGTTGCCCAGAGCTATAGGCCAGTAGAAAGCTCGTCGGAAGGCTTTGCTCACCAGTGTGCGAGAGGACGCGTGGTTCCCGCAGACGCCTTTGTGGATCTCCTCCAAGATCTCCTTGCCTTCATCCCGAGGTACACACTTCATAAGTACTCCAGAAGTCGTACCCCGCCTGTAGAGCTTGTCTCCGACTAGTACATAGTTCTTGGCTCATCTGACAAGTTGTTCTGCCTCGTTCTTGTCAGAAGGAACCTTCTGCTCGCGGATGTAGTCGATGAAGGGTTGCCTCCAGTCCACGTCGATCATCATGACCTCTTGACTGGGCTGTGATGGCCCAGGGTTAGTGGTCGTTAGTGCCGGCTCCAGGATGGATGGCGTGCGAAGTTCGTGGACGAAGACTCCCGTTGGTACTTGAACGCGAGTAGAACCAAGCTTCGACAGGACGTCCGCTGCAACGTTGTTGTCGCGGACGACATGATGGAACTCGAGACCATGGAACTTTTTCTTGAGCTTGCAGACATCTAGGCAGTAGGTGTCCATGTTCTCCTTGTTGCGGTCCCATGAGTCGCTGACCTGGTTGATCACCACAGCCGAGTCGCCGTAGACTAGTAGTCGCTTGATGCCCAGTGAGATTGCGAGAAGGAGCCCGTGCAGTAGAGCTTCATACTCTGCAGGACGTACTTGAGCTGTTCACCCTTTGGAGAGATCAGGAGTACTCCTGCGCTCGTGCCCTCGAGCTTGAGTGAGCCGTCAAAATACTTCACCTAGTGCTCTGGTCGCTCTATTGGTGTGGGTAGCTGGTTTTCCCGCCACTCTGCCATGAAGTCGACTAGTGCTTGAGACTTGATGGTTGTCCGTGGCTTGAGGTCGATGTTGAGGGCGCCAAGCTCGACCGCCCACTTGGAGATTCTCCTGGTTGCATCTTGGTTGTGTAGTATATCGCTGAGCGGGAAGTCAGTGATCACGGTGATCGAGTACTCCTGGAAGTAGTGTCGTAGCTTCCGCGAGGTGATGAGTACTGCGTAGAGTAGCTTCTGGACCGGCTAGTACTGAGCCTTGGACTCGGACAGGACCTCGCTGACGAAGTAGACTGGTCGCTGGACTGGGTAGGCGTGGCCTTCTTCCTGTGAAGGACCAGATTGGCGACCAGAGAAGGGGGGCAGTGAATGGGAGCCGATAAAAAATTCTTCTCCGAAGAGTCAAACTCGATTATGCCCCAAAATCACAACCAAGGGTTCCCACACGAGCTTGCCAAGGTCGCGTAGTCACAACGGACCTACCAACCCTAGGAACAAGTCCCAAACCAATCCAAAGCGGAAGCACAACTCAACAAGCGAGGGACTTAGGCAATCTGGAAAGCACCAGGCGGACTGTCCGCAGTGTCCGGGCGGACTGTCTACGAGGAGGGTGTGGACTATCCGCGGGTAGGGGGCGGACCGTCCGAAATTGCTACCCGAACCTCCAGTAGTGCACCGAGAAAAATGGACCATCCGTGATCGACCCGCGGACCGTCCGCCTCGTCACGAACCGTCCGGCACTCTTGTACGGACCGTCCGCAAACTTCGTGCACCAAAAATCCACCTACAAAATGGATCGAACGGAAGACACGAAAGAACTCGCGACGAACACGAAGAACAACTGGCAGAAAGCCTCCTCGCGGACCATCCGCACGGGCCTCGCGGACCGTCCGCCAGGAGCACGGACAGCAGCCCGAGCTCGACCCTTTGATGGTCAACCCTTCCTTCCTTTCACCCGATCTCTCGAATCAACCAAGGGAAAGCTACCAAATCATAGGGGAAGGTGAACCGCCTCTAGGAGATGCTATACCTACGAATTTGGATCCTCAAATCCACTGAGATGAGAGGAATCGAGATTCTACTGAGCTCAACCAAAAAGCTAGGGTTCCAACCGAAATCCACGAATCGGAGCCCAAATCTGGCGTTTGAGGGATCAAGTTCAAGCACAAAGTTGCACAACACATCTATCCATGATTCCCTCAAAGAAAACCGAACACAAACACCTCAGAATCGACAAATCCAGCCATGCACGAAAATCCTCCAAAAATACCTCCGAAAAATGCATTAAAGAAAAACGCTCGGGATAAAATGATTTGGCACAAGATTAAGAGAATTATTTCACTATGAATCACTTTGCCATATCTGGTTACAAGCCACTCACAAGAATCACAAATCTTGGATGGCAAAAAGCTCAAACAAAGAGCCACACTCACCTCTCTCCCGCTCTCCCAAAGAGCACCCCAAAATGAAAGAGCACTCCCACCTCTAGCCAAAGAGTTGGCTGAAAATTCAGCCCCCTCCTCCTATATATAGGCCCTCCGTAAAAGACCGAAGTACCCCTACACTAGGAGTTACAATTCAAGCCCTCACAGGGGCATTTCGGTCAACACATGAAGTTCTCCATCGGACGGCCGCGCATCCGTCGGGCCTTCGCGTCCTCCCAATGCAAGCACCATGATCATGCCGCGTGTCGCCCGCTTCGAAGTTTCCCGACGCGCCCGGATCCCATCTCCGCCCGTCGAGCCTCCGGTCTTGGTTTTGTGGCTCAACCAAGTAACCCTGACGGTTTTGTGGTGAACCACCACAAACCCTGCGGACTCGGTGCAGCCTCCACGCCAATCCCACTCATGACTTGGCCGCCACGTCGTCCCGGCTTGACCTTGGTTTTTAGGCTCAACCAAGAAACCGTCCACGACTTCGTCTTGCTTTTCTTGCCACCATGCGGCCCATATTTGATCCCGTTCGGCCACCGGGTCCATCGAGCCAAGACTACTTGTCTCTCCACTCCTCGGAGGCCACACAGGCTAAGACCTTTCGCACCCGCTCTTCACCTGCACCAAGGCAAATCAAGCTGCAACCTGCACCTGCAATACTTGGCCAAGAGTCAGTCCACACCACGTTGTCAATCACTCATCACACCAAGGAGCAACCATCCACTGGTCCTCGGACGCTCCGGTCCTCATCCTGCCGCTCGACGCCGATAAGTAGCGACCATCCACTGGTCCTCGGGCGCTCCGGTCCTCAACCTGCCGTTACAGATAAGTAGTTGCCAGGACCCGTAGGCCGCCTATGGCTAAGTAGTTCCTAGGGTCTGTGGACCGCTTATAGCTGGAGATCCGTAGGTAGCCGTTGAAGCTGGATCGGAGGAGTAGATGGTCCATAGACCACTGCCAAAGCCCTTAGGTTGTGTACAGCTCAGGATCCGTGAGTAGCCGTTGACGCTGGATCATAGTTGTAGGAGGTCCGTAGACCGGTGCTAGGACCCGTAGGCAACTTACAGCTCGGAGTCCATGAGTAGCCGTATAGGTTGAACCTGTAGATGAGTAGTCGACCAACAACGCGTAGAAGTGACACAACTGGTCGACGTTCCACGAGTTGTTGATGTCTTAGCCTTCAAGTGTTTGGAGACGATAGGAGCCCAGGTCGGTGACCTTAGATACTAAGAAGGGACCTTCCCAGGGTGAGCTGAGCTTGTGTAGTCCGTTCGTGTTCTGGATACGACGGAGGACTAGATTGCCGACGTTGAAAGAACATTCCTTGATGTTGTGATCGTGGTAGCGTCGGATACCCTCCAGGTACCTTGCTGATTGGGTGAGGGCGGCACAGCGGGCTTCTTCGAGGCTGTCGATGTCAACCCGTCTACTATCATCCGAGACAGCTTCGTCGTAATGTTCAACCGCCGGGGAATCCCACATCACGTCGGTGGGTAGTATAGCTTCGGAGCCATAGATCAGGAAGTAGTGCGACTACCCAGTTGGCTTGGTAGGTTGAGTACGAAGCCCCCAGAGTGCATTGGGTAGTTCCTTGATCCACTTGCATCCTTTAGTGTTAGCAGCATCGTGCAATCGCTTCTTGAGGGTGTCGAGTACCATCCCATTGGTGCGCTCCACCTGGCCTTTGGCACGCGGGTGAGCGACTGAGACATACCGAACATCGATCCCGCTGTTCTCGCAGTACTCCTAGAACTGGTGGTTGTTGAAGTTGGAACCCAGGTCTGTGATGATGCGATGCGGTAGCGCGTAGCGATGCACGAGTTCATCCAAGAAGTCGAGTACTCTGTCGGCCTTTGGGCAGGTGACCGGCTTGACTTCGATCCACTTTGTGAACTTGTCGATAGCCACCAGAACTCTGTTGAATCCTCCTGGCGCAGTTGGCAGAGGCCCAATCCTATCGAGCCCCCAGCAGGCGAACGGCCAGGTCGGCGGTTGTTGGGGGGTTAGAAAATCGGATGGGACCCCCAAACACAAGTGGTGAGAGATTCTCGAATAAACACGCGAAAGAACTCAAGAACAAGGAGACAAAGAATCTCCGAAAGCCTGTATTCGCCTCAAAAGTTGTGAACCCTTTACACGTGCCCTCGGACCCCCTTTTATAGGGAGACGAAGGGATTTTTACATTCCGAGATTGCCCTCGGATCTAAAGAATATTCCAAATATGAACATGTACATGAATGTCTTTTACATCCCGTGATTCGCGGAGCTAATTTCATACAATTACAAGTCGGCCACTCGTTCACACCTTGAACCCAGACTTTTGATGCGTTGCCTTTGACTCAGTCCATTCGCGACTTTCTCCCTTCTTTCGCGACGACTATCCGGCGCATAGATTCCCGCCTCGAATCGCCGAAATCATCACCAAGGTAGAGTTTCCCGAACCAGCGAAGATTTCCGAAGTTTCCACTGTCCTGAAACAACAAACAGACTCGCGAACTTGCACTCTTTCGGCGATCCTTTCGCCCGAAAGCAATAGGTTAGCGAATTCCTCAAAAATCATGAAAATGAACACTTCTCTTGGCTCTTTCCCGCCCGCTTCTCTGAATTCGCAGGAGTCGTGACATCTCCGAAGTTTCGAGGGTGAATGCTTTTTACCCAATTCCCCAACACAAGCCCCTTGGGGAAGTGGGTTGACTCCGATGATCCGTTTACACATAAAACTCTTGGAATTTCAGTAAATAACGTCACCCTCGGAACATCGGAGTGTACACGCGTCCCCCTGGGCGGTGCAATGGTCATTTCGAGAGATCTTCTCGAAACTACCCCCCTTTTCCCTATAAATAGGAACTCCGCGCGGTAACTCTGTTTCATCGTTCCGCCATCTTCTCTGAAATTTTCCGGCTTTCGCAGCTCAAGACTTCCCGTCTCGAGATTCCCGAAGTTCCTTAATCTCTTCGCTCTTCGAAGGTAATCTACTTATATTTCTTATAATCTTGAGTATCATCTTTGTTTTCCTAGATTTTTCGTTACTTGCTAGTTAACACGCTTTCGTTATCTCCCTCTTCTAGAAGGTGGCTTGTACAAAAAGTACTGCTAGACCGATGACTTCGGAAGTATTAGCCGCAGCTGGCGTTTCTCCGACGTCAGATAACATTCCCCCAGGCACAAGCAACCTGGCTGCTGAAGCTGTCCGTGAATCCGGCTGTCGTGAAGACGGGGAGGTCCGATCTGGACATGAGTCTGGCGATGGTGAAGACATTTCAAAAGTCAATCTAAGTGAGCTCATTGCCTCGAAGTCTTCCTATCCCCCGGCTTTTGTTTTAGGCAAGTCCAAGGTTACGGCCGAACTTATTAAAGAATATGAAGAATCTGGATTTTTCACTTCTGGTGACGGCCGTCCTCCTTCTGATAAAGAGACCCCTGCTCCCGAGGAGGATGAGGTTGTTGTCTTGAGGGATTTCTTCGTTTGTGGTCTCAGATTTCCCTGCGATACTCTACTTCCCGCTATTCTCGAGAAGTTTTCTGTGAAGATGCAACAATTGACACCTAACTCTTTTCTGGAGCTCTCGAAGTTTTTCTGGATCATGAAGACTTTCAGATGCACTACTAGTGCTGATATCTTTGTACGTTTGTTCGAGCTTGTAGTTGAGAAGGATGTCCACAAGCTTGATGACGGAAAATTCTATGAAGCTCACTACGGGTGCTGTACCTTCAACACTCGAAGGAAAAATGTGCACCAGAATCTTACCCGCATTCAACTTGCCCCTTGTAGTAAGAGCAACTTGCTCGAAGACTGACGCTCATACTGGTTTTATGTAAAGGTTGATATGTCCAAGATCCCTGGATATACTGGTCCGACATATCCTTTTTATTCACCCATGTCCCCATTGACTGCCGTTAGCACTGCTACCTTCAACCGGACAGTTAGCAGTTTCAAAAGTGGTGAAAACGGCTTCTTTCTGGTGGGTACTATTCTTGGCGGTCGCGACGTTATCGAAGAATTTTTTGCCGCTCGTATCTGGTCCTTGTCACATGGCTGGAACCCTTTGGAGATAATCAATCTCGAAGTTGACTGGGCTTCTCAGAAGGTGCCCTTTCCATGGTTTGGCTTGCAACTTGAGGATGGTCAAAGTCTCGGCGACTTTATTCTCAAAGTTGAAGAGAAAGTTACTGAGATGGTTGGTGAATTTACCCTGAATGAGTACAAGGCTTTCAAACATATCGTGAAACACAAGAGAAGGGTGAACCATGTTTTCTCAGAACTTGGTGCGGAAACTACTCTCTGACCTCGCCCACCAGGTGTAGACAAGAAAGCTCCAACTCTTGCTGCGGTTGGTTCTTCGGCTGCTCCTCCTAAACCTCGAAGAAAAAGGGCTTCGCGAAAAGAGAAGGCTAAAGATGGCGCTGGCGACACTTCCTCTCCTGCTATTTGCCCATCGAAGACTAAATCCCTGGAGTCCAGCAAGAGGAAGAGAAAAACTTCTGAAGGTACTTCTGAAGCTGAGGTTCAAGCAGCTTCTAGCCTTGCGGAGTTGAGCAGAAAAAAGGCTAAGAAGGCTGTGAAGAAGATTTCTGCTGCTGTTGTTCAACGCGTCCCCTCGGCCTTCTCTGACGAAGAAATGGAGGATGAGCCTCGCCGAACATGTTTCTTTTCTTGCATCTGCTGTGACTTAAGATTCAGGGTTCATCGTGCTTGTACTCCAAGTTCTGAGAATGAATTTGTTGATGTTGAAACTTTTTCAGACGTTGTCCCTGAAGCTGCAGCTGCTCATGAAAAACCCACTGCCATTGTTTCCTCCAAGCCTGAAACCTCCAAAGCCCTTGCTGTTGATGATGAAGCGTCCCGAAATTTGCTGAAGACTTAGAGCGTACAGTGGATCAGAGTTGTGGTTTGCTTGCGGATCCTCCTTTGATTGGGACTCGCGAAGATATCCCCGAAGAACAGGATCCTACTCCTGCAGTCGCTGCTTATAACGAGAGGTTTGGTACGTCTTTCAGGGGTGAATTGTTAAGCGTTGGTGGTCGAGTGGTTGGTACAGATGGCGGTAGTCCTAGATTTTCTGTGTTGTGGAGGTCTCCTAAATTTGTGAGTGAAACAGGAGGAGATGCTTCGAAGAAAATGCTTCGTTTGACTAACAAAACAACTGTCGCTTCTAAAGGACAAACTTCTTCATCTCTTCAGAAATCTTTGAGGATTTCTGATTCTACTGTCCAAGGACCCACGAAGATGTTCGATTCGAAAGGTTTGTTTGCTATTTTTACTTTTACTTTTTGCAATTCTTTTTGCCTTCCCTACTGACCCTATTTTTGCTTCCTTCTTCTTTTATGCATTCGAGGAAAATATGCGGAAATGTTCTGCCTCGGACCTTACTAAGTTCAACTCCGTCCTTAGCCTGACGACAGCACTTGTCGGCAAGATCGTCTCAGAGAGGTTTAACGAACATGAGGAACTTGTCGCTAAACTTAGTGATGAGTCTCAGAACTTGAAGCGTGACTTAGACAAGATTCAAGCTTCGAATCTTGAACTGGAGAAGCAGATTACGGAATTGAAAGAATCTTTGAAAAAGTCTGAAGAAGGGAAAAAGCTTGCTGAGACTACTCTTCGCGATTTAAGGAAAGAACACGATAAGCTTGTTAAAACTCACGCAGACGACCTCAAGATGATTCAGAATCTTCGTGAAGACGCTGACAAGAGCACCAACACTATTAATGAGCTTCGCGGCACCAATGCTGAGCTTGCAACAAAGAATTCTGAGCTTGCGAAGACTCTCAGTACAAAAGAGCAAACCATTTTGAATCTTGAGAGGGCTCTATCTGAGCGGAATGAGTCTTTGAGCAAGGATGCTGAGGAAATTCAGCAAAGCTTCAAGCTTTTGTTCGAGGAATATAGAGAGGCTCTTGGTCAGCTTGGCACCCATGTGAACCCTTTTCCTGAAAAGGATCACGCTTCAGATATGATGGATTGGATGTTGAAAGAGTTCAAGGCTCTTCTGAGCGTCATTTCTAGAACCAGCGACTTTGCTGCTGTTTTTTCCGTTGAGAGCTTACTCAAACTTCTTGAGAATTTTGATTGTGTTGATCTTGTGAAATTTTGTGGAGCGCTTCAGCGATTCCCGGATGCTGCGAGCACTTCGGCTATCCGAGCTGATGAAGATATCCGGGCTTTGAAAGTGAAGTTCATGAAAGAGTTCTGGATTGCCAGCGGAAGGGAATTTGCTAAGAAGATTGCCCGTGATAAGCTTGAGGAGGTTGTTTCTCTAAATTTTACTGAAAATCTGATGTCTTATTGTCCTTTTTCTTCTTGATACTGATGTTTCTTCGAATCCCTTTTTCAGCTGATTCAGAAGGAAACCAGTGCTGAGATTGAGAAAACCCTCGAAGCAGCTTCCGAATCTGACGGAAAAGAAGAAGGTGACGACAACACTGATGACGATGAAGAAGATGCTTCCGGAAGCGAGGGTAGCAGCAGTAGCAGTAGCGGCAGTGGTGATCACGATGACGGAGAGGAAGGGAGTTCTGATCAGCGTACCAGTTCTTCGATGGTTGATATTGTTGGATAAGGCAGAACTTGTCCGAACCCTTGCTTTTGATGTTTAGAAGTTGCGAACTTGTATATTCATGGGCTATGGCCCTCTCTAAACTTTTGTCTTGTAAACTTTAACCTGCGCAGGTCCTGCAAGGTGGGCCTGTGCAGGACATCATACCTTTGCGTATTCATCGCCAGGACCAGATAGTTAGTGGTGAAGCTTGGCGCTTGTATAAAGAAGCTTATCCTGGATGCAAGTTCTCCGATTTCTAGCTTTATTGTTGTCAGTATTTATCGATGCGTAGCTTCCAATTGAGTTGGTTTTTTCTTTACCGCGATGGTTATGCCCTTGCAACGGAAGCTTCAAGTTCATGCCCCTTCGTGAAGACGGAACCCCCTAGCCCCATAAGTGGCGATTGCAGTTTTGCTTATGCTAGTGATGTTGCAGAAAACAGTGGCTGTAATCCAGGCCATATTATTGAACTACCTTTTTGAACTTTTAGCTCTTCGAGGCTGTGTAATCGTATTCTTATGAAATTTTGTATGAAACTAAGGCAATAAACTCGTTTTTTAAGAAAAAACGTCACCCTTCCCACCTTGCCGTTTTCATGCAAAATTTCATGAATGGCTCCTCTTTCGTGTACTTGGTTTTCTCTTAAAGCATAAACTTGTACTTCAGAGTACGAGTCGACAAAACTTGCTTCGCGAGTTTTGTGGACTTGTGCCTGTGCAACAAACTTGCTTAGGTTGATATCGCAACTTTCAGTTGCTTCAACCTGCTCTTTTACTTGACATATTAATGAGGGCTACCGAGCCCCTTGCTCTGCAAAATAGCAATTTTAGCTCAAAGATTTTCATGAGTAGACATTACTTCATAGATTTATTTGAGGATATTCACTGCACACTACAAGAAAATCGTTGACTAGTGACACAACCACATTTTAGCGTCATTGATTTATGACGTTCCTGGCTGATCTCGTCACAATATTTCACTTTCGAGCAAATTTAGTGACAAAAAAACTTTCGTCATTACGATTGGTACTGTAGGCGGGCATTCACTATTCCATGCTATTTTGTGATGCCATAAGCTCTGCAAAAACGTCATAAACCAACATCGGTCCCACATGTAAGCATTATTTTAAAAATAGAGTGTTCCAAGTCGTCATAAATTTTAGTTGGGTCCCACATGTAAGCATTTTTTCGAAAATAGAGTGTCCAAGTCGTCATAAATTTTTCCAGGGTCCCACATGTAAGCATTTTCGCCATGTCAGCGGCATCATAAACCAACTTTGGTCCCACATGTAAGCATTAATTTTAAATAGCGTGTTCCAAGTCGTCATAAAATTCAGTTGGGTCCCACATGTAAGCATTTTTTTCGAAAATAGAGTGTTCCAAGTCGTCATAAATAGTTCCAGGGTCCCACGTGTAAGCATTTTCGCCAGACTAGAGGCTAGGTCACGAAATGTTGCAAAAATAATTTGCGATGGCATGGTTTCGAACCAGGGACCTGAAGAAACAAGGCTGTGCTGCTTACCACTGCACTACTTCTTGGTTGTGTTATGCTAACAAGAAACACTTTCCTTATGGTTGTCTCAGGTGAATCTTTAATATAAATCAGTAATTCGCAGGCGAAACGCTTCACTGCCTTCGCAAAGACTCTCAACTTTTTCTACACGCAGATCTGCAATGGCTAGTGGTACGAATGGCGGATTCTAGCGGCGGTGAGAGGGCGGTTTATGCGCCACCTCCCGGCTACGAGTTCATGAAACAGGACGACAAGGTCAGTCCTCTGGTTTGAGCCACTATATTTTCCCCTATCGACCTAGGGATGGGGATTTCTAGATTTGGGGATCTAGAGGATTGATGACCATATACAATAGATTCAGATTTTCTCATACACTCAGATTTGCATTGCAATTGGTGTTAGAAGTTGATCGGCTATAGATAATTGGTGTTAGATTCAATTAGTTTTCGATTTGCATCATTTTATGAATTGATAGGTTCTTGTATTTTACTAGCATCTGGTGGTGGCTCGGTCCACTGATTTCGTTACATCGGAGCCTCCTGATGCTGATCTTATCGTTGTGGATCCTTATAATAACAAGTGCCAGCATGGGTATGCTCTCCTTGTCAGGGAAAGCTTCACCGCCCTTGGGCACCGGTATGGAACCTGTGGTCAGGTAAACAATAACTTGTTTAAATTTCAATAGACTTATAGTACTTGTACTCTTGATATTAGTGTTGAAAATGGACAATTTTATGAACATATATGCATTTGGTGTCTGCAACCTCAAGGAAAACAATGTCAGACATTTGTTTGGATTGATCTTGAATGGGATGGTAGGACTAAAGCTGCTCTGAATAAGCTAACACGCAGGATAGCAAAAGCTGAAGAGGAAGCAAGGTCATGGAAAGAAGAATGCAGAAAGGCTAACATGAAGCTTGGAGATACTGAAAAATTGATGCTTGAAGATACTACCACTGAGCTTCAGAAGAGGAAGAAGGGTAAGCCAACACAGACAGAACTTGGACAAGTGTTCATGGAAATGGAATCGAACAATAGGTTTTTACAATTATTGGAACAATTTTTAATGATGAATAACCATGACATGCCATCTTATGAAAGTTGTTGCTGATGTTTTCTTCAGATCACGTGAACGACCCTCAGAATGTATCGATTTAAGTGATGCTTGAAGCCGAGCTGCAGAAGGTGAATGGACAGCTGTAGGAAGCCAGACATAATATTACCTTGAATCTATATGCGGGGAGAATTATCGATCTACTGATGTCTTAAGAAACATGTTTCTACCTCATCATGTTATGATGTTTGCTACTTGGTGGTGTAAACTTTTTGGTGATGAGTTGCTTTGAGATGCCATCTTATTATGCTGATTTGCTTTGAGGACTCTCACCATTCTGAGCTAATTTTGTTGATGTTTTGCTAGTCCGGTCTGTTGATGTTTTTTTGGAAGGATCTTCCTGAGTAACGATCACGAAACTGCTTATTTCCTACTGTCGTTCCAAGTCATCATAAAATGGAGGTCCCAATGTAAGCATTTTCGCTAGGTCACGAAATGTTGCAAAAAAAAACTTACCATTGCAAGGGTCGAACTAAAGACCTATAGGAACAAGACTGCGTTGCTTACCACTGCACCGCTTCTTGGTTCTGTCATTTTAACAGGAAACACTTTCCTTATGGTTGTGTAAGGTGAATCTTTAATATAAATTAGTAATTTGCAGGCGAAAGGCTTCACTGCCTTCGCAAAGACTCTCGACTTTTGCTACGCGCAGATCTGCAACAGCTCGTGGCAGGAATGGCGGATCCTAGAGGTGACGGGAAGATGGTTCCGCTGCCACCTTCCAGCTACAAGAAGCTGAAATGGCTCGACAAGGTCAGTTCTCTAGTTTGAGCCACTATATTTTCCCCTATCGTCCTAGGGATTTCTAGATTTGGGGATCAAACGAATTGATGAGCATATACACTAGAATCAGATTTCATCATACCCTCATATTTGTACTTCATTTGGTGTTACAAGTTGATAGGCTATAGACAATTCATAGGTGTTAGATTCAGTTAGTTTTCAGTTTCCATCATTTGATGGATTGATAGGTTATTGTATTTTACTAGCTTGTAGAGGTGCTTGAAGCCACTAAAGCTGGGCTGCAGGAGGTGAAGAGAGACCTGCAAGAACAAGAAGGCAGAGAACTCATGGCACAGCAAGAGGCTGCAAAATACAAGGAGCTGTGTCAGGAAATTTTAAATACAACTATGCAAGAGATCAGGAAATTCAACGAGATGGCTGACCAATTGTTACATGAACAATTGCAATAGACCAACAACTACAAGGAGTTGTGTGCCAATATGTTACGCCTAGACAATGCCTTATTGAAAGAAATAGGTGAGATTCTTGACCAAGAGTCGAAAGACCTGGTACTGAACAGGAAGGCAAAACCTGAAGAGGAAGCAAGGTCATGGAAGGAAGAATGCGCAAAGGCTAACATCAAGCTTAAAGCAACTACCACAGAGCTGGAAAACGTGAAGGGAAAGTTGAAACATGACATCGATGCGATGGAAGTGTATAAGCAATCGGTTGAGCAGCTAGTTATCGAGATCGAGAAGGAGAAGCAATCGATACAACAGAGTGTTATCCAGATGGAGAAGGAGAAGCAATGGATACTGCGCGAGAAAGATAAAAATAGGTAGTGCTTGATTATTATGAAACTTGTTCTTTGTTGATGTTTATTTACTGGTTGTTCCTCCTTATCATAATACAGTGTTATGAAACTTGTTGGTGCTTATGTTTACTTTAGGTCAGCCAAGCGAAAAAGGGATCAACAATGGGAAGGATCCTCAGAAGCTACTGCCACTGAGCTGCAGAAGGTGAAGGGACAGCTGCAGGATGGAGCTATGGAAGGAGAATCAACGCCTACAGATGTAAATTGATGATCAGTTCTTATCATTATGATTCCAAATGGGTGGTTATGATTATTTTGAAAATTGTAATGATGACCATCCTATGATGTTTGCTACTTGGTGTTGTGAACTTTGTGGTCATGAGTTAAGAAACTTGTTGCTACTTTGTGTGATGATCATCCTATGATGTTTGCTACTTGGTGTTGTAACTTGTTGCTACTTGGTGTTGTGAACTTTGTGGTCATAAGTTGAGAAACTTGTTGCTACCTGATCATAATATGATGTTTGCTGCTCGATTGATGTTTTGCTGGAAGGACCTTCCTGAGGAACGATCGCGAAACTGCTTGTTTCCTACTATGGTTCCAACTCGTCATAAAATTTAATAAGGTCCCACAAGTCAGTCTGCTAAAAAAATAGAGGAAAATTAAAAGGATACTATGTCAATAGGAGGGGTCGAACCCGCGGCCAACGGCTATATCAACCGCGTACGCTACAAGGGGCTTGCTAGCACACTCCTGTGGGTCGTTGTGGCAAATATCTAGCCTAGATGCATTGGTGCGCAGATCTACAACCCGCGGCGGGAATGGCGGATCCTCGCATCGAAGGGAGGAGAATGAGCTACGGTCAGGTCAGTACCCTGTTTTGTGCCTCTGCTTTCCCCTTTCGTGAGAGGGAAGTGATATTTGGAATTGGGGATTTCGGTTGAAGCACGATTGTTGTTACAAGTTGATTGATAAGCTTTAGTTTAGAAAGTGCAAAACTAAGCATTGATTTCAAGTTGCAATGAATTTTTTTGAAGCATCCGTGTACTCCAGCATCTTCTTCCATTGGTAGTTACTGCTCGGAGACATCTTCCTGCAATAGTAGCCATTGGCATCCTAAAGACAAGTGCAAACACAGGTTGAGAGATGTGGTGAAGTATGCTTGGACCTTTCTCAACCCTGGCCGCCGGTTTGCTGGCTGCCCAAAGGTAATGGCTTGTTGGCTACCTGCTTATGTGGTGCCTATGGTCAACGGCTATTGCTAATGGGTCGTTTAATTTGCAGGAACAAAAACAGCAATGCGATTACTTCTGCTAGATTGATCCAGAATGGGATGAAAGGTCGTATGCTGTTATGCTGAAGCTCGTTAAGAAGAAAGCGAAAGCTGAAGAGGATGCAAAGCAGTGGGAGGGGGAATTGGGAAAAGCTAACTGTGATCTTAGAGAGATTAGGAATGAGCTCAAAATAGCGCGACAAAAACTTCAGAAGGCTACCGCCGAGCTGAAGCCAATTGGGAATTATAGGCACAATGTCAAACTCACGCATGTGCTGCTTGCTTTATTTGTTGTTTTCGCAGGAATGGCGGGATTGATGCTCGGTGGTAAGGCTAATTAGATGTCTCGATCATGTATTCTGCAAGTGACACTTTGGTATTGTGAACAATGTGTCGATCATGTATTCTGAACATTGTGCCCTATGCTTCTGAGCATTGTACTGATGATGTATTGCCAAAATCGACCAAGAAATGCGCGGTAGTTAGTATCCACCACATTGTACTGACCATTTAGTCCGACCTGTTCACATTTCCAAGAACGTAATTTCCGTTAGGTTCCCCAACAGTCATAATGAATTATTATTGTTATCCCGAAATCAACGGAGCACCAGCGAAGGTTGTTTTGGGTGGTGAAGGAGCGGTAAATTTACTGTAAATGCGGAGAAAGGAACGGTGGATTTGTTGTAAATGGGGCATTGATCGACTTCTTCCACCTGGGGTACAGAAAACATTTTTACAATTGCATCTCCTCCTCTCGAAAGGAAGATCCGTGAGAGTACAGTGCTCTCTTCCAAGTCTCCGTATCAATTTGTTTGTGCATTTGACCTGGCACTCTGATGTTTGATGAAACTATTTTCAGGACGCCGGTAGGTCAGTAATCATGTCGTCGAGGCGGTTGCTGTTATCGCTGGTGGTGCTCCCTACAGAGGTGAACATTGACATCGCCGGCCACCTCGCTGCGACCTCGGAGCGGCCCATGGACGACCTCCGTAGCCTACGGGCGACCTGCTGGGAGATGCGTCGCGTGTGCGACAACGCGACCGTTGGTCGACGCGTGGCGCTAGAGCGATTTGCCGTCGAGCTGCAGTGGAATGACCTCAAGGGCTACGACGCCCTCCTCAATTGCCTGACCTGCATAAGAATCCCGGAGGCATGTTTCCTCTCCGGGATGGACTCCTGTTCGGGGAGAACTACAGCTCCCGGTCATCCATCGCCAAGCTCGAGGAGGCCGCCCAGGCCGGGCACAATGTGGCGGCCTACGTAGCCGCCATGGTCCTCTATAGGGCCAATGGCGGCGCCGGTGATGATGACACTGCGAGGCGGTACATCAGACAGGTCGAGGGCAAGGAAGAATCGGCGGCCGCGACATCGATGATGATGCGGACGAACAAGGGTTGCCTGCAGTGCCATGAGGCAGCCTCAGAGGTGATCCAGCGAGTGACATGGCACCGACGTGCAACGCTGGCGCCGCCAGTGGTGCGCGACAATCATCAGTGCGCAGGCAGCCTGTGCTTCAAGATGAGCTGGGAAGAATGGTCACATTTTTGTAACGAGGAATGTAGAATTCACGCTAAATGTGATCTGTTCTTTAGCAAAATAATTGGATATCTGCATCCAAACAAATTACCCTGACATGTGAGAGTGATTTTGGATATATTTGTTTCTAGATCAATCCACTGATATCTGTTTCTATCTCTCTTCCTTGATTCCTGTGTATCAATACTCGCACACGCATTGACGTGATGGAAACCAACTTCTGGTCTTCCCCCATTTATTTACCACGGCTGGTAGTTGGAATAGTTCATCGCAATTTAGAGAGGTGGAAATCAATATTGGACAATTAAAAAACAAATAATGTGATCTCACTATCTCAGAAACTACGAAATCCGTAATCAGGTTTGCCCAATTCAAAACAAGCAACTTTTGCCAGGAAAGGAATGAAAATTTTTGTCCAGTCTGTTACCCAAACATCCGGTCCTCCCCGGGTTATATTGCCTATCTCATTGCATGCTTTCATTTTGTTGTTACCAAGCATGACTCGTCAACAAGGAAGAATGAAGCCATGGTTCAAACTCTAAGTCAGCTTGCTTGTCTTCACGATGCTTTTCTACTAACCAAGTCTTTGAAAAACAAATCTTTGCTAGATGGGGTAGTGTACACTAGATAGAGTAGACACCATCTTACTGAAAGCCAATTTGTTGCCCATCGCTTCAAATTGCTCTACCTAAGCCACGGCTCCACGTTCGAATTGTGCACGTTTTTGGCTCTCCCTAACAAGGATGATATCATATATCACCTTGTCCATATTTAAAACAAGCAACTTTTTGCCATCAAATGATTAAAAATATTTCTCCGGTCTACTCATGGTTCGTAAACCGAAACATCTGACCTCGTATACCAGAATAACTAGTCTCGTGGGAACTTTTGATCTCATCATGTTCAAGTGAATTAAGTTTTCTCCAAGTTCAATGAGATTACAAGTTACGCGCCTAGGCCATTTGCCTGACACGATCCCCCATGAGACCCTGCGCCTTTCCCTTGGCAAATGAGATCTATTAATATATACTGGAAAACACTTTTGCATCTCCTCCTCAACGAAAGAAAACCCCATCGGCATCTCCTCCTCTCGGCACTAGAAGACCCCATCGGCATCGCCTCCTATCGGCGCAAGTACCGTCGTCCTCTCTCCCAATTCAATCGATTTCTTTGTTCTTTCGACCTTTTCCGCCTCTTTGAGCAAACTAATTTCTATGTGCATTTCAGAGCATCTCCCCCAATGGCCGGTGACAATCATCGCGTGCCTCCTGTGGAGCTCGCTCTCCTACCATCCACGCCGGCTAAAGCTCCAGCGGGGCCGATATGCGGCGACTGCGGTAGGACAGAAACGCCGCAATGGATGGCCGGGCCGATGGGGCCCGACACGCTCTCTGCCGACTGCGGACTTCGTCACTGGCATGCCGGGCAGCGGTGGGACAGGCGTTCTCTCCGCATCTATCAAACCATGATTCCCGTCTCACCGTCGCCACCAGAAGCTGGCGTGCAGTGGGTGGAGTGCCCGAGAGGCCGGGTTGGTCGCACGTGGCAGCCATGGCCCTCCACTCCGCCATTGATGTCAAGTGCGCCCGCCGCTTGGACTGTCCTGGAGAGCTCAGGCGCACGGTCGTTCCCACTGCTCCACAGGCCGGCGGCGTTACCAGCAGCTCAGCCATTGATGTCAAGTGCGCCTGCCGCTTCGACTGTCCCAGAGAGCTCAGGCGCACGGCCATACCCGTCGCCACCAGAAGCTGGTGTGCAGTGGGTGGAGTGCCCGAGAGGCCGGGCTGGTCGCACGTGGCAGCCGTGGCCCTCCACTCCGCCATTGATGTCAAGTGCGTCCGCCGTCCTGGAGAGCTCAGGCGCAGGGCCGTTGCCGTCCCTGCTCGATAGGCCAGCGGCGTTGCCAGCTGCTCAGCCATTGATGTCAATTGCGCCCGCCGTGCCGACTGTCCCGGAGAGCTCAGGGGCACAGACGTTCCTGTCCCTGCTCGAAAGGCCGGCGGCGTTGCCAGCCGCTCAGCCCCCGATGTTGGACCCGTTCCTGCTCGACAGCGAGGCGGCGCCTTTGATCCTCGACGACCCAGACTGGATGAAAAGATAATTGCCAACAATAACAAGTGTCACTTTGCTGTAATGCTTATTAGTGTATGATCAGAGAACTCTGTTTCCTCCTATGGAGTACTTTGGATGGATGTTTGTTCGAAAAATGTGAACCTATTTTGCCTACAAATCAACAAATAATTTAGTCCGGTCTTGTCACTTTTTCTTAACAGTAACATCCGCCCGTTGCCATCCTCGTGCGACAACTTCCCATGGAAGGTGGTTGCCATCATCAAGAGAACACAGACGTGTTGGTCATACGGCGCGGGGACCCGCACATCAGCCCGTCAACGGTGGAAGATGAATGGAAGCCACTCAAGAGTCAAGACTCAAGAGGCACCCGTTGCTTACCTTCTCACCGAAGCGGCACAACTTCCCAGGCAAGGCGAGTAACTCCACATAAATCGCCATTCCTACCCCCCACCATCGGCGTCCTCGCCAGTTCCGAACCACGCTACCACTTCCCAAACACTCGCGCCTCACTCCAACCCGGCCGACGCAATGTAGCGATCAGGCTCCCCGTCGCGCCGGCTATCCCCCACCGGTTCCCCGTCACGCCGGCTATCCCCCACCGGCTCCCCGTCACGCCGGCTCTCACCCTCGCCCTTCAACCGATGCTCCGGTGCCACATCCTCTTCGCGCGCCCGTGACTGGGTGCCGCCGCGTGACAACCAGCACTTTGCCCGCATGTTCACGGAGGCGCTGTGGGGCCACATCCACGGCACGCCGCCGCCGCGCTCTGATGCCGCCAACGTCGACCCGCCACCGTCGAGCTCCGACGCCACCAACGTCGACCCGCCGTCGCTCGTCGGCGGCTTCCCAAGAGCCGGTGGTGGCTCGCCGGCGGATTCCCAGCCTACTCCATCGTCGCTGCCGCCGCCCTCCGACAACGCCAACGTCGACCCGCCGTCGATCACCGGCGCTTTGCCAGTAGCAGCTGGTGTCCTGCCGGCGGATATCCAGCCTCCTCCACCGTCGCCGCTTCGGAAGCTTACATTTACGGTTACCCTTCCTACTGGTGAGTTTGACTCGGACGACTCTGACTCCGACTCCCATGCTGACACAGACTCAACTGAGGACCGTTTCCACGGCTACATCCCTCCGGTCCCCCGGGGCGATGCTTTGCGCGTCTTCTTGCGCTTGAACGGCACGTACGGGTGCCCTGTCTGCCCCAACCTTATGCACCGGTGGCGCAAGCTGAATGAGGTCAAGGACCATGTCCTTGGGATGGCCAGGTTTGCGCCCCTGAGGCAGAACTACAAGAAGAAGTGTAGCCGCCACCGCGTCGTGGCCAGGAATGAGGGATCGATGGAGTAGATGGAGTGAGGGAGCTGACCGATGGAAGATCTATGTTGTTCTATTATCTGTGATGTTAATTAGTATCTTTAGATTTCGTTGGAACATTGTCTTATGTATGTGAACTTTGTGATGCTATGTTATCAGTGATGTTAATTAGTATCGTTAGATTTCGTTGGAACATTGTTTTATGTATGTGGAAATTGTGATGTTTAATTAGTCACTTTAGAATGGACTCTGTTTCCTACATTGAATGGATGTTCGTTGGAAAAATGCGATCGTATTTTCCTAATAACAATTCAATGAACCATTTAGTCCGGTCCGGTCACTTTTGCAATCAGTAAGATCCGGCCGTAGTCATCCTATTTTGCCCACAAAATCAACACTGAATTTAGTCCGGTCTGGTCACCTTTTCTTATCACTAACATCTGGCCGTAGCCTTCCTCGACAGGGCAAGGCACCCGTTGCCTAATTTCCCATGGAAGCTTGCCACAACGCCCCATGGAAGCTTGTAGATGAATTGCAGCCACTCGATCAAGAGGCCCGTTGCTTAGCTTGTCACATAAGCTTGCACAACTTCTCATGGAATTTGGCCATTGTATTACTACCACCATCGACGTGCTTGCCAGTTCCGAACCACTCTACCCATAGTTATCTTCCCAAACACTCGCGTTTCAGTCCTACTGCCCGTCCGACGCAATGAAGCAATCAGTCTCCCCCAGACACACAGAGCTCAGGCGCATGGCCGTACCCGCCCCTGCTCGTTGGTCCAGCGGTGTTGCCAGCCTCTCGCCCACCACCTCCTCAGGAGCCAAATCTAGGTCCTGGCTGTCACCGCACGGCCTCCACTTCATCCGCTCCTACTTAGAGTGGCAAGGGCGTCAATTCCACGGCATGGAGCCGCCCCGCTGCGACGCCGCCAACGTCGACCCGCCAATGCCCGGAGCCGCTAAACGTCGCCGGCGGATTCCCAGCCTCCTCCACCACTTGCAGAGTTGCACTCCGACTCCAATTCCGACTCCAACTCCGACACCCAAACTGACATAGACCATCTTAAGACCTTTGCTCTGCGCGTCTTCCAGCGCACTACCAACACCTACAAGTGCCCTGTCTGCCCCAACCGTATGTACCGGTGGAGGAACCAGAATGAGATCAAGGACCACGTCCTTGGGATGGCCAGGTCTGAGGCCCTGAGGGAGGACAACATGAAGAAGTGGAGCCGCCACCGCATGAAGGACCGATTAGGCGAACCAGAGAGGGGGGGGGAGTGAATGGGAGGCGATAAAAATTCTTCTCGAAGGAGATGAGAACTCCAACAAGACGAACACGGCTTCCAAATCACGTCTCCGACCCAACTACCCAAGTTGGCCAAGACCACGCAGCCACTGGAGTGCTACTGGTCCTAGGAACCAACACTCAACCCTCCGAGCCAGAACTCACCAAAACACACAGCGGAAACTTGCACGACTTGCTGCCTGTGCTACACCGGTCAGACCGATGACCTGCGCCGGTCAGACCGGTGGACAGCGCCGGTCAGGCCGGTGGCTACAGCAGCCGCACAGCAAACGTTCCAAGAAGCCTCAGTGACTCCTCTAGGCCCTGGAACAAAAACCACCTCCAAAACACAACCTGGAAGTAAGAAGAACCCCTCACAAAACCTAGCAAAACAACTCCAAACACGCCAAGAACTGACCAACAGAACCACGGGACAAAACCACACGGACAAGGCTGTTCCCCGAGACAAAAACCCACCAGGGGCTAGCACCGGTCAGACCGGTCAAGAGCACCGGTCAGACCGGTCGCGCCTGGGCAGCTCGGGATGAACAGCGCCCGCGAGTCAACTCCCCCAAATCCAACTCCCGATCTCCCGATTCACTCCACAGTTTTGCACAAGACTTTGGGGATAGTAGGAACACCTCATGGGTACTCCATAGCCAAGATTTGGTCCACCAAAACTTGTCAAATCAAGAGGAATCGAAGAAATCGCACCAAGAACGCCTCTAACCCTAGAGCCACGAAAACCCCAAAATCGAGCCCCTTTGCTCACGGATTTGGAAGGGGAATCAAAGGGAAAAGAACCACGAAGGGTTCATGCATACATCCCCCACCAAATCCCAAAGAGAAAGGCCTCGAAATCGCTCCAAGAAAATCGCCAAGAAAGGGCTCCGAAAATCACCAAAAAGGAGAAACGGGAAAGACACAACCAAGCCTTGAGGAACCACGCCGAATCATCTATACATACCAAAGAGGTTCATACAAGGTCTAGCTTGCCGCCCGATCATCCTTCCCTCTCACAAGATCTCACCATGAAGCTCTCAAGCTAGTCCTACGAAAATCCTAAGAAAATAGGAAGGAAAAATAGGAAAACCAAATGAGCTAGGGTACTAAGAGATGGCTGCCATTCTCTCACCCCTTGGGTTATATGGAGGCAACCGAAAGACTAAAATACCCTTACTAGCTAACTAGGGATACATGCCCCTCAAGGGCGAAATCGGAAAACTTTGTCTTCGCACCATCGGACGGATGCCCAGCAACCGCAAACTTGCTTAGCCTCGACGCAAGCCTTGCGATCCCGACGCGTGTCCTCCGCTTCGAAGATTCCGGACAGCGTCGTCGCACACCGGTCAGACCGGTGCTCCTCACCGGTCAGACCGGTACCCACCGGTCAGACCGGTCAGACCCACCGGTCAGACCGGTCGGAGCTGCTGCACCTCCGTCTTCGGTTCTTCGGTCTTGGCTTTGTGGATCAACCAAGGAACCCAGTGGTTTTCTGGTAAACCACCGGAAACCCCGCGAACTCGGTGTAGCCTCCGCCAATCACCACTCATGACTCGGCTCCCACGTAGTCTTGGCTCGACCTTGGTTTTGAGGCTCAACCAAGAAACCGTCCATGACTTCATCTTGCCATTCTTGCCACCATGCGGCCCGCACTTGACCCCGCTGGCCACCGGGTCCCTCGAACCAAGCCTACTTGTCTTCTCCACACCTGGAGGCCTCACCGGCAATGACCTTTCGCGCTTGTTCTTCACTTGCACCTGCACCAGTCAAGCCACAACCTGCACCTACAATACTTAGCCAAGAATCAGTCCACACCACGTTGTCAATCACTCATCACACCAGGAAGCGACCATCCACCGGTCCTCGAACCACACCTGGCTCTCAATCTCCCCCTTGATGAGTGCATTGACAGCACACACGTTTTGGTAACCAAGAGAAAAGGAAAAGAAAAGAAATGACTAAAAGAAACTCCAACAAGCGATCGAAAGCCAAAGAAAAGGCAAAGAGCAAGATCACTTGAAGAAGACAAGTCTCGGACCCCTTAGGCAAGGGCAACGGCTCGACACATCCGAGACAAAACATGCTCAAGCAAAGAGCACAAACCATCAAACCAAAGCTCGAAAACCACAAAGAGCTCCCCCTGCACACATGCAAACACCCCCTGAACAAATGCATGCGAACCACTTCACGAAACAGAGCAGCTGCAACAGCTCAGCTCTGACCGGTCAGACCGGTCGACACCACCGGTCAGACCGGTGCTCAACATGTGAACAGGACCAGCACTCTGACCGGTCAGACCGGTGACCTCAACCGGTCAGACCGGTGCACAACAGAGCCCAAAAATGGCTCGAAACCACCTGAAAGCCTTCCAAATGCATTCAGTAGGCCAAAACATGCTCAAACTTCTCCCCCTTGTTGACAATGCATAAATCAAGCTAAAAATGCAAAAAATGCAACCTAGAGCTTCTCAAATAGACAAAATTCACCATAGGATGCTACACATGTCCAAATGAGCAAGTTAGGTGCTCACCCGTGCATGAGCTCATAGCACGTCTTGTTCAAGAAGGCCCGAAGAAAAATCCGGTTCCCAACATGGCACACGGTTTTCACCGCCTCAGCCCAATATTTCCTCAGAGTCCTACTCTCGTCGAGCATCGTCCGAGCCATCTCACAAAGGGAACAATTTTTCCTCTCAACCACACCATTCTGACAAGCCACATAGGGAGAAGACAATTGATGTTCGAGACCCAAATCACGACAAAAGGTTTCGAAACGAGAGTTTTTAAATTCAGTGCCATTGTCGCTACGAATAGCTCGAATAGCATCTCCATTCCTCTCATTCTTCAACCTCAAGATTAGATCCCGGACAAAACCAAATGTCTCCCCCTTGTCAGCTAAAATGAAGACCCAAGCATAGCGAGAATAGTCGTCCACTATCACAAGGACATACCATTTCCCACCCGCTGAGCACACACGAGCTGGACCAACCAAGTCCATAGGGAACAGCTCGCATGGCCTATCTGTCATAACGGATGTCAGAGGTGGGTGAGAGGCGGCGACCATCTTACCATGACTACACAGAGCACATACCAAGTCCTTTTGGTATTTCAACTTAGGCAATCCTCGGACCAAACCCAGCCCACTCAAGCGTGACAATAAGTCACAACTCAAGTGAGCTAGTCTCCTATGCCATTTCCAAAGCTCCGCCGAAACACCAGCAACCAAACAACGAGAAGAGCCGACACACTGAGAAAAATCGGCTCTGAAAATCTGACCCTCGGGGATGACCGTGCACACAAGATCACCTCGAGAATCCAAAACACGAGAAGCACCCGTTTTGAAACGGACCTCAAAACCCTCATCAAGAAGTTGGGACACTGAAAGAAGATTGAACCCCAAAGACTTAACAAGAGCAACACACCTAAGAGTCACAGACTCGCTCACCTTCACCATGCCCACTGAAAGCACTCTACCTTTCTCGTTGTCCCGAAAAGTGATGTACTCTTTGGTCATCACCGGGGTGAGGCTGGAGAACCACCTTCGATCTCCGGTCATGTGTCGAGAGCAACCGGAGTCGATCAACCAAAATCCCTCCAAGCCTCCCACCTGAAAATAAAAAATGAGAGCGAGAGTGAGCAAACGACTCAGCACTGGGGTTAGTACAAAATGAATCAAACTAGTGTCGTGCCATTTGCTCAAAAGTGGGGTTAGCAAAATCCATCCTATCACCCCTAGGTGGAACACCCACACGTCTCCTTGGAGGACTACACGTACCACGAGGTGGAGACCGTGGCCCGTAGTTCCTTTGAGACCTAAAGCTGCGATCGTTCCCCCACGAGTGAAGGAACGTCGAGCAAACTCACCACGCCCAAACCCAACATGCCTACCACCATCTCTCTGTGGTGGCACACCTCGAGGCACAAACTCATACCTCTCTCGAGGGTAAATGGTATGCACCACACCCTCACCCCTAGGCACCATCCTTGGCTCAAGCACACCACGAGAAGGGCGGTACCTGTCCTTGTTTGCCATCTCCCTAGCAAACCTCTCCTCACGATTCCTGCTGAAGCAAAACTCAGCTAGGTGCCCATCCCTCCCACAATGCTCACAATGGAAGGGTTTTGATTTTGGCTTTGGCTTTGGGCTCTCATTGGGCTGTGGCTTCTCCTCACTCGGTTTCTCTCCCACCTTCCCAAAGAACTCATTCCCCAAGTCACTCTTGAACTTGATGGGTTTCTGGAAGTTGTCGGTGTGTGGAGGAAACACGGGAGGATCTGGGGTTCTGTCTAGTTGGTTCCTAAGTGGGTTGGGCTTAGGAGCATAGGTATTTTTGTGGAAGGTTTTTGGTGGAGCTATGATATCACCAATCTTCTCCTTCTCACCACTGCACTCCCCAACCTTATCCGATCCAAACGCTTGCCCATTATAGCACTTGTACGCCTCAATCATCATCCTGAGCTGAGGCTCATGACCCGACAACCAACCCATCATCTTCCTAAACTCATCATTCTCATCCTGCAAGCGATCAACATAGTGTGCAAGCGACAAATTCTTTACAGCATTAATTTCACAAGTAGAGCATAATGTAGGAATAGGAGCTTTCAGCTTAGCCTCTAGTGATCTAGCATAAGCAAGCGAAAAATCTAGCTTCTCATGCAAAACAGGACAAGAAGTGCAAGCACCAAGCAAGGAGGGCCTAGATTTCATCTCATCTAGCTCAACCCTAAGCACATCTAGTTCCTCAACCTTGGAGGCATACTTTTCTTTAAGCACAGTCAAATCGCCAAGAATTGTGGAACAATCAGTGCATTCAGGTTCATCGGTCACAATAGGAGCAGACTTCAGAGAATCTATTTGAGCACTAGCATCAACAAGCAAAGACTCTAGCTCAACCACCTTCTCCTTAGCCTCTCCAAGCATCATCCTCCCTTCCTTGGAAAAAAATCGACCTCGACTTTTTGTTGCACTACAAAATATTGTTAACTTGAAACATTTTATTAACAACTTTCATCTTACCACGATGAAAAAACAACATTGACTTTTGTAGACCTGCAAATAAATTATATGATGGAAGAACAAAAATTTGTTTCAAACAACACAATTGATTTAACATCTGACATTTCAACATTCCAAGATCAAAATGTTCAATCGATAGTGATGAAATAGTCATGACAATCCTAAAATGTTTGTTGCACAATTTATGGAAAGGTTTAGTTGTATGACTTTCAATTTCAATGCTCATGGATGTGGAGCTTGCTGACGTTCTGGCTTGTTGTCACTGCTTCTCCCCTCTTCTTCGTGTCCCATGTTCCTAAGAATAAGACATTCAACCCCGTAGTTAAGTAGCATCCAATTCTTAGAGGGATTTGTATGAACATCGAGGAACGACTTTACCTGATAGTTTAGTTGTCGTGCATGGGCTCCGGTCATTGGTCCTTGCTGAATACTAGGCATGGTCGTATCGAAGGAAGCTATGTCCACATCATCCTCCCCTTCTTGCATTTGAGTTGTCCTCAACTCAAGCTCGTTGAGTCCTTGTTTGTTGTTAAAAATCAGCCACTCCAACAAGATCTTCCGAAGGCATGAAAGGAGGAGGCGAAGGGGGCACTCGAATGCCAACACACCAAGTGATTGCCATGTGTCTAGCTTTGCCTCATTGTTGCAAACTGAATATGGTGATGTTGACATAGCACAAGTTGTGGTTGCTGCAGCGAAGTTGTTGACGTTGTTGCTCAACCTAAAATTGTTATGCTGGTTTAATGGCATCCTTGACAGTGCTGCTGTGATGGGTATGGTCCCATCATCCTCCCCTTCTTGATGACAAGTTGTCCCCGGCTTGTTTGAATGTCGAGCAAAGTAACTTGTTTCGATGTTGGCAAATTTGGCAACGACAATGTTCTGCCTCCAAACCCAACATTGCTCCTCTTCTTGTGGATGGGCCTGCTGCATAAGAACAAAACTAGGGGAACTATAAAAGAGGTCATTAGAATTAGTGCAGCCCATTATTTCTTCATGTTCTTGCAGCCGCATAGGAGATTTCATATCAGATTAATATAATCTTTATGCAAAAAATATCCTCCTCTACTATCATACTTCCAAAAGCATGCAACAAGCAATGATAGATGAACACAAGTCACAAGGAATATCAAATTCAATATAACCTAATGTGTTAAAAGAGGACATGAGTTTCAGCTCTTCTTTCTTGCTAGCAATGCATTGCACATGTGCAGAAGCAACATGGACATCAACTAAGTCAGATTTGACATAATCAGATTTGACATGTGTGGGCATTAACTGTATTGTTGAAACATGTGCGCTATTATCACACAACTCCTTGCTAGCAAAAGAGACACACGAAGCTAGTGATAAACGAAACAAAGCAAAGGATCCCACCAAAAATTGTTGGAGATTACCATTATTAAGGGGCAAATTCATTTCAACATGCGCAAACATAATTCGAGCAGTTGTGTTAACAGCATTACCTTCTCTTCTCTCATCCATCATTGTCGGTGTGGCACAATATCCCTCGGCCAACTTCTGTAGTTTGCATCTTTCCTCAAGTAGCTTAGCACCCTCTGCGGACTTCACTACAAGAAAAACATTTACTAGTGATGCAACCACATTTTAGCGTCATTGATTTATGACGTTCCTGGCTGATCTTGTCATAATATTTCACTTCCGAGATAACTTAGTGACAAAAGCTTTATACCTGACAAAGGTTGGATGCGACCAAGCGACGGGGAGAGAGGCACCGAAACCACGAAGACTTCGACTCAATCTCCAAATGACCGCAGAACCACAAGCTGGAACTAATCCACACAATACGGCGCAGCCGAACGGAAGTCGTATAACACAAAGTAGCGGTCCTCAGAGAGATCTCTTCACAAGTCCTTGAAGAACAAGGAAGATCAGGGGGTGTGCAAGGCACTCATCAGCTCGGCTGCAACAAACCATATGAGGCTATTAATTCATGATTATCCAAAACTCAGTTTTAGATAGTACATAGGGGGTATTTATAGAAGAAATAACTCTTCTAGAGGAGTGTGGGATGAGTATAAACTGAAGAGGCCAAGTTGGGAGGTGGAAGGCCAACTGGTGGAAGCATTCATGCAGTCCTCTTCGGTTCACGCATGTCTTCTCACCTTCTGCGCAGCCTTCAGTAAAATGGCCATTACTCCTAGCTCGGAAGTCGAAACAATGCGCCGTTTATTGGGTTGGAATCTTGACTTCAAGGTTCTTCCAGTGATGTATCATTTGACCCATGTCTATTACTGACATGGTACAAACTTGAGCGTGAATTTGATGCTTCTGTCACGTAACTTTGAGTCTTGTGTGGGTAACCTTTCTCAGCTTGGGCAGCAATCTTGGTGTCCTCTATGTAACCTTCTGTGTCCTTCACGTAACCCAGCGGAGAAGCCTATTGTGTAGCCCTGAGTAATAGTAAAATACAAGACTTAGGTAGTATATGATTCTCATCAATATTACAATGTAACTCAGAGAGGAAAGCATGCACCTCTTGTTAGAGTTTCTTTACACGGCTGTGTGTAACCGACCAAACTTGTACTTGCGTTTCCAATGCTTAATCTTGCGTAACCAGTTGAGCTCTTGATTCTTAATGTGTAACCAGAGGTGGACTTGACGTAACTGGTGATGCATCTGGTGTAACAAAGGCATCTTGGTTATGTATGGCTGGGACGTCCTCATCAGGGTCCCACATGTAAGCATTTTTTCGAAAATAGAGTGTTCCAAGTTATCATAAAATTTTCCAGGGTCCCACATGTTAGCATTTTCGCCAGGTCAACGAAGGCTAGGTCACGAAATGTTGCAAAAACAATTTGCCATTGCAAGCGTTCGAACTATAGACCTATAGGAACAAAACTGTGTTGTTTACCACTGCACCACTTCTTGCTTGTGTCAATTTAATGGGAAACACTTTCCTTATGGTTGACTCAAATGAGTCTTTAATATAAATTAGTAATTCAAAGGCGGAACACTTCACTACCTTCGCAAAGACTCTGGAGTTTTGCTACGTGCAGATTTGTAACGACTCATATCATGAATGGCGGATCCTATGCGACAGGAAGATAGTTGAGCTGCCACCTCCCGGCTATGAGAGGATGAAACAACATGACAAGGTCAGTCCTCTGGTTTGAGCCACTATATTTTCCCCTATCGTCCTAGGGATTTCTAGATTTGGGCGTCTAGCAAATTGATGAGCATATACAATAGATTCATAGGTGTTAGATTTAGTTAGTTTTCAATTTGCATCGTTTGATGGATTGATATGTTCTTATATTTTTCTAACTTCTGGAAGTGCTTGAAGCCACTAAAGTTGAGCTGAAGAAGGTGAAGAGAGACCTGTAAGAACAACAAGTCATCGAGCTCAAGTCACTACAAAAGGCTCTCAATTACAAGCACCTGTATGAGCAATCGTTACAAGACAACATTGCCCATATGGAAGAGCTGACCAAATGTAGGGACTAGTTTAATCAATTGATGCAGTAGGAGATTGCCCGGTTGAATGAAATGGATCATTACGGTAGGAAAACATTGCCCAGATGGAACCAAAGCACATAGCCCAATCAACGAGCTAGAGGCAGACTGTCCGCAAGGGTGGGGCGGACTGTCCGCAAGGAGGGGGCGGACCATCCAGAATTGCAGACCGAACCTCTAGTAGTGCACCACGAAAAACGAACCGTCCGACGCACAAGGACCGTCCGTGCTTGCTCGCGGACTACACGACAAACTCCTTGCAACAAAAACCCAAGATGTAAGTGGATCAAACTACGAGCTCGGAAAAACAAGTGATGAACTCGATGAACTGGGCACCTCCCGGACGGTCCACGGAGACTAGGTGGACGGTCCACCAGGTGCGAATGACACAGCCCGACCTCGAAAACCACAAGCCTAACACCTCCTTCCCTTCACCCGATCTCTTGATTCAACTAATGGATTGCAACCAAATCATAGGGGAAGATGAAGCGTCTCTAGGAGATGCTATCCCTACGAATTTGTGGCCTCAAACCAACTTAAACAAGAGGAATCGAGATTCTACTGAGCTCAAGCAAACACCTAGGTTTCCAACCGAAATTCGTGAATTGGAGGCCAAATCCGGCGTTTGAGGGGTCAAGATCATACACAAAGATGCACAAAACATCCACCCATGATCCCCTCAAAGAAATCTGAACAGTAACACCTCCAAAATGACGAATCAAGTGATGCACAAAAATCCCCAAAAATAGACCAAAAAAGACACAAAAATTACACAAGCTAAGAGAAGGAAATCAACGCAACGATGAATGCTTCCATACAACGAGAGGTCAGATTCTTTACAAAATCATGGTAAAATCTAGCCTATAGAGGAAACGAATGAGGAAGCAGTCCGAATGGATGAGTTGTCATCCAACCCTACAGCTATATATATGAAGTCTCTCTGGGTGGGGCAAATGACCACGCTACCCCTAGAACTTAAATGAAGATTCACAACCCTCAGGGCAATATGGTCAAGAGGTATTTCTCATCAAGCGTCCACGCCTTCAACGCAGTCCATGTCCTCCTGACGCAAGCCCTGTGATCACATCGCGTGTCCCCCAGCATCGAAGCTTCTTGGCGCACCCGGATCCCGTCTCCGCCCGCCGAGCCTCTGGTCTTGGTTTTGTGGCTCAACCAAGTAACCCGACGGTTTTGTGGTGAACCGCCACAAACCCCGCATGCAGACACCGGTTGTGAGCCGCTACCTTGCACCTGCTCAAGTCCACGACTTCGTCTTGCTTTTCTTGCCACCATGCATCCCGCACTTGATCCCGTTCGGCCACCGGGTCCTTCGAGCCAAGCCTACTTATCTCTCCACTCCTCGGAGGCCCCGCAAGGCTAAGATCTTTTGTGTCTGCTCATCACCTGCACCAACGCAAATCAAGACGCAACCTGCACCTGCAATACTCGGCCAAGAGTCCGTCCACACCACGTTGTCAATCACTAATCACACCAAGGAGCGACCATCCACCGGTCCTTGGACGCTCCAATCCTCAATCTCCCCCTTGATGAGTGCATTGACAAGGGCTTGACACCATCGGTAACAAGGGCTTGGTCCAAAAGTTTTGTGAGAATATCTGCAAGCTGTTTCTGGGTTGGCACATCTATCAAATCTATGTTCCCCTTATCCACATTATCTCTCAAAAAGTGGTATCGCACCTCTATATGTTTCATTCTGGAATGGAGCACTGGATTTTTGGCAACGCTTATGGCACTGGTGCTATCACACATGAGAGGAACTTGGGTGCACTCCTCACCAAAGTCACTCAAGGTATAGGTGATACATAGCAACTGGGAATAACAACTAGCAGAAGCTACATACTCGGCCTTGGTGGTAGACTGAGCTACACTTGACTGTTTCCAAGATGACCAAGAAACCGACGAGGAACCCAGAAATTGACAAGTACCCGAAGTGGACTCCCTATGCACATGACAACGAGTGAAAACGGCTTCAGAAAAACCATGAAGTGCAAGAGAAGAAGATGCCGAGTACCAAAGCCCAGGCTCAGGAGTGTATCGAAGATACCTAAAAGTCCTCTCGACTGTTTGCCGATGCAAAGTCCTCCGCGATGCCTGAAAATGAGCGAACGGACACACATTGAACTGTATGTCCCGCCTTGTCACTATCAGGTAGAGGAGGGAGCCGATCATGCTCCGGTAGTCCTTCTGGTCCACAGGCTCTCCGTCCTCGTTCGCATCCAGCGCTATAGTCGTACTTATTGGTGTTGAGAGTGGCTTGGAGTCATCCATCTTGAACTTCTTGATGATGTCCTTCGTGTACTTGGCTTGATGCACAAATGTTCCCTCCTTGGCCTACTTGATCTGAAGCCCGAGAAAGAACTGCAATTCTCCCATCACAAACATCTTGAATTCTCTACTCATGTCCTCTGCAACCCTCGCAACCAAAGAGTGAGATGAGCCACCAAAGATAATATCATCCACATACACCTGAACAATTAGGATATCACCGCCTTGCCTAAGTAGAAAGAGAGTCTTATCTACTTTGCCCATGTCAAACCCCTTGCTGAACAAGAACCCCCCTCAACTCGCCATACCATGCACTCGGAGCTTGTTTTAGCCCATAGAAGGCCTTCCTCAACTTGAACACTCGATGTGGGGACTCTACACTCTTAAAGCCTGGTGGTTGCCTCATATACACTTCTTCCTCCCACACTCCATTCAAAAAGGCACTCTTCACATCCACTTGGTACAATTTGAATCCTTTAGCCACAGAAAAGGCTAGAAGAATCTTAATTGCCACCAAACGGGCCACTGCAGCAACCCTCATAGTCTATCCCCTCTTTCTGGCTAAAACCCAGAGCAACCAACCTCGCTTTGTTTCTCACAACCTCTCCATTTTCTCCCTCTTTATTCTTCCACACCCATTTTGTCCCTATAGGTTTGCAATATGGTGAAGGCTCCACTAACTCCCAAACTTGGTTTCTCTCAAAATTCTCTAACTCCTCATGCATTGCGTTGACCCAATTAGAATCAGTGAGTGTGTGTCCAATGTCCTTGGGCTCGAAAGACGCAACAAAAGCTGAATGAGCAAAGTGAGAGATTTTCTGGCACTACTAGAAACCCCCCTCTAGATACGCCAGATTTAGAGTTAGACACGTTTTATTTCGTCTCTATGTCAGTATAGGCATGCTTTCATAAAGCATGTTAGAAGCGTCTTCGTACATACCGCGTCAAACCTTGTAGAGATGAATTCTTTAAACTTCGCTATGAAACAAAGATACATTTTGTAGACAAGTTAGATGCATATCTAATAAAATTGATACAATCTTGTAGACACATGTACAAAACGTCTCTAGTGGTCTAGTTACATATTATAGTAACACTTTATTGTGTGTTAATAAATATAGAGACAAACTTCTAGATACCATTTATAAAACATGTGTACAAATTTGTGTAAAAAATAAAAAATATTTCAGATTTGAGGACACCTATACATGATTTTTCATGTGAAATATGTGTGCCGTACAGGATTCGAACCCAAGATCTCTCATCTCACACATAGCTTCCTTACCATCTCACCTACACACAATCTTGACTTACATAACATATAGTTTCCTCTTGAGTTTTACATGAAGAACCATTTAGTACACTTATTTGGTACGCTTTATGATGTTTCTACTTGCTAGTTATGATTTAAAGCATGTCTAAAAGCGTAACATCTTGAAACATTTTTACAATCATGTCAAAATGCATCTTTACATGATTATGGACATTATTTGCTACGCTTTTTAATGTGTCTAGGCAATAATGATGCTTTAAAATGTGGCTAACTTCATCTCTTTTTATGATGATTTCAATATCGTCATATAAAATGTCTTTATGAGACTACCAACACTGTAAGCGTGTCAAATACCATGACAGTTTGACATGATCTCAAAATCATGTCAAAAAGCATGTTGAGGCACTAACGTAGAAATGCTTCCAGTGTCCGTTACTACTATAATGTAGCTAAAGGGGGGTTTTCTAGTACTGTGGGACCTCGACCATGTAGTGCGTTCATTGACGTCGTCGATGAATCTTGAGGGAGGATAATCAACTTGCACGCGCCTGGGTGCCTCTCGCCTGGAGACGACCTCCCCCTCAACAACAGCTTCCACTTGATCTTGCTGAATTGTAGTCAGTGTAGGGGATGGACCATCCTGAACCTTAGTCGTAATAGTGGAAGTAGAGGGTACATGTGCAGCTAGAACTTCACCATCATCACAATCATCCTCTCCATCATCATCCTCCTCATCCTCAAAGATATTCCCGCCAACTTCATCATCACATGCACACTCAAAACCAACAGAGCTACATTGTTGCGTCTCATCGAAGGTTACCTCGCAAGTCTCCATGATTCGGTTAGTGTCAAGGTTGAACACACGATATGCTATAGAATGATTAGCATGACCGAGAAAAATGCCATCAAAAAACCTTGCCTCAAACTTATCGAGCTTACCCTTCTTGAGAATAAAACACCGACAACCAAAAGCTCAAAAATGGCTCACTCTCGGTGCTTGCCCATGCTTAAACTCATAGCACGTCTTCTTCAAAAAAGGCCGAAGTAAAATCCGATTCCCCACATGGCACGCGGTGTTCACCGCCTCAGCCCAATATCTTCTCGGAGTCATTTGCTCATCGAGCATCATCCGAGCCATCTCACAAAGGGAATGATTTTTCCTCTCTACCACACCATTCTGACAAGCAACATAGGGCGAGGAATACTGATGTTCGATACCTAGATCACGACAAAAGGTTTCAAATCTAGAGTTTTTAAATTTTGTGCCATTGTCGCTACGAATAGCTCGAATAGCATCTCCATGCCTCTCATTTTTTAACCTCAAGATCAGATCCTTGACAAAATCAAACGTCTCTCCCTTGTCAGCCAAAATGAACACCCAAGTATAGCGAGAATAGTTGTCCACTATCACAAGGACATACCACTTCCCACCCGCTGAGCACACTCGAGCTGGACCAACCAAGTCCATATGGAACAACTCGCATGGATGCTCTATCATGACAGCGGTCAGGGGTAGATGGGAGGTGGCTACCACCTTTCCATGCCTACACGGGGCACACACAAAATCCTTTTGTTACTTCAACCTGGGCAATCCTCGGACCAAGTCGAGCCAACTCAAGCGTGACAACAAGTCAAAACTCAAGTGTCACAACCTCCTATTCCACTTCTAATGTTCCACTGAAACACCCGCAACCAAGCAACAAGAAGAGCCAACTGACTGAGAAAAATCAGCTCTAAAAATCTGACCCTCGGGGTCGATCGTGCACACAAGATCGCCTCGAGAATCCAACACATGAGAAGCGCTCGTCTTGAAACGGACCTCAAAACCCTCATCAAGAAGCTGGGAAACTAAAATCAGATTGAACCCGAGAGACTTGACAAGAGAAACACGCCTGAGAGTCACACTATCACTTACCGTCATCGTGCCCACTGAAAGCACTCGACCTTGTCCATTGTCCCCAAAAGTGATGTACTGCTTGGACACCATCGGGGTGAGGCTGGAGAACCACCGTCAATCTCCGGTCATGTGTCGAGAGCAACCGAAGTCGATCAACCAAAAGCTGTCTAAGCCTCCCACCTGCAAAATCAAAATTGTGAATGAGAGTGAGAAACTGACTCAGTACTAGGGTTAGCACAAAAAGACTCAAACCAGTGTCGTGTCATTTGCTCAAAAGTGGGGTTAGCAGAATCCATCCTATCACTCCGAGGTGGAATACCCACACGTCTCCTCGGAGGACTACGAGTACCACGAGGTGGAGACCGTGGTTCATAGCTCCTCTGAGACCTAAAGCTGCGATCGTTCCCCCCATACTCGTATTGGCCACAAGTGAAGGAACGTCCAGCAAACTCACCACACCCAAACCGAACACGCCTACCACTATCTCTTTGAGGAGGAACACCCATGTAGGAAACTCACGCCTCTCCCAAGTAGGGATGGTACGCACCACACCCTCATCCCTAGGCACAACACGAGGCTCAGGCACACCATGAGAAGGGCGGTACATGTCCTTGTTTGCCATCTCCTTCGCGTACACCCATGTAAGAAGACTTTGAAAATCACGCGCCTCGCCTCTGGCTGCTCTTCTTCGCGTCACATCTTCGCCTTCCATCACATCTTCGCGTCACATCTTCGGAGCGAAGACAAGCTTCGCTTGGCCTTCCGCTCGGTGAGCTTGGCTTCTGTAAAACGAAGATCCCAAGCTTTGCTTGGTCTTCGCCAGTTAACCCTCGATCGTTTCCTGAAATAGCAAAGGCAAAAGTAGAAACGACTACGGATCTTCTCCTTTGAGCCGAAGATACAGGAGGGGGGTTAGTTGCGAAATATTTTCCCCAACATTCAGCCCCTTGCTAGTGAGGGTTTCAACCGAAGACGAGCCGAACTAGCAACCCTTCTTCATTACGGGCCGAAATGTTTTGCTCCAAAGCGCCTCCCCTCTTCGGCTCGTCTTTGAAAACTATTCCTTCTCTTCCCCTTCGTTTTCCTATTTTTATTATTATTATTATTTATTTATTAATTTCCTTTTACTGTTTTGCATGTTTATACGCGAAGCTTCGTGATTTTCGCCAAGTCCCAACGGAACTCCTGGATTTTCGCCACGTCTTTTGCTACAGGATCTCTGAGATTCCCGCTTTTGGCAGCCTATATAAAGGCCGGTCCCCGCCTTGAGTTGTTTTCACCATGGTAAAACCTTTGCAGATTTACCTTTGCCTTCGCGAGAGCTAAGGACTTCTTCACTTCCTTCATTTCCTTCTCTTCGTAAGTGTCTTCCGCTCTCTTCTCTTTTTCCATCTCTTTGTCTAGTTCTATTGCTTATTCACTTTTATGCATGTATAGTTTTCTTCTTCGCTTCCATGGCTCCCAAGGCTGACAAAGTGCCTCCCACCTTCGTCTTTGGCCGGAGTAAGGTTTCTGAAGCACTTGTAGCGGAGTTCGTTACTTCCGGCTTCATTAAGGAAGGAAAAGGTCGAGCCCCTAGTCCCGAGACCACTCCTACTCCTCGCCCCAACGAAGTTGTTGTTTTCCGGGATTTGTTCACTACTGGTCTTCGTTTTCCTCTCGACGGGGCTATTATCTCTATTCTTCGGAATTTTGGGATGTATCTTCATCACCTCACTCCTAATGCTGTTCTTCGGCTTAGTGTTTATATGTGGGCCGGCAAAACAATGTCTGTGAGTCCTACTACTGCTAACTTCATTAGAGTTCATACTGTTCATCATCAGCCTCTAAAGATAGAACGTCTCGTTGATGGTGCC
Organism: Cenchrus fungigraminus; assembly: GCA_036936925.1. Classification (NCBI taxonomy): domain Eukaryota; kingdom Viridiplantae; phylum Streptophyta; class Magnoliopsida; order Poales; family Poaceae; genus Cenchrus; species Cenchrus fungigraminus. Next base: position 19,817,003 of record CM072776.1, on the reverse strand, counting down.
CTAGTTCACGAAGAGGCCCAGTTTGCCTCTAAAGATATGACGCCTTCCAGAGTCTTCGAAGTGTAGGACACGCGTCGGGATCATAAGGCTCGCGTCGAGGCTAATCAAGTTTGCGGTCGCTAGGCATCCGTCCGATGGTGCTACGACGAAGTTTTCCAAAGTGCCCTTCGAGGGCGTGTATCTTAGTTTAATGTAATAGGGGTGGTTTCGTCTTTCGGTTGCCTCCATATAACCCAAGTGGTGAGAGGATGGCAGCCATCTCTTGTAACCCTAGCTCATTTGCTTTTGCTATTTTCCCTTCCTATTTTTCATTAGGATTTTGAGGACTACCTTGAGAGCTTCATTGTGACATCCTTATAGAGGGATGTATGATCGGGTGGCAAGCTAGACCTTGTATGAACCTTCATGGTATGTATAGATGATTCGACGTGGTTCCTCAAGGCTTGATTGTGTCTTTCCCGTTTTCCCTTTTTGGTTATTTTCGGAGCCTTTTCTTGGCGATTTTCTTGTGGTGGTTTCGGGACCTTTCTCTTTGGGATTTGATAGGGGATGTATGCATGAGCCCTTCGTGGTTCTTTTCCTTGTGATTCCCCTCCCAAATCCATGAGTAAAGGTGCTCGATTTTGGGGTTTTCTTAGGTTTCGGGAAACTGGTGTTCTTGGTGGAAATCCTTCGATTCCTCTTGATTCAACAAGTTTTGGTGGACCAAATCATAGCTATGGGATGCCCATGAGGTACTCCTAGTATCCCCAAAGTCTTGTGCAAATCCGTGGAGCGAATCGAGAGATCGGGATTTGGATTTGGGGGAGTTGACCCGCGGGTTGCTGTTCATCCCGAGCGCCCAGGCCTTCACCGGTCTGACTAGTGCCTTCCACCGGTGTGACCGGTGCAGACCTTAGTTGGGTTTTGGCTCGGGTGAACATGTTGGTGTGTTCCCTAGTCTCTAGGCTTGCAGCTGTTTCAGGTTTGGTGCTATTTGGAGCTTGGTAGGTTGGAATCTTGGATTTGGGGTTTCCTGACTTAGACCGGTCTGACCGGTGTGCTATACCAGCCTGACTGGTGTAGGAGTCTTTCTGTGGAAATCGTCAAGTCCTGTCAGGGTATTCCAGCAGGGACCGGTCTGACCAGTGTGTGTGACCGGTCTGTCCGGTGCAGTCTGGTGTTGCTTGAGTTGATTGTTCCGCTGCGTTCTCGAGTAGGTTTCGGTGGTTGTTGGTTCCTATGACCAGTAGCACTCCAGTGGCTATGTAGTCTTGGCCAACTTGGGTAGTTGAGTCGGAGAAGTGATTTGGCCAAGTCGTGTTCAGACAGAGGACTTGGCTTGTAGGACTTGGGAGATGCTGAAGAATGCTCACACTGGAAACAGTCAGGTTCAAGCTCGGTTGTTTGCGACTTACTGGAGAGAGTATGAGAACTTCACTCATCTCCCCGGTGAGTCCATCGATACGATGTTCCAGCGGTTCACGGTGATTGTGAACAACATGAGGGCCAATGTGACCGTGCTCCCGTACGATGATCATGAGAGAGCCGTGAAGCTCTTGCACTCGCTGGATTGTACGATCTGGGGTGGAAAGGTTGAGGCCATTCTAGAGTCGGATAAGTACAAGACTCTGTCGGTAGACGAGCTGTCCTCGAAGCTCAAGTCGGTTGAGGTGGACCGGGGTGTGACAGCCAAGCTTGAGGGCCCGACTGACTCTCATAGTCTCGCCCTCATCGGTGGCTCAGGTGCAAAGTCTAACGCTAACCCATCCACCAGGATGTAATTTTTGTCCTCCTTGATGTCTTTGCCAGATGAGGAGTTTGACGTGCTTGGAGAGGACGAGCTGGCGCTGCTGACTAGGAGGTTCGAGACGATGCACGAGAACCGAGTGAACACAAGGAGGAACACGAGGACGTGCTTTTAGTGCGGCAAGCTAATACACTTCGTCGCTGACTGCCCTGAGAAGATGGAGAACAAGGACAACTACAAGCACCGGTCGAGGACAGAGAGCAAGTACTGGTGTAGGCGCGATCACAAGCACAAGCACAAGAATAAGGACTAGCGAAGATCGAGGAAGAAGGATGGCCACGGCAAGAAGGCCCGAGCGATGGTCTGAGCAAGCGACGTCGACTCCAACTCCGCCTACTCTACCTCGAGCTCGAGTAGCGGTGAAGACGAAGGTGATCGACGCAAGAACAAGAAGGGATCCAAGAACCTGAGCAGCCTGAGCTGCTTCACACGAGACGGCTTCTGCGGCATGGCACACAGCTTCGGCTGCAAGAAGAGCCAGAAGGACGACTCAGACTCCGACTCCGAGGATGAGGTACGTGACGAGCTTTCTTTCTTGCGCCAGGAGAATGAGGAGTTAGCAAAATTGCTTGACAATCGTGATGACATGCTTAGAGAGGCTAAGAAGATGAGAAAGGAGCTTAGGGCCTCGCTTGAAGATGCTAGGACTAGAGTGACTGATCTAGAAACACAAAACCTGGATGCTAAGCTTGAAATTGATTCGCTCAAGGCATCACCTGTTGTTTCTAATGAGGTTGATTGTGCTGATTGCTCTGTGTTCCTAGCTGATCTTACTACTCTTAGGGAGAAGCATGCCTCCAAGTGTGAGGAACTAGATGTGCTTAGGGTAGAGTTGGCTGAGCTGCAATCTAGGCCCTCTTTGCTAGGTGCTTGCAGGTCTTGCCCTGTGTTGCATGGAAAAATTGATGAGTTGCGTGCTCGCATTGTTTCACTTGAGGCTGATTTGAAAGTTCCTATTCCTACTTCCTGCTCTACTTGTGAATTGCATGCTGTGAAGAATCTAGAACTTGCACATTATGTTGATCGCTTGCAGGATGAGAATGATGAGTTGAGAAAGTGTTTGAGTTGGTTGTCGGGTCAGGAGCCTCAGCTTGGTATCATGATAGCAGCTTTCAAACGCTATGATGGTCAAGCACTTGGGGCTGACAAAATTGGAGAGAGCAGTGGTGAGAGAGATGAGAAAATTGGAGAGATTTCTATCCCACCACAAACAACACACAAGAACAAGTTTGAGCCAAAACCCAACCATCTCAGAAACAAACTTGACACAACTCCAGATCCACCCATATTCCCTCACCCAACAAACAACTTCCAAAAACCGGTGAGATTTGTGAGCTCTAAGGACGGTGTGGCTAGAGAGAAGAAGGGTGAGAAGCCTAGTGAGGAGAAACCAAAAGAGAAGCCGAGTGAACAGCCCCAACCCAAGACTAAACCTAAGCCCATACAGTTCCATTGTGAGTATTGTGGGCGAGATGGTCACAAGGGTGAGTTTTTCAAAAGGAATTGTGAGAAGGGAATGGCTAAGGAGTGGGCTAACAAGGACAGGTACCACCCCTCTAATGGTGTACCTGAGCCTCGTATGCAAATGCCCAGGGCTATGGCCATTGTGAGGACAGTTCCGGCTTGGGGAGATCGAAGAATGGCAGGTGGTGCTGCTGGCCGTGTGTTGGGTATTTTTGCGACAAACGAAATAAATCCACAAGCGCACGGATACCGTTGTAGTTTCACCTAAGAGTATTTCAAGGGTATCGAATCCAAGGGAACATGTGTGTACTAACTTCGTACAGTCGGTCCAACGACACACCCAGATAAGAGGTACGGATAGAGAGGATTCCTAAAGATAGCACTAAAGATGAGATTAAAGGTCGATCTCACGAGAACTTGCTTCGGGCACCGGCTAACCCCTGATCTGTCAGGAGACTCCGGCCTACAGATCTAAGACGAACCTCAACCTGCACTATATCTGAACATGGAGGATTTCAAAGGATCAACAGGGTTGTCACCACCTGCGATCTACCTCTACCAATCCGTGGGATATAGGGCAAACGAAGGATAACCCTTAGCCTAGACACTACGTCTATGCTACTGATTACTACCGTAGCCTGACTATGCTATCCCGCGGTGCGTAGCAACCTATGGCACTATATATTAAATATAGAGCGACGAACCACAAGGGGGAGAACTGATCTCACTCAACTATAGAAACTACTAGCTTATGCTAAAGGCATACGAGAGAGCACTCGGTCCCGTACAGGTTTCAAAAATGCGTTTAGGTGCTGTCCAAACCTTTCCGAGAATTTTTCGGATTTTTCTAGAAATTATTCTCATTTTCCCTGAGCTTATTCTATTTATTAGGAGGCTCTAAAATCTTTTCATGAGCTCCAAATAATTTATTTGGGTTGTTCATGTCCCAATCTATCTCTGGGAATTTTCCTAGAATTTTTGTGATTTTCTGTGTATTTTTCGTGCTTTAAAACATTTTCTAGAATTTCCTGGAATTGTTTTCGCACTTAAAATATTTTCAGAAAATAATAAAGAAATCTAACCCTATCTTTTCGGCCCAGCAACCGAAGTCCGTTTATGCTCCCTTAACTCCCCTTGCTTCGCCGGCATCACCTTTCGTCAGCCCATCTGGCCGCAGGTACAAGCAGTCCATCTCTCTTTTGTGGCCTAACACTGGAAGTCTTGAAATGCTCCTCAGACTCCTCCTTTCGGTTTGGGCCGAGCCCGAAGGCCCGACCCTACCCGCTCCAGCCCAACCGCAGGCCCGGCGAGGCCCATCAGCCAGCCAGAGGCCATGGCCTCCACGGCGCCGCCGCCGCCCTTTTCTTGGCGTGCACGCCAAGGCACCTCGCGCCCTGTGCCCTATATAGCTGCGCCGGCCGAGCTCCCGTGTGCCCTAGCCACCGGTGCGCCCTTCCCCTGCTGCCTCACCTCCTTGCGCAAGCATCGCTGCCGCCGACGCCATGGAGCCGAGCTCGCCGCTGGCTCGTTCTCGATTCGTCGGCATGGAGCCCCGCCGGAGGAAACCGCCGCCTTCTAGAGCTTCGCAAGGACAAGCCGCACACAGGGAGCCTCTTCCCGTCGCTGGACACCCACCGGAGCACCACCACCGTCAAGAAACTGAGCCGCCGGTCATCTTCTCCGCTGCCGGCCGGATTCCGGCTGCCTCACTTCGTCCCCGCCACAAGTGAGCACCTCCTCGACTTCTCCTCGCCCTCCCCCCTCCGTTTTGCGTTTCAATCGGACCTCTAGGCTGCCGGGACGCTGCCGATTTGGACCGGCAGGACCGTCGTCTGCCACTGTCTCTGCATCGAGTAGAGGTAGAAGAAGAGGCCGCTGTTTTTGCACCCAGCCCCCTGAGTAACCCTGTAATCCTGTTTCGTTTTCTTGTCTCTTGCATCTCTTACCAATAACCCCCTAGATCTTTTTAGATGCCTGCAAACAGATCCAACTGAGACCCTTTTTTAGATCTAACCCTAGGTTTAGATCTATTCACGAGCACTGTTTTAATGTGTCTCGGGAATCTTTTTGCTAGTCATCCAGATCTATAGATAATCGCAACTAGGTCCTTTCATCTTGTTTTCTCCATAGATTCTTTGTTTTAGCTCCGTTTTAATCCGTTCCAGTTGCGTTAGGTTCATAATAAAATAAAGTACGCGTTAGTGGTGTGTTTTCATCATGATTGTTTTCTGAAAATTAATTTAATATTAATTTTGCTTAATACTTATTAAGCATGCCTTTTCTAAATAAAAGCAATATAGTGTCATACACCGTTTTTCATGATCAATGTTAATTTGATTAATGTCTACTTCATATACTTTTATAAATAAAAGCTAATTAGTGCCACATACCGGTTTTTCATAAACCAAATGTTAATTTGATTAATATTTAATTTACTTTTCTAATTAAAAATTAATTAGGCTTTTTGCACCGGTTTTATAAATAAATGTTAAACTTGATTAATACTAATGCTATGATGTTTTTAATAATAATATGATCTACCCGAATCATAAAGTTACGTTTAGATGATTCATATAGTTTACCTTTTTTTAAGCTAAATGTTTAATTGGTATAATCTATACATGAATCTTTATAAATAAAATTTGATTAGGTTCTTTACTTCGATCTTTACAAATAAAATATAATATTGCATTAATATCAACATAGGGTATTTTATTTCTAAAATATCCTTTACATTTGTTTTGCTAATTAAAATAAACCAAGCTCATAGTCTTGTTCTCTCATATATGCAAATAGTTCGTTAGACATTCTTTATCAAGCTCTATCTCAGTGTGATCTTTCCGGTCCCGGTTTATGCTCAAACTTCGACAGCCATCTCTTTTAAGCTAACCAAGCCTTTCCCTTCCAAGCACGGTTTGTGTGCTTTAGTGATCCATAGAATCGATCCCTATCTTTAGTGCACTCTTTTAAATCTTTTCTTTTGATTGGTGCGTTGTTCTTAGTTTGCTTGCTTTGTATGCTTGTGCCCGATGATTGATGCGCATAGAGTGAACTTGGTTCGAGAGCTTTGAAGAGCGTGAAGATGAAGATATTCTGAGCAACTACTCTGTGGTTAAAGGCAAGTGTGTCCTTGTTCTTTTGTCCCAATAACTTTATTAATCATTATTGCATTTGCTTTGCATTAATCTTGATGGGTTCCTATTAAGGATGATGACTAGTATTCTTTTTACCATTGCCTTGTATAGCCGGGTTGTTTAATTAATCTTGATGGTAGACGATGCTTAGTTTGCTCAACTGGGTTGGTAATGAACAACATGGTTACTTTTACTCTATGTTCCAATGTGATATGTGATTTTTAATTGCAAGACCATAATTGTTAATCGGAACATGGAGAACCACCCAGGAAAACAGTGCAACCACAAGACATATGGCTCTGTCTTCGCCAATTAATTAGAGACTCTAGTTTGGGGTAATCTTATCGAAAGGGCAAGGGGCTCATAGGTTGTGCGATGGCTTGTCCAGCCAAGTGGTACGCCACTTGGGGGAGGGTTCATCCCCTTATGGGGAAACCTTAGCGGGTTACCACTTATTAGGGAATCGTTGTAAAGGCCTCGTAGCGTCCCTATGCAATCACACCTCGGTAGTGTGGTATGATGCCTAGCTAGCATCGCATAGTTGGGTCCAAAGTTCTTCGGGACTTTTACGCGACTTGTGGTGAAAGTGTACAACCTCTCTCGAGTGTAAAACTAATTGATTAGCTGTGCTCATGGTCAGGAGCGGCCTGGACCCTCACATGATAATTGAACTTGAAGATGGACTTAAATCGTGGTTTCTGGTTATGCTTGCCATATTCTTATGGCATATCTCTTACCTTTATGCTTAATGTGGGTTGGTATAAACTTATACTTTATTAGTAATCAGGTGCTAATAAAATTTGACCAACTAAAATGCTAAATGCTCAGAGCCCAGTCCACTATAAAGCCTTTGCATTCATCCTTTCCCCACCCTTGCTATAAACAATGTTGCTCAGAAAGAGGAAGCTGCTATGGAGTTTGCTGAAGATGTTGCTGAGTTCTAGGCGTACGCAACCCCCAGTCGACTGCTTGTGGAGTTTGGTGCCTTCGTTTCCAGGATTAAGCGTAAATCTCTGATAACCTTTCTTTTTCTTACGTGATATTGTTTCTGTTATTCACTTATGTCAACTATATGCATGAAACTTGATCCTGGCATGCATATAGGCTTGCACTTGGTTTTCTTTCGAAAAACAGGTGTGACACATGGTGGCACAGACAACCTAGTCAACAACTTTCCCATTTGTCTAAGGTCACTGACGTTTGGGTCTGACACCCAAGCGGTCTTTCTTTTGGGTCACTGACATTTGGGTCCATGATCTAAAGTCTTTCGTTTCCCGCTCTGTAGCAGAAAGGTGGGATTTGAAATTTTGAATTCCCCATTCCTCCTTCTGGTCCTCCCCATTTATATATAAAACAAAGAGGGAAACCAGGCCTCCCAATTCCCTCCTGGTAATATTCCAAAATCAGGGGATCTTCTCCTCGACCACCAAAGAGACCTAGTAAATCTGCGGAGGAAGCAGCAACGACGACCAAGCTACCGACGATGGGTTCCTCTGCTATGAGCGGCGGCCTTCCTCTGCTACGAGCGGTGGCCTTCCTCGGCAACGTCCTTGAAGCTACAAGATGGTTCAAACTCGTTGCTCTGTCGGCTCCCCCGAGGCTCACCCTGGCGGCCGCAGATCTGCAACAGTTGCGGAAAACATCGCGTTCAAGGCGCAAGGTCAGGCAGCTAAATCGAGACGGCATTCGGCACCTTCTTCGCTTCCTATTCAACAGGTCTGCAGTCTCCTCCCTGTATTGATCGATTCCATTAGATTGCTTCCCCATGCTCTTTGTCGTTCTATAATATTCTTTCATGTTTGGGTGATTGTGGATCTACTGTACCCTATCGCAAGAGTTTTTTTGAAGTCATTTTATTTGAGATTTGTAGAAATTTGTATATGAAATTATTGGACTGCTTCCCCAAGCTCTTTGCCTTTTAATATTGTTGTTGCATGCTTGGGTGATTGTGGATCTTCTGTTCCCTATTGCAAGAGATTGTTCCAAGTCAACTTATTTGAGGTTTGTAGAAACTAAAGGATGAAATTATTATATTGCTTACCCATGCTCTTTGGCTTTCCAGATTTTTGTTGCATGCTTGGGTGATGATGGATTGGGTATGACCATTCATGTTACCGCATTGAACTTAATAGATGAAATTGCTTCTGATTGCTAATGATCTCAACCCTTATCTCTTGTTCTTGTACTTGTTTCAGCGGGCCAAAGGGTCAACATCTGTAGTCGCTCCTGTTCATACCTGCTACAAGGTAACAAACTCAACACCTTCGTTGTTTCCGATTGCGAATGATCTCAACCCTTACCTCTTGTTCTTGTACTTGTTTGAGCGGGCCAAAGGGTCAGCATCTGAAGTCCCTCCTGTTCAGACCTTGAAGGACTGAACTGGCGACCAGAGAGGGGTGGAGTGAATGGGAGCCGATAAAAATTCTTCTCGAAGGAGATGACTACTCCAACAAGATGAACTCGGTCGTATACCCAAAATCACACACTTCGTACTCAACCTTCCGTTTGCCAAAACCACGTAGCCACTGGAGTGCTACTGGTCCTAAGAACAAACACTACCTGCACCCACAACTCCTACACACACGGCAGCGGAAACAACTCGGAAGCTATCTGGCCAGCAGGGGGCGGTTAGATAGGGTATGGGGGGCGGTTAGACCGCCTCCACCTGGTAATCGAGAAATCCTCCGAACGACCTCTCCCGAGCTCCAAAACTCTCCACGGTTTCACCCACTGGATCCTCTGGTCAAGGCCAAGCTAGCTACCAGAGAATCTTGGCGAAAACCAAAACTTCATCCAGGGGCCTAGGGCGGTTTAACCGACTCACGGGGGCCGTTTAACCTCCTGTACCCAGCAAGGAACACAAGCCAAGAACTCCTAGCAAACAGCACCAAAACAGACCTCAATTTCACAAGAACGCTCCTCTGGTCAAGGCGAACGAACTCACAGAGGAAAATCCGGCAAAATCGAAACTTCCACCTGGGAGACCCAGGGCGGTTAGACCGCCCCTCCCAGAAAACCTGGCCGCGGGTCAACCCTCAACTTCCCATCGCTCGATCTCCCGATTCACCCCATGGATTGCAACGAAACTTCGGGGATACCTGGGTTACCTCCTGGGCAACCTCTCCACCAAAGGAATTGCACCGAACCGCTCTCAATCAAAGGGAATCGCAGATCTTGGCCCTCTAGGTCATGAACTCGAGCAACTCGAAAAACCACCAAATCGAGGTTGATTCAAGGGAGTTCTTGCGGCAAAGTCACCAGCCAAAGAGGCACAAGGTCCTGATACGTGACACCTAAAAAGAATACCACAAGAAATCGCCCTCAAAACTCTGCCACGAAAATCACAAGAAAGAGCTCCCAAAATCACAAAAAAGACAAACGGGAGAGGCAACACAAGGCCTTGAGGAACCACGTCGAATCATCTATACATACCATGAAGGTTCATACAAGGTCTAGCTTTCCACCTGGTCATCCATCCCTATCTCAAGATCTCACCATGAAGCTCTCAAGCTAGTCCTAGAAATTCTTAAGGAAAATAGGAAAGGAAAATAGCAAAGGGAAATGAGCTAGGGTTCCAAGGGTTGGCTGCCATCCCACAACTCAAGTGTTTATATGGGGGCCACCAAAAGACTAAACTACCATTACTAGCAACTAGGGATACAAGCCCCTCAAGGGCAATTTTGGAAGTCTTCAGTTCAGCACCATCGGACGGATGCGCATCCACCGCAAGCCTGGGTAGCACCAACGCAACTCTTGCGATCATGCTGCGTGTCCTCCGCTTTGAAGCTTCTCGTCGGCTGCGACCCAGGCGGTCATACCGCACCCCTGGGCGGTTAGACTGGCCCCAGGCGGTCTGACCGCCCCTCCTGGGCGGTTGAACCGGCCTGGCCGGCCACACTCCACTGTCGAGTCTTCGGCCTCGGTTTTGTGGCTCAGCCGAGTAACCCAGTGGTTTTGTGGAGAACCACTGCAAACCCCGCAGACTTGGTGTAGCCTTCGCCAATCTCCACTCATGACTCGGCTCCCACCATGTCCCGGCTCGACCTTGGTTTTGAGGCTCAGCCAAGAAACCGTCCACGACTTCGTCTCGCTGTTCTTGCCACCATGCGACCCGCACTTGACCCCGCTGGCAACCGGGTCCCTCGAACCAAGCCTACTTGTTTGCTCCACACCTAGAGGCCTCACCGGCATCGACCTTTCGTGCTTGTTCTTCACCTGCACTAGCACCAATCAAGCTGCAGCATGCACCTGCAATTCTTAGCCAAGAGTCAGTCCACACAACGTTGTCAATCACTCATCACACCAGGAAGCGACCATCCACTGGTCCTCGAATCACACAGGCTCTCAATCTCCCCCTTTATGAGTGCATTGACAACACACATGATTGGTAACCAAAGAGAAAAGAAAAATAAAAGAAACGACCAAAAGAAACTTCAACAAGCGATCAAAAGCCAAGGAAAAGGCAAAGAACAAGATCACTTTAAGAAGGAAAGTCTCAGTACCTTTAGGCAAGGGCAACGACTCGACACAACCGAGACAAAAACAAGCTCACACAAGGAGCAAAGACCACCAAATGCACACAAGGCCACAAGCCACAAACTCACACCAGAGCTCCCCCTGCACATATGCAAGCTCCCCCTGAGCCAAAGCACACTCCCCCTGAACCAATGCAGTAATGCAACATGGGAATGCAACAAGGAGCAAAAACCTATCACACTGCCCAGGGCGGTTAGACCGCATGCCCAGGCTGGTCAGACCGCCCCCTCTGGAATCTGACCGCCTGGGGGCGGTTAGACCGCCCCAAGAAACCGGCCCTGCACCAAACTTTTCAAAAACTGCTCGAACCATTTTGAACACCTTCCAAATGCTCCCAGGTGCCCAAATCATGCACAAACTTCTCCTCTTGTTGACAATGCATGAATCAAGGAAAAATGCGAAAAGTTTCAACCTAGAGCTTCTCAAATAGACAAAATTCATCACAAGATGCTACACATATCCAAATGAGCAGGTTAGATACTCTATAGCTTCGTATGAACATAAACTAAAAGATTACCAAGTTTCACAACCATTGGGCAAAGCTAAGATAGAATTGAGCATTTTTACGAAAATTTACCCTCTCATGCGCAAAGTCCTAAACATGAGCAAAACATGTCAAAATGGCAAAGCCACACAAACTTCATGCTAGGACAACCATTCTAAGCATAAGATCATCATAAACACCCACAAGCATCTCATGTCATGTCAAAGCCACCGAGCCATGTGCCTACTTCTAGATATGAGACTTCTCATTGGTAGGCAACATGCAACGGTTTAGCACCCAAAAGCAATTAAATTAAGCACATATGACATGGGAGCACATTTTCCAAGCAATTTACATTTCATTTTCAGATTCATATTTGGTACATGAAATGTCTTTGCGACAAAAAGGAACTTATGCCCCTCCACAAGATAAAGAAAGGGGGCTAAACATGCATGATGGCAAATGAACCTTTGGCCCCATATACTCAAAATAAGCAATCAAAGCACAAATTAAGCACAGAAAAGCCACAAAACAAGTCATGATCATATAAAGGCATTTACTCACAAGAGAGCATACATGTGATATTTTTTCAAAAACATAGCTATCAACCATTGAAGGACCGAAATTGGCGACCAGAGAGGGGGGAAGTGAATGGGAGCAGATAAAAATTCTTCTCGAAGGAGATGGCTACTCCAACAAGATGAACGCGGCAACCAAACACGTCTCCGACTCAACTACCCAAGTTGGCCAAGACCACGTAGCCACTGAAGTGCTACTGGTCCTAGGAACCAACACACAACCTTCCGAACCAAAACAGCCCAAACGCACAGCGGAAATCTGCACGGCTTGCTACCTGTGCTACACCGGTCAGACCGATGGCCTGCGCCGGTCATACCGGTGACACCGGTCAGACCGGTGAACAAGGCCGGTCAGGCCGGTGGCTACAGCAGCCGCACAGAAAATGTTCCAGGAAGCCTCAGTGACTTCTCTAGGCCCTGGAACAAAACCACCTCAGAAAACACAACCTGCAAGGGAAGAGAACCCTACACAAAGCCAAGCGAAACTCCTCGAAACCTGCCAAGAACTGACCAGCAGCAACACAAGACAACAGGGAACACACCAAGATGTTCACCCGAGGTAAATCCCACAAAGGGCTTGCACCGGTCAGACCGGTCAAGAGCACCGGTCAGACCGGTCGCACCTGGGCAGCTCGGGATGAACAGCGAGCCGCGGGTCAACTCCCCCAAAACCACTTCCCGATCTCCCGATTCGCTCCACGGATTCACACAAGACTTTGAGGATACTAGGAGTACCTCATGGGCATCCCATAGCTACGATTTGGTCCACCAAAACTCGTTGAATCAAGAGGAATCGAAGGATTTCCGCCAAGAACACCACAAACCCTAGGACAATAAAAACCCCAAAATTGAGCCCCTTTACTCACGGATTTGGGAGGGGAATCAAAGGGAAAAGAACCACGAAGGGTTCATGCATACATCCCCCACCAAATCCCAAAGAGAAAGGTCTCAAAACCGCCACAAGAAAATCGCCAAGAAAAGGCTCCGAAAATCACCAAAAAGGAAAAAGGGAGAGACACAACCAAGCCTTGAGGAACCACGCCGAATCATCTATACATACCATGAAGGTTCATACAAGGTCTAGCTTGCCGCTCGATCATCCTTCCCTCTCACAAGATCTCACCATGAAGCTCTCAAGCTAGTCCTAGAAATTCCAAAGGAAAAATGGAAGAGGAAAATAGCAAAACAAAATGAGCTAGGGTTCCACGAGGGGGAGAACGTCCAGCAAACTCAACACCACCAGACTCACCATGCCAACCACCAGTGCCACGACCACCAGAACTGAAACCACTCGAAACGCAACCTCGAAAACCAAACCGCCTAGCCAAGCCGGTCTAACCGCCCCCCTCTGGGCAGGGCCGGTCTGACCGCCTCTCCAGGACAGTCTGACCGCCCTCTCCAGAAAACCTCCTCAGCTGTGGGAACTTGCATCTCCCCATGCCGGAACACTTCTCACAATCGCCTTTCCCCTGGGCTGTGGCTTACGAGGCTCAGGCACACCATGAGATGGGTGATACCTGTCCTTGTTCGCCCACTCCTTAGCCATCCTTTCTTCCCGCTTCCTCTTGAAGCAAAACTCAGCCTTGTGACGATCTCTCCCACAATACTCACAATGGAACCATATGGGTTTTGGTTTAGGCTTGGGTTGGGGCTGCTCACTTGGCTTCTCTTTTGGTTTCTCCTCACTAGGCTTTTCACCCTTCTTCTCTCCAACCACATTCTCGTTAGAGCTCACAAATCTCACCAGTTTTTGGAAATCATTTGTTGGGTGAGGGAATATGGGTGGATCTGGAGTTGTGTCAAGTTTGTTTCTGAGATGGTTAGGCTTTGGCTTAAACTTGTTCTTGTGTGTTGTTTGTGGTGGGATAGGTATCTCTCCAATTTTCTCAACTATCTCACCACTGCTCTCTCCAATCTTGTCAGCCCCAAGTGCTTGACCATCATAGCATTTGAAAGCCGCTATCATGATACCAAGCTAAGGCTACTGAACCGACAACCAACTCAAACACTTTCTCAACTCATCATTCTCATCCTGCAAGCGATCAACATAATGTGTGAGTTCTAGATTCTTTACAACATGCAATTCACAAGTAGAGCAGGAAGTAGGAATATGAACCTTCAAATCAGCCTCAAGAGAAACAATGTGAGCACGTAACTCATCAATTTTTCCATGCAAAATAGGGCAAGACGTGCAAGTACCTAGCAAAGAGGGTCTAGATTGTAGCTCAGCCAACTCAACCCTAAGCACATTTAGTTCCTCACACTTGGAGGCATGCTTTTCCCTAAGAGCAGTAAGATCAGCTAGGAACACAGAGCAATCAGCACAATCAACCTTATCAGAAACAACAGGTGAAGCCTTAAGCGAATCAATTTCAAGCTTAGCATCCAGGTTTTGTGTTTCTAGCTCAGCCACTCTAGTCCTAGCACCCTCAAGCGAGGCCCTAAGCTCTTTTCTCATCTTCTTAGCCTCTCTAAGCATGTCATCACGATTATCAAGCAATTTTCCTAGCTCCTCATTCTCCTGGCGCAAGAAGGAAAGCTCGTCACGTACCTCATCCTCGGAGTCGGAGTCCGAGTCGTCCTTCTGGCTCTTCTTGCTGCCGGAGTTGTGTGCCATGCCGCAGAAGCCGTCACGCGTGAAGCAGCTCAGCCCGCTCAGGTTCTTGGATCCCTTCTTGCTCTTGTGCCGATCACCTTCGTCTCCACTGCTACTCGAGCTCGAGGTAGAGTACGCGGAGTTGGAGTCGACGTCGCTCGCTTCAACCATCGCTCGGGCCTTCTTGCTGTGGCCGTCCTTCTTCCTCGATTGTCGCTCGTCCTTGTGCTTGTGCTTGTGATCGCGCCTCGACCGGTACTTGCTCTCTGTCTTCGACCGGTGCTTGTAGTTGTCCTTATTCTCCATCTTCTCAGGGCAGTCGGTGACGAAGTGTCCTGGCTTGCTGCACTGAAAACACGTCCTCGTGTTCCTCCTTGTGTTCACCCGGTTCTCATGCATCCTCTCGAACCTCTTGGTCAGTAGCGCCAGCTCGTCCTCTCCAAGCACGTCGAACTCCTCATCTGGCAAAGATATCAAAGAGGATAAAGAGTACATCTTGGTGGATGTGTTAGTGTTAGACTTTGCACCTGAGCCACCGATGAGGGCGAGACTATGAGAGTCAGTCGGGCCCTCAAGTTTGGCTATCACACCCCGGTCCACCTCAGCCGACTTGAGCTTCGAGAACTCCTCGTCTGCCGACAAAGTCTCATACTTGTCCGACTCTAGAATGGCCTCGACCTTTCCACCCCAGATCGTACGATCCAACAAGTGCAAGAGCTTCACGGCCCTCTCATGATCATCGTACGGGAGCACGACCACATTGGCCCTCATGTTGTTCACAATCGCCGTGAACCGCTGGAACATTGTATCGATGGACTCACCGAGGAGATGACTGAAGTTCTCGTACTCTCTCCGGTAAGTCACAAACAACCGAGCCTGAACCTGACTGTTTCCAGCGTGAGCACTTTTAGCGTTTCCCAAATCCTACAAGCTAAGTCCTCTGTCTGAACCCGATCAAATTCGGACTGACATAGAGCACGAAACAAGTAGTCGACCGCCTTGTTGTTGGCGTCGTGCATGTCCCTCGATCCCAGAGCAAGGAAGTTAATCGGATGAACATAAGCTGTGTTCACCGTAACCTCCCAAAGGATCTGACCCTTGCCGCGGAGGAACGCAGCCATCCGCCTCTACCACATCTGGTAGTTCTTTCCATCGAAGTGCGGAGGACCCGATCCCCATTCCTGGTACGCCATCTTTGGATCTTAGACTGGTTAGAGTCCCGAAAGACCCGTAACCGGCTCTGATACCACTTGAAGGACCTAACTAGCGACCAGAGAGGGGGGAGTGAATGGGAGCGGATAAAAATTCTTCTCGAAGGAGATGACTACTCCAACAAGATGAACTCGGTTGGATACCCAAAATCACACGCTACGTACTCAACCTTCTATTTGCCAAAACCACGGAGCCACTGGAGTGCTACTGGTCCTAGGAACAAACACTACCTGCAGCCACTGCTCCTACACACACACGGTAGCGGAAACAACTCGGAAGCTATCTGGCCAGCAGGGGGCGGTTAGACCGCCTCCACCTGGTAACCGAGAAATCCTCCGAACGACCTCTTCTGAGCTCCAAAACTCTCCACGGTTTCACCCACTGGATCCTCTGGTCAAGGCCAAGCTAGGTACCAGAGAATCTTGCGAAAACCAAAACTTCATCTAGGGGCCTAGGGGTGGTTTAACCATCTCACGGGGGTGGTTTAACCTCCTGTACCCAGCAAGGAACACAAGCCAAGAACTCCTAGCAAACAGCACCAAAACGGACCTCAATTTCACAAGAACGCTCCTCTGATCAAGGGGAACGAACACACAGAGGAAAATCCGGCAAAATCAAAACTTCCACCTGGGAGACCCAGGGTGGTTAGACTGCCCCCTATGGTGGTTAAACTGCCCCTCCCAGAAAACCTGGCCGCGGGTCAACCCTCAACTTCCCATCGCTCGATCTCCCGATTCAACCCACGGATTGCAGCGAAACTTCGGGGATACCTAGGTTACCTCCTGGGCAACCTCTCCACCAAAGGAATTGCACTGAACCGCTCTCAATCAAAGGGAATCGCGGATCTTAGCCCTCTAGGTCATGAACTCGAGCAACTCAAAAAACTACCAAATCGAGGTCAATTCAAGGGAGTTCTAGGGGCAAAGTTACAAGCCAAAGAGGCACAAGGTCCTCATATGTGACACCCAACAAGAATCCCGCAAGAAATTGCCCTCAAAATTCCACCACAAAAATCACAAGAAAGAGCTCCGAAAATCACCAAAATGACAAACGGGAGAGGCAACACAAGACCTTAAGGAACCACGTCGAATCATCTATACATACCATGAAGGTTCATACAAGGTCTTGCTTTCCACCCGGTCATCCATCCCTCTCTCAAGATCTCACCATGAAGCTCTCAAGCTAGTCCTAGAAATTCTTAAGGAAAATAGGAAGGAAAAATAGCAAAGGGAAATGAGCTAGGGTTCCAAGGGTTGGCTGCCATCCCACAACTCAAGTGTTTATATGGGGGCAACCAAAAGACTAAACTACCCTTACTAGCAACTAGGGATACAAGCCCCTCAAGGGCAATTTTGGAAGTCTTCAGTTCAGCACCATCGGACGGATGCGCATCCACCGCAAGCCTGCGTAGCACCAACGCAACTCTTGCGATCATGCCGCGTGTCCTCCGCTTCGAAGCTTCTCGTCGGCTGTGATCCGGGCGGTCAGACCGCCCCCTTGGGTGGTTAGACCGGCCCCAGGCGATCTGACTGCCCCTCCTGGGCGGTTGAACCAGCCTGGCCGGCCACACTCCTCCGTCGAGTCTTCGGGCTCGATTTTGTGGCTCAACCGAGTAACCCAGTGGTTTTGTGGTGAACCACTGCAAACCCAGCAGACTTGGTGTAGCCTCCGCCAATCTCCACTCATGACTCAGCTCCCACCATGTGGGGTTGAGACCTGGACAGATCTGCAAGGGGGCGACCCAAGCGGTTGTAGGTTAATTGGAGGGGATCAAGAACTAAGAGCGTAGGTGGTAGTTCACGTGTGGAACTCGGAACGTGGCAAGAATGGTGATGAACATGGAGGTTTAGACTGGTTCGGGCCTCCGGAGAGTAAAACCCTACGTCCAGTGTGAGGTGGAATTATTGTTGGTATTTGTTAAGCCTACAGAAATATTATGATGGATAATCCGCAAGCGCACGGATACCGGTGAGCATTCCACCCGGGAGAGGGTTTTAAATATCGAATCCACAAGGAGAATGGTAAAGAGAGTATCTGAGGTATATAACTAATCAATGAGTAGCTATCAAGGACTTGACAGAAAGAGAGATAAGGAAAACTTAAGGATGTCTGGTTCTTATTCTCACAAGCTATGTCTATATTGTTCTTATGGGGTGATTGTCTGAAGGCACACTTAGGAAAGAGAACCTCCCGAGAATCTATGGGGGGAGTCCTACGGTTTCTATAGACGGGAGGTGGACTGCAAAGGACAGACGGGAACAAGGTCACTTCCCGCTTCTACCACACGATCCGTAATATAGAAGGCATTCATAAGCTAGCTAGTCTAAGCACCACGCTTACACTAAACATGCAACTTTAACTCTAGAGCGACAGGAATTAAAGTACTCAAAGAGTTATGAACCGTAAGAACAATAAAAACAATGTTACTCACTTGAATAAGAAGTCGATCTTTCCACAAGGTCTCAGGATCAGGCTCCAATGGAGTTGATCCCAGAGGTAGAAGATGAAGAGGAGACACCGATAGGTCCGGGCCTTCCTTCAGCTTCGCCTCTACCGCTCTCTAATCCTCTCGAACAAGATTAGCTAGATCTAAATAGATCGTGGCTCTAATCTCTCAACTTGATACTAACTCTCCAACTCTAATTCTAATCTAGAGCTCTAATCTCAGATAGGCATGGAGGATCTGATAGAATGAATTGTTGTCTGCCCTGGGGTCAGGGGGTCTGCTTATATAGCCCGGAGGAGATGACGTGCACCGTACGATCAAACCGACCTTAACTTGTGGTTTAGATTGATCCTCATAGGCGGTGGAAGAACATTCCGGAAGCTGGGCCCATTTGGCGCCAGGGGGGGCCGACCGGCCCCACCACCAGGCCGATCGGGCTGGGGTGGGCCCCCCTCGGGGTCCACTTCGGCCAGGTGGGTCCTTGATCCTTCTAGATGCTTCTTTCTTAGGTGCTAAGTCACGTTGAGTTCCGGAGCCTTCTGGAGTCTTCTAGAGTGGTTTCTTTGCATATTTTTTGAATAGTCCCTGTAAATTCATAGATTCACCAAAACTCATGGAAATTGTCAATATAAACCCTAGTAAGGTGATCTAATTATATTTTAGTCCCTTTTCCAGTAAATGTGAGAGGAAATATTTATAGATAAAATGTGCCAACAAACTCCCCCACACTTAGGCTTTTACTCGTCCTCGATAAAAGGATGGTTTACAACCGTAGAGACAAGATTCAACATAATTATACTCCTTAGTCATATCTGTACTTAGGGGATATCTGAGCATAGTTAGAAACAGATCACCTTTATTTCTCAAATCAAGTCAATGGAGAGAGTTTGAATAAGTTTTTTTAAAAAGAAAATGCAGCCTTGCTTACTCCTTTGTGATACTCTTAAATATATGTGAAGTTTTTAGAATGTAAAGATGTAGCAAACTTACCTTGCATATATTGCTGGGTCAAAATCTGTATCCATGAAGAGGCCTGTCATAGGTCGTAGATCAAGATATGTGTGTGTGTCAAATTTTAAAAACCACTGCTCTGACTTTAGAATCTTCTATCTTTTCCCATTTTTTTAGAGGTATTCAGCTATTTTGTGGAGAGTTGGGTTCTACTCACCCTCGGACACGCGTCCATTATTACTCTCTCACTTATTATTTTAGAGAAGTGGGCCCAACTCACCCTCGGACACCTGTCCATTATTCTTCTCTTTTTTATGCCTTTTTTTCTGAGAGGGGGGTTCTTCTGACCCGTAGAACACTTGTCCATTTTCTCCTCTCTCTCACTTTTCTCTCCACTCATAATTTTTTTCTTTTCTTTCTTTGGCTTTTTCTCTCTTCTTCTTTTTTTTAGCTGTACCTTTTTTCATGATATGGGAGACAGAGATCAAAAATCTTAGAGCATAGATACTTTAGTGAAAGCAGTGTACGTGATCTTGATCATAGACTTAGACAAAACTTCAACATAGCTCTAGATTTGACAAAGCTCAATACAAGTAAGCAGCATTTAATCAAATTTATTTTCAATGAAAGCTCTGTTGGGATATATTATTGATCACAAAGGAGAAACTTAGCTAATGATTTTGGAATAAAGCACTCTCCATAGACTAGATAAAAGAAAGATGGTTCTCATTATTCTAACCTCATTCTGATCATCCCAAAAGCAATAAATATTTCTAAGAGCATAAACATGTGAAACTTTATCTTTTAGGTTATCAGGCCATTTTAGCAGGGCATCTTTATTTAAATTTGAAATAGAAAGCAAATTACAAAAATTTAAAAAGTTCACGAAGCAAACCGAGGGGTGGACGAGACGTGGCCGAACTGGGTTCTGCCGTGGTTCGTCGTGCGAGTCGTTTGTTTTGTGCTTTTCTCGTTTTTCTTGATTTTGGTCGTGGAAGATGCCGTTTGGTCGTCTGTTCTTCTCCCCCACACTTGTTTTCTGTTATCTTGCATGCACAGTATGGTGGAGACAAAAACATATCCAGAAAATATATATATAGGCAAAAATAGCTCAACTTGTGGAATACTTCTTTATTAAAGGAGAGAGCACTTTATTAAACAACTCTAACAACTAAAGCAAACTAACTAACTCGAACTAACTATCACTAATGTGCTCTCTAACTAAGGTGTTTACAAAGGGCGCTTGTCCTTCTTAAGGTCGCGGCTATGGTCTTCCTCATCGTCCCTTCGCTTCTTTGATTCTAACAATTTGAGGACGGTCTTGGTGAGGGAAGTGTTGACGTGGTGGATCTCTTTGCAAGTTTCTGCCAGGCTTACTACTTCCTGCGCTAGCTCAGCTACGGTCTTCCGGGTCTTCTGTTTCTGTGGCATCCGCTGGCTGGCTTCGATGACCGGAATTCTCTTGATTTGAGGTTCTTTGGAGCGAACTCCGTCGATGGTAACACGGCTTGAGGAGGTGGTGTACTTATGCACCCTTGTGTTGCCATGCTTGTCCATGCGCACGTCAGCGAGTCGCTTTCCATCCCTTGGTTTCTTCAGATCCATGTAGCTAGGAACATGGATCGGCTTCTTCTGAGCTGCTTCACGACGGCGATCGTACGGCTGAGCGTACATTGCCTGCCTGCTTTCTTTAGGCGGTGGTGGCGAACGTGGACGACTAGGCGGGAACAGTGAGAGAGGGCTGAGATCAGGAGGCAAGGAGGCTAGCGGCTTTGCTTCCTTCTCGAAAGGAACAACCGCCTTGGCTTCAAAGCTAAAGGGGATAAGCTGCTTGTCGGCCATTGCTGCTACTTGGAGGCTTTGGGATGAGAAAAAGGTTGAGGTCTGCCCCTGCTTATATATCGGTCATAGACTTGCAGAGGGGGTTGACCTAGCATGGAAAGGCTACGGGATATCTCGTAAAAGATCCCCGAACAAGTTTTTCCAAAACTGAGCACCTTAGAGATAGTGTGGGCGAAAGCTGGCGGTGCGAGGCGGAGGCAGGGCCCGATCGGCCCAGTGAGGAGGCCGGTCGGCCCCCCACCACGTCGTCTCACGATGATCTTCGGCGCGGGGTGCTCTAACCGTGTGCTGATCCTTAAAAACCCTAAGACGGCCCATTACGGCCTAAAATTAATATTCGTTGGGAAAACAAAAGAAATCTATTTCATCTAAATCCTCAGACTCTTTATTGGGCTCTAAAAATATTTTAAGACGTTGACCATTTACCTTAAATAACGTACCTTTGTCGTCTTGAAGAGTGACGGCTCCGTGTGACGATGAATTCACCACCTTGTATGGTCCGTCCCACTTGCTTCGTAGCTTCCCGTGCCCAAAGAGTCGTACCCTGGAGTTAAAAAGTAATACCTGATCGCCTGGGTTGAATTCTTTCTTTATGATTCTCTTGTCGTGCCATCTCTTGGTTCTTTCCTTGTAGATCTTGGCACTGTGATACGCCTTCTCTCTCCATTCTTCTAGCTCGGACAGTTGCATTTTCTGTTTTGTTCCGGCTGCTTCAAAGTCCATGTTCCATCTCTTTATTACCCAATGAGCCTTGAATTCTAGCTCAACCATCAAGTGACATGCCTTCCCGTAGACCAGTTGGTAGGGAGACATTCCAATGGGCGTTTTATAAGTTGTCCGATAAGCCCAAAGTGCTTCGGGTAGCTTGTCTTTCCATTTTATCCCCATTTCGTCCACCGTCTTCTGTAGAATGTTCTTGATCTGCTTATTGGACGTCTCTGCTTGACCACTTGTTTGCGGGTGGTAAGGAGTAGTGACATTGTGCTGGATCCCATGGTTCATGAGGTATTTCTCGAAGCGCTTGTCGATGAAATGGGATCCTCCATCACTTATCACTAACCTTGGCGTACCGAATCTCGGAAATATTGTCTCTTCAAACATTCTTATTGAGCTTTTGTGGTCAGCAGATCTGCATGGCAGGGCTTCAACCCATTTGGAGACATAGTCAACTGCCACTAAGATGTACTAGAATTTTCCGGATTTTGGGAATGGTCCCATGTAATCAATTCCCCAGACATCAAAGAGCTCGATCTGAAGGTTGGTTGTCAGTGGCATGGCATTTCTGGAATTGATGTTTCCGTGCCTCTGACAGGAGTTGCACCTTCGTACGAAACCTTTTGTGTCTTGATACATGGTTGGCCAGAAAAATCCGCTTTGCCAGATCTTTGCATGTGTGCGGAAAGCTCCATAATGACCTCCATATGGTGATGAGTGGCACTTCTCAATGATCTTCATTCCTTCTTCTGTCGGTACACACCTCCTGAGTAACCAGTCAGAGCATACTCGAAAAAGGTATGGTTCATCCCATAGGTGATGGCGACTCTTGTAAATAAGCTTTTTCTTGTCGGCTCCTGGTCGTACATACCCTGCAACCATAAAATTAACAATATCTGCATACCAGGGGTCTGACCGGGCGATCCGATAGAGCATGTCGTCCCTCATTGCGTCATTGATGGGTAGTTCCTGTGGTTTCTCAAAACACATTCTAGACAAATGATCGGCAATAGAATTTTCTACTCCCTTCTTATCTTTTATTTCTAAGTCAAATTCTTGGAGAAGCAGAATCCATCTTATTAATCTAGGTTTAGCATCTTTCTTAGTGAGCAAATATTTTAAAGCAGCATGATCAGTGTAAACAATAACTTTTGCTCCTACTAAGTAAGATCTAAACTTGTCAATGGCATAAACAACAGCTAGCAGTTCTTTTTCAGTTGTGGCATAATTGAGTTGAGGTCCTGTCAAAGTTTTACTAGCATAAGCAATGGCATGATGTTTCTTGTCCTTTGTTTGCCCCAAAACAGCCCCCACAACATAATCACTTGCATCACACATAATTTCAAAAGGTAAAGACCAATCAGGGGGTTGTATAATGGGTGCAGAAATAAGAGCATTTTTTTGAGTTTCAAAAGATTTAAGACAAGCATCATCAAAGTCAAAAGGAACATCTTTGCAAAGCAAGTTTGTAAGAGGTCTAGCAATATGAGAAAAATCTTTTATAAACCTTCTATAGAAACCAGCATGGCCAAGAAAACTTCTGATTCCCTTGACATTAACAGGTGGAGGTAGTTGTTCAATTACTTCTATTTTAGCTCTATCTACCTCAATTCCTGTTTCAGAAATTAGATGGCCTAGCACTATTCCTTCTCTAACCATGAAATGACATTTTTCCCAATTAAGGACTAAGTGCTTTTCTTCACATCTTTGCAAAACCTTATCCAAGTTTTCTAGACAATCATCAAAAGTTTTTCCATAAACAGAAAAATCATCCATGAAAACTTCCATGATCTCTTCAATCTTATCAGAGAATATAGACATCATACATCTTTGAAAAGAAGCTGGAGCATTACATAGCCCAAAAGACATTCTACGATAAGCATAAGTTGCATAAGGACATGTAAAAGTGGTTTTGCTCTGGTCACTGGGATGGATTGGGATTTGGTGATATCCAGAATATCCATCAAGAAAGCAAAAGAAAGAGTGATTTGCCAACCGCTCTAACATTTCATCAATGAAGGGCAGTGGAAAGTGATCTTTCCTTGTGGCTTTGTTGAGTTTTCTATAATCTATGCACATACGACAACCAGTGACGGTTCTCTGAGGAATTAATTCATTCCTCTCATTTTTCACAATTGTCATGCCTCCCTTTTTAGGCACAACTTGCACGGGGCTCACCCACTCACTATGTGGCACAAGATATATAATCCCGGTGTGTAAGAGTTTCAGAACTTCTTTCTTCACTACCTCTCTCATCGCATTGTTGAGTCTTCATTGTGGCTCTCTAGATGGTAGAACATCAAGGTCTGTAGGAATGCGATGAGTGCAAAGGGCAGGACTGATGCCCTTAAGGTCTTGGAGCGAGTAGCCAAAGGCTGAGCGATGTTGTTCTAAGATGGTTATCAGCCTATGAGTCTGTTCCTGAGTGAGTTGGTCATTAATGATCACAAGAGACTCAGAATCATTGTGCAAAAAGGCATATCTAAGACTAGGTGGTAAAGGTTTAACCTCAATGGGAGGTCTCGAGGGTTCCTCGGTTTCATCGAGGGGCTCAGATTCTGTAGGATTTTCTTCTTCCTCCTCGATGAAGAATTCAGTGACATCTTCTTGATTGGATTCTACGAAATGTTCTAGAGATGCTTCATTCACCTCTTCCATTGGGTCAGGTTCAGGACTGGGTTCGGTATTAGTATGGATCGAATGTGAGAAGTGTAAGGGAACTTTAATGGTTTTGCCTAGGCAAACATCAAGTTTCCCTGTGTGTCCTTCTTTAAGGAGTTTTTCTAAAGGATAGCCTATTAAAAGATCAAACTCCTTAATATCACAAATGCGAAAGCTCAGGTGAATTGACATGTCGTAAACTGAAACAGGTAAGACATAGAGAATTCCCGAACTTTGAATAATTTGTCCTGAGGAGCACTTTAATAATTTCGTTGTGGGAGATAATGACTTGTTTTTAATAAACTGATGGAAAAAGGATAAGGCCATTATATTGATTCCCACAACTGGATTATAAAGGGCATCAAAGGGGGTTCCATTGATTTTACATTGAATTAGTATAGAAGGTGAATCCAGATGGACTACATCAGAGGAAAGCTCTGACTCTTCCAACCATTCCCCACTCATGATGGATGCAAGCTCCACAGTGTGTTCTCTTGAGAAGGTTTGCTCAAAAGGGTCTATCTTCTCATGTGAAGAAGATGTGTGCTTTTGAGGCCTCTTCTCTTTATGATATTTCGAGATGTTTCCATAATCGGAAAATAAATCATTCTCGATATCATTTATAAAATCAGGTAGAGGAATTTCTTCCTGTGGTGATTCTATATGTTGGATAGCTATAGGTTGAGATGTTTCTGGCATAGTTTCTGGTGTAGCTATCTCTAGAATCTCTTCTTCTAAAATTTTCTCTTCTAAAGAACCATCATTAGTGCTGGCTAGAATGTTGTCTAGGACGGTTCTAGCTTCACTAGATGTAAGGTGTATGAATGATCCATGAGAGGAGACATTCAAATAGACTCTAGATTCCTTATTAAGACCAATATAGAAATGTTGAAGGAGAATATGGTCTTGAAGGCTTAGATCTGGTCCGGATTTGCAAAGGAGTTCAAAACATTCCCAGGATGAACTCATAGACTCATTATCCCCCTATTTGAAGGATATGATCTTGATTCTAAGGTCGACTACTTTAGATAAGGGATAAAAATCCATGCAAAAATCTGCACGGAGAGTTCCCCAATCGCCTTTCATCTTCTCTTTGGTCCGGTCGTACAATTGGCGAGCTTTTCCTTTCAGAGTGAATGGAAAAAGCTTCCAACGGATAGTCTCGTCTGACATACCCTCAATGTGCAGGCAGTCACAAGTTTTCTCAAACTGCTGGAGATGATGATAAGGGTCTTCGTCTTCTATTCCTAAGAAAGTGTTGGTTTGGACCATCTCTATTAACCATGGGCGTAGCTCATAGGCATCAGATAGGATTGGTTTCGATGATGGCATAGGCCTAAGACTGAGCTCTGAGGGTGCCGAAAAGTCGTTAATGAGGGTAGTGTCCATAAGGACAGTAGGTAATCTAAAACTAAAAAGAAAAAAGAAAGATACAAGATTAGTTATACTCGAAGAGTTTTCTCTTAACCGTTCTCCCAGGCAACGGCGCCAGAAATGCTTGTTGGTATTTGTTAAGCCTACAGAAATATTATGATGGATAATCCGCAAGCGCACGGATACCGGTGAGCATTCCACCCGGGAGAGGGTTTTAAATATCGAATCCACAAGGAGAATGGTAAAGAGAGTATCTGAGGTATATAACTAATCAATGAGTAGCTATCAAGGACTTGACAGAAAGAGAGATAAGGAAAACTTAAGGATGTCTGGTTCTTATTCTCACAAGCTATGTCTATATTATTCTTATGGGGTGATTGTCTGAAAGCACACTTAGGAAAGGGAACCTCCCGAGAATCTATGGGGGGAGTCCTACGGTTTCTATAGACGGGAGGTGGACTGCAAAGGACAGACGGGAACAAGGTCACTTCCCGCTTCTACCACACGATCCGGAATATAGAAGGCATTCATAAGCTAGCTAGTCTAAACACCACGCTTACACTAAACATGCAACTTTAACTCAAGAGCGACAGGAATTAAAGTACTCAAAGAGTTATGAACCGTAAGAACAATAAAAACAATGTTACTCACTTGAATAAGAAGTCGATCTTTCCACAAGGTCTCAGGATCAGGCTCCAATGGAGTTGATCCCAGAGGTAGAAGATTAAGAGGAGACACCGACAGGTCCGGGCCTTCCTTCAGCTTCACCTCTACCACTCTCTAATCCTCTCGAACAAGATTAGCTAGATCTAAATAGATCGTGGCTCTAATATCTCAACTTGATACTAACTCTCCAACTCTAATTCTAATCTAGAGCTCTAATCTCAGATAGGCATGGAGGATCTGATAGAATGAATTGTTGTCTGCCCTAGGGTCAGGGGGTCTGCTTATATAGCCCGGAGGAGATGACGTGCACCGTACGATCAAACCGACCTTAACTTGTGGTTTAGATTGATCCTCATAGGCGGTGGAAGAACATTCCTAAAGCTGGGCCCATTTGGCGCCAGGGGGGGCCGACCGGCCCCACCACCAGGCCGATCAGGCTGGGGTGGGCCCCCCTCGTGGTCCACTTCGGCCAGGTGGGTCGTTGATCCTTCTAGATGCTTCTTTCTTAGGTGCTAAGTCACGTTGAGTTCCGGAGCCTTCTGGAGTCTTCTAGAGTGGTTTCTTTGCATATTTTCTAAATAGTCCCTGTAAATTCATAGATTCACCAAAACTCGTGGAAATTGTCAATATAAACCCTAATAAGGTGATCTAATTATATTTTAGTCCTTTTTCTAGTAAATGTGAGGGGAAATATTTATAGATAAAATGTGCCAACAATTATGCATGGAAGAGAAGTTCCCTCGAATGGAGCTCTAGGCCGCCTTATATGGTCAATGGGCTAGGGCTTCCATTCGAGGTCGGTGGAGCCTCATCGGGGTCAGTTACAAATTAGGAAGGCCATCTGCCTTGATTACAGGGGAAATCCCACGATCTGCGGACCTACAGGCGGCGCTAAGCCTCGACCTAGCAGCGTGCCTTGCGCCCCAAGCCCGGTGGATCCTCCGGGATCTGGATAAGGTCTTCCGGAGTATTCCAAGGTCGCCGGGGTTGTAGATAAGGCCTCCGGGCCCACTTGCAGATCGGCGGGGCTTCTGGCAGGTCGGGTCCACTTGACAGGGACCTCTAGGACCCTGGTCGGTGGGGACCCATGGGTACCTATGTCTGTCAAGCCCCCGATCGACGTGTAGGCGTAGCGGCCGAGGCGAGGTTATGTCAAAGAAGAGGAGAAGACACGACGTCGATCAAGGTCGCGTAGGGTGCACGGTGATCCAAAGAAGAAAGAAATCCCCTTCAGCGCGCACGAAGTCGAACATCAAGCTCCTGGAACGCAGGTCCAGAAGGTCGGAGTGAAGGCAGGGCGCTGCCTTTTGAAGAACCGCCGACCTGTCTTCGATCAGGTAACACAAAGGAGCTTCTGCGACCTTCAGGAAGGTTGCAATGTCAACCATAGGTAGGTCGAGCAGAGGAGTAGTGGAAGCAGGCTTCCAGTAGGTCGATGCGACGTAGAAGCAAGAGGGCGTCGTAAGACGCACTTGTGGAGTAGCCCCCAAGCAGTGAGTCAGCCAAGATGGTCGAATTGATGCTTGAAGAATGGATAGAGAACCTACGGCCTTCTGCTTTCCTTGAGATACGCTGCCCATCGTATAGGACAAACCGATAGGAATCATGGAGGATAGTGCTAGGCACCAGCAGCCTTGTTGCGTGGCGCACCACGGGTGTACTGTACGGTCACGGGACCTGCCTCCAAGTAGGGATGCAGTCGCTGCCCATAAGAGACAAGGGCTGTAAAGGTGTCGCCAGGCTAGTGACAGACGCACCAGCGCTCCCCACAGGCTAACAGGGACCTCGTGCTCCACGTGGTAATAGTGACTGGATAAGGACACCACGCCAGCTGAAGTGTAGACAGCATCCGAGGCCAAGCTCCACAGCTATAAATAGGCGACCACAGAGCTCGCCACTTGAACCAGATAGAGGCATCATGGCGGAGCAGCTTAGTAATGTTGTAGCACCTTGGGCTTGTGTCTGTCTACTAGAGCATAACGCTAGGCTATCGCCATCCGGAGCTAGAAGAATGCTTGCGAAGTTGAGAGAACTCCATCAGCCACTTCACCCGTGCCCAGCGGGGAATTTAGGTGCAGCATGGGGCAGTACATGCCTTGACGGACCTTGTGAGCGGAGGCCTAAGGTAGTGCTGGAGATCGCCATGCTGTACCGGGAAAGGCCCGAGGTGACGCTGGCCCGATTTGGGATCTTGTGGGAGCACCCTAGCAAAAGTGGGGGCACCACAGGAAACCTTCTAGGGCTAGAGTAGAGGTGGCTGTGTGGCAGCTACCACAACGGCGGCGGTGGAGGTCTCCAAGTAGGTCCTGAAGCTCGAAGAAAGCTTGCGATGTGCTTCATCAGTCTAGGTTGTGCCGTAGGCATCATGTAAGATAAATCAGGGCCTTTAATATGTTTGTATCTTGTAATTGGCCATGGGCCATGGTCGTTTGTAGCTTACGAAGCTATTATACACATGTGTGCATGGCAAACGATGTATCTTGATCTTTATGTAGAGACGCCCAGGCGGCAATGGCATGGCCAAGGTCCCGGCGGGACTGTAAAAGCGCGCCGACCTTCAGGAGGTCATGGAAATCGACAAAAGAACCCATGTCGACCTCGGTCAACACGGCCGTTGTGCAGTAGCACAACACAGGGTGTCAATCCTGAAAGCTGTAGGTCTTTATCGACCTAGAAGGCCGCAGGGCCTCAGCAAGGAGTTGTGATTAAGACCGATAGGTCGCCAACGGGCAGTACAACCTTTAAGCGCGGGGCCGCTGGTGGAGTTGGCCGTTGTTGGTCGAAGCGACCTAGAAGGCATATAGGTAGCTGGGGCTAGGAGACGTGGTGTGAACCCGCTGTTTGTAGGACGAGGCGACCTAGGAGGCTGCTCGGCTCTTGACGACCTCGAGGAGGTGGTGGAGCTAGTCCATAGGTCGTCCACGAGTCTAGACGACCTTGACTATGGCATCAAAAATATTATGTTTTGGGGGCTTGAATGTAGGGCATAACGGGTCCACGGCCGCCGGGGTGTTGACCAAAGGCTGACGGACACAGATTCCCGCACGGAACTAGCCGTTACTGCCCTTTTCCGTTAGGCCGAAAGAGCCATTTGAGGAATAGATCCGCGGGGGGCGTAGATCCGTTGGGTCGCCGTGACTTCCGCTTGAGAGACGTTGGACGCAACGGCCCTTAGCGCCACTGGGGCCCAACAATAAAAGGCCGAGCCGCGGGCTGGGGACCTCCACTTGCTTTCATTTCCGAACAACGCTTAGGGTTGTGCCGCCGTTCAACTGTTCCAGCAAGATCTGCGGTGCCGCCATGCTTAGGCTCGCCACGCCGTGCGCCCTCGCATGCAAAAGAAGACCCTTGTCGTGTTTAGATCCAAGTCAACCGGGGTAGAGGAGGAGAAGATGGAGCCCGCGCACGTGCCGGCACCGGAGACCGTCTGGGAGCCGTCCGTAGTGACGGAAGAGCAGATCCAGGCCTTGGCGACCCGCGGGTTGCTAAGGCCCAAGGCGGAGGTGGGCTGGAGACTGGCGGCGGGCGAGGGGTTCCCTACCGAGGGGACCGGGGAGGCCGCCGTCTTCCTCGCGCACATTGAGCGCGGTTTCGGGGTCCCAGCGGGCGACTTCTTCCGCGGGCTTCTGTACTTCTACAGGATCGAGGTGGTGCATCTTGTCCCCAACGCCATTACCATCATCTCGTCCTTCATCCATCTCTGCGAGGCCTACTTCGGGATACCGCCACACTTCCATTTGTGGCGGCATTTCTTCGAGCTGAAGAAGATGAGCAAATCCGCGGTTGTGGGGAGCATCGGCTTCATGCTGCGCCGGTACATGAAGCCGGAGTACGTCGACCTGGTGCTGCCTGACAACACCACAGGCTGGAAGCGAGGGTGGTACTACCTCGACAATCCAGCACCGGCACTCCCCGCCAGGTCCGGGCACGCTCCCGTGCCGTTCCCAGAGTTGACCAACCAACTGACGTCGCAGGAGACCGAGGAGCTGCGGCCGCTGTTGGAGGACCTCGAGAGGCTGAAGACGGAGGGGCTGACCGGTGGGGCTGTGGCAATCAGCTTCAGCCGCTGGTTGCTGCAGCCTTTCCAAGACTGGGTACACCTAGCCTACGAATACTGGGGGCAATCTGACCCCACCAGGGTCGTCCGGCGCATGGTCTCCAAGGAGGAGATGGTGGCGCGGGTGAAGAACATCTTCGCCGGGCGCATCCAGAACCAGGCGTGCCGCAAGGCGCTCAGTGTGTACTGGCCTTCCGACGCTGTAAGTCTTCAACCTTGCTTCTTTGCCATCTGAGAGCTTCTGCAATTTTGACATAGGTCTTTTCTTTTTCAGTTTCGTGAAGGCATCTACTGGTGTCCGGCGCCATTGCACAACGAAGAGGACCGAAGGTTCAAGGTCCGTGCTGCGGGGGAAGTGCAGATCCCTCCGCAGCAATGCATCGAGGAGTACATCTCTGACTCATTGGTGGGGAGCGATGATGAAGACCCCACCGTGAGGAGGGCGCCGCCGAAGGTCGCCGCGCCCCGGCCACGGCGCACGCGGCAGACTGCGGGCAAGATGCCCGCATCTCGGGCCGCAGCAACGATCGCCGCCACCCAGACGGCGGAGGTGAAGAAGAAGAAGAGGAAGAGGGTCGGCCCCAACGTGTCGGCAGATACGGCGACGGTCAGCTCCGACCTTGAGACCATCAACGTCGAGGAGGAGGAGGACGACGCCAGGTCGCCTAGCACGGCGACGGGGCCACCCACGGAGACGCCTCGCAAGGTCGTCGCTGTAACATCCCGAATGTTTGGGCAACAGTAACCATCTTAAGTAGTGGAGATAACCATGGTGGGTAACTTGTTGAATTGGCCAAACAACCAACCATGGGTCAAACCCCTCAAAACCAAAGTCAAACCCCTAAGACCCTAGACTTCACTACAGTAATCTAGCGCGTTCTCAAATTTTTTCATTAAAACTTCAAAATCGACCTATATAAAAGTTGTCCAGTTTTTCATGGGACACATTTCATCTAATTAGAGGCATTTGAAATTCGAAGTGGAAACACTCCAAAAACTCAGTCAAAGCTCAGGACCTCATCTTGACCAAGCCGAGAAAAACAGGATCTTCGGCGTTCGATTCTGGCTAATCTAAGCACTTTTCCATATGTCACCCTTTACAAAAGTTGGAGCTGGATGCATGAGCTACAACTTCTATTTTTGGAGATTTTCAAGTTTAGTTCAAACTTTTTGAGTTTGCCTTGGTGAAACATGCCTTGACCGAGCTGTTTTGGGCAACGGCACCCTGGGACACGCGCTCTCGCGCGTCGCGCGCGCGCCAAGCTCCCGCCCCGGCGTCCGTGCCTCGGCTGTCACATCCCGTGGGGCCTGCTGTCACGCCGTCAGCTCCCTTGCCACCTAGGCAGCAAAACCGTCGGACCGCCCGCAGCTTTCCCCCCTCTCTCCTCTTTCCTCCACGAATGGCGTCGACACGCGCCGGCCATCGCTGCCGCGGGCGCCCCGAGCCGTGCACGTCGGGAGAGAGAGGGGCAAATGGCGTCATCAGCCGTCTTGTCACTACCACTGTCGTCGACTCACGTCGCGCTCCCTCCCGCATTAGGCACTCGAGCTCCCTACCCTTACCGCGCCTAGTTGCCACGCCGCCACACGCCATGGCCGCCGAGCCAGTGGCCGGCGCTGGCCAACGGCCGCGCTGGCGGTCTTATCCGCCTCGCCGCATGTCTTGGCCCCTCCTCCAAGCCGTGACCACCTATAAAAGGGACACCTGAGCTCCCGGGCGCGTTTTCCCCTTTTCTGCCATCCGCCATTAGCGCCGCCGCCGCGAAGCTCCTTGTCCCGCTCGATGCCGCCGTCCACCAACCACCTGAGCTCCTCCCCTGGACCCCGTGGAAGCTTCCCGAGCCGCGCATTGTTGAGGAGCGCCGCTACCCACGCCGGAGTCGGAGCAGGGCCGGGTGCTCTGCCTCGACCTCGCCGGCGACGATCGCCGGAGCCCTCCCCGCCGCTACCGACGCCACCAATCCGTCGAGGGTGAGCACACACTTCACCCTAGCCACTTGCCCGACCGAGTTCGGCCGCCGGTTCGGCACCGGCGATCTCCCCTGCGCCGCTGGGGGTAGTTCTGTGAAGATTGAGGTTTTAGAAGGACCCTGGTGAAAGATTCTAGGGGCCTCTGTGCAATTAGATTTTATATATCTAGGGTTAATTTTCTGAATCTTGTAAATTGCACCAAAAATCACAGAAAAATCGTAAAAATACAAACTCAATTTTGTTGTGATCTGTGTAACGAGAAGCAACTTTTCTACAAAGGAAGTTTTCAAATTTCGGTGTAGTTTTTAAAATATTTTGAAATCATCATTTTGCTTAGATTTGAAATAATTCAAATTCTATAAATGATCTACAAGTGAATTTTGCATATGTTTCTAGCATTGCCATGTATGATCCTGTGTGCAAAAATGGCATGTAGTTGTTAGGTTGATCTTGAGTTATGATTTAATTTTTATTGTTTCAATATCCCTGTTTATGAATTTTGTAAATTCATCTTTTGATCAGTTGTTACCCATCTTTTTGCTACAGCCCTGTGTAATGTTTATGCACCCATGATAAATAGTATATCTATTTTGGACATGTGTAGATTAGTCAAATAATTATCATGGTTTGTTAAGCTTAATTTCATGTGCATAGTTTAATTAAGTTTCTTTGCTGAGTAAGTGCATATCTCTGCTAGAAATGCTTCTGTATAGCTCCATAGGAAGTTTCATCTCAACTGGTGGTATGTATGATTTTGTTTGATTTAATCTTGAAGGGCTAGGCATAGCTTTGTGTGATTTTTCAGGCTAGCCATAGTTGACGAAATGAGTTAAACTTTGGTGCAGTAGTATAATTGTTGTACCTTGTGCATGTATGGGCCTTCTTATGATCAGTTTGGGTGTATGTCCTTCGGGATAAAAATTCTTGAAATAAATCAAGCTCAATTAAAGGTATAAAAGGAAAACC
This sequence comes from Cenchrus fungigraminus, assembly GCA_036936925.1. Taxonomy (NCBI): domain Eukaryota; kingdom Viridiplantae; phylum Streptophyta; class Magnoliopsida; order Poales; family Poaceae; genus Cenchrus; species Cenchrus fungigraminus. The sequence continues at coordinate 19,783,562 of CM072776.1, read as the reverse complement.
AAGATCATCCGTGTTCAACTTGAATTTAAATGCATGAACTTCACCAAATTACACCATGAACAGCACCCTTACCTTGGTGAAGTAAAATAAATTAATTATCTTAAATGTGTACACAGTCACCATCAAATGAGAAATAAAAATCACCCGCACACACCTTTCTCTAATAAAGGAAGAGTATGCTGAATATCATATCTAGGTGAATGTGGTCACCCATAAACCTCGTGTTTATCGTTAAGTTTCAAAAGTGAAATCTTGTTTAAGTTAGACAACAAAAACTTATGTATATGCATCTCGTGTAGAATTTCCCGTCAGTAGCTACGAGATCGTCCCAGAACAAGGCGAAGGACCGTTCGAGGGACAAGTGGACGTCTTGGAGTACCACAAGACCCAAACCAAAGTTTGGAAGGGCCCAAGGCCTAGCTAGAACTAACATCTGTTTGATAGGCAAGCCCCGGAGCATAATCCTATGATTTTAACTTCCTGCAAATATATATGTTATGTTTGTGCATTTAAGTTTCAGGAGTTGAATTGAAACCATAGTTGCATGATCCTAGGTTCTTTGTTCTTACTAGCATGATAGGTCGTTAGTTGCCAAGCTTTAAGGACCCGGTAAAAGTCGAGTGAAATCCTTCACTCACGAGCTATAGGTTCTTATGTTGGAATAATAAGATTTAAAATGATATGCTCATGTGGTAAGAGCTTGGGATCAGCTCCGATCAATAGGTGTCAATGGTTAAGCTTTTGAACGTACTAAACATTTGCCAGGAATGGGACTGGTACGCCTAGTACCTTCCCGATCCGGTAAGGGAACCCGGTCCACTAATCTTGGGAAGAGTCCCCCTGCTGCAGTAAAGGTGATGAATGAGTAAGGGTGGGCGGCGAGGCCGTAGCCACCTCACCTTGTACCAAAGACTGTGGACTTTGATCCCGAACCGAGGATGGCTGGGAACTGTCTGGTTGTTGCACACTCCACCCCCCTTGGTTTTAGTTATCATTTTTGGGGTGTGCATCTCCCGTGTGTTTAGGTCCACCTTACAAGGTTATTAATCGATCGATCGTCGGCCTCTCACCATTATCCGAGACTGCTTAACTATACAGTCTATTTCCCTGTATGATGGAATTGAGAATTAATATGGATGCTTGATGAATTGTGTGCACAACTTATGTTTGCTGTAGATGCTTACTTAGTAATGGTTAATCAACTAGAATTGGAGCTAAAATCTTGAAAGTAAGGACATACTCTTTGTTGCTTTTCAGCAAAATAATCCACTAGCCGAAATCTTTGCATGTCTAGAGAGTTGGTGATTTTACATCACCCGATGGTTAAGTCTTGCTGAGTATTAGTATACTCAGCCTTGCTTTTGTTGTTGTTTCAGGTGAAGTTTGGGATGGGAAGAAGACGATGTTTGTTGGCATTTTGGATGGCCTCCTATAACGGTACCTTTTCTCATTTAGTTTTATTTCCGCTGTATTTTTAAACTCTGAACAATTTACTTTTTTGCGAAAGACTCGGTTTGTAATAAATAACCTTTCATGGGAATTGATGTAATAAATTGCGACTTGTTTATCTCTAGACTCGCCTTTGTGTGAGTTTTGATGTACAGTTGTCGATCCTTTGTTATAAGTGATTTACCAGGTTTGACCCGGCAGAGACGACACGTTAACTCTGTGTTATTGCGTAATGACCAAAAGGAGTGGTTTATGCGATAATATGGAGTTAATTTGGGCGGTTCTGTCACAGCAGGCATCCAAGCTCGACTGTACACCAGAGACCTTAATACACCCTTAATAACATGTTTTTGGAATAAAACTTGCAAGATTAAGGTGTGTTTGCAAAAATGTGTTAGGAACGCTAAGGATTAACTAGTCCGAGAGGCCCTAGAGGGATTTTTGGGTACTTTCAGGTGGCTAGTAATCTATGGTTTATTAGGCTAACTTCCAGCACATTACTTTCAGTCAAAACTTACTTTCTTTCTCAATCAATCTGGAATGTGAAGCCACGTGTTTCATATGTGTGCTGTGCCGCATCACAAGTATGCGAGGGTCGATAGGGCAATCCATTCAACGGATCCTATCTTCTCGGTTCGATGCCACGTGTTTTATACGCGTGCGTTCCACATGAAAGTCATGTGAGGGTTGACGGGTTCTATTCAAGATGAACCACATCTTCGCGTCTGTCTCGCCACGTTTTGCCATACGTGGACGTTCCGCATTACGAAGATGCGAGGCAAGGATGCACTCCATTCAAACGGGGAGTGTCTGAGGTTGGACGCTGTCCATGCAGCGGCTTGATGCATGTATACCGTTTCTATAGTGAACGGTAATGTATGGGGACGCTTTCGTGAGTGCTGGCATGAAAGGTTCATTTTCTGCAGGTACACTAACCGCGATTCGTTACGCTTAGAACGAATAGCTTTTCGGCTGGCTATTATAGGGAGAGACGTATGTATGCCTCGCCACCGGCACTAACTTCGATTTTAGGCATGGATTTGCCTTGTGAGGAAAAGTAGGACGCTTTTGCATCATGCTAAAAGACTTGATTAATTAAGTAAATCAACTGTGTAAATTGTTTAAATAAATCAACCTATACATTTCCTACTCATTCCTACACACCTGCTGTTTTTCCTGTCTAGCTAGTTTTGGTACCTCTGTTTGCATGAATTTTTCGACCTTGATAACAGAATCTTTTGAAGAAAAGTTAGATACGAAAGTTGTCACAATTCTTATCAAGCCCCTGATGTAAAAATTTCAAAGAATTTGGCTGAAGGAAACATGAGTTATGGTCAAAATGGTGAATGTCTGTCTGCTGTTTTTCCTAAGTGACAGCAAACTGAATTTGATCGTTTTTGGCTACCTTTCTCTTGTCTTTAGCTCAAATTTTGACTACCAACATTGTACTCCATAACTTGATTTAGTACCTGGTGAAATTTCAGAATTTTTGGCCATATAAAACTTCAGTTATGCTAATTATGGTAACTGCTAGTTGGCTGAAAAATCTGGATTGACCGCTCTTTGAAAAAAATTTAGTTTTCTCCTTCTTAGGATCAATTTCACCCTACCCTTTGAATACCAAACTTGTGCTTCATAACCCTACAGAGTTTCCGGTAAATTATGGGAATTTTAGAAGCACCCATCTTGGAGTTTCAGAGTCTAGTCGACGCTGTTCAGAAAGTGGAAAAATGCAGAATGGTGCCAACACCCCTTACTGCCTCGTTTTTCCCCATCGTCAGTGAAGTCTTGAGAGCCAGTTTGACCCCCTCCATATCCGTGCTCCGCCTGTTTTGTGTTGCTCCATCGCTCTGCCACCTTTCTACTAGGGCAGTTGATCGCCGCCTACGCACACGCCACCGCGGTCGCTGTCGGGTCGCCGAGGCATCTCAATGCCGGCCACTACCGCGCCCCATGCAGCTCTCGCAACCTCATTTCACCGGCCCCTACTGCAACTTGACACACACCCACCGCTGCCGCAGCCCTTTGGCCATCGATAAAAGGAGCACCTCCTCCCGTGGGCTCTTACCACCCAGAGCTTGTCTCCACTTCAGCCTTGCATCCCCACCACTCTCACACCCCACCGGCTGCCCCGTTGAGCACGCACGCCATCCATCTTCTCCGCCTGCGACATTCATCAGTGACGCCAGAAGAAGCTCAAGAAGAAGTCCAAGAGAAGAATCCAATCCTGAACCACTCCATGGCTCATTGGCTGGAGATGTTTGATTCAGTCCCCTGGACTCTAGTTACATTGTACATCTGCTTTGCATTGCAGTTTCTGATGGTTCTAGCTTTTCATGTGTACATTCATCGCCCGCTTCCTCACGAGCGGCATTGAAGTTGTGTCAAGAAAATCCTGTACTTCTGTCATCTCTGAGCTTTAGATCTTGAAGATTTTAGCCGTGCCTTGTAATTCCCTCTATGTAACCTTTATCTTTCCCTGAAGGATTTATCTAATCTTGTTGTTGAATCTCGGGACGAGATTCCTTTTAAGGGGGGTAGGCTGTAACATCCCGGATGTTTGGGCAACAGTAACCATCTTAAGTAGTGGAGATAACCATGGTGGGTATCTTGTTGAATTGGCCAAACAACCAACCATGGGTCAAACCCCTCAAAACCAAAGTCAAACCCCTAAGACCCTAGACTTCACTGCAGTAATCTAGCACGTTCTCAAAATTTTTCATTAAAACTTCAAAATCAACCTATATAAAAGTTGTCCAGTTTTTCATGGGACACATTTCATCTAATTAGCGGCATTTGAAATTCGAAGTGGAAACACTCCAAAAACTCAGTCAAAGCTCAGGACCTCATCTTGACCAAGCCGAGAAAAACAGGATCTTCGGCGTTCGATTCTGGCTAATCTAAACACTTTTCCATATGTCGCCCTTTACAAAAGTTGGAGCTGGATGCATGAGCTACAACTTCTATTTTTGGAGATTTTCAAGTTTAGTTCAAACTTTTTGAGTTTGCCTTGGCCAAACATGCCTTGACCGAGCTGTTTTGGGCACCGGCGCCCTGGGACACGAGCTCTCGCGCGTCACGCGCGCGCCAAGCTCCCACCCCGGCGTCCGTGCCCCGACCGTCACATCCCGTGGGGCCTGCTGTCACGCCGTCAGCTCCCTTGCCACCTAGGCAGCAAAACCGCCGGACCGCCCCCAGCTTTCCCCTCATCTCTCCTCTTTCCTCCGCGAATGGCGTCGACACGCGCCGGCCATCGCTGCTGTGGGCACCCCGAGCCGTGCACGCCGGGAGAGAGAGAGGCAAACAGCATTGCCGGCCGTCTTGTCACTGCCACTGTCGTCGACTCACGTCGTGCCCCCTCCCGCATTAGGCACTCGAGCTCCCTACCCCAACCGTGCCTAGTTGCCACGCCGCCACACGCCATGGCCGCCGAGCCAGTGGCCGGCGCTGGCCAACGGCCGCGCTGGCGGTCTTATCCATCTCGGCGCATGTCTTGGCCCCTCCTCCAAGCCGTGGCCGCCTATAAAAGGGACGCTTGAGCTCCCGGGCGCGTTTTCCCCTTTTCCGCCATCCGCCATTAGCGCCGCCGACGCGAAGCTCCTTGTCCCGCTCGATGCCGCCGTCCAGCAACCACCCGAGCTTCTCCCCTGGACCCCGTGGAAGCTTCCCAAGCCGCGCATTGTTGAGAAGCGCCACTACCCACGCCGGAGTCGGAGCAGGGGCGGGTGCTCTGCCTCGACCTCGCCGGTGACGATCGCCTGAGCCCTCCCCGCCGCTACCGACGCCACCAATCCGTCGAGGGTGAGCACACACTTCACCCTAGCCACTTGCCCGACCGAGTCCGGCCGCCGGTTCGCCACCGGCAATCTCCCCTGCGCCGCCGGAGGTAGTTCTGTGAAGATTGAGGTTTTAGAAGGACCCTGGTGAAAGATTCTAGGGGCCTCTGTGCAATTAGATTCTATAGATCTAGGGTTAATTTTCTGAATCTTGTAAATTGCAACAAAAATCACAAAAAAATCGTAAAAATGCAAACTAAATTTTGTTGTGATCCGTGTGATGAGGAACAATTTTTATACAAAGGAAGTTTTCAAATTTCGGTGTAGTTTTTAAAATATTTTGAAATCATCATTTTGCTTAGATTTGAAATAATTCAAATTCTATAAATGATCTGCAAGTGAATTTTGGATATGTTGCTAGTCTTGCCATGTGTGATCCTGTGTGCAAAAATGGCACATAGTTGTCATGTCGATCTTGAGTTATGATTTAATTTTGATTGTTTTAATATCCCTGTTTATGAATTTTGTAAATTCATCTTCTGATCAATTGATGCCCATCTTTTTGCTACAACTCTGTGTAATATTTATGCACCCATGATAAATAGTATATCTATTTTGGACATGTGTAGCTTAGTCAAATAATTATCATGGTTTGTTAAGGTTAATTTCATGTGCATAGTTTAATTAAGTTTCTTTGCTGAGTAAGTGCATATCTCTGCTAGAAATGCTTCTGTATAGCTCCATAGGAAGTTTCATCTCAACTGGTGGTTTGTATGATTTTGTTTGATTTAATCTTGAAGGGCTAGGCATAGCTTTGTGTGATTTTTCAGGCTAGCCATAGTTGACGAAATGAGTTAAACTTTGGTGCAGTAGTATAATTGTTGTACCTTGTGCATGTATGGGCCTTCTTATGATCAGTTTGGGTGTATGTCCTTCGGGATAAAAATTCTTGAAATAAATCAAGCTCAATTAAAGGTATAAAAGGAAAACCAAGATCATCTGTGTTCAACTCGAATTTAAATGCATGAACTTCACCAAATTACACCATGAACAGCACCCTTACCTTGGTGAAGTAAAATAAATTAATTATCTTAAATGTGTACACAGTCACCATCAAATGAGAAATAAAAATCACCCGCACACACCTTTCTCTAATAAAGGAAGAGTATGCTGAATATCATATCTAGGTGAATGTGGTCACCCATAAACCTCGTGTTTATCGTTAAGTTTCAAAAGTGAAATCTTGTTTACGTTAGACAACAAAAACTTATGCATATGCATCTCGTGTAGAATTTCCCGTCAGTAGCTACGAGATCGTCCCAGAACAAGGCGAAGGACCGTTCGAGGGACAAGTGGACGTCTTGGAGAAGGGCCCAAGGCCTAGCTAGAACTAACATCTGTTTGAAAGGCAAGCCCGGAGCATAATCCTATGATTTTAACTTCTTGCAAATATATATGTTATGTTTGTGCATTTAAGTTTCAGGAGTTGAATTGAAACCATAGTTGCATGATCCTAGGTACTTTGTTCTTACTAGCATGATAGATCGTTAGTTGCCATGCTTTAAGGACCTGGTAAAAGTCGAGTGAAATCCTTCACTCGCGAGCTATAGGTTCTTATGTTGGAATCATAAGATTTAAAATGATATGCTCATGTGGTAAGAGCTTGGGATCGGCTCCAGTCAATACGTGTCAATGGTTAAGCTTTTGAACGTACTAAACATTTGCCAGGAATGGGACTGGTAAGTCTAGTACCTTCCCGATCCGGTAAGGGAACCCGGTCCACTAATCTTGGGAAGAGTCCCCCTGCTGCAGTAAAGGTGATGCATGAGTAGGGGTGGGCGGCGAGGGCGTAGCCACCTCACCTTGTACCAAAGACTGTGGACTTTGATCCCGAACCGAGGATGGCTGGGAACCATCTGGTTGTTGCACACTCCACCACCTTTGGTTTTAGTTATCATTTTTGGGGTGTGCATCTCCCGTGTGTTTAGGTCCACCTTGCAAGGTTATTAATCGATCGATCGTCGGCCTCTCACCGTTATCCGAGACTACTTAACTATACAGTCTATTTCCCTGTATGATGGAATTGAGAATTAATATGGATGATTGATTAATTGTGTGCACAACTTATGTTTGCTGTAGATGCTTACTTAGTAATGGTTACTCAACTAGAATTGGAACTAAAATCTTGAAAGTAAGGACATACTCTTTGTTGCTTTTGAGCAAAATAATCCACTAGCCAAAAGCTTTGCATGTCTAGAGAGTTGGTGATTTTACATCACCCGACGGTTAAGTCTTGCTGAGTATTAGTATACTCAGCCTTGCTTTTATTGTTGTTTCAGGTGAAGTTTGGGATGGGACGAAGGCGATGTTTGTTGGCATTATGGATGGCCTCCTGTAACGCTACCTTTTCTCGTTTAGTTTTATTTCCGCTATATTTTTAAACTCTGAACAATTTACTTTTATGCCAAAGACTCGGTTTGTAATAAATAACCCTTCATGGGAATTGATGTAATAAATTACGACTTGTTTATCTCTGGACTCGCCTGTGTGTGAGTTTTGATGTACAGTTGTCGATCCTTTGTTATAAGTGATTTACCGGGTTTGACCCGGCAGAGACGACAAGTTAACTCTGTGTTATTGCGTAATGACCAAAAGGAGTGGTTTATGCGATAATAAGGAGTTAATTTGGGCGGTTCTGTCACAGTCGCGGCGGAGGAGCGGGCGACGGAGACGCCCCGCAAGGCCGTCGTGGTGGAGGAGCGCTCGAGGTCGGGTGCGGATGTTTCGGGTGACGCGGGGTCGCAGAAGAGGGCAAGGAGGGCCCCGCCTAAGCCCGTCAAGCCTGGACTTAGGTCCGCGAGCAGGTAAGTCACGGAACCCGTGCCCGGCTTCGCTTGTTGCATCTGATTCTCTGTTGTTCTGCTAATGGGGTTCTTTGTTTGAACTCAGGTCGACCCCGGCGACATCCGGGAGCGCTAAGAATGCCTCAGGTCAGGAGGCGTTCGGGCACAGGTTGAGGGAGGCGCGGGTGGAGCAGTCACCGGCGGCTTCGACGGCTTAGGTCTCAAGCCAGGCCCTTGGAGCCAGGGCGACGGCGGTGTCAGAGGTGGAGAAGGGTGGCACCAGCGCTGCTCCACCTGTCGGAGGTCACCAGGATGACCAATGTATGTCCACCCTGGCGCCAACGCTGGGCCAACAGCCTGCAGAGGTGGGCGGCCCCAGCGTCAAAGGGGATAACGACAGGTGCCTGTACGTCTGGACCCCGTGGGAGGATGATGTCATCACCGACTGCCGCGACGTCGACGACTTCAAAGAAGCGTCGTGGACAATCACGCGAACGCTCTCGGTAAGAGCTTGAACCTGCTGTCATGATTTCTTTGACGCCTGCTCTAACTATTTCTCAAGGTCTTGATGTGAGGTTAATCGTCTTGCTTGTCAGTCGCTTGCGGAGCGGGCGCGGGCCCAGGCGAACTTGGTGAGGGAGGCCGCCAACACCCACACGGAGGCAGCTGCGGCTCGGGAGGCTTTGCTGCAGGCCCGGGTCAAAGCTGGGTAGGAGGTCAAGCGCGTGAAGGAGACCCTGGCCCATCAGGTGGAGAAGGAGGCGAGCTCCTTGAAGAAGAAGCTGGAGGCAGCCCAGTAGAAGGCAAAGGACGCCGCAGATGACCTCCAGGCCGTGGTTGACGGTATGTTTGTTTGGTCTCTGGGTGTTATTTTCGTGCCTCTTTTAGGTCTTTGCTTGATTTCGACCTTTGATGCGCCCAGGCGCCAAGGAGATGGAGGATGCCCGCAAGAAAGAGCTCACGGAGACCAAGGACCAGGTGACGGTCCTCAAGGAGAGGACTGCAAAGGTCCAGGAAGGTGAGCGACCTCATCTCCCTATTGTCTTTGATGTCGTTGCGCCCACGGCCTGAAACCGACCTTCTCTTGTGTATGTAGGTCTGGAGAAGTAGCTCACCGACCTTAGGGAGGCCGCCCAGTATTTGATGGACATCTACATTCCTCAGGAGGAGGGGGTGGAGCCAAAGGAGCTGCTGGATCGCCTGGATGAAGCTGACAGTCGGATGAAGACCTTGCTGCTGGACACCAGCAAGCTTGCCGCGGCCGCGACGTTGGCGACGGTGAAGTTCCACGAGCCGTCGTTCAACCTGTAGAAGGTCGCCGAGGACGTCGATCTGTCTGAGCTGGTGAACCGCGAGGACATCCAGACTGCCGCGGAGGAGGTCATCAAGAAGTTCGACCTCTGAAAATCAAAATTTGAGTTGTATCAAATTGTAGACGCAGGTTTAGGCCTATGGCCTATTAATGTAAGAAGTATTTTGCTGTAATAAAGATGTGCAGGTTTAATTAAAGCGCGCATTGTTGACATTGCTAACGTCATCGACTAGAAACGGATATAAGATCCATCTCTATCGACGGCACCAGAAATGCAGAGGTATATCTTAACATGATGCTAAGTGTATATCGGATGTTGCTTTCAGATAAACTAAAAGATGAATTCCGACATGATTCATAGCACAACTCGATACAGGTTGTCAGCCTGATAGGTGTGCCTGAAAACGCATGGATATGGTACTCTTACATATGCCTTGGATCTCTAGAAAAGAAGATATATATATAAACAAGGTATCCGCAAGCGCACAGATATGAATATACCATTGTAGCATTTTAACCAGGAGTAAAACCAGGTATCGTATTTATATTCTACCACAGGGAAAGAAGTCTTTCTAATCCATAATAGCTAATACATGCTCATCTCTTAGTTTTATAATGTAGAGTGGCCAAAATATATCAATTGCTATAAACAGGGGTAAGTCACATAAAATATAGAGAATGATGCGTTCAAGTCATAACTTCATGAGCAGCAAGAAAGTGTCATTATAGCAAGAGAAACGTAGCAAAGTCTAGCTAGAGAGGATAATCCTAGGTAATTCTAAACTATATGTCAATGCAAACTATGATTAGTGCAAACATTTAGCAATCACCTTAGAAGAACTATTATATCAATGCATGGGGAGACTATCCAGGAGGATCAAGGCCGAAACATGAAACAACCCAAACAGTATAAGGCTCCACTAGTCCTATACACAGGGGGTCGACTACGAAGGACTCAATAGTGCTGTCACCACCACGATCTACCACACGACCCGGCATATAGGGTGCAATCGCAGATAAATACAATATAAGCACCACGCTTACACTGTCTTTACCGTTCACCCATGCTAACAAATGATCTAGGTGAGGACTATATGACTCCATACATGAATATAAAGGCAAATCAACTATGCTAAACATGTAATCATAATAAACACCAAAGCACATAATATCGAATATAATCATTAATAAGAACATATGTCTATATAACAAATGTAAAGAACTAGATAAGAACTTACAAGAGCGAAGCTAGATCAGCCTCTAGACGATCAGGAGCCAAGTAGACACCTTGCCTCCTCCTAGATCTAAACTAGCTAGCTACTCTGCTATATGGTGTTTCTAGGGCGTAGAGTCTCTGACTTGATGACTTGATCTGATGTATGACAGATTCAGATGCCTCTGCCAGGGGGCAGGGGGGCTGCTTATATAGTCCAGAGGGGTGGATGTGCGCCGTAGGATCAAACCGACCTAAACATGTGATTTAGATTGATTCTCATAGGCGGTGGAGGAACATTCCAGAAGATGAGGCGGTTCGGGGCCCGGGGGGGACCGACCGGCCCCACCACCAGGCCGATCGGTCTGGGGTGGGCCCCCCTCAGGTCCCACTTCGACCAGGTGGTCTCTTGATCCTTCTAGATGCTTCTTTTTTAGGTGCTGAGCCACGTTGAGTTCCGGAGCCTTCTGGAGTCTTCTAGAGTGGTTTCCTTGCATATTTTCTGAATAGTCCCTGTAGATTCATAGATTCACCAAAACTCGTGGAAATTGTTAATATAAACCCTAATAAGGTGATCTAATTATATTTTAGTCCTTTTTCCAATGAATGTGAGGGATAAAATGCATAGATAAAATGTGTCAACAAACTCCCCCAAGCTTACCCTTTGCTAGTCCCTAGCAAAGTTATGCTTTAGCAGGATCAGGAGTTGCTACAACGCTTTCACACCTCAAAAGTACTATGGTCTTCAAAAACCTATTCTCTCAACAAGATTGCTCTCTCTTACCTTCAACCTTTAAGCATAGCCTTTTCAGAAATCTTTAGCAGATAAAAGACAAAACAATCAAGTCAAGCAGTATATCTCAAATTCTTTGATCAGCTATCATCCTGGGGTTTTGCACATTTTTCAGATAAAACTTAGAGATCCTGTGTATGACCTTCTCAAGCATGGACTCACACTTAACAAGATATGGATGATAGTGTTGAATGGATGAGGGTCAAAGGTGGTAAGCCTTTTAGCCTAGCTCTTCGACTATATCTCTCTTTCTAAGATTTTTTTAAGATCTGGGCTTTCCATTCTTGGAGAGGTGGGCTCTACTCTCCCCGGACTTTTGTCCATTTTTCTCTCTCCTTAGAGATGTGGGCTCTACTCGCCCTCGGACACGTGTCCATTATTCATCTCTAAAACTTATTTCTTTTAGGGAGGTAGGCCCTTCTCGCCTAGTATGACACTTGTCCTTTTCTCTCCCTCTCTCTTCTCACTTTTTCCTCTCTTTCTTTTTTTCGAATGTAGCCCCAGAATCTTTTTTTTTAATGTCGAGAGAGATATATCCTAGAGTTGCATGAGCTGTATGGCTTGATGGAAAATGCGTACTTCCATATCAGAAGCAGCATAAATGGTGGAATGGAATGATCTTGATGTGTATGACAAGCTCTTAAGGATCATTGACACAGGAACTCATCATATATTTTTCAAGATAAATCCAGGAATCCAGCTTCTCTAGGAAAATGATCAATAGCAACTCAACTTTTCATGAATCATCTTTCAAAGCCTAGACTCAGATTAAGCATATACTTGCACAGGTTTTGGGTTTAGAGCAAATTAAGCATTTAAACTTCAGGAGAATCTAGGTTTGAAAACTAAACACTTTAAAAGGAATTACGACGGAGCAACTATTCATCATCTCCAAGCATATATCATCAAGATCATTATTAAAGAGAAAAACCAACTAGCAGACTCTAGCATTTTATTCAAACTAAGACTTTTAACTAAAACTCAACTAGCCAAAAACGTAGGATAGTGATACTTATCGTGATAACTGGGGGTGCTCTCCCCCAACCTGGATCTTGAAGTGATTCTTGATTCATCCTTGGAACTTGTTTACCTTCAGGTCCTTATTAAATTCTCCCTGTAAATATTAGTCTCGCACATACCCGAAGGAACAAATTCTAGGATTATGCTGTGAGCCTTCATGTGCCCACTTCTTTTTGGGTTTTTCTGAAATGTGTGGACCTTCATGTGCCCACGTATTTTTGTGAATTTTTATATGCAAAAGGGATGCTAAAAGCAAAATCATGTGAATGCAAAAACAGAAAATATTTTTATGATTTTTTTCAATGCAGGTATAGGGAAATAAACATGCGAATCTAAATATGCAGTGTAGAATATAAAGATAAATACCGAGTTACCTCTCGGCGAGAGCTTAGAGTACTTACTCCCATGGCGTAGATGTAGTGGCCATTGATTGATCAGTTGATGACGCGGGTAGTGATTGGTCTTCCGAAGATGTACTCTTATCTTTCTTCTTCCAAACTTGTTTCTTCGGTAGAGACCTTTCTGGAGTAACAGGTTCAGAATACTGGGCTGGCAGAAGCTGAGTGGACTTCTCCTTAATCTCTTCTTCAATGTTCTTGACATCCGTCAACTTTGTGTTCAGCTTGCGTTGTAATCTCTGAAGGCGTCTCCGTGTCTTGTTCTTCTTGGGCTGCTCAGGATTAGTGTAAGCATTGAAATAGCAGCGTACCTTTTCAGTTCTGAACTGGAAGTGGATCTCGCCAGTCCTGATGTAGATGATTGCTCTTGTTGTGTTGACGAACGGTCTTCCAAGCACGATGGGCGGATCTTGCTCATCTCCCATGTCTATGACTAAAAAGTCAGTCAGGACATAGTTATCCTTTATCTTGACAAGTACATCTCGTGCAATTCCTTCCGGGAATCGTTGTGATTGATCCACCATCTGCAACATTATATATGTGGAATACAAAGGCAGGTCACCATATATTAATTCGTAGGTTACCTTAGACATTAGGTTAACGCCCGATCCCGTGTCGCAGATAACTCACTGGAAGTTCCATTGATTGATGGAGCAGTGGATTGATGGAACTCCAGGGTCTTCAAGCTTTCACAGTAATGGTGAAGGGAACAGGTTCTTATTCTCTGATTGAATCGTGTTGATCATCCAAACTTCCTTCACATGCGATTGATGTTGATTATTCTTCTTGTTCCTCCTTCTATCTCTTCTCTTCTTCTCGACAACTGGCTCGTGTTCTTGAGGGTAAGGATATCGGGGGTGCGCAGGAGCTTCTAGGATTTTGTTCTTGCAATTGAATCTCTCCTTCCTCCCATTGATGGAGAAGATGATCTTAGCGGCGTCGGCGTAGATGATGGCTTTGGCTGTGGCAAGGAAAGGACGTCCCAAAATGATTGGAGCGTTCTCACTTCCCCCAGTCTCGACAACAACGAAGTCGGCAGCCACGTAGGAGCGTCCTATCCCCAGACATACATCGTCTAGGATACCCTCGGGGTGGCATAGTGACAGGTCTGCAAGCTGCAAGCACATGGTTGTATACAATAAAGGTGAACCATTAATTTTCTTATATATTACCTTAGGCATTATGTTGACGCTAGACCCAAAGTCACAAAGTGCATTCTTGAAGGTGTAGGCTCCAATAGTGATGGTGATGACGGGCCTTCCTGGATCTCCTCTTTTGGCGGGCATGCCCCAGTCAGTCCATCTTGGGCCTTCTTCTATCTCATTCGAACACAGATCTGCAGAATAGATATCGACAAGATTTGCAGATTCTAATTCTTCCAGCTGGCCCGGAATCTTACCTGGGTTAGCCGTGGGAACAGATGATGACAGCTGAGAAATCTAAGATTCTAGCATCTTATTAAAGCTATGTTGGTTCTTGATGGCAGAAGAAAAACTTTCCATTTTATTACTAATAGTTTCGAGCATTTTATCATTGGAAGCTAACTTCTTAGACAGATTATCCATAATTCTACCCTGGTTTTGGACTAAGTCTCTTAATGGTGAGAAATTATTCGAAGAATTATTACCTTGATAATTACCTGAATTGTTACCTGGGTAGTTGGTTCTCTGTTGAGTCCATCCTTGATTCTGCTGGGGACGATATTGGTTGTTGTTGTTGATGTAGTTCACGTCCTCCTCCAGCTGAGGGCATTGACTCCCTGAGTGTCCAGTGTTTCCACATTCTTCACAGGTAATGCGGGATTCGAAGAGTTGCATGACTTCCTTCTTCTCAGGGGCTCTGTCTTCAAGCCTCTTCATCAGTAAATCCATTTTGGCAAACAGCATGTCTACCTCCTTGAGCTGGTGCATTCCTCTTTCTTTCTTGCGGGGTTGACGTTCCTCGTTCCAAGCTTGATTGGACGCCATCTTTTCCACAAGGTTAGTAGCTTGAGTAAGTGTAAGGGACAGGAAAGCACCTCCAGCTGCAGCATCCATAGTTTCACGGGTGTTGGTAGAGAGCCCGTGGTAGAAGGTCTGCAAGAGCAACTAGTTTTCCATTCCATGATGTGGGCAATCTGCAATGTAGTCTTGAAAGCGCTCCCATGCTTCAGGAACAGATTCCTCGTGTTGCTGCTGGAAACTCGAAATTTTCCCCGTAAGGCATTGGTTTTGCCTATAGGAAAGAACTTTGCCAGAAAGGCAGTAGAACACAATGTCCAAGTTGTAAATTTGTCTTTGTTGGAGTAGAACCATTGCTTCGCTCGCCCCAATAGTGAGAATGGGAATAAACGAAGTAGGACTGCATCACTTGGAACATCTTTGATCGTGAAGGTGCCACATATCTCCAAGAAATTTTGAAGGTGTTTGTTGGCATCTTCATGAGTTTTTCCACAAAATTGGCTAGCTTGTACCATGTTGATCAGCGCAGGCTTGAGCTCAAAAGCAGCATCTCCTACAGCGACTGTCGGACCAGTACGAATGTTGTCCGGGGTCGGTGCGGAGTATTCGCGTAGGGACTTGTTTGCCATTACTTCAAACGTGGGTGTTAAGCTTCGCGCTGTTGAATCTCCCAAGGCAGAAGTCGTGGGCCGAGAATCAGGAGACCTGAGCTTTGACCTTGCCTTCCTTAAGATTTTCTCTGGATCTGAAACGAAGTTTTCTGGAAGATTCTTATTCATACATTACCCTGAAATAAGATAGACAAAAGTGGAAAGAACAAGGGTAAGCCTGTTTAAGCAATGATTATTTGGATTCTCGATACATTATATGTGAGAGATGCATGCATGCTATTACTGAAATTTTTTTCATCTAGGCTATAGACTTTCTTTCCCCGGCAACGGCGCCAAAAATGATTGTTGACATTGCTAACGTCATCGACTAGAAACGGATATAAGATCCATCTCTATCGACGGCACCAGAAATGTAGAGGTATTTCTTAACATGATGCTAAGTGTATATCGAATGTTGCTTTCAGATAAACTAAAAGATGAATTCCGACACAATTCATAGCACAACTCGATACAGGTTGTCAGCCTGACAGGTGTGCCTGAAAACACATGGATATGGTACTCTTACATATGCCTTGGATCTCTAGAAAAGAAGATATATATATAAACAAGGTATCCGCAAGCGCACAGATATGAATATACCATTGTAGCATTTTATCCAGGAGTAAAACCAGGTATCATATTTATATTCTACCACAGGGAAAGAAGTCTTTCTAATCCATAATAGCTAATACATGCTCATCTCTCAGTTTTATAATGTAGAGTGGCCAAAATATATCAATTGCTATAAACAGGGGTAAGTCACATAAAATATAGAAAATGATAGCACTGTTCAAGTCATAACTTCATGAGCAGCTAGAAAGTGTCATTATAGCAAGAGAAATGTAGCAAAGTCTAGCTAGAGAGGATACTCCTAGGTAATTCTAAACTATATGTCAATGCAAACTATGATTAGTGTAAACATTTAGCAATCACGGAAGAAGAACTATTATATCAATGCATGGGGAGACTATCCAGGAGGATCAAGGCCGAAACTTGAAACAACCCAAACAGTATAAGGCTCCACTAGTCCTATACATGGGGGGTCGACTACGAAGGACTCAATAGTGCTGTCACCACCACGATCTACCACACGACCCGGCATATAGGGTGCAATCGCATATAAATACAATATAAGCACCACGCTTACACTGTCTTTACCGTTCACCCATGTTAACAAATGATCTAGGTGAGGACTATACGACTCCATACATGAATATAAAGGCAAATCAACTATGCTAAACATGTAATCATAATAAACACCAAAGCATATAATATCGAATATAATCATTAATAAGAACAAATGTCTATATAACAAATGTAAAGAACTAGATAAGAACTTACAAGAGCGAAGCTAGATCAGCCTCTAGACGATCAGGAGCCAAGTAGACACCTTGCGTCCTCCTAGATCTAAACTAGCTAGCTACTCTGCTATATGGTGTTTCTAGGGCGTAGAGTCTCTGAATTTATGACTTGATCTGATGTATGACAGATTCAGATGCCTCTGCCAGGGGGCAGGGGGGCTGCTTATATAGTCCAGAGGGGTGGACGTGCGCCGTAGGATCAAACCGACCTAAACATGTGGTTTAGATTGATTCTCATAGGCGGTGGAGGAACATTCCAGAAGATGAGGCGGTTCGGGGCCCGGGGGGGACCGACCGGCCCCACCACCAGGGCGATTGGTCTGGGGTGGGCCCCCCTCGGGTCCCACTTCGGCCAGGTGGTCTCTTGATCCTTCTAGATGCTTCTTTTTTAGGTGCTTAGCGACGTTGAGTTCTGGAGCCTTCTGGAGTCTTCTAGAGTGGTTTCCTTGCATATTTTCTGAATAGTCCCTGTAGATTCATAGATTCACCAAAACTCGTGGAAATTGTTAATATAAACCCTAATAAGGTGATCTAATTATATTTTAGTCCTTTTTCCAATGAATGTGAGGGATAAAATGCATATATAAAATGTGTCAACACGCATCCCACTTGAATAGCGAAAACGCTCGTTATGTAAGCTCGAAAGTGACGAAATTGCGAAGTTCACCCTCCGCTAACCCAACTCAGTGCAGGAACGGCTTACCGACTGTATGGCTCAGCATGGAGGCTTAGGTACACCTGGCGCGCGGAGGGGGGTCATGGACCCTAGGTCTCACAATCAAGTATCTTAGGAACATGCACAAAGAGAGTAAGAGCTACGCAGATGGGGAATGCGTAAAAGCATAAAGCATACGAAACCCCTTCAGGTCACGAGATCCTTAGGTTGGCAAAGCCAAGCCCCCGAGCGCGTCGGGCCTAACTTAAACGAAGCCCCCGAGCACTTCGGGGGGGAAGGGAAAATAGAACAGAAAGTAAAAAGGAGACCCGGGTGTAGGTCGACAGAATGGCTGTCGAGGGGGAATCTCATTCTTTATTAACTGGAAATTTACAAGAGGGGAGGGTACATAGCTTTTATTTCAGTATAGATCTTCTAAAGATAGAAGCGACGCAGGTGCTCGATGTTCCAGACGTTCGGGACGCCCTGGCCGTCGGCCCACTGGAGGCAATAGGTCGTCGGTCCAATGACTTCTTTCACGATGAAGGGGCCTTCCCAAGGTGCGGAGAGTTTGCGCATGCCCTTGGTGTCTTGGATGCGCCACAAGACTAGGTCGCCCACATTGAAAGATCATTCCCGCACGTTGCGGTCGTGGTAGCGACGTATCTGCTACTCGTGGTGCGTGTGTCGCATCAGTGCTGCCACGTGGTGCTCCTCAATGCTGTCGATGTCGACCTTGCAGGTCTTTTCTGCCGCGCCCTCTTCGTAATGCTGGATGTGGGGGGCGCCGAAGGCCAGGTCGGTTGGGAGGATAGCCTCCGACCCGTAGACCAGTAAGAATGGCGAATATTCTGTAGCTGAGCTGACCTAGGTCCGGAGGCCCCAGATCATGTGCTGGAGCTCCGCTAGCCACCTGGTGGCGTATGGAGAAGCGTCATCGAAGATTCGGTCTTTGATACCCTGAAGGACCATGCCATTAGCACGCTCGACCTGGCTGTTGCAGCACGGGTGTGCCACCGAGGAATAATAGACGTCGATGGCAGAAATCCCAAAAGTCAGCGCCTGTGAAGGCCGAACCTATGTCGGTGACGATCCTATGATATCCTCGATGAACTTCACCGCCTCCTTCGACGTGACACTAGTGACAGCTCGGACCTCAATTCATTTGGTGAACTTGTCCACCGCCTTGAGGATATGCTTGTAGCCGCCCGGGGCGGTTCTGAAGGGCCCTACCGAGTCCAGGCCCCATATGGCGAAGGGCCAGGATGGAGGGATTGTCCTCAGGGCCTGGGTTGGGACGTGCTGCTGCTTGGCGAAGAACTGGCATCCTTTGCATCACCGGACTAGGTCCTGAGCGTCAGCCATGGCGGTAGGCCAGTAGAATCCGGACCTAAAGGCCTTTCCCACCAGGTTAGCAGAGGCCGCGTGGTTGCCGCATTCTCCACCGTGGATTTCCTGCAAGAGCCTGAGGCCCTCAGACCTTAGGATGCACTTCATCAACACGCCATTGGAAGCGAACCTTCAGTAAAGCTCTGTGCCGATGACGACGTAATTGGCGCTACGCCTTGTGACCTTCTCACGCTCGACCTTGTCTTCAGGGACCCGGTGCTCCAGGATGTTGGCGATGATGTCGAGGTGCCAGTCATCTTCGGCTTCGGCCATGAGGATGTCACGGCTGCCCTGTGGGGGCACGTCGTCGGGCGCCGGGTCCGTGTCGTTGAGGAGCTTGATGGAGGGCTTGCACAGGTCTTGAATGAACACGCCGGCTGGAACCAGCGCGTGCTTGGAGCCCAGCTTGGACAGGACGTCTGCTGCCACGTTGTTGTCATGGCAGACGTGGTGGAATTCTAGACCTTCGAAGTGAGCCTCAAGCTTCCGGACCTCGGCGCAGTAGGCGTCCATCATGTCCTTCTTGATGTCGCACATCTTGTTGACCTGGTCGATGACGACCTTGGAGTCACCGTAGGCAATGAGCCGCTTAATCCCCAGGGAGACGGCGATGCGCAACCCATGGATCAGGGCCTCGTACTCGGCACTGTTATTGGATGCCTTGTAGTGAATCTGCAGGACGTACTTCAGGTGATCGCCTTGGGGGGAGATGAAGAGTACGCCTACACCCACTCCTTCGAGGTTTAGGGAACCGTCAAAGTACATCTTCTAGTGCTCAGGTTTTTCCGCCGGCAGAGGTTGCTGGGTCTCTGTCCACTCAGAGACGAAGTCCGCGATGACTTGCAACTTGATGGCCTGTCGTGGGCGAGTTCTAACCCGCCTAGTTCGATTGACCACTTGACGATGCGTCCCGTGGTGTCGCGGCTACGCAGGATCTCTCCCAGGGGGAAGTCGAGACGACCTTGATGTTTGCACCTGGAAGTAGTGCCGGAGCTTGCGCGTAGTGACGTGGAGTGCGTACAGCATCTTCTGAGGCTGTGAATATCTGATCTTGCTGTCAGAGAGGACCTCACTGATGTAGTAGACGGGTCTCTGGACGGGGTAAGGTTGGCCTTCTTCAGGTCGCTCTGCCACCAGAACCGCGCTGACCACCTGGGTCGTCGTGGAGATGTAGAGCAGCAGGGTATCTTTTGGCACCGGGGGCACCATGACTAGGGCCGTCGTGAGGAAGGTCTTTAGGTCTTCTAGTGCCTGGTCAGCCTCGTCCATCCATACGAACTTGTCTGACTTTTATAGCAGCTTGAAGAAGGGGAGGCCTTTTTCTCCTAGCTTGCTGATGAAGCAACCTAGAGCGGCCATCATTCCTGTGAGCTTCATAACGTCTTTCTTCCCGGTAGGTCTTTTCATCTTGTGAATGGCGTCGACCTTGGTGGGATTCACCTCGATGCCCCGGTGGCTGACCATGAATCCTAGGAGCTTGCTGGATGGTACACCGAAGACACACTTCTCCGGATTGAGCTTCCAGCGATAGCGTCGGAGGTTGGCGAAGGTCTGGGCAAGGTTGGCGATGAGGTTGTCCTCCTCCCTTGTCTTGACAACTACGTCGTCGATGTAGGCCTCGACATTGTCGTCGATCTGAGACTCTAAGCACTTCTGGATGGCCTTCTGGTAGGCCGCTCCTGCGTTCTTAAGACCGAACGTCATGGCCGTGTAGCAGTAGATGCCGTGCGGCGTTATGAACGTCGTTTTGTCTTGGTCAGAGACCTTCAGGACTATCTGGTGATACCCTGAGTAGCAGTCTAGGAAGCATAGCAAGATGCTTCCGGCCGTGGAATCCACGACCTGGTCGATGCGCGGAAGAGGGAAGGGGTCTTTAGGGTAGTGCCTATTGAGATCGGTGTAGTCGATACACATTCTCCATTGACCGGTTTTCTTGGGTACAAGCACTGGGTTGGCGAGCCGAACCGGGTTTTTACATTCACAGATGAATCCGGCAGCTAGGAGCTTTATTATCTCTACCCTAATGACCTCCTTGCGATCCTTTGCAAAGCGGCGCAGCTTCTGCTTGACAGGCTTGGCCGTCTTGCTTACATCCAAGGAGTGCTCAGCCAGCTCCCTTGGAACACCAGGCATATCCGATGGGGTCCATGCGAATATGTCCGTGTTGTCCCGGAGAAAACTGGTGAGCGCGAGTTCCTATTTCTCCCCGAGGTTGTCACCAATGACCACCGTCTTCTCCGGGTCGGGCAGGTCGAGGCGGACCCTCTTTGTTGACAGCATGGCGTCCAGGGTGGTGTCGGTGCGTTGCTGCTCTGGGACGATTAGGTCGCTCGGAGCGACCTTCGCGGCCTCGACGATCATGACAGCCGAGGTGTCGACGCAGGCGTTTGTCGTGGCGATGTCCAGAGCCTCATTGTCGCACTTGAATGAGACTATGAGGTCGCCATAGACGGAGAGGACCCCGTTTGGGGCCGGCATCTTCAACACTAGGTAAGTGTAGTGCGGTATGGCCATGAACCTGGCCAGCATGGGGCGACCTAGGATCGCGTGGTAGGAGGACTTGAAGTCGGCGACCTCGAAGTTCAGGTACTCCGTGCGGAAATTGTCCTCCGTGCCAAAGGTTACGGGGAGGGAGACTCGACCCAGGGGGTAGGTCGCCTTGCCAGGGACGATGCCGAAGAAAGGCTCATCGCACGCTGTCAGCCTCTTGAAGTCGAAGTCCATCTTCTTCAAGGTCTCGACGAAGATGATGTTGAGCCCGCTCCCTCCATCGATGAG
The DNA here is from genome assembly GCA_036936925.1 of Cenchrus fungigraminus. Taxonomy (NCBI): domain Eukaryota; kingdom Viridiplantae; phylum Streptophyta; class Magnoliopsida; order Poales; family Poaceae; genus Cenchrus; species Cenchrus fungigraminus. The sequence goes on along the minus strand of CM072776.1, from coordinate 19,761,985 downwards.
GGTTTGGGGAAGCAGGGCTCCCTCCACTATCGGCTCGACCACCAGTGGGTAGGACCCTAGATCTGGGATGTGGACCCAGTGATCAGCCCTAGAGAACGTGATCGGCTGCTCAGACCAACGCAGAGGCTGCGACAGCTTGGTATGAATGAGGTGGATCTCGCGCTTGTCCTTGCGATATTGCCTTCTACTCACGTGAGACTTGAGGCCTCTGACGATCATATTGATCGATCGCTTGGCTTGCTGGAACGGGCCGTTGGGGTTGCCCGTCGCCGGTAGAGGAGGTAGGTCGCGCTCTTCGCGGCGATCCTCCGGCTGCTGCTCGTCGCGACGTCGCTCATCGCGGCGGCCGTCGTCGCCACGGCGGTTGTTGTTGTAGTGTCGTGAAGATGATCGATCGCTGTCACCTCTAGGTCGCTTGGGACCCTCGGGGGTATGGAACGCCCTCTTGAACTGCGTGCACTCGCGAACTGTGTGAGTGGCCCCCTCGTGGAACGCGCAGGGGCTGTCAAGTGCTGTATTGAATTCATCGACATTGAACGTCGAAGGACGACGTCCCTCCGCCACAAGCACCTCTGAAGGTCACTTACGTAGCTTGGACCTCGTGTCTCCGGCAGTGCCGGAAGTGCCCATGTCGCGCTTGGCGTCGTAGTCAAACTGGTTGACCAGCGCCTTGTCAGTGTCGATGAGCTTGTTGACGACGTCCATGAGGGCCGCGACGGTGGTGGCCCCAGACTCGTGGATCTTCTCAAAGATCTTGCGATCTCTGACGCCCTTCTTGTACCTTTCGACGACCTGGTCGTCCCTGACACCGACACAAGTGTTGCAGTTCTCAAAGAACAGGTTGGTATAGTCGCGGAGTTGCTCGTTGGGCTTCATGGGGACCCTCCCGAGGTTGAAGGCGTTCCCAGGGCGATTGTAGGTCGCCTGGAAGTTGGACGTGAAGGCCTGGGACAGGTCAGCCCAAGAGGTGATGCTGCCAGCCGGGAGGTTGTTGAGCCAGAGTGACGGTGCATCACCCATCACCAGCGGGAAGTACGCCACCATGCGGTGATGGCCATGTCGTTAGTGGCAGCTCCAGCTTGAGCACCACCTCTGCTCTGCGCAGGGGCGACGATCTAGGACTGGGGCTGGCGATCTGGATTTGGGACACCACCCTCCGGATGGCCGTAGTCCGCCTCGTACTGAGCACGACGCCTATTCTCGACGTCGTGGCGGTCGCGCTCCTCGCGCTCCATGATGCGATGAACGGCACCGGGGGAACCGTACTCGCGGTCGTACTCCACGCAGTGCCGTAGCTCCCGCTCTTCAAGCTCGCAGTGCCGCTGGTCGATGTTGCCGCGGGCGTCGCGAGCACGTCTGTTCTTGTCGAGGTTGGCGCGGAGGTCGCCGTCCTTTGCGCCGTTCGCCCGAGGCTGATCGGGGTTGTTTTGATCAACCTCCTCCTCGATGGTAGGGAGGTTGCTGCGCGCAGGTCGATTGGATCGGCTGCGCGAATGGCGGCTTGACGAAGATGCGACAGACTTGGCTGCCACGCTCTTTTCCTCTACCAGGGTCATGGCGACGCAAAGGTAGGCCATGGCCGCTTCCGCCTCGGCCGTGGGATCGGCTTGCTGCAGGCGCGCCATGGCAGCACCTAGGTTGGCCTAGGGGCTGTTGAACGTTGGTAGACCCGCTTCTTCGAACTCGAGACGTAGGTCTCGAGCGCAGGGAGGGACCGCGCGGCGCTACTCTTCTGCACGCCGCTGAGCGTGGTTGGCGTTTGCTTGGATCCGCCGCGCCTCCTCAGAATCTGTTGCACCGCGACGTGGCGGTTCGTTCTCAGAAACCACCAAGACCCGGCGAAAGATGAAACCTGAGTCGTTGGGGGAGACATGGACCCAGACCTTCTGGAACTGGCTGCCATCCAGAGACGTGGGAGCTTGTGTGGTACGGGGGTACGGTCCTGATTGATCTTCTTCCGCAGTCAGCAGCCACGGAGGGTGTGCCGTACACCCATGTGGTAGGTGCATGGTACGTCGAGCGGATCGCGGTGTGCGCAGAGCTCGGACTTGAGGTCACCAGACGGCCGCTGCCGCCCAGATTGGATCTGGGAGGACTTGATTGCCTGGCGAGCGTAGACGTCGTGGGGTGGTCATAGACCAAAGAGGAAGGTCTCATGGCGCGACGCCATCTGCGTTGAGCGCTGGGCTCTCTCGCAGATCTGGAGGGTGTCCTCCATCATACCGATGACGCGCTCCATTCCCTGAACAATGTCATAGGGTTTGGGCGGGTGGTTCTCTGACGCTAGATCGGAAACAGGGGTGGCAACAGGTGCCGTCACGATCTTTGCAGTGGCCACCGGAATGGTCGAGGTCGCCGTGGAGGAGCCAAAGCAGATCTCCACGGGGTTGGCGAGGATGTCCGCCATGCTTGCCGGGAAAACGACACCAGATCGGGCCACCATGCTGCACAGCGAGTTCCCGATCTCCCCTACCTGGCACGCCAACTGTCAGGGGTTGAGACCTGGACAGATCCGCAAGGGGGCGACCTAAGCGGTTGTAGGTTAATTGGAGGGGATCAGGAACTAAGAGCGTAGGTGGTAGTTCACGTGTGGAACTCGGAACGCGGCAAGAATGGCGATGAACACGGAGGTTTAGACTGGTTCGGGCCTCCGGAGAGTAAAACCCTACATCCAGTGTGAGGTGGAATTATGCGTGGAAGGGAAGTCCCCTCGAATGGAGCTCTAGGCCGCCTTATATGGTCAACGGGCTAGGGCTTCCATTCGAGGTCGGTGGACCCTGATCGGGGTCGGTTACAAATTAGGAAGGCCATCTGCCTTGATTACAGGGGAAATCCCGCGATCTGCGGACCTACAGGCGGTGCTAAGCCACGACCTAGCAGCGTGCCTTGCGCCCCAAGCCCGGTGGATCCTCCGGGATCTGGATAAGGTCTTCCGGAGTCTTCCAAGGTCGTCGGGGTTGTAGATAAGGCCTCCGGGCCCACTTGCAGGTCGGTGGGGCTTCTGGCAGGTCGGGTCCACTTGACAGGGACCTCTAGGACCCTGGTCGGTGGGGACCCATGGGTACCTATGTCTCATACACCATGTCCTGGCTCGACCTTGGTTTTGAGGCTCAGCCAAGAAACCGTCCACGACTTCGTCTCGTTGTTCTTGCCACCATGCGACCCGCACTTGACCGCGCTGGCCACCGGGTCCCTCAAACCAAGCCTACTTGTCTGCTCCACACCCGGAGGCCTCACCAGCATCGACCGTTCGCGCTTGTTCTTCACCTGCACCAGCACCAATCAAGCCGCATCCTGCACCTGCAATACTTAGCCAAGAGTCAGTCCACACAACGTTGTCAATCACTCATCACACCAGGAAGCGACCATGCACCGGTCCTCGAACCACACAGGCTCTCAGACCTGCTCCAAGTTAACAAACATAACACCTTCTTTGTTTTCAATTGCAAATGATCTCAATCCTTACCTCTTGTTCTTGTACTTGTTTCAGCAGGCCAAAGGGTCAACATCTGAAGTCGCTCTTGTTCAGACCTGCTCCAAGGTAACAAACTTAACACCTTTGTTTCCTTAGTTCGAATCAATTACAAGGTCCTAATCTGACTTGGGATCCACTGTTGCTAGATGGAAGCTACCAAATCAATGATGCTTCTTCTCGAACAAATTAAAATAGAGGCAGCCGAGTACTCAAGAATGGGTACCAAATCCTTATGTAGTAGTGTTAATGAAGAGCGAGTTGACGCTCCCAATCAGGATGGGGTACAACTTCGACAACAGTTTGTTGCTCACCAGAAAGAGTTATGTAGCTTAAAAAAGAAGACTGAAGAATCAAAATCAACTCTTAAATTGCAGTCGGCTCAGATTAAGAGGTTGCAGAAGCTAACCGAAGATAGTGAGGACCTCCCTCATCTACTGCTTAGTAGTAAAAGACGAAGAGGTTAAGATCATTAGATCAAATCTCTACTGTCTCTTGTGATTATGACCTGGATATAGCTTTGTTAATCTATGTTCCTTGTGATACTGTTATCTTGTAATAGTTTATGATATGTGATGAACAATATGGTCGTGCTTGATAGTAAACAATAGTTTGCTTTATTGTATGAAGAAATATGTGCTGATTACTATTTTGCCAACCAGATCGGAATTATTCTAAAAAAGATCAGAATTGAAATGAAATCCATTAATATAGATGCATGATTAGTTAATTTTCTGTTGTCCTTCAGTGGGCTTAGCCCACTTTTAATTGGGCCAAAAGTCAATTCTTTTCAAATTAACGTGACACATAAGGCCACAACAATGTGCACACCTGTTGGACTCGACCCAACAAAAAGGGCCCACCCTAATCAAATTTCATTTAAAAAAGCTACAAATGGGCCCAACAAAATCTTTTTTGGGCTATATGAACAACGCCAGCCTACGGGAACAATGTTGGGCTCAGCCCAGCTACAAATGGGCCAAATTCGTTTTATGACGCCAACAGTTTGTGTGACAACTGAGGACCGGAGCGTCCGAGGACCGGTGGATGGTCGCTCCTCAGTGTGATGAGTGATTGACAACGTGGTGTGGACTGACTCTTGGTCGAGTATTATAGGTGCAGGTTGCGGCTTGAATTGCGTTGGTGCAGGTGAAGAGCGGGCGCGAATGGTCTATGCCTTGCGGGGCCTCCAAGGAGTGGAGAGACAAGTAGGCTCGGCTCAAGGGACCCGGTGGCCAACGGGGTCAAGTGCGGGTCGCATGGTGGCAAGAAAAGCAAGATGAAGTCGTCGATCGGAGCAGGTGTAGGGTAGCGGCTCACAACTGGAGTCTACACGCGAGGTTTGCGGCGGTTCACCACAAAACCGTCGGGTTACTTGGTTGAGCCACAAAACCAAGACCGGAGGCTCGGCGGGCGGAGACGGGATCCGGGCGTGCCGAGAAGCTTCGATGCCGGCAGACACGTGGCGGGATCACAGGGCTTGCGTCGGGGGGACGCGGACTGCGGCAACAGCGTGGCCGTGCGATGAAGAGGAGTGCTACTTGACCTATTTGCCCCTGAGGGGTTTGTATCTCAACTTAAATGCTAGGGGTAGCTTGGTCATTCACCCAACCCAGAGGAACTCATATATATTAGCTCTAGGGTTTCTGAGCAAACCATCCATCTGGACTGCTTCCCATTTCTCTGCTCCATAGGTTTAGATTTTCTTCAGCGTTTTGTAGAGAATCTGATCTCCGAGTGTATGGAAGCTTTCATGGTTGCGTTGATTTCCTTCTTGTAGCTCGTGTGATTTTCGTATCTTTTTCGAGCTATTTTCATTGGTTTTTCGTGCGCGGCTTGTTCCTTCAGTTCTGACGTGTTTGGGTTCGGATTTTCTTGTGGGGATCATGGATAGATGCCTTGTGCATCTTCGTGCTTGATCTTGACCCCTCAAACTCCGAATGTGGCCTTGGATTTGAGGATTTCGATTGGAACCCTAGCTTTTTGGTAGAGCTCGGTTGCGATTTGATTCACGGCGATTTAGTTCGTTTGAGGTCTCAAGTTTTGGGGTATAGCATCCCCTAGGGACACTTCACATCTCCCCCAAATCTTGTCTCAAGAGTTTAAGCCGTTTGGGAGATCCATGAATGGATAGGAGAGGTTGACTTCTTGTTTTCGGGCTCGAGCTGCTCTGTCCGCACCTGGCGGACAGTCCGCCTGGTAGGTGCAGACAGTCCGCAAGGCCCGGTGTTCGTCCAGTTCGTCGCTTGTTCTTGCGCGTTCGTGGTTTGATCCGTCGGGAAAGTTGCTTTTTGTTGCAAGGGGTTTGCGCACCATCCGCCCGCTTGTCTCGGACCGTCCGCACGGTACAAGTTGCACACGGACCGTCTGAGGGTAGGGTACGGACAGTCCGAATTTCGAGGGGTGCATACTAGAGGTTCGGCACTCTTTTGCGGACCGTCCGCCCCTGACTCGCGGACCGTCCGCCAGGCACACGCGGACCGTCCGACTGGTCACCTCGGACTGTCTGCCCAGGACTTCGCAGATTCCCTAAGTCCTTCGCTTCTTGAGTTGCGCTTCCGTGTTGCTTTTGATTGGGGATTGTTCCTAGGGTTGGTAGGTCCGTTGTGACTACGTGACCTTGGCAAACTCGTGTGGGAATCCACAATTGTTGTTTTGGGGCATAGGCCAAGTTCATCCTCCGGGAAGAATTTTTATCGGCTCCCATTCACTCCCCCCCTCTCTGGTCGCCTAATCGGTCCTTCAACAACCCGCCCGAGAAAATACCGTACTATCACCTAAACCAATCCACTTTGGTCATAAAGCGATAATAAAGTATCATCCCGTCGTAAGTTGTCCGGTCAAGCCCGGTGAAATCACTTACAAAACAACAAAAGATCAAACATATGCATTAAAACTCACATGAAGGCGAGTCCAGAGTACATTACACAAATTAAATCCAAATTTACCCCGAAGGGTTTAATTATTACAAACAATGGTTCATGACATTATAAGTAAAGGTTCAGAGTTTGAAAACGGCGGAAATTAAACTAGCGATACGATAAACATCATAGGAGGACATCCATGATGTAATCACTCGTCGTCATCCACCCATTTTAGCTCCCAGCCAGGTGGAATCTCTCCAGGCCAAACAACTTTACCTGAAAGCAAGGCTGAGTATACTAATACTCAGCAAGACTTAACCGTCTGAAAAATTAAATTACCTCTAGACATGCAAGGCATTTGGCTAGTGGGTTTGTTTTGCCAAAAGCAACTAAGATCATGGATCCTTACTTTCAATATTTTAGCTCAAATTCTAGTGGAATAATCATTACTAAATAAGCAAACTATTGCATACAAGAGTTGTGCAATACAATTAATAAAGCATCAATATTCACATAGTTCCATCATTAAGGGATATGATGGCCAGTTGATTAAGCAGTCTCAGATAACGGTGAGAGGCCGACAATCGATCGATTAATAACCTTGCAAGGTGGACCTAAACATACGAAAGAGTGCCCTCACAAAGTGTTCACCAACCAAGCGGTTCCTAGAAATCTTCGGTTTGGAATAAAAGGTTACAGTCTTAGGTACAAGGCTTATTTGGACTACGTAACACAGATCATCCAGCCTCACACATGTACCACAAGTTGCGAGCCTGGGGACGCATCCCAAGATTAGTGAACGGTAAAATCCCTTACCGCCTCATTAAGGTACTAGGCTTACCGGTCCCATTCCTGACAAGTGCTTAGTACGTTCAAAAGCTTAGCCCACGAAAGCCACTGGACCAGAGCCCAAATCCCATGCTCTTACCACATGAGCAATCCATTTATAAAGATCTTATTATTCCAAAATAAGAACATATTCTCGCGAGTGACGAACATCACTCGACTTTTACCGAGTCCTATAGCATAGCAGATATCGACCTAGCATACTAGTAAGACAGAATAGGTACATAGGGATCATGCATCTAGGGTTTCATTCAACTCCTGAAGCGTAAATGCACAAACATAGCAAAGGTAGTTGCATAATTTTAAAAACAAGGGTTAATGACCCGGGACTTGCCTTCATCGAAAGGTTGGCCTTGGGCCCTTGTGGACCTTGGTCCAGGTCTTCATCTACTGCCACGTAGTGCACGTCCCCATTAGCTCCCTCGTCTCCTCCTTCCGGCACGAGCATATAGCTACCGTCGCGAAGATCTACACGAGGATGCATATGCAAGATTTAATTGGCAGTTTTAATTTAATTAATTACAAAGCACACATGACAACCATGGAGTTCAAGGGTTTGACCAAGGTTCTAGGGGTTTGACCAATGGTCAACTTGTGTGATTAGGCACTAATGACCATGTTGACTAGGGTTTTGAGGTTTTGGCCAAAGGTTGACCATAGTTTGACCACTGCCAAGGTGCTTGACTAGGGTTTTGACCGCAAATGTGTTGACTTGGTCAAAGGAGGTGATTAGCACTAATTAGTACTAGTTAAAAATCTGGGGCGTCACAGCCTACCCCCCTTAAAAAGAATCTCGTCCCGAGATTCGGAATTCCAAAGACAAAGGTAGGGAAGGGTGGTTTTCTAAGATTTCCAAAATAACTTTGGGGTGCGACCAGGATGTGATTACAGGTCAAAAGTCCCCCATCCTCGGTCGAGGTAGTTCATAAGAACAGTCTAGGGTGGCGAAATGATAGAGGCATTCGCAAGGAATTGCTTACAAATAATAGATAGGAAATGTATGGAAGACAAGTTAGTATAGGAATTTTCAGTTTCATCTTGCTCACTCGTTATTTAACTTGTGAATTTTTGGTGATGTCACCCCTTACATTAATGGTGAAATGGTTTCAAAAGTTGGGATGTGATGCACATGTTTATGAATGCATGATGCACATGCTCATGTGGTATGGTGCTTACGGTGCATGTTAGCATCACCCAGTTACCCCCGGAATGAATCAGTGATAGAGAAGACAACATAGAATTTGAGATTAGGATATGTGGTGAGTCGCATTCTCACAACCAAGATACCTAGCGCTCTCCTAGTGATAATCACATGGCTGCAGCACACATGATGCCCTAGGTTCCGCCGAGGCACCTTTGGTTATGGAACAACAACATCACCAACCAAAGCGAGGATATAGTAGAAAGATTTAACCCTCGGTGCATATGCAAGTCAGTCCATCCCAAGATCCCAAATATGTATGTTGTGCAATGCATTCCCATCCTCATGAATTATGTTATTAAGGGTGCAACATATGCATGATGTCAATGCATAACAAAAGATTTTGACACTTTTTCTCCATGTTTTACTTATTCAAATCTTCATGAGCAAGATCAAGAGGAAGGAGTTTAAGATTGAAAACTCGAGAATGATCAGGCAAGAATGGCATTATCAAGGAATTGCTTAGCGCATCCAAATGCATAAACACAAGGGTGGAATTGATACATGTCAGTGGAGATACCACAATTCCATGGACAGGGGAAGGTTATGATTTAAGATTGAGCTCTGTAGATCAAGACATTATCCAAAAGATATGGAAAAACAGAAAAAGTTCTTTTCTCATGCTGGGCAAAAACCGGGGTAGTCATGTGTACAAAGGTACAATTGTATGTTAGAACTCGAAAAAAGCATACATACAAAAATGACGCAACGTCCCGGCAGTTTTGAACAAAATTCATAACTCAAAAACCAGGGCCCCAAAAATTCCCAACTTTTTTTCTATCAACTCAGAAAGATCATAATACCCATTTTTGGTATTCAAAGGTTGCTCTAGATCAGCTAGGAAGAAGGTGAAACTAAGCGAGATTCGGAGTGAGGTACCCAGGACAAACAGCAACACCTATGGTTACTAAAAAGAGCATAACTTGAGTTCTATACACCCTATGATCATGAAATTTTGCAAGCAAAAACTATGTTAGATATGGAGCAACTTTGGTATAGATCATCTAGTCAAATTAGTTTTAGAACAGGGGGTAACATTTCAAGCAGTCAACCACACTAGGTTTTCGGACAGCAACACATCTATTCATGAGAGGCTATGGAAGGAATTACAAACTAGCAATATTTCACTTAAAGAGCACAGAAGACATGTATGGGGTTCAGTTTTAAGTTTCCACATTTGTTAACATGATGCATGATGTCCTATTCGTCCTCACAAGGTGATCAAGCCAATAATCGTAGTTAGTTCCGGTGCCAAGGGTTTGTACGTTTCTCCCTATAATAACTAGTCGAGAAGTACTCGATTCTCACTTAGTGACTTACGAAACGTTGTTAGTGAACCTGCAGAAAAGAAGTTTCTGTGCCAGCACTCACAGAAGTGTCCACAAACATTACCGTTCACTATAGTAATGGCACCCATGCGTTTAGCGCTGCATGGATAGTGTCCAACCTCAGACACCCTCCATTTGAAAGGAGTGTATCCTTGCCTCGCATATTCGTATTGCGGAACGCACACGTATGGGAAAATGTGGCGGCATCACATCACATGACATGTTCATCTTGAATAGAACATGCCATCCTTCGTATGCTTTACATACGGAAAGCGCACGTATAAAACACGTGGGCATCCAACCGAGAAGATAGGATTTGTGGAATGGATTGCCCTATCGACCCTCGCATACTCGTGATGCGGCACGGCACACGTATAAAACACGTGGCTTAGGAATTGCTGGAAGTTAGTAAAATAAATCATAGATTTTTAAGCCACCTAAAAGTACCCAAAAATTCCCTCTAGGGCATCTCAGTCTATTTCCATCCTTAACTTTCCAACGTATTTTGCAAATACAACCAATGTTGGCAAATTTTATTCAAAAACAAGTGATTAAGTTTGTTAATTAAACTCTGGTGCATATTAATTGCTCTAATGCCAGCTGTGACAACCCGTCCGAGAAAATACCGTACTATCACCTAAACCAATCCACTTTGGTCATTAAGCGATAATAAAGTATCATCCCGTCGTAAGTTGTCGGGTGAAGCCCGGTGAAATCACTTACATAACAACAAAGGATAACATACGCATTAAAACTCACACGAAGGCGAGTCCAGAGTACATTACACAAATTAAATCCAAATTTACCCCTAAGGGTTTGATTATTACAAACCATGGTTCATGACATGATAAGTAAAGGTTCAGAGTTCGAAAACAGCAGAAATTAAACTAGCGATACGATAAACATTATAGGAGGTCATCCATGATGTATTCACTCGTCGTCATCCACCCATTCCAGCTCCCACTGGGTGGAATCTCTCCAGGACAAACAACTTTACCTGAAAGAAACATTTATAAAGCAAGGCTAAGTATACTAATACTCAACAAGACTTAACCGTGCAAAAAATTAAATTACCTCTACATGCATGGCTTTTGGCTAGTGGGTTTGTTTTGCCAAGAAGCAACTAAGATCATGGATCCTTACTTTCAATATTTTAGCTCAAATTCTAGTGGAATATTCATTACTAAATTAGCAAACTATTGCAAACAAGAGTTGTGCAATACAATTAATAAAGCATCAATATTCACATAGTTCCATCATTAAGGGATATCATGGCCAGTTGATTAAGCAGTCTCAGGTAACGGTGAGAGGCCGACGATCGATCGATTAATTACTTTGCAAGGTGGACCTAAACACACGGAAGAGTGCCATCACAAAGAGTTCATCAACCAGGCGGTTCCCAGAATTCATTGGTTTGGGATAAAAGGTTACAGTGTTAGGTACAAGGCTTATCTAGACTACGTAACACAGATCATCCAACCTCACACATGTACCACAAGTTGCTAGCCTGGGGACGCATCCCAAGATTAGTGAACAGTAAAATCCCTTACCACCTCCTTAAGGTACTAGGCTTACCGGTCCCATTCCCGACAAGTGCTTAGTACATTCAAAAGATTAGCCCACGAAAGCCACTGGACCGAAGCCCAAATCCCATGCTCTTACCACATAAGCAATCCATTTATAAAGATCATATGATTCCAACATAAGAACCTATTCTTGCGAGTGACGAACATCACTCGACTTTTACCGAGTCCTATAGCATAGCAGCTATCGACCTAGCATACTAGTAAAAGAGCATAGGTACCTAGGGATCATGCATCTAGGGTTTCATTCAACTCCTGAAATGTAAATGCACAAACATAGCAAAAGTAGTTGCATAATTTTAAAAAGAAGGGTTAATGATTTGGGGCATGCCTTTGTCGGCAAGGTTGGCCTCGGGCCCTTCTGGACTTTGGTGCAGGTCTTGATCTACTGCCATGTAGTGCACGTCCCCGTCAGCTCTCTCGTCTCCTCCTTTAGGCACGAGGGTATAGCTACTGTCGGGAAGATTTACACGAGGATGCATATGTAAGATTTAATTGGCAGTTTTAATTTAATTAATTAGAAAACACACATGATAACCATGGAGTTCAAGGGTTTGACCAAGGTTCTAGGGGTTTGACCAATGGTCAACTTGTGTGATTAGGCACTGAGGACCATGCTTGACTAGGGTTTTGACCGCTAATGAGTGTTGACTTGGTCAAAGGAGGTGATTAGCACTAATTAGTACTAGTAAAAAATCTGGAGCGTCATAGTTTGTCACAATTGGCACGCCACATCGGATGCCATATCAGATTATGTCCAGCATGGCAAAGCTGCAGGAACGAAGTTATGATGCTTTGTATTGACGATTTTGCACGCGTCATTAAACTCATGACGCCGCGAAATAAGGTCTCGTCAATAATCGTGGTTTATGATGCTCGATTAATGACAGAGACTTTTCGTAACAACCGGCGTCATTAATCACAGCTTATGATGAGAAACGCCCTTTTTTGTGTCACTAGTCGGCACATTTCTTGTAGTGTCATGATCTCGTAGCCAGGAGGTGGCACATAAACCACCCTCTCATTGCCGCCAGAATCTACCATTCCTACCACGAGCCGTTGCAGATCTGCGCATAGGAAAAGTTGAGAGTCTTTGCAAAGGTAGTGAAGCATTTCGCCTGCGAATTACTGATGTATATTAAAGATTCACCTGACACAACCACAACGAAAGTGTTTCCTGTTAAAATGACACAACCAAGAAGTGCTGCAGTGGTAAACAATGAAGTCTTGTTCCTATAGGTCTCTAGTTCGAACCCTTGCAATGGCAAATTGTTTTTGCAACATTTCGTGATCTGGCCTCTGCTGACCTAGTGAAAATGCTTACATGTGGAACCCTAGAAAATTTAATGACGACTTGGAACACTCTAATTTGGAAAGAATGCTTACATGTGGGACCCTACTGAATTTTATGACGACTTGGAACACTTTGTTTTTAAAATAATGCTTACATGTGGGACCGATGTTGATTTATGACGTTTTTTCAGAACTTATGGCGTCACAAAACAGCATGGAACAGGGAATGCCCGGCTACAATACCAACTGTAATGATGAAAGTTTTTTTGTCACTAAATTTGAGCGGAAGTGAAATATTATGACGAGATTAGCCAGGAACGTCATAAATCAATGACGCTAAAATGTGGTTGCGTCACTAGTCAACAATTTTCTTGTAGTGTCTTCTCTACCGCTGAAGAGACCTAGTAGATCTGCAGCGGAAGTAGCAACGGTGACCTCGCTACCGACGACGCCTTCCTCTGCTACGAGCGGTCGGCTTCCTCTGCTACGAGCTCCAGCCTTCCTCTGCTATGAGTGGCGGCCTTCCTCGGCAACGTCCTTGAAGTTGCAAGATGGTTCAAACCCCTTGCTTCGGTGGCTATCCCCAAGGCTCACCCTGGCAGCCGCGGATTTGCAACAGTTGCGAAGAACATCGTGTTCAAGGTACAAGTTCAGGCTGCTAAATCGAGACGGCATTCGCTCCTTCCTCCCTTCCTATTTACCAGGTCTGCGGTCTCCTCCTTGTATTGATCGATTCAATTAGATTGCTTCCCCATGCTCTTTGGTATTTTATAATGTTCTTTCATGTTTGGGTGATTGTGGATCTTCTGACCCTATCACAAGAGTTTGTTCGAAGTCATTTTATTGGAGGTTTGTAGAAATTTGTAGATGAAATTATTAAACTGCTTCTCCATGCTCTTTGCCATAGAATATTGTTGTTGCATGCTTGGGTGATTGTGGATCTTCTGTTCCCTATTGCAAAAGATCGTTCCAAGTCAACTTATTTGAGGTTCGTAGATATTAAAGGATGAAATTATTATATTGCTTACTCATGCTCTTTGGTTTTCCATATTTTTGTTGCATGCTTGGGTGATTACGGATTGGGTGTGATCGTTCATGTACCGCATTGAACTTAATAGATGAAATTGCTGCCGATTGTGAATGATCTCAACTCTAATCTCTTGTTCTTGTACTTGTTTCAGCGGGCAAAAGGGTTAATGTCTGTAGTTGCTCCTCTTGAGACATGCTCCAAGGTAACAAACTTAACACCTTCTTTGTTTCTGATTGTGAATGATATCAACCCTTACCTCTTATTCCTGTACTTGTTTCAGTGGGCCAAATGGTCAACATCTGTAGTCGCTCCTGTTCAGACCTGCTCCAAGGTAACAAACTTAACACCTTTGTTTCCTTAGTTCGAATCAATTACAAGATTCTAATCTGACTTGGGATCCACTGTTGCACACTTGTTTGTGGGAATTTGTAGTTGAGTACACTCACATGTTTGAGAGGGTGTTTGGATCCATGTAGTCCCCTTACGAAAGTTTAGTCGGACTAAATCATTTTAGTCAACCCTTGTTTGAAGGGTGACTAAAATTAGTCAGCATTAATTGTTCTCTCTCCCTCTCCTTTTCTCTCCTCTCTCGTGGCAATTAATAAGGAGAGAGAGACATTTTAGTCACCTATAGTTCACTACGGGAAACTCCCGCTTTGCAGTGCGTCCGAAACATTGCCGTGCGCATTTTTTCGGGCGCACGACAAATAGAAGCTTTGTCGTGCGGCTTTTTCACGGTGCACGGCGAAAAAAAACGCTTGGCAAAAAAATAGTTTGCCATGCATTTTACCCTTGGCGCACGGCAAACAAATAGTTTGCTGTGCATTTTTCCCATGGCGCACGGCAAACATTTTTTTTCCCACCAAACGTTACCACCGCTAGCATGTTCGTTGCATTTTCCGTGCAATAGGACAAGGCGCACGGCAAAGGCATTCCCTTTGCCGTGCGCCGTAGGAAAACGCACGGCAAACATATGGCGCACGGCAAACATATGGCGCACGACAAACATACGTGCGTTTTCCTATGACGCACGACAAAGTAGTTTTTAAAAAATTGATTTTTGTACTTCTTTTTATTTCTCCACTACAAAAACATTATTTTGAACTCTATATTTCAATTTTATACATGTCTTGATAAATTTACTATTTTTAACAATTATCTGCACTTAAAGAATTTTTGTCATATATGTCAAATTTGAACTGCAAGTGCGTAAAGTAATAGAGTAAAGTTTATGGAAAAATGATATTCATGTAATTGAATCATTTTTAATATCTAATATATGAAATTAGATGAAAGTTTGAACATTTTGTTCGCGAATCATGAAAATCCACATGCTGTTGCAATGTTTTTTAATTATATAAAACGCAAATAAGGTTTGAAAATTATGAGATTCGTCAAGGGTTCATGATATCTTATGTGAAGCTTGAGATAAATCATATACAGTGTTTTGAGCAAGTCGTCATGGATGGTGTTTAGAAATCAAAGTATCTCACTAGAAATTTCAGAGTGTTGATAGCCACTTGATTAGGTTTGTTGCCATAGTAAAGTTCAAATTTGAATTTGAATTCAAAGGTTTTTCTGTAGGTAATATAAAACATAAGTTGTTCTATGTAAAATTTAGTACAATTTTGAGTTCATTTGCTATATTTCACTAATTAATTGCATTTGAAGTAATTTTTTGAATCAAGTCAATTTTGAAGGATGCGGTTAAGTTTGAAGTGAAAGTGACCGTCACATTTGAATTAGAATATGAAAGTTTTTTTACTCTTCACATACAACATGTTGTACTCCATGTTAAAATTTACTATATTTTCGAATTTATTTGCAATACTTAACTAAAGAAATGGCTTTGATGAAATTTTTTGAAATTTTTTTTTTGCCATGGGTGGGCGCACGGCAAACCCATTTTGGGCCAGCTGGCCAATTAATCTGTCGGCCCAAAACAGCCCACGGCCTCCGCCAGCTCTCAAGTTCTTGGGATAAGAATCTTCCCCGAATAGGGGCCCACAGCTAGAGTAAACAATGCTAAAGAAAAGCAAGAGACACCGAAGAACAAGAAACGTAAACCAGGCTGAGTGTAATGTAACCCAGCCTCCTTCCAATTGCCCCTTCTCCATTCCTGATGGGTCCTTTTTATAGGTCCGTAACAATTACACTTTACATCCCATGCCATCGCTTTTTCACATTGTGCGAAGCATCTCAGGGGCATTTTGATAACTTCACAGGGCCCGTACTCACACAATTTACAGATGTTCACTTTACACCCTGTCGGCCTACGTGTCGGCTCCTGTGGCACACTGATCTTTGGTTACGCTTCTTCTTCTTCGCCGAAGCTTCTCCTGCCTCTTCTTCGGGCACCTTTCCTCGCCTGTCTTCGGGGCCACTTCGATGCTTGGCCTCTTCGCGCCTCTCCCACAGACTTCGCTCCGTGCTCAATTCTTCAATCTTGTCGCGGGTTGTTTCTCGAACGAACGCCTCGCACCCCTTCTCCTGACATGGCTTCTTTGCGTCCCATCTTCGCACGGACACAGAATACTTCGTGGCAACTGCTTCTCATCATCTTCGGGAGTTGGCGCCATCTGACTAAGCGAAGATCCCGTGCTTCTCCGGGCCTTCGCTTATCAATCTCCGATTTCAACCTAAATCAACCAAGGCAAGCACAAGTACGAGGCCCGCTCTTCTCCGATGAGCCGAAGACGAAGGGAAGGGGTTAGCAACGAAATATCTTCCCCAACACAAGTATTTAACTCCCTCCCCCACAGCACCAAACCCTGACCGCTCCTCTCCCCTCCCTCCGGCCGCCACTAGCCCTCTCCCTCCCCCTCAGATCCCGTCGCATCTCCCTTCCCCTCAGATCCCGTTGTCGGACTCCGCCACCCTCAGCTCCTCTCCGTCCCGGTCGCCAACCCTCTTCGTCGCGCGGTGGTCGACGCCACCACCACCGGCGCGAGTGTGCCAAGCGCGGAGGGCAAGGTCGAGGTGACAGGGCACGAGTGCACGGCGCGCGCCTCGGCTCCTCCGGTGGCGGCGCGCGGTGGGCTTCCTCCACGCGCGCGGTGGGCTTCCTACCCCTGCGCGCGGTGGGCTTCGTCCTCCGACGGCGGCCGCGCCTCGGGTCCTCCGGCGACGGCGCGTAGTGGGCTTCCTCCCCTGGTGGCGTGCGGCGGCTTCCTTCTCCTCCTCCCCCACAGCGCAACATCCCCACTGCCGCGACGACCTCCACCGGGCGCGTCTGCCCTTCACTTGAGCGCGTGGTGGCGCGACCCCACGGCCGGATCTGATGGGGGTAGGGGCCGGGCAGCAGCATGGCGGCCGGCGCCGTCGCCTCCTCACCCCTACGCCCCACCTCCTCGTCCATGGCGCACGGAGGCCGGATCCGGGGCTGTGCACGGCGAGCACGGCCCCCTCGTCAAGGGTTTTGACGGCAGACGGCGGCGGGCATGGCGCGTGGAGGCCATCGCCGCCTCCCTCTCTCTCCCTCTTCGCCTCGGACGGCGATGGCAGCGCCCTGGTATTCCCCATGCTGTGGTGGCCTCCTCCCCAGACACGGAGCTAGACCGGCGGCGGCTGGCAACGACAGTGTGGTGGCGGTGGTCCGACCGGTAGTGGGTGCTGTAACGGCGGCGGCCGGTGGGGCAGCAGCTTTGGGCGGCGGTGGGGCCTCTGTTTGTTTATGTTTTATGAAATGTTTGTCGTGCGTGTGAGATGGCGCATGGCAAAGTTTGCCGTCTGCACTGTGTTCCGTTTGCTCTGTTTGTTACTTTTTGTTGTCGTGCGTCGTCTTTAACGCACGACAAAGATTCTTCACCGTGCGTGATCGAAGAAGGCGCACCGCAATGGGACTTTACGGTGCAAAAAGCTATTGTGCGCCCTTTGCCGTGCACCTCGATAGAAAACGCACGACAAAGCCTTTGCCGTGCGCTTTCTAACCTTTGTCGTGCGCCCGAGACGCACAGCAAAGCCCGTTTTTCTCGTAGTGGTTGGGTCACCCCTGACTAGAGACTAGACTAGTTTTAGTCACCTTTTGGTCCCTCGTGTTTGGAACTTTAGTCCCTAAGAGCAACTCCAAGAGACTAGGTATAGTTCTAGCTAAATTTGGAGTTTTAGAGCTCTGTAAAAAAATAGAAACCTTGCTCTTAGGTGGAGTAAACCAACAGCCTCTCTAAATTCTCACTGTATATATCAACACAGGCCACGTTTCATCTTCCTCACGAATCTTTGTTTATGCCTGTGAAGTGTGAACTGCTGGAACACGAACACCTGCATGGCCACTGCAAACCCCAGGACCCCAGCGGCGGGCGGCTCCCTAGGCGGAGCAGGCGGTGGTAGAGCTACTCCTCCGCGTTGAGCGCAGCGACGGTGTCGCACGCAGCCCAGATCTTGTCGAGCCCGTCATGGAGGACATGGATGCCCTTCAGCAAGCCTCGAGCTCTGCCTGCCCTCCAGCTCCGCCGCGGCCTCCATCTCGCCCGTGCCGCCGTCCTCCAGCTCTCCAGCACCCGTGCCACCACCCTCCTGCGCTTGGGTCGCTGGCATCCACAGGTGCCCCACGCCGGCGACATCCACCAGTACCACCAGGCCGCGCCCATGTGCAGGTCCTCGGCATCCTCACGGGCATCTCGCAGAAATCGTCACAGAGCACGAAGGTGGTCCGGGTCTCGGTGATGGCCACCAAGCTGAGGGAAGGGAAAAACAGCCGTAGTGGAAGGATTCAACATCCCTGCGCCAAGATCCAATGTCAACCGAGGGCGCGGCAGCCTGTACATGGTGTGCACGACGGGGGGACCTCGACGACTCCTAGACAGCGTGAGAGGCGCGGCTCCTGGACAGCGGGAGGGCGTACGGGATGGGTCGACGGCGCGAGGGCGGCATGTGTGAGACTTGGTAACCCTGGGTCCCCACCGACCAGGCTCACAGCCGTCCCTGACAAGTGGGTCCGGCCTACCAGAAGACCCGCCAACCTGACAGTGGGCCCAACCGACCTAGTTGGTGGCCCACACGACCTCCTGAAGAGCTTCCAGAAGATTCCCCAGGCGACCTTATCCAGAACGACCTCAAGACTTGGCGTATACGGCAAGACAACGGTGGATTCCGACAAAGGCAGATCGACGTATATGGCAAGTGTTGTAATCAAGTAGTCCTAGGTGTCCTGGTCGTAACCGACCAGGAGTCTGGGAACCGACCTTGTCCACTGGTCAATATAAGGCGGGCAAGGCGACCCCTTATAATCACGCAATCCTCAAGCAATCTACACTAACAACTGGACGCAGGGTTTTACTCTCCGGAGCCCTGAACTAGTATAAACTCGCCGTGTTCTCTGTGTTCCGGTGCTCGTGTGCAACCTTCGAGTTCTTAGCCCTAGATTTCACCCCGTCGAACAAATAAACCATCGGGGTTGACACCCCTGTGGGCTGTGCAGATCTAAACCTTTGACAGCATGGAAATACGACTCGAGCGTGGGGAAGAGGCGGCAGGCGGCAGTGCGCGGGAGGGGCGAGCAACGCGGGAAAGAGGCGTGGACTCGCGGAGCATGCGGGATGGGGAGATGACGAGCGGAGTCGGCTCGCTAAAGATGACGAGCAAGGTCCTGGTTTTTCCGAGACGGATGACGAAGCCAACATATACAGAGTCTGTTGGATTCTACTTTTTTGAGTTTTTTCAAAATTTTACAAAGTCAGGTGTTTTAAAAAAGTCTCTTGGAGTTGCTCTAAAGTGACTAAAATTAGTCGCACTTCTTCTAGTCAGGTGGATCCAAACACCCCCTGAGTATGACGTGCCTAAGTGATATGTGTTCGTGTGTGTATCATTCTTGTAATTGTTACAGATTGAACTGATGTGAATTAAATATAGTAGTTGCTCGAAAAAACAAACAATAACCGTGAAATTTACAAAGCAAGAAAATCTTCGGAAGATCTTAATTACCAGTGTAAAATGACTTACTTTGCAATTATCTGCCAAGTAGGGTATTTTACACGAGGGGGCTTAAATCAGACGATTGTCATGTTAAATTTTCGATACTCATAGCTAGTAAAAAAAAGTTAAATTTTCGGCATTAAATGCAAAACGCATATATTTCCAACTACTGTGAAAACATCCTTATGAAGCACTAAATTAAGTCTGGAGATAGGTCTTCTCCGGTCTGTATCCATTTTTATTTATATTGTAATATGGTGCCCATTATAACATGCAGATATGAAGATACAGTACTCGTGCACGGAGGTGTTGTAGCTTTGGTTTTGCGAATCAAGGGCAACAAGCTGCTGGGTAAGAACATTCCCGCCCCGGCAGGTTATTTTTTGGACAGTTCCGCTCTCCCTTGATATGATGATCACAAGGTTTGTTATCGTCGTTTGTAGATGCTTTTGCTTGTTCAGCAAGCTCAGCATGCTCCTTTTGTGCAGCCATCGTCGTTGGGGGCATCTCTGCAGTGCAATTGCTGATGATAACAAGCATGAGAACGGCACACATCACAATCTTCATTGCTCTCGGTAAACCTGATTAACCTGAGCATAGAATGTATGGATTCATCAGTAATAATGAGCTGATAATAATCTACATGTATGGATTCATCAGTAATAATGAGCTCATAATAATCTACAAGTTACTGATACGTCTTGTGACAGTAATTAACCATAATACTATATGAGCATGGATCATTAAGACCAATATACATAAAGATCTACATATTAAGAGGAGAATATAATATGTATGCACCAGCTACTGTGCTATAAAGTGGAAGAATCTATGAACAGGGGGAAAAACTTTGTATTCTGCCGCATACCAGAAGTTATGAAAGCTACTCGCTAACAATAATCTTTCGTTGGTTCAAAATTCACATTTGTGGTACGGTATTTATAGAAGGTGTAGCAATGCTTGAGTGAAGTACTTTTTGACGTGGTCCTTAGTAAATTGACACGAAATGTATTTGTGGGTCACAAACATTATCTCATGAATATGAAGTGATGGGTGTGATCAATTCTTGTCTACTCTCAAGAGACTAATGGAATAATTATGATTGAGTCAATTTACTGTGGATTTGGAAGATGATGCAAAGGAGCAATACAACATTTTGTCGTCTGAATGACGATATTGTTATAGATAGATATGCATGTAGTGTATTTCAGGAAAACAAAATTTATAAGGTTTGATCATTTCTATGAGCACAAGGAACATCTATCCACCCTGTTTAAAACGGGATTCCTTGGACTGTGATTTTTTCTACTTTTTCATTCCAAAAGCTTACACCATGAATTTTGTATAAACTAAGTTAACACCCATGCTGGTACAAGTTAACAAAAAAATTTAAATTATTGTTTTACACACAAATCATTATAGCTTCCTCCTGAGATAACTTTTTAAGGTCCATATGAATGGACAAGAAACGAGTGTATCTTTTATGAGGAAATTCCTTATTTCATGATAATTTAATTCTTTCCTTAACCCTGAACCCCCCCCCCTAAAATTAAACAATTTCGAACTTTTTGTTCCTTGTTTGATAATTCCATCACCCGTGTCAGTTAAGTCAGCCAAACAACCCGGGATAACTTGTTAAAGTTTATATCAGATCGACAAGAACAAGTGTACCTTTGATGAAATTCTTTATTTCATGATAATTTAATTCATCCTTAACCCTGAAAAGCCCCCCGTACAATTATAAATTTCATTCCTTATTTGATATTTCCATCACCTCAGTCAGTGAAGTCTGTGAAACAATCTCCAAAACTTTTTATAATGATAAGAAATGAAGAACCCATTCCCCCTAGTCTTCCCATCCATGATTGTCGAAGTCGTAGTCGGATTCTAATCATCAAAAGCCACCATCTACCTAGAAAGCATGTAGGTTATGTCTCTCAATAGCATCAAGCTAAGGAAACAAGGGAATTATGCTACATGCACGGATAAACCAATATGTGGCTGTTGAAGGTTATGCAGCAGCAGCAAACACGGATGCATCAAAGCAATATCCTTTCTGAGAACTACACCTAAAGTCAAGGAAGTCATCACAAATCACCAGATCCTTCTGTTGGTGGTTACTAAATGCCCATACAATAGAGGGTGGCTCTAGAACAAAGACACTTGCCCAAAGAGCTTCTAGGAGACTAAGTGGCTAGAATATTGTGTCTTCTAGGCTCCTTGGGCTCTTCCTTTTATAGGCCTAAGAGACTATGCCCTTGTTGGTTCAAGACCCTAATACCCTCGGTATGGCCTCCTAGGTGAGAGGTGAGGCGGGCCATTGAGGGCGATCTTTGGTCTTTTTCATCATCTCTTGTTGTATGAGTACATTATTTACTTAGGGCACACCTGGCGGGTAAATACAAAAAAGCTCTGTACTGGGCGGCGGGCGGACTCGTCCCTTCTTAGCGCTGACCCATGCCCTAGGTGTTTTGGGACCCTCATCCTGGTGCCTAGTTGCAGTTCTCCCGGCTCTTCTTTCTGCACTAGGGGGACTTGGAAGTCTCCTGGTCAGGAAGAACCTTGGGTCTCGGGACTCCTTGCTCACCGTCCTTCCATTTGAGAAACCCTTGTATGGATCGATGTCCCCCCAGGCCCCTTTGGGAGTTCTTACTACATCCGAGGAACCCTGGTCCTAGCTGGGGTTCTCCGTACTCTTCTTCTTTCGTAATCGAGGGAGGGAGAGGGCTAGGTCATCACTCCCTCCTTCTAGACTCAGGATCTGGAAGAGGGAAACCTTTGGGATCTTAGGAGTCGTAGGGGGTCTTCCGAAGGGAGTCCCCCCAGAATCTGATCTTGACACAATTCCCCAACAGTAGTCCTTTCTAGGGGCCTCATCATCTATCCCCTTAGAGGCTGGATCCCGAGACCTTATTCAGCATGAATGGTAATCAGGATTGTGGGGGACTTTTCAACCATGGAGTCGAGGTTCTCCTTGACCCTTCCCGTGACTTGTTCAGGTCATGCAGCCAGGCACAACATCCTCATTTGAGTCCTACTTGCTATGGCCAACTCGGCTAACAGGGGTCAGCTCAGCCCTCTGCTTTTGGTGGGATGCCCGCTAGTGGAACACATGGGCACCCCTCAGTGGGCGCATGCCGTAGGGCTGCACGTACTAAGCCAGTAGGGTGGGATAGAAGGTATACAAAGGCCTACCATGCTGGTTCCCTACTCCTTTCTACGCCCTCGGCCTCCTATCATCATGCTCTCTCCAGCTCGTCTTTCTCATCTCCTTTCGGATTTTATTTGCTCGTTCGACCCTTCTCCCTCCACACAGTCTTTCCGTAGGAAAACAAAACTTATAAAATTTGATCATTTCCATATTAGGGTAAAGAACATATATTCTCCCTTCGTTAAAAGCGGGTCCTTGTACTGAACTTTTCCTTTTCCTCCCAAATGCATAAACCATGAATTTTGTATAACCTTAGGTTAACACCCATTGTGGAATAAGTTTACCAAAATAAATTTTTAAGTTTTCATTTATTTTTGCACACAGATCATTATTGCTTCTCTCTAGGAAAACTTTTTAAGGTTTATATTGAATTGACAAGAAATGAGTGTATATTTATGAGGAAATTATTTATTTGATAATAATTCAATTCCATCCTTAACCCTAAAAAGCCCCGTCACCCCTAAAATTACACAATTTCCAACTTTCGTTCTGTAGGTGATATTTCGTCACATCTGTTAGCTAAGTTAGGGAAACAATCTCTAAATCACCTCAAAACATCACCAAAACTTTTTATAATGATAAAAACGAAGTTGAACCCATTGTTCTTTAAAACACCCAAGTGCCTTTAAAATTTTTAAATTGCAATCACCAGATTAGGTTACTTTTAGAAATATCTGAATTTTATGGTACCAATACACCTTTCACAAATTATAGGAAAATATTACATGAAATAATTTATAAAATCATTTTTGAGCACATGTTACATAGAGAATTATAAAGAATGGGAAATTTTAGAATAATACCATAATTCTCCATGTAAGTATGGTCGGAAATAATTTTATTAATGACATCTCATGCGAGGAATACTAGTTGTTCTTCCATAATTTTTAAAAACTATTCTGGTGCTATAAAACAAAAAATATGCTTCAAAAGTTGTTGAAATTGGTGAATTTTAATTTTAAAACTGCATAGGTTAAGGTTTACTTGCATGGTAATCTAGTGGTTATAGCTCATGACTAACACCTAGTAGATCTAGGTGTGACTTCTCATACTCATATGCATGAGAAGTCAATTAAAATGGATCTAGAATAAAAAAATTGTAAATAACTAGGTAGGGGCTTAAATTTCAAGCCCCTACATATTTCTAAGTCATCCAACTAATCGCGAATGATTGCCCTTATCACTCAGCTCATACTAATAAGGGCCATTGATTTGACTTTGGCAGACTAGAAAGATGGTCATCCGACTAATCATCAACTAAACATGACTAGTCATCCGCTTAGTTTGAGAACAACTAGGTTTGAGGGAGAGAAAATTGCAATTTTGAAAAACACATGGGCTTAGATTGTTTTGGGTTGGTATTTGGGCCTATTAGGTTTAAGGTATACATGTTGGTGTTTTGTGACACAACTAGTAAAATTTTGTCATGCTACTCTAAGGATCGATGGTAGCACACAAGACACAGGAAATTATACTGGTTCAGGCAAGAGCCATATGTCCAGTGTCATGGGTGGCGAGTTCATGTTTCTCTATTTGTGTGCTCGGATGGCTTACAAGGGGGGCACTCATAAGCATGTGCACATGTGAAGAAAGAGTTAGGGGTCCCCAAAGGAGCAGAAGCTCTATGGGTGGAGAAAGCTCGGCACATTTTATAGTCTTGAAAGACTGAGTACAAAAAGAGAGGAAAAAGGGAGTCCCTTGACTGTAGAGGTCAAGGAGTTCTACACATGGGCGGTCCTCGTTTGCTTGCTCTCTTGGGCATGTGGGGGACACCAATGGTGGTTCTTTCCATCATGGCGTCATTTTCAATGGTTTGGGTTTTCTTGAACCTAACACTACGTGAAAAACTCAAATAGGTCACGGAGCATTTGTAACAGGCTCTTAACACACGTTACATGGACCCACATCTGTAACGGTTGTTTTTTGGTGCCCGTTACCCATAAGCACGGCAGGCCGACCCCGGGGTTGTCCACCACAACGCCCGTGACCAATGAGGACTTACGGTAACAGGCTTCTTAAACACCAGTTACATGAATTCTTTGTAACGGACGCTAAAACGAGTCCATTATGAAAGTTAAACCTATCGGTAACGGGCTCTTAAAATCCATTACCGATCACTGCCCTATCGGTAACGGGCTCTTTAAGTCCATTACGGATCAATCTCGTATCAATAACCGGCTTTAGGGTCCGTTATTGATGACCATTTGACGCCTGTTACTAGACTCGGAGCTCAATAATTGAACTCCATTAGCACTCTTCACTGCCGTCAAGCAGGAGCACAGCGACAGGGGCGGCTCCTCTTCGCTGCGAAACCTCACTCTGTTGGCGGGGGCGGCAGGTGGGGCATTCTTCTCCTCGCTGCAGAACCTCCCTCTTGAGTTGCGGCAGTATGACTGCTTATTACCATCGGCCATCTCTGCGACGGAAACGAGAAAGGAGAAGGGGAGGGAAGGCAATGGAGACGAGGCAAGGTAGCATGGCAGAGTGGCAGGGGAGAGTGGCTTTAATTTGGTCAAACATTGGGAACAAATGAGCGGCGGATTAGCCAAACCATGTCTCCAACGTAAACTTAAAAGAGACCCGGATTAGCCAAACCGCGTCTCCAATGCATGGGGGTGGCGATCCTGCATATATAAAATCTATGCTACTATAATACAAAGGAGACACGAGTTTGTGAATCCGCGTCTCCTTTGTGTCTATCTTCATTGATAGGTCAGCTCAATCTCTCATGGCTTCCATTTCGACATACAGGCACAATCAACGCATATATGTTTTGAGACAAAACATACATCATAAGAGAGATAACTTGTCCACATAGATAAAGATAACTTGTCCATAGGAATAAAGATAATTATTACAAATAGTTAACTTGTCCATCTAGCTAGGCCTTAACTTGTCCATCACATTTTTACTATGGTCATGCCATCTGACCATACACATCAACACAAGCATGCCGCTTGAACATCAACAAAAGCATGGCTATATGACCCTACACATCAACAAGCTTGAACATCCTCATGCCCCATCAAGTTTGGCTCCTTTTGCAGCCTCTTCATATGCAACCAAAGTTTCTTGAAGCCCTTCAAGCGCATCTTCAATGGGCTTTGTTCAATCCTATACTATTGACGTTTGAAACACGTTTCACATTTCGATCCACAAGCGTACGGATCACGTATCGCCCTTCTTCACTCGGGGTAACCCAAGGTATCAATCCGTGGATCGAAAGAAAACTACCTAGGGTTCTCTAACTAATCTAACCAGTCTAACCCTATATGAGGTGTTGATTGCATAAGAGAGGTAAACCTAAAGGATATGAGTGGTAGCACTTAGGTTGATCATATCCACAAACATGGGCTAGGTAAAGCGCAACCAAAGGGGTAACTAGGCCTATCACCTTCTAGTTGTAGTTCCAGCTAAAGAGCAACAAATCAAGCATCTCATCAAATAGCATCCTTAAACTCCTACCTCCGGACTTCCTCCCGAAAACATTTAGCTTTCGAAACCTTCGTCCTGTGAGAGCCATGTGTGGTTCGAGGACCGGTGGATGGTCGCTTCCTGGTGTGATGAGTGATTGACAACATGGTGTGGACTGATTCTTGGCTAAGTATTGCAGGTGCAGGTTGCGGCTTGACTGGTGTTGGTGCAGGTGAAGAACAAGCGTGAAAGGTCATTGCTGGTGAGGCCTCCAGGTGTGGAGAAGACAAGTAGGCTTGGTTCGAGGGACCCGGTGGCCAGCGGAGTCAAGTGTGGGCCGCATGGTGGCAAGAACGGAGAGATGAAGTCATGGACGGTTTCTTGGTTGAGCCTCAAAACCAAGGTCGAGCCGGGACTACGTGGGAGCCGAGTCATGAGTGGTGATTGGCGGAGGCTACACCGAGTTCGCGGGGTTTCCAGTGGTTCACCAGAAAACCACTGGGTTCCTTGGTTGATCCACAAAGCCAAGACCGAAGACCGAAGATGGAGGTGCAGCAACATCGGACCGGTCTGACCGGTGGGTCTGACCGGTCTGACCGGTGTGCGACGACGCAGTCTGGAGACTTCGAAGCGGAGGACACACGTCGGGATCGCAAGGCTTGCGTCGAGACTAAGCAAGTTTGCGGTCGTTGGGCATCCGTCCGATGGTGCGAAGACAAAGATTCCAAAGTGCCCCTCGGGGGTGTGTATCCTAGTATTAGGCCTTAGGGGTAATTTAGTCTTTTGGCTAGCCTCCATATAACCCAAGTGGTGAGAGGATGGCAGCCATCTCTTGGAACCCTAGCTCATTTTGTTTTGCTATTTTCCTCTTCCATTTTGAGAGCTTCATGGTGAGATCTTGTGAGATGGAAGGATGATCGGGCAGAAGCTAGACCTTGTATGAACCTTCATGGTATGTATAGATGATTCGGTGTGGTTCCTCAAGGCTTGATTGTGTTCTTCCCGTTTTCCCTTTTTGGTGATTTTCGGAGCCTTTTCTTGGTGAATTTCTTGTGGTGGTTTTGAGACCTTTCTCTTTGGGATTTGGTGGGGGATGTATACATGAACCCTTCGTGGTTCTTTTCCCTTTGATTCCCCTCCCAAATCCGTGAGTAAAGGGGCTCAATTTTGGGGTTTTCTTGGCTCTAGGGTTAGAGGCGTTCTTGGTGGAAATCCTTCGATTCCTCTCATTCTAGCAAGTTTTGGAGGACCAAATCTTGGCTATGGAGTACCTATGAGGTGTTCCTACTATCCCCAAAGTCTTGTGCGAATCTGTGGAGCGAATCGGGAGATCGGGAGTTGGATTTGGGGGAGTTGACCCGCGGGCGCTGTTCATCCCGAGCTGCCCAGGCGTGACCGGTCTGACCGGTGCTCTTGACCGGTCTGACCGATGTAAGCCTTTGTGGGATTTGCCTCGGGTGAACTGCCTGGTTCGTGTGTCTTTGGGCTGAGTTGTTGCTGGTCAGTTCTTGGTAGATTTCGAGGAGTTTTGCTAGGCTTTGTGAAGGGTTTTCTTCCTCTGCAGTTTGAGTTTTGGAGGTGCCTTTTGTTCCAGGGCCTAGAGAAGTCACTGAGGCTTCCTGAAACTTTGTTGTGCACTTGTTGTGCGTCACCAGCCTGACCGGTAGAGTCCACCGGTCTGACCGGTGCCATCGATCTGACCGGCAGGAGCCATTGGTCTGACCTGTGTGGCACAGACAGTAGGCTGTGCAGTTTTCCACTGCGTGTTTGGAGCGTTTGGTTTGTTTGGTTGAGTTGTTAGTTCCTAGGACCAGTAGCACTCTAGTGGCTACGTGGTCTTGGCCAACTTGGGTATTTGAGTCGGAGACGTGATTTGGCTAGCCGTGTTCATCTTGTTGGAGTAGTCATCTCCTTCGAGAAGAATTTTTATCGGCTCCCATTCACTCCCCCCCTTCTCTGGTCGCCAGTTTCGGTCCTTCAATTGGTATCAGAGCCGGTTCGGGTCTTTCGAGGCTCTAACCAGTCTAAGATCCAAAGATGGCGTACCAGGAACGGGGATCGGGTCCTCCGCACTTCGATGGGAAGAACTACCAGATGTGGCAGAGACGGATGGCTGCGTTCCTCCGTGGAAAGGGTCAGATCCTTTGGGACGTTACGGTGAACACAGCTTATGTTCATCCGATTAACTTCCTTGCTCCAGGATCGAGGGACATGTTCGACACCAACAACAAGGCGGTCGACTACTTGTTTCGTGCTCTGTGTCAGTCCGAATTCGATCGGGTTCAGACAGAGGACTTAGCTTGTAGGATTTGGGAGCAGTTGAAGGATGCTCTTGCTGGGAATGCTCAGGTTCAGGCTCGGATATACGCGACTTACCGGAGAGAGTACGAGAACTTCACTCATCTCCCTGGCGAGTCCGTCGATGCCCTTTTCCAGCGGTTTACGGTTGTGGTGAACAACATGAGAGCTAATGTGGCCGTGCTCCCATACGATGATCATGATAGAGCCGTGAAGCTCTTGCACTCGTTGGATCGCACCGTATGGGACGGAAAGGTCGAGGCTATTCTTGAGTCCGAGAAGTATGACACCCTGACCGTGAATGAGTTGTTCTCGAAGCTCAAGTCAGCTGAGTTGGACCGTGGTATGACAGCCAAGATCGAGAGCCCGACTGACTCTCATAGTCTTGCTCTCGTCGGTGGCAAAGGTGCTAAGTCTAACGCTAACACATCCTCCAGGATGTACTCTCTGTCTTCTTTGATGTCTTTGCCAGACAAGGAGTTTGACGTGCTTGGAGAGGACGAGCTGGCGTTGCTGACCAGGCAGTTTGAGAGGTTGCACGAGAACCGGGTGAACACAAGGAAGAATCCACGGACATGCTTTCAGTGCGGCAAGCTAGGACACTTCGTCGCCGACTGTCCGGAGAAGATGGAGAACAAGGACAGATACAAGGACGGCTACAAGCACCGGTCGAACAAGGATGGCAAGTACCGATCAAGGCGCGATCACAAGCACAAGAACAAGCACAAGGACGAGCGACGGTCGAGGAAGAAGGACGGCCGCGGCAGGAAGGCCCGAGCGATGGTCGGAGCGAGCGACGTCGACTCCAGCTCCGCCTACTCTTCCTCGAGCTCGAGTAGCAGTGAAGATGAAGGTGATCGGCGCAAGAACAAGAAGTCATCCAAGAACTTGAGTGGGCTGAGCTGCTACGCGAGAGATGGCTTCTATGGCATGGCTCGTAGCTCCGGCAGCAAGAAGAGTCACCAGAGCGACTCGGACTCCGACTCCGAGGATGAGGTACGTGACGAGCTTCCCTTCTTGCGTGAGGAGAATGAGCGTCTTGGCAAGTTGCTTGATAATCGTGATGACATGCTTAGAGAGGCAAAGAAGATGAGGAAAGAGCTTAGGGCCTCACTAGAAGATGCTAGGAACCGAGTAGCTGAGCTAGAAACCCAGAACCTTGATGCTAAGCTTGAGATAGATTCGCTTAAGGCTTCACCTGTGGTTTCTGATGAGATTGATTGTTGTGATTGCTCTGTGTACCTAGCTGATCTTACTACTCTTAAGGATAAGCATGCCTCTACTTGTGATGAACTAGATGTGCTTAGGGTTGAAGTGGCTGAGCTTAAGTCTAGACCTGCTTTGCTAGGTGCTTGCACTTCTTGCCCTGTTTTGCATGGAAAGATTGATGAGATGCATGCTTATACTGTTTCTCTTGAGGCTAAGTTGAAAGAACATGTTCCCACTTCTTGCTCTACTTGTGAATTGCATGCTTTGAAGAATCTGGAACTTGCACGCTATGTGGATCGCTTGCACGATGAGAACGATGACTTGAGAAAAATGATGGGTTGGTTGTCGGGTCATGAACCACAGCTTAGGATGATGATAGAGGCATACAAGCGCTATGATGGGCAAGCTCTTGGTTCAGAGAAGGTTGGAGAGTGTAGTGGTGTGGGAGGAGAGAAGATTGGTGATATCCAAGCTCCACCAAAAACCTTCCACAAAAATGCCTATGCACCTAAGCCCAACTCACTGAGAAACAAACTTGACACAACCCCAGATCCTCCCATATTTCCTCGCCCTATAAATGACTTTCAAAAACCGGTGAAGTTTGTGAGCTCCAAGGAGAGTGAGGTTGGAGAGAAGAAGGGTGAGAAGCCGAGTGAGGAGAAACCAAGTGAGCAGCCCCAACCCAAACCTAAGCCTAAGCTCATACGGTTTCATTGTGACCATTGTGGGAAAGATGGTCACAAGGGTGAGTTTTGCTTCAAGAGAAAGCGTGAGGAGAGAATGGCTAAGGAGTGGGCTAACAAGGACTAGTACCGCCCCTCAAATGGTGTACCTGAGCCTCGTATGCAAATGCCCAGGGCCAAGGCGATTGTGAGGACGGTTCCGGCTTGGGGAGATCGAAATGTGGCAGGTGGTGCTGCTGGCCGAGCACCACCGGTCAGACCGGTGCACTCCACCGGTCAGACCGGTGCTGGTCTGGGCAGACAGCAGTTCGGTTTCTGTGCTCGTGCAGATGCTCGTTTCAGTTCTGGTGGTTGTGGTTCTGGTGGTTGGCATGGAGAGTGTGCAGGTGGTCAGTTTGCTAGACGTTCTCCACCTCGTGCACAATACGAGGTTGGGAGGAGTCGTAGCTTTGAGATGGAGAGGAGGAACGGTCGACGGTCTTCCTTTCGTGGTTTCGTTCTCCTCCAGCTAGACAGGGGTGGTTCCCGTGGTGGTTTTCGTGGTGGTAGTTGTGATAGGCGTGATGATATGGTTTGTGCTAACCCCACTTTGGAGCAAATGGCTCGGCACTGGTTTTACTCTTTTGGTACTAACCCCGGTGCTGAGTCGTTTGTTCACTCACGTACTCGTTTTTGAATTTCAGGTGGGAGACTTGAGGAACGTTTGGTTGATTGACTCCGGTTGCTCGAGGCATATGACCGGAGACAAGGGGTGGTTCTCAAGTCTCGTCCCGGTGGTGTCCAAGACATACATCACCTTTGGGGACCATGGGCGAGGGCGTGTGCTTTCAGAAGGTGAGATTAAGGTAAGTGAGAAGGTCACTCTCAGGCGTGTTGCTCTTGTTCAATCGCTCGGATTCAATTTGCTTTCCATTTCCCAGCTTTTGGATGAGGGCTTTGAGGTGTTGTTTCGGCCTGGTGGTTCTCGGATTTTGGATTCTCGAGGGGACCTAGTTTGCATGGTCGTTCCCGAGGGTCATGTTTTCCGAGCAGATTTCTCTCAGTCTTCTGGTGTGGCTCGTTGCTTTTTGGCTGGTTCTTCGAGTGAGTTGTGGAAGTGGCATAGGAAGTTGGGTCACTTAAGCTTTGACCTTCTGTCTCGCTTGAGTAAGCTCAATTTGGTCCGAGGATTGCCACGGCTAAGGGTTGAGAAAGAGTTGGTTTGTGCGCCGTGTAGGCATGCCAAGATGGTAGCCTCTTCTCACCCGCCCCTCACCGATGTGATGACGGAGCGTCCATGCGAGCTGCTCCATATGGACCTTGTTGGCCCAGCTCGTGTGCGATCTGCGGGTGGGAAGTGGTACGTCCTAGTTGTGGTGGACGATTACTCTCGGTATGCGTGGGTTTTCTTCTTGGAGGAGAAAGGGGAGACATTTGGTTTTGTTCGAGATCTTGTCTTGAGGTTAAGGAACGAGAGGCACGGAGATGCCATACGAGCGATTCGCAGTGACAATGGCTCGGAATTTAAAAACTCTCGCTTTGAAACCTTTTGCCATGACTTGGGTCTTGAACACCAGTTCTCTAGTCCGTATACGCCTCCCCAGAACGGCGTGGTTGAAAGGAAAAACAAAACCTTGTGCGAGATGGCTCGGATGATGCTCGATGAGCATAGGACTCCAAGAAGGTTCTGGGCTGAGGCGGTCAATACCGCGTGCCATGTGTCGAATAGGATCTACCTTAGGGTGCATAAGAAGAAAACTTGCTATGAGTTGATGCACGGTAGAACTCCTAAGGTGAGTCACTTTCATGTGTTTGGGTGCAAATGCTTTATCCTGAAGAAAGGTAAGAAGTTGGACAAGTTCGAGGCTTGGTCTGTCGATGGCATTTTCTTTGGTTACGTGTCTCATTCTAGAGCCTTTCGAGTGCTCAATCTTGAAACTAACCAAATCGTGGAGACTTGCGAGGTAACCTTCAACGAGACACAACCACGTAGTCAGCTTGTTTTTGAGTGTGCAGGTGACGATGAACTTGGCGAGGAGATTTTCCAGGAGGAGGAGCATGAACATGGTGATGATGAAGATGGCGGTGTGGTGCCCGCGGCTGAGCATGTACCTACTATTTCGACTACGATCGTGGATGGTCCCTCTCCCACACCTACGACAACAAACCCAGATCAAGGCGAAGCTGTTGTTGAGGGGGTGGTAGCTTCAAGGCGAGAACCTCCCCGGCGAGTTCAAGTGGATCACCCAGCTTCGAGGATCATCGGCGACATCAATGAACGTACTACACGGTCGAGGGTTCGAAACAATTCTCACTTTGCTCATGCTGCTTTTGTTGCTACCTTTGAGCCCAAAGACATTGGACACGCGCTATCTGATCATAATTGGGTCAATTCGATGCATGAGGAGTTGGAGAACTTTGAGAGAATCCAAGTTTGGGAGTTGGTTGACCCTCCACCTGGGTGTAAGCCGATTGGGACAAAATGGGTGTGGAAAAATAAAGAGGGAGAGAAAGGAGAGGTGGTGAGAAAAGTCGAGGTTGGTGGCGCAAGGGTATAGTCAGAAAGAGGGGATCAACTACGAGGAGACTTTTGCTCCCGTAGCCCGTTTGGAGGCGATTACGATCCTTCTAGCCTTTTCCGTGGCTAAAGGGTTCAAATTGAACCAAATGGACGTGAAGAGTGCTTTCCTGAATGGTGTTTTGGAGGAAGTAGTGTATGTGAGGCAACCACCGGGGTTTGATAGTGAGAAGTACCCCCACCAGGTGTACAAGTTGAGGAAGGCGCTGTATGGGTTGAAGCAGGCGCCTAGAGCTTGGTACGGTAGGTTGAGGGGGTTCCTGTTTGAGAGAGGGTTTGAGATAGGGAAGGTCGATCAGACCTTGTTTCTTCTCAGGTAGGGCAAACAGATCCTAATTGTGCAGGTGTACGTGGATGATATTGTCTTTGGTGGCTCGTCTAACTCTTTGGTTGCAAGGTTTGCAGAGGACATGAGCAGGGAATTTGAGATGAGCATGATGGGTGAGTTGCAGTTCTTCCTCGGCCTCCAGATCAAGCAATCGAAGGAAGGAACATTCGTGCACCAAGCAAAGTACACCAAGGACATTGTGAGAAAGTTCAAGATGGAGGACTCCAAGGCTATGGCGACGCCTATGAGTACGACTACAGCTCTTGATGCGGACGAGGAAGGTGAACATGTGGACCAGAAGGAGTACTAGAGCATGATCGGGTCACTCCTGTACTTGATGGCGACGAGGCCAGACATCCAATTCTCGGTATGTCTGTGCGCTCGTTTTCAAGCGTCTCCGAGGACTTCACATCGGCAAGCAGTCAAGCGTATTTTCAGGTATTTGCGTCATACTCCCGACTTCGGCCTTTGGTACTCCGCGTCTTCTTCCTTGGCTCTTCATAGATTTTCAGATGCGGATTTTGCCGGGTGTCGGTTGGATAGGAAGTCCACTTCTGGGACTTGCCAGTTCTCAGGTTCTTCTTTGGTGTCTTGGTCTTCCCGCAAACAATCGAGTGTTGCTCAATCCACTACCGAGGCAGAGTATGTGGCCGCAGCTAGTTGTTGCTCTCAGCTCCTTTGGATCACATACACCATGAGTGACTTTGGTGAGGAGTATACCTAGGTCCCACTTCAATGTGATAGCACCAGTGCCATAAGTGTTGCAAAGAACCCAGTGCTCCACTCCAAAACCAAGCACATAGAAGTGAGGTATCATTTCCTGAGAGACAACGTTGAGAAAGGGAAAATCGCTTTGATCCATGTACCCACACATGACCAGCTAGCCGACATTTTCACCAAACCCCTAGATCAAGCAACTTTCACTCGTTTGCGGGGGGAGCTTGGTGTTTGTTTGATTTCTTGAGTTGGGTGTGTGGGAGCTCCTTTGTAGCATATGTATAGCTTTTCTTTGTGCATTTCTTGCATTTGGCATGGCATATGTAACATGATGTATAGGCATCTTTGTATCTTAGGATGCATGCATTTTGTATCATATGTATTGTGTAGGAACAGCTTCTCCTATATACATTGTTCACCAAGGTATGATATATATGTCCTTGTGAGCTAGTTTGGTAAGGTATGGTTAGTTTGGCTTAGCTCTTGATGATCTTGGTTAATATCCATGGTTGATGGCTATGTTTTTCAAAAATTGTCACATACATGCTCTCTTATGAGTAAATGCCTTTATATGATCTTGACATGTTTTTGTGGATTGGCTATGCTTAATTTGTGGTTGGATAGCTTATTTTGATCACATGGGGCCAAAGGCTCATTTGCCATCATGAATGTTTAGCCCCCATGCTTCATCTTGTGGAGGGGCATAAGTTCCTTTTTGTCGCAAAGACATTTCATGTACCAATTATGAATCTGAAAATGAAATGTAAATTACTTGGAAAATGTGCTCCCATGTCATATGTGCTTAATTTAATTTGCTTTGGGTGCTAAACCGTTGCATGTTGCTTACCAATGAGAAGTCTCATATTTAGAAGTAAGCACATGGCTCGGTGGCTTTGACATGACATGAGGTGCTTGTGGGTGTTTATGATGGTCTTATGATTAGAATGGTTGTCCTAGCATGAAGTTTGTGTGGCTTTGCCATTTTGACATGTTTTGCTCATGTTTAGGACTTCGCTCATGAGAGGGTGATTTTTCGCAAAATTGCTCAATTCTATCTTAGCTTCGCCCAATGGTTGTGAAACTTGGTGATCATGTAGTTGATGTCATTACGAAGCTGTAGAGTATCTAACTTGCTCATTTGGATATGTGTGGCATCCTATGTTGAATTTTGTCTATTTGAGAAGCTCTAGGTTGCATTTTTTGCATTTTTGGCTTGATTCATACATTGTCAACAAGGGGGAGGAGTTTGAGCATGTTTTGGCCTACTGAATGCATTTGGAGGGTTTTCAGGTGGTTTCGAGCCAGTTTTGGGCTCTGTTGTGCACCGGTCTGACTGGTTGAGGTCACCAGTCTGACCGGTTAGAGTGCTGGCCCTGTTCACATGTTGGGCACCGGTCTGACCGGTGAGGTTTACCGGTCTGACTGGTCAGAGCTGAGCTGAAGCAGCTGCTCTGTTTTGCGAAGTGCTTTGCAGGGGGAGCTTGCATGTGTGCAAGGGGAGCTCTTTGTGGTTTTCGAGCCTTGGATCGGTGGCTTGTGCTCTTTCCTTGAGCATGTTT
Source organism: Cenchrus fungigraminus (assembly GCA_036936925.1). NCBI lineage: Eukaryota > Viridiplantae > Streptophyta > Magnoliopsida > Poales > Poaceae > Cenchrus > Cenchrus fungigraminus. Next base: position 19,726,479 of record CM072776.1, on the reverse strand, counting down.
TGTCTCGGATGTGTCGAGCCGTTGCCCTTGCCTAAGTGGTCCGAGACTTGTCTTCTTCAAGTGATCTTGCTCTTTGCCTTTCCTTTGGCTTTCGATCGCTTGTTGGAGTTTCTTTTAGTCGTTTCTTTTCCTTTCCTTTTCTCTTTGGTTACCAAAACGTGTGTGTTGTCAATGCACTCATCAAGGGGGAGATTGAGAGCCATGTGTGGTTCGAGGACCGTTGGATGGTCGCTTCCTGGTGTGATGAGTGATTGACTACGTGGTGTGGACTGATTCTTGGCTAAGTATTGCAGGTGCAGGTTGCGGCTTGACTGGTGTTGGTGCAGGTGAAGAACAAGCGCGAAAGGTCATTGCTGGTGAGGCCTCCAGGTGTGGCGAAGACTAGTAGGATTGGTTCGAGGGACCCGGTGGCCAGCGGAGTCAAGTGCGGGTTGTATGGTGGCAAGAACGGCGAGATGAAGTCATGGACGGTTTCTTCGTTGAGCCTCAAAACCAAGGTCGAGCCGGGACTACGTGGGAGCCGAGTCGTGAGTGGTGATTGGCGGAGGCTACACCAAGTTCGCGGGCTTTCCAGTGGTTCACCAGAAAACCACTAGGTTCCTTGGTTGATCCACAAAGCCAAGACCAAAGACCGAAGACGGAGGTGCAGCAGCATCGGACCGGTCTGACCGGTGGGTCTGACCGGTCTGACCGGTGGGTACCGGTCTGACCGGTGAGGAGCACCGGTCTGACCGGTGTGCGACGACGTAGTCCGGAGACTTCGAAGCGGAGGACACGTGTCGTTTCGCAAGGCTTGCGTCGAGACTAAGCAAGTTTGCGGTCGCTGGGCATCCGTCCGATGGTGCGAAGACAAAGATTCCCAAAGTGCCCCTCGGGGGTGTGTATTCTAGTATTAGGCCTTAGGGGTAATTTAGTCTTTCGGCTAGCCTCCATATAACCCAAGTGGTGAGAGGATGGCAGCCATCTCTTGGAACCCTAACTCATTTTGTTTTGCTATTTTCCTCTTCCATTTTTCCTTTGGAATTTCTAGGACTAGCTTGAGAGCTTCATGGTGAGATCTTGTGAGAGGGAAGGATGATCGGGCGGAAGCTAGACCTTGTATGAACCTTTATGGTATGTATAGATGATTCGGCGTGGTTCCTCAAGGCTTGATTGTGTTCTTCCCGTTTTCCCTTTTTGGTGATTTTCGGAGCCTTTTCTTGGCGAATTTCTTATGGTGATTTTGAGACCTTTCTCTTTGGGATTTGGTTGGGGATGTATACATGAACCCTTCGTGGTTCTTTTCCCTTTGATTCCCCTCCCAAATCCGTGAGTAAAGGGGCTCAATTTTGGGGTTTTCTTGGCTCTAGGGTTAGAGGCGTTCTTGGTGGAAATCCTTCGATTTCTCTCATTCTAGCAAGTTTTGGTGGACCAAATCTTGCCTATGGAGTACCCATGAGGTGTTCCTACTATCCCCAAAGTCTTGTGCGAATCCGTGGAGCGAATCGGGAGATTGGGAGTTGGATTTGGGGGAGTTGACCCGCGGGCGATGCTCATCTCGAGCTGCCCAGGCGTGACCGGTCTGACCGGTGCTCTTGACCGGTCTGACCGGTGTAAGCCTTTGTGGGATTTGCCTCGGGTGAACTGCCTGGTTCGTGTGTCTTTGGGCGGAGTTGTAGCTGGTCAGTTCTTGGTAGGTTTCGAGGAGTTTTGCTAGGCTTCGTGAAGGGTTTTCTTCCTCTGCAGTTTGAGTTTTGGAGGTGCTTTTTGTTCCAGGGCCTAGAGAAGTCACTAAGGCTTCCTGGAACTTTGCTGTGCACTTGCTGTGTGTCATCGGCCTGACCGGCAAAGTCCACCGGTCTTACCGGTGCCATCGGTCTGACCGGCAGGAGCCATTGGTCTGACCGGTGTGGCACAGACAGCAGGCTGTGCAGTTTTCCGCTGCGTGTTTGGAGCATTTGGTTTGTTTGGTTGAGTTGTTGGTTCCTACGACCAGTAGCACTCCAGTGGCTACGTGGTCTTGGCCAACTTGGGTATTTGAGTCGGAGACGTGATTTGGCTAGCCGTGTTCGTCTTGTTGGAGTAGTCATCTCCTTCGAGAAGAATTTTTATCGGCTCCCATTCACTCCCCCCCTCTCTGGTCACCAGTTTCGGTCCTTCATCCTGTCACGACGCGCCCCTATTCATGCAGGGAGTCTAGGGGCACATCAAAGAGAACGTGTCTTCAAACCATGAAGGATCCACATACTAGATCTAATCACCATGATTACATAAAGCATGCTAAGTAGTCTAACCATGCATTAGATCAAGGAACAAGCATATTCACAATAGGTAGAAAACATGAACGGAGACATGGAATCGCTTAAATGATCGGATGACAAGATTATCATTACTCACATAAAAGTATGCATTACACCATCACCACCGAGATGATACCTTAGATGATGAATGCGTAGCTCCGGAACTCCACCATGGCACAACCATGCAAGGAGGCCATGGTGGCTAGGGCAGGCCTAGGCCATCTCCTAGACAACTTCGAGGACTTGCGGCGGCGGTCGTCTCCCTCCGATGCTTGCTTCTAGGTTTCACCGAGTTGTGATGAATGGATGGATTCCTCACCTCTCCTTGGGCGTCCTGGTGTTGTATTTATGCCCTTGGGGAGCCTTGGGGCGTGCTCCAACTTGCCTTGCCCGAGATCTTCCTTGAGAGAGAAGCAAATTTGGTTTCCATAAAATCAGGCTCGCCCAGATGTTTTGTTTCACGACCCTTCCATGCTGACGTCACATCTCCCACATCCAGACTCCAAATAATGCAAATTTGGTGTCTAAATTGTGTGGCACAAAATTATCTGCAACTTTGGTATTCATTGGTTTGCTTGGAAACGAAGATAAGATCCCAAAATGGCCTCGGAAGACAATCTGTCTGATTTCGAACTTGTCTACGCAGCAGGTATTTCGGGTGCCATATCTCCGAGCTCCTTGATCCGAATATGGCTTTCCATATGTCCAAATAAAAGCTCTCAACAAGGTCCACAACTTTGGTAGTCAACATTTTGCTATTAGAGGCCGTTTAAGTCCCCGAATCTGCATCTAAAGATCATGCTACTCTAGGCTGCGTGAATAACTCTCGGATTGAGTTGATCTCATCGGTAAATCTCCAAATCTCAAGGAAACCTTGGGCCATTTGGAGTCATGTTCACTTCGAGTCTTGACTTGTGTCGGGCTTCATTATCTTCTCATAAAGTGCTTGATGAACTTAACTCGGAAGTGCTCCTTTAAGCGCTTAAATCCTGCGTAAACAACACAATCCAAAAACCACATGCGAGTGCGAACTTGTTATATCAAGGGGGTTAGTACCATTAGTTAGGATATCAAATATGTGCAAATGTTGATGATAAACTCATAGCTAGGTGTACCAAAATCGACTGTCAACATATACTTGAACCTCCTTATGTGCTTAGCCTTTTTAATGAGCATGTTCACTTCTTTCGTGATTTTTCAACCTCAGGTTTCACATAATCATGGACATTAAGGTTTATGTTGACGCTTTTCTGGTCAAAACACATGAGTCACTAGATCGCGCAGTCATCAGAAATCCACTTGCCGAACCTCCCAGCACGAGCCGATCTAACCGCCTGGGGGGCCGGTCTAACCGCCTTGGACAGGAGGAACGCCGAAAACCTAGATTCACTGCTCCGGGAGGGACCCCGTCGGGAACAGTGCGCCTAGGGTTGTCCTGGGATCGGCAGGCCACTCAGAACTCCCTCAACCGCCGTGAAGACAAAGGAGGAGAGCAATATGGGTTGGAAAAGTTAGGGTTTGTAGGAAAAATAGTAAAATTGATAATGACGATTGGATGATAGGTCTCATTCGGCCACGACCCTTTATATTTATAGCGTGGGAGGTCTTGCCCTGCAAGCAATGCTTTACAACTCGGAACCAAGCCAAACTCCTAATTCTACACAGACTCGGGGTAACCCGGTCTGACTGCCCCCTGGAGGCGGTTAGACCGCCTGGCGGCCACGTGCCGAACTAGCTACAGGACACCCCGGTCAGACCGCCCTGGGGACCCGGTCTGACCGGCCTACCTGGCCTGAGTCGGCTCTTGCCAAATTTGAGTGTCAACACATGCCCCCCTGTTTTTTAGAAAAGCTTGCATGCTAAAAAATAATTCTAAGGACGACATAACTGTTGTCGGCCATTTTGTGCTAAGGGTGATTTTCATAGAAACCAGTCATGTACCTTCATGCATCTTGCCATACACTTGGGTAGAACTTCTTCAAGTACCTTCCACTAAGCGCCCTGGGTAGTTGCTGTCCTTGCAATGATTCCACCATATAAGAATTTCCAGAGCAAACTCTCACAATCTTATATGGACCTTCCCAACTTGGAGACCATTTACCAAACTTGTTGCTCTTGGATCCTATAGGTAAAATAGTCTTCCAAACCAAATCTCCTACCTGAAAAGACTTAGCTTTTACCCTTTTATTGTATGCTCTAGCAACTCGCCTTTTGTCCTTCTCAATTGCTTCCAAAGCTTCCAATCGCTTGTCGGTCACTTCATCAATGGTATCCATCATCAAAGCATAATATGTATCAACATTAAGATCATTTTGCTTTGCAAGTCTTCATGCGCCTAGATTCACCTTAATGGGCAAAACGGCCTCTTGACCATACACAAGCTCAAAAGGAGTAACCTTAGTAGCACCATGTCTAGAAATGTGATGAGCCCACAAAGCCTCAGATAATACCTCATGCCATCTTTTAGTATTGTCTTCTATCTTCTTCTTAATGAGCTTAACTAAAGCTTTATTGCTAGACTCATCTTGACTATTAGCTTGAGCATAATATGGAGATGAATTGAGCAGCTTAATACCATAGGAATTGACAAATTGATGCACCTCTTTAGCCACGAATGAAGTACCTTGATCCGTAGTTAAAGTCTGCGGGATACAAAACGAATGTATGATATGCTTCGTAATGAACCCAATTACCTTGTTGTGTGTCATGTTTTTGAGAGGGATTGCTTCAGTCCACTTGGTAAAGTAATCAGTAGCCACAATCACAAAGCAATGCCCTTTAATCGACAGAGGATGTATCTTGGCAATGAAATCCAATCCCCAACCTCTGAAAGGCCAAGGCTTGATAATCGGATGCATCAACGCAGCAGGCACTAGCTGAACATCTCCGTGCTTTTGACACTCTTCACACCCTTTGTAGTACCTAAATTGGCTATCATAGTGGGCCAATAAAAGCAAGCTCTCCTAAGGAGCCACTTCATCTTGGGAGTCGATTGATGAGTACCACAAACTCCTTCATGAACCTCTGCCGTAGCCAATCTTGCTTGATCAGGACCTAAGCACTTTAGAAGTAAATCATCCGCCGTCCGACGATATAACTCATCATTATCCAAAATAAACTTAAGCGCCCACCATCGGACTTTTCTATCACTTATACCTTTAGGATCCTGCAAATACTTAATCAGAGGCGTTCTCCAATCCTCCACTTCGTCCTCAACAGTTTTAGAAGAAACGGTGTCCGAAGTGGGGTTGCCCCCGAGGGGCGGTTTGACCGGCATTAGGGGGCGGTTGAACCGGCTCCTCCAAAACATAACCCTCGGCTCCGCCAAATCGGTTTTCGTTCCTGAAAATTTCTTTTCTGGACACTATAACCAGATGGTTGCTGAGCCAGAGCATTAGCCTTTGGATTCTCCTCAGGTGGCACATGATAAATCACAAATTCATCCAAACAAGATATGATGTCTAAACATTTATCAAGATAAGCATTTAAAGAACCATTTATACATTAGCATACATTGGATACTTGTTGTACCACCAGCAAAGAATCACCATAAGCTTCTACATGTTTCACACCCATGTCATGTAAAATTTGCAAACCAAACAAGAGAGCTTCATACTCAATTTGATTATTAGTACATCTATGATCCAACCGGCTAAGGGCTTCGAAAATAGCTCCATTAAGTGAAATAATGATGATCCCAACACCACAACCACTTCTACAAGCCGATCCATCAAAATGCAATTTCCATGGGGTAAAAGTTACATAACCGACATCTAAATCAAGTTGCTTATCAATTCTATGTTCAACAATAAAGTCGGCCGCAATTTGACCTCTCATTGATTTTATTGGTTCACAATGCAAATCATATTCAACAAGAGCATAAGCCCATTTGCCGACTCTACCACTTAGAATAGGTTTTTGAAACATGTATTTGATTATGTCGGTTTGGCATGCAACATAACAAGTACTAGACAATAAATAATGCCTTAACTTTGTACAAGCATAATACAAAGATAAACATAACTTTTCAATGAAAGTGTACCTCGTCTCGGCGTCCAATAATCTTCTACTCTCATAAGCAACAACATACGCCTTGCCATTGGTCTCTTGAGTCAAAACAGCTCCAATCACACTTTGCTCCGCCACAATATAAAGCCGAAATGGAACACCACTCTTAGGCGCTTGTTGACGGTGAATTTCCGTCAATCTAGCCATGAGTTTACCTTCGGTGTTGGCATGAATTTTATATCCTATCCATTGGTACTAACCCCCTTGATATAACAAGTTCATTCGTGCATGTCGGTTTTGGAGTTTGATGTTTATGCAGGAATTTAGCATTAAAAGCAAGACTTCCGGGAAAAGTTCATCAAGCACCTCATGAGAAGCACCTCATGAAGTGAACATGACTCCAAGAAGCCCAAGGACCAACCCGTGAAGACGGAAAACTCTGAGGACCTGAACAGAAAATGCTGAATCTTGCGAGACAAGGAGCTCTATCCAAACCGCGGAGAAACTGACGTCAAGGGCCCACATGCAGAAGGGAGAACATTCTGGAAGACACGGGAAGCATCGTCCACGAAGGAGGCCACGAAGTGGGCCGAAATGGGCCCAGGCCGGCCGGCCCAGCCCATTTCGGGGCCCATTCGTGCCCCCCTTTAACCTAGACGATCCTCAGACTATTTATAGTCCCCCTGCCAGGAGCCACACATCAACTCATTCATCATTCACCGCCAAGGAGCAGAGAAGAGAGGGACACCATCTCGGAGAGGAGAGGGTAGAGCTAGTTGTCTAGGGTTTCCCTAGCTGATGTGGGAACCTTGCAAGGAAGACCACATCGGAGTTCCAGGAGCTAGGAGCAAGATCAAGGTAGGATCCCGGTGGTGATCTTGTCCATGTATCATTTATTATGTTGAATTATCAAGTTGCAATCCGATTTCTAGCGATCAAGTACTTCTTCTACAACTTTGATTTCGATTGGCTTTTCTTACTTTAAGATTTATTCTTGAGATAGATCATAGAGGGTGTTCTTGTAGCCGTGGTGGCTAGAGGTGCATGCCTGACCTTCCAAGAGATTTCAACTTGTCCATTGGACTCGCCCTAGGCTAACCCGCACGAACAGGAGTGCGTTGTGACAGAACGGTGGCTCCAAAAGGTGGGCGTCTTCGGAGATGGACGGGAAGCCGCGATTTAAAGAAGCTTTTTATGAGATTGATCTTGGTTTATTCTTCTTTGCTTGGAACTTCAACAAGAGCTTGATCCAATCTCTCTAGATTGGTTTGCCTATCCCTCTCTATCCCTTGCTACCTCCGATTTTCATAGACTAGATTCATTTTTATGATGTTCTTTAGATTAGATGCATAAGAGTTTCGTTTGAAGATCGAAGTTCTCGGCTTTAATAGATTGATTCTTGCATCACACATTTGTTCCACGGATTCGATACCTTGGGTTTACACTTGAGGGAAGAAGGGTCCCTTGACTATGACGGAGGACTTGTCCGCTTGCAAGTGCAAACGAAGTTCGATACGCATATACACCGTCAACAAGCCCCTTTTTCTGGTGCCGTTGCCGGGGAACAAGTGATTAAGATTCGATCTTTTATTGCTTTTTGTGAATATTTTCAGTTTTCTTTTGGTTTTTCTTTTTGCATCTACTAAATTTTTGATCATCCTCAAAATCAATCGAATCTAGTTTTGACTAACCCTAGTTTTCTTAGATTTGTTTTTATTTTTTGTTTTTGTATATATTTTGTTTATTGCTAACCCTAACAGGAGATGGACGGCTACCTCTCCAACAAACCCGAAAATTTTGTGGATGATCCAGAAAAACTTTACAGGCTAAGGAGATGTGAAGCACAAGCTAAAAAGCTGGAATTTGCATATCCAAAAGCGGAGGCCGAAGGATCGTTGGAGTCTCCAAAGGAATCACCACCTCCAAGCCCTAGGGAAAATCAACTTCCACCGCAACTGATGGGAGAACAACCGCAGCCGAAGCGCAAGATCGGGGAGCTATGCACCCCGGACATCGTCGACCTACCAATCTTGAACCTCACGGAGATCGGAAGGCCATTCGAGATCAAGACCTCAACAATCCGCATGGTGCGATATTCACCCTTCACCGGTAAAGAGGATCCAAACCTTGACCTCCAAGCATTCATTCAACTTTGTCAGACATTCAACATGGAGGGGGTGACTCAAAACCAAATGAGGGCAAGGCTCTTTCCGTTCTAGCTACTCGGAAAAGCTTTGCAATGGTTCTACACTCAACCGGCGGAGACGGTGCAAAATTGGGATGCCTTGATGAGAGCCTTCATGAAGGAATACTACCCGCCAGGTAGGACTCAAAGCTTGCGCAATAAGATTGCTACCTTTGCTCAATATCCTACGGAGACCATATCGGAAGCATTCGAGTGTTTCAATGAGTACACTTGGGCGGTTCCACATCACAAGTTCCCGAAGGAAGATCTTGTTCAAAAGTTCTATCAAGGACTCACCATGGCGTTAAGGACAATCATCGATGCATTGGCGGGAGGATCCATCATCGAGCTTACACCGACCGAATCATTCACTTTATTCAAGAAGGTCACGGATAATGACACATGGGCGTCATCCGGACGCTTACTTCCGGTTCAACCCACGGGGAACGTCAAAGGAGTCTTGCAAGTGGAGAAGGAAGATCTACTCGAAGGCAAGATTGATTCGCTTATGCAGAGGTTGGAGAAGATGGAGATAGAGAAGAAAGAAGCTCAAGACTTAAAGGCTACTGAAGCAAGATCCACATGTGAAGAGTGCGGAGAATATGGCCATGTCCAAAAGGATTGCCCGGCGGAAGCCAAGATGCTCGATTACATGAGGAAGGGAGATTTGCCGAACTTCCGCTACGGGCAAGGTAGACCTCAATTTAATGCAAGTTCATCCATTCCGAATTCGGTTCCTCTTCGTATGCAATTGAAGGACTTCATGGACGAGCAAGCTAAGATCAACAAGGACACCATCACCAAGTTCAAGGCCATAGACAAGGTGTTGGAGAACATCGATAGCAAGGTGACGGAGGTCGGAAGCTCCAACCATCAAGTGCTCAACATGATGAAGATGCTCGAGACACAAGTGGGACAACTTGCTGGGCGCCTATCTGCTAATGAAGGGAAGCTTCCGGGGCAACATCAAGGTCCCGAGACGGCGAAGGCCATTCAAACTCGTTCGGGGAAGGAGACCGAAGATCCGGAGCATTCCGTGGGAGCTAGGAAGCCTAAACCATCTACCGAGGCGGAGGAATTTGCTAAGGAGAAGGTTACCGAGATCATCACCGAAGAGCCCGAGTTTGAGATGCCGGGAGAAGACACGAAGATACCGCAACTCAAGCCACGCTACTCCCGAGGTAAACTTGATAATCATTTTGAGAAGTTTGTGGAGGTTGTGCGTAGGTTGAGCATCAACATTCCGCTATTGGACGCTCTTCAAGTTCCTACATATTCTCGCTACTTCAAAGATATACTTGCAAACAAGTATGAGATAGCAACACTCGGGGTGGATCTTGTCAAGATGTCCGAGCAATGTAGCGCGGCTATTGCGAATGGACTAGAGAAGCAAGGAGACCCCAGATGCCCGACGATTCCATGTTCCATTGGTTCATTCAAGTTTGATAAGGTATTATGCGACCTTGGAGCAAGTGTGAGCGTCATGCCAAGAGATGTGTTCGAGAAGCTATGCCTACCGGAGCTAGAGCCTACGGCCATGTGCTTGGAGTTGGGTGACAACTCCATTCGCTACCCTTTGGGCATCACCGTGGATGTGCCCGTGAAGGTCAGACACCACTTCATACCCATCAACTTCATAGTGCTCGAGATGGGAGAAAGGGAGAAGCCGCTGCTCATCCTTGGGAGGCCTTTCCTCAAGACCGTCGGAGCTACCATCGACGTCGGCAAGGGGGAGATCAAGTTCGACATCAACGGCGAAAGGAGTTCTTTCAAGTTTCGACCACGCTTCGAGGTATGCAATATGATCAAAGTTAAATATATTCCACCTCATCGTCACGTTAGTAAGGAAGAACCAAGGAAGAAGGAAGAGCCGGAGAAGAAGGAAGCGAAGGAAATCAAAGAAGTTGTTGCATCCGTCAAGATCAAGGAACAAAAGCCGCCTGTGAAGACCAAAAAGATGACTAAGCCGGAGAATAAGCCTGCGCCAAAGATGGTGCGAAAGTGGGTACCCAAGATTGCAACACCCGCAAAGAGCGTTGATCCGAAGTAAACAAGTGAAGAAGTCTAGCCATGGACTATAAACGAAGCGCTAGGCGGGAGGCAACCTGTTTCGTCGAGTCAAGAATAAGCTACCGGGAGGACAACCCGATCAAGATTTTTCGAGTCTTTCATGTAAGTTAGTTTTGAAATTTGCTACACAAGACATTCATAGAATTAAAGTGGTTGGATAATGTTTAGAGTTATAAATCTTGTTTGGATATTTTATTTGGATCATAAACCCTTTACATGAACCATCCTATGTGTTATTTGCTTCTTTTTGAGAAACCAAAACCAAAAATTTAGAACCTACCTCAACCTTTCATCCTCTTCATGATGTTATGGTTGACTTGTTTTGCATGTTAGAAACACATGAGTAGAGCCACGCTATATTCCTAGATGTTATTTAATTTTCAGCGCATGGTAGGACTCGTGTGAACCTAGAAACTTAATTTTTGGTTTGTCCAAAATTTATATCCTTGGTTTCTCTAAAGTTAGAATTTTTCTAAGCCTCATTTAATTTTATTTCATTCAAAATCTCTCTCACTCTTAACCAAAATTAGAACCTAAACCTATGCCCCTATGATCAAGCCGGGAAAAGCTTGCTCTCAACTAATGGAAGCAAACAATATCGGTGCGACCAAAATAAAAGTAGTCGGAAAACATTTTTGACTTACATTTGTTTTTGATGCTTAAAAACTCCTCTAATTATATTTGAACTCATTGCAAGCTCTGAGTTTAATTTTATTTTTTGAAATTAGAGGAGTGCTTAGCATTAAAACATGATTAGAGTCAGGCAATTGAGTTAACTTAACCACACATGCACCATGATGCATCACGGGATGCCCCTCCAACATTTATCATCAAACCACATGCAAAGGACAAGCATGGGGGGCAGCCAAAGCTTTGTCTTGCAGGAATCTTATGGAGGCATGTGAGGCAAGGGAGCATGGAGGTGACTCAAAGCAAAACAATGAAGCGGAAGGATCAATAATGCAAGCAAAAGAGTGGACGAGAGCATTTGGGCGGTGCAACCCCATGGAGCACGCGGTCACAAAGAAACAAAGGAGCACTGAGTGCACTGGAGAAAGACGGAGCTGGGAGGAGCAGCAGGCAACCCAGACCGGTCGGCCCAGGCCGGCCGGCCTCACCCCCTTTTATACCCCCTGGTGCTCTCCTTCGGCAGGTAAGTCATTCATCCAGTTCTTTGTTCATGTTCCCGAGCTCTTAGTCCAGAATCACCATAGACTTAGCTTTCCACTTCGAGTTTTGTTTCGTCCAATGAAATCCATCCTAAATCCACTCAAAGTCTATACTCCAAATAATTTTTGTGTGCCTTGTCACCGGTTGAAAACCCCGGGTATATAATTGTGAGGGAGAGTGTAGCAACCATGTGGAAGAAAACTACAAGTCTCTTTACCAAGAAGAAGGGATCATCGTCGTCCAAGCCATCATCGACAGCTCATCCAAGTATGGGTTTATTATCAAGATAGAGGAGGAGGAGGAGGAGGAGAAGCTCACTCGCCTTGAGAAGACGCTTGTGGCGAACGTTGACCTCGACGACCAAGCTCTCCAAGTGTTGGGTTTCCATATGGATATTTATTACATGTTGGGACACCTAGGTTGGGTGCAATTCTCCAACGGAGTGTCGGCAAACACCCACAAGGAATTCGCCTTGGAAATTCTCATGACCATGGTGCCCATACTTGATGAAGGAGTGCCAAGTCTCTCATTCCGTTTGGAGGGAGATGAGCAAGTGGTTCCCTATGAGTACATTAGGGAATTGCATGATTTTCAAAAGGGAGCTCCGGAGCAAGTAGATGTGCATGGAGGCACATTGAAAAGTTTTTGGAGTGATCGTGGGAGAAGCTAACCGGCAAAGAAATAGTATCCGGAACCACATCATCCAAGTGTTTCACTCATGGATGAGCAAGAGGATTTTGGGGAGAATGAAAGAGACCAAGATAACCGACATGGAGGTGAATTGGCTTTACTCGGCTTTGATTGCCGGGCAGCCAATCGACCCCACTCACCTTATGATCAATCGGTGATGTTGTGAAGCAACATCGGGATCAGGAGATATTGGTTCGGGGTGCTACCTCTCCATGTTGGCTATCTCATTGAGACCGAGAATTCCAAAAAACCCGGAGCATCTCCTAGTCGGGACTTCCCTAGGATTTGATTATTTGAAGCAAGGCAAATATATTAGTGGAGATGAGAGAGGAGGCTTCAAATTGGCCAAAGTGAATTTACCCCTACCGGATGCAAGACTAAGACTTTTTCTTGAGGGGAAAGAAGACTGGTTAGAGGAAGGACTTCCTGTGCCAGCGAAGAAAAACAAGAGAGGAAGGATTATAGAAGAAGGTTCTTCCGCAGCCCAAGAAGGAGGTGCGCCACAAAATTATGTGCCACCTTATGGAGGAATTCCGGTGCCGCCAAGATATTACGGAGGTGTACCAATGCAAGCATGGGGGAGTGGTGCAGCCCTGCCCCCACCAAATTTTGTGGTACCCAACGCAACCTTTGCGGAACAATATGCACACCTCCCTTAACCACAACAAAGTGTGGCCATCATGGGAGGATAGGCTGCAAGAAATATGCAAAATATCGCAGCCATCCAAACCAATGCAAACCAAATGGGTGAAGGGAACGCAAACATCGCCTTTGAGCTTGGACGTCTTCACCTAGCACCGCCGGAGAAATTCATAGTAGGAGCGGTGCAATCCTATTATGAGCAAGGGTACAACAATCAAGATTATCAATATCAACCACCGGCGGAAGATTAGAGAGGGGAGGAGCTTTTATTTAATTTTTCCTTTTCCCTTTTCTTTAATTTTCAGCTTGTATGCGCCTATGTATGCGTAGTGTTTTCAGTTTTTATTTAATTTTCAGCATGTGTGTTAGTTTTTATTTGCATCATGAATTAAATCACCACCTTGTTTTTCCCTTTGGCAAAGATACAAAGTTTGTGCCATGTTGATATATGATGATAGTTGCCGCTTTGTTTATCTTTGTACTTGTCTTATGCATGATTAAGCTAATGCTCTCTTAAAATACAAATCTGAAATTAATCTAAATGCTAGCTTAATCTTTTGCGGAGGTGATGATAAAAATAAGACCCATGGTTTTACATATGCTCTCAAGTTTTGGATGGGTTAAAGATGATTTATTTTTGTTCTTAAAAGTAATGCTAACCTTGTCAAAAATACCTCTTGCATGTTGCTCTACCTATTCAGAGCCATATATATATTTGACTGCAAAAACTTAGTTTACAAGGTTTATTTTTGGGTGAGTTATTTCAGGGCTTGATTTCTCTGGCCCGAGACTAAGAAGCTGGTCATTCTGTTTTTGTGTATCTATCTTTTTGCTAGCCTTTTTATCCGTGCATTGTGTATCCCCACATCGGAGATTTCACAAACCTCGCCAGATATCCACCCTTAAAACCAAAAATATCATCTGTTGTGTTTACCTCCTTGACCACAACCTATCATGTGAGTATGGATCGTCAATTCGAGGAAGATCGCAAGATGGTGTCAAGATTGAAGATTTCAAGTATCTTTCCAAGAGGAAAAATATTTCTAGTACCTACCTTATCTCTATCACCTCTTTGCCCGAGAACGAGCAAACGTCTAAGCATGAGGGAGGAGGTAGGTATAATGCAATTTAGAGTTCAAGGGGAGCAAATAAAAAAAGTGTATAAAGAAAAAAGGAAAAAAAAGAAGAAAGAGAAAAAAAAGAGATAAAGAAAAAAATATGTATGAGAAAAAATATGAGTATGTTTAAAAATAAAATAAAGTGAACTCCCCAGTTCTCTAAATGCATTAGGAATTTTGGAAAAGTATCAAGATTAAAGATCCAAACTCATCTTTCCAACCATGTGCAATCCGATAATGAGGACTTCCTTTGTGCCTCGGGATCACTCTTTGCCATTTGCACATGTCCACCTATCTCAAAGTGTGTGTATTTTTCTCTCCCCATCCTTGATATAACATTATTTTCCAATGACCTTTTTGATGAGTCTCGGTAAGACCATGAGAAGCTTGTCTTGTTTTGACAACATCTCATTTATAATATCTTGGTAGGACTAAACTTTCCCAAAAAGCTCTACATAAAGCCTACCACATATATATATGTTTCGAGAGGGAAAGGAGTAGAAGAAATAGGCTTGAGAGACAAGATGAGATGAGAGTTCATAAGCAAGATGCAAGGTGGTTTAAATTTTTGAACTTGGTTTAGCTCTTCAAAATTTCTGAGATCCATTTGAATTTTGGGAGCATGTTTAATACTTGTGGGATGAGCTTAATTAATATCTACCCTCCGTAGGGATGAAGGCTAGTACATTATGAAACTCTAATGAATTAAACTTTTGAGAGCATTATGTTTTCTCGTGTATGATCAAGTGCAGGGTTTGAGCAATGAAGGGCAACACTGATATCCATCGAAGGCTTACTCGAGGACGAGCAAGGTTTAAGCATGGGGGAGATGTTGACGGTGAATTTCCGTCAACCTAGCCATGAGTTTACCTTCGGTGTTGGCATGAATTTTATACCTTATCCATTGCTACTAACCCCCTTGATATAACAAGTTCGTTCGTGCATGTCGGTTTTGGAGTTTGATGTTTATGCAGGAATTTAGCGTTGAAAGCAAGACTTCTGGGTAAAGTTCATCAAGCACCTCGTGAGAAGACCTTGAAGCCCGGTACAAGTCAAGCGATGAAGTGAACATGACTCCAAGAAGCCCAAGGACCAACCCGTGAAGACGGAAAACTCCGAAGACCTGAACAGAAAATGCTGAATCTTGCGAGACAAGGAGCTCTATCCAAACTGCGGAGAAATTGATGTCAAGGGCCCACATGCAGAAGGGAGAACATTCTGGAAGATATGGGAAGCATCGTCCACGAAGGAGGCCACAAAGTGGGCCGAAATGGGCCCAGGCCGGCCGGCCCAGCCCATTTCGGGGCCCATTCGTGCCCCCCTTTGACCTAGACGATCCTCGGACTATTTATAGTCCCCCTGCCAAGAGCCACGCATCAACTCATTCGTCATTCACCACCGAGGAGCAGAGAAGAGAGGGACACCATCTCAGAGAGGAGAGGGTCGAGCTAGTTGTCTAGGGTTTCCCTAGCCGACGTGGGAACCTTGCAAGGAAGACCACGTCGGAGTTCCAGGAGCTAGGAGCAAGATCAAGGTAGGATCCCGGTGGTGATCTTGTCCATGTATCATTTATTATGTTGAATTATCAAGTTGTAATCCGATTTCTAGCGATCAAGTGCTTCTTCTACGCCTTTGATTTCGATTGGCTTTTCTTACTTTAAGATCTATTCTCGAGATAGATCATAGAGGGTGTTCTTCAAGCCGTGGTGGCTAGAGGTGCATGCCTGACCTTCCAAGAGATTTCAACTTGTCCATTGGACTCGCCCTAGGCTAACCCGCACGAATAGGAGTGCGTTGTGACAGAACGGTGGCTCCAAAAGGTGGGCGTCTTCGGAGTTGGACGGGAAGCCGCGATTTAAAGAAGCTTTTTATGAGATTGATCTTGGTTTATTCTTCTTTGCTTGGAACTTCAACAAGAGCTTGATCCAATCTCTCTAGATTGGTTTACCTATCCCTGTCTATCTCTTGCTCCCTCCGGTTTTCATAGATTAGATTCGTTTTTATGATGTTCTTTAGATTAGATGCATAAGAGTTCCCTTTGAAGATCGAAGTTCTCGGCTTTAATAGATTGATTCTTGCATCACACATTTGTTCCACGGATTCAATACCTTGGGTTCACACTTGAGAGAAGAAGGGTCCCCTAACTACGATTGAGGACTTGTCTGCTTGCAAGTCCAAACGAAGTTCGATATGCATATACACCGTCAACAGCGCTTGAAGAACAGGTGGCGAAGTCAAGTAGTTTTTAATCTCATCAAAAGCCTCTTGTTGTTTCGCCCCCCAAGTGAACTCAGCTCCACTTTTCAACTGAAGTAAAGGAGTAAAAGAATCAACCTTCCCAGACAAGTTACAAATGAATCGCCTCAAGTAGTTAACCTTGCCCAAGAATCTCTGCAACTCTTTTTTACAAGTAGGAGCTTGAACCTTTTTAATTGACTCAATCTTTTTAGGATCAATCTCCACACCTTTCTCATGCACAATGAAACCCAAAAACTTGCCAGCCGACACTCCAAAAGCACATTTGAGTGGATTCATCTTTAAACCATACCGACGGATTTTTTCAAATGCAAGTCTCAAATCGGCTAAATGGGAATTTAAACTAGCCGATTTAACAACAATGTCATCGATATAGACTTCTACATAATACCAAGCAAGTCATGAAAAATCAAGTTCATAGCCCTTTGATAAGTAGCACCAGAATTTTTCAAACCAAAAGTCATGACTATCCACTCAAACAAGCCTACAAATGAAAGCCGTTTTGGAGATATCCTCTTCGGCCATAAAGATTTGATTGTAACCAGCATTACCATCAAGAAAGCAAAGAATCCTATGTCCAGATGCAGCATTAACAAGAAAGTCGGCTATAGGCATAAGATATTCATCTTTAGGAGTAGCTTTTTTAAGATCTCTAAAGTCAATACAAACACGAAGTTTCTTTGTTCCTTTTTTCTCAACAGGCACAATGTTAGAGATCCAATTAGCATATCGACAAGGCCTAATAAACTTAGCATCAAGCAACCAATTGATTTCCTGTTTCACCCGGTCATAAATATTAGGATTAAAATTCCTACGAGGCTATTTATAAGGCTTAAAACCAGGTTTAATAGGCAAATGATGTTCTTCCAAATCACGACTTAAACCAGGAATCTCATTATAATTCCAAGCAAAGCAATCGACATACTCTTGTAATAACTTTATTAATTCAAGCTTAAAAGTAGGATCAAGATTCTTGTTTACAAATGTCAGCCTAGGTACAGTGCCATCACCAATGTCTACCTCCTCAAGAGCATCAGCCGACGTAAACCATTGTCCTAACTTGCCCAAGTCATCGAGATCCTCAATAGCTTCACACGTATCGTTCTTATGCGCCCGATAGTGATCAATCCTTTGCTGCAACCACTCTTTTGTTGAACTCATTGAGTTACATAAAGTGATTTAGCCAATTATCAAACGGCTTTATGACAGCAGGGATGAAGCCATCGTTGCAACAGCTTACAAACTCATAATTAGACAAATCTAAGCCAGATAGACATTTTACATCATCATGCACACCTATAGAATGACTATCAGCTACAGCTACACAAGCAGAACTATCACCATGCACTACTTCTACATCATCATCTATCCATTGTATTAAAATTTGGTGCAAGGTAGAAGGAACGCATTTATTCGCATGAATCCAATCACGACCAAGGATAAGACTGAAGTTACCATGTGTCTCAGCGACGAAGAAAGCCGTGGCGAGCGTCTTGCTTCCAATAGTGAGCTCCATGGAGGTCACGCCTTTAGCTCCTATCGGCTCGTCTCCTCCAACTCCGTTGACGGTCATGTTGGTCTTGATCAGCTCCTCATCTGAACCTCCAAGCTTCTTGAATAGAGAGTACGGCATCAAGTTGACAATCGTGCCTCCATCCACCAGCATTCAAGAGATGGACTTCTCGTTGATGTGACCCTTCATGTACAAAGCTTTCAGATGATTATCAGCGTCCTTGGGCTTCTGAAATATAGCATCCTTTGGCCCAAAGTCAAGATGAGCGAAGTACTCCTCCGTAGGCACCGAACCATCAACAAACAAGTGAACCACATTAATATCAAGGTTCATCCGCTCTGGAGAAGAACTGTAATCCACAAGCTCCTCGTCGTCTTCTGAAGTAGGAACTGACGATAACTTGTCATTGTTGACGGTTAAATAACGCGTCAAGTTTCGATCCACAAGCGCACGGGACGGTTGTTGCTCTTCCCTCGGAGTACTCCCCCAAGGTTTATCAATCCGTGGAACAAGTGGATTGCTATGCTCAACTAAGCACCAATGTTGTTGCTTTAAAGCTCTTTATCAAATATGTATAAATAAGGAACTTGATCTAATCTAATTTAGATTATAGAAAGCAAAGTAGGGAGCGATGGAAAGGAGATCACAAGAACGTAGAATGCTTGTCCAAGGGATCTAGGATCACTTGAAGATGTAACCACCTAGCAAGCACAACCCGATCTAATCTATCAAAGGTAAAGGTGCACGGAGTCCAACACTTTCCCTCTCGTGTACTAGTCACTACACGAGAGTAATCCGTGATCGAACACCAAGTGCACAAGACGTTGATGTGTTCTAGGCATGCATGATCAAAAGTGTGAACCAAGTTCATTATGTTTTCCCTCCCACGCACTGTCACTACACGACGGTAACTGCATAAAGAACAAAAGGAACACGATACGTGAGACTACGAGCGATGCATCCCCAAAGCAAGCCAGCCGGCACCATCAACATGAGTATGATAGCAAAAAGATCCAAAACATAGGTTCGGTGATTACAACTCAAGATCCCCCTTCAACCCCTGGGACAAACAAGGAGTTTACCCCATAATGTTACACATTATAGCGCTGATCATGGTGTAGAATCCTCCGAAGTAGATGAAGGCCACGAGTGCTACCTTCGCGATCCAATCTCCTTCTTGTTCTCGGTCTTGTGGTGGAGGATGACGAATGAATCTCTCTGTGGCTCTTTTCATCTGAACTAATAATAGCCCGAGGGGGTGCTAGGTCAAAGGGGAGGCCGAGGTGGCGCAAAAACGGCCTGGGCCGATCCGCATGGGCCGGTCGGCCCAGGGCCTTTTTGGCCCGCCTCGGGCCCAACTTTCTCGTGTGAGCTCCTTGATGCTTCCTAAGTTTCCACCCTGATGCATGCGGGCTTTTGACGTCATTTTCTCCACGATTTAGAGAAGGGCACTTGTCACGCAAGTTCCTACATCTTCTGTTCAGGTCCCTGCAGTTTTACGGCTTCATGCTTTGGTCCTTGGGTCATGTGGAGTCATGTTTACTTCGAGTCTTGACTTGTACCGGGCTTCATTATCTTCTCATAAAGTGCTTGATGAACTTTACCCAGAAGTACTTATTTAGGAGCTTAAATCCTGCGTAAACAACATACTCTAAAAACCACCTGCAAGAGTGAACTTATTATATCAAGGGGGTTAGTACCATTAGATCAGATATCAAATCAATGCCAACATTGAAGGTAAACTCATGGCTAGGAGTGTCAAAGTCGACCGTCAACAACTCCCCCAAGCTTAAACCTTGCTCGTCCTCGCGTAAGCCTTCAATGAATATCAGTGTTGCCTTTCATTGTTCATACCCTGCACTTGATCATACATGAAGAAAACATAATGCTCTCTAAATTTATTTGTTAGAGTTTCAGTGTACTAGCCTTCATCCCTACAGAGGGTGGATATTGAATAGGTTCATCCCACAAGTAAATAATCATGCTCCCAAATTTTGAATGAATCTCAGAAATTTTGAAAAGAAGTGTAAGATGAAGAAAGAGCTAAGCCAACTTCAAAAATTTAAACCTCCTTGCATCTTGCTCATGAACTCTCATCTCATCTTGTCTCTCAAGCCTATTTGTTCTAGTCCTTTCCCCTCTCAAAACTTTATATAAGTGGAAGGCTTTATCTGGAGCTTTGGGAAAAGTTTAGTCCTACCAAGATATTGTAATCAGGATATTATCAAAACAAGACAAGCTTCTCATGGATTTACCGAGCCTCGTCAAAAAGGTCATTGGAAAATAATGTTTTCAAGGATGGGGGAGAGATGAGCACACACTTTTTGAGATAAGTGGACATGTGCAAATGGCAAAGAGTGATCCCAAGGCACAAACAAAGTCCTCATTATCGGATTGCACATGGTTGGAAAGATGAGTATGGGTCATGATCTTGAATCCTCTTGAAACTCCTAATGTGTCTAGAGATTTGGGGAGTTTTTTTTATATATACACATATTTTTTTTCTTCTCTGTCTTTCTTTCTTCTTTGTTTTCATCATTTTTTTCTTTTTTCTTCTCTTTTTCTCTTTTTTCTCTTTTTTTAACTCCTCTAAACTCTAGACTACATTAGTACCTACCTTCTTGGTAGCTCCCCCCATGCTTAGACGATTGCACGTCCTCGGGCAAAGAGGTGACAAAGTTTTTGTGCCAATGTAGGTACTGAAAATCCTAAATTTTCCTAGAGAGAAACACTTGAAATCTTCTAGGGATCCTTCACGCACTTTATGTCATCCTGGAGGTCTCCCAAAATGAAACTTTAATCTTTGGCACCCTCATTCTTGTGATCTTCCTCGAAATATTCATCCATACTCAAGAATTGGGTTGTGGTCAAGGAGGTAAAACACAAAAATATATTTTGGGTTTGTGATTGGATATCCGGTGAAGTTTGCAAAATTTCCGATGTGGAAACTTACAATGCACGGATAGACAATGCTAGCAATAAGATAGATACACAAAAACGGAATGACCAGCTTCTTAGTCTCGAACCAGAGAAATCAAGCCTTGAATCAATGCACCCAAAAATAAATCTTGTACACTAAGTTTTTGCACTCAATTAAATATAAGGCTTTGGATAGGTTGAGCAACATGCAAGTGGTATTAATGACAAGGTTAGCATAACTTTTAAGAACGAAAATAAATCATCTTTAACCCATCCAAAATTGAGAGCATGAGAAAAACTATGGGTCTTCATCTTTATCATAACCTCCACAAAGGATTAAGCTAGCATTTAAATTTAATTTCAGATTTGCATTAATGAGAGCATTAGCTTAATCATGCATAAAGTAAGCACAAAGATGAGCAAAGCAGCAACAATCATCATATATCAACTTGGCATAATTTTCCATCCTCACCAAAGGTCATGAGTAGGGGGCAATATTTATTCATGATGATTTGAAGCAAACATTACTACTAACACGCATGCTGAAAATAAATAAAGTAGAAGGTTATTTACAAACTTACCTTGTTTTCGTCGCTTAGCCTTGACGATCCGGGTCACCATCCAAGGTGCAGACGTCAATGTATTTAATTGGTACAACGTCACACTCCAGGAATACCTTGAGTCGTTGTCCATTCACAACATATTGATCTCCTTTGGCGTCCATGATTGTTACCGCTCCCGATGGTGACACTGAATGTACGACATATGGTCCATCCCATTTGCTTTGCAATTTTCCTTTGCCGAAGACCTTGTATCGAGAATTGTATAGTAGGACCTTGTCTCCTTCCTTGAATTCCTTCTTATGCAATCTTTTGTCGTACCATCTCTTCATCCTTTCTTTATAGATGCTAGCGTTGTGATATGCCATCAATATTAGCTCTTCAAGTTCACTTATTTGAGTCCTCCGCTTTATTCGTGCCGCATCAATATCAAGATTCATCTCCTTTATTGCCCAATAAGCCTTGTGCTCTAGTTCTACCGGTAAATGACATGTTTTTCCATAGACAAATTGATAAGGGGTCATACCTATCAGTGTTTTATGTGCAGTCCGGTATGCCCACAACGCTCCATCTAGCTTCTTTGACCAATCTTTTCCTCCTTTAGTCACCGTCTTCATGAGGATGCCTTTGAGTTGCTTGTTCGATGTTTCCGCTTGGCCATTTGTTTGTGGATGATAGGCCGTAGACACCCTATGCTCGATTCCCAACTTTGCCAGGCATCTTTTAAAATCCTCACCAATAAAGTGTGATCCACCATCACTTATTAAAATTCTAGGAACGCCGTATCGAGGGAATATCACCGTCTTGATCATTTGAATGGCCTCTTCCGTAGATACTTTTCGACATGGAATTGCTTCAACCCATTTTGATACATAATCAACTATGACCAAGATTTGTTCATATCCATTCGAGTTCACGAATGGTCCCATAAAGTCGATGCCCCAAACATCAAATAGATCAATTTGCAAATTATAATTCAACGCCATTGCATTCCTTTGTGATATATTTCCACTCCTTTAGCATTCTGGGCAAGTTGCAATAAACCTTTTAGCATCCTCGTGCATCTCAGGCCAATAGAATCTGCTTGCCCATACCTTTGCTTTTGTTCTAAAATGTCCATAGTGTCCTCCATATTCCGACGAGTGGCATTTTCTTAAAATTTCTTCTCTTTCTTCCCGCGGCACACATCTTCTTAGCACTCCATCATCTCCACATCTATATAGGTATGGTGCATCCCAATAAAATTTTCTGCTTTCGGCAATTACCCTTCTTTTAGCATTTTTGTCCAAGTGATCTAATGGCATCTTCCGTAGGCATCTTATGATATCATGCATCCATCCTCCCCTATCAAGTAT
This sequence comes from Cenchrus fungigraminus, assembly GCA_036936925.1. NCBI lineage: Eukaryota > Viridiplantae > Streptophyta > Magnoliopsida > Poales > Poaceae > Cenchrus > Cenchrus fungigraminus. The sequence continues at coordinate 19,703,714 of CM072776.1, read as the reverse complement.
TCGATATAGATGGTAATCTCTCATTCTATCTTCAATTAACTCCAACCCATCATCTCCATGGTGCATCCTTGATAGGTGGTCGGCTACAACATTATCTGACTCTTTCTTGTCTCTAATTTCCATATCAAACTCTTGCGATAATAGGATCCATCTAATCAAATGTGGCTTGGCATCTTTCTTGGACAAAAGGTACTTGATTGCAGCATGGTCCGTATACACAATCACCTTCGAGTTCACAATATAAGATCTGAATTTTTCAAATGCGAACACTACGGCAAGCAATTCCTTCTCCGTAGTTGCATAATTCACTTGAGCTTCATTTAGAGTTTTACTTGCATAATAAATTGCGTGTACCTTCCCTTCCTTCCTTTGTCCAAGAACAGCTCCAACGGCATAATCACTTGCATCGCACATTATCTCAAATGGTAGATTCCAATCGGGAGGTTGCATAATTGGTGCACTTACGAGAGATTGCTTCAACGTCCGGAAAGAATGCAAGCATTCTTCATCAAATTCGTATTCCACATCTTTTTGGAGAAGTCGTGTCAATGGCTTTGTGATCTTTGAGAAATCCTTTATAAATCTTCTATCAAATCCGGCATGCCCGAGAAAGCTTCTTAACGATTTGATATTTGTCGGAGGTGGCATCTTTTCAACCGTTTCAATCTTAGCTTTGTCCACCTCTATTCCTCTCTCGGAGATTACATGTCCCAAGACTATCCCTTGTTTCACCATAAAGTGACACTTCTCCCAATTAAGCACTAGGTCAATTTCTCCACACCTTTCAAGGACTTTTTCCAAATTTTTCAAGCAACTTTCAAAACACGTACCATGCACCGAGAAGTCATCCATGAATACCTCCATAATTTCTTCAATAAAATCCGAGAATATAGCCATCATGCATCTTTGAAAGGTAGCCGGTGCATTACATAAACCAAATGGCATTCTTCTATATGCGAAAGTTCCATATGGACATGAGAAGGTTGTCTTTTGTTGATCATCCGGGTGAATTGGAATTTGCATGAACCCCGAGTACCCATCAAGGAAACAAAAGTAAGAATGTTTAGCTAACCTTTCAAGCATCTCGTCGATAAATGGTAACGGAAAGTGATCCTTCCTTGTTGCCTTGTTCAAGTTTCTATAGTTGATGCACATTCTCCATCCGGTCACGACCCGTTGCGGTATCAACTCATCCTTCTCATTCTTCACAACAGTTATTCCTCCTTTCTTTGGTACACAATGACCGGGCTCACCCATTCACTATGTGGCACAGGGTATATTATTCTGGCATCTAACAATTTGATCACCTCCTTCTTCACCACCTCACGTATGGCATGACTCAATCTTCTTTGATGCTCGATAATGGGCTTGCATTGTTCTTCAAGTGGTATGCGGTGGGTGCAGAAGGCTGGACTAATACCCTTCAAGTCGCTTATCGAGTACCCGATCACCTTCTTGTGTTTTCTCAATAAATTCAGTAGCTCATCCATCTCTTCCGGACTCAATTCATCGCTCACGATGACTGGGTATGTCTTATCGGCTCCCAAAAATTCATACTTTAGTCCCTTGGGAAGTGGCTTCAGCTCAATATCGGGTGCTTCGGGTCCTTGTTGTTGCAAGTCTCTAATATCTTCATAATTTTCTTCATCCAAGCTTCCATCTTGTGCCTTCAACCCCTCGGTTGCTTCCGCTAGTTCTTTGTCTTGATCATCATACATAACATCATTCTCCATTGCTCATTGGAGAGGATCCCTGAAAGTACCAACAAAACAAAGATCCTCCACCTCTTCGTTATCAAGAGGTAGAGGTAAAGCAATATGAGAAGCGGGTAGGAAATCATATGTGAATTTATTTCCATCTAGATCAATAGTGACTCTACCCTTTCCAGCATCAAGAACGACATTGACCAACTTAAGAAAAGGCCTACCAAGAATTATATCATCATGTTCATTATGGCAAGCATCGATTACGAAAAAGTTTGTTGGAATAATTTTACCTGAGATAGCAACATCTAAATCTCTAAGCACACCCAAAGGTCTTGTTGGTCTACCATCTCCCATGATTAATTTTATTTGTGTTGGAGCAAGATTTAAAGTTTTACTAAAAAGCTCATAATAAATCTTGGAAGACATGGCACTAACATGAGCTCCTATGTCACATAAGGCTTTGCACAATTTCTCCCCATTAATGGTGCAACTTATGTGAGGTGTCGGTAGAGAGGTACCTTCGACATGATCGGCTCCTATAGAGTACACCTCGGCTAGATGTGCATATGGCGAGGCCTCTGGCTTCACTCCCATAATCCTCTTTACTTCGGCAATGTGATCCGGATCTACCTCTTCTTCCTCATTGAAAAGCCTTTGGATAATCTCTCCGGCCGATTCTTTGTCCAACTCATACCCCGAGTGCCTCTCCTTCGGAAAGTTGAATTCTATAGCTCTCGCCGACTCTTTTTGGTTCGGGTATGGTCTCCTCTTGTTGAATATTTCTTCGAAGTTAATTGGGATCCAATCCATTTGTTCGAACTCCTTTAGCCGCTTTGCATTTGCCAAGCTTCTTCCTTGTACCTCTTCGAGCTTGCGACTTTTGATGCCTTGGATTGGTCCTCCTTCATTGTGGGTTGCTCCTTCAATCTTTTCTTGCCTTGCTTCTTCTTTCTTCACTTCCGGGGCTTCTTTTCTTGAAATTCCAGCAAGTACCTCTACACGAGTTTCTTGCTCAACACTTCCCGAAATATGTTCTTCCCAATCTCTTTGCATGGCCACCCCGTAATTGGGTGGCCCCCGTGAGTGTTTTCTCCATGATATTTCCGCCTGCACACATTTGAACATACCGCATGCATTCGGGGGTTAGGGAAAAATAAAAAGTATGCTAGAGTACATCACCGGAGAATCCGAGCCTTGGTCCTTGTTTGATCAATCCATTGAATCTTTCCCAAGCTTGATCTATTCCTTCCTCTTCTCCTTGCGCAAAATTTATCACTTGCCTCCTCACATTTTGAACCCTACTTATCGGAAAGAATTTTTCACAAAATTTCTTCACCAATCGATTCCAATTTCCTTCCACCTCGAAGGATGCAAGTGAGTTCCATCGTTTTGCTTTATCTGCAAGTGAGTATGGAAAAAGATTCCATTTCTACCAATCGACCGGAACTCCTTCTTGTTGCACCGTGTTTCATAGCATCGTGAAACGCTCGATGTGCCTATATGGATTGTCCGTCTTCACCCCTCTAAATGGGTTTGCTGCCGCCATCTCAATCATTTGAGGCTTGATCTTGTACTCGGTAGCCTCGAGTATCAAATCTGATTTTTGGACTTTAATATCCTCCAATTGCGGGCTCTCATAGTACCATAGTGGTTTTTCTTCTTCCTCCATGGGGTGATTGACAAAAGCCATCTAGACAACAAAAAACAAAAAACATGGATTTCTAGACAAAAGGTTAGGTGTTAGTAATCAACAAAATTAATACAAAGTTAAACGTAGCAAACTAGCTTGTTCCCCGGCAACAGCGCCAGAAAAGCTTGTTGACGGTTAAATAACACGTCAAGTTTCGATCCGCAAGCGCACGGGTCGGTTGTAGCTCTTCCCTCAGAGTACTCCCCCAAGGTTTATCAATCCGTGGAACAAGTGGATTGCTATGCTCAACTAAGCACTAATGTTGTTGATTTAAATCTCTTTATCAAATATGTATAAATAAGGAACTTGATCTAATCTAATTTAGATTAAAGAAAGCAAAGTAGAGATTGATGGAAAGGAGATCACAAGAACGTAGAATGCTTGTCCAAGGGATCTAGGATCACTTGAAGATGTAACCACCTAGCAAGCACAACCCGATCTAATCTATCAAAGGTAAAGGTGCACAGAGTCCAACCCTTTCCCTCTCGCGTACTAGTCACTACACGAGGGTAATCCGTGATCGAACACCAAGTGCACAAGACGTTGATGTGTTCTAGGCATGCATGATTAAAAGTGTGAACCAAGTTCATTATGTTTTCCCTCCCGCGCACTACCACTACACGACAGTAATCGCATAAGGAACAAAAGGAACACGATACGTGAGACTACGAGTGGTGCATCCCCAAAGCAAGCCAGCAGACCATTAAGATTAACGCACTATCAACATGAGTATGATAGCAAAAAGATCCAAAACATAGGTTCGGTGATTACAACTCAAGATCCCCCTTCAACGCCTAGGACAAACAAGGATTTTACCCCATAATGTTACACATTGTAGCGCTGGTCATGCTGTAGAATCCTCCGAAGTAGATGAAGGCCATGAGTGCTCCATTCAATCTCCTTCTTGTTCTCGGTCTTGTGGCGGCGGATGACGAATGAATCTCCTCGTGGCTCTTTTCCTCTGAACTAATAATAGCCCGAGGGGGTGCTAGGTCGAAGAGGAGGCCGAGGCGGCGCAAAAACGGCCTGGGCCGATTCACATGGGCCGGTCGGCCCAGGGCCTTTTTGGCCTGCCTTGGGCCCAACTTTCTCGTGTGAGCTCCTTGATGCTTCCTAAGTTTCCACCCTGATGCATGCGGGCTTTTGACGTCATTTTCTCCACGGTTTAGATAAGGGCACTTGTCGCGCAAGTTCCTACATCTTCTGTTCAGGTCCCTGGAGTTTTACGGCTTCATACTATGGTCCTTGGGTCATGTGGAGTCATGTTTACTTCGAGTCTTGACTTGTGTCGAGCTTCATTATCTTCTCATGAAGTGCTTGATGAACTTTACCCGGAAGTACTTATTTAGGAGCTTAAATCCTGCATAAACAACATACTCCAAAAACCACATGCAAGAGCAAACTTATTATATCAAGGGGGTTAGTATCATTAGATCGGATATCAAATCAATGCCAGCATTGAAGGTAAACTCATGGCTAGGAGTGTTAAAGTCGACCGTCAACAGTCATCACAAGCTGTAGGGACTGTAGAAGCGAAACCGGGCGGTGTTTCTGGAGAACCCGGTCTGACCGCCTGGTTGGCCGGTTTGACCGCCTCGGGCGGTTGAACTGCCCCCTGTGGCGGTTTGACCGCCTCTGTCTGGGGCACCATCTTGGCTCTCCACTCCTTCCCTTGCGGCACCATGGGCCTGTAGCTATTGAAGATCTCTTCCCTCTGTTTCTCCAGTTCCTTCTCCCTCTTCTCCCATAGCCTCAATTGTTGAAGCTTCCTTCTTTGAGTATGAGTCAAACTGGGAGGACACCACCTTGGCAAGAAGTATTCCAGATGAGACTTGCTTCTGCTGGCCTCATGATTATTTGCAGCAATAGATCCCTTTTGAGTAGGTGTCACAACCTGATTATTTAGCACAATCAGTCCTTTGCCACTTTTCTCAATGGGAACGTCCATCGTCCCAATCTGGATGATGTCAAGACTTGTAGTCCTCTCTAGGTCGATGTCCATCTTCTGAACCTCCTCCTCTCTGATCTTGGGCTTGTACACCTTTTTCGGAGGAAGTTGCACCTTTCTGGGTAGGGTGGTCTGACCGCCTGTAGGGGGTGATCTAACCGGGTCGGCCTAACGGCCTTGTCCAAACTGTCGTGGAGTCCAGCAATCTTGTGTAGGTCGTGAGATTCGATCCAGACTTGGTCTCCTTGGTCCTCCCCATCCAGGATGGAAGGATTGTTGATATGGCACCCACATCACTCCATTGTAATCGTAGATCGAACGAGGCGGAATTGAACTTGAAGGGGACCAAGCTGGAGTAAAGTGTTTGTTGACGGTCCTTACAACAAAAATTTGACCGTCAAAACCTCGGGTTCGAGAGGAGTATATGACAAGTTTCATGCACATTTTTAGTACTAATAAAGTTCAACGAGTTGTGTTGTGAATTTCATAGGTAGGTACACATTTTGGGAGAATTTGGGATCAACACGCCACACGTGCTAGGCACGGCCGAACCACCTAGTCCGGTCGGCCCTGCAGGTGCGGCCAGCCCTGCCAGGCGCGGCCGGCCCTGCCCCGTGGCGCATCTCTGGTCCAGAGCACCCCCACTCCTTTGAGCACAACTTGGATGAGCGTGATTCATTGAAGAAACGTCGGTTTGATCAAATGGTGGAGGCTAGGATCACTTGGATCAATGGGTCCACTTGTCCGATCGCTCAACCGCCACAACCGTCATCCAGAGGCAATCCTAGGCGTCCCCGAACACGGTCGGTGCATCACACAGCACGGGGTAGGGCCGGCCGCACCTATAGGGCCGGCTGCACCTATCAACTTGCGTGCCGGGCGAAACCGACCCAAGGAGCCCACCTACAACCGCCTCAGGAGCAGTGATCAGGAGCGTCCAATGCAAGAGGCGGCACATCCCAGGGCCGGCCGTGCCTGGTGAGCCGTCCGCACCTGGGGTTTTGCCCCCCTGCGCTCCACCGACCTCCCTTGCCTATAAAAGGCACCTCCCACTCGCTGGAACGGACACACGACACAGGAGCATCTCCATTTCTCTCTTTTGTTCACTTAGAGTAGGATTAGTGTAGCTTGGGAGTTAGAGTCGAGTCGAGCTAGTCTCGGGGTTCTGGAGGAGTCTTCTTCAGGGTTCCTGTACTACTCTTGTATCCATTCTTTGTTTAGACTCAAGTACAATTCAAGTTATCTTTCTATCTTACCTTTCGAGTCAATTACATTCAGCTTTTACTTTGCTCTAGAAGCTTTATTCTTGGTTTAGACTAAGGTTAGTTTAATCTTGGTTAGCATAGCTCTCTTGAACCCTATAGTGTTGTGGTCATTCTTCGCTTGATCTTCGGTGTTTCACCGTAGAGAGAGACCTTCCTTCGTGATATCCGGGGAAAGGTTCTTTGGTTTGTTGTGAGCATGGTGCTCAGAGCTTGCCTTAGTCTTAGATTGGTGTCCCGTTCAACGGAATAGTTGTGGTACCCTAAGGAGGTGACAGCTCCTGACGGGCTCAGGAGTCCACCACGTTAGTTCGGGCCGGTAGGATTCAGCGCGTCGTCGTTCTCCCTTCTGATCCCAGTCCGAGAGCGCGGCTTTGCATGCCCCTGCAGCACTAGAAGAGCTTGTCGAGTTTAGCTTGCCTTGGTTATCTTTTGCCTTAGTTCTTTACCTAGAGTTGACAAGAATAGATAGATTGTGTTAGGATCCTTTCTCATCTCGTTGTCCTCCCAGCTCACTAGGTCCTCTCTAACCCTTTATCAAGATCTCCTTGTGTGTGTCAAGTTATCCCCGAATATCTTTATTCGTTACCCCCGCTATAGCTCTTTACCGAGTCTTGTTACTCTCCACCGTTTATCCGATCATCTTTGCCGTAGTGCCTCCCTTGGAAAAATATAAATATGATAACCCGAATACCACCGGGTGAAGTGCTACAACGGTAATCCGTGTGCTTGCGGACCTTTCTGTGATGTGTGTTTTACCAAAGACGTTCCCTAACCCCATTACTAGGGGTATAAACCCAGTAGTGACACTAGCAAGTGCCAACGAGCATTTCTGGCACCGTCGCCGTGAGTGCAAACCTAGTGGTGAGGCTAAGGAGCGTCAACAAGCATTTCTGGCGCCGTTGCCGGGGAGGCAATAGGCAAAAGATATCGTTTAAACTTAGTGGTTGAGTTATCTAGGTTCGTGTACGCAGAGTAGTGCATGACCGGTTTCGACCTACCATCCAACTTTCACGACAATCCGGAGTCACTTGTGAGGAGAGTGCGACCTCGCGTCCTCATTCCTCAGAAGTTTCTCTCGAGTCAAGAGACGAACACCGTCGATCCCGTAGACAGCACCTCGTCAGCACCGATGGCCGAGAGGACGATCCGCGAGTTTTCCGCTCCCTCCAACACCAATGTCCCTACCAGGCCGAACCTGACGGTGGGAGAAGGAAACTTTGAACTCAAGCCGGCAAATCCATTCTGCGGCAAGCCTAATGAAGATGCCAATGCACATCTCCAGCATTTCCTATAGGTGTGCAGGACTTTCACTATCCACGGAGTGACGGACGATGCAATTCGTCTTCACCTATTCCCGTTCTCATTGCTCGGGATGGCGAAGCAATGGTTTTATGCAGAACGAGATGCCATCAACACATGGGATAAGTGCTCTAAGGCATTTCTCGCAAAGTTCTTCCCGGTGGGCAAAACCAATGCCCTCCGCGCTAGAATTTCGGGCTTCCAGCAGCAGAATGATGAGAGTATCCCGGAAGCATGGGAACGTTTCCAGGAGTACATCACCGCATGCCCGCACCATGGCATGCAGGGGTGGTTCTTAATCCAAACCTTCTACTACGGGCTCAAGCGTACCGCCTGTGAGCACCTAGATGCAGCCGCTGGAGAAGCCTTCTTCTCGCTACAAGTACCTGCCGCCAAGGAATTGATCGAGAAGATGGTGGCAAATCAAGGTTGGGATGGAGATCGTCTCCAACCCCGTAACTGCGGTGTACACCAAGTCGATGGAATCGACATGCTCGCCACCAAGATGGACCTCCTAATGAAGAAATTGGAGGCACCAAGCAATGTGGAGACCGCCAAGATTATGGACGCTCGCATGACGTGCGAGGTTTGCGGTAATGTGGGTCATTCGGGAAATGATTGTCCCGAAACAAGGGAAGAAGCCAGCTTCATCAACAATGGCAACAACAACGGGTTCCGCAACAACAACTACAACTATCAAGGGTGGAACTCGAGGCCCAACTTCCCGTTCAACAATCAAAATGGAGGTAATTATTCTAACAATTTCAATAATCAGCCTTCCATTAAAGATCTTGTCTTTGGCCAAGCTAGAATTAATGAAAACTTAAACAAGAAGCTAGCCGCCAATGATAAAGTTCTTGAAAATTTAAATTCCACCATAGAATCCTTCACTACTGCTATGAAGAATCAGCTAAGCTTTAATAAAATGATAGAAACTCAACTTGCTCAGCTTGCTGCTTCTTTACCTTCCTCTGAGTCGGGTGGAATCCCGGGGCAACCCGAGCCTACCCGAGAGAATGTTAGCATTGTATCCACCAGATGGGGTAAGCCATCGAGGAGGGTGTCTACACCTAACCATGTAGGGAAGCTCATACATCAAATCCAAGACACATGGGAGGAATCAGCAGTCTTGCACAGGAAAGACAATGGATATCCGGCTATCACATGCACGATCTACTATCAAAAGATCAAGAATGCTCTTTGTGACCTTGGTGCGAGTGTCAACCTCATGTCCAAGGCCACGTTTGAGGAGTTAGGATATCCTGCTCTCTCTCCGACAATGATGACAGTCCAACTTGCCGACTCATCGATTAAATATCCAGAGGGCGTAGTGGAAAATCTCTTGGTGAATGTCAATGGCTCCTATGTTTTTGCGGATTTTGTGGTCCTCGACACACAAGATGATGGAGAAATGCCACTTATTCTCGGGTGACCATTCCTAACAGATGTCAATGCAAGGATTTATGTCGGAGCCGGAAAGATTCAATTCCGCATAGGGTGAAGGAACATGACATTCAAATTCCAAGCAAAAGAAGAGCAATGTTACATAGTGCAAGATGAGGAATCTAGGGAGTGGAGGAAGCCACGGCCCCAATACAAGAAAGAGAAGGTAACCCCAACCGAGCCCAAAGTGGATAGTCTCATCGCAACGATGAGGAAGCATTGGAAGCAAGACAAAGCATTCAAAGGGCACCACCAAACAAGGAAGCCGAAGGCAATCAACAAGGCTAAGGGGGAAAAGAAGATGGAAACCGAAAACACCCCCGCTAAAGCCTCACCGACTTCAGCGCCACCGAAGAAAGCAAGGAAGGTGTGGCGTGTGAAGCGAGCATCATCCGAATCTTCCACTCCGGGACCGGACGAATCCAAAATCAATTGAGCAAACGGAGGAGTCCCGCTCACGGACTCTAAACTACGAGCCCTCACCGTGAGGTAAACCGGTATTTATCTCATATTTTCCTTCCAATATTTTGTTTCTTGCATCAAGAATATTTAAATTTCAAATTTGATTTCACCATTGCATTAGTAAGTAAACAAGACAAAGAAAAACAGTTTTGGAGATTTTTGGTGATACGGCCGAACCTAGAGGTACGGCCGTACCTCCCCTCGACAAAATTTTTGCGTAGGATGTTTACAGGAGGGGACACGAGTGCTTGGAGCAAATGGACTAGGGCCGGCCGAACCAAGTGGTACGGCCGTACCTATGATTTTCCACAAATCCATCAAGCCAACCACTACAAGCTTCCAAGTGCTCAACTCATCACCAAAATGAAGACACGCCAACCAGGTAGCCAAAAATTAGCTTGGGGGAGACCCCATTTTCAGTCAAGGAAGGTATGTCCATCCAAACCAATTTTCGACATCTTGTTGACCACATTTGAATAAAAGAAAACAACAAAAATATTTGCTTCAACCTTGTGCACTTGAAATCTTGGCTATATCCTCACTTTGGAAATGATGAATAGTTGCTATGTTAAAACATTGCAAGAACCTAGTGTACAACTTTGTGCTCTGTGAGTATTTGGATTTGTTGGTATAATTTGAGACAAGAACCTGAATTAAAACTTTGTGGGAAGCAAATGCTTATGACCAAACCTAGGGTGTTGACAGGTATGATATGGTGAGACAATATTAATCTTGCTCTATCTCATAGTATGGTGAAAATCTCGGATGATTTTCTTTTGAAAATAAAACAAGACAAGTTCCTTAATGGTCATATCACCTACCAAAGAAATATGTCAATATCAAAGTATAAAGCTTCTACATATGCTTGCTTGTGACCCATTGAGTTTTGCCAAATTGTTGTGACCCTTGGTAGAATCTTTTCATGCTCCCATGATCGAGATCACGTACACCCACATATACAAGCTAACTTCCACACCGGGAGTAACGCAAAACATGCCATCCACCCACCAAAAATAAATACTCCAAAGTTCCAAAGAGATTTCTCTTCTTGTATTCTTGCAAAAGGAGAGAGGGGTCATAAAAAAAGAGAGAATATGCTCAAGAAGCATAGAAAAAAAAGAAGTGCTCCAATCAAAGAGCATAGAAATGATGAAGCATGACCCCCCTCCAAAATAAAAGCAAGAGGAGAATCTCAAAGCAAGGAGTACTTAAAAAAATAGACAAAAATATTCCACACACTTGCACATCTCGATCAAGTTGCATGACTAGTTTCTTCTTGGATCCGGTCTTTGGCTCGACAACATCTTGTGGTACAAGTAAGTCTCATACTTATCCTACCCAAAGCTCCACATACAAGCCGTAGAGTAGGAAGTTGAGGCTCGCTCAAAAGCCTTTGGTGAGGTAACAAATACCACTTGAGCGATCGAGGGAACCATCCGAGGAACCTTGTTTTTCTTTGCAAAAGTTTTAAAACTCCGAGATAGAAGCCCAAAAAGAGAAGAGCGAGTGATGCAAAGTCAAAGCCATTCTACCTTTCAACCTCCGAAGGCAAGGTGGAAAGTTACAAGCCCCACAGGTAAAACACGGCTAAGTTTCCCTCGTACCAATCTTTTCAAATAGCAAGAAGAGCATGGAATTGTGCACAGGAACTTGCCGAGTGGTAACATCATGCAACTCCTGATCCACCGAGGCCAAGTCTAGGCTTTGCTCGAGGATGAGCAAACGTTTAGCTTGGGGGAGTTTGTTGACGGTCCTTACAACAAAAAGTTGACCGTCAAAACCTCGGGTTCGAGAGGAGTATATGACAAGTTTCATGCACATTTTTAGTACTAATAAAGTTCCACGAGTTGTGTTGTGAATTTCATAGGCAGGTACACATTTTGGGAGAATTTAGGATCAACACGCCACACGTGCTAGGCACGGCCGAACCACCTGGTCCGGCCGGCCCTGCAGCTGCAGCCGGCCCTGCAGGTGTGGCCGGCCCTGCCAGGTGCGGCCGGCCCTGCCCCGTGGCGCATCTCTGGTCCAAAGCACCCCCACTCCTTCGAGCACAACTTGGACGAGCGTGATTCACTAAAGAAACGACAGTTTGATCAAATGGTGGAGGCTAGGATCACTTAGATCAATGGGTCCACTTGTCCGATCACTCAATCGCCACATCCATCATCCAGAGGCAATCCTAGGCGTCCCCGAACATGGTCGGTGCATCACATGGTATGGGGTAGGGTCGGCCGCACCTATAGGGCCCGCCGCACCTATCAACTTGCGTGCCGGGCGATACCGACCCAAGGAGCCGACCTACAACCACCTCAGGAGCAGTGATCAGGAGCGTCCGAGGCAAGAGGCGGCACATCCCAGGGCCGGCCGTGCTTGGTGAGCCGGCCGCACCTGGGGTTTTGCCCTCCTGCGCTCCACCGACCTCCCTTGCCTATAAAAGGCACCTCCCACTCGCTGGAACAGACACACGATGCAGGAGCATCTCCATTTCTCTCTTTTGTTCACTTAGAGTAGGATTAGTGTAGCTTGGGAGTTAGAGTCGAGTCGAGCTAGTCTCGGGGTTCTGGAGGAGTCTTCTTCAGGGTTCCGGTACTACTCTTGTATCCTTTCTTTGTTTAGACTCAAGTACAATTCAAGTTATCTTTCTATCTTACCTTTCGAGTCAATTACATTTAGCTTTTACTTTGCTCTAGAAGCTTTATTCTTGGTTTAGACTAAGGTTAGTTTAATGTTTGTTAGCATAGCTCTTTTGAACCATATAGTGTTGTGGTCGTTCTTCGCTTGATCTTCGGTGTTTCACCGTAGAGAGAGACCTTCCTTCGTGATATCCGGGGAAAGGTTCTTTGGTTTGTTGTGAGCGCGGTGCTCAGAGCTTGCCTTAGTCTTAGATTGGTGTCCCATTCAACGGAATAGTTGTGGTACCCTAAGGAGGTGACAGCTCCGGACGGGCTCAGTAGTCCACCACGTTAGTTCGGGCTGGTAGGATTCAGTGCGTTGTCGTTCTCCCTTCTCATCCCAGTCCGAGAGTGCGGCTTTGTATGCCCCTGCAGCACTAGAAGAGCTTGTCGAGTTTAGCTTGCCTTGGTTATCCTTTGCCTTAGTTCTTATCTAGATTTGACAAGAATAGATAGATTGTGTTAGGATCCTTTCTCGTCTCGTTGTCCTCCCAGCTCACTAGGTCCTCTCTAACCCTTTATCAAGATCTCCTTGTGTGTGTCAAGTTATCCCCGAATATCTTTATTCGTTACCCCCGCTATAGATCTTTACTGAGTCTTGATACTCTCCACCGTTTATCCGATCATCTTTGCCGTAGTGCCTCCCTTTGGAAAATATAAATACGATAACCCGAATACCACCGGGTGAAGTGCTACAACGGTAATCCGTGAGCTTGCGGACCTTTCTGTGACGTGTGTTTTACCAAAGATGTTCCCTAGACCCATTACTAGGGGTATAAACCCGGTAGCGACGCTAGCAAGTGCCAACGAGCATTTCTGGCGCCGTCGCCGTGAGTGCAAACCTAGTGGTGAGGCTAAGGAGCGTCAACAGTGTTGCCTCTGAGATGATTCACCCCTGAACCTGATAGCTGCTCTGGGAGGCGATGACGGCCTCTCTTGATGTGGAGGTGATCTCATCCTTTTTTTTAAGGGCCGATTACTTGTAACGGCCTTTTGTTTGGAGTACTTGTCAAATAGCATATCAAACGTGACCTTTGGCTTAGGAACACTCCCCTGATTCTTTGCCACGTTGAGCTTCCAGTTCCTAATCTCTGGTCGCTTCGGAACAAGCATCTTCGAGCGATCATGTGCAGGGGCGGTCTGACCGCCCTGTACCCCCGATCTAACCGCCTTGTCCAGGACAAGCTCGGTTGTTTGCTGACTAGATGGCATGGACGATCCTTGCCCCCCATGTCCAGAAGCTCTGACAGTGATCTTGAACGTCTCTCTGCCATCAGGAGTCTTTTCATATGCTACTTCTCTTGTCAACTCTTTTCCCCTCAAATCGGGCTTAGCTTCCCCGACCACGACATTCTTGCCTTTGGTAGCTTCGGCTTGATGCGGCCGAACCAGAACCTTGGGCTACTGCAACTCCATGGTATTGACGGGAAAAGGTTGCTTATCCACTTGCATCTCATGAAGCATCAAACGACCTTCATTAATGGCCCATTGAATCTGACAACGAAACACATTGCAATCGTTAGTGGCATGAGAATAAGAATTATGAAAATTACAATATGCATGTCGTTTAATTTCATCAAGTGGAGGCATAGTATGAGAAATCTGAATGTTTCCAAGTTTATGTAATTCGTCAAAAATACGATCGCACTTAGAAACATCAAAAGTAAATTTTAGTTCTTCTTGCCGACCCTTAGTAGCCGGCTTAAGTGATGCACAGGAACTAGCTTTAGCCTTTGAAGGCCACACAAACTCAGCAACATAAACCTCATTCTCGTCGTCTGAACTATCAGAATCATACTCAGTCATATGAACATTAGACCGACAAGGCTTAGAGTGTTCTTTTTCCTTATTTAATTTTAATTCTTGTGCCATACCTCTAGCTAGCACATTAGCAAGAGTATGAAATTCTATACCCTCTAATCTATCTCTAATAGCATATTTTAATCCTTTAGCAGCTAGATCAGCAAGGTCAGAATCGGTAAGAGACAAATTAAAACAACGGTTTTTTTACTTCTTTAAAGCGCTTAAGGTAATCGGAAACCGATTCCTCTTTACCTTGCCTAACTGATGTTAAATCTATCAATTTTAATTGATAGCTCCCACTAAAGAAGTGCTCATGAAACTTTTGCTCTAATTGATCCCAAGAATCAATAGAGTTGGGGGCTAAAGAAGAGAACCAAGCAAAATCGGTACCGGTAAAAGACAATGAGAATAAACGAACTTTTAAAGAATTAAAGGTACAGCTTCACCTAGATGAGCAGTGTATTGTCTACTATGTTCCCAGGTTGTGCGGTTGTCATCACCACTAAACTTAACAAAATCGGGCATACGCCAACCAGGGGGAAAAGCCACATACCTTGGGTCCAGTTGATATGGCAGAGATATTATGATGGTAAGGTCCCTCATGCATTACCATAAACTGGCGCTTTTTGGTGGAATGATGTTCTTAGGCTGCAAGTGCTGTTCAGAGGTATTGCTAAATGCTCGGTAGGAAATGGTTCTTCTGTCACATTTTGGGAAGATCTTTGGATGGATGTAGTGTTAGCTCACAGGTTCCCAAGATTGTTCTCCTTTGTGAGAAATGAAGATATCTCTGTCCAACAAGTCATGCTGGCAGAAGATTTGGACTCCCTTTTTTACCTCCCATTCTCCACAGAAGCTTTTGATGAGCTGCAACAACTTCAAGGTATGCTTAATGAGGTGCACTATCATCCAAATGAGACTGACTCCTGGGTTCTGGTCTGTGTCAACCAGAAATACTCTTCTCGAAAATATTACTAGATGGTCTTTGCAAATCTTCATGTGCACCCAATTTACAAGGCTCTTTGGAAGTCAAAGTGCATCCCTCGAATTAAGTTTTTCATGTGGCTGGTACTGGTGGACAGGCTAAACACAAGAACCATGCTCCTCAGACGAAACTTCCAGGTGCAACCGAATGAGTTCTGTGTGCTATGTGCAAGTGATGTGCCAGAGGATATTAACCACCTCCTCTTCAGCTGCCCTTTTGCCCTGGCTTGTTGCTGAAAGATTGGTGTTCATTGGAATATGTCTCTGGAAACTTGTGACAGGATTTGGGAGGTCATGACAGTTCGGCTCACCCTTTCCTTATGGAATTCTTCATCATGGCGGCTTGGGAAATCTGGAACATTAGAAATTTTGTCATCTTTGATAATGGAGTTGCCACTCTTCAGGATTGGGTGCACAAATTAGATCCCAAGGATACCTCCACCTCGTGAGAGTTAGAGAGGATGCTCGTATTTCTTTTATCCATTTTTTAGAGACAGTAACTTAACAGGTTGTAACCCTCCCCCCCTCTCACTTGTACATAAACTCTGTTCCCTTTGTTTTAATTTAAAATCAGCTGTGGGGAACTCCCCCACAGTATTTTTGCTCAAAAAAAAATCGGCCCTATATGGTTTTTGATACAATCTAGTAGTACCCATATCAACGTCGAGCTTGTTTCTCATCATGTTAGCTACTTCTTCCTTAATTTGAGCAAATTCATTCCTAGCAGCTAACTGAGATCGCGTTGCAGCTGATGTTAAGTTACTCACAGGGGGTTGATTAGGATTTTGCATGTGATGCAAGTCGATAAACACATCATTACGCACACCATAAGATGAAGCAACATTAGGAATAGGTGGCGATGTGTGAGCTATTGTGCTATACATTGGTGGAACAGTACCATAAGCATTATTTTGACTCTGAACCAATGTACTAGGCACAATCGACAAAGGCAACGGCTGGTCAGGAACCATAACCATCTGACCGGACAGGGCAGTTGAACCGGCCTAGGGGGGCGGTTTAATCGGGGTCAGTTTGGGTGATGGCGATTGTCCCGTATAAAACTCCGTCGGCATACCATAGACAGGAGCTTCAGGTGAAGTTTCTAGTGCTGCCGACGTGGTTGAATGCAGAACGCCTTGTGAATCTACTTGAGGGATATTATCATTAGGTATATTATTAACTACACGCTTACCCTCTACTTTTTCAAGGCGAGTAATAACACTAGCAACCAAACCATTCTGATCATTAAACGCACGTTCAAATCTATCGGAAATAGCAGATAATTATGAAACTAGATCAGCGGGGTGTTTGGCTTACAGTGGGTATTACCTCAACCTTGTCTTTGTTTAACTTGATCTCCGGCAACTTGAATTCTTGAGCAATTGTCACCTTGCCGGAACGATCATTCTTGGCGCTAGAGAGAAACTGCTGCTTGATGTAGTCTTGCAGCTCAGTGTACTTCCTCTGGTCTTCTTCGCTGAGTTCCTCGATGTTCACCATGATCATGTTGTTCTTGTCAAGATCACAATGTGCTCCCATGCAAAGATCGAAAAATCGGTTGTAAAAAGCAGATTTTCCCTAGCGGAGTCGCCAAAAATGTGTTGACGCTTTTCTGGTCGAAACACACGTGTGCGCTAGATCGTGCGGTCGTCAGAAATCCACTCGCCGAACCTCCCAGCACGGGCTGGTCTAACCACCTTGGACAGGAGGAACGCCGAAAACCTAGATTCGCTGCTCCGGGAGGGACCCCGTCGGGAACAGTGCGCCTAGGGTTGTCCTGAGATCGGCAGGCCACTCAGATCTCCCTCAACCGTCGTGGAGACAAAGGAGGAGAGCAATAGGGGTTGGAAAAGTTAGGGTTTGGAGGAAAAATAGTAAAATTGATAATGGCGATTGGATGATAGGTCTCAATCGGCCACGACCCTTTATATTTATAGGGTGGGAGGTCTTGCCCTGCAAGCAATGCTTTACAACTCGGAATCAAGCCAAACTCTTAATTCTACTCAGACTCGGGGTAACCCGGTCTGACCGCGCCCTGGAGGTGGTTAGACCGCCTGGCGGCCTCGTGCCGGACTGGCTACAGGACACCCCGGTCAAACCGCCCTGGGGACCCGGTCTGACCCACATGCCTGGCCTGAGTCAGCTCTTGCCAAATTTGAGAGTCAACAGTTTAGTAGTAACTCAAGCCCTGCTCGTAACTCATAGAGTTTTGCCTAAAACATTGATAAACATGGTATAAGAATTACACAGTTAATTCAGAAATAATTTGCCTCAGAACTTGGAGCAGTTAGGCACAATAATCATCATAGGCAAATTATATAAGAACTTGAAAATTATCCTAGGCTTTCCAGCTGAGTGACAAGTAAAAGTAGAATTTAGTTCAGAATTGATTTGCCTCAGAGCTTGCCTCGTTGTCGTCATGGTCGTTGCCAGAGTTGGAGATGAAGTCCTCTACACCTTCGCCGCTCCCTCGACCCCTCTTCGTCGTTGCCAGACACTTCTGCTCGCAGACATAAGGCAGGTGCCTCACCCACTTCGCTGCCCCCTCACCGACACGCTCCTCCCTATCGCTGCTTGGCTCCTCATCGAAACCTGAGAGGATCCCATTGAGGACCCTCATCTCCGGCTTCGAGTTCGCTCCACCACCGGTTGGCCCCTTTTCGGCGCTCATCGCCGTCTCCCTCTTCACCGCCATCGCACCGACACGCCCGCGGATCCAGTTGCAGCATCGCTTCGCATTCCGGTTCTCCTCCTCGATTTAGGTTACACGGGGTCGTCCGCTGCTTGGCCCCTCGCTGGCTCTCATCATCGTCTCCCTGCCTCCGATCACCTCCGCCAACCCTACTGAGAAATGAGGAAAGCATTGTGTGCTGTGCTTATCCATTCAGAAAGAAGAAGGAGAGATGGAATGGGGACGGGCGGATGAATATTCATTTTGCAAAATGGATAGTCATTGTCGACGCGGGTTAGAGAACCCGCGTCTCCTTTGTTGGCAGGTGCGTCCGGGCGTGCGGGAAACGGTTACCTTCTTTATATAGGATACTGACGCTGACGCGTGGGCCCGACACTATTATTTTGAAATGAAACTTGCTTCCCTCAAAAATTAGGGCCCATAAAACAGCACTTAAAAATTAATAAAAATATGAACAATTCATAGTTGGGCATTTGGTATTTGAATAAAATATCAACAGTCACACGTCTCCTTTGTGACCACACGTCTCCTTTGTGGCCAAGAGTCTCCTCAGCGTACATGCGTTCTGAGGCGTAGTGGTGCGTGACCGGACGCCTGACGGTTCCCCGTCTTGTCACTATAAATACCCGGTCGGCCAAGAACTTCATCAAGCGCGCCACCAAGAAAACCCAGCACCACCATCTCTGGTCACCAAGAAGTGAAACCAAGAGCTTCTTCTTCCTCAAGCGCATGCATGGCATCATCAAGCGAGCTGTCCAGGAAGCGGGGAAGGGAGGAGGATGATTACGACGAAAGTCGCCGTCGTCGGCTCATCAAGGATGGGGCGGTGCTGGCACACGAGGAGGCGCTGCCGCCGCCGCCCGAGGAGCCCAACGAGGCGCTGCCGCCACCACCACTCGAGGAGGCACTAGTGTTGCCGCCCGAGGAACCTGCCCCTCTTCCTCAACAACACGTGGACAACGTTTGGTCAGTCAACATGTTTGTTGAAGCATTAAGGAAGCTTCGACGGATGGCCATTGAGCTCGGCCTCCCACAACCCAATGATTTGCTACAGAGGACCGTGAAGGATTTCGCCTTCAAGATCCATGACTTGGCTGGGGACCTTGAGAGAGTCGTGGTCGGCGGCGACGACGACAACGATGGCGACGATGGCGGCTTCGACGGTGGTGACTATCGCGGCCTCGAGGGCTCCGGCTTTGACTCCGACTCCGACGGTGGGGCTCCTCTGATTGGGACTGCCTCTACTTAATTAATTTGTTCCTCCTCTATTTATCATTCTCTGCTTGTTTGTCATGAACATGTTCCTCTACAATATGTGTTCCTCATGGGTGTTTGTTGAACGTGTGAAGAACTAGTAGATCTAAGAGACACGGGTAGATCCATCCGCGTCTCTTATAACGCTTTGCAATGTCTATGGTAGCAGTTTACAATAAATTGCAATGTGTATGCTAGAAGTTTGTTACTCTGTTTGTGTTAATGAAAAGATTCTAAGTTTTGAAAAACTCTATAAAATCATTTGAGACGCGGGTTGGTTAATCTACGTCTCCTTTGCCTTGTGTTGGACGGTCGAGCTCAAGTAAATTTCACAATGAAATGTTAGCACAGATGAATTGATGAAATTTGTGATATGTGACATATTAGATTTGTGACCCAATTGTCATTCCATCCATTCTTCATTCACACATTTAAGTTTGTCATCTATGACAAATTTTTCATTCTTCATCAACACAGATGAAACATAAGCACCACTTTTCACATCAGAATTACTTCTTTGCAGCATACATCCCTAATAAACATCCAAATACTACACAAACAACAACCACAATAATAAAGTTTATTTTCCAGATCACATTGTCCATCTCTCCTCCAGTGCTTTCTTCCTCTCCTCGCCGCCCCCAATTTGACAATCCACTGAATCAACTACTTCATCGACCGCGTCTGCCCAGTTCGACGATCGAAAAACAACGACGCCAGTATCCTTTAGCATCTGGAGATACTCCTTGTGGAAACGATAATATCCACAATTTTTGGTGTACTGCAAATGAAAAGAACATAAGAACCATAACTCGGATTTGGGAAACACAGCATAGACTACTCACTGAGTTCCTCGCACACTTGAAACAAAGACGACCCTGGTTTTCGCCTTTCTTCTGCGTCCACTCCTCCACCACCCGAGCCATACCACAGTCCGGGCAAGGGACTAGTGGAAAGCCGCTTGGCTTACCGATCGGATCCAAGCTGATGGAGTGAATGCGGCTGCTCCGGCCACCTTGAACCCTGCTCCTGGCACGTGCACCTCCAGACTAATCGGCGTAGTGCGACATGTGCATGACGGCGGGGAAGGACAGGCGGGTGGTGGTGGAGCTCAGAGCGGGGAAGAAGAAGGGGGCCAGTGCCAGGGTTGGGGCGGATGGATATTCATTCATACAGGGGCATTTCTGACTATGGAGCACTTGTTGGCGACGCGTGTTAGTGTACCCGCGTCTTCTTTGTCAGGTGGGCAGGCAACAGTTATCTTTTTTATATAGGCTTCTAACGCTGACGTGTGGGCCTGTCACTATTTTTTCTGAAATGAAACTTGCTTCCCTCAAATATTAGAGCTCATAGAATAGCACCTAAAAATTCGTAAAAAAATACGAATAATTCATAGTTGGTAATTTAGTATTCGAATAAAATATCAACATCCACACTTGTTTAACCAAATTTCTTAAAATTAGATTTTTTTATCTCATGTTTATGATATAATAATTATAATAACATCTTAGTGTGGTCTTAAAATTTTACAAATTGACTTGGCAACATAATTTGGGTCCACAAACTTGTCAAAAAAATTACAATTGGTTTTGATAAAGGAAGATTATACTTGTGTACAAATGTCTACATATGTATACTTGTGTACATAGTTTCCTAGAATATTACTTCAACATTGAAGTTTTCCACACTTAACAACAAGTTCGAACGCATATGCATTTGAAATTTTAACATAACCTTGTGTTCACCATAAGATTACGAAATGCAAAGATTCATTAGTAATGGTTGTGTAAAACAAATATTATTTCTATGTTGTAATTATAAGGAACAAGATAAGGTGAATAAAAAACATGCAGGAGCTGGAATTATAAAGAAAAAATGATTAATCTTTGGCTGAGTAGCCTCATGTAATTTCTCTTTTTTCCCTTGGGCCTTGGGCCTTGTACAATGTACATATTTTTCCTTTATATATATGAAAAAAGAAAAGTAGGGGCCTCCCCTGCTATTCGGTCAAAAAAATAGATGTTGATTTTAGAAAAATTCAGAAACAAATATTATCAAATTTGGATTACAGATTACAGAGAAATACGTGATACAAAATTTGAATGTAGATTAAAAGGGGGAAAACAAATTGTTCTTCATTCAAATAGATCGTTAATCCGCCCCCTCATTGGAGACGCATGGTTGTTAATCCGCGTCTCATTTGGGCCTCCGAACCTTTCAAACCTTTTTTTAATAAACGCCCCACCCTGCCTTCCATCCTCTATCCCCTTCTCCGGCTTCCACCTTCTTCATCTCCATCGCATCCTCGTTTCCGTCGCGGGGATGGCCGCAACTCTAGGGGGAGGTTCTACAAAGAGAAGTCCCCGCGGCAACGTCCCTGTCCATCTTCCTCGGCGCTGTCCGCTGCCCCCCTCCCCAAGAGAGTGAGGTTCCGCGGCGACGAAGAGGAGCCGTCCCCATGTGCCGCCCCTGTGTGTCTTCCTCGGTGCTCCATGGAAGAGGTCGGTTTTTCGTCAGCCTGGGGGAGGAAGCCGTACACGCGCGCAAGGGCCAAGTTGGCAGACTCCAGCGACACCTGCCATGGAGAGGCAGGTTTGTTTTCCCTCAATGCAAAGGAAGAAGTGGTCCGCGCGCATTGAGGTGAGCGCGGACTCCTCCGGCAACGACCCGGGCAGAAGAGTAGTGATATACCTCATCTCCTTCGGTGACGACTCCGGCAACAACTCCGCCGATGATTCTGAAGACCATGAGGCAAGTTCTGAAACCATCACACACGATTTGTCCTTGTACCTTCACTGATCAATTGTTCTAATGCATCAATTTCCATTTGTTGTAGGAAGTTGCTGTAACTCCACAGGACATTGACAGGATTTGGACAGAAATCAACAAGCTCAAGGAATCAGCTAAAGAGAAGCAGACAAGTTTTGAAACTAGTTACAACCGAACAACTTTCTTGTAAGAAGTTACAACTGTTATGATATTAAACTTGGCAATCTAATTATGAAACTTGCATCAATATAATTTGCCTTTGTTCTAGGAATGTGTTGTTACTCGGGATGACATTGACTACATTTGGAAAGGAATTGACAAGCAGGATGAGAACCTTAAAGCCGTACATAAGAGGCCGGAGATTGAACTTTTAAAGAAGAATGCTGAGCTGGCCGAAAGAGTTGCAAAACTAGAGACAAGGATACCTGAACTTGAGGCAACAGCACAAAAGAAGCCATCTAGTTAACTAGTTCCCTTGCAGCTACAATCTAGTTTAGTGATGCGCCTAGCTGATGTAGTCTTATTTTGGTGATGTGCCCTGGTGATGCATGTCAGATGTGAATATGTTTGTTATGAGTTAGTTTGCTTGGTGATGTGAACTTGTGATGCATGTCATATGTGAACTTGTGATGCTATTTATGCATATATATTAAAATATGTAGAATATGCTCCTTTGACTATATGTGTTTCTCGAGAACTTTTCCTGTTGTCTTATAGAAACATCGCATCATTCCATACACTAATTTGCACATAGACTTGGACAGCATAAAGTATTAGTAGAGTACTTGACTACATTACTGTATAGGAGACAGAGGGAGCACATAGGAGACATGTTTTCCTGACACATGTCTTTGATGAGTCATAATATTGGGGCTTTCAGTTTTAAGGCCCACACATGCCCACTCATGCTAGGGATAGTAGGGAAAGACGCCTCCCTCACATAGTCACCTCCTCACTCTCACCCTCGCACGGTCGCCTCCCACTGTCCCCTCGCACCACCGTCTTCCTCCCCCTCACCTTCCCCCGGACCGTGACGCACGCTACACCCCTTCACTGAGATGCATGCGACACCATGCTCGGTGCGATGCACGACACACCTCTGACAGCAATTTGGAGGAGGAGTGACCCAGTGGCGGTGGGGATGACGACGACTAGAGGAGGGATCCAACGACGACGACGACAACGACTAGGAGGAGGAGGGATCCAGCCACGAGGTCAATGTGAGGACGAGGATGTGGAGGCAAGCACCGAGCAAGAGCAGTAGACATCCCTCCGCTCCGACAGTGACTAGGTGAACCTTTGTATAAGTACATGTCGACATACTTAGCAGTTTATGGTATACATACTTAGCATTTCCCTTTAGATTGACTCTTATATTTGGTTTTTCTCTTGTTCCCTATGTACATGTGCACATTCTCTCCAAGTTGAATAAGTACCTCATCAGTAATAGAGGCAGCGAGCATCTTCCTCTTTAAAATGGAAAGGTCGCATTGCCTGAACTAATTTTTTTGGTTTCTAAATTTCGCATTTATGTTAATGTTTTACCATAGAAACAATGTGATTATAGTGGGCTAAACGAGTTACTGTAATTGTTTTCTCATGCTTAGTGTTGGTATTTCTTAATGTCACCACTACGGCGCTGGGATAGCGTGAGCGTGTAAGAACCACCCGGGTATACTGATGGGTGCGAACGAATCCGCAAGCGCACGGATATACCGATATAGCACTTGACCTAAGGAGTATTCAAAAGGGTATCGAATCCAAGGAACGGTGAGAGCTACCCCCTAGCCTAGCTATGGTCTAAGGACACCACTCTATAGGATGAGAAGAAGATGGAAAGGATCCTGCTGGTAGCGTATAGAGTCTAGAACGGTCTCTCAGTTAGGAACTCTCGTTTTGGGCACCGGTTCCCTCCTGGCTATAACAGTTGGTTCCAGCCGAAAGCTATACGCCGTATCCGAACGTGGAGTACAAAGGGTCCAATGGCTGTCACTACTGTGGACTACCTCAAGACAAACCGTGGGATATGGGGCAAACAAAGGATAACCCACAATCTAGACACCACGTCTACACCACCGATCACTACTATAGCACGGCTACATTTGTGCACCCGTAGCAACACTATAGCACTCTGTATAAATACGAAGCGACGAACCCGCGAGGGAGAGACTAGAACTCACTCAGGTATTGGCTATCTCATGCAAGGGATCACGGAAGGACTTTGGTCTAATTAGAACATACAGAGTACCCCCTTTATTCTAGTTAGACTAATAGGCATACAAACAGAATTAGAAACTTATGAGCTGCACCAGAAGATTGAAAGGTTGAGTTCATGAAGAACACAAGCCTCTAAATCATGAACAGATGAAGAACACAAGAACTATTCAACAATGTAGAAAGCCACTTTAGTCTAAATAGAAAATGTCGAAATACTCACTTTAGTCTAAATGAACAACAAAGGCTTCCGCAGAGGTTCGTTCTTGGGGAAAGGTGCCACAACACCATGGCACGTCCCCAAGACACCCCCTCACCTTCCTTCTAATCTCTAAGCACTAGCAAGCCAGCACTAATCCTACGCAAAGGCCCTCCTCTCCTAGAGAGATAGGAGCCCAAAGGCAAAAATGAGGAGAAGAAGTGTGTGTCCCATTCTAACCCCCCTCCACTTCTATTTATAGGCCTGAGCACCGGCGTGAGAGCACCCCGAGCACCCCCGGAATGGACTCAAGAGCCAACCACGAGACACCACGTATAAGGAGGGGCTTGGCGGCCACAAGGTCGACCGGCCGACCTGTGGGGTCGGGCGACCCCCTGTGGGCCCCACTCCCCTTGTGCTTTCTCGTGGTGGCTATCAGGTGGGTCCAAGGTGATTCTAGGTGTCCACGTGGTGTGGAGGCGGTTTGGGCAGATTTGTGGGCCTTAGAATCCATGTGATGCACACGTGTCGGCTTCTAATTCGTTGGGCCTCTCTCCCTTGGATTGGTGACCTTAGCAATCTGTGGTACTTTGCATGGCAACCTCTCATTGGCTGGGATTGGGAGGCTTGGATTGATGAGGTGGATGGATAAGGTGTGCTTTTGCTATATTTCTTGTACTAGTTGCCTACATTCAAATATACATAGCCACTTGTCGAATTTGTCAGTATAAACCCCTATTCTAGTGTTTATGCTTGATTTCTATTTATTTTATGCAGGAATTGACGGCATAAAAGTGGTACTTAACAGCCTTCAACAACCTCCCCACACTTGACCTTTGCTCGTCCCGAGTGAAGGGAGAACAAATCAAGTGGGACATGATATCCAAAGGTGTGAAGCGAACATAAGAGATATTCCAAACCATACCTTGTACTTGTGAACTCTGTGGAATGGCTATCATGCCATCTTGGGTAGTTGAGGAATGGAACGGTCATGAATCAAATCACTTCTGCTCATCATGTCAAGTAACTTGGGGTTTTGCAATAAGTTTTCGAAACAAACCTTTGCTTAGATTCCTCATTTGATTCTCTCAGATCACTCAATGTGTATATGTCCTCACCAAGGCATTAGAATTGCCTTTCTTCATTCTACTTCTACTGATGGCTATATGTGGAGCTCAGGGTAGGATAAAAGATAAAGCATACTTGTTTCACATAAATTGCAAGGTCAAAAATCAGATCCAAGAAGGAAATCCAATCATACAATCAGATCATGATGAATGTCGTGGTGATGGTAAGGTGGACACCAGGCCCGGAGTTGGTGCTAGTTATTACCATCTGATTTAATGGAACTGATTTTTTGCATGATCTCATCTCTCTCCTTCTTTCCTTTTTTTTGGACATGGGCTATCCTTTCTTTCTTTTTCTTTTTTTTAACTAGCCCATGTCTCTTCTTTTTTTCACAGATACTTTTAGAGAGAGAGAGAGAGAGATCACATCACATATGGAGCTTTATTTTGTGAAATGAATGGATGATACATTTATAACTTCTGGTGGCAAGGGGGTTTATAGTGGTGTGCATGTGAATCTTGATCATGAAAACGTAAAAAGGATCCTCACAAGGGTCACAACAATTTGACAAAGCTCAATGCAAAAACAAGAAGCATATGTGTATAAGGTTTTTCAACTAAATTCATCATATGGCTTTGGTTGGACTTTTGGCATTTCAAAAGAGGAGCTTTGCAAAGGGTTTTCAAAATTTTCAAAATAAATAACCCAAGGACTCAAGCATTAGGAGCGAAGATCATATCATCAAACCATATCACAAACCTAAAGATATTTGTTCACAAGCATCAACATGATAGGCATGGAATAAAACATATGCAAGCCAACCATAGGAAACATGTAAAGCACAAAGAACATGATTCTTTGAGTTGATTTGTTCTTTCAGTTTGACCATCAGTCTGAGGATGGTATGCTGAACTAAAGTTCAACTTCGTATCCATTGATTCATGTAACTTCTGCCAGAAACGTGATGTGAATTGAGTGCCTGGATCGGATACTTTCTTCTTTGGAACTCCATGCAACGACACTATCCTCGACATGTACAGCTCTGCTAGCCTTGCTCTGGAGTAAGTTGTCTTAACTGGTATAAAATGAGCAACCTCGGTTAACCTGTCTACTATAACCCATATGGAGTCGTAACCATCTTGAGTACGAGGTAATCCCACAATAAAATTCATACCAATTTCTTCTCATTTCCACTCAGGTACTTTCAATGGTTGAAGCAATCCTGCGGGTCTCTGATGTTCTGCTTTTACTCTCTGACATATATCACACAAAGCAACGTGAGCCGCAACATAGTTCTTCATTCCATACCACCGGTATTTCTATTTCAAGTCTTGATACATTTTGGTACTACCAGGATGAATAGAATAAGCTGAATCATGTCCTTCTTTTAGTATAGTCCCACGAAGATGATCAATCTCATGCACACAAATTCGATTACTGAACCAGATAGTCCCTTTGTCATCACTTGTGAAATCTGGAACCTTTCCTAAATCAATCATCATTCTGTATTCCTTAATCTTTTCATCTGTCAACTGTCCTTTTCTGATCTCTTGTTCAAGTGTAGATTCTACTTCCAAAGTCATGGTTACATTTTGAGCAACGATTCCAAGGTTGAGTTGTGCCATTTCCCAACACAACTCTAGAGGCATTAATCGAGCTATAAGCGTATTTGCTCGACCTTTCCTACTCAAAGCATATTCTACCACATTCGCTTTGCCGGGATGATACTGAATATCCAGTTCATAATCTTTGATTAATTCTAACCATCGACGCTGTCTAAGATTGAGATCTTTCTAAGTAAAGATATACTTCGAACTTTTATGATCAGTAAAGATCTGACACATATTTCCAATCATATGTTGTCTCCAAATCTTTAGTTCGTGCACAACAGCAGCCAATTCTAGATCATGAGTGGGATAGTTTTGCTCATGCTTCCTCAATTGCATAGAGGCATAAGTGACCGCTTTTCCTTCTTGCATTAACACACAACCAAGACCCTGAAGAGAGGCATCACAATACACATCAAAACCCTTTTGAATAGTAGGCATTATCAGTATGGGAGCGATAGTCAGTCAATCTCTTCTTGAGTTCCTCAATACTAGCTTGACACTTGTCATCCCATTTAAATTCTTTTCCTTTCTCCAACAAAGATGTGAGAGGTTTTACTATACCTTCAATAAACCTACGGTAGTAGCCTGCCAATCCAAGAAAACTTCTGATTTCAAACACATTCTTAGGCGGATTCCAGTTCAACACATCTGGAACCTTGCTTGGATCTACTACATTTCCTCCATCAGTGATAATGTGTCCAAGAAAAGAAACTTCCGTCAACCAAAAATCACATTTACTAAACTTGGCATACAACTGATGTTCCCGAAGCTTTTGCAACACCAGTCTCAAATGTTCTTCATGTTCTTTTTCATTCTGGTAGAACACCAAAATATCATCAATGAACACTACCACAAACTTGTCAAGGTACTCCATAAGCATCTTGTTCATCAAGTACATAAAGTATGCTGGGGCATTTGTCAGTCCAAAGGACATCACTGTGAACTCATATAGGCCATACCTAGATGTGAATGCGGTTTTAGGAATGTCCTCCGGTCGAATTTTTAACTGGTGGTACCCTGATCGTAGATCGATCTTAGAGAAAACATTAGCACCTCTCATCTGATCAAACAAATCTCCGATCCTAGGTAGAGGATATTTGTTCTTAATAGTGACTTCATTAAGAGATCGATAATATATACACAACCTTCATGAACCATCTTTCTTTTCAACAAAGAGAATGGGGGCTCCCCAAGGTGACGAACTAGGATGGATATAACCTTTACTTAACAATTCTTGTATTTGTTTCTTTAATTCAACCAAATCCTTAGAATTCATTCCATATGGCCTTTTAGAGATAGGAGCAGTACCAGGTAAAAGATCAATACTAAATTCAATGTCACGGTCAGGTGGCATACCTGGTAACTCATCTAGAAAAACGTCGGGGGTACTCATTCACCATTTTGATATCCTCCAAAACCTTTCCATTCATCGGATTCACTGTCCCACTTTCTATTGGCGAAGGAGTAGCAACAAACTTAATCCTTTCTCCTTACGGACTGGATCTGACTCCTCACGACATTGAATAACCCCATCACATGCACATAACCAATCCATACCCAGGATCATATCTATACCCCATGACATTAGAACCACTAGATTCTTTAGCAAGGAAGTCTATTCCCATGATTTTAAGATTTACTTGCGGGCATAAATGACTGGCTTTCATTTCACCGCCCGGAGAACTAACAAGCAAAGGTGCCTTCATAAATCTCATAGGTATATCATGCTTTGCTACGAACTGATCAGTTATAAACAAATGCGAAGCTCTAGAATCAAATAAAACTGTTGCAGGTACAGAATTGACAAGAAATGTACTCAGCACAACACTGGTAGCATCTTGGGCTTGTTCAACCGTCATATGGTTCACTCTCCCATGCATATAATTCTGTTGAGCCTTATTACCTGAAGCATTTGTATTTCCAACACAAGCTTGTGATGGTAACTGACTGAGCTTCTAAACATTGCCTTTCTGTGGTGTCTGCATCCCACGCTTCGGACAATTGTTAGCATAGTGCCCCAATTCTCCACATTTGAAGCAACCATTTGGCTGAACTGGAGCATTATTCCTCATAGGTGCACCAAAGACATTGCCCGAGCGATTTTGCTACGGGTTAGGAGTGTGTGGTGTCTTTTGGTTGAAGCGCTAAGATTGCTAGAATGAGTGCTGCAACTGTAGATTCTGAGGATACTTTCCACCCTGTCCTCCAGAGCGGAACTGAGAACCCTGTGGAGAGTTGTAGTGGGGGCGGGTGTTGTTGTTACACTACCCTTGAGACTAAAACTTGCACTTCTGCTCACCAAACTCCTTGCGTTTACTTTCCAAGCCTATAGCCTTATTCAATAGTGTATGAAAGTCAGGGAATGTGTGACTCTACAATTGATAGTTGAGTGGCCCTATCAGACCATCCAGAAATCATTCTTGCCTCTTTCCATCAGTACTGACTTCATCAGGTGCATAGCGTGACAACTAAGTGAATATTTCTAGATACTCATTTATTGACATGTTACCTTGCTTTAGAGCAAGAAACTCTCTTTGTTTAAGCTTGATCACACCAGAAGGAATGTGGTGTGCCCAAAAACTCTCCCTGAATTCCTGCCAAGTAATGGTGTTAGGTGCAGCATGTGTGACAATATACGCATCCCACCAGTCAGCTGCTAATCCTTCCAAGTGGCCTACAGCATATAAGACCATCTCACGGTCATTGCATTGTGCCACCTCCAGCTTCTTAGTAACCACTTTCAGCCAATCATCAGCATCCAAGGGATCAGCTGAGTAAGAAAATGTGGGAGGACGGTGGCTCATGAATTCCTTGTGCTTATCTCTGGGTGGCTGTGGAGCTAGTGGTAGTGGCTGGTTCTGCTGGGCTTGCATGTTCTGAACAGTGGTGGTAAGGTTCTGGATTAGCTGCATCTATGCTGCAAAGAACTGCTGCATTGCTGGATCCATTACTTGATTGATTGGTGGGGGTGGTGCTTGATTTTGTTGATTGGCAATGCAAAGACTTCTCACAGGTGGAATGTCTTAACCTCCTCCAGACCTGGTGTTTACCATCGAATTATTTGAAAAATGTATTTCAGAGAGGGGTATTGAACTGATGCATAAAGAGATGAACTCAAAATGATAAAGCAACATGAATTCCCAACTAAGACAGATTTTGTTGATCTCAGTAATCAGATGTAACTCTCTGTACCATTATCCAACATTTGTGAAATTTCATCAAGATATGTAGTGCAAAATTACAAAACTAATCCAACTGGAATCACCTCAATCGGAGGTCTACAACTCGAGATATAAATTGAACAATGCAACTGTGTCAGCAGAATTTACAGATTCTGATAAGCTGTATTCTTTTGCGCATAACTCTCTGATTATATACCCTATCGTATTGATTTTTTGATAGAAAATCTTCCAGACAATTTGTGAACTAACCCAACTGGATTTACATCAAAAGGTGTTCTGTAGCTCGAGATAAAATTAAAACATCACTGCTGTGTCAGATAACTACGAGAACATATTTGTACCTTTCCAAACTTGCATGACAGATAAAGTAGCGGATAACCAGATTTGGACCCAAACTAACTGTATTTAACTTAATAATTTCTTGTTGCATTGTGGCCATCACTACAACATACAACTCACACAAGAAAAAATCCAAAACAAGCATGTGTTCAAGCAGCAAACATTATTACAAAGGATCGTCCTCGCAGGAACGTTCTATCGAAACAAAAGTAGGTAAAAGGTAGGCATCCTAAGACCCTAGCCAAGATGGGTGGTAGCCTCCGGTGCACCGTAGCGAAGCCTCTTGCATGGTGGAGAGGCAGTAGAGCAGTACGATACCGCCTCCTCCGGTGGCTGCTGACCTGCAAGTTGCGCCTCCAGTTGAGCGATCCTGGCATGTGCGTTCTGCAGCTCCTCATGGGTCCTGTCCAACTCCACAGTGGTACCCTCAAGATCGGTGTTAAGTGCAGCGGTCACCCGGGCAAGGATATCAAGACGGTCATCCCCACTAGCAGGTACCATAGTCTCCTCAGAACCACTCAGGCAACAAGGAACGTGGCAGAAGTCGGAGTGGTGCAGCTGATCACGATATGTATGACAAAGTGACCAGAGAGCCCTCCTGGCAGCATCATTGATAGCGGCCTCATCAATAGAGAAATGGGTGGTGCTATGGTGTGATGAGCGGTTTCACGATCCATTAGTCCCTACCAAAGGCATACGGGTAGTAATCCCTCAACCCCAGTTCACTGTAGTGTTTAGTGACATAGACGGCTTCTTAGTGAAACCCAAATGCTGTAGCACTTCCTCCAGTAAGACACAAAACTGCCCATTCGCATCCCCCGTAGTGTGCTTGTGATACTCAGCCCCACGATAGTGAGGGTCATCATCTTCTTGTTCCTCTGGATCTTCACCATCATTGTTGTCACTGTCCTCATCACCATTATTACCACTATCATCTCCCGAGTCATCTGGATCTCCACCCACAGCATCAGGTTTGGGAGCAACTGGTGATGATGGTGGTGCATCATCGGATGTATCGGGTGCTGGCGGAATCACAAGATCCCCATGTGCATCAGCCTCCAAGATAGTATAATCATACAGCTGAGGCTACTCCTTTGGATCCTCCTCAACCTCAACCTCCCACTGTACCTCCTCGGGATCCTCTTCAATTTCAACCTCTGGTTGTACCTCCTCGGGATCCTCTTCAACTTCAACATCTGGCTGATGATGGGAGCTAACTACCCAACAGGGAAACGACCACTAGTGCTCTTACAGGGATTCTGATAAGTCCTGGCCATCTGACAAAACAAAACTGAACTCAATATGGAATAAATCAAAATGATAGAGTTTTAACAATAAATAAGAATAAATTAGATTTTTATGCGTAAATAAGACAATTTGAATGATGACATGGCTTTCTAGAACATGAATCCTTAATTTCGACCTTTTCTAGCTAATGTTGCATCCTACAGTCGAATGCATCTCATATGTGCGCTATGATCAAGTTTACTCATATGTGCATCTCATATGTGCGCCATGATCAAGTTTACTCATATGTGCATCCTACAGTCGAATCCTACAGTCGAACATGAATCCTACTCTAGTACCACTTCTGTCACACCCGATTTTACAAGGAAAACCGAATGCATCTCATATGTGCGCCATGATCAAGTTTACACACATATGATAGATGACATGAGTGAATAATACATCATTCAAAACGTACAAACGTTTAACTTTATTACAACATCTTTATTACACTCAGACGGTAGACTCGAAGGTCTTTAACATCGAACAACAATAACTAAGACGATCAGCTTTGTCTTCAGCTTCCACAGGCACTTGACTGGGGGATCGCATGCCTCAGAACTCATCGTAGTTGTTGTAGTACTCCTCACCGTTGTTCTCCACTGAACAGCGGTAAGCAAGGGTGAGTACACTTATGGTTGGTACTCAGCAAGTGGGGGAAGATGCAAGGCTATCAAGAATAGGCATTTTAATGTTGGTCAAATTTTATTTAACAAATGCCTAGTTACTAGATGTAAGTTTGTTGACGGTTAAAACACATGTCGCGTTTCGATCCGCAAGCGTACGGATCACGTGTCGCCCTTCTTCACTCGGGGGTGACCCAAGATATCGAACTGTGGATCGGAAGCAAACTACCTAGGGTTCTCCATCTATTTACCGGTCTAACCTAACATGAAGCATTGATTGCATATAGTTCATACAAACATACAGGATGTATGGATCACATCCACCTAGCCTTAAAGGCACACTACTGAAGGTAACCCTAGCCTATCATCTTCTTGTTGCTGCTCCGGCCAAGGTGAGAAACCAATCTAACTTCTACCATGATAAAGAGTCGTCTCTAAGAACTTTCCCATGGACGCCCTTGCAAAGTGCGTGTTGACGCCTAAGGTTCCCCAAAGCTTTACCTCAAACACCTTGCCAAGTGCTCTTACTCATAGCTCCTCCTCTTGGTAGTCCACGCAACGGCTCCCATGGTACTTGCCATCGATCCTACTCAACATCACACGTTTGCTCGGT
Organism: Cenchrus fungigraminus; assembly: GCA_036936925.1. Classification (NCBI taxonomy): domain Eukaryota; kingdom Viridiplantae; phylum Streptophyta; class Magnoliopsida; order Poales; family Poaceae; genus Cenchrus; species Cenchrus fungigraminus. The sequence continues at coordinate 19,670,589 of CM072776.1, read as the reverse complement.
GCTTTTTCCTCCGTCGTACTATCACTACGCAAAGATATTCATCACTGAATGACACTAGGTGTGTTCACCGGTCCATGCACTACTACGATGTATCCGCAAGATATAAACTAACCACCACGATTAGACCTATTCCTACTAAGGGCATATGCTAGATACATATATGAATAAGCATGCATCATACTAAGTCAAAGTAAGGAAAAGACATGATTTATATCACCATCTAATGTAGAGTGTACAATTGCCTTGATGAATGCAAGGCATGGCTCCGGAACTCCACCATGGCTTTACCACACAGGGCCAACCATGGTGGCTAGGGCATGGCCTACACCATCTCCTAGGCAACTCGAGGACTTGCGGCAACCGTCGGCTTCCGTCGGTGTGTCTCCTTCGATTTGGCGGCTCTCTAGTTAATGGATTCGGCGGCCCTTCGGGGTAGGAGCTATTTATCAACCGAGGAACGTCTAGGTCAAAGGGGAGGCCGAATCGCTAGGAAAAAGGGCTGGGCCGGCTGTCGGGGTTCTCTACCGCCGGTAGTAAATTTGTATCGGATCGTGTGTCCGACCCGGATGGTTAGCATAGGAGACACAGAGGTTTTAGACTGGTTCGGGCCTCCGAGGAGTAATACTCTATGTCCAGTGTCGAGTTGTTGTGTTCTTATGCCAGGAGTGTTTGTAGTAGGGGTTACAAATTGGTCGGGAGAGGGTGTCGAGCTCAAGTCTCTATGAGGTGTCGGTTGCTCGGTTCGTCAGCCCCTGTGACGGTTGCCCTCATCTCCTTTTTATAGCCGCAATGGTGAGGGGTAAAAGGGGAATACAAATATGTGCTACTGTGCTATAGAACTGGGAGGTCTTTTCCCACGTCGATGTCTACCAGAGAGCATTGAAGGGGGGCTGAACTGTAGTGGAGCTTGAGGCTGCCACGTGTCCATGTTGCACTGTACACTCCGAGTACTTGGCGCCTCCTCTGAGCTCTTTCGTAGATGACTCAACCCGCCTGAGTGTGTATTAGGCCCGCCACGTTAGGGCCTAAATGTAGATAGGCGCCGCCCGTAGAGGGTACTTGAGTGCTTCTGATGGGGTTGGCTTGTCGCAGAGGTCGGACAGGACGGCACGTTGGGGGTCGCGCGAGCGTACAGTGCAGCATTACGGCTCCTGTCAGAACCGGCCGCCCGCGTGTGCCGCCAGCTGGGGTGTTTGCATGGCATGGGGAACTGGTGCCTTGCGTGTTGCTGTAGGGGAGCTCGAGCGTCAGGGCAGCACCACGTTCATGTAGGGCCCCTGATCCCCCGCTCCGACTTCCATGCGTGGGTCCCGCCTTAGTCGGAGACGGAAACTACTCGTGCGAATGAGTAGTCGGAGGCGGAGACTCCTCGTGCGAGCAAGTTGTCGGAGGCGAGGTGGAAACTCCTCAGGCGAGCAAGTTGTCGGAGGCGAGGTGGAAACTTGTCGTGCGAGGCGGAGACTCCTCGGGCAAGGCAGAGACTCCTCGTGCGGGATGGACACTTGTCGTGCGAGGCGGAGACTCCTTGGGCGAGGTGGAGACTCCTCGTGCGGGACGGAAACTGGTCGGGGAAGCCACCTACTGGTCAGAGATGAGGCGTCTTGCCAGTGACGGTCTTGACAAGGATCTGTAGTCCTCCCTGTCTTGGATCTTAGCCTTGACGTTATCAATGTTGTCAGATGACTCCACCTCGAGAGTGACTATCTTGCCGCTTAAGGGGCCCTAATCCAGGCCCTCGTCAGCAGCCCCCGAGCCTGGGTGGGAGTCAAGGACTCGCTCGCAGGTTCAGAGGAGAAGTGTCGGGGTAATTTTTCCTTTGGTCTTTCGCGGTTGGTGCGTGCGAGCGCATCCACCGGATGTAGCCTCCGAGCCCACTAGTGAGTTATAGACTCGCTTGTGGGGATTTAATCTCGAAAATGCTGTTACCACTTCGAAATCTTCGGTCGAGGCGAGCGTGGCGGTTGTGGAGGACGTGTCCGTTGTGGAGGACGTGGCAGTCGTGGCCGACCTGACGGGTTGAAGAGACGGCGTACAGTCAGTTCAGATTCTTGGGCCCACCAGGCGTCGAACTGTCGCGCTGACAGGCGCCTGTTGCTTCGAGACGCGCGTGCGTGCCGAGTAGACGGCTTTCCGGCGTGGTGGGGCCAATCATTTAAGACTGGCAGCCACACCTTCTCCTTATTAACCATGCGCCGGTTAGGATTAGAATCATTTGCTTCCAATCTCCACCATTGCCAGCGCCGCCTGCTCCCTCTGTTCTTCTCGCCCACAGTGCTGCCGCTTCCCCTGTCCATGCCGTGACTAAGAGCTTGCCGTCGTCATGTCGAACTGGTCTCTCTCCAACGTGTCTCGCTCGATCCTCCACCGCATTGTCACCACCGGGCAGCTACCCATGCTCACTGACACTGAGGAGTGGCGGGTGCCCAAGGATGAATCCGTGCTGCGCCCGCCAAAGGGCTACGTCGTCTCGTTCGTGCCGTTCCATGAGCGCGGCTTCTCCGTCCCAGCCGGGCGATTCATCCGTGCTGTGCTCTTCGAGTACGGGCTATAGCTTCAGCACCTCAACCCGAACAACATCCAGCAAATGGCGGCATTCGAGGCATTGTGCGAGGGGTACCTAGGAATAAGTGCCCACTGGCACCTCTTCCAGTACTTCTTCATGTTCGCCCGCCTAAAGGACGGCCAGCTTCCGGTGACGATCGGGTGCGCCAACCTCAGGATGAAGCAGGGCAGGGGAGATGTGTATATCCCCTCCTCGCTGACGAGCTCCAACAGCGGCTGGCACAAAGGCTGCTTCAATCTCAAGAACGACCCTGAGCATGCGCTGCCGGAGTTCACCGGCACTGCTATCTCCGAGGCGCCGAAGAAGTGGAGCGTCGGTCCCTGTTCGGTGGAGCAGGAGAAGATTCTCAAGGAGCACTGGGCAGTCCTGACCAGGCTTCGTAATGCCGGGGTCGACCTGGCAGCCGTGATTGGGCAGTATCACGCGCGGGGAGTCGTCCCGCTCCGGAGGCGCCCCCTTCTCCTCTGCGAGATGACGGCCGACAGGGCGCCCTTCGTGGGGTCCGTGACGGTGCTAGAACCACTGTTGCTGGACAAGATCCAGCGTCGCATTTCGCTGGCCATTGGGAAGGCGTCGTTCACGTGGCCGCCACCGCGGCTCTTGCCCATGCTCCCCAACGAGGAGACTAAAAAATTGGTAAGCGTTTCCCCCTTCCGACTAGATTTCCATCTAGCTCGGGGTCTCATCTTGTTTTGCATCTCCTCGGAGACTTTTGATTGTTGACAATTTTCTTTGCCTCTTTGTCCTCAGCTGAAGTGCTTTGACCTCGTACCCGCGAAGCCTCCTCTTCCACAGGATGCGATCCTCAACCATGCCAGGGCTGCCGGGGAGAGGCGGAGGGCCGAGCACCGGGCCAGGCACAAGGAGGCGGAGATCGCGAAGCGCGAGCAGAACGACCGCTGCGCCAAGCGCCGCAAAACGAATGAGGCCGCTGTCTCCTCGGATGAAGATCCTTCACCATCGCCGTCGTGGAGTGGCGACGATCCAAGCGTGGACGTCGACTGGAGCGCCTTGTCTGGGTCGCCCACATCTTCACCGCGCCAGACCGCGGAGGACAGCTCGAGGCAGCGGACGGTGCCGGCCGCTTCCGAGCAGGGAGCGAGCTCCAGCGGGCGCCCGGAAAGCTCGTCCCGCCCAAGGACATCGGGGAGCGTCCCGCTCCCAGGTGGTCACCGGTGGTCATCTGGCCGCTGGGGAGCGGAGGGACCCCGCCGCGATAGGACCAACCGCCCAGACGGTCGGCGGGCCATGATTCTTCCTCCCGCCGCTCCTCTAGTGATGCCCCGGGCCGGAGGCCGGATTCTCCGAGGAGGCGGTCGCCGCCCAAGGCGAGGTCGACGCTGCCAACGTCTACGCAGGGCGTGCCGCAGGAGGGAGTTCAAGCACTCCCCCGCGGCGCCTCCAATCTTTGGTGATCCGGGGCGGTGGGACCCCGGCCGTGTAGGTACCCCTCACCGCGGGTGGTGGTCGGAAACCGTCCTCCGGCGCGGCAGAGGGCAAGAAGGCGGCCTCCGATTCGTCGGGGAGCCAGAGAGCGGCTCCCAGGTTGCCAGGGGACGGGAAGTCGACCCCCGAGCCGGCGAGGAGCCAACAGCCAACCCCCGACTCGGCGGGGGCCAAGAGGCCAGCCCTCGAGTCGGGTGCATCGGATAGGCCCGTCAAGCGGGCCCGCATGAGATCCTCCATGTAAGTATTTGTGCGCTATACCTTGTCATTTTATTGTCATTTGTCTTCACTCGCTTCTTACTTCTGTTCTCATTCCAGCCGCGCCGACACCAGCGTGCTCAGCCTCGCGCTGCAGAAATGCGCGGCGCTGGGCGCGCGTGATCCTCAGTCTGGGCCCCGCCCAGCAACTCCTCTCGCCGCATCATATGCGGCACAGGCCGGGAGCGGGTCCACCGCGGTGGCTGAGGTCGTTGGGACGGCGGCACCCCCGCTGGTGTCGGAAGCCGGCGGCTCGGTCGGGGGGGCAGGCAGCCTCCAAGGTGAACGAGGCCCCGGCGGTGATCGAGCCCCCAGTGGCGTCTGCCGTCGAGGGCGGCGATGCCCCATTGGCGGCTTCCGAGGAGAACGTGCCCCCAGCGCTACCGGCCGGTGGGAACGAGTCCGAGACGGTGGCAGAGGTCGAGGTAACCGTGCCTGCGGTGCCGCAGGTGGGTGGAGGCGCGATGGAGGTGCCGGCGGCTCCCGAGGCATTTGTCCGGCCCCAGGAGATCGCCAACCTTGACGGCTCCAACCTCTCAGGCGGCGACACAGCCACCTTTGAGGCTGAGCTGGAGCGGTGTCTTGCGGGGCCGGAGGAGGCAGTGGTCGAGGTGTCCGGAACGTCAGCCCTCGAGGCCGCAGTCACGGTCGAAGTGGTCGAGTCTGGCCCCAAGGAGCCCGTGGTTCAAGCGATCATGGGTCGATCTTGGTCGGAGCAGCCGGGGCCCTCGAGACCACAGCCACGGTCGGGGCGGTCGAAGTCAACCTCGAGGAGCCCGTGGTCGGAGCGGCCGTGGCGGAGCTGGCCGCCGCTGCATCCCCAACCCCCACCGTGGTAGTGGAGATGCCCGTCGTGAGCGCGCCGGTGTTGGCGTCGCCCCGTCTCGCCGCCCCTGATGTCGAAGCAGCGCCCATCGCATGTCTGCCCTGCCCAGACCCGCAAGAACATGTTGTTCCCGCGAACGCAATGGGTGGCGCCTCCTCGGAGATCTTCTCGGGTGCGGGGCTGTTGACGGAGCCAGTGGAGGGAGGAGCACGGATCTTCGACCTCATACGCTCCACGTGGACCACGGCCCATGAAGCGGACCCGCACGATGATAAGGACGAGGAGGCCGCAGCCCGCCACCGCCTAGAGCGAGGCCTCGGGTGGGCGCAGCGGGCGTTCAACGAGCTCATCCTCCCAGCGATGACGGTGAGCCTCACTGAGTCCAACCTTGATCTTGCTTTCCCTGTCTTTGCAAGTGTCGTGGTAGATGACTTCCCACCTGGAACAGACGCTCGTGGAGTGTGGCGCCAAGAAGGCGCGCGTCATCGAGGAGCTCCGGGCGGAGCGGTTTCAGCTAGAGATGCAGCTGGCAGTCGCTCATTTGGCCGCTGCTGGGACGGTGGCGAGCGAGGCGTTGTCGAGGACCACGCTCGAGGCTGCTGTGAAGTCCGCGGAGGATCGCGCCACGGTTGCGCAGTCAGCCGCGGCCGCCGCCGCGACAGAGCGGGAGACCCTTGAGGCGAGGCTGGCCCAAGCGGAGGCGACGGCCGCGGAGCTGTGAACTGCTGCAACAACCGCCAATGAGGCCGCCGAGAAAGCCACGGCCGCTGCTGTTGCCGCTGAGGCCGCCGCGCAGACCACCGCCCAGGCTGCCGCCCAGGAGAAGACGACGCTTGAGTCGAAAGTGGCCGAGCTGGAGCAGGACCTGGCCAACGCTGGTGTGGACCTCAGAACTTCCAACAAGCAAGTCACCGACCTGGCCACCAAGCTCCAGGACGCCACCGACGAGGGGACCCGGCTCCGGAACGCCAACGCCAAGTTGGAGCAGGACCTCGATGGTGAGTAAACTTGAACGCTTCCGGTTGCTGCGAGCTTCCTATTTCTTGTTCATTTTTGGCGGCGCTGACTTGTCTCCTCATGGGGACAAGGCTGCGTGTGGCCCACACCGCAATAGCCGTTCGGCTCACAGAGGAGGCGAAGAAGGTGAATGACACCGAGCTGAAGATCCTCGAGATAGGCGGGGCAGCTAAGAGATTGTCGGAGCAGCTTGAGAGTATGATCCCTTGGCTTTATCTTTGTTTTTCTTCTTGCTTGCTCACATTGCAACTATTTTTACAACTCCTTGTCCATCTTCAGAGGTCAAGGCTGAGCTCGAAGAGTCCCGGAAGTCTCAGCAAGAGACCAAGACCGAGCTCGAGGAGTCCAAAAGGGCCCTGCGCGAGTCAGAGGCATTGCGCGAGAAGGACGTCTTGGACCGCGCCAAGTTTGGCTGGTTCGTTGGCCAGAGCTTGTCGGATGTTGGCATCCCGATCGGCCCGAGCCATCCTGGAGCGCTCATGGATCAGATCGGGTGCCTCTCGGGCATGGTCAAGGAGCGAGAGCTGTCGACTGCTCGGAAGGTGGTCCACCGGGTGCGCGCCATGTTCGACTCGCACTACCAGGGGCTGGACCGCACGTCATTGAGCGGTGGCAGGGCCCCTGGCTGCTCCGATGACCACTGCGACAAGCTTGAGGAGGACTGCGCCACCTTCACCCACACCATGGCCGACGTGGCAATGAAGGACCTGGACCTGATTCCACAAGACACACCAAAAGTCCAAGATGACTCCTGGACTTCAAATTAGATGTATCATGCTATGTCATGGACAATTAAGAACGAGCTTGTATGTATATTGCCTCGGAACAGCTTTATTTCATTAAAGACTTGTCCAAACATGTTACTGCTCAAACGTTCTCGAGCACCAGGGGACGACTGCGGAACCGAGTAGCAGAGCTTAGAGACTCAAGCTGATCGAGATTCACTCCGGAGCCGTGGGGGCGTAGGAGTCGGAAAGCCCGGCCAACCCAAGCCGCCAAACGATGCCACATGTTCGCAGCCCCCGAGTACTCAGGGAAATTTGAAAAGTAACTCACATTTTTCGTCAAAATTGTTTTAGGCCAGAGCCCGAGCAGTTACCCGAGAACTTTTGAAAGAGGCTAGATGGAAACCTGTGGACCTGGCCTGTGCTCGCAAGTCTTCGCACCGTAGCCACATATGCGCTAGGAGCTTTGAACGAGAGATAGCGCCAAGCCACGCACAGATCACCAGCCTTTCCTTTCGCGAGCACGAGCGTTCCGCCAAAAAACCTCTCACGCGTGCGATTAGTTGCGATATGGTTGTCGATGAGTTTTGTTTTGAAAACGGAAAAATGAAAGGAGGGCATCATGCCCTGGGTAGCCCCAAGCGGTGAGCATTTCTGCATAGGTGCAGGGACGCTCGCCGCTCAGTCTTAAGGAATGTTGCAGCGCATAAAGGATATGGCAAACATGAAAGCTTATGAACCTATGGATGTATGAACAAAAGCATGCGGCATTTATTCATTGATTCACAAGATAAAAAACGGGGAACATTACTCAAGGGTAAAATGGCCGCAGGTGTACTATGTTCCACGCGTTGGAGACGACCCTGCCATCCTCGTATCGGATCTTGAACATCCCATGTCGGAGCACTTGATCGATGATGAATGGCCCCTCCCATGGGGGTGCGAGCTTGTGTCGATCCTTGCTGCCTTGGACTTGTCGGAGGACCAGGTCGATTGCGATTCGGAGGCCGTTGACAAGCGCTTCGTACTTGGCGACATTGTTGGAGGCGGGGAAATGTAGTCGGACCATGTACTCCATGCGTACGCCCAGGGGCGAGATGAAGACAAGGCCTACTCCCGCTCCTTCCTTCATGACAGAGCTGTCGAAATACATTATCCATGTCTCGTGCTCGATGGGCGCCGGAGGAGTTTGAATTTCTGTCCATTCAGCAACAAAGTCCGCCAACACCTGCGACTTGTTGGCACTGCGCGGTGCGTAGGTTATGTTCTGCCCCATCAACTCGAGGGCCCACTTGGCTATCCTTCCCTCAGCCTCGGGATTTTGGATCACTTCTCCGAGCGGATACTTAGATACCATCGTGATGGGGTGCGCGTCGAAGTAGTGGCGAAGGTTGCCCTTGATGATCAAGACAACATATACCAGTTTTTGCATTTGCGAGTAGCGGGTTTTTGAGTCGGAGAGTACCTCGCTCACGAAATAAACCGGCCGCTGCACCTTGAGTGACCTTCCGGGCTCTTCTCGCTCGACCACCAATGCAGCACTGACCACCTGGGTCGTCGCAGTGATGTACAGGAGCATCGGCTCTTCGGGTGCCGAGGCCGTAAGAATAGGTGGGCTCTTCAGCAAATTCTTGAGTGAGTCAAGTGCTTCCTGAGCTTTGGGCGTCCATGTGAAGTGGTCGGATTTCTTCATCAGGTGGTACAGTGGCAGGCTGCACTCTCTGAGTCGAGCAATGAAACGGCTGAGAGCCGCGAGACAGCCCATGACGCGCTACACACCCTTTAGATTCTGGATCGGTCCCATGTTAGTGATGGCTGAGATCTTCTCGGGATTTGCTTCAATGTCGCATTCCGACACGACAATGCCGAGGAGCATACCCCTCAGAACCCCAAAAATGCACTTCTCGGGGTTTAGCTTCACCCCGTGCTCTCTCAGCTTCGCGAACACTTCCGTAAGGTCTGGGACCAGATCGCCTGTCTTTCTCGACTTGACCACGATGTCATCAACATACGCCTTGATGCTTTGCCCTATAAGATCTCCAAAGACGCGTCGCATGCATCTCTGGAACGTGGCGCACGTGTTTTTGAGCTTGAAGGGCATCATCTTGTAGCAGTAGGCACCGAACGGAGTGATGAATGAGGTCGCGAGTTGGTTCGCTATGCACATCGCTATCTGGTGGTACCTGGAGTACGCATCGAGAAAACAGAGGGTTTCGCACCCGGCTGTCGAATCGACTACCTGATCTATGCAAGGCAAAGGGAACAGGTCCTTGGGACATGCCTTGTTAAGGCCCGTATAGTCAACACACATCCTCCATTTCTTATTCTTCTTCTTTACAAGTACAGGGTTAGCAAGCCACTCAGGGTGGAATACTTCTCAAATGAACCCTGAACTAAGAAGTTTCTTGATTTCCTCGCCGATCGTCTTGCACTTCTCGTCGTTGAAGCAGCAGAGGCATTGTCTCACCGGCTTTGATCCCGGCTTGATGTTTAGTTTGTGCTCGGCAACCTCTCTCAGGATCCCCTTCATGTCGGAGGGTTTCCACGCGAACATGTCGAGGTTCGCTTTAAGGAAGTCGACGAGCGTGCTTTCCTATTTAGGATCGAGCACCGTCCTGATATGGAGCGTGCGGCCATCATCGGAGACGGCCGCATCCTTGACGTCCTTGGCGAGCTCGAAAGAGCTGGCCGCTCGCTTGGACGACTCGGGCATCTCTTGGTACTCGGAGGGAGGCTCGGCGTGGAGCCTCTCGGTCCGGATGAGTGCTTCGGCAAATCGGAAGCACTCAGCATCACATTCGAATGTGTGCTGGAACGTAGTCCCCACCGTGATGATCCCCTTCGGGCCGGGAATCTCTAGCTTGAGGTACGTATAGTTGGGCACGGCCATAAACTTCGCGTAGGCCGGCCTCCTGAGGATGGCGTGGTACATCCCCGAGAACCCCACCACTTCGAAGGTGAGGGTTTCCGTGTGGAAGTTCTGTAATGTCCCAAACGTGACGGGCAGATCGATCTGCCAGATTAGGAGTGCCTCCATTCTAGGGATGACCCCGTGGAACGGTGTAGGCGATGGCCGCAGTTGGCACCGCGGGATGCCCATGTCGTCGAGCGTCGATGCGTAGAGCACGTTGATGCCGCTCCCCCCGTCCATCAAGACCTTGTGGATCTGCTTGGTTCTTAACAAGGGAGCCACCACAGGAGGGTAGCATCCCGGCTGCGACACGCGGTCGGGGTGGTCCGTGCGGTCGAAGGTGATCGAAACCTCCGACCACTTGAGGTACGATGGTGTCATGGACTCGGTGTTGTGGACCCCGCGCCGGATCAGCATCTCTTGGTGCCTTGAGGGCTGTGCCGGGGACCCGCCGGAGATCATATGGACCGCCCCGTCCTCGCCCGGGTACTGAGCGCCCACGTCGTCATCGTTGTCGGGGAGCGGCGCCGCTTTCTTCTGCGGATCTGCCGCCTTTGGTTTGAGCATGCTGTTGACGTAATTCTTCAACAGGCGGCAATTGTTGGTATTTATTAAGCCTACAGAAATATTATGATGGATAATCCGCAAGCGCACGGATACCGGTGAGCACTTCACCCAGGAAGAGGGTTTTAAATATCGAATCCACAGGGAGAAGGGTAGAGTGATCTGAGATGTATAACTAATCCATGAGTAGTTATCAAGGACTTGATAGAAAGAGAGATAAGGAAAACTTTAGGATGTCTAGTTCTTACTCGCACAAGCTATGCTATTATTGTTCTTATGGGGTGATTGTCTGAAGGCACACTTAGGAAAGGGAAACTTCTGACAATCTATGGGGGGAGTCCTACGATTTCTATAGACGGGAGGTGGACTGCAACGGATAGACGGGCACGAGGTCACTTCCCGCTTCTACCACACGATCCGGAATATAGAAGGCATTCACAAGCTAGATAGTCTAAGCACCACACTTACACTAAACATGCAACTTTAACTCAAGAGCAACAGGAATTAAAGTACTCATAAAAGAGTTATGAACCATAAGAACAATAATAACAATGTTACTCACTTGAATAAGAAGTTGATCTTTCCACAAGGTCTCAAGATCAGGCTCCAATGGAGTTGATCCCAGAGGAAGAAGATGAAGAGGAGCCAGCGACAGGTCCGGGCCTTCCTTCAATTCCACCTCTACCGCTCTCTAATTCTCTCGAACAAGATTAGCTAGATCTGAATAGATCGTGGCTCTAATCTCTCAACTTGATACTAACTCTCCAACTCTAATTCTAGTCTAGAGCTTTTATCTCAGGTAGGCATTGATGATCTAGAATGAGTAGTTCCCCTACCCTGGGGTCAGGGGGCCTGTTTATATAGTCCTAAGGAGGTGCCTGGCCGCCGTAGGATCAAACCGACCTAATATAAGGTTTAGATTGCTTCTCATAGGCGGTGGAAGAACATTCCAGAAGTAGGGCTGAGTTGGTGCCGGGGGGGGTCTGGTCGGCCCCACCATGGGACCGGTCGGCCTGTGGTGGGCCCCCTCGGGGTCTGCCTTGGCCAGGACGGTTCTTGCCCCTTCCAGATGCTTCTTTCTTGCAAGCCAAGTCACGTTGAGTTCGGGAACCTTCTAGACTTGTTTCTTTTCTTGTATTTCTGAATAGTTCCTGTAATTTTATGAATTCACCAAAACTTGTGGAAATTGTCAGTGCAAACCCTAATAAGGTGATCTAATTATATTTTAGCCCTCTTTCCAGTAAATATGAGGGGAAATATTTATAGATAAAATGTGTCAATAAACTCCCCCACACTTAGGCTTTTATTCGTCCTCGATAAAAGGATGGTCTAACAACCGTAGAGACAAAGAATCAACATAATCATACTCCTTAGTCATAAATGCACTTATGGGATATCTGAGCATGAAACAGTTAGAAACAGATTACCTTTATTTCTCAAATCAAGCCAATAGAGAGCTTTTGAATAAGTTTTGAAAGAAAAATATAGCCTTGCTTACTCCTTTGTGATACTTTCAAAATATATCATATCCTTACAAGAGCATTTATTTCAAAGTATAAGTGGAGTTTTTAGAATGTAAAGATGTAGCAAACTTACCTTGCATATATTGCCGAGTCAAAACCGGATCCATGGAGAGGTATGTCATGAGTCATAGATCAAGATATGTGCGTGTGTCAACTTTAAAACCACTGCTTTGACTTTTTAGAAACTTCTATCTTTTTCCCATATATATTTATTATTTTTATAGAACAAGGTATTCAGCTATTTTGTGGAGAGTTGGGTTCTACTCACCCTCGGACACACGTCCATTATTACTCTCTCACTTTTATTAGAGAAGTGGGCCCTACTCACCCTCGGACACACGTCCATTTTTCTTCTCTTTTTTATGCCTTTTTCTTTTTCAGCGAGGGGGGTTCTTCTGACCCGTAGAACACTTGTCCATTTTCTCCTCCCGCTCACTTTTCTCTCCACTCTGAATTTTTTTTTCGATCTTTGGCTTTTTCTCTTTTTTTTATAGCTGTACCTTTTTTCACGATATGGGAGATAGAGATAAAAAATTTAGAGCATAGACACTTTAGTGAAAGCAGTGTACGTGATCTTGATCTTAGACTTAGACAAAAATTCAACATAGGTTGTAGATTTGACAAAGCTTAATACAAGTAAGCAGCAATTAAATTAAATTTGTTTTCAATGATTGCTAAAGCTCTTATTGATCACAAAGGAGAAGCATAGCTAATGATTTTAATCTTTTTGAAATAAAGAACTCTCCAGAGACAAGATAAAACAAAGATAGTTCTCATTATTCTAAAGCATCCCAAAAGCAACAAATATTTCTAGGAGAATAATTATGCAAATCTTTATCCTTTGGGTTACAGGACATCTTAACAAGGCATCTTTGTTTTAATTCGAAACAGAAAGTAATTTGCAAAAATTACTTTCTGTTTAGAAAGCAAACTGAGTGGTGGACGAAACTTGGCCGAAGTGAGCCCTGTAGGGCCGGCCGACCCAGGGAGGGGACCGATCGGTCTCCCCCTGCCGTGGTTCACGGTGCGTTTCGTCGTGCGAGTCGATTGTCCCGTTCTTTTTCCGTTTTTCTTGATTTTGGTCGCGGAAGATGCCATTTGGTCGTCGATTTTTCTCCCCCACACTTGTTTTCTGTTATCTTGCATACACAGTATGGTGGAGACAAAAATAGATCCAGAAAATATAGATAGAAGATATAACTCAACTTGTGGATCACTTGATTGATAAGAGAGAGAGCACTTTATTACACGACTCCTACTATTAAAGCAAACTAACTAAATCGAACTAAGACTAATGTGCTCTCTAACTAAGATGCTTACAAAGGAAGCTTTGCCCTTCTTTGGGTCGCGGCTAGCGTCTCCCTCTTCGTCCCTACGCTTCTTTGTTTTTAGCAGATGGAGGACGGTTTTGGTGAGGGAGCTATTCACACGATGGATCTCCTTGCAAGTTTCCGCAAGGCTTGCTACTTCCTGCGCGAGCTCGGCTATGGTCTTTCTGGTCTTCTGCTTCTGTGGCATTCGCTGGCTGGCCTCGATGACAGGAATTCTTTTAATTTGTGATTCCTTAGTACGGATTCCATCAATGACGACACGGCCTGGAGAAATAGTGTATTTGTGCACTCTCATGTTGCCGTGCATGTCCATGCGCACCTCGGTGAGTCGCTCGCCATCCCTGGGCTCCTTCAGGCCCATGTAGCTAGGAACATGGATCGGTTTCTTTAGGGCTGCTTCGCGGTGGCAATCGTACAGCTCAGCGTACATCACCTGCTTGCGTCCTTCAGGTGGTGGCGGCGAACGTGGACGACTTGGTGGAGCAGGTGAAAGAGGGCTGCGATCAGGTGGTATGATGGCAAGTGGCTTTGCTTCCTTCACGAAGGGGATGATTGCCTTGGCTTCATTGTTGAAGGGAACAAGCTGTTTGTCGGCCATGGCTGCTGCTTGGGAGGTTTAGATGAGAAAAAGGAGGAGGTCTGCCCTTGGTTATATATCGGTGCAATCTTGCACAAGGGGTTGACCTAGATTAGAAAGGCTGCGGGATATCTCGAGAATGATCCCCGAAGGTGGTTTTTCCAAATCTAAACACCTAAGAGATAGCGTGGGCGAAAGCTGGCTGCGAGAGGAGGCGGGCAGGGGCCGACCGGTCCAGAGGGGTGTTGACGGTCCTTACAACAAAAATTTGACCGTCAAAACCTCGGGTTCGAGAGGAGTATATGACAAGTTTCATGCACATTTTTAGTACTAATAAAGTTCCACAAGTTGTGTTGTGAATTTCATAGGTAGGTACACATTTTGGGAGAATTTGGGATCAACACGCCACACGTGCTAGGCACGGCCGAACCACCTGGTCCGGCCGGCCCTGCTGGTGCGGCCAGCCCTGCAGGTGCGGCCGGCCCTACCCCGTGGCGCGTCTCTGGTCCAGAGCACACCCACTCCCTCGAGCACAACTTGGACGAGCGTGATTCACTGAAGAAACATCGGTTTGATCAAATGGTGGAGGCTAGGATCACTTGGATCAATGGATCCACTTGTCCGATCGCTCAACCGCCACAACCGTCATCTAGAGGCGATCCTAGGCGTCCCCTAACTCAGTCGATGCATCACACGGCACGGGGTAGGGCCGGCCGCACCTATAGGGCCGGCCGCACCTACCAACTAGTGTGCAGGGCGAAACCGACCCAAGGAGCCGACCTACAACCGCCTCAGGAGCAGTGACCAGGATCGTCCGAGGCAAGAGGCGGCACATCCCAGGGCCGGCCGTGCCTGGTGAGCCGGCCGCACCTGGGGTTTTGCCCCCCTACGCTCCACCTACCTCCCTTGCCTATAAAAGGCACCTCCCACTCACTGGAACGGACACACAACGTAGGAGCATCTCCATTTCTCTCTTTTGTTCACTTAGAGTAGGATTAGTGTAGCTTGGGAGTTAGAGTCGAGTCAAGCTAGTCTTGGGGTTCTGGAGGAGTCTTCTTCAGGGTTCTGGTACTACTCTTGTATCCTTTCTTTGTTTAGACTCAAGTACAATTCAAGTTATCTTTCTATCTTACCTTTCGAGTCAATTACATTCATCTTTTACTTTGCTCTAGAAGCTTTATTCTTGGTTTAGACTAAAGTTAGTTTAATCTTGGTTAGCATAGCTCTCTTTAACCCTATAGTGTTGTGGTCATTCTTCGCTTGATCTTCGGTGTTTCACCGTAGAGAGAGACCTTCCTTCGTGATATCCGGGGAAAGGTTCTTTGGTTTGTTGTGAGCGCGGTGCTCAGAGCTTGCCTTAGTCTTAGATTGGTGTCCCATTCAACGGAATAGTTGTGGTACCCTAAGGAGGTGACAGCTCCGGACGGGCTCTGTAGTCCACCACGTTTGTTCGGGCTGGTAGGATTCAGCGCGTCATCGTTCTCCCTTATCATCCCAGTCCGAGAGCGCGGCTTTGCATGCCCCTGCAGCACTAGAAGAGCTTGTCGAGTTTAGCTTGCCTTGGTTATCCTTTGCCTTAGTTCTTTACCTAGAGTTGACAAGAATAGATAGATTGTGTTAGGATCCTTTCTCGTCTCGTTGTCCTCCCAGCTCACTAGGTCCTCTCTAACCCTTTATCAAGATCTCCTTGTGTGTGTCAAGTTATCCCCGAATATCTTTATTCGTTACCCCCGCTATAGCTCTTTAACGAGTCTTGTTACTCTCCACCATTTATCTGATCATCTTTGCCGTAGTGCCTCCGTTGGGAAAATATAAATACGATAACCCGAATACCACTGGGTGAAGTGCTGCAATGGTAATCTGTGCGCTTGCGGACCTTTCTGTGACGTGTGTTTTACCAAAGACGTTCCTTAGCCCCATTACTAGGGGTATAAGCCCGGTAGTGATGCTAGCGAGTGCCAACAGGCATTTCTGGCGCCGTCGCCGTGAGTGCAAACCTAGTGGTGAGGCTAAGGAGCATCAACAAGCATTTCTGGCACCGTTGCCGCGGAGGCAATAGGCAAATGATATCGTTTAAACTTGTGGTAGAGTTATCCAGGTTCGGTGAACCGCTATTTAAGCGGGTTTACCCTTGCTCTACTCTCCTGTACGCAGAGTAGTGCATGACCGGTTCGACCTACCGCCCAACTTTCATGACAATCCGGAGTCACTTGTGAGGAGAGTGCGACCTCGTGTCCTCATTCCTCAAAAGTTTCTCTCGAGTCAAGAGACGAACACCGTCGATCCCGTAGACAGCACCTCGTCAGCACCAATGGCCGAGAGGACGATCCGCGAGTTTTCCGCTCCCTCCAACACCAGTGTCCCTACCGGACCGAACGTGACGGTGGGAGAAGGAAACTTTCAACTCAAGCCGGCGTTGATCAACATGGTGCAAGAAAATCCGTTCTGCGGCAAGCCTAATGAAGATGCCAATGCACATCTCCAACATTTCCTAGAGGTGTGCAGGACTTTCACTATCCGCGGAGTGACGGACGATGCAATTCGTCTTCGCCTATTCCCGTTCTCATTGCTCGAGAAGGCGAAGCAATGGTTTTATGCGGAACGAGATGCCATCAACACATGAGATAAGTGCTCTAAGGCATTTCTCGCAAAGTTCTTCCCGGTGGGCAAAACCAATGCCCTCCACGCTAGAATTTCAAGCTTCCAGCAGCCGAATGATGAGAGTATCCCGGAAGCATGGGAACGTTTCCAGGAGTACAACACCGCGTGCCCGCACCATGGCATGCAAGGGTGGTTCTTAATCCAAACCTTCTACCACGGGCTCAAGCGTACCACCCGTGAGCACCTAGATGCAGCTGCTGGAGGAGCCTTCTTCTCACTACAAGTACCCGCCGCCAAGGAGTTGATCGAGAAGATGGTGGCAAATCAAGGTTGGGATGGAGATCGTCTCCAACCCCGTAACCGCGGTGTACACCAAGTCGATGGAATCGACATGCTCGCCGCTAAGATGGACCTCCTCATGAAGAAATTGGAGGCACCAAGCAATATGGAGACCGCCAAGATTATGGACGCTCACATGACGTGTGAGGTTTGCGGTAATGTGGGTCATTCGGGAAATGATTGTCCCGAGACAAGGGAAGAAGCCAGCTTCATCAACAATGGCAACAACAACGGGTTTCGCAACAACAACTACAAAAATCAAGGGTGGAACTCGAGGCCCAACTTCCCATTCAACAATCAAAATGGAGGTAATTATTCTAACAATTTCAATAATCAGCCTTCCATTAAAGATCATGTCTTTGGCCAAGCTAGAATTAATGAAAACTTAAACAAGAAGCTAGCCGCCAATGAGAAAGTTCTTGAAAATTTGAATTCCACCATAGAATCCTTCACTACTGCTATGAAGAATCAGCTAAGCTTTAATAAAATGATAGAAACTCAACTTGCTCAGCTTGCTGCTTCTTTACCTTCTTCCGAGTCAGGTGGAATCCCGGGGCAACCCAAGCCTACCCGAGAGAATGTTAGCGTTGTATCCACTAGATGGGGTAAGCCATCTAGGAGGGTGTATGCATCTAACCATGTAGGGAAGCTCATACACCAAATCCAAGACCCATGGGAGGAATCAGCAGCCTTGCACAGGAAAGACAATGGATACCTGGCTATCACATGCACGATCTACTATCAAAAGATCAAGAATGCTCTTTGTGACCTTGGTGCGAGTGTCAACCTCATGTCCAAGGCCATGTTTGAGGAGTTAGGATATCCTGCTCTCTCTCCGACAATGATGACAGTCCAACTTGCTGACTCATCGATTAAATATCCAGAGGGCGTAGTGGAAAATCTCTTGGTGAATGTCAAAGGCTCCTATGTCTTTGTGGATTTTGTGGTCCTCGACACACAAGATGATGGTGAAATGCCGCTTATTCTTGGGTGACCATTCCTAAGAGATATCAATGCAAGGATTGATGTCGGAGCCGGAAAGATTCAATTCCGCATAGGGTGAAGGAACATGACATTCAAATTCCAAGCAAAAGAAGAGCAATGTTACCTAGTGGAAGATGAGGAATCTAGGGAGTGGAGGAGGTCACGACCCCAATACAAGAAAGAGAAGGTGGCCCCAACCAAACCCAAGGCGGAGAGTCTCACTACCACAATGAGGAAGCGTTGGGAGCAAGACAAAGCATTCAAAGGGTGCCACCAAACAAGGAAGTCGAAGGCAATCAACAAGACTAAGGGGGAAAAGAAGACGGAAACCAAACCCCCCCCCCCCCCGCTAAAGCCTCACCGACTTCAGCGCCACTGAAGAAAACAAAGAGGGTGTGGCGTGTGAAGAGAGCATCGTCCAAGTCTTCCACTCCGGGACCGGACGAATCCAAGATTAAATGAGCAGACGGAGGAGTCCCGCTCACGGACTCTAAACTACGAGCCCTCACCATGAGGTAAACTGGTATTTATCTCATATTTTCCTTCCAACATTTTATTTTGTGCATCAAGCATATTTAAATTTCAAATTTGATTTCACCATTGCATTAGTAAGTAAACAAGACATAGAAAAACTGTTTTGGAGATTTTTGGTGATACGGCCGAACCTAGAGGTACGGCCGTACCACCCCCTCGACAAAATTTTTGTGTAGGATGTTTACAGGAGGGGACTCGAGTGCTTGGAGCAAATGGAGTAGGGCCGGCCGAAACAAGTGGTACGGCCGTACCTATGATTTTCCACAAATCCATCAAGCCAACCACTACAAGCTTCCAAGTGCTCAACTCATCACCAAAATGAAGACACGCCAACCAGGTAGCCAAAAATTAGCTTGGGGGAGACCCCATTTTCTATTAAGGAAGGTATGTCCATCCAAACCAATTTTCAACATCTTGTTTACCACATTTGAATAAAAGAAAATGACAAAAATATTTGCTTCAACCATGTGCACTTGAAATCTTGGCTATATCCTCACTTTGGAAATGATGAATAGTTGCTATGTTAAAACTTTGCAAGAACCTAGTGTACAATCTTGTGCTCTATGAGTATTTGGATTTTTTGGTATATTTTGAGACAAGAGCCTGAATTAAAACTTTGTGGGAAGCAAATGCTTATGACCAAACCTAGGGTGTTGACTGGTATGATATTGTGAGACAATGTTGATCTTGCTCTATCTCATAGTATGGTGAAAATCTCGGATGATTTTCTTTTGAAAATAAAACAAGACAAGTTCCTCAATGGTCATATCACCTACCAAAGTCATATGTCGATATCAAAGTATAAACCTTCTACATATGCTTGCTTGTGACCCATTGAGTTTTGCTAAATTGTTGTGACCTTTGGTAGAATCTTTTCATTCTCCCATGATCGAGATCACGTACACCCACATATACATGCTAACTTCCACACCGGGAGTTACGCAAAACATGCCATCCACCCACCAAAAATAAATACTCCAAAGTTCCAAGGAGATTTCTCTTCTTGTACTCTTGCAAAAGGAGAGAGGGGTCATTGAAAAAAAAAGTATATTCTTAAAAGCATAGAAAAAATATATGTGTGTGCTCCAATCAAAGAGCATAGAAAAAAATGAAGCATGACCCCCCTCCAAAATAAAAGCAAGAGGAGAATCTCAAAGAAAGGAGTACTTAGAAAAACAAACAAAAATATTCCACACACTTGCACAGCTCGATCAAGTTGCATGACTAGTTTCTTCTTGGATCCGTTCTTTGGCTCAACAACATCATGTGGCACAAGTGAGTCTCATGCTTATCCTACCCAAAGCTCCACATACAAGCCATAGAGTAGGAAGTTGAGGCTCGCTCAAAGCCTTTGGTGAGGTAACAAATACCACTTGAGCGATCGAGGGAACCATCCGAGGAACCTTGTTTTTCTTTGCAAAAGTTTCAAAACTCCGAGATAGAAGCCCGAAAAGAGAAGAGCAAGTGATGCAAAGTCAAAGCCATTCTACCTTTCAACCTCCGAAGGCAAGGTGTAAAGTTACAAGCCCCACAGGTAAAGCAAGGCTAAGTTTCTCTCATACCAATCTTTTCAAATAGCAAGAAGAGCATGGAATTGTGCACAGGAACTTGCCGAGTGGTAACAACATGCAACTCCTGATCCACCGAGGCCAACCACCTGGTCTGGTCGGCCCTGCTGGTGTGGCCGGCCCTGCAGGTGCGGCTAGCCCTACCAGGTGCTGCCGGCCCAACCCCGTGGCGCGTCTCTGGTCTAGAGCACATCCACTCCCTCCAGCACAACTTGGACGAGCGTGATTCACTGAAGAAACGTCGGTTTGATCAAATGGTGGAGGCTAGGATCACTTGGATCAATGGGTCCACTTGTCCGATCGCTCAACCGCCACAACCGTCATCCAGAGGCGATCCTAGGCGTCTCCTAACTCAGTCGGTGCATCACACGGCACGGGGTAGGGCCGGCCGCACCTATAGGGCCGGCCGCACCTATCAACTAGCGTGCCGGGCGAAACCGACCCAAGGAGCCGACCTACAACCGCCTCAGGAGCAGTGATCAGGAGCGTCCGAGGCAAGAGGCGGCACATCCCAGGACCGGCCGTGCCTGGTGAGCTGGCCGCACCTGGGGTTTTGCCCCCCCCTACGCTCCACCGACCTCCCTTGCCTATAAAAGGCACCTCCCACTCGCTGGAACGGACACACAACGCAGGAGCATCTCCATTTCTCTCTTTTGTTCACTTAGAGTAGGATTAGTGTAGCTTGGGAGTTAGAGTCGAGTCGAGCTAGTCTCGAGGTTCCGGAGGAGTCTTCTTCAGGGTTCCAGTACTACTCTTGTATCCTTTCTTTGTTTAGACTCAAGTACAATTCAAGTTATCTTTCTATCTTACCTTTTGAGTCAATTACATTCAGCTTTTACTTTGCTCTAGAAGCTTTATTCTTGGTTTAGACTAAAGTTAGTTTAATCTTGGTTAGCATAGCTCTCTTGAACCCTATAGTGTTGTGGTCGTTCTTCGCTTGATCTTCGGTGTTTCACCGTAGAGAGAGACCTTCCTTCGTGATATCCGGGGAAAGGTTCTTTGGTTTGTTGTGAGCGCGGTGCTCAGAGCTTGCCTTAGTCTTAGATTGGTGTCCTGTTCAACGGAATAGTTGTGGTACCCTAAGGAGGTGGCAGCTCCGGACGGGCTCAGTAGTCCACCACGTTAGTTCGGGCCGGTAGGATTCAGCGCGTCGTCGTTCTCCCTTCTCATCCCAGTCCGAGAGCGCGGTTTTGCATGCCCCTGCAGCACTAGAAGAGCTTGTCGAGTTTAGCTTGCCTTGGTTATCCTTTGCCTTAGTTCTTTACCTAGAGTGGACAAGAATAGATAGATTGTGTTAGGATCCTTTCTCGTCTCGTTGTCCTCCCAGCTCACTGGGTCCTCTCTAACCCTTTATCAAGATCTCCTTGTGTGTGTCAAGTTGTCCCCGAATATCTTTATTCATTACGCCCGCTATAGCTCTTTAACGAGTCTTGTTACTCTCCACCATTTATCCGATCATCTTTGCCGTAGTGCCTCCCTTGGGAAAATATAAATACGATAACCCGAATAGCACTGGGTGAAGTGCTACAACGGTAATCTGTGCGCTTGCGGACCTTTCTGTGACGTGTGTTTAACCAAAGATGTTCCCTAGCCCCATTACTAGGGGTATAAGCCCGGTAGCGACGCTAGCGAGTGCCAATAGGCATTTCTGACGCCGTCGCCGTGAGTGCAAACCTAGTGGTGAGGCTAAGGAACGTCAACAAGGGGGGGCGGGCCGATCGGTCCTCCACCGAGTCGCCTCGCGACGCACTTCGACGCGGGGTGCTCTAACCGTGTGCTGATCCCTAAAAACCCTATGTTGGCCCATTAGAGCTTAAAATTAATATTCTTAGGTAAATAAAAGAATTCTATCACATCTAAATCCTCAGACTCTTTGTTGGGCTCTAAAAATATTTTAAGGCGTTGACCATTTACCTTGAATAACGTACCTTCGTCGTCTTGAAGAGTGACGGCCCCGTGTGGCGATGAACTCACCACCTTGTATGGTCCGTCCCACTTATTTCGTAGCTTCCCGTGCCCAAAGAGTCATACCCTGGAATTAAAAAGTAGTACCTGATCGCCTGGGTTGAATTCCTTCTTCGTGATTCTCTTGTCGTGCCATCTTTTGGTTCTTTCCTTGTAGATCTTGGCATTGTGGTATGCATTCTCTCTCCATTCTTCTAACTCGGACAGTTGCATTTTCCGTTTTGTTCCAGCTGCTTCAAAGTCCATGTTCCATCTCTTGATTGCCCAATGAGCCCTGAATTCTAGTTCAACCGGCAAGTGACATGTCTTCCCGTAAACCAGTTGGTAGGGAGACATTCCAATGGGAGTCTTATAAGCCGTCCGATAAGCCCAGAGCGCTTCGGGTAGCATGTCCTTCCATTTTATTCCCATTTGGTCCACCGTTTTCTGTAGAATGTTCTTGATCTGCTTAATTGACGTTTCTGCTTGACCACTTGTTTGCGGGTGATAAGGAGTAGCGACATTGTGTTGGATCCCATGGTCCGTGAGGTATTTCTCGAAGCGCTTATCGATGAAATGGGATCCTCCATCACTTATCACTAGCCTTAGCATACCGAACCTTAGAAATATTGTCTCTTCAAACATTCTTATTGAGCTCTTGTGGTCAGCAGCTCTGCATGGTAGGGCTTCAACCCATTTAGAGACATAGTCAACTGCCACCAAGATCTATTCGAATTTTCCGGACTTTGGGAATGGTCCCATGTAGTCAATTCCCCAGACATCAAAGAGCTCGATCTGAAGGTTGGTCGTCAATGGCATGGCATTTCTGGAATTGATGTTTCTGTGCCTCTGACAAGAGTTGCACCTTCGTATGAAATCTTTTGTGTCTTGATACATGGTCGGCCAGAAAAATCCGCTTTGCCAGATCTTTGCATGAGTGCGGAAGGCTCCATAATGACCTCCATATGGTGATGAGTGGCACTTCTCAATGATCTTTGTTCCTTCTTCTGCCGATACACACCTCTTGAGTAACCCATCAGAGCATACTCGAAAGAGGTATGGTTCATCCCACAGGTGATGGCAACTCTCATAAATGAGCTTTTTCTTGTCGGCCCCTGGTCGTACATATCCTGCAACCATAAAATTAACAATATCTGCATACCAGGGGTCGGACCGGGCGATCCGATAGAGCATGTCGTCCCTGATTGCGTCATTGATGGGTAGTTCCTGCGGTTTCTCAAAATACATTCTAGACAAATGATCGGCAACAGAATTTTCTACTCCCTTCTTATCCTTTATTTCTAAGTCAAACTCTTGGAGCAGCAAGATTCATCTTATTAATCTAGGTTTAGCATCTTTCTTAGTGAGCAAATTTTTTAAAGCAGCATGATCAGTGTAAACAATAACTTTTGCTCCTACTAAGTAAGATCTAAACTTGTCAATGGTATAAACAACAGCTAGCAGCTCTTTTTCAGTTGTGGCATAATTAAGTTGAGGTCCTGTCAAAGTTTTACTAGCATAAGCAATGGCATGATGTTTCTTGTCTTTTGTTTGCCCCAAAACAGCCCCCACAGCATAATCACTTGCATCACACATAATTTCAAAAGGTAAAGACCAATCAGGGGGTTGAATAATGGGTGCAGAAATAAGAGCATGTTTCAGAATTTCAAAAGATTTAATACAAACATCATCAAAGTCAAAGGGAACATCTTTGGCAAGCAGGTTTGTAAGGGGTCTAGCAATATGAGAAAAATTCTTTATAAACCTTCTATAAAAACTAGCATGGCCAACAAAACTTCTGATTCCTTTAACATTAACAGGTGGAGGTAGTTGTTCAATTACTTCTATCTTAGCTCTATCTACCTCAATTCCTCTTTCAGAAACTAGATGGCCTAGCACTATTCCTTCTCTAACCATGAAATGACATTGTTCCCAGTTAAGAACTAAGTGCTTTTCTTCACATCTTTGCAAAACCTTATCTAAGTTTTCTAGACAATCATCAAAAGTTTTTCCATATACAGAAAAGTCATCCATGAAAACTTCCATGATCTCTTCAATCATATCAGAGAATATAGACATCATGCATCTTTGAAAAGAAGCTGGAGCATTACATAGTCCAAAAGACATTCTATGATAAGCATAAGTTCCACAAGGACATGTAAAAGTGGTTTTGCTCTGGTCACTGGGATGGATTGGGATTTGGTGATACCCAGAATATCCATCAAGAAAGCAAAAGAAAGAGTGATTTGCCAACCGCTCTAACATTTCATCAATGAAGGGCAGTGGAAAGTGATCTTTCCTTGTGGCTTTATTGAGTTTCCTATAATCTATGCACATACGCCAACCAGTAATAGTTCTTTGAGGAATCAATTCATTCCTCTCATTTTTCACAACTGTCATGCCTCCCTTTTTAGGCACGACTTGCACAGGGCTCACCCACTCGCTATGTGGCACATGTTATATAATCCCGGCGTGTAAAAGTTTTAGAACTTCTTTCTTCACTACCATTCTCATCGCATTATTGAGTCTTCGTTGAGGCTCTCTAGATGGTAGAACATCAGGGTCTGTAGGAATGCGATGTGTGTAAAGGGCAGGATTGATGCCCTTAAGGTCGTGGAGTGCCATAGGCTGAGCGATGTTGTTCTAAGATAGTTATCAGCCTATGAGTCTCTTCCTGAGTGAGCTTGTCATTAATGTTCACAGGAGACTCAGGATCATTGTGCAAAAAGGCATATCTAAGACCAGGTGGTAATGGTTTGAGTTCAATGGGAGGTCTCGAGGGTTCCTCGAGTTCATCGAGGGGTTCAGATTCTATAGGATTTTCTTCTTCCTCCTTGATGAAGAATTCAGTGACATCTTCTTGATTGGATTCTACAAAATGTTCTAGAGATGCTTCATTCACCTCTTCCATTGGTTCTGGTTCTGGACTGGGTTCGGTCTTAGTGTGGATCGATTGTGCGAAGTGTAAGGGAACTCTAATAGTTTTGCCTAGGCAAATGTCAAGTTTCCCTGTGTGTCCTTCCTTAAGGAGTCATTCCAAAGGATGGCCTATTAAAAGGCCAAACTCCTTAATATCACAAATGTGAAAGCTCAGGTGAATTGGCTTGTCGTTTACCGAAACGGGTAGGACATAAAGAATTCCTAAACTTTGAATAATTCGTCCTGAGGAGCACTTTAATAATTTTGTTGTGGGGGATAATGGCATGTTTTTAATAAACTGATAGAAAAAGGATAAGGCCATTATATTGATTCCCACGACTGGATTATAAAGGGCATCAAAGGGGGTTCCATAGATTGTACATTGAATTGGTGTAGAAGGTGAATCCAAACGGACCACGTCAGAGGAAAGCTCTGACTCTTCTAACCATTCCCCACTCATGATGGATGCATGCTCCACAATGTGTTCTCTTGAGAAGGTTTGCTCAAAAGGGTCTATTTTGTCATGCGAAGACGATGTGTACTTTTGAGGCCTCTTCTCTTTATGATAATTCGAGGTGTTTCCATAATCGGAAAATAAATCATCCTCGATATCATTTATAAAATCAGGTAGAGGGATAGCTATAGGCTGAGATGGTTTTGGCATAGGCTCGGGTGTAGCTATCTCTGGAATCTCTTCTTTTAAAGTTTTCTCTTCTAATGGATCATCATTGGTGCTGGCTAGAATATTATCTACGACGGTTCTAGCTTCACTGAATGTAAGGTGTATGAATGATCCATGTGAGGAGGTATTTAAATAGGCTCTAGATTCCCCCTATTAAGACCAATATAGAAATATTGAAGGAGAATATGGTCTTGAAGACCTAGATCTGGTCCGGATTTGTAAAGGAGTTCAAAACGTTCCCAGGATGAACTCATAGACTCACTATCCCCCTGTTTGAAGGATATGATCTTGGTTCTGAGGTTGACTACTCTGGATAAAGGGTAGAAATCCATGCAGAAATCCGCACGGAGGATTCCCCAATCGCCTTTCTTCTTCCCTTTGGTTCTGTCATACCACTGGTGAGCTTTTCCTTTCAATGTGAATGGAAAAAGCTTCCAACGGATGGTCTCATCAGACATACCCTCTATACGAAGGCAGTCACAAGTTTGTTCGAACTGTTGGAGATGATGATAAGGTTCTTCGTCTTCTATTCCTGAGAAAGTGTTGGTTTGGACCATCTCTATTAACCATGGGCGCAGCTCATAGGCATCAGATAAGATTGGCTTATGCTATTATTGTTCTTATGGGGTGATTGTCTGAAGGCACACTTAGGAAAGGGAAACTTCCGACAATCTATGGGGGGAGTCCTACGATTTCTATAGACGGGAGGTGGATTGCAAAGCATAGACGGGATCGAGGTCACTTCCCGCTTCTACCACATGATCCGGAATATAGAAGGCATTCACAAGCTAGCTAGTCTAAGCACCACGCTTACACTAAACATGCAACTTTAACTCAAGAGCGACAGGAATTGAAGTACTCATAAAAGAGTTATGAACCGTAAGAACAATAATAACAATGTTACTCACTTGAATAAGAAGTTGATCTTTCCACAAGGTCTCAAGATCATGCTCCAATGGAGTTGATCCCAGAGGAAGAAGATGAAGAGGAGGCACCGACAGGTCCGGGCCTTCCTTCAATTCCGCCTCTACCGCTCTCTAATTCTCTCGAACAAGATTAGCTAGATCTGAATAGATCGTGGCTCTAATCTCTCAACTTGATACTAACACTCCAACTCTAATTCTAGTCTAGAGCTTCTATCTCAGGTAGGCATTGATGGTCTAGAATGAGTTGTTCCCCTACCCTAGGGTCAGGGGGCCTGTTTATATAGTCCTGAGGAGGTGCCTTGCTGCCGTAGGATCAAAACGACCTAATATACGGTTTAGACTGCTTCTCATAGGCGGTGGAAGAACATTCCAGAGTAGGGCTGAGTTGGCACCGGGGGGGGGGTCCGGTCGGCCCCACCATGGGATCGGTCGGCCTATGGTGGGCCCCCTCGGGGTCTGCCTTGGCCATGACGGTTCTTGCCCCTTCCAGATGCTTCTTTCTTGCAAGCCAAGTCACGTTGAGTTCGGGAACATTCTAGACTTGTTTCTTTTCTTGTATTTCTGAATAGTCCCTATAATTTTATGAATTCACCAAAACTCATGGAAATTGTCAGTACAAACCCTAATAAGGTGATTTAATTATATTTTAGCCCTTTTCCAGTAAATATGAGGGGACTATTTATAGATAAAATGTGTCAACAGGAATCCTTGAGTGCGTGCTTGACGGGCACCTCGTGATGGGTGCGTGGCGCCTCCAGGAGCTTCTCGAAGTGGTCCTTCAGGGGACCAGCCTTGGACGGATTGCTCTTGGGATGCGTGGCCTTATGCTCGACCGCCGTGACGAGGTTGTCGTCACGACGGCGCTTGTCGTTCTTCTTCTTCTTCTTGAAGCGCGAGGAGGGCCCCTCGCCGTCGTACACGACCTGTTTCCCCTTGCCCTGAGGGGTGTTGAGGGTGGTCGCGACCGCCTCCTCACCGTCTACGTGGTTGGTCGCGATGTCGAGGAGCTCCCGAGTAGTTCGGGGAGTCCTCCGCCCTAGACGGTGGATAAGGGTGGTGCTGGTCGTGCCATTTTGGCACACCGAGATGGCGTCGTTGTCCGTCGCACCAGGGAGCTCGGTGCAACGCTTGGAGAAGCGCCGGATGTAGTCGCGCAGGCTTTCCCCCGGCTTCTGCTTGCAGTTGTGCAGCTCCCACTGCTTGCAGGGGTGAGCGTACGTGCCCTGGAAGTTACCGACAAAGGTTCAGCGCAGCTCCGTCCAGTCGTTGATCCTGCCACGGGGCAGGTGCTCCAGCCAGGTCCGCGCGGAGTCGCCGAGGTAGAGCGGTAGGTTCTTGATGATGAACAGGTCGTCCGTCGCTCGCCCCGCGTGGCACGCGAGCCTGTAATCCTCCAACCACATGCTTGGGTTGATTTCCCCGTCGTACCTAGGGACGTTTGTCGGAGCCCGGAACTGTGGGGGGAACTGCGTGTCGCGTACCCCCTGCCCGAAGGCGCGTGGCCCCCTCTGGTTGGGTGACCAGCTGCAATCCCAGTCATCGTCGCTGTCGTAGCGCCCGCCGCGCCTTCGGTCGTCCCGTTGGCGTGGGCAGCGCTCGTCGCGGTGGTCGCGGTTGTCGCCGTAACCATGGTCGTAGCCGTCGTCGCCGGCTGCACGGCGTCGAGCCTCGATGGTGTCGCAGGCGTCACAGTTCGGCCCGAGACGTTGCTATACCGCGGAGCCACTAGCCTCCTCGCCGCGGCTCCAATGCTGCAAGGGGGATGGGTCCTGGTGGTGCACAGACTGTGCCGCTCTCGCGTCACGCGCCGACCACTGGCGCGATGCGGAGCTCTCCGCCTGTTGTGCCGCTGCCATCTCGAGGAGGGTTTTGAGTTGCTGTCGCACCCTCCTCTCCTCGTGGGTGGCCGCCTCGGGGCAGCCGCGCAGAAGCATGGCTACGGCCGCCAAGTTCTGTGATGCGCGCTTGAAGATCGGAGGCTCACCGGCATCGACGTCGGCGTCCTCGTTGATGTGCCGGTTGACGTCACGCGCACGGGCGCGAGCCGGTGGTGTCGGAGCGCGGGCCCTGGATTGCGCGGGGGCCGGGCGATGCTCCCGGTGCTCGCCGTCTCCGTCGCGGTGCTGTTCCCACACATGGACTTGCTGTGGGGCTTGCTATGGGTCGCGCGACCTCTCTCCTTCGCGCCGCAGGTGACGAGGGCCCGGATTCGGCCCCCCTTAAACGGCGAGATAACCACTCTCAAGGAAGAGTCATCTGACACCATTGACAATGTGAAGGCCAAGATCCAACGAAAGGAGAACCACAGATCCCTGTCAAGACCTTCACTGGCAAGACGCCTTGTCTCCGACCAGTGGGAGGCTTCCCCGACAAGTCTTCAACTGAGGGGAGGCTTCCCCGACAAGCCTCCGCCTCGCACGAGAAGCCTCCGCCTCGCACGAGAAGTCTCCGCCTCGCACGACAAGCCTCTGCCTCGCACAAGAAGTCTCCGCCTCGCACGATAAGCCTCCGCCCCGCACGAGGAGTCTCCGCTTCAC
Organism: Cenchrus fungigraminus; assembly: GCA_036936925.1. Classification (NCBI taxonomy): domain Eukaryota; kingdom Viridiplantae; phylum Streptophyta; class Magnoliopsida; order Poales; family Poaceae; genus Cenchrus; species Cenchrus fungigraminus. The sequence goes on along the minus strand of CM072776.1, from coordinate 19,641,814 downwards.
CTCCGACAACGTGCTTGTTCGCACGAGCAGTTTCTGTCTCCGACCAAGTCGCGGCCCACACGAACGTGGCGCCACCCCGATGCGCGAGCACCCCCGCAACGATGCGTGGAGGCGCTAGTTCCCCACGCCATGCAAATTCTCCAGCTGGCGGCACGCGCGGGAGGCCGGCACTGACAAGAGCCGTAATGCGGCACTGTTCGGCCGCGCGGCCCCCGACGCGTCGTCCCGTCCGACTCTGCGGCACGCCAACTCCGTCAGAGGCACTTGAGTGCCCCCTATAATTAGCGCTAGCCTATGTTTAGGCCCTAATGTGGCAGACTCACCCCATGCACAGGTAGGTCGAGTTAGCATAAAAGAACTCGGAGGAAGCGCCAGGTGCCTGGAATGAACAGTGCCACCTGGCCACGCGGCGGCCTCGAGCTCCAACACAGCTCAGCCCCCCTTCAATGCTCCCTGGCAGACAGCGACGTCCGAGAAGACCTCCCGGCTGCGTAGGACTGTAGCATTTGCTTGTTTTTCTCTTTTGCCCCTTCCCCTTGCATCTATAAAAGGGAGAGGAGGGCAACCGTCAGGAGGGCTGACGAACCGAACACTCAGACCTCAGGGACTTGGGCTCGACACCCTCTCCCGACAAGTTTGTAACCCCTACTACAGACATCCCTAGTGCAAGAACACGCAGCTCGAACCAGTCTATATCCCGGCGTCTCTCATGCTAACCATCCGGGTCGGACACACGATCTGATACAAATTTACTGATCGGCAGTAGAGAACCCCGACACTTGGCGTGCCAGGTAGGGGCACATCGTGTGTCTCGCTGAACTTCACAACGATCCGAATGGAGGGCCGTGGAGTTTCGCTAACTCCCGGGGCAACCATGCTCTTCGGCTCCCTCGGCTTCGTCTACACCAGGCCGCGGAGTCCACCGTCAGGCGCACCTACGCCCGACCTGCTCACCCCAACGCCCTGACGGGGGTGGTGGGGCGCTCAGCTTTCGTCTGAGGCTTCTCGGGCGAAGCGATCATGGCCATGTTGGGGCCAAACCCGACACAGGAGCGTTTTAGGCTCGCCGCCTACTACCTCACCGACCTCGCCTTCCAGGCCAGCGGAGCTGAGTCGCTTGCCTGGGGCGAGTTCATGGAGCGGTACACAACCATTTACCCCCATGGACAGCAAGGCCTCCCGGACGACCCGGTGACGGCCAATGTGGACGCGCTGCGAGCGTCCTACACCGCCCCGGGCTCCGTAACAGCCCGACGGGCACCACCAGTACTCGCACACGACTTCACACGCGAGTGTTTCGTCTGCGTGGCATCGAGCTCTACCTGCTCCACCGACACGGAACTGGCACCGCGTCGCCGTGCCACGGACGCCCAATACCGGGCGCGCCTTGACGAGCTCGCCGAGGCGAGACGCCAGCTCGACGAGGAGCTGGCCAACCTTCACCAGGAACTCGGGGAGGACCGCGGGCCGTGCAACCCGCAGCCGGCCCCCCAGGCAGTCCCGGTGCGGGAACAACGCCGTGAAGGAGATGGCGAGCGGCAGGAGCACCGCCAGGCCGCTGAGCAGTCCAGAGCTCGCGCTCCGACACCGCCGGCACGAGAACAGGCGCACGACAACAACCGACGCGTCTACGAGGACGCCAACGTCAACAACGGCGCACCGCCACTCTTCAGGCTAGCGTCGCAGAACTTGGCGGTTGCTGCCATGCTGCTGCGTGGCTACCCAGAGGCGGCCACCCCCGAGGAGAGGAGGGTGCGACAGCAGCTCAAAGCCCTCCTCGAGACGGCAGCGGCGCAGCAGGCAGAAAGTTCTGCGTCACACCAGCGGTCGGCGCCCGACGGGAGGGTAGCACCCTCCGCACACCGCCAGAACCCATCTCCCTCGCGGCATCGGAGCCGCGGAGAGGAAGCCGGTGGATCAGTGGTCAAGCAATGCCTCGAACCCAATCGCGACGCCCGCAACAACATCGAGGCTCGACGCCGAGCCGCCAGCGTCGACAACTACGGCTACGGTGACGACCGCGACCACCGTGACGAGCGCCGCCCGCGCCAACAAGATGACCGGAGGTGTGGAGGGCACTACGATAGCGATGACGACCGCGATCGTAGCTAGTCACCGGACAAGAGGGGCCCGCGCGCCTTCGGACATAAGGTGCGAGACGCGAGGTTCCCCTCGCGCTTCTGAGCTCTGACAAACATCCCCAGGTACGACGGGGAGATCAACCCAAGCGTGTGGTTGGAGGACTATCGGCTCGCGTGTCACGCGGGTGGAGCGACGGACGACCTGTTCATCATAAAGAACCTGCCGCTCTACCTCGGCGACTCCACGCGAACCTGGCTCGAGCACCTGCCTCGTGGCAGGATCAACGACTGGACGGAGTTGCGCCGAACTTTCGTCGGCAACTTCCAGGGCACGTACGCCCGCCCCGGCAAGCAGTGGGAGCTGCGTAATTGCAAGCAGCTGCTGGGGGAAAGTCTGCGCGACGACATCCGGCGTTTCTCCAAGCGTTGCACCGAGCTCCCCGACGCAACAGACAACGACGCCATCTCTGCGTTCAAAAATAGCAGGACCTGCACCACCCTCATGCATCGACTAGGGCGCCGGACCCCCCGAACTACTCGGGAGCTCCTCGACATCGCGACCAACTACGAGGACGGCGAGGAGGCGGTCGCGGCGACTCTAAACACCCCCCAGGGCAAGGGGAAACAGGTCGTGGACCACGGCGAGGGGCCGTCCTCGCACCCCAAAAAGAAGAAGAAGGGCGACAATCATCGCCGTGATGATAACTTAGTCGCGGCGGTCGAGCGCAAGGCCTCACGCCCCAAGAGCAACCCAACCAAGGCCGGTCCCCGCAAGGACCACTTCGAGAGGCTCTTGGAGGCACCGTGCACCCACCACGAGGTGCCCGTCAAGCATGCGCTTAAGGACTGCCGTCTAATGAAAAACTACGTCAACGACACCCTCAAGACAAAGGCGGCAGATCCACAGAAGAAGGCCGCACCGCTCCCCGACAACGACGACGATGACGCAGAGGCCCAGTACCCGGGCGAGGACGGGGTGGTCCATATGATCTTCGGCGGGTCCCCGACGCGACCCTCGAGGTGCCAGGAAAAGCTCATACGGCGCGGGGTCTACAACACCGAGTCCGCGATGCTGTCGTACCTCAAGTGGTCGGAGGTTCCGATCACCTTCGACCGCAAGGACCACCCCGACCGTGTGCCGCAGCCGGGATGCTATCCACTAGTGGTAGGTCCCTTGTTCAGGTCCAAGCGGATCCACAAGGTCCTAATGGATGGAGGGAGCGGCATCAACGTGCTCTACGCGTCAACTCTCGACGACATGGGCATCCTGCGGTCCCAGCTGCGGCCATCGACCACGCCATTCCACGGTGTCGTCCCTGGAATGGAGGCACTCCCAATCGGGCAGATCGATCTGCCCATCACGTTTGGGACGTTGCAGAACTTCTGCACAGAAACCCTCACCTTCGAAGTGGTGGGGTTCCCGGGGACGTACCACGCCATCCTCGGGAGGCCGGCCTACGCGAAGTTTAAGGCCGTGCCAAACTATACGTACCTCAAGTTGAAGATTCCCGCTCCGAAGGGGATCATCACGGTGGGGACGATGTTCCAGCGCGTATTCGAGTGTGACGTTGAGAGCTTCCAGTTCACTGAGGCACTGATCCGGTCTGAGAGGCTCCATGCCGAGCCTCCCTCCGAGGATCGGGAGATCCCCGAGTCTTCCAATCGAGTGGCCTGGTCTTTCGAGCCCGCCAAGGACGTCAAGGATGCGGCCGTCTCCGACGATGGCCACACGCTCCATATCGGGACGGCGCTCCATCCTGAATAGGAAAGTGCGCTCGTCGACTTCCTAAAAGTGAACCTCGACGTGTTCACATGGAAACACTCTGACATGAAGGGGATCCCGAGAGAGGTTGCCGAGGACAAACTGAACATCAAGCCGGGATCGAAACCGGTAAAACAGCGCATTCGCTGCTTCGACAACGAGAAGTGCAAGGCGATCGGCGAGGAGATCAAGAAGCTCCTTAGTTCAGGGTTCATCCGAGAAGTATTCCACCCCGACTGGCTTGCTAACCCTGTACTTCTAAAGAAGAAGAATAAGAAATGGAGATCAAGGCATGTCCTAATGATCCGTTTCCTTTGCCTCGCATAGATCAGGTAGTCGATTCGACAGCTGAGTACGAAACCCTCTATTTTCTCGATGTGCACTCCGGGTACCACCAGATAGCGATGTGCATAGCGGACCAACTCGCGACTTCATTCATCACTCCGTTTGGCGCTTACTGTTACAAGACGATGCCCTTCGAGCTCAAAAACGCGAGCGCCACGTTCTAAATATGCATGCGACGCGTGTTTGGAGATCTCATAGGGCGAATCATCCAGGCGTACATTGATGATATCGTGGTCAAGTCGAAAAAGATTGGCGATTTGGTCCCAGACCTCACGGAGGTATTCGCGAAACTGAGAGAACACGGGGTGAAGCTTAACCCCGAGAAATGCATTTTCGGGGTCCTGAGGGGTATGCTCCTCGGCTTTGTCGTGTCGGAACGCGGCATTGAAGCTAATCCCGAGAAGATTTCGGCCATCACGAATATGGGACCGATCCAAAATCTAAAAGGCATACAGCGCGTCACGGGCTGCCTCGCGGCTCTCAGCCGTTTCATCGCGCGACTCGGAGAGCACAGCCTGCTGTTGTATCGGCTAATGAAGAAGTCCGACCACTTCGCGTGGACACCCGAGGCTCAGGAAGCACTCGATTCCCTCAAGAATCTCCTGAAAAGCCCACTGATACTCACGGCTTCCGCGCCGGAAGAACCTATGCTTCTATACATCGCCGCCACAACCCAGGTGGTCAGTGCAGCTTTGGTGGTGGAACGAGAAGAGCACGGGAAGTCACTCAAGGTGCAGCGCCCAGTCTATTTTGTGAGCGAGGTACTCTCCGATTCGAAAACCCGCTATTCGCAAATGCAAAAGCTCGTGTACGCTGTCCTGATCACCAAGCGCAAGCTCCGCCACTACTTCGACGCGCACCCCATCACGGTGGTATCCAAGTACCCGCTCGGTGAAGTGATCCAGAACCCCGAAGCCGAGGGGAGGATAGCCAAGTGGGCGCTCGAGCTGATGGGGCAAAACATTTCATACACACCATGCAGTGCCATCAAGTCGCAGGTGCTAGCGGACTTCGTTGCTGAGTGGACGGAAATCCAAACTCCGCCGGCTCCCATCGAGCATGAGACGTGGACGATGTACTTTGACGGCTCGGTCATGAAAGAAGGAGTGGGAGTAGGCCTTGTCTTCATCTCGCCTCTGGGCGTGCACATGGAGTACATGGTTCGACTACACTTCCCCGCTTCCAACAACGTCGCCGAGTACGAAGCACTCGTGAATGGCCTTCGAATCGCGATCGAGCTCGGGATCCGCCGTCTTGAGATCAGAGGAGACTCAGAGCTTGTCGTGGATCAAGTCATGAAAGAGAAAAATTGTGTGGATCCCAAGATGGCGGCATACTGTCGGGCCGTGCGTGAGTTGGAAGACAAGTTTCACGGTCTCGAGCTTCATCATGTTCTGCGCGACTACAACAAGGCCGCGAACGTCCTCGCCAAGACCGCATCGAGCCGCAAGCCGGTGCCACACGGCGTGTTTGTGAGTGACCAACACACGCCGTCTGTTCGTGTAGAAGGGGAACGCCCACAATAGCTCGGGGAACCAGAAGTCATGGAGATAGACCAACAACCCGAGCAGAACCTCGAAGATCAGGACTGGTGTTTCCCCATCCTTGAATGGCTTGTGGAAGGGAAGCTTCCCTCCGACCAGACGGAGGCACGCCGCATCGCACGGTGAGCTAAAGTTTTCGTCCTCATCGAGGACGAGCTCTACAAGTGGGGTGCAGCAGGCATACTTATGCATTGCATCTTGAGAGATCAGGGCAAGGTGCTACTCCAAGAGATCCACGCTGGAACGTGCGGACATCATGCCGGTCCAAGAACTCTTGTCGAGAAGGCTTTCCGACAAGGGTTTTACTGGCCCACCGCTGTGGCGGATTCCAAGGACATCATATGGCGTTGTGAGGGGTGCCTGTTCTACGCTCGACAAACCCATCTCCCGGCGCAGGCGCTTCAGACCATTCCGATCACATGGCCATTTGCTATGTGGCACCTCGACATGGTGGGGCCACACCGACAAGCGCCCGGGGGCTTCACGCATCTGCTCGTGGCTGTCAACAAGTTCTCCAAGTGGATCGAGGCTCGGCCCATTGTGAAGGTCCGCTCTGAGGAGGCCGTGGTGTTCTTCACCGACATCATATATCGCTTCGGCATACCAAACACGATCATCACCGACAACGGCACCCAGTTCACAGGAAAGAAATTCCTCAACTTCTGCGATGACAACAACATTCGCGTGGACTGCTCCGTCGTGGCACACCCGAAGACGAACGGGCAAGTCGAGAGGGCGAACGACATGCTTCTGCAGGGATTAAAGCCTCGCATCTTCAAGTGTCTCGAGAAGTTCCGAGCGAGATGGGTAGCCGAGCTGCCATCCGTTCTCTGGAGCCTGCGCACCACACCTAGTCGAGCAACCGGCTTCATGCCGTTCTTCATGGTGCATGGGTCGGAAGCTGTCCTCCCTACGGACATTGACTACGGCAGTCCCAGGGTGCGAGCATACACCGAGGAGGGCAACCAGGTCGCGCTTGAGGACGCCATTGGCAAGCTTGACAAGGCGCGCGACATAGCACTACTACACTCGGCAAGATACCAGCAAGCCTTGCGACGCTACCACGAGCGCAATGTGCATAGCCGCAAGTTCCAAGTCGGCGACCTGGTGCTCCGACGAGTCCAAGGCAGCACGTATCGACACAAGCTCGCGCCCCCATGGGAGGGGCCATTCATCATCGATCAAGTGCTCCGACCGGGAACATTCAAGATCCGATACGAGGACAGCCAAATCTTCTCCAACGCTTGGAACATAGAGCACCTGTGGCCGTTTTATCCTTGAGTAATGTTTCCCGCTCATACCTTACGAATCAATGAATAAATACTGCATGCTTTGTTCATACATTTATGATTTCATAAGGTCCTGTGTTGCCATGTTCTTTATATGTTGCAACGCTTCCGAAGGCTGAGCGGCAAGCCTCTCTGCACCTATGCAGAAATGCTCTCCGCTTGAATGCTACCCAGGGCACGATGCCCTCCTTTCGATTTTCCATTTTGAAAACAAAAATCGACAACTATGTCGTGACTGATCGCACGTGCGAGAAGTTTTTTGGCGGAACGCTCGGCTCTGTGAAAAGTGAAGATGGCAGTCTGCGCGGGGCTTGGCGATGCTGCTCGTTCAAAGTTCCTAGCACCTACGCCTCCACGGCTACGGTGCGAAGACTTGCGAGCATGGTCCAGGTCCACAGGCTTCCGTCTTACCTCTTCCAAGGAGCACTCAGGTAACCGCTCGGGTCCCAACCAAAAACGATTTTGACGAAAAACACGCGAGTTACTTTTCAAATTCTCCCGAGTACTCAGGGGCTGCGAGCACGTGGCATCTTTTAGTGACTTGGGTTGGCCGGGCTTTCCGACTCTTATGCCCCTACGGCTCCAGAGTGAAGCTCGGTCAGCTTGGGTTCCTAAGTTCTGCTACCCGTTTTCGCAGTTGTCCCCTAGTGCTCGAGAACGATTTGAGCAGTAACAAATCTAAACGAGTTTTCAACGAAATAAAACTATTCAAGGTGTTGTACATATGAATTGTTCTCAACTGCCTACGAATAAACATGATACATCTAATGTGAAGGCCTGGAGTCGTCTTGGACTTCTGGTGTGTCTTGTGGAATCAGGTCCAGGTCCTTCATTGTGACATCGGCCATGGCGCGGGCGAAGGCAGCGCAGTCTTCTTCGACCTGGTCGCAGTGGTCGTCAGAGCTGCCAGGGGCCCAGCCGCCACTCAGCGCTGTGCGATCGAACCCCTGGTAGTAAGAGTCGAACATGGCGAGCACCCGGTGCACCACCTTCCGAGCAGTCGACAGTTCTCGCTCCTTGACTACTTCCGGGAGGCGCTCAACTTGCTTCGCAAGCGTGTCGGGGAGCATCGGCCCGACGGAAATGCCGAGCTCCGACAAGACCTGGCCAAGGAGTTTTCTGAGCTTGGTGTGTTCCAGGATCCTCTGACGGCGTGACGTCTCCGACTCACGCCGGGCGTTCTTGACCTCTTCGAGCTCCGACCTGACCTACTCCTGAGCCTTCCAAGACTGCCTAAGCTCGGCCTTGACATCTGAAGGAGGTTGACAAGTTGAAATGGACGGATACAGTGCAGCCAAGCAAGAAGGAAAGCAAGGCAAGGTTGAGGAGACTTACTCTCGAGCTGCTCCGACAACCGCTTGATCGACTCGTCCTTGTCGATGATCCTGAGCTCGGCTGCATTCACCTCTTTCGACTTCTCTGTGGCGCCAGCCGTATGCAGCCCTGTGTCCACAAGATGACGAGTCAACACCAACGAAAACCGATGAATAGAAAGGAACCCGCAGTTGGAGGCGTTCGGCGCCCACTCACCGTCGACATCCTGCACCAGCTGGGAGTTGGCGTCCCGCAGCCAGGTCACCTCGTCGGTGACGTCCTGGAGCTTGTTGGTCACCTCGAAGAACTGCTTGTTGGCCGTCCTGAGGTCCGCACCGACAGTCGTCAAGTCTTGCTCCAGCTCTGCCACCTTCGACTCGAGCGCCGCCTTCTCTTGGGCGGAGGCCTGGGCGGTGGTCTGGGCCGCGGCCTCAGTAGCAGCGGCAGCGGTCGTGGCCTTCTCGGCGGCCTCATTGGCGGTCGTCACGGCAGCTCGTAGCTCCATGGCCGTCGTCTCCGCTTGAGCCAACGTTGCCTTAAGGAACTCCCGCTCCATCACGGCAGCGGCTGCGGCGGCCTGCGCGGCCGTGGTGCGGTCCTCCGCAGACTTCACGGCGGCCTCGAGCGCGGCCCTCGACGACACCTCGTTCGCCACCGCCCCAGTGGCAGCCAGACAGGCAACAGCCAGTTACATCTCCAGCTGAAACTGCTCTGCTCGGAGCTCCTCGATGGTGCGCGCTTTCTTAGCGCTGCACTCCACGAGCGTCTGTTCCAGACATGAAGTCAACAACTGCAATACCTACGAGAACCAAGAGAACAAGGAAGGGGTCTGGATTCAAAAGGACTTACCGACGTCGCGGGGAGGATTAGCTCATCGAACGCGCGCTGCGCCCACCCAAGACCTCGCTCGAGGTGGTGGCGGGCCGCGACCTCCTCGTCCTCATTCTCAAACGCGTCCGCCTTGCGGGCTCCGGCCCACGTGGAGTGCACGAGATCGGTGATCCGTGCTTCTCCTTCCGCCGGCCCTGACTACAACCCTGCACCCGAGGAGAGACGACCGCCCGCGCCTTCCTCGACCTCTTGGATCTCTGGGGAAGCGCCGCCCATTGCGCCCACGGGGGCGACGTATTCTTGTGGGTCTGGACGGGGCGGGCTCGTGGTGGGCGCTGCTTCGACGACGAGGACGGCGAGCCGAGGTGACAGCGGCTCCGTCGCACTCGCAACGAGCACCTCCACGGCCGCGGAAGGGGACGAGGACTCGGCGACGGCCAGCTCCACCTCGACCGCACCAACCGTGGGTTCTTCAGGGTTGGCCTTGGCTGCTCAACCATGACCGAGTCCTCCAGGGCCCCGGCTGTTCCGGCCAAGATCGGCTCCGGCCGCTCCGCCTCGGCTCCTCCAAGCGCGAGCTCCTGGTTGCTAGGCTCAGCCGCTCCGGCCCTGGTCGTAGCCGCAAGCGCAATCATCCCAGGAGGCTCGGCCCCTGACTCCTCCGGGTCCGTCAGGAACCGCTCCAGCTCGGCCTCGAAGCTGGTCGGATCGCCGCCCGAGAAGTTGGTGCCATCAAGGTCAATGATCTCCCGAGGCCGGGCAAACACGTCGGCAGCCGCCGGCGTCACCACCGCGCCTCCATCCGCCTGCGACGCTGCAGGCATGGTAACCCTGACTGTCATCGGTGCCTCGGTCTCGAGCCAGCCAGCAGATGGTGCCGGTAGCGCGTTCTTCTCGGGAGACGTCGCCAGGGCATCACCGCCTTCCGAGGTGGCCGCGACAGGGGGCTCGGTCGCCGCCGGGAGATTGTTCTCCTCGGAGGCTGTCTGCCCCCCGGCTGAGCCTCCGACTTCCAACACCGTCGAAGGTGCCGCCGTCCCAACAGCTTCGGCCGCAGTAGTGGGTCCGCTTCCGGCCTCCCCCGCCGACGACGCGACGGGAGGAGATGTTGGGCGGGGCCCGGGCTGAGGGTCCCGCGCGCCCAGCACTGCGCGCTTCAGCGGTGCATGGCTGAGCACACCAGTGTCCGCGCGGCTGAGACAAGAACAAGATAGGAGTAAGGAGCGGGCGAAGACGAAGAACCGTGAAATAATGAGGAATAGCGTGCGAATGCTTACATGGTGGTCCTGACGCGGGCCCGCTTGACAGGCTTGTCCGATGGGCCCGACTCGGGGGCAGGCCTTTTGGCCCCCGCCGGCTCGGAAACCTGCTCCCGACGCTCTGCCAGCAAGGAAGTTTGCTTCTCGCCCCCCGATGGCTTAGGGGTAGCGTTCCGATCCCTCGACGGCTCGGGGGCTGCCTTCTTGTCCTCCACCGCACCGGAGGCCGGCCCCCGGCTCCCGCCAGCGGAGAGAGGAACTTGCACGGCCAGGGCTCCGCTGCCACGGATGACCAAAGATTGAAGGCGCCGCGGGGGAATGCTTGTACTTCCTCCCTACGGCGCGCTCGGTGTCGATGACGGCGGGGTTGACCTCGCCTTGGGTGATGAGCACCCCTTCGAGGAGTCCGGGTCCCGCCTCGGGGCATCTTCGGAGGAGTGACGGGATTAAGAATCTCGGCCCGCCGACCGCTTGGGTGGATCGTCCCAACGCTGAGGATCCCTCCGCCCCTCGGAGGCACGTGAACCACCAGGGGCTGCTTGAGAGCAGGTCACCCTTTGATCCTCTTGGGCGGGGCGGACCTCTAGATGCGAGCTAGAACTCGCGCCCTTCTCGCGGACGGCCGTCTCCGACCGCCGCTTCGAGCTAACCTCCACAGCCTCCCGTGGTGAAGATAGGGGCGACCCGGACATGCCACTCCAATCGACATCTGCGCTCGGCTCATCTCCACTCCACGGCGGTGACGGCGATGGATCTTCATTGGAGGAGATGGCGGCCTCCCCCGTTTTGCGGCGCTTGATGCGGCGGTCGTTCCGCTCACGCTTCGCAATCTCCTTCTCCTTGTGCTGGGCCTTAAGCTCGGCCCTCCGCCTCTCCGCGGCCACCCTGTTGCGGTTAAGGATCACGTCCTGCGGAAGAGGGGGCTTCGCGGGGACGAGGTGGGAGCTCCTCAGCTAAAAATGAAGGAAGCGAAGGAAATTATCAACAGTTGAAAGTCTCCGAGGAGATCCGAATCAAATGAAGATCTCGAACTAGTCAGAAAACTTGTCGGAAGAAGAAAATACCCACAAGTTTTTCAGCCCCTCGTTGGGGAGCATGGGCAGAAGCTGTGACGGCGGCCATAAGTACGATGCCCGCTCGATGGCCACCGACACCCGACGCTGGATCTCATTCAACGATGGCGGCTCGGGCGCTGTCACAGACCCCACAAAGGGGCCCTGCTCGTCGTCATCTCGTAGATGCGAATGGGCCGCCTCTGAAGCGGAACGATCCCCCGCGCATGGTACTGCCCGATGACAGCCGCCAAGTCGACCCCGACATTACGGAGCCGGGTCAACACCGCCCAGTGCGCCTTCATCAGCCTCTCTTGCTCGACCATCGGAGGCCCGTCGCTCCAATTCCGCGGCGCCTTGGCGAACGAGGAGCTGGTGAACTCCGGCAGTGTCGTACAGACATCCCTGGGCCCACTACTCAGGTAGGTACTGGGACCGACTACTCTGTGGACCCCTGGGACTACTCGACTTGGGCTACACGGCACTTGTTGGCGTGGAGCGCAAGACTTACAAAGGATTAGTACTCGGTTAGGAAGCTAGACATGTCCGGATCCATGTAGAGTACTCCTAGCCGTACACGACTAGTACTCCTCTGGCAAAACCGACTTGTAACCCTGCCTCTCGGACTATATAAGGCGAGGCAGGGACCCCTATCTCATCATCTGCATCATCCTGTAAACACACCTAATCAATCCAGAGCTACGCAGCATACAGGACGTAGGGTATTACGCACCTCGCGGCCCGAACCTGTCTAAATTGTGTGCCACGTGTCTCTCCTTCGAGTTACTGATCTCGGTGAGGCCACATTCATCTACCTCGGGTACTCCCCCTGGTAGGTTGCCGGTCTAAAACACCGATAGCTGGCGCGCTAGGTAGGGGATCTCGCCGAAGATCACATGGCGAACTCGACGGCTTCAATCGCCATCAAGCCAACCGCCGTTTTCAATCGCGGCGACACCTTCGTCTTCGGCTCCTGGGTCTGCACCGCTGACGGCGCTGGATCGTTCCAGCGCTACCTCACCATGACTCCGGATCTGGAGACTGGGCTCGTGATGCTTCCCGAAGCTGTCATGGGTCAACTCATCGAAAAATTCGACGAATTTTCGCTCTGCCATCAAGTCGCTGACTTCGAGTTTGGATCCGCTTCCAACTCGAACTCGACGTCACCCTGGATCGTTTCATGCGAGCCGGCTCCTGAGCCATCATGTGAAGTGGTCCCCCTCCACGAGCACTTCCCATACGGTCTCTTCAACTCTAGCAGGGTCCACGCGGAAGCCCTCGCCGCACGCCGGGCCGGCAAGGAGATCGCCTCCGAGTACTCCTCGGACTCCAACACCGCAACCGGCTACTACTCGGACTCTTCCTACGAGTTCGACTTCGGATCGGACCCAATCGAGTCCGAGTCCGAGCTCAACATGACTGAGGAACCACTGTCAGGTCCTGCCACTAGCCTGGTCATTACATCTACTCCCGCCGGCAGATTCGTCTACTGGCCCGACCGCAAACCCGCAGACCTGACGGACGACAATTCACGCTGCGTCGCCTACCTCGATTCACTCCCCTTCCAGGAGGGGACCCCGCTGGCTCCAAACAACGAGCACACCCCCACCGAGGTGGCGACTACTGACTCCAGTCTCTGCACTCCCGACCGTGAAGTCTTCATGACAACCGGAGATGCTGGGACCTCAGAAAATCGACCCGACCGGTACCTTGACGATATCTCAGAGGATGAGTTGTCTGCCAACGCACCTCCCAACGAGACCACCGAAGACAAGAACACCCGATGTGACCGCAACAGGAAGCGGAACGATCGACGCAGACATCACCGGGAAACTCTCCCCATCCGGAACCTCAATGAGGCTCTGGATCAAGTTGCCAACTGGGTACACACCACTCCTGAGCAATGCCTCATGTCTATCACCACGATAGCACAACAAGCCCAGGGGATCCGTGCAGGCAACATCATCGCTAAGCTTGCTGAAGATGCCTACTTCATGTGGGTCGACAACAGGGTTGCCCAAGTACCCCCCGCCGGAAACCACGAAGCCACTAGTCGCAGCCCGGCAGATGGCGGATGCAACCGTGTCCGTGGTGAACACCAGCCAAATCCCAACCGCTCTAGGGCCTCGGCTGGAGGACCCTCATAGGGCGGCAACAGCTAGGGCGGTGCCGGAGGTAGTCGCGGCGGCGGCAGCGGTGGTGGCAGCAGCGACGGAAGTTCATCCCACGGCGCCGGCAGAAAAGCTGGTGGCGGCGGCGATCGTGGAGGCCGAGGCCACGCGAATAGCCACGCCACTGGGAACGCACGTGGTGGCTACGACACACGCCACAGGATCGACGAGATCCGCCGCAAGATGGCTACTGAAGCAAGCGACACTGACGGTTTCCCCGCCTACTCTGCAAGACTTCGCAACTTGCTTCTCCCTGAGAAATTCAAGCCTCTCGGGATTTCCAAGTATGACGCGAAGCAAGACCCAGTTCAGTGGCTCAGGTGCTACGCCTTGGCCATCGAAAACACTGGTGGCAACAACGACGCAAAGTGCCTCTTCTTCCCTTTCTGCCTGGATCAAGCCCCACTCACATGGCTCGAGTCACTCGAAAAGAACTCGATCGACGAGTGGGACCAGCTGAAAGCGCAGTTCACCAGCAACTTCGCGGGCGCCATGGGGCGCTCGGGTACCCGCATGGATCTGGCAATGGTCAAGCAAGAACAAGGCGAGACACTCCGCCAGTACATGCGGTGCTTCTTTGATAAACGCGCAACCGTAGTCGACGTCACCGACAACGAAGTCATCGACCTCTTCCAAGATGGGCTCTATCACCGTCGCACCTTCGAAGACTTCGGTCGCCGCCGCTCGAGCTCCATCACCAAGCTCAAAGACATGATCACGTCATGGGCCGACGAAGAGGACAAGGCGAACGCGAAGTACGACTCCATTCGTGGCAAGAACAAGAGCAACACGGGTGGCAACAACAACAACAACAAAGATCAAGGGGGTCGCCACAACAACAACTACTCGAGCTCCAACCGTAAGCGCAAGCCAGACAATACAGTCGTGGCTATACAGCGCCCTGCGAAGGACAACTCAAAAAAGACCTCAGGCGGCTTCAGAGACTTGCTCAAAGAGAAGTGCCCGTGGCATCTGGATGGCAATCACACCACCGAGCAGTGCTACCAGCTCCGGCGAGCACTCAAGGATACTCCCGACCCACGGCCTCCTCACGACAAGAAGGGCAAGAAAAAAGCCGACGAGGGCAACGGCGACTTCCAAGAACCTGACAAGATGGTGAATGTCCTATTCGGCGGACTACCTACCAAGCGGTCCCAGAAGGCCACCCGACAGGAAGTCTTGAACATTGAACCAGCGGTGCCGACACCTCTAAGGTGGTCGGAGGTACCCATTACCTTCTCCCGCGCGGACCAATGGACAAGCTTCTCCGAGCCAGGACGTTTTCCACTCGTCCTGAAACCTGTAGTTGCGGGCTCCAGACTCAACAAGGTACTCATCGACGGCGGGAGCGGACTCAATGTCCTCTTCACCAAGACCTTGAAGAAAATGAAGCTCGACATCACCGACATGCTCACCAAGAGCGCATCACCCTTCTACGGCATTGTCCCCGGTAATGCGGCTATTCCACTAGGCTCAGTGGTCCTGCCAGTTACCTTCGGGGAGACAAGGGAGAACTACCGCACCGAGTACATCAAGTTCGAGGTTGCGGACTTCGAAACCTCCTACCATGCCATTCTCGGCAGACCAGCTATCGCCAAGTTCATGGCGGTACCCTACTACACCTACTTGGTACTCAAGATGCCAAGTCCTGCCGGAGTACTCACGCTAGAAGGGGACTTGAAGATCTCTTTCGACTGCGACACCGAAGCCATGGAACTCGCAGCGACCAACCAAGAACCCAATGCAATGATGGAGATCTTCGCCGCGTCCAAGAGGCTTGCCCCAACCGAACTCGAGATACCCGAGAAGACCGACACCGCGAACAAGCCTCAACCGTCGGAGGAAGTGCAGGTGAAGGCCATCGACCTCGGGACGGGCGACAGCAGCAAGACCACCATGATCGGCGCAGGGCTCGACCCGAAGTAGGAAGACGCGCTAGTCAGCTTCCTTCGGGCTAACCGAGACATCTTCGTGTGGAAGCCAGCGGACATGCCAGGGGTGCCCAGGAGGCTGATTGACCACTAACTCAACGTTGTCCCTAAAGCTACTCCCAAATGACAACACCTTCGCCGTTTCGCCGACGACCGACGGGATGCCATCAAGAAGGAACTCGCCAAACTACTCGCGGCGGGCTTCATCCGTGAAGTCTTCCATCCTGAGTGGCTCGCCAACCCCGTCCTCATCCGCAAGAAGAACATGAACGAGTGGAGGATGTGTCTCGACTACACCGATCTCAACAAGCATTGCCCCATGGACCCCTTCGGGTTGCCACGGATCGACCAAGTCATCGATTCCACGGTGGGCTGTGACCTGCTCTGCTTCCTCGACTGCTACTCCGGGTACCACCAGATCGCTATCAAGGAAGAAGACCAAGAGAAGACCGCGTTCATCACCCTGTTCGGCGCTTACTGCTATACTACAATGTCGTTCGGGTTGAAGAACGCCGGCG
This sequence comes from Cenchrus fungigraminus, assembly GCA_036936925.1. Classification (NCBI taxonomy): domain Eukaryota; kingdom Viridiplantae; phylum Streptophyta; class Magnoliopsida; order Poales; family Poaceae; genus Cenchrus; species Cenchrus fungigraminus. The sequence continues at coordinate 19,625,717 of CM072776.1, read as the reverse complement.
CTACATACCAGCGAGCTATCCAGGCCTGCTTCAAGAAGCAGCTCAACAAGAATGTCGAAGCCTATGTGGATGATGTGGTCGTCAAGACCAGAAACTCTGATACGCTCATCGTCGATCTTGAAGAGACTTTTGCATCTCTGCGAGAGTACCAATGGAAGCTCAATCCCAACAAGTGCGTCTTCGGCGTACCATTTGGGAAACTACTCGGCTTCATCATCAGCCACCGCGGCATCGAAGCCAACCCCGAGAAGATCTCCGCCATCACCAGTATGAAAGCTCCAAACTGCATCAAGGATGTCCAGAAGCTGACCGGGTGCATGGCGGCCCTGAACAGATTTATCTCGAAGCTTGGAGAACGGGGACTACCCTTCTTCAAACTACTCAAGCACCAAGAGAAGTTCATATGGACCACGGAGGCTGATCAAGCTCTGGCGCAGCTCAAAGACTTCCTGTCAAAGCCACCGGTCCTCACGGCTCCTCGCAAAAAGGAGCAGCTACTGCTCTACCTCGCTGCGACTACTCATGTGGTCATTACTACGTAGAGTAGCCATGCCTACCCAGTCCAGCGACCAGTCTACTTCGTCAGTGAGGTTCTGTCAGAGTCCAAGGTACGGTACCAACCGGTCCAGAAGCTACTCTATGCAGTGCTCGTCACCTCGCGGAAGTTACGACACTACTTCCAGGAGTACTCGATTGTCGTCATCACCGACTACCCGCTCAGCGACTTACTCTGCAATCAGGATGCTACTGGAAGAATCTCCAAATGGGTAGTCGAACTCGGTGCCCTCAACGTCGACTTCAAGCCACGTACCGCTATCAAGTGTCAGGCACTAGTCGACTTCATGGCAGAGTGGCGGGAGAATCAGCTACCAACTCCTACCGAGCGGCCAGAACACTGGGTGATGTACTTCGATGGTTCACTCAAGCTTGAAGGCACAGGTGCAGGAGTACTCCCAAAGGGCGAACAACTCAAGTACGTCCTGCAGATCTTCTGGAAGGTCTCAAACAACGAAGCCGAGTACGAAGCCCTACTCCATGGGCTCCTCCTCGCAATCTCATTGGGCATCAAGCGGCTACTAGTCTACGGCGATTCCGCAGTGGTCATCAACCAAGTCAACAAGTCTTGGGATTGCAACAAGGAGAACATGGATGCCTACTGTCTGGAAGTCCGCAAGCTCGAGAACAAGTTCTACGGTCTAGAGTTCCACCACGTCGTCCGTGACAACAATGTTGCAGCGGACGTCCTGTCGAAGCTTTGGTTCTACTCGCGCGCAAGTACCTGTCGGAATCTTCGTCCACGAGCTTCATGCGCCATCCATCCCGGAGCCGGCGCCAACGACCACTGATCCTGTGCCACCACAGTCTGTTCAGGAGGTCATGATTATCGACGTGGACTGGAGACAACCCTTCATCGACTACATCCGCGAGCAGAAGGTTCCTTCCGATAAGAACATGGCCGAACAACTCATCCGTCCAAGACCTACGTACTAGTCGGAGACAAGCTCTACAGGCGGGGTGCCACTTCTGGAGTACTCATGAAGTGCATATCTCGGGATGAAGGCAAGGACATCTTGGAGGAGATCCACAAGGGTGTCTGCGGCAACCACGCGTCTTCTCGCACACTGGTGAGCAAGGCTTTCCAACGAGCTTTCTACTGGCCCACAGCTCTGGCTGACGCTGAAGAACTCGTCAGAAAGTGCCAAGGATGTCAATTCTTCGCCAAGTAGCAACACGTCTTGGCCTATAAGCTAGTTACCATACCACCAACCTGGCCCTTTGCCTGCTGGGGGCTTGACATGATTGGGCCTCTGCCAACTGCGCCAGGAGGATTCAACAGAGTCTTGGTGGCCATCGAAAAGTTCACCAAGTGGATCGAAGTCAAGCCGGTCACCTGCCTAAAGGCCGACAGAGTACTCGACTTCTTGGATGAGCTGGTGCATCGCTACGGGCTGCCCCACTGCATCATCACAGACTTGGGTTCCAATTTCAACAACCACCAGTGCTGGGAGTAATGTGAGAACAGCGGGATTGACGTCCGGTACATCTCAGTCGCCCACCCTCGCGCCAACGGTCAAGTCGAGCGCGCTAACAGGATGGTACTCGACGCCCTCAAGAAGCGATTGCATGACGCAGCTAACACCAAAGGAGGCAAGTGGATCAAGGAACTACCCAATGCACTCTGGGGGCTTCGTACTCAACCTACCAAGCCGATTGGGCAGTCGCCCTACTTCCTGGTCTACGGCTCCGAAGCTATTCTACCTGCCGACGTGATGTGGGAATCCCCAGTAGTAGAGCAATATGACAAAGGCATCTCAGAAGACAGCAGACGGGTTGTCATTGACAGCCTCGAAGAAGCCCGCTGTGCCGCCCTCGTCCAATCAGCAAGGTACCTTGAGGGTATCCGACGCTACCATGATCACAACGTCAAGGAACGCTCTTTCAACGTCGGCGATCTAGTCCTCCGTCGCATCCAGAACACGGACGGACTACACAAGCTCAACTCGCCATGGGAAGGTCCCTTCTCAGTCTCCAAGGTGACCGGACCAGGCTCATACCGTCTCCAAACACTTGAAGGCGACGACATCAGCACCTCGTGGAACGTCGACTAGCTGTGTCGCTTCTACGCGTAGTCGCTCGACTACTCATCTACGGGTCCAAGTCTATACGACTACTCATGGACTCTTCGCTGTAAGCGGCCTCTCGGTCCTAGCACTAGTCTCGGGACTACTCTTCTCCAAGATCCAGCGTCAATGGCTACTAACGGATCTTGGGCTGCTCAGAGCATTGAGGACTCTAGCGGTGGTCAACAGACCATGTACTCTAGATCCAGCCTATACGGCTACTAACGGATCTGCAGCTGTAAGCGGCCCAAGGGCCCTAGCACCACCTAGCCGTAGGTGGCCTACGGGTCCTGGTGACTACACTTGTAAATGGCCCTGGCCATCCAGGTGTACTTCTTCATCAGTAATAGAGATTGATTCTATTCAACTTCTTTACTGTGCCTTCCAGTCAGGCAGACTCTACCGAGTACTACTACTCACAACTTCTCCACGGTTTGGTACTCCGCGCACTTCGCTACAAGTGGCGGCCATGAGAAATCATTTCACATACAAAACGTGGACAACTTTCATTGATAATTCAAACAAGTCACTAACTACTTTGTTTGCTTTACAACTACTATAGGTACATCTACTGGAGATTAAGCTTCTCCGCCACCTGCTCAGCGATGGTCGCCATCTCCTCGAGAAGGGTCTTGTACTGATCATCACTACAGTTAGCCGCAAGACTGCCGGCTACCACATCCACCGGTGCCTTCGGGAAGTTTGACTTCATGTATGCCAGCACCTGGTTTGGGATAGACTTCGCCAGATGCTTGACATACGTCGCCAACCGTCCGGGGGCTTCCTTCAAACGGTCCACCAGTGGAGCTATCTTGGGTCCGCCTGGATGCGGCACCAGCACCCTTGCGACGGGCAGTGCGGCTTCCTCAAGCTCTTTCAGCTGGCCTCGAAGCTTCTCGTAGTCTTCATTCAATTTCTGCAGAGATTTATAGCAATTTACAAGATCACGATCTGAGGCCTCACGGAGCTCCATGTGCGTGATGCACTCATGGCGCAGCTGGGCGTAGTCGTACTCAAGTACCTCTCTTTTGTCGGTCTCACGGTATACGATATTCTTGAGGTCCATCTCTGACGCCTTCAGCTGGTCAACTCTTGCCTCAAGCTCTGCAGACAACTCAATTCAAGGTCAGACTATTCACAAGTGCTACAATAAGTACTCAAGGGCTTTGGCGGAAGACGTACCTTTGTTCTTCTGGCGTAGCGACTTGTTCTTCCGGATCAAGTCGTCCCTCTTCGCCTGCATCTCCTGCACCTCGTTATGGTACTGGGCGAAGGCGCCATCCAGCTTGGATTGGAGTAGAGCCGCATGCTTCTTCGACTTGTCCAGCTCCTTCTCCAGGCCTGTGTCACCATACCCCTTCAAAAGATCAGACTTCTGTCGGGACCGCTCCACCACATCCTGCGCAAGACAGAATCAGTCCATGAGTACACAATGCCCTGCACAAGCAAGACTAGTCAGGGTACTCGCAACGTACCTTGACACATTGCTCGGTGCGGCGCCATGACTCCATGCTCATAGGGACAACGGCTGGGTCGATAAGGTTGTCTTCCAGCAACTCAAGACCCCCACGGCTTGATGATGCCGCCTCTGGCATGGGCGCCGAGCGAAGCGGCGCAGCCTCTTCTATGACCGGCTCGCGGATGACTACTTCCATACTTGCCTCGGGGAGTGGATCGACCTGTGCTCCTGCACTCAGCTCGGGGGCTACTGTAGTCCCTAGCCCGGGGGCTGCTGTCGCCATTGCCCCAGCAACCGGTTCTGTGGGTTCCGTCTCCACAGTAGCCGTCTCCATCGCCACAGCTTCAGGGATCGCGGCTCCCTCAGCTTGTGCTCCTGCCAAGATGAGTACAAGAAGTCAATTTCAACGACTACGACTACTACACATGATGACTACCAGTGATGACAGGACACATACCTTTGACCAAGGTGGCTTCTTCCAGTGTTGACTCCACTGCGGCTTCCGCCTGTGGTGGTGGTGTGGGTTCGCGCTCCTCCGCCGAGCGGCCCTCTCCATCGGCCGGAGTGCTGGTCTCCCCACCATCCCACGACAAGTCCGTGGATTTCCTGCATCACAAACTATCCAATCAGCAATGCAAAGATTAACGACTACACACCTACTTAAGAGTTTAGGGAACTTACAGGGTTGATCGCACGATGGTCACGGTCGGAGCGCCAAGTATACTGGCGATGTCAACTATGCCAGCCTCGCTGCCAGTTCCGGCTTCAGCACGAGCCTCCTCTGGCTGCTGTACCGCTGCAGCTGGGGAGGGGCCCTGTCCTTCTTCGACCGACACCCGCGAGTCTACGGCGCCGGTCTCTTGTTGTGCCGCTACTGGTACGGCTTCTTCAGTGGTTGGAGGCGGGCTGACACTCCTCTCAGCTCCCGCCCCCACCGTCTCCCAGACGTCCTCGTCGCCTTGATCAATGGGGTCCGAGGAGGGGAGGTCCTGCAATAGTTCAAATAAGCTTGTCAGCACCAGACTACTCATTGGCTGTACTCGACTACTTTAGTCATGGTATTCACCTCTTGGCTAGTGGTTTCGGAGATCTTCAGCTTCTTGACGGCGCGTTTCCGCGCCACGTTGCGCGGCTTCCTGGGCGGCGCCGGCAAACTAGCCTCGAGGCTAGATGGCTTCTCGATGACGGGGATGTTGGGCATCCCAGCTCGGCTGAACCTTGAGCGGAGTTGGAACCGTCATCAAAGCTGTCCTCGATGACGACGGCATCACTGCCTTCACCGACTTCGCGGCGCTCCTTCCCCTTGGGCTCCGCTTTCCCCTGCGCCTGTGCTTCGAGTCGCAGAGGGGAGGGTGGGATGGAGATGTACTCCTCCAGATCGTCCTGAAACATCAAGCAAGCATGAGTACGACTACCTCAAGTAAATCAGTACCCGGGAGCTAATGTCACGACTACTCACTTGGTTCGGCGGCCGAGCTGCGGAGTACTCTGGTACCGGACATGGCGTGTACAGGGGCATGTCTTTGAAGATTTTGCCCAGCCTGTCGATAATGGCATCGTCTTCACTGTCTTCGCCAGGCATCCGGGATGTATCCTCATTGCCGGTGTACTGGTACCCGAGGGTGTCTCGCGCCATCAACGGCTACACCCTCCTCTTCATGAAACTGAAGGCCACGTGCTCGGCTCTCAGTTCGACCTCTCGCAGGGCCTTGATTTTGTTCAGTAGAGAAGGTAGCTGAATACCTTCCTGCATGGTGGGCTCCGTGTTCCACCACAGCGCATGCTTCGGTTGATGATCGCTCGGCTTCGGTAGCTCCGGATGGTGGTTGCAGATGTAGACCCAGTTTGCCTTACAGTCCTGGTTGGAGTCTATCAACTTGTACGGCAGGTACTGGTCGGTGGCATCCTCTCGCATCTGAATCCTGGCGCCTCCGACTACTCGTGGGTCATTGCTGCTCGGTTGCGGCTTCAACCGGAAGAATTTCCGAAACAAAATCCAGTGGGGCTTGATCCCCATAAAGGCTTCGCAGAAATGTACAAAGATGGAGATGTGGAAGATCCCATTCGGGTTAAGGTTGAGGTACTCGATTCCGTAGTACCTGAGAAGCCCCTTGAAGAAGTCGCTGGCCGGCAGCGCAAGTCCACGCTCCACAAACCGGGCGAACATCGGGATCTCGTCCGGATTCTTCTCCATTGGGTATGGGTCCCTAGTGGCGGTGCGCCATAGATCCATCTCCTTCTCGCGGAGGAATCCGCTGTTGACCAAGGCAAGAAGGTCCTCGGTCTTCAACTTTGCCTTCTTCCATTCCTTCACCGGATTAGGGTGAGGGGAGGAGGGCGGTGATGACGACGATTGGCTGGCATCTCTGGCTTCACTGCGACTCCTTTTCTTCGACGCGCCGGTCTTCGAGCTCTTCGCCGGGGACGCCTTCATCCTCCAGGTCACCGGAGTCTTCCCTCGCATTCGCTCAGGGGCTACGGACGGGGCGAACTGCGGCGGTGGGCGCAAGTAGATCCAATCTACCTTGTGGCGGCAGCGGTGGCAGTAGAGGAGCAGAGAGGGCGGTCTCTCAGATCTAATCTGGGGGAATGCTACTGCTGGGAGTGAAAAACCCTAAGGGGGTTCACTAGTTATTTATAACCGGCCAGGCGGCTCAGTTCTCAGCGGGCAGATAAGGCGCCAGACGGGTGACTCAGCAGCAGCTGCCTGACTCTTCGAATTCCAGTACTCGACGCTCTCAGTCTCGGGGGCTCGACTACGTCAGATGGACTCAGTAGGCTACAACCAGATCCCAGACCCACTCAGGACACATTCTACAGTCAAGATGATCCTTCAATTCGAGAGAGAGTACTCGACTCAAGGCTCGGGGGCTCCGTGCCACGTGTCCTTCGGTTTTTTCTCCGGATTTTTCAGGATAAGATTTGCAGAACTTCAGATTGACCCTCAGCTTAAATCTGCGATTCGACCTAAGGCTCGGGGGCTACATTCCATATGGAATGCGATTCTCCGAATCGCATTTTCCATATGGTTTCTTCATCAAGACAACACGAGTACTATTGAAGACCTTCGAGAGAAGCACTCGGGGACGCTTGGGGACTACTCGAGAAGACTTCAAGACTACTCAAAGATTAGCTGGAGTACCTTCCAGCCTCGGGATGATTCAAGCATTCTTGAGGACTTTCGACTTATGGAACTCAGGGACGCTCAAGGACTACTCGCCAAGGCCATCAAGACTACTCGAAGACATCCTGCTCGACTACAAAGTACTCTGGGGCTGTCGTACAGACATCCCTGGGCCCACTACTCAGGTGGGTACTGGGACCGACTACTCTGTGGACCCCTGGGACTACTCGACTTGGGCTACACGGCACTTGTTGGCGTGGAGCACAAGACTTACAGAGGATTAGTACTCGGTTAGGAAGCTAGACATGTCCGGATCCATGTAGAGTACTCCTAGCCGTACACGACTAGTACTCCTCTGGCAAAACCGACTTGTAACCCTGCCTCCCGGACTATATAAGGCGAGGCAGGGAACCCTATCTCATCATCCGCATCATCCTGTAAACACACCCAATCAATCCAGAGCTACGCAGCATACAGGACGTAGGGTATTACGCACCTCGCGGCCTGAACCTATCTAAATTATGTGCCACGTGTCTCTCCTTCGAATTACCGATCTCGGCAAGGCCACATTCATCTACCTCGTGTACTCCCCTTGGTAGGTTGCCGGTCTAAAACACCGACAGGCAACGCATGGTCGGGGTCATTCTTAAGGTAGAACCAGCCCTTGTGCCATCCGCTGTTGGAGCTTGTCAATGAGAAGGGGATGTACGCGTCGCCCCGGCCTTGCTTCATCCGGAGGTTGGCGCACCCGATCGTCGCAGGAAGTGGGCCGTCCTTCAGGCAGGCGAACTTGAAGTACTTGAAGAGGAGCCAATGGGCGCCGATGCCCAAGTACCCCTCGCACAGCGCCTCGAACTCCGCCATCTGCTGGATGCTGTTTGGGTTGAGATGCTGGAGCTGCAGCCCATACTCGAAGAGCACCGCGCGGTTGAACCGTCCGACGGGGACGGAGAACCCACGCTCATGGAACGCCACGAACGAGATGACATAGCCCTTTGGTGGGAGCAGCACGGTCTCATCCTTGGGCACTCTCCACTTCTCGGTGTCAGTGAGCGTGGGTAGCAGATCGGCGGCGACAAGGTGGCGAAGGACCGAGCGGGACACGCTGGAGCGCGACCAGTTCGACATGGCAACGGGAAGGTCTCACGCACGGCGCGGGTGAATGAGGCGGCGGCGCTGAGGGCGTGAAGTGCAAAGGGAGCAAGCGGCGATGGCAATGGTGAAGGATGGGAGGCGAAAAGATTCAAGTCCTAAGCCGGCGCACGGTTAAAAGTGAAAGGGTGTGGCTGCCAGTCTTAAATGCTGGTCCCACCACGCCGCGAAGACGCCTGTACGAGCGTGCGTGTGCCCCGGGGCAACTGACACCCGCCCGCGCGACGTTTCGACACTCGGTGGGCCCGAGAATCTGAATCGGCTGTGCGCTATCTCGTCAAACCGTCACATCCGCCACGTCGGCCACGACCTCCACGACGGACACGTCGCCCACGACCACTACGACCGTTTCAACCAAGGACCTCGGAACGATGACAACGTCTTCGAAGATTAAAAACCCCACAAGCGAGTCTTCAACTCACTCGTGGGCTCGGGGGCTACATCCGGCGGATGCGCTCGCGCGCACCCACTGGGAAAACCAAGAACAAAGATCATCACGACACCTTTCATCTGAGCCTGTGGGCGAGTCCTTGACTCCCACCCAGGCTCGGGGGCTACTGACGAGGGCCCAGATTAGGCCCCCCTTAAACGGTGAGATAATCACTCTAAAGGAAGAGTCATCTGACACCATTGACAATGTGAAGGCCAAGATCCAACGAAAGGAGAACCATAGATCCCTATCAAGACCTTCACTGGCAAGACGCCTTGTCTCCGACCAGTGGGAGGCTTCCCTGACAAGTCTTCAACTGAGGGGAGGCTTCCCCGACAAGCCTCCGCCTCGCACGAGAAGTCTCCGCCTCGCACGACAAGCCTCCGCCTCGCACGAGAAGTCTCCGCCTCGCACGACAAGCCTCCGCCTCGCACGAGAAGTCTCCGCCTCGCACGACAAGCCTCCGCCCCACACGAGGAGTCTCCACTTCGCCTCCGACAACGTGCTCGTTCGCACGAGCAGTTTCCGTCTCTGACCAAGTCGCGGCCCACACGAACGTGGTTCCACCCCGACGCGCGAGCACCCCCGCAACGACGCGTGGAGGCGCCAGTTCCCCACGCCATGCAAATTCTCTAGATGACGGCACGCGCGGTCGACCGGCTCTGACAAGAGCCGTAATGCGGCACTGTTCGGCCGCGCGGCGCCCAACGCGCCGTCTCGTCCGACTCTGCGGCACGCCAACTCCGTCAGAGGCACTTGAGTGCCCCCGATAATTAGCGCTGGCCTACGTTTAGGCCCTAACGTGGCGGACTCACCCCATGCTTAGGCAGGTCGAGTCAGCACAAAAGAACTCGGAGGAAGCGCCAGGTGCCCGGAATGAACAGCGCCACCTGGCCACGCGGCGTCCTCGAGCTCCAACACAGCTCAGCCCCCCTTCAATGCTCCCTGGCAGACGGCGATGTGCGAGAAGACCTCCCGGCTGCGTAGGACTGTAGCATTTGCTTGTTTTCTCTTTTGCCCCTTCCCCTTGCATCTATAAAAGGGAGAGGAGGGCAACCGTCACGAGGGCTGACGAACCGAACACTCAGACCTCAGGGACTTGGGCTCGACACCCTCTCCCGACAAGTTTGTAACCCCTACTACAGACATCCCTAGCGCAAGAACACGGCAGCTCGATACTAGACGTAGGGTATTACTCCTTAGAGGCCCGAACCAGTCTAAATCCTGGCGTCTCTCGCGCTAACCATCCGGGTCGGACACACGATCCGATACAAATTTACTGATCAGCGGTAGAGAACCCCGACAGCAGGGCACGTTGGGGGTCGCGCGGCTCCTGTTCCTCCCCGAGGGTGCGGTGGACGTTCGCCACCTCCTCATCGTGCTGGCGCCTGGCCTCGGCGAGCTTGTCGAGGCGTGCCCGGCGCTGGCCATCCGTGGCGCGGTGGCGCGGCACCGGTTCCGCGTCCGTGGAGCTGCTGGAGCTCCGTACCTCAGAGACGAAGCACTCGCACGTGGAGTCGTGCGTGGGTGCCGGTGGTGCTCGTCGGGCCACCGTGGAGCCCGGGGTTATGGTGGACGCTCGCAACGTGTTCACGTAGACCGTCACCGGGTCGTCCGGGAGGCCTTGCTGTCCGTGGGGGTACATGACAGTGCACCGTTCCATGAACTCGCCCCAGGTCAGCGGCTCGGATCCGCTGGCTTGGAAGGTGAGGTCGGTGAGGTAGTAGGTGGCGAGCCTAAAACGCTCCTGTGTTGGGTTTGGCCCCAACATGGCCACGATCGTCTCGCCCGAGAAGCCTCAGACGAATGCTGCGCACCCCGCCGCCGCCGTCAAGGCGGTGGGGTGAGAAGGTTGGGCGAAGGTGTGCCCAACGACGGACTCCGCCGGTCCGGTGTAGACGAAGCCAAGGGAGCCGAAGAGCATGGTTGCCCCGGGGGTTAGCGACACCCCGCCGCCCTCCATCCGGATCGTTGGTGAAGTTTGGCGAGACACACGATGTGCCCCTACCTGGCGTGCCAACTGTCGGGGTTCTCTACCGCCGGCAGTAAATTTGTATCGGATCATGTGTCCGACCCAGATGGTTAGCACAGGAGAAAGAGAGGTTTTAGACTGGTTCGGGCCTCTGAGGAGTAATACCCTACGTATCGTGTCGAGTTGCTGTGTTCTTATGCCAGGAGTGTTTGTAGTAGGGGTTACAAACTGGTCGGGAGAGGGTGTCGAGCCCAAGTCCCTGTGAGGTGTCGGTTGATCGGTTCTCAGCCCCTGTGACGGTTGCCCTCCTCTCCCTTTTATAGCCGCAAGGGTGAGGGGTAAAAGAGGAATACAAATATGTGCTACTGTGCTATAGAACTGGGAGGTATTTTCCCACGTCGTTGTCTGCCAGAGAGCATTGAAGGGGGGCTGAACTGTAGTGGAGCTTGAGGCTGCCGCGTGTCCAGGTTGCACTGTACACTCCGAGTACCTGGCGCCTCCTCTGAGCTCTTTCGTAGATGACTCAACCCGCCAGAGTGTGTATTAGGCCCACCACGTTAGGGCCTAAATGTAGATAGGCGCCGCTCGTAGAGGGTACTTGAGTGCTTCTGACGGGATTGGCGTGCCGCAGAGGTCGGACGGGACGGCGCGTTGGGGGCCGTGCGAGCGTACAGTGCATTACGGCTCCTGTCAGAACCGGCCGCCCACACGTGCCGCCAGTTGGGGTGTTTGCATGGTGTGCGGAACTGGTGCCTTGCGTGTCGCTGCAGGGGAGCTCGAGCATCGGGGCAGCGCCACATTCGTGTGGGGCCCCTGATCCCCCGCTCCGACTTCCATGCGTGGGTCCCGCCTTAGTCGGAGACGGAAAGTACTCGTGCGAACAGATTTTCTTTTACTTCCAGAACAGAACATGTACTGAAACACCCCTCCAAGTTGAAGTTCGTGAAATTATCTTTCGAACGAGCCATCATTCGCATGAAACGGGTTCCGAACAAGAGAGTTGTGCCTATTTTACTCCGGCGATGCAATCTGTAATTTTCAGAATGTGCAGTGCTCAATGTTTCTGCCATATCTCCTTGTACGGGTCTTCAATTTCGTCAAACTTGGATGTGTTGGAATCATAACTTGATGGAGCTTATGATTTTTAACTTTTTTCCATTGTACATCTCTGAACACGTGCTCAAACTTGATGGAAACAGCAACTTCCCTCTCAAGCCTTGTAGATGACTAACGATCTTGATTGCAATTTAGTCAAGAACTCATGGGAACACTTCGCCATGCATGCAAAACCAATCAAATACACACTCTACCCCCGGGGTGATGGTCGGGAGTAGAAACAATTGCCAACTAACCAAAGGCATCCCTAAGATCTTAACTTGTGGCATAGCTTACCTAGTAAAAAGGAAAAGAAGAACCTAATGGGTGTACGTGCGTGTAGTAGGTGTAAATGCAAATGAAAGGAAGAGATATAAACAATGACAATGTTTGCACCAAGTTCTAAACACCATGTTTACAACTAGATTGCTTTATTTTCTATATAACCATAAAGATTTAACCATGGTCAAAACACCATGTTCATTCCAAGGTTAATAATTCTTCATGTCGCAAGAAAGTTAAAGCGCATTGCAAAGTTTATAAACCAACCTAATGCAATATAAATCAACAAGGTTTATAAAACTCAAATGATGATTGTCCGCAATCATGTCTAAACACCACGTTTACACAAGATTACAAAAGAAAATGCCTTGCACGCGCGAAGCACCATTATGGAAATAAAGCATTCATCAAAAAGTTTAGCGAAGAAGCCAAGCTAACCTATGCATGATAGAACAAAGGGGTTGATGCAAAATGCAAAGGGGTTAGTAAAAAGGGTCAACAATATTTGAAAAGGCTTTCGATGTCATTCCTCAATAATGACAAGCAAGTCACTTTATGAGAGGCAGAGCCTTGGCAACAAAATCTTTTATCAAAAGACCTAACCAAACATGCTAACAAGGTTTTAAGGTAAGGCTTATGGGTATCCTATATTTTTGGCTTAAGACAAGCATTTTGAAAAGGCAAGTCGGGTGAAGAAAATCTATCTAAGGTGGTTTTGTAAAAGAAGAAAATAAAACTAGGGTTAGATTTTTTGGATGAAAAATAAACCTATGGTTTTAGGATTTCTAAAGGTATGAGGGGTTTTCCCTAAGGGTTTGGGATGAGGCTAGTCAAAATTTTAATTAGAAAATAAAGGGATAGAGATAGACTTGGTCAACTTGTCACAAGTCGATCCTTCCTTTGTTGGCTTGGGTGCTAGGTGTGGTTTGATAGGAATGTTTAGGCAAAGATGTTTTTTTCCACAAAAAGGGTTATAAAAATGAGATGCAACATGCAACACAATGCAAGGGTGGAGAACAATGTGGAATGAAGTGCAACATGGGATGAATGAACAAAATGAAATGACATGATATGGTGGTGATCTAAACTGAAATGAAATTTAGTCTAAGTTAACTAGCCAAAAGTTTAGAATCAAAAGGGGTTGTCATACTTCATATTTATCTCTAAAAAGACAAAGCTCTAAACACTAATAAGCACACAAACCTCTCTCAAGACCTTAGGAACAAAGCTTGAAAGGCTAAGAAGTAAAGCGGAAGCAAACACGAAAGAGCTCGAGCAACACAGATGAAGGCAGAGATCTATCGGGTCACCAGGCCTCAAAGTCTGGGTCACCATGAGGCAAACAGAGCCGCACCGGGTCACCCTACCTCAAAGTTCGGATCAACCTACCCCGGATCACCTGGCCGCAGTTTTCGGATCACCAGGGACAGCCCAGAAAACAGCTCGCGAGTCAACTCCGAGAATCAAGTCACCCGATCCCCCAATTCGCTCCACGGTTTCAAGAGGAACTTTGGGGAAGGTTGGAACACCTCATGGGTGATCTCTAGCTTGAATCTCAAGCTCCAATGCTCTCTAGAAACGGAGGAATCGCAAAACTTGTGCCTCTACCTCAAGAACATGAAGAACTTGAAAACCACCAAAATCGAAGGCCTTCGTACGAGATTTGAGGGGCAAGATTACCAAGAAAAGAGGCACATCATCCTCATGTGTGATTCCCAACACAAATCCCGCAAAGAAACACCTCTAAAACCTTCCCACGAAATTCTAGCAAAAAGGCTCCGAAAATCACTGAAAAAGAAAAACGGGACGAGCAACAAGAACACTTGAGGAATCACGCCGAACCTTCTATACGTCCAAGGAAAGATTCATACAAGGTCTAGCTTGCCTCCCTAACATCCATCCCTCTCTCAAGATCTCACCATGAAGCTCTCAAGTTAGTCCTATAGAAAACCCTAAGGGAAAAAATAGTAAAACTAGGAAGCAAATGAACTAGAGTTCCAAGAGATGGCTGCCATCCTCTCTCCACTTAGTTTATATGGAGGAAACCTAAAGATGAAACTAGCCCTACTACATAAAACTAGGATACACACCCCCGAAGGGCACTAGGAAATCTCGTCGTAGCACCATCGGACGGATGCGCATCCACCGCAAGCCTACATAGCACCAACGTAACTCTTGTGATCATGTCGCGTGTCCTCCGCTTCGAAGTCTCCGAAAGCCGCCCACGGGGCACAACGGTTAGACTGGTGCTCCTAACCAGTTAGACCGGCCCCCACCGGTTAGACCGGTCCGACCCCCCAGTCAGACCGGCCTAGTGTTGTAGCCATGCGCGCTTCGGTCTTCGGTCTTGGCTTTGTGGCTCAGCCAAGTAACCTAGTGGTTTTGTGGTGAATCACTGCAAAGCCCACGGACTTGGTGTAGCCTAATGCTAATCTCCACTCATGACTTGGCTGCCACGGTCGTCCCGGCTCGGTCTTGGTTTTGAGGCTCAACCAAGAAGCCATACACGACTTCGTCTTGCTCTTCTTGCCACCACGCGGCCCGCACTTGATCCCGTCGGCCACCGGGTCCCTTGAACCAAACCTACTTGTCTCTCCACACCTGGAGGCCCACTGGCATATACCTTTCGTGCTTGTTCTACACCTGCACCAACGCAAATCAAGCCGCAACATGCACCTGCAATACTGGGCCAAGAGACAGTCCACACAACGTTGTCAATCACTCATCATACCAAGCAGCGACCATCCACCGGTCCTTGGACAACATAGGTCCTCATGATGTCTAGAGGTGCTTCAGAATATCGGGTGCTTCGTGTCAGACTTTTCATATTTCAAAATAAAGCGGCTCGAGACGGGTGAAAGCACCGTGGTTCAGACTGTTGAGAGGCTTTACAGGGCTCATCAAGATTTGGTATAAATATATCTTTTTTATTCATTCTTGGTTAATTTGTTTGTGTGATAGATATTGTTAACTTTCATATGTTTATTATCTCAACACATCATCTTATTGTGTATAATTATATGTCTGGTTCAACCTATGCCTCAATGAGCTTCTGTGCGATTCTTAGTCAAGTTTTGGAAAAAATTGGGTTGGATTACTATGGTGGTCAGCCGTACTTTACCAGAGATTGGAAGCATCAAGCAACTCTAACTTTCTATAGGACAAACCAACCTAATGCTCCACCAATGTTTGATATTTGCAGTGCTGTGTGTGACCATTATCCGGAAGCAGAGCTGAGTGCATTAGCACACGCTTTATCTTATTTTGACCGAGTTCTAGGCTGGACCATTGGAGACATTAACTATGTTCCGTTTGTACAAATATGTGCCAGATTAATACCGACGCCTTAGCTAGTGGTTGATGTACAAACTTATTTATAAGTAGTAGTGGTTGATGTATGATCTTATTTATAAGTAGTAGTAGTAGTGGTACGGTTGATGTATGAACTTGGACTTCTAGAGTAGTAGTGGTTGATGTTTCACTAGTCAATTAGCATTGTCGTATTCATTTTGAAGGGATTAATAGTTTTGAGAATCGAGAAAATTGCATTTAAGAAATTTGGCGCGAAAAAATTGGCGGGAACATTTTTTCTACGAACTGACAAAAGTTTCACCCATACCTAAAAAATCATTTTCAGCTGCGGGTGACCCCGCCAGCCGCACCTGGAAATGGATATTTCCAGGAGCGGGTCACCTGTCACCCGCACCTGGAAATATCCAGGTCACCCCGCCATCCAGATCTGGAAATGATTTTCCAGATGCAGTCATTTTACCCCCTCCTAGAAACCGGTATGTCTAAAAGTGACAGATAGGAGCGGGTTTCGCACCCGCACCTAGAAATGGGATTCGCCCACTCCTAAAAACGATTTCTGTAGTAGTGGAGGGGGCTGAGGTGAAAGCGGTGGAGAAGGGGAGTCACCTTTGGCTTCCTTACGAAAGAAGGAAGGACCATATGGGTCTGGTCTTGTTTTCATTATAATTGAGGTCAATCTCATGTGTCATGCTTATATATTGTTTATGACGAACTTTAAGGACTGCTTTAAGTCTGTTTATCTTTATATCTTCGCATGAGCATGTGGATAGAATAGGTACGACCAAATGATGATGAAGCGAGTACATGTGTTGGTTTGAACAAAATAACAGATAGCACGTACACGTTCACTGAGGATATCAAGCTGAAAATTGAATCTCCTTGGCATATCATTGCTTTTCATTTGTCATTTCTCCAGTGGACCACTATGGTCTTCAATTATCAAGGTCGTAATGCTGTGTAATTTTCAATTGTCTTGTCAAAATAACATAGCGGTAGTCGTGCCTCCATCATACTATATGGCCTTTGTCACTAAGTTTCCTCATAAATACAATTAATTTTCACAAAATTGAATAGCAAATGACGAACCATCATAATTTACCGTCATAAATGAAAATAGTCTCTCTCTTTTTCTAGATCAGCGGGGGTGCAAAAGTGAAAACCTTCTAATGAACTGTAGTAATAAATAGGTAACTAAAAACATGTGGGGCTCAAGATACGTGTTTTTACTAAGAACCCGTAGTACTAAGAAATGTTGAATTCTTATTTAGACATGGTCATAACTAATGCCGTTATTTATAGTCAATTAGTATAATAAACATATTTGAGAAATATACCTTTGGAGAAGAAGGAGCACCTGCCTCATAAAATGTGGCATACAAATTCCTTTCCGGCAACATTATTTTGACTAGACATCTGAAATACTATGTGTATTTATCACTACAGGAAAAAAGGGAAAAAAGCTACAAAATGCTAATTCATAATGTCTTAAAAGAATGATATAAAAGTCTCTACCATTTTATCATGATGCGTCATGGGTGAAAGACATCGCCCACTTTGATCTGTCTGATATCTATTTTAAATAATTAGGGTGACTCAATTTTTCAATCTGGAGAATTACTTACATGCAATCAAGTAACTCAAACGTAGCAGCACTACTACTTTTCTCTCCTATAAGTAGCACAACTTCCTATCACATTTTTTTGTAAACTAACGAGAGAAGGCCTGATCAGTGAAAGCATTTGGAAGCAGCCTCGTCTACTTCATCTTCTGGTAAATAATTCTATCATTCTTTTCACAATGAATGCCTATATCATTAAATTAGCAAAAGAAGTTTCTGTATATGCGGAAGATCCATAATTGGTCCCGCAGGAAGGTACTCTATTGATTAAAAACGAATTGTTACCTGTAGGGCAACAAGAAATTATGAAAACGACGATTATTATTGTGTTGGCAGTCATCGGGCTTGCTTTATTTCATTCATGTACATGTATTCCAAATAAAATACATGGGGATAAAATGCACAAGAAAAATCATGGACAAGAGATGCGCAAACTCACTAACATCGATGGAAGGACTGCCCCAACTGGTGAAGACATACATCATGTTTGTCCACTTGGGAGCTACCCTTGTCGAGCGATGATCCAGAGTTCCCAGAGAAGCACACGAGGTTTTGGTGGACACTGAAAGTGTATCAACATAAGGAATGTGAAATATAGTGTTTATGTAAGATTGTATATTTTGTCAAGGGCCTGCTCTGCGACTGTGTACTGTATCCTTCAAATAGCTGTTTCTCATTGTTGCTTTGACTGGCGAATAACTTTAAGAAATGAGTGTCATAAAACTTTTAGTGTGAATGTAGCAATTTCATCATGCTTTTCCCGCTTCACATAAATTAAACAAGTTATCAACCTCATTGAATGGTTGAAAAAAAGCATTTGTGCCACATGTTTGGACAGTTAAGCAATAGTAAAAAAGGTGGATATTTACAAAAATCAACAACTAGCATTCGGACATCTGATGAAAATTTTTTCATTGGATCCTCTGATGAAACATTAAAAATTACCTACTGCAACATTAGCGGTCACTTTTTGCAACATAAAAAAATGTGTAAAATGACTATGTTCGTTCGACTCTTGGATAGAAAGTCCCTGTCGTAATATAAACGTTAAGTTTCTTGAAACATTCACTGTGAAACATGCATAATCAATAGTTGCAACATCAACGCTTAATTATTACAACAATAGTTGCACCATCGATGCTTAATGCGTTAGCAGCACAACATCTAGCTGATGTGATATCATTGATGCATACGGTGCTACCTGCTCACAACCGAACCAGCATGCTACGATGGCTTTGTAACAGTTAGTTATTGGAGTTGGGGTTATAAATGCCTTATGGCCTAGCCATTTGAAGTTTTTTGAGCTTCGAGAAGCAGTAATCTTGTATTCCACATATACACAACTACTCTATACACAAATGTGCTCAAGAGAAGATTAAGACAATTAGTATAAGGCTTAGATCTTGATTAGTAGTGTTAGTTTAGGCCCATTAACGCATTGCTTTAGCGATTAGCCTAGACTAAGATGAGGTTTGCACACTTCTTTGTTATAAATCCAGAGCTTGTAAGTCATGTGAGACCTCCAACCATGTTTGTGGAGGCTACAGGTGCATGTGAAAAGGAGGGGAGGCCCTTTGCATTTTGCTGAAGCTCTACCAAGACAAGCAAGGAGTATAGAAGGCCTCACCTCAAAAAAAGAGTAAAGAAGGCCCGTCGGCTATCCCATGCAATTATTACTTGATTGGTAAATTTATGCTCTTGCGTGGGCATTCCCTTGAGAGGGGCTGCAATAATAAGTACTAGTGGAAAGCTTGACTTTTCTATATCTCGGTAAAAATTAACTGTGTTGTCGTGAAGGGAGTATACCTTCTACACGTGAATTATCTTCCACATTTCTTGTTGTACTCACATTCGTGCTTACCTTTCTTAGAATTTCCATGTGTAATTTATACAGTTGGAACATAGGGTGCAAAACTCTTTTGTGGTATAGATAGTAACACATACAAAATCTAATGCATATCTTGATAGAGATCTAAATATATTTTTATACGTGCTTAGGGCCTTAATTAGTTTATAGAACATCAAATTCAACCCCGTCACGGTTCCTTCAACTTGAAACCCCATCATATTTCTTTGTTAATGAGTGACGACCCAATCCTTAATTCCAGCCCAGGTGTCCGTTCTCTAGTGGGAGGAATTGAGGCACTAACAAACCACTACTTCTCGGTTCCCTCGTGTCTTATTATTCTCTGCCTAGTTTATTTATTATAGGTGAAAAGTCCTATTCTAAGCATTGGTACAATAAAGCGAACTCCTGGTCACTTAACACCACTGATCAATAAAATACTAAGGTGTTGTCATGTAAGGAGCATACTGGCCACAATCTTAGTGGGAAAAATTATGACTGGTGGTCGACCAATTTTCATAATTTACTACTATAGTAGCTGTAACAAGTCGCCTATGGTCAAGTGCACATAACCTAGCTATGTCCTTCGCCACAAGAACAAATGTTCATTGCGCAGAAAAAAATCATACAAATAAAATTGACTCCATTGTGGCACACTACCACTACTACTTTATATATCCACATTAGTTTCAGTCTAGCAATTTAAATTAAACCGAATGGTACCATCTGCAAGTACACATGAAGCTTCAATCCCGAATTATATAGTCCAAGTCCGCTTGTACGAAAGAACAGCTGCCAAGGACAGGCATGCAGTTATTCGTGAAAGCCCTAGATTAATTTAGTTACGGAATACACAATGATGTTTGGGGAGATCGATTTTCCTGCGTTGTATACATATACATGATGTTGATGTTTTTACTGGTCGAACACACGAGTGCGCTAGATCGTGCGGTCGTCGAAAATCACCTCGTCGAAGTCCCCGACATGGGCTGGTCTAACCGCCTGGGGGGCCGGTCAAACCGCCTTGGACAGAGGCATCGTCGAAAACCTAAATTCACTGCTCCGGGAGGGACCCCGTCGGGAATAGTGCGCCTAGGGTTGTCCTGAGACCGGTAGACCACTCAGAACTTACTCAACCGCCATGGAGACAAAGGAGGAGAGCAAAAGGGGTTGGAAAAGGTAGGATTTGGAGGAAAAATAGTAAAATTGATATGTTCGGTTGGATGATAGGTCTCAATCGACCACGACCCTGAAGGACCGATTAGGCGACCAAAGTGGGGGGAGTGAAAGGGAGCCGATAAAAATTCTTCTTCGAAGAGTCGAACTCGACTATGTCCCAAATTCATAACCAAGGATTCCCACACGAGCTTGCCAAGGTCGCGTAGTCACACTGGACCTACCAACCCTAGGAACAAGTCCCAAACAAATCACAAGCGAAAGCGCAACTCAAGAAGCAAGGGACTTAGCCAAACTGCGAGGCCAGGGGCGGACTGTCCGCATGGACCGGGCGGACCGTCCACGAGGCCCTGCATGGACCGGGCGGACCGTCCGCGAGGCCTGGGCGGACTGTTCACGGGTCTGCTGCGGATCGTCCGAAATTAGCCCCCGAACCACCAGTAGCACACCTCGAAAAACGTACTGTCCGAGCCCTACCTGCGGACCGTCCGAGCCCTACCTGCGGACCGTCCACGGCGAAGAGACTGTACAGGCTCTCCTCGCGGACTGTCCGCCAAACTCCGTGCAACCAAAAGCAACCAACTCAACAGATCGAACTACAAACGCGCACGAACAAGCGACGAACTGGACGAACACTGGGCCACGCGGACTGTCTGCGCCTACCAGGCAGACTGTTCGCCAGGTGCGGACAGAGCAGCTCGAGCCCGAGTTGCTGTCAACACCTCCTTCCCTTTGCCCGATCTCCCGAATCAACCAAGGGATTGCTACCAAATCATAGGTGAAGATGAAGCGTCTCTAGGAGATGCTATACCTACGAATTTGTAGCCTCGAACCCATTGAATCGAGAGGAATCGAGATTCTACCGAGCTCACACAAAAAGTTAGGGTGGCAACCGAAATCTTTCAATCGGAGGCCAAATTCGGAGTTTGAGGGGTTATGATCAAGCATAAAGATGCACAAGACATCTATCCATGATCCCCACAAAGAAATCCGAACCCAAACACTTCAGAATTGAAGGAACAAGGCGCACACAAAAATCCAACAAAAATAGCCCGAAAAAGACACGAAAATCACTCGAGCCACAAGAAGAAAATCGACGCAACCATGAAAGCTTCCATACACTCGGAGGTCAGATTCTCTACAAAATGGTGAAGAAAATCTAAGCCTATGGAGCAGGAAAATGAGAAGCAGTCCGGAAGGATAGTTTGCCTAGAAACCCTAGAGCTATATATATGAGTCCCTCTAGGTTGGGCAAATGACCAAGATACCCCTAGCACTTAAACTGAGATACAAACCCCTCAGGGGCAATATGGTCAAGTAGCACTCCTCTTCATCGGGCGGCCTCGCCTTCGCCGCAGTCCGCGTCCTCCTGACGTAAGCCCTACGATCCTGCCGCATGTCCCCCGGCATCGAAGCTTCTCGGCGCGCCCGGATCACGTCTCCCCCCGCCGAGCCTCCGGTCTTTGTTTTGTGGCTCAACCAAGTAACCCGACGGTTTTGTGGTGAACCGCCGCAAACTCCGCGTGCAGACTTCGGTCTTGAGCCGCTACTCTGCACCGGCTCGTGTCGACAAATTTGTCTTGCTTTTGTTGCCACCATGCCGCCCGCACTTGATCCCGTTCGGCCACCGGGTCCATCGAGCCGAGCCTACTTGTCTCTTCACTCCTCGGAGGCCCCGCAAGGCTAAGACCTTTCGCGCCCGCTCTTCACCTGCACCAATACGAATCAAGACGCAACCTGCACCTGCAATACTCGGCCAAGAGTCAGTCCACACCACGTTGTCAATCACTCATCTCAGCCAGGAGCGACCAACCACCGGTCCTCGGACGCTCCGGTCCTCAGACCCTTTATATTTGGGAGGTATTGCCCTGCAAGGAATACTTTACATCTCATAATTAAGCAAAACTCCTAATTCTACTCAGACTCGGGGTGACCTGGTCAGACCGCCGCTGGGGGCAGTTACACCGCCTAGTGGTCTCATGCCGGATTGGCTATAGGGCACCCCGGTTAAACTGCCCTATGGACCGGGTTTGACTGGCCTGCTAGCCTGACCCGGCTCTTGCCAATTTTGGGTGTCAACACATGACCCCCTGTTTTTTAGTAAAGCTTGTGTGCTAAAAAATAAGTCTAAGGACGACATAGAATTTGTTGTCGGACATTTTGTGCTAAGGGCGATTTTCATAGAAATTGGCAATGTATCTTCAAGCATCTTGCCATACACCTGGGTAGAACTTCTTCAAATATCTTCCATTAAGCACCCTGGGTAGCTGCTGTCCTTGCAATGATTCAACCATATAAGAATTTCCGGAGCAAACTCTCACAATCTTGTATGGACCTTCCCAACTCAAAGACCATTTACCAAACTTGTTGCTCTTGGATCCTATTGGTAGAATAGTCTTCCAAACCAAATCTCCTACTTGAAAAGACTTAGCTTTTACCTTCTTGTTGTATGCTCTAGCAACTCTCCTTTTGTCCTTCTCAATAGCTTCCAAAGCTTCCAATCGTTTGTTCATCAATGTTATCCATCATCAAAGCATGATATGTATCAATATTAAGATCATTTTGCCTCGCAAGTCTATATGCGCCTAGATTCACCTCAATGGGAAAACAGCCTCTTGACCATACACAACCTCAAAAGGAGTAACCTTAGTAGCACCATGTCTTGAAATACGATGAGCCCACAAAGCTTCAGATAACACTTCGTGTCATCTTTTAGGATTATGTTCTATCTTCTTCTTAATGAGCTTAATCAAAGTTTTATTGCTAGACTCGGCTTGACCATTAGCTTGAGAATAATATGGAGATGAATTGAGCAACTTAATACTATAGGAATTAAAAAAATCATGCACCTCTTTATCCACGAATGAAGTACCTTGATCCGTAGTTAAAGTCTGCGGAATACCAAACCTATGTATGATATACTCCGTAATAAACCCAATTACCTCCTTGTGTGTCATGTTCCTGAGAGGGATTGCTTCAGTCCACTTAGTAAAATAATCAGTAGCCACAATACAGAGCAATGCCCTTTGGACGACAGAGGATGAATCTTGCCAATGAAATCCAATACCCAACCTCTGAAAGGCCAAGGCTTGATAATCAGATGCATCAACGCAGCATGTACTAGCTGAACATCCCCGTGCTTTTGACACTCTTCACACCCTCTGTAGTATCGAAAACAATCGGCTATCATAGTAGGCCAATAAAAGTAAGCTCTTCTAAGGAGCCACTTCATCTTAGGAGCCGATTGATAACACTACAAGAAAAACGCCGACTAGTGACGCAAAAAAAGGCTGTTTCTCGTCATAAACCGCGATTAATGATGTCGGTTGTTATGAAAACGCTCTATCATTAATCGAGCGTCACAAACCGCGATTAATGACAAGACCTTATTTCACGACGTCATGAGTTTAATGACGCGTGCAAAATCGTCAATACAAATCGTCATAACTTCATTCCTGCAACTTTGTCATGCTGGACATAATCTGGTGTGGCATCCGATGTGCCATGCCAATTGTGACAAACCGTATGCGTCATAAAACGAATTTGGTTCGTTTGTAGCTGAGTTGAGCCCAAAACTATTCCTGTAGGATGGTGTTGTTCATATTGCCCAAAAAAGATTTTGTTGGTCCCAATTGTAGCTTTTTTAGATGAAATTTGATTAGGGTGGGCCCGTTTTGGTTGGGTCGAGTCTAACAGGTGCGCACATTGTTGCGGCCTTCTGTGTCACGTTAATTTGAAAAAAATTGACTTTTGGCCCAATTAAAAGTGGGCTAAGCCCACTGAAGGACAACATAAAATTAACTAATCATGCATCAGTATTAATGGATTTCATTTAATTTTGATCCTTTTTACAATAATTCCGATCTGGTTGGCAAAATAGTAATCAGCATAAATTTCTTTATACAATAAAGCAAACTGTTGTTTACTATCAAGCATGACCATATTGTTCATCACATATCACAAACTATTACAAGATAACAGCATCACAAGGATCATTGATTAACAAAGCTAAATTCAGGTCATAATCACAAGAGAAAGTGGAGATTTTATCTAATGAACTTAACCTCTTCATCTTTTACTGCTAAGCAGTAGACGAAGGAGGTCCACACTGTCTTCGGTTAGCTTCTGCAACCTCTTAATCTCAGCCGACTACATTTTCTGAGTTGATTCTGATTCTTCGGTCTTCTTCTTCAAGCTACATAACTTTTTCTGGTGAGCAACAAACCGTTGTCGAAGTTGTATCCCATCCTGATTGGGAGCGTTAACTTGCTCTTCATCAACACTACTACATAAGGATTTGGTACCCATTCTTGAGTACTCGTCTGCCTCTGTTTTAATTTGTTCGAGAAGAAGCATCATTGACTTGGTAGCTTCCATCTAGCAACAGTGGATCCCAACTCAGATTAGGACCTTGTAATTGATTCGAACTAAGGAAACAAAGGTGTTAAGTTTGTTACCCTGGAGCAGGTCTGAACAGGAGTGACTACAGATGTTGACCCTTTGGCCCGCTGAAACAAGTGTAAGAACAAGAGGTAAGGGTTGAGATCATTCGCAATCGGAAACAAAGAAGGTGTTAAGTTTGTTACCTTGGAGCAGGTCTGAACAGGAGCGACTTCAGATGTTGACCCTTTGGCCCACTGAAACAAGTACAAGAACAAGAGAGAAGGGTTGAGATCATTAGCAATCGGAAGCAATTTCATCTATTAAGTTCAATGCGGTACATGAATGATCACACCCAATCCATCATCACCCAAGCATGCAACAAAAATATGGAAAGCCAAAGAGCATGGGTAAGCAATATAATAATTTCATCCTTTAATTTCTCCAAACCTCAAATAAGTTGACTTGGAACAATCTCTTGCAATAGGGAACAGAAGATCCACAATCACCCAAGCATGCAACAACAATATTCAAAGGCAAAGAGCATGGGGAAGCAATCTAATTGAATCGATCAATACAGGGAGGAGACCGCAGACATGACGAATAGGAAGGGAAGAAGGTGCCGAATGCCGTCTCGATTTAGCAGCCCAGCCTTGCGCCTTGAGCACGATGTTCTGCGCAATTGTTGCAGATCTACAGCCGCCAGGGTGAGCCTCGCGGGAGCCGAAGAAGCAACGAGTTTGAACCATCTTGCAGCTTCAAGGACATTACCGAGGAAGGCCGCTGCTCGTAGAAGAGGAAGGCTGCTGCTCGTAGCAGAGGAAGCCGTTGTTGGTAGCTAGGTCGCCGTTGCTGCTTCCACCGCAGATCTACTAGGTCTCTTCGGCGGTTGAGGAGAAGATCCCCTGATTTTGCTAAATTACCAGGAGGGAATTAGGAGGCCTGGTTTCCCTCTTTATTTTATATATAAACGAGGAGGACCAGAAGGAGGAGTGGGGAATTCAAAATTTCAAGTCCTGCCTTTGTGGTCCAGAGCGGGAAACGAAAGACTTTTGATCATGGACCCAAATGTCAGTGACCCAAACGAAAGACCGCTTGGGTGTCGGACCCAAACGTCAGTGACCTTACGCAGAGAGGCAAGTTGTTGACTGGGTTGTCCGTGCCACCATGGATCATAGAATGGACAAACACACACAGGACTATACTCTACTTCATATTCACGTTACACGGATGATCCGATTATTGCATTACAAATGTACTCACTACAAAAATTTAACATACCGTTTCAACTGTTTATTACATGACTAAAAACACTTAAACAAAACATTAAAACTACAGGGGACCCTGGTACAACCCTTCAGTTAATCTTCTACGGAGATTGTGCATAAATTCGGAATTATCAGTGCATACAACCGCCCAATCATATGTGAGTATTCCGTGAGGAAAGATTTGCTCTAAGAGAGACATGCACTTCTCCTGGAATTGTGTGCAGTTAGCCTGAATTGCCCATCAGAGAAATGAAGTCACAGTTTCCTCGCCTGCCATGTCCCACATCTTTGACGCCCACTACAACTTCAACCTTTTGACTTGGTATATGTCGGTGACCGAGAGTAAATAACGTCAGGCATTGGCAGGAGCATCCCATAAATCAGCCTCCTCCGGGAGTGATCCTTCCCTAGCATATTTGATCAGGACCGAGAAGCCATCAGGGTGTGTGTCATTAATTGTAACAGTTTCAAAGCTAGACTCCACTCCTGGGCCGTAGAGCATTGCCTCCATCACACAAGATACTTTCGCCACATCGGCACGTATCGCTCGTATCACCCGGCATTCTGCACCTTCGTGGAAGACAACTTCCACTAGGGCTTGGGCTGCAATGCTTTCACATATGCTTCTTCGTACTCATGGAGGAGGAACTTCAATGCAGTCGTCTTCCAGTACTGTAACAACACATGATATGTGTATGCGATCTTCATTGGATGTCACGCGCTTAATGTGATGATGCTCCACTAGACATTCAAATCCTCTTTCTTGTAGATCCCGATTCACGAAACAAACTTCTTTTGTAGCTTGAACTCAAAACGTATCATCTTCGTCGTTTGGGTCTCCAGCCATCGCACGCAACAATACTCGCACCTATGTGGAAGGAAGCAGTCACAGGCTTGACAATAATAATATAATGCGATCGTATTGCCATGTGTGAGTGTGTGTATTCATAGCAGCAACGAGACACGTACCATTTGGGATTTGTGCGCAGGAACGAGGACGACGACAATGTCGTCTGGAACATCCATGCACTAATGATCATTCATACCTATAGGATAGCAATGTAGCTTCCATTGACGGGCTCCCACCATGAACGTACTGGATTCCTTGTACTGGCCCGCGGTTCCTTCTGCTTTTGCTTCCTGGCTTGAGACTGAGAAGTCGACTTGCATGGAACAAATCATTTTAGCGTCTAAAGCCATTACCACAAATGGCCTGCAATGATCGTCTCGTGCCTAAACTGTCTCTTATTATAGTGGGAGTGAATGTGTCATTCTGAAATGTCTCTTCGTGGACATCAGTTACCACCCATAATGGACACGTCCCTTTAGTGCGGGTGTGGCCACATTCGGGTCATGAACTTCCCGGTTCTAGTCCTTAAGTGCGATTCACAATGATCGACACGTCTGTTCAAAGGGGGTGTGCACACAAGTTCGTCGGTTAACACCCGGTGCCAGTCCTTAACTGCAATTCTCAATGATCGACACGTGGATCAACTTGTGAGAGCGTGTCGTTCCCAAACGCCCATTCGAGATGCCCTTCTGTGCTTATATGCAAGTTAATATCACACACACACAAACACATATTACTTTTCCAATTGCAACTTATTCCATTTTGGTCTTGTCACGTCAACAAGTTCATCACATTTCTCAGTCTCCAAGGCCTTGCGGGAATCATCAAGTGTGAATCCAAACCATTCGTAGACCTTTACAGTCACAACTCATGCAGCGTACCTGATCGCGGAGGACTTGTCAAGTCATCCCACACCCTGCGTGTTGCAACGCAAGGACCATCCGGTCCATCTGATTACAGCACCCAATCTTGTTCTCCAGATGCAATTGACGCCTAAACCATTACATAAATAAACGGTAGGGAGTTGTCTCGCTGTAGATGCGGCATGAGCTGATGCAGTTGAGATGACCATTAGATGCAGTTGATGTGGCGTGATTTGTCTGCAGGACTCTCTTGTGCTCTAGAGAGGAAAGTCCAGAAGTAAACACATACCTAGACAAGTCGGGCTCATCCCGTGATATCCATCGTCCACACATGTAATCAATGCACGCCATTGAAGATTCTGACCTAGATAGATTCCTATCACGCGTAGGCCTAACTATATTCCGAGCATCTCACGTTTTCCATAGTAAATTTAGCAATGCTACACCAAGCTCACGAGACTGCTGTAGTCCTCGATAAATAGGCGAGTGCAGCACAACATTCTTGAAAGGCAAGGCCAACACTCATCGGTTCCCCGTCTTGCATTTCTCTACTTCAGCAGGATACAAGGGTGAGATAATTATGTTGGCTAATCTTGTTTACTTTATGTATGCATGGTATCGAGACGATCACATTGTTAGGTTATGTAGGGTTTGTTCTTTGTTTGTGTATGCAGTACGTGGGGAATGGCCTGGCAAGGAAGGGACGGAGCATGGAACTTGGAGGAGTCGGGGAAGCGGGAGCTGTCGGGCGCAATAGCACCTCACCACCACCCGGTTCAGCCGCTGCCATCGGCACCACAGTAGCACCCGGCCTCAATGGCACCTCCACTTCCGCTGGTATCGGCACCTCAGTAGCACCCAGCCCTAATGGCACCTCCACTTCCACTGGCATCGACACCTCAGCAACAATCGGGGGTGATGCCATCTCCAGTTCAGCCGCTGGCAACGGCACCTCAGGATCAGCTGAACCTCATGGCACCACCTTTTCGCCCACAGCCCAGGCCGCCACCTCTGTTGTTGCCCGTTGAAATGCCACCCCCACGGCCAGTGCTCATTGAACATGATGAATCGCATGACCTGAAATGGTTTGTGTTGCTTTGACTTCAGCAGGGGCGGGCTCGCCCATGTTTATCACGAAGGTATGTGGGTGTGCCCTTTTTGCCACAGGGGTCACAGGCAATGGACCATTCGTGACCTGCTGTTACACGCGCATAACATCGTCGTTTCGCCTACCTGGCTTTGGGATACATGGGCGAGGCATCACACTTTGGAAGAGTATCTAATTCAGGAGACACGTTTTGCTGCACTCTGTGCAGTGGCGGGATTTCCATGAGCCCGTGATGGTAGTAGTATGTCGTGATGGTAGTAGTATGAGCCGTGATGGTAGATTGCTGGTAGTATGTCATTCAGAGTATGTCGCTGTACTTCCAACTATGGTGGATCGATCCATCCTCATGTGTAATCAATGTGTATGCATGCATTTGTGTTGTTTGTATTTGGATTGTGTTGTTTCTAATAAAAATGGTAATGTGTGTGTACTCCCTCGGTATAAATTCAGTGTATATGGAAAGCCCGTTCCCTTGATTTCTTGAATACCAGATGAACACAGGGAAAAAGTCCGGTTTATAGTTTTCAGTCAGACCGGATTAAACTGTCACTGCTACGCAATGAAAAAACCAACATCTTACAAGGAAAAATAGTAGTAGTAGTATTCAATCAGACCAGATGAACAGAAGGCGAATGTTCGTTCTGCTCCTTCTACTCCTACTTCTACTAGTAGTAGTTACCACTAATCCACTAATCAAGGCGCCGCTTCTTTGTTGATGGTGCACTCGGCGCCTTGTTGCAGCTGCTCACGGACGAGGATGTCGCTCTGTTGCCGCCGCCCGTCGAAGATGGTGGCAGACCTCCCAGGGCGCCGCCCGTGGATGAGGCCGTCCCTCCAATGCCGCCGCCAGGGAATGATTTCGCCGATCCATGGCGGCCGGTCGAGCACGACCTTAGCGCCGCTCCATGGCGAATGATGACGGCCGATCGATGATGGCCTCTGCTCGGCGAGGATGGCAGAGATTGACTACCGCCGACCAATGAGGATGACAGAGGATGACGGCACTTGGAGACGATAGTTCCCCAGTGAGTGGCGGTGCTTCCGCGCCCCTGACCCCTGGCACCTCTTGCTAACTTGCGAGGGGTGCGATGTTTCAGAGGCACATGATCTTGGATTTTATTTTGTTCCACAAACTCCGAATCATCAGAGGATGTGTCAACCACCATGCGAATGGGCCTCCGCTCTGCCTCCTCTTCATCAGACAACTAGGGATCCTCCCTTTCATCAGAAGAGGAGGAGGATGTGGCTTGCGCTCCACTTTTAGGAGACGATGGCTCCATGGTGATTGGAAGAGAGCGCTGTGCGAGAATGGGGTTTTTTGTTGGTTGCAAGAGTGGGAAGAGGAAGAGGGCGCTGTGCGAGAATGGGGTTTATTGTTGGTTGCAAGAATGGGGAGAGGAAGAGGACGATGGGAGAGAAGGGGGCTTTTGTTGGTTGCCAGACTAGGATATTTATGGCCAGAGGGACCCATTCAGCCATTATTGAAAAAACTGCTCCCGAAAAGATTAGAGTAGTTTTCTATAATGTGGGATCCGTTCTGGTCAAAATAATTCAATTTTGACCAAATTTACAGTAAATTGTGTTAAAACTTATATCTTCATATAAACTTACCGAGAAGTGAGAATTGCATTCTTTTATGGACGGAGGGAGTACATTCTGAGGAAGGGGGAAAGACAGTTCAGCGGAATGTTAATGGACCGGTCGAAATAATAGTAGTCCAGAAGGTCCTTTTAGCAATACCTCAGTACACTGGACCTTCTGGACTACCTTTTCCACTCATTTGTCTTTGTTGGAGCTGTAACTGAGGGCCTATGTGGTTCGAGGACCGGTGGATGGTCGCTTCCTGGTGTGATGAGTGATTGACAACGTGGTGTGGACTGACTCTTGGCTAAGTATTGCAGGTGCAGGTTGCGGCTTGACTGGTGTTGGTGCAGGTGAAGAACAAGCGCGAAAGGTCATTGTCGGTGAGGCCTCCAGGTGTGGAGAAGACAAGAAGGCTTGTTTCGAGGGACCCGGTGGCCATCGGGGTCAAGTGCGGGCCGCATGGTGTCAAGAGCAGCAAGACGATGTCGTGGATGGTTTCTTAGTTGAGCCTCAAAACCAAGGTCGAGCCGGGACAACGTGGGAGTCGAGTCATGAGTGGTGATTGGCGGAGGCTACACCGAGTTCGTGGGGTTTGCAGTGGTTCTCCAGAAAACCACTGGGTTACTCGATTGAGCCACAAAACCGAAGCCGAAGACTCGACGAGGAGGTGCGGCTACCCAGGCCGGTTCAACCACCCAGGAGGGGAGGTCAGACCACCTGGGCTGGTCTAACCGCCCAAGGGGGGCGGTCTGACCGCCCGGGTCGCAGCCGTCGAGAAGCTTCGAAGCGGAGGACACACGGCATGATCGCAAGAGTTGCGTTGGAGCTACGTAGGCTTGCGGTGGATGCGCATCCGTCCGATGGTACTGAACTAAAGACTTCCGAAATTGCCCTTGAGGGGCGTGTATCCCTAGTTAGCTAGTAAGGGTAGTTTAGTCTTTTGGTTGCCCCCATATAAACACTTGGAGGGATGGATGGCAGCCAAGTCTTGGAACCCTAGCTCATTTCCCTTTGTTATTTTCGTTTGTTATTTTCCTGTGAGATCTTGAAAGAGGGATGGATGACCGGGTGGCAAGCTAGACCTTGTATGAACCTTCATGGTATGTATAGATGATTCGGCGTGGTTCCTCAAGGCCTTGTGTTGCCTCTCCCGTTTTCCTTTTTGGTGATTTTCAGAGCTCTTTCTTGTGATTTTTGTGGTGGAGTTTTGAGGGTGATTTATTTCGGGATTCTTGTTGGGTGTCACGTATGAGGACCTTGTGCCTCTTTCGCTGGTGACTTTGCCCCAAGAACCCCCTTAAATCGACCTCGATTTTGGTAGTTTTTCGAGTTGCTCGAGTTCATGACATAGAGGGCCAAGATCCACGATTCCCTTTGATTAAGAGCGTTTCGGTGCAATTCCTTTGGTGGAGAGGTTTCCCAGGAGGTAACCCACATATCCCCGAAGTTTCGCTGTAATCTGTGGGGTGAATCGGGAGATCGGGCGATGGGAAGATAAGGGTTGACCCGCGGCCAGGTTTTCTGGGAGGGGCGGTCTAACCACCATAGGGGGGCGGTCTAACCGCCCTGGGCCTCCCAGGTTGAAGTTTTGATTTGGCCAGATTTTCCTCTGTGAGTTTATTCGCCTTGATCAGATGAGCGTTCTGGTGAAATTGGGGTCCGTTTTGGTGTTGTTTGCTAGGAGTTCTTGGCTTGTGTTTCTTGCTGGGTACAAGGGGTTAAACCGCCCGCATGAGCTGGTTTAACCGCCCCTAGGCCCTTGGGGGAAGTTATTGTTTTCGTCGAGATTTTCTGGTAGCTAGCTTGGCCTTGACCAGAGGATCTTGTGGCTGAAACTGTGGAGAGTTTTGGAGCTCAGAAGAGGTGTTTCGGATGATTTCTTGGTTACCAGGTGGAGGCGGTCTAACCGCCCCCCATACCCAGTCTAACCGCCCCCTCCAGGCAGACAGCTTCCGAGTTGTTTCTGCTGTCGTGTGTGTGTAGAAGCTGTGCCTGCAGGTAGTGTTTGTTCCTAGGACCAGTAGCACTCCAGTGGCTACGTGGTTTTGGCAAACGGAAGGTTGTGTGCGGAGCGTGTGATTTTGGGTACCCGACCGAGTTCATCTTGTTGGAGAAGTCATCGCCTTTGAGAAGAATTTTTATCAGCTCCCATTCACTCCCCCCTCTCTGGTCGCCAGTTCGGTCCTTCAAGTGGTATCAGAGTTGGTTACGGGTCTTTCGGGACTCTAACCAGTCTAAGATCCAAAGATGGCGTACCAGGAACAGGGATTAGGTCCTCCGCACTTTGATGGGAAAAACTACCAGATGTGGCAGAGGCGGATGGTTGCGTTCCTCCGCGGTAAAGGTCAGATCTATTGGGATGTCACGGTGAACACAACTTATGTTCATCCTATGAACTTCCTTGCTCCAGGATCGAGGGACATGCACGACACCACCAACAAGGCGGTCGACTACTTGTTTCGTGCTCTGTGTCAATCCGAATTCGATCGGGTTCAGACAGAGGACTTGACTTGTAGGATTTGGGAGCAGTTGAAGGATACTCACGCTAGAAATGCTCAGGTTCAGGCTCGGATGTATGCGACTTACCGGAGAGAGTACGAGAACTTCACTCATCTCCCCGGTGAGTCAATTGATGCCTTGTTCCAGTGGTTCACGGTAGTTGTGAACAACATGAGGGCCAATGTGGCCGTGCTCCCATACGATGATCATGACAGAGCTGTGAACCTCTTGCACTCTCTAGATCGTACAATTTGGGATGGAAAGGTCGAGGCCATTCTTGAGTCCGAGGAGTATGACACTCTGACGGTGAACGAGCTGTTCTCTAAGCTCAAGTCAGCTGAAGTGGATCATGGTGTGACAGCCCGTCTTGAGAGCCCGACTGATTCCCATAGTCTTGCTCTCGTCGGTGGCTCAGGTGCTAAGTCTAACGCTAACCCATCCTCCCAGATGTACTCTTTGTCCTCTTTGATGTCTTTGCCAGACGAGGAGTTCGACGTGCTTGGAGAGGATGAGCTGGCGTTGTTGACACGAAGATTCGAGAGGATGCACGAGAACTGGGTGAACTCAAGGAGGAACTCGAGGGCGTGCTTCAAGTGCGACAAGACTGGACACTTTTTCGCCGAGTGTTCGAAGGTGAACAATCACAACAAGCACAAGTCCAAGGACAAAGGAAGAAGATCCAAGAAGAAGGAGCATGAACATTGGAGGAAGACACGGACCCGAGGGAAGATCAAGAGATCGAGCGACGTCGACTCCGGCTCTGAGGATGCGTCATCAAGCTCGAGTGAAGAAGAAGAAGAGGACGACAAGAGGAAGGACAAGAGGAAGAAGAAGAAGGACTTCGGCAAGTACTTCAACGGCCTTTGTTGTACCGCAAGCAAGACTCCGAGAAGCTACAACAAGAAGGATGGACTTTGCGGCATGGCGCACAACTCCGGTAGCAAGAGAAGCCAGAAGAACGCCTCGGACTCAGATTCCGAGGATGAGGTATGTGATGAGCTCACTTCTTTGCGCAAGGAGAATGAGGAGTTGGTTGACTTGCTTGATAATCGCGATCACATGCTTAGAGAGGCTAAGAAACATAGGAAGGAGCTTAGGGCCTTGCTTGATGCTAGGAATAGGGTGGTTGAGCTAGAAACACAGAACCTTGATGCCAAGCTTTAGATAGATTTGCTTAAGGCTAGTCCTATTGTTTCTGATGAGGTTGATTGTGGTGATTGCTCTGTTTTCCTAGCTGATTTGACTGCTCTTAAGGAAAAGCATGCCTCCAAGTGTGAGGAACTAGATGTGCTTAGGGTTGAGTTGGCTGAGCTGCAGTCTAGATCCACTTTGCTTGGTGTATGCACTTCTTGCCCTGGTTTGCATGAAAAACTTGCTGAGCTTCGCTCTCGCATTGTGTCGCTTGAGGCTGATTTGAAAGTTCCTATTCCTACTTTCTGCTCTACTTGTGAATTGCATGCTGTGAAGAATTTGGAACTTGCACAATGTGTTGATCACTTGCAGGATGAGAATGGTAAGTTGCGCGAGGTGTTGAGTTGGTTGTCCAGTCAGGAACCTCAGCTTGGTACGATGATTGCCAGTTTTATGCGCTTTGATGGTTGGGCTTTGGGACCTGATAAGTTTGGTGAGAGCAGTGGTGAGAGAGAAGGGAAATTTGGGAATATTCCAGTTCCACCACAACCCACACCCAAAGACAAGTTTGCACCCAAGCCAAACCAGTTGCTTAAACCGAGAGAAAAACCAAGTGAGAAGCCAAGTTAAAAGCCTAGTGAGAAACCAAGTGAGAAGCCTTGTGAAGAGCCTCATCCCAAGCCTAAGCCAAAACCAATCCGTTTCCACTGTGAGTTTTGTGGGAAGGATGGTCATAAGAGAGAGTTTTGCTATAAGAGAAAGACAGAGGCGAGAATGGCTAAGGAGTGGGCGAACAAGGACAGGTACCACCCTTCTCATGGTGTGCCTGAGCCTCGTATGCCACTACCTAAGGGAAAAGGCTTTATGAGAAACATTCCGGCATGGGGAGATGTGAGTTCCCGTAGCCAAGGTGGGTTTCTGGAGAGGGCGGTCAGACTGGCCAGGCATGGCGGTTAGACCGGCTCTGCCCAGGGAAGGGCGGTCAGACCGGCCTAGCTAGGCGGTCAGACCTACCCTCCCTAGTTTTCTGGGCAGTTTGGTTTTCGAGGTCATGATGCTGGTGGGTTCAGTTCCTTTGGTCATGGTACAGATGGTAGGCGCTTTGAGTCTGGTGGTGTTGTGTTTGCTGGACGTTCTCCACCTCGTGACCGATACGAGTTTGGGAGTGGTCGCAACTTTGAGTCTCAGAGGAGCTACGGACCACGCTTTTCCTTTCGTGGTGGTCGTACTCCTCCAGCGAGACGGGAGTGGTTTTCCCATGGTGGTTCCAGGTTTGATAGGTTTGACAGGATGGATCGCTGTTTTGATAGGCGCAGTAGGATGGATGTTGCTAACCCCACTTTTGAGGAGATGGCTCGGCACTGGTTTGACACTTTTGCTACTAACCCCAATGTTGAGTCGTTTGCTCGCTCTCGCTCTTGGTTTTGAGTTGCAGGTGGGACGCTCGGAGAACATTTGGTTGATATCGGGGGTGGTTCTCCGGCCTCATACCCCGGTGGTGTCAAGGAGGTACATCACTATCGAGGATGGTGGACGAGGACGGGTGACTTCTGAAGGAATGATCAAGGTAAGTGAATTTTTGACCTTCAAGTGTCTGGCCTTGGTCAAGCCACTCGGTTCGTTTTGCTCTTTAGCCCTAATGCATGAGTTTAGGGGGAGCATGTGTGCTTAGTGTGCTCTTTGCTCTATCATGTGTGCTTAGGGTGAGCTTTGTATGCTCTTTGGCCCTAGTGCATGTGTTTAGGGGGAGCTTGTGAGTCCTTTGCTTCTTTGCTCTTTTACCGGTGGTGTCGAACCCTTTTGCCTCCCCTCGAGGAGCCGGTCGGTTGTGAGCTTTGTGTGTGGTTGGTTTCCTAAGTTGGTGGTGAAGCTCCCTTGTAGCATATGTATAGCTTTCCTTTTAATGCATTCTTGAATTTTGCATTGCATATGTATCATGATGTATAGGCATCTTTGTATCTTAGGCTGCATGCATTTGTATCATATGCATTTTGTAGGAAAAGCTTCTCCTATATACATAGTTCACCATGATGTGCTATATATGATCTTGTGAGCTAGGTTGGTATGTTATGGCTTAGTTTGGCGTAGCTCTTGATGATCTTGATTTATATCCATGGTTGATAGCTATGTTTTTTTTTGAAAAAAATGTCACATATATGCTCTCTTGTGAGTAAATGCCTTGATATGATCATGACATATTTTAGTGGCTTTTCTTTGCTTAATTTGTGCTTGGATAATTTATTTTGAGCATATGGGGTCAAAGGCTCATTTGTCATCATGAATGTTTATCCCCCATGCTTTATCTTGTGGAGGGGCATAAGTTAATTTTTGTCGCAAAGACATTTCATGTAGCAAATATCAATCTGAAAATGAAAAGTAAATTGCTTAGAAAATGTGCTCCTGAGGACCAGAGCGTCCGAGGACCGGTGGATGGTCGCTCCTTGGTGTGATGAGTGATTGACAATGTGGTGTGGACTGACTCTTGGCTGAGTATTGCAGGTGCAGGTTGCGGCTTGATTTGCATTGGTGCAGGTGAAGAGCGGGCACGAAAGGTCTTAGCCTGTGTGGCCCCCGAGGAGTGGAGAGACAAGTAGGCTCAGCTCGATGGACCCGGTGGCCGAACGGGATCAAGTGCGGGCCGCATGGTGGCAAGAAAAGCAAGACGAAGTCGTGTACGGTTTCTTGATTGAGCCTCAAAACCAAGGTCGAGCCGGGACGACGTGGCGGCCAAGTCATGAGTGGGATTGGCGTGGAGGCTGCACCGCATCCGTGGGGTTTGCGGCAGTTCACCACAAAACCATCGGGTTCCTTGGTTGAGCCACAAAGCCAAGACCGGAGACTCGGCGGGCGGAGATGGGATCCGGGTGCGCCGAGGGACTTCGAAGCGGAGGACACGCGTCGGGATCGCAAGGCTTGAGTCGAGGCTAAGCGAGGTGCGGTCACCGGGCATCCGTCCGATGGTGTTACGACGAGAATTCCCAAAGTGCCCTTCGGGGGTGTGTAACCTAGTATTATGTAATAGGGGTAGTTTCGTCTTTCGTTTGCCTCCATATAAACTTAGAGAAGAGAGGATGGCAGCCATCTCTTGGAACCCTAGCTCATTTGCTTTCTTATTTTCTCTTCCTATTTTCCTTAGGATTTTCTATAGGACTAGCTTGAGAGCTTCATGGTGAGATCTTGAGAGAGGGATGGATGTTGAGGAGGCAAGCTAGACCTTGTATGAATCTTTCTTGGTATGTATAGAAGGTTCGGCGTGATTCCTCAAGTGTTCTTGTTGCTCCTCCCGTTTCTCTTTTTCGATGATTTTCAGAGCCTTTTCTTGGGATTCTCGTGGAAAGGATTTGGAGGTGTTCCTTTGCGGGATTTGTTTTGGGAATCACACATGAGGTTGGTGTGCCTCTTTTGTTGGTGATCTTGCCCCTCAAATCCCGTAGGAAGGACTTCTATTTTACTGGTTTTCGAGTTCTTCGTGTTCTTGAGGTAGAGGCACGATATTTACGATTCCGGGAGTTGTATGGAGTTATAGGCCGAAATTTTTAGGGGCATATCTTTCCTTTAGGTTGCTCATCATCTCCCCAAAATCTCGTCTCAAGACTCCAAGTGGTTTGGGAGATCCATCGATCGGAAGTTTGAGGTTGTTTCTCGGGTTTCTCGGCTGTGCTGATTCGCACCTGGTGAACCGTCGGCGAGGTCACCGCGGACCGTCCGCGAGGTAGCCGCAGACTGTCCGCGAGGACACCGCGGACCGTCCGCGAGGTGCCTGATAGCCCGGCTGTTCTTCGTGTTCGTGCGAGTTCTTGAGCGCCTTTCTTTCGATCCTTTTTGTTAGTGGATTTTTGGTGTATGAAGTTTGCGGACGGTCCGTACTAGAGTGCCGGACGGTCCGTGACGAGGCGGACGGTCCGCGGGTCCATCACGGACGGTCCGTTTTTCTCGGTGCACTACTGGAGGTTCGGGTAGCAATTTCGAACGGTCCACCTACCCGCGGACAGTCCGCGCCCTCCTCGCGGACAGTCCGCCTGGACACTGCGGACAGTCTGCCTGGTGCTTTCCAGATTGCCTAAGTCCTTTGATTCTTGAGTTGTGCTTCCGCATTGCAACTTGTTTGGACTTGTTCCTAGGGTTGGTAGGTCCGTTCTGACTACGCGACCTTGCCAAGCTCGTGTGGGCATCCTTGGTTGTTGATTTGGGGCATAGGCCGAGTTCATCCTTCGGGAAGAATTTTTTATCGGCTCCCATTCACTCCCCCACTCTCTGTTCGCCTAATCGGTCCTTCAATTGGTATCAAAGCCAGTTACGGATCTTCGTGATTCTAACCAGTCTAAGATCCAAAGATGGCGACCAGGAACGGGGTTCGGGTCCTCCACACTTTGATGGTAAGAACTACCAGATGTGGCAGAGGCAGATGGCTGCTTTCCTCCGCGGGAAGGGTCAGATCCTTTGGGATGTCACGGTGAACACAGCTTATGTTCATCCTGTGAACTTCCTTGCTCCAGGATCGAGGGATATGCACGATGCCAACAACAAGGCGGTCGACTACTTGTATCGTGCTCTGTGTCAATCCGAATTCGATCGGGTTCAGACAGAGGACTTGGCTTGTATGATTTGGGAGCAGTTGAAGAATGCTCACGTTGGGAACGCTCAGGTTCAGGCTCGGCTGTTTGCGACCTACCGGAGAGAGTACGAGAACTTCACTCATCTCCCCGGTGAGTCCATAGATGCCATGTTCCAGTGGTTCACTGTGATTGTGAACAACATGAGGGCTAATGTGGCCGCGCTCCCGTACGATGATCATGATAGGGCTATCAAGCTCCTGCACTCTCTGGATCATACCGTGTGGAGTGAGAAGGTCGAGGCCATTCTTGAGTCGGAGAAGTATGAGACCCTCATGGTGGACGAGCTGTTTTCCAAGCTCAAGTCGTCCGAGGTGGACCGTGGGATGCGAGCAAGGATCGAGAACCCGACTGACCCTCATAGTCTGGCTCTCGTTTCCGGTTCTAGGACTAACGCTAAACCATCCTCCAGGATGTACTCTTTGTCTTCTCTTGTGTCCTTGCCAGACGAGAATTTTGACGTGTTGGGTGAGGATGACCTAGCATTGTTGTTGAGGAGATTCGAGAGGATGCACGAGAACCAGGTGAGCTCAAGGAGGAACTCGAGGACGTGCTTCAAGTGCGGCAAGACCGGACAATTTTTCGCCGAGTGTCCGAAGTTGAATGACGACGACAAGCACAAGTCCAAGGACAAGAGGAGGAGGTCCAAGAAGAAGGATCATGGACATGGGAGGAAGGCACAGTCTCGAGAGAAGATGAAGAAGTCGACCGATGTCGAATCCGACTCCAAGGACACATCATCAAGCTCGAGTGATGAAGAAGAAGAGGGCGGCAAGAGCAAGAAGAAGAAGACCCTCAACAAGAAGTTCAACGGCCTTTGTGTGATGGGCCTAAGCACCAAGGATGGTTTCTGCGGCATGGCTCACAGCTCCAGCAGCAAGAGAAGCCAGAAGGACGCCTCGGACTCAGATTCTGAGGATGAGGTATGTGATGAGCTCTCTTCCTTGCGCAAGGAGAATGAGGAGTTGGTTGACTTGCTTGATAACTGTGATCACATGCTTAGAGAGGCCAAGAAGCTTAGGAAAGAGCTTAGAGCTTCGCTTGAAGATGCTAGGAATAGAGTAGCTGAGCTAGAAATACAAAACCTTGAGGCCAAGCTTGAGATAGATTCGCTTAAGGCCAATCCTGTTGTTTCTGATGAGGTTGATTGTGGTGATTGCTCTGTCTTCCTAGCTGATTTGACTGCTCTTAAGGAAAAGCATGCCTCTAAGTGTGAGGAACTAGATGTGCTTAGTGTTGAATTGGCTGAGCTGCAATCTAGACCCACTTTGCTTAGTGCATGCACTTCTTGCCCTGCTTTGCATGAAAAGATTGCTGAGCTTCGCTCTCGCATTATTTCGCTTGAGGCTGATTTGAAAGTTCCTGTTCCTACTTCCTTCTCTACTTGTGAATTTCATGCTGTGAAGAATTTGGAGCTTGGACAATGTGTTAATCGCTTGCAAAATGAGAATGATGATTTGCGCAAGTTGAGGAGTTGGTTGTCTAGTCATGAGCCTCAGCTTGGTATGATGATTGCGGCGTTTAAGCGCTTTGATGGTCAGGCGCTTGGGTCGGATAAGGTTGGAGAGTGTAGTGGTGAGAGAGAAGGGAAATTTGGAAAAACTCTAGTTCCACCACACACTACACCCAAGAACCAGCTTGCCCCCAAGGCAAACCAAGTGCAAAAACCAAGAGAGAAACCAAGTGAGAAGCCAAGTGAGCAAGGCAAAAAGCCTGAGAAGAAACCATAACCAACACCCAAGGCAAAACCAGTCTGCTTCCATTGTGAGTATTGTAGGTGGGATGGTCACAAGAGAGAGTTTTGCTTCAGGAGGAAGAGTGAGGAGAGGCTTGCTAGGGAGATGGCAAACAAGGACAGGTACCGCCCTTCTTGTGGTGTGCCTGAGCCTCGTTTTGTGCCTCGGAGTAAGGGTGTTGTGCATACGATTCCAACTTGGAGGGATCAGAGCTTTCCTACTCGAGGTGTTGGGAGTTTCAGCTCTAGAGGTCGTGGTGTTGATCGGTTTGGTCCCTTTGGTGGTGGTGCAGGTGATAGGCGTGTTGAGTTTGATGGTGGTAGGTTTGCTGGACGTTCTCTACCTCGTGATCAATACGAGTTTGGGAGAGGTCGCAGTTTTGAGTCTCAGAGCGGCTACGGACCACGTTTTCCCTTTCGTGGTGCTCGTACTCCTTCAGTGAGACGTGAGGTGATTCCCCGTGGTGGTCATAGCATTGGTAGGATGAATTTTGCTAACCCCACTTTTGAGCAAATGGCTCGGCACTGGTTTGACTCTTTCTGTGCTAACCCCAGTGTTGAGTCGAGTGCTCGTTCTCGCTCTTGGTTTTGATTGTGCAGGTGGGAAGCTTGAAGGACTTTTGGTGGATCGACTCCCGAGGATGGCGAACGGAGATCGAAGGTGGTCCTCAAGCCTCATCCCGGTGGTGTCAAAGGAGATCATCATTTTCGGGGACGATGGACGAGAGCGAGTGATCAAGGTAAATAGTTTGGAGACTTTGAGTTGTGTGGCTCTTGTTAAGCCACTTGGTCTCTTTTGCTCTTTGCCCTATCGCGTGTACTTAGGATGAGCTTTGTATGCTCTTTGATCCTAGTGCATGTATTTAGGGGGAGCTTGTCAGCTTTGTGCTCTTTGCCCTATATCATGTATTTAGGGTGAGCTTTGTATGCTCTTTGGCCCTAGTGCATGTGTTTAGGGGGAGCTTGTGAGTTTTGTGCTCTTTTGCCTTTTTGAGTTTGGGTTGGGCATCTCATGTACATATGCATGTTGCATTTTCATATCATGTTTGCATCTTTGTATCATAGACTGCATTTGTGTCATATGCTCTAGAGATGTGCTTCTCTTATATACTCTGATCACCATGATATGCTGAATATGAGCTTATGACTTTGCTAGTGATGC
Organism: Cenchrus fungigraminus; assembly: GCA_036936925.1. Lineage (NCBI taxonomy): Eukaryota > Viridiplantae > Streptophyta > Magnoliopsida > Poales > Poaceae > Cenchrus > Cenchrus fungigraminus. The sequence continues at coordinate 19,584,437 of CM072776.1, read as the reverse complement.
TCATGAGATGTATAGCTGTGCTCTTGGTAGCTTTGGGATGTATATGCTTGTGGATGGCTTTGTTTTGTAAAAATGCTATACATGATCCTCTCTTGTGAGTTGAATGCCTCTCATGTTCAAATTGTGCACTTATGGCTATATCTTGCTTAATTTGTGTTTGGAACCATGTTCTTTTCATTTGGGGTCAAAGACCCATTTATCGTCATGAATGTTTAGCCTACATGCTACCTTGTGGAGAAGCCTAAGCTTCTTTTTGCCGCAAAGACACTTCATGTACCATGCTTAATTTGAAATCATGAAATTAGTATATGAAATGCTTGTGCTTGAACAATGTGCTTCCATGTCATTTATGCTTTAAATTCCTTATCTTGGGTGCTAAACCGTTGCATGATGTTCACCAATGAGAAGTCTCATATCTAGAAGTGGACACATGGCTCGGTGGCTTTGACATGACATGAGATAGCTTGTAGGTGTTTGTGATGGTCTTGTGATGAGAATTTGTGACCTTGCATGAAGTTTGTGAGCTATATATTGTTTGTGCTCATTTTGACCATGTGTAGGTCCTATGCTCATGAGAGGGAAGTTTTTGTTGAAAATGCTTCATTTTGATCATGGCTATGTCACATGCTTATATGTTCCTTCCTATCTTGTTGGTGATACTTGTACTGAATATGTGGCTATCTTGCTTGTCTATGTCTCATTTTTAGCATGTTGTAGTGCTCTTTGTCTATTTGAGAAGCACATGCTTGCATTTATAGCCTTGATTCATGCATTACCAACAAGGGGGAGAAATCTGCATCCAATTCATAACAAGGGGGAGAGATGCATTTTGTAAGGGAGCGTCTTTGCATCAAGGGGGAGAAAAAGAGGGATACTCAGTTTAGGGGGAGAACTTGAGTTGGCATGCATTTGTTCAGGGGGAGCTTGCATTCATGCTTTGGGAGCTCTTTGTGTCGCCTGAATTTGCTTTGTGTTTTCCTCTTTTGCCGACGGTGTCGAGCCCTTTTGCCTCACCTTGAGGAGTCGGCAGTTTGGAGCATTTTGTCTCGGTTGTGTTGAGCCGTTGCCCTTGCCATAGGGGACCGAGACTTGCTCTTTCAAGTGATCTTATTTTGGCTTTTGTTTGGCTTTTGATCACTTGTTTGAGATCTTTGTTAGTTTCTTTTCTTTTTCTTTCTCTTATGAATTAGTGACTATGTGTGTTGTCAATGCACTCATCAAGGGGGAGATTGAGGACCGGAGCGTCCGAGGACCGGTGGATGGTCGCTCCTTGGTGTGATGAGTGATTGACAACGTGGTGTGGACTGACTATTGGCTGAGTATTGCAGGTGCAGGTTGCGGCTTGATTTGCGTTGGTGCAGGAGAAGAGCGGGCGCGAAAGGTCTTAGCCTGTGTAGCCTCCGAGGAGTGGAAAGACAAGTAGGCTCAGCTCGATGGACCCAGTGGCCGAACGGGATCAAGTGCGGGCCGCATGGTGGCAAGAAAAGCAAGACGAAGTCGTGTACGGTTTCTTGGTTGAGCCTCAAAACCAAGGTCGAGCCGGGACGACGTGGCAGCCAAGTCATGAGTGGGATTGGCGTGGAGGCTGCACTGCGTCGGTGGGGTTTGCGGCGGTTCACCACAAAATCGTCGGGTTCCTTGGTTGAGCCACAAAGCCAAGACCGGAGACTCGGCGGGCGGAGACGGGATCCGCGTGCGCCAAGAGACTTCGAAGCGGAGGACACGCGTCGGGATCGCAAGGCTTGCGTCGAGGCTAAGCGAGGTGCGGTCACCGGGCATCCATCCAATTGTGTTACGACGAGAAATCCCAAAGTGCCCTTCGGGGGTGTGTATCCTTGTATTATGTAATAGGGGTAGTTTCGTCTTTCGGTTGCCTCCATATAAACTTAGAGGAGAGAGGATGGCAGCCATCTCTTGGAACCCTAGTTCATTTGCTTTCTTATTTTCTCTTCCTATTGTCCTAAGGATTTTCTATAGGACTAGCTTGAGAGCTTTATGGTGAGATCTTGAGAGAGGGACGGATGTTGAGGAGGCAAGCTAGACCTTGTATGAATCTTTCATGGTATGTATAGAAGGTTCGGCGTGATTCCTCAAGTGTTCTTGTTGCTCCTCCCGTTTCTCTTTTTCGGTGATTTTCGGAGCCTTTTCTTGGGATTCTCGTGGGAAGGATTTGGAGGTGTTTCTTTGCGGGATTTCTTTTGGGAATCACACATGAGGTTGGTGTGCCTCTTTTGTTAGTGATCTTGCCCCTCAAATCCCGTAGGAAGGACTTCTATTTTGGTGGTTTTCGAGTTCTTTGTGTTCTTGAGGTAGAGGCACGAGATTTGCGATTCCGGGAGTTGTATGGAGTTATAGGCCGAAATTTTTGGGGCATATCTTTCCTTTAGGGTGCTCATCATCTCCCCAAAATTTCGTCTCAAGACTCCAAGTGGTTTGGGAGATCCATCGATCGGAAGTTTGAGGTTGTTTCTCGGGTTTCTCGGCTGTGCTGATTCGCACCTGGTGGACCGTCGACGAGGTCACCGCGGACCATCCGCGAGGTAGCCGCGGACCGTGCCCGAGGTCACCACGGACCGTCCGCGAGGTGCCTGACAGCCCGGCTGTTCTTCGTGTTCGTGGGAGTTCTTGAGCGCCTTTCTTTCGATCCTTTTTGTCGGTGGATTTTTGGTGTATGAAGTTTGCGGACGGTCCGTACTAGAGTGCCGGACGGTCCGTGACGAGGCGGACGGTCCGCGGGTCCATCACGGATGGTCCGTTTTTCTCGGTGCACTACTGGAGGTTCGGGTAGCAATTTCGGACGGTCCGCCCCCTACCCGCGGACAGTCCGCGTCCTCCTCGCGGACAGTCCGCCCGGACACTGCGGACAGTCCGCCTGGTGCTTTCCAGATTGCCTAAGTCCTTTGCTTCTTGAGTTGTGCTTCCGCATTGCAACTTGTTTGGACTTGTTCCTAGGGTTGGTAGGTCCGTTGTGACTACGCGACCTTGGCAAGCTCGTGTGGGAATCCTTGGTTGTTGATTTGGGGCATAGGCTGAGTTCATCCTTCGGGAAGAATTTTTTATCGGCTCCCATTCACTCCCCCCCCTCTCTGGTCGCTTAATCGGTCCTTCAGCTCCCTTGTCATATGTGCTTAATTTACTTGCTTTTGGGTGCTAAACCGTTGCATGTTGCTTACCAATGAGAAGTCTCGTACATAGAAGTAAGCACATGGCTCGGTGGCTTTGACATGACATAAGATGCTTATGGGTGTTTATAATGATCTTATGCTTAAAATGGTTGTCCTAGCATGAAGTTTGTGTGCCTTTGCCATTTTGACATGTTTTGCTCATGTTTAGGACTTTGCTCATGAGAGAGATTTTTTCGCAAAAATGTTCAATTCTATCTTAGCATTGCCCAATGGTTGTGATACTTGGTGATCTTGTAGTTTATGTCCATACGAAGCTATAGAGTATGTAACTTGCTCATTTGGATATGTGTAGCATGCTATATTGAATTTTGTCTATTTGAGAAGCTCTAGGTTGAAACTTTTCGATTTATGCCTTGATTCATGCATTGTCAACAAGGGGGAGAAGTTTGTGCATGTTTTGGGCACCTGGGAGCATTTGGAAGGTGTTCAAAGTGGTTCGGGCAGGTTTTGGAAAGTTTGGTGTAGGGCCGGTTTCCTAGGGTGGTCTAACCGCCCCCAGGCGGTCAGATCCCAGGGGGGTGGTCTGACCGGCCTTGGCATGTGGTCTAACCGCCCTGGGCATTGTGAGTAGAGTTTGCTCCTTGTTTGCATTCCCATGTTGTAACCGTTCAGGGGGAGCTTGCATATGTGCAGGGGGAGCTCATGAGTGAGTTTGTGGCTTGTGGCCTTGTGTACCTTTGGTGGTCTTTGCCCTTTGTGTGAGCTTGCTTTTGTATCGGTTGTGTTGAGCCGCTGCCCTTGCCTAAGGGGACCGAGAATTTCCTTCTTCAAGTGATCTTGTTCTTTGCCTTTCCTTTGGTTTTCGATCGCTTGTTGAAGTTTCTTTTGGTCGTTTCTTTTCTTTTCCTTTTCTCTTTGGTTACCAATCATGTGTGTTGTCAATGCACTCATCAAGGGGGAGATTGAGGACCTGTGTGGTTCGAGGACCGGTGGATGGTCGCTTCCTGGTGTGATGAGTGATTGACAACGTGGTGTGGACTGACTCTTAGCTAAGTATTGCAGGTGCAGATTGTGGCTTGACTGGTGTTGGTGCAGGTGAAGAACAAGCGCGAAAGGTCATTGTCGGTGAGGCCTTCAGGTGTGGAGAAGATAAGTAGGCTTGGTTCGAGGGACCCGGTGGCCAGCGGGGTCAAGTGCGGGCCGCATGGTGGCAAGAACATCAAGTCGAAGTCGTGGACGGTTTCTTGGTTGAGCCTCAAAACCAAGGTCGAGCCGGGACAACATGGGAACCGAGTCATGAGTGGTGATTGGCGGAGGCTACACCAAGTTTGTGGGGTTGGCAGTGGTTCACCAGAAAACCACTGGGTTACTCGGTTGAGCCACAAAACCGAGGCCGAAGACTCGACGAGGAGGTGCAGCTACCCAGGCCGGTTCAACCGCCTAGGAGGGGAGGTCAGACTACCTGGGCCGGTCTAACCGCCTAGGGGGGCAGTCTGACCGCCCGGGTCGAAGCTGCCGAGAAGCTTCGAAGCGGAGGACACGCGACATGATCGCAAGAGTTGCGTTGGAGCTACGCAGGCTTGCGGTGGATGCGCATCCGTCCGATGGTGCTGAACTAAAGACTTCCGAAATTTCCCTTGAGGGGCGTGTATCCCTAGTTAGCTAGTAAGGGTAGTTTAGTCTTTTGGTTGCCCCAGATAAACACTTGGAGGGATGGATGGCAGCCAAGTCTTGGAACCCTAGCTCATTTCCCTTTGTTATTTTCGTTTGATATTTTCCTTAGTTTTTCTAGGACTACCTTGAGAGCTTCATGTGAGATCTTGAGAGAGGGATGGATGACCGGGTGGCAAGCTAGACCTTGTGTGAACCTTCATGTTATGTATAGATGATTAGGCGTGGTTCCTCAAGGGCTTGTGTTGCCTCTCCCGTTTTCCTTTTTGGTGATTTTCGGAGCTCTTTCTTGTGATTTTCGTGGCGGAGTTTTGAGGGCGATTTCTTACGGGATTCTTGTTGGGTGTCACGTATGAGGACCTTGTGCCTCTTTGGCTGGTGACTTTGCCCCAAGAACACCCTTGAATCGACCTCGATTTGGTGGTTTTTCGAGTTGCTCGAGTTCATGACCTAGAGGGCCAAGATCTGCGATTCCCTTTGATTGAGAGTGTTTCGGTGCAATTCCTTTGGTGGAGAGGTTGCCTAGGAGGTAACCCAGGTATCCCCGAAGTTTCGCTGCAATCCGTGGGGTGAATCGGGAGATCGGGTGATGGGAAGGTAAGGGTTGACCCGCGGCCAGGTTTTCTGGGAGGGGCGGTCTAACCGCCATAGGGCGGCGGTCTAACCGCCCTGGGCCTCCCAGGTTGAAGTTTTGATTTTGCCGGATTTTCCTCTGTGAGTTTGTTCGCCTTGATCAGAGGGGCATTCTGGTGAAATTGGGGTCCATTTTGGTGCTGTTTGCTAGCAGTTCTTGGCTTGTGTTTCTTGCTGGGTACAGAAGGTTAAACCTCCCCCATGAGCCGGTTTAACCGCCCCTAGGCCCTTGGGGGAAGTTCGTGTTTTCGCCGCGATTTTCTGGTAGCTAGCTTGGCCTTGACCAGAGGATCTTGTGGCTGAAACTGTGGAGAGTTTTGGAGCTCGGAAGAAGTGTTTCGGAGGATTTCTTGGTTACCAGGTGGATGCGGTCTAACCGCCCCCCATACCCAGTCTAACCGCCCCCTCCAGGCAGACAGCTTCCGAGTTGTTTCCGCTGCCGTGTGTGTAGAAGCTATGCCTGCAGGTAGTGTTTGTTCCTAGGACCAGTAGCACTCCAGTGGCTACGTGGTTTTGGCAAATGGAAGGTTGTGTGCGGAGCGTGTGATTTTGGGTACCCGACCGAGTTCATCTTGTTGGAGAAGTCATCTCCTTCGAGAAGAATTTTTATCGGCTCCCATTCACTCCCCCTCTCTAGTCGCCAGTTCGGTCCTTTAGTAACTCCTCTATTGTTCTCCCACAACCTTGTTCTTTGGCTATCCTGTCAATGATGCCTTGTCCCTGGGCAAATCTTATTCCTGACATTGTTGTGAGTGTCGCCAATAAGATCAGTGATGCAAGAGATTTCATCATGTTCAAAGCTGTCTGCATGGGTTGGAACTGCGCTTGTTCAAGTGAGGTACGCCCGTTTGACCCTTGGATCCTGAAATCTGAATTTATCGTTGAATCTGGAGTAGTGACATCCGCATCCGTCGCTGATATGCGGCTTTTTGAGGTCTCCTTTCCTGCATTGGCTGGGAAAAGGACCAGATTGATTGGTTGCTGCGGATCTAGAAGCCTAGTCACCTTAGATTGCAGAGTTTGGTGCAATGCGCTCATGCTGAATCCTTTGTTTCCTCGGAAGCACATTCGCCTTCCTCGACTTCCAAGCTTGTATCTTGTGCCTTGAAACAGTAGCTGGTGCAGAGTCATTTGTCGTGATTACTTTCTTTTTACCAGAGAAATCTTTTGCAGCGCTTGGGTCATTGACCGTTTTAATGTGACATTTGGGTAGCCAATCCAACTGGACTACACTACCTTTGGAAGATTTCTGGTGCAGTTCTTCTGAACACATGCGGATCTGCTTGGGGCAAGATCTTCCAGCACCTCCCCATTCTGTTGGACTTCGGTTGTCACGGGTTATTGGCATGGGCAACTCTTCTCTACTCGAAGGTGAAGACTGATTGTTCTTTGTTGTTCTAGAGTAGAAAGAAGCTGAGGTGGTAAAATTAACTTTGCATTCATTCGTCGGGGACATTTGGCAGCCTATTCCCTAGGAGAGAGCTCCTGAGTTCCGGAATAAGATCATCTTGTTTGGTCCTGGCAAGTGCATTGTTACAGAAGAGCATGTCATTTCTGGTTTGCCTGACCTAAGGGCAAATCACATTTACTTCCTACAAACTTATCATCACGATGAAAAGAATGAGTACTGGATCAACCAGCAGGGAATAGGTATTGTTCCAGGTGTCAACACTACTTCTGCGATACGCATTAAGCAGGTTCGTGGGGACTGGATTTGGTCGTGAGGACATGGCTGTTACCTAGCTATCCGTAATGCGGAACTTCGATTGTGTACCACCTGTAACGCAATTCAATGTACAAATATCTATATTATCAGCCTTCGTCAATTATTCACTGCATATGTATGAGTTTCTACCACAATCACCGTAGGGAACAAGCAGTTACGCATTCGATAATCAGGAAGGTCCTTCCCACAAAACATCAACAGAGCAGACAAGTATCAAACATCATCAGATTCCATCTCATAGCTACTCATCACGACAAAGTTCACACCACCAATAAGTAGCAGATATCATAAGATGGTCAGGTAGAAAATACCAAAATACAAGCATGATTAGCACCTCTAAACCGTCTACCTAGCAATAACACCACGAATCACATTACACCTCATTGTTGTCCTTGATTGACCTCTTATATGAGGCCTGTCTCAGCAATGCCTTCATCTTCTTCACCACAACTGTTGCAGAATCCAGGAGCTGCTTGACCGTCTGCAACTCAGAGGCAGTCTCTTGAATCTCCCTGTTAGCCTTTGCACATTCTTCCTTCCACATCCTTGCCTCGCTTTCAGCTTTTAGGTACTATCGTACGGACATACCTGGGCCCACTACTCAGGGGGGAACCAGGACCGACTAATACGTGGGCCCCTGGGACTACTCGACTTGCGCTGCACGGCACAAGACGGCGTGAAGCACAACGCATCCAGAGGACTAGTACTCGGTTAGGAAGCTAGACATGTCCGGATCCATGTAGAGTACTCCTAGCCGTGTATGACTAGTACTCCTTACAAACCGACTTGTAACCCTACCTCTCGGACTATATAAGGCGAGGCAGGGACCCCTATCTCTTCATCCGCATCATCTTGTAAACACACCCAATCAATCCAGAGCCACGCAGTATACAGGACGTAGGGTATTATGCACCTCGCGGCCCGAACCTGTCTAAATTGTGTGCCACGTGTCTCTCCTTCGAATTCCCGATCTCGACGAGGCCACAAACGTCTACCTCGGGTACTCCCCTTGGTAGGTTGCCGGGTTAAAACACCGACAGCTGACGCGCCAAGTAGGGGATCTCGCCGAAGATCTCATGGCGAACTCGACGGCTTCAGTCGTTATCAAGCCGACCGCCGCCTTCAACCGCGGCGACACCTTCGTCTTCGGCTCTTTGGTCTGCACCGCTGACGGCGCCGGATCGTTCCAGCGCTACCTCACCATGACCCCGGACCCGAAGACCACACTCGTGACGCTTCCCGAAGACCGCACTCGTGACTCTTCCCGAAGTCGACGAATTTTCGCTCTACAACCAAGTCGCCGACTTCGAGATTGGATCCACCTCCAACTCAAAGTCGACGTCACCATGGATCGAACCATGCGAGCTGGCTCCTGAGCCATCGTGTGGGTCGGTTCTTCCCCACGAGCACTTCCCGTACGGCCTCCGCAACGCTACTGCGACCTACGAGGATGTGCTCATCCCGCGTCGGGCCAGCAAGGAGGTCGTCTCCGAGTACTCCTCGGACTCCAGCGCCGTCCGCGACTACAACTCAGACTCCTCCTACGAGTTCGACTTCGGATCGGATCCGATCGAGCCCGAGTCCGAGTTCAATTCCACTGAGGAGCCGTTATCAGGTTTGGTCATCACCTCAACTCAGACTCCTCCTGCTGCCGGCTTGGTCATCACCTCAACTCCCGCCGGTAGATTCGTCTACTGGCCCGACCGCAAGCCCGCAGACCTGATCGATGACAACTCACGCTGTGTTGCCTACCTCGAGACACTCCCCTTCTAGGAGGGGACACCACTGACTCCAAACGCAGAGGAGTACTCGCCAACCGAGGTGGCAACTACCGACTCCGGACTCTGCACGCCTGACCGTGAAGTATTCATGGCAACCGGAGAAGCTGGAACCTCAGAAGCCCGACCTGATCGGTACCTCGACGACATCTCAGCGGACGAGGAATCAGCCAATGCACCCGCAGATGAGACTACCGAAGCCAAGAACGCCCGGCCCGACCGCAACAGAAAGCGAGTAGATCGACGCCGGCGGCTCCGAGAAGCTCTCCCCTTCCGGAACCTCAACGAAGCCCTGGATCAAGTCGCCAACCGGGTCCACACCACCCCTGAGCAATGCCTCATGTCCATCACTACGATAGCTCGAACAGCTTAGGGGCACCGTGCAGGCGAACTCATCGCCAAACTCGCTGAGGATGCCTACTTCATGCGGGTCAACAATAGGGTCGCCGGAGCCGGAAATCACGAAGCCACTAGTCGCAGCCGCACTCTAGCAGAAGTCGGACCCAACCGTGTCCGTGGTGAACACCAGCCAACCCCCAATCGCTCTAGAGCCTCTGCGGGAGGACCTTCGCAAGGTGGCGCTAGCGGCGGCGGCGGTGGCAGCGGTGGCAGCAGCGGTAGCTCCTCCCATGGCGCCGGCAGAAGAGCCGGTGGCGGCGGCGATCGCGGAGGCCGACGCCACGTGAACAGCCACGCTATCGGCAATGCATGTGGCGGCTACGACGCTCGCCACAGGATCGACGAGATACGCCGCGCCAAGAAGACTACCGACATCAGCGACAGCGACGGCTTCCCCGCATACTCATCACGACTTCGCGCTCTGCTTCTTCCCCAGTAGTTCAAACCTCTTAGGATCACCTAGTACGACGCGAAGCAAGATCCAGTTCAGTGGCTTAGGTTGTATGCCCTGGCCATTGAGAATGCTAGTGGCAACAACGACACCAAGTGCCTCAACTTCACCTTCTATCTGGACCAGGCTCCACTCACATGGCTCGAGTCGCTCGACAAGAACTCGATCGACGAGTGGGACCAACTGAAGGCGCAGTTCACCAGCAACTTCGCGGGCGCCATGGGACACTCGGGTACTCGCATGGACCTGGCGATGGTCAAGCAAGAGCAAGGCGAGACGCTCCGCCAGTACATGCGCCACTTTTTCGACAAGCGTTCGACCGTAGTCGACATCACCAACAAAGAAGTCATCAACTGCTTCCAAGACGGTCTTTACCACCATCACACCTTCGAAGACTTCGGTCGCCGCCGCCCAAGCTCAATCAGCAAGCTCAAAGACATGATCACTTCATGGGCCGACGAAGAGGACAAGGCGAACGCCAAGTACGACTCCATTCGCGGCAAGAGCAAGAACAACACGGGCGGCAACAACAATAACAAGGAACAAGGGGGTCGCAACAATAATAACAACAACTACTCGGGCCCTAACCGCAAGCGCAAGCTAGACAACACGGTCGCGGCTGTAACAGCACCCTGCGAAGGACAGCTCCAAAAAGACCTCTGGCGGCTTCAGAGACTTGCTCAAAGAGAAGTGCCCGTGGCATCTGGACAGCAATCACACGACCGATCAGTGCTACAAGCTCCGGCGAGCACTCAAGGATGTCCCTGAGCCACGGCCCCCTCACGACAAGAAGGCCAAGAAGAAAGTCGGCGAAGGCAACGGCGACTTCCAAGAACCCGACAAGACGGTGAATGTCCTCTTCGGTGGACTACCCACCAAGCAAGCTCAGAAGCTCACCCTTAGGGAAGTCTTGAGCAATGAACCAGCGGTGTCGACAACTCTCAGGTGGTCGGAGGTACCCATTACCTTCTCCCACGCGGATGAATGGACAAGCTTCTCTGAACTAGGGCATTTTCCACTCGTCCTGAATCCAGTAGTTGCGGGCTCCAGACTCACCAAGGTACTTATCGACGGTGGAAGCGGACTTAATGTCCTATTCACCAAGACCTTGAAGAAGATGAAGCTCGACATCACTGACATGCTCACGAAAAGCACGTTGCCCTTCTACGACATCGTCCCAGGCAACGTGGCTATACCACTTGGCTCAGTGGTTCTGCCAGTTACCTTCGGGACAAGGGAGAATTACCACACAAAGTACATCAACTTCGAGGTTGTGGACTTCGAAACCTCCTACCACGCCATCCTCGGCAGACCAGCTCTCGCCAAGTTCATGGCTGTTCCCCACTACGTCTACTTGGTACTCAAAATGCCAAGTCTCGCCGGAGTACTCGCGCTGCAAGGGGTCTTGAAGGTTTCCTATGACTGCTACACCCAAGCCGTGGAGCTCGCAGCAACCAATCAAGTACCCAACGCCATGATGGAGATCTACACTGCATCAAAGAAGCTTGGGCCAATCGAACTCGAGATACCTTAGAAGACCGACACCTCCAACAATCCTCAGCCAACAGAGGAAGTACAGGTGAAGGCCATCGACCTCGGGACCGGCAACAATAGCAAGACTACCATGATCGGCGTAGGGCTCGACCCTAAATAGGAAGACGTGCTCGTCAGCTTCCTTCAGGCTAACCGAGACATCTTCGCGTGGAAGCCAGCGGACATGCCAGGTGTGCCTAGGAGGCTGATCGAGCACTCACTTAACGTCGATCCAAAAGCTACCCCCAAGCGACAACATCTCCACCGTTTCGCTGATGACCAACGGGATGCCATCAAGAAGGAACTCGCCAAACTACTCGCGGCGGGCTTCATCCGAGAAGTCTTACATCCTGAGTGGCTCACCAACCCCGTCCTTGTCCACAAGAAGAACACCAACGAGTGGAGGATGTGCGTCGACTACACCGACCTCAACAAGCATTGCCCCAAGGACCCCTTCGGGTTGCCGCGGATTGATCAAGTCATCGACTCCACGGCGGGCTGCGACCTGCTCTGCTTCCTCGACTGCTACTCTGGGTACCACCAGATCGCAATCAAGGAAGAAGACCAGGAGAAGACCGCATTCATCACCCCGTTCGGCGCCTACTGCTACACGACGATGTCGTTCGTGTTGAAGAACGCCGGCGCTACTTACCAACGAGTTATCCAGGCTTGCTTCAAGGAGCAGCTCAACAAGAACATCGAAGCCTATGTGGATGACGTGGTCGTCAAGACCAGAAACTCCGACACGCTCATCGCCGATCTTGAAGAAACTTTCGCATCTTTGCGGAAGTACCAGTGGAAGCTCAACCCCAACAAGTGCGTCTTCGGCGTACCTTTGGGGAAACTACTCAGCTTCATCATCAGCCATCACGGCATCGAAGCCAATCCAGAGAAGATCTCCACCATCACCAATATGAAAGCTCCAACCTGCATCAAGGATGTCCAGAAGCTGACCGGGTGCATGGCGGCCCTGAACAGATTTATCTCGAAGCTCGGAGAGCGGGGACTACCCTTCTTCAAGCTACTCAAGCACCAAGAGAAGTTTATGTGGACCGCGGAGGCTGATCAAGCTCTGACGCAGCTTAAAGACTTCTTGTCGAAGCCACCGGTCCTCACGGCTCCTCGCAAACAGGAGCATCTGCTGCTCTACCTCACCACGACTACTCATGTGGTCAGTACTGCCATCATTGTCGAGCGACAGGAAGATGGCCACGCCTATCCAGTCTAGCGGCCAGTCTACTTCATCAGTGAGGTCCTGTCCGAGTCCAAGGCCTGGTACCAATCGGTCCAGAAGCTACTCTACACAGTACTCATCACCTCGCGGAAGTTACGACACTACTTCTAGGAGTACTCGATCACCGTCATCACCGACTACCCGCTTGGTGACATACTCCACAACCAAGATGCTACCAGGAGAATCTCCAAGTGGGCGGTCGAGCTTGGCGCTCTCAACATCGACTTCAAGCCACGCACCGCCATCAAGTCTCAAGCACTAGTCGACTTCATGGCAGAATGGCGGGAGAATCAACAACCCACCCCAACAGAGCGACCAGAGCATTGGGTGATGTACTTCGACGGCTCACTCAAGCTCGAGGGCGCGGGCGCAGGGGTACTCCTGATCTCTCCAAAGGGCGGACAACTCAAGTACATCCTGCAGATCTTCTGGAAGGTCTCAAACAATGAAGCAGAGTACGAGGCTCTTCTACATGGGCTTCGACTCGCAATCTCACTGAGCATCAAGCGACTACTAGTCTACGGCGACTCCGCTGTGGTCATCAACCAAGTCAACGACACCTGGGACCGCAACAAGGAGAACATGGATGCCTACTGCCTAGAAGTCCGCAAGCTCGAGAACAAGTTCTATGGTCTCGAGTTCCACCACGTCATCCGTGACAACAACGTCACAGCGGACGTCCTGTCGAAGCTTGGTTCTACTCGCGCTCAAGTACCCGCTGGAGTCTTCGTCCACGAGCTTCATACGCTATCCATACCTGAGTCGGCGCCAACGACCACTGACCCTGGGCCATCACAGCCCAGTCAGGAGGTCATGATGATCGACGTGGATTGGAGACAACCCTTCATCGACTACATCCGCGAGCAGAAGGTTCCCTCCGACAAGAACAAGGCAGAACAACTCGTCCGTCGAGCTAAGACCTACGTACTAGTCGGGGACAAGCTCTACACGTGGGGTGCGACTTCTGGAGTACTCATGAAGTGCGTACCCCGGGAAGAGGGCTTGGAGGAGATTCACAAGGGTGTCTGCGGCAACCACGCGTCCTCTCGTACGCTGGTGAGCAAAGCCTTCTGAAGAGCCCTCTACTGGCCCACAGCTCTGGGCGATACTGAAGAACTCGTCAGGAGGTGCCAAGGATGCCAATTCTTCACCAAGCAGCAATATGTCCCGGCCTACAAACTAGTCACCATACTGCCAACCTGGCCCTTTGCCTGCTGGGGGCTCGACATGATTGGTCCTCTACCAACTGCACTACGTGGATTCAATAGGGTTTTGGTGGCTATCAACTAGTTCACCAAGTGGATCGAAGTCAAGCCAGTTACCTGCCCAAAGGGTGACAGAGTACTCGACTTCTTGGATGAACTCGTGCATCGCTATGGGCTTCCCAATCGCATCATCACAGACTTGGGTTCCAATTTCAACAACCACCAGTTCTGGGAGTACTGCGAGAACAGCGGGATTGAAGTTCGATACGTCTCAGTCGCTCACCCGCGCGCCAACGGCTAGGTGGAGCGCGCCAACGGGATGGTACTCGACGCCCTTAAGAAGCGACTGCATGACGCGGCTAACACCAAAGGAGGCAAGTGGATCAAGGAACTAACCAACGCACTTTGGGGGCTTCGTACTCAACCTACCAAGCCAACGGGACAGTCGCCCTACTTCTTGGTCTACAGCTACGAGGCTATTCTACCTGCCGACGTGATGTGGGAATCCCCAGCAGTAGAATAATATGACGAAGGCATCTCAGAAGATAGTCGACGGGTTGATATCGACAGCCTCGAAGAAGCTCGCTGTGCTGCCCTCATCCTGTCAGCAAGGTACCTTGAGGGTATCCGACGCTACCATGATCGCAATGTCAAGGAACGCTCCTTCAACGTTGGCGATCTAGTCCTCCGTCGTATCCAGAACACGGACGGACTACACAAGCTCAGCTCACCTTGGGAAGGTCCCTTCTCAGTCTCCAAGGTGACCGGACTGGGCTCTTATCATCTTCAGACACTCGAAGGCGACGATATCAGCAACTCGTGGAATGTCGACCAGTTGTGTCGCTTCTACGCCTAGTCGCTCGACTACCTATCTACAGGTCCAGCCTATACGACTACTCACGGACTCCTCGATGTAACCGGCCTTTCGGTCCTGGTACTAGTCTATGGACTACTCCTATCCATGATCCAACGTTAACGGCTACTAACGGATCTTGGGCTGCACATTGCCTAAGGGCCTTGGCAGTGGTCTACAGACCATGTATTCCTCTGATCCAGCTATAACGGCTACTAACGGATCTCCAGCTGTAAGCGGTCCAAGGACCCTAGCAAACACCTAGCCGTAGGCGGCCTTCGGGTCCTGGCGACTTCATACTTGTAATGGCCCTGGCCATCCAGGTGTACTCTTTCCTCAGTAATAAAGTTCGATTCTACTCAACTCATTTACTGTACCTCCTAAACTAGGCGGATTCTACTGAGTACTACTACTCACTACTTCTTGAGACGGCTTGGTACTCCGCATGCTTCGATGCAAGCTGCGGGAACGAGTACTCATCACAGCATAGAAGTGAACCAACATCAATCACATTCAAACAAGTTTTTAACTAATTTGTTTGTTTTACATCAACTACCCTGTACATGAGCTACTTCTATAGGTACATCTACTGGAGGTTCAGCTTATCAGCGACTTGCTCTGCGATGGGCGCCATCTCCTCCAGCAGGGCCTTGTACTGCTCATCCGTACAGTTTGCTGCAAGACCTCTAGCTACTACATCCACCGGTGCCTTCGGGAAGTATGACTTCATGAAGGCGAGTACCTGGTTCGGTATCGACTTCGCCAAATGTTTGATGTACGTCGCCAGGCGTCCGGGGGCTTCTTTCAGCCTATCTACCAGAGGCGCTATCTTGGGCCCGCCTGGATGTGGAACAAGCAGTCTCGTAATGGGAAGCGCGGCTTCTTCAAGTTCTTTCAGTTGCGCCCACAGCTTCTCGCAATCTTCATTGAGCTTCTGCAGAGATTTGTAACAATGCACAAGGTCAAGATCGGAGGCTTCACGGAGCTCCATGTGCTTGATGCACTCATGGCGCAACTTCACGTACTCGTACTCAACTACCTCTCGACGGTCAGTCTCCCGGTACACGATGTTCTAGAGGTCCGTCTCGGAAGCCTTCAACTGGTCAACCCTCGCTTCAAGATCTGCAGACAACTCGTTAACAGTCACGGGCTACACATGAGCTCTACAACAAGTACTCAGCGACCACGGTGGAAAGCATACCGTTGTTTTTTTGGCATAGAGACTTGTTCTTCCTGATCAAGTCATCCCTCTTCGCCTGCATTTCTTGTACCTCGTTATGGTACTAGGCGAAGGCGCCGTCAAGCTTGCACTGGAGCAGCGCAGAATGTTTCTTGGATTTGTCCAGCTCCTTCTCCAAACCTTCAGCTCGGATGACCGTGTCACCGTACCCCTTCAAGAGTTCAGTCTTTTGGCGAGACCTCTCCACCAGGCCCTGCGCAACTCAAACAATGCAAGACAATTTAGGGTACTCGCAACGTACCTTGATCCAGATCTCTGTGCGCTGCTACGACTCCATGCTCAGGGACACGAAGGCCGGGTTGATCAGATCATCGTCCAGCAACTCGAGACCTCCGCGGCTTGAGGTCCCAGTCTCTGGCATCGGTGCCGAGCGAAGCAGCGCCGCATCCTCCACCATCACCTCACGGACGACGATTTCAGTCCCCGCTTTGGGCTACGGGTTAACCTGTTCCTCCACCCTTGGCCCGGGGGTTGTCGAGGTCACTGGCTCGACAACTGGCTCTGTAGCCGCCGCCTCAAAAGTAGCCGTTGCCATGGCTTCCGCCTCAGGGATCACTACTCCTTCGGCTTGTGGTCCTGTTCAGATCAATTCAGCCACAGCAGAGGATACGACTACTCTACACGACAAGTATTCGCGGCAACAAGATGCGTACCTTCCACCAGGGTGGCTTCTTCAAGCCCCGGCTCTGCTAAGGCTTCGGCTTGTGGTGGCGGCGTGGACTCCCGTGCCTCTGCCGAGCGGTTCTCACCATCGGCAGCTGTGCTTGTCTCCGCCTCATCCCACGACAAGTCGGTGGATTTCCTGCATTATGGATTATCCAGTCAACAACCCGAAATTGACAGCTAGCAACTACTCGAAGACTCTGTGTACCTACAGCGTCGACCACACGACTGCGACGATCGGGGCACCCAGCAGACTGGTGATGTCTACAATGCCAGCCTCGCTAGTGCTTATTGCCTCAACAGGAGGTTCTTGGTCCCTCTCCTCTAGCTACTCAATGGCCACGGCCGCAGTTGGAGGGGGGTCCTGCACTTCTTTAGTTGATGGCTGTGGATGGCTCTCCACCGCCGCGACTTGTTCCTGTGCCCCCTCAGGCACAACATCTTCAGTAGCCAGAGGCGGGCTGGTAGTTCCAGCCGTCGCCCCCACTGTCTCCTAGACTTCTTCCTCATCCTGCACAGCATGGTCCAACGGAGGGATGTCCTGCATTAGTACAAGTTGAAAAGTCAGCAACAGACTACTCAGCACCAGTGGTCGACTACTCTAGTTGTGGTACTCACCTTTTGTCTGGTGATCTCAGACACCTTTAATTTCATCACGGTGCACTTGCGCACCACATTGCGGGGCTTCCTCGGCGGCGGCGGTAAGTCCGCCTCAAGGCTGGACGGCTTCTCCACCACTGGCACATGCAGCATCCCAGCTCGGCTGAATCTAGAGCGGAGCTGGAAGCGCTGCTGCAGTGTCTCCTCATCCTCGTCGTCGAAGGTGTCTTCAATGATGACGGCATCATCGCCTTCGCCGACCTCTCGGCGCTCCTTCGCCTTGGGCTCCGCCTTCCCCTGGGCTTGTTTCTCCGGCTGTGGGGGGGAGGGTGGGATGGAGATGTACTTCTTCAGATCGTCCTACAAGATCAAGCAAGTATAAGTACTACTACACAAGTAATCAGTACTCAGGGGCTCTGGCCACGACTACTAACCTCGTTTGGCAGGCGCGCCGCGGAGTACTCCGGCACAGGGCATGGTGTGAAGTCGGGCATGTCCATCAAGACCTTCCCTAGCCGTTCGATGATCACGTCATCGTCGACTTCTTCACCTAGCATCCGAGACGAATCTTCATCACCGGTGTACTCATAGCTGAGATGGTCCCGCCCCATTAGCGGCTGCACTCTTCATGAAACTGAAGGCCACATGCTCGGCCCTCAGTCTGGCCTCCCTCAAGGCCTTGATCTTCTCCAGCAGCGTGGGTAGCTGGAGGCCTTCCTACATGGTGGCCTCCGAGTTCCACCACGGTGCATGCTTCGGTTGACGACCACTTGGCTTCGGCAGTTTCGGGTGGTGGTTGCTAATGTAGAACCACTTCGACTTCCAATCCTGGTTGGAGTCGATCAACTTGTATGGCAAGTACTGACCGGCGGCGTCTTCACGCATCTGCACTCCAGCACCTCCGACTACTCTGGGGTCGTCCGTGCTTGGCTGCGGATTCAACTGGAAGAACTTCCAGAACAGGATCCAGTGGGGCTTGATCCCCACAAACGCCTCGCAGAAGTGCACAAAGATGGAGACGTGGAAGATACCATTGGGGTTGAGGTTGAGGTACTCGATGCCGTAGTACCGGAGCATCCCCTTGAAGAAGTCGCTCGCAGGCAGTGCGAGTCCACACTCCACGAACCGCGCAAACATCGGGATCTCATCCGGGTTCTTCTCCATCAGGTATGGATCTCCAGTAGCGACACGCCACATATCCATCTCCTTCTCGTGGAGGAATCCGCTGTTGACCAAGGCCAGGAGGTCCTCTGTCTTCAGTTTTGCCTTCTTCCACTCTTTCGTCAGATTGGGCGGAGTGGAGGGGGGCGGCGACGACGACGATTGGCCGGCATCGCTGGCTTCATCGCGGCTCCTCTTCTTCGACGCGCCGGTCTTGGTGCTCTTTGCTGGCGACGCCTTCATCCTTCCGGTCACGAGGGTTTTCACTCGCATTCGCTCAGGGGCTGCGGAGGAGGGCGAGCTATGCCAGCGGCGCGACAGTAGATCTAATCTACTTAGCGGCGGCGGCGGCAGCAGCAGTGGCGGGAGGAGATGATTCAGATCTAATCACAGCGGAATGCAACTGCTGGGAGTGGGAAACCCTAAGGGGTTGCCTTGTTATTTATAAGCCACCAAGCGGCTCGGTTCTGAACGGGCGGATAAGCTTCAGGCAGCTGACTCAGCAGCGGCAGACTGACTCTTCGTATTCTAGTACTCGACGCTCTCAATCTCGGGGGCTCGACTTCAATCAACGGATTCAGTGGGCTACAGAAGATCAAAATCCCACTCCGGACACATTCTACAGTCAAGATGACCCTTCAATTCGAGAGAAAGTACTCGACTCAAGGCTCGGGGGCTCCGTGCCACATGTCCTTCGGTTTTTTCTCCGGATTTTTCGGGATAAGATTGACAGAACTTCAGATTGACCCTCTGCTTGAATCTACAATTCGAACTAAGGCTCGGGGGCTACATTCCATATGGAATTCGATTCTTCGAATCGCATTTTCCATATGGTTTTTCATCAAGACATCACGAGTACTATTGAAGACCTTCGAAAGAAGCACTCGGGGACGCTCGGGGACTACTCGAGAAGACTTCAAGACTACTCAAAGATCAGCTAGAGTACCTTCCAGCCTCGGGATAATTCAAGCATTCTTGAGGACTTTTGGCTTGCAGAACTTGGGGATGCTCAAGGACTACTCGCCAAGGCCGTCAAGACTACTTGAAAACATCCTGCTCGACTACAAAGTACTTGGGGGCTTGTCATACGGACATCCCTAGGCCCACTACTCAGGCGGGAACCAGGACCGACTACTATGTGGGCCCCTGGGACTACTCGACTTGCGCTGCACGGCACAAGACGGCGTGAAGCACAAGGCATCCAGAGGACTAGTACTCGGTTAGGAAGCTAGACATGTCCGGATCCATGTAGAGTACTCCTAGCCGTGTACGACTAGTACTCCTCCTTCCAAACCGACTTGTAACCCTGCCTCCCGGACTATATAAGGCGAGGCAGGGACCCCTATCTCTTCATCCGCATCATCTTGTAAACACACCCAATCAATCCAGAGCCACGCAGCATACAAGACATAGGGTATTACGCACCTCGCGGCCTGAACCTGTCTAAATTGTGTGCCACGTGTCTCTCCTTAGAGTTCCCGATCTCGACGAGGCCACAAACGTCTACCTCGGGTACTCCCCTTGGTAGGTTGCCGGGTTAAAACACCGACAGGTACCTGTTGGCTTCACCCCTTTCTGTAGGAGACAACAGAGCATCGTTTCTCAATTTCTTTCTCATCTCAAACAGGTTATGGGTTATCTCCCTGTAGTATCGCGTTATCGTCTGCAGCTCAACTGCTTTGACATTGGCCTCCTCCTTAGCAGCTGTACATGCTTCTTTCCACAACCATACTTCCTCTTATGCTTTTCCCTTCATTTCCATCAGTTTCTCTAGAACTTTTAGAGTCCTAATATCCCATTCAGGATCTATCCACCTAAACGACGCGCACTTCATGCCATCAGTCTGCAGTCACCGATTTCGTTCATATAATTAGCGATTGACCACACTAACATCAAACACAGAAGCAACATTTATTAGAAGTGATACAAGTTATCATTTACCTCGCAGCAGCATACATATCGACGCCCAGGGTTGGCGCCTGTCCAGTCATACCTCAAATGGACAGGCAACCCGTCCTTGCACTCGTTTTCATTAGGATCTAAAACAATAACTTCACGAGGACCAGGCGACGATGATCTAGAGCTTTCGAAGTCTACTTTAAACACCTTTAAAATACATGAATATATTGTGTTAACTCAGATCCCAAAATCCAGAATTCCCCTTAACTAGTATGACAGATCAAAGTAGCATGGCAAAATAGAGGAATGACCTGACCGGAGCGAGTCTTGCTTCTTCGTTCGCCGCTAGGGTCGCTACGATTCGCCTTTCCCACCACGGGTAATAGCAGACCTAAGCACCAACGCTAGCTCTACTCTTTGCCACAAGGAAAAGGAGCGTGGTGTCGATGAGTCTCTTGCAGAGTTGCAGTAGTGTACGCCGCGTCATCGACAGAAATGAGATATATACACTTGTCTGTGGGAAAACTTTTTTTTTGGGCTGTCACGCACGCTTTTCTCCTTCCAACTTACCAGAATCGCTCCGTGCTGTTGTTGGGGCTGACATGTCCAGTTTCCAGGTGCGTGGCGGCTGACCACGTGGAATAGTCGGCACTTGGAAACAAGTAGTTACACAATTGTAACTGTCGGTGTTTTAGACCGGCAACCTACCAAGGGGAGTACCCGAGGTAGATGAATGTGGCCTCGCCGAGATCGGTAACTCGAAGGAGAGACACGTGGCACACAATTTAGACAGGTTCGGGCCGCGAGGTGCGTAATACCCTACGTACTGTATGCTGCGTAGCTCTGGATTGATTGGGTGTGTTTACAAGATGATGCGGATTATGAGATAGGGGTCCCTGCCTCACCTTATATAGTCCGGGAGGCAGGGTTACAAGTCGGTTTGCCAGAGGAGTACTAGTCGTGTGCGGCTAGGAGTACTCTACAAGGATCCGGACATGTATAGCTTCCTAACCGAGTACTAATCCTCCGCTTGCCTTGCGCTCCACGCCAACAGGTGCCGTGCAGCTCAAGTTGAGTAGTCCCAGGGGCCTACGGAGTAGCCGGTCCCAGTAACCACCTGAGTAGTGGGCCTAGGGATGTCTGTACGACAAGCCCCCGAGTACTTTGTAGTCGAGCAGGATGTCTTCGAGTAGTCTTAATGGCCTTGGCGAGTAGTCCTTGAGCGTCCCCGAGTTCCACAAGCCGAAAGTCCTCAAGAATGCTTGAATCATCCCGAGGTTGGAAGGTACTCCAGCTGATCTTTGAGTAGTCTTGAAGTCCTCTCGAGTAGTCCCCAAGCGTCCCGAGTGCTTCTCTCGAAGATCTTCAATGGTACTCGTGTTGTCTTGATGAAGAAACCATATGGAAAATGCGATTCGGAGAATCGCATTCCATATGGAATGTAGCCCCCGAGCCTTAGGTCGAATCGCAGATTCAAGCTGAGGGTCAATCTGAAGTTCTGCCAATCTAATCCCGAAAAATCCGGAGAAAAAACCGAAGAACACGTGACATGGAGCCCCCGAGCCTTGAGTCGAGTACTCTTTCTCGAATTGAAGGATCATCTTGACTGTAAAATGTGTCCTGAGTGGGTCTGGGATCTAGTGGTAGCCCGCTGAGTCCATCTGACGTAGTCGAGCCCTCGAGACTGAGAGCTTCGAGTACTGGAAGTCGAAGAGTCAGGCAGCTGCTGTTGAGTCACCCGTCTGACGCCTTATCTGCCCGTTTAGATCTGAGCCGCCTGGCCGGTTATAAATAGCCAGTGAACCCCCTTAGGGTTTTTCATTCCTAGCAGTAGCATTCCCCCAGATTAGATCTGAGAGACCGCCCTCTCTGCTCCTCTGCTGCCGTCGCTGCCGCCACAAAGTAGATTGGATCTACTTGCGCCCGCCGTCGCAGTCCGCCCCCTCCTCAGCCCCCGAGCGAATGCGAGTGAAGACTCCGGTGACTTGGAGGATGAAGGCGTCTCCAGCAAAGAGCAAGATGACCGACGTGTCGAAGAAGAGGAGCCGTGATGGAGCTGGAGATGTCGACCAGTCATCATCGTCGCCGCCGGTGTCTCCGCCGCGACCAAATCCGAATCAAGAATGGAAGAAATCCAAGGCCAAGACCGAAGATCTGCTGGCGCTTCTCAACAGTGGATTCTTGCGGGAGAAGGAGGTTGACATGTGGAGAGCCACTGCAGGGGATCCGTACCCCATGGAGAAAAGCCCGGACGAGATCCCTATGTTCACCCGGTTCGCGGAGCGAGGGCTGTCTCTCCCGGCCAGCGACTTCTTCAAGGGGCTGCTGGGGTACTACGGCATCGAGTACCTCAACCTCAACCCCAACGGTATCTTCCACACCTCAGTCTTCGTACACTTCTGCGAAGCTTTCTTGGGGATCAAGCCCCATTGGATCCTTTTCCGAAAATTCTTCCGAGTTAAGCCCCAGCCCAGCGCCAACAATCCTCGAGTAGTGGGGGGAGCCGGCATCCAGATGCGAGAAGACGCCGCGGAGCAGTACCTCTCGTACAAGCTTATCGACTCCAACCAAGATTGGAAGTCGAAATGGTTTTACATCACCAACCACCACTCGGAGCTGCCGAAGCCAAGCGGGAAGTAGCCGAAGCACCGGCCATGGTGGAACTCGGAGCCAACAATGCAGGAAGGTATCCAGTTGCCCCAGCTGCTGGCGAAAATCAAGGCTTTGAGAGAAGCCGGGCTGAGGGCCGAACATGTGGCCTTCAGCTTCATGAAGCGAAGGGTGCAGCCGCTGATGGCCCACGACACCCTAGGGTACCAGTACACCGGTGACGACGACACGTCCCAGATGCCTGGCTTCGAAGTCGACGACGACGACATCGTTGATAGGCTGGGCAGGATCTTCAAAGACATGCCAGCGTACACACCGTGCCCGGTGCCAGAGTACTCTGCGGCACGGCCGCCAAACCAGGTCAGTAGTCGTGACATAAGCCCCCGAGTACTGATTTGCTTGACGTAGTCGTACTCATGCTTGCTTGATGTTGTAGGATGATGTGGAGAAGTACATCTCCGTCCCGCCCTCCCCTCCGCGACTTGAAGGACAGGCGCAGGGGAAAGCGGTACCCAAGGGGAAGGAGCGCCGCGAAGTCGGTGAAGGCAGTGATGCCGTCGTCATCGAGGACAGCTCTGATGACGAGGATGAAGAGACGCTGCAGCGGCGGTTCCAACTCCGCTCAAGGTTCAGCCGAGCTGGGATGCCGAACAGCCCGGTCATCGAGAAGCCATCTAGCCTGGAGGCTAGCTTACCGGTGCCGCCTAGGAAGCCGCGCAATGTGGCGCGGAAACGCGCCGTGAAGAAACTGAAGCTGTCAGAGGCCACCAGGCCAAAGGTGAGTAGCACGACTAGTTTAGTCGAGTACTGCTGATAAGTAGTCTGTTGCTGATAATATGACTTGTATTGCTGCAGGACATCCCCTCCTCAAATCCCGTTGAGCAGGGCGATGAGGATGTCTGGGAGATAGTGGGGGCGGGAGCTGAGAGGTTCAGCCCGCCTCCAACCACTGAAGAAGCCGTACCAGTAGCGGCACAACAAGAGACCGGCGCCATAGATTCGCGGGCGTCGATCGAAGAAGGGCAAGGTCCTCCTCCAGTTGCAGCAGTGGAGCAGCCAGAGGAGGCGCATGCCAAAGCCGAAACTGGCAGCGAGGCTGGCATAGTTGACATCACCAGTATACTTGGTGCTCCGACCATGATCGTCGTGCGGTCAACTCTGTAAGTGCTCTGAACTTTCGAGTAAGAAGTAGTTGTTAATCTTGAATTGCTGACAGGATACTTCGTGAAACAGGAAATCCACAGACTTGTCGTGGGATGGTGGGGATGCCAGCACTCCGACCGATGGAGAGGACCGTTCGGCGGAGGTGCGTGAACCCATGCCACCGCCACAAGCTGAAGCCGCGGTGGAGTCAACTTTGGAAGAAGCCACCTTGGTCGAAGGTATGTGTCATGTCATCACTGGTAGTCATCATGCGTGGTGGTCGTAGTTGTTGAAATCGACCTCGTGTACTCATCTTGGCAGGAGCACAAGCTGAGGGAGCCGCGATCCCTGAAGCCGTGGCTATGGAGACGGCTACTGTGGAGACAGAACCCACAGAACCGGTTGTTGGGGCAATGGCAGCAGCAGCCCCCGGGCTGGGGACTACGGTAGCCCCCGAGCTGAGTGCGGAAGCGCGGGTCGATCCGCTCTCCGAGGCAAGTACGGAAGTAGTCGTCCGCGAGCCGATCATAGAAGAAGCTGCGCCGCTTCGCTCGGCGCCCATGCCAGAGGCGGCATCATCAAACCGTGGGGGTCTTGAGCTGCTGGAGGACAACCTTGTCGACCCGGCCATTGTTGCTCTGAGCATGGAGTCATGGTGCCGCACTGAGCAATGGGTCAAGGTAGGTTGCGAGTACCCCGAATAATCTTGCTTTGTTGAATACTGAGTACTCATGGATTGATTCTGTCTTGCGCAGGATGTGGTGGAGCAGTCCCGACAGAAGTCTGATCTTCTGAAGGGGTATGGTGACACAGTTCTTCGCACCGAAGGCCTGGAGAAGGAGCTAGACAAGTCGAAGAAGCATGCGGCTTTACACCAATCCAAGCTGGATGGCACCTTCGCCTAGTACCATAACGAGGTGCAGGAGATGCAGGCGAAGAGGGACGACTTGATCCGGAAGAACAAGTCGCTACACCAGAAGAACAAAGGTATGTCTTCCACCGGAGTGCTGAGTACTTATTGAAGCACTTGCGAGTAGTCTGACCTTGAATTGAGTTGTCTACAGAGCTTGAGGCAATGGTTGACCAGCTGAAGGCATCAGAGACGGACCTCAAGAACATCGTGTATCGTGAGACCGACAAAAGAGAGGTACTTGAGTACGACTACGCCCAGCTGCGCCATGAGTGCATCACGCACATGGAGCTCCGTGAAGCCTCAGATCGTGATCTTGTAAATTGCTATAAATCTCTGCAAAAATTGAATGAAGACTGCGAGAAGCTTCGAGGCCAGCTGAAAGAGCTTGAGGAAGCTGCACTGCCCATCGCAAGGTTGCTGGTGCCGCATCCGGGCGGACCCAAGATAGCTCCACTGGTAGACCGGTTGAAGGAAGACCCCGGACGGTTGGCAACGTATGTCAAGCATCTGGTGAAATCGATCCCAAACCAGGTGCTGGCGTACATGAAGTCATACTTCCCGAAGGCACCGGTGGATGTGGTAGCGAGCGGTCTTGCGGCTAACTGTAGCGATGATCAGTACAAGACCCTTCTCGAGGAGATGGCACCCATTGCTGAGCAGGTGGCGGAGAAGCTTAATCTCCAGTAGATGTACCTGTAGAGGTAGCTATAATAGTAGTTGTAAAGCAAACAAAGTAGTCAGTAACTTGTTTGAATTATCAATGAAAGTTGTCCACGTTTTGTATGTGAAATGAGTACTCGTGGCCGCCACTTGCAGCGAAGTGCGCGGAGTACCAAACCGTGGAGAAGTTGTGAGTAGTAGTACTCGGTAGAGTTTGCCTGACTGGAAGGCACAGTAAAGAAGTTGAATAGAATCAATCTTTATTACTGATGAAGGAGTACACCTGGATGGCCATAGCCGTTTACAAGTGTAGTCACCAGGACCCGTAGGCCGCCTACGGCTAGGTGGTGCTAAGGCCCTTGAGCCGCTTACAGCTGCAGATCCGTTAGTAGCCGTATAGGCTGGATCCAGAGTACATGGTCTGTTGACCGCCGCTAGAGTCCTCAATGCTCTGAGCAGCCCAAGATCCGTTAGTAGCCGTTGACGCTAGATCTTGGAGAAGAGTAGTCCAGAAACTGGTGCTAGGACCGAGAGGCCACTTACAGCGAAGAGTCTGTGAGTAGTCGTATAGACTGGACCCGTAGATGAGTAGTCGAGCTACTATGCGTAGAAGCGACACAGCTGGTCGACGTTCCACGAGTTGCTGATGTCGTCGCCTTCAAGTGTTTGGAGGCGGTATGAGCCTGGTCCGGTCACCTTGGAGACTGAGAAGGGACCTTCCCATGGCGAGCTGAGCTTGTGTAGTCCGTCCGTGTTCTGGATGCGACGGAGGACTAGATCGCTGACGTTGAAGGATCGTTCCTTGACGTTGCGATCATGGTAGCGTCGGATACCCTCCAGGTACCTTGCTGATTGGACGAGGGCGGCGCAGCGGGCTTCTTCGAGGCTGTCGATGTCAACCCGTCTGCTGTCTTCTGAAATGCCTTCATCGTATTGTTCTCCTGCCGGGGATTCCCACATCACGTCGACAGGTAAAATAGCTTCGGAGCCATAGACCAGGAAGTAGGGCAACTGCCCAGTCGGCTTGGTAGGTTGAGTACGAAGCGCCCAGAGTACATTGGGTAGTTCCTTGATCCACTTGCCTCCTTTTGTGTTAGCTGCGTCGTGCAATCGCTTCTTGAGGGCGTCGAGTACCATCCCGTTAGCGCGCTCGACTTGACCGTTGGAGCGGGGGTGGGCGACTGAGACGTACCGGACGTCAATCCCGCTGTTCTCGCAGTACTCCCAGAACTGATGGTTGTTGAAATTGGAACCCAAGTCTGTGATGATGCGGTGGGGCAGCCCGTAGCGATGCACTAGCTCATCCAAGAAGTCGAGTACTCTGTCGGCCTTTGGGCAGCTGACCGGCTTGACTTCGATCCACTTGGTGAACTTGTCGATGGCCACCAAGACTCTGTTGAATCCTCCTAGCGCAGTTGGTAGAGGCCAAATCATGTCGAGCCTCCAGCAGGCAAAGGGCCAGGTTGGTGGTATAGTAACTAGCTTGTAGGCCGGGACGTGTTGCTGCTTGGCGAAGAATTGATATCCTTGGCACTTTCTGACGAGTTCTTTAGCGTCGGCCAGAGCTGTGGCCAGTAGAAAGCTCGTCGAAAAGCCTTGCTCACCAGCGTGCGAGAAGACGCGTGGTTGCCGCACACACCCTTGTGGATCTCCTCCAAGATATCCTTGCCTTCATCCCGAGGGATGCACTTCATGAGTACTCCAGAAGTGGCACCCCGCCTGTAGAGCTTGTCTCCGACTAGTACGTAGGTCTTGGCTCGATGGACGAGTTGTTCGGCCATGTTCTTGTCGGAAGGAACCTTCTGCTCGCGGATATAGTCGATGAAGGGTTGTCTCCAGTCCACGTCGATCATCATGACCTCCTGACCGGACTGTGGTGGCACAGGGTCTGTGGTCGTTGGCGCCAGCTCCGGGATGGATGGCGCATGAAGCTCGTGGACGAAGACTCCGACAGGTACTTGCGCGCGAGTAGAACCAAGTTTCGACAGGACGTCCGCTGCAACATTGTTGTCGCGGACGACGTGGTGGAACTCGAGATCGTAGAACTTGTTCTCGAGCTTGAGGACTTCCAGACAGTAGGCGTCCATGTTCTCCTTGTTGCGATCCCAAGACTTGTTGACTTGGTTGACGACCACTGCGGAGTCACCGTAGACTAATAGCCGCTTGATGCCCAATGAGATTGCGAGGCGGAGCCCATGGAGTAGGGCTTCGTACTCGGCTTTGTTGTTTGAGACCTTCCAGAAGATCTGCA
Source organism: Cenchrus fungigraminus (assembly GCA_036936925.1). Lineage (NCBI taxonomy): Eukaryota > Viridiplantae > Streptophyta > Magnoliopsida > Poales > Poaceae > Cenchrus > Cenchrus fungigraminus. The sequence goes on along the minus strand of CM072776.1, from coordinate 19,556,689 downwards.
GGACGTACTTGAGTTGTTCACCCTTTGGAGATATCAGGAGTACTCCTGCACCTGCGCCTTCGAGCTTGAGTGAACCGTCGAAGTACATCACCTAGTGTTCTGGCCGCTCGGTTGGAGTTGGTAGCTGATTCTCCTGCCATTCTGCCATGAAGTCGACTAGTGCCTGAGACTTGATAGCGGTACGTGGCTTGAAGTCGACGTTGAGGGCACCGAGTTCGACCGCCCATTTGGAGATTCTTCCAGTAGCATCCTGATTGTGGAGTATGTCACCGAGCGGGTAGTCAGTGATGACGACAATCGAGTACTCCTGGAAGTAGTGTCGTAGCTTCCGCGAGGTGATGAGTACTGCATAGAGTAGCTTCTGGACCGGTTGGTACCGTGCCTTGGACTCTGACAGAACCTCACTGATGAAGTAGACTGGTCGCTGGACTGGGTAGGCATGGCCTTCTTCCTGCCGCTCGACGACGATGGCAGTACTGACCACATGAGTAGTCGCAGCGAGGTAGAGCAGTAGCTGCTCCTTTTTGCGAGGAGCCGTGAGGACCGGTGGCTTTGACAGGAAGTCTTTGAGCTGCGCCAGAGCCTAATCAGCCTCCGCGGTCCATACGAACTTCTCTTGGTGCTTGAGTAGTTTGAAGAAGGGTAGTCCCTGTTCTCCAAGCTTCGAGATAAATCTGTTCAGGGCCGCCATGCACCCGGTCAGCTTCTGGACATCCTTGATGCAGGTTGGAGCTTTCATATTGGTGATGGCGGAGATCTTCTCGGGGTTGGCTTCGATGCCGCGATGGCTGATAATGAAGCCGAGTAGTTTCCAAGATGGTACGCCGAAGACGCACTTGTTGGGATTGAGCTTCCAACATTAGTAGTCGACAACTTCGGGAAGCGTCACGAGTGCGGTCTCCGGATCCGGAGTCATGGTGAGGTAGCGCTGGAACAATCCAGCGCCGTCAGCGGTGCAGACCCAGGAGCCGAAGATGAAGGTGTCGCCGCGATTGAAAGCGGCAGTTGGCTTGATGACGATTGAAGCCGTCGAGTTCGCCATGTGATCTTCGGCGAGTTCCCCTACCTGGCGCGCCAGCTGTCGGTGTTTTAAACTAGCAACCTACCAAGGGGAGTATCCGAGGTAGATGAATGTGGCCTCGCCGAGATCGGTAACTTGAAGGAGAGACACGTGGCACACAATTTAGACAGGTTCGGGCCGCGAGGTGCGTAATACCCTATGTCCTGTATGCTGCGTAGCTCTGGATTGATTGGGTGTGTTTACAAGATGATGCGGATTATGAGATAGGGGTCCCTGCCTCGCCTTATATAGTCCGGGAGGCATGGTTACAAGTCGGTTTGCTAGAGGAGTACTAGTCGTGTGCGGCTAGGAGTACTCTACAAGGATCCGGACATATATAGCTTCCGAACCGAGTACTAATCCTCCGCTTGCCTTGCGCTCCACGTCAATAGGTGCCGTGCAGCTCAAGTCGCGTAGTCCCAGGGGCCTACGGAGTAGCCGGTCCCAGTACCCACCTGAGTAGTGGGCCCAGGGATGTCTGTACGACAGTTACTCAGGAAGGTCCTTCCTACAAACCATCAAAAGAACGGACCATCTGATTCAGGATCAATCCAAATAAACAACATCTTAGCTTTTCCTCGCTTTTTTCCTCTAGGAAGGTCCTCCTTGCGAAACATCAACAGACCGGAGTTTCCTCAATCATAACTTCCCCCTTCTCTATCTATTTTCCCCATACCTCCATTGTTCTCCCTCTACCTCCATTGCAACGTGTATGAATTCCGAATGGTGAGTATGCTTGAAACGAAAGACTTTGGATCATGGACCCAAACGTCAGTGACCCAAACTAAAGACCACTTGGATGTCAGACCCAAATGTCAGTGACCTTACATAGAGAGGCAAGTTGTTGACTGGGTTGTCCGTGCCACCATGGATCATGGAATGGACAAATACACACAGGACTATACACTACTTCATATTCACGTTAGACGGATGAACCGATTATTGCATTACAAATGTACTCACTGCAACAAATTAACGTACTGTTTCAGCTGTTTATTACATGACTAAAAACACTTAAACAAAACATTAAAACTACAGGGGACCCTGGACAACCCTTCAGGTGTGCATAAATTCGGGATGATCAGTGCATACAACTGCACAGTCATATGTGAGTATTCCGTGAGGAAAGATTCACTCTAAGAGAGACATGCACTTGTCCTGCAATTGTGTGCAGTTAGCCTGAATTGCCCATCGTAGAAATGAAATCACAGTTTCCCCACATCTTTGACGCACAGTGCAGCTTCAACCTTTCGACTTGGTATATGTCGGTGACCGAGAGTAAATAAGGCCAGGCATTGGCATGAGTGTCCCATAAATCAGCCTCCTCCGGGAGTGATCCTTCCCTAGCATATTTGATCAGGACCAAGAAGCCATCAGGGTATGTTTCAACAATTCTAACAGTTTCAGAGCTAGACTCCACTCCTGGGCCGTAGAGCATTGCCTCCATCACACGAGATACTTTCGCCACATCGACACGTATCGCTCGTATCACCTGGCATTCTGCACCTACGTGGAAGACAACTTCCACAGGGGCTTAGGCTGCAACGTTTTTGCATATGCTTCTTTGTATAGATGTAGGAGGAACTTCAATGCAGTCATCCTCCAATACTGTAACAACACATGATATGTGTATGCGATCTTCATTAGATGTCACGCGCTCAATGTCATGATGCTCCACCAGACATTCAAATCCTCTTTCTTGTAGATCCTAATTCATGAAACAAACTTCTTTTGTAGCTTGAACTCGAAACGTATCATCTTCATCGTTTGGGTTTCCAGCCATCGCACGCAACAATACTCGCACCTACGTGGAAGGAAGCAGTCATAGTCTTGACAACAATAATATAATGCGATCGTATCGCCATGTGTGAGTGTGTGTATTCATAGCAGCAACGAAACACATACCATTTGGGATTTGTGCACAGCAACGAGGACAACGGCAATGCCGTTTGGAACATCCATCCACTAATGATCATTCATACCTGTAGGATACCAATGTAGCTTCCATTGACGGCCTCCCACCATGAATGTATCGGATTCCTTGTTCTGGCCTGCGGTTCCTTCTGCTTTCGCTTCCTTGCTTGAGACTGCGAAGTCGACTTGCATGGAAGGAATCATTTTAGCGTCTAAAGCCATTAACACAAATGGCCTGCAATTATCGTCCCGTGCGTAAACTATCTCTTATTATAGTGGGAGTGAATGTGTCGTTCCAAAACATCCGTTCGTGGACATCAGTTACCACCCAGAATGGACGCGTCCCTTCAGTGCGGGTGTGGCCACGTTCGGGTCATGAACTTCCCGGTTCTAGTCCTTAAGTGCGATTCACAATGATCGACACATTCGTTCAAAGGGGGTGTGCACACAAGTTCGTTGGTTAACGCCCGGTGCCAGTCCTTAACTACAATTCTCAATGACCTCCATTGCAATGTGTATGAATTCTGAATGGTGAGTATGCTCAAATCAATTTAGAATAGATTAAACCAAATCGGCATAATAAGATGACATCTCATAGCAACTCATCACCACAAAGTTCACACCACCAGTCCACCAACAAGTAGCAAACATCATACGATAATCCGTAGCTAACACCAAAATACAAGCATGATACAAGTTTCACAATAATCATGACTACTCATTCATAATCATAATTCTATCTCATGTTTGGCCTCCTGCAGCTGTTCCTTCACCTTCTGCATCTCCTACTGTGAATTTTTGGTCTTGCAGGCCTCTCTTGCATTTCTTAAAGTTTTTTCAGAAGATCTGGATGTCTCGTCCCAGGGCGAGGACTCTTCTAGGATCTCCAAAGAGATTGAAACATTATAGAACAATTAGCTGACAAAGAGAAAGAGCATCAGTACGCACCTAAGAACAAGAAAACTGAGGGCAGAGCTGATTCTCCTTACGAAAGACATTGGAATAAATGTGTCAATGAATGGGTAGGACATTGAGTTTCTTTGGTCAGTCTTTTTTTATAATGTTCAAGAAGTTTGTTGTCAGTTGGACTGAAACGGGTACTAATAGGCAAGGGTACCCGTTTCAGTCCAACTGGCAACGAACTTCTTGAACATTTAAAACAAAAGATGGACCAAACAAACTCAATGTCCTACCCCATAAATTGACGCATTTATTCCAATGTCTTTCGTAAGTAGAATAAGCTCTGCCCTCAGTTTTCTTGTTCTTAGGTGTGTACTGAAGCTCTTTCTCTTTGTCAGCTAGTTATTCTGTCATGTTTCAATCTCTTTGGAGATCCTAATGAGTCCTCCCCCGAGATGAGACATCCAGATCTTCTAAAATAACATTAAGATGTTTTTGTAGAAATAAACTCATCCTCGGAGAAAACTCATCTCGATCTGAAAAATAAACTCATCTCATTTTATAAAAAACCTGAATCCCTTGAACCCAATTGTATGAGTACAGTAAAACAACCACCACACGCCACAAAACCTAGTTGTTTGCTGCCTACATAAACTCAGCAAGGGCATGGTTGTCCTAACTAAACCTATCGATCCATCAAACGATGCAAATTGGAAACTAACTGAATCTAACGCCTATAAATTGTGCAAATGCTAACAATCATGGCAGAATCTAGATGTTCCTTCAACGGTCTGCAGCTCCGAAATAGTATCTTCAATCTACCAATTCATAAAACGATGGACCTATCAATCTTATCAATTTTGCACCTTGACGAAAATCCATAAAACGAGTGGCTTGAAGCACATCCAGAAGCTACTAAAATAGAAAACCTACTGTTAGACGATGCAAATTGAAAACTAACTGAATCTAACATGAATTGTCTATAGCCTATCAACTTCTAACACCTATCGAAGTGCAAATCTAAAGGTACGATAATGAAATCTAAATCTACCATATATGCTCATCAATCCTCTAGATCCCCAAATCTAGATATCCCCAACCTTAGTAAGATAGGGGAAAATATAGCAGCTCAAACCAGAGGACCAACCTCGTCATGCTGTCTCATCCTCTTGTTGCTGGGATGTGGCGGCGCAACCATCTTCCCCTCACCACTAGGATCCGCCATTCCTACCACCAGTGGCGAAGCCAAGATTGGAAGTTAGGGGGGGCTTAGTTCTTCCTCCAAGTCAATTTTCACTCTTTCTTAACCATTTTCTTCATCATTTTCCTTATTTTCCTTATCTTTGTACCTTGATTTTAATGGTGTTTTTGGGCAGTAGGGGAGCGGAAGTCAAAAGTCTTTGTGAAGTCTGAGTGAAGTGTCTTGCCAGCCATTCGATACGTAATTATAGACTCAACTGAAACTTACATGTGGGACCTAGTCACAGTAAAGAGTTCGCATGAATTATTAGCTGGGTTTCCCATAAAAGTCGCACAACCAAGAAGTGGTGCAGTGGTAAACAGCACAGCCTTGTTCCTTTAGGTCCCTGGTTCGAACCCATGCCATGGCAAATTATTTTTGCAACATTTCATGACCTAGCCTCCGCTGATCTGGTGAAAATGCTTACACGTGGGACCCTAGAACTATTTATGATGACTTGGAACACTCTATTTTCGAAAAAATGCTTACATGTGGGAACCAACTCAATTTTATGATGACTTGGAACACTATTTTAAAATAATGCTTACATGTGGGACCAAAGTTGGTTTATGACGCCACTTACCTGGCGAAAATGCTTACATGTGGGACCCTGGAAAATTTTATGACGACTTGGACCACTCTATTTTCTAAAAATGCTTACATGTGGAACCCAACTGAATTTTATGACGACTTGGAACACTCTATTTTTAAAATAATGCTTACATGTGGGACCAAAGTTGGTTTATGACGCTATTGCGGAGCTTATAGCGTCACAAAACAAGCATGGAACAGGGAACGCTCGGCTACAGTAGCAACCGTTATGATGAAAGTTTGTTTTGTCACTAAATTTGCTCGGAAGTGAAATATTATGATGAGATGAGCTAGGAACGTCATAAATCAATGACGCCAAAATGTGGTTGCGTCACTAATCAACGATTTTCTTGTAGTGTAAGTACCACAAACTCCTTCATGAACCTCTGCCAAAGCCAATCTTGCTTGATCAGGACCTTAACACTTTAGAAGTAGATCATCGGCTGTCCAATGATATAACTCATCATTATCCAAAACAAATCTAAGCAACCATCGTCAGACTTTTCTCTCAGTTGTTCCTTTAGGATCCTGCAAATACTCAATCAAAGGCTTTCTCCAATCATCCACTTCATCCTCAACAGTTTTATAAGAAACGGTGGCCGAAACGAGGGGGCGACCTGACTGGGTGACCCGGTCTGACCGGCAGGAGGGTGTTGACGGCTCTTAAACACCATATTTATAACCGTCAGCTCCTGCACTTTGGCATGATAAATATACATCCACAGTAGAATAGGGGTTTATACTGACAATTGCCACAAGTTGTGGTGTATACTGGAATGCAGGAAATTAGTATGAGAAATAGAGCAAAGGCACACCTTATCCTTCCACCTCATCAAGCGAAGCCTCTCCACCTCAGCCAATAAGAGCCTGCCATGCAGAATGCCAAGGATCGCTAACGTCATCAATCTAGAGGAAAGAGGCCCGACGAATCAGGAGCTGCCACATGTCTAACACAAGGATTCAAGGGCCCACAACCTGAGCAAACTGCCTTCAACCGACCCATACATCGGGAACCGCCTTGGGGACCCATCTGCCAGCCACCTGGACAAAGCACAAGGCGAGTGGGGCCACACTGGGGTCAGCCGACCCCTAGGATCCTACCGAACTGACATTATGTTGGTTCATCTCGGCCTTCCAAGTGGTGGTCTCTGGTTGGTTCCTGGTTGCATTTCAGGGGTGTTCGGGGTGTTCTCGCGTCGATGCTCTGGCCTATAAATAGAAGTAGAGGGGGTAGGAATAGAGACACACACTTCTTCTCCTCATTTTGCCCTTGGGCTCCTACCTCTCTAGGAGAGGAGTGCCTTTGCATAGGATTAGTGCTGGCTTGCTAGTGCTTAAGAGATTAGAAGGAAGGTGAGCGGGTGACTTGGGGACGTGCCATAGTGTTTGGCACCTTTCCCCAAGAACGAACCTCTACGGAAGCTTCTGTTCTTCATTTAGAATAAAGTGAGTATTTCGACATTCTCTATTTATACTAAAGTGGCTCCTTGCATGGGTGAATAGTTCTTGTGTTCTTCACTTATTCATGATTTAGAGGCTTCTGTTCTTCTAGTGTAGTGCATACGTTGCTAATTCTGTTTGTATGCCTGCTAGTCCAATTAGAGTAAAGTGGATGCTCCTGCATTCTAGTTTAGACAAAAGTCCTTTCGTGATCGTTGTATAGATAGCGGTTACCTGAGTGAGTTCTGGTCTCTCCCTCGTGGGTTCATCGCTCCGTCTTCGTACGGAGTGCTATTGTGTTGTTACGGGTCGACAGACGTAGCCGTACTATAGTAGTAACCGGTGGTGTAGACGTGGTGTCTAGACGACGGGTTATCCTTCGATTGCCCAGTATCCCAAGGTTTGTCTTGGGGTAGGCCGCGGTAGTGACAGCCGTTAGACCCTTTCGGAATCCCCCACGTCCGGATACAGGTGTAGGCAACCATTTGCCGTGAACTGACTGTTATAGCTAGGAGGGTCCGGTGTCCGAACGAGAGTCCCTAACCGAGAGATTGTTCTCAACTCTGCCCACTATCAGCAGGAACCTTTCCATCTTCATCTCATCCTATAGAGTCGTGTCTTTGGACCATTTTCCTAGGGTAGAATGTAGTACACACCGTTCCTTGGATTCGATACCCTTGGGAATACTCCTGAGGTGAGTGCTACAGCAGTATTTCCATGTGCTTGCGGATTCTTTCATACCCATCGGTATACCCAGGTGGATCTTACGCTCACGCTAGGTGCGCAACTAGTGGTGAGGTTAAGAAATACCAACAAGCATTTCTGGTGCCGTTGCCGGGGAAGGGTTGTTGTATCTATCTTCGAACCTAGTGGTCCTCGTATCTATCTTTTTCGTTTTCTTGTACCTTTACCCCTGTTATCCTTCGAGATATCCTTTTTTGTTTTCTTTACTTCTACCCTTACCCCCGCTACCCATTGAGATGCCTTCCTGTCAAAGCCTCTCTACCCCTAGGGGCGAGTTCGTCTTAGAGCAACCATCAACTTCATCATCTAGCTGCGAACTTCGTCCCGGCTTTATAGCCATGGTTCGGAATCGAACATTCTCTGGAGCCATCAGTGATGATCCCCAAGATCATTTAAAGGAGTTGGAAGAACTGTGTTCGTGCTTGGTAATTCCAGGTATGACACAGGAATCTTTGACGTGGAAGTTGTTCCCTTTCTCTCTCGTAGACAGAGTGGAGCAGTGGTACACCCGCACGATACGGAGTGTACACGATTGGGAAGAACTACGAGATGACTTTTGTCACTCATTCACCCCTTTGGGACGCTCAGAGTTGCTACCATGTGAATTCCGTGAATTTGGCCAATTAGAGGGTGAGTCTATAAGTGCAGCTTGGGCTAGGTTCTCATACCTACTGGAGCTTAGCTCAGACTTGTCTATACCCAATGATGTATCATTGTGCATCTTTTACGAGAGTTTAGACATGGAATTCGCATTTGAGCTCGACCTTCTCGCTGGAGGTTTGTTTGCACATGAATCCACAAAGGAAAGAAGAGAGATCCTAGAATTCTTCTTAGAAGACTTTTCTTCCCATACCAGTCACAACGAACCCCACCAAGAATCAGAGTCGATCCAAGAGAGTCTCTTAATAGAAGAATTTGAGCTTCAACCCTGCACATCCCATGATTTGTCTAGAGACCCTTCTCCCGAACCGCGAACATTGAAGTAAGAATTGATCCAACCTTCAGAGTTCTCTCACATATTCGAGGATGATTCTCCTGGAGACACTATAAATACATCAAATCACTATAGGCACGAGAATCCTACGGCATCGATACACCTTTATGAGGTCCTTGATGAAGTTTGGAATCATGGGACCATAGTGGATTGGTCACCTCAGGAATCAATGCCTACTTCTGAAGCAATTTGGGTTAGCTCGATTTCCACGACCATACACTATTCCATGAGGGGAAACGCCGTAGATGCTGTTCATGACCCTACTGCTGGATCTTGCATCATACCGGAGAGCCTTCTGGACACTCTGGTGGGTGACATGCCCCTCACCCCGACTGATAGATATTTCCAAAGTCCCAAGTGGAACTACTTTTTCCCATGTCGAGGGATTGCTAGGGACGTGCCGATCATCATAGACGAGATCGAGGTGTGCTTAGATTTTCATATCTATGACATCATGGATTTCGATCTTCTCCTAGGCTTACCATTGGATGAACTTCTTGATAAATCTCAAGGGAGCCTAGATCATAAGCTTAGGGAATCCGATTTCGCCACTTCTATCACAGGTCTAGGACCTCCACTGGCAAATCCTCTTCCCTAGCAAGACCCTCTCGAGAAGATGATGCATATATCTCCGTTCGCATCATCTGAGCCCGTTCTCATTGAGGTTGTAGACTTTCCTACTCCTCATGAGAATGACTCGGAAGATTCTCTTCACTTCTGTGAAGGCGAACGATCATCATCCCTCTCGACCGAGTTTGAGCCTCTTCCCGCTGGCCCGTATCTTGTTGCTTTTGATCATGATCGAGAGTCGATATTGAGCTTTCATGATAAATCTCTTGAGGGAGAGGACTCATGGGCCATGGAATCTTATGAGGCACCGACTCTGGAATTCATAAGAAAGGATTCCACTGACGAGCATGGTAGCTTCCTCCTTGATATACCTTATGAACCATGCTCGCATAATCCCTCTCCAGAGTCAGCCATGCTTAGTGCACTGAGCACACATAAGGGCTACAACCACCTTCTGGTCCTCTATTGCAGAATGTTTAGAAGGTTGATTGTGGATGCATATGTTTACCATAAGCATATCAGATTTCGTGTGTGCACTGTGGTACTAACCTTGCAGCTAAAGCTTCACTGATACATCCAAGATTGGTGGTAAGACGGGAATGACACCACCAATGATAGCTCCAAGATGAAGTTCCCCTGGTCGAGCTTATGACCTTGAATAAACAAAGCACTACCAGGAGATAGCCTGGATTAGCATAGGTTTTATTTCCCTTTCAAATAAAAAGCAACAACATGTTTTTGGCATAAGATGTCCTTCGGGTATTTTTGGTCACTAACCTTTCAGGCGGAGATTGAAAAGAATGGTGGACAGGTGATGTCTAAGAACATGTGAGCTACATCAACTACAACACTTTGGTAAGATTTTGGTGAGGGAACATTTACAAAGGAAGCTTGATCTCCACACACTTGAGTTTCATTGCTTAGCAATACAAACCCCAAGTGTGGCGAGATATGTGAGCATCCCAAGTAAAGCTCCTCTCATGCCAAATCTTATCCTGAGTTGGAGATGATGTTAGCTCTCTCATCTTGCCTGATTAGCTAGGTAAGTCCTGCTTTTGACTTTAAACAAAGCCCTTCCGGGAGGTTGTCCGAGGTTTACAGTTGTGCGCTCATGTTTATGTTCCCTTTGAAAGTAGTTTGATCATGCTTGCATGCTTCCCTCATTTGTGTTCATATGCTCTGATTTGAATGTATGTTTTGCAACGCACGATTATATGCCTTTTAAATTAAGTGTGGTGCTTAGGTTAAAATGCCTTCTTCAACCAACTAGACATGGTGTCAAGTTTGATTGATGAACCATAGAGTTATGCTTTCACAAGATCTTGGTGGCATGTATGTGGACTAACCCCTGCAGAAAATCATCAAATCTAAATGGGTAAGTCATCGAGCTAGATTCATACGGGAAGGCAAGTCAAGGTGTCGGATTCATTCTGCACAATGTACAAACGAGGAACATATGACCTCTCAAAGGCCCAAGGTAAGTACATTCCTCTTTTGTTTATGGAGTGCAATATTGATCTAACCCTACTTGAGTAAATGACATGGTGACGATAAAAAAATATTTGCTTTCAAATAAAGGCTCTATGGCTCTCAAACCAGTAGAGTCCATCTTTTGTTCCCACTTTTGCTTGAAGAACAACACCAGGTACAAGAATAAGTGTGGGGGAGTCCTCTCGATCTCATCATCATATCCACTCGAGAACTCCCACAAAAGGGCTGCACGACATCGACTACACCTTCATGACAAGGGCAAGGTAAACTAGAGTGAGCTGGCTACCCCATGGGTTAGCCAAATCACCACTAGTCTTCCTTGATTCCCATATCCTTCAGGAGCGATGGTATGTGCACCCTTCGTCTCACTCTCTACACATGAGTTTGAATGATCTTCAATTCTTATATAGTAAATCAAACTCAAATAATGGTTCCCTGCTTGCTCTACATGATTCCTGTGGTTGGCTTGCATATGTTTTATTCCTTACTCACTATCTTGATGCTTGTGAACAAATATCATTAGGGAACTCATGTTTATCTAAGTAATTGGTGTTTATGGTTGATGATATGATCTTCCTCTTAATGATTGAGTGCTTGGGAATTTTATTTGAAAAATCTTAAAAACCCTTTGCAAAGATCCTCTTTGATATGCCACAGTCCTACCCAAGCCATATGATGTTCTAAGTTGAAAACCTTATACTCATATGCTACTTGTTATTGCATTGAGCTTTGTCAAATTGTTGTGACCCTTGTGAGAATTCTTTTCATGCTTTCATGATCAAGATTTATGTACACACCACCATTTCCCCTTGCTATGCTTCTACACTGGAAGTTAGCATTGTATCATCCATCTATTCCACCAAATAAAGCTCCATGCATTGTTCCATGATTTATCCCTCTCCAAATATCTCCAAAAGAGACTGGGCTAAGAAAAAGAAAAAAATAGAAAGACATGCTCAAAATGCATGTTTCAAAAGAGAGAGAGAGAGGGAAGAAGAGATAGCCCATGTCTTAAATATTTCAAGAAGGTGAGAGGAGGAAATCATGCGAAAAGGGGTTTCGTAATTTAGATGGTAATAGCATTTCATCATGTATGGTAATATCTAGAACCCATTCCGGGCCTAGTATCCACCTTACCATACCCATCATACCAATACACGTCCACATCTTGATCTGATTGTATGATTTGATTTTCTTCTTGGATCCGGTTTTTGACTTTCCAATATATTTGAAACAAGTATGCTTTATCTTTTATCCTACCCTAAGCTCGACATATTGCCATCATTAGAAGTAGGATGAAAAAAGGCAGTTCTAATGCCTTGGTAAGGACATATACACATTGAGTGATCTGAGAGAATCAAATGAGGAGCTGAGCAAGGTTTGCTTTGAAAACTTATTGGAAAACCCCAAGTTACTTGACATGATGAGCGGAAGTGATTTGATTCATGACCGTTCCATTCCTCAACTACCCAAGATGGCATGATAGACACTCCACAAAGTTCACAAGTCCGAGGAATGGTTTGGAATATCTTTTATGCTCGCTTCATATCTCTGGATATCATGTACCACCTTGATCTGACTCCCTTTACTCGGGATGAGTAAAGGTCAAGTGTGGGAGAGTTGTTGACGGCTGTTAAACACCATATTTATAACCGTCAACTCTTGCACTTTGGCATGATAAATATACATCCACAGTAGAATAGGGGTTTATACTAACAATTTCCACAAGTTGTGGTGTATATTTGAATGCAGGAAATTAGTATGAGAAATAGAGAAAAATCACACCTTATCCTTCCACCTCATCAAGCCAAGCCTCTCCACCTCAGCTAATAAGAGCCTGCCATGCAGAATGCCAAGGATCGCTGACGTCATCAATTCAGAGGAAAGAGGCCCGACAAATCAGGAGGCGCCACATGTATAACACAAGGATTCAATGGCCCACAACCCGAACAAACAACCTTCAACCGACCCATACATCGGGAACCGCCTTAGGGACCCACCTGCCAGCCACCTGGAGAAAGCATAAGGCGAGTGGGGCCACCCTGGGTCGGCCGACCCCTAGGATCAGCCAAACCGACATTATGTCGGTTCATCTCGGCCTTCCACGTGGTGGTCTCTGGTTGGTTCCTGGTTGCATTCCGGGGGTGCTCGGGGTGTTCTCACGCCGATGCTCTGGCCTATAAATAGAAGTAGATGGGGTAGGAATAGAGACACACACTTCTTCTCCTCATTTTGCCTTTTGGCTCCTACCTCTCAAGGAGAGGAGTGCCTTTCCATAGGATTAGTGTTGTCTTGCTAGTGCTTTAGAGATTAGAAGGAAGGTGAGGGGGTGACTTGGGGACGTACCATGGTGTTTGGCACCTTTCCCCAAGAACGAACCTCTACGAAAGCTTCTATTCTTCATTTAGAATAATGTGAGTATTTCGGCATTCTCTATTTAGACTAAAGTGGCTCATTGCATTGGTGAATAGTTCTTGTGTTCTTCACTTGTTCATGATTTAGAGGCCTGTGTTCTTCATGAGCTTAGCCTTTGATCTTTTGGTGTAGTTCATAAGTTGCTAATTCCGTTTGTATGCCTGCTAGTCCAATTAGAGTAAAGTGGATGCTCCTGCATTATAGTTTAGACCAAAGTCCTTCCGTGATCCTTGTGTAGATAGCGGTTACCTGAGTGAGTTCTGGTCTCTACCTTGTGGGTTCGTTACTCCGTCTTCGTACGGAGTGCTATAGTGTTATTACGGGTCGACAGACGTAGCCATACTATAGTAGTAACCGGTGGTGTAGATGTGGTGTCTAGACGACGGGTTATCCTTCGATTGCCCTGTATCCCACGGTTTGTCTTGGGGTAGGCCGCGGTAGTGACAGCCGTTGGACCCTTTCGGAATCCCCCAAGTCCGGATACAGGTGTAGGCAACCATTGTGACAACCCGCCCGAGAAAATACTGTACAATCGCCTAAACCAATCCACTTTGGCCATTAAGCGACAGTAAAGTGCCATCCCGTCGTAAGTCGCCGGGTCAAGGCCCGGTAAATCACTTGATTAACACACAGAGGATCGAACATATGCATTAAAACTCACACGAAGGCGAGTCCAAAGTACATTACACAAATTAAATCCAAATTTGCCCTGAAGGGTTAATTATTACAAACCATGGTTCATGACATGATAAGTAAAGGTTCAGAGTTCGAAAACAGCGGAAAATAAACTAGCGATACGATAAACATCACAGGAGGCCATCCGTGATGTCATCACTCATCGTCATCCACCCATTCCAGCTCCCAGCCGGGTGGAATCTCTCCAGGCCACACAACATCTGCAACAACATTTATATAGCAAGGCTGAGTATACTAATACTCACCAAGACTTAACCGTCGGGTGATAACTACATCACCAAATTCTAGACATGAGAGGCTTTTTGGCCGGTGGGTTCTTTTGCTGAAAAGCAACAAAGAGTAGGTCCTTACTTTCAGTATTTTAGCTCCATTTCTAATTAATTACCATTTCTAAGTGAGCCAACTATTGCAATCAAGCATTGTACAATACAATTAATCCACGCAGCAATATTCACATAGTTTCATCATTAAGGGATTTCATGGCCAGTTGATTAAGCAGTCTCAGATAACGGTGAGAGGCCGACAATCGATTGATTAAAAACCTTGCAAGGTGGACCTAAACACACAGAAGAATGCATACCCTAAGAAAATCCAAACAAAAGCAAAACAGGGTATGCACCGACCAGGCGATTTCCGTCGATCTTCAGCTCGGGATCGGAACCTACATTCCTTGGAACAAGGCTTACTGGTTCGCTCCCACACGAACGTCCAGACTCACACAGGTACCACACTGTTGCAAGCAGGGGGGCACATCCTTGTGCCCAAGGTGTAGTAGGGAAAGGTTCCCTCGCTGCGTCAATCGGGTACTAGGCTTACCAGTCCCATTCCCGACAAGTGTTTAGTACGTTCAAAAAGCTTAGCCCACGAAAGCCACTAGACCGGAGCCCAAATCCCGTGCTCTTACCACATGAGCAATCCATTTATAAAAATCTTATGATCCCAACATAAGAACCTATTCTCGAGAGTGACGAACATCACTCGACTTGTACCTGTCCTATAGCATAGCAGCTATCGACCTAGCATACTAGTAAAAGAACATTGGCACCTAAGGATCATGCATCTAGGGTTTCAATTCAACTCCTGAAATGCAAATGCACAAACATAGCAAAGGTAATTGCATAATTTTAAAAAGAAGGGTTAATGATCCGGGGCTTGCCTTCGTCGGCAAGGTTGGCCTTGGGCCCTTCTGGACTTCGGTCCAGGCCTTGAGCTATGCCCACGTAGTGCAGCTCACCGTCAGCTTCCTCGTCTCCTCCTTCCGGCACGAGCGTATGGCTACCCTTGGGAAGATCTACACGAGGATGCATATGCAAGATTTAATTGACGGCTTTCATGTAATTAATTACAAAACAACATATGACAACCATGAAGTGTATGGTTGGCCATATTCACCTTGACAAACACATATTTGGTATATTATTTCTATGAAAGTGATATTATGTGGTGCTTCATTATTTATTCTTTTTGATAGCGACTGTGTACATATTTATACCCTTAATTAATTTAAATTTCACCAAAACAACAAAGGGAGTGGTCTTAACCTTCTTAGCATGTTTCACATCACAAACCTAAGGTCATTAGGTGTGGTGTTGGGGGTTTTCCAATTTAACTTTATATTAAGCTTAATTGGCTCCCATTGCTTTTATTCATAAATAAATTCATAAAATTCAGTGGGGTGTTTCTGAAGCACTATTGACCTAGCTAAGGCCACTGAACAAGATTTCACATTTACATGAGCTATAAATTAATTACACCAAAAATGATAATTTCTCGCTACCAAAACAAGATAAATGCATATAAAAATAAATAAAAAACAAATGGATTCCAACTTTCTCTCACTGATTCTCTGACTCAAATCAAGGCTAGGAAATCAACAAACACATCAAGAGCTACTCTAGATCTTGAGCTAGGCATTTATATTTAAATCTAAGCTTAAAACAAGAATAAATAATTGTATCAGATATAAAATCATGATTAATTTACCAGAGGTGGATTTAGTCATAAAAAGATCATATCCAGAAGATGGGCACAAAAAGTTATATAATTTAAGCTATAAAATTCATTTAAACAGATTCATCATAAATACAAAATAAATCATATTAAAAGATCTACTCAGTAACTTTGTGCAATTTTTGGTGCAAAGCCTAGACATTCCATTTCTAGCAACATATCCAAAATTCAGCTTGAGATCACTTGTATATTTTGAACTACAGCAAATCTAGGTCAAACTGAATTCAATTTTTCGTGCAAAATTCATCAGTCAAAAGTATTTTAATGCTTTGTGAAAGTTGTAGATTTGCACACATGGAAGCCAACAAAATTGGATAGGAATTTGTCTGATTTTTCTACGATTTTCTATGATTTTTCTAAGATTCAGCAAAAGCCACACACTATTTAAGATTTGGTTTTGCATGCAGGTCCCTGGAACCTTTTTGTTTCTCACAGATATGCCCTTACTTTGCACATGAGACCCTGGGAAGAAAAAGGACCTCGCAATGTGGTCCTTGGGGGCGGCCGACGGCGCGGACGGCCGGATTCCGGCGAGGTCGCGACCGGAGCTGGCCGGGGAAGAGGCGGGGAAGGGGCTAGGGTCCACCTACGACCGATTCGCGTAGTTGGATGCGCCTAGGGAGCTCTGGCGAGCTTGGACGGTGGCACCCGGTGGTTGCAGCCACGGCGGCTGGAATCCCGGCGATGGGAAAGCTCGTCCGGGGCAACAAGCGGTGGTGCAAGCTCTAGAGGAGGGGAAGGGGTGGTCGCACGGCCGCGAAAGCGAGCGGAGGGGGCAGCTCGTCGGCGGCGGCTCCAATGGCAAACGGCGGAGCTCTGGCGCATGCGCGAGGGGAGAGGGAGGCGGCTCTTATAGCCAAGGGAGGGGGAGGGGACGTTCCTGCCTTCGCCGCGAAGGGAGTGCGGCGTGGTGGGGACCGGAGGACACGGCGCTCGGCACTCGACACGGCAGCGGCGCGGTACATGGTGCAGTGGGGGGTCCGGCGCTGTGCGGCGCCGCGTGTCGCTCATGTGCGTTGGTGGAGGGGAGGGCCAGGGGCAGAGGCGCGGCCAAGGGCTCCCGCTCGCCCACGTGTCTGCCTCGGAGCCTCGGCGTCCGGGCCCAGACAGCGGCGCGGGTGCGTGCTCTGGCGCCGTCGGCGCGCGACGTCGCGTGGGAACGCGTCCCGGCACGAAAACAGTTCGGGGTAGCCCTGTTCGACCGAGTTTATCTCACATAACTTCAACTAAAGTGCTTCAAGAAGTTTATACCAAAGTTGTACATCTCACTACCCTCTACAACTTCTACAAAGGCTCATAGGGGTTTCGATCAACAGAATTTGCATAAACTGCATGCCAAGTTTGCATTTTTCTTGGCACCGATGAATAGTAATTGAAGGAGTTGACCAAGCTTTTTCACCCCTTTCCACTTCAAATTTGAAATGCCACTCAACAAGAAAGTTGTGTCCCAAGAAAAACTACACAACTATTGTATTGGGAGAATTTGAAGTGTTTAGGTGAATTTTGGAGAACGCGGCAAAAGTTCTAGGCAAGATATTAGGGTCCATGGGTTTGACTAGGGGTTTGACCCTATCTTTGACCAAGGGCTTAAGCACTAGTGATGTTGACTTGATTAAGAGGATGATTAGCACTAATTAACCCTTGATTAAAAACATGGGGTGTTACAGCCTACCCCCCTTAAAAGGAATCTCGTCCCGAGATTCGGAAATTAAAGACAAAGGTAGGGGTAAGGTTCTTACGGTTTCACGATTGAAGAAAACCCGGATACTTGGTGTTGAGAAAATGCTCGGTCTCCCAAGTAGCTTCTTCTTCAGTATGGTGACTCCATTGTATCTTGTACATCTTCACGGTATGTCTCCTGGTTTTTCTTTCTTTTTGATCTAGCACTCTCAACGGATGCTCGACAACTGAAAAATTTGGCTCGATCCAAGCATTCGCTTCCGTGATTACCTCTGTCTCGGGTACCTTCATACCTTTCTTCAATTGTGTCACATGAAACACATTGTGCACAGCCGAGAATCGATCCGGAAGTCGAATGCGATAAGCGACTGGTCCGCATACCTCGATGATCTCGTAAGGGCCGATATAGCGCGGGGCTAATTTCCCTTTGACTCCGAACCTCTGTACACCTTTGGTCGGTGAAACCTTGAGGTATACGTAGTCACCCACTTCATGGTGTCGGGGCGCGGTTCCTTTATCATGATAACTCTTTTGCCTCATTTAAGCTAGCTTCAAATTCTCTCTTATCACCTTCACCTTCTCTTCTGCGTCCTCCATAAAGAGCTTGTGACCAATTCAAAGGAGTTCGGCATCTTCCTCCATAAAGAGCTTCAAATGGTGCCATCTTCAAACTAGCTTGATAACTATTGTTATAAGAGAATTCTGCTAACGATAAACACTTGTCCCAACTCTTATCAAAATGCATGATGCTTGCTCTCAGCATGTCCTCCACAATTTGATTGACTCGCTCGGTCTGACCATCGGTCTGAGGATGATAACTTGAACTACGAATCAATTTGGTTCCCAAAGATTCATGCAATTGTTCCAAAAACGAGCCACAAATTGGGTACCTCGATCGGAAACAATGGTTTTGGGAATCCCGTGCAAACGCACGATTTGATCGACATAGAGTTCTGCATACTCTTGAACGGAGTAAGTGGTGTGCGCTGTGATGAAATGAGCAGTCTTGGTCAGTCGGTCCACTATAACCCAGATTGAATCCTTCTTTCTCGCAGTCAGGGGTAAGCCCACAATAAAATCCATACTTATGTCATCCCATTTCCATAAAGGTATGGTCAATGGTTGAAGCACACCGGCTGATTTCAAATGGCTGGCTTTGACTCGATGGCAAGTATCACACTTTGCCACATATTTAGCTATGTCTACCTTCATGATTGACCACCAAAAGTTTTTCCTCAAATCTTGATACATTTTGGTGCATCCGGGATGAATAGAGAATTTGGAAAGATGAGCTTCGTCAAAAATTTCCTTTCTGAGTTCCAGATCAGCAGGAACTACAAGACGTTGCTCAAACCATACTACATCTTTTGAATCCTTATGGAAACAACTATATTTGGGGTCTTCTTCAGCTAATTTCTGTTTTATTAGCTGGACGCCTTCATCATTGAGTTGAGCCAAAACGATTCTGTCATATAGATTGGACTCAGTAGAGATAGCATTCAAATTTCCTTGCTCTACAATTTCCAATCAAAGCTTCCTCAAGTCTTCACATAAAGTCTCACTATACGATTCCACAGTTAAGCAGTTGCAGTGAACCTTACGGCTAAGAGCATCTGCAACAACATTGGCTTTTCCGGAATGATAGTGCAGTTCTAGATCATAGTCTTTTATCAATTCTAACCATCTTCTCTGTCTCATATTCAAATCCGATTGGGTGAAGATATACTTAAGACTCTTGTGATCGGTGAATATATTACAGTGGTTTCCCATAAGATAATGCCTCCAAATCTTGAGAGCATGAACAACTGCTGCTAGCTCAAGATCGTGGGTCGGGTAATTCACTTCATGGGGTCGAAGTGATCGTGAGGCGTAGGCAATGACTCTATTTTCCTACATGAGAACACAACCGATACCAGTGCCCAAAGCATCACAAAAGACTTCGAACGGTTTAGAATTATCCGGCTGCACTAGCACTGGGGCTGTAGTCAAATGTTGCCTCAACGTGTGGAAAGCTTTTTCACAATCTTCGCTCCACACAAACTTGACTCCCTTCTTTAATAGTTCAGTCATAGGTTTAGCGATCCTGGAAAAATCCGGGATGAAACGACGATAATAGCCTACTAAACCCAGAAAACTGCGGATTTGATGTACGGTCTTTGTTGGTTTCCAATCCATAACCTCTTGTACCTTGCTAGGATCCACAGATATGTCTTCCTTGGAAATAGTGTGCCCAAATAATTTCACACTATCCAACCAAAATTCACATTTGGAGAACTTGGCATAAAGCTTGTGATCTCGCAAACATTGTAAAACAATTCGAAGATGTTCTGCATGTTTTCTTCATTCTTGGAATAGATTAAGATGTCATCAATGAATACCACTACAAACTTGTCCAGTTCCGTCATGAATACGGAATTCATGAGATACATGAAATAAGCGGGTGCATTGGTAAGACCAAAGGACATCACCAAATACTCGTAAAGACCGTATCGGGTGGAGAAAGCTGTTTTTGGAATATCACATGGCCTGATCTTTATTTGATGATACCCTGATCGAAGATCAATCTTGGAGAAAACCTTGGCTCCAGCCAACTGATCGAAAAGAACATCGATGCGGGGTAAAGGATATTTATTCTTGATTGTTACCGCATTGAGAGATCGATAATCCACACATAACCTCAAGCTACCATCTTTCTTCTTCACAAAGAGAGCTGGGCAACCCCAAGGTGAAGAACTTGGGCGAATATAACCCTTATCTAGCAATTCTTGGAGTTGTGTCTTCAATTCTGCCAATTCCTTGGGTGGCATACGGTAAGGTCTTTTGGAGATAGGAGTTGTGCCAGGCTGACGTTCGATGACAAACTCGACATCTCTGTCGGGTGGCATACCCGGCAATTCATCAGGGAAAACATCCGCAAACTCTCGAACCACTGGAATTTCTTCCAGATGAGAAGTGATTGCCACATAAGAACAAGGATTCACACCATCTTTGAAAGGTAGGTATAGAGTCATGGCTCCAACAATTGGTGAGTTGATCTCTACCATTCGCTCAGAAATATCCAGTATAACCTTATGCCGGTTCATCCAGTCCATTCCTAGAATGACATCCATGCCTTCCAATCCCAAAATGATAAGGTTTGTGTCAACTGTTCTGCTGCCCAATTCCATGGGTACTCCCCTGGTCACCAACTCGGAAGAGATGTTCCCTCCCGCTGTTTTAATCGTAAATGCCTTATTGGTATTGCAAGAATTTAGTCCTAATTTGTTCAGCGTCTTTCCATTCATGAAACTATGTGTAGCACCAGAATCAAACAATATCAGGATAATTTTTCCTCAAATAGAGAATGTGCCCATCATTACTGGTGCTCCTTCTGGAATATCAACCACAGAAGTGAAGTTGAGTCTGCCCTCCCTGGCTTGAGCAATCTTCTTCTTGCCCTTATTGCTGGGTTTGGAAATTGGTCCCTGATTCAACTGAGTAAGCTGGTGTTGTTTATCAGTCTGGCAAGGTTGCAGGCAAGCCTTAGCGAAGTGTCCTAGATCACCACATTTGAAACAACGACGCCCACTGCTACCACTAGGAGGGATGGGTACAATAGGCTTTGGAGTCTGCTGTTGAGTGGTGGGGAAGTGAAGATTTTCTTGAGGCCGATCCTGGGACTGCTTCGTCCACCTTTCCGACTGTAATGCTTGCTGGAAGTCCAGTGGAGTCTTCTGTACCATGGGAAACTCGCGAAGCTGCGCATTATTGGGCATGGAGTTAGCCTTTCTCTTCCTCTCGGCTTGGGCCCTCTTCATGGCATCTTCCTGTGAGATAACTTTATTCACTAGCATGTGGTAGCTGTCAAATTTTACCAGATTCAGCCATCCACACAATTCACTATTAAGGCCTTCGCGAAAAAGCTCCATCTTCTTCATATCTGTATCCACATGATATCCTCCATACTGGAAGAGGTTATTAAACTTCTACACATATTGGTACACCATGTCTGACCCTTGCTTGAGAGCCAATAACTCCTCATTTTCCTATCGGTAAGTGCTTTAGGAATGTGATGGTCTCTGAAAGCCTTTTTGAATTCTTCCCAAGTGATTTCATACCCCAGCTGTTGCATGGATTTGTAGTGTTCCCACCACATCAAGGCAGAACCACGAAGCTGCAATGCCGCGAATTTAGCCTTGCGTCCTTCTGAACATGGCAAGGTGAACACCGCGAACATGGCTTCAATGGCCTGAATCCAAGCGTCAGCATCATGGGGTTCTTCCGCCTCAGTGAACTGTGATGGATTCATAACCAGAAAGTTCTTGTACTCGGTCACTTGACTTTGGGCATCAATTCGATTCCCATGGAACTGCTGCTGCTGTGACTGCTGCTGCAGGTGTAGAAGAATTTGGCGCATCATCTCGGTTTGAGTAGCAATTGATGTCGCGTCCGGTGGTGGTGGCGGCTGGTTGCGGCCACTAGAATCACCAAAACCATTCAGAGTGCTGCGTGTCGAGCCCACCATATGAAAATTTGAGTTTTCATTAGTCACACATTCGTAAGCTTGTTCAACAAGTAGAACATGTACGACAAAAACTCAAATTGACCAAATAGTCAGACTCGAGACAGCCGCACTGCATCGAAATGACAATTTCAAACTTCCAAAACCAAAGTTCCCAAAAATTTTCAAAACTTTCTGGCAACTTGTTAAGTTCCTGAAACAATAATTTGGTACTCAAGGGTTAAGCTAGATTAGTTAGGAACAAGGCTCAAAGGGTGCAAGATTCAGAATGACGTGTTCCGGACAAACGGCAAGACCTAGGTTTACTATCTGAGCATAGCTTGAGATCTGAAAACTTATGGTCATCAACTAAATTTTTCAGCAGAAACTTGGATAGATATGAAGTACTTGGGTATAGATCACCTATACGGAAACTCTGCAGAACGGGTCTGAGAAAAGGTCACGACAACAGGGTCAACTAGATGTTCCAACAACACAACTCTTTAGGCTTGATTTAAAGATTGTTATTGTTGTTATTATTATCATTATTTAAGGAGAACAACACATGTGATCTTTTTGTCATTCAGCAGGTTTTTATCATGATGCAAGAATGACCTATTCGTCCTCACTAAGCAATTAAGCCAAAACGGAGTTAGTGCCGGTGGCACGGCAACAATTACGTTTCTCCCTATAATAACTAATCGAGACTATCGGTACTCACTTAGCGACTTACGAAATGTGGTTAGGGTACCTGCAGAAGATGACAGAACACATCTAACCTTTCATGCCAGCACTCACAAAAGCGTCCACATACATTACCGTTAACTATAGAAACGGCACCCATGCGTTTATCGCTACGTGGACAGCGTCCAACCTTGGACACCCTCTGTTTGAATGGAGTGTATCCTTGCCTCGCATATTCATAATGCGGAACACACACGTATGGCAAAACGTGGCGAGACACCGACGTGACGGTGGGTTCCCATTGGATTAGGTCCCAACCATCCCTCACATGACTTTCATGTGGTACCACCACGTATGGCAAAACGTGATGAACTAGTATGGTTGTGCAAGAAAGTAAGTTTTGATAAGAATAAAATGTGCTGGAAGTTAGCAAAATAAACCATAGATTTATAAGCCACCTGAAAGAACCCAAAAATTCCATCTAGGGCCTCTCGGTCTATTTCCATCCTTAACGGACCAACATATTTTGCAAGTACAAACAATCCTTGCAAGTTTTATCCGAAAACAAGTGATTAAGGTTGTTAATTAAACTCCGGTGCATATAATCACTCTGGTACCAGCTGTGATAACCCGCCCGAGAAAATACCGTACTATCGCCTAAACCAATCCACTTTGGCCGTTAAGCGACAGTAAAGTACCATCTCGTCATAAGTCGCCGGGTCAAGCCCCGGTAAATCACTTGATTAACACACAGAGGATCGAACATATGCATTAAAACTCACATGAAGGCGAGTCCAGAGTACATTACACAAATTAAATCCAAATTTGCCCCGAAGGGTTAATTATTACAAACCATGGTTCATGACATGATAAGTAAAGGTTCAGAGTTCGAAAACAGCAGAAAATAAACTAGCGATACGATAAACATCACAGGTGGCCATCCGTGATGTCATCACTCATCGTCATCCACCCATTCCAGCTCCCAGACGGGTGGAATCTCTCCAGGCCAGACAATACCTGCAACAACATTTATATAGCAAGGCTGAGTGTACTAATACTCAGCAAGACTTAACCGTCGGGTGATAACTACATCACCAAATTCTAGACATGAGAGGCTTTTTGGCCGGTGGGTTCTTTCGCTGAAAAGCAACAAAGAGTAGGTCCTTACTTTCAGTATTTTAGCACCATTTCTAGTTAATTACCATTTCTAAGTGAGCCAACTATTGCAATCAAGCATTGTACAATACAATTAATCCACGCAACAATATTCACATAGTTTCATCATTAAGGGATATCATGGCTAGTTGATTAAGCAGTCTCAGATAACGGTGAGAGGCCGACAATCGATTGATTAAAAACCTTGCAAGGTGGACCTAAACACACGGAAGAATGCATACCCTAAAAAAATCCAAACAAAAGCGAAACAGGGTATGCACCGACCAGGCGGTTTCCGTCGATCTTCAGCTCGGGATCGGAACCTACATTCCTTGGTACAATGCTTACTAGATCGATCCCACACGAACGTCCAGACTCACACAGGTACCACACTGTTGCAAGCAGGGGGGCACATCCTTGTGCCCAAGGTGTAGTAGGGAAAGGTTCCCTCGCTGCGTCAATCGGGTACTAGGCTTACCGGTCCCATTCCCGACAAGTGTTTAGTACGTTCAAAAAGCTTAGCCCACGAAAGCCACTAGACCGGAGCCCAAATCCCATGCTCTTACCCCATGAGCAATCCATTTATAAAGATCTTATGATCCCAACATAAGAACCTATTCTTGCGAGTGACGAACATCACTCGACTTGTACCGGTCCTATAGCATAGTAGCTATCGACCTAGCATACTAGTAAAAGAACATAGGCACCTAGGGATCATCCATCTAGGGTTTCAATTCAACTCCTGAAACGTAAATGCACAAACATAGCAAAGGTAATTGCATAATTTTAAAAAGACGGGTTAATGATCTAGGGCTTGCCTTCGTCGGCAAGGTTGGCCTTGGGCCCTTCTGGACTTTGGTCCAGGCCTTGAGCTACGTCCACGTACTGCAGCTCACCGTCAGCTTCCTCGTCTCCTCCTTCCGGCACGAGCGTATGGCTACCCTTGGGAAGATCTACACGAGGATGCATATGCAAGATTTAATTAACAGTTTTCATGTAATTAATTACAAAACAACATATGACAACCATGAAGTGTATGGTTGGCCATATTCACCTTGACAAACACATATTTGGTATATTATTTGTATTAAAGTGATATTATGCGGTGCTTCATTATTTATTCTTTTTGATAGCGACTGTGTACATATTTATACCATTAATTAATTTAAATTTCACCAAAACAGTAAAGGGAGTGGTCTTAACCTTCTTAGCATGTTTCACATCACAAACCTAAGGTCATTAGGTGTGGTGTTGGGGGTTTTCCAATTTAACTTTATATTAAGCTTAATTGGCTCCCATTGCTTTTATTCATAAATAAATTCATAAAATTCAGTGGGGTGTTTCTGAAGCACTATTTACCTAGCTAAGGCCACTGAACAAGATTTCACATTTACATGAGCTATAAATTAATTACACCAAAAATGACAATTTCCAGATACCAAAATAAGATAAATGCATATAAAAATAAATAAACAACAAATGGATTCCAACTTTCTCTCACTGATTCTCTGACTCAAATCAAGGCTAGGAAATCAACAAACACATCAAGAGCTACTCTAGATCTTGAGCTATGCATTTATATTTAAATCTAAGCATAAAACAAGAATAAATATTTCTGGCAGATATAAAATCCTGATTAATTTACTAGAGGTGCACTTAGGCATAAAAGATCATATCCAGAAGTTGGGCACAAAAAGATATTTATTTTAAGCTATAAAATTCATGTAAGCATATTCATCAAAAATACAAAATAAATCATATTAAAAGATCTACTCAGTAACTTTGTGCAATTTTTAGTGCAGAGCCTAGACATTGCATTTCTAGCAACATATCCAAAATTCGGCTTGAGATCACTTGTATATTTTGAACTACAGCAAATCTAGGTCAAACTGAATTCAATTTTTCATGCAAAATGTATCAGTCAAAAGTATGGTTATGCTTTGTGAAAGTTGTAGATTTGCTCACAGGGAACCCAACAAAATTGGTTTGGCATTTTTCTGATTTCTCTACGATTTTCTATGATTTTTCTAAGATTCAGCAAAAGCCATACACTATTTAAGATTTGGTTTTGCATGCAGGTCCCTGGAACCTTTTTGTTTCTCACAGATATGCCCTTACTTTGCACATGAGACCCTAGGAAGAAAAAGGACCTCGCAATGTGGTCCTTGCGGATGGCCGGATTCCGGCGAGGTCGCGACCGGAGCTGGCCGGGG
The DNA here is from genome assembly GCA_036936925.1 of Cenchrus fungigraminus. Lineage (NCBI taxonomy): Eukaryota > Viridiplantae > Streptophyta > Magnoliopsida > Poales > Poaceae > Cenchrus > Cenchrus fungigraminus. Next base: position 19,530,412 of record CM072776.1, on the reverse strand, counting down.
AAGAGGCGGGGAAGGGGCTAGGGTCCACCTATGACCGATTCGTGTAGTTGGATGGGCCTAGGGGAGCTCCGGCGAGCTTGGGCGGCGGCACCCGGCGGTTGCAGCCGCGGCGGCTGGAATCCCGGCGACGGGAAAGCTCGTCCGGGGCAACAAGCAGTGGTGCAAGCTCTAGTAGGTCCTAGAGGAGGGGCAGGGGTGGTCGCACGGCCGCGGGAGTGAGCGGAGGGGGCAGCTCATCGGTGGCGGCTCCAATGGGAAATGGCGGAGCTCTGGCGCACGCGCGAGGGGAGAGGGAGGCGGCTCTTATAGCCAAGGGAGGGGGAGGGGACGTCCCTGACTTCGCCGCGAAGGGAGTGCGGCGTGGTGGGGACCAGAGGACGCGGCGCTCGGTGCTCGACACGGCAGCGGCGTGGTACAAGGCACAGTGGGGGGTCCGGCGTTGCGCGGCACCGCGTGTCGCCCGTGTGTGTCGGTGGAGGGGAGGGCCAGGGGTAGAGGCACGGCCAAGGGCTCCCGCTCGCCCATGTGTCTGCCTCGGAGCCTAGGCGTCCAGGCCCAGCCAGCGGCGCGGGTGCGCGCTCTGGCGCCGTCAGCACGCGACGTCGCGCGGGAACGCGTCCCGACATGAAAACAGTTCGGGGTAGCCCTGTTCGACCGAGTTTATCTCACAAAACTTCAACTAAAGTGCTTCAAGAAGTTTATACCAAAGTTGTACATCTCACTACCCTCTACAACTTCTACAAAGGCTCATAGGGGTTTCGATCAACAGAATTTGCATAAACTGCACGCCAAGTTTGCATTTTTCTTGGCGCCGATGAATAGTAATTAAAGGTGTTGACCAAGATTTTTCACCCCTTTCCACTTCAAATTTGAAATGCCACTCAACATGAAAGTTGTGTCCCATGAAAAACTACACAACTGTTGTATTAGGAAAATTTGAAGTGTTTAGGAGAATTTTGGAGAACGCGGCAAAAGTTCTAGGCAAGATATTAGTGTCCGTGGGTTTGACTTGGGGTTTGACCCTATCTTTGACCAAGGGCTTAAGCACTAGTGATGTTGACTTGATTAAGTGGATGATTAGCACTAATTAACCCTTGATTAAAAACACGGGGTGTTACAACCATTTGCCGTGAACCAACTGTTATAGCCAGGAGGGTCCGGTGTCCGAAACGAGAGTCCCTAACCGAGAGATTGTTCTCAACTCTGCCCACTATCAGCAGGATCCTTTCCATCTTCATCTCATCCTAAGAGTTGTATCCTTGGACCGTTCTCCTAGGGTAGAAGGCAGTACACACCGTTCCTTGGATTCGACACCCTTGGGAATACTCCAGAGGTGAAGTGCTACAGCGGTATTTCCGTGCACTTGCGGATTCATTCATACCCGTCGATATACCCAGGTGGATCTTACACTCACGCTAGGTGCGCAACTAATGGTGAGGTTAAGAAATACCAACAGAGGGGGGCGGTTGAATCGGCTACTCCAGGACATCAGCCCCGGCTTCACTAAACATCGGTTTTCATTCATGAAAATTTCTTCTCTGAACGTTATAACTAGATGCTTGTTGAGCCAGAGTATTAGCCTTTGGATTCTCCTCTCGTGGTACATGATAAATCACAAATTCATCCATACAAGATATGATGTCTAAACATTTATCAAGATAAGCATGTAAAGAACCATTTAGACATTGGCATACCTTGGATACTTGTTATACCACCAGCAAAGAATCACCATAAGCTTCCACATGTTTTACTCCCATGTCATGTAGCAAACAAAATAAGAGAGCTTCATACTCGATTTGATTATCAGTGCATTTAAGATCCAATCGGTTAAGTGCTTCAAAAATAGCTCCATTAGGTGAAATAATAATTATTCCAACACCACAACCACTTCTACAAACCGATCCATTAAAATGCAACTTCCATGAGGTAAAAGTTACATAACCGACATCTAAATCAAGTTGCTTGTCAATTCTATGTTCAACAATAAAGTCGGCCACAATTTGACCTCTCATTGATTTTATTGGTTCACAATGCAAATCATATTTAACAAGAGCATAAGCCCATTTGCTGACTCTACCACTTAGAATAGGTTTTTGCAACATATATTTAATTATGTCGGTTTGACATGCAACATAACAAGTACTACATAATAAATCATGCCACAACTCGGTACAAGCATAATATAAAGATAAACATGGATTTTCAATGAAAGTATACCATTTTTCGACGTCCAACAATCTTCTACTCTCATAAGCAACAATATACTCCTTGCCATCGGTCTCTTGAGTCAAAACAGCCCCAATCACACTTTGCTCCGCCGCAACATAAAGCCGGAATGGAACACCACTATTAGGTGCTTGAAGAACAGGCGGCGAAGTCAAATAATTTTTAATCTCATCAAAAGCCTCTTGTTGTTTTGCCCCCCATGTGAACTCAGCTCCACTTTTCAACCGAAGTAAAGGAGTAAAAGCATCAACCTTCCCAAACAAGTTACAAATGAATTGCCTCAAGTAATTGACCTTGCACAAGAATCTCTGCAACTCTTTTTTACAAGTAGGAGCTTGAACCTTTTCAATTGACTCAATGAGGACCGGAGCATCCGAGAACCGGTGGATGGTCGCTCCTGGCTGTGATGAGTGATTGACAACGTGGTGTGGACTGACTCTTGGCCGAGTATTGCAGGTGCAGGTTGCGGCTTGATTCGTGTTGGTGCAGGTGAAGAGCGGGTGCGAAAGGTCTTAGCCTTGCAGGGCCTCCGAGTAGTGGAGAGACAAGAATGCTCGGCTCGATGGACCCGGTGGCCGAACGGGATCAAGTGCGGGCCGCATGGTGGCAAGAAAAGCAAGACGAAGTCGTCGATCGGAATCGGTGCAGGGTAGCGGCTCACGACCGGAGTCTGCACGCGGGGTTTGCGGCGGTTCACCACAAAACCGTCGGGTTACTTGGTTGAGCCTCAAAACCAAGACCGGAGGCTCGGCGGGCGGAGACGTGATCCGGGCGCGCCGAGAAGCTTTGATGCCAGAGGACACGTGGCGGGATCGCAGGGCTTGCGCCGGGAGAACGCGGACTGAGGTAAAGGTGTGGCCGTCCGATGAATAGGAGTGCTACTTGACCATATTGCCCCTGAGGGGTTTGTATCTCATTTTAAGTGCTAGGGGTAGCTTGGTCATTTGCCCAACCCAGAGGGACTCATATATAGCTCTAGGGTTTCTGGGCAAACCATCCATCCGGACTGCTTCTCATTTCCTTGCTCCATAGGTTTAGATTTTCTTCACCGTTTTGTAGAGAATCTGACCTCCGAGTGTATGGAAGCTTTCATGGTTGCATCAATTTCCTTCTTGTGGTTCAGGTGATTTTCGTGTCTTTTTTAGGCTATTTTCGTTGGATTTTCATGCGCGGCTTGTTCCTCTGATTCTGAGGTGTTTGGGTTCGGATTTCTTTGTGGGGATCATGGATAGATGATTTGTGCATCCTTGTGCTTGATCTTGACCCCTCAAACTCCGAATTTGGCCTTGGATTTGAGGATTTCGGGTGGAACCCTAGCTTTTTGGTAGAGTTCGGTTCGTTCGTGATCGTTTCCCGGCGATTTAATTGGTTTGAGGCTTCAAGTTTTTGGGCATAGCATCCCCTAGGGACGCTTCACATCTCCCCCAAATCTTGTCTCAATCCATGCAGTCGTTTGGGAGATCCATGGATGGATAGGTCGAGCTGACCTTGCGTTTTCGAGCTCGGGTTGTTATGTTCGTGAGCGACGGACCGTCCATCGTGTTCTCACGGACCGTCCGCGGGAGCTCCAGTTCGTCCAGTTCGTCGCGTGTTCTTGCTGGTCAGTGATTTGATCTGTAGGGGTTGAGTTCTTTTTTGGATCGTGTTTGTCGGACTGTCCGTCCGTGGGTAACGGACTGTCCGCAAGGAGGACGGACCGTCCACGCAGAGGTCACGGACCGTCCGCAGTCATCGGACCGTCTGTGGTGTCATGCCAGACCGTCCGTATTTTCGAGGTGCAGTACTGGAGGTTCTGTCTGTTAATACGGACCGTCCTCCAGAGGGGCTCGGACCATCGGCCAAGTCCTGACGGACCGTCCGCCATGTCCTGACGGACCGTCCGCGAGGGTCGATCGGACCGTCCGTCCTGGCCAGGCAGATTTGCCTAAGTCCTTTGCTTCTTGAGTTGTGCTTCCGCTTGGGATTTGTTTGGGGCTCGTTCCTAGGGTTGGTAGGTCTGTTGTGACTACGCGACCTTCGCAAGCTCATGTGGGAATCCTTTGTTGTGGATTTGGGGCATAGGCCGAGTTCATCCTTTGTGAAAAATTTTTAATCAGCTCCCATTCACTCCCCCCCTCTCTGGTCGCCTAATCGGTCCTTCAATTGGCATCAAAGCCGGTTACGGATCTTCGTGATTCTAACCAGTCTAAGATTCAAAGATGGCGTACCAGGAATGGGGTTTGGGTCCTCCACACTTTGATGGTAAGAACTACCAGATGTGGCAGAGGCAGATGGCTGCTTTCCTCCGCGGCAAGGGTCAGATCCTTTGGGATGTTACGGTGAACACAGCTTATGTTCATTCGATTAACTTCCTAGCTCCAGGATCGAGGGATATGCACGACGCCAACAACAAGGCAGTCGACTACTTGTTTCATGCTCTGTGTCAATCTGAATTTGATCGGGTTCAGACAGAGGACTTGGCTTGTAGGATTTGGGAGCAGCTGAAGAATGCTCACGCTGGGAATGCACAGGTTCAGGCTTGGTTGTTCGCGACCTACCGGAGAGAGTACGAGAACTTCACTCATCTCCCCGGTGAGTCCATTGACGCCATGTTCCAGCAGTTCACTATGATTGTGAACAACATGAGGGCTAATGTGGCCATGCTCCCGTACGATGATCATGACAGGGCTGTGAAGCTCTTGCATGGTCTGGATCGTACCGTGTGGAGTGAGAAGGTCGAGGCCATTCTTGAGTCAGAGAATTATGAGACCCTCACGGTGGATGACCTGTTTTCCAAGCTCAAGTCGTTCGAGGTGGATTGTGGGGTCGAGCAAGGATCGAGAACCCGACTGACCCTCATAGTCTGGCTCTCGTTTCTGGACCAAGGACTAACACTAACATGTCTTCGAGACAGTTATCTTTGTCTTGTCTTGTGTCCATGCTAGATGAGGAGTTCGACATGCTGGGTGAGGAAGATCTCGCATTGCTGAGCAGGCGATTCGAGCGCTTGTACACGAACCAGAAGAACGCTCGGAGGAGCTCGAGCATGTGCTACCGGTGCGGGAAGCACGTGCACTTTATCGCTGAGTGCCCGGAAGCCATGGAGGTCAAGTCCGAGCACAAGCACCGTCCGAGGACCGACCACAAGCACTGCTTGAGGGATAACCACAAGGGCAAGAACAAGTCCGAGCGGAGGCCGAGGAGGAGTGGTGGTCACAAGAAGAAGGAGCGAGCAATGGTTGTCGGAGCAAGTGACATCGACTCGAGTTCTTGCTACTCTTCATCGAGCTCAAGTGATGAAGAAGAACAGCACAAGGGCAAGCGGTCAAGCAAGAACATCAACGGCTTGTGCTTCGCCGCCCAAGGCTTTTACGACATGGCACACAGCTCTGCAAGAAAGAAGAGCAACAAGGATGACTTAAACTCCGACTCTGAGGATGAGGTAAACAGTTATCCTTCCTTCTTGGTAGTGGAGAATGCTAGGTTGAATGAATTGCTTGACAACCGTGATGATGTGCTTAGAAAGACCAACAAGGAGAAGAGGGTGTATAGGTCTTTGCTTGGAGAGGCTAAGGAGAAGGTGGTTGAGCTAGAGTCTTTGCTTGTTGATGCTAGGGCTCAAATAGATTCTCTGAAGTCTGCTCCTATTGTGACCGATGAACCTGAATGCACTGATTGTTCCACTTTTCTTGGTGATTTGACTGTGCTTAAGGAAAAATATGCCTCCAAGGTTGAGGAACTAGATGTGCTTAGGGTTGAGCTAGATGAGATGAAATCTAGGCCCTCCTTGCTTGGTGCTTGCACTTCTTGTCCTGTTTTGCATGAGAAACTAGATGTGTCGGTTGCTTATGCTAGATCTCTAGAAGCTACTTTGAAAGCTCCTATTCCTACATCATGCTCTACTTGTGAAGTAAATGCTGTGAAAAATTTGGAGCTTGCACACTATGTTGATCGTTTGCAGGATGAGAATGAAGAGTTGAGGAAGATGATGGGTTGGTTGTCTGGTCATGAGCCTCAGCTCAAGATGATGATTGAGGCATACAAGCACTATGATGGGCAAGCACTTGGGCCGGATAAGGTTGGTGAGGGAAGTGGTGAGAATGAGGGGAAGATCGGTGATATCCCAGAACCACCAAAAACCTACCACAAAAATGCCTATGCTCCTAAGCCAAACCCACTTAGGAACCGACTAGACACAACCCCAGCTCCACCTGTGTTTCCTCCACACACCGACAACTTCCAGAAACCCATCAAGTTCAAGAGTGACTTGGGAAATGAGTTCTTTGGGAAGAAGGGAGAGAAACCGAGTGAGGAGAAGCCAGAGCCCAAAACCAAAGCCAAAACCAAAACCCTTCCATTGTGAGCATTGTGGGAGGGATGGGCACCTAGCTGAGTTTTGCTTCAGAAGGAAGCGTGAGGAGAGGCTTGCTAGGGAGATGGCAAACAAGGACAGGTACCGCCCTTCTCGTGGTGTGCCTGAGCCTAGGATGGTGCCTAGGGGCGAGGGTGTGGTGTGTACCATTTACCCTCGGGAGAGGCGTGAGTTTGTGCCTCGAGGTGAGCCACCACATAGAGATGGTGGTAGGCGTGTTGGGTTCGGGCGTGGTGAGTTTGCTGGACATTCCTTCGCTCATGGCCAATACGAGTATGGGGGGGAATGATTGCAGTTTTAGGTCTCAGAGGAGCTACGGGCCACGGTCTCCACCTCGTGGTACGCGTAGTCCTCCAAGGAGACGTGTGAGTGTTCCACCTAGGAGTGATAGGATGGATTTTGCTAACCCCACTTTTGAGCAAATGACACGGCACTGGTTTGATTCATTTTGTACTAACCCCAGTGCTGAGTTGTTTGCTCACTCTCGCTCTCGTTTTTGATTTTCAGGTGGGAGGCTTGGAGGGCTTTTGGTTGATCGACTCCGGTTGCTCTCGACACCTGACCGAAGATCGAAGGTGGTTCTCCAGCCTCACCCCGATGATGACCAAAGAGTACATCACTTCTGGGGACAATGGGAAAGGTAGAGTGCTTTCAGTGGGCACGGTGAAGGTGAGCGAGTTTGTGACTCTTAGGTGTGTTGCTCTTGTCATGTCTTTAGGGTTCAATCTTCTTTCAGTGTCCCAACTTCTTGATGAGGGTTTTGAGGTCTGTTTCAAAATGGGCGCTTCTCGTGTTTTGGATTCTCGAGGTGATCTTGTGTGCACGATCATCCCCGAGGGTCAGATTTTCAGAGCCGATTTTTCTTAGTGTGTCGGCTCTTCTCGTTGTTTGGTTGTTGGTGTTTCGGTGGAGCTTTGGAAATGGCATAGGAGACTAGGTCACTTGAGTTTTGACTTGTTGTCATGCTTGAGTGGGCTAGGTTTGGTCCGAGGATTGCCTAAGTTGAAGTACCAAAAGGATTTGGTATGTGCTTCGTGCAGGCATGGTAAGATGGTTGCCGCCTCTCACCAGCCTCTGACATCCGTTATGACAGAGAGGCCATGCGAGCTGTTCCATATGGACTTGGTTGGTCCAGCTTGTGTGTGCTCAGCGGGTGGGAAATGGTACATCCTTGTGATAGTGGACGACTATTCTTGCTATGCTTGGGTTTTCTTTTTGGCTGACAAGGGAGAGACGTTTGGTTTTGTCTGGGATCTAATCTTGAGGTTGAAGAATGAGAGGAATGGAGATGCTATTCGAGCTATTCATAGCGATAATGGCACTGAATTAAAAAACTCTCGTTTCGAAACCTTTTGTCATGATTTGGGTCTCGAACATCAAGTCTCTTCTCCCTATGTTTCTTGTCAGAATGGTGTGGTTGAGAGGAAAAATCATTCCCTTTGTGAGATGGCTCGGACGATGATCGACGAGCATAGGACTCCGAGGAGATATTAGGCTGAGGCGGTGAATACCGCGTGCCATGTTGAGAACCGGATTTCTCTTCGGGGCTTCTTGAACAAGACGTGCTATGAGCTCATGCACGGGCGACCACCTAGAGTGAGCCATTTCAGGGCTTTTGGTTGTCGGTGCTTTATTCTCAAGAAGGGTAGGCTTGATAAGTTTGAGTCGAGGTCTTCTGATGGGATCTTTTTGGGTTATGCGAGTCATTCTCGAGCATTCCGTGTGCTCAACCTTGATACTAACCTAGTCATGGAAACTTGCGAGGTTACCTTCGACAAGACCCAGCCATGCAGTTTGTCTGTTTTTGAGTGTGCAGGTGACGATGAGATTGGCAAGAAGATCTTTGAGGACGAGGAGGATGATGCTGGAGAGGATGATGGTGATGATGGCGAAGCTCCAGCCGAACATGTACCCTCTACTTCCACTATGACGACAACGGTGCAGGATGACCCATCCCCTACACCGACTATGATCCAGCAAGATCAAGTGGAAGTTGCTGCTGAGGGGGAGGTCATCCCCAGGCGAGAGGCACCAAGGCGCGTTCAAGTTGATCATCGTCCCTCAAGAATCATCAGTGACATCAACGAGCGTACGACACGGTCAAGGTCCAGGAATGTTTCTCACTTTGCTCATTCGGCTTTTGTTGCTACCTTTGAGCCAAAAGACATTGGACATGCCCTCTCTGATCCTAATTGGGTGAACACAATGCATGAGGAGTTAGAAAACTTTGAGAGAAACCAAGTTTGGGAGTTGGTAGAGCCACCACCACATTGCAAACCTATCCGGACAAAATGGGTGTGGAAGAACAAAGAGGGTGAGAATGGTGAGGTGGTGAGAAACAAATCGAGGTTGGTTGCTCAGGGCTATAGTCAGAAGGAGGGGATAGACTATGAGGAGACATTTGCTCCTGTAGCCCGTTTGGAGGCGATTAGGATCCTTATAGCCTTTTCTGTGGCTAAAGGGTTCAAATTGTACCAAATGGATGTGAAGAGTGCCTTTCTGAATGGTTTTTAGAAGAAGAGGTTTATGTGAAGCAACCACTGGGCTTTGAGAGTGCTGAGTTTCCCCACCGAGTGTATAGGCTGAGGAAGGCATTGTATGGGCTAAAACAAGCTCCCCGTGCTTGGTATGGCCATTTGAGGGGGTTCTTGTTCAGCAAGGGGTTTGAGATGGGCAAAGTAGATAAGACTCTTTTTCTCCTCAGGCAGGGCGATGATATCCTAATTGTTCAGGTGTACGTGGATGATATTGTATTTGGCGGCTCATCTCACTCTTTGGTTGCGAGGTTTGCAGAGGACATGAGCAAAGAATTCGAGATGTCAATGATGGGAGAATTGCAGTTCTTTCTCGGGCTTCAGATCAAGCAGGCGAAGGAGGGAACCTTTGTGCATCAAGCCAAGTACACGAAGGACATTCTCAAGAAGTTAAAGATGGACGACTCGAAGCCCCTGTCGGCACCGATGAGTACGACTACAGCGCTGGATGCGGACGAGGATAGAGAGCCCATGGACCAGAAAGAGTACCGGAGCACGATCGGCTCCCTCTTGTACTTGATGGCGATGAGGCCGGACATTCAGTTTTCTGTATGTCTGTGCACTCGTTTTCAAGAGTCACCGAGGACCTCACATTGGCAGGTCATCAAGCGGATCTTCAGGTATCTTCGATACACTTCTGAGCTCAGTCTTTGGATGCCGACTTTGTGGGGTGTCGAGTCGATAGGAAGTCGACTTCGGGGACGTGCCAGTTTTTGGGTTCCTCGCTTGTTTCTTGGTCTTCTCGTAAATAGTCTAGTGTAGCTCAGTCTACCACAAAAGCCGAGTATGTCGCTGCCGCTAGCTATTGCTCCCAGCTACTCTGGATCACATACACGCTGAGTGACTTTGGTGAGGACTGTACCCATGTTCCTCTCATGTGTGATAGCATGAGTGCCATTAGTGTTGCCAAAAATCCCGTGCTCCACTCCAGAACCAAACATATAGAAGTGAGGTACCACTTCCTGAGAGACAATGTTGAGAAGGGACACATAGACCTCATCCATGTACCAACCGAAAAACAGCTCGCCAATATCCTAACAAAGCCTTTGGATCAAGCTACATTTGCTCGGTTGCGAGGGGAGCTTGGAGTGGTTTTTCCCTTTTGAGCTTCGGTTGGGGGTCTAATGTACATATGAATGTTGCATTTTCATTTATGTATCATATCATACTTGCATCTATGTATCATAGACTGCATTTGTATCATATGCCTTAGGAATGTGCTTCTCCTATATACTTTGATCACCATGATATGATGTATATGAGCTTATGACTTTGCTAGTGTTGCTCATGTGATGTATAGCTTTGCTCTTAGTAGTGTTGGGATGTATATGCTTGTGGATGGCTTAATTTTGTGAAAATGATATATATGATCCTCTCTTGTGAGTTGAATGCCTCTCATGTTCAAATTATGCACATATGGCTATTTCTTGCTTAACTTGTGCTTGGAAACCATGTTCTTTTCATTTGGGGTCAAAGACCCATTTGTCATCATGGATGTTTAGCCTACATGCTACCTTGTGGAGAAGCCTAAGCTTCTTTTTGCCGCAAAGGCACTTCATGTACCATGCTTAATTTGAAATCATGAAATTAGTATATGAAATGCTTGTGCTTGAACAATGTGCTTCCATGTCATTTATGCTTTAAATTCCTTATCTTGGGTGCTAAACCATTGCATGATGTTCACGATTGAGAAGTCTCATATTTAGAAGTGACATGACATGAGATAGCTTGTAGGTGCTTGTGATGATCTTGTGATGAGAATTTGTGACTTTGCATGAAGTTTGTGAGTTATATGTTGTTCGTGCTCATTTTGACCATGTTTAGGTTCTATGCTCATGAGAGGGAAATTTGTGTTGAAAAATGTTTTATTTTGATCATGGCCTTGTCACATGCTTATATGTCCCTATCTATCTTGTTGGCGATGCTTGTACTAAATTTGTGGCTATCTTGCTTGTCTATGTCTCATTTTTAGCATGTTGTAGTGCTCTTTGTCTATTTGAGAAGCACATGCTTGCATTTGTAGACTTGATTCATGCATTACCAACAAGGGGGAGGAAAGTACCCAATTCATGCATCCAGGGGGAGTTTTGCATCAAGGGGGAGAAAAATTGAAAAATCAGGAGAAATGCATTTGTTTAGGGGGAGCTTGCACTCATGCATTTGGGAGCTCTTTGTCGCCTGATTTTAGGTGTGCTCTTTTGCTGATGGTGAAGGACCGGATTGGTGACCAGAGAGGGGGGGAGTGAATGGGAGCCGATAAAATTCTTCTTCAAAGAACTCGGCCTATGTCCCAATCGCAACTCCAAGAGTCACACACAAACAAGCGGAAGGAAGCACACACCTCTAGAGAGACCCTAGAACAAAGATTGAAAAGCTTGGACGGAAGATGGAAGCAACCGCGAACAAAACGGAGCAAAACAGGGTCCACTGCGCCCTACCGGATCATCCGTCTCCGAGGTCCGAGACTCACCGGGACACACTACCGGATCATCCAGCCCCTACCGGATCACCCGCCCTCAAGGTCGAATCATCCGAAACAGCCCAGAAAAATCGCCCGCGGGTCAACTCCAAACTTTCGATCGATGGATCTCCCAAACCACTTGGAGCCTTGAGACGAAAGTTTGGGGAGATGAAGAACACCCCAAGGAGAGGACATGCCCCAAAAATTTCGGCCTCTAACTCCCTACAACTTCCAGAATCGCGAATCCTTGCCAAGAACACTATGAAATAGGGTTCATCCAAAAATCAACGAATTGAAGGCCAAATCCGGCGTTTGAGGGGTCAAGATCATCCACAAAGAGGCGCAAGGCACTCACCCATGATCCCCTCATAGAAATCCGGAGAGAAACGCCCTCAAATCGACGAATCGAGCGACGACCGAAAATCCTCCAAAAATACCTCCGAAAATCGCAGAAAAAGAAAAATGGGATGAGCAACAAGAACACTTGAGGAATCACGCCAAACCTTCTATACACACCATGAAAGATTCATACAAGGTCTAGCTTGCCTCCTCAACATCCATCCCTCTCTCAAGATCTCACCTTGAAGCTCTCAAGCTAGTCCTATGGAAAACCTAAGGAAAATAGGAAGAGAAAATAGCAAAAGCAAATGAGCTAGGGTTTTTAAGAGATGGCTGCCATCCTCTCTCCTCTATGTTTATATGGAGGCAACCGAAAGACGAAACTACCCCTATTACATAATACTAGGATACATGCCCCCGAAGGGCACTTTGGGAATTCTCGTCGTAGGACCATCGGACGGATGCCCGGCGACCGCACCTCGCTTAGCCTCGACGCAAGCCTTGCGATCCCGACACGTGTCCTCCGCTTCGAAGTCTCTCGACGCACCCGGATCCCGTCTCCGCCCGTCGAGCCTCCGGTCTTGGTTTTGTGGCTCAACCAAGTAACCCGATGGTTTTGTGGTGAACCGCCGCAAACCCCGCATGCAGACTCCGGTCGTGAGCCGCTACCCTGCACCGGCTCCTGTCCACAACTTCGTCTTGCTTTTCTTGCCACCATGCGGCCCGCACTTGATCCCATTCGGCCACCGGGTCCATCGAGCCGAGCCTACTTGTCTCTCCACTCCTCGGAGGCCCCGCAAGGCTAAGACCTTTCGCGCCCGCTCTTCACCTGCACCAACACAAATCAAGCTGCAACCTGCACCTGCAATACTCGGCCAAGAGTCAGTCCACACCACGTTGTCAATCACTCATCACACCAGGGAGCGACCATCCACCGGTCCTCGGATGCTCCGGTCCTCAATCTCCCCCTTGATGAGTGCATTGACAACACACACATAGTAACCAATTCAGAGAAAAGAGAAAAAGAAAATTAACGAATGAAAAACTCAAACAAGTGATCAAAAGCCAAACAAAAGCCAAAACGAGATCACTTGAGAGAGAAAAATCTCGATCCCCTAAGACAAGGGCAATGGCTCAACACAACCGAGATAAAATGCTCCAAAATTGCCGACTCCTCAAGGTGAGGCAAAAGGGCTTGACACCATCGGCAAAAGAGCACAACTAAAATCAGGTGATAAAGAGCTCCAAAGCACATGAATGCAATCTCCCCCTGAACAAATGCATTTCTTCCAATTTTTCTCCCCTTGATGCAAAACTCCCCCTGGATGCATGAACTTTCTCCCCAAAGCAAGAATTGGGTACTATCTCTCCCCCTTGTTGGTAATGCATGAATCAAGTCTACAAAAGCAAGCATGTGCTTCTCAAATATACAAAGAGCACTACAACATGCTAAAAATGAGACACAGACAAGCAAGATTGCCACAAATTTAGTACAAGCTTTGCCAACAAGATAGATAGGGACATATAAGCATGTTACATAGCCATGATCAAAATGAAGCAATTTTCACAAAAAATTCCCTCTCATGAGCATAGGACCTAAACATGGCCAAAATGAGCACAAACAACATATACCTCACAAACTTCATGCAAGGTCACAAATTCTCATCACAAGATCATCACAAACACCTACAAGCTATCTCATGTCATGTCAGAGCCACCGAGCCATGTGTCCACTTCTAAATATGAGACTTCTCATTGGTGAACATCATGCGACGATTTAGCACCCAAGATAAGGTATTCAAAGCAAATTTGACATGGAAGCATATTTTTCAAGCACAAGCATTTCATATACCAATTTCAAGGTTTACAAATTAAGCATGGTACATGAAGTGCCTTTGCGGCAAAAAGAAGCTTAGGCATCCCCACAAGGTAGCATGTAGGCTAAACATCCATGATGATAAATGGGTCTTTGACCCCAAATGAAAAGAACATGGTTCCCAAGCACAAATTAAGCGAGAAATAGCCATAAGTGCACAATTTGAACATGAGAGGCATTCAACTCACAAGAGAGGATCATATATATCATTTTCACAAAAATGAGCCATCCACAAGCATATACATCCCAAAGCTACCAAGAGCATCGCTATACATCATATGAGCATTACTAGCAAAGTCATAATCTCATATCTAGCATATCATGGTGATCAAAGTATATAGGAGAAGCACATCTCTAAAGCATATGATACAAATGCAGTCTATGATACAAAGATGCAAGCATGATATGATACATAAATGAAAATGCAACATGCATATGTACATCGAACTCCCAACCAAAGCTCAAAAAGGAAAAACACCCAAAGCTCCCCTCGCAAATGAGCAAATGTAGCTTGGTCCAAAGGCTTGGTTTGGACATCGGCGAGCTACTTTTTGGTTGGCACATGGATAAGGTCTATGTTTCCCTTCTCAACATTGTCTCTCAGGAAGTGGTACCTCACCTCTATATGTTTGGTTCTGGAGTGAAGCACGGGGTTTTTGGCAACACTAATGGCACTCGTGCTATCACACATGAGAGGAACATGGGTACACTCCTCACCAAAGTCACTCAGCGTGTATGTGATCCAAAGCAGCTGGGAGCAACAACTGGCGGCAGCGACATACTCGACTTCTGTGGTAGATTGAGCTACTCTAGATTGTTTGCGAGAAGACCAAGAAACCAGCGAGGAACCCAAAAACTGGCACGTCCCCGAAGTCGACTACCTATCGACACGACACCCCGCAAAGTCGGCGTCCAAAAAACCAAGAAGCGAAAGGGAATGTTGGGATAAAAATCTTCCCCGAAGAGGGGCCAACAGTCGAAACGAACTAAGGGAAGGAAAAACACTTACGACATCGAAGAATACGAAACTCGAACTCGACTGGGCGTAATGAAACCCAGCCGCCCTCCAATCGCCTCCATTTCATTAACGTCAGGTCCTTTTTATAGGCCCGTAACAATTACACTTTACAGCATCTACCATTGCTTTTTCACATTGTGCGAAGCATCTTAGGGGTATTTTGGTAACCTCGTAGGGCTCCGTATTCATAGACTTTACAGAAAATCACTTTACACCTCGCTTGTCCACGTGTTTGCTATCGTGGCAGGTTATTCTTCGCTCGCCTCAATGCTCTTCGCGAACTTCTTCTCGATGCTCTTCATTTACCTTCGTGAGCCTCTTCTTGATTGCTACTTGAGACTCCGCCTTTATCGTCCGTCAGGCCTCGCAGAGGTTGTTTCTTCCAAAGTCACGTGCCTCTTCTCTTGACCGCTCTTCTTCACGTTACGTCTTTGCCCAACCTTGATTCGACCTCACGGCAACTCTTTCCTTGTTTCTACGTGTGCAGACCTTGCCCTCTCTGAAGGAAGATCCCAAGCTTCGCTTGGCCTTTTGCTTGCTGGGCCTTGCCTCCGTAGAACGAAAGTCCCAGGCTTCGCTTGGTCTTCGCTCGCCAAGCCCCGATCATTCCCTGAAATAGCCAAGGCAAGAGCCAAAACGCCTCCCGACCTTCTCCAATGAGCCGAAGATACAAGGGGGGGTTAGTTGCGAAATATTTACCCCAACATTCAGCCCCTTGCTAGTGAGGGTTTCAACCGAAGACGAGCCGAACTAGCAAACCTTCTTCGTGACGGGTGGAAATATTTCGCTCCAAAGCGCCTCCCATCTTCGGCTCGTCTTTGGAATTTACTTCTCCTCCGCCCCCCTTTTTTTATTGATTGATTTATTTATTTATTTACTCTTACTGTTTTGCATGTTTATTCGCGAAGCTCCGTGATTTTCGCCACGTCACAACCGTATTCCTAGATTTTCACCATGTTCTTCGCTACAAGATCTCCGAGATTTCCTCCTTTGGCAACCTATATAAAGACCTGTCCCCGCCTGAGGTTGATTTCACCGCGGTAAAATCTTTGCAGATTGACCCTTGCCTTCGTGAGAGCTAAGGGTTCCTTCTCAAACTTCGCTTCCTTCTCTTCGTAAGTGTCTCCTGTTCTCTTCTCTTTTTCCATTCTTTTGCCTTGTTTAGTTTCTTATTTTATTTTTTATGCGTGTAGCTTTCTTCTTCGCTTCCTTGTCTCTTCACATTCATGGCTCCCAAAGCTGATAGAGCGCCTCCCACCTTCGTCTTCGGGCGGAGCAAGGTTTCGGAGGCCCTTCTAGCGGAATTCGTGACCTCCGGCTTCATCAAGGAGAGGAAAGGCCGAGCCCCTGGTCCCGAGACTACTCCTACACCTCGTGCCAAAGAAGTGTTGGTTTTTCGTGATTTATTCACTGTTGGACTTCGTTTTCCACTTGATGGAGCTGTTGTTTCTATTCTTCGGCACTTTGGGATGTATCTTCACCATCTCACTCCTAACGCCGTTCTTCGGCTTAGTGTTTACATGTGGGCCTGCAAGACAATGTCTGTGAGTCATACTGCTGCCAACTTCATCAGAGTGCACACCGTTCATCATCAACCTTTGAAGATTGAACGTCTTGTTGAAGGTGCTTTAGTTCGCGAAGAAGCTCAATTTGCCTCTCTGAACTTCAAGTATCGTGGTGACACCGATGTTCCCGTTGTTGGCTACAAGAATAAGTGGGATGAGAACTGGAACCACTACTGGTTTTATTACACTGTTGATGACGAAGAGCTCCCTCTCGTTTGCACACAGTTTGAGAATCTGCCTAAGGGCGTTGGCACTGCCTACGAAGATGGAGATGTGGATCGTCTTTTTCTCGTTGCTTTCCAGGAGTTAGCGAAGACCTATGCTACTTGTGATCTGGTTGAGGAATAGATAGGTGCGAAGGTGTTCCCTGTTCGCGCTGGTTGGTCTGTCGTTGCCTGGAACAACTTTGCTTCACCCATCAAGATCCCGGAGTTCGCTCGAAGCTTTGGTTTGACGAAGGATGGTGCGTGTCTCTTCTTTCTTCGTTGCTTTTTACTGTACTTAGCCTATCATTTTTTCCTTTTACTTTACTTTTATTTTGCTGATACTTGTTTATATTCTTCTTTGCAGCTATCAACATTGCTGAGATCGAAGCTCGGGCCAATGAAGTTCTTGGTCCTATCTCTTCTATGGAAGATGCTGAGATCCAAGAGTGTCTTGGTGGCACTCGTGACAATTGTCTCTTCTTCTTCTTCGGCATTCATGCTGGTGATCGGGCTGTTACTGTTGGTCACCGCTAGGGCTGGACGAAAAGCTCGAAGCTCGTTAGCTCGCTCGAACTCGCTCGTTAGTGGCTCGGCTCGGCTCGGCTCGTTTAAAATTGTGTAACGAGCCGAGCTCATGCTTTAGCTCGGTCTTATAACGAGCCGAGCTCGAGCTGGCTTGCGAGCTGCTCGCGAGCTTTAATGAGCCAGGGTAGCTAGCACTAGCAGCAGACCAGCAGCCAGCCCGCCACGCCAATAGAAAGGCCCAACTCTAAATTTAGCCCAATAGCCCAACACAAGTTAACCCAGGCCGCTAAGGCAGGCAGCCAGGCACGGAGGCCACCTCTACTCACAGCCGCACGCGCCACACGCAAGTCCACATCGCGCCGTCGCACGTTGCGTTGCGCCGCCTCTCGGCCTCCCGCCGCTCCCGGCCTCCCGTCGCTCCCCTCGTAGCTCGCAGCCACGCAGCCACGCAGGCACGCAGCCACGCAGGCGGCGCAGCAGGCTCGCCTCGACCGCTCGGCGCCTCGTCCTCCGCCATCGCCCGTCCACCTTCAGCCGATGCCCGTCCGCGGTCCGCCCCTGAGCCGGCCCTCCCTCAAGGACTCACCTCTCTCCCAGTCAGTGCCCACGGCCGGTAGCCCTCTTCTCCCGGCCCAAATCACCAATCCTCACTCACCTGCGCCCGTCAGCTCGCCATGGTCGGATGCCGGCCACCGGTACCGCCCAATGGACCGCCCCGAAGCTCTGAATCGAGGATGAAGACGAAGCTCATGAAGCGCGCGAGGAACCCGCCTGCCAAGCGGAGGGCGTTGGTCAACCTGTACGGTACCGGGGGTAGCGGTAGTGGATCTGCTACTGCGCCTGGGGAGTCTTCATTGCCTCCCCCTTCTGCTGCAGGGTCAATATCTGTAGACAAAGACAAGGTTTGTGTCCAAAATCTCGGTCTTTCATTACTTCACGCGAGATTAGATGGTTTTCTACTTTTCTTGATCTGTAGAATGTTGCAGTATATTGCACAACACTAGCAGAGTAGACTATAGAGTAGTGATTTTTTGGATTATGTCTATTTAAAACCAATTGATGAACCTTGTTTTAGGAACCGGAAAATTTGGAGGATGAGCAGGAGGATGAGGCAGAACAGGTAGAGGAAGAGGAAGATGATGACGACAACAGCTTGGACCATGAGGATGAATTATCTGTCAGTGTGCCTTCTGCTGGTGATGGAAATCAGGATGGGGATGGGGTTGGAGAGGAGTCAAAAACTCAAAAGGAAAAGAGAGGAACAAAGAGAGGAAAGCGTGCTGATTGCTGGAAGTATTTCAAGGAGATCACTGTTGCATCCAAGAAGGAGATGGGTAAGACAGTGAAAAAGGCCAAGTGCTTGTTCTGTCATAGAAGCTATGTTTACCATCCAGGAGGTACTACAACGACTCTGAACCGACACCTTAAGGCTTGCACACCATTTTTGAATCAGCTAACCAAGGCTAAAAATGAATTAGCTCAAGGTACACTCAGTTTCTCTCCTGATGGTGGGTCTGTTATTATCAATCCATCAGTTTCTCTCCTGGAGAGTGGACACATAAGCAGCTTGAGAGATGAATGGAGAGGACACTTGAAGCATTTGTGACTGCCTGCGTTACCTCTGTGAAATTTTGAATGGATTATGGTTATGGATGCATGAATGCTTCTCAGCTCACCCTGAGCATGTACTTTTGTAGTTTGCTTGGGTCTTATTGTGATGTACTGATGTCCTAAACTCTAAATTCAGCCTGTAATATGATGTCCCAAACTCTGAACTCTTTGTGAAATGGAACTACTGGAATACTACTATACTAGACTGCTGGTTGGCTTTGGCTATTTCGTTTTATGGTTTGTTGGATTGTAAATATGTTGAATTTTTTGTCATAGCTGTTGTGAATTTTGGAATATTGTCGAGCTGGCTCACGAGCTTAACGAGCTAGCTCGAGCTCGTTAACGGGCCGAGCCGAGTTGGGTTTCTTGCTCGCTAAGATAACGAGCCAAGCCGAGCCAGCTCATTATCCAAACGAGCTAGACCGAGCCGAGCCTTAACGAGCCGAGCCAGGCTCGATAGCCAGCCCTAGTCACCGTGAAGCGCAAGCGAAGCGGGCTGCGAAAAAAGGCGGACAAGGAAGCTCCGAAGCCGCAGCCCCTGCAGCGCACCCGAAGGTTGTTAGGAAACGCCGTGGACGCGGTGGCAATCGTGATGCTCCGAAGCGTCGGAAGAATTCTCATGCTGCGACTGCTGAAGTTGTTTCCTCCATCCGCGAAGAGTCTGACCATTCCAAAAGTGATACTGAGTCGCATCCTCCAGAGATTGCCGTTGGTTCTGGTACAAACATTGAAGCTCCTTCGGCTGACCCACCTGAAGAGATAGTTGATGTTACTTCTCTTTCTCCTAGTGCTGTTGCTGGTGCCACGCTCACTGATCCTCTTGATATTGACTACAGTGATCCTGAGCCTGAGAGTGACGAGGACTTCTCCGCTCGGGCTAGATCTTCGAAGGACAAGACTCCTGTTCCTCCACCTTCAACTGTTGAAACAATAGTGCCTTCGGCTACCAAAGTGGCAGTAAGGTTGTTTCTGCTATTCATCACAAGTCTTTGGCTCGTGTGGAACAGGATGGCTCTTCGTCTGAGACGGAGAGCGATACTAGAAGTGGTGGTGTTTTTGTCAGCAACGAGTCGCCTAGTGTTGTTGCCCGGCGTCTCGGTATAAAGCCTAATGCACGCATCTTCGGCGATTCTATGCACAAGGTGCTCCAATTTTGCAGCGATGATCGCGAGCGTACTTTGCTCTAGGAAGCTGGTGACAGTTTTGGCTTTCCTATTATGGAGGATGAACTTGGCAAAGAAAGTGCCGAAGAAATTTTGTATCACGCTCAAGACCTCAGCATGAAGTCCTTCTTGGCTTGTTGTGCTGCTCTACGTCGATGCCGTGCTGACCTTCAGTCTCGGCAACTTTCAAAAAAGACGTCTGCTACTGCACTAAACATGGAGATTGATGTAGTGAAGGCTCTACAAGCTGAAAAGACTTCCCTCTCATCTTCCCTGGAGTCTGAGAAGAGGAAATGTCTTGAAATTTCTGGCGAAAAAATGAGATATTGAAGAAGAATGCTGAATTGGAACTTCAATTGACTGAACTTCGTCGTTTGGCTTCTACTGCTGAGGACGAGAAAAAGAAGGCTGAAGGGTTGCAGAAGTTGTATGACGCTAAAGTTGCTGAGCTTACTGATCTTCGGCGGTCACATGATAGACTGATTGCGGAACATGAGACTTATTGTGATGAAATTGAGCGTCATGTAGCCCCTCTTTGCAAGAAGGTTCATGATCTCCTCGTGGACTATGGACTCAGCCCTGCTCCCTATGATGTGAAAGAAATGTTCATAGGTCAAGTTTTTGACTGGCTGTCTACTGGCGTTAGTTCTCATGCATCTGCTGGGCATTCTTTTGGAGAGCTTGGTGCTGCAGTTATTACCTGAAGTCTTGCTCACGCCATATACTCTTTATTCAGAACTTTTGGTGACAACGAGCCCAGCATGACAAAATGTGATCTTCGACAACTTCATGAACCGAACTTTGCTTGGCCAACCGAAGCATCAGTTGAGAAGATCCCTGTGCTGCTCAAGAATATAGCTAAGAACTTTATGCAAACCTTCTTCAAGAAGTTTAGCTTTGGGTTAACTATTGCCGAAGGTCGGCGTGTGCTCCGCAAGGTTCCTATTACTTTATCTTGCCTTGATCTTCTTTTACTTCGTCAACCTCTCTCTTTCTTATCTTTATACTTTTCCTTATCTATTTCAGCCTGGTTCTGTGCCCACGCCTTCGCCACCTGCTGCATCTTTTGGAGGTGGGGGTGATCCTTCTTCGGCTGCGGTGTCTTCAGCTGCGCCATCTACTCAGGCTGCTTCTCCGCATGAAGTTCGGACAACAGACGTCACTTCGGGAGCCCCAGAGGTGTGAGGGAGTGCGTAGTCTTAGTGGTTTGGGCACTTGGGGTATTTTGTGAACAATTCGTCTGAAACATTTGCAACTCTGCGCAGGTGCCGGAGGTGTATCCTGCGCAGGTTGCCGAAGATGTTTGTCCTGTAACTATTAACTTTGGTGATTATTTTATGTCTGGCTCTATTTGGCGCAAGTTTAACTCTAAATTTCTCGACGTGCCTTTCGATGTGTTTATGTCACGTACGATTGAAAAATACGAGAAGAAGAATCTTGACGCAAAACATGTCTTCGAACATGCTCGCAACTGTATCTGTCACGATGGTACCCATCATCGCCGAATTCAAGGATCTGACCCATCTTCTGTTGTTCCTGCCTGCGAAGACACAAATTCATCTTCGAGCCCCATTATTCTCCCGAAGATTGAAGTTATTGATCTCACCGAAGAGGCGGAATATGAGTATATGTACAAGCGCCCCCGCTGATATGTACTGCGATGTGTCTGTCTTTACCGCGTGTGTTGCTATGCTTGTAATCGTTTGAAATATGTTGTTGTACCGAAATGCTGTGCCTGTAATCTATTTTTTCTACCAGGATGTATGCCCTAACTTTTTGTACTCACGTTTGTGCGAAGATGCTATTTTCGTCTTCTTGTTTTCATTCTCATTTGACCTTTGCTGTTTATCTTTCGAAGATTGAAACATGGGAACTGCGCTCGAAAAGCGCCTCCCCCTAGTTTCCTGTTTTAATCTTCGCAGCTCGTTTACTTTCGATCATGCGCTGTATCGCTTACAAGACAAAAACAAGTTATGCACATAAAATAGTTATTCTATCTTGCATAAGAATTTCAACTACGCGAAGTGGTGTGATAGCTCAACTTCAAATATTCTCCTAGAGATATGACCTCGAGGTGGCTCGTCAGCCCTGCCTTGCAATTTGCTTCACGCATTCACCGCCAAAGGCTTCTTCACTTGTGATAAAGCGGATGATTTTGCGACCACGCCGTTTAACGGGTCGACTTATCCCTGCAGCATTTTACTGAGGGGCTTCGCACATTGACCACCGAAGACTTTTTGTTCGCGGAAAGTAGGCCTTTAAGCGAGTCATGTGAGGACCTGTGTGGTTCGAGGACCGGTGGATGGTCGCTTCCTGGTGTGATGAGGGATTGACAACGTAGTGTGGACTGATTCTTGGCTAAGTATTGCAGGTGCAGGTTGCGGCTTGACTAGTGCTGGTGTAGGTGAAGAGCAAGTGCGAAAGGTCATTGCCGGGTAGGCCTCCAGGTGTGGAGAAGACAAGTAGGCTTGGCTTGAGGAACCCGGTGGCCAGTGGGGTCAAGTGCGGTCCGCATGGTGGCAAGAACAACAAGATGAAGTCGTGGACGGTTTCTTGGTTGAGCCTCAAAACCAAGGTCGAGCCGGGACTACGTGGGAGCCGAGTCATGAGTGGTGATTGGCGGAGGCTACACTGAGTTCGCGGGGTTTCCGATGGTTCACCAGAAAACCACTGGGTTCCTTGGTTGATCCACAAAGCCAAGATCCCGTTTTTCCTTTTGGTGATTTTCGGAGCCATTTCTTGGCGATTTTCTTGTGGCGGTTTTGAGACCTTTCTCTTTGGGATTTGGTGGGGGATGTATGCATGAACCCTTCGTGGTTCTTTTCCCTTTGATTCCCCTCCCAAATCCGTGAGTAAAGGGGCTCAATTTTGGGGTTTTCGTTGTCCTAGGGTTTGTGGTGTTCTTGGCGGAAATCCTTCGATTCCTCTTGATTCAACGAGTTTTGGTGGACCAAATCGTAGCTATGGGATGCCCATGAGGTACTCCTAGTATCCCAAAAGTCTTGTGCCAATCCGTGGAGCGAATCGGGAGATCGGGAAGTGGATTTGGGGGAGTTGACCCGCGGCTCACTGTTCATCCCGAGCTGCCCAGGCGCGACCGGTCTGACCGGTGCTCTTGACCGGTCTGACTGGTGCAAGCCCTTTGTGGGATTTGCCTCGGGTGAACGTCTTGGTGTGTTCCCTGTTGTCGTGTGTTGCTACTTGTCAGTTCTTGGCAGGTTTCGAGGAGTTTGGCTAGGCTTTGTGTAGGGTTTTCTTCCCTTGCAGGTTGTGTTTTCTGAGGTGGTTTTGTTCCAGGCCCTAGAGGAGTCACTGAGGCTACCTGGAACGCTTTCAGTGCGGCTGCTGTAGCCACCGGCCTGACCGGCTCTATCCACCGGTCTGACCGGCGCAGGCCATCGGTCTGACCGGTGTAGCATAGGCAGCAAGCCGTGCAGGTTTCCGCTGTGCGTTTGGTGTGTTTTGGTCCGGAAGGTTATGAGTTGGTTCCTAGGACCAGTAGCACTCCAGTGGCTACGTGGTCTTGGCCAACTTGGGCAGTTGAGTCGGAGACGTGTTTGGTTGCCACGTTCATCTTGTTGGAGTAGCCATCTCCTTCGAGAAAATTTTTTATCGGCTCCCATTCACTCCCCCCCCCCTCTCTGGTCGCCAGTTCGGTCCTTCAATTGGTATCAGAGTGGGTTCGAGTCTTTCGAGGCTCTAACCAGTCTAAGATCCAAAGATGGCATACCAGGAACGGGGATCGGGTCCTCCGCACTTCGATGGGAAGAACTACCAGATGTGGCAGAGACGGATGGCTGTGTTCCTTCGTGGCAAGGGACAGATCCTGTGGGACGTTACGGTGAACACAGCTTATGTTCATCCAATTAACTTCCTTGCTCTAGGATCGAGGGATATGTTCGATGCCAACAACAAGGCGGTTGACTACTTGTTTCGTGCTCTGTGTCAATCCGGATTCGATCGGGTTCAGACAGAGGACCTAGCTTGTAGGATTTGGCAGGAGCTGAAGAATGCTCACGCTGGAAATGCTAAAGTTTAGGCACGGTTGTATGCCACTTACTGGAGAGAGTACGAGAACTTCACTCATCTCCCCGATGAGTCAATTGATGCCTTGTTCCAGCGGTTCACGGTGGTTGTGAACAACATAAGGGCCAATGTGGACGTCCTCCCGTACGATGACCATGAGAGAGCCGTGAAGCTCTTGCACACGCTGGATCGTACCGTGTGGGACGGAAAGGTCGAGGCCATTCTTGAGTCAGAGAAGTATACCACTCTGATGGTGAACGAGCTGTTCTCTAAGCTCAAATCAGCTGAGGTTGATCGTGGTATGACAGCCCGTCTTGAGAGCCCGACTGACTCCCATAGTCTTGCTCTCGTCGGTGGCTCAGGTGCTAAGACTAACGCTAACCCATCCTCCAGGATGTACTCTTTGTCCTCTTTGATGTCTTTGCCAGACGAGGAGTTTGATGTACTTGGAGAGGACGAGTTGGCGTTGCTGACATGGAGATTCGAGAGGATGCATGAGAACCGGGTGAACTCAAGAAGGAACTCGAGGATGTGCTTCAAGTGTGGCAAGACCGGACACTTTTTCGCCGAGTGTCCGAAGGTGAACAACCACGACAAGCACAAGTCCAAGGACAAAGGAAGAAGATCCAAGAAGAAGGAGCATGAACATGGGAGGATGACACGAACCCAAGAGAAGATCAAGAGATCGAGCGACATCGACTCTGGCTTTGAGGACGTGTCATCAAGCTCGAGTGAAGAAGAAGAAGAGGACAGCAAGAGGAAAGACAAGAAGAAGAAGAAGGACTTTGGCAAGTACTTGAACGGCCTTTCCTGTACCGCAAGCAAGACTTCGCGAAGCTACAACAAGAAGTATGGTCTTTGCGGCATGGCACACAGCTCCGGCAGCAAGAGAAGCCAGAAGAACGCCTCGGACTCAGATTCTGACTCCGAGGATGAGGTATGTGATGAGCTCTCTTCTTTGCGCAAAGGAGAATGAGGAGTTGGTTGACTTGCTTGATAATCGCGATCACATGCTTAGAGAGGCTAAGAAGCTTAGGAAGGAGCTTAGAGCTTTGCTTGAAGATGCTAGGACTAGAGTGGCTGAGTTAGAAACACAGGTTCTTGATGGCAAGCTTGAGATAGATTCGCTTAAGGCTAGTCCTGTTGTTTCTGATGAGGCTGATTGTGCTGATTGCTCTGAGTTCCTAGCGGATCAAACTGCTCTTAGGGAAAAGCATGCCTCCAAGTGTGAGGAACTAGATGTGCTTAGGTTTGAGTTGGCTGAGCTGCAATCTAGACCCACTTTACTTGGTGCATGTACTTCTTGCCCTGGTTTGCATGAAAAAATTGCCGAGCTTCGTTCTCGCATTGTTTCACTTGAGGCTGATTTGAAAGTGCCTATTCCTACTTCCTGTTCTACCTGTGAATTGCATGCTATGAAGAATTTGGATCTTGCAAAATGTGTTGATCGCTTGCAAGATGAGAATGATAAGTTGCGTGAAGTGCTGAGTTGGTTGTCTAGTCAGGAACCTCAGCTTGGTATGATGATTGCCGGTTATAAGCGCTTTGATGGTTGGGCTTTGGGATCTGATAAGTTCGGTGAGAGTAGTGGTGAGAGAGAAGGGAAATTTGGGAATATTCCAGTTCCACCACAACCCACACCCAAAGACAAGTTGGCATCCAAGCCAAACCAGTTGCTTAAGCCGAGTGAAAAGCCTAGTGAGAAACCAAGTGGGAAGCCTAGTGAGAAGCCTTGTGCAGAGCCTCATCCCAAGCCTAAGCCAAAACCAATCCGTTTCCATTGTGAGTTTTGTGGAAAGGATGGTCATAAGAGAGAGTTTTGCTATAAGAGAAAGAGAGAGGCGAGGATGGCTAAGGAGTGGGCGAACAAGGACAGGTACCACCCTTCTCATGGTGTGCCTGAGCCTCGTATGCCACTACCTAGGGGAAAGGGCTTTGTGCATACGGTTCCAGCATGGAGAGATAGGAGAGCTTCAGGTGGAGGCAAGTTTGCTGGCCGAGGACCATCGACCAGACCAGTCAGGGTGACCGGTCAGACCAGTGCTAGGCAGAGTGCTGGACAGTTTGGTTTCCGGGGCCGTGATGTCGGTGTTTTAACCCGAAAACCTACCAAGGGGAGTACCTGAGGTAGACGTTTGTGGCCTCACCGAGATCGGGAACTTGAAGGAGAGACACGTGGCACACAATTTAGACAGGTTCGGGCCGCGAGGTGCGTAATACCCTACGTCCTGTATGCTGCGTAGCTCTGGATTGATTGGGTGTGTTTACAAGATGATGCGGATGCGAGATAGGGGTCCCTGCCTCACCTTATATAGTCCGGGAGGCAGGGTTACAAGTCGGTTTGATAGGAGAGTTCTAGTCGTGTACGGCTAGGAGTACTCTACATGGATCCGGACATGTCTAGCTTCCTAACCGAGTACTAGTCCTCCGGATGCCTTGCGCTTCACGCCATCTGGTGCCGTGTAGCCCAAGTCGGGTAGTCCCAGGGGCCCACTAAGTAGTCGGTCCTGGTACCCACCGGAGTAGTGGGCCCAGGGATGTCCATATGACAAGCCCCCGAGTACTTTGTAGTCAAGTAGGATGTCTTCGAGTAGTCTTGACGGCCTTGGCGAGTAGTCCTTGAGCGCCCCCGAGTTCCACAAGCCGAAAGTCCTCAAGAATGCTTGAATCATCCCGAGGCTGGAAGGTACTCCAGCTGATCCTCGAGTAGTCTTGAAGTCTTCTCGAGTAGTCCCCAAGCGTCCCCGAGTGCTTCAATTGAAGGTCTTCAATAGTACTCGCGTTGTCTTGACGAGAAACCATATGGAAAATGCGATTCGGAGAATCGCATTCCATATGGAATGTAGCCCCCAAGCCTTAGGTCGAATCGCAGATTCAAGCTAAGGGTCAATCTGAAGTTTTGCCAATCTAATCCCGAAAAATCCGGAGAAAAACCCGAAGGACACGTGGCACGGAGCCCCCGAGCCTTGAGTCGAGTACTTTCTCTCGAATTGAAGGATCATCTTGACTGTAGAATGTGTCCTGAGTGGGATCTTGATCTGGTGTAGCCCACTGAGTCCGTCAGATGTAGTCGAGCCCTCGAGACTGAGAGCATCGAGTACTGGAATATGAACGGTCGGTCTGCCGCCGCTGAGTCACCCGCCTGGCGCTTATCCGCCCGCTCAGAACATAACCGACAGGTGGCTTATAAATAACCGGTGAACCCCTTAGTGTTTTTTCACTCCCAGCGGTTGCATACCTCACAGATTAGATCTGAGTGACTGCTCCCCCTGCTCCTCTGCTGCCGCCGCCGCCGCAAGGTAGATTAGATCTACATTTGCCCGCCGCCGTAGTCCGCCCTCCTCCGCAGTCCCCGAGCAGATGCGAGTGAAGACTCCCATGACTTGGAGGATGAAGGCGTCCCCAGCGAAGAGCTTGAAGACCGGCGGGTCGAAGAAAAGGAGTCGAGATGAGGCCGGAGATGCCGGCCAGTCATCATCATCGCCGTCCCCCTCCCCTCGCCCCAATCCGGCGAAAGAGTGGAAGAAGGCGAAGCTGAAGACGGAGGACCTCCTCGCCCTGGTCAACAACGGTTTCCTTCGCGAGAAGGAAATGGATCTGTGGCGCACCGCCACTAGCGACCCATACCCGATGGAGAAGAACCCGGATGAGATTCCAATGTTCGCGCGGTTCATGGAGCCTGGACTCACGCTGCCGGCCAGCGACTTCTTCAAGGGGATGCTCAGGTACTATGGCATCGAGTACCTCAACCTCAACCCCAATGGAATCTTCCACGTCTCCATCTTCATTAACTTCTGCGAGGCCTTTGTGGGGATCAAGCCCCAGTGGATCTTGTTCTGGAAGTTCTTCCGGGTGAAGCCGCAGCCGAGTACAGACGACCCGCGAGTAGTCAGAAGCGCCGGAATACAGATGTGGGAAGACGCTGCCGGGCAATACGTGCCATACAAGCTGATCGACTCCAACCAAGACTGGAAGGCGAAGTGGTTCTATATCAGCAACCACCACCCCGAGCTGCCGAAGCCCAGCGGACGGCAACCCAAGCATGCGCCATGGTGGAACACGGAGCCCACCATGCAGGAAGGTCTTCAGCTACCTCTATTGCTGAAGAAGATTAAGGCCTTGAGGGAGGCCGGGCTGAGGGCCGAGCACGTGGCCTTTAGCTTCATGAAGAGAAGGGTGCAGCCGCTGATGGCGCGGGACACCCTCGGCTACCAGTACACTGGGGACGAAGATAGTTCCCGGATGCCCGGCGAGGAAATTGATGATGATGTCATAATCGAGAGACTGGGCAGGATCTTCAAGGTTATGCCCCCGTACACGCCATGCCCGGTGCCAGAGTACTCCGCGGCACGGCCGTCAAATTAGGTCAGAAGTCGTGGCTAGAGCCCCCGAGTACTGATTTGCCTGGTGTAGTCATTCTTATGCGAACTTGGTGTTGTAGGATGATGTGAAGAAGTACATCTCCACCCCACCCTCCCCCCGCGGCTTGAGGAACAAACACAGGGGAAGACGGAGTCCAAGGCGAAAGAGCGCCGACAAGTCGGTGAAGGCGATGACGCCGTCCTGATCGAGGACACCTCTGACGACGAGGACGAAGAGACATTGCAGTAACCCTTCCAGCTTCGCTCCAGATTTAGCCGAGCTGGAATGCCACAAGTGCCCGTAGTCGAGAAGCCGCCCAGCCTGGAGGCGAGCTTATCGGCGCCACCAAGGAAGCGTCGCAACGTGGCGCGCAAGCGTGCCGCGAAGAAGTTGAAGGTGTCACCAGCCACCAGACAAGAGGTGAGTATCGCGACTACAGTAGTCGAGTACTGACGATGAGAAGTCTCTTACTTGACTGCATGACTTGTATTTTTTGCAGGACATCCCCTCCGCTGATCCTGTTGATCAAGACGAGGGAGATGTTTGGGAGACCGTGGGGGCGGCGGCTGAGAGAAGCACTAGCCCACCTCCGGCTACTGAAGACATTGTGCCAGAAGAGGCACACGAGCAAACTGATGCTGTGGAGCCGCAGCCGTCAGTTGAAGAAGTACAGGCCCCTCCTCCAGCTGCGACCATGGCCGTTGAGCAGCCGGAGGAGAGAGTAGAGGAGCCTGCAGTCGAGGCAGGGTCCGCCAGTGAGCCTGGCATTGTAGATATCGCTAGGCTGCTGGGTGCTCCGACCGTCACTGTGGTGCGGTCAACTCTGTAAGTTTCCAGAACTCTTGAGTAGTTTTGTAGCCGTCAAACTCGTGTTGCTGATTGAAAACTTCATGATGTAGGAAATCCACGGACTTGTCGTGGGATGGGGAGGCCAGCACTCAAGCCGATGGTGAGGACCGCTCGGCGGAAGTGCGAGAGCCTACACCGCCACCACAAGCTGATCCCGCAACAGAACCGAGGATTGAAGAAGCTGCCCTGGTGGAAGGTACGGGTCCTGTCACCAAGAGTAGTTATTGTGGAGAGTAGTCGTAGCCACCGTTGACTGTTGAATTAACTCTGACAGGGGCACAAGCCGAGGGATCCACGATTCCTGAGGTAGTAGCCATGGAGACGGCTACTGTTGTGGCGACAGCTACTGAGCCGGTTGCAGAATCAGCGGCAGCGGTAGCCCCCGAGCCAAGTGCAGAAGCGCGAGTGGAACCACAGCCTGAGGCAAGTACTGAAGTCGTCGTCCGTGAGGCGATGATAGAAGATGCTACGTCGCTTCGCTCGGCGCCCATGCCAGAGACTAGATCCTCGAGCCGTGGGGGTCTTGAGTTGTTGGACGATGATCTCATTGATCCGGCCTTTGTGTCTCTGAGCATGGAGTCGTGGCGGCGTACAGAAAACCGGATCAAGGTATGCTGCGAGTACCCTGACTTTGTTTTGTCTTATGGAATACTAAGTACTGATTGACCCTTGTGTATTGCGCAGGGCCTAGTGGAGAGATCCCGCCAGAAGACCGATCTTCTGAAGGGATATGGTGACACGGTCCTTCGCGCCGAAGCCTTGGAGAAGGAGCTGGACAAGTCGAAGAAGCATTCAGCGCTGCTCCAGTCCAAACTTGACGGCGCCTTCGCCCAGTACCACAATGAAGTTCAGGAGATGCAGGCGAAGAGGGATGAGCTGATAAAGAAGAACAAGACTCTGCGGCAGAAGAACAAAGGTATGCCATCTGTCGTGGCCGCCGAGTACTTTTTGTAATACTTGTGAGTAGTCTGACACTGTGACGAGTTGTCTGCAGATCTTGAGGCAAAGGTTGACCAACTGAAGGCATCTGAAACGGACCTCAAGAACATCGTGTACCGTGAGACCGACAAGAGAGAGGTACTTGAGTATGAGTACGCTCAATTGCGCCATGAGTGTATCAAGCACATGGAGCTTCGTGAAGCCTCAGATCGTGACCTTGTAAACTATTATAAATCTCTGCAGAAGCTCAATGAAGACTGCGAGAAGCTTCGAGGTCAGCTGAAGGAACTTGAGGAAGCCGCGCTGCCCATAGCGAGACTGTTGGTACCACATCTGGGCGGGCCCAAGATAGCTCCTCTGGTAGACAGGCTGAAGGAAGCCCCCGGGCGCCTGGGGACGTATGTCAAGCACTTGGTGAAGTCGATACCGAATCAAGTGCTTGCTTACATGAAGTCGTACTTCCCAAAGGTGCCAGTGGATGTGGTGGCCCGTGGTCTTGCAGTGAACTGCAGCGACGAGCAGTACAAGACTCTTCTGGAGGAGATGGCGCCCATCGCAGAACATGTCGCCGACAAGCTGAACCTCCAGTAGATGCACCTGCATAGGTAGCTTAGAGTAGTTGATGTAGGACAAACAAATTAGTTAGAAACTTGTTTGAAATATCAATGGGATTTGTCCACTGCTTGTATTGTAATGAGTACTCGTTACCGCCACTTGCAGCGAAGTGTGCAGAGTATCAAGCCATGAGAGAAGTGGTGAGTAGTAGTGCTAAGTAGGATCTGCCTAGTTAGAAGGCACAGTAAACAAGTTGAGTAGAACCAAACTTTATTACTGATGAATGAGTACACCTGGGTGGCCAGGGCCGTTACAAATGAGTAGTCGCCAGGACCCGTAGGCCGCCTACGGCTAAGTGATTGCTAGGGCCCTTGGGCCGCTTACAGCTGGAGATCTGTTAGTAGCCGTATAGGCTCGATCTGGAGAGTACATGGTCCATAGACCGCCGCCAAAGTCCTTTGTGCTATGTGCGGCCAAGGATCCGTTAGTAGCAGTTGATGCTGGATCCTGGATAGAAGTAGTCCATAGACTAGTGCTAGGACCTAGAGGCCGCTTACAGCGAAGAGTCCGTTAGTAACCGTATAGGCTGGACTCGCAGGTGAGTAGTCGAGCGACTACGCGTAGAAGCGACACAGCTGGTCGACATTCCACGAGTTGCTGATGTCGTCGCCTTCGAGAGTCTGAAGAAGATAGGAGCCTGGTCCGGTCACTTTGGAGATTGAAAAAGGACCTTCCCAGGGCGAGCTGAGCTTGTGTAGTCCATCCGTGTTCTGGATGCGACGGAGGACTAGGTCGCCGACGCTGAAGGAGCGTTCCTTGACGTTGCGATCATGATAGCGTCGGATACCCTCTAGGTACCTTGCTGACTGGACGAGGGCAGCGCAGCGAGCTTCTTCGAGGCTGTCGATATCAACCCGTCGACTGTCTTTTGAGATGCCTTCGTCGTATTGTTCTACTGTCGGGGATTCCCAAATCACGTCAGCAGGTAGAATAGCTTCGGAGCCGTACACCAGGAAGTAGGGCGTCTGTCCTGTTGGCTTAGTAGGTTGAGTACGAAGTCCCCACAGTGCATTGGCTAGTTCCTTGATCCACTTGCCTCCCTTGGTGTTAGCTGCATCGTGCAATCGCTTCTTGAGGGTGTCGAGTACCATCCCGTTGGCGCGTTCCACCTGGCCGTTAGCACGCTGGTGAGCGACTGAGACATATCGGACGTCGATCCCGCTGTTCTCGCAATACTCCCAGAACTGATGGTTGTTGAAGTTAGAACCCAAGTCTATGATAATGCGATGGGGTAACCCTTAGCGATGCACGAGTTCGTCCAAGAAGTCGAGTACTCTGTCGGCCTTTGGGCAAGTAACCGACTTGACTTCGATCCACTTAGTGAACTTGTCGATGGCCACCAAGACTCTGTTGAATCCTCCTGGCGCAGTTGGTAGAGGCCCAATCATGTCGAGCCCCCAGCAGGCAAAGGGCCAGGTTGGTGGTATGGTGACTAGCTTGTAGGCCGGGACGTGTTGCTGCTTGGTGAAGAATTGGCACCCTTAGCACCTTCTGACGAGTTCTTCAGCGTCGGCCAGGGCTGTAGGCCAATAGAAAGCTCGTCGAAAGGCTTTGCTCACTAGCGTGCGAGAGGACGCGTGGTTACCGCAGATGCCTTTGTGGATTTCCTCCAAGATGTCCTTGCCTTCTTCCCGAGGTATGCACTTCATGAGTACTCCAGAAGTGGCACCTCACCTGTAGAGCTTATCTCTGACTAGTACGTAAGTCTTGGCTCGGCGAACGAGTTGTTCGGCCTTGTTCTTGTCGGAGGGAACTTTCTGCTCGCGGATGTAGTCGATGAAGGGTTGTCTCCAGTCCATGTCGATCATCATGACCTCCTGACCGGGCTGTGGTGGCCCAGGGTCAGTGGTCGTAGGCGCCGGCTCCGGGATGGATGGCGCGTGAAGCTCGTG
Organism: Cenchrus fungigraminus; assembly: GCA_036936925.1. NCBI lineage: Eukaryota > Viridiplantae > Streptophyta > Magnoliopsida > Poales > Poaceae > Cenchrus > Cenchrus fungigraminus. The sequence goes on along the minus strand of CM072776.1, from coordinate 19,497,854 downwards.
GACGAAGACTCTGACGGGTACTTGAGCGCGAGTAGAACCAAGCTTCGACAAGACGTCCGCTGCAACGTTGTTGTCGCGGACGATGTGGTGGAACTCGAGACCATAGAACTTGTTCTCGAGCTTGCGAACATCCAGACAGTAGGCGTCCATGTTCTCCTTGTTGCGATCCCAAGACTTGTTGACTTGATTGATGACCACTGCGGAGTCGCCGTAGACTAGTAGTCGCTTGATGCCCAGTGAGATTGCGAGGCGGAGCCCATGCAACAGGGCTTCGTACTCGGCTTCGTTGTTTGAGACCTTCCAGAAGATCTACAGGATGTACTTGAGTTGTTCGCCCTTTGGAGAAATCAGGAGTACCCCTGCACCTGCGCCCTCGAGTTTGAGTGAGCCGTCGAAGTACATCACCCAATGCTCTGGTCGCTCTGTTGGAGTTGGTAGCTGATTCTCCCGCCACTCTGCCATGAAGTCGACTAGTGCCTGGGACTTGATAGCGGTGCGTGGTTTGAAGTCGATGTTGAGGGCGCCAAGTTCGACTGCCCACTTAGATATACTTCCAGTAGCATCTTGGTTATGGAGTATGTCACCGAGCGGGTAGTCGGTGATGACGATGATCGAGTACTCCTGGAAGTAGTGTCGTAGCTTTTCGCGAGGTGATGAGTACTGCGTAGAGTAGCTTCTGGACCGGCTGGTACCGTGCCTTGGACTCTGACAGGACCTCGCTGACGAAGTAGACTGGTCGCTGGACTGGGTGGGCGTGGCCTTCTTCCTGCCGCTCGACGACGATGGCAGTACTGACCACGTGAGTAGTCGCAGCGAGGTAGAGCAGCAGCTACTCCTGTTTGCGAGGAGCTGTGAGGACCGGTGGCTTCGACAAGAAGTCTTTGTGCTGCGTCAGAGCTTGATTAGACTCCTCGGTCCACACGAACTTCTCTTGGTGCTTGAGTAGTTTGAAGAAGGGTAATCCCCGTTCTCCGAGCTTCGAGATGAATCTGTTCAGGGCCGCCATACACCCGGTCAGCTTCTGGACATCCTTGATGTAGGTTGGAGCTTTCATATTGGTGATGGCGGAGATCTTCTCGGGATTGGCTTCGATGCTGCGATGGCTGATAATGAAGCCAAGTAGTTTCCCAGATGGTACGCCGAAGACGCACTTGTTGGAATTGAGCTTCCAGTGGTACTCTCGCACGGATGCGAAAGTCTCTTCAAGATCGGCGATGAGTGTGTCGGAGTTTCTAGTCTTGATGACCACATCATCCACATAGGCTTCGACGTTCTTGTTGAGCTGCTTCTTGAAGCAGGCCTGGATAGCTCGTTGGTAGGAGGCGCCGGTGTTCTTCAACCTGAACGCCATTGTCGTGTAGCAGTAGGCGCCGAACGGGGTGATGAATGCCGTCTTCTCCTGGTCTTCTTCCTTGATAGCGATCTGGTGGTACCCGGAGTAGCAGTTGAGGAAGTAGAACAGGTCGCAGCCCGCCGTGGAATCGATGACTTGATCGATCTGCGGCAACCCGAAAGGGTCCTTGGGGCAGTGCTTGTTGAGGTCGGTGTAGTCGACGCACATCCTCCACTCGTTCGTGTTCTTCTTGCGGATGAGGACGGGATTGGCGAGCCACTCAGGATGGACGACTTCGCGGATGAAGCCGACCGCGAGTAGTTTGGCGAGTTCCTTCTTGATGGCGTCCTGTCGGTCATCAGCGATGCAGCGGAGGTGTTGTCGCTTGGGGGTAGATTTAGGATCGACGTTTAGTGAATGCTCGATCAGCCTCCTGGGCACCCCTGGCATGTCCGCTGGCTTCCACGCGAAGATGTCTTGGTTAGCCCGGAGGAAGCTGATGAGCACGTCTTCCTATTTGGGGTCGAGCCCCGCGCCGATCATGGTAGTCTTGCTGCTGTCGCCGGTCCCGAGGTCGATGGCCTTCACCTGTACTTCCTCTGTTGGCTGAGGCTTGTTTGAGGTGTCGGTCTTCTCAGGTATCTCGAGTTCGGTTGGTGCGAGCTTCTTGGATGCAGTGAAGATTTCCATCATTGCATTGGGTACTTGATTGGTTGCTACGAGTTCCACGGCTTCGGTGTCGCAGTCGTAAGAAATCTTCAAGTCCCCTTGCAGCGTGAGTACTCCAGCAGGACTTGCCATCTTGAGTACCAAGTAGGCGTAGTGAGGGACCGCCATGAATTTGACGATGGCTGGTCTGCCGAGGATGGCATGGTAAGAGGTTTCGAAGTCCGCAACCTCGAACTTGATATACTCGATGCGGTAATTCTCCCTTGTCTCCCCAAAGGTAACTGGCAGAACCACTGAGCCGAGTGGTATAGCCGCGTTGCCTGGGACGATGCTGTAGAAAGGTGACGCGCTCTTAGTGAGCATGTCGGTGATGTCGAGCTTCATCTTCTTGAAGGTCTTGGTGAAGAGGACGTTGAGTCCGCTTCCGCCGTCAATGAGTACTTTGTTGAGTCTGGATCCCGCAACTACTGGTTTCAGGACGAGTGGTAAACACCCTGGCTCAGAGAAGCTTGTCCATTGATCCGCGCGGGAGAAGGTGATGGGTACCTCTGACCACCTTAAAGGTGTCGGCACCACTGGTTAAATGTTCAAGACTTCCCGTAGAGTGAGCTTTTGCGATCATCTGGTGGGTAGTCCGTCGAAGAGGACATTCACCGTCTTGTCAGGTTCTTGGAAGTCGCCGTTGCCTTCGTCGACTTTCTTCTTGCCCTTCTTGTCGTGGGGAGGCCGTGGCTCGGGAACATCCTTGAGTGCTCGCCGGAGTTGGTAGCACTGGTCGGTTGTGTGATTGCCATCCAGATGCCACGGGCACTTCTCTTTAAGCAAGTCTCTGAAGCCGTCGGAGGTCTTTTTGGAGCTGTCCTTCGCGGGGCGCTGTATAGCCGCGACTGTGTTGTCTGGCTTGTGCTTGCGGTTAGGACCCGAGTAGTTATTGTTATTGCGACCCCCTTGATCCTTTTTGTTGTTGTTGCCGCCCGTGTTGTTTTTGCTTTTGTCGCGAATGGAGTTGTACTTGGCGTTCCCTTGTCCTCTTCGTCGGCCCATGAGGTGATCATGTCTTTGAGCTTTGTGATGGAACTTGGGCGACGGCGACTGAAGTCTTTGAAGGTGCGATGGTGGTAGAGACCATCTTGGAAGAGGTCGATGACTTCTTTGTCGGTAACGTCGACTACGGTCGTGCGCTTGTCGAAAAAGCGGCGCATGTACTGGCGGAGAGTCTCGCCTTGCTCCTGCTTGACCACCGCCAGGTCCATGCGAGTACCCGAGCGTCCCATGGCACCCGCGAAGTTGCTGGTGAATTGAGCCTTCAGCTGGTCCCACTTGTCGATCGAGTTCTTGTCGAGCGACTCGAGCCATGTAAGTGGTGCCTGGTCCAGACCGAAGGGGAAGTAGAGGCACTTGGTGTTGTTGTCGCCACCAGCGTTTTCAATGGCCAGGGCATAGCACCTGAGCTATTGAACTGGGTCTTGCTTCGCGTCATACTTGGTGATCCTGAGGGGTTTGAATTTCTCGGGAAGAAGCAGATCGTGAAGTCGTGCAGAATAGGCGGGGAAGCCGTCGCTGTCGCTGATGTCGGTAGTCTTCTTGGCGCGGCGGATCTCATCCATCCTGTGGCGGGCATCGTAGCCGCCACGTGCGTTGCCGGTGGCGTGGCTGTGCGCGTGGCCTCGGCCTCCGCGATCGCCGCCACCGCCGGCTTTTCTGCTGCCGCCATAAGAGGAACTGCCACTACTGCCACCGCCGCCACTGCCGCCGCCGCTTGTGCCACCTTGCGAAGGTACTCCCGCAGAGGCTCTAGAGCGATTGGGAGTTGGCTAGTGCTCGCCACGGACACGGTTGCGTCCGACTTCTGCTGGGGTGCGGCTGGGGCTAGTGACTTCGTGATTGCCGGCTCCGGTAGTCCTGTTGTTGACCCGCATGAAGTAGGCGTCCTCAGCAAGTTTAGCGATGAGTTCACCTGCGCGATGTCCCTGAGCTGTTTGGGCTATCGTGGTGATAGACATGAGGCATTGCTCAGGGGTGGTGTGGACCCGGTTGGCGACTTGGTCCAGAGCCTCATTGAGGTTCCTGATGGGGAGAGATTCCCGGAGCCGCCGGCGTCGATCGGCCCGCTTCCTGCTGCGGTCACGCTGAGCGTTTTTGTCTTCGGTAGTCTCATTTGCCGGTGCATTAGCCGATTCCTCGTCCTCTGAGATGTTGTCGAGGTACCGATCAACTCGGTTTTCTGAGGTTCCAGCGTCCCCGGCTGCCATGAATACTTCACGGTCAGGCGTGCAGAATCCAGAGTCGATAGTCGCCACCTCGGTTGGTGCTTGCTCATCCTCGTTTGGAGCCAGCAGTGTCCCCTCCTGGAAGGGGAGTGTCTCGAGGTAGGCGACGCAGCGTGAGTTGTCGTCCGTCAGGTCTGCCGGCTTGCGGTCGGGCCAGTAGACGAATCTGCCGGCGGGAGTGGATGTAATGACTAAGCCAGTGGCAGGACCTAACAGCGGCTCCTCGGTCGTGTTGAGCTCAGACTCGGGTTCGATCGGTTCTGAACCGAAGTCGAATTCGTAGGAGGAGTCCGAGTTGTAGTCGTGGACGGTGCTGGAGTCTGAGGAGTACTCGGAGACGATCTCCTTGCCGGCCCGACGTGGAACGAGCGCATCCGCGTAGGCTGCAGTTGCATTGCGAAGGCCATACGGGAAGTGCTCGTGGGGGAGGACCGGTCCACACGATGGCTCAGGAGCCGGCTCGCGTGGTTCGATCCAGGGTGACGTCGAGTTCGAGTTGGAGGCGGATCCAAACTCGAAGTCGGCGACTTGGTTGTAGAGCGAAAATTCGTCGAATTTCTCGACGAGTTGACTCGTGATGGCTTCAGGAAGCGTCACGAGTCCGGTCTCCGGGTTCGGGGTCATGGTGAGGTAGCGCTGGAATGATCCAGCGCCGTCAACGGTGCAGACCCAGGAGCCGAAGACGAAGGTGTCGCCGCGGTTGAAGGCGGCGGTTGGCATGATGACGATTGAAGCCGTCGAGTTCGCCATGAGATCTTCGGCGAGATCCCCTACCTGGCGTGCCAGCTGTCGGTGTTTTAACCCGGCAACCTACCAAGGGGAGTACCCGAGGTAGACATTTGTGGCCTCGTCGAGATCGGGAACTCGAAGGAGAGACACGTGGCACACAATTTAGACAGGTTCGGGCCGCGAGGTGCATAATACCCTACATCCTGTATGGATTGATTGGGTGTGTTTACAAGATGATGCGGATGCGAGATAGGGGTCCCTGCCTCGCCTTATATAGTCCGAGAGGCAGGGTTACAAGTTGGTTTGACAGGAGAGTTCTAGTCGTGTACGGCTAGGAGTACTCTACATGGATCCGGACATGTCTAGCTTCTTAACCGAGTACTAGTCCTCCGGATGCCTTGCGCTTCACGCCATCTGGTGCCATGTAGCCCAAGTCGGGTAGTCCCAGAGGCCCACCGAGTAGTCGGTCCTGGTACCCACCTGAGTAGTGGGCCCAGGGATGTGCATACGACACGTGATGCTAGAGGGTTCAGCCCGTTTGGTCGTGGAACAGGTGCTAGGTGCTTTGAGTCTGGTGGTGTTGAGTTTGCTTGACGCTCTCCACCTCGTGATCAATACGAGGTTGGGAGAGGTCGCAGTTTTGAGTCTCAGAGGGGCTACGGACCACGCTTTCCTTTTCGTGGTACTTGTACTCCTCTAGTGAGACGGGAGTGGTTTTCCCATGGTGGTTCCAGGTTTGATAGGTTTGATAGGATGGATCGGAGTTTTGATAGGCGCGGTAGGTTGGATGTTGCTAACCCTACTTTTGAGGAGATGGCTCGGCACTGGTTTGACACCTCTGGGACTAACCCCAGTGTTGAGTCATTTGCTCGCTCTTGCTCTTGGTTTTGAGTTGCAGGAGGGAGGTTCGGAGAACGCTTGGTTGATATTGGGGGTGGTTCTCCAACCTCATAACCCGGTGGTGTCAAAGAGGAACATCACTTTCGGGGATGGTGGACAAGGACGGGTGACTTCTGAGGAAATGATCAAGGTAAGTGAATTTTGTGACCTTCAAGTGTGTGGCCTTGGTCAAGCCACTTGGTTCGTTTTGCTCCTTGCCCTATCTCATGTGTGTAAGGTGAGCTTTGTATGCTCTTTGACCTTAATGCATGAGTTTCGGGGGAGCCTGTGTGCTTAGTGTGCTCTTTGCTCTATCATGCGTACAAAGGGTGAGCGTTGTATGCTCTTTGGCCCTAGTGCATGTGTTTAGAGGGAGCTTGTGAGTTTTGCGCTCCTTTGTTCTTTTGCCGGTGGTGTCGAGCCCTTTTGCCTCCCCTCGAGGAGCCGGTCGTTTGTGAGCTTTGTGTGTGTGGTTGGTTTCATGAGTTGGTGGTGGAGCTCCTTTGTAGCATATGTGTAGCTTTCCTTTGTGCATTTCTTGAATTTGGCATGGCATATGTAACATGATGTATAGGCATCTTTGTATCTTAGGTTGCTTGCATTTTGTATCATATGCATTGAGTAGGAAAAGCTTCTCCTATATACATTGTTCACCATGGTATGATATATATGTCCTTGTGAGCTAGTTTGGTAAGCTATGGTTCGTTTGGCTTAGCTCTTGATGATCTTGATTTATATCCATGGTTGCTTGCTATGCTTTTTGAAAACTGTCACATACATGCTCTCTTGTGAGTAAATGCCTTTATATGATCTTGACATGTTTTAGTGGCTTTGCTATGCTTAATTTGTGGTTGGATAGCTTATTTTGATCATATGGGGCCAAAGGCTCATTTGCCATCATGAATGTTTAGCCCCCATGCTTTATCTTGTGGAGGGGCATAAGTTCCTTTTTGTCGCAAAGACATTTCATGTACCAACTTTAAATCTGAAAATGAAATGTAAATTGCTTGGAAAATGTGCTCCCATGTCATATGTGCTTAATTTACTTGCTTTTGGGTGCTAAACCGTTGCATGTTGCTTACCAATGAGAAGTCTCATATTTAGAAGTAAGCACATGGCTCGGTGGCTTTGACATGACATGAGGTGCTTGTGGGTGTTTATGACGGTCTTATGCTTAGAATGGTTGTCCTAGCATGAAGTTTGTGTGGCTTTGCCATTTTGACATGTTTTGCTCATGTTTAGGACTTTGCTCATGAGAGGGAATTTTTCATAAAAATGCTCAATTCTATCTTAGCTTCCTCCAATGGTTGTGAAACTTGGTGATCTTGTAGTTGATGTCATTACGAAGCTATAGAGTATCTAACTTGCTCATTTGGACATGTGCAGCATCCTATGTTGAATTTTGTCTATTTGAGAAGCTCTAGGTTGCATTTTTCGCATTTTTGGCTTGATTCATGCATTGTCAACAAGGGGGAGAAGTTTGAGCATGTTTTGGCCTACTAAATGCATCTAGAAGGTTTCCAGGTGGTTTTGAGCCATTTCTGGGTTCTCTTGTGCACCGGTCTGACCGGTTGAGGTCACCGGTCTCACCGGTCAGAGTGCTGGCTCCTGTTTAGATGTTGGGCACCGGTCTGACCGGTGCTGTTGACCGGTCTGACCGGTCAGAGCAAGGCTGAAGCAGCTACTCTATTTTGCGATGTGGTTTGCATGCATTCGTCCAAGGGGAGTTACATGGGTTCAGGGGGAGCTTGCATGTGTGCAGGGGGAGCTCTTTGTGGTTTTCGAGCTTTGGTTTGGTGGTTTGCGCTCTTTGCTTGAGCATGTTTTTGTCTCGGTTGTGTCGAGCCGTTGCCCTTGCCTAAGGGGACCGAGACTTGTCTTCTTCAAGTGATCTTGCTCTTTGCCTTTCTTTTGGCTTTCGATCGCTTGTTGGAGCTTCTTTTAGTCATTTCTTTTCTTTTCCTTTTCTCTTTGGTTACCAAAACATGTGTGTTGTCAATGCACTCATCAAGGGGGAGATTGAGGACCTGTGTGGTTCGAGGACTGGTGGATGGTCACTTCCTGGTGTGATGAGTGATTGACAACGTAGTGTGGACAGATTCTTGGATAAGTATTGCAGGTGCAGGTTGCGGCTTGACTGGTGCTGGTGCAGGTGAAGAGCAAGTGCGAAAGGTCGTTGCCGGGTAGGCCTCCAGGTGTGGAGAAGACAAGTAGGCTTGGCTCGAGGAACCCGGTGGCCAGCAGGGTCAAGTGCGGGCTGCATGGTGGCAAGAACGGCAAGACGAAGTCGTGGACGGTTTCTTGGTTGAGCCTCAAAACCAAGGTCGAGCCGAGACTACGTGGGAGCCGAGTCATGAGTGGTGATTGGCGGAGGCTACACCGAGTTCGCGGGGTTTCCGGTGGTTCACCAGAAAACCACTGGGTTCCTTGGTTGATCCACAAAGCCAAGACCGAAGACGGAGGTGCAGCAACATCAGACCAGTCTGACCGGTGGGTATCGGTCTGACCGGTGGAGGACACCGGTCTGAGCGGTGTGTGACGACGCAGTCTGGAGACATCAAAGCGGAGGACACACGTCGGGATCGCAAGGCTTGTGTCGAGGCTAAGCAAGTTTGCGGTCGCTGGGCATCCGTCCGATGGTGCAAAGACAAAGATTCCCAAAGTGCCCCTCGGGGGTGTGTATCCTAGTATTAGGCCTTAGGGGTAGTTTCGTCTTTCGGCTAGCCTCCATATAACCCAAGTGGTGAGAGGATGGCAGCCATCTCTTGGAACCCTAGCTCATTTTGTTTTGCTATTTTCCTCTTCCTTTTTCCTTTGGAATTTCTAGGACTAGCTTGAGAGCTTCATGGTGAGATCTTGTGAGAGGGAAGGATGATCGGGCGGCAAGCTAGACCTTGTATGAACCTTCATGGTATGTATAGATGATTCGGCGTGGTTCCTCAAGGCTTGGTTGTGTCTCTCCCGTTTTTCCTTTTGGTGATTTTCGGAGCCATTTCTTGGCGATTTTCTTGTGGCGGTTTTGAGACCTTTCTCTTTGGGATTTGGTGGGGGATGTATGCATGAACCCGTCGTGGTTCTTTTCCCTTTGATTCCCCTCCCAAATCCGTGAGTAAAGGGGCTCAATTTTGGGGTTTTCGTTGTCCTAGGGTTTGTGGTGTTCTTGGCGAAAATCCTTCGATTCCTCTTGATTCAACGAGTTTCGGTGGACCAAATCGTAGCAATGGGATGCCCATGAGGTACTCCTAGTATCCCCAAAGTCTTGTGCGAATCCGTGGAGCGAATCGGGAGATCGGGAAGTGGATTTGGGGGAGTTGACCCGCGGCTCGCTGTTCATCCCGAGCTGCCCAGGCGCGACCGGTCTGACCGGTGCAAAGCCCTTTGTGGGATTTGCCTCGGGTGAACGTATTGGTGTGTTCCCTGTTGTCGTGTGTTGCTGCTGGTCAGTTCTTGGTAGGTTTCGAGGAGTTTGGCTAGGCTTTGTGTAGGGTTTTCTTCCATTGCAGGTTGTGTTTTCTGAGGTGGTTTTGTTCCAGGCCCTAGAGGAGTCACTGAGGCTACCTGGAACGCTTTCAGTGCGGTTGCTGTAGCCACCGGCCTAACCGGCTATGTCCACCGGTCTGACCGGCGCAGGCCATCGGTCTGACTGGTGTAGCACAGGCAGCAAGCCGTGCAGGTTTCCGCTGTGCGTTTGGTGTGTTTTGGTTTGGAAGGTTGTGTGTTGGTTCCTAGGACCAGTAGCACTCCAGTGGCTACGTGGTCTTGGCCAACTTGGGTAGTTGAGTCGGAGACGTGTTTGGTTGCCGCGTTCATCTTGTTGGAGTAGCCATCTCCTTCGAGAAGAATTTTTATTGGCTCCCATTCACTCCCCCCCTCTCTGGTCGCCAGTTCGGTCCTTCATCATGCACTCCTCTTTGGAACAGATTGTTGCATGCTCCTTAACATCTTCGCGACTTTTGCAGAACAATTCCCACATGCACCCCCTCAATCATTTTTTTTCTTAAGTGAACTAAATGCGACGTGTCTTCGTGAGGCTAAGCGCATGTGTTCACTTACTTCTGCAATGTTTTCCCGAAAGTAACAATCTCTTCGGATGATTGTTACTTCGGGACCGATGATAGATAACGGCTGTCTTTTTGGGGAGCCCTGGTTATATTTCTCAAGGGGATATTACACAAGTCTGCCTCGTTAAAAACCTCTCATCTTCGATGTTCCCGTTGTGAAATCACCGAAGACTCTCCCCGTGAGGAAAAGAGTATGGACTTCACTACATATTTACAAAAATTGAAAGTGCAAAAGAAACTGAAATGAAGATTACAAAAGTTGAAAATGAAGGGAAACTAAAAAATGATAATATCTGGTAGATGATACACTTATTCTTAGAGCCAGTACTTCTGCAACTTGTGCTGATTCCATAAGTAAGGAACCTCTTCTCCCTCCAAAGTTTGTAGTCTGTAAGCCCCCTGCCTTGTTTCTGATACTCAGAATGGGCCCTCCCACTTTTCTTCCAGTTTTCCTACTCCTCTTGTTTTTCTTCGGAGAACCATGTCTCCCGTGGATATCTTTTGCTCACGAACCTTCTTGTTTCTCCACTTCCTCGTTTCATCTTGATATTTTTCTATGTTGCTTAGTGCTTGAAGTCTGTCTTCTTCTCTTGTATCAATTGCCAGATTTGCGTCCTCTTCGTTTTGCGGTTCTTGGTCTACTCCGGCATTTCTTTGGGAATGACAGTCTCTTCTCCATACAGCAATCTGAAGGGTGTGAAGTTTGTAGCTCTGGACGTAGTTGTGTTGTGGGACCATATGACTCTAGGCAGCTCTTCGGCCCATTTCCCTCTAGCCATTCCTGTCAAGTTCTTTTTGATTCCGGTGAAGATAATGCCATTTGCCCTTTCTACTGCTCCGTTGGACTCTGGGTGGTACACTGAAGCAAAGCATAGCTTAGTGCCCAAGTTGAAGCAAAATCTTTTGAAATCTGTGCTGTCAAATTGCTTGCCGTTGTCTACTGTCACTTCATAAGGAACTCTAAATCTTCACACGATGCTTTGCCAGAAAAAATTTTGTATCACCTGCGAAGTGATTCTTTGCACTGCTCTTGCCTCTATCCACTTCGAGAAGTACTCCACTGCCACTATTGCGTACTTGTAGTTGCCTGGTGCTGTTGGTAACTGTCCCACAATATCTATTCCCCATCTTACGAATGGCCAGACTGGTGGTAGCAATTGTATCTCATATGGAGAAGTTTTTGTGTAGTTGCAATGCTTTTGGCAGTTATCACATCTTCGTACTATATCTTCAGCATCACGGACTGCCGTTGGCCAGTAGAATCCCTGGTGGAATGCCTTCGCAACTAGTCTTCTTGTTCCAATGTGAGAAGAACACATTCCCGAGTGGATCTGCTGTAACAAGTCTCGCCCTTCTTTTGTGGAAATGCACTTAAGCAGTGGTGCGCACACTCCGCTTTTGTACAAGTTATCTCCTCTTATTTCATATGATCTCGCCCTCAAGGCCATTCTCTTGTTCTCCTCTTTTGACTGTGGTTCATAGTGCCCTCTCAAGAATGCCATTATCGAAGATCTCCAATCTTCGCTTGATATCGCATTTACGTATTTCACTGCTGTTTCATCGCAATCTACTGATTTACACTTTAGAACTTCGTAGAAGGCATCTGGTGGTAGTGGTTCTTTCTGTGCTGCTGCCTTTGCTAACATGTCTGCCTCGTTGTTCTGATCTCTTGGTATTTTTTTGACTGTGAAGCCAAAGAAGAATTTTTCCATGCCTCGCACAGTTTTCAAGTACTTTGCCATTTCATCATGTTTTGCTTTGTATGTCTTGCCAATCTGCCTTGTGATCAACTCAAAGTCTGTGTTTATGACCACTCTTCTTGCCCCTATGGCTCTTGCCTTGCGAAGCCCCAGCAGCAACCCCTCATATTCTGCCACATTGTTTGTCTTGCCTGCGAAATCAAGCCTCACAGCGTATCTCATCTTTATGCCTGATGGTGATGTTAAAACTGCCGAAGATGCGGCCCCATCATTGCAGTAAGCCCCATCGTAGTACATCACCCATGGTGTTTTTGGCTTGTCCTCATTTATTTCAACACCTTGACTAGGAGTCCAATCTGCAATGAAGTCTGCTAGGACTTGAGATTTGATGGCTGTTCTGGCCGTGAACTCTATGGCATATTGGGACAGTTCTGTTGCCCATTTTCCTATCCGTGCCGAAGATTCCTTGTTCTCTAGTATTTCGCGAAGAGGATATGATGTTGGGACAGTGATTGAGTAACTCTGGAAGTAATGCTTTAGCTTTCTTGCCGCAATTACCACTGCGTATGTCATTTTCTCAAGCTCAGAGTAGAACTTCTTCGCTCCTGATAAGGCCTCGGAGACGAAGTATACTGGCACTTGTTTGAGTTGCCCCTCTTCGTATTTCTCTTCCACTAGAGCTGCACTTACTGCACTTGCTGAAGCTGCAATTTACAACAACAACTTCGCTTTGTCTCCTGGACTTGTTAGCACTGCCAAATTCTCCAAATATTATTTGAATTGCTCAAATGCCTGCTGTTCTTCGGGACCCCAAGTGATCTTGTTCTTCGTGGACAACAACTTAAAGAATGGTAAACTTCGTTCTGCTGATCGCGCTATGAAGCGACCCAATGCTGCTATTCTTCCCTTGAGCTTCTGAATATCTCTTTTTGTTTGCGGTGTTCTCATGTTTCGTATTGCCTCTATCTTCTCTAGATTTGCTTCTATGCCTGACTTTGACACCATGCAGCCTAACAGCTTTCCCCTGGATACCCTGAAGATACACTTTTCTGGATTTAACATGAGGCCATACTTCCTCAAGTTCGCGAAGGTTTCTCTGAGGTCTTTGATGTGTTGATCTTTCTTTTTGCTGTGTATGACAACATCATCTACATAAGCTGATACATTTCTTCTCAGTTGCGGGCCGAGTACAATCTTCACCATTCTGTTAAACATTGGGCCAGCATTGCGCAGGCCTTCGGGCATTCTGACGAAGCAATATACCCCGAAGGGTGTTACGAAACTTGTTTTATCTTCGTCTTCCTTCTTCATCCAGATTTGGTGATATCCAGAGAAGCAATCTAACAAGGACATTCTCTCGCATCCTGCTGCTGCATCCACCTACACGTTGATTCTTGGTAAAGGGTAGTCATCTTTTGGGCAAGCCTTGTTCAAAAGTGTGAAATCAATGTACATTCTCTGTCCCCATTCTTCTTCGGTACCATCACTATGTTGGAAAGCCAAGTCGTGAACTGTATTTCTCTGATGACCCCCACATCTAACAGCTTCTCTACATCGCTTTGCGCTGCCAATTCTTTCTGAGGTGAGATGACTCTGAGCTTTTGTCTCTTCGGTGGGATCTTTGGATCTAGGCACAGCGCGTGCTCTATCACTTCGCGAGGCACTCCCTTGAGATCCCTCTTGCTCCAGGCAAACACATCTTGATTGTTGCGAAGGCATGTGATCAATGCATTTTCCTCTTCTTCGGTCATCCCCCTTGCTATGGTGACCAGTTTATCATGAACATCTTCGCAAAGACGCACCTTCTTTGTGTGCTCGTGAGGTTGCATTCTCTTCTTTTCGTCTTGGCAAAGCCTCTTTTTCATTTCGAGCTCTTCGGGCTCATCTTCTTCTTCGCTTTCTAAGGTGTCTTCGCTATTTCCGACTACGTGAATCAGTTTCTGATTGCTGCCTATATTGTACTCTCTGTCATGTGCATCTTCTTGATCTCCGTATATTGTGAGGATGCCGTTGGCAGTTGGAATCTTCATACACAAGAATGGCATGTGTATCACTGCTGCGAACTTATTTATGATTCCCCTACTGAAGATTGCTTTGTATGCGTATGGAATGTCCACTACATCGAAGGTCACCATCTCTGTTCTCATCAGCGCTCCTGTCCCGAGACTAACATTCATCTCGATTGTTCCTAGAGCCTCAACTTTCTTGTTGTCGAAGCCATATAATGGCTTCGAAGTTTTCTGCAATTGATCATCTCTGAACTCCATCCTCTTGAATAGCTCGTAAGTTATGATGTTTGTGGAACTGCCGCTATCTACGAGGATGCCTCCCACATCATTGCCCAACAAGTATTTTGTGTTCTTTCCCAATACTGCTCTGATGACTGGAGGATCTTCGTGAGGATACTTCTTCAGCTTGAGATCTGCCTCTGTGACGGTGATTGGAATGTGCGACCACTCTATTTTGAAAAGTTTCCCTGCGCATACATGGCTCACTTCTCTTTGTTGATCTTTCTTCTGCCTTTTTGTCAGATGTTCAGGTGAATTGCAACCGCCTGTGATAGCATTGATTATGTTCATTCTTCGTTAGCGATCTTCATCCTCTCTGTTTTGATTGGCTTGCGAAGGTGCCTGATGAGCAGGCTCTGGTTTTGGCTGGTATGACGCGGTGCTTTGCTGTTGTAGTTGCATCATGTTTGGGTTGAACATCGGAGGAGGTGGGAGTGGCATTTGTTGGAAGCAGGTTGTGGGGTATATGGTTGCCAGTTTTGCATTGAACTCTGAGCCATCGAAGGTGCCGCTGATGATGTGTGATTGACTGTCTTCACCTGGCTCTGCGCTGTTCTCTTCTTATCTTCTTCAATCTGCTTCTTGCGAAGTAACGTTCTACATTCGTATGACCCTTTGTTAAGGCCATGCAAGGAACACACAGATTGAGGTGGTGGGCCTCTGCTAGAGCTTTGGCCTCTGTTTCCCGTTGCTGCCGAAGATGCCATTTGCGAATTGTTCCCTGAAACGTTGTTCACATTACTTCTGTTGTAGAAGTTTGATCTTGCCGAAGGTCCTTGATTGTTTTGGGGCCTGCTTCCCCATTCTGACTGAGACTTCACTTGATTCTTTCTCTTGTTGTACTCATCTACTCTTCGCTGTTTTCCTCTGTCTGATTTGCAATATTCTTGCATTATGTCGAACAACTGCTTCTCCGTTTTGGGTCTTCTTCGATCTAGATACTCTCCGCAAGGTCCTACCTTGAGCCCATCTATTGCTGCATCAATTACAGTTGTGGCTTGTACGTGTGGTGCTTTGGCTCTGGCCTTGGCAAATCTTTTGATGTACTCTTGTAGTGGTTCTTTGTCTCCTTGTCTTATGTGGTGAAGATCACCTGATGTGAGATCTTGGGGTTGATACCCCTGGAAGTTGTTCTCTATTCTTTGCCGAAGCTGTTCCCATGACTGGATGCTTCCTTTTGGCAGCGAAGCGTACCACTGCTGCGCGGAGCCTTTTAGGGCCATTATCATGGCTCTTGCCATCGCTACATCATCTCCCCCACCCGAAGATATTGCAACAGTGTATTTCTGGAGGAACTGTCTTGGGTCTGACTCACCATCATATTTTGGCAAGGATGCAGGTAACTTGAACTTCGGTGGCCAATCAGCCTTCTCAACTTCCAAAGAAAGGTGGGAAGCGGGCTTTGCCTTGCTTGAGAACACCACTCTGTATCTTTTTTGTGGCCTACGTTCCACATACGCCTCTTCTTCTGAATCATAATACAAAGAGTCTTCGTCATACTCTTCCTCTTCTTCGTCAGTGTCTTCGTCAACAATTAAGGGTCTTCGTTTCTTGCTTTGTTTTTGCACCTTGCAAGGTTGTTGGGTCTGTTCTTGCTGGTGGATGGAGTTCAACTAAGCTTGCAAGATTGCCATTTGTTCTTGTAGCTGTAATGTTTTGCTTTTTATTGCTTTCTACTCTTCATCTTCCCGCAATTGCGGCAGTAGCATTCTCTTCTTCTTGACTTGCTGCAACATTTCATTGTATCTAGCCTTTTCTTGTGCTGGGTCTTCATTTTGTATTTCTTTCGCCCTGAGTATGGCGGCCTCCGCCTGAGCTCTCGTACGAATGTTCGATGGCATTGGTCTTTCTCTCATCTTCGCAGCAAGTCTTTCTTTGATTCTTCTCAGCGAAGTTATGTCCCCGTCTTCGACTCCTGCATCTGCTAAACCGACCTCGAAGTTTCCTTCTGCTACATCTTCCGCTTCTTGCTCTTGATCTTCTCCTGCTCTGTGGTTTCGTGGACTTAGGACTATGTCCCTTGTCCTGTTTGTGTAATCTGGTATCTGTCTCTCTCTCTGGGGTTTTCACTCTCTTCTTCCGACGGATCATCGGTCGCTCTATTTGGATGTGGTTGTGGGTTCTTCGGTTGCTTCTTCGGTGGCATGGCTGGGACGAGACATGGTGGGCACCTTAACTGTTGGGATAAAAATCTTCGCCGAAGAGGGGCCAACAGTCAAAATGAACTAAGGGAAGGAAAAACACTTACGACACCGAAGAATATGAAACTCGAACTCGACTGGGCGTAATGAAACCTAGCCGCCCTCCAATCGCCTCCATTTCATTACCATCGGGTCCTTTTTATAGGCCCGTAACAATTACACTTTACAGCATCTACCATTGCTTTTTCACATTGTGCGAAGCATCTTAGGGGTATTTTGGTAACCTCACAGGGCTCCGTATTCATAGACTTTACAGACAATAACTTTACACCTCGCTTGTCCACGTGTTTGCTATCGTGGTAGGTTATTCTTCGCTCGCCTCAATGCTCTTCACGAACTTCTTCTCGATGCTCTTCGTTTCCCTTCGCGATCCTCTTCTCGATTGCTACTTGAGACTCCGCCTTTATCGTCCGTCAGGCCTCGCGAAGGTTGTTTCTTCGAAAGTCACGTGCCTCTTCTCTTGACCGCTCTTCTTCGCATTACGTCTTCGCCCAACCTTGATTCGACCTCGCGACAACTCTTTCCTTGTGTCTTCGCGCGCGGACCTCGCCCTCTCCGAATGACGATCCCAAGCTTCGCTTGGCCTTTTGCTTGCTGGGCCTTGCCTCCATAGAACGAAAGTCCCAGGCTTCGCTTGGTCTTCGCTCGCTGACCCCCGATCATTCCCTGAAATAGCCAAGGCAAGAGCCAAAACGCCTCCCGACCTTCTCCAATGAGCCGAAGATACAAGGGGGGGGCTTAGTTGTGAAATATTTACCCCAACAGGGAAGAGGACGCCGAGTACCAAAGACCAAGTTCAGGAGTGTATCGAAGATACCTGAAGATCTGCTTGACGGCCTACCGATGTGAAGACCTCGGCGACGCCTGAAAACGAGCGCACAGACACACAGAGAATTGAATGTCTGGCCTCGTCGCCGTCAAGTACAAGGAGCCTATCATGCTCCGGTACTCCTTCTGGTCCACGGCCTCTCCGTCCTCGTCTGCATCCAGCGCTGTAGTCGTACTCATCGGTGTCGATAAGGGCTTCGAGTCGTCCATCTTGAACTTCTTGAGGATGTCCTTCGTGTACTTGGCTTGATGCACAAAGGTTCCCTCCTTCGCCTGCTTGATCTGAAGCCCGAGAAAGAACTGCAATTGTCCCATCATAGACATCTCGAATTCTTTGCTCATGTCTCTGCAAACCTTGCAACCAAAGAGTGAGACGAGCCGCCAAAGACAATATCATCCACGTACACATGAATAATTAGGATATCATCGCCCTGCCTGAGGAGAAAAAGAGTCTTATCTACTTTGCCCATCTCAAACCCCTTGTTGAACAAGAACCCCCTCAAACGACCGTACCAAGCACGGGGAGCTTGTTTCAGCCCATACAACGCCTTCCTCAGCCTATACACTCGGTGGGGAAACTCAGCACTCTCAAAGCCCGGTGGTTGCTTCACATAAACCTCTTCTTCTAAATACCCATTCAGAAAGGCACTCTTCACATCCATTTGGTACAATTTGAATCCTTTAGCCACGATTTGTTTCTCACCACCTCACCATTCTCACCCTCTTTATTCTTCCACACCCATTTTGTCCCGATAGGTTTGCAATGTGGTGATGGCTCTACCAACTCCCAAACTTGGTTTCTCTCAAAGTTCTCTAACTCCTCATGCATTGCATTCACCCAATTAGGATCAGAGAGGGCGTGTCCAATGTCTTTCGGCTCAAAGGTAGCAACGAAAGCTGAATGAGCAAAGTGAGAAGCATTCCTAGACCTTGACCATGTCGTACGTTCGTTGATGTCGCTGATGATTCTTGAGGGAGGATGATCAACTTGAACGCGCCTCAGTGCCTCTCGCCTGGAGACAACCTCCCCCTCAGCAGCTGCTTCCACTTGATCTTGCTGGATCGTAGTCGATGTAGGGGATGGGCCCTCTTGCACCGTAGTCGTCGTAGTGGAAGTAGAGGGTACATGCTCGGCTGGAGCTTCATCATCACCATCATCCTCTCCAGCATCATCCTCCTCGTCCTCAAAGATCTTCATGCCAATCTCGTCATCACCTGCACACTCAAAAGCAGACGAACTGCATGGCTGGGTCTCGTCGAAGGTAACCTCGCAAGTTTCCATGACTAGGTTAGTATCAAGGTTGAGCACATGGAATGCTCAAGAATGACTCGCATAACCCAAAAAGATGCCATCAGAAGACCTCAACTCAAACTTATCAAGCCTACCCTTCTTGAGAATAAAGCACCGACAACCAAAAGCCCTGAAATGGCTCACTCTAGGTGCTCGCCCGTGCATGAGCTCATAGCACGTCTTGTTCAAGAAGGCCCGAAGAAAAATCCAGTTCCCAACATGGCACGCGGTATTCACCACCTCAGCCCAATATCTGCTCGGAGTCCTATGCTCGTCGAGCATCGTCCAAGCCATCTCACAAAGGGAACGATTTTTCCTCTCAACCACACCATTCTGACAAGCCACATAGGGAGAAGAGAATTGATGTTCGAGACCCAAATCATGACAAAAGGTTTCGAAACGAGAGTTTTTGAATTCAGTGCCATTGTCACTACGAATAGCTCGAATAGCATCTCCATTCCTCTCATTCTTCAACCTCAAGATTAGATCCCGCGCAAAACCAAACATCTCCCCCTTGTCAGCCAAAAAGAAGACCCAAGCGTAGCGAGAATAGTCGTCCACTATCACCAGGACATACCATTTCCCACCCGCTGAGCACACACGAGTTGGACCAACCAAGTCCATATGGAACAGCTCGCATGGCCTCTCTGTCATAACGGATGTCAGAGGCGGGTGAGAGGCGGCGACAATCTTACCATGCCTACACGGAGCACATACCAAGTCTTTTTGGTATTTCAACTTAGGCAATCCTCGGACCAAACCTAGCCCACTCAAGCATGACAACAAGTCAAAACTCAAGTGACCTAGTCTCCTATGCCATTTCCAAAGCTCCGCCGAAACACCAGCAACCAAACAACGAGAAGAGCCGACACACTGAGAAAAATCGGCTCTGAAAATCTGACCCTCGGGGATGATCGTGCACACAAGATCACCTCGAGAATCCAAAACACGAGAAGCGCCCATTTTGAAACAGACCTCAAAACCCTCATCAAGAAGCTGGGAAACCGAAAGAAGATTAAACTTCAAAGACTTGTCAAGAGCAACACGCCTAAGAGTCACAGACTCGCTCACCTTCACCGTGCCCACTGAAAGCACTCTACCTTTCCCATTGTCCCCAAAAGTGATGTACTCTTTGGTCATCACCAAGGTGAGGCTGGAAAACCACCTTCGATCTCCGGTCATGTGTCGAGAGCAACCGGAGTCGATCAACCAAAAGCCCTCCATGCCTCCCACCTGAAAATCAAAAATGAGAGCGAGAGTGAGCAAATGACTCAGCAATGGGGTTAGTACAAAATGAATCAAACCAGTGCCGTGCCATTTGCTCAAAAGTGGGGTTAGCAAAATCCATCCTATCTCTCCTAGGTGGAACAACCACACGCCCCCTTGGAGGACTACGCGTACCACGAGGTGGAGACTGTGGCCCGTAGCTCCTCTGGGACCTAAAGCTGCGATCATTCCCCCCATACTCATATTGGCCACAAGCGAAGGAACGTCCAGCAAACTCACCACGCACAAACCTAACACGCCTACCACCACCTCTCTGTGGTGGCTCACCTCGAGGCACAAACTCACACCTCTCCCGAGGGTAAATGGTACGCACCACTCCCTCTTCCCTTGGCACCATCCTAGGCTCAGCCACACCATGAGAAGGGCGGTACCTATCATTGTTTGCCATTTCCCTCGCAAACCTCTCCTCACGCTTCCTCCTGAAGCAAAACTCAGCTAGGTGCCCATCCCTCCCACAATGATCACAATGGAAGGGTTTTGGTTTCGGCTTTGGCTTTGGGCTCTCCTTGGGCTCTGGCTTCTCCTCACTGGATTTCTCTCCCTTCTTCCCAAAGAACTCAGTCCCCAAGTCACTCTTGAACTTGATGGGTTTCTGGAAGTTGTCTGTGTGTGGAGGAAACACGGGTGGAGCTGGGGTTGTGTCTAGTCGGTTCCTAAGAGGATTTGGCTTAGGAGCATAGGCATTTTTGTGGTAGGTTTTTGGTGGTTCTAGGATATCTCCGATCTTCCCCTCATTCTCACCACTTCCCTCACCAACCTTGTCCGACCCAAGCACTTGCCCATCATAGCGCTTGTATGCCTCAATCATCATCCTGAGCTGAGGCTCATGACTAGACAACCAACCCATCATCTTCCTCAACTCATCATTCTCATCCTGCAAACGATCAACATAGTGTGCAAGCTCCAAAATCTTCACAGCATTTATTTCACAAGTAGAGCATGATGTGGGAACAGGAGCTTTCAAAGCAGCTTCTAGAGATCTAGCATAAGCAACCGACTCATCTAGTTTCTCATGCAAAACAGGACAAGAAGTGCAAGCAATAAGCAAGGAGGGCCTAGATTTCATCTCATCTAGCTCAACCCTAAGCACATCTAGTTCGTCAACCTTGGAGGCATACTTTTCCTTAAGCACAGTCAAATCACCAAGAAAAGTGGAACAATCAGTGCATTCAGGTTCATCGGTCACAATAGGAGCAGACTTAAGAGAATTTTTTTGAGCCCTAGCATCAACAAGCAAAGACTCTAGCTCAACCACCTTCTCCTTAGCCTCTCCAAGCAAAGAACTATACTCCCACTTCTCCTTGTTGGTCTTTCTAAGCACATCATCACGGTTGTCAAGCAATTCATTCAACCTAGCATTCTCCGCTACCAAGAAGGATGGATCATTGTTTACCTCATCCTCGGAGTCGGAGTCCGAGTCATCCTTGTTGCTCTTCTTGCTTGCAGAGCTGTGTGCCATGCCGCAAAAGCCTTGGGCGGCGAAGCACAGGCTGTTGATGTTCTTGCTCAACCACTTGCCCTTGTGCCGGTTCTCATCTTCATCACTTGAGCTCGATGAAGAGTAGCAGCAGCTTGAGTCGATGTCGCTCGCAATGGCAACCATCGCACGCTCCTTCTTGTGACCACTACTCCTTCTCGGCCTCCACTCAGACTTGTTCTTGCCCTTGTGGTCATCCCGGTTGATGGTCGTTAGGTCCCTATTTTTGACCATCAACGTCGGATAAAAGTCACTCCATGGAAGTGTGCACCATAGCTATAGGGTTATAATCTAACAAATTCCACAAGCTTTGGTGTATATTTGATTGCAGGTGCAAATGAGCAATTATAGAACACAATATGGCATTATCACAAACAACCTCAAATGCCAATTTGGACTGCACCATTGCGACAGGCTCGTCGAGACGATCAAAATGGATATATTATTTGCCTACATTGGAGTTCGTATGCGCAAGATATGAAAAGGACAAAATTGCTGACATCATCGTGGGTCCCACGGCAGCCGGGCCGACGTGCGCATGCGCGCCACGTGGCAGGCCACGGTTGGCCGCAGCTGTGCCGCGTCGGGCGCGCGCGCACGTGTGCCCCGCAGGGTCACGTGGCGCAGCGCCATTGGCTGGCCGGCCCGCCTGCATGCACATGCGGGCGCGCGGGAGGCCGCTCCGCATGGCCACGCGACGTCACCCCGTTGGCTGCCAGCCGAGCCGCGGGCACGCGCGCACGCGTGGGCGGGCGTGGGAACCGGCCCACCGGGGACAGGTGGCAGCCGCTGGTAGGGCCGCTGGAGGTCGGTTTGCCCGAGCCGCCAGTTTTTCCTTTTTCTGCTCTGGTTCAGCGACCCAGACTCCAGTTTAGCTCCGGTTCACGCACCTAGATTCCGGTTTTCGCCTGGTTCTTTGCTCCACCGACTTGGGGAGGCGTGCCCTGCACTGTTCACATGCGAACCGCCCCTGGGAAGGCCGGTTGCGCCCTTGGAATGAGGGGGAGGTCCTCCACTTCTCCAAGTTTCCTCCCCTATAAATGGAGACCCCTCTCCTCACTTCAAAACACACAAGAGAAGAGCTTTGAAGAAGTGAAGCGCTGCCATTATTATAGTTAGAAAATAGGGAGAGAGTTGAGGTGAGAGTTTCCGGGAGGAGCCGGAGTGCCGGCCCCTCCTCTAGCTGCTCGCGCTTCGGCAGATGCAGCTCCTCTTCTAGTAGCTACATCCGGGTCTTGTTCGGTAACTCTGGTCCCCTCTAATTAATTAAGCATTAATTATTACTTGTCTTTGTCTTATCGTTTCTCGTTCATATCATAGTAAGTTTATCTTGCTCTGAGTGATTGCTTTGCTTGAGCGCTGAGTGAAGTAGTGATTGATGGTGTAGGCGCGGTGCCTAGACTTGAGGTTACCTTAAAATACACCTAGCCCCACGGACTGCTTGTGGTAGCCGGCGGGTAGTGACAGCCCCGTCCGGCCTCTGTATTCCACCATGTGAGAGTGGCTAGTACTGTAGGCATCGTAAGAGTGGTGTACGTAACGTCTCCCTTCTCATCCCTTTCCGTAGCCGGAGTGTGCATCCCCCGATCAAGACAAGTGCAAGTAATATCCTAATCGCTTGATTAGTTGAGAGAGCCGAAGTTCCCGTAGCAAGTACCCTCTCTACCCTCCTATCGTTCATCTCTCTTCTCTTCATCGTCATCCTTTTATCCGCACTTCCCCCAGACGAATCAGCTTAGGACTAGAGTACTTCTCATTCCTCATGGAAATCGATACCTTGGAATACTCCCGGGTGAAAGCTACATCGGTATCCGTGCCCTTGCGGATCTATCTGTGATCGTGTAGTATACCAACAGGCTTTCTGGCGCCGTTGCAAATCTAGTAACGACGTAAGAAGTGACAACAAGCTTTCTGGCGCCGTTGCAAATCTAGTAACGACGTAAGAAGTGCCAACAGTCCCTCGAGTGGTGCTTGTGGTCGGTCCTCGGACGGTGCTTGTGCTCGGGCTTGACCTCCATGGTTTCCGGGCACTCAGCGATAAAGTGTCTGTGCTTCCCGCACCGGTAGCACATGCCCGAGCTCCTCCGAGCAGTCTTCCAGTTCGTGTACTTGCGCTCGAACCGTCTGCTCAGCAACACAAGATCCTCCTCACCCAGCACGTCGAACTCCTCATCTGGCATGGACACAAGACAAGACAAGACAAAGAGAAATGTCTCGAAGACATGTTAGCGTTAGTCCTTGGTCTAGAAACAAGAGCCAGACTATGAGGGTCAGTCGGGTTCATGATCCTTGCTCGCACCCCACGGTCCACCTCGGACGACTTGAGCTTGGAGAACAGCTCGTCCACCGTGAGGGTCTCATACTTCTCCGACTCGAGAATGGCCTCGACCTTCTCACTCCACACGGTACGAACCAGAGAGTGCAGGAGCTTTACAGCCCTGTCATGATCATCGTACGGGAGCACGGCCACATTAGCCCTCATGTTGTTCACAGTCACAGTGAACCGCTGGAACATGCTGTCAATGGACTCACCGGGGAGATGAGTGAAGTTCTCGTACTCTCTCTAGTAGGTCGCGAACAACCGAGCCTGAACCTGAGCATTTCTAGCATGAGCATTCTTCAACTGCTCCCAAATCCTACAAGCCAAGTCCTCTGTCTGAACCCGATCGAATTCGGATTGACACAGAGCACGAAACAAGTAGTCGACCGCCTTGTTGTTGGCGTCGAACATATCCCTCGATCCTAGATCTAGGAAGTTAATCGGATGAACATAAGCTGTGTTCACCGTAACGTCCCAAAGGATTTGACCCTTGCCGCGGAGGAAAGCAGCCATACGTCTCTGCCACATCTGGTAGTTCTTACCATCAAAGTGTGGAGGACCCGAACCCTGTTCCTAGTACGCCATCTTTGGATCTTAGACTGGTTAGAATCACGAAGATCCGTAATCAGCTCTGATACCAATTGAAGGACCGGATTGGCGACCAGAGAGGGGGGTAGTGAATGGGAGCCGATAAAATTCTTCTTCAAAGAACTCGGCCTATGTCCCAATCGCAACACCAAGAGTCACACACAAACAAGCGGAAGGAAGCACACACCTCTAGAGAGACCCTAGAACAAAGATTAAAATGCTTGGACGGAAGATGGAAGCAACCGCGAACAAAACAGAGTAAAACAGGGTCCAGCTGCGCCCTACCGGATCATCCGTCTCCAAGGTCGGATCATCCGAGACGAGATCGAGACTCACCGGGACACACTACCGGATCATCCAGCACCTATCGGATCATCCGCCCTCAAGGTCGGATCATCCGAAACAGCCCAGAAAAATCGCCCGCGGGTCAATTCTAAACTTTTGATCAATGGATCTCCCAAACCACTTGGAGCCTTGAGACAAAACTTTGGGGAGATGAAGAACACCCCAAGGAGAGGATATGCCCCAAAAATTTCGGCCTCTAACTCCCTACAACTTCCGGAATCACGAATCTTTGCCAAGAACACTATGAACTAGGGTTCATCCAAAAATCAACGAATTGAAGGCCAAATCCGGCGTTTGAGGGGTCAAGATCATCCACAAAGAGGCACAAGGCACTCACCCATGATCCCCTCAAAGAAATCCGGAGAGAAACACCCTCAAATCGACGAATCGAGCGACGAACGACAATCCTACAAAAATACCTCCGAAAATCGCAGAAAAAGAAAAATGGGAGGAGCAACAAGAACACTTCAGGAATCACGCCAAACCTTCTATACACACCATGAAAGATTCATACAAGGTCTAGCTTGCCTCCTCAACATCCATCCCTCTCTCAAGATCTCACCTTGAAGCTCTCAAGCTAGTCCTATGGAAAACCTAAGGAAAATAGGCAGAGAAAATAGCAAAAGCAAATGAGCTAGGGTTTTTAAGAGATGGCTGCCATCCTCTCTCCTCTAAGTTTATATGGAGGCAACCGAAAGATGAAACTACCCCTATTACATAATACTAGGATACACGCCCCTGAAGGGCACTTTGGGAATTCTCATCGTAGCACCATCGGACGGATGCCCGGCGATCGCACCTCACTTAACCTCGATGCAAGCCTTGCGATCCCAACGCGTGTCCTCCGCTTCGAAGTCTCTCGACGCACCCGGATCCCGTCTCCACCCACCGAGCCTCCGGTCTTGGTTTTGTGGCTCAACCAAGTAACCCGACGGTTTTGTGGTGAACCACCGCAAACCTCGCGTGCAGACTCCGGTCGTGAGCCGCTACCCTGCACCGGCTCCTGTCCACGACTTCGTCTTGCTTTTTTCTTGCCACCATGCGGCCCGCACTTGATCCTGTTCGGCCACCGGGTCCATCGAGCCGGGCCTACTTGTCTCTCCACTCCTCGGAGGCCCCGCAAGGCTAAGACCTTTCGCGCCCGCTCTTCACCTGCACCAACTCAAATCAAGCCACAACCTGCACCTGCAATACTTGGCCAAGAGACAGTCCACACCACGTTGTCAATCACTCATCACACAAGGGAGCGACCATCCACCGGTCCTCAGATGGTGTCGAGCCCTTTTGCCTCACCTTGAGGAGTCGGCAATTTTGGAGCATTTTATCTCGGTTGTGTCGAGCTGTTGCCCTTATCTTAGGGGACCGAGATTTTTCTCTCTCAAGTGATCTCGTTTTGGCTTTTGTTTTGCTTTTGATCACTTGTCTGAGTTTTTGGTTCGTTTCTTTTCTTTTTCTTTTTTTTCTCTGAATTGGTTACTATGTGTGTTGTCAATGCACTCATCATGGGGGAGATTGAGGACCGGAGCTTCCGAGGACTGGTGGATGGTTGCTCCTGGCCGTGATGAGTGATTGACAACATGGTGTGGACTAACTCTTCGCGGAGTATTGCAGGTGCAGGTTGCGGCTTGATTCGTGTTGGTGCAGGTGAAGAGCGGGCGCAAAAGGTCTTAGCCTTGCGGGGCCTTCGAGGAGTGGAGAGACAAGTAGGCTCGGCTCGATGGACCCGGTGGCCGAACGGGATCAAGTGCGGGCCGCATGGTGGCAAGAAAAGCAAGACGAAGTCGTCGACCGGAACCGGTGCAGGGTAGCAGCTCACGACCGGAGTCTGCACGCGGGGTTTACGGTGGTTCACCACAAAACCATCGGGTTACTTGGTTGAGCCACAAAACCAAGACCGGAGGCTCGGCAGGTGGAGACGTGATCCGGGCGCGTCGAGAAGCTTCGATGCCGGAGGACACGTGGCTGGATCGCAGGGCTTGCGTCAGGAGGACGCGGACTGCGGCAAAGGCGTAGCCGTCCGATGAAGAGGAGTGCTACTTGACCATATTGCCCCTGAGGGGTTTGTATCTCAGTTTAAGTGCTAGGGGTAGCTTGGTCATTTGCCCAACCCAGAGGGACTCATATATATAGCTCTAGGGTTTCTGGGCAAACCATCCATCCGGACTGCTTCTCATTTCCCTGCTCCATAGGTTTAGATTTTCTTCACCGTTTTGTAGAGAATCTAACCTCGGAGTGTATGGAAGCTTTCATGGTTGCGTCGATTTCCTTCTTGTGGCTCGAGTGATTTTCGTGTCTTTTTCGGGCTATTTTTGTTGAATTTTCGTGTGTGGCTTGTTCCTCTGATCCTGAGGTGTTTGGGTTCGGATTTCTTTGCGGGGATCATTGATAGATGCCTTGTGCATCTTTGTGCTTGATCTTGACCCCTCAAACTCCGAATTTTGCCTTGGATTTGAGGATTTCAGGTGGAACCCTAGCTTTTTGGTAGAGTTCGGTTCGTGGTCGATTCCCGGCGATTTAGTTGGTTTGAGGCCTCAAGTTTTTGGGCATAGCATCCCCTAGGGACACTTCACATCTCCCCCAAATCTTGTCTCAATCCATGCAGCCGTTTGGGAGATCCATGGATGGATAGGTGGAGTTGACCTTGCGTTTTCGAGCTCGGGCTGTTCTGTTCATGAGCGACGGACCGTCTGTCGTGTGCTCACGGACCGTCCGCAGGAGCTCTAGTCTGTCCAGTTCGTCGTGTGTTCTTGCTGGTCGGTGATTTGATCCGTAGGGGTTGAGTTCCTTTTTGGATCGTGTTTGTCGAACTGTCCGTCCGTGGGTAACGGACTGTCCGCAAGGAGGACGGACCATCCACGCAGAGGTCACGGACCGTCCGCAGTCATCGGACCGTCCGTGGTGTCGTGTCGGACCGTTCGTATTTTCGAGGTGCGGTACTGGAGGTTCTGTCCATCAATACGGACCGTCCGCCAGAGGGGCTCGGACTGTCCGCCAAGTCCTGACGGACCGTCCGCGAGGGTTGATCGGACCGTCCGTCCTGGCCAGGTAGATTTTCCTAAGTCCTTTGCTTCTTGAGTTGTGCTTCCGCTTGGGATTTGTTTGGGGCTTGTTCCTAGGGTTGGTAGGTCTGTTGTGACTACGCGACCTTGGCAAGCTCGTGTGGGAATCCTTGGTTGTGGATTTGGGGCATAGGCCGAGTTCATCCTTCAGGAAGAAGTTTTAATAGGCTCCCATTCACTCCCCCCCTCTCTGGTCGCCTAATCGGTCCTTCACTCAATCTTTTTAGGATCAATCTCCACACTTTTCTCATGCACAATGAAACCCAAAAACTTGCCAGCCGACACTCCAAAAGCACATTTGAGTGGATTCATCTTTAAACCATACTGACACATTTTTTCAAATGCTAGCCTCAAATCAACCAAATGGGAATTTAAACTAGCCGATTTAACAACAATGTCATTCATATAGACTTCTACGATTATACCAAGCAAGTCATGAAAAATCAAGTTCATAGCCCTTTGATAAGTAGCACCAGCATTTTTCAAACCAAAAGTCATGACTATCCAATCAAACAAGCATACAAATCCTGGACATATGAAAGCTGTTTTGGAAATATCCTCTTCGGCCATAAAGATTTGATTGTAACCAGCATTACCATCAAGAATTCTATGTCCAGATGCAACATTAATAAGAAAGTTGGCTATAGGCATAGGATATTCATCTTCAGCAGTAGTTTTATTAAGATCTCTTAAATCAATGCAAACACGAAGTTTCTTTGTTCCTTTTTTCTCAATAGGCACAATATTAGAGATCCAATTACCATATCGACAAGGCCAAATAAACTTAGCATCAAGCAACCGATTGATTTCTCCTTTCATTCGGTCATAAATATCAGGATTAAAATTCCTACGAGGCTGTTTATAAGGCTTAAAACCAGGTTTAATAGGCAAACGATGTTCTACTAAATTACGACTTAAACCAGGCATCTCATTATAAGTCCAAGCAAAGCAGTCGACATACTCCTTTAATATCTTTATTAATTCAAGCTTAAAATAGTATCAAGATTCTTGTTTACAAATGTCGGCCTAGGTACAGTGCCATCACCAATGTCTACCTCCGCAAGAGGATCAGCCGACGTAAACCCTTGTCCTAACTGGCCCAGATCATCAAAGTCCTCAATAGCTTCACACGTATCGTTCTTATGCGCCCGATAGTGATCAATCCTCTGCTGCAACCACTCTTTAGTTAAACTCATTCAGTCATATGAAGTGATTTAGCTGATTATCAAACGGCTTTATGACAGCAGGGATGAAGCCATCTTTGGAACAACTTACAAACTCATGATTGGATAAATCTAAGCCAGATAGACATTTTACATCATCATGCACACCTATAGAATGACTATCAGCTACAGCTACACAAGCAGAATTATCACCATGCACTACTTCTACCTCATTGTCTATCCATTGTATTAAAATTTGATGTAAGGTAGAAGGAACACATCTATTTGCATGAATCCAATCACGACCAAGGATAAGACTGAAGTTACCTTGTGTCTTAGCGACGAAGAAAGACGTGGCGAACATCTTGCTCCCAATAGTAAGCTCCATGGAAATCACGCCCTTAGCTCCTATCAGCTCGCCTCCTCCAACTCCGCTGACGGTCATGTTGGTCTTGATCAGCTCTTGAGAGCCTGTGTGGTTCGAGGACCGGTGGATGGTCGCTTGCTGGTGTGATGAGTGATTGACAACGTTGTGTGGACTAACTATTGGCTAAGTATTGCAGGTGCAGGTTGCGGCTTGACCGGTGCTTGTGCAGGTGAAGAACAAGCACGAAAGGTCATTGCCGGTGAGGCCTCCAGGTGTGGAGAAGACAAGTAGGCTTAGTTCGAGGGACCTGGTGACCAGCGGGGTCAAGTGCGGGCCGCATGGTGGCAAGAACAGCAAGACGAAGTCGTGGACGGTTTCTTGGTTGAGCCTCAAAACCAAGGTCGAGTCGGGACTTTGTGGGAGCCGAGTCATGAGTGGGGATTGGCGGAGGCTACACCGAGTTCGCGGGGTTTCCAGTGGTTCACCACAAAACCACTGGGTTCCTTGGTTGATTCACAAAGCCAGGACCGAAGACCGAAGAGCAGCAGCACTGGACCGGTCTGACCGGTGGGTTGGACCGGTCTGACCAGTGGGTACCGGTCTGACTGGTGAGCAGCACCGGTCTGACTGGTGTGCGACAACACCTTCTGGAGTCTTCAAAGCGGAGGACACGCGTCGGGATCGCATGGCTTGCGTTGAGGCTAAGCAAGTTTGCGGTCACTGGGCATCCGTCCGATGGTGCTACGACGAAGTTTCCCAAAAGGCCCTTCGGGGGTGTGTATCTTAGTTTAATGTAATAGGGGTAGTTTCATCTTTCGGTTGCCTCCATATAATCCAAGTGGTGAGAGGATGGCACCTATCTCTTGGAACCCTAGCTCATTTGCTTTTGCTATTTTCCCTTCCTATTTTTTCCTTAGGATTTTTGGGACTAGCTTGAGAGCTTCATGGTGAGATCCTTAGAGAGGGATGGATGATCAGGTGGCAAGCTAGACCTTGTATGAACCTTCATGGTATGTATAGATGATTCGGCGTGGTTCCTCAAGGCTTGATTGTGTCTCTCCCGTTTTCCCTTTTTGGTGATTTTCGAAGCCTTTTCTTGGCGATTTTCTTATGGAGGTTTCGGGGCCTTTCTCTTTGGGATTTAATAGGGGATGTATACATGAGCCCTTCGTGGTTCTTTTCCTTGTGATTCTCCCAAATCTGTGAGTAAAGTTGCTCGATTTTGGGGTTTTCCTAGGTTTCGGGAAAGTGGTGTTCTTAGTGGAAATTCCTTGTTTCCTCTTGATTCAATGAGTTTTGGTGGACCAAATCGTAGCAATGGGATGCCCATGAGGTACTCCTAGTATCTCCAAAGTCTTGTGCGAATCTGTGGAGCGAATCGGGAGATCTGGATTTGGATTTGGGGGAGTTGACCCGCGGGTTGCTGTTCATCCCGAGCGCCCAGGCCCTGACCGGTCTGACCAGTGCCCTCCACCTGCCTGACCAGTGCAGACCCTAGTTGGGTTTTGGCTCGGGTGAACGTACTGGTGAGTTCCCTAGTTTCTGAGCTCGCTATTGTTTCGAGTTTGGTGCTGTTTGGAGCCCGAGAGGTCTATTTCTCTGATTTGGGGTTTCCAGCCTAGGACCGGTCTGACTCGTGTGTTGTACCGGCCTGACCGGTGCAGAGGCTTGCCTGTGGAAATCGTCAAGTCTTGCTCGGGTGATCCGGTTCGGGGTCCAGGGTGACCCGGTGTGTCTCTGGAGAGTGTCAGGTGATCCGGCGGCTCAGTCCGGGTGATCCGGCAGGGACCGGTCTGACCGGTGGTGCTCACCGGTCCGACCGGTGTGGTCTGTGTTCTGCTCGAGTGTTTGTTCCGCTACATTCTCGAGTAGGTTTAGGTGGTTGTTGGTTCCTAGGACGAGTAGCACTCCAGTGTGTTGACGGTGAATTTCCGTCAACCTAGCCATGAGTTTACCTTCGGTGTTGGCATCAATTTTATATCTTATCCATTGGTTTTAACCCCCTTGATATAACAAGTTCGTTCGTGCATGTCGGTTTTGGAGTTTGATGTTTATGCAGGAATTTAGCATTAAAAGCAATACATCCGGGTAAAGTTCATCAAGCACCTCGTGAGAAGACCATGAAGCCCGGTACAAGTCAAGCAATGAAGTGAACATGACTCCAAGAAGCCCAAGTACCAACCCGTGAAGGCAGAAAACTCCGAGGACCTGAACAGAAAGTGCTGAAGCTTGCGAGACAAGGAGCTCTATCCAAACCGCAGAGAAACTGACGTCAAGGGCCCACATGCAGAAGGGAGAACGTTCTAGAAGACACGGGAAGCATCGCCAACAAAGGAGTCCGCAAAATGGGCTGAAGTGGGCCCAGGCCGACCGGCCCAGGCCGGCCGGCCCAGCCTATTTCAGGCACCATTCGCAGCCCCCTTTGACCTAGACGATCCTTGGAGTATTTATAGTCCCCCTGCCAAGAGCCACACATCAAGTCATTCGCCATTCGCCGCCAAGGAGCAGAGAAGAGAGGGACACCATTCCGGAGAGGAGAGGGTCGAGCTAGTTGTCTAGGGTTTCCCTAGCCGATGTGGGAACCTAGCAAGGAAGACCACGACGGAGTTCCAGGAGCTAGGAGCAAGATCAAGGTAGGATCCCGGTGGTGATCTTATCCATGTACCTTTGAGTATGTTGAATTATCAAGTTGCAATCCGATTTCTAGCGATCATATGCTTCTTCTACGACTTTGTCTTTGATTGGTTTTTCTTACTTTAAGATCTATTCTTGAGATAGATCATAGAGGGTGTTCTTGTAGCCGTGGTGGCTAGAGGTGCATGCCTGACCTCCCAAGAAATTTCATCTTGTCCATTGGACTCGCCCTAGGCTAACCCGCACGAATAGGAGTGCGTTGTGACAGAACGGTGGCTCCAAAAGGTGGGCGTCTTCAGAGTTGGAACGGAAGCCGCGATTTAAAGAAGCTTTTTATGAGATTGAATTTGGTTATTTCTTCTTTGCTTGGAACTTCAACAAAAGCTTGATCCAATCTCTCTAGATTGGTTTCACCTATCCCTCTCTATCACTTGCTACCTCCAGTTTTCATAGATTAGATTCCTTTCTTTTGGTGTTCTTTAGATTAGATGCATAAGAGTTTCCTTTGAAGATTAAAGTTCTCGGCTTTAATAGATTGGTTCTTGCATCACATATTTGTTCCATGGATTCGATACCTTGGGTTGACACTTAAGGGAAGAAGGATCCCTTGACTACGATGGAGGATTTGTCCGCTTAAAATCTAAATGAAGTTTGATACGCATATACACTGTCAACAAGCCCCTTTTTCTGGCGCCGTTGTCGGGGAACAAGTGATCCATATTCGATCTTTTATTGCTTTTTGTGAATATTTTTAGTTTTCTTTTGGTTTTTCTTTTTGCATCTACTAACTTTTGATCATCCTCAAAAATCAATCTAATCTAGTTTTTGACTAACCCTAGTTTTCTTAGATTTGTTTTTATTTTTGTTTTTGTATATATTTTGTTTAATGCTAACCCTAACAGGAGATGGACGGCTACCTCTCCAACAAACCCGAAAATTTTGTGGATGATCCAGAAAAACTTTACAGGCTAAGGAGACGTGAAGCACAAGCTAAAAAGCTAGAATTTGCAGATCCAAAAGCGGAGGCCGAAGGATCGTCGGAGTCTCCAAAGGAATCACCACCTCCAAGCCCTAGGGAAAATCAACTTCAATCGCAACCGATCGGAGAACAACCGCAGCCGGAGCGCAAGATCGGGGAGCTATGCACCCCGGACATCGTCAACCTACCAATCTTGAACCTCACGAAGATCGGAAGGCCGTTCGAGATCAAGACTTCAACAATCTGAATGGTGCAACATTCACCCTTCACCGGTAAAGAGGATCCAAACCTTCACCTCCAAGCATTCATTCAACTTTGTCAGACATTCAACATGGAAGGGGTAACTCCAAACCAAATGAGGGCAAGGCTCTTTCCGTTCTCGCTACTCGGAAAAGCTTTACAATGGTTCTACTCTCAACCAGCGGAGACGGTGCAGAATTGGGAGGCTTTGATGAGGGCTTTCATGAAGGAATACTACTCACCGGGTAAGACTCAAAGCTTGCGCAATAAGATTGCTACTTTTTCTCAATATCCTATGGAGACCGTATCAGAAGCATTCGAGCGTTTCAATGAGTACACTCAGTCGGTGCCACATCATAAATTCCCGAAGGAAGATCTAGTTCAAAAGTTCTACCAAGGACTCACCATGGCGTCAAGGATGATCATCGATGCATCGCCGGGAGGATCCATCATCGAGCTTACACCGACCCAAGCTTTCACTTTATTCAAGAAGGTCGCAGACAATGACATATGGGCATCAACCGGATGGTTACTTCTGGTTCAACCCACGGGGAATGTCAAAGGAGTCTTGCA
Organism: Cenchrus fungigraminus; assembly: GCA_036936925.1. Lineage (NCBI taxonomy): Eukaryota > Viridiplantae > Streptophyta > Magnoliopsida > Poales > Poaceae > Cenchrus > Cenchrus fungigraminus. The sequence continues at coordinate 19,464,573 of CM072776.1, read as the reverse complement.
ACTGGAGAAGGAAGATCTACTCGAAGGCAAGATCGACTCGCTCATGAGGAGGTTGGAGAAGATGGAGATAGAGAAGAAAAAAGCTCAAGAATTAAAGGCTACCGAAGCAAGATCCACATGTGAATAGTACGGAGAGTATGGCCATGTCCAAAAGGATTGCCTGGAGGAAGCCAAGTTGCTCGACTACATGAGGAAGGGAAATTTGCCGAACTTCCGCTACGAGCAAGGTAGACCTTAATTTAATGTAAGTTCGTCCATTCCGAATTCGGTTCCTTTTCGTATGCAATTGAAGGACTTCATGGAAGAGCAAGCTAAGATCAACAAGGACACCGTCACCAAGTTCATAGCCATAGACAAGGTGTTGGAAAACATCAATAGCAAGGTGACAGAGGTCGGAAGCTCCAACCATCAAGTGCTCAACATGATGAAGATGCTCGAGACTCAAGTGGGACAACTTGTTGGGCGCCTATCCGCTAATGAAGGGAAGCTTCCGGGGCAACCTCAAGGTCCCGAGATGGCAAAGGCCATTCAAACTCGTCCGGGGAAGGAGATCGAAGATCCAGAGCATTCCGCAGGAGCTAGAAAGCCTAAACCATCTACCGAGGTGGAGGATTTTGCTAAGGAGAAGGTTACCGAAATCATCACCGAAGAGCCCGAGTTTGAGATGCCGGGAGAAGACACGAAGATACCGCAACTCAAGCCACGCTACTTCCGAGGTAAACTTGATAATCATTTTGAGAAGTTTGTGGAAGTCACTACAAGGATTTTGGTCTAATGCAACGCCGAGAAAGTGTTGCAAAATACCCAAAAATTGTAGCAATAATACTTCTGCTACCATTTTTTTGGTTAAATGTTGTTGCACTTGTAACTGTAGCAATAGCATAATGCAACGGGTTATGTTTTAGTTGCGACACACAACCCCTCTATTGCAACACTTTTGATGGTTTTGCAACACATATTGAGTGTTGTAACAAAAGCATTTGCAACCACTACGGGTGTAGCAATAGTATCAATTGCAACGAACTAGGCGTTGCTAGCGATACGTATTGCGACACGCTGGTCGTGTAGCAACACAATACAATTGCAACGCAACACGAGTGTTGCAAGAGTGGTTATTGCTACGCGGAGAAAGCATTGCAATAGAGCTTCTCTATTACCACATCACGTAAATGGTTGCTATAGGTGGCTTAGGTTATTGCAACGTCTCTTCAGGTTGGTTGCTACAGAGAGGTCCTCTATTGCCACGTTTGTGAATGGTTGCTATAGACGGCATAGGCTATTGCCACGTTACTTAGGTTGGTTGCTACAGAGACGTCATCTATTGCCACGTTCTTGACTGGTTGCTACAGGTAGGTTCCTCTATTGCGACAGATTTTTTTGAAGTTGCAAGAGATTGTTTCTCTTTTTTGTTTGGTAGCTTAAATCAATAATCACAAAACGACAAATACATAATGAATGAAGCATCGACATCCATTAAAACAAAATATAATTTGTTCAGATCTTTATAAAAACACACTCAATGTCAAACTCAACTTGGGACAAAACCATTGGTATAACACATAATGTATTTGGCACACAATTGTATGAACTCATTTCAATTATATGACCTATGTCTACTGCAGTAGCAAAGGTTGCTTTCGTGTTCACCATCATCCACCATTCGCATGCTCCACCTAAAACTCCACCATTCAGCTGTCATAAATAATAGATCGAGTATTATTCTAATGACGATACAACTAAGTGGACAATACTGAACTCAGTCACAACATCACCACTTGGCGTGAGATTTCAGATTTCAGTTTGCACAACCATAACAGCATTAGCGTACAACTGACATAGAAGCAACCATACCTTCTTGTACATTGTTCTCAAGTACTCCTGAAGATTGTCTGCAGCTTCTCCCTAAAATGAAAAGCAAGATTCAGAAAAAAATGATTTATGTGCTAGAGAAACACCAAGAAACAATCTACAAATACGATATCAGTAGATTAATGAAACCTGATAGTTTGTCGCTCTAGGAAAGTACTTGAATAATGCAACCTGAGAAATATTTTGTTACCAACAATAATACTCTGAACTTCTAAGCACTTTGCTTCACATGTAGTGCCATAAATTTAATCTCAGCATGTGTCTAGTAGTGATTTTGGAATACTTATGCCACTGCAGTACTAGTTAAGGAAAGTACTTGAATAATGCAACCTGAGAAATATTTTCTACAAACAATAGTACTATTGCTTTAGATGTAGTGCAATAAGTCCAGTCTCCATAAAAGATCAACACCAGAAATGGTTCACTGAGAGCAAGAAAAACAGAAGACCAAAAATTTTAAAGTAAAACCAAACATATTCCAAGGATAGTCTCCAGAAATGGTTCCTGCTTGTCTGATAGAGCTTGCCTTAGCTCAGATAACTCTTGTTCCAATTGCTCGACCTAGGAGATACCAAATGTAGAACAATCATATATTCATATTCCAAGGAAACAAGAAATTTTAAATCAAGTAAGGTTAACTACTTAACTAATAACAATTATTAACCATTAAATTGACTTCCAAAAGAGATGATACTATAAACAAACTTTGGGTTCAACATGCAAAATCAACATCATAAGAGACAACCTTTCTAAAAAATAATATTTGCGTTTACCTTTGGACTTAATCCGCGTCTATTATCTTGCTTAACCTTCTCCTGTTAATCTTTGCTAAAGTGACCCAGACTTAATTAAGCCATCAATATTCCAAGGCTACAAGTAAACAATATGCAAGGAGACGCAACATGTTAATCTTAGATGCAGCTATAACCTCGTGTCACTACAAATCACAGCCATGGACTTCAGTCACTGTCTGATCTGTCATATAATGGAGAAATAATTAGTACATGGCCTGGCTACCTGCTAATGAGTATACAGTGAGAAATATTTACTCCTAATCAACAGGAAGGCAAGTATTAATAACTCCTAAGTGGTATACAGTGAAAAAAATTACTCCAAAACAACAGGAAGGCAACTACTAAGCAGAGTATAGATGCCATAAACTGAAGCAAACTTAATTTTGCATCAATCCGTCCAAAAATCAGAATCGATTTTGCATCAATCCGTCCAAAATTGAGCGGCAAAGACTACCACATATATGCATTGAGCGAAAATCCGGACCGGAAATGAATCGATGAGGCTACTGTTGCTTGACCACTAAAGTTCCTCTCTGCTTGTCTGAATTTTTTCATCTATGCTCTCCCGCAATTCAGAACAGCCGAAATGAATCATAATGGGAGCATCAATTTACTCTGGTGGCTACACAAGTACAAAACAACTAAACAAATAGGATCCATGAACGCTTGCTGCCACTAAAATCTAAATCCTATAATACACCTAAATCTCATCAGAGGTAAACAAATAGGGAGATTGGGAGAAGATTGAGGAACACCTACTTGGCTTAGTCCTTCCAGCCAGCAGCCGGCGCCGGCGGTGGCTGCCTCCATCTAGCAGGCGCGGCCGCAGGCACGGCCGCACGCGCGGCAGGGGACCAGGTGGGGGGCAGGGGCAGGAAGTGGCCGGCGGTAGGCAGACTGGGCGGCCGACGGGTGGAGGCGTGAAGCACCAGGTGGGCAGGCGGCTTTGTGGAGCACGCCGACACCCACGCAAGCGGCACACCACGTCGTATGGACGAGGCTCACTGCGCCGTCGCGCGACCCCGGCCCCCGCCGCCGCCACCCGCCGCTCGAATCGTCTCCCCACCACAGCAACAACCTGTGCAAAGGAAGGGATAGGGTTGGGTCCGTGTGCGTATAGTAGTGGCTAGGGTGCGTTGTGGGCTACTCCCTCCGTCCCAAAATAAGTGCTCATCTCACATTTCGAGGAGTCAACAAGTTATAAGTTTGACCGGATATATAGAAAATAATATTAACATTTGTGTCTCTAAACAAGTTTGTCATGAAAATATATGACATGATTAATCTAATGATGTTTATTTAGTATCATAATTATTAATATTTTTAAATATATATTTGGTCAAACTTTAAAGTGTTTGACTCCTCGAAGTGCGAGATGTGCACTTATTTTGGGACGGAGGGAGTAGTGTTTTGGGCTGTACAGATTGTTGGGCCGACTGATTAAATAGGGGTCCAAAGCATATTTTTGAGCTGTACACTACGGTCTGCATTTCATTCAGGGTCTTCGTGGTGTGGGACGGACTGGCTGACGTGTCATTCTCTCCACTCGATTCTGTAAGACTGTTAAAAAAATCTCAAGTCTTGTTTGTGTTTAGCTTGGTTTATTAGATTTGACTCGACATTGTTATAGCTCAAATTCTAAAGGAATCAAGGTTAACCTAGATCCAAACCTCACGAGCTTGGCGAGATTGAGATTGAAAAGCTCGACTATATATATGAAGCCCGGCTTGTTAAGTCCAATCTGACAAAGTTCCTGCATTCCCTCCACTCGTTTCTAAGGAAAAAAATCTCAAGCTTAATGCAAAGCTAAGTGCAAGAGTTCGATTGTTCGGCTGTTCGGTGTCGAGGGAGCTGAAAACCGAAGCCGAAGCCAATGACCGAGATTCGCAAAATCAAAAACCGAAAAAACCAACATTTCAAGCAGAGGCGTGGTTGTCGTAGGCGCAGTAGAATCGAACGGAGGCGTGGTCGTACGCGGTTGTGTGGGTGAACTTTTTAGTTATATATATAGAGAGATAATATATATTGTAAGAAAAACAAAAATATTAGTATATATTTTAAATTGTAAATCAAATGTGAAATCGAGATTATACTAAATTTTTTCAAAAAACACACGTATAATTTGTACAGTAAATGATTTTAGATAAAAAAATATATGTGAATATTCAAGTGTTCCTAAGTGAGATGTTCCTAGTTATAAAAGATGTATAGTATCATTTTATCAAAATCATTTGAAACTTTTATGAGATGGTTATAGATCCAAAATATGTTGTTGTGTAAATCTATGGATTTTCTAATCAAGTTTTGCTATTACTATAATTATTTATTGAATTACTAAGGAAAAAATGTGAAAATATCATAAAGTAGCTAAAAAATCTAAAAAGTTACGTAGCCACATGATTTTGGTGTATGAGTGTCACATAAAAAATTTAAGTAATTTCGATAAAGAGTTGTTGAATATCACTCACAAAGACATATATAGCTCACATAATCCTATGTAGCTAAGTGAGATTTGTTCCTAGTTGTGAAAGATGTATAGTATCATTTTGTCGAGATCATTTTAAACTTTTATGGGATGGTTATGGAAGCAAAATATATTGTTGTGTGAATCTTTGGAATTTTCTGATCAAGTTTTGTTATCATTGTAATTATTTATTTAATTAGTAAGGAATAAATGTGAAAATATCATAAAGTCGCTAGAAAAATCTAAAAAGTTACGTAGCCACATGATTTTGATGTATGAGCGTCACATAAAAAATTCAAGTGATTTCGATAAAGAGTTGTTGAATATCCCTAACAATACATATATAGCTCACATAGTCCTATGTAGCTAAGTGAGATGTTCCTAGCTGTGAAAGATGTATAGTATCACTTTATCGAAATCATTTGAAACTTTTATGGGATGGTTATGGAGCCAAAAAATGTTGTTGTGTGAATCTTTGGAATTTTCTGATCAAGGTTTGCTATTAGTGTAATTATTTATTGAATTACTAAGAAATAAATGTGAAAATACCATAAAGTGGCTAGAAAAATTTAAAAAGTTACGTAGCCACATGATTTTAGTGTATGAGCATCATATAAAAAATTCAGGTGATTTAGATAAAGAGTGGTTGAATATCCCTCACAAAGACGTATATAGCTCACATAGTCCTATGTAGCTAAGTGAGATATGTTCCTAGTTGTGAAAGATGTATAGTATCATCTTGTCGAAATCATTTGAAACTTTTATGGGATGGTTATGGAGGCAAACTATGTTGTTGTGTGAATCTTTGGAATTTTCTGATCAAGTTTTGCTATTACTGTAATTATTTATTGAATTACAAAGGATTAAATGTGAAAATATCATAAATTGGCTAGAAAAATCTAAAAAGTTACGTAGCCACATGATTTTGGTGTATGAGCATGACATAAAAAATTCAAGTGATTTCGATAAAGAGTTGCTCAATATCCCTTACAAAGACATATATAGCTCACATAGTCCTATGTAGCTAAGTGAGATATATTCCTAGTTGTGAAAGATGTATAGTATCATTTTGTCGAAATCGTTTGAAAATTTTATGGGATGGTTATGGAGCCAAAATGTATTGTATAGCCACATATTTTTTTCAAATTTGTTTTAAAAGATTTATTGTAGTTCAATTAATAAAAAGAAATAAAACACCCTAGTACAACATAAACAAATGCTTATCCTAGTGGTTTGCACACGTCACTTTTGTTCCAAAGGTCTTAGGTTCGATCCCCAAGCAGACATTTTTTGCGAATTAAATTCCTGGCATTATGTCCATTACAACTATTTTAGACCTATTGCAACACTTTTTTAGTGTTGCATTAGATAGAAAACAAAATCTATTCATCTAGGAACGATAGGTCATTTTCCCACCTATTCAAACTTCTTTAAGCCAAATTAAAAAATATATGTAAGTTTCAAATCATTTCGGCTGCGGTCGGGGAGTGGCTGGGCACAGCTGGGGCAGGGCCGGCCGTGGCCAGGGTGCGGCCGGTAGTTGCCAGGGTGTGGCCAGGGTGCGACCGGCCGCGGCCAGGGAGCAGCCGGCTGGGCGCAGCAGTAGTGTGGCCGGCCGTGGCCAGGGTGCGGTCGGTCGTTGCCAGGGTGTGGCCAGGGTGCGGTCAGTCGCGACCAGGGTGCAGCCGGCTAGGCGCAACGGGGGCGTGGCTGGCCGTGGCCAGGGTGCGGCCGGCTGTGGCCACGGTGCAGCAAAAGTGCGGCCGACTGCAGCCAAGGTGCGGCCGGCTGGGAGTGGCCAGCTGTGGCAATGCAGGGCACGCCAGCAGATAGCAGAGGGTCTCTAGTTGTGATTATGCCGGCACGTCTCTTCTTTTTTGGATTTTTTTTGCGTCGTCAAGGTGGGATCGCATCACCACGTCCTCAAGGTGGGACCGAGTGGCATGGCAATTTAAAGTTATTTTGGTTTCCTGGCATTGTATCTATTGCAACCATTTTGGGCCTATTGCAACACTTTTACGGTGTTGCATAGGCAAAAAACAATAATAATTTAAAAAACTTTACTTTATTTTTGAAATAACTAACTAATAGAGCCCTGTAAGTAACTATTCTATTTTAATATCTATAAGGTTACTATAAGCTGACCACATAGAAATATGAAAAAGGCTTGAACGATGCTAGCCAACACAAACATTGTAATGGTGTAGTGGTAATTTATATACTAGTGTAGTATTGAGGTCCTTGGTTCAATTCCATATCATGGCGCTTTTTTATTTATTTTTCTATTTTGTCACTAATGACAAATTGTTTTCCTACCAATTCAAACTTCTTTCTTAAAATTAATAATTAGAATAAAATTTCAATTCAAAATTAGCCAAGTTCTATTTTTGACTATGAATTGTATTTTTTCATAGTATATCATACACGCTACAAGGCCCAATCCAAATCAGACTCGCCTCTTAGTTGTTGCAACACTCAAAGTATATATTGCAACAAAAATTAAGCGTTGCACTTGAACACAATTTTCGCTTCGAAGCTGAATATCTCGTTGCAATAAAATTTAGCATTTGCAACAATATCAAAGTATATTGCAACTGTCAACAAAAGTTGCAATTGAACCTCACTTTTTCTTCGCCTCCAAGAGTTCTCATTGCATTAAGCATCAATAATTTGCAATGCTTGTGAAATTTTATGCAACACCAAACAATCGTAGCAATAGTCACAACCAAATGCAACAAACGTAAATGTGGTTGCAATACTACCACTCAATTGCAACCAAAATTAATTCTAATGCAACCATTTTGCACCATTGCAATATCGTCCACCAATCGCAACAGAGCTTTGCAACATCTTGAAAACCGTTATATTAAAGCCATGTATCGCTACCATTTTTTAGAATGGTTGTAATACAGCCATCTATAGCAACCAAATTTTCTACGTTGCAATACATCGGTGCTGCATTTGACCCAAATCCTTGTAGTAAGTTGTGCGTAGGTTGAGCATCAACATGCTGCTATTGGACGCCCTTCAAGTTCCTACATATTCTCACTACTTCAAAGATATACTTGCAAACAAGTATGAGATAGCAACACTTGGGGTGGATCACGTCAAGATGTCCGATCAATGTAGCGCCGCTATTGCAAACGGACTAGAGCAGCAAGGAGACCCCGGATGCCCGACGATTCTGTGTTCTGTTGGTTCCTTCAAGTTCGAGAAGGCATTATGCGACCTTGGAGCAAGTGTGAGCGTCATGCCAAGAGACGTGTTCGAGAAGCTACGCCTACCGGAGCTAGAGCCTACTGCCATGTGCTTGGAGTTGGGTGACAACTCCATTCGCTATCCTTTGGGCATCGCCGTAGATGTGCCTGTGAAGGTCGGACACCACTTCATCCCCGTCGACTTCGTGGTGCTCAAGATGGAAGAAAGGGAGAATCCGCTGCTCATCCTTGGGAGGCCTTTCCTCAAGATCGTCGGAGCTACCATCGACGTCGACAAGGGGGAGATCAAGTTCGACATCAACGACGAGAGGAGTTCCTTCAAGTTTCGAGCACGCTTCGAGGTATGCAACATGATTAAAGTTAAATATATTCCGCCTCATCGTCGCGTTAGTAAGAAGAGCCAAGGAAGAAGGAAGAGCCAGAGAAGAAGGAAGCGAAGGAAATCAAGGAAGTTGTTGCATCCGTCAAGATCAAGGAATAAAAGCCGCCTGTGAAGACCAAAAAGATGACTAAGCCGGAGAATAAGCCTGCGCCAAAGATGGTGCGGAAGTGGGTACCGAAGATTGCAATGCCCACAAAGAGCATTGATCGAAGTAAACAAGTGAAGAAGTCTAGCCATGGACTATAAACAAAGCGCTAGGCGGGAGGCAACCCGTTCATTGAGTCAAGAATAAGGTACCAGGAGGACAACCCGATCAAGATTTTTTGAGTCTTTCAAGTAAGTTGGTTTTAAAATTTGCTACGCAAGACATTCATAGACTCTTAAGTGGTTGCATAATGTTTAGAGTTATAAATTTCATTTGGATATTTTATTTGATCATAAACCCTTTACATGAGCCATCCTATGTGTTATTTGCTTCTTTTTGAGAAACCCAAACCAAAAAAAAATTCAGAACCTACCTCAACCTTTCATCCTCTTCATGATGATTATGGTTGACTTGTTTTATATGTTAAAAACACATGAGTAGAGCCACGCTATGTTCCTAGGTGATATTTAAATTTCAGCGCATGGTAGGACTCGCGTGAAGCTAGAAACTTAACTTTTGGTTTGTTCAAAATTCATATCCTTGGTTTCTCTAGAGTTAGAAGTTTTCTAAGCCTCATTTAATTTTATTTCATTCAAAACCTCTCTCACATTCAACCAAAATTAGAACCTAAACCTATGCCCCCATGATCAAGCCGGGAAACACTTGCTCTCAACTAATGAAAGCAAACAATACCGGTGCGACCAAAATAAAAGTAGTCGGAAAATATTTTCGACTTACATTTGTTTTTGATGCTTAAAAAACTCCTCTAATTATATTTGAACTCATTGCAAGCTCTGAGTTTAATTTTATTTTTTCGAAATTAGAGGAGTGCTTAGCATTAAAACATGATTAGAGGGAGGTATTTGAGTTAACTTAACCACACATGCACCATGATGCATCATGGGATGCCCCTCCAACAATTATCATCGAGGGACATGCAAAGGACAAGCATGGGGGGACAACCAAAGCTTTGTTTTGCAGGAATCTCATGGGTGCAAGTGAGGCAAGGGAGCATGCAAGTGACTAAAAGGAAAGCAAAGGAGTGGATGAGAGCATTTGGGCGGTGCAACCCCGTGGAGCACGCGGTCACAAAGCAACAAGCAAGCATGGAGTGCGCTGGAGAAAGCTAGAGCCAAGAGGGGCAGCAAGGACCCTAGGCCGGTTGGCCCTGGCCGGCCGGCCTCACCTCCATTTATACCCCCTGTTGCTCCCCTTCTGCAGGTAAGTCACTCGTCCAGCTCTTTGTTCGTGTTCCTGAGCTCTAAGTCCAAAACCTCCAGAAACTTTGCTTCCCACTTCGAGCTTTGATTCTTCCATCAAAATCCATCCTAAGTCCACTAAAAGTCCACATTTCGATAATTTTTGTGTGCCTTGCTACCGGTTCAAAACCCTGGGTATATTTGTGAGGAAGAGTGCAGCAATCATGTGAAAGAAAACTACAAGTCTCTTCTCCAAGAAGAAGGGATCACCATCGTCCAAGCCATCATCAACAAGCTCTTTGAGGAGGCACTCGGTCTCCGAGTCTCCTCGCAGAATGGAGGAGGACACAGCACCGCCGAGGAGGAACGACACTCTACTCCTCAGTGGTATGAGGGCCACACGAAGCTCGTCTATGCGGTTCACTGAACCACAAGGACGCACGGAGGAGCAGCCCGTCCGACCTCGTCGCTCGACACGATCATCCGCTCCACCTCCATACACTCCGCAGTATTCCAAGTATGGGTTTATTATCAAGACGGAGGAGGAGGAGGAGAAGCTCACTCGCCTTGAGAAGAGGCTTGTGGCGAACGTCGACTTCGACGACCAAGCTCTCCAAGTGTTGGGCTTTCATACGGATATCTATTACTTGTTGGGACACCTAGGTTGTGGCAATTTTCCAACGGAGTGTCGGCAAACACCGACAAGGAATTGGCCCTGGAAATTCTCATGACCATGGCGCCAATACTTGATGAAGGAGTGTCGAGTCTCTCATTCCGTTTGGAAGGAGTTGAACAAGTGGTTCCCTATGAGTACACTAGGGAGTTCCTTGGTTTTCAAAAGGGAGCCCCGGAGCAAGTGGAAGTGCAAGCAAATACTTTGGAAGGTTTTTGGAGAATGATCACGGGAGAAGCTAACCGGCAAAGGAATAGTATCCGGAACCCCATAATCAAGGTGTTTCACTCATGGATGTGCAAGAGGATTTTGAGGAGAATTAAAGAGACCAAGATAACCGACATGGAGTTTAATTGACTTTACTTGACTTTGATTGTTGGGCAGCCAATCGACCCCTCATACCTTATGATCAACCAGTGGTGTTGCGAAGCAACATCAGGATCCGGAGATATTGGTTCGGGGTGTTACCTCTCCATGTTGTCCATCTCATTGAGACCGGGAATTACAAGAAACCTGGAGCATCTCCTAGTCGGGACTTCTCTAGCATTTGACTATTTGAAGCAAGGTAAATACATAAGTGGAGATGAGAGAGGAGGCTTCAAATTGGCCAAAGTGAATTTGCCCCTACCGGATGCAAGACTAAGACTTTTTCTTGAGGGGAAAGAAGATTGGTTAGAGGAAGGACTTCTTGTGCCGGCAAAGAAAAACAAGAGAGGAAGGATTATAGAAGAAGGTTCTTCCGCAGCCCAAGAAGAGGAAGGTGCGCCCCAAAATTATGCACCACCACATGGAGAAATTTTGGTGCCGCCAAGATACTACGGAGGTGTACCAATACAAGCATGGGGGAGTGGTGCAGCCATGCCCCCACCAAATTTTGCGGTACCCAACGTAACCTTTGCGGAGCAATATGCACACCCACCTCAACCACAACAAAGTGTTGCCATCATTGGAGGATACGCTGCAAGAAACATGCAAAATATTGCAGCCACTCAATCCAATGCAAACTATTGACGGTGAATTTCCGTCAACCTAGCCATGAGTTTACCTTCGGTGTTGGCATGAATTTTATATCTTATCCATTGGTACTAACCCCCTGGATATAACAAGTTCATTCGTGCATGTCGGTTTTGGAGTTTGATGTTTATGCAGGAATTTAGCGTTGAAAGCAAGACTTCCGGGTAAAGTTCATCAAGCACCTCGTGACAAGACCTTGAAGCCCAGCACAAGTCAAGCAAAGAAGTGAACATGACTCCAAGAAGCCCAAGGACCAACCCGTGAAGACGGAAAACTCCGAGGACCTGAACAGAAAATGCTGAATCTTGCGGGACAAGGAGCTCCATTCAAACCGCGGAGAAACTGACATCAAGGGCCCACATGCAGAAGGAAGAACACTCTAGAAGACTCGGGAAGCATCGTCCACGAAGCAGGCCGTGAAGTGGGCCGAAATGGGCCCAGGCCGGCCGGCCCAGCCCATTTCGGGGCCCATTCGTGCCCCTCTTTGACCCAGCCGCCTCTCGGACTATTTATAGCCCCCTGGCCAAGAGCCACGCATCAACTCATTCGTCATTCGCCGCCGAGGAGCAGAGAAGAGAGGGACACCATCTCGGAGAGGGGAGGGTCGAGCTAGTTGTCTAGGGTTTCCCTAGCCGACGTGGGAACCTTGCAAGGAAGACCACGTCGGAGTTCCAGGAGCTAGGAGCAAGATCAAGGTAGGATCCCGGTGGTGATCTTGTTTATGTATCATGTTGAATTATCAAGTTGCAATCCAATTTCTAGCGATCAAGTGCTTCTTCTATGACTTTGATTTCAATTGGCTTTTCTTACTTTAAGATCTATTCTCGAGATAGATCATAGAGGGTATTCTTGTAGCCGTGGTGGCTAGAGGTGCATGCCTGACCTTCCAAGAGATTTCAACTTGTCCATTGGACTCACCCTAGGCTAACCCGCACGAATAGGAGTGCATTGTGACAGAACGGTGACTCCAAAAGGTGGGCGTCTTCGGAGTTGGACGGGAAGCCGCGATTTAAAGAAGCTTTTTATGAGATTTGACTTGTTTATTTCTTCTTTTCTTGGAACTTCAATAAGAGCTTGATCCAATCTCTCTAGATTGGTTTTACCTATCCCTCTCTATCTCTTACTACCTCCAGTTTTCATAGATTAGATTCATTTTTGTGATGTTCTTTAGATTAGATGCATAAGAGTTCCCTTTGAAGATCTAAGTGTTCTCGGCTTTAATAGACTGGTTCTTGCATCACACATTTGTTCCACGGATCACACTTGAGGGAAGAAGGGTCCCTTGGCTACGACAGAGGACTTGTCAGCTTGCAAGTCCAAACAAAGTTTGATACGCATATACACCGTCAACAAGCCCCATTTTCTGGTGCCGTTGCCGGGGAACAAGTGATCAAGATTCGATCTTTTATTGCTTTTTGTGAATATTTTCATTTTTCTTTTGGTTTTTCTTTTTGCATCTATTAACTTTTGATCATCCTCAAAAATCAATCTAATCTAGTTTTTGACTAACCCTAGTTTTCTTAGATTTGTTTCTATTTTTGTTTCTATTTTGTTTATTGCTAACCCTAATAGGAGATGGACGGCTACCTCTCCAACAAACCCGAAAATTTTGTGGATGATCCAGAAAAACATTACAGGCTAAGGAGACATGAAGCACAAGCTAAAAAGCTGGAATTTGCAGATCTAAAAGCGGAGGCTGAAGGATCGTCGGAGTCTCTAAAGGAATCACCACCTCCAAGCCCTAGGGAGAATCAACTTCCACCGCAACCGATGGGAGAACAACCACAGCCGGAGCGCAAGATCGGGGAGCTATGCACCCCAGACATCGTCGACCTACCAATCTTGAACCTCGCGGAGATCGGAAGGCTGTTCGAGATCAAGACCTCAACAATCCGCATGGTGCAACATTCACCCTTCACCGGTAAAGAGGATCCAAACCTTCACCTCCTAGCGTTCATTCAACTTTGTCAAACATTCAATATGGACGGGGTGACTCAAGATCAAATGAGGGCAAGGCTCTTTCCATTCTCGCTACTCGGAAAGGCTTTGCAATTGTTCTACTCTCAACCGGCGGAGACGGTGCAAAATTGGGACACCTTGATGAGAGCCTTCATGAAGGAATACTACTCACCAGGTAAGACTCAAAGTTTGTGTAATAAGATTGCTACCTTTGCTCAATATCCTATGGAGACCATATCGGAAGCATTCGAGCGTTTCAATGATTACACTCAGGCGGTTCCACATCACAAGTTCCCGAAGGAAGATCTCATTCAAAAGTTCTATCAAGGACTTACCATGGCGTCAAGGACGATCATCGATGCATCGGCGGGAGGATCCATCATCGAGCTTACACCGACCCAACACTCTATTCAAGAAGGTCGCGGACAATGACACATGGGCGTCATCCGGACGCTTACTTCCGGTTCAACCCACGGGGAACGTCATGGGAGTCTTGCAAGTGGAGAAGGAAGATCTACTCGAAGGCAAGATCGATTCGCTTATGCGGAGGTTGGAGAAGATGGAGATGGAGAAGAAAGAAGCTCAAGACTTAAAGGCTGCCGAAGCAAGATCCACATGTGAAGAGTGCGGAGAATATGGCCATGTCCAAAAGGATTGCCCAGAGGAAGCCAAGATGCTCGACTACATGAGGAAGGGAGATTTACTGAACTTCCACTATGGGCAAGGTAGACTTCAATTTAATGCAAGCTCATCCATTCTGAATTTGGTTCCTCTTCGTATGCAATTGAAGGACTTCATGGACGAGCAAGCTAAGATCAACAAGGACACCGTCACTAAGTTCAAAGCCATAGACAAGGTGTTGGAGAACATTGATAGCAAGGTGACGGAGGTCGGAAGCTCCAACCATCAAGTGCTCAACATGATGAAGATGCTCGAGATACAAGTGGGACAACTTGCCGGGCGCCTATCCGCTAATGAAGGGAAGCTTCCGGGGCAACCTCAAGGTCCCGAGACGGCGAAGGCCATTCAAACTCGTTCGGGGAAGGAGACCGAAGATCCGGAGCGTTCTGCGGGAGCAAGAAAGCCTAAACCATCTACTGAGGTAGAGGAATTTGCTAAGGAGAAGGTTACCGAGATCGTCACCGAAGAGCCCAAGTTTGAGATGCCGGGAGAAGACACGAAGATACCACAACTTAAGCCACGCTACTTCCAAAGTAAACTCGATAATCATTTTGAAAAGTTTGTGAAGGTTGTGCATAGGTTGAGCATCAACATGCCGCTATTGGACGCCCTTCAAGTTCCTACATATTCTCGCTACTTCAAAGATATACTTGCAAACAAGTATGAGATAGCAACAGTCGGGGTGGATCATGTCAAGATGTCCGAGCAATGTAGTGCCGCTATTGCGAACGGACTAGAGAAGCAAGGAGACCCCGGATGCCAGACGATTCCATGTTCCGTTGGTTCATTCAAGTCTGAGAAGGCATTATGCGACCTTGGAGCAAGTGTGAGCGTCATGCCAAGAGATGTGTTCGAGAAGCTACGCTTACCGGAGCTAGAGCCTATGGCCATGTGCTTGGAGTTGGGAGACAACTCCATTCGGTACCCCTTGGGCATCGCCGTGGATGTGCCTGTGAAGGTCGGACACCACTTCATCCCTGTCGACTTCGTGGTGCTCGAGATGGGAGAAAGGGAGAAGCCGCCACTCATCCTTCGGAGGCCTTTCCTCAAGACCGTGGGAGTGACCATAGACGTCGGCAAGGGGGAGATCAAGTTTGACATCAACGGCGAGAGGAGTTCCTTCAAGTTTCGACCACGCTTTGAGATGGAGGAGCCATAGAAGAAGGAAGCGAAGGAAATCAAAGAAGTTGTTGCATCCGTCAAGATCAAGTAACAAAAGCCGCCTGTGAAGACCAAAAAGATGACTAAGCCGGAGAATAAGCCTCCACCCAAGATGGTGCGGAAGTGGGTACCCAAGATTGCAACGCCCGTAAAGAGCATTGATCCGAAGTAATCGAGTAAAGAAGTCTAGCCATGGACTATAAACGAAGCGCTAAGCGGGAGGCAACCCGTTTCGTCGAGTCAAGAATAAGCTACCCGGAGGACAACCCAATCAAGATTTTTCGAGTCTTTCAAGTAAGTTAGTTTTGAAATTTTGCTACGCAAGACATTCATAGACACTTAAAGTGGTTGGATAATGTTTAGAGTTATAAATTTGTTTGGATATTTTATTTTGGACCATAAACCCTTTACATGAGCCATCCTATGAGTTATTTGCTTCTTTTCGAGAAACCAAAACCAAAAATTCAGAACCTATCTCAACCATTCATCCTCTTCATGATGTTATGGTTGACTTGTTTTACATGCTAAAAACACACGAGTAGAGCCACGCCATGTACCTAGATGTTATTTAAATTTCAGCGCATGGTAGAACTCGCGTGAACCTAGAAATTCAACTTTTGGTTGGTTTTAAAATTTCATATCCTTGGTTTCTCTAGAGTTAGAATTTTTCTAAGCCTCATTTAATTTTATTTCAGTCAAAATCTCCCTCATTTAACCAAAATTAGAACCTAAACCTATGCCCCCATGATCAAGCCGGGAAAAGCTTGCTCTCAACTAATGGAAGCAAACAATACCGGTGAGACCAAAATAAAAGTAGTCGGAAAACATTTTCGACTTACATTCGTTTTTAATGCTTTAAAAACTCCTCTAAATATATTTGAACTCATTGCAAGCTCTGAGTTCAATTTTATTTTTCGAAATTAGAGGAGTGCTTAGCATTAAAACATGCTTAGAGGGAGGCAAATGAGTTAACTTAACTAAGCATGCACCATGATGCATCACGGGATGCCCCTCCAACATTTATCATCAAACCACATGCAAAGGACAAGCATGGGGGGGGCAGCCAAAGCTTTGTTTTGCAGGAATCTCATGGAGGCATGTGAGGCAAGGGAGCATGGAAGTGACTCAAAGCAAAACAATCAAGTGGAGGGATCAATCATGCAAGCAAAGGAGTGGACGAGAGCATTTGGGCAGTGCAACCCCATGGAGCACGCGGTCACAAAGCAACAAGCAACCATGGAGTGCACTGGAGAAAGTTGAAGCCGAGAGGGGCAGCGAGGACCCCAGGCCGGTCGGCCCAGGCCGGCCGGCCTCACCTCTTTTTAAGGCCCCCGGTGCCCGTCTTCCTCAGGTAAGTCACTTGCCCAGCTCTTTGTTTGTGTTCTTGAGCTCTTAGTCCAGAACCACCATAGACATAGCTTTCCACTCCGAGTTTTGTTTCATCCAACAAAATCCATCCTAATACCACTCAAAGTCCATACTCCAAATAATATTTGTGTGCCTTGTTACCGGTTGAAAACCCCGAATATATTTGTGAGGGAGAGTGCAGCAGCCATGTGGAAGAAAACTACAAGCCTTTTCACCAATAAGAAGGGATCATCGTCGTCCAAGCCATCATCGACAACCTCTTCGAGGAGGCACTCGGTCTCCGAGTCTCCTCGAAGTATGGAGGAGGACACGGCATCACCAAGGAGGGATGACACTCTTCTCCTCGGTGGCATGAGGGCCACACGAAGCTCGTCTATGTGGTTCACCGAACCACAAGGACATGCGAAGGAGCCGCCCATCCGACCTCGCCGCTCGACACGATCATCCGCTCCACCTCCATACACTACGCGATATTCCAAGTATGGGTTTATTATGAAGACGGAGGAGGAGGAGAAGAAGCTCACTCGCCTTGAGAAGAGGCTTGTGGCGAACGTCGACCTCGATGACCAAGCTCTCCAAATATTGGGATTTCATACGGATATTTATTATATGTTAGGACACCTAGGATGGGTGCAATTCTCCAACGGAGTATCGGCAAACACCCACAAGGAATTCGCCTTGGAAATTCTCATGACCATGGCGCCTATACTTGATGAAGGAGTGCCGAGTCTCTCATTCTGTTTGGAAGGAGTTGAGCAAGTGGTTCCCTATGATTACATTAGTGAATTACTTGGTTTTCAAAAGGGAGCCCCAGAGCAAGTGGATGTGCATGGAGGCACATAGGAAAGTTTTTGGGGAATGATCACGGGAGAAGCTAATCGGGAAAGAAATAGTGTCCGGAACCCCATCATCCAAATGTTTCACTCATGGATGAGCAAGAGGATTTTGGGGAGAATGAGAGAAACCAAGATAACCGACATGGAGTTGAATTGGCTTTACTCGGCTTTGATTGCCGGGCAGCCAATCGACCCCACTCACCTTATGATCAACCGATGGTGTTGTGAAGCAACATCAGGATCGGGAGATATTGGTTTGGGGTGCTACCTCTCTATGTTGGCTATCTCATTAAGACCGGGAATTCCAAGAAACCCGGAGCATCTCCTAGTTGGGACTTCCCTAGAATTTGATTATTTGAAGCAAGGTAAATATATAAGTGGAGATGAGAGAGGAGGCTTCAAATTGGTCAAGGTAAATTTACCCCTACCAGATGCAAGACTCAGACTTTTTCTTGAGGGGAAAGAAGATTAGTTAGAGGAAGGACTTCTTGTGCCGGCGAAGAAAAACAAGAGAGGAAGGATTATAGAAGAAGGTTCTTCCGCAGACCAAGAAGAAGGTGCGCCAAAATTATGTGCCACCATTTGGAGGAATTCTGGCGCCGCAGAGATACTACGGTGGTGTACCAGTGCAAGCATGCGGGAGTGGTGCAGCCATGGCCCCACCAAATTTTGTGGTACCCAACGTAGCCTTTGCAGAGCAATATGCACACCGCCCTCAACCACAACAAAGTGTGGCCATCATTGGAGGATACGCTGCAAGAAACATGCAAAATATCGCAGCCATCCAAACCAATGGAAACCAAATGGGTGAAGGAAATGCAAACATCGCTTTTGAGCTTGGATGCCTTCACCTAGCACCGCCGGAGTAATTCATAGGAGGATCGGTGCAATCCTATTATGAGCAAGGGTATAACAATCAAGATTATCAATATCAACCACTGGCGGAAGGTTAGAGAGAGGAGGAGCTTTAGTTTAATCTTTCCTTTTCCCTTTTCTTTAATTTTCAGCTTGTATGCGCCTATGTATGCGTAGTGTTTTCAGTTTTTATTTAATTTTCAGCATGTGTGTTAGTTTTTATTTTCATCATGAATAAAATCACCACCTTGTTTTTACCTTTGGCAAAGATACAAAGTTTGTGCCATGTTGATATATGATGATAGTTGCCGCTTTATTTATCTTTGTACTTGTTTTATGCATGATTAAGCTAATGCTCTCTTAAAATGCAAATCTGAAATTAATCTAAATGCTAGCTTAATCTTTTGCGGAGGTTATGATAAAAATAAGACCCATAGTGTTTTATATGCTCTCAAGTTTAGATGGATTAAAGATGATTTATTTTTGTTCTTAAAAGTAATGCTAACCTTGACATTAATACCTCTTGCATGTTTCTCTACCTATCCAGAGCCATATATATATTTGAGTGCAAAAACTTAGTTTACAAGGTTTATTTTTGGTGAGTTATTTCAGGGCTTGATTTCTCTGGCCCGAGACTAAGAAGCTGGTCATTCCGTTTTTGCGTATCTATCTTTTTGCTAGCCTTTTTTATCCGTGCATTGTGTATCCCCACATCGGAGATTTCACAAACCTCGCCGGATATCCACCCTTAAAATCAAATATATCATCTTTTGCGTTTACCTCCTTGACCACAACCTATCATTGAGTATGGATCGTCAATTCAAGGAAGATCGCAAGATGGTGCCAAGATTGAAGATTTCAAGTATATTTCCAAGAGGAAAAATATTTCTAGTACCTACGTTATCTCTATCACCTCTTTGCCCGAGGACGAGGAAATGTCTAAGCATGGGGGAGGAGGTAGGTACAATGCAATTTAGAGTTCAAGGGGAGCAAATAAAAAAAATGTGTATAAAAGAAAAAAAGAAGAAAGAGAGAAGAAAAAGAAAAAGAAAAAGAAAAAAGAAAGAGATATATGTATGTATGAGAAAAAAATATGAGTATGAATAAAAAAATAAATAAAGTGAAGTCCTCGGTTCTCTAAATGCATTAGGAATTTCGAAAGTTTCAAGATTAAAGATCCGAACTCATCTTTCCGACCAAGTGCAATCCGATAACGAGGACTTCTTTTGTGCCTCGGGATCACTCTTTGCCATTTGCACATGTCCACCTATCTCAAAGTGTGTGTATTTTTCTCTCCCCCTCCTTGATATAACATTATTTTCCAATGACCTTTTTGACGAGTCTCGGTAAGACCATGAGAAGCTTGTCTTGTTTTGACAACATCTCATTTATAATATCTTGGTAGGACTAAACTTTCCCAAAGAGCTCCACATGAAGCCTACCACATATATATATGTTTTGAGAGGGAAAGGACTAGAATAAATAGGCTTGAGAGACAAGATGAGATGTGAGTTTATGAGCAAGATGCAAGGTGGTTTAAATTTTTGAACTTGGTTTAGCTCTTTTTCATCTCGTTCTTTATTTCAAAATTTCTGAGATCCATTTGAATTTTGGGAGCATGTTTAATACTTGTGGGAAGAGCTTAATTAATATCCAACCTCCGTACGGATAAAGGCTAGTACACTATGGAACTCTAACGAATTAAACTTTTGAGAGCATTATGTTTTCTCGTGTATGATCAAGTGCAGGGATTGAGCAATGAAGGCCAACGCTGATATCCATCGAAGGCTTACTCGAGGACGAGCAAGGTTTAAGCATGGGGGAGATGTTGACAGTGAATTTCCGTCAACCTAGCCACGAGTTTACCTTCGGTGTTGGCATCAATTTTATATCTTATCCATTGGTACTAACCCCCTTGATATAATAAGTTCGTTTGTGCATATCAGTTTTGGAGTTTGATGTTTATGCAGGAATTTAGCATTAAAAGCAAGACTTCCGGGTAAAGTTCATCAAGCACCTCATGAGAAGACCATGAAGCCTGGTACAAGTAAAGCAATGAAGTGAACATGACTCCAAGAAGCCCAAGGACCAACCCGTGAAGGCAGAAAACTCCGAGGACCTGAACAGAAAGTGTTGAAGCTTGCGAGACAAGGAGCTCTATCCAAACTGCAGAGAAACTGACGTCAAGGGCCCACATGCAAGAAGGGAGAACGTTCTAGAAGACATGGGAAGCATCACCAACAAAGGAGGCTGCGAAATAGGCCCAAGTGGGCCCAGGCCAGCCAGCCCAGGCCGGCCGGCCCAACCCATTTCGAGTACCATTCGCCGCCCCCTTTGACCTAGACGATCCTCAGACTATTTATAGTCTCCCCTACGAAGAGCCACGCATCAAGTCATTCGCCATTCGCCGCTGAGGAGTAGAGAAGAGAGGGACACCATTCCGGAGAGGAGAGGGTCGAGCTAGTTGTCTAGGGTTTCCCTAGCCGACGTGGGAACCATGCAAGGAAGACCACGTCGGAGTTCCAGGAGCTAGGAGCAAGATCAAGGTAGGATCCCGGTGGTGATCTTGTCCATGTACCTTTGAGTATGTTGAATTATCAAGTTGCAATCCGATTTCTAGCGATCAAGTGCTTCTTCTATGACTTTGTCTTCGATTGGTTTTTCTTACTTTAAGATCTATTCTCGAGATAGATCATAGAGGGTGTTCTTGTAGCCGTGGTGGCTAGAGGTGCATGCCTGACCTACCAAGAGATTTCATCTTGTCCATTGGACTCACCCTAGGCTAACCCGCACGAATAGAAGTGCGTTGTGACAGAACGGTGTCTCCAAATGGCGGGCGTCTTCGGAGTTGGAACGGAAGCCGCGATTTAAAGAAGCTTTTGATGAGATTAAATTTGGTTATTTCTTCTTTGCTTGGAACTTCAACAAGAGCTTCATCCAATCTCTCTAGATTGGTTTCACCTATCCCTCTCCATCTCTTGCTACCTCCGATTTTCATAGATTAGATTCGTTTCTTTTGGTGTTCTTTAGATTAGATGCATAAGAGTTTCCTTTGAAGATCAAAGTTCTCGGCTTTAATAGATTGGTTCTTGCATCAAACATTTGTTCCATGGATTCGATACCTTGGGTTCACACTTAAGGGAAGAAGGGTACCTTGACTACGACAGAGGATTTTTCCGCTTGCAATCTAAACAAAGTTTGATACGCATATACACCGTCAACACAGTGGCTACGTGGTCTTGACCAACTTGGGTAGTTGAGTCAGAGAAGTGATTTGGCCAAGCTGTGTTCGTCTTGTTGGAGAAAACATCTCCTTCGAGAAGAAATTTTATCAGCTCCCATTCACTCCCCCCTCTCTGGTCGCCAGTTCGGTCATTCAAGTGGTATCAGAGCCGGTTACGGGTCTTTCGGGACTCTAACCATTCTAAGATCCAAAGATGGCGTACCAGGAACGGGGATTGGGTCCTCCACACTTCGATGGGAAGAACTACTAGACGTGGCAGAGGCAGATGCCAGCTTTCCTCCGCGGTAAGGGTCAGATCCTTTGGGATGTCACGGTGAACACAGCTTATGTTCATTGTGTGAACTTCCATGCTCCGGGATCGATCGAGGGACATGCACGACGCCAACAACAAGGTGGTCGACTACTTGTTTCGTTCTCTGTGTCAGTCCGAATTCAATCGGGTTCAGACAGAGGACTTGGCTTGTAGGATTTGGGAGGTGCTGAAGAATGCTCACCGTGGAAACAGTCAGGTTCAGGCTCGTTTGTTTGTGACTTACCGGAGAGAGTACGAGAACTTCACTAATCTCCCCGGTGAGTCCATCGATACGTTGTTCCAGCAGTTCACGGTGATTGTGAACAACAGGAGGGCCAATGTGACAGTGCTCCCGTACGATGATCATGAGAGAGTCATGAAGCTCTTGCACTCGTTGGATCGTACGATCTGGGGCAGAAAGGTCGACGCCATTCTAGAGTCAGATAAGTATGAGACTCTGTCGGTAGACAGTTCTCGAAGCTCAAGTCGGCTGAGGTGGACCGGGGTGTGACAGCCAAGCTTGAGGGCCCGACTGACTCTCATAGTCTCGCCCTCATCAGTGGCTCAGGTGCAAAGTCTAACGCTAACCCATCCACCAGGATGTACTCCTTGTCCTCTTTGATGTCTTTGCTAGATGAGGTGTTCGACGTGCTTAGAGAGGACGAGCTGGCGCTGCTGACCAGGAGGTTCGAGAGGATGCACGAGAACCAGGTGAACATAAGGAGGAACACGAGGACGTGCTTTCAGTGCGGCAAGCAAGGACACTTCGTCGCCGACTGCCCTGAGAAGATGGAGAACAAGCACAACTACAAGCACCGGTCGAGGATGAAGAGCAAGTACCGGTCGAGGTGTGATCACAAGCACAAGCACAAGAACAAAGACGAGCGAAGATCGAGGAAGAAGGACGACCACGGCAAGAAGGCCCGAGCGATGGTCGAAGCAAGTGATGGCCTGAGCAATGGAGCAAGTACTTTGAGCTCGAGTAGCAGTGAAGACGAAGCTGATCAGCGCAAGAGCAAGAAGGTATCCAAGAACCTGAGCGGGCTGAGCTGCTTCGCGCGAGACTACTTCTGCGGCATGGCACACAGCTCCAGCAGCAAGAAGAGCTAAAAGGACGACTCGGACTCTGACTCCGAGGATGAGGTATGTGACGAGCTTTCCTTCTTGCGTCAGGAGGATGAGGAGCTAGGAAAATTGCTTGATAATCATGATGAGATGCTTAGAGAGGCTAAGAAAATGAGAATGGAGCTTAGAGCCTTGCTTGCATATGCTAGGACTAGAGTAGCTGAGTTAGAAACACAAAATCTGGATGCTAAGCTTGAAATTGATTCGATTAAGGCTTCACCTGTTGTTTCTGATGAGGTTGATTGTGCTGATTGCTCTGTGTTCATAGCTGATCTTACTGCTCTTAGGGAAAAGCATACCTCCAAGTGTGAGGAACTAGATGTGCTTAGGGTTGAGTAGGCTGAGCGGCATTCTTGGCCCTCTTTGCTAGGTGCTTGCACGTCTTGCCCTGTGTTGCATGGAAAGATTGATGAGTTGCGTGCTCGCATTGTTTCACTTGAGGCTGATTTAAAAGTTCCTATTCCTACTTCCTGCTCTACTTGTGAATTGCATGCTGTGAAGAATCTAGAACTTGCACATTATGTTGATCACTTGCAGGATGAAAATGATGAGTTGAGAAAGTGTTTGAGTTGGTTGTCGGGTCTGGAGCCTCAGCTTGGTATCATGATAGTAGCTTTCAAACGCTATGATGGTCAAGCACTTGGGGCCGACAAGATTGGAGAGAGCAGTAGTGAGAGAGATGAGAAAATTGGAGAGATTCCTATCCCACCACAAACAACACACAAAAACAAGTTTGAGCCTAAGCCTAACCATCTCAGAAACAAACTTGACACAACTCCAGATCCACCCATATTCCCTCACCCAACCAAGAACTTTCAAAAACTAGTGAGATTTGTGAGCTCACTTTGGTTGGAGAGAAGAAAGGAGAGAAACCTAGTGAGGAGAAACCAAAACAGAAGCCAAGTGAGCAGCCCCAACCCAAGCCTAAACCAAAGCCCATACGGTTCCATTGTGAGTATTGTGGGAGAGATGGTCACAAGGGTGAGTTTTGCTTCAAGAGGAAGCGTGAGGAGAGAATGACTAAGGAGTGGGCTAACAAGGATAGGTACCACCCTTCTAATGGTGTACCTGAGCCTCGTATGCAAATGCCCAGGGCTAAGGCCATTGTGTGGACAGTTCCGGCTTGGGGAGATCGAAGAATGGCAGGTGGTGCTGCTGGCCGTGCACCACCGGTCAGACCGGTCAGGGGACCGGTCAGACTAGTGCAAGTCTGGGCACTGACCAGTTTCGTTTTCATGGTCGTGGCGATGCTCGGTTCAGTTCTTTTGGTCGCGGTATAGGTGGTTGGCATGGGATGTCTGGTGGTGTTGAGTTTGCTAGACATTCTCCACCTCGTGCTCAATATGAGGGTGAAAGAAGTGTAGCTTTGAGTTGGAGAGGAGCTACGGTCCACGGTCTTCCTTTCCTGGCTTTCGTGCTCCTCCAGCTAAACGGGAGTGGTTTCCCCATGGTGGTTTCAGTTCTAGTGGAGATGGTAGGATGGGTCCGAGGTTTGGTGCTCGTGGTAGGTTCGATGCAAACTTTGGTAGGAATGCTAGGATGGATTGTGCTAACCCCACTTTGGAGCAGATGGCTCAGCACTGGTTTTACTCTTTTGGTACTAACCCCAGTGTTGAGTCATTTGCTCATTCACGTGCTCGTTTTTGAATTTCAGGTGGGAGGCTTGGGGAATGTTTGGTTGATCGACTCCGGTTGCTCGAGGAACATGACCGGAGATCGGGGGTGGTTCTCCAGCCTCACCCAGGTGGTGTCCAGGACATACATCACCTTTGGGGACAATGGACGAGGGTGTGTACTTGCGGAAGGTGAAGTGAGGGTAAGTGACAAAGTGGTGCTGAAGCGTGTTGCCTTGGTCAAGTCGTTGGGGTTTAATTTGCTCTCTGTTTCCCAACTTCTTGAGGAAGGTTTTGAGGTGTTGTTTAAGTTGGGTGGTTCTCGGATACTTGATGCTCGAGGTGACCTTGTTTGTGTGGTCGTCCCCTGTCAGGGGGTGAGACCTGGACAGATCCGCAAGGGGGCTACCCAAGGAGTTTGTAGGTTAATGGAGGGATCAGAGAACTAAGAGCGTAGATGGTTATGCACGGGGGTTTAGACTGGTTCGGGCCTCCGGAGAGTGAAACCCTACGTCTAGTATGGGGTGGAAATATGCGTGGAAGGGAAGTCCCCTCGAATGGAGCTCTAGGCCGCCTTATATAGTTGACGGGCTAGGGCTTCCATTCGAGGTCAGTGGACCCTCATCGGGGTCGGTTACAGATTAAGAAGGCCATCTGCCTTGATTACAGGGGAAATCCCGCGATCTACGGACCTACAGGCGGCGACGATCCGCGACCTAGCACCGTGCCTTGCGCCCCAAGCCCAGCGGATCCTCCGAGATCTGAATAAGGTCTTCTGGAGTCTTCCAAGGTCGCCAGGGTTGTGGATAATGTCTTCGGGCCCACCTGCTGGTCGGCGGGGCTTCTGGTAGGTCGGGTCCACTTGACAGGGACCTCTGGGACCCTGGTCGGTGGGGACCCATGTCTCTCAAGCCCCCGATCGACGTGTAGGCGTAGCGGCCAAAGCGAGGTCATGTCGAGACGTGGTGAAGACGTGGCGTCGTTAAGGTCGTGTAGGGTGCACGGGGATCCAAAAGAAGAAAAACCCCTCCAGTGCACGCACGAAGTCAAACATAGATCTCCTGGAACGTAGGTCCAGATGGTCGAAGTGAAGGCAAGGCGTCGATCTTGAAGAACTGTCGGCCTGACTTGGATCAGGTAACACAAAGGAACTCCCGCGACCTTCAGGAAGGTCGCAACGTCAACCGTAGGTAGGTCGAGCAGAGGAGTAGTGGAAGCAGGCTTCCAGTAGGTCGATGCGACATAGAATCAAGAGGGCGTCGTGAGATGCACTCGTGGAGTAGCCCCCGAGCAGTGAGTCGGCCAGGATGGTCGGATTGATGCTCGAAGAATGAATAGAGAACCTACGGCCTTCTGCTTTCCTTGAGATGCGCTGCCCACCGTATAGGACAAACCGACAGGAATCTTGGAGGGGAGTGCCAGGCGCCAGCAGCCTTGTCGCGTGGCGCGCCACGGTTGTACTATACGGTCACGGGAGCTGCCTCCGAGCAGGGATGCAGTCGCTGCCCATAAGAGACAAGGGCTGTAAAGGTGTCGCCAGGCAGGTGACAGACGCACCAGTGCTC
This sequence comes from Cenchrus fungigraminus, assembly GCA_036936925.1. Classification (NCBI taxonomy): domain Eukaryota; kingdom Viridiplantae; phylum Streptophyta; class Magnoliopsida; order Poales; family Poaceae; genus Cenchrus; species Cenchrus fungigraminus. The sequence continues at coordinate 19,438,116 of CM072776.1, read as the reverse complement.
CCCACAGGTGAACAGGGATCTCGTGCTCCACGTGGTAACAGTGACTGGATTAGGACACCACGCCAGCTGAGATGTAGACAGTATCCGAGGCCAAGCTCCACGGCTATAAATAGGCGACCACAGAGCTCGCCACTTGAACCAGATAGAGGCATCATGGCGAAGCAGCTTAGTAATTTTGTAGTGCCTTGGGCTTGTGTCCGTCCACCAGAGCATAACGCTAGGTTCTCGTCATCCGGAGCTAAAAGAATGCTTGCGAAGTTGAGAGAACTCCATCAGCCACTTCACCCGCGCCCGGCGAGGAATCCAGGTGCAGCATGGGGCAGTACATGCCTTGACGGACCTTGTGAGCGGAGGCCTAAGGTGGTGCTGGAGATCGCCATGCTGGGATCTTGTGGGAGCACCCTAGCAAAACTGGGGGCACCACAGGAAACCTTCTGGGGCTAGAGTAGAGGTGGTTGTGTGGCAGCTGCGACAACGGTGCGGTGGAGGTCTCCAAGTAGGTCTTGAAGCTAGAAGAAAGCTTGCGACGTGCTTCATCAGTCTAGGTTGCATCGTCAGCACCATGTAAGTTAGATCAGGACCTTTAATATGTTTGTATCTTGTAATTGGCCATGGGCCATAGTCTTTTGTAGCTTATGAAGCTGTTATACACATGTTTGCATGGCAAACGCTGTAGCTTGACCATTATGTAGAGGCGCCCAGGCGGCAATGGCATAACCAAGGTCCCGGCGAGGCTGTAAAAGCACGTCGACCTTCAGGAGGTCATAGAAATCGACAGAAGAACCCGTGTCGACCTGGGTCAACACGGCCGTTGTGCAGTGGCACAACGCAGGGTGTCAATCCTGAAAGCTATAGGTCTTTATCGACCTAGAAGGCAGCAGGGCCTCAGCAAGGAGCTGTGATTAAGACCGATAGGTCGCCAACGGGTGGTAGAGCCTTTAAGCACGGGGCCATTGTTGAAATTGGCCGCTGTAGGTCGAAGCGACCTAGAAGGCATATAGGCAGCCGAGCCTAGGAGACGTGGTGTGAACCTACAGTTTGGAGGCCGAGGCGACCTGGAGGCTGCCCGGCTCTTGACGACCTCGAGGAGGTGGTGGAGCTGGTCCATAGGTCGTCCACGGGTCTGGACGACCTTGAGTGTGGCATCAAAAATGTTATGTTTTGGGGGCTTGAATGTAGGGCATAACGGGTCCACAGCCGCCGGGGAGTTGACCAAAGGCTGACGGACGCAGATTCCTGCACGGAACTTGCCGTTACTGCCTTTTTCCGTTATGCCGAAAGAGCCGTTGAGGGATAGATCCACGGGGGGCGCAGATCCATTGGGTCACCGTGACTTCTGCTTGAGAGACGTTGGACGCAATGGCCCTTAGCGCCACTGGGGCCCAACTATAAAAGGCCGAGCCGCGGGCTGGGGACCTCCACTTGCTTTCATTTCCGATCCGCGCTTAGGGTTGTGCCGCCGCTCAACTGCTCCAGCAAGATCTGCGGTGCCGCCGTGCTTAGGTTCGCCACGCCGCGTGCCCTCGCATGCGAACGAAGACCCTTGTCGTCTTTAGATCTAAGTCCACCAGGGTAAAGGAGGAGAAGATGGAGCCTGCGCTCGTGCCAGCGCCGAAGACCGTCTGGGAGCCGTCCGTGGTGACGGAAGAGCAGATCCAGGCCTTGGCGTCCCGCGGGGTGCTAAGGCCCAAGGCGGAGGTGAGCTGGAGACCTGCGGCGGGCGAGGGGTTCCCTACCGAGGGGACCGGGGAGGCCGTCGTCTTGCTCGCACACATCGAGCGCGGGTTCGGGGTCCCAGCGGGCGACTTCGGGTGCGCTCCCGTGCCGTTCCCAGAGTGGACCAACCAACTGACATCGCGGGAGACCGAGGAGCTGCAGCCGCTGTTGGAGGACCTCGAGAGGCTGAAGACGGAGGGGCTGACCGGCGGGGCTGTGGCAATCAGCTTCAACCGCCGGTTGCTGCAGCCTATCCAAGACCTGGTACACCCGGCCTACAAATACTGGGGGCAGTCTGACCCCACCGGGGTCGTTCGGCACAAGGTCTCTAAGGAGGAGATGGCGGCGCGGGTGAAGAACATCTTCGCCAGGCACATCCGCAACCGGGCGCGCCCCAAGGCGCTCAGTGTGTACCGTCCTTCCGACGCTGTAAGTCTTCAACCTTGTTTCTTTGCCATCTGAGAGCTTGTGCAGTTTTGACGTAGGTCTTTTCTTTTTCAGTTTCATGAAGGCATCTAATGGTGTCCGGCGCCGTTGCGCAATGAAGAAGACCGAAGTTTCAAGGTCCGTGCTGCGGGGGAAGTGCAGGTCCCTCCGCAGCAATGCATTGAGGAGTACATCTCCGACTCGTTGGTGGGAAGTGATGATGAAGACCCCAGCATGAGGAGGGCGCCGCCAAAGGTCGTCGCGCCCCGCCACGGCACACGCGGCAGACTGCGGGCAAGATGTCCACGTCTCGGGCCCGCAGCAACGACCGCCGCCACCCAGACGGCGGAGGCGAAGACGAAGAAGAGGAAGAGGGCCGGCCCCGCTGTGTCGGCGGATACGGCGACGGTCAGCTCCGACGTTGAGACCATCAACATCGAGGAGGAGGAAGACGACGCCAGGTCGCGTAGTGCGGCGACAGTGCCGCCCTCGGAGACGCCTTGCAAGGTCGTCGCGGCGGAGGAGCGGGTGACGGAGACGCCCCGCAAGGCCGTCACGGTGGAGGAGCTCTCGAGGTCGGGCGCGGATGTTTCGGGCGATGCGGGGTCGCAGAAGAGGGCGAGGAGGGCCCCGCCTAAGCCCGTCAAGCCTGGACTTAGGTCCGCGAGCAAGTAAGTCACAGAACCCGTGCCTGGCTTTGCTTGTTGCATCCGATTCTTTCTTTGTTTGAACGCAGGTCGACCCCGGCGACATCCGGGAGTGCTAAGAATGCCTCAGGTCAGGAGGCGTTCGGGCACAAGGTGAAGGAGGCGCCGGTGGAGCAGTCACCGGTGGCTTCAACGGCGGAGGTCTCAAGCCAGGCCCTTGGAGCCGGGGCGACGGCAGCGTCAGAGGTGGAGAAGGGCGGCACCAGCGCTGCTCCGCCCGTTGGAGGTCACCAGGATGACCTATGTATGTCCACCCCAGCGCCAACGCTGGGCCAACAGACTACAGAGGTGGGCGGCACCAGCCTCGAGGAGGACAACGATAGGTGCTTGTACGTCAGGACCCCGTGGGAGAATGACATCATCGCCGACCGCCGCGACATTGACGACTTCAAGGAAGCATCGCACACAATCGCGCGTACGCTCTCGGTAAGAGCTTGAACCTATTGTCGTGATTTCTTTGACGCCTGCTCTTGCTATTTCTCAAGGTCTTGATGTGAGGTTCATCGTCTTGCTTTTCAGTCGCTTGCGGAGCGGGCGCAGGCCCGGGCGACCTTGGTGAGGGAGGCCGCCAATGCCCACGCGAAGGTGGCTGCAGCTCGGGAGGCTTTGCTGCAGGCCCAGGTCGAAGCTGCGCAGGAGGTCAAGCGCGTGAAGGAGACCCTGGCCCGTCAGGCGGAGAAGGAGGTGGGCTCCTTGAAGAAGAAGCTGGAGGGAGCCCACCAGAAGGCGAAGGACGCTGCGGACGACCTCCAGGCTGTGGTTGACTGTATGTTTGTTTGCTCGTTGGGTGTTATTTTCGTGCCTCTTTCAGGTCTTTGCTTGATTTCGACCTTTGATGTGTCCAGGCACCAAGGAGACGGAGGATGCCCTCAAGAAGGTGCTCGCGGAGACCAAGGACCAGGTGAGGGTCCTGAAGGAGAGGACTGCAAAGGTCTAGGAAGGTGAGCGACCTCATCTCCCTAGTGTCTTTGACGTCGTTGCACCCAAGGCTTGAAACCGACCTTCTCTTGTTTATGTAGGTCCGGAGACGTAGCTCACCGACCTTAGGGAGGCCGCCCAGTATTTGATGGACATCTACGTTCCTCAGGAGGAGGGGGCGGAGCCAAAGGAGCTGCTGGATCGCCTGGATGAAGCTGACAGTTGGATGAAGACCTTGCTGCTAGACACCAGCAAGCTTGCCGCGGCCGCGACGTTGGCGACGGTGAAGTTCCATGAGCCGTCGTTCGACCTGCAGAAGGTCACCGAGGACGTCGATCTGTCCGAGCTGGTGAACCGCGAGGACAGCCAGGCTGCCGCGGAGGAGGTCATCAAGAAGTTCGACCTCTGAAAATCAAAACTTGAGCTGTATCAAATTGTAGACACAGGTTTAGGCCTAGGGCCTATTAATGTAAAAAGTATTTTGCCGTAATAAAGACGTGCAAGTTTCATTAAAGCGCGCATCCCACTTGAATAGCAAAAATGCTCGTTATGTAAGCTCGAAAGTGACGAAATTGTAAAGTTCGCCGTCCGCTAACCCAACTCAGTGGAGGAACGGCTTACCGACTGTACGGCTCAGCGTGGAGGCTTAGGTACAGTCGGCGCGCGGAGGGGGGTCTTGGACCCTAGGTATCACAATCAAGTATCTTAGGAACATGCACAAAGAGAGTAAGAGCTACGCAAATGGGGAACGTGTAAAAACATAAAGCATACGAAACCCCTTCAGGTCACGAGACCCTTAGGTTGGCGAAGTCAAGCCCCCGAGCGCGTCGGGCCTAACATAAACCAAGCCCCCGAGCGCTTCGGGGGGGGAAGGGAAAACAGCATAGAAAGTAAAAAGGAGACCCAGGTGTAGGTCGACAGAAGGGCTGTCGAGGGGAATCTCATTCTTTATTAACTGAAAATTTACAAGAGGGGAGAGTACATAGCTTTTATTTCGGTACAGATCTTCTAAGGATAGAAGCGATGCAGGTGCTCGATGTTCCAGACGTTCGGAACGCCCTGGCCGTCGGCCCACTGGAGGCGATAGGTCGCCGGTCCAATGACTTCTTTCACAATGAAGGGGCCTTCCCAAGGTGCGGAGAGCTTGTGCATGCCCTTGGTGTCTTGGATGCGCCGCAGGACTAGGTCGCCCACGTTGAAAGATCATTCCCGCACGTTGCGGTCGTGGTAGCGACGTATCTGCTGCTCGTGGCGTGTGTGCCGCATCAGTTCGGCCACGTGGTGCTCCTCAGTGCTATCCTGGTCGACCTTGCGGGTCTCTTCCGCCGCGCCCTCTTCGTAATGCTGGATGCGGGGGGCGCCGAAGGCCAGGTCGGTTGGGAGGATAGCCTCCGACCCGTAGACCAGGAAGAATGGCGAATATCCTGTAGCTGAGCTGACCTGGGTCCGGAGGCCCTAGATCACATGCGGGAGCTCCGCTAGCCACCTGGTGCCGTATGGAGAAGCGTCGTCGAAGATGCGGTCCTTGATGCCGTGAAGGACAAAGCCATTAGCACACTTGACCTGGCTGTTGCAGCGTGGGTGTGCCACCGAGGAGTAATAGATGTCGATGAGGTTATCTTGGCAGAAATCCCAAAAGTCGGCACCTGTGAAGGCCGAACCTAGGTCGGTGAGGATCTTGTTGGGGACCCCGAAGCGGTGAGTGATATCCTCGATGAACTTCGCCGCCTCTTTCGACGTTACACTTGCGACAGCTCGGACCTCGATCCATTTGGTGAACTTGTCCACTGCCATGAGGATATGCTTGTAGCTGCCAGGGGCGGTTCTGAAGGGCCCTACCGAGTCCAGGCCCCATATGGCGAAGGGCCAGGATGGAGGGATTGTCCTCAGGGCCTGGTCTGGGACGTGCTGCTGCTTGGCGAAGAACTGACACCCTCTGCATCACCGGACTAGGTCCTGAGCGTCAGCCATGGTGGTAGGCTAGTAGAAACCGGACCTAAAGGCCTTTCCCACCAGGTTAGCGGAGGCCGCGTGGTTGCCGCATTCTCCACCGTCAAAATCCTACAAGAGCCTGAGGCCCTCAGACCTTAAGATGCACTTCATCAACACGCCATTGGAAGTGGACCTCCGGTAAAGCTCTGTGCCGATGACGACGTAATTGGCACTGCGCCTTGTGACATTCTCACGCTCGACCTTGTCTTCAGGGACCCGGTGCTCCAGGATGTAGGCGATGATGTCGAGGCGCCAGTCATCTTCGGCCTCAGCCATGAGGACGTCATGGCTGCCCTGTAGGGGCACGTCGCCTGGCGCCGGGTCTGGGTTGTTTAGGAGCTTGATGGAGGGCTTGCGTAGGTCTTGAACGAACACGCCGACTGGAACCAGCGCGCGCTTGGAGCCCAGCTTGGAGAGGACGTCTGCTGCCACGTTGTTGTCGCGGCAGACGTGGTGGAATTCCAGACCTTCGAAGTGAGCCTCGAGCTTCCGGACCACGGCGCAATAGGCATCCATCGTGTCCTTCTTGATGTCGCACGTCTTGTTGACCTGGTCGATGACGACCTTGGAGTCACCGTAGGCAATGAGCCGCTTAATCCCCAGGGAGACGGCGATGCGCAGCCCGTGGATCAGGGCCTCGTACTCGGCACCGTTATTCGACGCCTTGTAGTGGATCTGCAGGATGTACTTCAGGTGATCGCCTTGGGGGAGATAAAGAGTATGCCTGCCCCCGCTCCTTCGAGGTTCAGGGAACCGTCAAAGTACATCTTCCAGTGCTCTGGTTTTTCCGCCGGCGGTGGTTGCTGGATCTCTGTGCACTCAAAGACGAAGTCCGCGATGACCTGCGACTTGATGGCCTGTCGTGGACAGAACTTGAGTTCGAACTCGCCTAGCTCGATTGACCATTTGACGATGCGTCTCGTGGTGTCGCGGCTATGCAGGATCTCTCCCAGGGGGAAGCTCGAGACGACCTTGATCTTATGCGCCTGGAAGTAGTGCCGGAGCTTGCGCGAAGTGACAAGGAGTGTGTACAACATCTTCTGAGGCTGTGAATATCTTGTCTTGCTGTCAGAGAGGACCTCGCTGACGTAGTAGACGGGTCTCTGGACGGGGTAAGGTTGGCCTTCTTCAGGTCGCTCTGCCACCAGAACCGCGCTGACCACCTGGATGGTCGTGGAGATGTAGAGCAGCAGGGTCTCTTTTGGCGCCGGGGGCACCATGACTGGGGCCGTTGTGAGGAAGGTCTTTAGCTCTTCTAGTGCCTGGTCGGCCTTGTCCGTCCACACGAACTTGTCTAAGTTTTTTAGCAGCTTGAAGAAGGGCAGGCCTTTTTCTCCTAGCTTGCTGATGAAGCAACCTAGAGCGGCCATCATTCCTGTGAGCTTCATGATGTCTTTCTTCCCGGTAGGTCTTTTCATCTTGCGGATGGCGTCGACCTTGGTGGGATTCGCCTCGATGCCCCGGTGGCTGACCATGAAGCCTAGGAGCTTGCCGGATGGTACACCGAAGACACACTTCTCTGGATTGAGCTTCCAGGGATAGCGCCGAAGGTTGGCGAAGGTCAGGGCAAGGTCGGTGATGAGGTTGTCCTCCATCCTTGTCTTGACAACTACGTCATCGACGTAGGCCTTGACGTTGTCGCCGATCTGAGACTCTAAGCATTTCTGGATGGCCTTCTGGTAGGTCGCTCCTGCGTTCTTGAGGCCAAACGTCATGGCCGTGTAGCAGTAGATGCCGTGCGGCATTATGAACGCCATTTTGTCTTGGTCAAAGACCTTCAGGGCTATCTGGTGATACCCTGAGTAGTAGTCGAGGAAGCATAACAGGACGCTTCCGGCCATGGAGTCCACGACCTGGTCGATGCACGGAAGAGGGAAGGGGTCTTTAGGGTAGTGCCTGTTGAGATCGGTGTAGTCGATACACATTCACCATTGACCGGTTTTCTTGGGTACAAGCACCGGGTTGGCGAGCCAAACCGGGTTTTTACATTCACGGATGAATCCGGTAGCTAGGAGCTTTATTATCTCTACCCTAATGACCTCCTTGTGATCCTTTGCAAAGCGGCGCAGCTTCTGCTTGACAGGCTTGGCCATCTTGCTTACATCCAAGGAGTGCTCAGCCAGCTCCCTTGGAACACCAGGCATATCCGATGTGGTCCATGCGAATATGTTCGCGTTGTCCCAGAGAAAACTGGTGAGCGCGAGTTCCTATTTCTCCCCGAGGTTGTCACCGATGACCACCGTCTTCTCCGGGTCGGGCAGGCCGAGGCAGACCCTCTTTGTTGACGGCGTGGCGTCCAAGGCAGTGTCGGTGCGTTGCTTCTCTGGGACGGTTAGGTCGCTCGGGGCGACCTTCGCGGCCTTAGCGATCATGACGGCCGAGGTGTCGACGCAGGCGTTTGTCGTGGCGATGTCGAGGGCCTTGTTGTCGCACTTGAACGAGACTATGAGGTCGCTGTAGACCGAGAGGACCCCGTTTGGAGCCGGCATCTTCAACACCAGGTAAGTTTAGTGCGGTATGGCCATGAACCTTGCCAGCATGGGGCGACCTAGGATTGCGTGGTAGGAGGACTTGAAGTCGGCGACCTTGAAGTTCAGGTACTCCGTGCGGAAGTTGTCCTCCGTGCCAAAGGTTACGAGGAGGGAGACCCGACACAGGGGGTAGGCCGCCTTGCCGGGGACGATGCCAAAGAAAGGCTCGTCACACGCTGTCAGCCTCTTGAAGTCGAAGTCCATCTTCTTCAAGGTCTCGACGAAGATAATGTTGAGCCCGCTCCCCCCGTCGATGAGGGTCTGGGGAAGCAGGGCGCCCTCCACTATAGGCTTGACAACGAGCGGGTAGGACCCTGGATCTGGGATGTGGACCCAGTGATCAGCCCTGGAGAACGTGATCGGCTGCTCAGACCAACACAGAGGCTGTGACGGCTTGGTATGAATGAGGTGGATCTCGCGCTTGTCCTTGCGATATTGCCTTCTGCCCACGTGAGACTTGAGGCCTCCGACGATCATATTGATCGATCGCTTGGCCTGCTGAAGGGGCCATTGGGATTGCCTGTTGCCGGTGGAGGAGGTAGGTCGTGCTCGTCGCGGTGATCCTCCGGCTGCTGCTCGTCGCGACATCGTTCATCGCGGCGGCTGTCGTCGCCACGGCCGCGTCGGTCGTCACGGCGGTTGTTGTTGTAGCGTCGTGAAGACGACCGATCGCCATCGCCTCTAGGTCGCTTGGGATCTTCGGTGGTACGGAACGCCCTCTTGAACTGCGTGCACTCGCGAACTGTGTGAGTGGCCCCCTCGTGGAACGCGCAGGGGCTATCGAGCGCCGCATTGAATTCGTCGACGTTGAACGTCGAAGGTCGACGTGCCTCCGCTGCAAGCACCTCTAAGGGTCGCTTGCGCAGCTTGGAGCTGGAGTCTCCAGCAGTGCCGAAAGTGCCCGCATCGCGCTTGGCGTCGTAGTCAAACTGGTTGACCAGTGCCTCGTCGGTGTCGATGAGCTTGTCGACGACGTCCATGAGGGCTGCAACGGTGGTGGCCCTGGACTCGTGGATCTTCTCAAAGATCTTGCGATCTCTGACACCCTTCTTGTAGCTTTCGACGACCTGGTCGTCCCTGACGCCGACACAAGTGTTGCGGTTCTCGAAGAAACGGTTGGTGTAGTCGCGGAGTCGCTCGTTGGGCTTCATGGTGACTCTCTCGAGGTTGAAGGCGTTCCCAAGGAGATTGTAGGTCACCTGGAAGTTGGACGTGAAGGCCTGGGACAGGTCGGCCCAAGATGTGATGCTGCCAGCCGGGAGGTTGTTGAGCCAGAGTGATGGCGCGTCACCCATTACCAGCGGGAAGTACACCGCCATGTGGTCGAAGTTGCTGCCGGCTGCCTTGACGGGGACGTAGTAGGTCGATAGCCAGATGTTAGGGTCGGAATGGCCGTCGTACTTCTGAATGTTAGGCTTGAAGTTGTCGGGGTAGGCCACTGACCTAAGGCGAGGAGCCAACGCGGGGAAGGTGGTGATGGCCATGTCGTCAGCGGCAGCTCCAGCTTGAGCACCACCTCTGCTCTGCGCAGGGGCGACGATCTGGGACCGGTGCTGGCGATCTGGATTTGGGACACTGCCCTCCGGATGGCCGTAGTCCGCCTCGTACTGAGCACGACGCCTGTTCTCGATGTCGTAGCGGTCGCGCTCCTCATGCTCCATGATGTGATGGATGGCGCCAGGGGGGTCGTACTCGCGGTCGTAGTCCGCACGACATCACAGCTCCCTCTCTTCGCGCTCGCGATGGCACTGGTCGATGTAGCCGCGGGCGTCGCGGGCACGCCTGTTCTTGTTGAGGTTGGCGCGGAGGTCGCCGTCCTTTGCGCCGTTCGCCCGAGGCTGATCGGTGTTGTTTTGATCGACCTCCTCCTGGATGGGGGGGGAGGTTGTTGCGCGCAGGTTGATTAGATCGACTACGCGAGTGACGGCTCGATGAAGATGCGGCGGACTTGGCGGCTGCGCTCTTCTCCTCCACCAGGGTCGTGGCTACCCGAAGATAGGCCATGGCTGCTTCAGCCTCGGGTGTGGGGTTGGCTTGCTGAAGGCGCGCCGTGGCAGCACCCAGGTTGGCCTGGGGGCTGTTGAACGTCGGTAGCCCCGCTTCCTCGAACTCGAGATGAAGGTCTCGAGCGCAGGGGGTACCCCATGGTGCTGCTCTTCTGTACGTCGCTGGGCGCGGTTGGCGTTGCCCTGGATCCGTCGTGCCTCCTCGGAATCTGTTGCACCGCGACGTGGTGGTTCGTTCTCAGAAACCACCAAGACCCGACGAAGGATGGAACCTGAGTCGTTGGGGGAGACGTGGACCCAGACCTTCTGGAACTCGCCGCCATCCAGAGACGTGGGAGTTCGCGTGGTACGGGGGGTACGCTCCTGATCGATCTTCTTCCGCAGTCGGCAGCTGCGGAGGGTTTGCCGTGCGCCCTTATGGTAGGTGCACGGTACGTCGAGAAGATCACGGTGTGCGTGGAGCTCGGGCTTGAGGTCGCCAGACGGCCGCTGCCGCCCAGATTGGATCTGGGGGGACTTGATCGCCTGGCAAGCGTAGACGTCACGGGGTGGTCGTAGACCGAAGGGGAAGGTCCCGCGGTGTGATGCCATCTGCGTTGAGCGATGGGCTCTCTCGCAGATCTGGAGGGTGTCCTCCATCATACCGATGACGCGCTCCATTCCCTGAACAATGTCATAGGGTTTGGGCGGGTGGGTCTCCGATGCTAGATCGGAAACAGGGGTGGCAACAGGTGCTGTCGCGATCTTCGCAGTGGCTACCGTAGAGGTCGTGGCCACCGGAACGGTCGAGATCAATGTGAAGGAGCCAAAGCAGATCTCCTTGTGGTTGGCGAGGATGTCCGCAATGCTTGCCGGGAAAACGACACCATATCGGGCCACCATGCTGCACAGCGAGTTCCCGATCACCCCTACATGGCACGCCAACAGTCAGGGGGTGAGACCTGGACAGATCCGCAAGGGGGCTACCCAAACAGTTTGCAGGTTAATGGAGGGATCAGGGAACTAAGAGCGTAGATGGTTATGCACGGGGGTTTAGACTGGTTCGGGCCTCCGGAGAGTGAAACCCTACGTCCAGTATGGGGTAGAATTATGAATGGAAGGGAAGTCCCCTCGAATGGAGCTCTAGGCCGCCTTATATGGTTGACAGGCTAGGGCTTCCATTCGAGGTCGGTGGACCCTCATTGGGGTCGGTTACAGATTAAGAAGGCCATCTGCCTTGGTTACAGGGGAAATCCCGCGATCTGCGGACCTACAGGCGGCGCCGAGCCGCGACCTAGCAGCGTGCCTTGCGCCCCAAGCCCGGCGGATCCTCCGGGATCTGAATAAGGTCTTCTGGAGTCTTCCAAGGTCGCCGGGGTTGTGGATAAGGTCTCCGGGCCCACCTGCAGGTCGGCGGAGCTTCTAGTAGCTCGGGTCCACTTGACAGGGACCTCTGGGACCCTGGTCGGTGGGGACCCATGGGTACCCATGTCTCTCATCCCCAAGGGTCAAATATTTCGAGCAGATTTCTCTCAGAGTTCAGGTGTTTCGAGGTGTTTCGTGGCTAGTTCTTCGGGTGAGTTGTGGAAGTGGCATAGGAGGTTGGGTCACTTAAGTTTTGACTTGTTGTCACACTTGAGTGGGCTCAACTTGGTCCGACGATTGCCCCGCTTGAGGTTCGAAAAGGATTTGGTGTGTGCACCGTGCAGGCATGCTAAGATGGTAGCTGCTTCCCATCCACCCCTCACCGATGTGATGACGGGCGTCCATGGGAACTGCTCCATATGGACCTTGTTGACCCAGCTCGTGTGCGATCTGTGGGTCGGAAGTGGTATGTCCTGGTTGTGGTGGACGACTACTCTCGGTATGCTTGGGTTTTCTTTTTGGAGGAGAAAGGGGAGACGTTTGGTTTTGTTCGAGATCTTGTGTTGAGGTTGAAGAACGAGAGGCTCGGAGATGCCATACGAGCGATCCGTAGTGACAATGGCTCGGAATTTAAAAACTCTCGCTTTGAAACCTTTTGCCATGACTTGGGTCTTGAACACCAGTTCTCTAGTCTGTATACACCTCCCCAGAACGGCGTGGTGGAAAGGAAAAACAGAACCCTGTGTGAAATGGCTCGGACGATGCTCGATGAGCATAGGACAACGAGAAGGTTCCGGGCCGAGGCGTTCAATAACGCGTGCTACGTGTCGAACAGGATTTACCTCAGGGTCCATAAGAAGAGAACTTGCTACGAGTTGATGCACAGTAGAACCCCCAAGGTAAGTCACTTTCACGTCTTTGACTGCAAATGCTTCATTCTTAAGAAAGGGAAGAAGTTGGACAAGTTTGAGGCTAGGTCTGTCGATGGCATTTTCTTTCGTTACGCGTCTCATTCTAGAGCCTTTCGAGTGCTCAATCTTGAAACTAACCAAATCGTGGAGACTTGCGAGGTTACCTTCGACGAGACATAGCCACGTAGTTCGCTTGTTTTTGAGTGTGTAGGTGACGAGGAACTTGGCAAGGAGATTTTTGAGGATGAGGTGCAGCAGTAAGGAGACGAGGAAGATGGTGGTGTGGTGCCCACAGCTGAGCATGTACATACTACTTCGACTACGATCGAGGACGGGCCTTCTCCCACAACTACGACGACGTGCCGAGATCGAGAGGAAGCTACAACTGAGGGGGAGGTGGCTTCGAGACGAGAAGCTCCCCGGCGAGTACAAGTGGATCACCTAGCTTCAATGATCATTGGGAACATCAACGAACGAACTACACGGCCGAGGTTTCAAAATAACTCTCACTTTGCCCATGCTGCTTTTGTTGCTACTTTGAGCCCAAAGACATTAGACATGCGCTATCTGATCACAATTGGGTTAATTCTATGCATGAGGAGTTGGAGAATTTTGAGAGGAACCAAGTTTGGGAGTTAGTGGAGCCTCCACCGGGGTGTAAGCCGATTGGGACAAAAGGACAAAATTGGTGTGGAAAAATAAAGAGGGGGAGTTAGTGGAGCCTAAACCGGGGAGAGAAAGGTAAAGTAGTGAGAAACAAGTCAAGGCTGGTTGCTCAGGGGTACACACAAAAAGAGGGGATCGACTACAAGGAGACCTTTGCTCCCGTAGACCGTTTGGTGGCGATTAGGATTCTTCTAGCCTTTTCCGTGGCTAAAGGGTTCAAATTGTACCAATGGATGTGAAGAGTGCTTTCCTGAATGATGTTTTGGAGGAAGAAGTGTTTGTGAGGCAACCACCGGGGTTCGAGAGTGAGAAGTACCCCCACAGGGTGTACAAGTTGAGGAAGGCGCTGTATGGGCTGAAGCAAGCGCCTAGAGCTTTGTATGTTAGGTTGAGGGGGTTCCTATTTGAGAGAGGCTTTGAGATGGGGAAGGTAGATCAGACCTTGTTTCTCCTCAGGCAGGGCAAAGAGATCCTAATTGTGCAGGTATACGTGGATGATATTGTCTTTGGTGGCTCGTCTAACTCTTTGGTTGCAAGGTTTGCAGAAGACATGAGCAGGGAATTCGAGATGAGCATGTTGGGTGAGTTGCAGTTCTTCCTCGGCCTCCAGATCAAGCAATCGAAGGAAGGAACATTCGTGCACCAAGCCAAGTACACCAAGAACATTGTGAGGAAGTTCAAGATGGAGGACTCCAAGGCCATGACGATGCCGATGAGTACGACTACAGCCCTTTATGCGGACGAGGACGGTGAACACATGGACCAGAACGAGTACCGGAGCATGATAGGCTCCCTCCTGTACCTGACGGCGACGAGGCAGGACATCCAGTTCTCGGTATGTCTGTGTGCTCGTTTTCAAGCTTCTCCAAGGACTTCGAATCGGCAAGCAGTCAAGCACATCTTCAGGTATTTGCGATACACTCCCGACTTCAGCCTTTGGTACTCGGCGTCTTCTTCTTTGGAGCTTCACGGTTTTTCAGACCCGGATTTTGCCGGGTGTCGGTTGGATAGGAAGTCCACTTTAGGGACTTGCCAATTCTTGGGTTCTTCTTTGGTGTCTTGGTCTTCCCGCAAACAATCGAGTGTTGCTCAATCTACAACCAAAGCCGAATATGTTGCCGCAGCTAGTTGTTGCTCTCAGCTCCTTTGGATCACATACACCATGAGTGACTTTGGTGAGGAGTATACCCAGGTTCCACTTCTTTGTGATAGCACGAGTGCCATTAGTGTTGCTAAGAACCCAGTGCTACATTCCAAAACCAAGCATATAGAAGTGAGATACCATTTTCTGAAGGACAATGTTGAGAAAGGGAAAATCGCTTTGATCCATGTACCCACACAAAACCAACTAGCGGATATTTTCACCAAGCCCCTAGATCAAGCAACTTTCACTCGTTTGCGGGGGGAACTTGGTGTGTGTTTGGTTTCTTGAGTTGGTGGTGGGTGCTCCTTGTGTAGCATATGTATAGTTTCCTTTGTGCATTTCTTGCATTTTGCATTGCATATGTAACATTATGTATAGGCATCTTTGTATCTTCGGTTGCATACATTTTGTAGGGAAAGCTTCTCCTATATACATTGTTCACAATGATGTGATATATATGATCTTGTGAGCTAGTTTGGTATGATATGGTTTAGATTGGCTTAGCTCTTGATGATTTTGATTTATATCCATGGTTGATAGCTATGTTTTTGAAAAAAGTTACATTTATGCTCTCTTGTGAGTAAATGCCTTTATATGATCATGACATGTTTTAGTGGCATTTCTATGCTTAATTTGTGCTTGGATAGCTTATTTTGAGCATATGGGGCCAAAGGCTCATTTGTCATCATGAATGTTTAGCCCCCATGCTTTATCTTGTGGAGGGCATAAGTTCCTTTTTGTCGCAAAGACATTTCATATACCAAATATGAATCTGAAAATGAAATGTAAATTGCTTGGAAAATGTGCTCCCATGTCATATGTGCTTAATTTTATTGGTTTTGGGTGCTATAGCGTTTCATGTTGCTTACCAATGAGATGTCTCATATATAGAAGTAGGCACATGGCTCAGTGGCTTTGACATGACATGAGGTGTTTGTGGGTGTTTATGATGATCTTATGCTTAGAATGGTTGTCCTAGCATGAAGTTTGTGTGGTTTTGTGAAGGACCGATTAGGCGAACCAGAGAGGGGGGGAGTGAATGGGAGCCGATAAAAATTCTTCTCGAAGGAGATGAGAACTCCAACAAGACGAACACGGCTTCCAACTCACGTCTCCGACTCAACTACCCAAGTTGGTCAAGACCACACAGCCACTGGAGTGCTACTGGTCCTAGGAACCAACACTCAACCTTCCGAGCCAAAACTCACCAAACCACACAGCGGAAACTTGCACGGCTTGCTGCCTGTGCTACACCGGTCAGACCGATGGCCTGAGCCGGTCAGACCGGTGACACCGGTCAGACCGGTGGACAGAGCCGGTCAGGCCGGTGGCTACAGCAGCCGCACAGCAAACGTTCCAGGAAGCCTCAGTGACTCCTCTAGGCCCTGGAACAAAAACCACCACGAAACACAACCTGTGAGGAAGAAGAACCCCTCACAAAACCTAGCAAAACAACTCCAAACACGCCAAGAACTGATCAGCAGGACCACTGGACAAAACCACACGGACAAGGCTATTCCCCGAGACAAAAACCCACCAAGGGCTAGCACCGGTCAGACCGGTCAAGAGCACCGGTCAGACCGGTCGCGCCTGGGCAGCTCGGGATGAACAGCGCCCGCGAGTCAACTCCCCAAAATCCAACTCCCGATCTCCCGATTTGCTCCACGGTTTTGCACAAGACTTTGGGGATAGTAGGAACACCTCATGGGTACTCCATAGCCAAGATTTGGTCCACCAAAACTTGTCAAATCAAGAGGAATCGAAGAAATCCCACCAAGAACGCCTCTAACCCTAGAGCCACGTAAACCCCAAAATCGAGCCCCTTTGCTCACGGATTTGGAAGGAGAATCAAAGGGAAAAGAACCACGAAGGGTTCATGCATACATCCCCCACCAAATCCCAAAGAGAAAGGCCTCGAAATCGCTCGAAGAAAATCGCCAAGAAAGGGCTCCGAAAATCACCAAAAAGGAGAAACGGGAAAGACACATCCAAGCCTTGAGGAACCACGCCGAATCATCTATACATACCAAAGAGGTTCATACAAGGTCTAGCTTGCCGCCCGATCATCCTTCCCTCTCACAAGATCTCACCATGAAGCTCTCAAGCTAGTCCTACGAAAATCCTAAGAAAATAGGAAGGAAAATAGGAAAACAAAATGAGCTAGGGTTCCAAGAGATGGCTGCCATCCTCTCACCCCTTGGGTTATATGGAGGCAACCGAAAGACGAAAATACCCTTACTAGCTAACTAGGGATACATGCCCCTCGAGGGTGAAATTGGAAGTCTTTGTCTTCGCACCATCGGACGGATGCCCAGCGACCGCAAACTTGCTTAGCCTCGACGCAAGCCTTGCGATCCCGACGCATGTCCTCCGCTTCGAAGATTCCGGACTGCGTCGTCGCACACCGGTCAGACCGGTGCTCCTCACCGGTCAGACCGGTACCCACCAGTCAGACCGGTCAGACCCACCGGTCAGACCGGTCTGGAGCTGCTGCACCTCCATCTTCGGTTCTTCGGTCTTGGCTTTGTGGATCAACCAAGGAACCTAGTGATTTTCTGGTGAACCACCGGAAACCCCGCGAACTCGGTGTAGCCTCCGCCAATCACCACTCATGACTCGGCTCCCACGTAGTCCCGGCTCGACCTTGGTTTTGAGGCTCAACCAAGAAACCGTCCATGACTTCATCTTGCCGTTCTTGTCACCATGCGGCCCGCACTTGACCCCGCTGGCCACCGGGTCCCTCGAACCAAGCCTACTTGTCTTCTCCACACCTGGAGGCCTCACCGGCAATGACCTTTCACGCTTGTTCTTCACCTGCACCTGCACCAGTCAAGCCGCAACCTGCACCTGCAATACTTAGCTAAGAATCAGTCCACACCACGTTGTCAATCACTCATCACACCAGGAAGCGACCATCCACCGGTCCTCGAACCACACCTGGCTCTCAATCTCCCCCTTGATGAGTGCATTGACAACACACACGTTTTGGTAACCAAGAGAAAAGGAAAAGAAAAGAAACGACTAAAAGAAACTCCAACAAGCGATCGAAAGCCAAAGAAAAGGCAAAGAGCAAGATCACTTGAAGAAGACAAGTCTCGGACCCCTTAGGCAAGGGCAACGGCTCGACACATCCGAGACAAAACATGCTCAAGCAAAGAGCACAAACCATCAAACCAAAGCTCGAAATCCACAAAGAGCTCCCCCTGCACACATGCAAGCTCCCCCTGAACCAATGCAACTCCCCCTGGACAAATGCATGCGAACCACTTCACGAAATAGAGCAGCTGCAACAGCTCAGCTCTGACCGGTCAGACCGGTGATCAACATGTGAACAGGACCAGCACTCTGACCAGTCAGACCGGTGACCTCAACCGGTCAGACAGGTGCACATCAGAGCCCAAAAATGGCTCGAAACCACCTGAAAACCTTCCAAAAGCATTCAGTATGCCAAAACATGCTCAAACTTCTCCCTCTTGTTGACAATGCATGAATCAAGCCAAAAATGCAAAAAATGCAACCTAGAGCTTCTCAAATAGACAAAATTCAACATAGGATGCTACACATGTCCAAACGAGCAAGTTAGATACTCTATAGCTTCGTAATGACATAAACTTCATGATCACCAAGTTTCACAACCATTGGGCGAAGCTAAGATAGAATTTAGCAATTTTGCGAAAAATCACCCTCTCATGAGCAAAGTCCTAAACATGAGCAAAACATGTCAAAATGGCAAAGCCACACAAACTTCATGCTAGGACAACCATTCTAAGCATAAGACCATCATAAACACCCACAAGCACCTCATGTCATGTCAAAGCCACCGAGCCATGTGCCTACTTCTATATATGAGACTTCTCATTGGTAGGCATCATGCAATGATTTAGCACCCAAAGCAAGTTAAAATTAGCACATATGACATGGGAGCACATTTTCCAAGCAATTTACATTTCATTTTTCAGATTTATAATTGGTACATGAAATATCTTTGCGACAAAAAGGAACTTATGCCCCTCCACAAGATGAAGCATGGGGGCTAAACATTCATGATGGCAAATGAGCCTTTGGCCCCATATGATCAAAATAAGCTATCCAACCACAAATTAAGCATAGCCAAGCCACAAAAACATGTCAAGATCATGTAAAGGCATTTACTCACAAGAGAGCATACATATGAAATTTTCAAAAACATAGCCATCAACCATGGATACAAACCAAGATTATCAAGAGCTAAGCCAAACTAACCATAGCTTACCAAATTAGCTCACAAAGACATATATATCATTCCATGGTGAACAATGTATATAGGAGAAGCCTTTCCTAAACAATGCATATGATACAAAATGCATGCAACCTAAGATACAAAGATGCCTATACATCATGTTACATATGCCATGCCAAATGCAAGAAATGCACAAAGGAAAGCTATACATATGCTACAAAGGAGCTCCCACACGCCAACTCAAGAAATCAAACAAACACCAAGCTCCCCCCGCAAACGAGTGAAAGTTGCTTGATCTAGGGGTTTGGTGAAAATATCGGCTAGTTGTTCATGTGTGGGTACATGGATCAAAGCTATCTTCCCTTTCTCTACGTTGTCTCTCAGAAAATGATACCTCACTTCTATGTGCTTGGTTTTGGAATGGAGCACTGGGTTCTTTGCAACGCTTATGGCACTGGTGCTATCACATTGAAGTGGGACATGGGTATACTCCTCACCAAAGTCACTCATGGTGTATGTGATCCAAAGGAGCTGAGAGCAACAACTAGCTGCGGCCACATACTCTGCCTCGGTAGTGGATTGAGCAACACTCGACTGTTTGCGGGAAGACCAAGACACCAAAGAAGAACCCAAGAACTGGCAAGTCCCAGAAGTGGACTTCCTATCCAACCGACACCCGGCAAAGTCCGCGTCTGAAAATCCATGAAGCGCCAAAGAAGAAGACGCAGAGTACCAAAGGCCGAAGTCGGGAGTGTGTCGCAAATACCTGAAAATGCGCTTGACTGCTTGCCGATGCGAAGTCCTCGGAGAAGCTTGAAAACGAGCGCACAGACACACCGAGAATTGAATGTTCGGCCTCGTCGCCGTCACGTAGAGGAGTGACCCGATCATGCTCCGGTACTCCTTCTGGTCCACGTGTTCACCTTCCTCGTCCGCATCAAGAGCTGTAGTCGTACTCATAGGCGTCGCCATGGCCTTGGAGTCCTCCATCTTGAACTTCCTCACAATGTCCTTGGTGTACTTAGCTTGGTGCACAAATGTTCCTTCCTTTGATTGCTTGATTTGTAGCCCAAGGAAGAACTGCAACTCGCCC
Source organism: Cenchrus fungigraminus (assembly GCA_036936925.1). Lineage (NCBI taxonomy): Eukaryota > Viridiplantae > Streptophyta > Magnoliopsida > Poales > Poaceae > Cenchrus > Cenchrus fungigraminus. Next base: position 19,418,443 of record CM072776.1, on the reverse strand, counting down.
ATCATGCTCATCTCAAATTCCCTGCTCATGTCTTCTGCAAACCTTGCAACAAGAGAGTTAGACGAGCCACTAAAGACAATATCATCCACGTATACCTGCACAATCAGGATATCTCTGCCCTGCCTGAGGAGAAACAAGGTCTGGTCGACCTTCCCCATCTCAAACCCTCTTTCAAACAGGAACCCCCTCAACCTACCATACCAAGCTCTAGGCGCCTGCTTCAACCCATACAGCGCCTTCCTCAACTTGTACACCCGGTGGGGGTACTTCTCACTCTCAAACCCCGGTGGTTGCCTCACAAACACCTCTTCCTCCAACACACCGTTCAGGAAAGCACTCTTCACATCCATCTGGTACAACTTGAACCCTTTAGCCACGGAAAAGGTTAGAAGGATCCTGATCGCCTCCAAACGAGCTACAGGAGCGAAAGTCTCCTCGTAGTCGATCCCCTCTTTCTGACTGTACCCCTGAGCAACAAGTCTCGACTTGTTCCTCACCACTTCTCCTTTCTCTCCCTCTTTATTTTTCCACACCCATTTTGTCCCAATCGGCTTACACCCTGGGGGAGGGTCAACCAACACCCAAACTTGGTTCCTCTCAAAATTCTCCAACTCCTCATGCATCGAGTTAACCCAATTATGATCAGATAACGCGTGTCCAATGTCTTTGGGCTCAAAGGTGGCAACAAAAGCAGCATGAGCGAAATTAGAATTGTTCCGAACCCTCGACCGTGTAGTACGTTCATTCATGTCGCCGATGATTCTCGAAGCTGGGTGATCCACTTGCACTCGCCGGGGAGGTTCTCGCCTTGATGCTACCTCCCCCTCAACAGCAGCTTCGCCTTGATCTGGGTTTGTCGTTGTAGGTGTGGGAGAGGGTCCATTCTCGATCGTCGTCGAAGTAGTAGGTACATGTTCAGCCGCGGGCATCACACCGCCATCTTCATCATCTCCATGTTCATGCTCCTCCTCCTGAAAGATCTCCTCGCCAAGTTCGTCGTCACCTGCACGCTCAAAAACAAGCTGACTACGTGGCTGTGTCTCGTCGAAGGTTACCTCGCAAGTCTCCACGATTTGGTTAGTTTCAAGATTGAGCACACGAAATGCTCTAGAATGAGATGCATAACCAAAGAAAATGCCATCGACAGACCTAGCCTCGAACTTGTCCAACTTCTTCCCTTTCTTCAGAATGAAGCATTTACAACCAAAGACATGGAAGTGACTCACCTTGGGTGTGCGACCGTGCATCAACTCGTAACAGGTTTTCTTCTTATGGACCCTGAGGTAGATCCTGTTCGACACATAGCACGCGGTATTGACCGCCTCAGCCCAGAACCTTCTCGGAGTCCTATGCTCGTCGAGCATCGTCCGAGCCATCTCGCACAAGGTCCTGTTTTTCATTTCCACCACGCCATTCTGGGGAGGCGTATACGGACTCGAAAACTGATGTTCAAGACCCAAGTCATGGCAAAAGGTTTCGAAGCGAGAGTTTTTGAATTCCAAGCCATTGTCACTGCGGATCGCTCGTATGGCATCTCCGTGCCTCTCGTTTCTTAACCTCAAGACAAGATCTCGAACAAAACCAAATGTCTCCCCTTTCTCCTCAAGAAAGAACACCCATGCATACCGAGAGTAGTCGTCCACCACAACAAGGACATACCACTTCCCACCCGCAGATCGCACACGAGCTGGGCCAACAAGGTCCATATGTAGCAGCTCGCATGGACGCTCAGTCATCACATCGGTGAGAGGCGGGTGAGAAGAGGCTACCATCTTGGCATGCCTACACGGCGCACAAACCAACTCTTTCTCAAACCTCAACCGTGGCAATCCTCGGACCAAATTGAGTTTACTCAAGCGATACAAAAGGTCAAAGCTCAAGTGACCCAACTTCCTATGCCACTTCCACAACTCACTCGAAGAACCAGCCAAGAAGCAACGCTCCACACCAGAAGACTGAGAAAAATCAGCTCGGAACAATTGACCCTCGGGAACGACCATGCAAACAAGATCCCCTCGAGAATCTAAAATCCGAGAACCACCAGGCCGAAACAACACCTCAAAACCCTCATCCAACAACTGGGACACAGAAAGCAAATTATATCCAAGCGATTGAACAAGAGCAACACGCCTGAGAGTGATCTTGTCACTTACCTTAATCTCACCTTCTGACAGCACACGCCCTCGCCCATTGTCCCCAAAGGTGATGTACTACTTTGTCACCACCGGGACGAGACTTGAGAACCACCCCTTGTCTCCGGTCATATGCCTCGAGCAACCGGAGTCAATCAACCAAATGTTCTTCAAGTCTCCCACCTGAAATTCAAAAGCGAGCACGTGAGTGAACAAACGACTCAGCACTGGGGTTAGTACCAAAAGAGTAAAACCAGTGCCGAGCCATTTGCTCCAAAGTGGGGTTAGCACAAACCAAATCATCACGCCTATCAAAGCTACCACCACGGTAACCACCACGAGGGAACCAAACCTCTCTAGCTGGAGGAGGACGAAAGCCACGAAAGGGAAACCGTGGATCGTTCCTCCTCTCCATCTCAAAGCTACGACTCCTCCCACCCCCGTATTGAGCACGAGGTGGAGAACGCCTAGCAAACTGACCACCTGCAAACTTTCCAGACCAACCACCAGAACCACGACCTCCAGAACCAAACCGAGCATCCTCACGAGCACGAAACCCGACTCGCTGTCTGCCCAGACCTGCACCGGTCTGACCGGTGTAGCTCGGCCAGCAGCAGCACCTGCAGCCTTCCGGTCTCCCCAGGCCGGAACTGTCCTCACAATCGCCTTGGCCCTGGGCATCTGCATACGAGGCTCAGGTACACCATTAGAGGGGTGGTACCTGTCCTTGTTAGCCCACTCTCTAGCCATTCTCTCCTCACGCTTCCTCTTGAAGCAAAACTCATCCTTGTGACCATCTCTCCCACAATACCCACAATGGAACTTTATGGGCTGTGGCTTAGGCTTAGGCTTGGGTTGGGGCTGCCCACTCGGCTTCTCACCCTTCTTCTCTCCTTCCTCACCTCCCTTTGGGCTCACAAACTTCACCGGTTTCTGAAAATCATTTGTTAGGTGAGGGAATATGGGTGGATCTGGAGTAGTGTCAAGTTTGTTTCTGAGATGGTTAGGCTTGGGCTCAAACTTGTTCTTGTGTCTGTTTGGTGGTGGGATAGGAATCTCTCCAACTCTCTCAACTCCCTCGCCACAGTTCTCTCCAAGCTTGTCAGCCCCAAGTGCCTGACCATCATAGCGTTTGAAAGCCGCTATCATGATACCAAGCTGAGGCTCCTGACCCGACAACCAGCTCATACATTTTCTCAGCTCATCATTCTCATCCTTCAAGCGATCAACATAATGTGCAAGCTCCAAATTCTTAACCGCATGCAATTCACAAGTAGAGCAAGAAGTAGGAATAGGTTCTTTCAACTTAGCCTCAAGCGAAACAGTGTAAGCATGCATCTCATCAATCTTTCCATGCAAAACAGGGCAAGAAGTGCAAGCACCTAGCAAAGCAGGTCTAGACTTAAGCTCAGCCACTTCAACCCTAAGCATATCTAGTTCATCACAAGTAGAAGCATGCTTATCCTTAAGAGCAGTAAGATCAGCTAGGTACACAGAGCAATCACAGCAATCAATCTCATCAGAAACCACAGTAGAAGCCTTAAGCGAATCAATCTCAAGCTTAGCATCTAGGTTCTGGGTTTCTAGCTCAGCCACACGGTTCCTAGCATCTTCTAGTGAGGCCCTAAGCTCTTTCCTCATCTTCTTGGCCTCTCTAAGCATGTGATCGCGGTTATCAAGCAAGTCAACCAACTCATCATTCTCCTTGCGCAAAGAAGAGAGTTCATCACATACCTCATCCTCGGAGTCAGAGTCCGAGTCACTCTGGTGGCTCTTCTTGCTGCCGGAGCTACGGGCCATGCCGCAGAAGCCATCTCCCGCGAAGCAGCTCAACCCGCTCAAGTTCCTGGATGACTTCTTGTTCTTGCGCCGATCACCTTCATCTTCACTGCTACTCAAGCTCGAGGAAGAGTAGGCGGAGCTGGAGTCGACGTCGCTCGCTCCGATCATTGCTCGGGCCTTCCTGCCGCGGCCATCCTTCTTCCTCGACCGTCGCTCGTCCTTGTGCTTGTTCTTGTGCTTGTGATCGCGCCTCGATCGGTACTTGCCATCCTTGCTCGATCGGTGCCTGTAGCCGTCCTTGTAGCCGTCCTTGTTCTCCGTCTTCTCAGGGCAGTCGGCGACGAAGTGTCCTGGCTTGCCGCACTGAAAGCACGTCCGTGCTGTCCTCCTCGTGTTCACCCGGTTCTTGTGCAGCCTCTCGAACCGCCTGGTCAGCAACGCCAGCTCGTCCTCTGCAAGCACGTCGAACTCCTCGTCTGGCAAAGACATCAAAGAAGACAAAGAGTACATCCTGGAGGATGCGTTAGCGTTAGACTTAGCTCCTTTGCCACTAACGAGAGCAAGACTATGAGAATCAGTCGGGCTCTCGATCTTGGCTGTCATACCACGGTCCAACTCGGCCGACTTGAGCTTCGAGAACAGCTCGTTCACCGTCAAGGTGTCATACTTCTCGGACTCAACAATAGCCTCAAACTTCCCGTCCCATACGGTACGATCCAACGAGTGCAAGAGCTTCACGGCTCTATCATGATCATTGTATGGGAGGACGTCCACATTGGCTCTCATGTTGTTCACAACAACCGTAAATCGCTGGAAAAGGGCATCGACGGACTCGCCGGGGAGATGAGTGAAGTTCTCGTACTCTCTCCGGTAAGTCGCGTACATCCGAGCCTGAACCTGAGCATTCCCAGCATGAGCATGCTTCAACTGCTCCCAAATCCTACAAGCTAAGTCCTCTGTCTGAACTCGATCAAATTCAGGCTGACACAGAGCACGAAACAAGTAGTCGACAGCCTTGTTGTTGGCTTCGAACATATCCCTCGATCCTGGAGCAAGGAAGTTCATCGGATGAACATAAGCTGTGTTCACCGTGACATCCCAAAGGATCTGACCCTTTCCGCGGAGGAACGCCGCCATCCGCCTTTGCCACATCTGGTAGTTCTTCCCATCGAAGTGAGGAGGACCCGAACCCCGTTCCTGGTACGCCATCTTTGGATCTTAGACTGGTAAGAGTCAATAAAGACCCGAACCCGCTCTGATACCAATTGAAGGACCGATTAGGCGAACCAGAGAGGGGGGAGTGAATGGGAGCCGATAAAAATTCTTCTCGAAGGAGATGAGAACTCCAACAAGACGAACACGGCTTCCAACTCACGTCTCCGACTCAACTACCCAAGTTGGTCAAGACCACACAGCCACTGGAGTGCTACTGGTCCTAGGAACCAACACTCAACCTTCCGAGCCAAAACTCACCAAACCACACAGCGGAAACTTGCACGGCTTGCTGCCTGTGCTACACCGGTCAGACCGATGGCCTGAGCCGGTCAGACCGGTGACACCGGTCAGACCGGTGGACAGAGCCGGTCAGGCCGGTGGCTACAGCAGCCGCACAGCAAACATTCCAGGAAGCCTCAGTGACTCCTCTAGGCCCTGGAACAAAAACCACCACGAAACACAACCTGTGAGGAAGAAGAACCCCTCACAAAACCTAGCAAAACAACTCCAAACACGCCAAGAACTGATCAGCAGGACCACGGGACAAAACCACACGGACAAGGCTATTCCCCGAGACAAAAACCCACCAAGGGCTAGCACCGGTCAGACCGGTCAAGAGCACCGGTCAGACCGGTCGCGCCTGGGCAGCTCGGGATGAACAGCGCCCGCGAGTGAACTCCCCCAAATCCAACTCCCGATCTCCCGATTCGCTCCACGGTTTTGCACAAGACTTTGGGGATAGTAGGAACACCTCATGGGTACTCCATAGCCAAGATTTGGTCCACCAAAACTTGTCAAATCAAGAGGAATCGAAGAAATCCCACCAAGAACGCCTCTAACCCTAGAGCCACGAAAACCCCAAAATCGAGCCCCTTTGCTCACGGATTTGGAAGGAGAATCAAAGGGAAAAGAACCACGAAGGGTTCATGCATACATCCCCCACCAAATCCCAAAGAGAAAGGCCTCGAAATCGCTCCAAGAAAATCGCCAAGAAAGGGCTCCGAAAATCACCAAAAAGGAGAAACGGGAAAGACACATCCAAGCCTTGAGGAACCACGCCGAATCATCTATACATACCAAAGAGGTTCATACAAGGTCTAGCTTGCCGCCCGATCATCCTTCCCTCTCACAAGATCTCACCATGAAGCTCTCAAGCTAGTCCTACGAAAATCCTAAGAAAATAGGAAGGAAAATAGGAAAACCAAATGAGCTAGGGTTCCAAGAGATGGCTGCCATCCTCTCACCCCTTGGGTTATATGGAGGCAACCGAAAGACGAAAATACCCTTACTAGCTAACTAGGGATACATGCCCCTCGAGGGTGAAATTGGAAGTCTTTGTCTTCGCACCATCGGACGGATGCCCAGCGACCGCAAACTTGCTTAGCCTCGACGCAAGCCTTGCGATCCCGACGCGTGTCCTCCGCTTCGAAGATTCCGGACTACGTCCTCGCACACCGGTCAGACCGGTGCTCCTCACTGGTCAGACCGGTACCCACCGGTCAGACCGGTCAGACCCACCGGTCAGACCAGTCTGGAGCTGCTGCACCTCCGTCTTCGGTTCTTCGGTCTTGGCTTTGTGGATCAACCAAGGAACCCAGTGATTTTCTGGTGAACCACCGGAAACCCCGTGAACTCGGTGTAGCCTCCGCCAATCACACTCATGACTCGGCTCCCACGTAGTCCCGGCTCGACCTTGGTTTTGAGGCTCAACCAAGAAACTGTCCATGACTTCATCTTGCCGTTCTTGCCACCATGCGGTCCGCACTTGACCCCGCTGGCCACCAGGTCCCTATAACCAAGCCTACTTGTCATCTCCACACCTGGAGGCCTCACCGGCAACAACCTTTCACGCTTGTTCTTCACCTGCACCTGCACCAGTCAAGCCGCAACCTGCACCTGCAATACTTAGCCAAGAATCAGTCCACACCACATTGTCAATCACTCATCACACCAGGAAGCGACCATCCACCGGTCCTTGAACCACACCTGGCTCTCACTTTGCCACTTTGACATGTTTTGCTCTAGGTTGAAATTTTCCGAATTTTGGCTTGATTCATGCATTGTCAACAAGGGGGAGAAGTTTGTGCATGTTTTGGCCTACTGAATGCATTCAGAAGGTTTCTGAGTGGTTTCGAGCCATTTTTGGGCTCTTGCAGTTCCCAGGTTTCCCAGGTGGTCATTGGCCTGACCGGTGGTGCTCACTGGTCTGACCGGTGTGAGTGTCAGGACCTGTGCGATGTTGCGCATCGGTCTGACCGGTGCAGGGTACCGGTCTGACCGATCAGAGTTGTGCTGGTACAACTACTCTGTTTTGTGAAGAGGTTTGCATGCATTGGTTCAGGGGGAGCATGCATTTGTGCAGGGGGAGCTCTTTGTGGTTTTCGAGCTTTGCTTTGGTGGTTTGTGCTCTTTGCTTGAGCTTGTTTTTGTCTCGGTTGTGTCGAGCCGTTGCCCTTGCCTAAGGGAACCGAGACTTTCCTCTTTCAAGTGATCTTGCCCTTTGTTTTGGCTTTCGATCGCTTGTTTGAGTTTCTTTTGGTTGTTTCATTTCTTTTCGTTTTTCTCTTTGGTTACCAAATGTGTGTGTTGTCAATGCACTCATCATGGGGGAGATTGAGAGCCTGTGTGGTTCGAGAACCGGTGGATGGTCACTTCCTGGTGTGATGACTGATTGACAATGTTGTGTGGACTGACTCTTGGCTAAGTATTGCAGGTGCAGGTGCAGGTTGCGGCTTGACTGGTGCTGGTGCAGGTGAAGAACAAGCGCGAAAGGTCGTTGCCGGTGAGGCCTCTAGGTGTGGAGAGGACAAGTAGGCTTAGTTCGAGGGACCCGGTGGCCAGCGGGGTCAAGTGCGGGCCGCATGGTGGCAAGAATAGCAAGACGAAGTCGTGGACGGTTTCTTGATTGAGCCTCAAAACCAAGGTCGAGCCGGGACTTAGTGGGAGCCGAGTCATGAGTGGTGATTGGCAGAGGCTACACCGAGTTCGTGGGGTTTCCTGTGGTTCACCACAAAACCACTGGGTTCGTTGGTTGATCCACAAAGCCAAGACCGAAGACCGAAGAGCAGCAGCACTGGACCGGTCTGACCGGTGGGTTGGACCGGTCTGACCAGTGGGTTGGACCGGTCTGACCGATGAGGAGCACCGGTCTGACCGGTGTGCGACGACGCCTTCCGGAGTCTTCAAAGCAGAGGACACGCGTCGGGATCGCAAGGCTTGCGTCGAGGCTAAGCAAGTTTGCATTCGTTGGGCATCCGTCGATGGTGCTACAACGAAGTTTCCCAAAAGGCCCTTCGGGGGTGTGTATCTTAGTTTAATGTAATAGGGGTAGTTTCGTCTTTCGGTTGCCTCCATATAACCCAAGTGGTGAGAGGATGGTAGCTATCTCTTGGAAGCCTAGCTCATTTGCTTTTGCTATTTTCCCTTCCTATTTTTTCCTTAGGATTTTTTGGACTAGCTTGAGAGCTTCATGGTGAGATCCTTAGAGAGGGATGGATGATCGGGTGGCAAGCTGGACCTTGTATGAACCTTCATGGTATGTATAGATGATTCGGCGAGGTTCCTCAAGGCTTGATGGTGTCTCTCCCGTTTCCTCTTTTTGGTGATTTTCGGAGCCTTTTCTTGGTGATTTTCTTGTGGAGGTTTCGGGGCCTTTCTCTTTGGGATTTGATAGGGGATGTATACATGAGCCCTTCGTGGTTCTTTTCCTTGTGATTCCCCTCCCAAATCCGTGAGTAAAGTTGCTCGATTTTGGGGTTTTCCTAGGTTTCGGGAAAGTGGTGTTCTTGGTGGAAATCCCTCGATTCCTCTTGATTCAACAAATTTTGGTAGACCAAATCGTAGCTATGGGATGCCCATGAGGTACTCCTAGTATCCCCAAAGTCTTGTGCGAATCCGTGGAGCAAATCTGGAGATCAGGATTTGGATTTGGGGGAGTTGTCCCGTGGGTTGCTTTTCATCCCGAGCGACCACGACCTCACTGGTCTGACCGGTGCCCTCCACCGGTCTGACCGGTGCAGACCCAGTTGGGTTTTGGTTCGGGTGAACGTGCTGGTGAGTTCCCTAGTTTCTGAGCTTGCCGCTGTTTCGAGTTTGGTGCTGTTTGGAGCCCGAGAGGTTTGTTTCTCTGATTTGGGGTTTCCAGCCTAGGACCGGTCTGACCGGTGTTTTGTAGCGGCCTGACCGGTGCAGAGGCTTGCTTGTGGAAATCGTCAAGTCTTGCTCGGGTGATCCGATTTGGGGTCCAGGGTGACCCGGTGTGTCTCTGGAGAGTGTCGGGTGATCCGGCGGCTCAGTCCGGGTGATCTGGCAGGGACCGGTCTGACCGGTGGTGCTCACCGGTCTGACCGGTGTGGTCTGTGTTCTGCGCAAGTGTTTGTTCCGCTGCGTTCTCGAGTAGGTTTTGGTGGTTGTTGGTTCCTAGGACCAGTAGCACTCCAGTGGCTACGTGGTCTTGACCAACTTGGGTTGTTGAGTCGGAGAAGTGATTTGGCCAAACCGTGTTCGTCTTGTTGGAGAAGACATCTCCTTCAAGAAGAATTTTTATCAGCTCCCATTCACCCCCCCCCCCCCACCTCTCTGGTCGCCAGTTCGGTCTTTCAGCTCCTCATCTGAACCTCCGAGCTTCTTGAACAGAGAATACGGCATCAAGTTGACAATCGCACCTCCATCCACTAGCATCCGAGAGATAGGCTTCCCATTGATATGACCCTTCATGTACAAAGCCTTTAGATGATTATCAACATCTTTGGGCTTCTCAAATATAGCATCCTTTGGCCCAAAGTCAAGATGAGCAAAGTCCTCCTCCGTAGGCACTGAACCACATTAATATCGAGGTTCATACGCTCTGGAGAAGAACTGTAATCCACAAGTTCCTCGTCGTCTTCTGGAGCAGGTACCGACGATAACTGGTCATCACAAGCCATAGGGACTGGAGAAGCGAAACCGGACGACGATTATGAGAACCCGATCTGATCACCTGGTCGGTCGGTCTGACCGCCTCGGGCGGTTTAACCGCCCCCTCTAGTGGTTTGACCGCCTCTACCTGGGGTGCTATCTTGGCTCTCCACTCCTTCCCTTGCAGCACTATGGGCCTGTAGCTGTTGAAGATCTTATCCCTCTGTTTCTCCAGTTCCTTCTCCCTCTTCTCTTGTAGCCTCAGACGTTGAAGCTTCCTCCTTTGAGTATGAGTGAGACCGGGAGGACAGCACCTTGGCAAGATATATTCCGGATGAGACTTGCTTCCACTGGCCTCGTGATCATTAGAAGCAATAGATCCCTTTTGAGTAGGTGTCACAACCCGATGGTTCAACACAATCGGTCCTTTGCCACTTTTCTCAACGGAAGCATCCATTGTCCCAATATGGATAATATCGAAACTTGTAGTCCTCTCTGGGTCAATGTCCATCTTTTGAACCTCCTCCGCTCTGATATTGGGCTTGTACACCTGTTTCGGAGGAAGTTGCACCTTTTTGGGTAGGGCGGTTTGACCGCCTATAGGGGGCGGTCTAACCGAGTTAGCCTGGTGACCCTGTCCAAACTGACATGGCGCCCAGTGATCTTGCGTAGGTCGTGAAATCCTATCCACAGCTAGTCTCCTTGTTCCTCCCCATCCAGGATGGAAGGACTGCTGATACGGCATCCACATCACTCCATTGTCGTCATAGATCGGACGAGGCGGATTTGAACTTGAAGGAGCCCAAGCTGTAGTAAAGTGTCGCCCTTGTTGAGATGATTCACCCTTGAACCTGACAGTTGCTCTAGGAGGTGATGACAACCTCTCTTGATGTGGGGGTGACCTCATCCTTTTGTTTAAATGGCCGATCGCTCGTAACGGCCATTTGTTTAGAGTATTTGTTGAATAGCATATCAAATGTGACCTTTGGCTTTGGGACACTCCCTTGATTCTTTGCCACGTTGAGCTTCCAGTTACCAATCTCTGGTCGCTTCAGAATAAGCATCTTTGGGTGACCATGAGCAGGGGCGATCTGACCACCCTGGACCACCGGTCTAACCGCGCTGTGCTGAACAGGTTCGGTTGATTGCTGACCAGACGGCGTGGATGATCCTTGCCCCCCATGTCTAGAAGCTTTGACAGTAATCTTGAATGTCTCTCTGCCATCAGGGGTCTTCTCATATGCTACTTCCCTTGCCAAATCTTTTCCCCTCAAATCGGGCTTAGCTTCCCCGACCACCACGTTCTTGCCCTTGGTTGCTTCGACTTGATGTGGCCGAACCAGATTCTTGGGCTACTGCAACTCCATGGTATTGACAGGGAAAGGTTGCTTATCCACTTGCATCTCATGAAGCATCAAACGACCTTCATGTATGGCCGATTGAATCTACCAACGAAACATATTGCAATCATTAGTACCATGAGAATAAGAATTATGAAACTTACAATATGCACGTCGTTTAATTTCATCAAGTGGAAGCATAGTATGAGAAATCTTAATATTTCCAAGCTTAAGTAATTCATCAAATATACGATCACACTTAGAAACATCAAAAGTAAATTTTAATTCTTCTTGTCGACCTTTAGTAGCTGGCTTAAGTGATGCACAAGAACTAGCTTTAGCCTTTGAAGGCCACACAAATTCAGCAACATAAACCTCATTCTCGTCGTCTGAACTATCGGAATCAAATTCAATCATATGAACATTAGACCGACGAGGCTTAGAGTGTTCTTTTTCCTTATTCAATTTTAATTTTTGTGCCATACCTCTAACAAGCACATTAGTAAGAGAATGAAATTCTATACCTTCTAATCTATCTCTAATAGCAGATCATAATCCTTTAGCAGCTAGATCAGCAAGGTCAGAATCGGTAAGAGACAAATTAAAACAACGGTTTTTAACTTCTTTAAAGCGCTTAAGGTAATCGGAGTTGACTCCTCTTTACCTTGCCTAACCGATGTTAAATCTGTCAATTTTAATTGATAGTTCCCACTAAAGAAGTGATCATGAAATTTTTGCTCAGTTGATCCAAAGAATCAATAGAGTTAGGAGCTAATGAAGAAAACCAAGCAAAAGCGATACCAGTCAAAGATAACGAGAATAAGCGAACTTGTAAAGAATTAAAAGTACCAGCTTCACCTAGTTGAGCAGTATATTGTGTAATGTGTTCCCAGGTTCTGCAGTTGTCAACACCACTAAATTTAACAAAATCGGGCATACACCTACCAGGGGAAAAGCCACATAACCAAAATCGGCTCTATATGGTTTTTTATACAACCTAGTAGTACCCATATCAACGCCGAGTTTATTTCTCATCATGCTAGCTACTTCTTCTTTATATTGAGCAAATTCATTCCTAGCAGCTAACTGAGATTGCATTATAGCTGATGTTTTAAATCTACTCACAAGGGGTTGATTAGGATTTTGAATGCGATGCAAGTCGGTAAACACATCATTAAGCACACCATAAGATGAAGCAACATTAGGAATAGGTGGTGATGTGTGTGCTATTGTGCTATACATTGGAGGAACAGTACCATAACCATTGTTTTGACTCTGAACCAATATACTAGGCACAAACGACAAAGGTAACGGCTGGTCCGGAACCATCACCATCTGACCGGATGAGGCGGTTGTTGACACCATTTTTTGGAAAAAACAAGTCAAAAGAAGATAAGGGGTAGCTGATGAAAGAGCAGTATAATCGGTCGATTAAAGAAAGAGAAGGTGGTCAACAGAAGCTCGCTGATGGTCTAGGAGGTCCGACCAGATCCATACGGGTCAACCTGATCGGCTGATGGTCAATCAAGGAATCGGCCGGTGGAGAGGAAAGCGGCAATCAAGAAATACGCCAAAGAGAAGACATGGTGGAAGCGGGTCAATCTATGATTAGCAACGGGTCAGAGTCAGTTTTAGGAGATTTTGACTCTTGCATGAGTCTTTTTCTATTTTTAGTAATATTCGTTTTCTTTAGGTGCAAGTAAACAGTGTCGTGATCGGCTAGGAGTCAGGTTGTCCTCAAGACATAAATAGCGGCCCTGCATGGTGGGAAAATTTTGTACACACCAATATCAAACAAACCGCCTCCGGGCAAACCCTTTACAATTTACAGCATCTACTTTACAGCATCTACTTTTTCGGTGACTTCGCCATTGCGTTTTTCTTTTCTTCAACGTCATCCTTCAAGTTCGTCAGGCTGCATCGATCGATCTCCGGCAAGCTTGTGAGTACCGTTTTACCAAATAATCCTAGGCTTTAACCTCCGGGCGCATTGCTGAGGTTTCGTCTAGTTCTTTATTCACCCCTTACCGATATTAGCTAGATCTGCAAGTTTTCATACCAATTCTTGTGGTTTTAGCTCTTATCACCAACTTATCCAGCTGGATCTAGATCCCGTCGGCTTTTAATATCACACCTGATCCAGATCCGTTTGAGAGCTGACATCACGATCGGCTGATCCAGCCAATTCTTTAATATCTAGTTACGCTTTCGGTTGCTTTCGAGTCTGCCGATCCCGTTTCTCTGTATAGGCCGATTGGCAGGTACACGTGTTACTGAAGACCCATCGGTTCTCTAGCCGATCATTAATATTTTCCATTGTCAATCAACAGGTCAGATTGGCTGGCACGCCTCACTACAGACCGGGGAGTCACGTGCGCTGCGCGCGGAGGTGACGTCCTATTTTCACGTCAACACACTTTTGGAACGCCCGGTGGGACACGAAAAAGTCAACATTGACTAAAAACACGAAGAATTCCGAAGTTGACTCGAGCAACGTTCAACTAGTCACTAAAGATCAGCTAAAGGATGCAGATAAAGACGAGTTCGAAGCACACATGAAGAGATATGAAGAATTATGCTTGGCTTCATGTGGTCAGACTAAAAGTGGGGTCTTCAAGAAGAATCCTCTTCCAGGGCCTCAACATATCACCTTTAGCTGATCCTGAAGGACTTCAAGACATGGTGAATAAGGCTATGCACCAAACTATGATCAATCAGTCAACAGTCCTTACCAATACCATACAGAATTGTCTGATTAAGACGTTCAAGAAGGGAACAGATGAAGGATATATAGGACCTGCATATTTTCAACCTGGGCGATCTCCTCTGATGTTCCCAAAAGCTCAATCAGCTTCCCAGCGAGTTACTGATACAACTGTAGGAATTACACCATCTCCACAGGTCAACGTAACTGCTCCTGATTCATCATCGGATCCCCAGCCGATTCAGAATCAGAATATTGGAGATATACCTAAAGATCCTACTATCATAGTACTGATAATTCAAACCTATTCAGCACAGTCCGATGTCTAGGATCAGACATTTTCGGTCCAGAATCCACATCAAAAATATCCTGCAATAAGGGATCAAAATGAGAGACTTTCAGGATGGGATCTGCCTCGTAATCACCTTGAGACTGATATCTCAAACTTCTTTGAGCCCTAACCTGAAGAAGTTCCAGAAGTGAAGTACTTAGAGTCTTATCAAGCTATGTTTGGAGGTACTCCAGGGACTGTGCATATGACCAAGGAGGGAGTGGAGTTTGTTTACTTCAATCATGGGAACAAGGCATTTGAAAGGGTCAGGATAAGTCCAGCTCATGCACATATGGTTATACCAATGGAAAGAAAAGCTCATGTTCCACCTCAAAGACCGCCTCCTCAGCCGATTTTAGGAATGCCTATACAAACTACTCCACTGCAGCAAACAGCGCCGTTGCAACCTGTCATGACCCCGGCTAGTACGGTTACACACGTGAGATCATCGCCTCAACAGCCAATCAATCAAGGGGTGACAAGACAACCAGCAACACAACCACAGCAGATGGATCCTCTACAGACAATGCAGATGCTTCTGAATCAATTGGCCGTCTCGGGCCAGCTGAACCTGCATCAACCAAATCCATCGGCTAGACAGCTGATCGGACAGACTCCACCTGTAATAGGTCAATCAAATACGCACAGTTCTTCTGGAGCAAGGACATTAGCAGAAGTGCCAAATCCACAATCAAGAATGATAGAAGAACAGCCTTCAGGAACTCCATCGGCTGATGTACAAGCAATAGAACAAATATCTGCCGAGTTAAAGTATCATCTGAAGGAGGAGTTGATTGACCATCTGTTGACACCATTTTTTGGAAAAACAGGTCAAAAGGGGCAAGAAGGAGGAGCTGATGAAAATAATAGTGTGATCGGCCGAGAGAAGAAAGAGAACAGCGGTTAGCAGGACTCGAAGATGGTCAAAGGAGTCTAATCCTGTCTATCGAAGAGCTGGCAGGTCAAACCGATCGGCCGATGGTCAACCGGAGAATCGGCCGGGAAAGGAAGAAGGCGGAAATCAAGAAGATACGCCAAGGGCAAGAACACGGCGGAGGCGGGACAATCTATGGTTGGCAACGGGTCAAGAGTCAGTTTTAGGGGAGTTTGACTCCTGCGAGAGTCCTTTTCTATTTTTAGTACTATTTGTTTTCTTTAGATGCTGAAGGACCGAAACTGGCGACCTAAGAGGGGGGGAGTGAATGGGAGTCGATAAAAATTCTTCTCGAAGGAGATGACTACTCCAACAAGACGAACACGGCTAGCCAAATCACGTCTCCGACTCAACTACCCAAGTTGGCCAAGACCACATAGCCACTGGAGTGCTACTGGTCCTAGGAACCAACAACTCAACCAAACGAACCAAACACTCCAAACACGCAGCGGAAAACTGCACAGCCTGCTGTCTGTGCCACACCGGTCAGACCGATGGCTCCTGCCGGTCAGACCGATGGCACCGGTCAGACCGGTGGACTCTGCCGGTCAGGCCGGTGACACACAGCAAGTGCACAGCAAAGTTCCAGGAAGCCTCAGTGACTTCTCTAGGCCCTGGAACAAAAAGCACCTCCAAAACTCAAACTGCAGAGGAAGAAAACCCTTCACAAAGCCTAGCAAAACTCCTCGAAACCTGCCAAGAACTGAACAGCAACAACTCAGCCCAAAGACACACGAACCAGGCAGTTCACCCGAGGCAAATCCCACAAAGGCTTACACTGGTCAGACCGGTCAAGAGCACCGGTCAGACCGGTCACGCCTGGGCAGCTCGGGATGAACAGCGCCCGCAGGTCACCTCCCCCAAATCCAACTCCTGATCTCCCGATTCGCTCCACGGATTCGCACAAGACTTTGGGGATAGTAGGAACACCTCATGGGTACTCCATAGCCAAGATTTGGTCCACCAAAACTTGCTAGAATGAGAGGAATCGAAGGATTTCCTCCAAGATCGCCTCTAACCCTAGAGCCAAGAAAACCCCAAAATTGAGCCCCTTTACTCACGGATTTGGGAGGGGAATCAAAGGGAAAAGAACCACGAAGGGTTCATGCATACATCCCCCACCAAATCCCAAAGAGAAAGGTCTCAAAAGCACCACAAGAAATTCACCAAGAAAAAGGCTCCGAAAATCACCAAAAAGGGAAAACGGGAAGAACACAATCAAGCCTTGAGGAACCACGCTGAATCATCTATACATACCATGAAGGTTCATACAAGGTCTAGCTTCTGCCCGATCGTTCTTCCCTCTCACAAGATCTCACCATGAAGCTCTCAAGCTAGTCCTAGAAATTCCAAAAGAAAAATGGAAGAGGAAAATAGCAAAACAAAATGAGCTAGGGTTCCAAGAGATGGCTGCCATCCTCTCACCACTTGGGTTATATGGAGGCTAGCCGAAAGACGAAACTACACCTAAGGCCTAATACTAGGATACACACCCCCGAGGGCACTTTGGGAAACTTTGTCTTCGCACCATCAGACGGATGCCCGGCGACCGCAAACTTGCTTAGCCTCGACGCAAGCCTTGTGATCCCGACGTGTGTCCTCCGCTTCGAAGTCTCCAGACTGCGTCGTCATACACCGGTCAGACCGGTCCGATGCTGCTGCACCTCCGTCTTCGGTCTTGGCTTTGTTGATCAACTAAGGAACCCAGTGGTTTTCTGGTAAACCACTGGAAACCCCGCGAACTCGGTGTAGCCTCCGCCAATCACCACTCATGACTCGGCTCCCACGTAGTCCCGGCTCGACCTTGGTTTTGAGGCTCAACCAAGAAACCGTCCATGACTTCATCTTGCCGTTCTTGCCACCATGCGGCCCGCACTTGACCCCGCTGGCCACCGGGTCCCTCGAGCCAAGCCTACTTGTCTTCTCCACACTTGGTGGCCTACCCGGCAACGATCTTTCGCGCTTGCTCTTCACCTGCACCAACACCAGTCAAGCCGCAACCTGCACCTGCAATACTTAGCCAAGAATCAGTCCACACCACGTTGTCAATCACTCATCACACCAGGAAGCGACCATCCACCGGTCCTCGAACCACACAGGCTCTCAATCTCCCCCTTGATGAGTGCATTGACAACACACACGTTTTGGTAACCAAAGAGAAAAGGAAAAGAAAAGAAACGAATAAAAGAAACTCCAACAAGCGATCGAAAGCCAAAGAAAAGGCAAAGTGCAAGATCACTTGAAGAAGACAAGTCTCGGTCCCCTTAGACAAGGGCAACGACTCGACACAACCGAGACAAAAGCATGCTGAAGCAAAGAGCACAATCCACCAAACCAAAGCTCGAAAACCACAAAGAGCTCCCCCTACACACATGCAAGCTCCCCCTGAACCAATGCAACTCCCCCTGGGCGGATGCATGCAAACCTCATCGCAAAACAGAGCAGCTACTTCAGCCTTGCTATGACCGGTCAGACCGGTCAACAGCACAGGTCAGACCGGTGTCCAACATCTGAACAGGAGCCAGCACTCTGACCGGTCAGACCGGTGACCTCAACCGGTCAGACCGGTGCACAACAGAGCCCAGAAATGGCTCAACACCACCTGGAAACCTTCTAGATGCATTCAGTAGGCCAAACCATGCTCAAACTTCTCCCCCTTGTTGACAATGCATGAATCAAGCCAAAAATGCAAAAAATGCAGCCTAGAGCTTTTCAAATAGACAAAATTCAATATAGGATGCTACACATGTCCAAATGAACAAGTTAGATACTCTACAGCTTCGTAATGACATCAACTACATGATCACGAAGTTTCACAACCATTGGACGAAGCTAAGATAGAATTGAGCATTTTGGCGAAAAATTCCCTCTCATGAGCAAAGTCCTAAACATGAGCAAAACATGTCAAAATGGCAAAGCCACACAAACTTCATGCTAGGACAACCATTCTAAGCATAAGACCATCATAAACACCCACAAGCACCTCATGTCATGTCAAAGCCACCGAGCCATGTGCTTACTTCTAAAAATGAGACTTCTCATTGGTAAGCAACATGCAACGGTTTAGCACCCAAAAGCAAGTAAATTAGGCACATATGACATGGGAGCACATTTTCCAAGCAATTTACATTTCATTTTCAGATTTATATTTGGTACATGAAATGTCTTTGTGACAAAAAAGAACTAATGCCCCTCCACAAGATAAAGCATGGGGGCTAAACATTCATGATGGCAAATGAGCCATTGGCCCCATATTATCAAAATAAGCTATCCAACCACAAATTAAGCATAGCCAAGCCACAAAAACATGCCAAGATCATATAAAGGCATTTACTCACAAGAGAGCATACATGTGACATTTTTGAAAGACATAGCCATCAACCATGGATATAAATCAAGATCATTAAGAGCTAAGCCAAACTAACTATAGCTTACCAAACTAGCTCACAAGGACATATATAGCATACCATGGTGAACAATGTATATAGGAGAAGCTTTGCCTACTCAATGCATATGATACAAAATGCAAGCAACCTAAGATACAAAGATGCCTATACATCATGTTACATATGCCATGCCAAATGCAAGAAATGCACAAAAGAAAGCTATACATATGCTACAAAGAAGCTCCCACACACCCAACTCAAGAAATCAAACAAACACCAAGCTCCCCCCGCAAACGAGTGAAAGTTGCTTGATCTAGGGGTTTGGTGAAAATGTCGGCTAGCTGGTCATGTGTGGGTACATGGATCAAAGCGATTTTCCCTTTCTCAACTTTGCCTCTCAGGAAATGATACCTCACTTCTATGTGCTTGGTTTTGGAGTGGAGCACTGGGTTCTTTGCAAACGCTTATGGCACTAGTGCTATCACATTGAAGTGGGACATGGGTATACTCCTCACCAAAGTCACTCATGGTGTATGTGATCCAAAGGAGCTGAGAGCAACAACTAGCTGCGGCCACATACTCTGCCTCGGTAGTGGATTGAGCAACACTCGATTGTTTGCGGGAAGACCAAGACACCAAAGAAGAACCCAAGAACTGGCAAGTCCCAGAAGTGGACTTCCTATCCAACCGACACCCGGCGAAATCCACGTCTGAAAATCCATGGAGACCCAAAGAATAAGACGCGGAGTACCAAAGGCCGAAGTCGGGAGTATGACGCAAATACCTGAAAATGCGCTTGACTGCTTGCCGATGCGAAGTCCTCGGAGACGCTTGAAAATGAGAGCACAGACATACCGAGAATTGGATGTCCGGCCTCGTCGCCGTCAAGTATAGGAGTGACCCGATCATGCTCCGGTACTCCTTGTGGTCCACGTGTTCACCTTCCTCGTCCGCATCAAGAGCTGTAGTAGTACTCATAGGCGTCGCCATAGCCTTGGAGTCCTCCATCTTGAACTTCCTCACAATGTCCTTGGTGTACTTTGCTTGGTGCACGAATGTTCCATCCTTCGACTGCTTGATCTGGAGTCCGAGGAAGAACTGCAACTCACCCATCATGCTCAACTCAAATTCCCTGCTCATGTCCTCTGCAAACCTTGCAACCAAAGAGTTAGACGAGCCACCAAAGACAATATCATCCACGTACACCTGCACAATCAGGATATCTTTTCCCTGCCCGAGGAGAAACAAGGACTGATCGACCTTCCCCATCTCAAACCCTCTCTCAAACAGGAAGCCCCTCAACCTACCATACCACACTCTAGGCGCCTGCTTCAACCCATACAGCGCCTTCCTCAACTTGTACACCCGGTGGGGGTACTTCTCACTGTCAAACCCCGGAGGCTGCCTCACATACACTTCTTCCTCCAAAACACTGTTCAGGAAAGCACTCTTCATGTCCATTTGGTGCAATTTGAACCCTTTAGCCACAGAAAAAGCTAGAAGGATCCTAATCGCCTCCAAACGGGCTACGGGAGCAAAGGTCTCCTCGTAGTCGATCCCTCTTTCTGACTATACCCTTGCGCCACCAACCTCGACTTGTTTCTCACCACCTCTCCTTTCTCTCCCTCTTTATTTTTCCACACCCATTTTGTCCCAATCGGCTTACACCCAGGTGGAGGGTCAACCAACTCCCAAACTTGGTTTCTCTCAAAATTCTCCAACTCCTCATGCATCGAATTGACCCAATTATGATCAGATAGCGCGTGTCCAATGTCTTTGGGCTCAAAGGTAGCAACAAAAGCAGCATGAGCAAAGTGAGAATTGTTTCGAACCCTCGACCGTGTAGTACATTCATTGATGTCGCCGATAATCCTCGAAGCTGGGTGATCCACTTGAACTCGCCGGGGAGGTTCTCGCCTTGATGCTACCTCCCCCTCAACAGCAGCTTCTCCTTGATCTGGGTTTGTCGTTGCAAGGGTGGGAGACGGCCCGTTCTCGATTGTAGTCGAAGTAGTAGGTACATGTTCAGCCGCGGGCACCACACCACCATCTTCATCATCTCCATGTTCATGCTCCTCCTCCTGGAAAATCTCCTCGCCAAGTTCCTCGTCACCTGCACACTCAAAACCAAGCTGACTACGTGGCTGTGTCTCGTCGAAGGTTACCTCGCAAGTCTCCACGATTTGGTTAGTTTCAAGATTGAGCACTTGAAAGGCTCTAGAATGAGACGCGTAACCAAAGAAAATGCCATCGACAGACCTAGCCTCGAACTTCTCCAACTTCTTACCTTTCTTCGGGATAAAGCATTTGCACCCAAACACATGGAAGTGACTCACCTTGGGGGTTCTACCGTGCATCAACTCGTAGCAAGTTTTCTTCTTATGCACACTGAGGTAAATCCTGTTCGACACATAACACGCGGTATTGACCGCCTCAGCCCAGAACCTCCTCGGAGTCCTATGCTCCTCGAGCATCGTCCGAGCCATCTCGCACAAGGTTCTATTTTTCCTTTCAACCACGCCATTCTGGGGAGGCGTATACGGACTAGAGAACTGGTGTTCAAGACCCAAGTCATGGCAAAAGGTTTCGAAGAGAGAGTTTTTAAATTCCGAGCCATTGTCACTGCGAATCACTCGTATGGCATCTCCGTGCCTCTCATTCCTTAACCTCAGGACAAGATCTCGAACAAAACCAAACGTCTCCCCTTTCTCCTCCAAGAAGAAAACCCACGCATACCGAGAGTAGTCGTCCACCACAACTAGGACCTACCACTTCCCACCCGCAGATCGCACACGAGCTGGGCCAACAAGGTCCATATGGAGGAGCTCGCATGGACGCTCCGTCATCACATCGGTGAGGGGCGGGTGAGAAGAGGCTACCATCTTGGCATGCCTACACGGCGCACAAACCAACTCTTTCTCAAACCTCAGCCGTGGCAATCCTCGGACCAAATTGAGCTTACTCAAGCGAGACAGAAGGTCAAAGCTTAAGTGACCCATCTTCCTATGCCACTTCCACAACTCACTCGAAGAACCAGCCAAGAAACAATGAGTCACACCAGAAGACTGAGAAAAATCCGCTCGGAAAACTTGACCTAGGGAACGACAATGCAAACTAGGTCCCCTCGAGAATCCAAAATCCGAGAACAACCAGGCCGAAACAACACCTCAAAACCCTCATCCAAAAGCTAGGAAACGGAAAGCAAATTGAATCCGAGCGATTGAACAAGAGCAACACGCCTGAGAGTGACCTTCTCACTTACCTTAACCTCACCTTCTGAAAGCACACGCCCTCGCCCATTGTCCCCAAAGGTGATGTATGTCTTGGACACCACCGGGACGAGACTTGAGAACCACCCCTTGTCTCCGGTCATA
Source organism: Cenchrus fungigraminus (assembly GCA_036936925.1). Lineage (NCBI taxonomy): Eukaryota > Viridiplantae > Streptophyta > Magnoliopsida > Poales > Poaceae > Cenchrus > Cenchrus fungigraminus. Next base: position 19,396,349 of record CM072776.1, on the reverse strand, counting down.
TGCCTCGAGCAACCGGAGTCAATCAACCAAACGTTCCTCAAGTCTCCCACCTGAAATTCAAAAACGAGCACGTGAGTGAACAAACGACTCAGCACCGGGGTTAGTACCAAAAGAGTAAAACCAGTGCCGAGCCATTTGCTCCAAAGTGGGGTTAGCACAAACCATATCATCACACCTATCAAAGCTACCACCACGAAAACCACCAAGGGAACCACCTCTAGGGAACCACCCCTGTCTAGCTGGAGGAGAACGAAAACCACGAAAGGAAGACCGTGGACTGTTCTTCCTCTCCATCTCAAAGCTACGACTCTTCCCACCCTCGTATTGAGCACGAGGTGGAGAACGTCTAGCAAACTGACCACCTGCAAACTCTCCATGCCAACCACCAGAACCACGACCACCAGAACCGAACCGAGCATCCGCACGAGCACAGAAACCAAATCGCTGCCTGCCCAGACCAGCACCGGTCTGACCGGTGGAGTGCACCGGTCTGACCGGTGGTGCTCGTCCAGCAGCACCACCTGCCACCTTTCGATCTCCCCAAGCCGGAACCGTCCTCACAATCACCTTGGCCCTGGGCATTTGCATACGAGGCTCAGGTACACCATTTGAGGGGCGGTACCTGTCCTTGTTAGCCCACTCCTTAGCCATTCTCTCCTCACGCTTCCTCTTTGAAGGACCGATTAGGCGAACCAGAGAGGGGGGAGTGAATGGGAGCCGATAAAAATTCTTCTCGAAGGAGATGGGAACTCCAACAAGACGAACACGGCTTCCAAAACACGTCTCCGGCGCAACTACCCAAGTTGGTCAAGACCACGCAGCCACTGAAGTGCTACTGGTCCTAGGAACCAACAACCACCGAAGCTAACCCGAGAACGCAGCGGAAAAACCAACTCGAGCAGCTACTGGGCTACACCGGTCAGACCGGTCACACACACCGGTCAGACCGGTCCCTGCTGGAGCACCCTGACAACTTCTGAGAACTTCCACAGAAGGCTCCTACATCGGTCAGGCCGGTGTAGCACGCCGGTCAGACCGGTCTAAGCCAGGAAGCCCCAAAACACTAACCGGACCTCCCGAGCTCCAAAACGAACCAAACTCAAAACAGCAGCAACACAGGACAACAAGGAACTCACCAAGGCGTTAACCCGAGCAAAACTCAACAAAGTGTCTGCACCGGTCAGACCGGTGTGAGGCACCGGTCAGGCCGGTGTGACCTGAACTCTCGGGATGAACAGCGCCTGCGGGTCAACACCCCCAAATCCAACTCCCGATCTCCCGAATCGCTCCACGGATTTGTGCAAGACTTTGGGGATAGTAGGAACACCTCATGGGCACTCCATATCCAAGATTTGGTCCACCAAAACTTGCTAAAGCGAGAGGAATGAAAGAAATCCCACCAAGAACACCGCTAACCGTAGAGCCAAGAAAACCCTAAAATCAAGCCCCTTTGCTCACGGATTTGGGAGGGGAATCAAAGGGAAAAGAACCACGAAGGGTTCAAGCATACATCCCTCACCAAATCCCAAAGAGAAAGGCCTCGAAAACGCTCCAAGAAAATCACCAAGAAAGGGCTCCGAAAATCACCAAAAAGGAGAAACGGGAAAGACACATCCAAGCCGTGAGGAACCACGCTGAATCATCTATACATACCAAAGAGGTTCATACAAGGTCTAGCTTGCCATCCGATCATCCTTCCCTCTCACAAGATCTCACCATGAAGCTCTCAAGCTAGTCCTATAGGAATCCTAAGGAAAATAAGAAGGGAAAATAGGAAAACCAAATGAGCTTGGGTTCCAATAGATTGCTGCCATCCTCTCACCACTTGGGTTATATGGAGGCAACCGAAAGACTAAACTACCCTTACTAGCTAACTAGGGATACATGCCCCTCAAGGGCGAATTTGGAAGTCTTTGTCTTCGCACCGTCGGACGGATGCCCAGCGACCGCAAACTTGCTTAGCCTCGACGCAAGCCTCGCGATCCCGACGCGTGTCCTCCGCTTCGAAGATTCCGGACTGCGTCGTCGCACACCGGTCAGACCGGTGCACCTCATCGGTCAGATCGGTCAGACCCACCGGTCAGACCAGTCCGATGCTGCTGCACCTCCGTCTTCGGTTCTTTGGTCTTGGCTTTGTGAATCAACCTAGGAACCCAGTGGTTTTCTGGTGAACCACCGGAAACCCCGCAAACTCTGTGTAGCCTCCGCCAATCACCACTCATGACTCGGCTCCCACGTAGTCCCGGCTCGACCTTGGTTTTGAGGTTCAACCAAGAAATTGTCCATGACTTCATCTTGCCGTTCTTGCCACAATGCGGCCCGCACTTGACCCCGCTGGCCACCGGGTCCCTCGAACCAAGCCTACTTGTCTTCTCCACACCTGGAGGCCTCACCGGCAACGACCTTTCGCGCTTGTTCTTCACCTGCACCAACACCAGTCAAGCCGCAACCTACACCTGCAATACTTAGCCAAGAATCAGTCCACACCACGTTGTCAATCACTCATCACACCAGGAAGCGACCATCCACCGGTCCTCGAACCACACATGGCTCTCAATCTCCCCCTTGATGAGTGCATTGACAACACACACGTTTTGGTAACCAAGAGAAAAGGTAAAGAAAAGAAACGACAAAAAGAAACTCCAACAAGCGATCGAAAGCCAAAGAAAGGCAAAGAGTAAGATCACTTGAAGAAGACAAGTCTCGGACCCCTTAGGCAAGGGCAACGGCTCGACACATCCGAGACAAAAACCATGCTCAAGCAAAGGGCACAAACCAACAGTCCAAAGCTCGAAAACCACAAAGAGCTCCCCCTGCACACATGCAAGCTCCCCCTGAACCAATGCAACTCCCCCTGGACGAATGCATGCAAACCACCTCGCAAAACAGAGCAGCTGCTTCAGCTTTGCTCTGACCGGTCAAATCGGTAAACCACACCGGTCAGACCGGTGTGCTAGATCGCCCAGCACCTGAACCTCACACCGGTCAGACCGGTGTACCTCACCGGTCAGGCCGATGACCACCTGGGAAAAACTGGGAACTGCCTGGGCTCAAAACTAGCTCGAAACCACTTGGAAACCTTCTAAATGCATGCAGCAAGCCAAAACATGCTCAAACTTCTCCCCCTTGTTGACAATGCATGAATCAAGCCAAAAATGCAAAAAATGCAACCTAGAGCTTCTCAAATAGACAAAATTCAACATAGGATGCTACACATGTCCGAGCAAGTGAGATACTCTATAGCTTCGTAATGACATCAACTACAAGATCACCAAGTTTCACAACCATTGGGCGAAGCTAAGATAGAATTGAGCAATTTTGCGAAAATTTACCCTCTCATGAGCAAAGTCCTAAACATGAGCAAAACATGTCAAAATGGCAAAGCCACACAAACTTCTTGCTAGGACAACCATTCTAATCATAAGACCATCATAAACACCCACAAGCACCTCATGTCAAGTCAAAGCCACCGAGCCATGTGCCTACTTCTATATATGAGACTTCTCATTGGTAGGCATCATGCAACGGTTTAGCACCCAAAGCAAATTAAAATTAGCACATATGGCATGGGAGCACATTTTCCAAGCAATTTACATTTTATTTTCAGATTTGAAATTGGTACATGAAATGTCTTTGCGACAAAAAGGAACTTATGCCCCTCCACAAGATCAAGCATGGGGGCTAAACATTCATGATGGCAAATGAGCCTTTGGCCTCATATGATCAAAATAAGCTATCCAACCACAAATTAAGCATAGCCAAGCCACTAAAACATGTCAAGATCATATAAAGGCATTTACTCACAAGAGAGCATACAAGTGACATTTTTCAAAAACATAGCCATCAACCCTGGATATAAACCAAGATCATCAAGAGCTAAGCCAAACTAACCATAGCTTACCAAACTAGCTCACAAGGACATATATATCATACCATGGTGAACAATGTATATAGGAGAAGCTTTTCCTAAACAATGCATATGATACAAAATGCATGCAACCTAAGATACGAAGATGCCTATACATCATGTTACATATGCCATGCCAAATGCAAGAAATGCACAAAGGAAAGCTATACATATGCTACAAAGGAGCTCCCACACAACCAACTCAAGAAATCAAACAAACACCAAGCTCCCCCCGCAAACGAGTGAAAGTTGCTTGATCTAGGGGTTTGGTGAAAATATCGGCTAGCTGGTCATGTGTGGGTACATGGATCAAAGAGATCTTTCCTTTCTCTACGTTGTCTCTCAGGAAATGATACCTCACTTCTATGTGCTTGGTTTTGGAGTGAAGCACTGGGTTCTTTGCAACGCTGATGGCACTAGTGCTATCACATTGAAGTGGGACATGGGTATACTCCTCACCAAAGTCACTCATGGTGTATGTGATCCAAAGGAGCTGAGAGCAATAACTAGCTACGGCCACATACTCTGCCTCAGTAGTGGATTGAGCAGCACTCGACTATTTGCGGGAAGACCAAGACACCAAAGAAGAACCCAAGAACTGGCAAGTCCCAGAAGTGGACTTCCTATCCAACCGACACCCAGCAAAATCCGCGTCTGAAAAACCATGAAGAGCCAAAGAAGAAGACGCGGAGTACCAAAGGCCGAAGTCGGGAGTATGACGCAAATACCTGAAAATGCGCTTGACCGCTTGCCGATGCGAAGTCCTTGGAGACGCTTGAAAACGAGCGCACAGACATACCGAGAACTGGATGTCCGGCCTCGTCACCGTCAAGTAGAGGAGTGACCCGATCATGCTCCGGTACTCCTTCTGGTCCACGTGCTCACCTTCCTCGTCCGCATCAAGAGCTGTAGTCGTACTCATAGGTGTCGCCATGGCCTTGGAGTCCTCTATCTTGAACTTCCTCACAATGTCCTTGGTGTACTTTGCTTGGTGCACAAATGTTCCTTCCCTTGATTGCTTGATCTGTAGCCCGAGGAAGAACTGCAACTCACCCATCATGCTCATCTCAAATTCCCTGCTCATGTCTTCTGCAAACCTTACAACTAGATAGTTAGACGCGCCACCAAAGACAATATCATCCACGTACACCTGCACAATCCTGATATCTCTGCCCTGCCTGAGGAGAAACAAGGTCTGATCGACCTTCCCCATCTCAAACCCTCTCTCAAACAGGAACCCCCTCAACCTACCATACCAAGCTCTAGGCGCCTGCTTCAACCCATACAGCGCCTTCCTCAACTTGTACACCCGGTGGGGGTACTTCTCACTCTCAAACCCCGGAGGTTGCCTCACATACACTTCTTCCTCCAACACACCGTTTAGGAAGGCACTCTTCACATCCATTTGGTGCAACTTGAACCCTTTAGCCACGAAAAAGGCTAAAAGGATCCTAATCGCCTCCAAACGAGCTACAGGAGCAAAGGTCTCCTCGTAGTCGATCCCCTCTTTCTGACTATACCCCTGAGCAACAAGCCTTGACTTGTTTCTCATCACTTCTCCTTTCTCTCCCTCTTTGTTCTTCCACACCCATTTTGTCCCAATCGGCTTACACCCTGGGGGAGGGTCAACCAACACCCAGACTTGGTTCCTCTCAAAATTCTCCAACTCCTCATGCATCGAATTAACCCAATTATGGTCAGATAGTGCGTGTCCAATGTCTTTGGGCTCAAAGGTGGCAACAAAAGCAGCATGAGCAAAATGAGAATTGTTCCTAACCCTCGACCGTGTAGTACGTTCATTCATGTCGCCGATGATCCTTGAAGCTGGGTGATCCACTTGCACTCGCCGGGGAGGTTCTCGCCTTGATGCTACCTCCCCCTCAACATCAGCTTCGCCTTGATCTGGGTTTGTCGTTGTAGGTGTGGGAGAGGGCCCATTCTTGATCGTCGTCGAAGTAGTAGGTACATGTTCAGCCGCGGGCACCACACCGCCATCTTCTTCATCTCCATGTTCATGCTCCTCCTCCTGAAAGATCTCCTCGCCAAGTTCGTCGTCACCTGCACACTCAAAAACAAGCTGACTACGTGGTTGTGTCTCGTCGAAGCTTACCTCGCAAGTCTCCACGATTTGGTTAGTTTCAAGATTGAGCACACGAAATGCTCTAGAATGAGATGCGTAACCAAAGAAAATACCATCGACTGACCTAGCCTCGAACTTGTCCAACTTCTTCCCTTTCTTAAGAATGAAGCATTTACAACCAAAGACATGGAAGTGACTCACCTTGGGTGTGTGACCGTGCATCAATTCATAACAGGTTTTCTTCTTGTGAACCCTAAGGTAGATCCTGTTCGACACATGGCACGCGGTATTGACCGCCTCAGCCCAGAACCTTCTCGGAGTCCTATGCTCATCGAGCATCGTTCGAGCCATCTCGCACAAGGTCCTGTTTTTCCTTTCCACCACGCCATTCTGGGGAGGCGTATACGGACTCGAAAACTGGTGTTCAAGACCCAAGTCATGGCAAAAGGTTTCGAAGCGAGAGTTTTTGAATTCCGCGCCAGTGTCACTGCGGATCGCTCGTATGGCATCTCCGTGCCTCTCGTTTCTTAACCTCAAGACAAGATCTCGAACAAAACCAAACATCTCCCCTTTCTCCTCAAGAAAGAACACCCACGCATACCGAGAATATTCGTCCACCACAACAAGGACATACCACTTCCCACCCGCAGATCGCACGCGAGCTAGGCCAACAAGGTCCATATGGAGCAGCTCGCATGGACGCTCAGTCATCACATCGGTGAGAGGCGGGTGAGAAGAGGCTACCATCTTGGCATGCCTACACGGCGTACAAACCAACTCTTTCTCGAACCTCAACCGTGGCAATCCTCGGACCAAATTGAGTTTGCTCAAGCGAGACAAAAGGTCAAAGCTCAAGTGACCCAACTTCCTATGCCACTTCCACAACTCACTCGAAGAACCAGCCAAAAAGCAACGCTCCACACCAGAAGACTGAGAGAAATCAGCTCGGAACACTTGACCCTTGGGAACGACCATGCAAACTAGGTCCCCTCGAGAATCTAAAATCCGAGAACCACCAGGCCGAAACAACACCTCAAAACCCTCATCCAACAACTAGGACACAGAAAGCAAATTGAACCCCAGCGATTGAACAAAAGCAACACGCCTGAGAGTGACCTTGTCACTTACCTTGATCTCACCTTCTGATAGCACAAGCGCTCGCCCATTGTCCCCAAAGGTGATGTATGTCCTGGACACCACCGGGACGAGACTTGAGAACCACCCCTTGTCCCGGTCATATGCCTCGAGCAACCGGAGTCAATCAACCAAACGTTCCTCAAGTCTCCCACCTAAAATTCAAAAGCGAGCACGTGAGTGAACAAATGACTCGGCACTGGGGTTAGTACCAAAAGAGTAAAACCAGTGCCGAGCCATTTGCTCCAAAGTAGGGTTAGCACAAACCATATCATCACACCTATCAAAGCTATCACCACGAACACCACCACGGTAACCACTACGAGGGAACCAACCCTCTCTAGCTGGAGGAGGACGAAAGCCACGAAAAGAAGTCCATGGACCGTTCCTCCTTTCCATCTCAAAGCTACGACTCCTCCCACCCCCGTATTGAGCACGAGGTGGAGAACGTCTAGCAAACAGACCACCTGCAGACTTTCCATACCAACCACCAGAATCACGACCACCTGAACCAAACTGAGAATCCTCACGAGCACGAAAACCAGACCGCTGTCTGTCCAGACCTGCACCGGTCTGATTAGTGTAGCACACCGGTCTGACCGGTGTAGCCCGGCCAGCAGCACCACCTGCAACCTTCTGATCTCCCCAAGTTGGAACCGTCCTCACAGTCGCCTTGGCCCTGAGCATTTGCACACGAGGCTCAGGTACACCATCAGAGGGGTGGTACCTGTCCTTGTTAGCCCACTCTCTAGCCATTCTCTCCTCACGCTTCCTCTTGAAGCAAAACTCATCCTTGTGATCATCTCTCCCACAATACCCACAATGGAACTTCATGGGCTGTAGCTTAGGCTTAGGCTTGGGTTGGGGCTGCTCACTCGGGTTCTCACCCTTCTTCTCTCCTTCCTCACCTCCCTTTGGACTCACAAACTTCACCGGTTTTTGGAAATCATTTGTTGGGTGAGGGAATATGGGTGGATCTAGAGTAGTGTCAAGTTTGTTTCTGAGATGGTTAGGCTTGGGCTCAAACTTGTTCTTGTGTCTGTTTGGTGGTGGGATAGGGATCTCTCCAACTCTCTCAACTCCCTCACCACTGTTCTCTCCAAGCTTGTCAGCCCCAAGAGCCTGACCATCATAGCGTTTGAAAGCCGCTATCATGATACCAAGCTGAGGCTACTGACCCGACAACCAACTCATACATTTCCTTAGCTCATCATTCTCCTCCTGCAAGCGATCAACATAATGTGCAAGCTCCAAATTCTTAACCGCATGCAATTCACAAGTAGAGCAAGATGTGGGAATAGGCTCTTTCAGCTTAGCCTCAAGCGAAACAGTGTAAGCATGCATCTCATCAATCTTTCCATGCAAAACAGGGCAAGAAGTGCAAGCACCTAGCAAAGCAGGTCTAGACTTAAGCTCAGCCACTTCAACCCTAAGCACATCTAGTTCATCACAAGTAGAGGCATGCTTATCCTTAAGAGCAGTAAGATCAGCTAGGTACATAGAGCAATCACAGCAATCAGTCTCATCAGAAACCACAGGAGAAGCCTTAAGCGAATCAATCTCAAGCTTAGCATCTAGGTTCTGGGTTTCTAGCTCAGCCACACGGTTCCTAGCATCTTCTAGTGAGGCCCTAAGCTCTTTCCTCATCTTCTTGGCCTCTCTAAGCTTGTCATCGCGGTTATCAAGCAACTTGCCAAGACGCTCGTTCTTCTCATGCAAGAAGGGAAGCTCGTCACGTACCTCATCCTCGGAGTCGGAGTCTGAGTTGCTCTGGTGACTCTTCTTGCTGCCGGAGCTATGAGCCATGCCGCAGAAGCCATCTCCCGTGAAGCAGCTCAACCCGCTCAAGTCCATGGACGCCTTCTTGTTCTTGCGCCAATCACCTTCATCTTCGCTGCTACTCGAGCTCGAGGAAGAGTAGGCGTAGCTGGAGTCGACGTCGCTCGCTCCGACCATCGCTCGGGCCATCCTGCCGCGGCCGTCCTTCTTCCTCGACCGTCGCTCGTCTTTGTGCTTGTTCTTGTGCTAGTGATCGCGCCTCGATCGGTACTTGCCATCCTTGCTCGATCGGTGCCTGTAGCCGTCCTTGTAGCCGTCCTTGTTCTCCATCTTCTCCGGGCAGTCAGCGATGAAGTGTCCTGACTTGCCGCACTGAAAGCACGTCCGTGCTGTCCTCCTCGTGTTCACCTGGTTCTCGTGCAGCCTCTCGAACCGCCTGGTCAGCAACGCCAGCTCGTCCTCTCCAAGCACGTCGAACTCCTCATCTGGCAAAGACATCAAAGAAGACAGAGAGTACATCCTGGAGGATGCGTTAGCGTTAGACTTAGCCACCTTGCCACCGACGAGAGCAAGACTATGGGAATCAGTCGGGCTCTCGATCTTGGCTGTCATACCACGGTCCAACTCAGCCGACTTGAGCTTTGAGAACAGCTCGTTCACGGTCAAGGTGTCATACTTCTCGGACTCAAGGATAGCCTCGACCTTCCCGTCCCATACGGTACGATCCAACGAGTGCAAGAGCTTCATGGCTCTATCATGATCATCGTATGGGAGCACGGCCACATTGGCTCTCATGTTGTTCACCACGACCGTAAACCCCTGGAAAAGGGCATCGACGGACTCGCCGGGGAGATGAGTGAAGTTCTCGTACGCTCTCCGGTAAGTCGCGTACATCCGAGCCTGAACCTGAGCATTCCCTGCATGAGCATCCTTCAACTGCTCCCAAATCCTACAAGCTAAGTCCTCTGTCTGAACCCGATCAAATTCGGACTGACACAGAGCACGAAACAAGCAGTCGACTGCCTTGTTGTTGGCGTCGAACATATCCCTCGATCCTGGAGCAAGGAAGTTAATCGGATGAACATAAGATGTGTTCACCGTAACGTCCCAAAGGATCTGATCCTTTCCGCGGAGGAACGCCGCCATCCGCCTCTGCCACATCTGGTAGTTCTTCCCATAGAAGTGCGGAGGACCCGAACCCCGTTCCTGGTATGCCATCTTTGGATCTTAGACTGGCTAGAGTCAATGAAGACCCGAACCGGCTCTGATACCAATTGAAGGACCGATTAGGCGAACTAGAGAGGGGGGGAGTGAATGGAAGCCGATAAAAATTCTTCTCGAAGGAGATGGGAACTCCAACAAGACGAACACAGCTTCCAAAACACGTCTCCGACTCAACTACCTAAGTTGCTCAAGACCACGCAGCCACTGAAGTGCTACTGGTCCTAGGAACTAACAACCACCGAAGCTAACCCGAGAACGCAGCGGAAAAACCAACTCGAGCAGCTACTGGGCTACACCGGTCAGACCGGTCACACACACCGGTCAGACCGGTCCCTGCTGGAGCACCCTGACAACTTTTGAGAACTTCCACAGAAGGCTCCTACACCGGTCAGGCCAGTGTAGCACGCCGGTCAGACCGGTCTAAGCCAGGAAGCCCCAAAACACTAACCTGACCTCCCGAGCTCCAAAACAAACCAAACTCGAAACAGCAGCAACACAGGACAACAGGGAACTCACCAAGGCATTCACCCGAGCAAAACTCAACAAAGAGTCTGCACCGGTCAGACCGGTGTGAGGCACCGGTCAGGTCGGTGTGACCTGAGCTCTCGGGATGAACAGCGCACGCGGGTCAACACCCCCAAATCCAACTCCCGATCTCCCGAATCGCTCCACGGATTTGTGCAAGACTTTGGCGATAGTAGGAACACCTCATGGGTACTCCATAGCCAAGATTTGGTCCACCAAAACTTGCTAAACCGAGAGGAATCGAAGAAATCCCACCAAGAACACATCTAACCCTAAAGCCAAGAAAACCCCAAAATCAAGCCCCTTTGCACACGGATTTGGGAGGGGAATCAAAGGGAAAAGAACCACGAAGGGTTCAAGCATACATCCCTCACGAAATCCCAAAGAGAAAGGCCTCAAAAACGCTCCAAGAAAATCGCCAAGAAAGGGCTCCGAAAATCACCAAAAAGGAGAAACGGGAAAGACACATCCAAGCCTTGAGGAACCACACCGAATCATCTATACATACCGAAGAGGTTCATACAAGGTCTAGCTTGCCGCCCAATCATCCTTCCCTCTCACAAGATCTCACCATGAAGCTCTCAAGCTAGTCCTATAGAAATCCTAAGGAAAATAGGAAGGGAAAATAGGAAAACTAAATGAGCTAGGGTTCCAAGAGATTGCTGCCATCCTCTCACCACTTGGGTTATATGGAGGCAACCGAAAGACTAAACTACCCTTACTAGCTAACTAGGGATACATGCCCCTCAAGGGCGAATTTGGAAGTCTTTGTCTTCGCACCTCCGGACGGATGCCCAGCGACCGCAAACTTGCTTAGCCTCGACGCAAGCCTCGCGATCCCGACGTGTGTCCTCCGCTTTGAAGATTCCGGACTGCGTCGTCGCACACCGATCAGACCAGTGCACCTCACCGGTCAGACTGGTACCCACTGGTCAGACCCACCGGTCAGACCGGTCCGATGCTGCTGCACCTCCGTCTTCGGTTCTTCGGTCTTGGCTTTGTGGATCAACCAAGGAACCCAGTGGTTTTCTGGTGAACCACCGGAAACCCCGCGAACTCTGTGTAGCCTCCGCCAATCACCACTCATGACTTGGCTCCCACGTAGTCCCAGCTCGACCTTGGTTTTGAGGTTCAACCAAGAAACCGTCCATGACTTCATCTTGCCGTTCTTGCCACCATGCGGCCCGCACTTACGCCGCTGGCCACCGGGTCCCTCGAACCAAGCCTACTTGTCTTCTCTACACCTGGAGGCCTCACCGGCAACGACCTTTCGTGCTTGTTCTTCACCTGCACCAACACCAGTCAAGCCGCAACCTGCACCTACAATACTTAGCCAAGAATCAGTCCACACCATGTTGTCAATCACTCATCACACCAGGAAGTGACCATCCACCGGTCCTCGAACCACACATGATTCTCACTCTTGAAGCAAAACTCACCCTTGTGACCATCTCTCCCACAATGGTCACAATGAAACCGTATGAGCTTAGGCTTAGGCTTGGGTTGGGGCTGCTCACTTGGTTTCTCCTCACTCGGCTTCTCACCCATCTTCTCTCCAACCTCACTCTCCTGGGAGCTCACAAACTTCACCGGTTTTTGAAAGTCATTTGTAGTGCGAGGAAATATGGGAGGATCTGGGGTTGTGTCAAGTTTGTTTCTCAGTGGGTTGGGCTTAGGAGCATAGGCATTTTTGTGGAAGGTTTTTGGTGGAGCTTGGATATCACCAATCTTCTTTCCTCCATCACCACTACACTCTCCAACCTTCTCTGAACCAAGCGCTTGCCCATCATAGCGCTTGTATGCCTCTATCATCATCCTAAGCTGTGGTTCATGACCCGACAACCAACCCATCATTTTCCTCAAGTCATCGTTCTCATCCTGCAAGCAATCCACATAATGTGCAAGTTCCAGATTTTTCAAAGCATGCAATTCACAAGTAGAGCAAGAAGTGGGAAAAGGTTCTTTCAACTTGGCCTCAAGAGAAACAGTGTAAGCATGCATCTCATCAATCTTTTCGTGCAAAATAGGGCAAGAAGTGCAAGCACCTAGCAAAGCAGGTCTAGACTTAAGCTCAGCCACTTCAACCCTAAGCACATCTAGTTCATCACAAGTAGAGGCATGCTTATCCTTAAGAGCAGTAAGATCAGCTAGGTACACAGAGCAATCACAACAATCAATCTCATCAGAAACCACAGGTGAAGCCTTAAGCGAATCTATCTCAAGCTTAGCATCAAGGTTCTGGGTTTCTAGCTCAGCTACTCGATTCCTAGCATCTTCTAGTGAGGCCCTAAGCTCTTTCCTCATCTTCTTTGCCTCTCTAAGCATGTCATCACGATTATCAAGCAACTTGCCAAGACGCTCATTCTCCTCACGCAAGAAGGGAAGCTCGTCACGTACCTCATCCTCGGAGTCGGAGTCCAAGTCGCTCTGGTGACTCTTCTTGCTGCCGGAGCTACGAGCCTTGCCGCAGAAGCCATCTCCCGCGTAGCAGCTCAGCCCGCTCAAGTTCTTGGATGACTTCTTGTTCTTGCGCCGATCACCTTCATCTTCACTGCTACTCGAGCTCGAGGAAGAGTAGGCGGAGCTGGAGTCGACGTCGCTCGCTCCGACCATCGCTCGGGCCTTCCTGCCGTGGCCGTCCTTCTTCCTTGACCGTCGCTCGTCCTTGTGCTTGTTCTTGTACTTGTGATCGCGCCTTGATCGGTACTTGCCGTCCTTGTTCGACCGGTGCTTGTAGATGTCCTTGTTCTCCATCTTCTCCGGACAGTCAGCGACGAAGTGTCCTGGCTTGCCGCACTGAAAGCATGTCCGTGGATTCTTCCTTGTGTTCACCCGGTTCTCGTGCAACCTCTCGAACTGCCTGGTCAGCAACGCCAGCTCGTCCTCTGCAAGCACGTTGAACTCCTCGTCTGGCAAAGACATCAAAGAAGAGAGAGAGTACATCCTGGAGGATGCGTTAGCGTTAGACTTAGCACCTTTGCCACCGATGAGAGCAAGACTATAAGAGTCAGTCGGGCTCTCGATCTTGGCTGTCATACCACGGTCCAACTCAGCTGACTTGAGCTTCGAGAACAGCTCGTTCACGGTCAGGGTGTCATACTTCTCGGACTCAAGAATAACCTCGACCTTTCCATCCCATACGGTGCGATCCAACGAGTGCAAGAGCTTCACGGCTCTATCATGATCATTGTATGGGAGCACGGCCACATTGGCTCTCATGTTGTTCAGCACAACCGTAAACTGCTGGAAAAGGGCATCGACGGACTCGCGCGGGGAGATGAGTGAAGTTCTTGTACTCTCTCCGGTAAGTCGCGTACATCCGAGCCTGAACCTGAGCATTCCTAGCATGAGCATCCTTCAACTGCTCCCAAATCCTACAAGCTAAGTCCTCTGTCTGAACCCGATCGAATTCGGACTGACACAGAGCACGAAACAAGTAGTCGACCGCCTTGTTGTTGGCGTCGAACATGTCCCTCGATCCTGGAGCAAGGAAGTTAATTGGATGAACATAAGCTGTGTTCACCGTAACATCCCAAAGGTTCTGACCCTTTCCATGGAGGAACGCAGCCATCCGTCTCTGCCACATCTGGTAGTTCTTACCATCGAAGTGCGGAGGACCCGATCACCATTCCTGGTACGCCATCTTTGGATCTTATACTGGTTAAGGCCTCGAAAGACCCGAACCGGCTCTGATACCAATTGAAGGACCGAAACTGGCGGCCAGAGAGGGGGGGAGTGAATGGGAGCCGATAAAAATTCTTCTCGAAGGATATGACTACTCCAACAAGACGAACACGGCTAGCCAAATCACGTCTCCGACTCAACTACCCAAGTTGGCCAAGACCACGTAGCCACTGGAGTGCTACTGGTCCTAGGAACGAACAACTCAACCAAACGAACCAAACACTCCAAACACGCAGCGGAAAACTGCACAGCCTGCTGTCTGTGCCACACCGGTCAGACCGATGGCTCCTGTCGGTCAGACCGGTGGACTCTGCCGGTCAGGCCGGTGACACACAGCAAGTGCACATCAAAGTTCCAGGAAGCCTTACTGACTTCTCTAGGCCCTGGAACAAAAAGCACCTCCAAAACTCAAACTGCAGAGGAAGAAAACCCTTCACAAAGCCTAGCAAAACTCCTCAAAACCTGCCAAGAACTGACCAGCAACAACTCAGCCCAAAGACACACGAACCAGGCAGTTCAGCCGAGGCAAATCCCACAAAGGCTTAACCGGTCAGACCGGTCAAGAGCACCGGTCAGACCGGTCACGCCTGGGCAGCTCGGGATGAACAGCGCCCGCGGGTCAACTCCCCCAAATCCAACTCCCGATCTCCCGATTCGCTCCATGGATTCGCACAAGACTTTGGGGATAGTAGGAACACCTCATGGGTACTCCATAGCCAAGATTTGGTCCACCAAAACTTGCTAGAATGAGAGGAATCGAAGGATTTCCACCAAGAACGCCTCTAACCCTAGAGCCAAGAAAACCCCAAAATTGAGCCCCTTTACTCACGGATTTGGGAGGGGAATCAAAGGGAAAAGAACCACGAAGAGTTCATGCATACATCCCCCACCAAATCCTAAAGAGAAAGGTCTCAAAACCACCACAAGAAATTCGCCAAGAAAAAGGCTCCGAAAATCACCAAAAAGGGAAAACGGGAAGAACACAATCAAGCCTTGAGGAACCACGCCGAATCATCTATACATACCATGAAGGTTCATACAAGGTCTAGCTTCCGCCCGATCATCCTTCCCTCCCACAAGATCTCACCATGAAGCTCTCAAGCTAGTCCTAGATTTTCCAAAAGAAAAATGGAAGAGGAAAATAGCAAAACAAAATGAGCTAGGGTTCCAAGAGATGGATGCCATCCTCTCACCACTTGGGTTATATGGAGGCAAGCCGAAAGACGAAACTACCCCTAAGGCCTAATACTAGGATACACACCCCCGAGGGGCACTTTGGGAAACTTTGTCTTCACACCATCGGACGAATGCCCGGCGACCGCAAACTTGCTTAGCCTCGATGCAAGCCTTGCGATCCCGACGTGTGTCCTCCGTTTCGAAGTCTCTGGACTGCTTCGTCGCACACCGGTCAGACCGGTGTCCTCCACCGGTCAGACCGGTCTGATGCTGCTGCACCTCCGTCTTTAGTCTTGGCTTTGTGGATCAACCAAGGAACCCAGTGGTTTTCTGGTGAACCACTAGAAACCCCGCGAACTTGGTGTAGCCTCCGCCAACCACTCACCCGGCTCGACCTTGGTTTTGAGGCTCAACCAAGAAACCGTCCATGACTTCATCTTGCCGTTCTTGCCATCATGCGGCCCGCACTTGACCCCGCTGGCCACCGGGTCCCTCGAGCCAAGCCTACTTGTCTTCTCCACACCTGGAGGCCTACCCGGCAATGACCTTTCGCGCTTGCTCTTCACCTGCACCAACACCAGTCAAGCCGCAACCTGCACCTACAATACTTAGCCAAGAATCAGTCCACACCACGTTGTCAATCACTCATCACACCAGGAAGTGACCATCCACCGGTCCTCGAACCACACAGGCTCTCAGATGCAAGTAAACAGTGCCGTAATCGGCTAGGATTCAGGTTGTCCTCATGACATAAATAGCGACCCTGCGTGGTCGGGAAAAGGTGTACACACCAATATCAAACAAACCGCCTCCGGGCAAACCCTTTACAATTTACAGCATCTACTTTATAGCATCTACTTTTCGGCGACTTCGTCATTGCATTTTTTCTCTTTTCTACAACGCCGTCCTTCAAGTTCGTCGGGCTGCATCGATCGATCTCCGGCAAGCTTGTGAGTACCGTTTTACCGAATAACCCTAGGCTTTAAGCTTCGGGCGCATCGCTGAGGTTTCGTCTAGTTCTTTATTCACCCCTTACCGATATTAGCCAGATCTGCAAGTTTTTCGTACCAATTCTTCTGGTTTTTAGCTATTATCACCAATTTATCCCACTCAATCTAGATCCTGTCAGCTTCTAACATTACAGCTGATTCCGACCTATTCGAGTGCTGACGTCACGATCGGCCGATCTAGCCGATCTCTTATCCCCACCCTCGCGCCTCGGTCGCTCTCGAGCCAGCCGATCCTGCTTTTAGTATCGGTCGATTGGCTGGTACACGTGTCGCTAAAAAGGGCAATCATTTCTCTAGCCGATCCCTAATATTTTCCATTGTCAATCAATAGGTCAGATTGGCTGGCACGCCTCGCTACAGACCGGGGAGTCACGTGTGTCGTGCGCGGAGGTGACGTCCTATTAGCACGCTCGGTGGGACTCGAAAAAATCAACAATGTCGAAGAATTCGAAGAATAATGAAGTTGACCAAAGCAACATTCATACAGTCACTAGAGATCAGCTGAAGGATGCAAACAAAGCCGAGTTTGAAGCTCACATGAAGTGATATGAAGAACTATGCTTGGCTTCATATGGTCAAACTAAAGGTGGAGTTTACAAGAAAAATCCTTTGCCAACACCTCAGCAAATCACCTTCTCAGCTGATCCTCAAGGACTTCAAGATATGATGAACAAAGTTATGCATCAGACGATGATCGATCAATCTAAGGTCCTTGCCAATACCATCCAAAACTGTCTGACTGAGACGCTCAAGAAGGGAACAGAAAAGGGATATGTGGGACCTGCATAATTCCAACCAAAGCAAACTCCTTCAGTGTTCCCAAAAGACCAATCGGCTTCCTTGCCGATTGACGATCCAACAGTAGGGGTTACACCGTCTCCACAGATCAATGCAACTGCTCCTTGTTCTTCATCGGATGCCCAGCTGATTCAGAATCAGAATATTGGGGATATGTCTAAAAGCCCTGCTGTTACGGTACCAATAGTTCAAACCTATTCAACACAGTCCAAAGTCCAGGACCAGACATTTTCAGTGCAGAATCATCACCAGCAATATCCTGCGAGGACAGATCAAATGGAAGACTTGTAGGATGGGGCCTGCCTCATGATCACTTTGAGACTGATATCTCAAACTTCTTCGAATCTCACCCTGAACAAATTCCAGAAGTGAAGTACCCGGAGTCTTATCAAGCTATGTTTGGGGGTACTCCAGGGACTGTGCATATGACCAAAGAAGGAGTGGAGTTTATCTTCTTCAATCATGGGAATAAAGCTTTTGAAAGAGTTAAGATCAGTCCAGCTCATGCACATATGGTTATACTAATGGAAAGAAAAGCTCCCGTTCCACGTCAGAGACCGGTTCCTCAGCCAACTCTGGGGACGCCCATACAAACTACTCCACTGCAAGAGTCAACATCAATGTAGCCTGTCTTAACCCCAGCTAATACAGTTGCTCATACAAGATCGTCGCCTCAGCAGCCGATCGACCAGGGGATGACAAGGCAGCCAACAGCACCACAGCAACAGGTGGATCCTATGCAAACGATGCAGATGCTCCTAAATCAATTGGCAATCTCAGGCCAGTTGAACTTGCATCAGCCAGTTCCATCGGCTGGTCAGCCGATCGGACAGATTCCACCTGTGACAAGTCAATCAAATACACAAGGTTCTTCTGTAGCAAAGGCATCAGCAGTACCAAATCCACAGGCAAGAACCTCGGAAGAACAACCTCTAGAGACTCCATCAGCTGAAATGCAAGCAATAGAATAGATATCTGCTGAGTTGAAGTCTCATATGAAGCAAGAATTGATTGACCATCTTTCGGAGACGCTGCAGAAGTAATTTGGGATAAAACCCAAGCAGCAAACTTACATGTACAGGACTCCGTATCCATCTGGCTATGATCAGATACCGTTCCCTCCAAGATTCAAGGTGCCAGACTTCACCAAGTTTTCTGGACAAGATGATACATCCACAATGGAGCACATCACTCGGTTCATCATACAGTGTGGAGAAGTACGGAACGTTGATGCACTCAGGATACGGTTGTTCTCTTCATCTCTCTCAGGGCCAGCATTTTCATGGTTTACCTCATTACCGGTTAACTCTATCATCAAGTGGTCCGATCTGGAACAGTAGTTCCATAATTATTTTTTCTCTGGCATTCATGAGATGAAAATTACTGATCTGACCAGACTCAAGCAAAGGAACGATGAAACAGTTGCTGGATTTGTTCAAAGGTTCAGGGAGGTCAGAAATAAATGCTATAGTCTGAATCTGGGAGATAAGCAACTGGCTGAACCAGCATTCCAAGGGCTCTTGCCAACCTTGAGGGAGAAATATGCATCACATGACTTCGAGAGTCTCAGCTAGCTGGTCAGTCAGATGAGTCAAGAAGCTGCAAGATCATACGAGCCTAGGAAGAACTTCCAAAAGAAGGTGTCTTATGTGGACTACTCTGACTCAGAACATGAAGATAACATGATAGGGCATGCAGAGTGGGTCAAAGGCAAGTATCCTGCCCCTTTGGTAAGAAGGAACCAGAAAAAATCGGCTTTGACATCTAAGGCCGATAAGATATTTGATCTGTTGCTTCAGCAAGGGCAGATCAAACTCTCCCAGTTCCATACCATACCATCTGCAGAGGAGCTCAAAAGGATGAAGTATTGGAAGTGGTACAATGCAATGTCTCACGACACCAATTATTGCAAGATCTTCAGACAACAGATTCAATCAGCTATTGAGCAAGGGAAACTCAAGTTTGAAACCCCTACCAAAGCTGAAAAGCCGATGAAGATTGATCAGCACCCCTTCCCAACTAATACAGTTGAGGTGTCTAGTAGACACGTCACGTGTTAAGCTGCTGACGTCAGAATCGGCTCAAAATAAAAGAGCTGTTGATCCCAAAGTACAAGCAACCGCTGCCGATGTTAAAGGAAAAGGGTTGCTGCTTGAAGAAGAAGACCTAAAGCCACACCGGCCTGTCACGTCCCAAATGTTGATCAACAAGTTTCAACGACAGCAAGAGAAAGCAAGAGGAAGAGAGGAGTGGCACGGCGCAATGAAGGACATTGGAGATGTCCGTTCTTCAAGTACTGCTAGGAGGAAGGAATCAAGCTGCCAACGACAAAAAATTTTCCAGAATGCAACGGGGCTTATAACAATAGCAGCTCATCCAAGAGGGTTTGCTTCAATGATAGAAGGCCTGCAGCTGGGGATCATCGTGAATTCAGCAATCAACGGGTCTCGGTTCATCAACGGCTGGGGGGCAAGGCCAGTGTCCACGATCGGCTGGGGGGCAAGGCCAGTGTTCATGATCGGCTGGGAGTCCAAGTCAATGAGAAGTCAAACAATCGGCTGGAAGAGATGGCCGATTCCTCGGTTCCCATGAGGATATCATGTGCCGAGCTCCTGAACGTCGACGCACCATGCAACCGGACGATGAAGGGTCAAGTCAGTCACACAAGAAGCCCAATCCACAATGGTGTCCAGATGGTTTGACCAAGTCTCAGAAAATGAGAGTCCAACGTCTACAATAGCTAGAACAGCAAGAAGAAGAAGAAAGACGTGTGTTGGACAAGAAGAATGTTCAGTCTAAAGTATGGCGCCCTAAGCCCAAGACCGATGATGGGAAGGATGATAAACCAAAGGCTGATATAAACATGGTTGTCCTCCTACCAAAAGAGTTCATGACTCCAGTTGATTCAGATACGTCCGATGAAGAACTCGGGATGGCTCAGTTAACACTGGAACCTACATATGCTATCTTTGAGAAACCAGATGATGAAAAGAGACAACACTTGAAGGCATTGTTTCTCAAAGGTTTTGTCAACATAAAACCAGTCACCAGGATGCTAGTGGATGGAGGAGTAGCAGTCAATTTGATGCCATACACCATGCTGCGCAAGATTGGGAAATCTGCTGAAGATTTAACCCAAACCGACATGATGTTGGTGGACTTCGAAGGCAACGTCTCTCCAGCTCAAGGTGCAATCTGCGTGGAGCTCACCATCGGCAGTAAGACCCTTCCAACCACCTTCTTTGTCATTAAAGGGAGGGGATCTTATAATTTACTGCTGGGGCGGGATTGGATACACGCCAACTGCTGTATACCATCTACAATGCACCAATGCATCATCCAATGGATCGGAGATTCAGTGGAGATGGTCCAAGGAGAAACTTCCTTGACAGTAGCAGCTACGGAAGCATAAGGGTGGACCTATGATCTAGTGAGATGCATATCAGGAAAAGCATGGGATACCAAGTATCTCAAAGTGTCCGATTTCGAACTAAAACCGGTTCAAGCGGTCGGCTCTGGTGACGAGATTTAATGGATCAATTCATTGAAGACGGAGGAAAGCTTGGGCATGGAGTCACAATAGTCGATGGATTGGTTGCCCAAGTATATGAACAGTTGTGTAAGCCGATTGTCGTATCGAGCCTATCGGCCGATTGAGTTTTCGAGCTATAGCCGATTGAAAATATAAATCGCCTCTAGTAGGATAGCCGATGTTTGTAAAGAATCGCCTTTAGTACAAAAATGTAAAAAACCGATGTACAATTAATATATTCGGTTATGGCTGATACACATATCACCCTCAGAATAAAATAAATGTATTGTCATCTCCCTTGTTTTGGATTACAATGATGATATTATAGTTCAGATCTGAAGATTACATGTGTTTTCAAGAATTTTACGAGGGAGGCGTTGTCCTATCTCTAGTATGATGAGGATATTGAATCGATGAATGAGAGAAGGACACCACGAAGAGGAAACGGAAGACTAAGATCTTCACCGGATTCTGTAATCTTCCGCCGAAAGGAGTCCGAGTTGATGACCAAGATGGCCGTTCCTTTGGCACGCTCTTCCTGTGTTAAATGTGTAGCAAGACACCCTACCTTGCTCCTTCCCCTAAAGCCAGTTCTTCACAAGGATTCTTCTGGCTATAACGCCTCCTGGCTTTTCAAGAGGAGACGAAGAAGAAGAGGGGTTACTACACTACTTCACAAGAATTCTTCTAGCCATGAAAGGAAGAGAGGAAAAGGAAACAGTCATACAACAAGAGTCTATGATCTATCAGATTTGGTTGCGCCATGGTCGATGAGTGTGAGTTTTCTCTGCCGAGCTTCAAGCCTATTTATAACCCCAGATGGCAGAAGAGTAGCTACAAGTGGGAATTGAAAAAGGCGAAATAAAGGGCATCCGATGCAGTCAAAGCAGAAACAGTTTCCCCGTGAAAGACTCAGGCTGAACGATGGGCAGTCATGCAGTGATACGTTTCCTAGAAATCAGGGGCTGGCTTTGAAGGTGGATTGAATAACAATGAATGGCCCCACTCTATACTCCAGAAGAAGAGGTTTTCAGGATCCCGCTCTCTCAACATTGCTAGCAACAACGACAAGCTTTGATGCATCATCTTGGTGCAAGAACACTTCAAGAAGAAACTTGTCAAGGAATGGGGACAGTTACGTTTTCCTGGAAGCACTCTAGAAGAGGCCTACCTCCTATTCCTAATGGGTGCCGATCTGATTCATAGTCAGAAGGTTATGGTGCCACATGGGAAGCGAGTTACATTTTATAGCAAAAGAGTTGAACCAAATCATAAAAGACACCTACAAGCATGTGTGAGAAGCTATCACCAAGAAAATAGTACATTCAGATCCATCAGTGCCAATAAAAGGATAATGATTTCATTCATAAATAGGCCGATTGCATCGGCTGATAGTACATTAGTGCTTAAAGAAGACTCTTCGCCTTGTCTAACTCCGCTCTAACTTGGACTATTTCTTCACCTACGTGATCTTGTTCCTGAAGAAGAGCAGTCCTTCTGGCTTCAAGAACTTCCAGCTTCTTCTCGTCGTTCGCAATCACAAGGCGAAGACCAC
The DNA here is from genome assembly GCA_036936925.1 of Cenchrus fungigraminus. Classification (NCBI taxonomy): domain Eukaryota; kingdom Viridiplantae; phylum Streptophyta; class Magnoliopsida; order Poales; family Poaceae; genus Cenchrus; species Cenchrus fungigraminus. The sequence goes on along the minus strand of CM072776.1, from coordinate 19,373,945 downwards.
ATTCTTGTCTAGATGGTTGGGTTGGTTGATTTGCACCAAAGACATTGATGCTCGACACAATCCTTTCCACGGTTTCACGATTTGGAGACTGGGAAAGAAACAAAGAAACATCAAAAAAGAGATAGGAAAAGAGAAAACAAGGAAATAACCAACCTGATTCACAGAGGAGGAAGAGGAAGCCATCACGAAAAGAAGAATAGTTCAGAGGGCAAAAGAGATCTTGCATCTTATAAAGGCCGATTGAAACGTTCGATCAAAAGCAATAAATACAAAGCGTTGGGAGTTGGCCAGCAAAGGCCAGTTACAACCTAAAAGTTACAATATTCAGAGAGAGATTAAACTATGCCCAGAAGGTGAAGAGCATTAATGAGATCCAGACGCAGCTGGTTGACCGCTTCTATCTCCTGACGATCAGCATCGGCCGAGCCAGGAATTGGCTACTCTTGTTCACGAAGAACTTGGGCTCGGCGTGCAATAGAATCCCTCTACTCTCGCATGGTAGCGATGGTGCCCGGAAGATTTGCGAGCTTCTGCTCTTCAACTGCCAAGTCTTGCTCAACCTGACCAAGCTCTTTCATCAATTCAACGCAATGTCTCTTTAGACGATCGATGCTGTTGACGATATCAGGACGGGAAGAAGCTAGGAATTCAATCCTGCAATCAAGATCGGCCATATTGCTATCCAGACTCTCCCTGTCTTGAGTAAGTTGCTCTTGACGCTTCCTTTCATCCAGCCGATCTTGGGCCTCTTGGACTACAAGCTGTCGATTTTCAATAAAAGCAACTTGAAGCAAATTCGACCTAAGATCTCTGGGAAAATGGCTTTGGATCTGCTTGAAGATACTCCTGATCGGCTCAGCATCCTGTACAAGTTGATGGATGTCTTGGTTCAGCAAAGGTAGAACTTCCAGAAGCTTGGCTTTCACATCATCTGGAAGAGAGCTGGCCGATGCACTCTGGACAACAAGAGGCAAACTTGGTGGAACCTGCAGAAAAAAGCAAAAAATCAACAAGGAAATCAGAAAAAGAAAGCTGAGAAGGTCAAGAAGTCTACCTCTGCAGCAGAGAAGGTTGCTTGTGCCTGAATGATCAGATTTTCAACCGATTCTAGTTCAGAGACTTCAATAATTGGCAGTTGTGATTGATCACCAGTTACCTGCTGAGGGTCATCCAAAGACTTGTTTTGAATCTCGATCAATGTGTCATCAACATCCTGAACAAGGAACAAGAGGTTAAATATGAATAAAATAAACCAGTAGCAAGTGGAAGGCTTTCCGTTACCTCAGTTGAGAGTTTTTCAATTTGAGAAACAGTAGAGTCCTGAGTCTGGTCCCCCGCGACGTGATCTGGTTCAAATTGCTCAGACAGCTCAACCAGGGTGTCGTCGGGCAGAGTGTCTTGAGTTGGCTCCAGTACGTCTTGACCAAGGTCGACAGTAGTGGTTTGTGCTGATTGACCTGTCAAACCCGAAGACTACACGAAGGACAAATTGATCAATTGAAATACAAAAGGGGAGGAAGAAGTCTAAAGATATTCAGTACCTCGAAAGCACCCTCCAGTACTCCAGCCATATCAGGGATATTAACAACCACAGTGTTGATCTTTTTCTTTGTTCTGCGGCTGAGAACTTTGCTAGTCATGACTTTTCTCTTGAGGGTTGATAGGAGCGGGTTGTTCTGAGCAGGATTTGTTTTAGGGCCCTGCATGACTGAAGAAATTGGGGGACCATTGTAGCCGATGTACGGTGAAGACCTCAGTGGACAATAACCAATCGGCTTGCCACTCTTGCTTCTAGAAGGTGGCTCAGAAGTATCAGGCTGAAGAAAAGGGAAGCAGTCAGAACATATTAAAGATGCAAGCAGTCAGAACATATTGAAGATACACAAAACAATCAAATGAGAAAATACCTCGTCAGCCGATGCCTCATATCCAGGGTCTAGCTTCTCACAGTAAATTCTTGGGGATACACAGAAAAGATGGTCGCACCATTCTGCCCACCAGATATTGAAAAGAGGAGAGGTAAAACTGGAAAATTTCCAAGTATCAAGATCAATGGTGGAGGAATAAGGGAGCAGATCTAGGAGACGCTGATAAAAGGTACCATTAGGAATAACCTCCCGCGGTTTGATCAGATTGGAGAAGTAAAGACCAATTAGCAGCTGGCCAAAACCCAACTGACGAGCACTCACTGAAGGACTATAAAATTCATAAGTGGCTGATGGATCTTTCCCAAAAACGCAGGATGGAAGAAGTCCCGGTTTGATCATCTCCACAAAAACCATCCTGTTTTCATCATCCTCGTGAAGGTCATCAAAGCTGAATATAGTCTCAAGATTAGTATCATCGTCTCTATATGCAAACCAGATAATAGACTCTAGGGTGAAGCCGAGATAGAAACTCCTGAAATGTTCTGCTATACGGGGTGGAGTCCTCTTATGTCCTGGGAATGCTGAAACTGCTTCCCCAAAGTTCGTGCATCGGCGCTTTACAATCAGGACACCATCTGGCTGGTGTCCCAGAAAGGGCATATCAAAAATATTCGGCTCCAATCTATCTCAGAGGTGAAGATTCAACCACATGTTGATAGACCACCATGGACATCTCAGGGTGCCTATGGGGGAATTGGTTGACAGACTAACTGCCACATGGTGAAGTAGATTGTACACTGCCCCCAAAAGATATTTGCCGAGAGGGATGCGAGAACCAATAGCTAACCATTCGGCTACAATCTGATAGTTGGAAGCGGGACCAAAAGATTTACCACAGAAAACGAACTTTTCAAGCCACATGTTCAGAAAAATCACATGTTCTCTGTTGTTCACAGTACCTTCCTTCATGTGCTCGGTGATATAACCAGACCAGCCACCCACATTCTTAGTTTTTAGATGGTGGGAAGGTTTGACATCACGGCAGCTAAAGAGGACATCCGAGGAAGAAATATCCAAACTAGTCAACAGAAGAACATCAACCAGAGTTGGAGTCATCGGCCCATGACCAAATAAGAAAGCATTGAGTGCATCGAACCAAAAATAAGAAGCGGCTATCAGAAGAGATTCATTCCGGGACATATCGGACAAAGACAGGGTGATGCATTGACTAATTTTATACTTCTCTCAGAAACCTCTGTTCTTTGCAGACACTCTACGGTACCAACTTCTCCATCCCTTGGTGTACCCTGTCCAAGACCTAAAACAGCCATCCCAATCGGCCAAATCCAAGGAATCATGCTTGAAAGGAATTCAGCTAGTTTTAAAGTTAATCATATCAGTAGTGTCGGCATCACCCATTGGACCAAGAAAAACAAGCCCGGGCTTGTCATCGACAGTGATGGTGAGATTGGATCTAAGTTCCTGAAGAAATAAATAAAGGAAATCTAGACTTCAGACAAAGTAGGACGGCAGCATTGGGGAACAAACAAAAGCAAAAGGACAAAGAAATACAGAGGAACTGAAGAAAGAGACACCTTCGGAGGCGCAGGGGAAGGATGAGAACCTCCGGTGGAGCCTGAAGACGCCATGAATTAGCAAGAACTCTAGAGCTTAGGGTTCGTCCCCCGGAGTTTGAGCTATTAGAGCAACAAAATTCAGGGAAAAAGGGAGTTGAGGTAGTTGTATTTATGGCCCCCGTTGAAGATTTGTTTGGATTCCTCAGCCGACTTCGAATCAAGATGGGTACCGGATTCGAGGAAATTTTGGAGCAAACGATTATTTACTCCGAAACTGGGGGGCATGTGTTGACACCATTTTTTGGAAAAATAGGTCAAAAGGGACAAGAAGGAGCAGCCGATAAAAATAACAGTGCGATCGGCCGATAGAAGAAAGAGAAGAGCGGTCAGCAGGACTCGCCGATGGTCAAAGGAGTCTAATCTTGTCTATCGAAGAGCTGGCAGGTCAAACCGATCGGCCGATGGAAAGGAAGAAGGCGGAAATCAAGAAGATACACTGAGGGCAAGAACACGGCGGAGGCGTGTCAATCTATGGTTGGCAATGGGTCAAGAGTCAGTTTTAGGGGAGTTTGACTCCTGCGAGAGTCCTTTTCTATTTTTAGTAGTGTTTGTTTTCTTTAGATGCAAGTAAACAGTGTCGTAATCGGCTAGGAGTCAAGTTGTCCTCAGACATAAATAGCGACCCTGCATGGTCGGGAAAAGGTGTACGCACCAATATCAAACAAACCACCTTCGGGCAAACCCTTTACAATTTACAACATCTACTTTATAGCATCTACTTTTCGGTGACTTCGCCATTGCGTTTTTTTTCTTTTCTACAACGTCGTCCTTCAAGTTCATCGGGCTGCATCGATCAATATCTGGCAAGCTTGTGAGTACTGTTTTACCGAATAACCCTAGGCTTTAACCTCCGGGCGCATCGCTGAGGTTTCTTCTAGTTCTTTATTCACCCCTTACCGATATTAGCCAGATCTGCACGTTTTTCGTACCAATTCTTGTGGTTTTTAGCTATTATCACCAATTTATCCCACTCGATCTAGATCCTGTCGGCTCCTAACATTATAGCCGATTCTGATCTATTCGAGTGCTAACGTCACGATCGGCCGATCCAGCCGATCTCTTATCCACACCCTCGCGCCTCGGTCGCTCTCGAGCCGGCCGATCCCGCTTTTAGTATCGGCCGATTGGCTGGTACACGTGTCGCTAAAAAGGGCAATCGGTTCTCTAGCCGATCCCTAATATTTTCCATTGTCAATCAACAGGTCAGATTGGCTGGCACGCCTCGCTACAGACCGGGGAGTCACGTGTGTCGCGCGCGAAGGTGACGTCCTATTTTTGCGTCAACACCATCTTTCAGAAACGCTGCAGAAGCAGTTTGGGATAAAGCCTAAGCAGCAAATCTACTTGTATAGAACACCGTATCCATCTGGCTATGATCAGATACCTTTCCCACTGAGATTCAAAGTGCCATATTTCACCAAATTCTCTGGGCAAGATGATACATCAACAATGGAGCATATCACTCGATTCATCATACAGTGTGGAGAAGCAGGGAATATTGATGCACTCAGGATACGATTGTTCTCTTCATCTCTATCAGGGCTAGCATTTTCATGGTTCACTTCACTGTCGGCCAACTCCATCATCAAGTGGTCTGATTTGGAACAGAAGTTCCACAATTATTTCTTCTCTGGCATTCATGAGATGAAGATCACTGATCTGACTAGACTCAAGCAAAGGAACGATGAGACTGTTGCTAGATTCATTCAGAGGTTCAGAGAAGTCAGAAATAAATGTTACAGCTTAAATCTGGGAGATAAATAGCTGGCTAAGTTAGCATTTCAAGGGCTCTTGCCAACCTTGAGAGAGAAATATGCATCACATGACTCCGAGAGTATCAGTCAGTTGGTCAGTCGAATGAGTCAGGAGACTGCAAAGTCTTATGAGCCTAGGAGAAATTTCCAAAAGAAGATCTCTTATGTAGATTGCTCTCCGACTCAGAAGATGAAGAAAATATGATAAGGCTTGTAGAGTGGGTCAAAGGCAAGAAGACAGTATCCTGCCCCTTTGGTAAGAAGGAACCAGAAAGATTCGGCTTTGATATCACTAAGGCCGATAAGATATTTGATCTATTGCTTCAGCAAGGGCAGATCAAACTCTCCCAGTTCCATACCATACCATCTGTAGAAGAACTCAAAAGGATGAAGTATTGCAAGTGGCATAATGTAACATCTCACGACACCAATGATTGCAAGATCTTCAGACATCAAATTCAATCAGCTATTGAGCAAGGGAAGCTTAAATTCGAAACCCCTAACAAAGCTGAAAAGCCGATGAAGACTGATCAGCACCCCTTCCCAACTAATACAGTTGAAGTGTCTAGCAAAGACACATCACGTGTTAAGCTGCTGACGTAGGAATCGGATCAAAATAAAGGAGCTATTGATCCCAAGGTACAAGCAACCACTGCAGTTGTTAAACGAAAAGGGTTGCTGCTTGAAGAAGAAGAATAAAGCCACGCTGGCCTGTCACGTCTCGGATGCTGATCAACAAATTTCAACGGCAACAAGAGAATGCAAAGGAGAGAGAAGAGTGGGCGCGTCGTAATGAAGGACATTGGAGATGTCTGTTCTTCAAGTACTGCTGGAAGGAAGGAATCAAATTGCCAACAACAGAGAATTGTCCAGAATGCAACGGGGCTTATAACAATAGCAGCTCATCCAAAAGGGTTTGCTTCAACAACAGAAGGCCTGCGACTGGGGACCACCGTGAATTCAACAATCAACGGGTTCCGGTTCATCAACGGCTGGGGGACAAGGCCAGCGTCCACAATCGGCAAGGGGGCAAGGCCAGCGTCCACGATCGGCTGGGGGGCAAGGCCAACGTTCATGATCGTCTGGGTGGCCGAGTCAATGAAAAGTCAAACGATCGGCTGGAACAGATGGCCGATTCTCTGGTTCCTGATGAAGATATCATGTGCCGAGCTCCTGAACGTTGACGTACTCTGCAATTGGATGATGAAGGGTCAAGCCAGTCACACAGAAAACCTAATCCACAATGGTGTCCAGATGGTTTGACCAAATCTCACAAAAGGAGAGTCCAGCGCCCACGACAGCTAGAACAGTAAGAAGAAGTAGAGAGACACACACTGGACAAGAAGAAAGTTCGGTCTCAAGTATGGCGCCCTAAGCCTAGAGCCGATGGTGAGAAGAACAATGGGCCAAAGGCTGATATAAACATGGTTGTCCTTCTGCCAAAGGAGTTTATGGCTCCAATTGATTTGGATGCGTCCGATGAGGAATTAGGGGTGGCTCAATTGACATTGGAACCTACACAAGCTATTTTTGAGAAACCAGACGATGAGAAAAGACAACACTTGAAGGCATTGTTTCTCAGAGGTTTTGTCAATGGGAAGCCAGTCACCAGGATGCTGGTAGATGGAGCAGCAGCAGTCAATCTGATGCCTTACACCTTGTTGCGCAAGATTGGGAAATACGATGAAGATCTAACCCAGACTGACATGATGCTGGTAAATTTTGAAGGCAATGATTCTCCGGCTCAAGGTGCAATCTGCGTGGAGCTCACTATCGGCAGTAAGACCCTTCCAACCGCTTTCTTTGTCATTAAAGGGAGGGGATCTTATAATCTACTGCTGGGCTGGGATTGAATACATGCCAATTGTTGTATACCATCTACAATGCATCAATGCATCATCCAATGGATCGGACATTCAGTGGAGATGGTCACGGGAGAAACCTCCTTGACTGTGGAAGCTACAAAAGCACAAGGATGGACTTATGATCGAGTAAGCTGCATATCTGGAAGAGCATGGGATACCAAGTATCTCAAGGTGTCCGATTTCGGACTACAGCCGGTTCAAGCAGTCGGCTCTGATGACAAGATTTAATGGATCAATTCAAAGAAGATGAGGGAAAGCTTGGGCATGGGTTTACGTCTGCCGATGAATTGGAAAAGATAGATCTTGGAGATGGAAGCAAACCAAGGCTGACTTATATTAGTGCCAAGCTAGATCTAGAATACAAAGCAGAGTTGATTGCATTATTGAAAGAATTTAAAGATTGTTTTGCTTGGGAATATTATGAAATGCCTGGTTTAGACCGATCTATTGTGGAACATCGGCTACCAATTAAACTAGGATATCGACCTTTCCAACAACATCCTAGGCAGTGCAACCCAAAGATTTATCCTGATATAAAAGCCGAGATAACAAAGTTACTCGAAGCTAGTTTTATTCGTGATGTGGCCCAGTCAAAGACTTCAACAAATACTCTCAATATTGAACATTCATAGAAGGTGAAAGCTTTACTTAATTCCAAATCTTATTGTTTTCCTTTGGAAAGACTACTACTTAGCTTGTATGATTTCAGACTCAAACATATTGCTATATTGGAAGAGGAGGATGCAACAACAACGACTGTCACTCGATTCGACTACAATGATGATCACCACAATGACCAAGCCCACAGTAATCAGAGTCGAGGACGACTCCTTTTTAAGAGGGGGAGGATGATGCGGACATCCCCACCAATCACTCAACGTCATACATTATCCTAGAACCAGTTACACAAGTGCATGTACAAGTTGCACCAAACAATGTAAATAATGGAGTGGTTACACGAATTCATGCCAAGAAACTAAAACAAGAGGTAAATTCTCTCCTTGCTGAATTTAAGTTACACACAAACGAGAATTGTTTACTACCTAAATATTGTACACTTGTTGTGTTAAGGTTTACACATGAAGACATGGACTACACTCAGGTGGAGACGGGTTACGCACAACAAGAAGAAGGTCACATAAAGCCAAGGGCGAGTTACATGAAGACCAACAAGGCTGCTGCTCAAGCTAAGATAGGTTACGCACACAAGACTCAGGGTTACGCCGAAGAAGCATCAACTTCACATCCAAGTCTATACCAGCTCGAGAAGAGATGGGGGCCAAGTCATACATGACTGGAAGCTCCTTGAAGTCAATATTCCAACGCAAGAAACCGTTCGTCATTTCGACTTCCCATTAAGGAGTAATGACCATTTTAGGGAGCACTGCCAGAAGCTGAAAAGGCCCGCAAGAACTAACGGGAGTTGCCTCTCGGGAAGACCTTTCAGCTAGCTTATCTCTACAAATTCCAACTCCATTTCATACCCAACTAGGAGGGTTGTTCCTACTATAAGTACCCCGTATGTATCTCTGAAATAATCAACACTTTGATATTGAAATAGAACCCCCTTTGTTCAGCTGTGTGCTAACAAATCCCTAGAGAGATTCTCTACCCCTTTGCTCTTGTGATTTCCCTGTGGGATTACATCGGTGGCCGCTTCATCGGCACCCAATCCGTGCTCCTGGTACTTCGCGTTCAGGTTGAGTAGGTTGGTTCTTTGAGAGTGTGATTGGGCCAATCCTTGATTCAGGCTACCGTATAGAGACGGTGGTTGGCTTCTTGTTCGTGTCGTCAGGTTGCACTACCTATCCGGCTGTTCGCAGCTATTTATCTTGGCTGATTTTCAGCTAGTTATCTTGTCAAGATCCTACGTTGTGAAGATCGGGACAACATCCGTATCATCTGGTATCAAGAGCCATCGTTGCCACGGTAGGATTTTCTTTACCTTAGCTACATATATTTTTGTCTTCGTCCTATCCACCAAGAAGCCATAAAAAAATATGTCATAGCCTTTTGTTACAACTTGTTTATCTAGTGAGTTTGGTTAAGTTTCAGTCCATTAGAGTCCTTATTTAGTTGCTGATCATATCATCCTTTGCATGTCCTTTTTGTGCCTTTCCATTTATCTGAAAATCCCAACAAAAAGTAAACTATTTCTATCCTTTGTGAAAACTTTTGTCCTATTAAGATAGCTGCTAGTTATATTTGGTTCTATCATCTTAAATTTGTGCAAGTGTTAAATCTGATCTTGTTTAGTATCGTGTAAAAAAAAGTATCCAAAAAAAAAAGAAAGAACGCTGAAAAAAAGGGAAGTGTTGAGAAAGTTGCAAAAAAAAAAGAAGTGTTTGGAAAAGAAAGGAGAAGGATCAGTTTGTTGATATGCACAAGTGTTGAGAACCTGCACATCAAGTTGTGTAACCAGTGTGATATATTTCTATTGGTGCATTTCTCGCTAGGTGAGTTCCTACGTAACCCACCACTCCCTAGCGTAACCCTTGTTTGCATCAATTCTGAAATTTCTTTTTGTGCGTGTGTTGCTTTGGTTACATCATTCATATCTTTGATCAGCACTAGGCATTGATATCTAGTTTGGATTGCTACTTATCTTTACAACAACTAGAAATCAGCTTGCTCCTTGTGTTTATACCCTACCAAGCTCCACATAAAAGCCATCGTGTACGGTTTTCTGATCTTGTATTCGCTCAATTATCACTACTCTTTACCACCAACGGATTGCCTTAGTAACCATCAGGGAAGCATAAGAGTTTTGGTTGGTAAGAGAAGGTGACGTTGTGAGTTCCACATATTGTCCTATTCCACATATATGCTTGCTCTTTTGAAGACATTAACCATGACAGGTCGAATGTATACAAGACTCCCATTCTATGGAAGTACTAATCCAGAGGAATTTCTTGATTGGAAGGAACAAATGGAGTATGAGCTTGAACTCCGAGATTTTCCAGAAGCAAAGAAGGTGTCACGAGCTGTACTTAAGTTTGAAGATTATGCTCATGAATGGTGGAAGAAATATCCACATAAGCGCTTTGTCAAGTGTTGGTTAGACTTGAAGAAAGCCATGAGAAAAGAATTTGTTCCACGTGAGTATGAGCTGATTTTACTTCGTTGTTTGAAGCGCATCAAGCAAGGAAGTAAATCTGTCCAGTCATATTATGATGAGCTATCTTTTGCTATGCATCAAGAAAATATTGTTGATGACATGGATTCAAAAGAATACTTCATGAGAGGTCTCAATGCTCATATTGTTGCTGCAATTGAGGGAAAGTATGCAAGAAGTGTGCACAATCTTTTGGTATATGCACTCCAAGAAGAGAGAAAAATTAAAAAGTTGTAGCAAGATAATATTTCAAAGTGCATTAATTTGTGCAAAGACATTGCTACAAGGTTACATGATGAGTTGAAGCCCAAAGTGCCATTTGTTGTTGGAAGTAAACAAGCATCAACTCCATGCAAGAAGAAACGATATATTGTCACCATGAGTGAATCAATGGATGCTAATGTTAACTGTGGTGAAAATAAGAGTATTGTTGTGCAGCAAGAAGACAAGTGTGTGCCACAAGTTGACATGGGAAGTGATATGGTGATTGATCTTTCTACCAATTCTAGTGGTACAACTTATCCTAGTGTTATGGATGTCCAGAATTTTAGTTTGGGCTCTGAGTTTGAGAAGACTGAAGTCAATGAAGTTCTCTCCAATGATTGTTTGAAATTTGAGCATGAACCATTTGGAGATGTTGCTGCACATACCGTGCAAGATGAGAATGGACAGTGCCACAATCATTTGCAAACAAGAGAAATAATTGAAAGCAAGAAAGAGGTGGTTGCTGCTGATTTTCAATGTGAGGGTGCTTATTTTGTTCAGCAAGAACATGAAGAAACATCTTCTCAGGTTCGGAATCTAAGAGCTGATGTTCCTACAAGTTCTATGCCTTTTTCAAGTGGCATTTGTGATGAAATTAAATGTTGCAATAGTAGTGATATGCAGCAAGGTGGTGAATCAGGGTCACTAGAAAATTTAGAGTGTGTTTCGACACCCATTTTTAGAACTGCATATAATCTAAATGAAAAGAGAGACCAAATGTTTGGTTTGAGAGCAGATTTGGAGAAGAAACATGTTGCTAGTGCATCACCAAGTGTGAATGACAAACCAGTCCAAAAGCAAATTGAACATGTTCCACATAATCAATGGTTGCAAAATGTTGTTGTTCCAAGCTTGAAAGAGATGGCAACATGTACTACACCATCAACTGTAGTATGTGAGGAATTATTGGACAGAGATGCTGAAATTAAGTGTACTAATATACCTCATGAAGTTGAGATTGAAGGCATAACTGATTTTGATGATTCCACTAAAACTATTGGTGTTCCATTGCCATTGGAAGTTGCTAAAGTTGGTTGTTCCACTTTGACCTTTGCTGGTCAGTATTTAGTTGAGGAATTCACGAATGAAAGTGATCATGCAGTTGCTGCTCCAAATATAGTTGTGAAACCTTTGCATCAAAACCCATGTGAGATTGAGAGCCACATAGTCAAATTGAGTGCAAGGGAAAATAAAAGTGAGCTGTGTGATTTCACAAAATGTGAGATTGTGAGCATCCACAATGAGAGTGAGAGATATACACCACACAAAAAAAGAGAGACTGATTACAACATGTGTGAGGATATTTATGATTCTAACCCAGTCATCCCTACTTCTAGTGTTGTCTCTCAAAGTGTGTAGGTTTGCAAGAAAAACGAGCAAGAGATGTTTGCTCATCACACCACACCACTTGAAGTGAGGAGTGAGAAGATTGCAACTATAGAAAACAAATTTGTTGCTGCCACAAACATGAAGTATGAAGATGAAGGAGGTAAAAATTCAGAAGGGCAAACACCAAAACCGAAAGGTAATGAAAATAATTCCGATCTCAATTTGCAAGGTAAAATGGAGAGTAATCATGATGAAACATCTGCTGCAATTTCAGTTAAACCTACTCAAAGTTTTTATGCGGATTCAATTTGTTCACAAGTCAATTCAAGTGCTGAAATTTTGCAAGTTGATAATCTTTGTTCTAGTTTGCATAACTCTTGTTCTTTTTTGATTGAACCGGATGATACCTTACATGCTAATAATTTTCACCATGTTCAGTTGATTACCCATGCTGAATTATTTGCAAATATGTCTCCTACTGAATGTTTTTGTTACAATGAGCTTGATAAACCTTCTGAAATTGATCAAATGCTTAAGAATGTTTCTATGATAACATATATGAGATCTTTGAATAATATTCATAGCTACAAGTTTATTTTCAATTTGATAGTAGAATATATTGTTGATAAGTTCTTTGTTTGTGCTATGTGCATAACATGTGACAAGCTTTCTAAATTTAAAATGAACATGTCAAATGCTAAACATTGTGTGCCATATTTTTCTGATGTTGAGATGAATAAATTTTTAATGCTTGTTGTTTTGAGAAACAAATAGTGTTCCCTTGTTCATATTCCTCATCAAAAGGCATGAACCATATGCAAGGTAAAGGAATCTCTACACCAAAATTTTTTGTGTCCACATCAGAGACAAATAAGTTTGGAAGCTATAAATCTGAACCTTTGAATAAATTGTGCAACAAAAGTTTTTATGATGGGAATGCTCAAATTTTCAAAATGTTCAATGTTGCCATGATGAAATTAGAGATTTTAAATCAATTGTGTTGCTTGCAAGAAATTGTTGTTCTTCCATCTACGAAGTTTTTTGCAGATACCAAGGAAACATTTTCAATGTGAGTTTAGAAAAGTGAATTTGATGTTTCAAGCTCGTCCTAATAAAGTGCATAACCCATATATGTCATGTTATCATTGTGCATCTATGAATATGGACGAGAAAGGTAGTAATGAGGGATCCAACTTGATTGATCATGGAAATTTTTATGTATATCCACCCTCTACTTTTTATAGATTGGTTTCAGGTAAACAAAAGTTGAGGGAAACTTTTCTTCAAGGGAGGAAGGATGATGCGGCCCAATCAAAGACTTCAACAAATACTCTCAATATTGAACATTCATACAAGGTGAAAGCTATACTTAATTCCAAACCTTATTGTTTTCCTTTGGAAAGACTACTACTTGGCTTGTATGATTTCAGACTCAAACATATTGCTATATCGGAAGAGGAGGAAGCAACAACAACGACTGTCACTCGATTTGACTACAATGATGATCACCACAATGACCAAGCCCACAGTAATCAGAGTCGAGGACGACTCCTTTTTAAGTGGGGGAGGATGATGCGGACATCCCCACCAATCAGTCAACGTCATACATTATCCTAGAACCAGTTACACAAGAGCATGTACAAGTTGCACCAAACAATGTAAACAATGGAGTGGTTACACGAATTCATGCCAACAAACTAAAACAAGAGGTGAATTCTCTCCTTGCTGAATTTAAGTTACACACAAACGAGAATTGTTTACTACCTAAATGTTGTACACTTGTTGTGTTAAGGTTTACACATGAAGACATGGACTACACTCAGGTGGAGACGTGTTACGCACAATAAGAAGGTCACATAAAGCCAAGGGCGAGTTACGTGAAGACCAACAAGGCTGCTGCTCAAGCTAAGACAGGTTACGCACACAAGACTCAGGGTTATGCCGCAGAAGCATCAACTTCACGTCCAAGTCTGTACCAGCTCGGGAAGAGATGGGGGCCAACTCATAGAAGATTGGAAGCTCCTTGAAGTCAAGATTCCAACGCAAGAAACCGTTCGTCATTTTGACTTCCCATTAAGGAGTAATGACCATTTTAGTGAGCACTGCCAGAAGCTGAAAAGGCCCGCGAGACTGATGGGAGTTGCCTCTCGGGAAGACCTTTTAGCTAGCTTATCTCTATAAATTCCAACTCCATTTCACACCCAACTAGGAGGGTTGTTCCTACTATAAGTACCCCCTATGTATCTCTGAAATAATCAACACTTTGAAATTGAAATAGAACCCCCTTTGTTCAGCTATGTGCTAACAAATCCCGAGAGAGATTCTCTACCCCTTTGCTCTTGTGATTTCCCTGTGGGATTACATTGGCGGCCGCTTCATCGGCACCCAATCCGTGCTCCTGGTACTTTGTGTTTAGGTTGCGTAGGTTGGTTCTTTGAGAGTGTGATTGGGCGAATCCTTGATTCAGGCTGCCGTATAGAGACAGTGGTTGGCTTCTTGTGCGTGTCGTCAGGTTGCACTACCTATCCAGCTGTTCGCAGCTATTTATCTTGGCTGATTTTCAGCTAGTTATCTTGTCAAGATCCTACGTCGTGAAGGTCGGGACAACATCCGTATCAATTCGGCAATGTCGGTATGCCGAATGGATCTCTAACATAGTCCCAGTCTACAAGAAAAACGGCAAATTGCGTGTTTGCATTGATTTCAGGGATTTAAACAAAGCAACGCCGATGGACGGATATCCAATGCCAGTAGCAGATGCATTGGTCAATGCCGCTGCAGGGCATAAAGTCATCAGCTTCATGGACGGTAATGCTGGGTATAACCAGATATTTATGGCTATAGAAGATATTGCAAAGACTACTTTCAGGTGCCCTGGCCACGTTGGTTTATACGAGTGGATTGTCATGACCTTTGGATTGAAGAACGCTGGTGCCACATATCAAAGAGCCATGAATTACATATTCCACGAACTCATCAGCAAGATAGTAGAGATCTACATCGATGATGTAGTTGTTAAGTCAAAAAGCTACATGGAGCATCTGGCTGATCTACGAAAAACATTGGAATGCACAAGGAAGCATGGTTTAAAGATGAATCCCAACAAATGTGCTTTCCATGTTTCAGCTGGTCAATTCTTCGGTTTCTTGATACATGAAAGGGGAATTGAGGTTGGTCAGATTTCAATCAACGCAATTGACAAGATAGAAGCACCATCAAACAAGAAAGAGCTTCAGTCATTGATCAGCAAGATTAATTTTATCAGGAGATATATATCTAACCTATCTGAGAGAATTCAGCCGTTCACACCTCTATTGAAGCTCAAGGCCGATCAGAAATTTGTATGGGGAGAAGAGCAACAGAAGGCTTTAGACAACATAAAGCAATACTTAAAATCCCCTCCTGTCTTAATGCCCCCTCAAGACAAAAAGTCGTTCAAATTATATTTATCAGCTAATGAGCGGGCTATTGGATCAGCCCTTGTACAGGAGTTTGAAGGAAAAGAGCGAGTCGTATACTTTGTGAGTAGAAGACTCTTGGATGCAGAAACAAGATATTCGGCGATAGAGAGGTTATGCTTATGCCTATATTTCTCATGCACAAAGTTGAGGCCTTATGTGTTAACCGCCGAGTGTGTTGTGGTTTGCAAAGATTACGTAGTCAAGTACATGTTGTCATTGCCAATCTTAAAGGGCAGAATCAGGAAATGGATCTTGGCTTTGTCAGAGTTTGATTTAACTTATCAATCGGCTAAAGCTATCAAGGGACAAGTAATGGCCGATCTGGTAACTCAGCATTGTGGACCCGAGGTTACAATTGTTGAACCTGTTCCATGGACCATATTCTTTGATGTATCATCGTGCAGAGTAGAAGTTGGAATCGGGATCGTCCTTATCTCACCTCTAGGGGAAAATTATGAATTTTCCATTCCGATTGAGAAGACTTCAACAAACAACCAGGCTGAGTATCAGGCAGTATTGAAGGGAATAAAGCTATTACGAGAAATTAACGCTGAAGCTGTTGAGATATTTGGAGATTCTCAACTCGTGATAAATCAGTTGGCAGGAGAATATGAATGCAAAGACGACATATTGAGGATCTATCATGAAGAGTGCCTTCAATTACTCAGAGAGATAGTAAAACTCGAACATATCCCTAAGTGTCACAACAGTGAAACCAATCGACTGGCCCAAGGGGCATCGGGTTATCGGCCGATTCTAGCTGTGGCATTACCAGCCGATGACTGGAGAAAAGAGATAATTGATTATTTGAGAGACCCATCCATGAAGGTCGACAAACAGCTAAGGTATAAAGCCATTAAATATGTCTTATTGGAGGATGAGTTGTACTATCGCACCATCGATGGGGTCTTGCTCAAGTGTCTTGGTGAAGAGGAGGCGAAGACCTTAATGGGAGAAATTCACGAGGGAGTCTGTGGAGCCCATCAATCAGCATTCAAGATGAAGTGGATGATCAGAAATAATAACTATTATTGGCCAACGATCTTAGAAGATTGCTTCAAATATTACAAGGGATGCCAAGAGTGTCAAAAGTTTGGAAGCATTCAAGAGTCCCAGCATCAGCAATGAACCCAATAATCAAACCATGGCTGTTCAGAGGATGGGCAATCGATTTGATCGGTCAAATATATCCACCATCAAGCAAAAGTCATAAATTCGTGTTGGTGGCCACATATTACTTCACAAAATGGGTTGAAGCTATCCCTATCAAAAACGTGACATCAGGCAACATGATTGATTTTGTCAAAGAGCATATTGTCTATCGGTTTGGTATACCCCAGATTATTACAACCGATCAAGGGAGTCAATTCACCTCAGGAGAATTTGAGGAATATGCAAACTCTCTGGGTATCAAGTTGTTGAGTTCATCTCCTTATTATGCTCAAGCAAATGGGCAGGCAGAGGTAGCAAACAAGGGCTTCATCAAATTGATTAAACGAAAGATCGATGAAAATCCTAGGCGATGGCACACGGTCCTTAATGAGGCATTATGGGCATACCGGATGGCATGTCATGGAGCGACCAAAGTGTCACCTTATCACCTAGTATATGGTCATGATGCGGTATTGCCTTGGGAGTTAAAGACTGGATCTAGAAGGACATCTTTACAAGATCAATTATCAGCTAATGATTATTCGGCTATAATGAAAGAAGAGCTAGAAGACCTTGCTGGTGATCGGCTAAGAGCTTTGGAAAATATCGGGAAAAATAAAAGGAGAATAGCCAGGTGGTATGACAAGACGATCAAAGTTAAAGAATTTGCCCAAGGAGATCTAGTTTGGAAACTCATATTACCAATTGGCTCTAGAGACCCAAAATACGGGAAATGGTCACCAACATGGGAAGATCCATATCGCATCAGCCAATGCGTACCGGGCAATGCATATATCTTGGAAACTTTGGAAGGAGAAAAGTTTGCTAGAGCGTTAAATGGAAAATATTTAAAAAGGTATTACCCAAGCATATGGGTAGACACTTAGCCGATCATCATGTCGAGCCTAATGGCCGATCAGGATTTCGAGCTATAGCCGATTCTAGAGAGAATCGCCTTCAGTACAAAAAATAAAATTTTGCCAATGGCCGATTTGGTACGTTCAGTTTCGAATCATAGCCGATGAACAAATCGCCCTCAAAACAAGATGTATGTATGTATGTATGTATGTATGTATGTATGTATGTATGTATGTATGTATGTATGTATGTATGTATGTATGTATGTATGTATGTATGTATGTATGTATGTATGTATGTATGTATGTATGTATGTATGTATGTATGTATGTATGTATGTATGTATGTATGTATGTATGTATGTATGTATGTATGTATGTATGTATGTATGTATGTATGTATGTATGTATGTATGTATGTATGTATGTATGTATGTATGTATGTATGTATGTATGTATGTATGTATGTATATTATTTTTTATCACTGGTTACAGTGGATAACATTACAATTCGGATCTGAAGGTTACATTGAAGTGATAAATCGGAAAATTTATGATAAGCCGATTATGTTCATCATCACTGAACAAACAATGATTTTGGATCATCGTCGTCAATGAGGGAACGAAGAAAGAGAAAAACAAAAAAGGAAGCGTAAATTTGATGAAGATGAATCGCCAGATTCTGCGATCTTCTCCATCAAACCCCGGCGAACAAGACATAGGGTTGTTCTTCTTCCTAAAACACCTAGGAACAACATCCACTCTCCTCCATCAGCTGATGCACCCAAGACGCGTCACAAGGGTTCTTCTAGCTGTTGGACCTCCTGGCTTCACAAAAGGAGACTAGAGAGAGGAGCATGTCCTAGGATGTATCACAAGAATTCTTGTAGCCATTGAGAGGTGGGAGAGGGGAAGAAAACCGAAGAGTAAAAGCCTAAAGCCTACTGAACCCGTATTTTGAGCCATGGGCGAGGAAGGGATGTGTTCTTGGCAGAAGGAGAGGACGGCTATTTATAGCCCCAAGCGCCAGGAAGAAATAAGGATGGGAAAACCGAAAAAGACAGAAACTGAACATGTGAGATCCGGTAAAAGGGGAAACAGAGAGCCCGTGAATGGTTTGGTTTCCAAGGATTGACTGATTCAGAGATATATTTCCCAAAAAATAGGGTCGACACACGTGTATTACAAGCATTGGGAAGTCTTCTTCAGTACGTCCACAAACTGCAGAGCATAAATCAAGGATACTTTCTTCCCAACTTTGCAGACAGAGATAGCAAGTTTACTAGCAGCATCAAAAAGAAATGCCATTTCAAGTAGAAGTTTGTCAATGACTAATGGCGATTGCTATCTCCTGAAGGATCTTCCAAAGAAAGATGCCTCTCATACCTAAACAGCTAAGGGAATAAATGTCTACATGGGGAAAATCCAAGAACCTAAAGAGCTCGTGAAGAAACCCCTGAACAAGAGGGTGGGTCTGAGAGCCGGTGTGGTTCGAGGACCGGTGGATGGTCGCTTCCTGGTGTGACGAGTGATTGACAACATTGTCTGGACTGACTCTTGGCTAAGTATTGCAGGTGCAGGTTGCGGCTTGACTGGTGTTGGTGCAGGTGAAGAACAAGCATGAAAGGTCGTTGCCGGGTAGGCCTCCAGGTGTGGAGAAGACAAGTAGGCTTAGTTCGAGGGACTCGGTAGCCAGTGGGGTCAAGTGCGGGCCGCATGCTGGCAAGAACAGCAAGACGAAGTCGTGGACGGTTTCTTGGTTGAGCCTCAAAACCAAGGTCGAGCCGGAACTTCGTGGGAGCGGAGTCATGAGTGGTGATTGGCGGAGGCTACACCGAGTTCGCAGGGTTTCCAGTGGTTCACCAGAAAACCACTGGGTTCCTTGGTTGATCCACAAAGCCAAGACCGAAGACGGAGGTGTAGCAGCATCAGGCCGGTCTGACTGGTGGGTCTGACTAGTCTGACCGGTGGGTACCGGTCTGACCAGTGGGGTACACCGGTCTGACCGGTGTGTGATGACGGCTTCCGGAGTCTTCGAAGCAGAGGACACACGTCGGGATCACAAGGCTTGCGTCGAGGCTAAGCAAGTTTGCGGTCGCTGGGCATCCGTCCGATGGTGCTACAACGAAGTTTCCCAAAAGGCCCTTCGAGGGCGTGTATCTTAGTTTAATGTAATAGGGGTAGTTTCGTCTTTCGGTTGCCTCCATATAACCCAAGTGGTGAGAGGATGGCAGCCATCTCTTGGAACCCTAGCTCATTTTGTTTTGCTATTTTCCTCTTCCTTTTTCCTTTGGATTTTCTAGGACTAGCTTGAGAGCTTCATTGTGGGATCTTGAGAGAGGGATGGATGATCGGGAGGCAAGCTAGACCTTGTATGAAGTTTCATAGTATGTATAGATGATTCGGCGTGGTTCCTCAAGGCTTGATTGTGTCTCTCCCATTTTCCCTTTTTAGTGATTTTTGGAACCTTTTCTTGGCGATTTTCTTGTGGCGGTTTTGAGACTTTTCTCTTTGGGATTTGGTGGGGGATGTATGCATGAACCTTTCATGGTTCTTTTCCTTGTGATTCCCCTCCCAAGTCCGTGAGTAAAGGGGCTCGATTTTGGGCTTTTCTCCGGTTTAGGGTTAGAGGCGTTCTTGGTGGAAATCCTCGATTCCTCTTGATTCAACAAGTTTTGGTGGACCAAATCGTGGCTATGGAATGCCCATGAGGTACTCCTACTATCCCCAAAGTCTTGTGCGAATCCGGGGAGCGAATCGGGAGAATGGGATTTGGATTTGGAGGGGTTGACCCGCGGCTCGCTGTTCATCCCGAGCTGTCCAGGCCTGACCGGTCTGACCGGTGCATGTAACTGGTCTGACCGGTGCAAGGTCCCAGTGGGATTTGCCTTGGGTGAACTGCCTGGTTTGTGTGGTTTTGGGCTGTGGTGCTGCTGGTCAGTTCTTGGCAGGTTTCAAGGTGCTTTGCTTAGTTTTGTGGAGTTTCTTCGCCCCCTTCAGTTTGAGTTTTGGAGGTGTTTTTGTTCCAGGGCCTAGAGAAGTCACTGAGGCTTCCTGGAACTTCGCTGTGCATCTGCTGTCACCACCGGCCTGACCAGCAGAGTCCACCGGTCTGACCGGTGCCATCGGTCGGACCGGCAGGAGCCATCGGTCTGACCAGTGTGGCACAAACAGCAGCCTGTGCAGTTTTCCGCTGCGTGTTTGGAGTGTTTGTTTCGGTTGGTTGAGTGGTTTGCTCCTAGGGTCAGTAGCACTTTCAGTGGCTACGTGACTTTGGTAAATTTGGGTAGTTCGAGTCGGAGAAGTGTTGGATAGGCCGTGTTCGACTTGTTGAAGAAGCCATCTCCTTCGAGAAGAATTTTTATCGGCTCCCATTCACTCCCCCCCTCTCTGGTCGCCAGTTCGGTCCTTCAAGTGGTATCAGAGCTGGTTACAGGTCTTTCGGGACTCTAATCAATCTAAGATCCAAAGATGGTGTACCAGGAACGGGGATCGGGTCCTCCGCACTTCGATAGCAAAAACTACCAGATGTGGCAGAGGCGGATGGCAGCTTTCCTCCGCGGTAAGGGTCAAATCCTTTGGGATGTCACGGTGAACAAAGCTTATGTTCATCCTGTGAACTTCCTTGCTCCAGGATCGAGGGACATGCACGACGCCAACAACAAGGCGGTCGACTACTTGTTTCGTGCTCTGTGTCAGTCTGAATTCGATCGGGTTCAGACAGAGGACTTAGCTTGTAGGATTTGGGACGTGCTGAAGAACGCTCACGATGGAAACAGTCAGGTTCAAGCTCGGTTGTTTGCGACTTACTGGAGAGAGTACGAGAACTTCACTCATCTCCCCGGTGAGTCCGTCGATACGATGTTCCAGCGGTTCACGGTGATTGTGAACAACATGAGGGCCAATGTGACCGTGATCCCGTATGATGATCATGAGAGAGCCATGAAGCTCTTGCACTCGTTGGATCGTACGATCTGGGGCGGAAAGGTCGAGGCCATTCTAGAGTCGGACAAGTATGAGACTCTGTCGGTAGACGAGCTGTTTTCGAAGCTCAAGTCAGCTGAGGTGGACCGGGGTGTGACAGCCAAGCTTGAGGGCCCGACTGACTCTCATAGTCTCGCCCTCATCGGTGGCTCAGGTGCAAAGTCTAACGCTAACACATCCACCAGGATGTACTCTTTATCCTCTTTGATGTCTTTGCCAGATGAGGAGTTCGATGTGCTTGGAGAGGACGAGCTGGCGCTGCTGACCAGGAGGTTCGAGAGGATGCACGAGAACCGGGTGAACACAAGGAGGAACACGAGGATGTGCTTTCAGTGCGGCAAGCCAGGACACTTCGTCGCCCACTGCCCCGAGAAGATGGAGAACAAGGACAACTATAAGCACCGGTCGAAGACGGAGAGCAAGTACCGGTCAAGGCGCGATCACAAGCACAAGCACAAGCACAAGGACGAGCGACGATCGAGGAAGAAGGACGGCCACGGCAAGAAGGCCCGAGCGATGGTCAGAGTGAGCGACGTCGATCCCAGCTCCGCCTAATCTACCCCGAGCTCGAGTAGCAGTGAAGATGAAGGTGATCGGCGCAAGACCAAGAAGTCATCCAAGAACTTGAGCGGGCTGAGCTGCTATGCGAGAGATGGCTTCTGTAGCATGGCACGTAGCTCCGGCAGCAAGAAGAGTCACAAGAGCAACTCGGACTCCGACTCCGAGGATGAGGTACGTGACGAGCTTTCCTTCGTGCGTGAGGAGAATGAGGAGCTTGGCAAGTTGCTTGATAATCGTGAGGACATGCTTAGAGAGGCTTATAAGATGAGAAAGGAGCTTAGGGCCTCGCTTGAGGATGCTAGGACTAGAGTGGCTGAGCCAGAAACACAAAACCTGGATGCTAAGCTTGAAATTGATTCGCTTAAGGCTTCACCTATTGTTTCTGATGAGGTTGATTGTGCTGATTGCTCTGTGTTCCTAGCTGATCTTACTGCTCTTAAGGAAAAGCATGCCTCCAAGTGTGAGGAACTAGATGTGCTTAGGGTTGAAGTGGCTGAGCTTAAGTCTAGACCTGCTTTGCTAGGTGCTTGCACTTCTTGCCCTGTTTTGCATGGAAAGATTGATGAGATGCATGCTTACATTGTTTCTCTTGAGGCTGAGTTGAAAGCACATGTTCCCACTTCTTGCTCTACTTGTGAATTGCATGCTGTAAAGAATCTAGAACTTGCACACTATGTTGATCGCTTGTAGGATGAGAACGATGAGTTGAGAAAAATGATGGGTTGGTTGTCGGGTCATGAACCATAGCTTAGGATGATGATAGAGGCATACAAGCACTATGATGGGCAAGCGCTTGGGTCGAATAAGATTGGAGAGTGCAGTGGTGAGGGAGGAGAGAACATTGGTGATATCCAAGCTCCACCAAAAACCTTCCACAAAAATGCCTATGCACCTAAGCCAAACCCACTGAGAAACCGACTTGACACAACCCCAGATCCACCAGTGTTTCCTCCTCAAACAAATGATTTCCAAAAACCCATCAAGTTCAAGAGTGACTTGGGGAACGAGTTCGTTGGGAAGAAGGGAGAGAAACCGAGTGAGGAGAAACCAAAAGAGAAGCCAAGTGAGCAGCCCCAACCCAAGCCTAAACCAAAACCCATTCGGTTCCATTGTGGGTATTGTGGTAGAGATGGTCACAAGGATGAGTTTTGCTTCAAGAGGAAGCGTGAAGAGAGGTTGGCTAAGGAGTGGGCTAACAAGGATAGGTACCACCCCTCAAATGGTGTACCTGAGCCTCGTATGCAAATGCCCAGGGCTAAGGCTATTGTGCGTACCGTTCCGGCTTGGGGAGATCGAAAGGTGGCAGGTGGTGCTGCTGGCCGAGCACCACCGGTCAGACCGGTAATGGGGACCAGTCAGACCGGTGCTGGTCTGGGTGCTAGGCAGTTTGGTTTCCGTGCTCGTGAGGATGCTCGGTTCAGTTCCTTTCGTCGTGGTACAGGTGGTTGGCATGGTGAGTCTGGTCGTGGTCAGTTTGCTAGACGTTCTCCACCTCGTGCTCAATACGATGGTGGAAGAAGTCGTAGCTTTGAGTCTCAGAGGAGCAACGGTCCACGGTCTTCCTTTCGTGGTTTTCGTTCTCCTCCAGCGAGACAGGGTTGGTTCCCTCGTGGTGGTTCCCATGGTGGTTTTCGTGGTGGTAGCTTTGATAGGCGTGATGACATGGTTTGTGCTAACCCCACTTTGGAGCAAATGGCTCAGCACTGGTTTTACTCTTTTGGTACTAACCCCAGTGTTGAGTCGTTTGTTCACTCACGTGCTCGCTTTTGAATTTCAGGTGGGAGACTTGAGGAACGTTTGGCTGATTGACTCTGGTTGCTCAAGGCACATGACCGGAGACAAGGGGTGGTTCTCAAGTCTCATCCTGGTGGTGTCCAAGACATACATCACCTTTGGGGACAATGGGCGAGGGTGTGTGCTTTCAGAAGGAGAGATTAAGATAAGTGACAAAGTCACTCTCAGGCGTGTTGCTCTTGTTCAATCGCTCGGGTTCAATTTGCTTTCCGTGTCCCAGCTGTTGGATGAGGGTTTTGAGGTGTTGTTTCGGCCTGGTGGTTCTCAGATTTTGGATTCTCGAGGGGACCTAGTTTGCATGGTCGTTCCCGAGGGTCAAGTTTTCCGAGCGGATTTCTCTTAGTCTTCTGGTGTGGCTCGTTGCTTTTTAGCTGGTTCTTCGAGTGAGTTGTGGAAGTGGCATAGCAAGTTGGGTCACTTAAGCTTTGACCTTTTGTCTCGCTTGAGTAAACTCAATTTGGTCCGACGATTGCCACGGTTGAGGTTTGAGAAAGAGTTGGTTTGTGCGTCGTGTAGGCATGCCAAGATGGTAGCCTCTTCCCATCCACCCCTCACCGATGTGATGACGGAGCGTCCATGTGAGCTGCTCCATATGGACCTTGTTGGCCCAGCTCATGTGAGATCTGAGGGTGGGAAGTGGTATGTCCTAGTTGTGGTGGACGACTACTCTCGGCATGCTTGGGTCTTCTTTTTGGGGGAGAAAGGAGAGACGTTTGGTTTTGTTTGAGATCTTGTCTTGAGGTTGAAGAATGAGAGGCACGGAGATGCCATACGAGCGATCCGCAGTGACAATGGCTCGGAATTTAAAAACTCTTGCTTCAAAACCTTTTGCCATGACTTGGGTCTTGAACATCAGTTCTCTAGTCCGTATACGCCTCCACATAACGGCGTGGTGGAAAGGAAAAACAGAACCCTGTGTGAGATGGCTCGGATGATGCTCGATGAGCATAGGACTACGAGAAGGTTCTGGGATAAGGCGGTCAATACCGCGTGCTACGTGTCAAACAGGATTTACCTCAGGGTCCATAAGAAGAGAACTTGCTACGAGTTGATGAACGGCAGAACCCCCAAGGTGAGTCACTTTCACATCTTTTGCTGTAAATGCTTCATTCTTAAGAAAGGGAAGAAGTTGGACAAGTTCGAGGCTAGGTCTATTGATGGCATTTTCTTTGGTTACGCGTCTCATTCTAGAGCCTTTCGAGTGCTCAATCTTGAAACTAACCAAATCGTGGAGACTTGCGAGGTTACCTTCGACGAGACACAGCCACGTAGTTCGCTTGTTTTTGAGTGTGCAGGTGACGAGAAACTTGGCGAGGAGATTTTCGAGGATGAGGTGATGTAGCAAGGAGATGAAGAAGATGGTGGTGTGGCGACCGTGGCTGAGCATGTACCTACTACTTCGACTACGATCGAGGAAGGGCCTTCTCCCACACCTACGACGATGTACCGAGATGGAGAGGAAGCTGCAGCTGAGGGGGAGGTGGCTTCGAGGCGATAAGGTCCCCAGCGAGTACAAGTGGATCACCCAGCTTCAACGATCATCGGGAACATTAACGAATGTACTACACGGTCGCAGTTTCGAAATGACTCTCACTTTGCCCATGCTACTTTTGTTGCTACTTTTGAGCCCAAAGACATTAGACATGTGATATCTGATCACAATTGGGTTAATTCTATGCATGAGGAGTTGGAGAATTTTGAGAGGAACCAAGTTTGGGAGTTAGTGGAGCCTCCACCGGGGTGTAAGCCGATTGGGACAAAATGGGTGTGGAAAAATAAAGAGGGAGAGAAAGGTGAAGTAGTGAGAAACAAGTCAAGGCTTGTGGCTCAGGGGTACACACAAAAAGAGGGGATCGACTACGAGGACACCTTTGCTCCCATAGCCCGTTTAGAGGCGATTAGGATCCTTCTAGCCTTTTCTGTGGCTAAAGGGTTCAAATTGTACCAAATGGACGTGAAGAGTGCTTTCCTGAATGGTGTTTTCGAGGAAGAAGTGTTCGTGAGGCAACCACCGGGGTTTGAGAGTGAGAAGTACCCCCACAGGGTGTACAAGTTGAGGAAGGTGGTGTATGGGCTGAAGCAGGTGCCTAGAGCTTGGTATGGTAGGTTGAGAGGGTTCCTGTTTGAGAGAGGCTTTGAGATGGGGAAGGTAGATCAGACCTTGTTTCTCCTCAGGCAGAGCAAAGAGATCCTAATTGTGCAGGTGTACGTGGATGATATTGTCTTTGGTGGCTCGTCTAACTCTTTGGTTGCAAGGTTTGCAGAAGACATGAGCAGGGAATTTGAGATGAGCATGATGGGCGAGTTGCAGTTCTTCCTCAGGCTCCAGATCTAGTAATCGAAGGAAGGAACATTTGTACACCAAGCCAAGTACACCAAGGACATTGTGAGGAAGTTCAAGATGGAGGACTCCAAGGCCATGACAACGCCGATGAGTACGACTACAGCCCTTGATGCGGACGAGGATGGTGAACACGTGGACCAGAAGGAGTACCGGAGCATGATCGGCTCCCTCCTGTACCTGACGGCGACGAGGCCGGACATCCAATTCGCGGTATGTCTGTGCGCTCGTTTTCAAGCGTCTCCAAGGACTTCGCATCGGCAAGCAGTCAAGCACATCTTCAGGTATTTGCGATACACTCCCGACTTCAGCCTTTGGTACTCCGCGTCTTCTTCTTTGGAGCTTCACGGTTTTTCAGACACGGATTTTGCCGGATGTCGGTTGGATAGGAAGTCCTCTTCGGGGACTTGCCAGTTCTTGGGTTCTTCATTGGTGTCTTGGTCTTCCCGCAAACAATCGAGTGTTACTCAATCTACAACCAAAGCCGAATATGTTGCCGCAGCTAGTTGTTGCTCTCAGCTCCTTTGGATCACATACACCATGAGTGACTTTGGTGAGGAGTATACCCAGGTTCCACTTCTTTGTGATAGCACGAGTGCCATTAGTGTTGCAAGGAACCTAGTGCTACATTCCAAAACCAAGAATATAGAAGTGAGATACCATTTTCTGAGAGACAATGTTGAGAAAGGGAAAATTGCTTTGATCCATGTGCCCACACAAAACCAACTAGCATATATTTTCACCAAGCCCCTAGATCAAGCAACTTTCACTCGTTTGCGGGGAGAACTTGGTGTGTGTTTGGTTTCTTGAGTTGGTGTGGGAGCTCCTTGTGTAGCATATGTATAGTTTCCTTTGTGCTTTTGTTGCATTTTGCATTGCATTTGTAACATGATGTATAGGCATCTTTGTATCTTAGGTTGCATGCATTTTGTACCATATGCAATTTGTAGGGAAAGCTTCTCCTATATACATAGTTCACCATGATGTGCTATATATGATCTTGTGAGCTAGTTTGGTATGATATGGTCTGTTTTGGCTTAGCTCTTGATGATCTTGATTTATATCCATGGTTGATAGCTATGTTTTTGAAAAATCCTACATGTATGCTCTCTTGCGAGTAAATGCCTTTATATGATCATGACATGTTTTAGTGGCATTTCTATGCTTAATTTGTGCTTGGATAGCTTATTTTGAGCATATGGGGCCAAAGGCTCATTTGTCATCATGAATGTTTAGCCCCCATGCTTTATCTTGTGGAGTGGCATAAGTTCCTTTTTGTCGCAAAGACATTTCATGTACCAAATATAAATCTGAAAATGAAATGTAAATTGCTTGGAAAATGTGCTCCCATGTCATATGTGCTTAATTTACTTGGTTTTGGGTGCTAAACCGTTGCATGTTGCTTACCAATGAGAAGTCTCATATATAGAAGTAAGCACATGGCTCGGTGGCTTTGACATGACATGAGATGCTTGTGGGTGTTTATGATGATCTTATGCTTAGAATGGTTGTCCTAGCATGAAGTTTGTGTGACTTTGCCATTTTGACATGTTTTGCTCATGTTTAGGACTTTGCTCATGAGAGGAAATTTTTTCGCAAAAATGCTCAATTCTATCTTAGCTTTGCCCATTGGTTGTGAAACTTGGTGATCTTGTAGTTTATGTCCATACGAAGCTATAGAGTATCTAACTTGCTCATTTGGATATGTGTAGCATCCTATGTTGAATTTTGTCTATTTGAGAAGCTCTAGGTTGAAATTTTCCTATTTTTGGCTTGATTCATGCATTGTCAACAAGGGGGAGAAGTTTGTGCATGTTTTGGCCTACTGAATGCATTTAGAAGGTTTCTGAGTGGTTTCGAGCCATTTTTGTGCTCTTGCAGTTCCCAGGTGGTCATCGGCCTGACTGGTGGAGCTTACCGGTCTGACCGGTGTAAGTGTCAGGATTTGGGCGGATCTGGGGCACAGGTCTGACCGATCAGAGCAAGCCTGGTGCAGCTGCTCTGTTTTGTGAAGAGGTTTGCATGCATTCGTCCAGGGGGAGTTGCATTGGTTCAGGGGGAGCTTGCATGTGTGCAGGGGAAGCTCTTTGTAGTTTTCGAGCTTTGCTTTGGTGGTCTTTGCTCTTTGCTTGAGCTCGTTTTTGTCTCGGTTGTGTCGAGCCGTTGCCCTTGCCTAAGGTGACCGAGACTTTCCTCTTTCAAGTGATCTTGCTCTTTTGCCTTTGGTTGGCTTTCAATCGCTTGTTTCAGTTTCTTTTAAGTCGTTTCTTTTCTTTTCCTTTTCTCTTTGGTTACCCAAATGTGTGTGTTGTCAATGCACTCATCAAGGGGGAGATTGAGAGCCGGTGTGGTTCGAGGATCGGTGGATGGTCGCTTCCTGGTGTGATGAGTGATTAACAACGTTGTCTAGACTGACTCTTGGCTAAGTATTGCAGGTGCAGGTTGCGGCTTGACTGGTGTTGGTGCAGGTGAAGAACAAGTGCGAAAGGTCGTTACCGGGTAGGCCTCCAAGTGTGGAGAAGATAGGTGGGCTTAGTTCCAGGGACCCGGTGGCTAGCGGGGTCAAGTGCGGGCCGCATGGTGGCAAGAACAGCAAGACGAAGTCGGGGACGGTTTCTAAGTTGAGCCACAAAACCAAGGTCGAGCCGGAACTTCGTGGGAGCCGAGTCATGAGTGGTGATTGGCGGAGACTACACCGAGTTCGCGGGGTTTCCAGTGGTTCACCAGAAAACCACTGGGTTCCTTGGTTGATCCACAAAGCCAAGACCGAAGACGGAGGTGCAGCAGCATCAGGCCGGTCTGACCGGTGGGTCTGACCGGTCTGACTAGTGGGTACCGGTCTGACCGGTGGGGTACACCGGTCTGATCAGTGTGCGACGACGGCTTCCGGAGCCTTCGAAGTGGAGGACACGCATCGGGATCCCAAGGCTTGCGTCGAGGCTAAGCAAGTTTGCGGTCGCTGGGCATCCGTCCGATGGTGCTACGACGAAGTTTCCCAAAAGGCCCTTCGGGGGTGTGTATCTTAGTTTAATGTAATAGGGGTAGTTTCCTCTTTCAGTTGCCTCCATATAACCCAAGTGGTGAGAGGATGGCAGCCATCTCTTGGAACCCTAGCTCATTTTGTTTTGCTATTTTCCTCTTCCTTTTTCCTTCGGATTTTCTAGGACTAGCTTGAGAGCTTCATGGTGAGATCTTGAGAGAGGGATGGATGATCGGGAGGCAAGCTAGACCTTGTATGAACCTTCATGGTATGTATAGATGATTCGGCGTGGTTCCTCAAGGCTTGATTGTGTCTCTCCCGTTTTCCCTTTTTGGTGATTTTCGGAGCCTTTTCTTGACGATTTTCTTGTTGCGGTTTTGAGACCTTTCTCTTTGGGATTTGGTGGGGGATGTATGCATGAACCCTTCGTGGTTCTTTTCCTTGTGATTCCTCCCAAATCTGTGAGTAAAGGGGCTCGATTTTGGGGTTTTCTCTGGTTTAGGGTTAGAGGCGTTCTTGGTGGAAATCCATTGATTCCTCTTGATTCAACAAGTTTTGGTGTCGTGGCTATGGAATGCCATGAGGTACTCCTACTATCCCCAAAGTCTTGTGCGAATCCGTGGAGCGAATCGGGAGATCGGGATTTGGATTTGGAGGGGTTGACCCGCGGCTCGCTGTTCATCCCGAGCTATCCAGGCCTGACCGGTGCATGTGACCGGTCTGATCGGTGCAAGGTCCCAGTGGGATTTGCCTTGGGTAAACTGCCTGGTTCGTGTGGTTTTGGGCTGTGGTGCTGCTGGTCAGTTCTTGGCAGGTTTCAAGGTGCTTTGTTTAGTTTTGTGGAGTTTCTTCGCCCTCTTCAGTTTGAGTTTTGGAGGTGTTTTTCTTCCAGGGCCTAGAGAAGTCACTGAAGCTTCCTGGAACTTCGTTGTGCATCTGTTGTCGCCACCGGCCTGACCGGCAGGAACCATCGGTCTGACCGGTGTGGCACAGACAGCAGGTTGTGCGGTTTTACGCTGCGTGTTTGGAGTGTTTGTTTCAGTTAGTTGAGTGGTTTGCTCCTAGGGTCAGTAGCACTTTCAGTGGCTACGTGACTTTGGCAAAGTTGGGTAGTTCGAGTCGGAGAAGTGTTGGATAGGCCGTGTTCGACTTGTTGGAGAAGCCATCTCCTTCAAGAAGAATTTTTATCGGCTCCCATTCACTCCCCCCCTCTCTGGTCGCCAGTTTGGTCCATCAGAGTCTTATAGGGAAGAAAGACGGAAGAGACAGAAGAGTGTCACATGGCAAACAGCCTTGGAGAAGTGTCAGGTGATCTGTCACATTGAAGGAATAAGACACTATCAATGGAAGCAATGGAGACTGATTGCATCGGCCAGGTGAAGAGATTTGGCTATCTTTTGAGTTAAGAAGAGTACCGAATTCGAGTAAATTTCGGAGCAAAAGACTATTTACTCCGAAACTGAGGGGCATGTGTTGACAACATTTTTTGGAAAAACAAGTCAAAAGAAGATAAGAAGGAGTAGCCGATGAAAGAGCAGTATAATCGGCCGATTAAAGAAAGAGAAGGTGGTCAACAGAAGCTCACCGATGGTCAAGGAGGTCCTACCAAATCCATACGGGTCAACCTGATCGGCCGATGGTCAATCAAGGAATCGTCCGGTGGAGAGGAAAGCGGCAATCAAGAAATACGCCACAGAGAAGACATGGTGGAAGCGGGTCAATCTACGATTGGCAACGTGTCAGAGTCAGTTTTAGGAGAGTTTCACTCTTCCATGAGTCTTTTTGTATTTTTAGTAGTATTCGTTCTCTTTAGATGCAAGTCAACAGTGCCGTGGTCGTCTAGGAGTCGGGTTGTCCTCAGGACATAAATAGCGGCCCTGCATGGTCGGAAAATTTTGTACACACCAATATCAAACAAACCGCCTCCGGGCAAACCCTTTACAATTTATAGCATCTACTTCACAGCATCTACTTTTTCGGCAACTTCGCCATTGCGTTTTTCTTTTCTTCAACGTCGTCCTTCAAGTTCGTCAGGCTGCATCGATTGATCTCCAGCAAGCTTGTGAGTACCGTTTTACCGAATAATCCTAGGATTTAACCTCCGGGCACATCACTGAGATTTCGGCTAGTTCTTTATTCACCCCTTACCGATATTAGCTAGATCTACAAGTTTTCGTACCAATTCTTGTGGTTTAGCTCTTATCACCAACTTATCCAGCTCGATCTAAATCCCGTCGACTTTTAATATCACTGCCGATCCAGATCCGTTCGAGTGCTGACATCACAATCGGCTGAACCAGCCGATTCTTTAATATCTAGTTACGCTTTCGGTTGCTTTCGAGCCTGCCGATCCTGTTTCTCTGTATCGGCCGATTGGCAGGTACACGTGTTACTGAAGACTCATCGGTTCTCTAGCCGATCATTAATATTTTCCATTGTCAATTGACAGGTCAGATTGGTTGGCACCCCACGCTACAGACCGGGGAGTCACGTGTGCTGCGCGCGGAGGTGACGTCCTATTTTCTCGTCAACAGCGGTCAGACCGTCCATGGGGGGCGGTTTGACCGGGGTCTGTTTGGGCAATGGTGATTATCCCGGATAAAACCCCGTCAGCATACCATACATAGGAACTTCAGGTGAAGCTTCTGGTGTTGCCGACGTGTTTGCATGTAAAATCCCCTGTGAATCTACTTGAGGGATATGATCATCAGGTATATCATTACTAACACATTTACCCTCTACTTTTTCAAGGCGAGTAATAACACTAGCAACCAAAGTGTTCTGATCATTAAATGCACGCTCAAATTTATCAGATATAGTAGATAATTGTGCAATTAAATCAGAGGGGGGTTGTTGGCTTACAGTGGGTATTACCTCAACCTTGTCTTTGTTGATCTTGATCACCGGGAACTCGAATTCTTGAGCAATCGTCACCTTGCCTGAGCGATCCTTCTTAGCGCCAGAGAGAAACTGTTGCTTGATGTACTCTTGAAGCTCAGTATACTTCCTCTGGTCTTCCTCGCTAAGTTCCTCGATGTTAACCATGATCATGTTGTTCTTGTCGAGATCGCAACGTGCTCCCATGCAATGATCAAAAGATCGGTTATAAAAACCAGATATATCCCCAGTGGAGTCGCTAAAAGTGTGTTCACACTTTTACTGGTCGAACACACGAGTGCCGTAGATCGTGCGGTCGTCGAAAATCACCTCGTGGAAGTCCCCAGCACGGGTCGGTCTAACCGCCTGGGGGGCGGTCAAACCGCCTTGGACAGAGGCATCGCCGAAAACCTAAATTCACTGCTCCGGGAGGGACCCCGTCAGGAACAGTGCGCCTAGGGTTGTCCTGTGATCGGCAGGCCACTCAGAACTTCCTCAACCGTCGTGGAGATGAAGGAGGAGAGCAAAAGGGGTTGGAAAAGCTAGGGTTTGGAGGAAAAATAGTAAAATTGATATGTTCGATTGGATGATAGGTCTCAATCGGCCACGACCCTTTATATTTATAGTGTGGGAGGTCTTGCCCTGCAAGGAACGCTTTACATCTCGGAATTAAGAAAAACTCCTAATTCTACTCAGACTCGGGGTGACCTGGTCTGACCGCCCCTGGGGGACGGTTAGACCGCCTGGTGGTCTCGTGCCGGATCGGCTATAGGGCACCCTGGTCAAACCGCCTAATGGACCCGGTTTGACCGGCCTGCCTAGCCTGACTAGGCTCTTGCCAATTTTGGGTGTCAACACATGAATAACATCATGATGGTTCAAGCAGTGTAATAATACATCTCATAACAAATGTATTTTATAAAGTACACTATTTCTTTTGCAAAGAGAGAGAGCTTTTTATTACTCAGGAGTTAAGTTACAATCGAGAGCAAATATGCTCAGCACACATCGGGGGCAGTGTACATTGCAGAGTGTTTAGTTCACTTTGCCAATTGCGCAAGCTCAAAGAAGTGGAGGAGAGGTTTTGGATGGAATTGAAAAATGTTCTCTGTTGGGGGTCGGTTGGTTCTTATTAACCTTTCTCTTTGCAATTTGTCAATGTTTATGCTATCTTTCTTCGAAGTTCCTCGTGGTGTCCTTAAAAGATTAGATTACTATAGATCGAGATTTGTTTGGCAGAGCGATGGACATAAGAAAAAGTACAAATTGACAAGATGGGATGTACTTTGTACACCGAAGGACCAAGGTTGGTTGGGAATCTTAGACCTAAATTTGCATAATAGATGTCTACTTAGTAAACGTGTGTTTAAACTCATTAATCAGAATGGCATTTGGCAAAAACTCCTTAGGAGCAGATATTTGAGAAAGAAAACCATCACCCAAATTGAGTACATGCTAGGAGATTCTCACTTTTGGTCGGGTCTTATGAAAATAAAAATGACCTATTGAGGATGGGTGAATTCAAGGTGGGTGATGGGTCACAAACTCGTTGTTGGGAGGATGTCTGGCTGGAAAACACCCCTTTCAAAGATCAATGTCCATCCTTATATAATATTGTACGCAAGAAGAGTGCAACTGTAGCAATGGTTCTTAGATTGAATCCTTTGAATGTGGCCTTTAGGAGATCCTTAGTTGGCAATAATTTACAGGCTTGGCACCATTTGGTTTCTAAACTTGTGAATCTCCAATTAGCAGATCAGATAGAGAATTTTATTTAGTCTCTAAAACAAAATGGTCAGTTTATTGTTTGATCCATGTATAATTTGCTCATTGCTTAGTTTCCTGCGCCACACAAAAATGTGATATGGAAGTTAAAATTGCCCTTAAAATTTTTATCTGACACTTGCAAAAAGGAGTAGTTCTAACTAAAGATAATTTAGCTCATCCACAATGGAAGGGAGGTTCAAAATATTGCTTCTGGAGGAAACAATTCAACACCTTTTCTTTGATTGTCAAATGGCTAAAATTAAATGGAGGGTTGTACAAGTTTCTTTTATATAACACCACTTGTGAGCATTATACATATGTTTAGTGGGTGGCTAAATGGGATTAAAAAGAACCTTATGTACAAAATCCTAGTTGGAGCATCTGCTTTATTTTGGGCAATTTGGTTAAGTAGAAATGACATGGTTTTTTAACAATACTTGAGTTGTTACTCCTATGCAGGAGTTCTTCCGAGGGACCCACTAGATCCGTTTTTGGGTGTTGCTACAGAAAGAGGACGAGCGACTTCACATTATTCGGGGTGTCGTGTGCTTGAGACCACATCGATGGAGATCTTTGCCTCCAATGGATGGTCTTTTAGTAACAAAATTGCTTTTAGATGATCAGTGAATTTGTTCCTGAGGCCGACCTTTTTGTTCTATACATTTGTGACGTCATCATTTGTTATAAGAAACAACAACATGCATAGTTTCATCATTTGTTATAAGAAATATATTCCCTTTTCTAAAAAAAATTGTGCAAGCTCATGTGTTGCACTATTACCCTCTCTTCTTGTATGGACATCTTCCATTCGGGAATCCTTCCTGTGACGACCCAAGGCTTAATAGAACTGATAAGAATACTCATAACAACAAGTTGCAACTTCTTTTCTAGAAGCTCATCTAGAAAGAACTCCGAGGTTACACGTGCTTAGCCTAGAGTAATTTCAAGATGGGTGACTGAGGAGTTCTTCCCAGGTGCACATGAGTGAGTACAAAGTATGCAAAAAAGACATGCATTGGTCTGTGAGGTGATTATTGAGGTCCTTGAGAGCTTCCAGGCGTAAGCGAGCCGGACCTCGAGGAGGCAGGATGTTACAATTGGTATCAGAGCTGACCCTCGCAGTTTCACTGTCACGTGTAGTCGCAGTTGCTCAAGCATGGTGCACATGGCCGGTGTGGGTTTAGAGTGGTCACACAACATGGCACATGCGCTGGCACTGGACCCGCGGACGTGGCCAAGAGGGGACGTTCGTGGCTTGGGTTTGATCGACGAGGACGTTGGTCCTCTAAGGGAGTGAGAATGTGACGACCCAAGGCTTAACAGGATTGATAAGAATACTCATACCAACAAGTTGCAACTTCTTTTTTAGAAGCTCATGGGTACACATGAGTGCTTGGCCTGAAGAAATTTTGGGATGGGTGATCGACCGAGAAGTTCTTCCCGGGTACGCATGAGTGAGGATAAAGTGCGCAAAAACGACATGTATTAGTCTGTGAGGAGATGCTTGATGTCCTAGAGAGCTGCCAAGCGTAAGCGGGCTCATCTTTGGGGAGGCGGGACATTACGCTTCCCCCGACTGCTATGTTTCCAAGAGAGGATTGACTTCAGGTTATACCGTCTTCAATCTGATTACAATGTTGCATTCTGTCTCTAGGATCACCCTTTGGTCACAGCATTCTGCAGCCAATGCTAGTCCTTCATTGGCTACCAATGCCTCTACTTCATGGACATCCCTTCCCTTCGGAATGCTTTTCCAAGCAGTCATTCGCACTAATCCAGCAACATGGCTAATGATGACACCAATAACACTATTTCCTGAGATACCATCAAATGCACCATCTCTTTTCTTAAAGTACACTCCCCTTTTCTCTCCTCTCCGCGTTTCCGGGCGTACGTGGCACGCAGCTATGCGTTTGATCGTTTTGCGAAAAAGTCCTCTGGTGAATCGTGAGTCAGTCCAACATGTCCGGACGCACAACAATTGTGTTCATATATTTTGCACAAAAACCCTCGAACTAAAATTTATATCAACGCGAAGAAGCAGAAATTGCAATTTTACAAATACCCTCCAAGCCACTTTTGTGAACGCCCCCTCCCACCACACTACCCCTCGACTATTGCCCCCCACCCCACCCCTATGCCCGAACCCTAAACTCACTCCCCTCCCTTCCACCACCGTCCCCTCTTGCCCTACTATCCTCCTCCCCGCCACCGCCCTCTCCATCCTTGCTCTCTGCCACCGCAGCATTCCCTCCATTGCTCTGGCAGTGCTCGGTACGGCACAACCCCGGCTAGTGGGTGGTTGCGCGGCCGTCTGCTCAGACGCGCGGGATCTCAAACTCTGTCGCCCTCTCACTCTATCCTTCCCAGATCCGACATATGTAGGGTCCACGGACGCCGGTGGTGGGGAGGAGAAGGGTCGAGGAGGCGGAGGAGATGGTTGTGTCTCCGGCTACCCGCCGTCCTGTCCGCTTTGACTTCATCCTCTCTCACGCGCGTTCGGATCCACGAAGGTTGGTGGTGGCAGTGCGTTCTCAATGATGAGGTAAGGCGAGGTGGCGAATCTCTCTCTTTGTGTGTGTCTCTATTATTTGATTCACATCTTAACTTTACTCTTGCAGATCCGGTGCAGGTCGAGGCGACGACAGGCCAGGACAGCTCGTGGAGGATCCAGTGCCATGGCTCACCTACTGCTCCATCGTGGGGATATAGTGCAATGGCTCACTTGCTTCTACACCACTTTCTTTCGCGTGATCTGGCTAGGGTAAGCTATGGCCGATCCGCCACGATGGACAGACCAAGCTAGAGGCATTGTTCTGTCAAGGTAGATGTTGACGACTGTTAAGTACTGCTTTTACACTGTCAATTCCTGCATAAAATAATTGGAAAATGATCATCAACACTAGAATAGGGATTTATACTAACGATTTCCACAAGTGTTGGTGTTGCTAGCTTTTATTCCAGGATGCATGGAATTGCGCGCTAAACGATGTATTCACAGAGCAAGCGAGCCAAAGGCTTATATAGGGCACCATTGGAAATAGTGTCAAATGACAAATTGGACTCCACCATTGCGATGGGCTCGTCGAGATGATCGAAATGGATATATTATTTGCCCACAACGGAGTTCGTATGAAGGAGATATGAAAAGGACAAGATGTGACGCAGTGATGACGTCAGCATAGGACCAACATACGCATGCCACGTGGTGGGCGCTGAGTGGCCAGCACGTGTGGGCCTAGAACCCAAGCAGCAGCACCACCACGGCATCCGGCCGGTCAACGCCCAGGCACGGAGCACGGGCGCGCGCATGCGCGGGGACCGCCCAGCCACGTGGCGGCCGCCTACTGGCCCAGCGGCTTAGCACCGGATCGGTGACGCGAGCAGCTGGCGGGATCCGCTGGCGACGTGGCAAGCGCCCATTGGCTCCCTGGCCTTCACGCGGATCGTGGGCCCCAGCCGCATGCGCACGCGCGCGCGGGAGGCTTCTGCGGGAAGCCGGCTCAGGACGCGTGTCACGCGCCCGTTGGCGCGGACGTAAGGCAGTGGCGCGGGCCGCGAGGTCCGCCCGCTGGTTCGGCCAGTCCGCCCCGGTTTGCCCTGTGGACCGCCCAGTTTTCCCTTTTTCCCACCGGTTCAGCACCCCAAAAGGCCGGTTCTGCCTTGGATTCTCCGGTTCTCGCCCGGTTCTTCGAGGACAGGTGTCACCACGAGGTAGGCTACGCCCCTGGCTGCTGCACAAGCCCTCAAGCCTCTCTAGCCTATAAATATGAGGGGATGGGCTAGAATGAGAGACACATCCAACCTCTCCTCTCCTCTCATTCCCCATGTAGGGTGTGTGTGTGAGTGCTAGGTAGAGAGGGAAGTGAAGGTGATGATGTAGGAGTTCTTCTTTGTTCTTCATTTAGAGCAAAGTGAGTATTTCTGTATTTCCCTTTTAGACTAAAGTGATATTCATGCATGGGTGATATGTTCATGAGTTCTTCGTCTGTTCATCATTTAGATGCTCGTGTTCTTCGTGACACGATCCTTTGATCTTGTTGATTAGATGAATAATTCTGCATTCCATTTGTGTGAATTATCTCGTTAGATCTTATTGGAATACATTCATTGGCGCTTAGTCGTTCGACCTCGCACCACCTCAATTATGGGTGAGGTATAGCCGTACTCGCGGGTTCGTCGCTCCGTATTTATACGGAGTGCTATACTGTTGCTACGGGTCGACAGACGTAGCCGTGCTATAGTAGTAATCTGTGGTGCAGACGTGGTGTCTGAACTACGGGTTATCCTTCGATTGCCCTGTATCCCACGGTTTGTCTTGGGGTAAGCCGCGGTGGTGATAGCCATTGGACCCTTTCAGAATCCCTCACGTTCGGATACAGGTGTAGGCAACCCTTTGCCGTGAACCAACTGTTATAGCCAGGAGGGTCCGGTGTCCGAAGCGAGATCCTACAACTTTACTCCCCTAGAACCGAGCACCCCATCATCTCTCTACCCAAGCAGGGGCTTGGTGTCCTTGGACCGTTCTCCTAGTATAGAAGGTAGTACACACCATTCCTTGGATTCGATACCCTTTGGAATACTCCCGAGGGAGAAGTGCTACAACGGTGTATCTGTGTGCTTGCGGATTCGTTCACACCCGTCAGTGTACCCGGGTGTTCCTTACACGCTCACGCTAGACGCGCCATTAGTGGTGAGGTTAAGAAATACCAACAAGCATTTCTGGTGCCGTTGCCGAGGAACGGTTGCTGTATCTATCTTCGAACCTAGTGGTCCTCATATGTATCTTTTTCGTTTTTCTTCTACCTCTACCCCCGTTACCCTTCGAGATATCCTTTTCCATTTTCTTTACTTCTACCTTTACCCCCGCTACCCTTGGAAGGTTATCCTTGTAAACACCTTCCACCCTAAAGGAGTGAACCCTCAGAGCCACCCTTGTCAGAACTCATTCTTTCATCTGGCTGTCGGATTCACCCCTCTCTCATGAAGCTAATTCAGGATCTTTCCTTCTCGGGGTCAATTCATGAGAACCCCCTCGATCATGTGAGAGACTACGAGTGTCTGATTGAAACTCCGAGTGAAACCGGAGAATCACCGGATGCTCAGAAAAGGGAATTTTTCCCGCTATCCCTCTCTGGGGAAGCGCGGGATTGGCACCGTTATTTACGATGTGTCATCTCGTTGAGGATAAGGATTCTCAGTCTCGAGCAAGGTGAGGAGGAATCGCTAGGAATGGTAAGGGATCACTTCGCCTTTTTGGCGGAAGATTGCCCAGTCCTCCACATTCCCGATCGGAAGCTACTTCAGCGCTTCTGGTATGGGTTACGGAAGGACGATGCCATGCGGCTTAATGCTCTCTCTGAAGGCTCTTTGTGCACTTGGACGCTGTTGAGGGAAAAGAGATCATGGAAACCCTCCAGGATTTCAGCTTCCCCCTTGCATCCCGGTCGATGAGGTGCCCGTCAGAAGAAATATTGAGCCACCTAGACTCATCATCAGCCGAGCTGAGGCTTTAAGCTCTGGCTGAAGAAACCATTCCTGAATAGCAGGAAACTAAGGGAAGGATTGCTTAGCGCAGAGTCTACCCTTGGGTTCCCCTCTCGTACCTCTTCTTAGACCTTCTCCTCGAGGCCTTGTCTCGTGGGAGGATGGAGAGAGTAATTAGGAAAGGATGAATCATTCACGGCCAGGATGACTTGTCTGATCCTAGTTAGGATCTCCTAATGAGAGTACGATTGGCCTATCATGTTCCTACATTGAGGTTTGAACTGAAGTGCCTTGCACTGAAGTTTCGTATAAACCAAGACATCGGTCTCTGCTTTATAATCCAGTGGATCCATTATCAGACCAAAGGAGCACGATCATTTATCGATCGAATGGAGTACATTCACTTCATATCTTAATCCCATCGATCGATGCCGATCAGTCAGGAGAAGCTTAAACTTCATACTTTATGCTTGACTTGATCGATGCCCAATGGGAGTTGCACTTTCCAGCTTATCCATAACCTCCTATTGGAAGCTTAGGCTAGACCCAAGATGGCTCATCATTTTGATGAGAACATCGGTCTATCTACCTAAGGAAGGATGAGCTTAACCTCACCCTTCACCCGGACTCTAGCTCCTGAATGTACGCCGGTCGAGTATTTTCTTGAGCCGAGTTCAGTCGGAGATCAGTTGCGAGAGTGCTAGCCTCAGTGCTCAAACTTCCGTCTCCGAGGTTCGCCCTAGTGCTATAGTTTCTCGAGTCCCGTGATCGTCCCAGAGCTGTCTTAGCCTCCCTGGAATGATCGTGTCTGCTTTTAGCTTTGCTATCTTTTGGACTCGTGTTCGTATATGGCACTAACCTTGTAGCTAGAGCTTCACTGATTCAACGATGATTGGTGGTGAGATGGGAAGGACACCACCTGTGTGGCTGTGAGAGAAATCTCTCATGGTCGAGCTTATGACCGTGATAAACAAAGCACTACCAGGAGATAGCCTGGATTAGCGTAGGTTTTATTCCCTTTCGAATAAAAGCAAGAACATGTTTTTAGGATGAGTTGTCCTTCGGGTATTTTTAGTCGCTAACCTTTCAGGTGGAGATTGAAAAGAACGATGGACAGATGATGCCTAAGAACATGTGAGCCACATCAACTACAACACTTTGGTAGGATTTTGGTGAGGGGACATTTATAAAGGAAGCTTGATCTCCACACACTTGAGTTTCGTTGCTTAGCAATGCAAACTCCAAGTGTGGGGGAGATATGTGAGCATCCCAAGTAAAGTTCCTCTCATGTCAAATCTTATCCTGGTGTGAAGAAGATGTTAGCTCTCGTATCTTGCCCACTAGCTAGGTAAGTCCTGCATTTGACATTAAACAAAGCCCTTTCGGGAGGTTGCCCGAGGTTCACCGTCGTATGCTCATGCTTATGCCCCTTTTGATGTATAGCCTGATTATGTTTCCATGCTCCCTTTATCTTTGTCCGTATACTCTGGTTTGAGTGTTTATGTTAACACACATTCATAGACCGTTTTAAATTAAGCATGGTGCTTAGGTTAAAATTGTCTTCTTCAGTCAAAACAAGACATGGCGTCGAGTTTTGATTGATGAACCTTAGAATTATGCTCTCATGGATATTGGTTGCATGTATGTGGACTAGCCCCTGCAGATAATCATCAAATTCAAAGTGGGTGAGTCATCAAGTTAGATTCAAATGGGAAGGTAAGTAAAGGTTTGGATTCATGTTGCACGACATACAAATGAGGTGCATATGACCTCTCGAAGGTCCAAGGTAAGCATATCCTCCCTTGTTTATGGAGTGCAATATTGATCTAACCTTGCTTGAGTAAATGACATGGTGACGAAAAAAATCAAATATTTGTTTTTGAATAAAGGCTCTATGGTTCTCAAACCAGTAGAGTCCATCTTTTGTTTCCACTTTTTGCTCGAAGAACACATCAGTACAAGCACCAGTGTGGAGGAGTTCTCTCAGGATCATCATCAACGTATTCACTTGAGAACTCCCACACAAGGGTTGCATGACATCGACTATACCCTCATGATGAGAACAAGGTAAACTAGAGTGAGCTGGCTACCCCTCGAGTCAGCCAAATTACCACTGGTCTCCCTTGATCTCTTATCCTTCAGAAGCGATGGTATGTGCACCCTCTACCTCACTCTCTGTTATCCATGAGTTTGATTGAATTTCAATTCATATCCTTTATATCAACTCAGTGGTTTGTGTTATGCTTGCTCTACATGTTTCCTATGGTTGGCTTGCATATGCTTTATTCCTTACTCATTGTTTTGATGCTTGTGAACAAATATCATTAGGGATCTCATGCTCATCTAAGTAGTTGACGTTTGTGATATGGTTTGATGATATGATCTTCGCTCTTTACGTTTGAGTGCTTGGGAATTTTTACTTGAAAACTTGAAAACCCTTTGCAAAGCTCCTCTTTGATATGTCACCGTCCTACCAAAGCCATATGATGTTCATAGTTGAAAACCTTATACTCATATGCTGCTTGTTATTGCATTGAGCTTTGTCAAATTCTGTGACCCTATGAGAATTCTTTTCACGCTTTCATGATCAAGATTCATGTGCACACCACCATTCCCCCCTTGCTATGCTTTTGCTCTGGAAGATAGCATTGTACCATTCATCCATTTCATAAAAATAAAGCTCCATATGTGGTGTGACATCTCTCTCCAAAAGTATCCTTCAAAAAGAGACATGGGCTATGAAAAAAAAGGGAAAAAGAAAAAAAAGAGACACATGCTTAGAGCATGATGAAAGAAAAAAAAGAGAAAAAAAGGGGAGGATAGCCCATGTCCCAAATAAAGGAGAAAGAGGAGAGAGATGGTCATAAGTTACATATCTTAGATGGTAATATCTAGCACCCATTCCGGGCCTAGTATCCACCTTACCATACCCACCATACCAATATACGTGCACATCTTGATTTGATTGTGTGCTTTGATTTTCTCTGTGGATCTAGTCTTTGACTTTGCAATATATGTGATGCAAGTATGCCTTATCTTTCATACCTACCTTGAGATCCACATAAGCTATCATTAGAAGTAGGATGAAGAAAGGCAATATAATACCTTGGTGAGGACATAAATACACATTGTGCGATCTAAGAGAATCAAATGAGGAGCTAAGCAAGGTTTATTTTGAAAAACATTGCAAAACCCCAAGTTACTTGACATGATGAGCAGGAGTGACTTGATTCATGACCGTTCCATTCTTCAACTACCCAAGATGGCATGATAGACACTCCACATAGTTCACAAGTGTAAGGTATGGTTTGGAATATCTCTTATGCTAGCTTCATACCTTTGGATATCATGTACCACCTTGATCTGACTCCCTTTACTCGGGACGAGCAAAGGTCAAGTGTGGGGGAGTTGTTGACGGCTGTTAAGTACTGCTTTTACACTGTCAATTCCTGCATAAAATAATTGGAAAATGATCATCAACACTAGAATAGGGGTTTATACTGACGATTTCCACAAGTGTTGGTGTTGCTAGCTTTTATTCCAGGATGCATGGAATTACGCGCTAAACGATGTATTCACAGAGCAAGCGAGCCAAAGATTTATATAGGGCGCCATTAGAAACAATGTCAAATGACAAATTGGACTCCACCATTGCGATGGGCTCGTCGAGACGATCGAAATGGATATATTATTTGCCCACAACGGAGTTCGTATGAAGGAGATATGAAAAGGACAAGATGTGACGTAGTGATTACGTCAGCATAGGACCAACATACGTATGCATGCATGCCATGTGGCGGGCGCTGAGTGACCACCACGTGTGGGCCCAGAACCCAAGCAGCAGCACCGCCACGGCATCCGGCCGGTCAACACCCGGGCACGGAGCACACGGGCGCGCGCATGCGCGGGGACCGCCCAGCCACGTGGCGGCCGCCTACTGGCCCAGCGGCTTAGCACCGGATCGGTGACGCGAGCAGCTGGCGGGATCCGCTGGCGACGTGGCAAGCACCCATTGGCTCCCTGGCCTTCACGCGGATCGTGGGCCCCAGCTGCATGCGCACGCGCTCCATGCGCGCGGGAGGCTTCTGCGGGAAGCCGGCCCGGGACACGTGTCACGCGCCTGTTGGCACGGACGTAAGGCGGTGGCGCGGGCCGCGGGGTCCGCCCGCTGGTTCGGCCAGTCCGCCCCGGTTTGCCCTGTGGACCACCCGGTTTTCCCTTTTTCCCACCGGTTCTGCACCCCAAAAGGCCGGTTCTGCCTTGGATTCTCCGGTTCTCGCCCGGTTCTTCGAGGACAGGTGTCACCACGAGGTAGGCTGCGCCCCTTGCTGCTGCCCAAGCCCCCAAGCCTCTCTAGCCTATAAATATCAGGGGAGGGGGCTAGAATGAGAGACGCATCCAACCTCTCCTCTCCTCTCATTCCCCATGTAGGGTGTGTGTGAGTGCTAGGTAGAGAGGGAAGTGAAGGTGATGATGAAGGAGTTCTTCTTTGTTCTTCATTTAGAGCAAAGTGAGTATTTCTGTATTTCCCTTTTAGACTAAAGTGATATTCATGCATGGGTGATATGTTCATGAGTTCTTCGTCTGTTCATCATTTAGAGTCTCGTATTCTTCGTGACACGATCCTTTGATCTTGTTGATTAGATGAATAATTCTGCATTCCGTTTGTGTGAATTATCTCATTAGATCTTATTGGAATACATTCATTGGCGCTTAGTCGTTCGACCTCGCACCACCTCGGGTCAATTATGGGTGAGGTCTAGCCGTACTCGCGGGTTCGTCGCTCCGTATTTATACGGAGTGCTATAGTGTTGCTACAGGTCGACAGACGTAGCCATGCTATAGTAGTAATATGTGGTGCAGACGTGGTGTCTGAACTACGAGTTATCCTTCGATTGCCCTGTATCCCACGGTTTGTCTTGGGGTAGGCCGCGGTGGTGACAGTTGTTGGACCCTTTCGGAATCCCCCACGTTCGGATACCGGTGTAGGCAACTCTTTGCCGTGAAACGACTGTTATAGCCAGGAGGGTCCGGTGTCCGAAGCGAGATCCTACAACTTTACTCCCCTAGAACCGAGCACCCTATCATCTCTCTACCCAAGCAGGGGCTTGGTGTCCTTGGACCGTTCTCCTAGTATAGAAGGTAGTACACACCGTTCCTTGGATTCGATACCCTTTGGAATACTCCCGAGGGAGAAGTGATACAACGGTGTATCTGTGCGCTTGCGGATTCGTTCGCACCCGTCAATGTACCCGGGTGTTCCTTACACGCTCACGCTAGACGTGCCACTAGTGGTGAGGTTAAGAAATACCAACAGTAGAAGGTGGTTGGCCCGAAAGCAGTTGCACGCATCGCAGCATGCTAGTCATCTGGGATGGTGGTGAGGGAGCGATGTGGCGGTCTCTCTCAATTGGTCACAATGCGACTACTCCAGTTCCTTCCTCTCCCTTCTTTCCCTCATCCTGTCCCATAGTGATTCTTCCTCTACTTTGATTTTTGTTGTTGCGCTGCACTACGA
Source organism: Cenchrus fungigraminus (assembly GCA_036936925.1). Taxonomy (NCBI): domain Eukaryota; kingdom Viridiplantae; phylum Streptophyta; class Magnoliopsida; order Poales; family Poaceae; genus Cenchrus; species Cenchrus fungigraminus. Next base: position 19,329,334 of record CM072776.1, on the reverse strand, counting down.
TGGACATGTGGGCTTGGTGACCTTCAAATTGGGTAGTTTTGGAGCCATGTAGTGTAGTCTTAATCGTTAGGCAACTCAGAATCTTTAATCTCTATATACTTGCTCCTGACTTGATATCCGTGTAGGCTAAGCTGGTGTTGCTGTCCAACTGGCTTTTGTTAGAGAAGATAACGAACGAACTATGGTAGCACGAACCATGGATCATTGTTGTGCAGCGTTGCGGATAGAGGGCTATTGCGTTGCTATAGCGGCTACGGACGGGATATTTAATTATTTGCCAACGTAAGAAAGGCCACTCCTTGAGATAGGACCTTTAGAATGGTTTCTACATTTTTGCCATCGTGCAGAGTTTGAGGCAACATATTTGCCACTTTTGCTGACGTGGCAAGCCACCTCCCCCATCCAGTGTGGATCGGAGATGTGAAAAGACAAATATGCCCCTGCCTTATGTTGCTCTCCTTTATTTCACCACTAACATGTGGGACCCACATGTAAGGTCATCTTCAACCTCTTACCTTACCTCTTCCTCTCCAGCGAGTCTGGATCCGTGGTGAACGCCGGCCGGACCCCGACGAGCTCTGCTAGGGGGGCCAAGCAGCAGCGGGCGAGCGGCTGCCGGCCCCCGACGAGCTCCGCCCAGGTAGGCTCGGCCCTTCCCTGCTCACTTGCTCCTGCTCCTCCACGCGAGGAGGGGCGCCAGCCTGCTGCGCGCCACCAGGGCTGTCCCACGCTAATGCTCCTCCATGCCTCGCGCCTCGCCGGCGGAGGGAGCAGAAGAGGTCGATGCCCGCCCCTCCGTCGCTGCTTCCCCTTCGCGGTCGAAGAGTGGAGGAGGAGAATGGAAGGGAGGGAGGGAAGAGGAGCCGGCGAGCTTGTCATGGCCTCCACGGGCGTCACCGGAGGAGGGGCCCGCCCTCGCAGCAACGCTGACAAGCAGATAGAGATTGGCCTCCCGTCGCGCCGGATCTGGCTGCCGCGGCGACGACCGGCTCCTCCTCGGCTTCCCCGTCGATGCTGCCCGCCTCGGCGCGTCCTCCTCCAGCGCCGTCGACCAGCCCTGCTCCTCCACCTCACGTCGGCCTTCGGTGGGGAAATGCCGACGCGGCCGAATCCGACCGTCGGGGGGAGGGAGACGTCCGTGGTAGCGAAACAGCGAAGCGGAAGATGAGACGGAAATTGTTCGGTAGGGAGGTAAGAGGTTGAAGATGACCCTTACACGTGGGTCCCACATGTCAGTGGTGAAAGAGAGAGGAGAGTAGGGATAAGGCAGGGTCATTTTCGACTTTTCACGTGCCTGATCCGTGCTGGAGGGAGGAGGTGGCGTGCCATGTCAGCAAAAGTGGCAAATATTTTGCCTCAAACTCTACACGATGGCAAAAATGTAGAAGCCATTCTAAAGGTAGGACAAACTTGTGCTCGGATGTGTGTAATAATGTTCATCTTCAAGAGCTGACGACCTTTGATTGATAGGCCAGATTGGTGATTGGATATGCTGTAATATATGTTGAGATGGCGACAGATACCTCTAGGCACCTCTGATTCATATGGTAGATTGTGTTAGATATTGTGTCAAATATTTGTACAGTCTGGTTACGATGGGATTTGAGTTGTATTTAGCAGTATAGGGTAGAGTCCGTGTCATACTCTGTAACTCGAGCCTCCTCATAAATATCAGAGGGGGGCTACTGTTGTAACCATGACGACATAGCGACAGGCTCGCAGGGGGAAGGCGGCACGATGCCGGGATCCTAAAGCAGCCGGTGTTGCGGTTGGGGAGGAGCACCCGTTGTCATGCCCCGGGGATGTAGGCTTCGGCTGAACCTCGTTAACAAAGATCGTGTCTACGTTGTCGTCTGTGATCGTGCAAGTTCGTCTCGGTCGATCCAATCATCGTTCCGCTATGTGGGATTAGCAGGCGGCTCGTCGTTGTGGAGGGCTAATTTCTTACAATTGGTATCAGAGCCGAGGGTCGGAAAAACCTGGGAAAACATATCCGGGTCACATGGTGACGGGGGAACCCGTGAACATCTCCGGAGGGTCACACGGATGGTTGTGACTGGAGAGTTGGACTCAGGGCCTGGATAACGTCTTCGGGAGATCACACGGATGGTTATGATGGAAGAGTTGGGCCCAATGTGTGACGGGGGAGATTGTTGGGTTTAGTCCCACATCGGAAATTGATGGTGGGGGAGCGCAACATATAGGTGGGGACAGTCCTCACCCAACAGGCTAGTCTTTTGGGTTGAGTTAGGCCCAGGGCCTTGTTGTTGTGGGCTCCAGTGGACCTAAGGCCTGGTGAGGCGCCGGCTCGTGGGTATAGCGGGGCGGGTCGGAATCTGCTGCGCCACTCTAACAAGGACGTTCACGAGCTCCCCCATCACCATGTGACCCGGAGATGTTTTCCCAGGTTTTTCTGACCTTCGGCTCTGATACAACTTGTTAGAGTGGCGCAGCGGAATCCAACCCGGCCCGCTATACCCACGAGCCGGCGCCTCACCAGGCCTTAGGTCCACCGGAGCCCACAACAACAAGGCCCTAGGCCTAACTCAACCCAAAAGACTAGCCTGTTGGGTGAGGACTGCCCCCACCTATATGTTGCGCTCCCCCACCATCAATTTCCGATGTGGGACTAAACCCAACAATCTCCCCCGTCACACATTAGGCCCAACTCTTCCATCACAACCATCCTTGTGATTTTCGAAGACGTTATCCAGACCCTGAGTCCAACTCTGTAGTCACAACCATCCGTGTGACCCTCCAGAGACGTTCACGGGCTTCCCCGTCACCATGTGACCCGGAGATGTTTTCCCAGGTTTTTCCGACCTTCGACTCTGATACCAATTGTAAGAACTGGAAGGAAGTATAGATGGTGATGTCTGTACTTGCAACTGGAGTAATCTGGTTGGACATGGCTGCAGGAGACTACGGTGTAAGGCGCTTGGCGTAGTATGGCAGCAGTAATGGAAGGACAATGCTAAGGTGGCAATTCTGATATGTGGCTAGGTGGCGATTGTGATGTTCTCAATATGATGGATGCAGTCTCGTAAAACATGGTGTTAGATTCAGTTGCTATTTAGCTGGAGATGAATCTAATTTTGCTTGACAGAGATTGTCGTGATAGAAGAGAAGGGAGCACAATTGCAGGTGGAGTCATGGAGTCGGGAATTGCAGGGATAGCAGTGTTTCTTCGGGCAGCTCTTGACAGAGCAGCAAAGGTGACTCAAGTCTGGTGTACATGAAGGTTCGCACAAGACAGCTTCAAGATGGCGGAATATTTGCCAAGGTGAAGTTTGTTAGATATTGTGTCGAATATTTGTATAGTCCGGTATGATGGGATTTGAGTTGTATTAAGCAGTATAGGGTAAAGTCCGTGTCATACTCTGTAACCCGAGCCTCCTAATAAATATGAGAGGGGGGCTACTGTTGTAACCATGACGACATAGTGACAGGCTCGCAGGTGGAAGGCGGCATGATGCCGGGATCCTAAAGCGGCCGGTGTTGCGGTTGGGGAGGAGCGGCCGTAGTCATGCCCTAGGGATGTAGGCTTCAGCTGAACCTCATTAACAAATATCGTGTCTCCGTTGTCGTCTGTGATCGTGCAAGTTCGTCTCGGTCGATCCAATCGTCGTTCCGCTGCGTGGGATTAGCAGGCGGCTCGTCGTCGCGGAGGGCTAATTTCATACAGATTGGTACATCTAATGTATTTTTTATGATCTAAATACGGGACATACTTCTTTAATGAATGCACATGCTGTAATTTTATTCTCAGTAACTTTCATTGTCTCTTAATAACTTGTGTTTGATTGATTACTCGATAGGGCGCGTAACGTGCGCCGTCTGTTCTAGTCAACATTAATTTTTAGCCACCTTTGCTCCAGCGGTACTCCAAGGATTGCCTCCCTTGTCCTCGTGTTGCTACTTCCGGCACATAGGGACTCACAAACAACATTTTTACCTTTGGAGTCGAAGCAGGGCTGCTGTTATTGGGCGTTACATAGTTCCAACCCATACTTTTGAAGGAACCTAGCTGATCCTTTAATCAAGAGTTTCTCAGTTTCAAAAGTTTTTTATATAAGAAATGGTACATTTTTAACCATCCAACTGTTGCTTCCGTTTGAGTTTTGGCATCTAATTTTCAAAAATAAAAAATCTTCAACCACCCAACTCTCAAAACAATTCGTATTTAGCCACAAGACTTTTAATTGGTGGTTTCACTGAAGTGGACGACACATGCTAGTGGACCCACATGTGAGCACCCTCTTCTATCTCCTCTCCACTTGTTGACGTTTGGATCATCATTCCCTTCCTCCTCTTCTCTGCCCATCTGTCCGCTACCGGCTTGTGTTGTCGCCCATCCTTTCCTCTCGCCACCACCGACACTTCATCCCTGTACTCTTCGACAATCACCCGTGTCATCGAGGCTGAACACACCATGACCCATTCCAGCTTGCCCGTGCTGGGCCAAATCTGAGAAAGGCAGGCAAACAGAGCTTGCAACCAAAGCAAAGGAGGCGAAGCTCATTCGCCCTTGTTGTAGGATCGAGCACACAAACACGGCGAGGATGGGGCTGCACAGCGGTGGCGACATGACATGCCGACTGCCCCCCTCCCACCGAGGCTGCCGCTTCTGCCACCCCTATGGTAGGTAACCACCCTTGCCCGCAACATGCTGGGCATAGGCTCCACCCGCACGGGGCCACCATGGCTATCATACACTCGTAATGGGCTGTCGTCATGACACATGCATAAGTCCAGCACCATCCACCCTCACGCTTGGCTGTCGCTGCTGTCCACTATCGGCAGTCCTAATCCCCAAACCAATTATCAACTCATGCATCAAGAACTATGATATATATCAATGAAATGATCTAAGATATCATTTAGAGGGGGTGTGTGTCGGGGTTTGATACCGCCAGCAAGTAAATTTTGGTATGTTCGTGCGTCTGATCCGGATTGTTAGGCTTAGAGACACCGGGATTATATTGGTTCAGGCACCAAGGGGATGCCCTACGTCTAGTTCGAAAGGATGTTCTATATGCCCACGAGGGCTTGTAGTAGGGGGTACAAGCTTAGGTCGAGAGAGGGAGAGAGTCCCAAGTCTCTGGATGTGGCGGTGAGCTGTGAGTGCTCGAAGAGTGTTGTGGTGTGTTGTTTTTGCCTTGTTAGTCATGCTGGTTACGGTACCAGCCTCCTCTTTTATAGTTGAAGGAGGGCTGGTGTACAAGGGTTAAGATGGTAAAACAACATCCTGCTACAGTGCAGCATCAGTGCTGGAACAGTGCTGGAGCAGTGTCACGCCGTGGGCCTTCGTCTCCCGTTGGCGCCGTACGCTGTGCTAGCCGCGGTAGCCTCCGTAGGGCGGCGTAGCTTCGGCTCCCGTTCCAAGGTGGCTTCTCCCGACTCATGGCCACGCCAGTCCTGTTAGGTCGGGGCTTCTCGTGCAAGCCTCAACCCTCTCTCTGATGCTTGCTGGGTCGGGTCTCGTCGTTCGATGTCTTGCAAGCGAAGGATTCGCGTGTCCTTTGCCACTATTCATTATCCAGGTGATGGAACGCCGGGGTAGTCTGCTTCCCACGCCGGGGAAAATCTCATCATGCCCTGGTCGCCTGACAGGGTAGATCCGCCTGCCCTGCTGCTCCTGCACGTCCCGGGCAGCGCGGGGCTGCTTGCGCCATGTTGCAGCTCCCACCCGGGGCCCCCTGCCGGGGGATTGTAGCGGAAGGAACCTTAGGTCGTGCGAGGCAGAGCCGCCCGTCGAAGTAGCCGGGACTGCCACCTAAGTCGGAGGTGGCCCCGCAGATGGTGTTGGGCCGCTGTCCTTGAGAAAGGGGAGCTGGGCCTGGCTTGCTGGTTATCGATGTTGGGCCTTCACGGACGCATCCCATCGTTAGCCTTCATGATTTTGGGGATTTAGGGGCTAAGATAATTACCCCTAGTTTCTCCCCTCTTCACCAGCAGAAGCAAATCTCGTCCAGAATACTTCTTGCCAAGGTGGTGTCCTCCCGGTTTAACTCATACTGAAAGGAGGAAGCTTCAACGTCTGAGGCTGTGGGAGAAGAGAGAGAAGGAGCTGGAGAAGCAGAGGGACGAGATCTTCAACAGCTACAGACCCATGGTGCCGCAAGGGAAGGAGTGGAGAGCCAAGGCAACACCCCAGGCAGAGGCGGTCAAACCGCCAGAGGGGGCGGTTCAACCACCCGAGTTCTCCAGAGACGCCACCCGGTTTCGCTTCTTCAGTCCACATGGCTTGTGATGACAAGTTATCGTCGGTACCTGCTGCAGAAGACGACAAAGAACTTATGGATTACAATTCTTCTCCAGAGCGGATGAACTTTGATATTAATGTGGTTCACTTGTTTGTTGATGGTTCGGTGCCTACGGAAGAGGACTTTGCTCATCTTGACTTTGGGCCAAAGGATGCTATATTTTAGAAGCCCAAAGACGCTGATAATCATCTGAAGGCTTTGTACATGAATGGTCATATCAATGGGAAGCCTATCTCTCGGATGCTGGTGGATGGAGCGGAGTTGGAGGAGGCGAGCCGATAGGAGCTAAAGGCGTGATCTCCATGGAGCTCACTAAGACAAAATGTAACTTCAGTCTTATCCTTGGTCGTGATTGGATTCATGCAAATAAATGTGTTCCTTCTACCTTGCATCAAATTTTAATACAATGGATAGACGATGAGGTAGAAGTAGTGCATGGTGATAATTCTGCTTGTGTAGCTGTAGCTGATAATCATTCTATAGGTGCGCATGATGATGTAAAATGTCTATCTGGCTTAGATTTGTCTAATTATGAGTTTGTAAGCTATTCCAACGATGGCTTCATTCCTTCTGTCATAAAGCAGTTTGATAATCGGCTAAATCACTTCATATGACTCAATGAGTTCAACAAAAGAGTGGTTGCAGCATAGGATTGATCACTATCTGGCGCATAAGAACAGTACGTGTGAAACTATTGAGGACTTCGATGATTTTGGCAAGTTAGGACAAGGGTTTACGTCGGCTGATTCTCTTGAGGAGGTAGACATTGGTGATGGCATTGTACCTAGTCCGACATTTATAAACAAGAATCTTGATCCTGCTTTTAAGCTTGAATTAATAACGATATTAAAGGATATGTCGACTACTTTGCTTGGACTTATAATGAGATGCCTGGTTTAAGTCGTGATTTAGTAGAACATTGTTTACCTATTAAACCTGGTTTTAAGCCTTATAAACAGCCTCGTAGGAATTTTAATCCTTATATTTATGACCGAGTGAAAGAAGAATTCAATCGGTTGCTTGATGCTAAGTTTATTAGGCCTTGTCGATATGTTAATTGGATCTCTAATATTGTGCCTGTTGAGAAAAAAGGAACAAAGAAACTTCGTGTTTGCATTGACTTTAGAGATCTTAATAAAGCTACTCCTAAAGATGAATATCCTATGCCTATAGCCGACTTTCTTGTTAATGCTGCATCTGGACATAGAATTCTTAGCTTTCTTGATGGTAATGCTGGTTACAATCAAATCTTTATGGCCAAAGAGGATATCTCCAAAATGGCTTTCATATGTCCAGGATTTGTAAGTGTTGGGGAGTTCAGAAATCAGATGGAACCCCCGAACACAGGAGACGAGAGATTCAAGAACAAACACGCGAAGGAACTCGAGAACGCGGAGACAAGGAATCTCCAAAAGCTTGCATATGCCTCAAAAGTTGTGAACCCCTTTACACATGCCCTCGGACCCCCTTTTATAGGGAGACGAAGGGACTTTTACATTCCGAGATTGCCCTCGGATCTAAAGAATATTCCAAATGGGAACACGTACATAAATGTCTTTTACACCCCGTGATTTACGGAGCTAATTTCATAGATTTACAAGCTGGCCACTTGTTCACACCTCGAACCCGGGCTTTTGATGCCTCGTCTTTGACTTGGTTTGCCCATGGCTATCGACTCTCCATTCGCGAAGATTATCAGGTGCGCAGACTCCCGACTTGAATCCTCGAAGCCATCGCCGAAGTGGAGTTTCTCGAATCTGTGAAGACTTCCGAAGTTTCCATTGTCCTGAAACGACAAACAGACTTGCGAATTTGAACTCTTTCGGCGATTTCTTCGCCCGAGAGCAATAGGTTAGCGAATTTCCCAGAAATCATGAAAACGAACGCTTCGCTTGATTCTTTCCCGCACGTGTCTCCGAATTCGTAAAAGTCATGGGATCTCTGTAGTTTCGAGGGTGAAGGTTTTTACCCAATTCCCCAACACTAGCCCCTCGGGGAAGCGGGTTGACTCCGACGATCTGTTTCCACGAAAAACTTTAAGAATTTCGGTAAAAAACGTCACCCTCGGAACGTCAGAGTGTACACGCGTGCCCCTCTAGGCGGCGTAACGGTTATTTCGAGACATCTTCTCGAAACTACCCCCCGCTCCCCTATAAATAGAAACTCCGCGCGGTAACTTTGTTTCACCGCTTTTCCATCTTCTCTAAAATTTTCTTTCGTTCGTAATTCCAAACTTCCCGTCTCGAGATTCCCGAAGTTCCGTAGCTTCTTCGCTCTGCGAAGGTAATCTACTTATATTTCTTATATTCTTGAGCATCATCTATGTTTTCCTAGATTTTTCGCTACTTGCGAATTAATACGTTTTCGTTAACTCTTTCTTCTGGAAGGTGGCTCGTACGAAAAGTACTGCTAGGCCAATGACTTCGGAAGAATTAGCCGCAGCTGGCGTTTCTCCAACATCGGATAACATTCCCCCAGGCACAAGCAACCTGGCTGCCGAAGCTGTCCGGGAATCTGGTAGTCGCGAAGACGGGGAGGTCCGATCTGGACATGAGTCTGGCGATGGTGAAGACATTTCAAATGTCGATGTCAATCTGAGCGAACTCATTGCCTCGAAGTCTTCCTATCCCTCAGCTTTTGTTTTCGGCAAGTCCAAAGTTACAGTTCAACTTATTAAAGAATATGAAGAAGCTGGATTTTTCCCTTCTGGTGACGGCCGTCCTCCTTCTGATGAAGAGACCCCTGCTGCTGAGGCGGATGAGGTTGTTGTCTTTAGGGATTTCTTCGTTTGTGGTCTCAGATTCCCCTGCGATACTCAACTTCCTGCTATTCTCGAGAAATTTTCTGTGAAGATGCATCAATTGAAACCTAACTCTTTTCTGGAGCTCTCAAAGTTTTTCTGGATCATGAAGACTTTTAGATGCACTGCTGGTGCTGATATCTTCGCACGATTATTCGAGCTTGTAGTTGAGAAGGATGTCATCAAGCTTGATGACGGAAAGTTCTATGAAGCTCACTATGGGTGTTGCACCTTCAACACTCAGAGGAAAAATGTGCACCAGAATCTTACCCGCATTCAACTTGCCCCTTGTAGTAAGAGCAACTTGCCCGAAGACTGGCGCTCGTACTGGTTTTACGTGAAGGTTGATATGTCCAAGATCCCTGGCTACACTGGTCTGGCATATACTTTTTATTCACCCATGTCCCCAGTGACCACCATTAGCACTGCTACCTTCAACCGGAGAGTTAGCAGTTTCAAAAGTGGCAAAAACGGCTTCTATCTGGCCAGTACTATTCTTGGCGGTCGCGATTTTATTGAAGAATTTGTTGCCGCTCGCATCTGGCCTTTGTCACACGGCTTGAACCCTTCAGAGATAATTCATCTTGAAGTTAACTGAGCTTCTCAGAAGGTGCCATTTCCATGATTCAACTTGCGACTTGTAGATGGTCAGGGTCTTGATGACTTTATTCTCAAAGTTGAGGAGAAAGTTAACGATATGGTTGGTGAATTCACTCTCAATGAATACAAGGCCTTTAAACATATTGTGAAACACAAGAGAAGAGTGAACCGTGCTTTCTCTGAACTTGGTGTGAAAACTACTCTCCGACCTCGCCCGCCTAGTGTAGACAAGAAAGCTCCAACTCTTGCTGCAGCTGGTTCTTCGGCGGCTCCCCCTAAACTTCGAAGAAAAAGAGCTTCGTGAAAAGAGAAGGCTAAAGATGGTGCTGGTGATGCTTCCTCCCCTGCTGTCTGCCCGTCGAAGACTAAGTCCTTGGAATCTAGCAAGAGGAAAAGAAAAGCTTCCGAAAGTACTTCTGAAGCTGAGGTTCAAGCGGCTTCTAGCCTTGCAGAGTTGGGCAGGAAAAAGGCCAAGAAGGCTGTGAAGAAGATTTCTGCTGCTGTTGTTCAGCGCGTCCCCTCGGCCTTCTCTGACGAGGAGATGGAGGATGAGCCTCGCCGAACAGGTTTCTTTTCTTGCTTCTGCTGTGAATTGAGATTCAGGATTCATCGTGCTTATACTCCAAGTTCTGAGAACAAATTTGTTGATGTTGAAACTTTTTCAGACATTGTCCCTGAAACTCAGGCTGCTCTTGATAAACCTGCTGCCATTGCTTCCTCTAAGGCTGAAACCTCCAAAGCTCTCGCTGCTGATGATGAAGCATCCCCGAGATTTGCTGAAGACTTAGAGCATACAGTTAATCAGAACGGTGGTTCGGTTGCGGATCCTCCTTTGATTGGCACTCACGAAGATATCCCCGAAGAACAGGACCCTAATCCTGCAGTCGCCGCTTATAATGAAAGCTTCGGTACGTCTTTCAGGGGTGAATTATCAAGCGTTGGTGGTCAAGTGGTTGGTGCAGATGGCGGTAGTCATAGATTTTCTATGTTGTGGAGGTCCCCTAAATTTGTTAGTGAAACAGGGGGAGATGCTTTGAAGAAAATACTCCGTTTGACTGACAAAACAACTGTCGCTTCTGAAGGACAAACTTCTTCGTCTCTTCAGAAATCTTTGAGGATTTCTGATTCTGCTGTCCAAGGATCCACGAAGATGTTTGATTCGAAAGGTTTGTTTACTGTTTTTTCTTTTATTTTCTGTAACTCTATCTGCCTTCCCTACTGACCCTGTTTTTGCTTCTTTCTTCTTTGAAGCTTTCGAGGAAAATATGCGGAAACGTTCCACCTCGGACCTTTCTAAGTTCAATTCCGTCCTTAGCCTGAAGACAGCACTCGTCGGCAAGATCGTCTCAGAAAGGTTTAATGAAAATGAAGAACTTGTCGCTAAACTTAGCGATGAGTCTCAGAACCTAAAGCGCAACTTAGACAAGATTCAATCTTCAAATATGGAGCTGGAGAAGCAGATTGTAGAACTGAAAGAATCTTTGAAGAAGTCCGACGAAGAAAAGAGGCTTGTTGACATTGCTCTCCGTGACTTAAAGAAAGATCACGATAAACTTAGTAAGGCTCGTGAAGATGACCTCAAAATGATTCTAAATCTTCACCAGGATGCTGACAAGAGCACTAATACTATCAGCGAGCTTCGTGGCACTAATGCCGAACTTGTTTGAGTCGATAGTCATGACTTTTGGTTAGAAAAATGCTGGTGCTACTTATCAAAGGGCTATGAATTTGATTTTACATGACTTGCTTGGTATTATCGTAGAAGTCTATATCGATGACATTATTGTTAAATCGACTGGTTTAAATTCCCATTTAGCCAATTTGAGACTTGCATTTGAAAAAATGTGTCGGTATGGTTTAAAGATGCATCCACTTAAATGTGCCTTTGGAGTGTCGGCTGGCAAGTTTTTGGGTTTCATTGTGCCTGAGAAAGGTGTGGAGATTGATCCTAAAAAGATAGAGTCGATTAAAAAGGTTCAAGCTCCTGCTTGTAAAAAAGAGTTGCAAAGATTCTCGGGCAAGGTCAATTACTTGAGGCAATTCATTTGTAACTTGTCTGGGAAAGTTGATGCTTTTACTCCTTTACTTCAGTTGAGAAGTGGAGCTGAGTTCACTTGGGGGGAAAACAACAAGAGGCTTTTGATGAGATTAAGAACTACTTGACTTTAACGCCTGTTCTTCAAGCACCTAAGAGTGATGTTCCTTTTTGGCTTTATGTTGCGGCGGAGCAAAGTGTGATTGGGGTTGTTTTGACACAACAGACCGATGGCAAGGAGTATATTGTTGCTTGTGAAAGTAGAAGATTGTTGGACGCTGAAACAAGGTACACTTTTATTGAAAAGCTATGTTTATCTTTATATTATGCTTCTACCAAGTTGCGGCATTATTTATTATCTAGTACTTGCTATGTTGCATGTCAAACCGACATAATTAAATACATGTTGCAAAAACCTATTCTAACTGGTAGAGTCGGAAAATGGGCTTATACTCTTGTTGGATATGATTTGCATTGTGAACCAATAAAATCAATGAGAGGTCAAATTTTAGCTGACTTTATTGTTGAACATAGAATTGATAAGCAAATTGATTTAGATGTCGGTTATGTAACCTTTACCCCATGGAAATTGCATTTTGATGGATTGGCTTGTAGAAGTGGTTGTGGTGTTGGGATCATTATTATTTCACCTAATGGAGCTATTTTTGAAGCCCTTAGCCGGTTGGATCATAAATGTACTTATAATCAAATTGAGTATGAAGCTCTCTTGTTTGGTTTGCAAATTTTACATGACATGGGAGTAAAACATGTGGAAGCTTATGGTGATTCTTTGCTGGTGGTACAGCAAGTATCCAAGGTATGCCAATGTCTAAATGGTTCTTTAAATGCTTATCTTGATAAATGTTTAGACATCATATCTTGCATGGATAAATTTGTGATTTATCATGTACCACGAGAGGAGAATCCGAAGGATAATGCTCTGGCTTAGCAAGCATCTGGTTATAATGTTTAGAAAAGAAACTTTCAGGAATGAAAACTGATGTTTAGCGAAGCAGAGGGTTATGTCCTAGAGGAGCCGGTTCAACCGCTCTCTCCCGCCGGTCAGACCGGGTCACCCGATCAGACCACCCCCTCGGGTCGGTCAGACCGCCCCTCGGGGGGCAATCCCGCTTCGGCCACCGTTTCTTCTAAAACTATTGAGGATGAAGTGGATGATTGGAGAAAGCCTCTGATTGAATATTTGCAGGATCCTAAAGGTACAATTGATAGAAAAGTCCGACGATGGGCACTTCAGTTTGTTTTGGATGATGGTGAGTTATATCGTCGGACGGCAGATGATCTACTTCTAAAGTGTTTAGGTCCTGATCAAGCTAGATTGGCTATGGCAGAGGTTCGTGAAGGAGTTTGTGGTACTCATCAATCGGCTCCCAAGATGAAGTGGCTCCTTAGGAGGGCTTGCTTTTATTGGCCTACTATGATAGCCGATTGTTTTCGGTACTTGTTGATACTTGCTAGCATCACCACCAGGTTTATATCCCCGGCAACGGCGCCAAAAATGCTTGTTGGTATTTCTTAACCTCACCACTAGTGGCGTGTCTAGTGTGAGCGTGTAAGAAACACCCGGGTACACTGACGGGTGCGAACGAATCCGCAAGCGCACGGATACTCCGTTGTAGCACTTCTCCCAAGGAGTATTCCAAAGGGTATCGAATCCAAGGAACGATGTGCACTACCTTCTATCCTAGAAGAATGGTCCAAGGACACCAAACCCCTGCTATGGTAGGGAGATGATGAGGTGCTTCCTATGACTACTGATTCTAAAGGAGGAGTAGGCAATTATACTCGCTTCGGGCACCAGTTCCCTCCTGGATATAACAGGTCGGTTCTGGCCGAAAGCTCTACGCCGTATCCGAACGTGGGGGAGTACAAAGGGTCCAACGGCTGTCACTACCGCAGCCTACCCCTATCAATCCGTGGGATACAGGGCAAACGAAGCATAACCCGCAGTCTAGGCACCACACCTACACCACTGATCACTACTATAGCACGGTTACGTCTGCTAGCCTGTAACAACACTATAGCACTCCGTACAAGTACGAAGCGACGAACCCGCGAGCTACGAGCGGATCTCACTTATCACAGAATTGCATAGATGATAGGAAGAACGACTTCCCACAGATTAATGTACTCTGACAAGATCTAACGAGATGATTCACACAAACGGAATGCAGAATTATTCACCTAATCAACAGGATCAAAGGATCGTGTCATGAAGAACACGAGCCTCTAAATGATGAACATATGAAGAACTCAAGAACATAACACTCATGCATGAATATCACTTCAGTCTAAATGGAAAATACAGAAATACTCACTTTGCTCTAAATGAAGAACAAGTGGGGCTTCTCACCTACAACACCCTCTACATAGCACCTACTCACACCTACACATGGAGAGGAGGGACTCCTCTCCAAGAGAGAAAATGAGAGAGAGAGGAGGAATGGGATGTGTCTCTATTCTAGCCCCCTCCACCTCTATTTATAGTGCCATAGAAGTTCCTAGGCTGCCTTGGGACGCCACCAATGCACCAATGAGGTGGTGACACGTGGCACTGAGGAGTGGGTGCCAAGTTGGTGAATCTTCCATGAGAAGGAGCTGCAGGATTTCGAAGGGATATTCGGGACCACCTGGCACCGCCTTTGGTTTGTCACGACAAGCCGACACGTGGAAGGGCGGCGCGAGAGGCGTTAAGGTGGGTTAGCCGACCTGGGGGGTCAGCTGATCCCGGGTAGCCCCGATCATGCCGGTTTTCGTCTAGGTGACTGCCAAGTGGGTCCCAAGGTGGGTATGTGTTGACGGTTCAAAACCGTGCTCAAGTTCACCGCAAGCCTACGGGTGACTTGGTGCCTTTTTCACCAAGGACGGTCCTCCCTAGATTTGTCAATCCAAGGATCGGAAGCAAACCACTAAGGTTCTCTATCTAACCTACCAGTCTAACCCTATGTGAAGTGTTGATTGCATAAAGGTTAATCATACATGAAAGGATGTATGGATCACATCCACCTAGCCATAAAGGTAAGCAAACCAAAGGTAACCCTAGCCTATCGTCTTCTTGTTGCCGCTCCGGCCACGATGACAAACCAATCTAATCCTATACTATGATAAGGAGTACACTCGATATGGAGTAACCCGATATGGAGTGGTCTGATACACGTTCATTCGCCGCTTTCTCCTCCACCGTACTGTCACTACGCAAGGATAATCATCACCGAACGACAACCTCGGTCCGTGCACTACAACGATGTATCAGCAAGACAAGACTAATCACCATGATTCAATCTAATCCTACTAAAAGCATATGGTAGCTACACATATGAATAAGCACAACTCTTAGTAGATCAAAGTAAGGACAAGGATTGATTTATATCACCATCGAATGTTGAAGGTACAAACGACTTGACGAATTCAAGTCGCGGCTCCAGAACTCCACCATGGCTTCACCATGCAGGGCCAACCATGGCGGCTAGGACATGCTTCTCGGTCAATTGTTGACTTGCTCCCTTATGCATGTGGGCCCTTGACGTCGTCTTCTCCACGGTTTAGATAGAGCTCCTTGTCGCGCAAGCTTCAGCATCTTCTGTTCAGGTCCCTAGAGTTTTACGGCTTCATGCTTCGGTCCCTGGGCCATTTGGAGTCATGTTCATCATGTGTCTTGACTTGTGCCGGGCTTCATGATCTTCTCTTGAAGTGCTTGATGAACTTATCCCGAAAGTCTCCCTTTAAGCGCTAGTTTCCTACGTAAACAACAAACTCCAAAATCGACATGCAAGAGTGAACTTGATACCTCCGGGGGGTTAGTACCATTAGTTAGAATATCAAATACGTGCAAATGTTGACGGTAAACTCATAGCTAGGTGTACCAAAATCGACCGTCAACATACCCCCATGCTTAAACCTTGCTCGTCCTCGAGCAAGTCCAAGATCTTTGCTTAACTTGGAAATCAGCGTTGCCTTTCATTGTCTTCCCTGCACTTAGTTATACACAACAAGACATATTGCTCTCTCAAGTATTTAGCATTTAAGGTTCAAGTTTTGACCGGCTACTTCATTATGGAAGACAGACTATCATTAAAGAACATGCCACAATAAAACAAATATAGTGCTCTCGAACTTAAGCAAACTTTAAACTTTTACCTTGTTGCATCGTGAAGAGTTTTCAAAAAGTTGCACATCTAACATAAGTGAGGTTCTCTTGCAAAAGATCATGGAAACACTCATCTCGTCAAGTCACTCAAGCCTACACTAGATTATTCTCAACCTATTCTACTCATATAAGAAAGTGGAAAGCTTATGTGGAGCTTGGTAGGTAAAAACAATCCTAGCAAAATATTATACTTGAAATATTGTCAAACTAAGAGAGAGATCTATTGGAATTACCGAGACTAGTCAAAAAGGCCATGGAAAATAAATGTTGGAAAGGGAGAGAGATGGAACACATGCATTTAGAAAGGTGGACATGTGCAAGTGGCAAATGGGTGATCCCGAGACACGAATGAAGTTCTCGTTATCGGATTGCACATGGTTGGAAAAGATTGAGTATGGACTTGTCTTCAAAGCTCTCTAAGATTTAAATGAAGCTAAAAAGAACTTAGGAGCATTTTTATTTTTCTCTTTTTTTGTTTTTTTCTTTTCTTATTTTCTTTCTTCTTTTTTTTTCTTCATTCATTTTTTCTTCTTCTCTCTTTTTTTTATTCATCATTTTTTTATGCTCCTCTGAACTTTTAAGTAACATAGTACTTGCTATGGCAGTCCTCCGTGCTTAAATGATTGCTCGTCCTCGAGCATAGAAGTGAGGGGACCTATGGCTGCTAAAGAAGTACAAAATCCTTGTATTCCTAAATAAATCTTTTGAAATCTTCAAGGGCATCCTCCATGTCGAAACTCGCATGACCTTGGGTGCATTGATGAGTCCCTCCATATGTTATATGTCTTGAAATCTTGCCAGAAAATCTTCAGAAAATTCGTCGAAAGATCATCCATACTCAATTTGGGTTGTGGTCAAGGAGGTAATCACAAAAAGATGTTTTGGGTTTAGGGTGGATGCCCAGCGAAGTTTGTGAAATTTCCAGTGTAGAAACTCACAATGCATGAACAAGAATGGCTAGCATGAAAAAGATACACAAAGGAATGACCAGCTTCTTAGTCTCGTACCACAGAAATCAATCCTAATCCAACTCATCAAGATATAAGTTTGCAAACTAAAGGTTACATCATAAAAGAACTTGTATGTGTATAGGCTTTGGTAGGTAGAGCCTTGCAAGAGATTCACAAATGTAGATAGCATAATGATTTTAAATAAAACAAGAGCAAGGCATAGGTCATCGGTAAACTTAAATCAAAGAGCAACATAAAGTATGTGGGTCTTAAAAATTAGTCATTTAACCTCCACAAATGAAAGAGCCGATATTTAATCAATTTAAGTTCCTTTTAGTAGAGGGCGAAAAGTCATGTCATATAAAACATCATGCAAGTAAAACAAGGTGGCAACTTTCATCACTTTTCCATAAGCAAGACATACAAATGATATCATCGTGGTAAGCTCAAAAGAGATGGTGATTCATTTATTGAAAAATAAAACTAACAAACCTAGGTTGTCCTCCTAGTAGCGATGTTATTGATCGAGAGATAGATACAAAGGTTGTCTATGGTTGAAAGCATATATGTGCAAGCATTTAAAAGGAGATGAACAAAGATAAAGTTAAGGGCAAGTTACCATCCTTTTCGATGCTCGGAGTGAAGTGCATAGTGGCCTTCCCCATGCTTAAGCATTGTGCTTAGCATGGAAAAAGAATGACGAGCATCTTGTGGTGAAGGTGATCCATGAACTCCATGTGGCCGTTTTCCCTTTCGTCCTTCAAATCCTCCTCCATGCTTAGCATGTTGCTAAGTGTGGAAGAACTTAAATCACTTGTAATTCCCTATTGCCATGTGTTTGAAAATCATCTTCACTCTTCTTTGCCTTGGTTGCTCAGTTGACATTCAACTGCTTCTTATTATCATCGAGCCATGGTTCCAATCCTTCATCATATCATCATCACCGACTTCCATCCCGTCCTTGTCGTTGCCTCATCTTCCACAGATTTTCTTTTACTTCCTGAATATAACATGTACTGAAACACCCCTCCAAGTTAAAGTTCATGAAATTATCTTTCCGACGAGCCATCATTTGCATGAAACGGGTTCCGAAGAAGAGAGTTGTGCCTATTTTACTCCGGCGATGCAATCTGTCCAAAGTGATTTCAGACGCGCAGCGCTCAATGTTTCTTCTATATCTCCTTGTACGGGTCTTCAAAATTGATGATTCTTGATGCGTTGGAAAGAAGGTTTGAAGGAGCTTTTGAATATTTAATTTTCTTCCATTGTACATCTCTGAACACGTGCTCAAATCTTGATGAAAACAGCGACTTCCTTCTCAAGCCTTGTAGATGACTAACTATCTTGATTGCAATTGGTCAAGAACTCATGGGAACACTTCGTCATGCCTGCAAAACAAATCAAATGCACATTCTACCCCCGAGGTGATGGTCGGGAGTAGAAATAATTGCCAACAAACCAAATACATCCCAAAGATCTTAACTTGTGGCATAGCTTACCTAGTAAAAAGAAAAAGAAGAACCTAATGGGTGTACGTGTGTGTAGGTGAAAAAATGCAAATGAAAGGAAGGGATATAAACAATGACAATGTTTGCACCAAGTTCTAAACACCATGTTTACAACTAGATTGCTTTATTTCTATATAACCATAAAGAGTTAACCAAGGTCAAAACACCATGTTGATTCCAAGGTTAATAATCCTTCATGTCGCAAGAAAGTTAAAGCGCATTGCAAAGCTTATAAACCAACCTATGCAACGTGAAAGCAAGGTTAATAAAACTGAATGATGGTGGTCTCCAATCATGTCTAAACACCATGTTTACACAAGATTGCAAAAGAAAATGCCTCATGCACGAAGCACCATTATAGAAATAAAGCATTCATCAAAAAGTTTCGCAAAGAAACCAAGCTAACCTATGAATGATAGAACAAAGGGGTTGATGTAAAATGCAAATGCAAAGGAGTTAGTAAAAAAAGGGTCAGCAATGTTTGAAAAAGGCTTTCGATGTCGTTCCTCAATAATGACAAGCAAGTCACTTTATGAGAGGCGGAGTCTTGGCAAAAAATTTTTTATCAAAAGACCTTAAACATGCTAACAAGGTTTTAAGGTAAGGCTTGTGG
The DNA here is from genome assembly GCA_036936925.1 of Cenchrus fungigraminus. Taxonomy (NCBI): domain Eukaryota; kingdom Viridiplantae; phylum Streptophyta; class Magnoliopsida; order Poales; family Poaceae; genus Cenchrus; species Cenchrus fungigraminus. The sequence continues at coordinate 19,310,397 of CM072776.1, read as the reverse complement.
GTATCCTATATTTTTGGCTTAAGACAAGAATTTTGAAAAGATAAGTCGGGTGAAGAAATTCTATCTAAGGTTGTTTTGAAAAAGAAGAAAAGAAATCAAGGGTTAGATTTTCGAATGAAAAACAAACCTATGGTTTTAGGATTACTAAAGGTATGAGAGGTTTTCCCTAAGGGTTTAGGATGAGGCTAGTCAAAATTTTAATTAGAAAAGGGATAGAGATAGACTTGGTCGGATTGACATAAGTCGATTCCTCCCTTTGTTGGCTTGGGTGCTAGGTGTGGTTTGATAGGAAGGTTTAGGCAAAGATGAGATTTTTTTTTTCACAAAAAGGGTTTTAAATATCGTATGCATCATGCAACAAAATGCAAGGGTGGAGAACAATGTGGAATGAAGTGCAATATGATATGAATGAACAAAATGATATGACATGATATGGTGGTGATCTAAACCAAAAGCAAAGTTAGCCTAAGTTAACTAGCCACAAGTTTATAATCAAAAGGGATCATGCTTCATATTTCTCTCTAGAAAGACACAAATAAAAAGACTCTAAACACTAAAAAGCACACAAAAAAGTGGTCTACAAGTTTTCCAAAATCAAGTAGCATAGTGCTCACTCAATATCTATTAAAGCATACAACATGTGGTTGTGACATTTATTAGAGCATTGGTACGATGTTACTTGAAGTTTTCAAATAAAGAACACAATGTAGACTTGTCATAGTTTATATAGATATATAAAAAGATCGGGTTGCCTCCCGCAAAGCACTTCATTTAAAGTCTTAAAGCTCGACTTTCTCATGTACCTTTTCATCGTCGTGAAGCCATGGTTCTTTGTGCGAGAATCCAAAGTAGCCATGCAGCTTGATGTTGACTTATGAAATCGGTCGTGGTTCGCTTCCAACATCATCATGTGTTGAGTGGTGCCTCTTGTGTCTTAATTTATCCATGTTCCGGAGGGTTTGTTTTAGTCCTTAGCTTCTGAATTTCATCATGTACGTGTTGTGGAACCGTTTCCCCATCTTCTCTTTATTGACACCATGTCCATCTCCTCTATCTTGTTGTCATCGCCTTGTTGCTGCCTCTTCTTCGTGGATTTACCCCTGCATCCAGAACAGAACATATACCAAAATATAGTTCTATTGAAAAATTTATAAAATTACCTTTCCAACGGGTACTCATTCATCTTAATCGGAGTCCGAATGAGGGAGCTATGGCTGTTTCACTTCAGCTCTGCTTCCTGTCCAGAATTTCAGCACGTGCAACCTTCGGTGATTTGGCCATATCCGCTTGTAGAAACCTCCGATTGCCTTGCCGCTTGATTCGTTGGAACGTAGACTTCATGGGGCTTCTGAAAATTCAAATATATCCAATTGTTTTGTGCTGAGGCTCATGCAAACATCTTGATGACATCGTTATCCTTTCGTCCATCGATCAAGAGATGTATGTGTGGTCTTTATCTTGAAGTCTTTTAGGGCACCATGTCACGCATCCCTTGGCTTCAAAAATCATTACCATCGCTGCATGAGCATGATGGTAATGGAATCCTTCTCCATCGTGCTTGACATGGTCGGTTCCGAAACCTATGGCTTGAACAAACAATCCTCCAAAAGACATTAGTCTAAAAACTTAATCGACACATAGGCATACCTTGTTCATCTTTGTTTGCTTTGGGTGGGGTCTCAATAGCGGATGTTGGGCCACTAACCAAGGTTAGCACCTACCACTAAAGAACAATTCTTTGTGTAGCCATCAACTTGGTTGAGCGAGGTTGCACTTGTCGAAGTCCGAATGTTGAAAACTTCTCGATCGCTTTGTGTCTAGGGTTTTACCTGCATTCAAGGACACAAACAAGAAACACAGGGTATATGCAATAATAAAATTAGGGTTAGTTAAAAAGAAAGATAGATCGCCCTAGGGTTCGAGTTGCGATCCCCGGCAACAGCGCCAGAAAAAGGGGCTTGTTGACGGTTCAAAACCGTGCTCAAGTTCACCGCAAGCCTACGGGTGACTTGGTGCCTTTTTCACCAAGGAGGGTCCTCCCTAGATTTGTCAATCCAAGGATCGGAAGAAAACCACTAAGGTTCTCTATCTAACCTACCGGTCTAACCCTATGTGAAGTGTTGATTGCATAAAGGTTAATCATACATGAAAGGATGTATGGATCACATCCACCTAGCCATAAAGGTAAGCAAACCAAAGGTAACCCTAGCCTATCGTCTTCTTGTTGCCGCTCCGGCCACGATGACAAACCAATCTAATCCTATACTATGATAAGGAGTACACTCGATATGGAGTAACCCGATATGGAGTGGTCCGATACACGTTCATTCGCCGCTTTCTCCTCCACCGTACTGTCACTACGCAAGGATAATCATCACCGAACGACAACCTCGGTCTGTGCACTACAATGATGTATCCGCAAGACAACACTAATCACCATGATTCGATCTCATTCTACTAAAAGCATATGGTTGCTACACATATGAATAAGCACAACTCGTAGTAGATCAAAGTAAGGACAAGGATTGATTTATATCAGCATCGAATGTTGAAGGTACAAACGACTTGACGAATTCAAGTCGCGGCTCTGGAACTGCACCATGGCTTCACCACGCAGGGCCAACCATGGCGGCTAGGGCACGGCCTAGGCCATCTCCTAGGCAACTCGAGGACTTGCGGCGGCTGTCGGCTTCCTCCCAGTGCTTCTCCTTCGTGTCGGCGGCTCTCTGATGAATGGATGGATGTGGCGGCCGTCGGAGGCAGAGGCAATATACAGAGGAGCACCTAGGTCAAACGGGGGCGCGAACCGGGCCCAGAACAAGCCAGGCCGGCCGACCTGGGCTGACTAGCCCAGGCCTGTTTCGGCTCGGTTCAGCCCCGTTTCGCTCCCCAACGCTTCTCGGTCAATTGTTGACTTGCTCCCTTCTGCATGTGGGCCCTTGACGTCATCTTCTCCACGGCTTAGATAGAGCTCCTTGTCGCGCAAGCTTCAGCATCTTCTGTTCAAGTCCCAGGAGTTTTACGGCTTCATGCTTCGGTCCCTGGGCCATTTGGAGTCATGTTCATGATGTTTCTTGACTTGTGCCGGGCTTTATGATCTTCTCTTGAAGTGATTGATGAACTTATCCCGAAAGTCTCCTCTTTAACATTAGTTTCCTACGTAAACAACAAACTCCAAAATCGACATGCAAGAGTGAACTTGATACCTCCGGGGGGTTAGTACCATTAGTTAGAATATCAAATATGTGCAAATGTTGATGGTAAACTCATAGCTAGGTGTACCAAAATTGACCGTCAACATAGATGTTGACGGTGAATTTCCGTCAACCTAGCCATGAGTTTACCTTCGATGTTGGCATGAATTTTATATCTTATCCATTGGTACTAACCCCCTTAGTATAACAAGTTCGTTCGTGCATGTCGGTTTTGGAGTTTGGTGTTCATGCAGGAATTTAGCATTGAAAGCAAGACTTCCGGGTAAAGTTCATCAAGCACGCCGTGACAAGACCTTGAAGCCCGGTACAAGTCAAGCAATGAAGTGAACATGACTCCAAGAAGCCCAAGGACCAACCCGTGAAGACGGAAAGCTCCGAGGACCTGAACAGAAAATGCTGAATCTTGCGGGACAAGGAGCTTCAACTAAACCGCGGAGAAACTGACGTCAAGGGCCCACATGCAGAAGGGAGAATACTCTAGAAGACTCGGGAAGCATCACCAGCAAAGGAGGCTGCGAGATGGGCCGAAATGGGCCCAGGCCGGCCGGCCCAGCCCATTTCGGGCCCCATTCGTGCCCCCCTTTGACCTAGCTGCCTCTCGAACTATTTATAGCCCCCTGGCCAAGAGCCACGCATCAACTCATTCATCATTCGTCGCCGAGGAGCAGAGAAGAGAGGGACACCATTCCGGAGAGGAGAGGGTCGAGCTAGTTGTCTAGGGTTTCCCTAGCCGACGTGGGAACCTTGCAAGGAAGACCACGTCGGAGTTCCAGGAGCTAGAAGCAAGATCAAGGTAGGATCCCGGTGGTGATCTTGTTCATGTATCATGTACTATGTTGAATTATCAAGTTGCAATCCGATTTCTAGCGATCGAGTGTTTCTTCTACGACTTTGATTTCAATTGGCTTTTCTTACTTTAAGATCTATTCTCGAGATAGATCATAGAGGGTGTTCTTGTAGCCGTGGTGGCTAGAGGTGCATGCCTGACCTTCCAAGAGATTTCAACTTGTCCATTGGACTCGCCCTGGGCTAACCTGCACGAATAGGAGTGCGTTGTGATAGAACGGTGGCTCCAAAAGGTGGGCATCTTCGGAGTTGGATGGGAAACCGTGATTTAAAGATGCTTTTCATGAGATTCAACTTGGCTATTTCATCTTTGCTTGGAACTTCAACAAAAGCTTGATCCAATCTCTCTAGATTGGTTTTACCTACCCCTCTCTATCTCTTGCTACCTCCGGCTTTCATAGATTAGATTCGTTTTTATGATGTTCTTTAGATTAGATGCATAAGATTCCCCTTTGAAAGATCTCAGTCTTCTCGGCTTTAATAGATAGGTTCTTGCATCACACATTTGTTCCACGGATTCGATACCTTGGGTTCACACTTGAGGGAAGAAGGGTCCCTTGGCTACGACGGAGGACTTGTCCGCTTGCAAGTCCAAACGAAATTGGATTCACATATACACCGTCAACAAGCCCCCTTTTTCTGGCTAGGAGCTTTGTCCTTGACACCTTTTTCGGTTTTCTGATGAATGTATGTGGAACCCTTAATCACACTAGCAAAGGAGTAGTTGTGAACATGTGGGTGGAGGAATCTCGTGGATCACGCGGACATAAGGCAAGAAGGGAGCAAGAAGTATCTCGGAGAAAGATCAAAGCAAATGGAGTAGGAGGGCCCCTAGGCCGATCAGCCTAGGCCGGCCGGCCTAGCCTCCACTTATGGCCCCCGGTGCTCCCCTTCGCCTGGTAAGTAATTTATGCATTTGTTAATTTGTGTTCTTGAGTTCATAGCCCATAAAGTTTCAGAAACAACTTAGAAAATTTTGAGTTCCATGGTGTTGTAGGAATCTTGTCTTGTAATCGTCGAATCTTTTGTTTCATTCATGTTGATAATGCTTTGATGCCTAAGGTTAGCCACCATGCTTTTCTGGAGTATAGGTCTCACTACTCCCGTAGATCCCATCAACATATCATTGGTAGGTTTAGCTAAAGTAGCCTCACATTCACACCTTAATAAATTGGTTTAGCTTCACCATGATAGGTGGTTACATGATCAAATATCCATAAACCCTATGGGCTATTATCCATCCAAACTTGTGCACCTCACTCACCACCCTCCAACAATAATAATAAAGAAAATTAACCATAATTTCCATCACTCCATATACTTCTCTTGTGTGTTTTTCCCACCGGCAAGAAACCCCCGGTGCACTCGTTGTGAGTTAGTGCAACAACAATGTGGAAGACAGCTACCAATATCTTCCCCAAGAAGACACGATCATCGAAGGCACCATCCTCGAGCTCTTCGAGGAGGCACTCAGTCTCGGAGTCTCCCCGAAGCATGGAGGAAGATGTGGCACCACCGAGGAGCGACACGCTGCCCCTCGGTGGCATGAGGAGTACATGAAGGAGCCACTCGTTCCACCACGACGCTCAACTCGTTCATCCTCTCCACCACCATACACTCCGAGGCGTCCCTATGGATTCATCATAAAGGCGGAGGAGGAGGAGGAGGAGGATAGGCTTGTTTGTCTTGAAGAGGCTCGAGCCAAATGTTGATTTCGATGACGCCCTCCAAGTGTTGGATTCTACTCGGATATCAAATCTTGAGCAACCTTGGATGGGTGTGATTCTTTATGGGGTTGGTGTGAATACTCACAAGGAGCTTGATTTGGAAGTTCTTATGACATTAGCACCGGCCATTAATGAAGGAGTGTCGTGCCTCTCATTCCGCCTTGAAGATGAAGAGCAACTAGTTCCTTATGGATATATTGGAGAACTACTCAGTTACAAGAAGGAAGCCCCGGAGCAAGTTGAAGTCTAAGAAAATATGTTAGAAGGATTTTGGGGAATGATCTCGGGTGAAGATTACAAGGAACCCAAAATTTCTCCTTGTCGGGATTTCTTTGGGATCGAGTACATGAAGCAAGGAAAGTGGAGATGAGAGGAGAAGGTATAAGTTGACGAAGGTTAATATTCCTCTTCCCAACGAGAGGCTGAGATCATTTGAAGACAAAATTGGTTAGAGGAAGGATTTCTTGTGCCGGCAAAAAAAGATTAAAAAGGAAGTTGTGAAAGAGGGATCATCCTCCGTAGCCCAAGACGAAGGAGGGGCTGCACATGAAGCTAATAAACAACCATGGAAGGATTCCAATACCACCACCATATGAAGGAAGTATGTCAAATGCAAGCATGGGGGAGTGGGGCAGCCATGCCACCACATCCTCCACCATATATGTTCCTCACGAAGTTTTCATGGCACTCCATCCAACAAATGCAAGAAGAAGGAACCGCAAACATTGCCTATCAAATTGGTCACCTTCACCATTGGAGCAATTTAGAGGAGGACCGGCGCAATCATAATACAAGCAAGGATACAATGCGCCGGACCATCAATATCAACCACCGGAAAATAAAGGAAGAAGGAGGAAGAAAAGAAAATAATAATGCTTTCAAATTCGGTTTGATTTTCTCCTTTTCCTTTTCTTTATTTTCAGCTTTTGTGCAAGTTTATATACATGTAGCATTTTCTGTTTTTATTTATTTTCAGCATGTGTGATAATAGTAGAGTTAGTTTAAGATCACCATGAATAAAGTTTCCCACCTTGATCAACCTTTGGTAAAAATATTAAGTTGATGCCATGTTAATATATGATGAAAAGTTGCCACTTTGCTCAACTTTTGTACTTGTTTTATGCATGATTAAGCTAATGCTCTCTTTAATATGAATCTGAAATTAATTAAATGCTAGCTTAATCTTTTGTGAATGTTATGATAAAAATAAGACCCATAGTGTTATTTTCATGCTCTCAATTTTGGATGAGTTAAAGATGATTTGTTCTTAAAAATATATATGCTAACCTTGTCATTAATGCTACTTGCATTTTGCTCTACCTATCCAAAGCCATATATATATATATATTGCATAAACCTTAGTATACAAGAATTATTTTTGGGTGAGTTATTTCAGGCCTTGATTTCTCTGGCCCGAGACTAAGAAGCTGGTCATTCCGTTTTTGCGTATCTATCTTATTGCTAGCCTTTCTATCCGTGTATTGTGTATCCCCACATCGGAGATTTCACAAACCTCGCTGGATATCCACCCTTAAAACCAAAAATATCATCTTTTGTGTTTACCTCCTTGACCACAACCTATCATATGAGTATGGATCGTCAATTCAAGGAAGATCGCAAGATGGTGCCAAGATTGAAGATTTCAAGTATCTCTCCAAAGGAAATATATTTCTAGTACCTACCTTATCTCGATCACCTCTTTGCCCGAGGACGAGCAAACGTCTAAGCATGGGGGAGGAGGTAGGTACAATGCAATGTAGAGTTTATGGGGAGCAAATAAAAAAATGATGAAAGAAGGAAAAAATGAAATGAGTATAAAGAAAAAAAAGAAAAAGAAAAATATGTATGAGAAAAGAAAAAAATATGAGTTTATAAAAATAAAATAAAGTGAACTCCCTGGTTCTCTAAAGTGCATTAGGAATCTCAAAAGTTTCAAGATTTAAGATCCAAACTCATCTTTCCAACCATGTGCAATCCGATAACGAGGACTTCCTTTGTGCCTCGGGATCACTCTTTGCCATTTGCACATGTCCACCTATCTCAAAGTGTGTGTATTTTTCTCTCCCCCTCCTTGATATAACATTATTTTCCAATGACCTTTTTGACGAGTCTCGGTAAGACCATGAGAAGCTTGTCTTGTTTTGACAACATCTCATTTATAATATCTTGGTAGGACTAAACTTTCCCAAAAAGCTCCACATAAAGCCTTCCACTATATATTGAGAGGGGAAAGGAGTAGAATGAATAGGTTTTGAGAGACAAGATGAGATGAGAGTATATGAGCAAGATGAAAGAAAGTTTATTTTTGAACTTGGTTTAGCTCTTTTTCTTCATCTCGCTCTTAATTTCAAAATTTCTAATATTCATTAGAAATTTGGGAGCATGAGGTAATTACTTGTGGGAAGTGCTTAAATTAATATCTACCCTCCATAAGGATGAAGGCTAGTACATTATGGAACTTTAATGATTAAATCCTTGAGAGCATTATGTTTTCTCGTGTATGATCAAGTGCAGGGTATAAGCAATGAAAGGCAACACTGATATTCATTAAAGGCTTACTCGAGGACGAGCAAGGTTTAAGGATGGAGGAGATGTTGACGGTGAATTTCCGTCAACCTAGCCGTGAGTTTACCTTTAATGTTGGCATTGATTTATTATTCTAACCACTGGAACTAACCCCCCGTATATAACAAGTTCACTCTTGCATGTCGATTTTGGAGTTTATTGTTTACGCAGGAAATCTACGCTAAAGAGGAGACTTTCGGGATAAGTTCATCAAGCAGAAAGAAGATCATGAAGCCCAACAAGAGTCAAGACACGGGATGAACATGACTCCAAATGACCCGAGGACCGAAGCATCAAAGTGCAAATCTTCAGGGACTCAACCAGAAAATAGCGAAGCTTGGATGGCAAGCATTCAAGCCTTAACCGCGAAGGAAACTACGTCAAAGGCCCACATGCAAGTGCACACAAATGGGGAATCGCGCGAGAAGCAACCGGGAGGAAGCCGGGGCCGAACCGGGCCAAAAAGGCCCTGGGCCGACCGGCCTGGCCCGTTTTCGGCCCGATTCGGCGCCCCCTTTGACCTAGCCGCCCTTCGGACTATTTATAGTCCCCCTGCCAAGAGCCACGCATCAATTCATTCGTCATCCACCACCGAGGAGCAGAGAAGAGAAGGACACCATTCCGGAGAGGAGAGGGTCGAGATGGTTTACTAGGGTTCCCCTAGCCGGCGTGGGAACCTTGCATGGAAGACCACATCAGAGTTCCAGGAGCTAGGATCAAGATCAAGGTAGGATCCCGGTGGTGATCTTGTCCATGTATTACTTCTATGTTGAATTAGTAGATTGAATCCGATTCTTAGCATCAAGTGCTTTCGTTGTGATTTTGTCTTCGTTTGGGTGTTTTCCTCCCCGATCTATCCCGCGGGTAGATTGCATAGGATGTTCTTGTAGCCATGGTGGCTAGAGGTGCATACCCGATCTACCAAACATTTTCATCTTGTTCTTCTTGAACCCGCCGAGTAGTACCAACCCGTAAGATTATCCCCCATAGTGACAGTACGGTAAAGGAGAAAACGGGAGTCCTCGGAGTCGGAACGGGAGCCATGCTTTCAATGAGATTCGTTTTGCTACATTCTTCTTTGCTTTGGAACTTCAACAAAAGACCCGATCCAATCTCTAGATTGGTTCTCCCCTCTCTTTCTCTTGCTACCTCCGGTGTGCGGTAGACTAGATGAGTTTTGATGATGATCTAGTAGATTAGATGCAAAAACAACCTCTTGAGATCAAAGCTTTTCCGCTTATTAGATTGGATCTTGCGTTACACATTGTTCCACGGATTCAATACCTTGGGTTCACACTTAAGGGAAGAAGGGTACCTTGGCTACGACGGTGGACTTGTACACTTGCGAGTCCAAACGAATTTTGATACAACTATTAACCGTCAACAAGCCCCTTTTTCTTATGTTGACGGTCGATTTTGGTACACCTAGCTATGAGTTTACCGTCAACATTTGCACGTATTTGATATTCTAACTAATGGTACTAACCCCCCGGAGGTATCAAGTTCACTCTTGCATGTCGATTTTGGAGTTTATTATTTACGTAGGAAACTAGTGCTTAAAGGGAGACTTTCGGAATAAGTTCATCAAGCACTTCAAGAGAAGATCATGAAGCCCGGCACAAGTCAAGACACATGATGAACATGACTCCAAATGGCCCAGGGACCGAAGCATGAAGTCGTAAAACTCCAGGGACCTGAACAGAAGATGCTGAAGCTTGCACGACAAGGAGATCTATCTAAACCGTGGAGAAGACGACGTCAAGGGCCCACATGCAGAAGGGAGCAAGTCAACAATTGACCGAAAAGCATCAGGGAGCGAAACGGGGGCCGAACCGGGCCTGGGCCGGTCGGCCCAGGCCGGCCAGCCTAGCCTGTTCCGGGCCCGGTTCGTGACCCCCTTTTACCTAGGTGCTTTTCTATATATTGCCTCTCCCTCCGCCGGCCGCCACATCCATCCATTCATCAGAGAGCCGCCGACACGAAGGAGAAGCACCAGAAGGAAGCCGACGGCCGCCACAAGTCGTCGAGTTGCTTAGGAGATGGCTTAAGCCATGCCCTAGCCGCCATGGTTGGCCCTGCGTGGTGAAGCCATGGTGGAGTTCCGGGGCCATGCCTTGGATGCATCAAGGCATTTGTACTTTCGACATTCGATGGTGATATAAATCAATCCTTGTCCTTACTTTGATCTACTACGAGTTGTGCTTATTCATATGTGTAGCTACCATATGCTTTTAGTAGGATTAGATCGAATCATGGTGATTAGTCTTGTCTTGCGGATACATCGTTGTAGTGCACGGCCCGAGGTTGTCGTTCAGTGATGATTATCCTTGCGTAGTGACAGTACGGTGGAGGAGAAAGCGGTGAATGAACGTGTATCGGACCACTCCATATCGGGTTACTCCATATCGAGTGTGCTCCTTATCATAGTATAGGTTTAGATTGGTTTGTCACCTTGGCCAGAACGGCAACAAGAAGACGATAGGCTAGGGTTACCCTTTGGTGTTTACTTTTATGGCTAGGTGGATGAGATCCATACATCCCTTCGTGTTTGTATGTTACCTTTATGCAATCAATGCATCATGATAGTTAGATCATTAGATTAGATGGATAGCCTTAGGAGTTTGCTTCCGATCCTTGGATTGACAAATCTAGGGGAGGACCCTCCTTGGTGAAAAAGGCACCAAGTCACCCGTAGGCTTGCGGTGAACTTGAGCACGGTTTTGAACCGTCAACAAGCCCCTTTTTCTGGCGCCGTTGGACAAAGCTAAAGGCGGAACTTGCCCGATGAAACTGAATGAGGACGGTTTTGCATGATGGTGGAACTTTGTATCGTCCACGGCAACGGCGCCAGAAAAAGGGGCTTGTTGACGGTGTAAAACCGTGTTGAAGTTCACCGCAAGCATATGGGTGACTTGGTGCCTTTTTCACCAAGGAGGGTCCTCCCTAGATTTGTCAATCCAAGGATCGGAAGCAAACTCCTAAGGCTATCCATCTAATCTAATGATGTAACCTATCATGAAGCGTTGATCGCATAAAGATAGCATACAAACACGAAGGGATGTATGGATCTCATCCACCTAGCCATAAAGGTAAACACCAAAGGGTAACCCTAGCCTATCGTCTTCTTGTTGCCGTTCCGGCCAAGGTGACAAACCAATCTAAACCTATACTATGATAAGGAGTACACTCAATATGGTGTAACCCGATATGGAGTGGTCCGATACACGTTCATTCGCCGCTTTCTCCTCCACCGTACTGTCACTACGCAAGGATATTCATCCCCGAACGACAACCTCGGTCCGTGCACTACAACGATGTATCCACAAGAGATAGACTAACCACCATAATTAGACCTATTCCTACTAAAATCATATGCTAGCTACACATATGGATAAAACACTTATCGATGTAGATCAAAATAGGACAAGATATGATTACATCACCATCGAATGTTGAAGGTACAAACGACTTGACGAATTCAAGTCGTGGCTCTGGAACTCCACCATGGCTTCACCATGCAGGGCCAACCATGGCGGCTAGGGCATGGCCTAGGCCATCTCCTAGGCAACTCGAGGACTTGCGGCGGCCATCGGCTTCCTCCCGGTGCTTCTCCTTCGTGTTGGCGGCTCTTTGATGAATGGATGGATGGATAACCATCTTGGGGCGCCTAGGGAGTTGTATTTATACCCTAGGGGTGCCTTGGGGCGTGCTCGACCTTGCCTTGCACGAGATCCTACTTGGGAGAGAAGCAAACTTGGTTTCCATAAAATCAGCCTCGTCCAGATTTTCCAGATTCGCAGCCCTTCCTTTCCGGCACCATATCTCCCACGTCCGGACTCTAAATAATGCAAATTCGGTGTCCAGGTTGTGTGCCACGAAATTATCTTCAACTTTGGTATTAATTACTTTCTTTGGAAACGAAGATAAGATCCCTAAAACAGCCTCGGAAGATAATCTGTCTGATTTCGGACTAGTCTGCGCAGCTGACATTTCGGGGGCCATATCTCCTAGCTCCTTGACTCGAATTGGGCCTTCCATATGTCCAAATCGAAGCTATCGTCGAGACCCACATCTTTGGAATTCAAACTTTTGCCATTAAAGGCCGTTTAAGTCTCCGAATCTGCACCGAAAGATCATGCTGTTCTGGGCTGCGAGAATATCTCTCGGGCTGAGTTGATCTTGTTGGTAAACCTCCAAGTTCCCGGAGTTTTACGTGTTGATGCTTCGGTCCTTGGATCATTTGGAGTCATGTTCACTTCATGTCTTGACTTGTGACGGGTTTCGTGATCTTCTCATAAAGTGCTTGATGAACTTTACCCGAAAGTACTCCTTTAAGCGCTTAAATTATGCGTAAACAATATACTCCAAACACCACATGCGAGTGCGAACTTGTCATATCAAGGGGGTTAGTACCATTAGTTAGGATGTCAAATACGTGCAAATGTTGACGGTAAACTCATAGCTAGGTGTACCAAAATCGACCGTCAACATAGTTGACGGTTCAAAACCGTGCTCAAGTTCACTGCAAGCCTACGGGTGACTTGGTGCCTTTTTCACCAAGGAGGATCCTCCCTAGATTTGTCAATCCAAGGATCAGAAGCAAGCCACTAAGGTTCTATATCTAACCTACCGGTCTAACCCTATGTGAAGTGTTGATTGCATAAAGGTTAATCATACATGAAAGGATGTATGGATCACATCCACCTAGCCATAAAGGTAAGCAAACCAAAGGCAACCCAAGCCTATCGTCTTCTTGTTGCCACTCCGGCCACGATGACAAACCAATCTAATACTATACTATGATAAGGAGTACACTCGATATGGAGTGGTCCGATACACGTTCATTCGCCGCTTTCTCCTCCACCGTACTGTCACTACGCAAGGATAATCATCACCGAACGACAACCTCGGTCCGTGCACTACAACGATGTATCCGCAAGACAAGACTAATCACCATGATTCGATCTAATCCTTCTAAAAGCATATGGTAGCTACACATATGAATAATCACAACTCATAGTAGATCAAAGTAAGGACAAGGATTGATTTATATCACCATCGAATGTCGAAAGTACAAATGCCTTGATGGATCCAAGGCATGGCTCCGGAACTCCACCATGGCTTCACCACGCAGGGCCAACCATGGCGGCTAGGGCATGGCCTAAGCCATCTCCTAGGCAACTCGAGGACTTGCGGCGCCCGTCGGCTTCCTCTCGGTGCTTCTCCTTCGTGTCGGCGGCTCTCTGATGAATGGATCGATCTGGCGGCCGACGGAGGCAGAGGCAATTTATAGAGGAGCACCTAGGTCAAAGTGCGTTGCGAACCGCCACAAAAAGGGGCTAGACCGACCGGCCTGGGCCCTTTTCGGCCGGGTTCGTCCCCGGTTCGCTCCCCGATGCTTCTCGGTCAATTGTTGACTTGCTCCCTTATGCATGTGGGCCCTTGACGTCGTCTTCTCCACGGTTTAGATAGAGCTCCTTGTCGCGCAAGCTTCAGCATCTTCTGTTCAGGTCCCTAGAGTTTTACGGCTTCATGCTTCGGTCCTTGGGCCATTTGGAGTCATGTTCATCATGTGTCTTGACTTGTGCCGGGCTTTATGATCTTCTCTTGAAGTGCTTGATGAACTTATCCCGAAAGTCTCCCTTTAAGCGCTAGTTTCCTACGTAAACAACAAACTCCAAAATCGACATGCAAGAGTGAACTTGATACCTCCGGGGGGTTAGTACCATTAGTTAGAATATAAAATACGTGCAAATGTTGACGGTAAACTCATAGCTAGGTGTACCAAAATCGACCGTCAACATACCCCCATGCTTAAACCTTGCTCGTCCTCGAGCAAGTCCAAGATCTTTGCTTAACTTGGAAATCAGTGTTGCCTTTCAATGTCTTCCCTGCACTTAGTTATACACAACAAGACATATTGCTCTCTCAAGTATTTAGCATTTAAGGTTCAAGTTTTGACCGGCTACTTCATTATGGAAGATAGACTATTATTAAAGAACATGCCACAATGAAACAAATATAATGCTCTCAAACTTAAGCAAACTTCAAACCTTTACCTTGTTGCGTCGTGAAGAGTTTTCAAAAAGTTGCACATCTAACATAAGTGAGGTTCTCTTGCAAAAGATCATGGAAACACTCATCTCGTCAAGTCACTCAAGCCTACACTAGATTATTCTCAACCTATTCTACTCATATATGAAAGTGGAAAGCTTATGTGGAGCTTGGTAGGTAAAAACAATCCTAGCAAAACATTATACTTGAAATATTTTCAAACTAAGAGAGATCTATTGGAATTACCGAGACTAGTCAGAAAGACCATGGAAAATAAATGTTGGAAAGAGAGAGAGATGGAACACACGCATTTAGAAAGGTGGACATGTGCAAGTGGCAAATGGGTGATCCCGAGACACAAATGAAGTTCTCGTTATCGGATTGCACATGGTTGGAAAAGATTGAGTATGGACTTGTCTTCAAAGCTCTCTAAGATTTAAATGAAACTAAAAAGAACCGAGGAACATTTTTATTTTTCTCTCTTTTGTATTTTTCTTTTCTTATTTTCTTCTTTCTTCTTTCTTCTTCTTTTTTTCTTTTTTCTTTTTTTTCTTCATTCATTTTTCTCTTCTCTTTTTTTTCATTCATCATTTTTTTATGCTCCTCCGAACTTTTAAGCAACATAGTACTTGCTATTGCAGTCCTCCCCCATGCTTAAATGATTGCTCGTCCTCGAGCATAAAAGTGAGGGGACCTATGGTTGCTAGAGATGTACAAAATCCTTGTGTTCCTCTATAAATCTTTTGAAATCTTCAAGGGCATCCTCCATGTCGAAACTCCGCATGATCTTGGGTGCATTGATGAGTCCCTCCATATGTTATATGTCTTGAAATCTTGCCAAAAAATCTTCAGAAAATTCGTCGAAAGATCATCCATACTCACTTTGGGTTGTGGTCAAGGAGGTTAACACAAAAGATGATATTTTTGATTTTAAGGGTGGATATCCGGCGAGGTTTGTGAAATCTCCGATGTGGGGATACACAATGCACAGATAGAAAGGCTAGCAAAAAGATAGATATGCAAAAACGGAATGACCAGCTTCTTAGTCTCGGGCCAGAGAAACCATGGCCTGAAATAACTCACCCAAAAATAAACCTAGTATACTAAGTTTTTGCACTCAAATATATATATATATATATATGGCTTTGGATAGGTAAAGCAAAATGCAAGTAGCATTAATGACAAGGTTAGCATATATATATTTTTAAGAACAAATCATCTTTAACTCATCCAAAATTGAGAGCATGAAAATAACACTATGGGTCTTATTTTTATCATAACCTCCACAAAAGATTAAGCTAGCATTTAATTAATTTCAGATTCATATTAAAGAGAGCATTAGCTTAATCATGCATAAAACAAGTACAAAAGTTGAGCAAAGTGGGAACTTTTCATCATATATTATCATGGCATCAACTTAATATTTTTACCAAAGGTTGATCAAGGTGGGAAACTTTATTCATGGTGATCTTAAACCAACTCTACTATTATCACACATGCTGAAAATAAATAAAAATAGAAAATGCTACACGTATATAAACTTGCACGAAAGCTGAAAATAAAGAAAAGGAAAAAGAGAAAATCAAACCGAATTTGAAAGCATTATTATTTTCTTTTCTTCCTCCTTCTTCCTTTATTTTCCCGTGGTTGATATTGATGGTCCGGCGCGTTGTATCCTTACTTGTATTATGATTGCGCCGGTCCTCCTCTAAATTGCTCCAATGGTGAAGGCGACCAATTTGATAGGCAATGTTTGCGGTCCTTTTTTCTTGCATTTGTTGGATGGAGCGCCATGAAAACTTCGTGAGGAAATATGGTGGTGGCATTGGAATCCTTCCATGGTTGTTTATTAGCTTCATGCGTAGCCCCTCCTTCGTCTTGGGCTACGGAGGATGATCCCTCTTACACAATTTTCCCTTTTAATCTTTTTCGCCAGTACAAGAAATCCTTCCTCTAACCAATTTTGTCTTCAAATGATCTCAGCTTCTCGTTGGGAAGAGGAATATTAACCTTCGCCAACTTGTACCTTCTCCTCTCATCTCCACTTTCCTTGCTTCATGTACTCGATCCCAAAGAAATCCCAACGAGGAGAAATTTTGGGTTCCTTGTAGTCTTCTCCCGAAATCATTCCCCAAAATCCTTCTTGCATATTTTCTTGGACTTCAACTTGCTCCGGGGCTTCCTTCTTTGGACCGAGTAGTTCTTTAATATATCCATAAGGAACTAGTTGCTCTTCATCTTCAAGGCAGAATGAGAGGCACGACACTCCTTCATTAATGACCGGTGCTAATGTCATAAGAACTTCCAAATCAAGCTCTTTGTGAGTATTCACACCAACTCCATAAAGAATCGCACCCATCCAAGGTTGCTCAAGATTTGATATCTGAGTAGAATCCAACACTTGGAGGACGTCATTGAAATCAACATTTGGCTCGAGCCTCTTCTGAAGACAAACAAGCTTATCCTCCTCCTCCTCCTCCTCCTCCTCCGTCTTTATGATGAATCCATTGGGACGCCTCAGAGTGTATGGTGGTGGAGTGGATGAACGAGTTGAGCATCATGATGGAACGGGTGGCTCTTTCGTGTGTCCTCGTGGTTCGGTGTACCGCATGGACAAACTTCGTGTACTCCTCATTACATCAAGGGGCAGCGTGTTGCTCCTCGGTGGTGCCACATCTTCCTCCACGCTTCGGGAGACTCGAAAATCGAGTGCCTCCTCGAAGAGCTTGATGATGGCTCCGACGATCGTGTCTTCTTGGTGAAGACAATGGTGGCTTTCTTCCACATTGTTGCTGCACTAACTCACAACGAGTGCACCGGGGGTTTCTTGCCGGTGGGGAAAACACACAAGAGAAGTATATGGAGCGAAGGAAATTATGGTGAATTTTCTTTATTATTATTGTTGGAGGGTGGTGAGTGAGGTGCACCAGCTGGATGGATATTAGCCCATAGGGTTTATGGATATTTGATCATGCAACCGCCTATCATGGTGAAGCTAAACCAATTTATTAAGGTGTGATCGTGAGGCCACTTTAGCTAAACCTACAAATGATATGTTGATGGGTTCTACGGGAGTAGTGAGACCTATACTCCCGAAAAGCATGGTGGCTAACCTTAGGCATCAAAGCATTATCAACATGAATGAAATAAAAGATTCGGTGATTACATGACAAGATCTTACAACACCATGGAACTCAAATTTTTCTAGGTTGTTTCTGAAACTTATGGGCTATGAACTCAAGAACACAAATTACAAATGCATAAATTACTTACCAGGCGAAGGGGAGTACTGGGGGCCATGAGAGGATGCCAGGCCGGCCGGCCTAGGCCGATCGGCCTAGGGGGCCTCCTGCTCCTTTCCCTTTGATCTTTCTCCAAGATGCTTCTTGCTCCCTTCTTTCCTTGCATCCACGTGATTCACGAGATTCCATTGCCCGAACCGTTCACAACCACTCCTTTGCTTGCGTGATTAATCTTCCACCTCCATTGTTTTGCTTTGTGTCACTCCCTTTTTTTTCCTTGCCTCTTGTGCTTCCACTAATTTCCTACAAAACAAAGCCCTTGCTTCCCCCATGCTTGTCCTTTACATGTGCCCGAGATGCCAAAGGCTTCCCGAGATGCATCATGGGGCACTATATGTTAATCAAGCTCAAAAACCTCCCCTTAATCAAGTTTAGATGCTAATCACTACTCTAATTTTGAAACTTTAAAAATTTACTCAGCGCTAGCGATGAGTCCAAATATATCATTAGAGGAGCTTTTAGGCATCAAAAACAATTATAAAATTTATTTTGGTTGCACCGGGATCGATTGCTTTCATTAATTGATAGCAAGTTCCTCCGGCTTGACCGTCGGGTATAGGTTTACGTTCTAATTTTGGCCAAACATGAGAGAGATATTTTGAATAAAAAAATAAAGTCAATGGAGCTTAGAAAAAAAATCTAAATCTAGAGAAACCGGTGGATGTCAAGTTGAATGAAACCAAAAATAAAGTTGCTTAGGTTCACGCGAGTCCTACCATGCATCATAGATTAAAAACATTAAAGAACATAGCAAGGCTCTACCCGTGTGTTTTTAAACATCATGGAGAGGATGAAAGGTTGGGGTAGGTTCTGAATTTTTTGGTCTTGGCTTCTCAAAAAGATGCAAACAAAACTTCGTATGGCTCAAGTCATTGGTTTATGATCAATATAAAATTCAAGTAAAATGACTGAGCAATTATAATGTCCCTAAAAATTATTCAACCACACAAGAGTTTATGGTATGTATTGCGTAGCAAACTCTAAGACCAACTTACCTTGAAAACATGAAAAATTCTTCGGGTTGCCCTCCCGGTAGCTTGACTCTTCAATGGGTTGTCCTCCCGGTAGCTTATTCTTGACTTGATGAACGGGTTGCCTCCCGCCAAGCGCTTCGTTTAAAGTCCATAGCTAGACTTCTTCTCTTCGCTCCGGATCAACGCTCTTTGCGGGCGTTGCAATCTTGGGGACCCCACTTCTACACCATCTATGGCTTTGGTGTAGGTTTATTCTTCGGCTTAGTTATCTTTTTGGTCTTCGCAGGCGGGCGTTGATTCATGGTCTTGACGGGTGCAACATCTTTTCTTCCTTGGCTTCATTCTCCTTTGGCTCCTCCCTTCCGATGTGACGATGAGGTATAACATAATTAACATTGATCATGATACATACCTCAAATCGTAGTTGGCTTGAATGCACTCCTCACGCCATCAATGTTGAACTTGATCTCCCTCTTGCTGACGTCGATTGCTCTGACGATCTTGAGGAACAATCCCCCTAGGATGAGTGGCAGATGAGGTTGATCTTCTTTCGATCTTGGAGGTGGAGTTTCTATTGGAGATTTCGACGATCTTCGGCCTCCGCTTTTAGATCTTCTTGACTCGTGTTGCACGTCACCTTTGCCTGCAAAATTTTTTCTAGACCATCCACAAAATATATG
The DNA here is from genome assembly GCA_036936925.1 of Cenchrus fungigraminus. Lineage (NCBI taxonomy): Eukaryota > Viridiplantae > Streptophyta > Magnoliopsida > Poales > Poaceae > Cenchrus > Cenchrus fungigraminus. The sequence continues at coordinate 19,291,034 of CM072776.1, read as the reverse complement.
TTTTTTTTGTTGGAGATGTAGCCGTCCATCTCCGGTTAGGGTTAGCAATAAACAAAATATATACAAAAGCTAAAAGAAAACTAGGTTTTAGCAAAACCCTAGATTGATTTTTTGTTTTGTTTTGAGGATGATCAAAATTAAGAGATGCAAAAGAAAAATCAAGAGAAAAACTGAAAATATTCACAAACGCAAACTAGATTGAATCTTGATTACTTGTTCCCCGGCAACGGCGCCAGAAAAAGGGGCTTGTTGACGGTTCAAAACCGTGCTCAAGTTCACCGCAAGCCTACAGATGACTTGGTGCCTTTTTCACCAAGGAGAGTCCTCCCTAGATTTGTCAATCCAAGGATCGGAAGCAAACCACTAAGGTTCTCTATCTAACCTACCGGTCTAACCCTATGTGAAGTGTTGATTGCATAAAGGTTAATCATACATGAAAGGATGTATGGATCACATCCACCTAGCCATAAAGGTAAGCAAACCAAAGGTAACCCTAGCCTATCGTCTTCTTGTTGCCGCTCTGGCCACGATGACAAACCAATCTAATCCTATACTATGATAAGGAGTACACTTGATATGGAGTAACCCGATATGGAGTGGTCCGATACACGTTCATTAGCCGCTTTATCCTCCACCGTACTGTCACTACGCAAGGATAATCATCACCGAACGACAACCTCGGTCTGTGCACTACAATGATGTATCCGCAAGACAAGACTAATCACCATGATTCGATCTAATCCTACTGAAAGCATATGGTAGCTACACATATGAATAAGCACAACTCGTAGTAGATCAAAGTAAGGACAAGGATTGATTTATATCACCATCGAATGTCGAAAGTACAAATGCCTTGATGGATCCAAGGCATGACTTTGGAACTCCACCATGGCTTCACCACGCAGGGCCAACCATGGTGGCTAGGGCATGGCCTAAGCCATCTCCTAGGCAACTCGAGGACTTGCGGCGGCCGTCGTCTTCCTCCCGGTGCTTCTCCTTCGTGTCGGCAGCTCTCTGATGAATGGATCGATCTGGCGGCCGACGGAGGCAGAGGCAATTTATAGAGGAGCACCTAGGTCAAAGGGCATCGCGAACCGCCACAAAAAGGGGCTGGGCCGACCGGCCTGGGCGGACCGGCCTGGGCCCGTTTCGGCCCCGGTTCGCTCCCCGACACTTCTCGGTCAATTGTTGACTTGCTCCCTTATGCATGTGGGCCCTTGACGTCGTCTTCTCCACGGTTTAGATAGAGCTCCTTGTCGCGCAAGCTTCAGCATCTTCTGTTCAGGTCCCTAGAGTTTTACGGCTTCATGCTTCGGTCCCTGGGTCATTTGGAGTCATGTTCATCATGTGTCTTGACTTGTGCCGGGCTTCATGATCTTCTCTTGAAGTGCTTGATGAACTTATCCCGAAAGTCTCCCTTTAAGCGCTAGTTTCCTACGTAAACAACAAACTCCAAAATCGACATGCAAGAGTGAACTTGATACCTCCGGGGGGTTAGTACCATTAGTTAGAATATAAAATACGTGCAAATGTTGACGGTAAACTCATAGCTAGGTGTACCAAAATCGACCGTCAACATAAGAAAAAGGGCTTGTTGACGGTGCAAAACCGTGTTGAAGTTCACCGCAAGCGTACGGGTGACTTGGTGCCTTTTTCACCAAGGAAGGTCCTCCCTAGATTTGTCAATCCAAGGATCAGAAGCAAACTCCGAGGATTCTCCATCTAACCTATCGATCTAACCTAACACGAAGCATTGATTGCATAAGAAGATAAACCTTAAAGATATATGAGTTATAGCATAAGGTTGATCGCATCCATGAACGTCGACAAGGTAAGGAGCAAGCAAGGGAAACTAAGGCTTATCATCTTCTAGTCGTAGTTCTAGCCAAAAGAGCAAGCGCGACATGCATCTCATCCAAAGCCATCTTTAAACTACTATCCTCCAGTCTGATTCTGAAGACACCCGCCTTTTGGAGCCACCGTCCTGTCACAACGCACTCCTATTCGTGCGGGTTAGCCTAGGGCGAGTTCGAGAAGAACAAGTTGAAAACACTTGGTCGATCCGGCATACACCTCTAGCCACCATGACTACAAGAGCACCCCAAGCAATCTATCTATAGAATAGATTGAAGACGAAGCATAGCCAAGCGAGAGCAAAATCATAAAAGGAGGAATCGAGTCGCTAAAAGATCGGATGACATGAAGTACTTTACTCACATAATAAATGCGTTTAGATCATCTCCACCAAGTACATACCATTGAAGACCTCAACTAGCTCCGGAACTCCGCCATGGCTCAACCGTGCAAGGCGGCCATGGCGGCTAGGGTAGGCCTAGGCCATCTCCTAGACAACTTCGAGGACTCGCTGCGGCCGTCGTCTGCCTTCGTCGCTCTCTCCTAGGTTTCGCCGAGTTCCTGTGGATGGATGCCGACGAATTTTTGCACGGAAACTATTAATAACCCGAAGCAACCCTAGTCCAAAGGGGAGCCCGAACCACCACAAAAAAGGGCCAGGCCGGTCCGCCTGGGCCGGCCGGCCTATGGTCTTTTTGGCTCGGTTCGGGCCCATCTTTCGCGGGCGAGCTTCTCTTGCAATTGTGAGTTTTTGCCTTATAGATTGTGTGGCCTTTTGACGTCTTTATCCACGTGAATAGTTAGGGGGTCTTGTCGTCCAAGCCTCTGTATCTTCCGTCTAAGTCCCCGGAGTTTTGTGCCTTCACGTTGTGGTCCTTTGGTCATTTGGAGTCATGTTCACCTCGAGTGTTGACTTGTGCCGGGCTTCATGATCTTCTCATAAAGTGCTCATTGAACTTCTCCCGGAAGTGCTCCTTTTAGTGCCTAAATCCTGTGTAAACAACATACTCCAAATACCACATTCACAAGTGAACTTGTTACATCATTAGTATGCCTAGTGGCGGGTTAGTTGTAAATCATAATCGAAACCAATGTATAACAAGTATTCTAGGTTGACGGAAATTCACCGTCAACATCTCCCCCATGCTTAAACCTTGCTCGTCCTCGAGTAAGTTTTCAATGGATATCAGCATTGCCTTTCACTGTTCATACCCTGCACTTGATCACACATGAGAAAGCATAATGCTCTCCAAGTTTATATTTGTTAAAATTCCATAATGTAACTAGCTTTCATCTCTATGGAGGGTAGATATAATTTAAGCTCTTTCCACAAGTAATCAATCATGCTCCACAAAATTCGAATAGGTCTTAGAAACTTTTGAAGTGAAGAACAAGGTGAATAAAAGAGCTAAACCAAGTACAAAAATTTAAACCTTCTTGCATCTTGCTCATGAACTCTCTCATCTCACAACTCTCTCAAGCCTACTTGATCTATATCCTTTCCCTCTCATGTTTGTAGGTGGAAGAATTTTATTTGGAGCTCATAGGAAAGTTTTTATCCCTACCAAGATGTTAAAGTCGAGACTATTATCAAAACAAGGCAAGCTTCTCATGGACTTATCCTGACTCGTCAAAAAGGTCATTGGAAAAATAATGTTCACAAGGAGGGGGGAGAGAAAGAACTCACACTTTTAGATAGGTGGACATGTGCAAATGGCAAAGAATGATCCCGAGGCCCCAACGAAGTCCTCGTTATCGGATTACACATGGTTGGAAAAATGAGTATGGGTCTTGATCTTGAAGTCCTTGAAAAATCCTTAAGCAACTAGAGAACCGGGGGAGATTATTATTACTCTCTCTTTTTTTTCTTTTTCTTTTTCTCCCTTCTTTTTTTTCTTTTCCCTCTGTTTTTTTTCTTTGACCGGTGCGAGGTGCTTTGAATTTTTTTTATTTTCTCCTCTCATCTTATTCATTTTTTATCTCCCCTAGAACTCTAATTTGCATAGTACCTACCTCCTCCCCCGTGCTTAGACGTTTGCTCGTCCCCGAGCAAAGAGGAAGTGGTGTTAAGGTAGGTACCGAATGTCTTGATGAGAGGGAACTTGAATCTTCCCTTTGAAGCACCTTCTTGTGACGTGTCGTCTCCATACTCAAGTGATAGGTATGTCAAGGAGGTTAACACAAAAGATGATATTGGTTTAAAGGGTGGATATCCGGCGAGGTTTGCAAAACTTCCGATGTGGGAGCTCACAATGCACAGATAGAATAGGCTAGCAAAAGATAAGTTACGCAAAAAACGGAATGACCAGCTTCTTAGTCACGAGCCAAAGAATCGAGCCTTGAATCAATTCACCCAACAATAACTATTGTAATCTATGGTTGCACTCAATATATAAGGCTTTGGATAGGTAGAGCAAAATGCAAGAGGTATTAATGACAAGGTTAGCATGACTTTTAAAAGCAAAAAGTAATATGTCCTTCGGCGCCAGAAAAAGGGGCTTGTTGACGGTGCAAAACCGTGTTGAAGTTCACCGCAAGCATACGGGTGACTTGGTGCCTTTTTCACCAAGAAGGGTCCTCCCTAGATTTGTCAATCCAAGGATCGGAAGCAAACTCCTAAGGCTATCCATCTAATCTAATGATCTAACCTATCATGAAGCGTTGATTGCATAAAGATAGCATACAAACACGAAGGGATGTTTGGATCTCATCCACCTAGTCATAAAGGTAAAAACCAAAGAGTAACCCTAGCCTATCGTCTTCTTGTTGCTGTTCCGGCCAAGGTGACAAACCAATCTAAACCTATACTATGATAACGAGTACACTCGATATGGTGTAACCCGATATGGAGTGGTCCGATACACGTTCATTCGCCGATTTCTCCTCCACCGTACTGTCACTACGCAAGGATATTCATCACCGAACGACAACCTCGGTCCGTGCACTACAACGATGTATCCGCAAGAGATAGACTAACCACCAAGATTAGACCTATTCCTACTAAAATCATATGCTAGCTACACATATGGATAAAACACTCATCGATGTAGATCAAAGTAAGGACAAGGATTGATTTATATCACCATCGAATGTTGAAGGTACAAACGACTTGACGAATTCAAGTCGCGGCTCCGGAACTCCACCATGGCTTCACCACGCAGGGCCAACCATGGCTGCTAGGGCATGGCCTAGGCCATCTCCTAGGCAACTAGAGGACTTGCGGTGGCCATCGGCTTCCTCCCGGTGCTTCTCCTTCGTGTCGGCGGCTCTCTGATGAATGGATGGATGTGGCGGCTGGCGGTGGCAGAGGCAATATATAGAGGAGCGCCTAGGTCAAAGGGCGTCGTGAACCGAGCCCGAAACAGGCTAGGCCGGCCAGCCTGGGCTGACCGGCCCAGGCCCATTTCGGCCTGGTTCTGCCCCGTTTCGCTCCCCGACGCTTCTCGGTCAATTGTTGACTTGCTCCCTTCTGCATGTGGGCCCTTGACGTCACCTTCTCAATGGTTTAGATAGAGCTCCTTGTCGCGCAAGCTTCAGCATCTTCTGTTCAGGTCCCTGGAGTTTTACGGCTTCATGCTTCGGTCCCTGGGCCATTTGGAGTCATGTTCATGATGTGTCTTGACTTGTGCTGGGCTTCATGATCTTCTCTTGAAGTGCTTGATGAACTTATCCCGAAAGTCTCCTCTTTAACGCTAATTTCATGCGTAAATAAGAAACTCCAAAATCGACATGCAAGAGTGAACTTAATACCTCCGAGGGGTTAGTACCATTAGTTAGAATATCAAATACGTGCAAATGTTGACGGTAAACTCATAGCTAGGTGTACCAAAATCTACCGTCAACAGTATGGGGGTGCTTGCGGTGTTTCTAGCCAGTTATCTCATGGTTGTAGGCCCTTGGATCCGCGTGCTTACTCCTGATTGGTCGAGAGTGTGCTTCTTTGGATCGATGATGTGTCATGGCCACGTGGACTCCTGTGTGGCAGCACATCGCCACATGACCTGGTGTGGGTCCCACCGAGCCCACATGATACCTTGTGCATATCTCTTTCATCCGAACTCCAAAGTAAGCAAATGATATATCCATTTCGATCATCTCGACGAGCCCGTTGCTATGGTGCAGACCAATTTGGCATTTGAGGTTGTTTATGATGATGCCATATCTATGCCATTGGTTTACTTGCTCTCAACTATATCATTCCATGTGCATGTAGATGTGTCCTGCAACAAATGATAGAAACACCAACACTTGTGGAAGTTGTCAGTATAAACCCCTATTCTAGTGTTGATGATCACTTTTCAATTATTTAATGTAGGAGTTGACGGTGTAAAAGTAGTACTTAACAGTCGTCAACAGTACTACAAAGGATGTGAAGAGTGTCAAAAGCACGGGGATGTTCAGCTAGTGCCTGCTGCATTAGTGCATCCGATTATCAAGCCTTGGCCTTTCAGAGGTTGGGGATTTTATTTCATCAGCAAGATTCATCCTCCGTCATCCAAAGGACATTGCTTTGTGATTGTGGCTACTGATTATTTTACTAAGTGGACTGAAGCAATTCCTCTCAAGAACATGACACACAAGGAGGTAATTGGGTTTATTACGGAGCATATCATACATAGGTTTGGTATTCTACAGACTTTAACTTCGGATCAAGGTACTTCATTTGTGTCTAAAGAGGTGCATGATTTTGTTAATTCCTATGGTATTAAGGTGCTCAATTCATCTCCATATTATGCTCAAGCTAATGGTCAAGCTGAGTCTAGCAATAAAACTCTAATTAAGCTCATTAAGAAGAAGATAGAAGATAATCCTAAAAGATGGCATGAGGTATTATCTGTGGCTTTGTGGGCTCATCGTATTTCTAGACATGGGGCTACTGAGGTTACTCCTTTTGAGCTTGTTTATGGTCAAGAGGCCGTTTTGCCTGTTGAGATGAATCTAGGCGCATATAGACTTGCAAAGAAAAATGATCTTGATTTTGATACATATTATGCTTTGATGATGGATAATATTGATGAGGTGGCAGACAAGCGATTAGAAGCTTTGGAAGCTATTGAGAAGGACAAGAGGCGAGTTGCTAGAGCATACAACAAGAAGGTGAAAGCTAAGTCTTTTCAGGTAGGAGATTTGGTTTGGAAGACTATTCTACCTATAGGATCCAAGAGCAGCAAGTTTGGTAAATGGTCTCCAAGTTGGGAAGGTCCATACAAGATTGTGAGAGTTTGCTCCGGAAATTCTTATATGGTGGAATCATTGCAAGGACAGCAGCTGCCCAGGGCGCTTAATGGAAGATATTTGATCGAAGAAGTTCTACCCAAGTGTATGGCAAGATGCTTGAAGATACATGGCCGGTTTTTATGAAAATCGCCCTTAGCACAAAATGGCCGACAACAGATGCTATGTCGTCCTTAGATTTATTTTTTTAGCACGCATGCTTTACTAAAAAACAGGGGGGCATGTTTTGACACCCAAAATTGGCAAGAGCCGGGTCGGGCTAGGCAGGCAGGTCACACCGGGTCCCAGGGCGGTTTGACCACGGTGTCCTGTAGCAGATCCAGCACGAGGCCTACCAGGTGTTCTAACTGCCACCCAGGGGCGGTCAAACCGGGTCACCCTGAGTCTGAGTAGAATTAGGAGTTTGGCTTGATTCCGAGATGTAAAGCATTCCTTGCAGGGCAAGACCTCCCACCCTATAAATATAAAGGGTCGTGGCCGATTGAGACCCATCATCCAATCGACATTATCAATTTTACCTTATTTTCTCCAAACCCTAGATTTTCCAACCCATATTGCTCTCCTCCTTCGTCTCTACGGCGGTTGAGGAAGTTCTGAGTGGCCTGCCGTCCTCAGGACAACCCTACGTGCACTATTCCCGACGGGGTCCCTCCCGGAGCAGCGAACTTAGGTTTTCGACGACGCTCCTGTCCAAGGCGGTTTGACCGGCACCCCAGGTGGTTAGACCGGCCTGTGCTGGGAGTTTCGGCAAGTGGATTTCTAATGACTGCACGATCTAGCGCACTCGTGTGTTCGACCAGAAAACGCGTCAACAAGTAGCAAACATCATAAGATGGCATCTCACAGCTACTCATCACCACAAAGTTCACACCACCAACAAGTCGCAAATATCATAAGATGGTCAGGTAGAAAATACCAAAATACAAGCATGATTAACACCTCTAAACCTTCTACCTAGCAATAACACCATGAATCACATTATGCCTCATTGTTGTCCTTGAGTGACCTCTTATATGAGGCCTGTCTCAGCAATTCCTTCACCTTCTTCACCACAATTGTTGCATAATCTAAGAGCTGCTTGACCGTCTGCAGCTCAGAGACAGTCTCTTGAATCTCACTATTAGCATTTGCACATTCTTCCTTCCACATCCTTACCTCGCTTTCAGCTTTTAGGTACCTGTTGGCTTCACCCTTTTCTGTAGGAGACAACAGAGCATCGTTTCTCATTTGCTTTATCATCTCAAATAGGTTATGGGTTATCTCCCTGTAGTATTGTGTCATCATCTTTAGCTCAACTACTTTGACATTGGCCTCCTCCTTAGCAGCTATACATGCTTCTTTCCACGACCTTGCTTCCTCTTCTGCTTTTCCCTTCATTTCCATCAATTTCTCTAGAAATTTTAGAGTCCTAATATCCTATTCAGGATCTATCCTCCTAAACAATGTGCACTTCATGCCATCAGTCTGTAGTCACCGATTTCATTCATATAATTAGCGATTGACCACACTAACATCAAACGCAGAAGCAACATTTATTAGACGTGAAACTAGTTACCATTTACCTCGCAGCAGCATACATACCGACGCCCAGGGTTTGCGCCTGTCCAGTCATACCTCAGATGGACAGGGAACCCGTCCTTGCACTCGTTTTCATTAGGATCTAGAACGATAACTTCACAAGGACCAGGCGTCGGCGATCTGTAGCTATCGGAGTCTACTCCAAACACCTTTAAAATACATGAATATAGTCTGTTAACCCAGATCCCCAAATCCAAAATTCCCCTTAACTAGTATGACAGATCAAAGTAGCATGGCAAAACAGAGGACTGACCTGACCGGAGCGAGTCTTGCTTCTCCGTTCGCCGCTAGGGCCGCTACAATTCAGCATTCCCACCATGGGCAAGAGCAGATCGAAGCACCGACGCTAGCTCTAGTCTTTGCCACAAGGAAAAGGAGCGTGCTGCCGGCGAGTCTCTTGCAGAGTTGCAGTAGTGTACACTGTGTCGTCGAGAGAAATGAGATATATACACTTGTCTGTGGGAAAACTGCTTTTTTGGCTATCGCGCGCGCTTTTCTCAAGCCAATTTACTAGAACCGCTCTGTACTGTTGTTGGGGCTGATGTGTCTAGTTACCGGGCACACGGCTGCTGGCCACGTGGAATAGGCAACACTTGGAAACAAGCAGTTACACAATTGTTACTCGGGAAGGTCCTTCCTGCAAACCATCAAAAGATTGGACCGTCCGATTCAGAATCAATACAAATAAATAGCATCTTAGCTTTTTCTCCCTTTTTATCAGTAGGAAGGTCCTCCTTGCGAAACATCAATAGACCGGAGTTTCCTCAGTCATAACTTCCCCCTTCTCTATCTATTATCATGATACCTCCATTGTTCTCCCTCTACCTCCATTGCAATGCGTATGAATTCTGAATGGTGAGTATGCTCAAATCAATTTGGAATAGATTAAACCAAATCGGCATAATAAGATGACATCTCATAGCAACTCATCACCACAAAGTTCACACCACCAGTCCACCAACAAGTAGAAAACATCATAAGATGATCCGGTAGCCAACACCAAAATACAAGTATGATACAAGTTTCACAATAATCATGACTACCCATTCATAATCATAACTCCATCTCATGTTTGGCCTCCTGCAGCTGTTCTTTCACCTTCTGCATCTCCAGCCGTGAATTTTTGGTCTTGCAGGCCTCTCTTGCATTTCTTAAAGTTCTTTCAGAAGATCTGGATGTCTCGTCCCAGGGTGAGGACTCTTCTAGGATCTTCAAAGAGATCGAAAACATAATAGCACAACTAGCTGATAAAGAGAAAGAGCTTCAGTACGCACCTAAGAACAAGAAAACTGAGCGTAGAGTTGATTCTGCTTACAAAAGATATTGGACTAAATGTGTCAATGAATGGGTAGGACATTTAGTTTGTTTGGTCAGTCTTTTCTTTTAAATGTTAAAGAAGTTCATTGTCAGTTGGACTGAAACGGGTACTAATAGGCAAGGGTACCCGTTGCAGTTCAACTGACAACGAACTTCTTGAACATTTTAAAGAAAAGACTAACCAAACAAACTCAATGTCCTACCCATTCATTGACGCATTTACTCCAATGTCTTTTGTAAGCAGAATCAGCTCTGCGCTCAGTTTTCTTGTTCTTAGGTGCATACTGAAGCTCTTTCTCTTTATCAGCTAGTTGTGATATTATGTTTTCAATTTCTTTGGAGATCCTAACAGAGTCCTCCCGGGACGACACATCCAGATCTTCTAAAATAATATTAAGATGTTCTTCTAGAAATAAACTCAACCTTGGAGAAAACTCATCTTGATCTGAAAAATAAACTCATCTCACTCTATAAAAAGACCTGAATCCCTTGAACCTAATTGTATGAGTACTAGTAAAACAACCACCAAACACCACAGAACCTGGTTGTTTGCTACCTACAGCAAGGGCATGGTTGTCCTAACTGAACCTATCGATCCATCAAATGATGCAAATTGGAATGTAACTGAATCTAACACTTATGAATTGTGCAAACGCTAACAATCATGGCAGAATCCAGATGTCCCTTCACGGTCTGTAGCTCCGAAATAGTATCTTCAATCTACCAATCCATAAAACGATGGGCCTATCAATCCTATCAATTGTGCACCTCGACTAAAATCCATAAAATGAGTGGCTTGAAGCACATCCAGAAGCTACTAAAATACAAAACGTACTGTAAGACGATGCAAATTGAAAACTAACTGAATCTAACATGAATTATCTATAGCCTATCAACTTCTAACTCCAATCAAAGTGCAAATCTAAAGGTACGATAATGAAATCTGAATCTACCATATATGCTCATCAATCCTCCAGATCCCCAAATCTAGATATCCCCAACCCTAGTAAAATAGGGAAAAATATAGCGGCTCAAACCAGAGGACCAACCTCATCGTGCTGTCTCATCCTCTTGTCGTTGGGAGGTGGCGGCGCAACCATCTTCCTCTCACCGGTAGGGTCCGCCATTTCTACCACGAACCATTGTAGATCTGCGTAGCGGAAGTCAGAAGTCTTTGCGAAGTCTGAGTGAAGTGTCTCGCCAGCCATTCAATACGTAATTATAGACTCAACTGAAACTTACATGTGGGACCTGGTCACAGTAACGAATTCGCATGAACTATTAGCTAAGTTCCCATAAACTCGCACAACCAAGAAGTGGTGCAGTGGTAAACAACACAGTCTTCTTCCTCCAGGTCCTTGGTTCGAACCCATGCCATGGCCAATTATTTTTGCAACATTTCGTGACCTGGCCTCCGCTGACCTGGCAAAAATGCTTACATGTGGGACCCTGGAAAATTTTATTACGACTTGGAACACTCTATTTTTAAAATAATGCTTACATGTGGGAGCAAAGTTGGTTTATGACGCTATTGCGGAGCTTATGGCGTCACAAAACAAGCATGGAACAGGGAACGCTCGGCCACAGTAGCAATCATTATGATGAAATTTTTTTGTCACTAAATTTGCTTGGAAGTGAAATATTATGACGAGATCAGCCAGGAAGTCACAATGACGCTAAAATGTGGTTGCGTCACTAGTCAACGATTTTCTTGTAGTGACTGAGGAACACATATAGGGTGGGCTTGTCCACCAAGCCACTTTCCTCTCTATAGCGATCACAAAGATCGAGTTAGAGCCACTTACTCAATTCGTTTGGGTAATACAAACTTCTCCTATCTTTGGAAAGAAAATGAAAAACAAGTGAAATGATGAAAATGGATGGAAAACACCTGAATTGGAAGAATTCACATGGTGGGTGTCAAATTCTGGAAGTCACACTCAAATTGGATTCAATCCCAAATTCTAAAATTTCTCAAATGGGAGATGCTTTAAGTAGTGTTGGGCTTGTCCGAATTGGTGAATTAGAAAAGCAGGTTATATGGACCTTGCGGAGATGCTCATCAACGTCGGAGATAGATCGAATCAGCCAGAATTTGGCATGTGGTGAGCGATTATGGTAGTTTGGATTGGGTTCCACGCAGCGGCAGAGCTCTGATAAAAGACTGATGATGAGGATAGGTTACCTGGATGCTACTTAACACCATGATGTGTCTGAGAGCATCGAATTGAAGGTGGCGGCATTTGGCTCCGACGGACGGCTCAGGCTGTGGCGATGAAGGAGGTGGGAGGTGTGGTGCGGGGCAAGGAAGGCAGCAGGGCGTGAGGGCTCTTGGACCCAATCTTTATAGGGCCACAATTATCGCATCACTTGGCTTACTTCGCGATGCCTAGCCCGCGTTTCTCGGAGACGGTTCCTGAGGTGATTGCGAAGGCGACTGAGATCCTAACCTAGGTTTTCGTCTCTCCGGCGAGATCTAGACGCTGCACCGCCGACCACCGGCCCGGTCCCGGTGCCCCAGCCAAGCCTGCGACGGTTCTGTCGTCGTTGGTAGCCCACAGCTCGTCGGTCCGCCGCTCTGGCGCCGCCGACCACAAAACCCTAGCTTTCCAAGTCTTTGCGCCGCTTAGGTCTTAGATTTGGGATCTCTGGTGCGATAGTCCCTGGCTATCTGGCACTTGTTGTGCCTCTCTGACGGACTGCCATGGCGGCTCGTGGAGGAGGTTTGGAGGAGGGCGGCGATGATCGCGTGCCCAAGCAGACGGCGTCCCAGGATTCAGGTGTTGCTGAGTTGTTGCAAAAGCTCAATCTGACGGCGGATGAAGGTGGGGTAGCAGATTTCAGTGACGATGAGGATCCCGGGGAGGCTGTAAAGGTGGAATGGGCGCTGCTGGGGAAGGTGTTATCCCCTACAACCCTGAATGCGACCAAGATTCGATCTGCCATGACGCCGGTGTGGGGTAATCCCTTCGGCCTGAAGGTGCGGTCGATCGGGGAGAAGGGTGACAACCTCTTTGTCGTGGAATTTGGGAGCAAGGTGGATATGGAGCGCGTGCTGGCCGGTACACCATGGCTCGCTGGTAAACATGCGGTCATCCTGAAGGAATATGATGAGAGGTTGAAGCCTTCGGAGATTCGCTTTGATCGGATGGACATTTGGGTGAGGCTACTCAATCTCCCGCTGGGATGGATGAATCAGCATCGAGGATCCCGGGTGATGCAGCTCCTGGGAGAGGTGAAGAAGATGGATGTGGACGAGGCGGGTAAGGCGAGTGGTGCTTTCCTGAGAGCTCGTGTAGCGATCGATCTTGATAAACCTATCAACAGGGGAGTTTTGCTGAGGATGTCGAAAGCTGGGGAACCTGAATGGTTTGATGCCCAATATGAAAAGCTTCCTTTTTTGTGTTTCTCGTGTGGCTTCCTGGGGCATGGAGGAGTTGGATGTGATAAGCCGGCAATGAGGAATGCTGATGGGAAATTGCCATATGATCGGGACCCCCCGTTGCGAGCACCTGATGACAGGAGGAAGAAGCTGCAAAGCTTTGCGGAGGCTGCTGCGGAGTCGTACAGAAGTGGGAGCTCATCAAGTGCTCGGTCAGCACGCTCAGCACCGAGTAAGTCTGGTGAGCGAGCAGGAGACATGAGACGGGATGAAAAGCGTCCTACTGCTGCTACCGATGACGACCGCATAGCTGATGATGGAGAAGTCACTTCTCCTTTGAAGCATGGTGCGGCTGCTACAAAAGGGAAGGAAGGGGCCACCAGTGGTGCAGGGCGAAAGCTCTTTCAGGAGGTGGAGACTGATGGGAAGAAAGGTGTGAGGAAGAGAAAGCCAAGAAGGCCGGGCACAACATCCTCACAAACGCCTGATCTGAATGTGCCACTTGCTGATGCGGCAGTGTTGGTACCAGCAGGACTGGTGAGTGCCCGTGTTGGCCAGCTGGGAGGTGTATGCAGCGGCCCAGTCTTTGAGGAAGGCAGGGATGAGATGTTTAAGAAGCTGAAGAGAGCAACAACCCACCATGATGCAGGATCGGCGGCCCGCTGCAGGCAGCAGCCCCCGCCGGGCACAATGAATCTGTTATGTTTGAACTGACGGGATGTGGGGCAACCCGAGGCAGTTCATGAAATTCGTAGCTTGTGTAAGCTACATCGCTCGGCGGTGGTGTTTCTCTCAGAGACACGGTTGTTTGATGATAATGTTGATCGTTTGCGGAGCTCACTTGGCTTCCCAAATGGTGTTGGTGTGGGAAGTTTTGGACGTGGTGGGGGTTTAACCATCCTTTGGAATGGGGAGGTGGACCTGAAGCTCCAGAGCTACGATAAGATGCATATCGATGTGGCTGTTACGAACCCGGAGACCGGGGAGGAGTGGTGGAGGTTTACGGGTTTTTATGGGGAGTCAAGAAGGGAGCAGCGGTATAGAAGCTGGGATCGCCTACGTCTGTTGAAGAGCAGATCAAACCTTCCATGGCTTTGTGCGGGCGACTTCAATGAAGTTCTTGATGCCTCGGAGCACTTTGGTATGCAGGAGAGGTCGGAGCGACAAATGGATGCATTTCGGGGTGCTGTATCGGATTGTGGTTTCATGGATTTGGGGTATTGTGGCCTCCCTTATACATGGGATAACAGGCAGGATGGAATTCTCAACGTCAAGGTTCGGCTGGATCGGGGATTGGCTACTTGTGACTTCTTGGATATTTATCGGGAGGTCAAAGTAAATCATATACAGACCACGGAATCGGACCACTGTGCCTTGTTGATTGAGTGTATTAAGGGTCGCCAGTGGAGAAGGAAAAGGCGGTAGTTCAGATATGAAAACATGTGGTGCCGTGACCCAACGTACTTGGCCACGGTGCAGGAGGCGTGGGTGCCGGTGGAAGGGCCTGCAACTCTCTCGACGGTGAAAAGGTCGCTCGCTGGTGTGCAGCGATCTTTGCAGCGATGGGAGACACATGTCTTCGGCTCGGTACAGCAGGAGCTGGCCCAGAAGAGGACTGAGCTGGAGCAGCTGCGAGGGAATTCTATTGGTACTAGTCCATCTCGTCAGGAGCGAAGGCTTATGGCGGATATCTCGGAGCTGCTGTCACGTGAGGAATGCATGGAGAAGCAACGCGCACGAATTGACTGGTTGAGGGATGGAGACCGTAACACTGCTCTCTTTCAAGCAAAATCACGTGAACGAGCGCGTAGCAACAGGATTAAATCGCTACGGCGTGAAGATGGATCCATAGCGACCAAACAGGAGGAATTGGAAGAAGTTGCGGTCTCTTTTTACAGGAACCTGTTTACAGCTCAAGATGAGACCGAGGTGGGGGCGGTACTGCAGCATGTAGAGAGAACAGTAACTGAGGAGATGAATGACTTGCTGACAAAACCATACACGGTTGAGGAAGTGAAGAAGGCAGTTTTCATGATGGGATCGAACAAAGCTCCGGGTCCAGATGGCCTAACAGCCGGGTTTTTTCAGGTGCACTGGGATTTAATTGGGCCACAAGTGTGTGATGCGGTTCTGAATTTCCTGAATGGAGGTGACATGCTGGAGGACATCAATCTCACCACCATTGTTCTGATCCCCAAGTACAAGAACCCGGTGGAGATGAAGCAATTTAGATCAATATCTTTGTGCAATGTCTTGTACAAAATCTGTTCAAAGGTGCTGGCTAACCGGCTGAGGCCCTTCCTGGATGAAATTATTTCTGAAGAACAAAGTGCGTTTGTTCCGAGCAGACTTATTACAGATAATGTCCTAATTGCTTATAAGTGTACGCACTACTTAAAGCGGAAAAAGGGGAAGAACGGGGCCTGTGCCGTGAAGCTGGATATGGCGAAGGCGTATGACCGGGTCGAGTGGCAATATCTGGAGGGGATGCTGACAAAACTCGGCTTTCATGAGGATTTTATCTCAAGTATTATGAGCTGCGCGACTTCGGTATCCTTTTGTATTAGAACTAATGGGGTGTTGTCGGAGCGTTTCAGACCGTCGAGAGGTATACGACACGGAGACCCGATTTCACCTTATTTATTCTTGCTGTGCTCGGAAGGATTATCTTGTCTTCTTCGAGGGATTGGCCCAAAGTATATTTCCGGAGGGGTTCGTGTGGGCGTTCACGCACCCTGGATTTCACATTTGCTCTTTGCGGATGACTGTATTGTCTTTACGGAAGCTTTGTAGAGAGGGGCTGATCGTTTGAAGAATATCCTTGATATTTACAGTAAGGGGTCAGGGCAGATGGTTAATCATGATAAGTCTGCTATCTTCTTCAGCAAGAATTGCTCTGATGATTCAAAGGTTGAGGTACGAAATTGCTTAGACATTCAGAAGGAAGCGCTTTCTGAAAAGTACTTAGGTCTACCCACTTCTGTTGGGCGTGCTGCAAAGGAAACGTTTGAATACATGCCTGCAAGAGTTAGGGGGTCATTGGTAGCTGGAGTGGGAGGGAGGCCAGCTGTGCAGGGAGGGAAGTCCTTCTTAAATCAGTCGCACAAGCAATCCCTACTTATTCGATGAGCTGCTTCTTGCTCCCGGCTGACACTTGTAAGAAGATGCGACAGGCTATTGCCAACTACTGGTGGGGAAGCTCTGCTGATAATCGCCATATCCATTGGTTGCGTTGGGAGCGGCTCACACAACCAAAAAGCCAGGGAGGCATGGGCTTTCGCGATCTAAAATTGTTCAATTTGGCGATGCTCGGGAAACAAGGTTGGAGACTCATGACTCGGCCAGATTCTCTGTGTGCTAAAGTGCTCAAGGGTAGGTACTACCATGACTCCGATTTCCTGGAGTGTTCGAGGAGGAAACGATCAAGTCATACTTGGTGAGCAATCCTTGCTGGCAGAGATGTACTGAAGGATGGGCTGATCAGGAGATTGGGGGATGGATCCCCCACGCGAGTGTGGGAGGATCATTGGATCCCCAAACATTTTTCTGGGAGACCTATTGCGATACATGATGCACAGGACACCATTCATGTGCAGCAGCTTCTCACGGCAAGTGGACAGTGGGATGAGGATTTAGTGCGAGGGGCCTTTCTTCCAATTGATGCTGATGCAATTATGAGAACACCTGTTAGAGGAGTGGGTGAGGATGTATGGGCCTGGGAGCCGGAGAGGCATGGCCTGTACTCAGTCAGGTCGGCGTACAAACTCCTCCATTCCAAGCAGCAGCAGCAGGTTGACATGGCGACAGTGAGCACGTCTGCAAATAATACATGGCATCGGATCTGGAAGCTTGATGTGCCACCGAAAGTTAGAATTTTCTGGTGGAGAGTGGTTCAGGACTTCCTCCCAGCCAAACAAGTCCTACACAGGAGACATGTTGAACCTGTGGCGACATGTGATATCTGTGGTAATCAGGAGGAGTCTGTTAGACATGTGCTCATGGAGTGTACCGTGGCCAAGATCTTCTGGGAGCAGACAAAGGAACTTATTGGTGTTAAACTCCCTAGCTTGCATCCAGCAACATGGGCACAAGACCTCCTGGTTCATGGTACAGCGAGGGAACGAGTTATCATCATCTGTGGCATGTGGTCTTTGTGGATGCAACGCAACGATCGCCGGCATGGGAAAGCAGGAGTGACCATCAGACAAGCCATTCACTAGGTCAGAGATACAACTTTTGATCTGTGGCACATCTTGCATCCTCTGAAGAACAAGCCGACTGCTGCAGTGACGCCGTCATGGATGCGACCACAGCCGGGTTGGGTGAAATGCAACGTCCTTCCAAGCTGAGACTGGGTGTGCTGCAACCGGGGCAATCCTGCGAAGTGATAGGGGTGTGTTTGTGGGGGCTCAAGCCAGTGCTTATCCTCACTGTTTGGATGCGTTGATGGCGGAAGCTTATGCATGTAGAGATGGCATGATCCTGGCTGAGAAGTTTGGAGCTAATCGATTGTGCATTGAAACAGATTGTCAACAGCTCGTAGCCTTGTGGGAAGGAAGGGACACAGGCCGCTCGGTGGCTGCGCCGATCCTCATGGAGATTACTGAGCTTAGTTTATGTTTTCAAGTTTTTTCTTTGAATTATGTTAGTAGACTCTGTAATAAAGTAGCTCATGAATTGGCCAAGCAAGCTAGTGGCTCGGAGACGGTGGTGTGGCATGAAGCCCCGTCATGTATCAATGGCTTGCTAGAGGCGGAGTGTAATCATATTCCATGATGATGAATGAAAACCCTGGTTCTAAAAAAACAATCTTTATAGGGGCACGGGTGGGGGGCCTAGCTTTAGGGTTTAGGGTGGCTGGTGGGGCCGTCCAGGGTGGCTGGCGGCCAATAGGCCTATCGGGCTTGCAGATGGACCAGATCAGCCTTGGAGGGTTCCTGGACTAGAGCATGTCGGGCTCAGCCCAAAAGGGTAGGTATAGATTTATTAATTTCCAGAATTACTTTTGAGTACAAAATAAAATTAAAAGGTTCTAGACAATGTTTTTCAAGCACATAAAATATCCGAAATATCCCAAAAATTCTTGGAAAAGTCTAGAGATGATATAGATCACAAGGAGTTCAATAGCCGTGAAAATGATTCCAGAGCATTCTAATAGATAGATTTAGCTCTAGAAAAATTAGGATAAATTTCAGAAAAAAGGTTAGAAAATTCCAAAGAACTTAGTCATCACCTAAATGCATTCTGAAACCTTTAACTCTCACGAAACACAAAAATGCATGGGCATGAATGTTGCACACACAGAACAAACTTATTTAAATATGAAAAGCAACCAATTGATTCGCATGTACTACATTTCCTGTAGAGAAGTAAATGTTTAGAAATTTTATTTTATAATTATAAGAAAATCATTATTTAGTTATACTCGCTAATCAGATAGTGAAATCCAAAATTTTTTAAAGATGCATTTACTTGTCGGAAATGTAGGATCAATCACAGTTGTACGAGTCTACGAATATTACAGCAGCATCCCTGCAACGCTAGCTGTTGCTGTCTGAGAGCCTGGGAGGCTCTTGGTGTGACTCCAACCTTTGCCAGTTACAAACGCGACAAGCTTCGTTGTATCCTAAGGCGATTCGCAAAAAATTGCGCTCCCGTCCAAGTCGCGCAGCATCATCGGGAGCTGCAGTCGAGGGTTAACACAGCCTTGTTTTTTTTTTATCGAAGCTTCGCCGGCGCTTGGCATTTGGCACTTTAGCCTGCTAGGATTCTTCCGCCCGTTCGCTACTACGCAACGAGAAATGAACGACGTGAGGTTAACGACCCCCTAATATAGAAATTTATGTGGTTGTCAGCCGCATGTGAGGTCCGCCGGCGGTGCCTTATTAGCGCGTAGCACACTAGGACTAGAAAAGTTGCCCCAGCGGCGGCATGAACCAGCGGGTGGCGCAGCGGCAGAGTGCCAAAAACATTACAGACGACGTCAGGTTTGGTATGTATTCTTCTCTTGGTCAAGATCCATTAATCCCTCCTGCGTTTTGCTCCTGTAATTGAGAAAATCTGAGATCTAATCCGTGGCTAATTTCCTAGTAAACTAAGTCCCAATTGGGATTAGGGGGTGGCACTACTATGTTCTTTCTAAATTCATCTAGCACTAGCAAGGGTCTTTTGAGTTTTGTCTCCAATTTCGGCATCAGATTAAAGAAATCAATGCCAGCAGAACATGATTTTATTTTCAGTAGTAATGTTTGGAAGAAAAAAAAGTATGACGTGTGATAAGCAATGTAGAAGCTTAATTCTGTGATCCCAAGGAATCAATATTCCTAATAAGAAAAATCTGCTATCCCTTTCAGAGTACTTAGTCAATTTCATAACCCTCCAATCGATCAATTGCTACTGAACCAGAGGAAATCAGAGACAACAGGCCTTTTTCATCAAAGCAATCGCCGGGGCTTGGCAATTGGCACTTTGGCCTAGCATTCTTCCCGCCGTTCCCGAATGGATGATGACTTCTCCTTCTCCCGCTCCGGCACGCACCAGCAGCATCACCGGCAAGGAGCGCAGAGTCCCTTCACCACCACCCCGAGAAGCTCCACCTCCTTCGTTGCCCCTCGGATGGTACGGCGCCGAGGCCTCGATGACATGTCGTGGCAGAGCTCCGTGTCCTGGCAGCCACTGCCAGACACGTCGTGGGCGCAGCCGCACGGCCTCGGCGCAGCCGTAGGGCCATGGGCACCAGCGGCATCGGACTCCTCCGCCTCCCGGCGTGGGCCAGCGCTGTTCCGCCGGACAGCGAGGGACTACTACCTGTCAACACGGTCCAGCCGGATCTACCGCGACCGATCTTCGGTGGCGCAGCAGCAGCAGCAGTCTCGTGCCGCCGCCGCCGGCGGCAAGCGCCTGGAGCTACAGAGTGTCGTGACCGACGCGAGCCGCGCCATCGTCGCGGCACCCAACACTTCCTTTGCCAGCACCGACGACCGCCGCACGGCCGCCGCCGGCCGAGACTCCGGAGACAAGGCGATGGTCAAGTACAGCGACACCTACATCAACGCCATGTCGCGCGAAGTGTCCTTCTCGCGCGACAACCACGACAAGCTGTACGTGCCAGCGCGGCAGGACGCGCCGAGCTTCGGCTACGACATCAGCGTCGCGTCGTACAGCCGGAGCCGGTACCTCGACGACGAAGGAGACGACTACGGCTACGACGACGATGACGACAGTGAGATCGAGGTGATGAGGATCGGAAAGCCGGTGAGCATCTCCGGGCTGTTCAAGTACTCGACGCCGTTGGACATCGTTCTCCTCGTTCTCGGGTGCATCGGAGCCACGATCAACGGTGGATCTCTGCCCTGGTACTCGTATCTGTTCGGGAGTTTCATCAACAAGGTTGTCAACAGCGACAAGGCGCAGATGATGAAGGATGTCAAACAGATCAGCATTTACATGGTGTTCCTTGCTGCAGTTGTTGTCATAGGGGCGTATCTTGGTAATTAAGCATGATGTTTTGGTATTGGTTTCCGTTTTAATTTAAAGCAAACTGCACGCGTGTGTTCTTGACAGATTTTGTGATGAGCGTGCAGAGATCGCCTGCTGGAGGATCATCGGCGAGAGGTCGGCACTCCGTATACGACGGGAGTACCTCAAGGCGGTGCTGAGGCAAGAGATCGGGTTCTTCGACACGGAGGTGAGCACTGGCGAGGTGATGCAGAGCATCTCCAGCGATGTCGCCCAAATCCAGGATGTCATGGGAGAGAAGGTAACTTGGAATGATTCATCCTTCTGTTCTAGAACGAGTGATTGCCTACTCGACTAATTCTATTCAACAGGGGAAAAAAATTTAATCCTTCTGTTCTAACTTAAGATGGCAGGATTTGTGCATCACGTCTTCACCTTCATTTTCGGCTACGTGGTCGGCTTCAGAAAATCATGGAAGATTGCTCTCGCCGTCTTTGCTATCACGCCTCTCATGATGTCCTGCGGCATCGCCTACAAGGCCATCTACGGTGGCCTCACCGCCAAGGACGAGGTCAGCACAGCTTAATTACTGCTAGTTTGATTTCTAAGGAATGGGCTGGACTGAAATAATACGTTTCTTGCTGATGTACTAGGCATCGTACCAACGTGCCGGCAGCGTGGCCCAGCAGGCCATCAGCTCGATCCGGACGGTCTTCTCCTTCGTCATGGAGGACAGGCTAGCAGACAAGTATGCCGAGTGGCTCAACAAGGCGGCTCCAATTGGCATCAAGATGGGCTTCGCCAAGGGCGCCGGCATGGGGGTGATCTACCTTGTAACCTACTCCCAGTGGGCTCTAGCGCTGTGGTATGGCTCGCAGCTTGTCGCCAGGGGCGAGATCAGAGGCGGGGATGCCATTGCCTGCTTCTTCGGCGTCATGGTTGGAGGAAGGCACGTCGTGCAACAGCTCAACTTAGCTTGTTCTGACATTTGCTGATCTGCTTTTGGAATTTGGCGTGAGCGCAGGGGTTTGGCGCTGTCGCTGTCCTACTACGCTCAGTTCGCACAGGGGACTGTGGCGGCGGGGCGAGTCTTCGAGGTCATCGACCGGGTGCCGGAGATAGACGCGTACGACGGCGGTGGGCGGGTGTTGTCGGCGGTGAGGGGCCGAATCGAGTTCAAGGACGTGGAGTTCATGTACCCATCGCGCCCGGAGGCCCTCATCCTGTACAACCTGAATCTCACCATCCCCGCGGCCAAGATGCTGGCGCTCGTTGGCGTTAGCGGTGGGGGCAAGTCCACAATGTTCGCGCTCATAGAGAGGTTCTATGACCCAGCGCGAGGTGAAGAGCATGCAGAGACACTAGTGTAAACTAGCGGCAACGCATCGATTGTTTGCTCGTGTGGATTGATTGCATAATGTTTTTGTTGGTGCCGCAGGAACGATCACGTTGGACGGCCAGGACCTGGCATCGCTGAATCTGAGGTGGCTTCGCTCGCAGATCGGTTTGGTCGGCCAGGAGCCCATCCTATTCGCCACCTCCATCATAGAGAACGTGATGATGGGGAAGGAGAAGGCGACGAGGCAGGAGGCCATCGCGGCCTGCACCAAGGCCAACGCTCACACCTTCGTCCTGGGCCTGCCAGATGGCTACGACACACAGGTAGGTATACGGTCAGCAACGCTTTGCTCGATTTTGTTTTTTTTGCAGCTAACAATTGATTTATATATATAATTATAGGTCGGCGACCGGGGGACCCAGCTGTCGGGGGGTCAGAAGCAGCGCATCGCCCTCGCGCGCGCAATCGTCCGGGACCCGCGCATCCTGCTGCTGGACGAGCCCACCAGCGCCCTGGACGCCGAGTCGGAGGCTGTGGTCCAGCAGTCTATCGACCGCCTCTCGGCCGGCCGCACCGTGGTCGTCATCGCCCATCGCCTCGCCACCGTCCGCAACGCCGACACCATCGCCGTGCTCGACCGTGGGGCCGTCGTCGAGTCCGGCCGCCACGTCGATCTCATGGCTCGGGGCGGCCCGTACGCTGCCCTTGTGAAGCTCGCGTCGGACAGTGGCATGTCCGACGACACCTCAGACCCCAGCAAACTAGCTGCTGCTGCTGCTGCTCCCACCACGACGGAGATGTTCAACAGCTTCACGGACGAGTCTGGGCACGACATGTCAGTGATGTCCAAGTCAAGGTATCGTCGGACTCGGACGATCGATGAAGAGGAGGAGGCGATCAAGCAGAAGGACGCCAGTTTCAGGGTCTCGGAAATATGGAAGCTGCAGCGGCGAGAAGGCCCGTTGTTGATCCTGGGTTTCCTGATGGGCATAAACGCCGGAGCGGTGTTCTCGGTGTTCCCGTTGCTTCTGGGGCAGGCCGTCGAGGTGTACTTCGACGCCGACACGTCCAAGATGAAGCGGCAGGTGGGTTACCTGGCAGTTGCCGTGGTCGGTCTCGGCGTGGCCTGCATCCTGACCATGACCGGGCAGCAGGGTCTGTGCGGGTGGGCCGGTGCGCGGCTCACCATGCGCGTCCGTGACCGCCTCTTCCGCGCGATCCTGAAGCAGGAGCCCGCGTGGTTCGACGAGGAAGACAACGCCATGGGTGTCCTGGTGACGCGGCTCGCGCGGGACGCCATCGCGTTCCGGTCCATGTTCGGAGACAGGTACGCCGTGCTCCTGATGGCCGTGGGCTCCGCCGGCGTGGGTCTCAGCATATGCTTCGCGCTGGACTGGCGGTTGACACTCGTCGCCATGGGGTGCACGCCCTTGACGCTCGGCGCCAGCTATCTCAACCTCCTCATCAATGTCGGCCCGAAGACGGACGACGGCGCGTACGCACGAGCCAGCAGCATTGCCGCTGGCGCCGTGTCCAACGTGCGCACGGTGGCCGCACTCTGCGCCCAGGGCAACATCGTCGGAACCTTCGACCGCGCGCTGGACGCTCCGGTGTGTAAGGCTCGCCGGAGGTCGCAGATCATGGGCGTCATCCTCGGGCTCTCCCAGGGCGCCATGTATGGCGCCTACACGGTGACGCTCTGGGCCGGTGCTCTCTTCATAAAGAGGGACGAATCCAAATTCGGTGACGTGTCGAAGATCTTCCTCATCCTCGTGTTAAGTTCCTTCTCCGTCGGGCAGCTGGCCGGCCTTGCCCCCGACACATCGGGCGCACCGGTGGCCATCGCCGGCGTACTGCACGTGCTGAAGCGTCGCCCGGCGATCAGTGACGACGGCGCCAAGCGGCGAAGCATCAAAGATGGGAAGCCCATCGATGTGGAGCTGAAGAATGTGACGTTCGCGTACCCGTCGCGTCCGGACGTCAGGGTGCTGAATGGGTTCTCAGTGCGTGTGAAGGCAGGGAGCACGGTTGCGGTGGTCGGCGCGAGTGGGAGCGGCAAGTCGACGGTGGTTTGGTTGGTGCAGCGATTCTATGACCCGGTGGAAGGGAAGGTGATGGTTGGCGGCATTGACGTACGGGAGCTCGACATCAAGTGGCTCCGAGGGGAATGTGCAATGGTGGGCCAGGAGCCAGCGTTGTTCACAGGGTCGATCAGAGAGAACATCGGGTTCGGCAACCCAAAGGCTTCGTGGGCTGAAATTGAAGAAGCTGCTAAGGAGGCCAACATCCACAAGTTTATTGCTGGGCTTCCCCAAGGCTACGACACTCAGGTAAATATAAGGCTTCAACTAAATTGCTGACTATACAGATTTGGAGAAATAATCCTGAGAAAAATTCGAAACAAATAATCAATGTCGAAAAAGCAAAAACAGATGTACGCATATACTATATTGCTGAACCAGCTTGATTGTAATCTGCAGGTAGGAGAGAGTGGGGTCCAATTGTCAGGGGGGCAGAAGCAGAGAATTGCCATTGCACGAGCCATCGTAAAGCAATCCAGGATAGTGCTTCTGGACGAGCCTAGCAGCGCGTTGGATCTGGAATCCGAGAAGCACGTGCAGGAAGCCCTTAGGAAAGTCTCACGGCGTGCAACGACGATCATGGTGGCACACCGGCTCTCCACGGTACGCGAAGCTGACCGCATCGCCGTCGTGAGCAACGGGACGGTCATCGAGTTCGGCAGCCACGACGACCTTTTAGCGAGCCATCGCGATGGTTTGTATGCCGCCATGGTTAAAGCAGAAGTGGAAGCACAAGCATTCGCGTAGAACATACTCTTGATGCTTGTAATTTCAGCAATTTGGAGATTGTGAGATGAGATGAGCAATTCTTTTTTTACAACAAAACGTTCTAGTAACAATGCTTTAGGTTGATTACATGTCAATAATTTTTTAAGGATTATTATACTTGGACCACGGATGAATAGAATCGGTAGAAGGTACCATAAAACCCATGTACGTTAGATATTAATGTGATAATTTATTTTGGAACTCTGCATAGTTTTTATTTCCATATTTTTCATTGATGTCAATATGCTTGCTAGAAAACCCATTGAATTTGAATTATAATATTTGAAGGGTCAATAGGCGACAAAGATGGAGTTGAATGGAAGCCTTTCAAAAGTTGAAACTCTGTAATGTCCCTATATCCACCGACCCAATCACTGTCGCAATTTGCCAAAGCCACCGTATGAATCGGTGAAACTTGACAGAAGGATTCACACAAGAAATAAGTCACGGACGCAAATGCAAGAACCGTCGGAACAATCGGTGAGGGCGGGAAAACAGAAAGCTACAGACATGTCACACCGATTGATTCACTGGGTTTCCCTCCTTGGCACCATATCAATCGGTGAAGGCGGAGAAACCAAAGTGGCGTAGGCGCTGCACTGATTGATGTGGTGAGACCAGGCTGGCTACACCGTATGAGTCGGTGAACCCAAAATCAGAGATCGTGGCTTGGGCACAACTTCAAACGAATTGATCTCTTGGCTCATTCAACGGATTGAGAAGAAACTTTGGGGAACATGGAGTACCCCACAGGAAAATAGATTTGATAAGATCAACTCCCCAAACCAAACATTTCATGCACAATCGAGAGTCAAATTGATGAACACAAAGAACTCAGGATAAAAGGGATGAACTTCAAATCTAAGGCGAATCCATGTGTTTTAGGAGAAAAGATCATGAGGAAAATGGTCATATAGAATGTATAAGTGATTCCATCAAAGAGATCACACTCGAAGTGACCTAAAATTCGACAAAACAAAAATCAAAGGAAAATATCCCAAAATTCCATAAAAAGAAAAACTATCGGGATTAAAGATTTAGACACAATATTAAGATGACGAAATCACTAAGCCATGAGGTCAGATTCTTAACAACATAAGGATAACCTCCTCCCTTCATCAACCCACTAAACATGTGGAGGATCAATAAGAGAAGGAGCAAAGCCTGTCAGAGTTTTATGTCCGGCAGTCTACCAAGGGGGTACCCTGGGTTCATGCGACCTGGAACCTAAAGGTAAAAGCGAGGACACAAGACACAGATTTATACAGGTTTAGGCCGTAAGAGTAGCGTAATAACCTATGTCCTATTTGGGGTGTTGTATATTGTGCCATGCGCTTGGGTGTTGTCACCAGAGGGATTGTGTCTGTACTCCTAGGTACTCGGGACCTCCATTATATAGTCCAGGGGCAGGTTCCTAATCGGTTACAAGATAGGAGTCCTAGTAGAATTACACAATATGAATCCTAGTAGGGCTTCGTGGGCTGAAATTGAAGAAGCTGCCAAGGAGGCCAACATCCACAAGTTTATTGCTGGGCTTCCCCAAGGCTACGACACTTAGGTAAATATAAGGCTTCAACTAAATTGCTGACTATACAGATTTGGAGAAATAATCCTGAGAAAAATTTGAAACAAATAATCAATGTCGAAAAAGCAAAAACAATCCAACCATACAAAAATAAACTTGTTAGTGTGAGGATGGCGACCGTGGCGACCCTCTCGCTGGCGACGCCATGGCGATGCTAAGTTCCTCGCCGACGCCCCCTTCTTCCTTGCCATGGCTGGGCTCTCTGACCTTGACTTCTCTCCGGGTCTTGAGATTCAGCGCATTGCCAAGGATCGCTTCTCCTCGCCGGTCAGTTTTCAAGTCTCCTCCTCCTCTCGCAAATTCTTCCTGGTCGCCACGTTTGGCCATTCTTCCATTCGTCTAAATGAAGACTCCGTTTCCCTCATCCTGCAATCGTGCCTTGGGGGCATTGCAAAGGATTTTAATGTTCGTTTCCTTTCAAACATGAGCTTTCGTTTCTCTCTTTTCTCCAAAGCTGTTGGTTTCTTGATCTACAAGCTTAAGTTCTTCAAGTGCCCTAAGTTTGTGGTTTTCTTCAATCTGTTGGGCAATGGCGGGCCGAACTGGTTGAGGGAGCACTGCCTGTGGTTATCAGAACAAGAAGCATCTTGGACGCACATCTCTAGCAAATCTCGCAAGAAATCCTTTATGGAGGTGGTCAAATTGTCTAAACCCCCTCCTTCGGCTCCTTCTCATTCAATTTTCTCTAGGCAGGATTTCTCTAAAGTTCCTAATGCTAATCTACGTCATCATGTTCATGGAAGGCTGATGAACAAGGCGTCTTCTTCGGGAGCTTTTCCCGGAGCTAACACGCCGCCTAAACCTTCCCCGGATTCTCAGCGTGATCCCAATTCAATTTTGAATCGTTCGCGTGATTTATGCTGCTTTCAGTGCCTTAATCCGGGTCACTTGGCAAAATCTTGTACAAGTCGGGTCCGGTGCAAATCGTGCTTCAAACTTGGCCATGTTGCCCGCACGTGTCTGTCGAGGAAGCCCAGCCCATTTGTCTTCCGGCCAAAAGTGGCAAGCCCAAAGATCACGCCCCTGGAGGTGCCGCCGCAGTCTCCTGCCATAAATACTGAGCCGACCCCTAGCTCTTTCCACGCTGCCGCTTCATCTTCGCCCAATCTACAGGAGAAAACCCCAACCTTGACGGATTCGCTGCTTCCATCTCCGCCCATTGGCCTTGCTCCCATGGCCAACTTTGCGGTGGATCCTCGCCCGCATGCTCCGCGGGGCTTCGAGGTGATCCCGCATGATCCGGAAGAGCCGCCGCACCGTCTCTCGGTGTATCTTGGTGGCTACATTGATGCTGTCAATGATGATGTTGCCATCGCCATGTTGGTCCCGGCGGTGGCGAAGGAGGATTTCAACCCCATGGCTCAAGCAATCATGGACTTCTTTATTCATCAGCATCGTGTCCGCTTGATGGAGGTACAACCCTGCGCAATAGGTGATGCTTATGCCAGATTTGCTAGTTCGCTTGAGCTTTAGCGGTTTCTTGATGGAATCTACCAGCTTACCCCAGAGTATCAGATGCATTTGTTAAACATGATGAGGGTGTTAATGCTTGTGCTCATCCTGCTGATAGAGAGGCCTAGGTTATGCTTCTGAACTACCCCCTTGATGCTAAGTCCAATGCTTTGGTTGCTAAGTCTGTTGCTGGTTGTTGACGGCTGTTAAGTACCACTTTTAGGCCGTCAATACCTGCACAGAATAAATGAAAAGTGATCATCAACACTAGAATAGGGGTTTATACTGACAATTTCCACAAGTGTTGGTGTTTCTATCTTTTGTTGCAGGACACATCAAAATACGCATGGAATGATATAGTTGAGAGCAAGTAAACCAATGGCATAGATATGGCATCATCATAAACAACCTTAAATTCCAAATTGGTCTGCACCATTGTGATGGGCTCATCGAGACGATCGAAACAGATATATCATTTGCATACATCGGAGCCCGAATGAGAGAGATATGCACAGGACATCAAGTGGGACCGGTGGGACCCGCACAAGGCCACGTGGCGACATGTTGGCACACAGGATGCCATGTGTCCATGACACCTCATCAATCCAAGAGAAGCACTTCCCGACGAATCAGACGCTGCCACGTGTTCAGCACAAGGACTCAAGGGCCCACAACCCGAGCAAACCGCCTCCAACCGACCCATACACCGGGAACCGCCTTGAGGACCCACCTGGCAGTCACCCAGACGAAAGACGACGCGATCAGAGCCGACCCGGGATCGGCCGACCCCACAGGTCAGCCGACCCCACCTTAAGGCGGTTCGCGCCAATCCTCCACGTGTCGTCTCCCCATTGGATCCTAAGGGCATTCCCGTGGTGCTTGGGGTGTTCTCGCGCGGTGACCCAGGCCTATAAATAGAAGGGGAGGGGTAAGAATAGAGACACACACTTCACCACCCATCCAAGCCTCCTCTCCTAGAGAGAGTGCTAGAGTAGAGAGGGAGAGGAAGATACATGTGCCTCTCCATGTCATTGTTCTTCATTTAGACTAAAGTGTATTTTCTATTTAGACAAAAGTGTGTTCATACTTTTATGATATGTTCTTGTGTTCTTCATGCATTCTTGATTTAGAGGCTTGTGTTCTTCGTGAACACACCCTTTTGATCCTGTTGCATAGGTTCATAAGATTTCATACTTGTTTGTATGCCCGTTCGTCTTTTAGAATAAAGTGGATATTCATGCATGTTCAATTAGACTAAAGTGGCATTCGTGATTCCTTTCTAATAGTTTATGCTAGGTTGCATGAGTAGACTTTTTCCCTGCTAGTGCGTAGATCCTGGGTTTGTACGTTCGTCTGCTGCAAGTCGTTCGTATACATTGGAAGCTTAGTACGAGACCGAGTGCTCTCTCATATGCCGTTAGCATAAGCTAGTAGTACCTATAGTTGAGTGAGATCAGTTCTCCTCCTTGCGGGTTCGTCGCTCTATATTTAATATAGAGTGCCGTAGGTTGCTACGCACCGCGGGATAGCGTAGTCAGGCTACGGTAGTAATCAGTAGCATAGATGTAGTGTCTAGGCTAAGGGTTATCCTTTGTTTGCCCTATATCCCACGGATTGGTAGAGGTAGATCGCAGGTGGTGACAGCCCTGTTGATCCTTTGAAATCCTCCACGTTCGGATATAATGCAGGTTGAGGTTCGTCAGATCTGAGAGCCAGGTGTGGTTCGAGGACCGGTGGATTGTCGCTTCCTGGTGTGATGAGTGATTTACAACGTGGTGTGGACAGATTCTTGGCTAAGTATTGCAGGTGCAGGTTGCGGCTTGACTGGTGCAGGTGCAGGTGAAGAACAAGCGCGAAAGGTCGTTGCCGGTGAGGCCTCCAGGTGTGGAGAAGACAAGTAGGCTTGGTTCGAGGGACCCGGTGGCCAGCGGGGTCAAGTGCGGGCCGCATGGTGGCAAGAACGGCAAGATGAAGTCATGGACGGTTTCTTGGTAGAGCCTCAAAACCAAGGTCGAGCCGGGACTACGTGGGAGCCGAGTCATGAGTGGTGATTGGCGGAGGCTACACCGAGTTCGCGGGGTTTCCAGTGGTTCACCAGAAAACCACTGGGTTCCTTGGTTGATCCACAAAGCCAAGACCGAAGAACCGAAGACGGAGGTGCAGCAGCTCCAGACCGGTCTGACCGGTGGGTACCGATCTGACCGGTGAGGAGCACCGGTCTGACCGGTGTGCGACGACGCAGTCCGGAATCTTCGAAGCGGAGGACACGCGTCGGGATCGCAAGGCTTGCGTCGAGGCTAAGCAAGTTTGCGGTCGCTGGGCATCCGTCTGATGGAGCAAAGACAAAGATTTCCGAATTCGCCCTTGAGGGGCATGTATCCCTAGTTAGCTAGTAAGGGTATTTTAGTCTTTCGGTTGCCTCCATATAACCCAAGGGGTGAGAGGATGGCAGCCATCTCTTGGAACCCTAGCTCATTTGCTTTCCTATTTTCTCTTCCTATTTTCCTTAGGATTTTCTTAGGACTAGCTTGAGAGCTTCATGGTGAGATCTTGTGAGAGGGAAGGACGATCGGGCGGCAAGCTAGACCTTGTATGAACCTCTTTGGTATGTATAGATGATTCGGCGTGGTTCCTCAAGGCTTGGATGTGTCTTTCCCGTTTCTCCTCTTTGGTGATTTTCGGAGCCCTTTCTTGGCGATTTTCTTGGAGCGATTTCGAGGCCTTTCTCTCTGGGATTTGGTGGGGGATGTATGCATGAACCCTTCGTGGTTCTTTTCCCTTTGATTCCCCTCCCAAATCCGTGAGCAAAGGGGCTCGATTTTGGGGCTTTCGTGGCTCTAGGGTTAGAGGCGTTCTTGGTGGGATTTCTTCGATTCCTCTTGATTTAGCAAGTTTTGGTGGACCAAATCTTGGCTATGGAGTGCCCATGAGGTGTTCCTACTATCCCCAAAGTCTTGCACAAATCCGTGGAGCGATTCGGGAGATCGGGAGTTGGATTTGGGGGAGTTGACCCGCGGGTGCTGTTCATCCCCGAGCGGCCCAGCCTGACCGGTGCTGCTCACCGGTCTGACCGGTGCAGAGGCTCTGTGAGTTTTGCCTCGGGTGAACGTTCTGGTGAGTTCGTTGTAGTCCCGTGTTGCTGCTGTTTCGAGCTTGGGTCAGTTTGGAACTCTGTAGGCCTGTTTGGTGGATTTGGGGTTTCCTGGCTTGGACCGGTCTGACCGGCGAGCTACACCAGCCTGACCGGTGTAGAGGCCTTCTGTGGAAGTTCCCAGGTTTTCCCAGCAGGGACCGGTCTGACCGGTGCTGCTCACCGGCCTGACCGGTGTAAGTCAGTGGTGCTCGAGTTGGTGTTCCGCTGCGTCCTCGAGTACGTGAAGGTGGTTGTTGGTTCCTAGGACCAGTAGCACTCCAGTGGCTGCGTGGTCTTGGCCAACTTGGGTAGTTGAGTCGGAGACGTGATTTGGAAGCCGTGTTCGTCTTGTTGGAGTTCTCATCTCCTTCGAGAAGAATTTTTATCGGCTCCCATTCACTCCTCCCCTCTCTGGTTCGCCTAATCGGTCCTTCAATTGGTATCAGAGCTGGTTCGGGTCTTTATTGACTCTTACCAGTCTAAGATCCAAAGATGGCGTACCAGGAACGAGGTTCGGGTCCTCCGCACTTCGATGGGAAGAACTACCAGATGTGGCAGAGGCGGATGGCAGCGTTCCTCCGCGGAAAGGGTCAGATCCTTTGGGACGTCACGGTGAACACAGCTTATGTTCATCCGATGAACTTCCTTGCTCCAGGATCGAGGGATATGTTCGAAGCCAACAACAAGGCTGTCGACTACTTGTTTCGTGCTCTGTGTCAGCCTGAATTCGATCGGGTTCAGACAGAGGACTTAGCTTGTAGGATTTGGGAGCAGTTGAAGGATGCTCATGATGGGAATGCTCAGGTTCAGGCTCGGATGTACGCGACTTACCGGAGAGAGTATGAGAACTTCACTCATCTCCCCGGCGAGTCCGTCGATGCCCTTTTCCAGCGGTTTACGGTCGTTGTGAACAACATGAGAGCCAATGTGGACGTGCTCCCATACGATGATCATGATAGAGCCGTGAAGCTCTTGCACTCGTTGGATCGTACCGTATGGGATGGGAAGTTTGAGGCTATTGTTGAGTCCGAGAAGTATGACACCTTGACGGTGAACGAGCTGTTCTCGAAGCTCAAGTCGGCTGAGTTGGACCGTGGTATGACAGCCAAGATCGAGAGCCCGACTGATTCTCATAGTCTCGCTCTCGTTGGTGGCAAAGGAGCTAAGTCTAACGCTAACGCATCCTCCAGGATGTACTCTCTGTCTTCTTTGATGTATTTGCCAGACGAGGAGTTCGACGTGCTTGGAGAGGACGAGCTGGCGCTGCTGACCAGGCGGTTCGAGAGGCTGCACGAGAACTGGGTGAACACGAGGAGGACAGCACGGACGTGCTTTCAGTGCGGCAAGCCAGGACACTTCGTCGCCGACTGCCCGGAGAAGATGGAGAACAAGGACAGCTACAAGGACGGCTACAGGCACCGGTCGAGCAAGGACGGCAAGTACCGATCGAGGCGCGATCACAAGCACAAGAACAAGCACAAGGACGAGCGACGGTCGAGGAAGAAGGACGGCCGCGGCAGGAAGGCCCGAGCGATGGTCGGAGCGAGCGACGTCAACTCCAGCTCCGCCTACTCTTCCTCGAGCTCGAGTAGCAGTGAAGATGAAGGTGATCGGCGCAAGAACAAGAAGTCATCCAGGAACTTGAGCGGGTTGAGCTGCTTCGCGGGAGATGGCTTCTGCGGCATGGCCCGTAGCTCCGGCAGCAAGAAGAGCCACCAGAGTGACTCGGACTCCAACTCCGAAGACGAGGTATGTGATGAGCTCTCCTCTTTGCGCAAGGAGAATGATGAGTTGGTTGACTTGCTTGACAATCGCGATCACATGCTTAGAGAGGCCAAGAAGATGAGGAAAGAGCTTAGGGCCTCACTAGAAGATGCTAGGAACCGTGTGGCTGAGCTAGAAACCCAGAACCTAGATGCTAAGCTTGAGATTGATTCGCTTAAGGCTTCTCCTGTGGTTTCTGATGAGATTGATTGCTGTGATTGCTCTGTGTACCTAGCTGATCTTACTGCTCTTAAGGATAAGCATGCTTCTACTTGTGATGAACTAGATATGCTTAGGGTTGAAGTGGCTGAGCTTAAGTCTAGACCTGCTTTGCTAGGTGCTTGTACTTCTTGCCCTGTTTTGCATGGAAAGATTGATGAGATGCATGCTTACACTGTTTCGCTTGAGGCTAAGTTGAAAGAGCCTATTCCCACTTCTTGCGCTACTTGTGAATTGCATGCGGTTAAGAATTTGGAGCTTGCGCATTATGTTGATCGCTTGTAGGATGAGAATGATGAGCTGAGGAAATGTATGAGCTGGTTGTCGGGTCAGGAGCCTCAGCTTGGTATCATGATAGCGGCTTTCAAACGCTATGATGGTCAGGCACTTGGGGCTGACAAGCTTGGAGAGAACAGTGGTGAGGGAGTTGAGAGAGTTGGAGAGATTTCTATCCCACCACCAAACAGATTCAAGAACAAGTTTGAGCCCAAGCCTAACCATCTCAGAAACAAACTTGACACTACTCCAAATCCACCCATATTCCCTCACCCAACAAATGATTTCCAGAAACCGGTGAAGTTTGTGAGCCCAAAGGGAGGTGAGGAAGGAAAGAAGAAGGGTGAGAGACCGAGTGGGCAGCCACAACCCAAGCCTAAGCCACAGCCCATAAAGTTCCATTGTGGGTATTGTGGGACAGATGGTCACAAGGATGAGTTTTGCTTCAAGAGGAAGCGTGAGGAGAGAATGGCTAGAGAGTGGGCTAACAAGGACAGGTACCACCCCTCTAATGGTGTACCTGAGCCTCGTATGCAGATGCCCAGGGCCAAGGCGATTGTGAGGACGGTTTCGGCTTGGGGAGACCGGAAGGCAGCAGGTGGTGCTGCTGGTCGAGCTACACCGGTCTGACCGGTGCACTACACCGGTCAGACCGGTGCAGGTCTGGGCAGACAGCGAGTTGGGTTTCGTGCTCGTGAGGATGCTCAGTTTGGTTCTGGTGGTCGTGGTTCTGATGGTTGGTCTGGAAAGTTTGCAGGTGGTCAGTTTGCTAGGCGTTCTCCACCTCGTGCTCAATACGGGGGTGGGAGGAGTCGTAGCTTTGAGATGGAGAGGAGGAACGATCCACAGTTTTCCTTTCGTGGCTTTCGTCCTCCTCCAGCTAGAGAGGGTTGGTTCCCTCGTAGTGGTTACCGTGGTGGTGTTCGTGGTGGTAGCTTTGATAGGTGTGATGATTTGGTTTGTGCTAACCCTACTTTGGAGCAAATGGCTCGGCACTGGTTTTACTCTTTTGGTACTAACCCCAGTGCTGAGTCGTTTGTTCACTCACGTGCTCGCTTTTGAATTTCAGGTGGGAGACTTGAGGAACGTTTGGTTGATTGACTCCGGTTGCTCGAGGCATATGACCGGAGACAAGGGGTGGTTCTCAAGTCTCGTCCCGGTGGTGTCCAAGACATACACCACTTTTGGGGACAATGGGTGAGGGCGTGTACTATCAGAAGGTGAGATCAAGAAGACATGAGCAGGGAATTTGAGATGAGCATGATGGGCGAGTTGCAGTTCTTCCTCGGGCTACAAATCAAGCAATCAAAGGAAGGAACATTTGTGCACCAAGCTAAGTACACCAAGGACATTGTGAGGAAGTTCAAGATGCAGGACTCCAAGGCCATGGCGATGCCTATGAGTACGACTACAGCTCTTGATGCGGACGAGGAAGGTGAACACGTGGACCAGAAGGAGTACCGGAGCATGATCGGGTCACTCCTCTACTTGACGGCGACGAGGCCGGACATCCAATTCTCGGTATGTCTGTGCGCTCGTTTTCAAGCGACTCCGAGGACTTCGCATCGGCAAGCAGTCAAGCGCATTTTCAGGTATTTGCGACACACTCCCGACTTCGGTCTTTGGTACTCTGCGTCTTCTTTTTTGGCACTTCATGGATTTTCAGACGTGGATTTTGCCGGGTGTCGGTTCGATAGGAAGTCCACTTCTGGGACTTGCCAGTTCTTGGGTTCTTCTTTGGTGTCTTGGTCTTCCCGCAAACAGTCGAGTGTTGCTCAATCCACTACCGAGGCAGAGTATGTGGCCGCAGCTAGTTGTTGCTCTTAGCTCCTTTGGATCACATACACCATGAGTGATTTTGGTGAGGAGTATACCCATGTTCCACTTCAATGTGATAGCACCAGTGCCATAAGCGTTGCAAAGAACCCAGTGCTCCATTCCAAAACCAAGCACATAGAAGTGAGGTATCATTTTCAGAGAGACAACGTAGAGAAGGGGAAGATAGCTTTGATCCATGTACCCACACATGACCAACTAGCTCATTTGGACATGTGTAGCATCCTTTGTTGAATTTTGTCTATTTGAGAAGCTCTAGGTTGCATTTTTTGCATTTTTGGCTTGATTCATGCATTGTCAACAAGGGGGAGAAGTTTGAGCATATTTTGGCTTGCTGCATGTATTTAGAAGGTTTCCAAGTGGTTTCGAGCTAGTTTTCAGCTCGTGCAGTTCCCAGTTTTTCCCAGGTGGTCATCGGCCTGACCGGTGAGGTACACCGGTCTGACCAGAGTGAGGTCCAGGTGCTGGGCGATCTAGCACACCGGTCTGACCGGTGTGGTTGACCGGTCTGACCGGTCAGAGCAAAGCTGAAGCAGCTGCTCTGTTTTGCGAGGTGGTTTGCATGCATTCGTCCAAGGGGAGTTGCATTGGTTCAGGGGGAGCTTGCATGTGTGCAGGGGGAGCTCTTTGTGGTTTTCGAGCTTTGGATTGATGGTTTGTGCTCTTTGCTTGAGCATGGTTTTGTCTCGGATGTGTCGAGCCATTGCCCTTGCCTAAGGGGTCCGAGACTTGTCTTCTTCAAGTGATCTTACTCTTTGCCTTTTCTTTGGCTTTCGATCGCTTGTTGGAGTTTCTTTTAGTCGTTTCTTTTCTTTTCCTTTTCTTTTCCTTTTCTCTTGGTTACCAAAACGTGTGTGTTGTCAATGCACTCATCAAGGGGGAGATTGAGAGCCAGGTGTGGTTCGAGGACCGGTGGATGGTCGCTTCCTGGTGTGATGAGTGATTGACAACATGGTGTGGACTGATTCTTAGCTAAGTATTGCAGGTGCAGGTTGCGGCTTGACTGGTGCAGGTGCAGGTGAAGAACAAGCGCGAAAGGTCGTTGCCGGTGAGGCCTCCAGGTGTGGAGAAGACAAGTAGGCTTGGTTCGAGGGACCCGGTGGCCAGCAGGGTCAAGTGCGGGCCGCATGGTGGCAAGAACGGCAAGATGAAGTCATGGACGGTTTCTTGGTAGAGCCTCAAAACCAAGGTCGAGCCGGGACTACGTGGGAGCCGAGTCATGAGTGGTGATTGGCGGAGGCTACACCGAGTTCGCGGGGTTTCCAGTGGTTCACCAGAAAACCACAGGGTTCCTTGGTTGATCCACAGAGCCAAGACCGAAGAACCGAAGACGGAGGTGCAGCAGCTCCAGACCGGTCTGACCGGTGGGTCTGACCGGTCTGACCGGTGGGTACCGGTCTGACCGGTGAGGAGCACCGGTCTGACCGGTGTGCGACGACGCAGTCCGGAATCTTCGAAGCGGAGGACACGCGTCGGGATCGCAAGGCTTGCGTCGAGGCTAAGCAAGTTTGCGGTCGCTGGGCATCCGTCCGATGGAGCGAAGACAAAGATTTCCGAATTCGCCCTTGAGGGGCATGTATCCCTAGTTAGCTAGTAAGGGTATTTTAGTCTTTCGGTTGCCTCCATATAACCCAAGGGGTGAGAGGATGGCAGCCATCTCTTGGAACCCTAGCTCATTTGCTTTCCTATTTTCTCTTCCTATTTTCCTTAGGATTTTCTTAGGGCTAGCTTGAGAGCTTCATGGTGAGATCTTGTGAGAGGGAAGGATGATCGGGCGGCAAGCTAGACCTTGTATGAACCTCTTTGGTATGTATAGATGATTCGGCGTGGTTCCTCAAGGCTTGGATGTGTCTTTCCCGTTTCTCCTCTTTGGTGATTTTCGGAGCCCTTTCTTGGCGATTTTCTTGGAGCGATTTCGAGGCCTTTCTCTTTGGGATTTGGTGGGGGATGTATGCATGAACCCTTCGTGGTTCTTTTCCCTTTGATTCCCCTCCCAAATCCGTGAGCAAAGGGGCTCGATTTTGGGGCTTTCGTGGCTCTAGGGTTAGAGGCGTTCTTGGTGGGATTTCTTCGATTCCTCTTGATTTAGCAAGTTTTGGTGGACCAAATCTTGGCTATGGAGTGCCCATGAGGTGTTCCTACTATCCCCAAAGTCTTGCACAAATCCGTGGAGCGATTCGGGAGATCGGGAGTTGGATTTGGGGGAGTTGACCCGCGAGTGCTGTTCATCCCCGAGCGGCCCAGCCTGACCGGTCTGACCGGTGCTGCTCACCGGTCTGACCGGTGCAGAGGCTCTGTGGGTTTTGCCTCGGGTGAACGTTCTGGTGAGTTCGTTGTAGTCCCGTGTTGCTGCTGTTTCGAGCTTGGGTCAGTTTGGAGCTCTGTAGGCCTGTTTGGTGGATTTGGGGTTTCCTAGCTTGGACCGGTCTGACCGGCGAGCTACACCGGCCTGACCGGTGTAGAGGCCTTCTGTGGAAGTTCCCAGGTTTTACCAGCAGGGACCGGTCTGACCGGTGCTGCTCACCAGCCTGACCGGTGTAAGTCAGTGGTGCTCGAGTTGGTGTTCCGCTGCGTCCTCGAGTACGTGAAGGTGGTTGTTGGTTCCTAGGACCAGTAGCACTCCAGTGGCTACGTGGTCTTGGCCAACTTGGGTAGTTGAGTCGGAGACGTGATTTGGAAGCCGTGTTCGTCTTGTTGGAGTTCTCATCTCCTTCGAGAAGAATTTTTATTGGCTCCCATTCACTCCCCCCCCTCTCTGGTTCGCCTAATCGGTCCTTCAAGATCCGTAGGCCGGAGTCTCCTGACAGATCAGGGGTTAGCCGGTGCCCGAAGCAAGTTCTTGAGAGATCGACCTTTAACCTCATCTGTAGAGCTATCCATAGGAATCCTCTCCCCCAGTGCCTCATATCGTGGTGTGTCCTTGGACCGACTATACGAAGTTAGTACACACACGTTCTCTTGGATTCGATACCCTTGGAATACTCTGAGGTGAAAACTACAACAGTATCCGTGCTCTTGCGGATTTATTTCGTTTGTCGCTAAAATACCTAACAAGCTTTCTGGCGCTGTTGCCGGGGAACGGTTGCTGTATCTATCTTCGTGCCCAGTGGTCCTCGTATCTTTTCATTTTTCTGTATTCTACCTTTACCCCTATTACCCATGGAGAGGCCATCCTTTCACGACCTCTCCACCACATCCAATGAGTTCACTGATCCATCAACTTCCACACCCATCTATGAACTCAACCGTCCCGACATTATAGCCATGGTTCGGGGTCACACCTTCTCTGGAGCAATTAATGAAGAACCTTACTATCACTTGCGAGAATTCGAGGATATGTGTTCACTCTTGGTTATCCTAGGAATGACGCAGAAAACCTTGAGATGGAAGTTGTTTTGTTTCTCTCTCACGGGGAGAGCGAAACAATGGTACATCTGTTCGGTAGGGAGCATGAGTGGTGATTGGGAGAAACTACGAGTTGACTTTTGTTCCTCGTTTTCCCTCTTGAAACGCATAAATTCTCTTCTGATGGACATCCTCGATTTTGAGCAACTAGAGAAGGAATCCCTTGGTGCAGCGTGGGCAAGATTTTTACGCCTCCTGGCAATTTACCCTCACTTGTCTATGCCTGAGGGTGTATCTTTGTACATATTTCTCTCATGTCTAGACATTAAGTCTGCCCGGGAGCTTGACATCATCGCCGGGGGCTCATTTGAAGACAAGACAACAAAGGAAGGAAGGGAAATCCTAGATACTCTCTCAGAAGACTCTTTCTTACCTACCAACCATAACGAACCCCTCTTTGATGAGTACGTATCAAGCCATGAGAGTCTCTCAATAGCCGAACCTGAACTTACGGTTTCCACATCTCAATTTTCGACCGTTGAGCCCTCTCCCGAACCAGGAACAATGGAGGAAGAAGAAATTCAACCTCCAGAGTTCCTCTATCAATTCGAGGATGGCCCTTTTGAAAATCTCAGAAACACCTCGAATTGCTCAGATGGCCAACTAGGGAAGGAGCCCTCTTTTGTCCAAACCCAGCCAGCTAGAAATCCTTTGACAGAACCTTCCCCTAGGCATACGGTACCTCCTTTGCCTCCTGATCCTCCAAATGAAACATCTATCATGGAGGCCATGGAGAAGAAGTGGTTGACTGGAGTGGAAAACTTTTCCGAAGCACTTTGGATTTGTTCACGCTCTACGATCATTTCTTGTTCCATAAAGGGAACTATCGTAGAAGCCCATCTTAACCCCACTATGGAGGTTAATGTCATTCCATGGCACCTAGCATACACTTTGTTGGGCAACGTTACGCTAGGACCATCCGACAAACTCCTCAAGAGTTGTCCCGCCAGACATATTCTTGAGTGTCGGGGGGTTGCATGTGCCGTGCCGCTCCTAGTAGACAAGGTCAAGGTTAATCTAGACTTCCACATCTTTGATGTCATCAATCTTGATCTCCTCCTAGGCTCCCCTGTAGAAAAACTTCTCGATGCATCCCGAGGGAGCCTAGATGAAAAGCTTAGGGAAGCCGCTTCTGCCACCACTCCCTTATTCTCAGAAAGTTCTATGGCGAAGTCTCTTCCTAAGCAAAACCCGCTCGAGGAGATGAGGCATGTATCTCTGTTCGCATCCTCCGAGCCCGTTGTCAATGAGGTTGTAGAATTTTCTACTCCTCAAGAGTACGACTCGGAAGATCCTCTTCACCTTTGTGAAGGCGAACGATCCTCATCACCCTCGATCGAGTTTGAGCCTCTTCCCATTGGCCCATATCATGTTGCTCTCGACCTTGATCGTGAATCAACATCGATCTTACTCGATGAATCTCCTGAGATGGAGAATTCATGGGCCATGGAAATCTATGAGGCACAGACTCTAGAGTTCAAAGGGAAGGATTCCACAGACGAGCATGGTAGCTTCACTCTTGATATACCACCAAAACCATGCTTGCATCACGCTTCTCCAGAGTCAGCTATGCTTAGTGCACTGAGCATGCACGAGGACTACAACCGCCTTATGGTCCTCTCTTGTAAAAAGTTTAGAAGGACGGTTGTAGATGCATATGTTTACCATAAGCATTGCAGATTTCGTGTATGCATTGTGGCACTAACCTTGCAGCTGAAGCTTCAATGACAAAACAACAATTGGTGATGAGACGGGAATCACATCACCAATGATAGCTGCAGGGAGAAGGTTCCCAGGGTCGAGCTTATGACCATAAACAAAGCACTACCAGGAGATAGCCTGGATTAGGTTAGATTTTATTTCTCTTTTCAAATAAAAAGCAAGAGCATGTTTTTAGGATAAGGTTGTCCTTCGGGTATTTTTGGTCGCTAACCTTTCAGGTGGAGATTGAAAAGAATGATGGATAGGTGATGCCTAAGAACATGCGAGCTACCTCACTGCAACACCTTTATAAGTTTATGCTGAGAGAACATTTACAAAAGGGAGCTTGATCTCCACACACTTGAGTTTTTGTTGCCCAGCAATGCAAACTTCAAGTGTGGGGGAGGTATGTGAGCATCTCGAGTAAAGTTCCTCTCATCCAAATCTTATCCTGGTATTGGAGATGATGTTAGCTCTTGCCTCTTGCCCAGTTAGGTATGTCCTGCTTTTGACTTTAAACAAAGCCCTTCCGGGAGGTTGCCCGATGTTTACCATCCTATGCTCATGTTTATGTCCCGTTGAGTATTGCTTGATCATGCTTTTGTGCTTCCTTTTTCCATGTTGGTAATGCTATGGTTTGAGTGCATGTTTAGCTACGTGCATTCATAGGCTGTTTCAAATTAAGCATGGTCCTTAGGTTAACACTGTCTTCTTCAATCAAACAAGACATGGTGTCGAGTTTCATTGATGAACCTTATAGTTAATGCTTGCATGGATATTGGCTGTATATGTGGACTAACCCTTGCAGGAAATTTCGAATCTGAATGGGGTAAGTCATCGAGCTTGATTCCAAAGGGAAGGTAAGTCAAGGCAGTTCAGCCTTGTTTGAGCTAGGTCTCATGGTGAATTTTTATTTGAATTTGAATAAAGGCTCACTGGTTCTTGAACTAGTAGAGTCCCTCTTTTGTTTTTTTCCCATTTTGTTTGAAGACAGCACTAGGTACATGAACAAGTGTGGGGGAGATCTCCCAAGTTCATCATCGACATACACACTTGAGATCTCCCACACAGGCGTTGCACAACATCGACTACGCTTTCATGAAAAGGGACAAGGTAAACTAGAGTGAGACGGTTGCCCCACGGGTCAGTCGAACCACTGCTAGTCCTCCTTGTTTCTCATATTCTTCAAGAGCGATGGTATGTGCACCCTTTATCTCACTCTCTTTGATTCATGAGTTTGAATGAGTTTCAATTCTTATATGCTAAATCAAACTCTTGGAATCATTCTCTACCTGTTTTACATGTTTCCTATGGTTGGCTCGCATATGTTTTATTCCGTGCTTATTATCTTGATGCTTGTGAACAAATATCATTAGGGAACTCATGCTCATCTAAATATGGTTTGATGATATGATCTTCTCTCTAAATGTTTGAGTGCTTGGGAATTTTATTTGAAAATACGAAAACCCTTTGCAAAGCTCCTCTTTGATATGCCATAGTCCTACCAAAGCCATATGATGTTTTTAGTTGAAAACCTTATACTCATATGCTGCTTGTTATTGCATTGAGCTTTGTCAAATTGTTGTGACCCTTGTGAGGATTCTTTTCATGCGTTCATGATCAAGATTCATGTGCACCACCATATCCCCTTGCTATGCTTCTACACTGGAAGTTAGCATTGTGCCGTCCATCCACCCCATAAAAATAAAGCTCCGTATATGGTGTGACCACTCTCTTTCCAAAAGTGTCCTAGAAAAAGATACATGGGCTATGCAAAAAAAAGGGTGAAAAAAAACACCATGCTCAAGGCATGATAAAAAATAGAAAGAAAGGATAGCCCATGTCCAAAATAAAGAAGGAAAAGGAGAGAGATGTGATCATGCAAAAAGGAGTTCTAATAAATTTGATGGTAATAACTAGCACCCACTCCAGGCCTAGTGTCCACCTTACCATCACCACAACATTCATCATATATATGGTAATATCTAGCACCCATTCCGGGCCTAGTATCCACCTTACCATATCCATCACATCCATATATGTGCACGTCTTGATCTGGTTGTATGACTTGACTTTCTCCTTGGATCCGATTTTTGACTTTGCAATAAATGTGATGCAAGTATGCTTTATCTTTATCCAACCCTGAGCTCCACATATAGCCATCATTAGAAGTAGGATGAAAGAAGGCAAGGCTATTGCCTTGGTGAGGACATATACACTTTGAGCGATCTGAGAGAATCAAATGAGGAGCTAAGTAAGGTTTGTGTTGAAAACTTATTGCAAAACCTCAAGTTACTTGACATGATGAGCAGAGGTGACTTGATTCACTAATCGTTCCATCCCTCAACTACCCAAGATAGCATGATAAACACTCCACAGAGTTCACAAGTACAAGGTATGGTTTGGAATATCTCTTATGCTCGCTTCATACCTTTGGATATCATGTCTCACCTTGATTTGTTCTCCCTTCACTCGGGATGAGCAAAGGTCAAGTGTGGGGGTGTTGTTGACGGCTGTTAAGTACCACTTTTAGGCCATCAATACCTGCATAGAATAAATGAAAAGTGATCATCAACACTAGAATAGGGGTTTATACTAACAATTTCCACAAGTGTTGGTGTTTCTATCTTTTGTTGCAGGACACATCAAAATACGCATGGAATGATATAGTTGAGAGCAAGTAAACCAATGGCATAGATATGGCATCATCATAAACAACCTTAAATGCCAAATTGGTCTGCACCATTGTGACGGGCTCGTCGAGACGATCGAAACGGATATATCATTTGCATACATCGGAGCCCGGATGACAGAGATATGCACAGGACATCATGTGGGACCGGTGGGACCCGCACAAGGCCACGTGGCGACATGTTGGCACACAGGATGCCATGTGTCCATGACACCTCATCAATCCAAGAGAAGCACTTCCTAACGAATCAGACGCTGCCACGTGTTCAGCACAAGGATTCAAGGGCCCACAACCCGAGCAAACCACCTCCAACCGACCCATACACCGGGAACCACCATGAGGACCCACCTGGCAGTCACCCAGACGAAAGGCGGCACGATCGGAGCTGACCCGGGATTGGCCGACCCCACAGGTCGGCCGACCCCACCTTAAGGCGGTTCGTGCCCGTCCTCCACGTGTCGTCTCCCCATTGGATCCTAAGGGCATTCCCGTGGTGGTTGGGGTGTTCTCGCGCGGTGACCCGGGCCTATAAATAGAAGGGGAGGAGGTAAGAATAGAGACACACACTTCACCACCCATCCAAGCCTCCTCTCCTAGAGAGAGTGCTAGAGTAGAGAGGGAGAGGAAGATACATGTGCCTCTCCATGTCATTGTTCTTCATTTAGACTAAAGCGTATTTTCTATTTAGACAAAAGTGTGTTCATACTTTTATGATATGTTCTTGTGTTCTTCATGCATTCTTGATTTAGAGGCTTGTGTTCTTTGTGAACACACCCCTTTGATCCTGTTGCATAGGTTCATAAGCTTTCATACTAGTTTGTATGCGCGTTCGTCTTTTAGAATAAAGTGGATATTCATGCATGTTCAATTAGACTAAAGTGGCATTCGTGATTCCTTTCTAATAGTTTATGCTAGGTTGCATGAGTAGACTTTTTCCCTGCTAGTGCATAGATCCTAGGTTTGTACGTTCGTCTACTGCAAGTCATTCGTATATGTTGGAAGCTTAGTACGGGACCGAGTGCTCTCTCATATGCCGTTAGCATAAGCTAGTAGTACTTATAGTTGAGTGAGATCAGTTCTCCTCCTTGCTGGTTCGTCGCTCTATATTTAATATAGAGTGTCGTAGGTTGCTACGCACCGCGGGATAGCGTAGTCAGGCTACGGTAGTAATCAGTAGCA
The DNA here is from genome assembly GCA_036936925.1 of Cenchrus fungigraminus. Lineage (NCBI taxonomy): Eukaryota > Viridiplantae > Streptophyta > Magnoliopsida > Poales > Poaceae > Cenchrus > Cenchrus fungigraminus. The sequence goes on along the minus strand of CM072776.1, from coordinate 19,246,780 downwards.
TAGACGTAGTGTCTAGGCTAAGGGTTATCCTTCATTTGCCCTATATCCCACAGATTTGTAGAGGTAGATCGCAGGTGGTGACAGCCCTATTGATCCTTTGAAATCCTCCACGTTCGGATATAGTGCAGGTTGAGGTTCGTCAGATCCGTAGGCCAGAGTCTCCTGACAGATCAGGGGTTAGCCGGTGCCCGAAGCAAGTTCTTGAGATATCGGCCTTTAACCTCATCTGTAGAGCTATCCATAGGAATCCTCTCCCCAGTGCCTCAAATCATGGTGTGTCCTTGGACCGACTATACGAAGTTAGAACACACACGTTCCCTTGGATTTGATACCCTTGGAATACTCTGAGGTGAACGCTACAACAGTATCCGTGCGCTTGCGGATTTATTTCGTTTGTCGCTAAAATACACAACACTGGTTTTGGTCTCCTGCGGTACTGGCATGACACCAATTACACTGGTGTTGTGCGTGTTATCCTCAAAGAATATGCTAAGATACCACATGATGTCACTGTTTCGGTTGGCATGCCCCCCTCATGAAGTCTTGGACTTGCCTTGTCTTTGCTCTGAAATGGAAGAATGTCACCCTGCTGGCTGATGAAGATGAGTTACCGGTAGATGGCCAGCTGCACCCTTGTTGGCATTTCTTAACGTCGATGCTAAGTTATGAGTTCCTAGCAACGATGCCAGAAATGACCAAATGGTAATCCTCACGATTACAAGAGTCCGCAAGCGCAAGGAAGTACCATTGTAGCATTTCCCCGAAGGAGTATTCCAAATGGTATCGAATCCAAGGAATGCTGGGCGGATTAACAAGTTCAACACTACTGCAAGGAGTATTAATCATAGACGGGAACAAACCAGACACTCAAGTACAGGGGTAAGGTATGATAGATAAGATGGTAGTGTGAACACACAAACACACTCCCTCTAAAGGTCCTAGGCTTAGGAGGCAACATACGAGTTAGTTCTAGGTTCTAAGGTACTAAACACACAAAGTTAGTAGACAAGTTAGAAACACACTAGCACGGCATGATCGCTGGCTCAAGCACCCAGGTACAAACGGGGAGCTAACCTCCCGCGTCGCTTACGCCCGACTCCGGTTGTTAGACTTTAGACTCCTACAGCGTATACGAGCGTGGGGGATTCCAGAAGGGTCCAACGACTGTCACCACCGCGGCCTATCCCAAGACAAACCGTGGGATACACTCATAAGCAACGTAGCTACGCAACCCAAGCACCACACTTACGTTGTTAGCAGGACCCTGACCGGCCCGGGCTATTATGACCCAGGTCAGAGCCACCAGATAAACTGGCCAATTACACCGAGTACCGTAGCTTGAGCACGAACTTCATGCAACAGTAACATGGGATCTAACTAGATCAAACTAGGCTAAGTACACAAACGGATTTGTGCTTTCCTATGTCTATTCAACAAGATCAAAGGGTCATGTTCGTGAAGAACACGAGCCTCTAACTTATGAACAAACACCGAAAACATGTATAAGTCACTCATCAACTGGATCGAAAGGCCTTGTTCATCAAGAACAGGAGCCTCTAAATGATGAACGAGCGAAGAACACATGAACAAATCACCCATGTATACAAGCACCACTTTATATGAAATAGCTGAATAACTGAAGTAGATCAAAGTCATACAATAAAATAAAGATACAAGAGAACTCATACCTAGATCCCAAAGTAGATTTGGAACCTGACGTAGAACTACTCTAGCCTACCTCCAGAAACCAAAAGTGAGAGAGGAGGAGTAAGGTGTGTTGGTAAGAAATGAACCCCCTCCGCTTCTATTTATAGGCCAGAGCACCGACGCAAGGAGTGAAACACCCCGGGGATGGCCTCTAGGACCAATGGACAAGCACCACGTGGAGGCCCTGGATTAGCCGACCCAAGGTCGGTTCGGCCGATCCTAGGGTCAGCTGACCCCAGGTGGGCCCCACTCGGGGTGTGCTTCCTCGGGGTGGCTGTCCTGTGGGCCCTCAAGTCGGTCCCCGGTGTACACATGCTGTTGAGGCGGTTTAGGTGCTCTGGTGGGCCCATGGATCCATGTGAAGTCCACGTGTCACGATCTGATTCGTTGGGGCTTGCCTCTCTTGGATTGGTGACATGGCGTGCATGCGTGGCACCTGAGGTGGCTTAGCTTGCATGCATCGCACCTGAGGTGGTAGCCATTCCTTGAGGTGACATGGCATGAATCATAGAAGGTGAGTTTGCCACTTCTTTTATGCTTATTTTCCTGCAATCACATAATCTCCAAGGACAAATGGAACTACATTATTCTTAACTAAAATGCATGTAAGAAATGCCTCTTGCTCCTTTATTCATGAGTAAATTGACGGCTAAAGTAAGCACTTAACAGACGTCAACAACTCCCCCAAGCTATCCTCTTACTCGTCCCGAGCAAGACACTTAGGACTTAGGTTGGTTGATCAGGAGTTGCTTCAATGCTGTATTCCTAGTTTATGACAAGCATACGACTAGGTACTCTATCAAGGATTGAATAAGTTGGCATTAATCTTACCGTACGCTTGATTGATCTAGGGCTTGTAGCTTCACCTGCCTTGGGCGGTTGAAAGATAGAACGGTTGTATAGAAATTACTAATCACGAGTGCCTTGATCAGTTGTCAATCCGGAGGTTTTACAAATTTTTGCAAAGAAATCAAAGTTCCTTGAATGATACTTTTGGATCGCTCATTGTGTATGATTCCTCACCAAGGCATTGATTTGCCTTCTTTATCCACCTACTCCTAATAAGCTGATATGTGGAGCTGTAGGTAGGGAAAACATGTGGCATACCTGTTTCTCATATGTTATCGAGTCGAAAACCAGATCCTTGGGACCAACAAGTCATACAACCTGATCAAGATGTGGATGTGTGCGTATATGGTGGATGGATGATAAACTCCTTTTTGTATATGATTCTCTCTTCGCCTTTGAAATTTTTGAGACTTGGGCCACGTTTCTTTATTCTTTCTCTTCTTTTTTTTCTTTCATGCTTCTTGAGCATGTGCTCTCTTTTTTTTCTTCTGTTTTTTCGCATAGCCCATAGTCCTTGCTGAATGTTTTTGGAGAGAGAGTAATCATGAAACAATGCGCGGAACTTTATTTGTGAAATGGATGGGGGATGGATGAAATGATGGGTGCTAACTCCGGTGTAGAAGTTTAGCATATAGTGGCTGTGTACGTGATCTTGATCATGGGAGCATGACAAGTTTCTCGCCGAGGGTCACAACAATTCGACGAGACTCAATGAAGAAAACAAGTAGCATATGTGGAGGCTAACAACAGCTAGGATCTACATATGGCTTTGGATAGGAATTTCTCATCATTGAGGAACTTATCATTTTATCATTTTTCAAATGAAAACTCCGGATATCAAACATCACTTAGCACGAGCTCATAGCAACCCTATTATACCATATCATACCTCACAACAACCTAGGCAAAGGTCATGCTTTTTGCTACCCACAAGTTTCAAGCTAAGGTTTTATCATACAAGCCAACAAACTCAAAACTAAGATAGGGTACTAAGCTGTAGCAAGGCATACAAAAGGAATAAACAAAGCAACTATTCATCATTTCAACCATAAAGAACAAAAGCATTCTTACCGCGCATATGAAAGCAAACTAATTTAGGAAAGCAAATAAATATTTTTGGTCTTTTTAATTTTGCAGATTTTTATGTGTTTTTAGCATATGAGATTTTGAAAATGAAGATACAAGTTACCTCAGAGTGGGGGTCCTCCCCCAAGCTAGCTTCAGGCTCACTACTGTGGAGGGGGAAATCCAGCTGCTCCTCCAGCTGCTGCTGCTGTGCCAGCTCGATGGCATGAAGTCTCTCGCCAGACATCCACTGCCAGCCCCGGGTGGACTCGACGTGCTGGTGCACGGTCTCCTCCATGTCGCCGACTCGGATGTTGAGCTCGCTCATCTACTGAGTGAGGGTGGCCCCACGAGATGACGAGCTCAATCCGGACGACAAAGATGTCGCATCTCCGTAGGCAGTCCCAGCAGGAGTGGCCCATTCGCCACTGCCCGCACTAGCCCAAGATGAGCTACTCACACCCTGCTGGTACATGGGCTGGTCCCTACCGGGATCATATCCGGGAGTAACCCCAGGCTTGTACTCGGTAGAGGTCCATGTACCGGACGGTGGTGTGGTAGGCTGAGGCTGTGGCTGAGGTGACAGCTACGGGGATGGCTGTGGTGGCGGCTATTGTGCTCCGGCTGCTCTCCTCGATGCGCTCCTAGTTACCCTATCACCAGAGACACTAGAACGACGAGGTTCCTCGAGAGGAACGGTCAGTGGCCCCTGGCCGTACAACCTGAAATCCGGGTTAGGTAACTGGATCTGGTTTGTATGGCCCGGGTAAAAGAAAACCAAAGAATCATCCGGACCCTTCTTAAGAATTTGCCCCTAAGTCAAATAAGCCTCATCAATCAGAGTCTGGGGATTAGCAATGGAGGGCACGTTGGGCCCTTGCGTAATCCCAAGATTCGTGACGATGCGAGAAATCAAAGACGTACACTCAATAGAGCCCGTCATCTTAAAATTCGTTAAGCACTGCCGAATCATAGCTTGCACGGGGGAGATCTTGATTCGTCTGACCGCGGCATATAAGATCATCATCTTGTCAGTGCGCACGATTCGTGCATCATCCCTTGGAAAGAGAGTGATGGTGAGCCACTTGTGCCACAGTCGGAGAGTGGGATGCAAGATATCGTTGCACCGAGGTGTCAACTTGCCGCGAACAGGGCGACCTGAGATCTCTTCCCAAAAGCTTTCACGATTAAAACCAGCGCAAGCTTGCTCAAGAAAAATAGCGCAGCGATGATGAAAACCGAGGGTGCGACTAAGATCTTTCCATGAAACTCGATATGGAACTCCATGAAATCGGAATGAAATACCAGACGCATCCTCTTGAAGAGTGCAAAGGAACTGGATGGTGGTAGGTCTACAACCAACCTCCTGAGCTGGGACAAAATCCTCCCATCTTAGAGCTTGCCAAATGGAATCGAACTCGGAGTCCATGCCTGTTTTCTCGAGAAGATCCGAGTCGAACTCCTTGGTGTTGGTGAAGACTCGGTCCTTGATGAGAGCGTAGGCTTGTCTCTCGCGATCACTCCTCAAGTCGAGGAAGGCAGCGTCAACGGCGTACACTTCTTCGGCTTGTGGCGTGGGTAGCTCTTCCTCTCCCTCCTCTTCACGGTCGATTGACATTGGGCTTGGTGCAGCTTCGGAATGACGAGACGAGCTCCCCCCGTCACGTGAACGGCGTGAGCGAGTCAACTTTCGGAATGCGCCGGAGGCCCAACTCATCTTGCACAACGATCGGACAACACGAGCAACTCGGTGATGGGTTAGTGAAACTGAATGAAATCCTTACCGAGTTTGCTCCACCAATGATCAATATTTCAGCAGCACTTGGAGAGAATACTTGGCACCTCAATCTCGAGCGAGAAATCCACGAAAACCAGAGAGCAAGAGCAAGAGATGGAGAGAGTGTTGCAATGGGTGAAGACAACCCTCAAACCCCCTGGTATTTATAGGCAATGAAGCCAGGCACCGAGACATGGGCCGTGTGCAATGGCTAGGAGCCGTTGGAGGAAGGGGGGCCGAGGTAGCCGTTAGGCTGGGTCGGCCGACCTGTGGGGTTAGCCGAACCCACCTCGGGTCTGCCCGCCTCTAGCTTTTTGCAACGGCTCTCTAACAGTCATATGGGGGCCTGCCTAGGTGTCCCGGTCCAAATTTGCCCGGAAACTTACTCAAATGAAATTTTAGGGATTTTCCAGCTCAAAATTTTTTTTCAGAATTTTTATTTAAAGAGGGAATTTGGCTAGAAAAATTCTAGCATGCAGATGCAAGGATGAAAAATTCAAATATGCATTGGAAAAATTAAATTAAATTAAATTGCAAAAAGGGAAATATGAGATAACTCACCAATTTTACCTTTTGGCGAAAGGACTCGTCATTTTAAGTCCGAGTGCGGGACTTTTCTCGGTGATCAGTTTTACTCGTCACCCCACTCCCAAGAAGTAGAGGGGTGTGATCTCTGTACCTCCCGCCACACCTTCCGTGTTTTCCTTGATTTTCTTGGTGCGATCAGAGGTTGCGTGAACTGGGGTTGTGGCTCCGTCCATCCCCAAGTTTGCTCATCATTTCCTTGCACTGAATAGCATTGCTCTTCTGTTGGTCGAAATCGGAACATCAAGTTCTTCTTCCCAATGCGGAAACTAATGGTCCCATTTTCCACATTGATCCTTGCCCGAGCATCACTTAGGAACGGCCTCCCAAGAATGAGTGGCATCTCTGCATCATCTTGCATATCAAGGACCACGAAATCCGCGAAGATGCAAGAACCCTAGACAAATACCAGTAGACTCTCCACAATCCCCTCCGGATACCGGATCGAAGCATTGGCAAGTTGAACTGTCCTCGAGGTTGGAGTAAGAGCAGGATATCCCAATCTTTCGAACATAGCCTTGGACATGAGGTTGACACTCGCGCCAAGGTCACAGAGAGCATTCCTAATTTTCTGGTAGTATATAGTGAAAGTGATAGCCAGATAACCAGGGTCTCTCCTGTGCACAATTGCTGAAGATTCCCATGGATCAAGAACCTGCTGTATGGGTCTCCCTGCATAGTCAGCAGCTCGTGCCCTCCCAGATGGCTTACCACATCTGGTGGACACTGCACAAACATTCTCACAAGAAGATACGGGTTGCCCCAGAATCTTCCCGTCTTCAGCAGAAGGAACCAAAGCAGTTAACTGAGCCAACTGGGTTTCTATCATTTTGTTAAAGCTCAGCTGGTTCTTAAGAGCAGAAGAAAGGCTATCAATTTTAACGTTAAGGCTTTCCAAAGCCTTATCATAGGCAGCTATTTTCTTATTAAAACCATCATTAATATTAGCTTGCCTGAAAACCAGATCTTTCAGGGAAGGTTGGTTTGGATTGAAAGAATTACCTTGATTACCTCCCTGATAGTAAGGGCGTGATTGATTCCACGTTTGACCTCCTTGTGGACGATAACCATTGTTGTTGCCGTTCATGTACATCACGTCCTCCTGGGTAGTAGGGCAGTAATTCCCTGAATGCCCAGTGTCACCACAGACTTCGCAGGTCATGCGAGCATCCATAGCTTGAGTAGTGATGGCCATGGCAGCCTTCTCACTGGTCAGAGCATCCACTCTCTTCATGAGTAGGTCCATCTTGGCGTGCAGCATATCCGCTTCCTTGACAGTATGTGTACCCCTCTGACGTGGCTGGAGTCGATCATCACTCCACCCTTGGTTGGAGACGATCTTCTCAATAAGTTTAGTAGCTTCAGCGATAGTGAGAGAGAAGAAAGCTCCTCCAGCAGCAACATCAATATGGCCCCGGGCTGTCGGAGTCAGCCCATTATAGAAACTCTGAAGAATAAGCCAGTTGTCCATCCCATGATGGAGACAAGCCAGCATGTACTCCTGAAGCCTTTCCCAAGCTTCTGGAATGGTTTCATTTGCTGCCTGCTGAAAGCTTGAAATTCTCCCCCGGAGAGCATTGGTCCTACCCAACGGAAAGAACTTCGTGAGGAACGCTGCTGAGCATTTTGCCCAGGTGTCAATATCTGCACAGTTTGCATAGAACCATTGCTTCGCCTTTCCCAGTAGTGAGAATGGAAACAGTCGCAGACGAATGGCATCTTCCTCCACTCCTCGTATAGTAAAGGTACCGCACAGCTCCAGGAACTGTTGCAAGTGGGCGCTCGTGTCTTCATTAGGCTTGCCACAGAATGGGCTAGCCTGTACCATCGTAACGAGGCTAGTCTTGATCTCGAAGTTTCCGTTCCCGGTGTTGATCTCGGGGCCAGTGGGCACCTGATCAGCAGAGGGAGTAGAGTATTCGCGAAGAGTCTTCTCTTGATTGGCCATAGGAGTTGATGTAGATGGCACAAAAGCAGCTGGGTCGACTTCCGTACGTACACGCTGAGGAGAACCGAAATGAGTTCTAGCTCTCCTCACGAGTGAAATTCGGCGGTAAGTCGAAACCAGTCATACACTACCTGTCTTCATCATCGATAGACAAAGAAGACATTCAAAGTTAGCCTGCATTGAGAACTGTTTTATTCCTGTCATGATTATAAACATTGTAAAGTGTTGACATGTTATCCTTAGCCTTGCCCAGCAACGGCGCCAGAAATGCTTGTTGGCATTTCTTAACGTCGTGGTAAGTTATGAGTTCCTAGCAACGATGCCAAAAATGACCAAATGGTAATCCTCACGATTACAAGAGTCCGCAAGCGCACAGAAGTACCATTGTAGCATTTCCCCAAAGGAGTATTCCAAAGGGTATCGAATCCAAGGAAGGCTGGGCGGATTAACAAGTTCAACACTACTGCAAGGAGTATTAATCATAGACGGGAACAAACCAGACACTCAAGTACAGGGGTAAGCTATGATAGATAAGATGGTAGTGTGAACACACAAACACACTCCCTCTAAAGGTCCTAGGCTTAGGAGGCAACATACGAGTTAGTTCTAGGTTCTAAGGTACTAAACACACAAAGTTAGTAGACGAGTTAGATACACACTAGCACGGCATGATCACTAGCTCAAGCACCTAGGTACAAACAGGGAGCTAACCTCCCGTGTCGCTTACGCACGACTCCGGTTGTTAGACTTTAGACTCCTACGGCGTATCCGAACGTGGGGGATACTAGAAGGGTCCAACGGCTGTCACCACCGCGGCCTACCCCAAGACAAACTGTGGGATACACTCATAAGCAACGTAGCTACGCAACCCAAGCACCACGCTTACGTTGTTAGCAGGACCCTGACCGGCCCGGGCTATTGTGACCCAGGTCAGAACCACCAGATAAACCAACCAATTACACCGAGTACCATAGCTTGAGCACGAACTTCGTGCAACACTAACATGGGATCTAACTAGATCAAACTAGGCTAAGTACACAAACGGATTTGTGCTTTCCTATGTCTATTCAACAAGATCAAAGGGTCATGTTCGTGAAGAACACGAGCCTCTAATTTATGAACAAACACCGAAAACATGTATAAGTCACTCGTCAACTGGATCGAAAGGCCTTATTCATCAAGAACAGGATCCTCTAAATGATGAACGAGCGAAGAACACATGAAAAAATCACCCATGTATACAAGCACAACTTTATATGAAATAGTTGAATAACTGAAGTAGATCAAAGTCATACAATAAAATAAAGATACCAGAGAACTCATACCTAGATCCCAAAGTAGACTTGGAACCTGAAGTAGAACTACTCTAGCCTACCTCCTAGCCTTAGAAACCAAAAGTGAGAGAGGAGGAGTAAGGTGTGTTGGTAAGAAATGTACCCCCTCCCCTTCTATTTATAGGCCAGAGCACCGGCGCAAGAAGGAGTGAAACACCCCGGGGATGGCCTCTAGGACCAATGGACAAGCACCACGTGGAGGCCCCGGATCAGCCGACCCAAGGTCGGTTCGGCCGATCCTAGGGTCGGCCGACCCCAGGTGGGCCCCACTCGGGGTGTGCTTCCTCGGGGTGGCTGTCCTATGGGCCCTCAAGTCGGTCCCCGGTGTACACGTGCTCTTGAGGCGGTTTAGGCGCTCTGGTGGGCCCATGGATCCATGTGAAGTCCACATGTCACGCTCTGATTCGTCGGGCTTGCCTCTCTTGGATTGGTGACATGGCGTGCATGCGTGGCACCTGAGGTGGCTTAGCTTGCATTCATGGCACCTGAGGTGGTAGCCATTCCTTGAGGTGAAGTGGCATGAATTATAGAAGGTGAGTTTGCCACTTCTTTTATGCTTATTTTCCTGCAATCACATAATCTCCGAGGACAATTGGAACTACATTATTCTTAACTAAAATGCGTGTAAGAAATGCCTCTTGCTCCTTTATTCATGAGTAAATTGATGGCTAACGTAAGCACTTAACAGCCGTCAACAACCCTCTCCCAGCTGGTCCTCCTCGTTGGATGGGACCCAATCCTGCTGAACCGTCATCGGTTATGCAAAACCCTCCAGCAGTGTCTGAAGCAGATGTTGCAATGGATGATGGAGATGTCTCTGTCAGAGGGGGTGGTCAAGATGAAAATGAGAATCAAGAGGTTGTTGTGGATCAGCTTCTGGCGCCTGCTGTTGAGGATGTGGAAGCTCCTGCTGAAGAAGATCTGCTTGCTGATCCAATGCCACTTCAGCCTCTGCCTGCTGTTGCTGCTGCTAGGGCCTGGTTGCTTTAAGTGTCACCCCCTCTGGTCTGGATGCTCTCGTGGTCCAGCATGATCAGGTGACTGTCCTCATGAATCACTCAATACCACATCCTCCTCTGTACTCTTTTTCCTTCCATAATCTATCGGTCTTTGAGATTAATCTGGATACTTTAGTGCCCCCATACATCTCTGATGAAGATGTCCTCTTTTTTCTTGCTTCCATTGTTTTGGAACAGAATGATTGTGCTAGTTAGTCTTTCATCGGACCCCTCTTTCCTCCAACAGGCCTGCCTCTGGTGCCGTATGAGGATTCCGATGATGAAGATGCTGAAGTGGTTGAAGTTCAGGGTCCAATCACGCCATGCTCCAGGAAGCGTCGTGCTCACAAGATGAAGGAACCCCTTGAGGCCTCCTTCCTGCGCCGCAGCAAGCGCCTAAACCCGGACCTGGGCGGCTTCCGTGACTCCTCCAGTGCCCGTGAGGCTACCGTCATCCATGCTCCAGCTTCGCCTGTCCGTGTTGACGGTCTGGTCCCTGTTCCTGATCCTCCAACGTATGTTGCTGCGCTTGCGGATGCCACATCCTCTGCTGCTCCACTTCTGTCCCTCTCCATCATCCAGGGCATGGCAACGGAGATCCTCAAGATGCCGCCTGAGGCTGTGTCTGCAGCTACTTTGCCTGAACTGGATGAAGACGATGAAGCCTGATCTTTCATGTAATAGGACTAGCTCTCATTTAGTAGTCCTCTAGTTATTAGGCTCTTCTTTTGCTACTCTATCAGTTTTTGGGGCTTGTGAACACTGCTACTGCTTGTCTTTCGAACATCTCGTGGTAGTTCGTTGCTTGTCGTGGACATATCTCTGGGTGTCCCTTGTCTTTCTCACTATGGTGCTGTGCACTATAGTCTGCTGTCATCGCCCTCTCTTTTTATTTTATGAATCAATCAAGATCCTTTAAACTGTTGGTGTGGAATGTTCATGGGAATAACTCCCAGGGTAAATGGGATGCCCTTCATGACAAGATTATTGAATCCTCAACTTCTGTGGTCTGCCTGCAAGAAACAAAGAGGGGATCATTTGACTCTTCTTATCTGAGAAACTTTTGTCCAAGGCATTTATCTAAGTTTGAGTTTTTTCCTTCTGATGGTGCTTCGGGTGGGCTTATTACTATTTGGAACCCAGCTCTCTTTGATGGCTCCCTTGTGCTAGCCAATGCTCATTCAGTCACAGTTAAACTAACATGTCTTCTCACTGGAAAGACTTTTTGCTTGTCAAACATCTATGGACCTTGTGCCGCAGCAAAGAGAGCAGCCTTCATCAACTGGCTTTATAATTTAGACAACTCAGACTTTGATGACTTGATGCTAGCAGGGGACTTTAATCTTATCAGGTCACCTGTTAACAGAAATAGGGAGGGTGGAAACCAACATGATGTGCTTCTTTTTAATGATCTCATACAGCATCTTGATTTGGTTGAGATTGATTTCAGAGGCAGGGACTTTACTTGGAGTAACATGCAGCAGGATCCTTTGCTTGAGAAATTGGACTGGGTCTTCACCTCTTCCTCCTGGGCTATCTCCTATCCTGACACTTCTGTCCAGGTGTTGAGGAGGCCTATTTCAGATCACTCACCCTTCATGGTAACCATTGGCACTCGTGTTCCCAAATCAAAATTGTTTTGTTTTGAAAACTATTGCATGGAATTCCCAGATTTTCTGTCAGTTGTGCAGCTTCATTGGGAGACTGCCCCTTTCTTTGCAAATGTAGCTAGGACTGTGAATGCCAAATTCAGGCAAGTCAGGGCAGGACTTAGACTGTGGAGTAAGGAACTTTCTAAACTTGGAAAGCTTATAAATAACAGTCATTTTGTTCTAGCTCTTCTGGATGGTCTGGAGGAACAGAGATTTCTCAGCTCCCTTGAGAGTTGCTTCAGGAGATTGGTAAAACAGTACCTTGCAAAACTCCTAGAGGCCAAAAGATTGTATTGGAAGCAGAGAAATACTGCAAGATGGGTGCTCTTTGGAGATGAAAATACAAGCCTCTTTCACACCATGGCCACCTATTCTATGAGAAGGAATTTCATCACTTCACTCACTTTGGAAGATGGCTCAATGGTTTTTGATCATGAGCAGAAAGCTGACCTTTTATGGTCTGCTTATAGAGAAAGGCTTGGGGTCTCTGAATTTTTCTGGGATTTTATTTGAGCTCTCTGAACTTATTCTAGTGGTTGATTTGCCTGAAATGGATGCTCCCTTCACTATGGAGGAGATCATTGCTGTGCTTAAGGACATGCCTTCAGACAATGCTCCTGGACCAGATTGATTTAATGGTGCTTTCTTTAAGAAATGTTGGCCAATTATTAAGAATGATATTGTCAGATTGTGCAAGGATTTTGCTGATGGTAATCTGAACTTAGAGAGCATTAATGGCTCACTGATCACTCTCATTCCCAAAAAAGATAACCCACAGACAGTGAATGACTTCAGGCCCATCTCACTCTTGAATTACTCTCTGAAGTTCCTCACTAAGCTTCTGGCCAATAGGTTGCAAGCTGTTATCCTCAAAGTGGTTCATGCTAACCAATATGGATTTATCAAAGGGAGAACTATTCAAGACTGTTTAGCTTGGGCCTTTCAATTTCTGCATATGTGCCATAAGTCCAAAAGAGAAATTGTTCTCCTAAAGCCAGATTTTGAGAAGGCTTTTGATAAAATTGAGCATGCTATTATTTTAGAAGTTCTGAGGCATAAAGGTTTCTCTGACAAGTGGATTTCGTGGATAAATGCCATATTGTCCTTTGGTTCTTCCTCAGTTCTACTGAATGGAGTTCCTGGCAAGGAATTCAAATGTAAGAGAGGGGTTCGGCTAGGAGATCCTCTATCTCCCCTTCTCTTTGTTTTGGGTGCTGACCTCATGTAGTCTGTGGTTAATGCTGAAGCTCTCCTTGGAAATCTGTCCCATCCTCTTGGTAGTGATTTTAGTGGTGACCACCCCATTATTCAGTATGCTAATGATACACTGGTGATCCTCCCGGCTGATCCCACACAGCTCTCTCATTTGAAGGAGGTGATACACACTTTTGCTCTCTCCACAGGTCTCAAGGTCAACTTTGGAAAGTCCTTTTTGGTACCCATCAATGTGGATGAAAGCAAATGGCTATCTTTTACTGATGCTTTAGGTTGTCAGCTTGGGAAGTTACCTTTCACTTATTTAGGACTCCCTCTGGGTACTACCAGGCCCTCCTTTCAAGATTTCACGCCAATTTTGACAAGAATGGAAAAGCACCTTATGGGCATCTCAAGATTTCTGACTCATGTTGGTAGATTGATCCTGGTGAATTTAGTTTACTCAGCCTTGCCAACATTTTACATGTGCTCTTTGAAGTTGCCTTTTCATTTGTTGGATCAGATTGATAAATACAGGAAGTATGTGTTGTCGCATGGTGAGGATGTCAACAAGAAAGGTGGTTATCTGGTAGCCTAGAAGCATGCTTGTCGAAGTAAAGCTGATGGTGGTCTTGGGATTATTGATCTAAGAGTTCATAATGCTACTCTGTTGATGAACTTTTTTGCACAAAATCTACAATAGGGCTGACTTGCCCAGGGTTGAACTCACTTGGACACAGCTATACAAGAATAGTAGACCCCCCATGAAAGAAAGAATGTAGGTTCCTTCTGGTGGCGTGACATCATGTCCCTAGCACCCAAGTTTCTTCAGATGTCCAGATGCAAAGTGAAGGCTGGCTTTTCTATCTCTTTCTAGAGTGACCATTGGGATTTGGGGGTTCTCAAGAATTTATATCCACAGTTGTTCTCCTTTGCCAGGAAAAACTCTTGCTCGGTAAATCAGTTCTTGTCCTGGGATGACAGCATGTCCTTCTTTTTGCCCTTATCTCAGATTGCTTTTGATCAACTTTGTGAGTTGAAGGATGCTCTCCTAGCCCTGCAGCTTCCCTCTCAAGGATCTGATGAATTGACCTATGTTTGGGACTCAGATGTCTCAAGTCACAGGGCTTATATTTTTCTACAGGGATCTCACCCAGCCTCTCCTCTTTTTAAATGGATGTGGGCTTCAAAAGCTCAAAACAAACACAAGTTTTTCTTCTGCTTTTTCTTCGGGACAGAATCAACACAAGGAATTTGCTACATAGGAAAAACATGTTTCTGCCTTCATAGATCTGTGTTCTTTGTGTGCAAAATGTTGCTGCCAATTCAGTGATGCTTGCTGGACATATTTGGGAGTTGTGTGGGATCTCAGTCTTGATTTTCCTGCCATGGTTCTTAATGCCAGGTTACGTTTTAACTCTATTATCTTCAGAGAGGTTTTCATCATCAGTTGCTGGGCCATTTGGTGTCATCGCAATGATATTATCTTCGACAGATCCTCACTTTCCTTTTCACAGTGGAGGAGTCTCTTTGTTAACGAGCTGCAAGCGGTTACCCTACGGGCTAAACCGCGGATTACAGACAAACTAAAGACTTTTTTGTGTAATTTACTTTAATATTTCTCCTCCTTTCTTTTTTGGGCTTGGTGCCTTGTAACCTGTACATATTTTTTCACATATATATAAAAAAATAGGGGCAGGGGCCTCCCCTGCTGATTCCCGTCAAAAAGAAAAAGCAAAAACAGATGTACTCATATACTATATTAGTGAACCAGCTTGATTGTAATCTGCAGGTAGGAGAGAGTGGGGTCCAATTGTCAGGGGGGCAGAAGCAGAGAATTGCCATTGCACGAGCCATCGTAAAGTAATCCAGGATACTCCTTTTGGACGAGGCTAGCAGCGCGTTGGATCTGGAATCCGAGAAGCACGTGCAGGAAGCCCTTAGGAAAGTCTCACGGTGTGCAACGACGATCATGGTGGCACACCGGCTCTCCACGGTACGCGAAGCTGACCGCATCGCCGTCGTGAGCTACGGGACGGTCATTGAGTTCGGCAGCCACGACGACCTTTTAGCGAGCCATCGCGATGGTTTGTACGCCACCATGGTTAAAGCAGAAGTGGAAGCGCAGGCATTCGCGTAGAACATATTCTTGATGCTTGTAATTTCAGCAATTTGGAGATTGTGAGATGAGATGAGCAATTCTTTTTTTACAACAAAATGTTCTAGTAACAATGCTTTAGGTTGATTACATGTCAATAATTTTTTTAAGGATTATTATACTTGGACCACGGATGAATAAAATCGGTAGAAGGTACCATAAAACCCATGTACGGTAAATATTAATGTGATAATTTATTTTGGAACTCTACATAGTTTTTATTTCCATATTTTTCATTGATGTCAATATGTTTGCTAGAAAACCCATTGAATTTGAATTATAATATTTGAAGGGTCAATAGGAGACAAAGATGGAGTTGAATGGAAGCCTTTCAAAAGTTGAAACTTTGTAATGTCCCTAGATCCACCGACGGAATCACTGTCGCAATTTGCCAAAGCCACCGTATGAATTGGTGAAACTTGACAGAAGGATTCACACAAGAAATGAGTCACGGACGCAAATGCAAGAACCGTCGGAACAATTGGTGAGGGCGGGAAAACCGGAAGCTACAGACATGTCACACCGATTGATTCACTGGGTTTCCCTCCTTGGCACCATATCAATCGGTGAAGGCGGAGAAACCAAAGCGGCGTAGGCGCTGCACTGATTGATGTGGTGCGACCAGGCTGGCTACACCGTATGAGTCGGTGAACCCAAAATTAGAGATCGCGGCTTGGGCACAACTTCAAACGAATTGATCTCTTGGCTCATTCAACAGATTGTGAAGAAACTTTGGGGAACATGGAGTACCCCACGGGCAAATAGATTTGATAAGATCAACTCCCCAAACCAAACATTTCATGCACAATCGAGAGTCAAATTGATGAACATAAAGAACTCAGGATAAAAGGGATGAACTTCAAATCTAAGGTGAATCCATGTGTTTGAGGAGAAAAGATCATGAGGAAAATGGTCATATAGAATGTATAAGTGATTCCATCAAAGAGATCACACTCGAAGTGACCTAAAATTCGACAAAATAAAAATCAAAGGAAAATATCCCAAAATTCCATAAAAAGAAAAACTGTCCGGATTAAAGATTTAGACACAATATTAAGATGACGAAATCACTAAGCCATGAGGTCAGATTCTTAACAACATAAGGCTAACCTCCTAAACATGTGGAGGATTAATAAGAGAAGGAGCAAAGCCTGTCAGAGTTTTATGTCCGGCAGCCTACCAAGGGGGTAACTGGGGTTCGTGCGACCTGGAACCTAAAGGTAAAAGCGAGGACACAAGACACAGATTTATACAGGTTTAGGCCGCCAGAGTAGCGTAATACCCTACGTCCTATTTGGGGTGTTGTATATTGCGCCATGCGCTTGGGTGTTGTCACCGGAGGGGTTGTGTCTGTACTCCTAGGTACTCGGGACCTCCATTATATAGTCCAAGGGCAGGTTCCTAATCGGTTACAAGATAGGAGTCCTAGTAGGATTACACAATATGAATCCTAGTAGGGTATAGGGGAATTCTAGTAGGAGTCTATCTTCTACATTCAAGGTAGGTACCCGGGGTGCATACCCAACAAGCCCCCGAGCACTTTGTTGTCTTGAGTAGTGAGTTCGAATCTTGAAGCTTCATCGAGTAGTTGTTGATTGTCTTGAGTACTACGGATTGATAGAAGTCTTCAATAGTACTCAAACTGCTAAAACACTGTGTAGACAGTCCTTACAACGAAAATTTGACCATCATTACCTCAAAATGAGAGGAGTATATGACAAGTTTCATGCACATTTTGGGTGCTAATAAAGTTCCACAAGTTGTGTTGTGAATTTTATATACAGGGTACACACTTAGAGAAAACCACGGACCATCAGGCCACACATGGCAGGTGCGCCCGCACCTAGTGGTGTGCCCGCACCTGCCATATGCCACGTCTTGGATCTTGGACATCAACAATTCCACAAGCACATCTTGGATAAATGAGAAGCGTTGGTTTTATGTCGGTTTGATCAAAGGGACAAGGTTGGAAGCACTTGGATCCATGGGTCCACTTATCCATGCAACCCAACCGCCATTACTGCCACAACCGTCATCAAGGAGCAATCCTAGACGTCCCTCCACACCGTCGGTGCATCACACAGTCACTTGCAGGTGCGCCCGCACCTATGACCGGTGGAATTTCGAGCAACCGACCTGGGAACCGACTTGCAACCGACCAAGGACCAAGGATCAGGGCCATCCACGATGAGAGGCGGTGGATCACAGGTGCGCCCGCACCTACAACCGGCCTCCACAGCACTCCACCGACCTTCCAAGGCTATAAAAGGCACCCCACACTCGCTGGAACAACACACACGAAGCAGGAGCATCACCTGAAGTCTCATTTCCACCTTAGAGTAGGATTAGTGTAGTTTGGGAGTTAGAGTCAAGTCGTTCTACTCTTAGGGTTCCGGAGGAGTCTTCTTCAGAGTTCCGGTACTACTCTTGTATCCTTTCTTTGTAAGACTCAAGTTTAATATCAAGTTATCTTTCTATCTTACCTCTCGAGTCAATTATATTCAGCTTCTACTTAGCTCTAGTAGCTTATTTCTTGGTTTAGATTAAAGTGAGTTTAGTCTTGGTGAGTTTAGCTCTCTTGAACCCTATAGTGTTGTGGTCGTTCTTCGCTTGACCTTCTACTAAATGCTTTTGTGCTTAGTAGGAGAGAGAGACCTTCCTTTGTGATATCTAGGGGAAGGTGCTTTGGTTCGTTGTGAGCGCGGTGCATAGAACATATCTTAGTCTTAGATTGTTCCCTCGTTCAACAGAATAGTTGTGGTACCCTAGGGAGGTGACAGCTCCATGCGGCCTTTGTAATCCACCATGTTAGTTCGGGCTGATAGGATTGAGTGTGTCGTTGTTCTCCCTTCTCATCCATGTCTGAGAGCACACTTTGCATGCCCCTGCAGCACTAGAAGAGCTTGAAGATCTTCTCTTACCTTGACTCTACCTTACCTTGGTTCTTTCTCAGAGTTGACAAGAATAGATAGATTGTACTAGGATCCTTTCTCATCTCGTTGTCCTCCCAACTCACTAGGTCCTCTCTAATCCTTTTATCAAGATATCCTTGCGTGTCCATTTACCCATTGAATATCATTACCATTACCCCCGTCATAGTTTTCTACCGAGTCTTGATACTCTACACTAATTTATTATTCGACTATCTATGTCGTAGTGCTTCCTTTGGGAAAATATAAATACGATAACCTGAATACCACCGGGTGAAGTGCTATAACGGTAATCCATGCGCTTGTGGACCTTTTCTGTGACGTGTGTTTTACCAGGCATTTCTAGCGTCGCTGCTATCTTAGTAATGACACTAAAAATTGCCAACAAGCATTTCTAGTGCCATTGCCGGGGAAGCAATAGGCACTAGATATCATTTATTAAATTTGTAGAAGTATCTTGGTTCAGTGGACTACTATTAAGCGGGTTTACCCTTGCTCTATTCTGGCGGGTGCAGAGTAGTGC
This sequence comes from Cenchrus fungigraminus, assembly GCA_036936925.1. Taxonomy (NCBI): domain Eukaryota; kingdom Viridiplantae; phylum Streptophyta; class Magnoliopsida; order Poales; family Poaceae; genus Cenchrus; species Cenchrus fungigraminus. The sequence goes on along the minus strand of CM072776.1, from coordinate 19,228,060 downwards.
ATGACCGGTTTCGACCTTTCGTCCAACTTTCAAGACAACCCAGAGTCACTTGTGAGGAGAGTTTGACCTCGTGTACTTATCCCTCAGAAGTATCTCTCGGACACCACGACGAACCCCATCGATCCCATAGACAGCACCTCATCCTCATCAGCACCTATGGCCGAGAAGACCATTCGCGAGTTTTCCGCTCCCTCCTCCACCAACATCCCTACTGGGCCGAATGTCGCAGTTGGAGATGGGAATTTCGAACTCAAGCCAGCGCTAATCAACATGGTGCAAGCAAGTCCGTTCAGCGACAAGCCTAACAATGATGCCAATGCGCATCTCCAGAACTTCCTGGAGGTGTGCAGCACTTTCACCATCCGCGGAGCAATGGTTAATGCAATCCGTCTTCACCTATTCCCATTCTCATTGCTCAGAAGGCGAAGCAATGGTTTTATGCTGAACGCGACGCCATCAACACAGGGGAGAAGTGCTCCAACGCATTTCTTGCCAAAATCTACCCGGTGGGCAAAACTAATGCCCTCCGTGCCGAATCTCGGGCTTCCAACAAAATAATGATGAGAGTATCTCAGAAGCTTGGGAGCGACTCCAGGAGTACATTACTGTGTGCCCACACCATGGCATGCAGGGGTGGTTCTTAATTCAAACATTCTATCACGAGCTCAAGCGTACCGCCCGTGAACACCTAGATGTGGCTGCTGGAGGAGCTTTCTTCTCGCTACAAGTTCCCACTGCTAAAGCACGAATCCAGAAGATGGTGGCAAACCAAGGATGGGATGGAGATGGTCTCTAACCCCGCACCCACGGCGTACACCAACTCGATGGAATCGACATGCTCACCGCTAAGATGGATCTCCTAATGAAGAAAATGGAGGCACTAAGCAACATGGAGACCGCCAAGATCATGGGCGCTCAGATGACTTGGGAGGTTTGTGGTAACACGGGCCACTCAAGAAATGATTGTCCCAAAACAAGGGAAGAAGCTAGTTTCATCATCAACAACAACAACAACAACAACAACGGGTTCTGCAACAACAACTACAACAATCAAGGATGGAACTCGAGGCTAAACTTCCCATTCAACAACCAAAATGGATGTAACTATTCTAACAATTTCAATAATCAACCTTCCATTAGAGATCTTGTCTTAGGTCAAATTAAAATCAATGAAAACTTGAAAAAGAAATTGGCCGCTAATGACAAAGTTCTCAAAAATCTGAACTCGAGTATAGAATCCTTCACAACTGCTATGAAGAATCAACTAAGCTTTAACAAAATGACAGAAACTGAACTCACTCAGCTTGCTGCTTCTTTACCCTCTTCTGAATCGGGTAGAATCCCGGGGCAACCCGAGCCTACCCGAGAAAATGCAAATGCGGTGACCACGAGGGGAGGTAAGTCCACTCGGGATCCACAATATCCTAACCATGTAGAGAGGAAGTAGAAGGAAGCCATCATTGAGTCAGACAACAAGGAAGAGGACACCGAGAAGGTAGCCCCCAAGGAGAAGAATTTAAGAAAGACGGCACCCCACGAGTTCTTCGACACCACACTACTTCCATTCCCGCGCCGACACAAGAGACCAACCGTAGACGAGCAATTCGCAAAATTTGTTGAGGTAATCAAGAAACTCAATGTCAATATCCCATTCCTTGAAGCCATGCAGGTTTGAAGCCATGCAGGTGCCGACCTACGCTAAGTACCTTAAGGACATCCTCAACAACAAAAGACCTCTACCGACCACGGACATGGTCAACCTCACGGAGGAATGTAGTGCAGCCATCCTAAAGAAGAAGGACCCCGGATGTCCCACTATATGCTGCTCAATCGGGCCCCATTACTTTGACAACGCACTATGTGACCTTGGAGGTAGCGTTAGCGCCATGCCCAAGGTAGTTTTTGACAAGCTCAACTATTCTTCCTTGTCCCCTACAACAATGTGTTTGTAGCTAGCGGACTAGTCGTTCCACTACCCGGCCGGGATGGCAGAAGACATTCCGGTGAGAGTCCGAGAATTCTTCGTACCCATGGACTTTATGGTCCTTGACATGGCTGTCGACACAAGAACACCCCTGATCCTAGGAAGACCTTTCTTGAGCACCGCCAATGCTAACATCAATGTAGGTGCCGGAGAAGTCAGCCTTAACATCAATGGCAAGAAAGAAAAGTTTGCTTTCAAGCCGAAGGTGGAGCAGTGCTCGCAGGTACGAATATTCTATAGCAGAAATCCAAACTGTGCGCAGAAAATTTAGGTAGCCCCAACCAAGCCATCGAAGGCAACGAACAAGGCTAAGGGGGAAAAGAAGACGGAAACTAAAGACACTCCCACTAAAGCCTCACAAACTTCAACGCCACCAAAGAAAACATAGAAGGTGTGGCGTGTGAAGAAATCACCGTCTAAGTCATCCACTCCGGGATCGGATGAGACCAAGACAAACAAAACTACGAAGGAGTCCTGCTCATGGACTCTAAACCATGAGCCCTCGCCGTGAGGTAAACTGGTAGTTATCTCATGTTTCCCTTTCCCAATTTTATTTCTTGCATCAAGCATATTTAGTTTTTGAATTTTATTTCACCACTGCATTAGTAAGTAAATAAGAGTTAGGAAAATGGTTTTGCAAATTTTTGGTGGTGCGGCCGGTTCTACCCCGGTACGGCCGCACCTCCCCTCGATGAAATTTTTGTGCAGGATGTTCACAGGATGCGACATGAGCGCTTGGAGCAAAAGAAGTAGGTGCGTCCACACCTGTGAACCTCCATGAACTCGTCAAGCCAATGTACTTCAAGCTTCCAAGTGCCCCACTAATCACAAAATTGAAGGATGTGCCAACAAGGTAGCTAAAAACTAGCTTGGGGGAGACCCCCTTCCGTCAAGAGAGGTATGTCCATCCAAACTAATTTCAACATCTTGTTTACCACCTTTGAATAAAAGAAAACAACAAAATGATTTGTTTATTTTAGTCCCACCTTGTGCTTTTGAAATCTTGTTTATACATCCTCATTTTGGAAATGATGAATGGTTGCTATGTTTAAACTTTGCAAGAACCTAGTATCCAACTTTGTACTCCATGAGCATTTGAATTTGTTGGTATGTTTTGAAACATGAGCCTGAAGTAAAACCTTGTGGGAGCATATGCTTATGACCAAACCTAGGTTGTTGTATAGTATGATATGGTGCGACAATGTTAATCTTGCTCTATCTCATAGTACGGTGAAAATCTTGGATGATTTCTTTTGAGAAAATAAAGCATGACATGTTCCTCAATGGTCGAATTACCTACCAAAGCCATATGTTGCTATCAATGTATAAACTTTCTACATATGCTTACTTGTGACCCATTGAGTCTTGCCAAATTGTTGTGACCCTTGGTAGAACCTTTTCATGCTCCCATGATCGAAATCACGTAAACACCACATATACATGCTAACTCTCACACCGAGGGTTACGCGAAACATGCCATCCATCCACCAAAAAAGTAAATACTCCAAAGTTCCAAGAGATTTCTCTTCTTGTAAAAGGAGAAAGGGGTCGTCGAAAAAAAAAGAAAAAAAGAAAAAGAAAAAAATGTATGTGCTCAAAAGAGCATATAAAAAAGTGGCAACATGACCCCTCTCCAAATAAAAGCAAGAAAGGAATCTCAAGCAAGGAGTACATAGAAAACCAAAGAAAAATATTCCACACATTTGCACATCTTGATCAAGTTGCATGACTAGTTTCTTCTTCGATCCGGTCTTTTGCTCGACAACATTATGTGGCACAAGTAAGTCTCATACTTATCCTACCCAAAGCTCCACATACAATAGAGTAGGAAGTTGAGGCTCAATCAAAAGCCTTAGGTGAGGTAACAAATACCACTTGAGCGATCGAGTGAACCATCTGAGGAACATTGTCTCTTCTTTGCAAAATTTTCAAAAATCCGAGATAGGATCCTCGAAAAGAGAAGAGTGAATAATACAAAGTCAAATCCGTTCTACTCTACAACCTCCAAAGGCAAGGTAAAAAGCTACAAGCCCCACAGGTATAACAAGGCTAAGTTTTCTTTTTTTTCCTACCAATACTTTCAAATAGCAAGTAGAGTATGGAGTTGTGCACAGGTGCTTGCAAGGTGGTAACATTGATGCAACTCCTGATCCAAAGAGACCAAGTCTAGGCTTTGCTCGAGAACGAGCAAACATTTAGCTTGGGGGAGTTTGTTGACGGTCCTTACAACGAAAATTCGACCGTCATTACCTCAGAAATGAGAGGAGTATATGACAAGTTTCATGCACATTTTGGGTGCTAATAAAGTTCCACGAGTTGTGTTGGGAATTTTATATGCAGGTACACACTTAGAGAAAACCACGGACCATCAGGCCACACATGGCAAGTGCGCCCGCACCTACCATATGCCACGTCTTGGATCCTAAACATCAACAATTCCACAAGCACATCTTGGATGAATGAGAAGTGTTGGTTTTATGTCGGTTTGATCAAAGGGACAAGGTTGGAAGCACTTGGATCCATGGGTCCACTTATCCATGCAACCCAACCGCCACAACCTCCACAACCGTCATCAAGGAGCAATCCTAGACGTCCCTCCACACTGTCGGTGCATCACACGGTCACTTGTCAGGTGTGCCCGCACCTCTAGGTGCACCTGCAACTATGACTGGTGGAATTTCGGGCAACCGACCTGGGAACAGGCTTGCAACCGACCAAGGACCAAGGATCATGGCCGTCCACGACGAGAGACGGTAGATCATAGATACACCCACAGCTACAACCGGCCTCCACAACACTCCACCAACCTTCCAAGGCTATAAAAGGCACCCCACACTCGCTGGAACAACTCACATGAAGTAGGAGCATCACATGAAGTCTCATTTCCACCTTAGAGTAGGATTAGTGTAGTTTGGGAGTTAGAGTCAAGTCGAGCTAGTCTCGGGGTTCCAGAGGAGTCTTCTTCAGAGTTCCAGTACTATTATTGTATCCTTTCTTTGTAAGACTCAAGTTTAATATCAAGTTATCTTTCTATCTTACCTTTCGAGTCAATTATATTCAGCTTCTACTTAGCTCTAGTAGCTTATTTCTTGGTCTAGATTAAAGTGAGTTTCGTCTTGGTGAGTTTAACTCTCTTGAACCCCATAGTGTTGTGATCATTCTACGCTTGACCTTCTACCGAGTGCTTTTGTGCTTACTAGGATAGAGAGACCTTCCTTTGTAATATCCAGAGGAAGGTGCTTTGGTTTGAACGCGGTGCTTAGAACTTACCTTAGTCTTTGATTGTTCCCTCATTCAACAGAATAGTTGCGGTACCCTAGGGAGGTGACAGCTCCAGACGAGCTTTGCAATCCACCACGTTAGTTTGGGCTGATAGGATTGCGCGTCATTGTTCTCCCTTCTCATCCCTATCTGAGATCACAGCTTCGCATGCCCCTGCAGCACTAGAAGAGCTTGACGATCTTCTCTTACCTTGACTCTACCTTACCTTGGTTATTTTCCCGGAGTTGACAAGAATAGATAGATTGTACTAGGATCCTTTCTCGTCTTGTTGTGTTCCCAACTCACTAGGTCCTCTTTAATCATTTTATCAGGATCTCCTTGTGTGTCCATTTACCCATTGAATATCATTAATGTTACCCCGCCATAGTTTTCTACCGAGTCTCGATACTCTACACTAATTTATTATTCGACTATCTATGTCGTAGTGCTTCCCTTTGGAAAATATAAATACGATAACCCGAATACCACCGGATGAAGTACTACTACGGTAATCCGTGTGCTTGAGGACCTTTTCTGTGACGTGTGTATTACCAGGCATTTCTGGCGCCATTGCTATCTTAGTAACGACACTAAGAATTGCCAACAGACTGCAATGTGTTCCAACTCATCAATCTTGAAGTTGAGATCCTTTATGTTGATGATTTCTATAGAGGTGTGATTATAAAATCGCACTCCATATGGAGTGTAGCCCCCCGAGCCTTAGGTTGAGTCATAGACTCTGGCTAAGGGTCAATCTTTATTCTGAACCTTTTGTCTTGAAAAAAATGAATGATGGGTGTAGCATAGTTGCCCCCACCTTGGAATGATTAAGTAATCAATCCAAGTGTCTTGAATGTTCGCGGAAGTCATCATCCAAGTACTCTTGCAACATCTAGCTCCTGATCTATGTGCGCCAAGTGAAGCCTTCGAGTAGCAATTTGAACCTAGCTGCCAAGATAGAGAGGTAGTAGAGACTACATGATTCATCATTGAGTAGTAATTTGGTGATGAGGCTCCGAGTTTGGGAACTAGTCGTGCCGTCAGGGTGGAATTTAGATGCGACTGAAGTAGTTGACTTTTGTATGAAACCCGTAATACAATGTTTGCCACTAGAGTGGACTTTAGATGCGACTGAAGTCGACTTTGTGTCGCCGGAGGCCGACTTTAGAATGCGATTGAGGAAGTCGACTTTGTGCCACCGGAGGCAGACTTTAGATGCAACTTGAAAAAGTTGACTTTGTGCTGTCGTAGGTAGACTTTAGAATGCGACTGAACAATTCGACTTTATGCCGCTAGAGGTGGACTTTAGAATGCGACTGAAGAAAGTCTACTTTGTGCAAAAAAAATGAAACCCGAAATACAAAGCTGGAAAGCCAAAAATGAAAAACACTTCTCAGAACCAAAAAATGAATGGAATACCAGAACAACGAGTAGTTTTTCCATCGGAGCGAGCTTGGTGCGAACGGAGTCAGCTGGTGTTGCCTGAGCGGGCTTGAGTGTAACCGAAGGTCGGCTTGAATGCGAACGTAGGTCAGCTTTGTGCCACGGGAGCGAGCTTGAATGTGATCGGAGGTCGGCTTTGTGCACTCAGGGCCAAGCATGAAACCCTCTAATGAGTACGTGAAAGTAGTCGACATGGCGACAAGGGAGAGCACAATTGCTCATAGAGTGTCTATGAGACTTGTTTCTGCCTATTGGCAAGAGAAAGAGCGTGTGATTGTGCAAACAATGTGCCTCTTTAAGGTATAGCCATTGTAAGCCTCCAGTATTTAGTACACGAAACGTCATGGTAAAGAGCCACCGAATCTGGTGTGCAAGCCTATGGAAGTTTTGTCGATATACCTCAAGAATAGCCGGCAAAGTGTAGCTCTCATGAAAACCCGTCGAGAAGTGTACACGAATAAGTAGTCATTTAGACTGTTCCGCTTGGCATAGAGAAGAGAGCGCATGTTGTGTGTAGTGCCTCCATAAGGTGTAGCTGTTGTGTGCCTCTAGTACTCAATACACTAAACGTCGTGCAGTAGCCGCCTAATTTGGTGCACCAAGTCTATAGCAGTCGGTCAACATGCCCATGGAATAGTTGGTGAAGTGTTGCTCTACTGGCGAGTAGCCGTCAAGAGGCATACACAAGTATAGTCACGGGCAGTGTGTTATCCTGCATGATGAGGAAAACAAGCCAAAAAGAAAAACTAATCATTGAAATAAATGACTTAGCTTTTGCTGCCGAAACGGACTATATATGTTCCAGTCGGCTGTTTTCCCTGGAGCGGGTTTATACGCGACCTCCCGATGGCCTTTGCCATTGCCATCAGGAGCAGACTTAGATGCGACCGGAGTCAGTTTGTGTAGCAAGAAACGGACTTTAGAATGCAACTGAAGAAGTCAACTTTGTGCCGCGGGAGTGGACTTTTGAGAGTAGTCTTCGGTAAGGTATCATTGAAATAAACACCTTAGCTTGATTCATGGACGAGTGTCGATGAAGCTGTGGTGGTTGGCAATGGAGCCGTGATGATTGTTGATGAAGTTAACTAGTCGAAAGTTGGTTCCGGATAGTTGTTGGGGGCATGGTAGCTGCTCTCAACTAGTTCTTTAGTCGAAACTAGCCGAGATGAGAAGCAAAGTAGTAGTTGGTGAGTTGGCATTGCCGAAGTAGAGCCAGTGCGGCCGAAAGACGATGTCGTGATGGCACTCGGTGTTGTCAAAGCAGAGCCGGTGCGGCTGAAAGATGATGTCATGACAATGCACGACGTAGTCGAAGTAGAGTCGGTGCAGCCGAAAGACGATGTCGTGAAGGTGCAAGGCGTAGTCGAAGTAGAGCTGGTGTGATTGGAAGACTAGTAGCTGCGCCGCACGGCGTAGTCGAAGTAGAGCTGGTGTGATCGGGAGACCTTGTCGTGATGGTGCACGGCGTAGTCGAAGTTGAGCCGGTGCGGTCGGAAGGAGATGTCACGACGGCGCACGGCATAGTCGAAGCAGAGCCGGTGCAACCGGAAGATGATGTCCCATCTGTGCATGATGTAGTCGATGTAGAGCCGATGCAGTCGGAAGACGATGTCATGACGGCACACGGCGTAGTCGATGTAGAGCTGGTGCGACCGGAAGACTAGTAGTCGCAGCACACGACATAGTTGAAGTAGAGCCGATACAGCCAGAAGACAATGTCGTGACGGTGCATGGCGTAGTCAACGAAGAGCTGATGCGGTCGGAAGACGATATCATGAAGGCGCACGACGTAGTTGCAATAGAGTCGGTGCGACTGGAAGACTAGTAGTGATGACGCACGGTGTAGTCAAAGTAGAGCCGGTGCGGCCAGAAGACGATGCCGTGATAGCGCATAGGGTAGTCAACGTAGAGGTGGTGCGGCCGGAAGAAAATGTCATGATGGCGCACAGCATAGTTGAAGTAGAGCCGGTGCGACCGAAAGTCTAGTTGTTGTGGCGCACGACATAGTCGATGTAGAGCCGGTGCGGCCGGAAGATGATGTCGTGATGGTGCACGAAGTAGTCAACGTAGAGCCGGTACAGCCGGAAAATGATGCTTTGACAGTGCACGACGTAGTCAAAATAGATCCGGTGCGGCCGAAAGACGATGTCCTGACGGCGCACGACGTAGTCGAAGTAGAGCCGTTGAGGCCAGAAGACGTTGTCATGATGGCGCACGGCGTAGTCGATGGAGAGCCGATGTAGCCAAAAGACGATATCATGATGGCGCATAGCATAGTCGACGTAGAGGTGGTACAGCCAGAAGACGATGTCATGGCGGTGCATAGCGTAGTTGAAGTAGAGCCGTGTTGACGGTTCAAAACCGTGCTCAAGTTCACCGCAAGCCTACGGGTGACTTGGTGCCTTTTTCACCAAGGAGGGTCCTCCCTAGATTTGTCAATCCAAGGATCGGAAGCAAACCACTAAGGTTCTCTATCTAACCTACCGGTCTAACCCTATGTGAAGCATTGATTGCATAAAGGTTAATCATACATGAAAGGATGTATGGATCACATCCACCTAGCCATAAAGGTAAGCAAAGCAAAGGTAACCCTAGCCTATCGTCTTCTTGTTGCCGCTCCGGCCACGATGACAAACCAATCTAATCCTATACTATGATAAGGAGTACACTCGATATGGAGTAACCCGATATGGAGTGGTCCGATACACGTTCATTCGCCGCTTTCTCCTCCACCGTACTGTCACTACGCAAGGATAATCATCACCGAACGACTACCTCGGTCCGTGCACTACAACGATGTATCCGCAAGAGATAGACTAACCACCACGATTAGATCTATTCCTACTAAAAGCATATGCTAGCTATACATATGAATAAAGCACTCATCGATGTAGATCAAAGTAGAACAAGATATGATTACATCACCATTGAATGTTGAATGTACAATTGCCTTGATGGAATCAAGACATGGGCTCCGGAACTCCACCATGGCTTCACCACGTAGGGCCAACCATGGCGGCTAGGGCATGGCCTAGGCCATCACCTAGGCAACTCGAGGACTTGCGGCGGCCGTCGGCATCCTCCCGGTGCTTCTCCTTCGTGTCGGCGGCTCTCTGATGAATGGATGGATGTGGCGGCCGGCGGAGGCAGAGGCAATATATAGAGGAGCACGTAGGTCAAAGGGGGGCGCGAACCGGGCTCAGAACATGCCAGGCCCGTTTCGGCCCGATTCGGCCCCGTCTCGCTCCCCGATGCTTCTCGGTCAATTGCTGACTTGCTCCCTCCTGCATGTGGGCCCTTGACGTTGTCTTCTCCACGGTTTAGATAGAGCTCCTTGTCGCGCAAGCTTCAGCATCTTCAGTTCAGGTCCCTAGAGGTTTACGGCTTCATGCTTCGGTCCCTGGGCCATTTGGAGTCATGTTCATCATGTGTCTTGACTTGTGCCGGGCTTTATGATCTTCTCTTGAAGTGCTTGATGAACTTATCCCAAAAGTCTCCTCTTTAACGTTATTTTCCTGCATAAACAATAAACTCCAAAATCGACATGCAAGAGTGAACTTGATACCTCCAGGGGTTAGTACCATTAGTTAGAATATCAAATACGTGCAAATGTTGACGGTAAACTCATAGCTAGGTGTACCAAAATCGACCGTCAACATACCCCCATGCTTAAACCTTGCTCGTCCTCGAGTAAGCCTTTAATAGACATCAGTATTGCCTTTCAATGTTCATACCTTACACTTGATCATACATGAGAAAACATAATGCTCTCCAAGTTTATATTTGTTAAAGTTCCATAATGTAGCTAGCTTTCATCTCTATGGAGGGTAGATATCTTTTAAGCTCTTTCCACAAGTAATTAAACTTGCTCTCAAATTTTAAACAAATCTCAGAAATTTTGAAAATAAAGAGCGGGATGAAGAAAAATTGCTTTACCAAGATCAATAATAAACCTCCTTGCATCTTGCTCATGAACTCTCATCTCATCTTGTCTCTCAAACCTACTTGTTCTACTCCTTTCCTCTCTCAAATATTTGGTGGAAGGTTTTATATGGAGCTATGGGAAAGTTTAGTCCTACCAAGATATTATAGTTGAGATATTATCAAAACAAGACAAGGTTCTCATGGACTTACCAAGACTCGTCAAAAAGGTCATTGGGAAATAATGTTCCGCGGAGGGGGGAGAGAAAAACACACACTTTTTAGATAGGTGGACATGTGCAAATGGCAAAGAGTGATCCCGAGGCACAAACGAAGTCCTCGTTATCGGATTGCACATGGTTGGAAAGATGAGTATGGGTCTTTGATCTTGAAATCCTTTTGAAATTTCCAAATGTAGCAAGAGAACCGGGGAGCATTATTATATATACTTTTTTTCTTCACTCTTTTTTTTCTTTTCTTCCTTTTCTCATCATACTTTTTCTTCTTTTTATATATATATTTTTTCTTTCATCACTTTTTCTCTTTTTTTCTTCTTCTTTTTTTTACTCCCCTTGAACTCTAGACTACACTACTACTTCCTTGGCAACCCCCCCATGCTTAGACATTGCTCGTCCCGAAGCAAAGAGGTGATGATTGTGCCAAGGTAAGTGCTGAAATTCTTGTATTTTCATGAAAAGAGATACTTGAAACCTTCTAGGGATCCTTTTATAGAGGTCTCCCAAAATCTTGCTCCACTTGACGGCACCTTCCTTGTAATCTTCTTCGAAATATTCATCCATACTCAAAGTTTTGGGTTGTGGTCAAGGAGGTATACACAAAAAGATATTTTGGGTTTGTGGGTGGATATCCGGTGAGGTTTGCGAAATTCCCGATGTGGAAACTCACAATGCACGGATAGAAAAGGCTAGCATAAAGATAGATACGCAAAAACGGAATGACCAGCTTCTTAGTCTTGAGCCAGAGAAATCAAGCCTTGAATCAATGCACCCAAAAATAAATCTTGTATACTAAAGTTTTTTGCACTCAATGAATATATGGCTTTGGATAGGTTGAGCAAAATACAAGTGGTATCAAAGACAAGGTTAGCATATCTTTTAAGAACAAAAATAAATGATCTTTGACTCATTCAAAACTGAGAGCAATGAAAAATACTATGGGTCTCAAGTCATCATAACCTCCACAAAAGATTAGGCTAGCATTAATTAAATTTTCAGATCATATTTAAAGAGAGCACTAGCTTAATCATATACAAACCAAGCACAAGAATGAGTAAGGTGGTAACGATCATCATATATCCATAAGTAAGAGCATACGAGATATCATCATGGTGAGCTCAAGGTAATGGTGATTATTATTAAAAATAAAAACAAACCTAGGTTGTACTCCTAGTAGCCATGTTATTCTAAAGAGAGATATACAAAGGTTGTATCTAAGGTTGTGGAAAGCACATACATAAATGCAGACATATAGAAAAGACAAGAACAAAAGAGAGTTGAAGAATTGTTACCGTCCTTTGATGCTTGAAGTGTAGCGTGGCCTCCCCCATGCTTAAGCATTGTGCTTGACATGGAAGAAGAAAATTAGCATCCCGTGGCAACCGTGATCTTTGTTCTCCATGCGGTCTTCTTATGTCCACCAAGTCCTCCCCCATGCTTAGCATGTTGCTAAGCATGGAAGATGATGAACCATCTTGTAATTATTGAAGTCCTACTGCCATATGTGGAGATCATCATCGTACTCTTCACTTGATCGTCCTTCAATGTCCACCCTTGTTACAAATTGTTTCTCAACTCGTCTTCACCTCCTTCCATGTTGTCCTTTATCGCTGCTTCAACTTCCACGAATTTTTCTTCATATTCTAGAACAGAACATGTACTGAACCATTGCTCCATTGTAAAGTTCTTGAAATTATCTTTCCAACGAGTGGTCATTCACCCCAATCGGACTCCGAACAAGAGAGTTACACCCTTTTTACTCCATCAATGCAAACTGTCCCGGCTGATTTCAGAACGTGTGACGCCCAATGATTTGGTTGTAACTCCTTGCACGGGTCTCCTAAAATGTAGAATCTCTATGTGTTGGAAAGAAGACTTAGTGGAGCTCCTGAATATCCAAATTTTCCTATTTTGTACATCTCTGAACATGCGCCTAATCTTGATGAAGGCAGCAGTGTTTCTTCTGGGATTTTGGAGGTGTTGACGATCTTATTTTCATCTTTCATTGCTAACTCATGGGAGCGATTCGTCATGCCTACAAAACAACTCTAAAGCACAAAGTACCCCCGAAGTGACGGTCGGGAATACTCACTCTATGCTAACAACCAAAGACATCCCCTGAGATCTTAACTTGTGGCATAGTTAAGCTAGTCAAAGAAAAATTAAAACCTAATGGGTGTACGTGTGTGCAAGTGTGTATGCAAATGAGAGGATGGTATAAAAACAAAATAATGTTTACGCCAAATTCTAAGCTCCATGCTTACAAAGTGGTTGCCAAACTTCTCCCTTGCCATAAAGATTTATTAGCCAAGGTCAAAACACCATGCTTATCCCAAGATTAACAATTCTTTATAGTGTAAGATAAGTAGGGCGCATTGCTATGTTTATAAACAATCCAATGCAATATGATAGCAAGGTATATAAAACTGAATGATGTGGGTCTCCAATCATGTCTAAACACCATGTTTACACAAGTTTGCAAAAAGAAAAATGCCCATATCGTCATATGAAGCATTAACATAGGTATAAAAGCATTCATCATAAAGCTTCACAAAAAGTCCCAAGCTAACATAAAGGTGATGATGACAAAGAGATGGATGCAAAATGCAAATGCAAGAAGTTAGCACAAATAAACATTAGCAAGGTTTGAAAAACACTTTCGATGCGGTCTACAATAAGCAAAGGACAAAGCTTGATCTCACACTTCATACGAAGTAAGCATTGTCAACAAGGAAGTCACCCATCGAAAAGAATCAATCAACCAAACTAACAAGGTTTAAGGGTAGGTTATGGGTATCCTATATTTTTGGCTCAAACAAGGATTTTGAAGAGAGGAAGTCAAGTATAGAAATTCTAACTAAGGTGGTGCTACGAGTCTTTTAATGAAAAACAAATCTATGGTTTTAGGATGGCTAAAGGTGTGAAAGGTTTAGCTAAGGATTTTATGGGGAGGCTAGTCAAAGTTTTTAGTTAGAAGAGAGGAAAGAGATAGACTTGTTCAATCCGGATGGTGACGGCAAACGGTCAACACAAGCAATCCTACCTCTATTGGCTATGGTTTTTGGTGGGGGCTATGGGAAGGCCTAGGTTGGTTGGCAAAAAGTTAGATCAACACAACATGCAATGCAATATAACATGGATGAACAAAACAACATGATATGGTGGTTGTCTAAAACAAAAACAAAAGTTAGCCTAAATTAACTAGCCACAAGGTTTGGAATTAAAGGATGGTGCCAACTTCATATTTCTCTCTAAAAAGACACAAAAGAAAAACGACTCTAAACACTAATAGGCACCAAAAAAAGGGTCTACAAGCTTTCCAAGATCAAATAACAAAGCGCTCCCTCAATAGCAATTTAAATCAAATGACATGGTGTTGTGGTATTTATTAGAGCAATGGTACAATGTTACTTGATGTTTCTTTTTGAGATCACAATGTATACGGTCAATATATATATAAACATAAACAAAAGAAAACGGGTTGCCTCCTGCAAAGCGCTTCATTTAGAGTCATGGAGCTTGACTTTCTTACGTACCTACTCATGGTCATGAAGCCATGGTCCTTCTTATAAGATTTGAAGATGTCCATGCAGCTTTGGTCCACTCTCCATGCTTGACATGATCATTTTGCTTGATGAGAGGCTTGCCCGATCGTCTCTTGCATCATCATCCCCTCCTTCTCCTTTGCTCTTCGTCGCTGCCTCTCTTTCCATGAATTTTACTCTCTGTCCAGATCAGATCATGTAGCAAACAATAACTTCCACGCGTGGCGCATGAAATTATCTTTCCATCAAGTCTTTGTTGACCCCCAACGGACTCCGAACGAGTGAGTTACGCCCGTTTTACTCCAACGCAGCAATCTGTCCAAAGATTTCAGACTGCGCAGCGCCTAATGTTTTCGCCATATCTCCTTGTACGGGTCTTCAAATTTGTCGATCTAGGAGGAGTTGGAATCAGCACTTAATGGAGCTTCTGATTTTAAACTTTATCCTTCTTCTACATATCTGATCAGGTGCTCAAAACTGATGAAAACAGCGGCGTTGTCTTCGAGGTTCGGTGATGGCGATGCACGAGCTTGCAATTCCTTTGGGGCATGGCTTCTCCCCTCTTTATTATGGTTTAATGACCTGTATGGTTAGTGAAACTCAGGTTTTCTCCCGACACATGCTCTTTTAAGGTCACGAGCTTGACCAAGCACAAAGCAAGTCTAGGATTTGCAAAACATAATATAGACATATGCAATTGTAACCACAATTTAAAAGTTAGATGAACAAAATGTGATTAGAGGTTGCATAAGTTTCTTGCTCAGCGCCAAGGCTCTCATTAGGCATGGGTTCATTAGGCATGCAAATTAACAAAGTTAAAGCACAATATAGCCTCTTTATCATTCTCAAGAAATTCTAGCCTATCATGATTCAAAGTGCAAGGCATAGAATCAAACATACTATTGGTCATGACCATGAATATTTCAAAAGAAAGATATCATATCCAAAAGTACCTTGAGAGCTTAATGTGTACCTTAGCCTTCGAGTTTTTCATTGTGAGTGGTCCTTCGGAGTTGAAAACGAACGATCCTTGATGATCGGAGGTGGCTCGCGTAGACTTCTTCAATCTCTCCCTTCGTGCCACATGTCATCAAGGTCACTATATGTAGGATCACTCCTCTTCATTTGTGGGCTCACACATCTCTTAAGTGTCTTCATGTGACTCTATGAGCCTTCGTGTGAGAGCCCAAAGTGTCTACGCCATTGGATGTTGTCCTTTGTGTGTACTCCTTCGTGGTTTGCTCCAAACATCTCCTTGCATCAGATGTCGCCAATATGTATCTTCATTTGCCAATGCTCCAGGGGTCTTTGTTTTGTTTCAAGCCTCTGAATTTCTTCATGTGTGGTCCAGTGGAAGCATTGCCCAAACTTATCTTCGTTGTTGTCGTCCTCATCTCCACTCTCTTGTTCTCATCGTGTTGCTGCTGCCTCTTCCTCATGGATTTTCCCCTGTATACATAATAGAACATATACCAAAATATAATTCTATTGAAAAATTTATAAAATTACCTTTCCAACGGGTACTCATCCATCTTAATCGGAGTCCATACGAGGGAGTTATGGCTGTTTCACTTCAGCTTTGCTTGCTGTCCAGAAATTTTAGGACGTGCAACCATCGGTGATTCGGCCATATCCGCTTGTAGGAACCTCCTATTGACTTGATTCTTGACTCATTGGAAGCATAACTTTGTAGGGCTTCTAAATATCCAAGTATATTCTGTTGTTCTTCCCATGAGGCTGTGCAAAACTTGATGCGAACAGAAGCTTCGAAGATGTTGACGGGCTTGATCTCGTGATCTTGGGGGCACCGTGATTGCTTCCAATGCCTATTGCTCGATCAAATGATTCTCCACAAAACATTGGTCTCCAAATTTTAATTGACACGTTGACTTACCTTGTTTATCATCTCTCATGTAGGGTGTGGACTCGATAGCGGATGATGGGCCACTAACAAAAGTTAGCACCTACCACTAAAGAGCGAATCTTGATGTTGCGATCATCTTGTTGGGGTGCCGATGTTGAGAACTTCTCGAACGTCTTGTGTCTAGCTTTTCACCTTCTTTCAAGGACACAAACAAGAAAACAAGCGTATATGCAATACTAAGAATTAGGGTTAGTTAAAAGAAAGATAGATCTCCCTAGGGTTCGAGTTGCCGATCCCCGACAACGCGCTAGAAAAAGGGGCTTGTTGACGGTTCAAAACCGTGCTCAAGTTCACCGCAAGCCGACGGGTGACTTGGTGCCTTTTTCACCAAGGAGGGTCCTCCCTAGATTTGTCAATCCAAGGATCGGAAGCAAACCACTAAGGTTCTCTATCAAACCTACCGGTCTAACCCTATGTGAAGCATTGATTGCATAAAGGTTAATCATACATGAAAGGATGTATGGATCACATCCACCTAGCCATAAAGGTAAGCAAACCAAAGGTAACCCTAGCCAATCGTCTTCTTGTTGCCGCTCCGGCCACGATGACAAACCAATCTAATCCTATACTATGATAAGGAGTACACTCGATATGGAGTAACCCGATATGGAGTGGTCCGATACACGTTCATTCGCCACTTTCTCCTCCACCGTACTGTCACTATGCAAGGATAATCATCACCGAACGACAACCTCGGTCTGTGCACTATAATGATGTATCCGCAAGAGATAGACTAACCACCACGATTAGATCTATTCCTACTAAAAGCATATGCTAGCTATACATATGAATAAAGCACTCATCGATGTAGATCAAAGTAGAACAAGATATGATTACATCACCATTGAATGTTGAATGTACAATTGCCTTGATGGAATCAAGACATGGGCTCCGGAACTCCACCATGGCTTCACCACGTAGGGCCAACCATGGCGGCTAGGGAAGGCCTAGGCCATCTCCTAGGCAACTCGAGGACTTGCGGCGGCCGTCGGCTTCCTCCCGGTGCTTCTCCTTCGTGTCGGCGGCTCTCTGATGAATGGATGGATGTGGCGGCCGGCGGAGGCAGAGGCAATATATAGAGGAGCACGTAGGTCAAAGGGGGGCGCGAACCGGGCTCAGAACAGGCCAGGCCGGCCGGCCTGGGCCGACCGGCCTAGGCCCGGTTCGGCCCCGTCTCGCTCCCCGATGCTTCTCGGTCAATTGCTGACTTGCTCCCTCCTGCATGTGGGCCCTTGACGTCGTCTTCTTCACGGTTTAGATAGAGCTCCATGTCGCTCAAGCTTCAGCATCTTCAGTTCAGGTCCCTGAAGTTTTATGGCTTCATGCTTCGGTCCCTGGGCCATTTGGAGTCATGTTCATCATGTGTCTTGACTTGTGCCGGGCTTTATGATCTTCTCTTGAAGTGCTTGATGAACTTATCCCGAAAGTCTCCTCTTTAACGTTATTTTCCTGCGTAAACAATAAACTCCAAAATCGACATGCAAGAGTGAACTTGATACCTCCGGGGAGTTAGTACCATTAGTTAGAATATCAAATACGTGCAAATGTTGACGGTAAACTCATAGCTAGGTGTACCAAAATCGACCGTCAACAAGTCGGTGCGACCGAAAGACTAGTAGGTGTGTTGCATGATATTGCCTATGTAGAACCGGTGCAGTCGGAAGATGATGTCGTGATGTCGCACGGTGTAGTCGACGTAGAGCCAGTACAGCCGGAAGACGATGCTTTGTCGGCACACGGCGTAGTCGAAAGTAGAGCCTGTGCGGCCAAAAGATGATGTCGTGACGGCGCACGACGTAGTCGAAGGAGAGCCGGTGCAACCGTAAGACAATGTCGTGATGGCGCACGGCGTAGTCGACGTAGTACCAATGCGGCCAAAAGATGATGTCGTGACGGTGCACGCGTAGTCGATGTAGAGCCGGTGCGACCAGAAGACGATGTCATGATGGCGCACAACGTAGTCGGCGTAGAGCCTGTGCGGACAAAAGAAGATGTCATGACGGCGCACAGCGTAGTTGAAGTAGAGATGGTGCGACAAAAAGACTAGTAGTCATGGCACAAATGGTACCGAGCATACTCGTGTAATCAAAGTAGTTGTACTCCGCGTACATCATGTGTGTGAGCCAAGAAAAAAAGACCTTGAACTCTTATGCCTCCCGCGTGTGAGTAGTAATTTTTAAGAAATTGAATTTCCAAACTGAGGTAGGGGCGCTGCAGCTGTCTTGATGAGTGCGAGGCTCCTTTGTGGCTCCAGGATTTTACACGGAGAGTACTCGGAGCTGGCTGGTACGAGCAATGGATGGAATTGGCCTTCCATTGATTGCTTCAGACACTGGTAATGTGAGGGCCTTTAGTCCCGGTTGGTAGAGGCCTTAGGTCTTTCAAGTCCAACCGGAACTAATGATGAGAGACAAAAGGCCCCCCTTTTAGTCCCGGGTGAACGAACCAGGACTAAATGGTCCTTTAGTCCTGGTTGGTATTACCAACTGGGACTAAAGGGGGGCACGCCAGCGCTTGCGCCCACCCCCTTTAGTCACGGTTGGTAACGTCTCTTTTTTATTATTTTCGATTTGAATTATTGTGTTATACGTGTCTGTTCTAATTATTGTATCATGTATAATCTATGTATACATGTATGCACTAAGTATGTATATATCTATACATGTCTACTATACATACTTATTAGACTTACATATCTACGTATATACATTTATAAATTAATATATACTTAGACGCAATATTATACATCAAAATAAATAGTATATATACATCAAAATATCATCGTGCACTACAAATTTCTAGTCTCTACTCCCAATGGAGGTGCATCACAATAACTTTTTAGATCATAATAATGTTTTCCTACTGGATTAACCACCTCGTCCATGAGGAATCCAATAAGACTTTCTTGAATCGCCAAAAGATGATCCTTCTGAATGACCTCGTCCTTAACCATATCCATCTATAATGTGCAAATATGTTAATATATTACACCCAACAATTAAATATAGAACTCATGTTCACCACCTTGATCTTGATGTGGACTTCTCGACTGGCAGTAGCCCTTGACTCAGCGACTTAGCAGGCCGCACAGCTAAACCACGAATCCGGAGAGGACATGGAATCAAATCTGGCTGATGATCTGGGCGCCCTGCTCAGACACGACGATTTTCTTTGAACCGAAACTCGACGATGGAGCACGAAAACTGATTCCACCAAATAGGAACACGATGAGTTGCTGATTAGCCATCGAATGACTATTTTGCCATGCCGTCGAGTAGATTGATCTGACGATGAGGCCCTTCAAATTCGCCCGATGATCTCGATGATCACCCGTACCTAGCACGCCAGATGTCGGAGTTTTATGTCCGGCAGCCTACCAAGGGGGTACCAGAGGTAGTAGATTGTGCGGTGGGGGATCGTGGGACCTGGAACCCGAAGGTAAAAGTGAGGACATGAGACACAGATGTATACAAGTTCAGGCCGCCAGAGTAGCGTAATACCCTACGTCCTGTTTGGGGTATTGTATATCGCGCCTTGCACTTGGGTGTTGCCCCCGGGGGGATTGTGTCTATCCTCCTAGGTACCTAGGCCCTCCTTTATATAGTATAGGGGTGGGTTCCTAGTTGGTTACAAGATAGGAGTCCTAATAGGATTACACAGTATGAGTCCTAGTTGGATTACAGGAGAATTCTAGTAGGAGTCTATCTTCTACATTCAAGGTAGGTACCTGGGGTACATACCCGACAACCCCCTCTCCTCTCAACCCTTCCTTCTCTAAGCACTTGACTAGCCTCACAAATGGTTAGGGTTCATAGAGACACCCATCATCTAGCCACTAGTCCTAATATATAGTCTCAGCAGAATGATTGTACTACCGGATATAAACCCTTTCGGGGGCGGCGCGGGGGCGGGAGTGGCGAAACGGACCAAGTCATAGATAGATGAATTGAGCAGCTTTGCTTAGACTCAACACATACCCATGCCGTCGCGTGTCCATCCTGAAGCTTCCGGTCGCCCTAGAACTCCGTGCTCCATTCGCTCCAGGATCCCCGCATTTCAAGGCCCATACTGGGAAATTAGCCACCTATTGGTTTTCGATCCAAACCAACAAACAGATGATGTGCGACGTGTCCGGCCTCGCCTGCCAAGCCTTGAAACCCAAGTCTTCCACTTCTAGTCCTTAGACAGTCTACTCGATCTTGCCTCTGTCTCTTGACTCAACTGACATCGCTGCACCAATCTACGTTGCCTTCCTCTTCCATACACCATGTGAACCTTTGATTCTATGCTGACTTGGTCCCTCGATCCAAGCCTACTTGTTCATGCCTTCACCTGATGGTCCATTGACTGTTGACGGTCGTTAAATCCCTATTTTCGACCCTCAACTTTGAACAAATTTCACTCCATCAAAGCTTGCATCATAGCTGTGGGGTTATAAACTAATGGATTCCACGAGCTTTGATGAATATTTGGATGCAGGTCATAATGAGACATCATAGCACAAATAAAGCATCTTGACAAACAATGTCAAATGCTTAGTTTGATAGCACCATTGCGAAGTTCTCGTCAAGATGATCGAAATGGAGTTTTGGTTCACCCAATTCGGAGTCCGGATGCAGAAGTTAGGCCTCACGGAAGATTGTGACACGAGACGTGTCGGGGGTAGGTGCGGCCGAACCTAGTAGGTTCGGCCGGACCTATCAACCTCCTCCGATCAACACCAAACTTTGCCAAATGCCTCTACACCTAGCATAATATCCAAGGGGACCAAGTCCATGGGCCAGACACCAATTTCATGCATGTTTTAGGTGCTAACGAAGTTCCACGAGTTGTGTTGAGGTTTTATCTGCAGGATCAAGATTAGGGAGCAATTCCGGGGCATTGGGTTAATAAGGTAGGCACGGCCGTACCTAGTGGTACGCCCGGCCCTACCTTGTGCAACCATTCAGGTTCACACCAAGTGCAGTCCCATGCACCAGCTCCCAAAAGACCAAAATCATCACGACGTGTTGGATCAAGCGAACACACCACAGGCGAGCTACACAGGGGCCAGGAGGCAGGGCCGACCGCACCTGCCCGACTCGCCCAAACATGCCACCAAGCCTCGGTCACTCAAGGGAACACAGTTAGGAATGATCCTAATCGAAGGAACAAGGTCGGTTTCATCCAGAGGTTGAGATTAGCCTCACTTGGACTCATGGACCCACAAGCCAGTGAACAACCGATGTGGGGTAGCATCCAAGACTACATCTACCCACTTAAGCACAATCCAAAGTGGATGACAAAAGGGCCTAGGGCCGGCCGCACCAAGAGGACCGGCCGCACCTCCTTTACTCAGCAAACCCACACACAACCGCCTTCTAACCGCCTCAGGGACCAAATCACAGATGCACGATCGAAGACGGTGGAAATCATAGGGCCGGCCGCACCTGGAGATACGGTTACACCTCCTTGCTCGGCACTGCAGCTCCCTCTCGCCTACAAGTACCTCCTCCTGCAGCCACCGACCCATTGGGGCTATATATAGAGCCTGGCACCTCATAGAAGGGTGTACAAGTGATTAGAAGCAAGTGGCGGAGCCCTACATAAGTTAGTATTCAGAGAGTAAGAGAGAGAGAGTTGAGTGTTGGAGTAGAAGTCGGAGTGTCGGTCTTCTTCCCCTAGTGTTGGAGTAGAAGCCGGAGTGTTGGTCTTCTTTCCCTTCCTCGGCAGGTGCGGTACAACTACGGTCGTCCACACCCGGGATACTTTGTAAGTTCGGATTCGTGAGTAACTAAGTCTCAAGCCATTTCATTGTTCGCTCTTAGGTTTCTCGATTGCGGTTTAGTAGTTTCTACTTGTTGTGATTGCTTTGCTTTGGATCCGAGTAAAGTAGTGCTTGGTTAGTGTAGACGTGGTGTCTAGGCTTTCCAGTACCTTGGAATGCTTCCCGATTCAACGGAATAGTTGTGGTACCCTAGGGAGGTGACAGCTCCGGACGGGCTTTGTAGTCCACCACGTTAGTTCCGGCAGGTAGGAGTTACGACATCAGAGCCCCCTTCTCATCCCTTTCCGTGGCTCTTTTCCCTCTGGCCCCGACGAGCGACAAGTTTTGCCTTGATTCTATCCGTGACTCTCACGAGTCCCAAACTTCATCAGCTATCCCCTCTCTACCTGAAATCTACCCTTGCCTTTCTATCCTTCGTGACCATATCCCCCGGACGAATTAGTTCAGGTTCACAACAATTCTCATTCCCCGTGGAAATCGATACCTTGGAATACTCCCGGGTGAAAGCTACAACGGTATCCGTGCGCTTGCGGATCTATCTGTGATCGTATAGTATACCAACAGGCTTTCTGGCGCCGTTACAAATCTAGTAACGACGTAAGAAGTGCCAACAAGCTTTCTGGCGTCGTTGCCGGGGAACGGTAGCTGTTTTGATTCTGAACCCAGTTCGTCCGTGTATCACCCCATTTATCACATGGATTCCAATCCAACCCTTTTCGATTTTGCCACTCCAAAGGGCGATCATTTGGACCCTCCACCTTCATCACATTCCATTGAAACATGTAGCTATGAGCTACAACCCGGCTCCATAGCTATGGTCCGAGAGCAAAGCTTCTCCGGAGATAAGGATGAAAGTCCTTATTCCCACCTGCGTGAGTTCGAACAACTTTGTTCGTGTCTTGTGATCACAGGAATGAGTCAAGATACCTTGAAATGGAAACTCTTTCCGTTTTCATTAACGGGGAGAGCAAAACAATGGTATTCGCTCAGTGTGAGAAGTATGGAGGGGGACTAGGAAAGTTTACGAAAGGCTTTTTGCCTAACATTCTTCCCGACTACCCAAGTAGTGAAACTCCGACGAGAGGTCATCTGTTTTGAGCAACGGAAGACCGAATCTCTAGGAGCCACATGGGCAAGATTTACAAAAATCGTAGATTCTGGTCCAGACCTTGGTATCGCAAAGCCCGCTCTTTTGCAACATTTTCGCGATGGTCTTGGACCAAAGTCAGCAATTTTCTTAGACTCTTCTTCCGGAGGATCTTTCACTCATCTCACCTTGTCTGAGTGTAAGGACATTCTAACAAAAATCCTTCAAAATACCCCTTACACGGGAGCTTATGATGAATTCCCGGATGAGGAAGAGATCACTCAGGAGGAGCACATGCAAAACACTCTCTCGGAACCGAAACCCATAGAGGAGAAACCCACTAGCACCTTTTTGCATGAAGAACCACTCCTCTATCCCCGTGTGTACCCAGCTGATTTCTCGTATGACTTCGACGAGGAATCAACAAACTCCGATCCACTCTCTAAATCAGAATTCATAGAGGAGGAGCCTATCCTAGAAAAATTCATATCCACACACACCCATCCTCCTCTTACCAAAACTTGGTTCACAGGGGAACCATTCCAACCTTATCGAGAGTTCGATCACCCCTCGTGTGACTTCGTCTATGAATACTATGATGAGTTATTTGACAAACATTGGACGGAGAAATCCTTCCTGAGAAGGGAAAGAGACTCAACACATGAGAAAGAAGAAGTCAACTTACCCAACCCAGAAGAGGTAAAAAGACGGAGAGAAAAGTTGGAATACATCTCTGCAATCAGTAGCCGGGAATGGTTGAGAGAAGCAGAAGGCATGGATCAAGTAATCCAGCTATATCCCGAGCTAAAGTCACTCTCATGCCAAGTAGGAAACCTCTCTTACCAGGATGTGTTCTATGACCCTAGTGTCGATATCAATATCATTCCTAAATCCTTAGTATCACAGGCCTTTCCCGACGAACCCCTCTCTTTCTCTCAGAAGCGTCTCCAATGGATTTCGGGTCAAACCATAGCGACGGAGGGAATCCTTAGAGTCGTCCAAACAAAGATTGGAGAGTATGGGATCTTCCTAGATTATCATATCTTTGACATCACAAAAGGAGATCCACCCTTCATTCTCATCGGAAGACCCATTGAAGGGGTACTGAGTAGTGTGCTTGACCATGAAAAGCAGCCATATCATCTTGAGGTTCGAGATACACATCTCCAATGTCATAGACTTGAGGTTAAAAAAGAACATGTGTGGTCTATGGACATTCTTGAGGCGTCGACACTGGATACTCAAAACAGACTCGAGCATGAAGGTTTTACACTAGAGGGATCACAAATCCCATGCTCACATCAAAAGTTTCCAGAGTCATCAAGCCCCATTACCAATGACGTTTACGAAACCTACAACCTCCTCATTTTCCTTGTGCATGCTAACTTTGAAAGGAAGGTTGTAGATGCTTTTGTTTACCATAAACATTACAAATTTTGTGGTCATTTTTTTGGTACTAACCTTGCAGCTAGAGCTATGATGGTTTCATCATCTCGATTGGCTGCAAGATGAAGATCTCTAGTGGTCGAGCTTATGACCCAAAACAAAGCACTATCGGGAGATAGCCCGAATAATCTTTAGATTTCCTTTTCAAATAAAAGCAAGAGCATCTCGTTAGGATTAGCCGTCCTTCGGGTATTTTTGGTCGCTAATGTTTCAGGTGGAGATTGAAAGGACCGATGGATAGGCAATGCCTAAACACATGAGAGCTACACCAACTACAACACCAAGGTAATTCAGGGAGAGAAAGTATTACGAAGGAAGCTTGAACTCCGCACACTTGAGTTGTGTTGCCTAGCAATGCAAACTTCAAGTGTGGGGGAGATATGTGAGTATCCCGAGTAAGTTTCTCTCATACTAAATCTTATTTTGGTTTGAAGATGGTGTTGGTTCTTGCATCTTGCTCTCTTAAAAAAACACACAAAAATATTTGAATTTGAATAAAGGCTTCCTAGCTCATCAGCTAGCAGAGCCTCCCTTTTTGTTTCCATCTTTTTCTTTGAATAATAACACCAGGTACAAGAGCAAGTGTGGGGGAGATTTCTCAGGCTCGTCGAAACACAAAATTGAGATCTCCCGCCATGGTGCCGCACAACACCGACTACGCTAATCGACGAGGGATGAGGTAAGTGCACTAGAGCAAGTCGGTCGCCCCTGTGGTTTGGCTGAATCACCATTTGTCTACCTCATTCCCCACTTTCTCCTAGAGCGATGGTATGTGCACCCCTACCTCTCTACTTTTGGAAATCATGAGTTTAAATGAGCTTTAAATCCGATCATATAAATCAAACTCAATTGAATCCTCATGCACCCAATGCTCGACATGTTTCATATGGTTGGCTTGCATAAGTTTTATTCCATACTTATTATCTTGATGCTTGTGAACAACATATCTTTAGGAAACCATGCCCATCTAAGTAGTTGATGTTTGAGATATGATCCGATGAAATGATCTTTGCTCCAAATGTTTGAGTGCTTGAGAATTTTATTTGAAAATTTTGAAAACCCTTTGCGAAGCTCCTCTTTGATATGCCAAGTCCTACCAGAGCCATATGATGAGACATCTTGAAAACCTCATACACATATGCTACTTGTCGTTGCATTGAGCTTTGTCAAATTGTTGTGACCCTTGTGAGAATTCTTTTCATGCTTTCATGATCAAGATACACGTACACACCAACATCCTCCTTGCTATGCTCAGTTGAGAGCTAGCATTGTACCATCTATCTATTCCACAAAATAAAGCTCCACACTATGTGTTGATCTCTCTCTCTCCAAGTTAATATTACAAAAGAGACGTGGCTATAGAAAAAAACTGGACACATGAAGGTCCAAGGAAAAAAAAGTTGGACACATGAAGGTCCAAGAAAAAAAAGAAAAAAGAAAAGATAGCCATGTCCACAAAAGAGTCAAAATAGAGAGAGAGGATCATGCAAAATGGAGTTACAACAAATCAGATGGAAATAACTAGCACCCATTCCGGGCCTAGTGTACACCTTACCATCATCACAACGTTCATTATACATATGGTAATATCTAGCACCCATTCTGGGCCTAGTATCCACCTTACCATATCCATCATATCCCTACACATGCACATCTTGATCTGATTGTATGATTTGATTTTCTCCTTGGATCTGGTTTTTGACTTTGCAATACATGTTATGCAAGTATGCCTCATCTTTATACCCTACCTTGAGCTCTATATATAGCCATCATTAGAAGTAGGTTGAAGAAAGGCAATCTAATGCCTTGGTGAGGACTATACACATTGAGCGATTTGAGAGAATCAAATGAGGTGCCAAGCAAGGTTTATTTTGAAAACTTATTGGAAAAAAATCCCAAGCTACTTGACATGAGGAGTAGAAGTGATTTGATTCAAGATCATTACATTCCTCAACTACCCAAGATGGCATGATAGACACTTCAAAGTTCACAAGTGCAAGGTATGATTCGGAATATCTCTTATGCTCGCTTCACACCAAAGGAATTTTTGTTTTCACCTTGGTTCTTAACCTTTACTCGAGGACGAGCAAAGGGCCAAGTGTGGGGGTGTGTTGACGGTCGTTAAGTCCCTATTTTCGACCCTCAACTTTGAACAAATTTCACTCCATCAAAGCTTGCATCATAGCTGTGGGGTTATAAACTAACGGATTCCACGAGCTTTGGTGAATATTTGGATGCAGGTCATAATGAGACATCATAGCACAAATAAAGCATCTTGACAAACAACGTCAAATGCTTAGTTTGATAGCACCATTGCGAAGTCCTCATCGAGATGATCGAAATGGAGTTTTGGTTCACCCAATTCGTAGTCCGGATGCAGAAGTTATGCCTCACGGAAGATTGTGACACGAGATGTGTCGAGGGTAGGTGCGGCCGAACCTAGTAGGTTCGGCCAGACCTATCAACCTCCTCCGATCAACACCAAACTTTGCCAAATGCCTCTACACCTAGCATAATATCCAAGGGGACCAAGTCCATGGGCCAGACACCAATTTCATGCATGTTTTAGGTGCTAACGAAGTTCCACGAGTTGTGTTGAGGTTTTATCTGCAGGATCAAGATTAGGGAGCAATTCCGGGGCATTGGGCCAAATAAGGTAGGCACGGCCGTACCTAGTGGTACGCCCAGCCCTACCTTGTGCAACCATTCAGGTTCACACCAAGTGTAGTCCCATGCACCAGCTCCCAAAAGACCAAAATCATCACGACGTGTTGGATCAAGCGAACACACCACAGGCGAGCTACACAGGGGCCAGGAGGCAGGGCCGGCCACACCACTAGGGCCGGCCGAACCTCCAGGGTCGGCCGCACCACTAGGGCCGGCCGCACCTGCCCGACTCGCCCAAACATGCCACCAAGCCTCGGTCACTCAAGGGAACACAGTTAGGAACGATCCTGATCGAACGAACAAGGTCGGTTTCATCCAGAGGTTGAGATTAGCCTCACTTGGACTCATGGACCCACAAGCCAGTGAACAACCGACGTGGGGCAGCATCCAAGACTGCATCTACCCACTTAAGCACAATCCGATGTGGATGACAAAAGGGCCTAGGGCCGGCCGCACCTCCTTTACTCAGCAAACCCACCCACAACCGCCTTCTAACCACCTCAGGGACCAAATCACAGATGCACGATCGAAGGCGGTGGAAATCACAGGGCCGGCCACACCTGGAGATACGGCCGCACCTCCTTGCTCGGCACTGCAGCTTGTTGACGGTCCTTACAACAAAGATTCGACCGTCAAAACCTCGGGTTCGAGAGGAGTATATGACAAGTTTCATGCACATTTTTAGTACTAATAAAGTTCCACGAGTTGTGTTGTGATTTTCATATGCAGGTACACATTTTGGGAGAAATTGGAACCAACGTGCCACATGAGCAAGGCACGGCCGAACCACCTGGTCCGGCCGGCCCTGCAGGTGCGGCCGGCCTGGCAGGTGCGGCCGGCCCTGCAGGTGCGGCCAGCCCTGCCCCGTGGCTCGTGCCTGGTCCAAAGCACCTCCTCTCACTCGAGCAATACTTGGACGAGCACAATTCACTGAAGAACGTCGGTTTCATCCAAAGGTGGAGGCTAGGATCAATGGGTCCACTTGTCCGGCCACTCAACCGCCACAACCGTCATTCCAAGGCGATCCTAGGCGTCCCTGAGCGAAGGCGGTGCATCACACGGCACGGAGGTGGGCCGGCCGTACCTAGAGGGCCGGCCGCACCTATCAACCGACGTGCCGGGCGAAACCGGCCCAAGGAACCGACCTACAACCGCCTCAGGAGCAGTGATCAGGGGCGTCCAAGGCGAGAGGCGGTGGATCACAGGGCCGGTCGCAGCCCCTGATCCGGCCGCACCTGACATATTGGTCCCACGCGCTCAACCGACCCTCCTTGCCTATAAAAGGCACCTCACACTCGCTGGATTGGACACACAACGCAGGAGCATCTCCATTTCCCTCTTTTGTTCACTTAGAGTAGGATTAGTGTAGCTTGGGAGTTAGAGTTGAGTCGAGCTAGTCTCGGGGTTCCGGAGGAGTCTTCTTCAGAGTTCCGGTACTACTCTTGTATCCTTTCTTTGTTTAGACTCAAGTACAATTCAAGTTATCTTTCTATCTTACCTTTCGAGTCAATTACATTCAGCTTTTACTTTGCTCTAGAAGCTTTATTCTTGGTTTAGACTAAAGTTAGTTTAGTCTTGGTTAGCATAGCTCTCTTGAACCCTATAGTTTTGTGGTCGTTCTTCGCTTGATCTTCGGTGGTTCACGGGAGAGAGAGACCTTCCTTCGTGATATCCGGGGAAAGGTTCTTTGGTTCGTTGTGAGCACGGTGCTCAGAGCTTACCTTAGTCTTAGATTGGTGTCCCGTTCAACGGAATAGTTGTGGTACCCTAAGGAGGTGACAGCTCCGGATGGGCTCTGTAGTCCACCACGTTAGTTCGGGTCAGTAGGATTCAGCGTGTCGTCATTCTCCCTTCTCATCCCAGTCTGAGAGCGCGGCTTTGCATGCCCCTGCAGCACTAGAAGAGCTTGTCGAGTTTAGCTTGCCTTGGTTATCCTTTGCTTTAGTTCTTTGCCTAGAGTTGACAAGAATAGATAGATTGTGTTAGGATCCTTTCTCGTCTCGTTGTCCTCCCAGCTCGCTAGATCCTCTCTAGTCCTTTATCAAGATCTCCTTGTGTGTGTCAAGTTATCCCTGAATATCTTTATTCGTTACCCTCGCTATAGCTCTTTACCAAGTCTTGTTATTCTCCACCGTTTATTCGATCATCTTTGTCGTAGTGCCTCCCTTGGGAAAATATAAATACGATAACCCGAATACCACCGGGTGAAGTGCTACAATGGTAATCCGTGCGCTTGCGGACCTTTCTGTGATCGTGTGTTTTACCAAAATACGTTCCCTAGCCCCGTTACTAGAGGTGTAAACCCGGTAGCGACGCTTGCGAGTACCTACAAGCATTCCTGGCGCCGTCGCCGTGTGTGCATACTTAGTAGTGAGGCTAAGGAGCGTCAACACAGCTCCCTCTCGCCTACAAGTATCCCCTCCTGCAGCCACCGACCCATTGGGGCTATATATAGAGCCTTGCACCTCGTAGAAGGGTGTACAAGTGATTAGAAGCAAGTGGCGGAGCCCTACATAAGTTAGTATTCAGAGAGTAAGGGAGAGAGAGTTGAGTGTTGGAGTAGAAGCCGGAGTGTCGGTCTTCTTCCCCTAGTGTTGGAGTAGAAGCCGGAGTGTTGGTCTTCTTCCCCTTCCTCGGCGGGTGCGGTACAACTACGGTCGTCCACACCCGGGATACTTTGTAAGTTCGGATTCGTGAGTAACTAATTCTCAAGCCATTTCATTGTTCGCTCTTAGGTTCCTCGATTGCGGTTTAGTAGTTTCTACTTGTTGTGATTGCTTTGCTTTGGATCCGAGTAAAGTAGTGCTTGGTTAGTGTAGACGTGGTGTCTAGGCTTTCCAGTACCTTGGAATGCTTCCCGGTTCAACGGAATAGTTGTGGTACCCTAGGGAGGTGACAGCTCCGGACGGGCTTTATAGTCCACCACATTAGTTCCGGCAGGTAGGAGTTACGACATCATAGCCCCCTTCTCATCCCTTTCCTTGGCTCTTTTCCCTCTGGCCCCGACGAGCGACTAGTTTTGCCTTGATTCTATCCGTGACTCTCACGAGTCCCAAACTTCATCAGCTATCCCCTCTCTACCCGACATCTACCCTTGCCTTTCTATCCTTCATCACCATATCCCCCGGACGAATTAGTTAAGGTTCACAACATTTCTCGTTTCCAGTGGAAATCGATACCTTGGAATACTCCCGGGTGAGAGCTACAACGGTATCCGTGCGCTTGCGGATCTATCTGTGATCGTGTAGTATACCAACAGGCTTTCTGACGCCGTTACAAATCTAGTAATGACGTAAGAAGTGCCAACATTGACCACAGACCTTTTGCACTTATTTTTCACCTGCACAAACACCAACCCGGACGCGTACAACACCTACATGTACTAGGCCATGAGTATGTGTCAAATCACACCATGTTGTCAATCACTCATCACTAAGGAGTGATGTCCACTGATCCTCAACATTCCCGTCTACCGAAGATTGTTACATGTCCATCATCTTCTTTTCTTAACGAGTGGTCATCTCCAACACCACTATTATCAAATCCAAGTACCATATTGGAAGACTTGGTGAAAAGATAGGGCTTGAGTACCTTTTCATAAAAATGTACTTCAACTCTTCCCAAACAAAGGTTTCTTAACGAGAGGTCATCACCAGCACCACGATTCACTACAAGAAATGTATCGGCTAGAGACGCAAAAAAGGGCATTTCTCGTCATAAACTGCGATTAATGACGACGGTTGTTATGAAAACCCTCCATCATTAATCGGGAGGCATAAACCACGATTAATGACGAGACCTTATTTCGCAACGTCATGAGTTTAATGAAGCGTGCAAAATCGTCATTACAAAACATCGTAACTTCGTTCCTACAGCTTTGCCACGCTTGACATAATCTGATGTGGCATCCGATGTGACATCCCAATTGTGACGAACCGTTTGCGTCATAAAATGAATTAGGTCTGTTTGTAGCTGGGTTGAGCCCAACACTGTTCCAGTAGGCCGGCGTTGTTCAGATAGCCCAAAAAAAGATTTTGTTGGACCCATTTGTTGTTTTTTCCGGCACAAATTTGATTAGGGTGGGCCCGTTTTTGTTGGGTCAAGTCCAATAATTACGCACATTGTTTGCGGTCTTATATGTCACGTTAATTTGAATAAAATTGACTTTTGACCCAATTAAAAGTGGGCTAAGCCCACTGAAGGCCAACATGAAATTAACTAATCGTGCATCAATATTAATAGATTTCATTTCAATTCTGATTTTTTTTAAATGATTTCGATCTGGTTGGCAACATAGTTTACTGTTATTTGACAAAGAAAAAGAGAACAAATTTATGAATTGGAACGGGATAACAGTTATCTACATAGACAACACCTCCATTTATGTAGTATTATGTGCACTCTCTAACTCCCCAAAAGGAATTCGGGCTGTAATTCTCAAAAAAGAAAAGAATTCGGGCTCAAAACGCTGCCATGCCAAAGAAAATCAGCTGTCTATATGTTTTTGTCTATTATTAGAGTGGATATAAAACGTGAATAGATTCTCGCTAGCACTTGGGAATCGTGGACTCGGCGCACCATCGCGGGAGGTAATAATGGCTTTTTGCTTTAACAACACAAAATATGCATATTGGGCTGCTATATAATGTACGTAACGTCCTAAATGGATAGGTTATGAAATCCATTGGAAACGATTGAAAACATTTATTATTATTATTTTACCGTATTTTACACTCGGAAATGATATGTTTAAAGATCACAGTAATAACATAAAAAAAGTTACATCGGAAAAGAAATCAAAACATGTCGATATCAGTCGATAACAATAACTCAGAAACATCAAACATCAACGAACGTATATGCGACAAATCCACAATTCTCAAGTGCAATATTCACTTATTTACACTTGCATAAATCAAGTGCCATATTTTTTAGTATTGTCTTATACATCCATATCACCAACAATTGATGCAATGTTTTCAGTAGTATCGAAAAAGAATATAGATTACATTTTCTGGCCCCTAACAAACATCCAGCCCGGTAGCCCATCTATCTAACCGGCGAGCCCTACCTTATCCCCATTCCACGGTCCACCTTTCGTTGCCACAGATGCTACAAAGTGTTCTACTGCACACAAATCCCCCCAATGGGTTCTAGACGTTCTCTTGAGAATTCGAAATCTGACCAAAAATTTCGAGTAAACTCTATTCGGTGAAACAAATGCTACTGGTTTTATTTTTTTTCGTTTCTTGGATTATGCGGAAACAAAGCTAAGATCGGTAATTTTCTTAACCTGTATTGCCAGCGAAAAACCACAGCTCGAAATGATTAAATCATACATCACCGTGCACAAAATTACTGGTGCTACGGCAAAGTAAATCCACCCCCATTTCGAAGAGCAACAAGTATATTACATAGCATCCTCCACATACTGGCGCTCATCTACCAGAAACTAATGCTGCAGCACAATGTACATCTATTATCCACTGTAAACTTGTACATGGCCAAAAGGATTTACAGTGCCGAGAACCTAACCCTCTTCTAGCTACTCAAGCTCCCGAAAACACTTGATTATATATACAGGCAACATAACTCCTAGAGTATCAACTAAGTACCCCTATGGAACCATGTATTAAAACGTAATCTCCACATTACTCATATCAACTGCTAGTTATATTGACTTCCAATACTTCAAAAAGGGATTAGCACGCATCTACCGTGCGTCTACAGCTGTACAGATGAGTGACTGCTGTTGTTGGGAACTCTGGGACACCATCCTTGCCCGTTTCTCTAAAATCAAGTACAAATATTAGAAATATGAAACCATCTGGTCCAAGAAAAGTTCATCGAATTTGAACTCAGCATACCTCCAGTAACAATTAGTTTCTCAACACGTGCAACAATATGCTTCCCGTACGTGTAATTCTTCAGCTCATTCAAGTGTAACTTGATGCTTGAAAGAATCATATCTAGGTACTTATCATCACAAGTCTGAAGGACCCTCTGTACAACATAGTTACCAAACTGATCTTTCATCAATTCCTGCGAAACAGATGCAAGTCTAGCAGTATCAGTTAAAATCTAGCAGCTCATGGACCACCCAGAACGTATAATGTTCCGCAAGGCTCTTACGAAATCCACAACAGATGTGAAATAAATTAGAGCTACACAAGAAAAAACGACGACCCTGGTGCAACTGAAGTGTGCAATGTATGCCAGAATGCAATCTTTAGTGGTGAAAAAGCAAAAATAGGCACTAGCTAAACAAATGCAAATGTAGTCTTAGGACTCTATTGACCACTTTAAATTAAGTTAAGTAGGCTTAAAAGGTGGAGTCATTTGTCTAAGCCTGCGATGCACCAGATATGCAATTAGAACAAACCTGAAATGTTTGACCAGAAGAAATGATTTCTCCAATAAGGCTATCACGTTCTTCAGGAGTTCCATGAGCCAAACATTTCTCAATGACATTGGAAGCAAACTTTTGCTTGCTCAAGATCACCACTTGCCCAGAGAGCTTTTGAATAATGGCTGAACGCTCTTCTGGCTTCCCATGTTCCAAAACATGCTAAAGAATTTTCAAAACAGATTCATCAAAAACCCGGGCAGTACAAAACAGGGGAAGACATAAGAATAATGACATGTGAATAAACATAAAGTTCCAAAGTTTAAGACCCTAAATTGCTTCAATATTATTCCAACTGAAATGAAGGCTATAACCAGAAGCGGCTATGTTACTTCAGTTCTTTATGCAGTGACAGTTCACTGTCCATGTGCAATAATTCACAAATCCAACAGTATTGATTAATCAGATACAAAATGTACCATATTTGTGTTAAAAGCTTTCTAGTTCAACATAATGATCCAAATGAAGTGAAAACTACAAAATATCATTGGAAAATTGATGTTAATTGCGATGACATCCTTATATGCTGAAGTCTTACATGAAGATATCTTTTAAGCTCCATGCAACAATGATTAATATAGACATGTAAGTGAAAGGAACAAAGATTTCTAAAAGCCACAGGATGAAACTTTCCAACACATGGTTGCATTCTAGTGAGTAGTGACACTGAAATACCAGACCAGGTAGCCAGTGGTAGAGCCAGCTTTTGGCAACGACTAGGGCCGGCTGCCGGAGGCCAGCGCCCAGCGGTGGCTGCCTCGCGCAGCCGCGCGGCCGTAGCGCACCAGCCACTAGGTGTCAGCTGGGCAGGGTCTGGAAGCGGACGACGAGGGGCAAATTAGGCTGCTTGCAGAAGAGGCGGCGGCGGCCGGCAAGTGGAGAACCAGTCACCGGTGGAGGGGTGGAGCCCGGGGGGTGGGGGGGGCGGCCGACAGGATCCGTTGCAAGTCGCGACCTCCTTGCGCAGGTCACCGGTGGATTGTTGATCTCGTTTCTATCTTTTTTTTTTTTTTGCCCATTTCGTCAGGTTCCAGCTGAGTCTCAAGATTTCGTTTTTGGCCAAAAATTGAAGGGGTGTGGGTTTTACTGGGCCATGACTAGGGCCGCCTAGGTGCAGCTCTGCCCCTGCAGGTAGCTATGCAGCAGACTGCCTTCTGGTCTTTCATTAACTGACTATTTAATCTAATGTTAATTTTGTCCCTTGTTACGTTTCTTGTAAGGTCAACTCGTATTTACACTTATAAGGTATAGTATGACTTGGCACCGTCTTCCAAACTTCCAAATAAAACTTTGACCATTCATTTATCTTATATTATGTTACTTAAGGTTATAAACTTATAATTATGGTAAAGTATATTTAATTACTTATCCAACCATGTAAAATGAAAATAAAAAAATAATAGTTGTATTATTGATCAAAGATTGCAAAGTTTTGAATCTATGTGTGTGCGCCTTATAAAAATAGATGGAGGGAATAATATTTTAAAGAATAGCTGTAAATACCACTGGTACCAGCTAACTTGTCTAGTTATGGCTATCAACCAAACAGAATCAATAGCAAGTTAAATTGGAGTTCACATACAATTTGTTTTACAAACTTGGACAACAAATCTCATAAGGTCAACAAAATTCACATATACCCGCAAAAAAAAATCACATAGGCTCAAACCATAATTCAAATCTAATTTCACAGTGCATATTCCAATATTATCCCTAGTGGGTTGCAATAGTGATCGGTCCCACCATGGAAAACAAAAGTTCAGCTATTTAAGTAAAGAAAGAAATAACATACTTGAACAACATAATTCCCAAATTTATCATCTGTCAAATGGAAGGTCTGCTGCACAATCTCATTCATGATAGCACTTTGAGTCGCTTGATCATGGCAATGCTCCAGAACTCGCTGCAACAATCGAATCAGTAGTTACTACATGGAACAATTGTAACACTTCTTTAATAAACAAAATGTATGTACCTGAATAACTCTGCAACCATATTGATGGGTACAAAGAACAAGAATTTGTGAAAGAATAGGCTCTATAACAAATGGAATACGATCTTCAGGAACACACTCAATGCATTTCTGGATGACATGGTTACCATTCTGATCACCAATACATTTCAGAACAGAATTCTTGAGCTCGTGAACTATATTGATCTTCCGGTCCATATCAACTACCTCCAAAACCTGTATTATTGAACATCAGAAATTGTCTCATATAGCACTAAGGGATTAACCTTCACTGGAAGTAGCACAGGAGATCGACAAAACAAACCAAATAAATCAAAACCCATCATGCCAATTCTTGTAATTCAAAAGGATGACAACAATTTAATGTGATGATAATTACCATTAGATGAGAAGAATATGACTAAGGAGATTCAAGCACATGTGGCAATTCATAAGATAACTTCTGTTAAGGTAAGAATTAATATAAATTAAGTTGGCAATGAAAACCATGTTGACAGTGCAGCTGTAAGCCAAGATTCCCAAGAGTGATTTTAATTTTCCATTCCATTAACTATGTATTGCTAATTCATTAACAATTTAACATATGAGCGCAAAGTGAATTAATCTGCAAGTGACTGAAGGAGAATAAATGACATCAGAGATCCAGGGCCTCTAGGACAGACTTCGAGACATAGCCATCACCATGCCACTCCACATGGCCACAATGTCAATATAAGATGGGTGAAGTTACAAGAACTAAAATTGGATTACCCCATGATGAACAGTACCATCCTAGAGTAAGGTCAATAATCAAACAAAAAGCCATCTAACGCTCAGCTAGACCCTTGCGTTTTCCAATTAGATCAGTAATGACGGACATAAATCAGATAGAAATTCAAGAAACAACTATAGTTAGAGAGAAACTTCCATAACAATGCAATGACATTAAAACGGAGAGACTGTCCAAGACTAACTCTAGCACAGACCACCAAAGGACTTGAAACTAGAGTTTGAGATTCATTAGAAATAATAATAGCACCCCAAAGAACGAAGTAACATTACAGAACAAGGGAAGAGTTTTGAGTTCTCTAGCAACCAAGCCATTTACTTCTCAACGAAATATGCAACAAGTTAAAATGAAATACATGGCTCCAACTCACACCAATCAGATAAATTTGAACCCATATACGATGAACATATTGGCCTTTAGTGGGATCAACATGCTTAAATAACTTATGATAGAGCTGGCGTTCGGGTTTAGTAGAAGCAGTTGTTACTTCCTCCATTTGGGAATACAACACATCTTTTTAGAAAAACTTTGTGTAACATTTAATCAAACAATAAGGACTTTACTGTATAAATAAAAATTATACAAGTAGAAGCAAACTTCAAAATGGTTCATACAACATTGGTTTTGTGAGAAAACTGCCACAAATAAAATATGCCTTGTATTCTTGTATCAATAACATAACTCAGTGGCGCCTTCAGACATTGGAATAAATGCAACATTATTCATACTCTACACGAATGCTAATTGCAGCTCGCCCCCCCCCCCCCCCCCCCCCTCAAGAGGGCAGCATGACAGTACTGGTTGGAAGGAAAAAGCAAGCAATTCCTGCACTAACTTAGTAAATGGATAATTCTTATATCACATCAATCTAGGAGAGGACTAGCCAGATTAAGTCAAGCTTCGTCTCAGTACAGATACATGCAGATGTATTGTTGAAATTTATATATAACAAGATTCAGCGAAAATTAATATGCTTGCAGATTTTATAACAAACAAAATCATTCATGACTACTATGTTCAAAAGTGACGATGTAGACAATTGCATAATACCATTGCATCTGAGTTCACAACAACCAGGGCACACAAAAGGTGCAGAAGGGTCGAATATTTAGTTCAGGTTCAATGGCATTGCTGTATTACATATACGAAGTATTAAACATCACTAACCTTCTGAACTACTCTGCAACCATACATCTGGAGGCTGAGTTGCAAAATATGACCTTTGAGCTGATCTGCCAATTGGATTAACTGACTTTCTGTAGCAAACTCGAAAAACTGGGAACATCATATTACAAATGTCAGGATTTCCCTAGAAATACATATAATTAAAACAGGATAGACAAATATACCTTCTGGATAACATAATTGCCAAAAACATCAGTTGTTAGAGCAATTGCATTGGATAATATCTCTGGGAATATTTTCTCCCGTTCATCAGGTGATGCATTTTCAAGTTTTTGCTGAATAAACCGACTCCCAAATTGATCCACACTGCATTAGATGAAAAATGAATGAGATGAAGAAAATTTGAATGTGAAAATGAAAACTGCAGAAAGAAAGACTTGCCTAACTTCCTTAACACGGCCAACAACATCATTCAGATCAAATACATCATACCCACTTCTATCTCCATTATCCATGTAGTTTGCTAATGTATTATCATGATAAACCTGTGATCCAAAATTTCTACCAGCTGCCTTTCTACTGGAGAAGAGCCGTGATTGCCGATCACTATGAGAAAGAATGTTCACCGGGTTTGGATGAAAATGGGATCCAGTTCTTTGCATTCTTGAATAATGAAAACGAGGCCCGTCATGATAGATCCTGTTATCATTATATAAAAGATTATCATCCTGCAGATATTCTTGCACAAGTAGATCCTCAAGTAACGCCCTTCGGCTCCTAGCCAAATCCAAGTCTCTAATGTTGTTGTATCTATTGCTCATGGGGTTGATCATATGACCCATAGTTGCATCGCGATAAAGATTAATTCCTCTCGGCAAGTTGCCTGATCCCATCATAGTTAGCTGTTCAGCCAAAGATAAGTGATCAATATCCTTGATGTGATGGTGACTCATCCTTGAAACATTGGTACCATCTAATGCACTGGTCTGCCTGCGCAAAATACCATCTTCATACATTGGTAGTGGACGCACATCCGATCTAGGTGGACGAAAAACATTACCAACCAAAGGGGTTCGGTTATCATCACCAATTTTAGAGAAATCTCTTTGACGCTTCAGTAGTTCATCTAGTAGCTCTTCCCCGCGATTCCCTTCATCCATTACTCTACTATTTGACAGCCTCAATCCAGATAAAGCATCTGAAAGATCAGAATCAGACATGTAGGAAGCATCCTTATTGACATTCATCTTCTCTATATTTGACATGAAGCGATTCTGAACATTTCTGCGATAATCAGCACTTTCTGGATCCATATCTGTCCAAAGAGAACCTATGTCAAATGTAGAGTAGTTCGTCATAGCACCACCACTATAAATTCTGCTCGGTCCAAACTGCCGCTCTCCTGTACCGTTAAACTGGAAGCCTGGTGGTCCCACAGGTAAGGATGCAGAATTACCAAAATGTTCCTAAAGCAAAAATATGAAGCCCAAAGTTATTTGGAATGCATACATAATGATAGAGGCTATATAAAAATAGTAAATTGTTGTCTCTTCTGGGCTTGTTTGGCAGGGTAGGTTCTTCCAACAATAGAAAATAAAAATACACAAAAAAGAAGTATATTTTTGTACACATTAAATCATTAAAGCATGCAACCATAAACAAACTGCACCAGAACAAATAAGAAAAACAGGAAGTTGAGTTCTAAATATAGAATAACTGGCAACTGATCTCCTTTATGAGTCGCATACAATACAAAAGAAAAACAGCATGTATGGCAATTAGTACTGGTAGTCAAGCCTTAAAGAGCATGAATCAATTGTGCCCATGCCGAGTGGCAAGGTGAGTCACTTCAAAGGAAAAGGAGAATTAGCATACTGCAGAACACCAACAAACCACCCTCCACAGCTCTGTTCCACTCACCCTGCTACATGTCCCCAATCTATGCCAAATCTAACCCGAGACCCAAAAAAGCGGCTCTCCACACCACAGTGATGGACTACAGCCGGATGTGGCAAGCAGGACTAACGTAAGAAGCATGATAGGGATAGCTGGAAAATAGTCCCTCCACCAAAGAGAGCATAACAATCACCCCCACCCCCACCCCCCCCCCCCCCCCAAAAAAAAAAAAAGAGGACAGTTAAGCGTAAACTAAGTCTATACAGAAAAAGGTAAAACATGATTGTTTAATAACTGGATGAAAAATGTGTCTCGTGCAAAATTGAAGTTTTTCCATCAAGCAATCCATTTCATCTGAAGCTCTGAACATGGCAAGTAGACATAGAGGCTGTTCGGCTGGCCGTTTCTCGGGTTATCTCCTCTCACATAACACTATTCAATCTACCAGCCGAACACTATTCATCGTATCGGCCGAACAACCTCATAGAAAACACAATTCCAGTGCCACCAATCTAGATAATACAGAGTGGCAAACATCATGAACACCATCTGGCTTCAGGTATCTCTAACATTGATACTGGTTTGTGTGTAGAATCCAAACCCACCTAATAGATAACAGACAACCAAGCATCTACTCCATATATAATATAATATAGAAGACAAAACAAACATGCAGAAAGTCATGGAATGCTGATCAAAATACAATCTTTTCAGGATTGAAAACCAAATAAACCTAAAGATGAAATTTTTCCATGTCCCTGCCAACTTTAATAACAGGCAAACCGTAACCTGTCAATCCAAACCAGCAAAACTACGAAT
The DNA here is from genome assembly GCA_036936925.1 of Cenchrus fungigraminus. Classification (NCBI taxonomy): domain Eukaryota; kingdom Viridiplantae; phylum Streptophyta; class Magnoliopsida; order Poales; family Poaceae; genus Cenchrus; species Cenchrus fungigraminus. The sequence goes on along the minus strand of CM072776.1, from coordinate 19,187,792 downwards.
CCAAAACCAAACCATCAAAGACACGAAAATAAACAATCCAAGGAGCAACCGTAAGATGCATCTCTAATATTTACAGTAGTAGTAGTAGACCAATCTGTGAAGCTTTAGAAACCTATCCGAGGAGGAATCAAAGGCAACCCCAAGTTTTACCGATCCAATCTACACCCCCCAAACAAAACAAAAACATCGATGAGCAGAAGACCAGCAGCACACCCTGACCTGCGCTCCGGCGGCCCCGCGGCGCCTGCTGACATCGTCCAGCCTCGCGCCGAACCCGAGCCCGTCCATCCCGGAGAAGAACGAGGCAGCACCGCTGCCGACGCCAAACATTCCCTCCGCCGCCGCTGCTGCCGCCGCCGCGCCCTCCATCGTCGGCGGCGCACTGCCGCTGCGCAGCGGGTCCCAACCCCGCCCCGCCTCGCCATCCCCGCCGCCGTCGCCGAACGGAGCCATCTCCGCCGCCTCCCTTTGCAGCCCCGCGCGCGCGCTCGCGAAAAATTGGGTTTGGTTTGAACGAAACAACCCGCAGGGGCCGCGCGGAACAAATGGGTGCGCGGGTGGGTTGGGTGGCGGCGGCTTCTTCCTAGGGTTAGGGTTTTCGGGGGGTTTTGGGCTCGCGGGTTTCACTGGGCCAGGGACGGAATGGTCATCTCGGCGGCCGGACTAGGATTTGGCGCCGGGAAAGCGGGATAGGAATGCGATTCCGTTTGGGAGCAGTCTCCTTTTCCTGGTTTGGCATACTCGCAGCACACAGTCTCCTAGTGTATATATACCAATAAATGGATATTCGCGGGTATCAGGTTTACCCGTGCCCGCAAAGAGATAGCATATCAATATACTCCTCTCAACAAGAACAACAACAATTTGAGATATTTCAAGAACAACCAACAATTTGACAGCCATAATGCAATATAAGGTCAAGAGCAACAACAATTTGACAACCATAATACAATGTAAGGTCTCATACTCTCATTGAATCAGTCTGTCACACACGACAACTACTTATTACAACACAAATGCATAATGATAGAATAAATGTCCAATGTCCTGCCACATCAGTACATCACAAAGTGCAAAACCCATCCACCATCCAGCCATCTCACTAGTGATCATCTCACAAGTCATGGTCTCATCGATCAATGATGTTGGACTCGAGATCATCCTAAGAACAAAGGAGAGTAATTACCGAGCCTTCTTATTCATCATCAAGACATGTCATCAATGCATTGAAAATAGGTGATTCCATCCCTAACAGAAGCAAACATTCAAAAGTTAGTGTTACCATAAATGAAAGAAGGGAAACAAAAACTGAAATGAACAAACTATAACTAACATATCAGCTGGTGCCCAAGCTTGCATGCATATTAAAGCTTCCACCATGTTTGGGGCAAGTCTGCTACGGTTTGGGGCAAGTCCCACTAGTATTAAAAACAGATTCAGATGCCATTGTTGTCACAGGAATTGCTAGGACTAGTGGAAGGGCACGCGCAGCACGTACGTGATATAAAAAGATTTACATAAAACATTTAATTAGTATGTATGTAGAAAATAAAAGGATATTAAAGTAAATCTAATTATAAAAAAATATCAATTCATCCTTCACACCTCAAGATTAAGGAAGCCGACATTCATCAACCATCCACCCTGCTGGCCTCCGCGTCGTCTCCGCACCGTGCCGCATCACCGCCACCACCTTCAAGGCGGCTTTGAAGGAGACTGTCCAGGGAGGGTGGTGCGTTACCACCGCCACCTTCAAGGTAGGGATGAGGGTCCGTAGATCTGGTGGAGGAGCCCGCCCCGAGGCCGACCGCGCTGTCGCGCCCTGATGGAGGAGCTCACCTGCCTGCGTGCTCGATCCTCGACGGGGGAGATCGCCACCAACCGGCAGGGAAGACAAGGCCAACGGGGAGAAGGAGACTGGCGGGAGGAGGGGTCGACGCCTGCGGGGAGGCGGTGGTGGTGCTAGCGGCTCGTGGATATGGGAATGAAGGTGGAGAGAATTGAGTTTTATAGGGAACACAGGGTGTAAAAAAGGAAGGAGTATTGGTTGGCTGGATTTAGAGCATTGGACTCAAAAGGAAATATTCAAGGACTCAAAACATCATTTACATATAAATGTCATCCATCTAATTGCATTTGAATGTTGTTAACCTCATCACGTGGTGATTCTTTCCATACTTGATGTTTCCTTATTTTCCCTTTCCTTGCTAACTATTTATGAATGACGTGGCTACCATTGACAAAATGACGCAGCAATTCTTTCCTTAGTACATCTAATCATGCAATGATTCTTTACTTGTTTTTCCTTTCCTTGATGTGTCATCAGTCACACCAATCAATTTTCCTTTACTTTGTACATTAATATCTCTTTCCTTTTGAGTTCCTGAGTATTTCCTTTTTAGTAATGCCATCAATCACGCAAATCAATTTCTCTTGCCTTGAAAAAAGAATGGAGAAAGGAAACAATAGCCATGATTGCCTCTGACATTTGGAAAAAGAATGACGAAAGGAAACAACAGTTGTGATTACGGGGGCGGGTCTTCCTTACTTGATCTTTTCTTGTTTTCCCTTTCCTTGCTAACTATTTATGAATGGCACGGCTACCATTGGCAAAATGACGCAGCAATTCTTTCATTTGTTCATCTAATCACACAGTGATTCTTTCCTTGTTTTTCCTTTCCATGATGAGTCGTCAATCACACCAATCAATTTTCCTTTACTTTGTACATCAATATCTCTTTCCTTTTGAGTTCCTTAGTATTTCCTTTTGAGTCATGCCATCAATCACGCAAATCAATTTCTTTTTCCTTGAAAAAAGAATGGAGAAAGGAAGCAACAGGCGCGTGATGACAGCCCGCCACGGCGCGTGATAAGCAAGGAATCAATAGGCGCTGGTGAATACATGGAAAACTAAATGAAGCCTTTAATTAAAAGGAAGGGAAAATCTGTGCATGCTAATGGCCCGCGTGATTACACACACAATTCAAACATGATTACGTGGACGCCATTGACATGTGGGACGCGGCTTGACAGGTAGGGTGGGTCCGGTGGGTAGAAGTTTGGGTGAAAAAATTTTGGGGGTAGGGGCGCTCGGGAGCCAATTTGCACTACGAAACGACGACCAAATCAATCTGCCCCCCCCTCTTGTTTCGTCATCCTGGACCTGAAAAGTGGGGCCTCTGTGAGGAGGGAACTGGGCCTAATCTTGGTGAGAATTGAACTCAATTATTTCATTTCTTTATAGTAGAGATTTCTGAATGACGTGGCTACCATTGACAAAATGACGTAGCAATTCTTTCCTTACTACATCTAATCATGCAATGATTCTTTCCTTGTTTTCCCTTTCCTTGATGTGTCATCGGTCACATCAATCAATTTTCCTTTACTTTGTACATCAATATCTCTTTCCTTTTGAGTTCCTGAGTATTTCCTTTTTAGTCATGCCATCAATCACGCAAATCAATTTCTCTTACCTTGAAAAAAGAATGGAGAAAGGAAACAACTGCCGTGATTGCCTCTGACGTTTGAAAAAAGAATGAAGAAAGGAAACAACAGTCGTGATTGACGGGGGCGAGTCTTCCTTACTTGATCTTTCCTTGTTTTCTCTTTCCTTGCTAACTATTTATGAATGGCGCGGCTACCCTTGGCAGAATGACGCAGCAACTCTTTCCTTAGTTCATCTAATCATGTAGTGATTCTTTCCTTGTTTTTCCTTTCCTTGATGAGTCTTCAATCACACCAATTAATTTTCCTTTACTTTGTACATCAATATCTCTTTCCTTTTGAGTTCCTTAGTATTTCCTTTTGAGTCATGCCATCAATCACGCCAATCAATTTCTTTTTCCTTGAAAAAAGAATGAATAAAGGAAACAACAGGCTCTTGATGACAGCCCGCCACGGCGCGTGATAAGCAAGGAATCAATAGGTGCTGGTGAATACATGGAAAACTAAATGAAGCCTTTAATTAAAAGGAAGGGAAAATCTGTGCATGCTAATGGCCCGCGTGATTACACACACAATTCAAACGTGATTACGTGGACACCATTGACATGTGGGACGCGGCTCGGCAGGTAGGGTGGGTCCGGTGGGTAGAAGTTTGGGTGAAAAAATTTTAGGGGTAGGGGCGCCCGGGAGCCAATTTGCACTACGAAACGACGACCAAATCATTCTCCCCCCTCTTTGTTCGTCATCCTGGACCTCAAAAGTGGAGCCTCTGTGAGGAGGGAAGTGGGCCTAATCTTGGTGAGAATTGAACTCAATTCTTTCGTTTCTTTATAGTAGAGATTTCTGAATGACGTGGCTACCATTGACAAAATGACGTAGCAATTCTTTCCTTACTACATCTAATCATGCAGTGATTCTTTCCTTGTTTTCCCTTTCCTTGATGTGTCATCGGTCACACCAATCAATTTTCCTTTACTTTGTACATCAATATCTCTTTCCTTTTGAGTTCCTGAGTATTTCCTTTTTAGTCATGCCATCAATCACGCAAATCAATTTCTCTTACCTTGAAAAAAGAATGGAGAAAGGAAACAACTGCCGTGATTGCCTCTGACGTTTGAAAAAAGAATGAAGAAAGGAAACAACAGTCGTGATTGACGGGGGCGAGTCTTCCTTACTTGATCTTTCCTTGTTTTCTCTTTCCTTGCTAACTATTTATGAATGGCGCGGCTACCCTTGGCAGAATGACGCAGCAACTCTTTCCTTAGTTCATCTAATCACGCAGTGATTCTTTCCTTGTTTTTCCTTTCCTTGATGATTCTTCAATCACACCAATCAATTTTCCTTTACTTTGTACATCAATATCTCTTTCCTTTTGAGTTCCTTAGTATTTCTGTTTAAGTCATGCATCAAACGTGATTACGTGGACGCCATTGACATGTGGGACGCGGCTCGGCAGGTAGGGTGGGTCCGATGGGTAGAAGTTTGGGTGAAAAAAGTTTGGGGTAGGGGCGCTCAGGAGCCAATTTGCACTGCGAAATGACGACCAAATCAATCTCCCCCTCTTGGTTCGTCGTCCTGGACCTGAAAAGTGGGGCCTCTGTGAGGAGAGAAGTGGACCTAATCTTGGTGAGAATTCACTACAAGAAATCATTTAATCTGTGACGCAATCATTCTGTCATGGATTAAATAAAATTTGTCGCAAATCAGCATCCGCGACGATTTAAATTTTCGTGGTGGAATGAGCGTCATTGATTAAATCTGTCGATGTTCTTTACTAAATGTCGCAGGTATGTGACGTATCTGGATCATCACGAAGTAGCCTGAGGCCCATGCAGCCCAACCCAAAGCCCATTATCCGCGATGAAACAAATCGTCACGATTGCTGCTGACTTGGATGTGATGTGGCTGCTGACCTTGATGTGACGTGGCTGCTGACTTGGATGTGTCGTGGCTGCTGACATGGCTGCGACATGGCTGCTGACTTGGCGGACATGACTGCTGACGTGGCTGATATCTTATGACGTGGACAGTGATGAGTACGCTGACGTGGCATGCTGACGTGGATTTTTTTGGCACGTGAAATTTGATTTAAATCAATCCATTTTTATTTCAGCCCATTAAATCAATCCATTTTCATTTCAGCCCAAATCAAAATAAAAACCTACCCATGTAATCAAAGAAGATTAAACATCTCTTTACTATAGCATAAAAGGCATCACAAATACAATCTCTGGTTTACAACAAACTGAATAGAGCATAAAATGGATCACAAATACAATCTCTGGTTTACATTCATGAAATAGAAACAAATTGTCAAATTGCATTCATGTTTCATCTTTTGTTCCAGAAAGCTCGTACCAGCACTTTGGTTCCAGAAACACTTGCCACACTTTCTAGAAACAACCGAAAGAGAAGCTGAAATTTAAAAAGAGAAAGCATGCATTAGAATGGCAAAAACACTGAATTATGAATAAAGAAAGAGCACGACCAGATCAAACAAAGGAGTATGCATGATAATAATCCTAATATAAATGTCTAAATAAAGACAGGAAAATCTAGAGGCCATATTAATATCAGAAATATAGATAATGAACTAATGAAGCAAGATTTAATTACTATAGATAAAGTCACTAATGCCAGGCACATATGTATAAAAGAAATAATTATCCAAGCATGCATAAGCAATTCAGACACCACGACACTAAGACAATTGTTTAAACTTTATAAATTGTTCGGTCTAGGAACAAGCAAGGAAGCAATTAAATGGGTAGCACATTTTGTGCACTAGATGGAGTAATGATGCAACCAAAGGATAATCAATTAGTCCCCAGTAGTGTACAACACATGGAGTCAAGCAATCAAAACACCGACAGCAATAGGAGGAAAAAGAGTAGAAACTTATCTCATAGGTACAAGAAATACATGTGTCTTTGACTGTAAGAGTTGCATTCCCTGCAGCCATGAAAAGGATCAGACTTGCAGACATTGAAATAACCATACAGGGAGAAGAGATGACTTCATATCTAGACAAGGAATAAAATCTAGTGGAAACAATTATTGCTTCAATGAATCCTAGAGCATTTCAGTAGCACACCAGTAGTTACAAACAATTTGAGCATATGAACAGCAGTAAACCACACAATAACAGAACAGGTACCATGTTTTTGGTCATGATCCTCATTCTCTCGCATCATAGGAACCAAAGACAATAATATCTCAATAGGTGGTCTATAAAGAAATGTCATTGCAAAATGGAAAGCTCACTTGATGGGTACTACTCATACATATAGCTTCCTGATCTTGTCTAGGAACTAAAAGGCTAGCTACTGCCTAGATTGGTCTTTATGACAATAAAAAAGTAATGGGAACTACATCATTGCAGACACAGACATAGTATAACACTGTTTAGCATTTAATCTTTGGGAATATCATCAGAACAACAACTTAATTAGTATAGTTGCTTTTTGTATAAGCTAACTTAGATGCTAGCAGGCAGTTTGCAGTAACCAGAATTTAAGAGTACAGTGAACTGATCAAAATATGGACAGAGTGTTCCACACTACATGTGTTGATACACGCAATGCAACCAAGAGCGAGCAGTATGTGGGGAAAGTAGATACCTCTGCGTACTTGACAACAGGAAGGTTGGTAACCCGGCGGGACCTCCTCGGAGGCGAGGGAACCACGACTGCACTTAACGATCATGTGCCTATTCTACTTGCTTCTCTTCCCCTGCATTGAAATTAAAAATTGGGAAATTAACACTGATGTGCATATACAATGCTCAAACAAAGCCTTAAAGCAACTGACATGCTCTGTTTTCATCATAGGCATATATGTGATAGCATCATCTATCAAATTTTGGGGAAAAGAAACTGAAATCAACATTGTCACGACGTCCCGACTCAAATCTTAGTACTGTGCTTCAACTTCCACATAAGAAAGCAACACTAGAATCAAACTAGAAGTCACTAAAGATACAGATACCTAGCAAGCAAGCAAGAAAAACTAATCTAGTGTTTTCAAGAAACAGATACCCAATCACTGATAAGGAACACTTGCATGCCTAGTGTTTTCACCTCAACAACTAATCTAGTGTGCAAGTCACATAACTAAACATCAAGTATAATGAAGCAGATTCAGCCTCTAACAGACACACTACTGGTTTTACTTCATGAACTAATCTAGTGTGCAAATCATCAGGCATTCATGTTTACGGTCAGCTCACGTATAAGTACACAAAAACACAAAGTTCATATCACAATGGAACACATAGGCATCAAGCACATAGCAAGGGAATGACCTGCAACAAATGGATGGTTGCTGCAGGTGTGGACCATTCCCTTGCAACAAATGGATGGCTGCTGCAGGTGGACCAGCACCCTAGCAAGAAAGTAAAGGGGATTAGACAGGAAGGATAGGACAACATCGTGCGTGAATACCTTGGCAACGATGGCGCGGAGGTACTTGGCCCAGACGGCCCCCGGTGTGCGTGCCCAATCGCGGCCGCGGTTCCTCCTGAGTGAGTTCCGCGTGGTGGCCACCACGGTGTCCACGTCCTCTGCCGTGCCCACCGGGAGCTCGCCGATCTGGGCCTCGGTGGCTGAGTTGGTGACGGGGAGCCGTCGGCGCCGCAGATCCAGGCCGGTCGCGTAGGCCGTGGTGGAGGGTAGCCACGGCAATCACGGGAGCAACATAGGTCGCGCGGGTCGCGTAGGCGTGGGTGGCATCGATGCCACCTCGGCGGATCTGAGGAGGAGGCGGTGGTGAGCGAAGGTCGAAGGGGAGGAAGGAAGAGGGGAGAGGTGGCGGCGGCCAATGGGATTGGGAGGGGAGGGGCGGTGCGACGACCGGCGGAATTGGGAGGCGATTGGGAGGGAGATGAGAGGGGAAGGGAGGATAGGGCTGTGGCTGGAAGGGAGGGAGAGGATAGGGGAAGGGAGGAGGCGGGCGGTGCGGCAGCCGACGTCATTGGGAGGGGATTGAGAAGCTAGGGTTTTGGGAAAGTAGCAGGGAGAGGGGGCAGAGGGAAGGAGGGTGAGGGCGCGTCGGGAGGGGAGGGGAAGAGGAGAGGCTTGGGGAGGGTTAGGGTTTCAACTTCATTTATACTATGGAAGCGTGATCAGAGTCGTCGAATCAGAGATGGACGGCTAGAGATTGTTGGGCCATTTGGGCTGAATTGGGACTTCCTTCATTTCTTGTCTAATGAACGTTTTTCTTTTTCTTTTTTGATTTATTGAACCATTGTGAAGTAACACTCAAAAATAATAATCTTATATGAACCAATACATTTTTTATAAGTTATAAACTCCATATAAGTTGTCTATGAAGTTCAAGAGTTTTTTAATAGATTTAGTATTTTCTATCATTTAAATGAATTTCTGCATGTTTACCGAAAGGAATTCCAAATTAACCTACATGTACCTCTAATAAGATTAAAAAAATTCAAAAAAACTATATTTAGACGCATATGATCCATTCTAGGCCACATCTGGGAGATTGAAGAAAAAATCAATTTACTTGTAGGGAAATCTCGAACTTCTACTAGTCACCTTGTTATAAAATAATGATAATAATACCTAAAACTTATCAAAAAATTATGTAACTTGGCAGTGAATCATTTTATGGATGTACAAGCTTGACAAAAAAATTTCATAAGATTTTGTGAATATTTGAGTATACATCATTCATAAACTAGATAGTTCATCATATTGTTTCATACAACTCAACTTAAATTTCAAAGTTTGTACACACTCATGTACTTTTTTACCTCATGGACACCTCAAGTTTGGATGAAACCTCAACCTTACTATCCTATTAGTATTTGGAGATTTAGATTTCCAATTTTCATACAAAAAGTTATTTTTCTATTTTTTAAATACCTAATTAAGACACCCTTGTAAAGTAACCTGCAAAAATATTGTCTTACATACCCTCAAAATATTTTCACATGCGACATACAACATATAAGTTGTCACCTAGGAGTTTCATGAATTTTAAAGTAGATTTGCTATTTTCTATCATTTAAATGAATTTCTACATGTTTACCAAAAGTAATTCCAAATTGACCTATATGTACCTCTAATAAGATTCAAAAAAATTCAAAAAAAATTCTATTTAGGTGCCTATGGTCCATTCTAGCCCACATCTAGGAGATTGACAAAAAATTCAATTTACTTATATGAAAAACTCAAACTTGTACTAGTCACCTTGTTATAAAATAATGATAATAATATCTAAAACTTCTCCGAAAATTCTAAAAATTGACATGGAATCATTTTATGGATGTTTAAACTTTACATAAAATTTTCAAATGATTTCGATAACGGCGGAACCTACATTGTTTACAAATGGATACATCCCTCTTATAGTTTTCTAAAACTCAAAGTCAAACTTTGAGATTTGAATACCTCATAATTATAGATGTAAAAACTTGACAAAAAAGTTTCATAAGATTTTGTGAATATTGGAGTATACATTGTTCATAAACTAGATAGTTCATCACATTGTTTAAGAAACTATGTTAGAGATTTGTCAAATTTGTACTACATGTTATTAGCACATTTGAAAATGACAGAATGATCTAAATAAAGGTCGTAGATCTTGATGACATATGAAACTTTGGTATTCATCACTTTTCCATTTGACATCATCTAGTGTAAAAAAATCTTGCTCGTAATTATCACTTTTTGGAAGAAATGCAAGTTGCATACAAAATTTTCAATAAATAACAATTTCTATATAAACAAAACATCCTTGAAGGAAAGGTCGATTTTAGAAAAATTTGAAAAAAAGAACCATCAAATTTGAAGATCTTACGTGGGAAAAAACTAGTTACAACTTTTAATTCAAGATGGAAAAAAGAAATATGGTAAACACGGTTCTTCATCTCCGCTTGGCCACGTGGCGAAACATGATTGGCTGAGCGAAACAAGTTTTAACGGATATATAAATAAACTTCTGCAAACAAATGCAACATCACTTGTAGCTCAATGGTAACACGTCTCCCTCCTTTTCCCCAGGTCGCGGGTTCAAGTCCCCCGTCCACCTCATTTTCTGCAATCTTATTTCCTTATTTTCCAAAGAATACGGTTAGTTTTAGAAACAAAAGAAGAAAAATGCTTCAATGCGACAAAAACTACGAAGTAATCTAGTGATAAGGTTCCCTCTTTGGAGGACAGATGGCGCGGGTTCGAAACTTGCTTCCCCCTCTTTTGCGTTTCATTTTTTCCTTCAAATTTTCCAAGGAATGCGGTTAGTTTTAGATACAAAACAGGTCAAATGTCTGACTTATATAGAAACTACGATGTAGCCCAGTGGTAAGGCTCCCTCTATGGAGCCCAAAGAGCGCGGGTTCGAACCACGCTTCTCCCTTTTTTGGGTTTCATTTTTTTAAATTGATGACATGGAGCTGAGGTGGCGAGCACCCGGCTGAGGTGTCGGAGGGCGGCCGGCTGAGATGGTCGAGTGACGTGGCAGTGGCGGCCTGGTGACGTGGCATCCAGGGAAGAAATAAAGCTAAAAAATAGTTGAAGATCACAAATTTCAAAAAGAGCACATGTAGCTCAATGGTTTGGGTGGTAGAAGATTACCTTAAGGTCTTGAGTTCAACTCTCCACTCTCCATCTTTTTTCCCTTTTTTGATTTTTTTGAATTTATCAATTTTTTCCATCCATAACATGATTATTTTGTATTTGTTGATCGCGACGAATCTGCTCAAACGTCGCAGCGTTATGGGCCGGATTGCGACGAATTTAACAAATCGTCGCAGTGTTCTGGGCTTCAATATCCATCAGTGCACATCCGTGACGAAAAATAGGAATACGTCGTAGACGCAGTGCTCTTCGTGATGTTTTCTGAGAATGTCGCAGAAATTTCGTCACAGATTAAATAGTTTCTTGTAGTGATTGAACTCAATTCTTTCATTTCTTTATAGTAGAGATATGTTGAGCAACCTTTCTCAAAGCAGTATACTTGAACCCTACAACTTTCCACCACTCAATGACATCCAATTCAAGGGTTCTTGGTAGCATATCCTCTTCCAAGTACATATCTAGTTCTGTGCACACTTTAGTTGTTAGCACAGCTGGTTCAGCAGCCATGTATTTATCAAATATTTCATCAACTTCAGCATCACCCTCATTTTGTGCTTTACTGCTACTACCACCTGCAATACCATCTGTTGCACCAAAACCTTCCATAGAACTCTCATATTCCTTCACCAAATCTATCAGTAAATCTTTAACTTTCTAAACTTCTCTAACCATACCATCAGGTCCATAATTTGGGTGTACATCGCATACAAGAACTTCATTTTACGTCGAGGATCTAGAACAGTGGCTACAACCATCAGACCATGGATATCTGTCCAATATTTCATAAACTTCTCTTTTATGCCTACTGACATGCTTTCTATGATGGAGTTATCACTAGCTTGCCACTTTTGAATAGCTAGATAAGTACCACATATTTTGGGAAAAAACAAGCGATGTGACAGAAGAAGTGCTAGAAAGTAATTCAGTTGTACATAGAACAACTTTAACCTACCACAGAGATACCTAGCAAATTCTCAATCTTCTTCTGTTGGCTCAAAACGAAAACACAATTTCTCTTTCTTTGCAATGCGATCAAACACAGGTCTGTAATTCAGTGCAACACTAAGCATAAGGTAGGTGGAATTCCATCTTGTTTTGACATCAAGAGCTATTTTCTTATCATATTTAATGCCTTCTTGTAAAACATCCCTTTCAAATCATTCATGCCTTTTAGGTGTGGCTGACCAAAATCCAACAGTTTCACGGATCCTACCAATTCCCTCTTCTACAACTTTTAGACCTAATGCATTATTTGCACCAATTCCATCTTCCACAATAAGGTTGATGATATGTGCAACACAACACATATGCATCAATTTATTTAAACCTAAGCATATTTGAGGGAAGAGGCATCTTATCTTGCATTTCCTTCATAATATTGTCATTGGTGTTGCAGTTGTCAAGAGTGATTATGGGTTCTCGATATGCCAATCCAGCAGTACATCATGAAGGACTTTATAACCTTATCTGTGTGTGGGTGTGGTACATACAGGAACCTATATAATGGAAATAAAAAGAGAGAGATCAGATTAGTATACAACTATACAAGTCAAGTAGTGTAGAAAAAAAAGAGAGACCAATAGAGAAGCTTATTATTACCTCAAAAGATAGCTTTTCGGATTCCAACTCTCATCAACATAGTGCACAGTCACAACCATGTAGCCCTTTTTCTGATGGTTTGTTGTCCACATATCTGTGGTGACGGCAATACGAGATTGATGTTGCTCAAACTGTTTCACCATGGATAGCTTTTGCACTTGACACTTGTCCAAAATACCCTTTCTAATTGTATTTCTTGACACAACCTTAAACAAAGGTTGCAATGCAGCATAAAACCTTCTAAAACCAACATAATCAACAGTACACTACAAGAAAAACGCCGACTAGTGACGCAAAAAAAGGCTGTTTCTCATCATAAACCGCGATTAATGACGCCGGTTGTTACGAAAATGCTCCGCCATTAATCGAGTGTCACAAACCGCGATTAATGACGAGACCTTATTTTGCGGCGTCATGAGTTTAATGACGCGTATAAATTCGTAACACTAAGGCGTCATAAGCTACCTACCACGTCAGACCGAGATCCATCGTGGCTCTGACGTGGCAGGGGTTTACGACGATTTCGGTTCGTCACAAATTGAGACCCGGTCCATGTAAGAGCCTTTGTGCGCCTAATATTGTTGGGCCAATTTTAGCCCGTTTCAGGTTTTCGTGTTATTTTTTTGGCCATTCCCTAAATGTTTGTTGCACAGTATATTGGGCTATTTTATTTCGGGCCCTAGCAATCTAACGAACTTGGCCCATATTGCATTATGCTTGGACATTTGATTTTGGGCAATTATCCACAGAGCCTTTCCTGGGCCTCGGCCCATATTGCTTTTTTTAGATCAGCCCATATTGCATTTCGCAGGGCACTGTATACTGTTCTGGCTGCTGCTGATCGCCAGCACATAATCATACAACAAAACAAAACATTTCCCACTTCCATATAATTCACACCACATTCAGGGAATAGTTCAACCAGTACAATTGTGCAATATACATCAAGTTAGCATCGAATCGAATCAACATACAACAAGTCATCAGCAACACAAATTCACTAGGACCACACTTCAGTTGAGAGGAGGATAAACCTAGCTGATATTTATCAAGCCTTGGATCAGATTATGCATGTCAGTTGTGCTCTTCTTCAAAACTTCAAGCGCTTCTGTTTGAGACTTCAATGTTGTCTCCTGTTCTTGAGCCTTCAATCTCAGTTCGCACATCTCGGTCTCCTGTTCAACAATCTTCTGCCGCAGTTGAGCCCTCCCTTGCTTCTCATTGTTAAGTCCAGCTCGTATTTCCTGAACCTGAAGTGCAGTAGTAACCCTAGTCTTTTTCATGGAGGGCGGGCGAATGCCAGCAACCTCCCGAAAAGTCCTAGATTGGACAACTTCTACCACTGCTTCAGCAGCAATCTTTCTTGGTTGGTCGCCTTGAGGTTCAGCGACAATTTGTTCCATGCGAGCCTAAAAAAGGAAATACAATGAAAGGTTTAAAATAAAATAGTCACACATGTTTCTAGTATTGTTGCAAAGAAAAATACAAAAGCAGACAAGTACTTATAATGGCTGCCTGTACTGGAGCGGTGAAGCCATTCTTGCTGCAGTGGAAGGACTTGAAATAATCAAGTGGACTTAGCCCTTCTCCTTCAGCAGTATACTTCTGCCTCTAAATATGTTTCAAAAACAGGCATAATTATTAAAGTGCTAGCATTGTAAAATGGTTCATGAAATGAACTACAAAGCAAAAACATGACTTGTTCATCTGCTTACCACAAGATTAGCTTGTACAATGTAGCTTCGAGATCCCGTGCGCTGATGGTACTTGACCTTTCCTCGATTACCGGTGTTTGTACTACACCTCGCTTTTACAATAATAAGAACTCGTGTAAGAAATAAGATTAAGAACAATATATAAGTACATGAAAATGTGGCAGTGGCAAGTTGAAGTTCTATCATACCCTGTGCTCAGGGGAAGACCACATGTTAACCAGTGCCTTCCATTGGGCGTCGGTCAGATTGGGCACAGGAGATTTAGTTGGGACTGCATTTGCTGGAACATCATTGAAGTACTTTTGCTTCAGGCGATACCTCACCTATCTCTGTATCGACTTCAGCATGTTAGTGCATGCCACCCTTACAGGCTCACTAGTGGTGTCAATGTCGAATTGCCCCTAGCACAAGACAATTATCAGAAAAATGGATGACAAGAATGGATGCAAAGAACTATGGTAGTAGATGAGTGGACATATGCACACCGCTAGTTTGCCCATGTAGTTCTTGAGATGGTCTTCAGTCTTTTCACCATTTTGCTGGTTCTTCTTTGGCTTGTAGTCCTTCCAACTAGGAAGGATCGGTATGTGCCCACGCACTATGATCCCACCTTCTGATGCAAACTTTGCAGCTTGCATTGGTGCCTCTGGGCGTTTGAGCCCTTCTTGAATGTGTATAGGGATCTTGCTATTTAAGCCTCGGCTAATTCGGTCCAGATCTCTGCCCAATCTTCTTGAATCCCGCGGCCCCCGTTGTGCTCTGGAAGGGTGCTCTGGAAGGGCGTGCATCACCTAACAAGTTTGTTACAGCCATACAAGTTAATAATTATTCGATTGGTAATTAGGACATTCGAATATGAGATCAAATGACTTGCCTTCTGCAATCGTCATGTCGATGATGTTCTCATCGTGGGTTGCTGTTGCTTGGCGTTCAGTGGGCAATTCTTGTGTATCAAGAGTTGTCCCACTCCCATCAGCTAAAGCCAATTCCCTTGCCTTGGTCCTAGTCAGTCTAGGAGGCATTCTGGTAGGGTCATCCGGTGCCCGAATTCTCTTGGTCCCTCTTCCTCCACTAACAGGTATGCTATGAGTGACCTGATTACACAAAATTCAACAAAGAAAGAGAAGATCAGAAGCAATCCTACATAACTAGTACATGAAATAAGTTCATGATAAGACTACCTCTTGTTGACATGTCTCCGGGTTAGGTTCATGTTCATCAGAAGGGTTGTACTCCGGATCCGAATCTTGTATTGTTGTATCGTTGGTACCCTTTTGCTTGGTCGGTCAGCTGCTAAAAGTGCTTTCATTTTCTCGATGCCAAGACTAGAGAAGAAATTGTGATTCTTCAAAACATTCATGTCCCTCTGCCGCTCGTAATCGCCACGCTCGTCTACTTCTGTTAGGAAAGCAGAGAAACTTCTGTAAGGTTGGCCTACCACTGTAAATAAAACTAGATCTAAACACTTCTATAAGAACCATTAGGATGTTCCTAGCCGAAACAAGATCCTGAAAAAAGATGTTCCTAGTCAAAACAAGATCCTGAGAAGAAGTAGTGTGGACATGGGATCTGTCAGATCTAAAAACTTCTATAAGAACCAGTAGGATGTTCCTAGCCGAACAAGATCCTGAAAGGATGTTCCTAGTCAAAACAAGATCCTAAAAAGAACTAGTGTAGACATGGGATCTACCTGATCAAAAAAAACTAGTGCACACATGGGATCTGCCACATGGGAAAACACGCAAGTACGAATGCACCGGGGAAACTGAATCGAGGAGGAAAACATTGTACCTTGTTCTGGATATTTCCTTCGTACGACCTTCCCTCCTGGTGCCATTGTGTCGTCGCCGCTGCTACTACAGAGGTAGATGGGAAAGAGGCTGAAGCTATGAGCGGTAGATTTGAGACGATGGAGGAGAGGAGGTGAAGATTTGGGCTGCCGGCGAGGAGGGAAGGTGAAATGGGGGCGGAAAGATTTGAGATGTCGAGGAGAGGAGTAGAAGGGAGGGAAGGGACGGGGGCGGGGGTAATTTATCCATTTCGGTGGAGGGCCTGGTCAGATTACCAAAATACCCTTTCATTATGGTGGTGACTGAAACGGGGTGCATTGGGAAGGGGGAAGCAAAAAGGACATTTAACATCTGCTTTGCCCGGGCGTCCAAAATTCCGAATATTTGAATCGCGCGCCAGTTTGTTCTGAGGGCTGGTCAGCGCTATATACTGGCGGCAAAGGATGTTCCTCTAATCAAGATACTACTACATAGGCTATTCCTTGATTAGGAACTACTCATTTCGTTTATGTACTGCTCCCCTTATATTGATCAACACATCCCTTCCTTCTTCGATTCGATTCGCCTAGTACTACATGGTCATGAGCACGTCACGTTGCATACTCCTCGATCATGCCCACATTGGAGATCAACACATCCCTTCCTTCGTCGATTCGATTCGCTTAGTACTACAAGATTATGAGCACGTCACGTTGCATACTCCTCGATCATGCCCACATTGGAGGTCAACACATCCCTTCCTCCGTCGATTCGATTCTTAGTACTACAAGATTATGAGCACGTCACGTTGCATACTCCTCGATCATGCCCACATTGGAGATCAACACATCCCTTCCTTCGTCGATTCGATTCGCTTAGTACTACAAGATTATGAGCACGTAACGTTGCATACTCCTCGATCATGCCCACATTGGAGATGAACACAACCATTCCTTCGTCGATTCGATTGGCTTAGTACTACAAGATTATGAGCATGTCACGTTGCATACTCCTCGATCATGCCCACATTGGAGATCAACACATCCCTTCCTTCGTCAATTCGATTCTTAGTACTATAAGATTATGAGCACATCACATTGCATACTCCTCGATCATGCCCACATTGGAGATCAACACAACCCTTCCTTCGTCGATTCAATTCTTAGTACTGCAAGATTATGAGCACATCACGTTGCATACTCCTCGATCATAACCACATTGGAGATCAACACATCCCTTCCTTTGTCTATTCGATTCGCTTAGTACTACAAGATTATGAGCACGTCACGTTGCATACTCCTCGATCATGCCCACATTGGAGATCAACACATCCCTTCCTTCGTCGATTCGATTCGCTTAGTACTACAAGATTATGAGTACGTAACGTTGCATACTCCTCGATCATGCCCACATTGGGGATCAACACAACCCTTCCTTCGTCGATTCGATTGGCTTATTACTACAATATTATGAGCATGTCACGTTGCGTACTCCTCGATCATGCCCACATTGGAGATCAACACATCCCTTCCTTCGTCAATTCGATTCTTAGTACTATAAGATTATGAGCACATCACGTTGCATACTCCTCGATCATGCCCACATTGGAGATCAACACAACCCTTCCTTCATCGATTCAATTCTTAGTACTGCAAGATTATGAGCACGTCACATTGCATACTCCTCGATCATAACCACATTGGAGATCAACACATCCCTTCCTTTGTCTATTCGATTCGCTTAGTACTACAAGATTATGAGCACGTCACGTTGCATACTCCTCGATCATGCCCACATTGGAGATCAACACATCCCTTCCTCTCATCAAACATCGGTATTGTGACATGATTCAAGGATTACATCAAAAATTACAAACAAAAGCAAGCATAGGGAGTGTTGGGTTCGTTTTATGCATAGCACGACTCATGCATTGCGTGATGTCGAGGCCGTAGAACTCTCTGTTTTGGTTGTAGGAATCCCGCATTGATCCAAGCCATTAATCCAATCGGAGGATTCAATCGTATGGAAGTCGCAGTCTTCAACGTCACGACACAAGTGTGATGTTCTATTCTGGAAACGAAGTGCTGGTACCTGTATCTCATTCTGCAACCCGGTACAAGAGTATTGGGAGTCTTCTGACTCCGGTACAATTTCATCTTGGTCAGCAATTGTGAAGACCTGAGCACAAAGCCCAGGCAAAACGATTATTTATGGTTGGTTCGCACACGTGAAGAAAAATGTATTGTTCAACTCAAATACAACAATCAAATGGAATCAATGACAATAAAAGGAATGCTTAACATTCTACCTCTTTTTCATCGGTGTTCGAAGGAGCCGATGTAACAAGATTGTGAAGAGGGTCATCAGGAGCTGGAGCTGGAGCAGGAGCAGGAGCAGGAGAGCCTTCTTTGGTAGCAGGAGCAGGAGAGCCTTCTGAGGTAGCAGGAGCTGGAGCAGGAGAGCCTTCTGGGGTAGCAGGAGCAGGAGCAGGAGAGCCTTTTGATGTAGCAGGAGCAGGAGCAGGAGCAGGAGAGCCTTCTGAGGTAGCAGGAGCAGGAGCAGGAGAGCCTTCTGAGGTAGTAGGAGCAGGAGCAGGAGCAGGAGCAGGAAAGCCTTCCGACGTAGCAGGAGCTGGAGCAGGATCAGCTGCACGAGAGCCTTCCGAGGTTGCTGGAGCAGGATGTTCCGGACCATTTGCTGTTGCCGCCAAAGGATCTTCCTTATTCGTTTCCTCTGTTGCAATATCAGATAGAACCTTGAGTATTGTTGCATCTGCTTCCTTTTCTTCTTTGGAATCCTTTTCTGTCATCCATTGTGAACCAATTGCTGAACTGTGAGGCAGCTCATAGACTTCAGATTATTTACCCAAGTTAGCAGGAGGCATGAGTTGCAAGGGGGTCTGACCAATAGGTGCGAGTAGAGCAGGCGGTGGCGGTAAGCTGTTCACTTGGTGAAGGTGACTGAGTGAAGCATTCACAAAATTCTTCATAATGCGCTGCTGCTGTGTTAGCATTTGTACCATCTGCTCCGAGTGTGCGCGGTTTAACTCCTCCTGCTGTCCCATCCTCATCTCCATCATTGATTGGAACTCTCTCTGCTCATGCTGATTTTCAAGGATTAGTTTCAGAAAGAAGGAAGAGTCCATTGGCTCATTGGTTGTTGCTGGAGTGACTGGAACTGTTTCTATTTTTCAGTGGCTAGCGATGCACCATCATGTACTCGGAGATGTCTCACTGGAGACGCCTCATTGCCTTCACTGTCTGAGGAACAAATGTCATCAGGAGATGGCTCAATTGTAGCCCTTAGGCCACGACGTCTGTCTCCTGGTCTCGCAGGCCTGTATTCCTTGAAATGTGTCTCGGACATCATGTACTCGGGACGCCAATCTTTGGGTCCGGTTCGCACCCTTTCCCCGTCTTCATCTACTCTGGTAACACTACTCAGGATGAAGGAGATCCAGTGAGCATACGGCATATGTCGGGCCACGGTCAACCCATCAAAGATAACATCTTCAATCTCGGCTAAACTGAAGTCCACGATGTCGAAGGGCCAGCCAGTCATGACGTGAAGGAGAAGCCACCGCTGAAGACTAGTGATCGACTCTGCATTGTCAATCCGTGGTAACAATTCTTATGTAGTGCCCAATGAACCACATTTGCCTCAAGGGTAAGCATGTCAGGCGTGCGATATGCTCGCCTACCTGTGAACGACTCAACAAAAAGTCCGGTCATCTCCTCGTCGGACGGGAACGACCCACCGAGCAAACTACGCCGAGGTGGTTCACGATCCCCGTAGACAATATTATGTAGTGATGTCTTATGGTCGTACTTTCCTATTTCAAAATCCCTCAATCCAAGTTTGTCAGCAATATGGTGTCGGAAAAGAGTAACCTGGTGTCCCTGAAACATGAACATGATGTACTCCCTAGTATCAGCAATGTACACAGTAGCATAAAAAACTCTCACCCAATCCTCAACATACTTATGATGCATTGAGACCAAATCAGCCAATCCGGGATGATCATAGAAGTATGCCTTAACATCCCCTCCCGCGGCCAACATCATATGATCCCAATTTATAACCCTGTGCTGGAACAGTTTCATGGGCAGGTATTTGTAGTTGTAATAGAAAGTTTGCTGAAGGACATTCCTAAATCTTGGTTCGACCCGTTTGTCCTTGGTTTTGTCCCACCACTGATTCTCATGCACCCATCTAAGACCTTTAATCATTTGGTAGGTGTGGTTGCACAGGTCCATCATCTTAAGCGGCTCTTTCGGTGGAGGGTGAAGTTGTACCTGTTTCTCCTTCCTGGGATCTGGCGCAGGAAACTCTGAAGGGCGGGGTGGGCGACGGCCCACGGTTGACCCACCCCATGTGCGGTAGGAAGGCGCCGAGCTTGACCCGCCCCGTGTGCAGCAGGAAGGCGCCGAGCTTGACCCACCCCGTGTGCAGCAGGAAGGCACCGAGGTTGACCCACCCCGTGTGCGGCGTGTAGGGGCAGAGGAAGAATCTTGTGCCGCAGGCCTGCACCTTAGCCTCGTCTGAGGACCAGACGTGCCTGCAGAAGTCAGCTGCGACTTTTGTTGTCGCTTCGCCGGAGGAGGATCAAGCGCCTTTCCATCTCTCTTTCCACCATCTTGGCCCATCTGCAATAAATTTCTCGAATTAGTGCCATTCCAAGAATTCGGCGGTGGATTGCGGTATCCGCCGGAGCCTGGAGGCGGATGCATACCTCTGATTTCGGCGACGGATTGAGGTATTCGCTGGAGGCTGCTGCAGGCGGCGGCGGCAGCAGCGGTGGAACCCTACCAAGGGGTTGCACCGCAAGTGAGGAGGCAGTAAATGGGGGGATGGCGGGTCAGCACGAGTGACACACCGTTGGATAAAGCCATAAAGGTGTGTGTAGTGCGCTGTTGGCACCCTGTGACCAGGAAATGGGACGCACCTTTCGTACCTGTAGTTTACAAGGAAGTTCCTTTGTTTCGATGTATACCAGGCCGGACCATCCTCCGGACGTATGTCGATGAGTATGAAAGTCATAACAGGATGGTCTTGTCGTACATAATACAAAGAACCGGACAATCCATTCGCATACTTAGTCGATCATGCCCACATTGGAGATCAACACATCCCTTCCTTCGTCGATTCGATTCACCTAGTACTACATGATCATGAGCACGTCACGTTGCATACTACTCAATCATGGCCACATTGGAGATCAACACATCCCTTCCTTCGTCGATTCGTTCGCCTAGTACTACATGATCATGAGCACGTCACGTTGCATACTACTCGATCATGGCAACATTGGAGATCAACACATCTCTTCCTTCGTCGATTTGATTCGCCTAGTACTACATGATCATGAGCACGTCACGTTGCATACTACTCGATCATGCCCACATTGGAGATCAACACATCCCTTCCTTCGTCTATTCGATTCACCTAGTACTACATGATCATGAGCACGTCACGTTGCATACTACTACTCGATCATGCCCACATTGGAGATCAACACATCCCTTCCTTTGTCGATTCGATTCACCTAGTACTACATGATCATGAGCACGTCACGTTGCATACTACTCGATCATGGCGACATTGGAGATCAACACATCCCTTCTTTCGTCGATTCATTCGCCTAGTACTACATGATCATGAGCACGTCACGTTGCATACTACTCGATCATGGCCACATTGGAGATCAACACATCCCTTCCTTCGTCGATTCGATTCGCTTAGTACTACATGATCATGAGCACGTCACGTTGCATACTACTCGATCATGTCCACATTGGAGATCAACACATCCCTTCCTTCGTCGATTCGATTCGCCTAGTACTACATGATCATGAGCACGTCACGTTGCATACTACTCGATCATGGCCACATTGGAGATCAACACATCCCTTCCTTTGTCGATTCGTTCGACTAGTACTACATGATCATGAGCACGTCACATTGCATACTACTCGATCATGGCCACATTGGAGATCAACACATCCCTTCCTTCGTTGATTCGATTCACCTAGTACTACATGATCATGAGCACATCACGTTGCATACTACTCGATCATGGCCACATTGGAGATCAACACATCCTTTCCTTCGTCGATTTGTTCGCCTAGTACTACATGATCATGAGCACATCACGTTGCATACTACTCGATCATGGTCACATTGGAGATCAACACATCCCTTCCTTCGTCGATTCGTTCGCCTAGTACTACATGATCATGAGCACGTCACGTTGCATACTCCTCAATCATGCCCACATTGGAGATCAACACATCCCTTCCTTCGTCGATTCGATTCGCCTAGTACTACATGATCATGAGCACGTCACGTTGCATACTACTCGATCATGCCCACATTGGAGAGGATAAGAAACGGATATTTTCTAACCTACCATTCACGTAGCCCAACAGGACGTTCCGTTGTTTTATAATACAACGTACCGGATAATCGGTCATCCCCATGCGTGATCGTATATTTTGTAAAGTCGCGACAGGAAGTTCCGATGCTACATAATACAGTGAACCGAATTGTAGGCACCTACGGTAGGTTTAATATTTAGGAAAGTGCACTTCAACTACATATAAATTACATATAAATCACAAGGTCCACATGATTTCAGTTCTGATCGACTTAAACATTTACTGATTTGATATCCTAGTCGTCGTCACTTTCATCGGCAGCATTTTCATCTTCATCGACGTATTGCCATAGAGTGTTGTCGTCCTCATCTTCAGAATTGAATCCATCCACATCAGACAGCTCCTGTTAGCGAATTGCGTCAACTTCATCGGCTGCAACCACAGTCTCCTCGCCAGTAATAGGCACCAGAACCTCCGAACCATCACCGAGACCATCATCAAGTATAACATCATGCAAGGTTTGGTCAATTTCATCATCTTGATATGCAAGTACCATGCCAGTGGGAGCTATGTCCTCCTCATTTATATTATAGCTCCACAAATGCCTGTGCTCAAATTTTTGCACCACTCTCCATGGGTGTTGTAGTAGGGTGTCTGGCAAGTAAAAGACCTTCGTTGCTTGTTCAACAAGAATGTAGGGATCATCTTGGTACCAGTAATCTCCAGTATTGATGCTTGTGAAGTAACCATCATTTCTAATCTTCGGTTCCTTCTTGGTCCCTTCCAGATCATACCAGTCAACCTGGAATAAAACAACAGTTCTATCTCTGTCAAGCCCCGAGTTGTACCGCAGCTCAATAATGTCTCTTAGTGAACCATAAAACTCAATTTCTGCAATGTCTTTATGTGAACCTGTAGTCATGATTCCACTGTTCTGTGTCTTCCTATTTGCCTCTCGGGCCTTGGTGTGGTACCGAGGACCGCCTACAATACATGCTGTATAAGTTTTTGCTCGCCGGTCTGGTTCAGCTGATAATGCATATAGGTTGTCGTCGCTCACTAGATTGTTTGGAATCTGTACAGAAGAGCCATAGTTTTTTTAATATAGTCTTATGTAAAGGTCCTCACAAGGTAATATAAGCTAGCTACCAAACAAAAAAAAAAGAATACTAACATGCGATCTAAACCAGTGCCGAAATTCTGTAGCAATTCGACGATCAATATCCTCATCCGACACCTTTCGCTTTTAATTCATTCTTGAACACTCTGCAAAGCAGTACCATCTCAAAGTTAGAACAAAATAATTGTAGTTCTATCATTGCAATGGTGATTTACTTACTCGATATATGGCTTCACCTCTTCACAATTGTTTAGCACATACCAAACCACCTTGTCGTACTTTGACCCAAGCCAACAAGTGGTCACTGCTCCAAGTACTTGAACATTGTGATCGAAACAGGATGTTCCATCTACAGACAAATCAGCATTCTCTCTGTTCCTTCCCACCTGATTGAATCGTATGGCCACATCATCAGCTGCAAAGTACCTAGAGCAAAATGTCAAGGCCTCATTAGCAACATATGCTTCTGCAATGGATCCTTCAGGCCTAGCTTGGTTTCTCACTGACCGCTTCAATGTGCATAGCCTTCTTTCGATGGGATACATCCATCCATATTGTACTGGACCTCTCAGGATTACTTCCTCAGGCAAATGGACAGCCAAGTGGACCATAACATCAAAGAAGGCAGGAGGGAAAATTTTCTCAAGCTTGCACAAAATTATTGGGATATCTGTTTTCAGTTTTTGCAAGACATCCAACTTCAGAGTTTTGCAACATAGTTGCCGAAAGAGTTTCCTAATTCTGCAATAGCTGTGTATATCTCTTTGTCCACTAAACCGTGAAGACAAGCCGGCAAAACCCTTTGGAGTAGGATATGACAATCATGAGTTTTCAGTCTTTGTAGTTTGCATCCATCTACAGCAATACACCTAGCTAAGTTTGAAGCATATCCATCTGGGAACTTCACCGAACTTATAAAATCACAAAACAACTTCTGTTTCATTTTTGAAAGTACATACGGAGCTTCTGGCATTTTGCATGACTCACCATCCTCAGTTGCCACTATGTGTAGATTTCATCTTACGCCCATCTCTTCCAAATCAACCCTAGCATTGATGGTGTCCTTTGTCTTCCCAGCAATTTTAAGCAATGTTCCAATAAGGTTTTCGCATATGTTTTTCTCAATGTGCATCACATCAAGGTTATGTGCCAACTTCAGAGATGACCAGTACGGCAAATCCCACAAACAAACCCTTCGGCTCCAGCACTGTCCGGATTCCCGCTTCCTTTTCTTTCCTTGAGGTAGAGGATGCTTTCCTGGTCTAACGTCTTTAATCTTCTCCAGTTGCTACTTCAGCTCCTCATGGGTAAACTGCTCTGTCTTTTCTCGGTTTTCAACAGTACCATCAAAATCTGCTCTCTTTCTTCTCCATGGATGGTCAGTTGGAAGGAAACGATGATGCCCAATGTAACATATCTTGTTCTTCAATCTCCTTGAGCACGGATCCTTGTCGCAATGCACACAGGCAAAATAGCCTTTCGTGACTCGCCCAGACAACGTGCTCAATGATGGATAATCATGTATGCACCAAAGAACCACAACACGCAGTTTAAATCCTTTACCCTCAACAGCATCGATTGCCTAGACACCCTTCCAAAGTTGATGCAGCTCTTCGACAAGAGGTTCCGTGAAGATATCAAAATCCTTTGATGGAGAACTCGGCCTAGGGATCAATAAGGCCATCATGAAGTTTGATTCTTCCATGCATACCCATGGTGGCATGTTATACGGCACAACAAATACTGGCCACATACTATATGAGTTGTTCATGTTGCCAAATGGATTGAAACCATCGGTTGCAAGACCAAGTCTAAGGTTCCTAGCATCTTTTGCAAATTTTTTCCAACTTTTATTGAATTCTTTCCATGCCTCACCATCAGCTGGATGGCTAAGCTCATTCTTCACCGGTTTTTGCTTCGACTCATGCCATCGTGCATCCTTTGCTGTTTTTGATGAAAGAAGCATCCTCTTCAGCCTGGAAATCAGCGGAAAATGCCTCAATACCTTTTGAGGAACGCACTTGTTGGTGTCTGCATCCTTCCATCTTGAATCTGCTTCACAACATACTGGGCACACATCAAGTTTGACATACTTCTCCTTGCGAAACAATATACAATTATTTTTGCAAACATGGATTTTTTTCATAGCCGAGTCCCATGGAACGTATGTACTTCATTGCCGCATCGAAAGAGTCTAGAAGACACGCTTCTGGGAATCCTTTTTGTAACAAATTCATCGCTGCATTGAATGCGACGTTGCTCATCCGACTGAAAGACTTTATATGAAGTAACTTCACAACAAATGTAAATTGTGCATATGAAGATGTCGGTGACACCTTATGGTTCAGATGTTCCTTTACAAATTCATACATTTTCTCACCGAGGACCTGACCCTTGCCCAAGTCAGCAATCAATTCAGACATCCCATCGTCTCCAGGGCCTTCATCCTCCTCCATACCCGATATGTATTGGTTTTCCTAGACCGTTTCCTGATCACCACCATTCCGTGGAGCTGCATTATCCACATCCCCCTCTGCATCCGGCAGAATTGCGTTATCTTGTACATTTGCATCATCGTCAACCATATCCTCCAAAGCTTCTCCATGATGGATCCACCTAGTGTAAGTGGTTGCCATCCCACTCACAAGTAAGTGAACTCCAATTCGCTCTATAGTCCCTGTAGAGTTATTGAGGCATCGACGACACGGGCATAGTATTTCTTCGTCCTCAGCGTATCTTGTCCGAAGAAATGCCAAGAAATCCTGGACCCCTTTCTCATGATCGGTGGTAAAACTAGTACAACCGGTTATCCAGCGTCTATCCATCTGGAAAGTTTTTGGCGAATCCAACTCAAAATTACTGACCACAGAACGAATCGAAAAGGAGAACATTCTGCGAAATGAAATTTTCTGGATTGAACACAAAATTACTTACCAGATTGATACACCACTGCAGCAAGTATCACCCAGGTTGCGCCCGTAGGAGTGAGCAGCCATTGGAAGTCACAAATCACCGCCAAAATGATCCGTTTTGGTAGGCTACTCGCCTCTTCGTTCTTCATTTTCCCGTTTCGGGGCAGCGGGCTGCGGGAAAACTATTTTTTGCTATAGCGCGGGCTTTTCTCCCGCCAACTTATTAGAACAACCGCTCCGTGCTGTGGTTGGGGTGGAAAGTGTTTCTCATTAAATTGACACAACCAAGAGGTGGTGCAGTGGTAGATAGTGCTGTCTCGTTCCTATAGGTCTCTAGTTCGAACCCTTGCTATGGCAAATTGTTTTTGCAACATTTCGTGACCGATAGTAGGAAACAAGCAGTTTCACGATCGTTACTCAGGAAGGTCCTTCCAGTAAAACATCAACAGAACGGACTAGCAAAATATCAACAAAATTAATTCAGAATGGTGAGTATGCTCGACTCAATTTGAAATAGATTAAACCAAATCGGCATAATAAGATGGAATCTCATAGCACTCATCACCACAAAGCTCACACCACCAGCAAGTAGCAAACAGAAAAATACAAACAAATTCATCACCACAAAGTACACACCACCTATGAACCGTCTAGCTAGCAGTAACATCAGACATGTTTTATCGATTGTCTGCAGTTCAGTCAGAGTTCGATTGCTCTTTCTTTCAACAAGGCATTCTCCGCTAACAATTGCTGAATCTCTTTCAGCTGGTCATTCTCCTGCTGTAACAATTGATTAACATGGCCCCTCTCTTTGGTCAGATCTTCCATCAGGGCAATGTTCTCCTACTGTAATAATGCCATTTCATTCAACCGGGCATACTCCTGTTGCAGCAATTGATTCATCTCTTTCAGTTGTTCATTCTGCTGCTGTAACGATTGCTCATACATGTGCTTGTAATTTAGAGCCTTTTGCAGTGACTTGAGCTCGCTGACTTGTTGTTCTTACAGGTCTCTCTTCACCTTCTACAGCTCAGCTTTAGTGGATTCAAGCACCTCCAGAAGCTAGAAAAATACAAGAACCTATCAATCCATCAAACTATGCAAACTGAAAACTAACTGAATCAACTTCTAACACCAATTGCAATTCAAATCTGAGTGTATGATGAAATCAGCTCAACTTCAGTGGATTCAAGCACCTCCAGAAGCTAGAAAAATACAAGAACCTATCAATCCATCAAACGATGCAAACTGAAAACTAACTGAATCAACTTCTAACACCAATTGCAATTCAAATCGGAGTGTACGATGAAATATGAATCTATTGTATATGGTCATCCATCCTCTAGATCCCCAAATCTAGAAACCCCCATCCCTAGGTCGATAGGGGAAAATATAGTGGCTCAAACCAGAGGACTGACCTTGTCGTCCTGTTTCATGAACTCGTAGCTGGGAGGTTGCGCATAAACCACCCTCTCATCACCACCAGAATCCGCCATTCCTACCACGAACAGTTGCAGATCTGCGCGTAGCAAAAGCCGAGAGTCTTTGCGAAGGCAGTGAAGCGTTTCGCCTGCGAATTACTGATTTATATTAAAGATTCGAAAAAAATGCTTACATGTGGGACCCAATTGAATTTTATGACGACTTGAAACACTATATTTTTAAAATAATGCTTACATGTGGGACCACAGTTGGTTTATGATGCTGTTGACCTGGCGAAAATGCTTACATGTGGGACCCTGCAAAATTTTATGACGAGTTGGAACACTCTATTTTCGAAAGAATACTTACATGTGGGACCATTCAGAATTTTATGACGACTTGGAACACTCTATTTTTAAAACAATGCTTACATGTGGGACCAAAGTTGGTTTATGACGCCGCTGACCTGGCGAAAATGCTTACATGTGGGACCCTGCAAAATTTTATGACGACTTGGAACACTCTAATTTCGAAAGAATGCTTACATGTGGGACCCTACTGAATTTTATGACGACTTGGAACACTCTATTTTTAAAATAATGCTTACATGTGGGACCGATGTTGGTTTATGATGTTTTTTCAGAGCTTATGGCGTCACAAAACAGCATGGAAACTCTAGTGCCCTGTTCCATGCTGTTTTGTGACGCCATAAGCTCTGAAAAAAACGTCATAAACCAACATCGGTCCCACATGTAAGCATTATTTTAAAAATAGAGTGTTCCAAGTCGTCATAAAATTCAGTAGGGTCCCACATGTAAGCATTCTTTCAAAATTAGAGTGTTCCAAGTCGTCATAAAATTTTGCAGGGTCCCACATGTAAGCATTTTCGCCAGGTCAGCGGCGTCATAAACCAACTTTGGTCCCACATGTAAGCATTATTTTAAAATAGAGTGTTCCAAGTCATCATAAAATTCAATTGGGTCCCACATGTAAGCATTTTCGCCAGATCAGCGGAGGCTAGGTCACGAAATGTTGCAAAAATAATTTTCCATGGCATGGGTTCGAACCAGGGACCTGAAGGAACAAGGCTTTGCTGTTTACCACTGCACCACTTCTTGGTTGTGCATGTTTTATGGGAAACACAGCTAATAGTTCATGCGAATTATTAACTGTGACCAGGTCCCACATGTAAGTTTCAGTTGAGTCTATAATTGCCTATAGAATGGTTGGCGAGACGCTTCACTCAGACTTCGCAAAGACTTTCAACTTCCGCTATGCAGATCTGCAACGGCGGCTTGTGGTAGGAATGGAGAATCCTAGCGGCGATGAGAGGGTGAGTTATGAGGCACCTCCCGGCTACTAGTACCTGAGTCAGTGCGACAAGGTCAGTCTTCTGGTTTGAGCCACTACATTTTATCCTACAACCTAGGGATGGAGATTTCTAGATTTGGTGATCTTGCGGATTGATGAGCATATACAAATACAATTGATTTAGATTTCTTTGTACCCTCATATTTGCACTTCGATTGGTGTTAGAAGTTGATAGGCTATTAACAATTCATAGGTGTTAGATTCAGTTAGTTTTCAATTTGCATCAGATTGATAGGTTGTTGTATTTTACTAGCTTCTGGAGGTGGCACGGTCCACTGATTTCGTTACATCAGGCCCTCCTGATGCTGATCTTATCCTTGTGGATCGCTATAACAAGTGCGAGCATGGGTATGCTATCCTTGTCAAGGAACCATTGTCAAGACTTGGGCGCCAGTATGGAATCTGCAGTCAGGTAGACTTATAGTACTTGTACTCTTGATGTCAGTGTTGCAAATGGATAATTGTATGAACATGTATGTATTTGGTGTCTACAACCTGAAGAACAACGATGTGGGACGTTTATTTGGATTGATCCTGAATGGGATGCTAGGACTACTGCTGTTCTAGATAGGCTGACAAAGGTTGTTGAAAATGGTCGAGAGGAAGCAATTGATTTGAAGGAAGACTGTGAAATTGCTAACAAGCAGCTTGAAGCTACTGCCGCTGAAAAAGGTGAAGGCAAAGCTGGAACGGGTTGAGAAGGAGAAGGAATCGATTCTTTGCGAGTTAAATAAAAATAGGTAGTTAAGATTATTATGAAACTTGTTGCTTGTTGATGTTTAACTACTGGTTGTTGCTCACTTCATAGTGATGAACGACCCTGAATGACATGTAGTGTTATGAAACTTGTTGCTGCTGATGTTTACTTCAGATCATGCAAACGACAAAGGGAACAACAATGGGAAGGATCGCAAGAAGCTCGCAAGAAGCTTGAAGCTACTTCTCCGCAGAAGCTGCAGGATGGAGCTATGGAAGGAGAATCAATGCCTACAAATGTAATTTATGTTTAGTTCTTGAGTGTTGAGAATGGTCATGAGTTGATGGAACTTGTTGCTACTTGGTGTTGTGAACTTTGTGGTCGTGAGTTGAGAAACTTGATGCTACTTGATCATAATTATGTTTGCTACTTGGTGTTGTGAACTTTGTAGTCATGAGTTGATGTTTTGTTGGAAGGACCTTCCTGAGTAACGATCGCGAAACTGCTTATTTCCTACTGTCGTTCCAAGTCATCATAAAATGGAGGTCCCACATGGAAGCATTTTCGCTAGGTCACGAAATGTTGCAAAAAAGAACTTCCCATTGCAAGGGTTCGAATCAAAGACCTATAGGAACAAGACTGCGTTGCTTACCACTGCACCACTTCTTGGTTCTATCATTTTAACAGGAAACACTTTCCTTATGGTTGTGTAAGGTGAATCTTTAATATAAATCAGTAATTCGCAGGGGAAAGGCTTCACTGCCTTCGCAAAGACTCTCGACTTTTGCTACGTGCAGATCTGCAATGGCTCGTGGCAGGAATGGCGGATCCTAGAGGCGACGGGAAGATGGTTCCGCCGCCACCTTCCAGCTACAAGAAGCTGAAACGGCTCGATAAGGTCAGTTCTCTGGTTTGAGCCACTATATTTTCCCGTCCTAGGGATTTCTAGATTTGGGGATCAAACAGATTGATGAGCATATACACTAGAATCATATTTCATCGTACCCTCATATTTGTACTTCGTTTGGTGTTACAAGTTGATAGGGTATAGACAATTCATATGTGTTAGATTCAATTAGTTTTCAGTTTGCATCGTTTGATGGATTGATAGTTATTGTATTTTACTAGCTTGTAGAGGTGCTTGAAGCCACTAAAGCTAGGCTGTAGGAGGTGAAGAGAGACCTGCAAGAACAAGAAGGCAGAGAACTCTTGGCGCAGCAAGAGGCTGTAAAATACAAGGAGCTATGTCAGGAAATTCTAAATACAACTATGCAAGAGATGAGAAAATTCAACGAGATGGCTGACCAATTGTTACATGAACAATTGCAACAGACCAACAACTACAAGGAGTTGTGTGCCCATATGTTATGCCTGGACAATGCCTTATTGAAAGAAATATGTGAGATTCTTGACCAAGAGTCGAAAGACCTGGTACTGGACAGGAAGGCAAAACCTGAAGAGGAGGCAAGGTCATGGAAGGAAGAATGCGCAAAGGCTAACATCAAGCTTAAAGCAACTACCACGGAGCTGGAAAACGTGAAGGGAAAGCTGAAACATGCCATCGATGCGATGGAAGTGTATAAGCAATCGGTTGAGCAGCTAGTTATCGAGATCGAGAAGGAGAAGCAATCGATACAACAGAGTGTTATCCAGATGGAGAAGGAGAAGCAATGGATACTGCGCGAGAAAGATAAAAATAGGTAGTGCTTGATTATTATGAAACTTGTTCTTTGTTGATGTTTATTTACTGGTTGTTCCTCCTGATCATAATACATAGTGTTATGAAACTTGTTGGTGCTTATGTTTTCTTTAGGTCAGCCAAGCGAAAAAGGGATCAACAATGGGAAGGATCCTCAGAAGCTACTGCTGCTGAGCCGCAGAAGGTGAAGGGACAACTGCAGGATGGAGCTATGGAAGGAGAATCAACGCCTACAGATGTAAATTGATGATCAGTTCTTATCGTTATGATTACAAATGGGTGGTTATGATTATTTTGAAAATTGTAATGATGATCATCCTATGATGTTTGCTACTTGGTGTTGTGAACTTTGTGGTCATGAGTTAAGAAACTTGTTGCTACTTAGTGTGATGATTATCCAATGATGTTTGCTACTTGGTGTTGTAACTTGTTGCTACTTGGTGTTGTGAACTTTGTGGTCATGAGTTGAGAAACTTGTTGCTACCTGATCATAATATGATGTTTGCTTCTCGGTGGACGGCAAAGTTCTGGTCTGTTGATGTTTTGCTGGAAGGACCTTCCTGAGGAACGATCGCGAAACTGCTTGTTTCCTACTGTGGTTCCAACTCGTCATAAAAATTAATAAGGTCCCACAAGTCAGTCTGATAAAAAAACATAGGAAAATTAAAAGGATACTATGTCAATAGCAGGGGTCAAACCCGCGGCCAACGGCTATATCAACCGCGTACCCTGCAAGGGGCTTGCCAGCATGCTCCTGTAAGTCGTTGTGGCAAATATCTAGCTTAGAGGCCTTGGTGCGCAGATCTACAACCCGCGGCGGGAATGGCAGATCCTCGCATTGAAGGGAGGAGAGTGAGCTACGGTCAGGTCTGTACTCTGTTTTGTGCCTCTGCTTTCCCCTTTCGTCAGAGGGAAGTGATATTTGGAATTGGGGATTTCGGTTGAAGCACGATTGTTGTTACAAGTTGATTGATAG
Organism: Cenchrus fungigraminus; assembly: GCA_036936925.1. Lineage (NCBI taxonomy): Eukaryota > Viridiplantae > Streptophyta > Magnoliopsida > Poales > Poaceae > Cenchrus > Cenchrus fungigraminus. The sequence goes on along the minus strand of CM072776.1, from coordinate 19,155,096 downwards.
GCTTTAGTTTAGAAAGTGCAAAACCAAGCATTGATTTCAAGTTGCAATGAATTTTTTTGAAGCATCCGTGTACTCCAGCATCTTCTTCCATTGGTTGTTACTACTCGGAGACATCTTCCTGCAATTGTAGCCATTGGCATCCTAAAGACAAGTGTAAACACGGGTTGAGAGTTGTGGTGAAGTATGCTTGGACCTTTCTCAACCCTGGCCACCGGTTTGCTGGCTGCCCAAAGGTTTTGGCTAGTTGGCTACCTGCTTATGTGGTGCCTGTGGTCAATGGCTATTGCTAATGGGTCGTTTAATTTGCAGGAACAAAAAGAGCAATGCGATTACTTCTGCTGGATTGATCCAAAATGGGATGAAAGGTCGTATGCTATTATGCTGAAGCTCATGAAGAAGAAAGCGAAAGCTGAAGAGGATGCAAAGCAGTGCAAGGGGGAATTGGGCTAACTGTGAGCTTAGAGAGATTAGGAATGAGCTCAAAATAGCGCGACAAAAACTTCAGAAGGTTACCGCCGAGCTGAAGTCAATTGGGAATTATAGGCACAATGTCAAACTGGCGCATGTGCTGCTTGCTTTATTTGTTTTTTCGTGGGAATGGCGGGATTGATGCTTGGTGGTAAGGCTAATTAGATGTCTCGATCATGTATTCTGCAAGTGACACTTTTGTATTGTGAACAATGTGTCGATCATGTATTCTGAACATTGTGCCCTATGCTTCTGAGCATTGTACAGATGATGTATTGCCAAAATCTACCGAGAAATGCGCGGCAGTTAGTATCCACCACATTGTACTGACCATTTAGTCCGACCTATTCACATTTCCAAGAACGTAATTTCTGTTAGGTTCCCCAACAGTCATAATGAATTATTATTGTTATCCCGAAATCAACAGAGCAGCAGCGAAGGTTGTTTTGAGTGGCGAAGGAGCGGTGAATTTACTGTAAATGCGAAGAAAGGAACGGTGGATATGTTGTAAATGGGGCATTGATCGACTTCTTCCGCCTGGGGTAAAGAAAACATTTTTACAATTGCATCTCCTCCTCTCGGAAGGAAGATCCGTGAGAGTACAGTGCTCTCTTCCAAGTCTCTGTATCAATTTGAATGTGCATTTGACCTGGCACTTTGATGTTTGATGAAACTATTTTCAGGACGCCCGTAGGTCAGTAATCATGTCGTCGAGGCGGTTGCGTTATCGCTGGTGGTGCTCCCTACAGAGGTGAACATTGACATCGCTGGCCACCTTGCTGCGACCTCGGAGCGGCCCATGGACGACCTCCGTAGCCTACGGGCGACCTGCCGGGAGATGCATCGCGTGTGCAACAACGCGGCCATCGGTCGGCGCGTGGCGCTAGAGCGATTTTCCGTCGAGCTGCAGTGGAACGACCGCAAGGGCTACGACGCCCTCCTCGATTGCCTGACCCTATAGAGATGGAAATCAATATTAGACAATTAAAAAACAAATAATGTGATCTCACTTTCTCAGAAACTACGAAATCCATAATCAGGTTTGCCCAATTCAAAACAAGCAACTTTTGCTTGGAAAGGAATGAAAATTTTTATCCGATCTGTTAATGTTTCGTAAACCCAAACATCCGGTCCTGCCCGGGTTATATTGCCTATCTCATTGCATTCTTTCATTTTGTTGTTACCAAGCATGACTCGTCAAACTTGGAAGAATGAAGCCGTGGTTCAAACTCTAAGTCAGCTTGCTTGTCTTCACGATTCTTTCCTACTAACCAAGTCTTTGAAAAACAAATCTTTCCTAGATGGGGTAGTGTACACTAGATAGAGTAGACACCATCTTACTGAAAGCCAATTTGTTGCCCATTGCTTCAAATTGCTTTACCTAAGCCACAGCTCCACGTTCGAATTGTGCACGTTTTTGGCTCTCCCTAACAAGGATGATATCATATCTCACCTTATCCATATTTAAAACAAGCATCTTTTTGCCATCAAATGATTAAAAATATTTCTCCAGTCTACTCATGGTTCGTAAACCGAAACATCTGACCTCGTATAACAGAATAACCGGTCTCGTGGGAACTTTCGATCTCATCATGTTCAAGTGAATTAAGTTTGCTCCAAGTTCAACGAGATTGCAAGTTACGCGTCTAGGCCATTTGCCTGACACGATCCCCATGAGACCCTACACCTTTCTCTTGGCAAATGAGATCTATTAATATATACTGGAAAACACTTTTGCATCTCCTCCTCAACGAAAGAAAACCCCATCGGCATCGCCTCCTCTCGGCACTAGAAGACCCCATCGGCATCGCCTCCTATCGGCGCAAGTACCATCGTCCTCTCTCCCAATTCAATCGATTTCTTTGTTCTTTCGACCTTTTCCGCCTCTTTGAGCAAACTAATTTCTATGTGCATTTCAGAGCATCTCCCCCAATGGCCGGCGACAATCATCGTGTGCCTCCTGTGGAGCTTGCTCTCCTATCATCCACGCCGGCTAAAGCTCCGGCGGGGCCGAGATGCGGCGACTGCGGCAGGACAAAAACGCTGCAATGGATGGCCGGGCCGATGGGGCCCGGCACGCTCTGTGCCGACTGCGGCCTTGGTCGCTGGCATGCCGGGCAGCGGTGGGAGAGGTGTTCTCTCCGCATCTATCAAACCACGATTCCCGTCTCACCGTCGCCATCAGAAGCTGGCATGCAGTGGGTCGAGTGCCTGAGAGGCCGGGTTGGTCGCACGTGGCAGCCGTGGCCCTCCACTCCGCCATTGATGTCAACTGCGCCCGCCGCTTGGACTGTCCCGGAGAGCTTAGGCGCACGGTCGTTCCAGTCACTGCTCCACAGGCCGGCGGTGTTACCAGCCGCTCGGCCATTGATGTCAAGTGCGCCCGCCGCTTCGACTGTCCCGGAGAGCTCAGGCGCACGGCCGTACCCGTTGCCACCAGAAGTTGGCGTGCAGTGGGTGGAGTGCCTGAGAGGCCGGGCTGGTCGCACGTGGCAGCCGTGGCCCTCCACTCCGCCATTGATGTCAAGTGCGTCCACCGTCCTAGAGAGCTCAGGCGCACGGCCATTCCCGTCCCTGCTCGACAGGCTAGTGGCGTTGCCAGCCGCTCGGCCAATGATGTCAACTGCGCCCGCTGCGCCGACTGTCCCGGAGAGCTTAGGAGAACAGACGTTCCTGTCCCTGCTTGAAAGGCCGGTGGCGTTGCCAGCCGCTCGGCCATTGATGTCAAGTGTGCCCGCCGCGCCGACTGTCCCGGAGAGCTCAGGCGCACGGCCGTTCCTGTCCTTGCTCGACAGGCCGGTGGCGTTGCCAGCCGCTCGGCCATTGATGTCAAGTCCGCCCGCCGTGCCAACTGTCCCGGAGAGCTCAGGGGCACGGACGTTCCTGTCCCTGTTCGAAAGGCCGGCGACGTTGCCAGCCGCTCAGCCCCCAATGTTGGACCCGTTCCTGCTCGACGGCGAGGCGGCGCCTTTCATCCTCGACGACCCAGACTAGATGAAAAGATAATTGCCAACAATAACAAATGTCACTTTGCTGTAATGCTTATTAGTGTATGATCAGAGAACTCTGTTTCCTCGTATGGAGTACTTTGGATGGATGTTCATTCAACAAATAATTTAGTCCGGTCTTGTCACTTTTTCTTAACAGTAACATCCGCCCGTTGCCATCCTCGTGCCACAACTTCCCATGGAAGGTGGTTGCCATCATCAAGAGATCACAGACGTGTTGGTCATACGGCGTGGGGACCCGCACATCAGCCCCTCAACGGTGGAAGATGAATGGAAGCCACTCAAGAGTCAAGACTCAAGAGGCGCCCGTTGCTTACCTTCTCACCGAAGCGGCACAACTTCCCAGGCAAGGCGAGTAACTCCACATAAATCGCCATTCCTACCTTCCCACCATCGGCGTCCTCGCCAGTTCCGAACCACGCTACCACTTCCCAAACACTCGTGCCTCACTCCTACCCGGCCGACACAATGAAGCGATCAGGCTCCCCGTCGCGCCGGCTATCCCCCACCGGTTCCCCGTCGCGCCGGCTATCCCCCACCGACTCCCCGTCGCGCCGGCTCTCACCCTCGCCCTTCAACCGATCCTCCGGCGCCACATCCTCTTCGCGCGCCCATGACTGGGTGCCGCCACGCGACAACCAGCACTTCGCCCGCATGTTCACGGAGGCGCTGTGGGGCCACATCCACGGCACGCTGCCGCCGCGCTCCGACGCCGCCAACGTCGACCCGCTGCCGCCGTGCTCCGACACCACCAACGTCGACCCGTCGCCGCCGAGCTCCGACGCCGCCAACGTCGACCCGCCGTCGCTCGTCGGCGGTTTCCCAAGAGCCGGTGGTGGCTCACCGGCGGATTCCCAGCCTCCTCCACCGTCGCTGCCGCCGCCCTCCGATGACGCCAACGTCGACCCGACGTCGATCGCCGGCGCTTTGCCAGGAGCAGCTGGTGTCTTGCCGGCGGATATCCAGCATCCTCCACTGTCGCCACCTCGGAAGCTGAAGTTTATGGTTACCCTTCCTGCTGGTGAGTTTGACTCCGACTCTGACTCCCAAGCTGACACAGACTCGTCTAAGGACCGTTGCCACGGCTACATCCCTCCGGTCCCCCGGGGCGATGCTTTGCGCGTCTTCTGGCACCTCGACGGCACGTACAGGTGCCCTGTCTGCCCCAACCTTATGCACCGGTGGCGCAAGCTGAATGAGGTCAAGGACCATATCCTTGGGATGGCCAGGTCTGTGCCCCTGAGGGAGAAGTGCAAGAAGAAGTGGAGCCGCCACCGCGTCGTGGCCAGGAATGAAAGAAGGATGGAGTAGATGGAGTGAGAGAGCCGCGCCGGTGGAAGATCTATGCTGTTATGTTATCTGTGATGTTAATTAGTATCTTTAGATTTCGTTGGAACATTGTTTTATGTATGTGAACTTTGTGATGTTATGTTATCAGTGATGTTAATTAGTATCGTTAGATTTCGTTGGAACATTGTCTTATGTATGTGGAAATTGTGATGTTTAATTAGTCACTTTCGAATGGACTCTGTTTCCTACTTTGGATTGATGTTCGTTCGAATAATACGATCGTATTTTCCTAATAACAATTCAACGAACCATTTAGTTCGGTCTGCTCACTTTTGCAGATTAGTACGATCCGGCCGTAGTCATTCTATTTTGCCCACAAAATCAACACTGAATTTAGTCCGGTCTGGTCACCTTTTCTTATCAGTAACTTCCGGCCGTAGCCTTCCTCGACAGGCCAAGGCGCCCGTTGCCTAATTTCCCATGGAAGCTTGCCACAACGCCCCATGGAAGCTTGTAGATGAATCGCAGCCACTCGATCTAGAGGCCCGTTGCTTAGCTTGTCACATAAGCTTGCACAACTTCTCATGGAATCTGGCCACTGTATTCCTACTACCATCGGCGTCCTTGCCAGTTCCGAACCACTCTACCCATAGTTCTCTTCCCAAACACTCGCGTTTCAGTCCTACTGCCCGTCCGACGCAATGAAGCAATCAGTCTCCCCCAGACACACAGAGCTCAGGCGCATGGCCGTACCCGCCCCTGCTCGTCGGTCTGGCGGTGTTGCCAGCCTCTCGCCCACCGCCTCCTCACGAGCCGAATCCGGGTCCTGGCTGTCACCGCGCGGCCTCCACTTCATCCGCTCCTACTTAGAGTGGCAAGGGCGTCAATTCCACAGCACGGAGCCGCCGCGCTGCGACGCCGCCAACGTCGACCCGCCAATGCCCGGAGCCGCTGGTATGTCACCGACGGATTCCCAGCCTCCTCCACCACTTGCAGAGTTGGACTCCGACTCCAATTCGGACTCCAACTCCGACACCTTTGCTTTGCGTGTCTTCCGACGCATTACCAACACCTACTGGTGCCCTGTCTGCCCCAACCGTATGCACCAGTGGAGGAACTTGAATGAGATCAAGGACCACGTCCTTCGGATGGTGTTGACAGTCGATTTTGGTACACCTAGCTATGAGTTTACCGTCAACATTTGCACGCATTTGATATTCTAACTAATGGTACTAACCCCCCGGAGGTATCAAGTTCACTCTTGCATGTCGATTTTGGAGTTTGTTGTTTACGTAGGAAACTAGCGCTTAAAGGGAGACTTTTGGGATAAGTTCATCAAGCACTTCAAGAGAAGATCATGAAGCCTGGCATAAGTCAAGACACATCATGAACATGACTCCAAATGGCCCAGGGACCGAACCATGAAGCCGTAAAACTCCAGGGACCTGAACGGAAGATGCTGAAGCTTGCGCGACAAGGAGCTCTATCTAAACCGTGGAGAAGACGACGTCAAGGGCCCACATGCATAAGGGAGCAAGTCAACAATTGACTAAGAAGCGTCGGGGAGCGAGACGGGGCCGAACCGGGCCGAAACAGGCCTGGGCCGGTCAGCCCAGGCCGGCCGACCTAGCCTATTCTGGGCCCGGTTCGTGCCCCCCTTTGACCTAGGTGCTCGTCTATTTATTGCCTCTGCCTCCGCCGGCCGCCACATCCATCCATCCATTCATCAGAGAGCCGCCGACACGAAGGAGAAGCACCGGGAGGAAGCCAACGGCCGCTGCAAGTCCTCGAGTTGCTTAGGAGATGGCCTAGGCCATGCCCTAGCCGCCATGGTTGGCCCTGCATGGTGAAGCCATGGTGGAGTTCCGGAGCCATGCCTTGGATTCATCAAGGTATTTGTACTTTCGACATTCGATGGTGATATAAATCAATCCTTGTCTTTACTTTGATCTACTACGAGTTGTGCTTATTCATATGTGTAGCTACCATATGCTTTTAGTAGGATTAGATCGAATCATGGTGATTAGTCTTGTCTTGCAGATACATCGTTGTAGTGCACGGACCTAGGTTGTCGTTCGGTGATGAATATCCTTGCGTAGTGACAGTACGGTGGAGGAGAAAGCGGCGAGCGAACATGTATCGGACCACTCCATATCGGGTTACTCCATATCGAGTGTAATCCTTATCATAGTATAGGTTTAGATTGGTTTGTCACCTTGGCCAGAACGACAACAAGAAGACGATAGGCTAGGCTTACCTTTTGGTACCTTTATGGCTAGGTGGATGTGATCCATACATCCTTTCATGTATGTTTAATCTTTATGCAATCTACGCTTCACATATGGTTAGACCGGTAGGTTAGATGGATAGCCTTAGGAGTTTGCTTCCGATCCTTAGATTGACAAATCTAGGGAGGACCCTCTTTTGTGAAAAAGGCACCAAGTCACCCGTACGCTTGCGGTGAACTTGAGCACGGTTTTGCACCTTCAACAAGCCCCTTTTTCTGGCACCGTTGCCGGGGATCGGCAACTCAAACCCTAGGGCGATCTATCTTTATTTTTAACTAACCCTAATTTTATCATTGCATATACGCTTGCTTTCTTGTTTGTGTCCTTGAAAGTAGGTGGAAAGCTAGACACAAAGCGATCGAGAAAAGTTTCCAACATTCGGACTTCAACAAGTCCAACCTCGCTCAACCAAGTTGATGGCTACACAATGATTTGCTCTTTAGTGGTAGGTGCTAACCTTGGTTAGTGGCCCAACATCTGCTATCGAGCCCCCACCCAAAGCAAACAAAGATGAACAAGGTATGCCTACATGTGTCAATTAAGTTTTTAAAGACTAATTTCTTTTGGAGGTTTGTATGTTCGAGCTATAGGTCTCGGAAACGAACATGTCAAGCACGATGGAGAAGGATTCCATTACCATCATGCTCATGCAGCGATGGTAATGATTTTTGAAGCCAAGGGATGCGTGACATGGTGCCCTAAAAGTCTTCAAGATAAAGACCACACATACATCTCCGGATCAATGAACAAAAGGATAATGATGTCATCAAGATGCTTTGCACAACCTCAGCAGATAAAACAATTGGATATATTTGGATTTTCAGAAGCTCCATGAAGTCTATGTTCCAACAAATCAAGCGGCAAGGCAATCGGAGGTTCCTACAAGCGGATATGGCCGAATCACCGATGGTTGCACATGCTGAAATTCTGGACAGCAAGCAGTGCTGAAGTGAAACAGCCATAGCTCCCTCATTCGGACTCCGATTAAGATGAATGAGTACCCGTTGGAAAGGTAATTTTATAAACTTTTCAATAGAACTATATTTTGGTATATGTTCTGTTCTGGATGCAGTGCTAAATCCACGAAGAAGAGGCAGCAGCAAGGCGATGACGACAAGATAGAGGAGATGGACATGGTGCCAATAAAGAGAAGATGGAGCAACGGTTCCACAACACGTACATGATCAAATTCAGAAGCTAAGGACTAAAACAAACCCTCCGGAGCAAGGATGAATGAAGACACAAGAGGCACCATTCAACACAAGATGATGTTGGAAGCGAACCACGACGGATTTCCAAAGGGCAACATCAAGCTGCATGGCTACTTTGGATTCTCGCACAAGGAACCATGGTTTCACAACAATAAAAAGGTACGTGAGAAAGTCGAGCTCTATGACTTTAAACGAAGTGCTTTGCGGGAGGCAACCCGATCTTTTTATATATCTATAGATAAACTATGATGGTCTACATTGTGCCCTTTCTTTTAAAACTTCAAGTAACATCGTACCATTGCTCTAATAAATGTCACAACCACATTTTGTATGCTTTAATAGATATTGAGTGAGCACTATGCTACTTGATTTTTGGAAAACTTGTAGACCTCTTATTTTTGTGTGCTTATTAGTATTTAGAGTCTTTTTATTTGTGTCTTTTTAGAGAGACATATGAAGTGTGACAACCCTTTTGATTCTAAACTTGTGGCTAGTTAGCTTAGACTATCTTTTATTTTTGTTTAGATCACCACCATATCATGTCATGTAATTTTGTTCATTCATATCATGTTGCACTTCATTCCACTTTGTTCTTCCCCTTTGCATTATGTTGCATGTTGCATCTCATCTTTTATAACCCTTAAAAGAAAAAAAATATATACATCTTTGCCTAAACCTTCCTATCAAACCACACCTAGAACCTAGGCCAACAAAGGGAGGAATCGACTTATGTCAATCCGACCAAGTCTATCTCTGTCCCTTTCTAATTAAAATTTTGACTAGCCTCATTCTAAACCCTTAGGGAAAACCTCTCATACCTTTAGTAATCCTAAAACCATAGGTTTGCTTTTCATCCAAAAATCTTACCCTTGTTTTCTTTTCTTCTTTTTCAAAACCACCTTAGATAGAATTTCTTCACCCGACTCACCTTTTCAAAATTCTTATCTTAAGCCAAAAATATAGGATACCCATAAGCCTTACCTTAAAACCTTGTTAGCATGTTTAAGGTCTTTTGATAAAAATTTGCCAAGACTCCGCCTCTCATAAAGTGACTTGCTTGTCATTATTTAGGAACAACATCGAAAGACTTTTTCAAACATTGCTGCCCTTTTTACTAACTCCTTTGCATTTGCATTTTTGCATCGACCCCCTTTGTTCTATCATGCATATGTTAGCTTGGCTTCTTCGCAAAACCTTTTGATGAATGCTTTATTTCCATAATGGTGCTTCGCGCGCGCGAGGCATTTTCTTTTGCAATCTTGTGTAAACATGGTGTTTTGACATGATTGGAGACCACCATCATTCAGTTTTATGAACCTTCCTTTAACATTGCATAGGTTGGTTTATAAGCTTTGCAATGCGCTTTAACTTTCTTGCAGCATGAAGAATTATTAACCTTGGAATGAACATGGTGTTTTGACCTCGGTTAAATCTTTATGGTTATATAGAAATAAAGCAATCTAGTTGTAAACATGGTGTTTCGAACTTGGTGCAAACATTGTCATTATTTATATCCCTTCCTTTCATTTGCATTTTTTCACCTACACGCACGTACACCCATTAGATTCTTCTTTTCTTTTTACTAGGTAAGCTATGCCACAAGTTAAGATCTTAGGGATGTATTTGGTTTGTTGGCAATTGTTTCTACTCCCGACCATCACCCCGGGGGTAGAGTGTGCATTTGATTTGTTTTGCAGGCATGACGAAGTGTTCCCATGAGTTCTTGACCGATTGCAATCAAGATCATTAGTCATCTACAAGGCTTGAGAAGGAAGTCGCTGTTTCCATCAAGATTTGAGCACGTGTTCAGAGATGTACAATGGTATAAAAGTTAATATTCAGAAGCTCCTTCAAACCTTCTTTCCATCTCATCAAGAATCATCAATTTTGAAGACCCGTACAAGGAGATATGGCAGAAACATTGAGCGCTGCGCAGTCTGAAATCAGCCTTGGACAGATTGCATCGCCGGAGTAAAATAGGCACAACTCTCTTGTTCGGAACCCGTTTCATGCATATGATGGCTCGTTGGAAAGATAATTTCATGAACTTCAACTTGGAGGGGTGTTTCAGTACATGTTCTGTTATGGAAGTAAAGGAAAAACTGTGGAAGATGAGGCAGCGACAAGGATGGGATGGAAGTCGGTGATGACGATATGATGAAGGATTGGAATCATGGCTTGATGGTGATAAGAAGAAATTGAAGGACAACTGAGTTAACAAAGGCAAGGAAGTGAAGATGATTCTCAAACACATGGCAATAAGGGATTACGAGCGATTCAAGCTCTTCCACACTTAGCAACATGCTAAGCATGGGGGAGGATTTGAAGGACGAAAGGAAAAAAAAAGAGGCCACATGGAGTTCAAGGATCACCTTCACCACAAGATGCTCATCATTCTTTTTCCATGCCAAGCACAATGCTTAAGCATGGGGGAGGCCACGCTGCACTTCACTACGAGCATCGAAGAGGACGGTAACTCGCCGTTAACTTTATCTTTGTTCATCTCCTTTTACATGCTTGCACATATATGCTTTCAACCATAGACAACCTTTGTATCTATCTCTAGATCAATAACATGGCTACTAGGAGGACAACCTATGTTAGTTAGTTTTTATTTTTTCAATAAATGAATCACCATCTCTTTTGAGCTTACCATGCTGATATAATTTGTATGCCTTGCTTATGGAAAAATGATGAAAGTTGCCGCTTTGTTATACTTGCATGATGTTGTATCGACATGACTTTTTGCTCTCTACTAAAAGGAACTTAAATTGAATTAAATATCGGCTCTTTCATTTGTGGAGGTTAAGTGACTAAATTCTAGACCCTCATACTTTATGTTGCTCTTTGATTTAAGTTTACCGATGACCTATGCCTTGTACTTGTTTTATTAAAAATTATTATGCTATCTACATTTGTGAATCTCTTGCAAGGCTCTACCTACCAAAGCCTATACACATACAAGTACTTTTATGATGTAACCTTTAGTTTGCAAACTTATATCTTGATGAGTTGGATTAGGATTGATTTCTGTGGTACGAGACTAAGAAGCTGGTCGTTCCTTTGCGTATCTTTTTCATTCTAGCCATTCTTGTCCATGCATTGTGAGTTTCTACATTGGAAATTTCACAAACTTCGCTGGGCATCCACCCTAAACCCAAAACATCTTTTTGTGATTACCTCCTTAACCACAACCCAAATTGAGTATGGATGATCTTTTGATGAATTTTCTGAAGATTTTCTGGCAAGATTTCAAGACATATAACATATGGAGGGACTCATCAATGCAACTAAGTCATGTGGAGTTTCGACATGGAGGATGCCCTTGAAGATTTCAAAAGATTTATAAAGGAACACAAAGATTTTGTACTTCTCTAGCAGCCATAGGTCCCCTCACTTCTATGCTCGAGGACGAGCAATCATTTAAGCATGGGGGAGGACTGCTATAGCAAGTACTATGTTGCTTAAAAGTTCGGAGGAGCATAAAAAAATGAGGAATAAAAAAAAGAGAAGAAAAAATGAATGAAGAAAAAAAAAGAAGAAAAAAAGAAGAAGAAAGAAAGAAAATAAAAGAAAATAAAAAAACAAAAAAAAAGTAGAAAAATAAAAATGCTCCTTGGTTCTTTTTAGCTTCATTTAAATCTTAGAGAGCTTGGAAGACAAGTCCATACTCAATCTTTTCCAACCATGTGCAATCCGATAATGAGAACTTCATTTGTGTCTCGGGATCACCCATTTGCCTCTTGCACATGTCCACCTTTCTAAATGTATGTGTTACATCTCTCTCTCTTTCCAACATTTATTTTCCATGGCCTTTTTGACTAGTCTCGGTAATTCCAATAGATCTCACTCTTAGTTTGACAATATTTCAAGTATAATGTTTTGCTAGGATTGTTTTTACCTACCAAGCTCCACATAAGCTTTTCACTTTCATATATAAGTAGAATAGGTTGAGAATAATCTAGTGTAGGCTTGAGTGACTTGATGAGATGAGTGTTCCCATGAGCTTTTGCAAGAGAACCTCACTTATGTTAGATGTGCAACTTCTTGAAAACTCTTCACAATGCAACAAGGTAAAGGTTTAAAGTTTGCTTAAGTTCGAGAGCGCTATATTTGTTTTGTTGTGGCATGTTCTTTAATGATAGTCTATCTTCCATAATGAAGTAGCCGGTCAAAACTTGAACCTTAAATGCTAAATACTAGAGAGAGCAATATGTCTTGTTGTGTATAACTAAGTGCAGGGAAGACATTGAAAGGCAACGCTGATTTCCAAGTTAAGCAAAGATCTTGGAATTGCTCGAGGACGAGCAAGGTTTAAGCATGGGGGTATGTTGACGGTCGATTTTGGTACACCTAGCTATGAGTTTACCGTCAACATTTGCACGCATTTGATATTCTAACTAATGGTACTAACCCCCCGGAGGTATCAAGTTCACTCTTGCATGTCGATTTTGGAGTTTGTTGTTTACGTAGGAAACTAGCACTTAAAGGGAGACTTTCGGGATAAGTTCATCAAGCACTTCAAGAGAAGATCATGAAGCCCGGCATAAGTCAAGACACATCATGAACATGACTCCAAATGGCCCAGGGACCGAAGCATGAAGCCGTAAAACTCCAGGGACCTGAACGGAAGATGCTGAAGCTTGCACGACAAGGAGCTCTATCTAAACCGTGGAGAAGACGACATCAAGGGCCCACATGCATAAGGGAGCAAGTCAACAATTGACCAAGAAGCGTCGGGGAGCGAGCCGGGGCCGAACCGGTTCGCGCCCCCCTTTGACCTAGGTGCTCGTCTATTTATTGCCTCTGCCTCCGCCGGCCGCCACATCCATCCATCCATTCATCAGAGAGCCGCTGACACGAAGGAGAAGCACCGGGAGGAAGCCGACGGCCGCCTCAAGTCCTCAAGTTGCTTAGGAGATGGCCTAGGCCGTGCCCAAGCCGCCATGGTTGGCCCTGTGTGGTGAAGCCATGGTGGAGTTCCGGAGCCATGCCTTGGATTCATCAAGGCATTTGTACTTTCGACATTCGATGGTGATATAAATCAATCCTTGTCTTTACTTTGATCTACTACGAGTTGTGCTTATTCATATGTGTAGCTACCATATGCTTTTAGTAGGATTAGATCGAATCATGGTGATTAGTCTTGTCTTGCGGATACATCGTTGTAGTGCACGGACCTAGGTTGTCGTTCGGTGATGAATATCCTTGCGTAGTGACAGTACGGTGGAGGAGAAAGCGGCGAGCGAACGTGTATCGGACCACTCCATATCGGGTTACTCCATATCGAGTGTACTCCTTATCATAGTATAGGTTTAGATTGGTTTGTCACCTTGGCCGGAACGGCAACAAGAAGACGATAGGCTAGGCTTACCTTTTGGATGCTTACCTTTATGGCTAGGTGGATGTGATCCATACATCCTTTCATGTATGTTTAATCTTTATGCAATCTACGCTTCACATATGGTTAGACCGGTAGGTTAGATGGATAGCCTTAGGAGTTTGCTTCCGATCCTTCGATTGACAAATCTAGGGAGGACCCTCCTTGGTGAAAAAGGCACCAAGTCACCCGTACGCTTGCGGTGAACTTGAGCACGGTTTTGCACCGTCAACAGATGGCCAGGTCTGAGGCCCTGAGGGAGGACAACATGAAGAATTGGAGCCGCCACCGCGTCCTGGCCAGAAACGAGGGATGGATGTAGATGGAGTGAGCGAGCCGCGCCAGTGGAAGACCATTGCCGTTATGTTATCTGTGATGTTAGTTAGTATCTTTAGATTTCGTGGGAACATTGTCTTATGTATGTGAACATCGTGATGTTAATTAGTAACTTTACATTTCCATGAAACATGTTCTCATGTGTTGTCCGGCCTGTTCGTGTTTCTAGACAAGAACATCCGCTCTTATTGTACTTATACATGATCGTGTTTCCTAGCTTGACACATTTTTTTTCGAATCGAGGGCATCCCCCATTTCCATTGCAATAATGAAAATACTGAACAAGCACAGAACAGGGATAAAAGAGGAGTTCACTGGCCCTTGATTCGCCCTAACCTACATTGTCTCAAGCTAGATTAGGACAACGATCGCCAATAGGACTCCCATGGAGAGTAAGCATCACCAGACAACGAGTCTGAACATCATCACAAGTTTCCAACCCAAAACATAGCACCACTAGACAGACCTACACCAACATCTGCCAATCGCTTGACAATGTCAGTTTCCTAGCTTGACACATGATCTGGAGAAGTTGAAGATCAATATTGGATGATTAATAAGAAATAGCAATGTGATCGTTGCTCACCTTGACCAAATTCAAAACAAGCATGCGGTTATTGCCAAACATCCAAAACGCTAATGCATCCCTAACCCAAACCATGTTTGTGATTTTGGTTATCATTTGTTTGTTGATCAATCCCCTTGTTTGAAGTTGTTTATGCTTTGTTTCCCTGACGATCTCTATTCCTTGTCTCCCTATAAATGTTATCCTATTTTATCGCTCTCATAAACTATGAAATCATAGATCACCTTTGCCCAAAATCAAAACAAGCATCTTTTACAGGTCCTGAAATATTTGTCCTTTCTGTATCTGTTTCTAGACTGAAACATCAGGTCTGTTAATGCATCCCATACCCGAACATCCGGTTTAATGGCAGTAAACAGTTCATCTCTGCATGTTGAAGTGCTTGTAAATATAGTTTGCTCCAAATTCACTAAGATTACAAATTTACATAGTTCTTTTCTTTGCAAAAGACTGTTACATTATTAGAGATCAAGGCGCCTCCTTGCATTAGCGTAATACAACTCCTGAAAGAGACACCCCGACTCTCCCTGAAACTAAGATATATTAATATACCGGACTCTCCCAACTCCCTCCATTGCCTTGTCTCAAACTCTCTTCCTCCAGAAAACCACAACCACCATGCCTTCTTCTCCGATTCGACTTCCTGCCTCCCCGTTCCCTTCCAACCCTCCTCCATCGGGACACCACCCGACTCCCCCCAACCAAGCGCATGCGAGCCATCCGACCCCTCCTTGAGTGAATCTGATGTAGAAGACATGGAAAGGCAGGAGAGCGAGGACAGCGAGGATGAGTACGACTACGTGGAAGAGGATGAAGAGGAAGAGGAAGAGGAAGAAGAAGAGGATGAGGAAGAGACGTGGGCGGCCATTGAGAAGAAGCGATTGGCGGCCAAGAAGAGGAAGTGGGTGGATGCAAAGAAGAGGAATCAACAGATGGAGGCGTTTGTGAGGCAGCTTTTGAAGGATGACAAGGCCGGTAAGATTGATTCATTCAAGGACATTCCGTCGGCGAAGGAGGAGAAGGGTGCGGAGGAGGAGGTAGACTCGAAGAGGACCAAGAAGAAGATGGACCTCGGCACTGGTCCTTCAAATGCCGGCGCCGCCAATCCCGGTCCCGTGGCTCCCACAACCATTGAAGCTCCCTCGACGCCAGAGTCATCAGGGAACTCCTCGGAGGGGTCGTCTTAGATTACTCGGATTTGGGTTTTCTTTTTCACTTTCAAATAGGTGGTCTTGTGGATGGTAAGATCAATTGTATGTTTTCTTTTGGATGGAAAAGATCGATCCCCTATTTTCCTGCTCTGTGAATCTTGTAGTGGTAGGAAAATCCCCTGTTATCCATGAAGAACATGGGTGTTCTTCTTTTCCATGATCGCCTTCCTTGCTTCAGTGGATTTCCCTGGTCATGATGCGTTGCCATAGTCTGAGATGTAATGTCCTGTCATGCAATATTTTATTCTTATCCCACCGCACTGCATTGCAGATACATACATAAATGATGACCAATTTTACAAATTTACCATTTGACTAAATTCACCGTTTTGCCAAGAATATATAGAACGTAAATGATGGTCACCTTGCCCAAATTATTCAACTTAAATGTGCACTTACATGACACATCCCCATAGACCTACACCCGTACAGTGGCACTGGCACAGGCGTGCACAAACACACACCCAGCAACGAAATCTTCGGACTTGGCAATGAGGAAGACAACATACACGGTCATGGAGATGGATACGACACACGCCTATCCCGCCATACCTAATGCACGACAGAATGTAGCACGGTGCCTACCCCTCGACTTCATGGTACGTCCCGAGCGACCAATGCCAGAAGCATGCTGTAGGATGTCACGAAAACCCCACTGCTAGTTAGCAAGATTGCAGTAAGGGCACACACAGCGACCATGGCGAAGCACACGAGTGTAACCCTGCTCCTGCAGCCAAGCCAAAGCATCTTTCTTCATCTCCTCCGTTTCTTCCTCGTCCGCTTCGTCCATGTCGTACAGATCATATGGATCCATGTATCCTGGCTGCTGCGGAGGTGGCACAGCATGGGAGTTGGCGGTTCCTCCGTTCGCATCAGAAGCCATCCTCCTACACACTTGCCAACAACGTAAACATGATAAGCACTGACCAGAAACAATGATTGTATCCTGTAAAAACACGACGCGGAAGCTAAGAGCTCACCTCTTTTCACAGAGCGCAGAACCAAATAGAGAGGTCTGCTAGCACAATGCATGGAGGATGAAGAGGCAATGAGCAAAGGCCTTGGGGGCACGCCTATTTATCGAACCATGACCGATACTAAGGCAGCATGCACCTCGTGGCAGAGCATGCCCTCATGGGATTACAGTAGCCATGAAAATACGTGGGACGCTCGGAATATGAAGGCCTACACTGCTGAGGAATCCTGTCACAAGTATAGGGCGGAATATGCAGGCTTTTTCCCCGGTAGGTATGTGAAATATTTGGTGGGTACACGAGTGTGCTTTAGTCCGGATAAGAACGCAGAAGGAAGATCCTTATATCCGTATGACTTAAAAAAATAGACGTGTAGGCATTGTAGTGGGAGAAGCAACTGTTAGGTTTTGTGATCTTCGACTGGAAACGCACCCAGCTTCACTGAAGCGTGGGCCCCTTCTAGATATCCGTCTCCCGCCTATATTGTACGCCACCGGAATCCCACCCAAACTCGCTGACAATATGGGGCCGCCATTGCACGGCCTCACTTGTCAGTGGCCCCGAAGCAAGTGCAGCTTACCAAATTTTCATTTCGCAGTCAGGAAGTCGAAAGCGGGATTTTCAAATTTTGTATTCCCTCTCCGCTCTGAAATAATAAATACTCTACTCCATTGCTACCGCGTTGCGCCACTAAACTCCTGCCTTCCATTTCCAAAAAGCATCACTCTGCTCAGCTAGATCTGCGGTGGCGGTCTGACCTCGCCGTCACCGGTGGAGGGGGAGGGGTATCTCAGGAGATGGTGAGCGGCAGATATCGGTGTTCTGCTTGCGTCTGCTGTGCTGGCCAAGCTGAGCAGTTGAGCGAGGATACGGCGCAAGCACCGGCTCCCGATGCCCCCTCAATCCATGGGCCCTTGAATCTTGGAGCTTCACAAGTGAGAATCTCATTTCCTTTTCTTTCTAGTCCCCTAGTAGTATTTTCGTTGGCTTAGAAAGTAAATTGCTTCGTGTATTGTGTTAGTTCTGAGATTCTTCTCTTAACTTTGCCGCTCTAGATGCAGTCACTGATTTGGAACACAAGTTAATCGATGAGCCATGCGTTGAAAGTAAATTATTTTGTGTATTGTGTTAGATTGGAGATTCTTCTCTTACCTTGGCCGCTCTAGATGCAGTTACTGATTTGTAACACAACTTAATAGATGAGCCATGCTTAGAAAGTAATTTACTTTGTTTATTGTCTTAGATTTCAGATCCTTCTCTTACCTTGACCGCTCTAGATCCAGTTCCTGATTTGTAACTCTTTGTGCAGGGCCTAGCATCCCACTCCTGCATTGCTGAGATTTAATCACATGTCGTGGTATGTAACAGAACGCATGATAATCCTGCTAATTTATTCTTAGGATTATTCTTAAGTTTATTTGCTTGCTTCGTTTAAGGTTCAAGTTTGACTTCTCCTTTCATTTTTAGGCTCAAATGTTGAGGACAATCCTTGCAGTTCAAATATCAAATTCCTGTCCCTCCAATGTGAAGTCAAAGCCATTCATTGATTACATGCCTTGAGATTATCCAGCTTTCGCTACATGCTCAAGACCTGAAGTTTCGTTGAGAGGGCTCGATGCAGCTGCTGACCTTGGTGAAATCTTTGTTGAACAGGACCAAGTTTTGACAGACTTGAAGATCAAGGCAGAAGCATCAGATGTAGCAATGAAAGTGCAGACTGATGAGATTGAGAGGTTGAAGAAACAAGTAGAAACTACAGAGACCCTCCTTCGTCAACTGCTAAGCTCGTGCCTTGGGTAAGGCCACTGTGTTTCTTAGTCTTCTGCTTGTGTCCTCCCAGCTAGTTGTGCTGGTTTGTGATTACGGAGCTTTGTTATCTTAGTGGGTTCTATTTCAATACCAGCTTTATTTGTGAGCATGGAGATATCATGTGTATTAGTTTGTGAGCTCCTACTTACAATCTGCTTGTGGTTGTTCTGTGTTCAATGATAATAATGTGTCATTTGTGATCCGAAACATTTATTTGTATCAGTGGTATGGAAATATTATCTGTGATGTCTATTACTTAATTGATTAGCATGTAATATGAGATTGAATTATATTTAATTAAGCACAACCTGGAGTGCAGCCCAAAATAACAGGGAAAAAATATGTGGGCTTGCCCCATCGGCCCATTATTTTTTACGAATTCAAAAATGATTTATTAATAAAATGGGCCGTATAAAAAATGACGTCAGCAAATGGTGGGCTGGGTCCAATATCAGTTGGGCCTTAATCATTTTATGACGTCATCGAATATTGAACTCTATCCAACCAGTACTGGACCCAAAATAAATTAATGGCGAATGCAATTATTGGGCTCAGTCATACTAAAATCGGGCCTAAAACATTCTATGACGACCTCGATTATTGGGTCGGTCTAACCAGAATTAGGCCTAAAAGTGTCTATGATGACAACAATTATTGGGCTCCATCCAACCATAAATAGGCCTTACACATTCTATGACGCAAACAATTTTGGGCTCCATCCAACCTTAATGAGGCCTAAAACCAATTTATGATGAAAGAAACATTGGGCTCAGCTTAATATAAAGTGGGCCAAATTCAATCTATGATGACAAGGTATTTGGACCTTGGCCCGTCAAAATATGGGCTGAATACACTTAATGACGAAACGGTTTGTCACAAAACGCCGTGCCACATCAGATTTTGGTCCGACGTGGCAGGTACCTTATGACGCCTTTGTGTTATGAATTTATATGCGTCATTAAACTCATGACGCCGGGAAATAAGGTCTCATCATTAATCGCGGTTTGTGACGCTCGATTAATGACGACGCGTTTTCGTAACAACCGACGTCATTAATCGCGGTTTATGACGAGAAACGGCCTTTTTTTTTGCATCACTAGTCAGCATTTTTCTTGTAGTGAATAGGGGCTTAAACTGACAATTTCCACAAGTGGCTGTATGGGGATGAATGCAGGTGTTTAGCATAAGAAATGAAGGGAAAGCACACCTCTATGATCCTAGCACTTCAGGCTCAGCCAATGAGGGGCTGCCATGCAAGCATCCCCTGGATCAATGACATCACCAATCCAAGAGAGAGAGCCTCGGCGAATCAGAGACCGCCACGTGTGCATCACATGGATCTTATGGCCCACCAGAGCGACTAAAGCGCCTCAAATACACATGTACACTGGGAACCGACCTCAGGACCCACCAAGCAGCCACTCAGAGAAAGCACAGGCCGAGGGGGCCCACCTGGGGGTCGGCCGACCCTAGGATCAACCGAACTGACCTTGGGTTGGCTGATCTTGGCCTTCCACGTGCTGGCTCCTGGTTGGCTCCTGGTCACGTTCCGGGGCTGCACGGGGTATCCTCTCACCGGTGCCTTGGCCTATAAATAAAAGAGGAGGGGGGGGGGGGGTAAGAAGAGGACAACACACTTGAAGGTAACTTCTCACCTTAGCCTCTTTCTCTTCTTCTCATTCCCTCTTGGTGGAGGTGAAACCTCATCCCACTATGAGTGTGAGTGTGAGGAGGATCTAGCTTAGGTGGTGCTAGGTAGAGAGGGAGTGTGTGGATGAGTAGAGGTGAGGTGTGATGATCCGTTCTTCATCCACCATCCCTTTGTATATCGTGAGTGACGTCGTTCTTCATTTTTACTAAAGTGAGTATTTCGTTATATTCCAATTACACTAAAGTCGCATTCATACATGGGTGATATGTTCTAGTGTTCTTCGTCTGTTCTTGATCATAGGCTTTATGTTCTAGTAGCATAACCCCATTTGATCTTGCGGAGAAGTTACATAGCAAACTTATCCATTTGTGTGACTGCTTGTCAATTAGAATATAGTGAGTCTCATGCATATCTGAATTAGATCAAAGTGTCATTCATATCTCTTAGTATCGTCTCGATTCCATGATGGGCAAGGTCTAGCCGTACACGCAGGTTCATCACTCCGTATTTATACGGAGTGCTATAGTGTTGCTACGGGACGTCAGACGTAGCCGTGCTATAGTAGTAGTCAGTAGTGTAGACGTGGTGTCTAGACTACGGGTTATCCTTCGATTGCCCTGTATCCCACGGTTTGTCTTGGGGTAGGCTGCAGTAGTGACAGCCGTTGGACCCTTACGGAATCCCCCACGTTCGGATACAGGTGTAGGCAACCATTTGCCGTGAACCAACTATTATAGCGAGGAGGGTCCGGTGTCCGAAGCGAGATCCTTTGCAGCTTGTAGCCCCCTAGAACCAAGTACCTACAAGAGATTCCATACCTCTCACCTACCTCAGCAGAGATCCTGTGTCCTTGGATAAGTCGCTCATAGAGTACCCCATCCGTTCCTAGGATTCGATACCCTTTGGAATACTCCTGAGGGAGAAGTGCTACAACGGTGTATCCGTGCGCTTGCGGATTCGTTCGCACCCGTCAGTATACCCGGGTGATTCTTACACGCTCATGCTATCCCGGCGCCATAGTGGTGAGGTTAAGAAATACCAACAAGCATTTCTGGTGCCGTTGCCGGGGAACGGTTGTCGAGAATCTACGATCCCGACTATCCTCGCATCTTTTGTTTTTCCTTTTTATTTCTACCTCTACCCCTGTTATCCCAAGAAGGTTATCCTTGTACACACTTTCCGCCCATTATGAGTGAACCAATGGAATCATCCTTAAGGAGGCGACCAGCCTCTTTGACACCTTGTATGGTTCACCCATCCCTCATGAAGCTAGTTGAGGACAATTCCTTCTCGCGGAAAAGTCATGAAAATCCCTACTTCCATGTGAGAGACTTTGAACAACTGTGTTCCACCCAGTGTAAGACCGGGGCGACACAAGATGTTCTTAGGAGGAACTTGTTCCCGTTCTCCCTTTGTGGAGGAGCGAGAACTTGGTACCGTTGTTTTGGTCATGATCACCTCAACTGGGGAGCATTGAGAGCAGCTTTCTGTACTCGATTCTTTCCTTTGAGGCGTATCATTTCCTTAAGAATGATGATCCTCAGTTTCAAACAAAGAGAGAAGGAATCCCTAGGCATGGCATGGCATCATTTTGCCTCTATGGCTGAGTCTTGCCTAGTCCTTAATCTGCCAGACCCTGTGCTCCTGCAGCACTTGCGGCTTGGTCTACTAGAGGGCAGTGGCATGACACTTGATGCCGTTTCGGGAGGCTCCTTTGTGCTTTTAGAGCCGGAACGATGAAAGGAAATTCTAGGAGAAATCCGAGATTTCAGTTCCCCGCCCATCTTGAGTGATGAGGTAGCCGAACGTGGTAATGAAGAATTGCCTAGATCCATCTTCGAGAGAGCCCAAGCTTACATACCAACCTTCTCTACGCTCTGGTCGAAGATAACATTCTTGACTAGCAGGAATCTATGGGAAAGAGCACATAGTGTGAGTTCTGCCTTTAGATTCCCCTATTGTTTCTTCTCTTAAAACCCGACCTTCGAGACTTAGTCTAGAAGGAAGGAGGAAAGGAGTGGTTAAGGAAGGGTAGTTGTTCCTGGCGAGAATGATTATCTCGACTTCGACTACAACTTTCTAGGAGAGGTTACGATGAATGTTTCGTGTTTCAGGTCAAGGCTCGATTCGAGGTGCCGCCACACCAAAGGTCAGGCCAAGACACTGGCCCCAGGCTCATAAAATCTCTATACTTTCAGCCTTGGGAAGCATGATTTTATACCGATCCAGTTGAGCAACCCATCTCGTCATCCTGAGCTCAGCTAGGATCGATGCCGATCAAGTTAAGTAGGCATAAATCCCATTCTTACGCCTTAACTTGATCAATGCCTAGCGGGAGTGTGGTTGCATCTCTATCTTTTGCACTTCTGTTGGAAGCTTGGGTTAGCTTACGTGTCATCCTCACACTAGTGAGGGTGAGAACCTTTGGCAACCTAAGGAGAGAATGAACTAGCAAGTTCGTTACTCTCGACTCATGGCTCGAATGTTCATTCGACCCATAGAGTCTCACTCACTTGATCTGGGGTCCAAGCATTCTTGAGCCATGCTTCCAAAGGTGAAAGCTTCACTCTTAGAGCACTCTTGGCTATAGGCTGGATCTTGTGCTCATCTTCATCACCTCTGTCATCTCTCGTCCGTAGTGCTATAACCTTGCTAGCTGCACGATCTTCCTAAGGTTACCCATCATAGTTCCCTTAGGTTGGCTGCGAAACTATCACCACGATATCTTGAGCACAGCTTGCAGTGTATATATGCACTAACCATGCAGGAAGAAAACGGGTTCCATCATAAGAAACCTGCTGGGGGAACCATGAGTTAGAGTAAGGAGGTACCTCGGAAAAGGGGGATGATCTAGCAAGAAGGGGCAACGACATCTCTCTACTCGGGTATGAGTCCAGTTAAACCCCCCATGTTGAGCTATTAATGTGAGAAGAGGTTTAAGTAAAGTTAAATGGGGTGAAGGCAACTATATGCCCAAAACCTTATCCTAGCTATTACTGAAGCCTCCGACCTCAAAATCCATGGGACACCTGGCCCTGGGACCCTGAGCCCCACTAAAACCCACAGGCCAAAGGGGAGGCCCAATGGGGCCCATATGGGTTTGGCCGAACCACTAGGTCGACCGACCCAATAAGGGCGCTGCCGTCTCCCCCCTTTCACGTGTGCCTCCCTTCGTCCTCCAGAGATCTCCTCCTCACCGCGTGACGGACTTTGAGTCGCGCAGAAGCTCCATCTCCCCTGCTCCTTCCTCCTCACAGCCACCACACCACCGGTCATAGGTAGCCGGGACGCATAGCCTCGTCGGATGAAGGTCCCGACCGCCTTTGAAGGGAAGAAGTCCTTCTTCCTCAGCGACCTAGGGAGCGACAAGTTGCATTGATGGGATGGATCTCAGGATGATATGATGACCCCGGAACAGGGGAGGAGGATGAGAAGCCCAACTAGAGACTTGATAGAGCCCCCAGCTAGGCGCAGCTCATCTTCACCCTCCACTTTCACTGGTCATTGTTCCCGTTTTACCGTCCTAGGGAAGAAACCAGCCCCTGGTTCAAGCAAGAAGGTGCTCTACGATGACTGGCCAGGCCCACCGTTGAAGCCCGGAGAGCGCTACACAGGATCGCTCTTTGTCAAAGATGGTGAGCCTTTCTGCCACAAGTATGAGTAGGATGTTTGGGACGAGTTTCCGCAGTCCCAGACCAGGTTTCGCATCTTTGGGGTGAGGACCCCGAAGGACAGCTGTAGAGTGCCCAAGCCATATCCACTGCGCTGGGAGACAGAACTTGAGGATATCCTGGCTTCGTTACCCAACAGATGGAGTCTCCAAGCAAGCAAAGTGGCAGATAGATTGGCAGATGTGTACCTCGAGTACGAGGACTTAATAAAGGTTGTGAAGAAGCAGCGGGAAGAGTATCAGCAGCTCAAGCATCTTCTTCTACAGACCAGTGAGGAGATGAATGCTATGCTGCAGCGCCTGATCAAGGCAGAGGGGTTGGAACCCCTCTTCGCGGAATAGAGGGCTACGCCCACCTTCCATTTTCCATAGGCGCTTAGTTAGGTTTAGTTTATTTCCTTCCATTTGTTTCCCTTCAGATTTTATTTCCATCATGTGTGTAAGTGCCTATTTCATTATGAACTTGAATAAAATAATCTGGCTCCACCGGCCATATAACCCGGTCGAGTCACATGTGTGTTAGTTGTTTTTCTTTTCGTTTGTCTTGAAGAACCACACCCATGTACAAGATAGTGTGGGGGAGAGCTGCACTCTCCAAACGCGAACACAATGAACCTTTGTACCCACTCTACACTCGCACAGTGTGTACGACCACTCATGTCTAGAGAACCTGAATGGAGATGCACTCTTGCACATCACAGAAACCCCGTCCAGTCTGCACCAACAACCAGCGCCGGTTTGCATCTCTACCTCATTTAACCATGATTCCTGAGTTCGTTATGCTCTTTTATAAAATCCTTTGTAAACCAACTCAAGAAATTTATGGTGATGCTTACTCCGTACCACTGGTTGGCACACATAAGTTTTATCCCTTGTTTATACTCTTGAGGCTTGTGAACAATATCTTCATAAGGACAACATGTTCATCTAAGTGGTTGACAAGTGAGATATGACTTGATGACTTGATCTTAGCTCAGAAGGTTTTAGTCCTTGGGTTTATTTTAAAAAAATGCTCTTGCAAGCTCCTCTTTGATATGCCACAGTCGTACCAAAGCCATATGATGTTATTACTTGAAAACCTTATACTCATATGCTGCTTGTTATTGCATTGAGCTTTGTCAAACCCTGTGACCCTAGTGAAAATTCTTTTCATGCTTTCATGATCAAGATTCATATGCACACCACCATTTCCCCCTTGCTATTCTTCTACTCTAGAAGATAGCATTGTATCATTCGTCCATCCTCCGACATAAATGCTTGATCATATGCATTGATTTCTCTCTCCTCAAATATTCTGCCAAAAGAGGCATGGCTATCTAAAAAAAAGAAAGAAACAAAGAGAGAAAGAGGGACACAAGAAGGTCCCCACATTCATAAAAAAAGAGAGAGAAAAGAAAAGAGGGAAGATAGCCATGTTCTCCTAAGCTTTTTCATATAAGAGAGAGAATCATGCATTGGAGCTTTCATCCCACTCATTAAATATGGTAATAACTAGCACCCATTCTGGGCCTAGTGTCCACCTTACTATATCCACTACATTCATACACGTGCACATCTTGATCTGATTGTATGACTTGATTTACTCTTTGGATCCAGTTTTTGACATTGCAATATATGTAATACAAGTATGCCTTACCATTCATATCTACCCTGAGCTCTACATAAGCTTGTTAGAAGTAGGATGAATTTAAGGCAGTCATGCCAAGGTGAGGACATATACACATTGAGCGATCCGAGAGAATCAAAGAAGGAGGCAGAGCATGATTTTCTTTCAAAAATCATTTAAAAGCCCCAAGTGCTTGCCATCAGATGTTTAAGGGATTCGATTCATGGTCGTTCTTCTTATCAACCACTCAAGATGGCATGGTAGCCATTCCACAAAGTTCACAAGAGCAAGGTATGACCTGGAATATTTCTTATGTTTGTTTCATACCTTTAGTTTAACCCACTTGATCTCTTCCCTATTGCTCGGGACGAGCAAAGGTCAAGTGTGGGGGAGTTGTTGACGACTGTTAAGTACCTAATTTAAGGCCGTCAATCCCTGCATTTCATCATGAGAATCATGCTTCCACAGTATGATAGGGGCTTAAACTGACAATTTCCACAAGTGGCTATATGGAGATGAATGCAGGTGTTTAGCATAAGAAATGAAGGGAAAGCACACCTCTATGATCCTAGCACTTCAGGCTCAACCAATGAGGGGCTTCCATGCAAGCATCCCCTGGATCAATGACATCACCAATCCAAGAGAGAGAGCCTCGGCAAATCAGAGACCGCCACGTGTGCATCACATGGATCCTATGGCCCACCAGAGCAATTTAACCGCCTCAAATACACGTGTACACTGGGAACCAACCTTAGGACCCACCAAGCAGCCACTCAGAGAAAGCACAGGCTGAGGGGCCCACCTGGGGGTCAACCGACCGCAGGATCGGTCGAACCGACCTTGGGTCGGCTAATCCTGGCCTTCCACGTGCTGGCTCCTGGTTGGCTCCTGGTCACGTTTTGGGGGTGCACGGGGTGTCCTCTCGCTGGTGCCTTGGCCTATAAATAGAAGAGGAGGGGGGAGGGGGTAAGAAGAGGACAACATACTTGAAGGCAACTTCTCACCTTAGCCTCTTTCTCTTCTTCTCATTCCCTCTTGGTGGAGGTGAAACCTCATCCCACCATGAGTGTGAGTGTGAGGAGGATCTAGCTTAGGTGGTGCTAGGTAGAGAGGGAGTGTGTGGATGAGTAGAGGTGAGGTGTGATGATCCGTTCTTCATCCACCATCCCTTCGTATCTCGTGAGTGACGCCGTTCTTCATTTAGACTAAAGTGAGTATTTCATTATATTCCAATTAGACTAAAGCCGCATTCATACATGGGTGATATGTTCTAGTGTTCTTCGTCTGTTCTTGATCATAGGCTTTATGTTCTAGTAGCATAACCCCGTTTGATCTTGCAGAGAAGTTACATAGCAAACTTATCCGTTTGTGTGACTGCCTGTCAATTAGAATATAGTGAGTCTCATGCATATCTGAATTAGATCATAGTGTCATTCATATCTCTTAGTATCGTCTAGATTCCAGGATGGGCAAGGTCTAGCCGTACTCGCGGGTTCGTCACTTTGTATTTATACGGAGTGCTATAGTGTTGCTATGGGACGTCAGACGTAGCCGGGCTATAGTAGTAGTTGGTAGTGTAGATGTGGTGTCTAGACTACGGGTTATCCTTCGATTGCCCTGTATCCCACGGTTTGTCTTGGGGTAGGCCGCAGTAGTGGCAGCTGTTGGACCCTTACGGAATCCCCCACGTTAGGATACAGGTGTAGGCAACCATTTGCCATGAACCAACAATTATAGCGAGGAGGGTCCGGTGTCCGAAGCGAGATCCTTTGCAGCTTGTAGCCCCCTAGAACTGAGTACCTACAAGAGATTCCATACCTCTCACCTACCTCAGCAGAGATCCTGTGTCCTTGGATAAGTCGCTCATAGAGTACCCCATCCGTTCCTAGGATTCGATACCCTTTGGAATACTCCCGAGGGAGAAGTGCTACAACGGTGTATCCGTGCGCTTGCGGACTCGTTCGCACCCGTCAGTATACCTGGGTGATTCTTACACACTCACGCTATCCCGGCACCATAGTGGTGAGGTTAAGAAATACCAACAGCAGGTCAAGGCCTCGGAGACAGATCTGAAGAACATCGTGTACCGGGAGACCAATGCTCGAGAGGTAGTTGAATACGAACTCGCGAAAAGAACTCACAAGTGCATTAAGTGGATGGAGTCCATGAAGCTAGTGACATTGACCTTATGTGTTGTTATCGATCTCTGTAGAAGCTCAATGAAGACTGTGAGAAAAACTGTGGGTGTCACTGAAGGAGCTTGAGGAAGCCGCGCTACCAATAGCAAGGCTGTTGGTTCCACATGTGGCCGGAGAGCAACTGCGGCCCCTTGTAGATCGGTTGAAGGAAGCCCCCGGGCGCTTGGCAACATATGTGAAGCACTTGGCGAAGTCGATCCCCAACCAAGTGCTCACCTTCATGAAGTCGTACTTCCCAAGGGCGCCTGTGGATGCTGTGGCTGGTGGAATCACGGCGAACTTCACCGATGAGCAGTTCCGCGCGCTGCTGGAGGAGATGGCGCCAATCGCCGAACAAGTCGCCGAGAAACTGAACCTCCAGTAGATGTACCTGTAGAATAGCCATGTACAGGTACTAGTTGTAAAACAAGTTAATTTATGCGAGATAGTTAGATGCATCTCAATTGTCTGATTGCTATGTTTGACCAAGTACTCGTTACTGCGGCTTGCAACGAAGCCCGCAGAGTACTTAGCCATGATAGGTGATGAGTAGTACTCAAAGATGATTGTCTTGTTAATAGACTCAGTAGGAAAGTTGAGTAGTATCAAACTTTATTACTGACGATGAAAGATTACACCTGGATGGCCAGGGCCATTACATGAGTTCTCCTGGATGGCTAGGGTTGTTAAATAAGATCTCCTGGGTGGCCAGGGCCGTTACAAAATAGGTAGTTGCTAGGACTCGTAGGCCGCTTACAGCTAAGTAGTCGCTCGGACCTGTAGGCCGCTTACAACTAAGTAGTTGCTACGACCCGTAGGCCGCTTACAGCTAAGGATCTGTTAGGCAGCCGTTGAAGCTGGATCCTGGAGATGAGAAGTCGATAGACTACGAGTAGAACCGACACAGCTGGTCGACGTTCCACGAGTTGCTGATTTCTTCACCTTCATGTGTTTAGAGGTGATAGGAGCCTGGGCCGGTGACCTTAGATACTGAAAAGGGGCCTTCCCATGGCGAGTTGAGCTTGTGTAGTCCATCCGTGTTCTGGATACGACGAAGGACTAGATCGCCCATGTTGAAGGAGCATTCCTTGATGTTACGGTCATGATAGCATTGGACACCATTCAGGTACCTTGCTGATTAGACAAGGGCGGCACAGCGGGCTTCTTCGAGGTTGTCGATATCAACCCTTCTGCTATCTTCTGCGACACCTTCGTCATATTGTTCGACTGCTGGGGATTCCCACATCACGTCAGTGGGTAGTATAGCTTCGAAGCCATAGACCAGGAAGTAGGGTGACTGCCCTGTTGGCTTGGTAGGTTGAGTACGAAGCCCCCATAGTGCATTGGATAGTTCCTTGATCCACTTGCCTCCTTTTGTGTTAGCGACATCGTGCAGGCACTTCTTGAGGGCGTCGAGTACCATCCCATTAGCGCGCTCCACCTGGCCAATAGCAGCGGGTGAGCGACTGAGACGCATCAAACGTTGATCCCATTGTTCTCGTAGTACTCCCAGAATTGGTGGTTGTTGAAGTTGGAGCCCAGGTCTGTGATGATGCGATGGGGTAGCCCATAGCGATGCACGATCTCATCCAACAAGTCGAGTACTCTGTCGGCCTTTGGGCAAGTAACCGGCTTGACATCAATCCACTTGCTGAACTTGTCGATAGCCACCAGAACTCTGTTAAATCCTCCTTATGCAGTTGGTAGAGGGCCAATCATGTCGAGCCCCCAGCAAGCGAACGACCAGGTTGGTGGTATCGTGATGAGCTTGTAGGCTGGGACGTATTGCTGCTTGGCGAAGAATTGACATCCTTGGCACCTTCTGACTAGTTCCTCTGCGTCACCCAGAGCTGTGGGCCAGTAGAACGCTCGTCGAAAGACTTTGCTCACGAGAGTCTGGGAGGACGCGTGATTGCCGCAGATGCTTTTGTGAACCTCCTCCAAGATGTCCTTGCCTTCTTCCCGAGGTACACACTTCATGAGTACTCCAGAAGTTGCACCTCACCTGTAGAGCTTATCCCCAACTAGTACGTAGCATTTGGCTCATCAGATGACTTGTTCAGCTATATTCTTGTTGGAGGGAATCTTCTGCTCCAGGATGTAGTCGATGAAGGGTTGCCTCTAGTCCATGTCGATCATCATGACCTCTTGACTAGGCTGAGGAAGCCTGGGATTAGTGGTCGGTGGTATTAGTGCTGGCTCTGGAATGGATGGCTTGTGTAGTTCGTGGATGAATACTCCCGCTGGTACTTGGGCGCGAGAAGTTCCCAGTTTCAACAGGACGTCCGCTGCGACATTGTTATCACGGACGATGTGATGGAACTCGAGACCATCGAATTTGTTCTTGAGCTTGCAAACTTCTAGGCAGTAGGCATCCATGTTCTCTCTGTTGTGGTCCTAGGAATCGTTGACTTGGTTGATCACCACAGCAGAGTTACCGAAGACTAGTAGCCGCTTGATGCCCAAAGATATCGCGAGACGGAGCCCGTGTAGTAGAGCTTCGTACTCAGCTTCGTTGTTTGAGACCTTCCAGAAGATCTGTCGGATGTACTTGAGTTGTTCGCCCTTTGGAGATATCAGGAGTACCCCTGCACCTACACCCTCGAGCTTGAGTGATCCATCGAAGTAGATCACCCACTGTTCTGGTCGCTCTGTTGGTGTGGGTAGTTGATTTTCCCGCTACTCTGCCATAAAGTCGACTAGTGCTTGGGATTGTACATGGCTTGAAGTCGATGTTGAGGGCGCCATGCTCGACCGTCCACTTGGAGATCCTCCTGGTGGAATCCCAGTTATGGAGTATATCACCGAGCGGATAGTTGGTGACCACAGAGATCGAGTACTCCTAGAAGTAGTGTCGTAGCTTCCGTGAGGTGATGAGGACTGCGTAGAGTAGCTTCTGCACTGGTGGGTACCAGGTCTTAGACTCGGACAGAACCTCATTGACAAAGTAGACGGGTCGCTAGACTGGATAGGCGTGGCCTTCTTCCTACCGCTCGATGACGATGGCAGTACTGACCACATGAGTAGTCGCAACGAGGTAGAGCAGTAACTACTCCTTTTTGCAAGGAGCCGTGAGGACCGGTGGCTTGGACAAGAAGTCTTTGAGCTGCGTCAGAGCTTGATCAGCCTCCGCGGTCCATGTGAACTTCTCTTGTCGCTTGAGAAGCTTGAAGAAGGGTAGACCTCGTTCTCCAAGCCTTGAGATGAATCTGTTCAGGGTTGACATGCAACCAGTAAGCTTCTGGACATTCTTGATAGTAGTCAGAGCCTTCATGTTGGTGATGGCGGTGATCTTCTCAGGATTTGCTTCGATGCTGTGATGGCTGATGATGAAGCCGAGTAGTTTCCCTAATGGTACGCTGAAGA
The DNA here is from genome assembly GCA_036936925.1 of Cenchrus fungigraminus. Lineage (NCBI taxonomy): Eukaryota > Viridiplantae > Streptophyta > Magnoliopsida > Poales > Poaceae > Cenchrus > Cenchrus fungigraminus. Next base: position 19,124,065 of record CM072776.1, on the reverse strand, counting down.
CGCACTTGTTGGGGTTGAGCTTCCACTGCTACTCCCGTAGTGATGCGAAAGTCTCTTCAAGATCGGTGATGAGTGTGTCTGAGTTCCTGGTCTTGATGACCACATCATCCACGTAGGTGTTGACGCTCCTTAGCCTCACTACTAGGTTTGCACTTACAGTGACGGCGCCAGGAATGCTTGAGGAACTCGCAAGTGTCGCTACCGGGTTTACACCTCTAGTAACGGGCCTAGGGAACGTCTTTTGGTAAAACACACGATCACAGAAAGGTCTGCAAGCGCACGGATTACCGTTGTAGCACTTCACCCGGTGGTATTCGGGTTATCATATTTATATTTTCCCAAGAAAGGCACTACGACAAAGATGATCGAATAAACAGTGGAGAAATACAAGACTTGGTAAAGAGCTATAGCGGGGGATAACGAATAAAGATATTCGGGGATAACTTGACACACACAAGGAGATCTTGATAAAAGACTAGAGAGGATCTAGCGAGCTGGGAGGACAACGAGACGAGAAAGGATCCTAACACAATCTATCTATTCTTGTCAACTCTAGGCAAAGAACTAAAGCAAAGGATAAGGCAAGCTAAACTCGACAAGCTCTTCTAGTGCTGCAGGGGCATGCAAAGCCGCGCTCTCAGACTGGGATGAGAGGGAGAACGACGACGCGCTGAATCCTACCGGCCCGAACTAACGTGGTGGACTGCAAAGCCCGTCTGGAGCTGTCACCTCCTTAGGGTACCGCAACTATTCCGTTGAACGGGACACCAATCTAAGACTAAGATAAGCTCTGAGCACCGCGCTCACAACGTACCAAAGAACCTTTCCCCGTATATCACGATGGAAGGTCTCTCTCCCGTGAACCACTAGAGATCAAGTGAAGAACGACCACAACACTATAGGGTTCAAGAGAGCTATGCTAACCAAGACTAAACTAACTTTAGTCTAAACCAAGAATAAAGCTTCTAGAGCAAAGTAAAAGCTAAATGTAATTGACTCGAAAGGTAAGATAGAAAGATAACTTGAATTGTACTTGAGTCTAAACAAAGAAAGGATACAAGAGTAGTAACGGAACTCTGAAGAAGACTCCTCCGGAACCCTGAGACTAGCTCGACTTGACTCTAACTCCCAAGCTACACTAATCCTACTCTAAGTGAACAAAAGAGGGAAATGGAGATGCTCCTGCGTTGTGTGTCAAATCCAGCGAGTGTGAGGTGCCTTTTGTAGGCAAGGGAGGTTGGTTGAGCGCGTGGGGACAATATGTCAGGTGCGGCCGGCTCACTAGGTGAGGCCGGCCCTATGATCCACCGCCTCTCGCCTTGGACGCCCCTGATCACTGCTCCTGAGGCGGTTGTAGGTCGGCTCCTTGGGTCGGTTTCGCCCGGCACGCGAATGGATAGGTGCGGCCGGCCCTCTAGGTGCGGCCGGCCCACCTCCGTGTCGTGTGATGCACCGCCTACGCTCAGGGACGCCTAGGATCGCTTCTGAATGACGGTTACGGCGGTTGAGCGATCGGATAAGTGGACCCAATGATCCTAGCCTCCCCCTTTGGATCAAACCGACGTTCTTCAGCGAATCGTGCTCGTCCAAGTATTGCTCGAGGGAGAGGAGGTACTCTGGACTAGGGACGTGCCACAGGGCAGGGCCGACCGCACCTGCAGGGCCGGCCGCTCTGCAGGGCCAGCCGCACCTGCCAGGTCGGCCGCACCTGCAGGGCCGACCGGACCAGGTGGTTCGGCCGAGCCTTGCTCATGTGGCACGTTGGTTCCAATTTCTCCCAGAATGTGTACCTGCCTATGAAATTCACAACACAACTCGTGGAACTTTATTAGTACTAAAAATGTGCATGAAACTTGCCATATACTCCTCTCGAACCTGAGGTTTTGACGGTCGAATCTTTGTTGTAAGGACCGTCAACAAACTCCCCCAAGCTAAACGTTTGCTCGTCCTCGAGAAAAGTCTAGACTCGGCCTCGGTGGATCAGGAGTTGCATGATGTTACTACTCGGCAAGTACCTGTGCACAAACTCCATGCTCTTCTTGCTAATTTGAAAAGGTTGGTATGAGAGAAGCTTAGCCTTACTTTACCCATGGGGCTTGTAGCTTTCCACCTTGCCTTCGGAGGTTGAAGAGTAGAATGGTTTTTGACTTTGCATCTCTTACTCTTCTTCTTTTCTAGATCCTATCTCGGAGTTTTTGAAAATTTTGCAAAGAAAGACAAGGTTCCTCGGATGGTTCCGTTGATTGCTCAAGTGGTATTTGTCACCTCACTAAAGGCTTTAAGCGAGCCTCAACTTCCTACTCTATGGCTTGTATGTGGAGCTTTGGGTAGGATAAGAGAGACTCACTTGTGCCACATGATGTTGTTGAGCCAAAGACTGGATCCAAGAAGAAACTAGTCATGCAACTTGATCGAGATGTGCAAGTGTGTGGAATATATATATATATTTTGTTTTTCTAAGTACTCCTTGCTTTGAGATTCTCCTCTTGCTTTTATTTTGGAGGGGGGTCATGCTTCACTTTTTTTTCTATGCTCTTTGATTGGAGCACATATTTTTTTTCTATGCTTCTTGAGCATATACTTTTTTTTTTCTTTTGATGACCCCTCTCTCCTTTTGCAAGAATACAAGAAGAGAAATCTCTTTGGAACTTTGGAGTATTTATTTTTTTTTGGTGGATGGATGGCATGTTTTGCGTAACTCCCGGTGTAGGAGTTAGCATGTATATGTGGGTGTATGTGATCTCGATCATGGAAGCATGAAAAGATTCTACCAAGGGTCACAACAATTTGGCAAAACTCAATGGGTCACAAGCAAGCATATGTAGAAGGTTTGTACTTTGATATCGACATATGGCTTTGGTAGGTGATATGACCATTGAGGAACTTGCCTTGTTTTATTTTCAAAAGAAATCATCCGAGATTTTCACCATATTATGAGATAGAGCAAGATCAACATTGTCTCACCATATCATACTAGTCAACACCCTAGGTTTGGTCATAAGCATTTGCTTCCCACAAAGTTTTATTTCAGGCTCTTGTCTAAAAGTATACCAACAAATTCAAATAGACATAGAGCACAAAGATGTACACTAGGTTCTTGCAAAGATTTAACATAGCAACTATTCATCATTGCCAAAGTAAGGGTATAGACAAGATTTCAAGCACATGGTTGAAGCAAATATTTTTGTTGTTTTCTTTTATTCAAAAGAGATAAACAAGATGTTGAAAATTGGTTTGGGTGGACATACCTTCCTTGATTGAAAATGGGGTCTCCCCCAAGCTAAATTTTGGCTAACTGGTTGGCGTGTCTTCATTTTGGTGATGAGTTGAGCACCTGGAAGCTTGTAGTGGTTGACTTGATGGATTTTTGAAAAATCATAGGTACGGCCGTACCACTAGGTTCGGCCGGCCCTACTATATTTTCTCCAGGCACTTGTGTCCCCTCCTGTAAACATCCTGCACAAAAATTTTGTCGAGGGGAGGTACGACCGTATCAACAAAAATCTCCAAAACTGTTTTTCTATGTCTAGTTTACTTACTAATGCAATGGTGAAAACAAATTTGAAATTTAAATATGCTTGATGCACGAAATAAAAGTTTGAAAGGGAAATATGAGATAAATACCGGTTTACCTCTCGGTGAGGGCTCGTAGTTTAGAGTCTGTGAGCTGGACTCCTCCGTTTGCTCAATTGATCTTGGATTCGTCCGGTCCCGAAGTGGAAGACTCGGACGATACTCTCTTCACACGCCACACCTTCTTTGTTTTCTTCGGTGGCGATGAAGTCGGTGAGGCTTTAGTGGGGGTGTTTTTGGTTTTCGTCTTTTCTTCCCCCTTAGCCTTGTTGGTTTTTTTTGACCTCTTGGGTTGGTGGCGCCCGTTGAATACTTTCACCTTGGGCTTGGTTGGGGCCACCTCATCTTCCTGCACATAGTTAGAAATTTTTCTATCGACCATTTGTACCTGTGAGCATTGCTCCACCTTTGGTTTAAAGGTGAATCGTTCTTCCTTGCCATTGATGTTGAGGTGGATTTCTCCGGCTCCTACATCGATGTTAGCATTGGCGGCGCTCAAGAAAGGTCTCCCGAGGATTAGAGGCATCCTTGTATCGACATCAATGTCGAGGACGACGAAATCCACGGGTACGAAGAAATCCCGAACTCTCACCGGAATGTCCTCCTCTATCCCCGCCGGGTAGCGGACCGATTGATCCGCTAGCTGCAAGCACATGGTTGTAGGCAACTAGGAAGTATAATTGAGTTTGTCGAAGACTACCTTAGGCATGACGCTAACGCTGGCTCCAAGGTCGCATAGTGCATTCTCAAAGTGTTCGGACCCGATAGAGCAACTGATTGTAGGGCACCCGGGGTCATTCTTCTTTAGAATGGCCGCACTACATTCCTCCGTAAGCTTGACTATGTCCATGGTGGGTAGAGGTCTCTTATTGTTGAGGATGTCCTTGAGGTACTTGGCGTAGGTTGGTACCTGCATAGCCTCAAGAAATGGTATGTTGACATTGAGTTTCTTGATTACCTCAACGAACTTCCCGAATTGCTCATTGTTGACGATGCAAAACCGTGCTCAAGTTCACCGCAAGCCTACGGGTGACTTGGTACCTTTTTCACCAAGGAGGGTCCTCCCTAGATTTGTCAATCCAAGGATCGGAAGCAAACTCCTAAGGCTATCCATCTAATCTAATAATCTAACCTATCATTAAGCGTTGATTGCATAAAAGTTAAACATACATGAAAGGATGTATGGATCACATCCACCTAGCCATAAAGGTAAGCATCCAAAAGGTAACCCTAGCCTATCATCTTCTTGTTGCCGTTCCGGCCAAGGTGATAAACTAACCTAAAGCTCATACCATGATAAGGAGATATCCATTGCACGTTCGTTCGGTGCTTTCCCTAAATCGTACTGTCACTACGCAAGGTAATCGACACCGAACGACTACTCGTAAGTCCGTGCACCACTTCGATGTATCCACAAGACATAGATTAGATCTATTCTTACTAAGGTCATATGCTAGCTACACACATGAATGAGAGAAGGTATGCATCAAAGTAGACCAAAAGTAGAGACAAGATTAGATTGATATCACCGTCAAACTACATGTGCCTTGATGAATCCAAGGCACGGCTCCGGTACTCCACCATGGCTTCACCACGCAGGGCCAACCATGGCAGCTAGGGTCTAGCCTAAGCCATCTCCTAGGCAACTCAAGGACTTGGGGCGGCCGTCGGCTTCCTCCTGGTGCTTCTCCTTCGTGTCGGCGGCTCTCTGATGAATGGATGGATGTGGCGGCCGGCGGAGGCAGAGGCAATTTATAGAGGAGCACGTAGGTCAAAGGGGGTCGCGAACCGACATGAAAACGGGCTGGGCCGGCCGGCCTGGGCCCTTTTCGGCCTCGGTTCGCTCCCCGATGCTTCTTGGTCAATTGTTGACTTGCTCCCTTATGCATGTGGGCCCTTGACGTCGTCTTCTCCACGGTTTAGATAGAGCTCCTTGTCGCGCAAGGTTCAGCATCTTATGTTCAGATCCCTGGAGTTTTACGGCTTTATGCTTCGGTCCCTGGGCCATTTGGAGTCATGTTCATGATGTGTCTTGACTTGTGCCGGGCTTCATGATCTTCTCTTGAAGTGCTTGATGAACTTATCCCGAAAGTCTCCCTTTAAGCGCTAATTTCCTGCGTAAACAACAAACTCAAAAATCGACATGCGAGAGTGAACTTGATACCTCCGGGGGGTAAGTACCATTAGTTAGAATATCAAATACGTGCAAATGTTGACGGTAAACTCGTAGCTAGGTGTACCAAAATCGACCGTCAACATATCTCCATGCTTAAACCTTGCTCGTCCTCGAGCAAGTCCAAGATCTTTGCTTACCTTGGAAATCAGCGTTGCCTTTCAATGTCTTCCCTGCACTTAGTTATACACAACAAGACATATTGCTCTCTCAAGTATTTAGCATTTAAGGTTTAAGTTTTGACCGGCTACTTCATTATGGAAGATAGACTATCATTAAAGAACATGCCACAAGAAAACAAATATAGTGCTCTCAAACTTAAGCAAACTTCAAACCTTTACCTTGTTGCGTCGTTAAGAGTTTTCAAAAAGTTGCACATCTAACATAAGTGAGGTTCTCTTGCAAAAGCTCATGGAAACACTAAGCTCGACAAGTCACTCAAGCCTACGCTAGATTATTCTCAACCTATTCTACTCATATATGAAAGTGGAAAGCTTATGTGGAGCTTGGTAGGTAAAAACAATCCTAGCAAAACATTATACTTGAAATGTTGTCAAACTAAGAGAGAGATCTATTGGAATTACGGAGACTAGTCAAAAAGGCCATGGAAAATAAATGTTGGAAAGAGAGAGAGATGGAACACACACATTTTAGAAAGGTGGACATGTGCAAGTGGCAAATGGGTGATCCCGAGACACGAATGAAGTTCTCGTTTATCAGATTGCACATGGTTGGAAAAGATTGAGTATGGACTTGTCTTCAAAGCTCTCTAAGATTTAAATGAAGCTAAAAAGAACCGAGGAGCATTTTTTATTATTTTTTCCCTTTTTTTCTTATTATTATTTTTCTTTCTTCTTCTTTTTTTTCTTATTTTTCTTCATTCATTTTTTTCTTCTCTTTTTTTTATTCATCATTTTTTTATGCTCCTCCGAACTTTTAAGCAACATAGTACTTGCTATAGCAGTCCTCCCCCATGCTTAAATGATTGCTCGTCCCCGAGCATAGAAGTGAGGGGACCTATGGCTGCTAGAGAAGTACAAAATCCTTGTATTCCTTTATAAATCTTTTGAAATCTTCAAGAGCATCCTCCATGTCGAAACTCGCATGATCATTGATGAGTCCCTCCATATGTTATATGTCTTGAAATCTTGCCAGAAAATCTTTAGAAAATTCGTCGAAAGATCATCCATACTCAACTTGGGTTGTGGTCAAGGAGGTAATCACAAAAAGATGTTTTGGGTTTAGGGTAGATGCCCAGCGAAGTTTGTGAAATTTCCAATGTAGAAACTCACAATGCATGGACAAAAATGGCTAGCATAAAAAAGATACGCAAAGGAATGACCAGCTTCTTAGTCTCGTACCACAGAAATCAATCCTAATCCAACTCATCAAGATATAAGTTTGCAAACTAAAAGGTTATATCATGAAGGTACTTGTATGTGTATAGGCTTTGGTAGGTAGAGCCTTGCAAGAGATTCACAAATGTAGTTAGCATAATAATTTTAAATAAAACAAGTACAAGGCATAGGTCATCGGTCAACTTAAATTAAAGAGCAACATAAAGTATGTGGGTCTAAAAATTAGTCATTTAACCTCCACAAATGAAAGAGCCGGTATTTAATTCAATTTAAGTTCCTTTTAATAAAGAGCAAAAAGTCAAGTCGATACAACATCATGCAAGTATAACAAAGCGGCAACTTTCATCATTTTTCCATAAGCAAGGCATACAAATTATATCATCGTGGTAAGCTCAAAAGAGATGGTGATTCATTTATTGAAAAATAAAACTAACTAACCTAGGTTGTCCTCCTAGTTGCCATGTTATTGATAGAGAGATAGATACAAAGGTTGTCTATGGTTGAAAGCATATATGTGTAAGCATTTAAAAGGTGATGAACAAAGATAATGTTAAGGGCGAGTTACCGTTCTTTTCGATGCTCGTAATGAAGTGCAGCGATGCCTCCCCCATGCTTAAGCATTGTGCTTAGCATGGAAAAAGAATGATGAGCATCTTGTGGTGAAGGTGATCCTTGTACCTCGTGGCCTTGTTCCCTTTCGTCCTTCAAATCCTCCCCCATGCTTAGCATGTTGCTAAGTGTGGAAGAACTTGAATTGCTCCATATTGACATGTGTTTGAGAATCATCTTCACTTCTTGCCTTTGTTACTCATTTGCCTTCAACTTCTTCTTATTATCATCAAGCCATGTTCCAACCCTTCGTCATATCGTCATCACCGACTTCCATCCCGTCCTTGTCGCTGCCTCATCTTACACAGTTTTTCTTTTACTTCCAGAACAGAACATGTACTAAAACACCCCTCCAAGTTGAAGTTCATGAAATTATCTTTCCAACGAGCCATCATACGCATGAAACGGGTTCCGAACAAGAGAGTTGTGCCTATTTTACTCCGGCGATGCAATCTGTCCAAGGCTGATTTCAGACTGCGCGGCGCTCAATGTTTCTGCCATATCTCCTTGTACGGGTCTTCAAAATTAATGATTCTTGATGCGTTGGAAAGAAGGTTTGAAGGAGCTTCTGAATATTAACTTTTCTTCCATTGTACATATCTGATCACGTGCTCAAATCTTGATGTAAACAACAACTTCCTTCTCAAGCCTTGTAGATGACTAATGATCTTGATTGCAATTGGTCAAGAACTCATGGGAACACTTCGTCATGCCTGCAAAACAAATCAAATGCACATTCTACCCCTGGGGTGATGTTCGGGAGTAGAAACTACTACCAACAAACCAAATGCATCCCTAAGATCTTAACTTGTAGCATAGCTTACCTAGTGAAAAGAAAAGTAAGAACCTAATGAGTGTACGTGCGTGTAGGTGAAAATGCAAATGAAAGGAAGGGATATAAACAAAACAATGTTTGCACCAAATTCTAAGCTCCATGCTTACAAAGTGGTTGCCAAACTTCTCCACCGCCATAAAGATTTATTAACCAAGGTCAAAACACCTCTTACCACCTCCATTTGCAACAAGTTTTTGAAGTAGGCCTAAATAGCTACTTCTTGTTGAGCTACTTTTTGAAGTAGGCCTAAATAGCTCGTTGGTAGGTAGCACCGACATTCTTCAGCCCGACAACATTGTAGTGTAACAGTAGGCACCGAACGGGGTTATGAACACGGTCTTTTTCTGGTCTTCTTCCTTAATTGCAATCTGGTGGTACCCCGAGTAGTAGTCGAGGAAGTAGAGCAGGTCGCAGCCCGCTGTGGAGTCGATGACTTGATCAATCTGCGGCAACCCGAAGGGGTCATTGGGGCAGTGTTTGTTGAGGTCGGTGTTGTTGACACCATTTTTTGGAAAAATCAAGTCAAAAAGGATAAAAAAGAGTAGCCGATGAGAACAGAGTGCAATCGGCCGATTAGAGAAAGAAAAAGGGTGGTCAACATGGTCCGCCGATGGTCAAAAGGAGTTTGACTCTATTAGTGGGCCAGTGGGTCAGAGCGATCGACCGATGAATAACTAGAGGATCGGCCGATGGAGAGAAAGAAGGCGGTAATCAAGGAGATACGCCATAAGGAAAGCATGGTGGAGGCGGGTCAATCCACGATTGGCGACGGGTCAAAGAGTCAGTTTTAGGAAGTTTCGACTCCTGTAAGAGTCCTTTTCTATTTTTAGTAGTTTTTTGTCTTTAGATGCAAGAAAACAGTGCCGTGATCGGCTAGGAGTCGGGGTTGTCCCCAGGATATAAATAGTGACCCTGTGTGGTCGGAAAAGCTGTACATACCAATATCAAACAAACCGCCTCCGGGCAAACCCTTTAGTTTACTGCATCTACTTTACAGCATCTACCTTTACAGCATGCCATTGCGATTTTCTCTTTTCTACAACGCTGTGCTTCGAGTTCGTCGGGCTGCATCAACAGATCTCCGGCAAGCTTGTGAGTACCGTTTTACCGAATAACCCTAGGCTTTAACCTCCGGGTGCATCGCTGAGGTTTCGTCTAGTTCTTTATTCACCCCTTACCGATATTAGCTAGATCTGCAAGTTTTCGTACCAATTCTTGTGGTTTTAGCTATTATCATTATCATCCACTCGATCCAGATCCTATCGGCTTCTAACACCACAGCCGATTCCGACCTACTCGAGTGCTGACGTCACGATCGGCCGATCCAGCCGATCCATCTACTCACGCACCTGCGCTTCGGTCGCTCTCGAGCCGGCCGATCCCGCTTTCACCTGTATCGGCCGATTGGCTGGTACATGTGTCACTACAAGGCCATCGGTTCTCTAGCCGATCCCTAATCTTATCCATTGTCAATCAACAGGTCAGATTGGCTGGCACGCCTCGCTACAGACCGGGGAGTCACGTGTGCTGCGCGCAGAGGTGACGTCCTATTTTCACGTCAACACACTTTTGGCACGCCCGGTGGGACTCGAAAATGTCAACAATGACAAAGCCTACGAAGATTGGTCCTTCTGAGGTTGATCCAGAAAACGTTCAAACAATCACCAAGGATCAGCTGAAAGATACAGACAAAGCTGAGTTCGAAGCTCATATGAAGCATTATGAAGAGCTTTGCCTGGCATCATACGGTCAGACTAAAGGTGGAGTCTTCAAGAAGAATCCTTTGCCAACACCTAAGCAAGTCACCTTCTCAGCCGATCCTGAAGGGCTTCAAGACATGATGACAAGGGCGTTGCATCAAACAATGATTGATCAATCTAAGGTTTTCGCAAATACTATTCAGAATGCCATAATTGATGCACTCAAGAAGGGAGTAGAAGGAGGATATCTGGGACCTGGATATGTTCAACCAAACTAAACTCCTCTAAAGTTCCAACATGACCGATCGGCCACCCCGCCGATTGATGATCCAACAAAAGGGATTTCACCATCTCCACAGGCTGCTCCTGGTTCTACATCGGATTCTCAGCCGATACAGAATCAAAGTGGTGATGGTAAAACTAAAGACCCTGCCGTCACAATGCCAGTACAATCTAACGTTCAGGATCAGATGTTCCCAGTGCAGAATCAGTATCCAAAATATCCTGCGATGAGAGATCAAGACGGAAGGCTTACAGGATGGAGCTTACCTCGTGATCATTTTGAGACTGATATCTCAAATTTTCTTGAGCCTCAGCTTGAGGAAATTCCAGAAGTGAAGTACCCACAGTCTTATCAAGCCACATTTGGGGGTACTCCAGGAACTGTGCACATGAATGGGGATGGAGTAGAGTTCGTCTACTTCAATCACGGGAGCAAAGCTTTTGAAAGAGTCAAAATCAGTCCAGTTCATGCTCATATGGTCATACCGACGGAGAGAAGAGCTCCCGTTCCACCTCAAAGACCGACTCCTGTTCCACCTTAGAGATCGGCTCAACAGCCGATACTTGGGATGCCCGTGCAAACTGCTCCACTACAGCAGCCAACATTGGGGATGCCCATACAGACTGCCCCGTTACAGCAATCAACACCAATGCAGCCTGTCTTAACCCCAGCCAACACAGTGGCTCATACAAGATCATCGCCTCAGCAGCCGATCAACCAAGGGGTAACAGGGCAGCCAGTAATTCCACAAGTGGATTCTGCACAACTACTGCAAACACTTCTAAATCAATTGGCTATCTCGAGCCAATCGAATTTGCAGCAGCCAACTCCATCGGCTGGTCAGCCGATCGGGCAGATTCCATCTATTGCAAACATGCAGAGTTCTTCTGGGACAGGGACATCCATGGTACCAAATCCACAGCCAAGAATCTTAGAAGAACGACCTCCAGAAACTCCAGCTGAGATACAAGCAATTGAACAAGCATCTGCTGAATTGAAGTCTCACATGAAGCAGGAGTTGATCGACCACTTCTCGGAGATGCTGCAGAAGCAATATGGGATGAAACCCAAACAACAATCCTGCACGTACAGGACACCGTATCCATCTGGCTATGATCAGATACCGTTCCCTCCAAGATTCAAGGTGCCAGACTTCACCAAGTTCTCTGGGCAAGATGAAACATCCACTATGGAGCACATCACTCGATTCATCATCCAATGTGGAGAAGCAGGGAACATTGATGCACTCAGGATACGTTTGTTCTCTTCATCTCTATCAGGGCCAGCATTCTCATGGTTCACATCACTGCCAGCCAACTCTATCATCAAGTGGTCCGATTTGGAACAACAGTTCCATAATTACTTCTTCTCTGACATTCATGAGATGAAGATCACTGATCTGACCAGGCTCAAGCAAAGGAACGATGAAACAGTTGCTGGATTCGTTCAGAGATTCAGAGAGGTCAGAAACAAGTGCTATAGTCTGAATCTGGGAGATAAACAACTGGCTGAGTTGGCTTTCCAAGGTCTCTTGCCAACCTTGAGGGAGAAATATGCATCACATGACTTTGAGAGTCTCAGCCAGTTGGTCAGTCGAATGAGTCAAGAAACTGCAAAGTCCTACGAGCCTAGAAGAAACTTTCAGAAGAAGGTATCATATGTGGATTACTCTGATTCAGAAGATGAAGATAATATTATAGGGCTTGCAGAGTGGGTCAAAGGCAAGAAGACAGTGTCCTGCCCCTTTGGCAAGAAAGAACAAGAGAAATTCGGCTTTGATATCACTAAGGATGATAAGATATTTGATCTGTTGCTTCAGCAAGGGCAGATTAAGCTCTCCCAGTTCCATACCATACCATCTGCAGAGGAGCTGAAGAGGATGAAGTATTGCAAGTGGCACGATGCAACTTCGCATGACACCAATGATTGCAAGATCTTCAGACAACAGATCCAATCAGCTATTGAGCAAGGAAGGCTTAAATTTGAAACTCCTGCCAAAGTTGAAAAGCCAATGAAGATTGATCAGCACCTCTTCCCAACTAACATAGTTGAAGTGTCTAGCAAAGACACGTCACGAGTTAAGTTGCTGACATCTGATTCGGCTCAAAATAAAGGAGCCGTTGATCCCAAAGTACAAGTAACCGCTGCCGATGTCAAAGGAAAAGGGTTACTACTTGAAGAGGGAGACTTAAAACCACGCCGACCTGTCACTTCCCAGATGCTAATCAATAAGTTCCAGCATCGACAAGAAAAGGCAAAGGGAAGAGAAGAGCAGGTACGACGTAATGAAGGACATTGGAGATGTCCGTTCTTCAAGTATTGCTGGGAAAAAGGGATCAAGTTACCAACGGCAGAAAACTGTCCAGAGGGCAACGGGGCTTACAATAATAGCAACTCATCCAAAAGGGTTTGCTTTAATGACGGAAGACCTGTAGCCAGAGATCACAGTGAATTCAACAATCAACAGGTCTCAGTGCACGATCGGCTGGGGGGCAAAGCCAGCGTCCATGATCGGCTGGGGGGCAAGGCCAGTATTCATGATCGGCTGGGAGGCCGAGTTAATGAAGAGTCAAGCAATCGGCTGGAAGAGATGTCCGATTCTTTGGTCCCTGATGAAGATATCATGTGCCGAGCTCCTGAACGTCGACGCACGTTGCAACTGGATGATGAAGGGTCAAGCCAAACACGTAAGAAGCCCAATCCGCAGTGGTGTCCAGATGGCTTGACCAAATCCCAGAAGAGGAGAGTCCAGTGCCTACGTCAGCTAGAACAGCATGAAGAAGCAGAGAGACATGTGCTGGACAAGAAGAAGATTCGGTTTAAAGTTTGGCGCCCAAAGCCTAAAGCCAATGATGGGAAAGATGACAAGCCACTGGCCGATATAAATATGGTTGTCTTTCTACCAAAAGAGTTCATGGCTCCAGTCGATTCGGATCTGTCCGATGAAGAACTTGGCATGCCTCAGCTAACATTGGAACCTAGACAAGCTATCTTTGAGAAGCCAGAATACGAGAAAAGACAACATTTGAAGGCTTTGTTTCTCAAAGGATTTGTCAACGGGAAGCCAGTCACTAGGATGCTTGTGGATGGAGGAGCAGCAGTCAACCTGATGCCGTACACCATGCTGCACAAGATTGGGAAGTATGATGAAGACTTGACCCAAACTGACATGATGTTGGTGGACTTCGAAGGCAATGTCTCTCCGGCTCAAGGAGCAATCTGCGTGGAGCTCACTATCGGCAGTAAGATCCTTCCGACCACTTTCTTTGTCATTAAAGGGAGGGGATCTTATAATTTACTGCTGGGTCGGGATTGGATACATGCCAATTGTTGCATACCATCTACAATGCATCAATGCATCATCCAATGGATCGGAGATTCAATGGAGGTGCTCCAAGGAGAAACCTCCTTGACAGTAGCAGCTACAGAAGCACAAGGATGGACTTATGATCAAGTAAGCTGCATATCTGGAAAAGCCTGGGATACCAAGTATCTCAAAGTGTCCGATTTCAGACTAAAGCCGGTTCAAGCAGTGGGCTCTGATGACAAGACTTAATGGATCAGTTCATTGAAGACGAAAAGAAGCTTGGGCTCGGAGTCACAGCAGCCGATGGATTGGTCGCCCAAGTGTATCAACAGTTGTACAAGCCGATTGTCTTATCGTGCCTATCGGCCGATTGAGTTTTCGAGCTACATCCGATTGCAAATGTAATTGTTTCTGGTAAAGAATATCTGATATCTGTAAAGAATCGCCTTTAGTGCAAAAAATGTAAAACCGATGTACAAAATTTATATATTCAGTTATAGCTGATACATGTATCGCCTTCAGAACAAAATGAATACAATTTTCATTTCCTTTGTCTTGGACTACAGCAATGATATTACAACTCAGATCTACGGATTACATACACTCTCAAGAGGTTACAAAGGGTGCACTGTCCTAATTCCCAATATGATGAGGATATTGAATCGATGAATGGGAGAAGGACACAAGCGAAGAGGAAACAGAAGACTAAGATCTTTGCCAGATTCTGCAATCTTCCGCCAAAAGGAGCCCGAGTTGATGACCAAGGTGGTCGTCCATTCGGCACGCTCTTCCTCTGATAAATGTGCAGCAAGACACCCTACCTGTGTTCTTCCCCCAAAGCCAGATCCTCACAAGGATTCTTCTAGCTATGATGTCTCCTGGCTTGTTAAAAAGGAGACAAAGAAGAAGAGGGGTTGCTACACTACTTCACAAGAATTCTTCTAGCCATAAAAGGGAAAGAAGAAGAGAAAACAGTCGTACAACAAGAGCCTGTGATCTATCTGGGTTGGTTGAGACATGGCCGATGAAGATGAGTTTTCTCCATCGAGCTTCAGGCCTATTTATAGCCCCAAATGGCAGAAAGGATAAATACAAGAGGGAATTGAAAAGAGGGAAATGAAGAGCATCCGATGCAGTCAAAGCAAGAACAGTTTCCCCGTGAAAGTCTCAGACTGGACAGTGGGCAGGCATGTAGTGATACGTTTCCCGAAATTCAGGGGCTGGCTTTGAAGAAGGATTGAATAATAATTTGTGGCCCTACTCTGTACTCCAGAAGAGGAGACTATCAGAATTCCACTCTCTCTAAATTTCCAGCAACGACGACAAGCTTTGATGCATCATTAGAATACAAGAAATCTTCAAAGAGAAACTTGTCAAGGAGTGGAGATAGTTGCATTTTCCTGAAGGCACTCTAAAAGAGGCTTGCCTCTTATTCCTAATGGAAAATTGGTCTAGTTCATAGTCAGAAGATTTTGGTGCTGTATAAGAAGTAGACTACATTTTATAGCAGAGAAGTTGAACCAGATCGTAAAAGCAGCACCTACAAATATGGGTGGAAAGTCATCGTTGGAAGATGGTGCATTAAATTAGATATCAATCAAGGGGTGGTGATTTTCATTCATAAAAAGCTGATTGCATCGGCTGATAAGTACATCAAGATTTAGAGGAGGCTCTTGGCCTTATCTAGCTCTAATATAACTTGGGCTATTTCTTCACCTACACGATCCAATTCCTGTAGGAGAGCTGCCCTCCTGGCTTCAAGGACCTCCAACTTCTCCTCCTTGTTGGCAATCACTAGACGGAGACCGCGTTCTCGTCCAGATGGATGGTTTGGCTGATTCGCACCGAAGGCGTTGATGCTCGAGACGATCTTGTCCACAGTATCACGGTTTGGAGACTAAGAAAAGAAGAAACATCAGGGAAAAGATCGTGAGAATGAAGAAAAAGTAAAAAAGAATCAACCTGATTCACAGAGGAGGAGGAAGAAGAAGAAGCCATCGCAAAAGGAAGATGACAGTTCTAACAGACTGAAGGAGTCTTGCGATATATAAAGGCTGATTGAAATGTTCGGTCAAAGCATTTAATACGGAGCGTTAGATGTTGGCCAAGGAAGGGCCAATCACAGTTCACAGAATTACAAATAAAGTTTAAACTATGCCTAAAAGATGGATAGCATTGATGAGATCCAGGCGCAATTGGTCAACTGCTTCTATCTCCTGACGATCAGCATTGGCCGAACCAGGAATCGACTGCTCTTGTTCACGAAGAACTTGGGCTTGCTGTGCAATGGAGTCCCTCCGTTCTTGCATAGTGGTTATGGTGCCTGGAAGATCTGCAAGCTTCTGCTCTTCAGTGGTTAAGTCCTGGTCGATCTGGCTTAGCTCTTTCATCAACTCAGCACGACGCTTCTTCAAGCGATCAATGCTACTGACGATATCAGGACGAGAAGAAGCTAGGAATTCAATCCTATTGTCAAGATCGGCCATACTGCTGTCCAATTTCTCCCTGTCATGAGTAAGTTGCTCTTGGTGTTTCCTATCCTCCAGCCGATCTTGGGCTTCCTGGACTATGAGCTGTCGATTCTCAATAAAAGCAACATGGAGCATCTTTTCCTTGAGATCTTTGGGCAATCGACCTTGAATCTGCTTGAAGATAATCCTGATCGGCTCGGCAACTTGCACTAATTGACCAATGTCTTGGTTCAGTAGTGGAAGCACCTCGGTCAGTTTAGCTTTCACATCATCAGGAAGAACGACTACTAATCCACTTCGAGCAACAAGGGACGAGGTTGATGGGACCTGCAGAAGAAGTAAATAAGCAAAAAGAGAGCTGAAGAAGAAGTTTAAAGAAACCAGGAAGTTTACCTCTATAGCAGAAGATGTTGCTCGAATCTGAGCAATTAGATTTTCAGCCGATGATGATTCAGAGACTTCAACAATCGGCAACTGTGGTTGGTCACCAGTATCTTGTTGAAGATCACCTAAAGATTTATCATGAACCTCAGTTGATGTTTTGACAATATCCTGGAACAACGATGAAGAGTTAGAGGGTGAGAGCAATAAAGTAATAACTAATGAAGATCGTACCTCAGCTGGTTGTTCAGATTGAAGATCGGCTTGTTCAGGATAACGATGAGGCTGCTTAACAAGAGCATCTGATACACTGATCCTCTGAATATCAGGTTGCTCAGTTGATGAAATCAGGGGGTCATCAACCAGGCTCTCCATAGTTTTATCTGGTTCAGTTTGCTCAGACGGTTCAACTAAGATATCATCAATTAGAGTTTCTTGAATTGGCTCCAGCACTGGATTCTGAGCGGGATCAACATTACCAGTCTGTGTTGACTGGCTTGAAGACTGGACAGAAGAGGGGAATGATCCATCAGAAAAAATAAAGAAAAGAATAAAGGGAAAGGACAGAAGTCAGTACCTTGAAAGCGCTTGCTAATACTCTGGCCATATTAGAAGCATCAACAACCACAGTGTCAACTTTCCTCTTTGTTTTACGGGCAAGAGTTTTGCTAGATCCACCTTTCCTCTTGAGCGTCAACGAAGGCAAGTTATCCAGAACAGGATTGACTCTAGGACCCTGCATGACTGAGGAGATCGAAGGAGCTTTATGGCCGATATATGGTGCCCGTCTTGGTGGCCAATATTGAATCGACTTGCCACTTCTGCTGACAACAGGGGGCTCTGTAGTTTCAGGCTGAAAAGGAAAAGAAGATATAACAAATCTGGGTATAGTCAAGCAAATGCGTAAAATAACCAGATAAGAGGAGTACCTCATCAGCCGATGCCACATAATCAGGATCCAATTCCTCACAATAGATTCTTGGGGAAACGCAGAATAGGTGATTGCGCCATTCTGCCCACCAGATGTTAAAAAGGGGGGAAGAAAAGCCAGAAAATCTCCAAGAATCAAGATCAATAGTGGCAGAATCAGGAACCCGATCCAAAAGACGCTGATAACAGGTACCACTAGGAATGATCTCCCGTGGCTTAATCAAATCAGAGAAGTAAAGGCCAATCGGCAATTGACCAGACCCCAGCTGACGCGCACATACTGAGGGGTTATAAAATTCATAGGTGGCCGATTGATCCTTTCCAAAAACACAAGAAGGGAGAAGCCCCGGTTTGATGATTTCTACAAAAACAATCCTATCTTCGTCGTCCTTGTGGATATCATCAAAACTGAATGTGGTCTCAAAGTAGGTCTCATCGTCTCTTTATGCAAACCAGATAATGGAATTTGGATTGAAGCCGAGGTAGAAACTTCTGAAGTGCTCTGCTATACGAGAAGAAGTTCTTTTGTGTCCTGGAAAAACAGAAACAGCTTCTCCAAAATTCATACATCGGCGCCTCACGATTGGAACACCATCTGGTTGATCTCCTAGGAAAGTCTTGGTAAAAATATTCCGCTCCAACCTATCTCGAAGATGAAGGTTTAGCCACATGTTGATAAACCACCACGGACCACCCGGAGTACCCATGGGAGAATTGGTTGACAAGCTGACTGCTACTTGATGAAGGAGATGGTAAACCGCACCTAAAAGGTATTTTCCAAGAGGGATGCAATTGCCAGCAGCCAACTGCTCAGCCACTATCTGATAATTGGCAGTAGGGCCAAAAGTTTTGCCACAGAAGACGAATTTCTCAAGCCACATATTCAGGAAGGCAACATGTTCCCTCTGTCCCACGGTTCCTTCTTTCTTGTGCTCAGCGATATAGCTAGACCATCCACCTATGTTCTTGGTCTTCAACTGGTGAGAAAGTTTGTCATTACGGTGGCTAAAGAGGGTATCTGGAGAGGAAATATCTAGACCAGTCAGCATGAGGACATCGACCAAGGTTGGAGCCATCGGCCCATGGCCGAACAAGAAAGCATTAAGCACATCAGACCAAAAATAAGAAGCAGCTATCAGAAGGGATTCATTCCGGGACATCTCAGACAGAGATAAAGTGATGCATTGGCTGATTTTATATTGTTCCCAAGATCCCTTGTTCTTCGTAGAAACTCTGAGGTACCAATCTCTCCACCCTTTGACATAACCTATCCAAGACCTAAAGCAACCGTCCCAATCGGTCAAATTCAGAGAAGCATGCTTGAAGGGGATTCGGCCGGTTTCAAAGTTGATCATCTCAATGGGGTCAGTATCACCCATTGGTCCAAGGAAAGTGAGCCCGTGCTTATCATCAACAGGAATGGTGAGATGGGATCTAAGTTCCTGGAGAGATGGATAAATCTAGGCTTCAGGCAAAGCGGAACGACGATATTTAGGGAAAAAATAAAGCAAAAGATCGAAAGAAAATACCGGAGGAACTGAAGAAAGAGACGCCTTCGGGAGTGCAGAACCAGAGCGAGAACCTCCAGCGGAACTTGAGGAGGCCATGGATTAATGGAAGCTTTGGATCTTAGGGTTTGTCGCTTAAAAGATCGAGTTGTTCGGAGCAACAAGATTTAGGAAGAAAAGAGGAGCCGAGGCAGATGTATTTATGGTCCCTGAAGATTTGTTGAGATTCCACGACCGACTTCGAATCAAAGAAGATAACGGATTCGAGGAAATTTCGGAGCAAAAGATTATTTACTCCGAAACTAGGGGGCATGTGTTGACACCGTTTTTTTGGAAAAATCAAGTCAAAAGGATAAAAAAGAGTAGCCGATGAGAACAGAGTGCAATCGGCCGATTAGAGAAAGAAAAAGGGTGGTCAACAGGGTCCGCCGGTGGTCAAAAGGAGTTTGACTCTATTAGTGGGCCAGCGGGTCAGAGCGATCGACCGATGAATAACTAGAGGATCGGTCGATGGAGAGAAAGAAGGCGGTAATCAAGGAGATACGCCAGAAGGAAAGCATGGTGGAGGCGGGTCAATCCACGATTGGCGACGGGTCAAAGAGTCAGTTTTAGGAAGTTTCAACTCCTGCAAGAGTCCTTTTCTATTTTTAGTAGTTTTTTGTCTTTAGATGCAAGAAAACAGTGCCATGATCGGCTAGGAGTCGGGGTTGTCCCCAGGATATAAATAGCGACCCTGCGTGGTCGGAAAAGCTGTACATACCAATATCAAACAAACCGCCTCCGGGCAAACCCTTTACTTTACTGCATCTACTTTACAGCATCTACCTTTACAACATTTACTTTTCAGCGACTTCGCCATTGCAATTTTCTCTTTTCTACAACGCCGTGCTTCGAGTTCGTCGGGCTGCATCAACTGACCTCCGGCAAGCTTGTGAGTACCGTTTTATCGAATAACCCTAGGCTTTAACCTCCGGGCGCATCGCTGAGATTTCGTTTAGTTCTTTATTCACCCCTTACCGATATTAGCTAGATCTGCAAGTTTTTGTACCAATTCTTGTGGTTTTAGCTATTATCATTATCATCCACTCGATCTAGATCCTATCGGCTTCTAACACCGCAGTCGATTCCGACCTACTCGAGTGCTGACGTCACGATCGGCCGATCCAGCCGATCCATCTACTCACGCACCTGCGCTTCGGTCGCTCTCGAGCCGGCCGATCCCGCTTTTACCTGTACCGGCCGATTGGCTGGTACACGTGTCACTACGAGGCCATCGGTTCTCTAGCCGATCCCTAATCTTTTCCATTGTCAATCAACAGGTCAGATTGGCTGGCACGCCTCGCTACAGATCGGGGAGTCACGTGTGCTGCGCGCGGAGGTGACGTCCGATTTTCGTGTCAACAGGTGTAGTCGACGCACATCGTCCACTCCTTGGTGTTCTTCTTGAGGACGAGGATGGGGTTGGCAAGCCACTCAAGATGGAAAACTTCTCTGATGAAGCCTGCCGCGAGTAGTTTCGCGAGTTCCTTCTTGATGGCGTCCCGTCGGTCGTCAGCAAAATGGCGGAGATGTTGTCGTTTGGGGGTAGCTTTAGGATTGATGTTGAGTGAGTGCTCGATCAGCCTCCTGGGAACCCCTGGCATATCCGCTGGCTTCCACGCGAAGATGTCTCGGTTAGCCTGTAGGAAGCTGACGAGCGTGTCTTCCTATTTAGGATCGAGCCCCGCGGCAATCATGGTAGTCTTGCTGCCATTGCCGGTTTCGAGGTCGATAGCCTTCACCTGCACTTCCTCTGATGGCTGAGGTTTGTTGGCAGTGTTGGTCTTCTCTGGTATCTCGAGTTCGCTCGGAGCGAGCTTCTTAGACGCATCGAAGATCTCCATCATGGCATTGGGTACTTGAGTAGTCGCAGCAAATTCCACGGCTGCGGTGTTGTAGTTGTAGGATCACTTCAAGTCCCCTTGCAGAGCGAGTACTCCCTTGGGACCTGGCATCTTGAGTACTAGGTACACGTAGTGGGGGATTGCCATGAACTTGGACAGAGTTGGTCTGCCAAGGATGGTGTGGTAGGACGTTTCGAAATCCGCGACCTCGAACTTGATGTACTCGGTGCGGTGATTCTCCTGTATCCCAAAGGTAACTGGCAAAACCACTGAGCCAAGTGGTACAACCGCGTTCCCTGGGATGATGCCGTAGAAGTGTGACGTGCTCTTGGTGAGCATGTCGGTGACGTCGAGGCCCATCTTTTTCAAGGTCTTGGCGAAGAGGACGTTGAGGCTGTCGGTGTTTTAGACCGGCAACCTACCAAGAGGGGTACCCGATGCATGACCGGAACGGTGAACCAGAGAGGGGGGGAGTGAATGGGAGCCGATAAAAATTCTATTCAAGAATTCGGCCTATGAACCCAAAGTCACTCGGATACCTCCGTTAACTTCTCTTGCCAAATCCAGATAGCCACTGGAGTACGTGCTACTGGACCTAGGAGCAAGATTCAACCAACAGCCTCTGAAAACACGCAGCGGAAAACAACACGAAACAGCTGCTGGAAGCCAAAACCGGTCAGGCCGGTTTCTGAAACCGGTCAGACCGATTCTTTGGGACTTAGCCTCTCACAGGCTGGGGAAACCGGTCGCGCCGGTTTTGTCCAGGAAATCCCCAAAAGACCTTCGAGACCAAAACCTAGCAAAACCACCTCAAGAACCTTCCAGACTTTGAACAGGAAAAGCCATAGCCTGAAGAAAACTCTCCTGTCGAAAAACTCTTCAAGACAGCCCACTGGGGTCAAACCGGTCAGACCGGTTTGGGAAACCGATCAGGCTGGTTTTGCCTGGACAGTCGGGAAGAACTCAGCCCGCGGGAAAAACTCAACCTTTTCCTTGATCGATCTCCCGATTCGTTCCACGGATTCAAGTGAGACTTTGGGGATAGCTGGGGTACCTTGTGGGCTACCTTTGGCTAGAAGCTCGGTCCCCAAAACCTACCCAATCAAGAGGAATCGGAAGTCAACCCTCAAGAACACCTTTCCACGAACTCCACCGAAAACCACCAAATCGAAGCCGTTTCGGAGGGTTTGCTGGAGCAAAGTCACCAAGCAAAGAGGCACAAGGTCCTCATATGTGACATCCAACAAGAATCCCTCAAAGAAACGCCCCCAAAACCTCACCACGAAAATCACCAAGAAAAGCTCTGAAAATCACCAAAAAGGGAAAATGGGAGAGACACAATCAAGCCTTGAGGAACCATGCCGAATCATCTATACATACCAAGAAGGTTCATACAAGGTCTAGCTTGCCTCCCGATCATCCACCCCTCTCTCAAGATCTCACCATGAAGCTCTCAAGCTAGTCCTAGAAACACCTAAGGAAAATAGGAAGGAAACTAGCAAAGGGAAAATGAGCTAGAGTTCCAAGAGATGGCTGCCATCCTCTCTCTACTTAGTTTATATGGAGGCAACCGAAAGACGAAACTACCCCTATTACATAATACTAGGATACACACCCCAGAAGGGCACTTTGGGAAATCTTCGTCGTAGCACCATCGGACGGATGCCCGGCGACCGCATTTCGCTTAGCCTCGACGCAAGCCTTGCGATCCCGACGCGTGTCCTCCGCTTTGAAGCGTCTCGATGCCGTGCGACCCCAAACCGGTCAGACCGGTTTCACCGACCGGTCAGACCGGTTTTGGCCTAACAGCCACACCGAGTCTTCGGCCTTGGCTTTGTGGCTCAGCCAAGCAACCCAGTGGTTTTGTGGTTTACCACTGCAAATCGCGCGAACTTGGTGTAGCCTCCGTCAATCACCACTCATGACTTGGCTCCCACGAAGTGCCGGCTCAACCTTGGTTTTGAGGCTCAACTAAGAAACCGTCCATGACTTCGTCTTGCTGTTCTTGCCACCATACGGCTTGCACTTGACTCCGCTGGCCACCGGGTCCCTCGAACCATGCCTACTTGTCTTCTCCACACCTGGAGGCCTCACCGGCAACGACCTTTTGTGCTTGTTCAAGCCGTAACCTGTACCTGCAATACTTAGCCAAGAGTCAGTCCACACAACATTGTCAATCACTCATCACACCAGGAAGTGACCATCCACCGGTCCTCAAACCACACAGGCTCTCACCCGAGGTAGATGTTTGTGGCCTCGCCGAGATCGGAAACTCGAAGGAGAGACACGTGGCACACAATTTAGATAGGTTCGGGCCGCGAAGTGTGTAATACCTTACGTCCTGTAGGCTGCGTTGCTCTAGATTGATTGGGTGTTGTTACAAGATGATGCGGATAGATAGATAGGGGTCCCTGCCTCGCCTTATATAGTCCGGGAGGCAGGGTTACAAGTCAGTTTAGAGAGGAGAGTACTAGTCGTACACGGCTAGGGGTACTCTACATGGATCCGGACATGTCTAGTTTCCTAACCGAGTACTAGCCCACTGGTTGCCTTGTGCTCCACACCGTCTTGCACCGTGTAGCCCAAGTCGAGTAGTCCCGAGGGCCCACGCAGTAGTCGGTTCCAGTACTCGCCTGGGTAGTGGGCCCTGGGATGTCCATACGACAAGCCCCCGAGTTCTTTGTAGTCGAGCAGGATGTCTTCGAGTAGTCTTGACAGCCTTGGCGAGTAGTCCTTGAGCGTCCCCAAGCTCCACAAGCCGAAAGTCCTCAAGAATGCTTGAATCATCCCGAGGCTGGAAGGTACTCCAGCTGATCTTTGAGTAGTCTTGAAGTCTTCTCGAGTAGTCCCCAAGCCTCCCCGAGTGCTTCTCTCGAAGGTCTTCAATAGTACTCTTGATGTCTTGATAAGAAACCATATGGAAAATGCGATTCGAAGAATCGCATTCCATATGTAATGTAGCCCCCGAGCCTTAGGTCGAATTGTAGATTCAAGCTGAGGGTCAATCTGAAGTTATGCCAATCTTATCCCGAAAAATCCAGAGAAAAAATGAAGGACACATGGCACGGAGCCCCCGAGCCTTGAGTCGAGTACTTCTCTCGAATTGAAGGGTCATCTTGACTGTAGAATGTGTCCGAAGTGGGTCCTTGATTTGTTGAAGTCCACTGATTCCAGTGATCGAAGTCGAGCCCCCGAGATTGAGAGCATCGAGTACCGAAAGTTGAAGAGTCAGCCCGCCAGCGCTGAGTCAGCCACTCTGAACCGAGCCGCCCAGCGGTTTATAAATAAGAGGGCAACCCCTTAGGGTTTTCTCACTTCCGGCAATTGCAGTCTTGGTGAATAGATCTGAAGAGCCCCCTTCTCCTCTGCCGCCGCCGCTGCCGCCATTTAGTAGATTAGATCTACGTTAGCACCGCAACTGTAGTCCACCCTCCCACAGCCCCCGAGCGAATGCGAGTGAAGACACTCGTGACTGGGAGGATGAAGGCATCACCAGCGAAGAGCACGAAGATAGGCGCATCGAAGAAGAGGAGCCGCGATGAGGCCGGCGATGCCAGTCAGTCGTTGTCATCGTCGTCACCTCGCTGCGCTCCGCCGAATCCGGGGAAGGAGTGGAAAAAGGCAAAGCTGAAGACCGAGGACCTCCTCGCCCTCGTCAACAGCGGTTTCCTTCGCGAGAAGGAGATAGACATGTGGCGCGTGACCACTGGAGATCCGTACGTGATGGAGAAGAATCCGGACGAGATCCCAATGTTCGCGTGATTCGTGGAGTGCGGGCTCGCACTACCCGCGAGCGACTTCTTCAAGGGGATGCTCCGGTACTATGGGATTGAGTGCATCAATCTAAACCCCAATGGTATCTTTCACATATCCATCTTCATCCATTTATGTGAAGCGTTAGTGGGGATCAAGCCCCACTGGATCTTGTTCTGCAAGTTCTTTCGGGTGAAGCCCCAGCTCAGCGCAGATGATCCCCGAGTAGTTGGAGGTGCTGGGGTGCAGATGTGTGAGGATGCCGCCGGGCAGTACTTGCCCTACAAGTTGGTAGATTCCAACCAAGACTAGAAGGTGAAGTGGTTCTATGTCAGCAACCACCATCCGTCGCTACCGAAGCCGAGCGGGTACTCACCGAGGCACGCACCATGGTGGAACTCAGAGCCCACCATGCAGGAAGGCCTCCAGCTGCCTGCGCTGCTAGAGAAGGTGAAGGCCCTGAGGAAGGCAGGACTGAGGGCCGAGCATGTGGCCTTCAGTTTCATGAAGAGGAGAGTGTTGCCACTAATGGCGCGGGACCATCTCGGCTACGAGTACACTGGAACCGAAGATTCCTCACAGATGCCTGGTGAGGAGATCGATGATGACATGATCATCGAGAGGCTAGGGAAGATCTTCAAGGATATGCCTCTGTACACGCCTTGCCCCGTGGAGGAGTACTCCGCGTCACGCCCGCCGAAGGAGGTTAGTAGTTGTGGCCAGAGCCCCCGAGTACTAATAGCTTGTGTAGTCGTACTGACGCTTGCTTGGTCTTGTAGGACGACCTCCAGAAGTTCGTTTTCGTGCCGCCATCCCCCCTCAGGTTGAGAAGCAACCTCAAGGGAAGCCAGAGCCGAAGACGAAGGAGCGTTGAGTAGTCAGTGAGGACGATGACGCCATCGTCATTGAAGATTCGTCTGATGACGAAGATGAAGAGACGCTGCAGCAGCGCTTCCAGCTCCGGTCCAGATTTCACCGAGCTGGAATGCCGCATGTGCCGGTGGTGGAGCGACCGGCTAGTCTGGAAGCTGACTTGCCGCTCCCCCTAAGGAAGCCCCGTAATGTGGCGCGCAAACACGCCGTGAAGAAGTTGGAGGTGTCGGAGGACACCAGACAGGAGGTGAGTACCACGACGTGAGTAGTCGAGTACCAAGCAAGTAGTCTGTTACTGATGACTTGAGTTGTTGTTGCAGGACATCCCCTCCCTAGAGCCCGCTGCCCGGGACGAGGAAGGAGACTGGCACACAGTGGGGGCGGCGACTGGAGGAGACACCAACCTGCCTCCAAGTGTCGAAGGAGCTGTGCTTGGTGAGGCACCGGAGCAAACGGCGACTGTGGAATCGAACCCGCAGCCGTCGGTTGAAGAAGCCCAAGGGCCTCCTCCAGCTGCGGCCATGGCCGTTGAGCAGCTGTTGGGTATTTTAGCGACAAACGAAATAAATCCGCAAGCGCACGAATACAGTTGTAGCTTTCACCTCAGAGCATTCCAAGGGTATCGAATCCAAGGGAACGTATGTGTACTAACTTCGTATAGTCGGTCTAAGGACACACCCAGATAAGAGGCAAGGATAGAGAGGATTCCTCAAGATAGCACTATAGATGAGATTAAAGGTCGATCTCTCGAGAACTTGCTTCGAGCACCGGCTAACCCCTGATCTGTCAGGAGACTCCGGCCTACGGATCTAAGACGAACCTCAACCTGCACTATATCCGAATGTGGAGGATTTCAAAGGATCAACAGGGTTGTCACCACCTACGATCTACCTCTACCAATCCGTGGGATATAGGGCAAATGAAGGATAACCCTTAGCCTAGACACTACGTCTATTCTACTGATTACTACCGTAGCCTGACTACGCTATCTCGTGGTGCGTAGCAACCTACGGCACTCTATATTAAATATAGAGCGACGAACCCACAAGGAGGAGAACTGATCTCACTCAACTATAGAAGCTACTAGCTTATGCTTAAGGCATATGAGAGAGCACTCGGTCCCGTACTATGCCTCCAACTTATACGAACGACTTGCAGCAGACGAACGCATAAACCCAGGATCTACGCACTAGCAAAGGAGAAAGGCTACTCATGCAAAAAACCTAGCATAAACTACTATAAAGGAATCACGAACACACTTTATTCTAATCAGAGCATGCAAGCATATCCACTTTATTCTAAATGACGAACATGCATACAAACGGATATGAGCACTTATGAACCTATGCTACAAGATCGAAAGGTAGTGTTCGAAGAACACAAGCCTCTAAATCAAGAACAAGCGAAGAACACAAGAACATATCACCTATGCATGAATGCTACTTTAGTCTAAATAGAAAATGCGGAAATACTTACTTTACTCTAATTGAAGAACAAGCATCCATAGAGATACAACTCTCTCTCTCACTCTCCTACTCTCTAATCTACCAAGGAGAGGCCTCTCCTTTGAAGGAAAGCTCTCATCTTTGGGTGAAGTGGTGTGTCTCTAAAATAACCCCCTCCCCTTATATTTATAGAGGAGGAGTGCGGAGAGTTTTGGGGTGTTTGCACCTCATTTTCCCCCTCTCCTTGCGCCATCCAGCAGCTTCCTCACGGGGGAAACTTGGCCGCTACTCTCCTGGAGGCGGTGGGATGGAAGACCGGGCAAGAACCGTGCCGAACCGCACCGAACCGTGACTAAACTAGTCATCTGGGTCGCGAACCAAAGGAAAAGAGAAGGAAAACCATGGCGAACCGAAGGAACCTGCCAACCGATGTACACAAACCAATGCGTGGGCTCCAGCTGTCCCGGTCCAGGCAGACCAGGCCGCTTCCCGTGCTCCTTCGCGGGGCAATCCGCATGATGCCTGCGGTGGCCTATGGGAGGACGCCGCGTGGCCCCAACTGCGCGCGTGCGTGCGCCTAGTGTGCGGCCCGGGGGCGGTCCGTAGGATGCTCTGGCGGCCAATGGCTTGGTGCCGCGTGGCCAGCATGGGGCATTGACCCGCCAGGCGTGGGACCCACCATGCGTCAACATTGCGTCATCAGTCCATCATATCTTGTATCTTTGTTATTTTCTTCATCTGGACTCCGATGGGGGCAAACAATATATCCATTTTGATCGTCTCAACAAGCCTGTCGCAATGGTACAATCTAATTGGGCATTTGAGACTGTTTATGATGATGTCGTATTTATGCTATTGGATCACTTGCTCTCAACTATGCCATTTAATGCGTATTTCGGTGTGTCCTGCAACAAAAGGTAGACACACCAACACTTGTGGAATTTGTCAGTATAAACCCCTATTCTAGTGTTGATGCTCATATTTTATTTATTTTATGCAGGAGTTGACAGTGTAAAAGTGGTACTTAACTGTCGTCAACAGCAGCCGAAGGAGATGGAGCAGGAGACTCCCGTTGGTGCTGGTACTGCCGGGGAACCCGACATTGTAGGTATAGCCAGTTTGCTGGGCGACCCGACCGTCACGGTGGTGCGATCGACGCTGTAAATACCCAAACACTTCGAGTAGTCATTGAGATGAGTTTCAAGTTGCTGACATAGTACTTCTTAATGCAGGAAATCCACTGACTTGTCGTGGGACGAAGCGGAGACTAGTGCGCCCGCCGATGGTGGAGACCCCTCGACGGAGGCGCGAGAACCGACACCACCACCACAAGCCGAAGCTGGAGCTGGGCTGATGTTTGAAGAGGCCACCCTTGTAGAAGGTATGTATCCTGCTGACTTGAGTACTTGTCGTGTAGAGTAGTTGTTGTAGTCATATGTCATTGACATGTTTTTGACAGGGCCACGAGCTGAAGAAGGGGTTATCCCCGAGGTGGTAGCCATTGAGGTGACTACTGTCGAGGCGACCACTGCCGGATCAGCTGAAACTGAGGTGACAACTATAGTCCCCGAGCCCAGGGCCGAGACACAGGTTGATCCGCAGCCGGGTTCGAGTACTGATGTTGCTGTGCGCGAGCCGGTGATAGAAGACGCGGCACCATTGCGGTCGATGCCGATGCCGGAGACTGGAACATCGAGCCGCGGAGGCCCCGAGTTGTTGGACGACGAGCTCATCAACCCAGCCGTCGTGTCACTGAACATGGAGTCGTGGTGCCGCATGGAGTAGTGGGTCAAGGTACTGTGAGACATGGGTACCCCTGGGTCCCCACCGACCAGGCTCACGGCTGTCCCCGACAAGTGGGTCTGGCCTATCAAAAGACCCGCCGACCTGTCAGTGGGCCCAACCGACCTAGTTGATGGCCCACACGACCTCTTGAAGACCTTCTAGAAGATTCCCCAGAATGATCTTATCCGGAACGACCTCGAGACTTGGCGTGCAAGACAAGACATCGGTGGATTCCGACCAAGCAGATCGACGGATATGGCAAGTGTTGTAATCAACTAGATTTAGGTCTCCTGGTCGTAACCAACCAGGAGTCTGGGAACCGACCTTGTCCGCTGGACAATATAAGGTGGGCAGGGCGACCCTTGTACAATCATGCAATCCTCAAGCAATCCACACCAACAACTGGACGTAGGGTTTAACTCTCCGGATGCCCGAACCAGTATAAACTCGCCGTGTTCTCTGTGTTTCGTGTGCTTGTGCACAACCTTCGAGTTCTTAGCCTTAGATTCCCCCTCGCCGAACAACTAAACCACCGGGGTTAACCCCCCTGTGGGCTGTCCAGATCTAGACATCTGACAGCTGGTGTGCTAGGTAGGGGAGGAATCCAGGGTTCTTCGTGCAACTCGATGGCTTCGACCAACGATGTCATCTTCCCGGAGAGCATGGTGGACATCCTCGCCAACCCCGTTGACATCTGGTTGCTCCACGCCGGCGGAATCCACTACTCCAGCCACTTGCCTCGTCATCGAAAGCAACGCGGTCACCTCCAACCAGCAGGTCAGGACAGATCTGCTGGCGGAAACCCACCCACCCACTCCTCGCGAGCTGATCACGGGACTCGATCATGTCGAAGACATGCTCTCTGACACGATCAAGGTCCGTAAGCGTGTCAAACACCCTCGCAGGACCCCTCCATCCTCATCCAGCATGCCTCTTGGTCTGCGGAACGCAGCTCACGTAGCGTCTCGCTACATGAAGCGCAAGATCCACATCGAATCTGGACCCAAGACTCCAGATCGTGGGAACAGCAGGGGTCACCTCGACGACCCCTGCCCCATCCACGAAAAGTACAAACACATGGCTTGCCAGTGCCGTGTGCTCAAGAAGCTTCGCCGACCTCTCACCGCGGCTCATCACCGCCAGCTCAACCGCGAGCCGTCTCCGAACCGCCTCGCGTTTCAGATTGCTCGTACCACCATCTCCCCAAACTATCCGGGAGAAGCGTTTGAGATCTCAGACCGAGAGGTCCTCGTTGTCTCTGCAGATGTACCTCCTCAAGATGGAGTGACAGATGAGCAGCGCATAGAGTGTGAGAACGCTAACGCCGCACGGGCCACACGCCGTCAGCAGGAGTTAGCTGCAGCTGCCCCAGGTGCAGGTCAGCATGCGGGCAACGTCGGACAAGGCGCCGGCAACCAACCCGCAGGCAACGTCGTCATCGGGGCGCAAGCCCCTGCACCTCAAGCCGCTCCTCAGCAGCAACAGAATCGCAATGAGCCTCGTCGAAACCGCCTATGTGCCAGAGACCTCCTGAGGGACTTTGAGCAAGACGGCCATTAAGTTTACAACTCTCCTCAAGCAAACTTGGGCGCAGCTCTTGCCGCACTAGGTGAACTTGAGGACACTCCTGCAATACGGCGCCTACAAGCTCACATCCGCGTCGCTACCGCCCAGGTCGAAGAAAGTGGTCTAGGATACAGCAGATCAGCTTCAAGCTCCTACTCCAGGAGTAGGTCACAGCAACCTCGCCAGTGACGTCGCAGCAACGCTCCCCTTGAGCCCGTTGCTGAAGAGGGAGGAGGCGAAAACGAAGTAGCTCAGCCAGTCAATCCCGCTACCAATGTCGCTACCAATCAAGCAGCCAACCCAGTTGCCAACATTTGCGGGCAACGCTCCTGGCAATGCCCAAAACAACACCGCCAATGCGGCTGGTGCCCAACAGCATAATGTTGCCGCCAATGCAAGATAGAACACTGGAGCTCAACCTCCACCAGTACAAGGCAACCATGCTGAGTGCAGTCAACGTCGACGGATACAAGACGAAGTGGAGATAGCACGTCGTGCTAACTACGACCGTGACAACGGGGTCCCTGATCCCCTTAACGCCAATAACCCTATTCAAGCAATGGAACTTCGGCAGATGCACGACCAAGAGCTCCTACGACGTGCCCAGTACGACCAAGATAATGGTCCTCCAGATGACCTCTACATTAACCCGACGGCCTATGCCCCATCAGCCAGTCCTGGAGCAGTCAACAACTTCCCGGCATTCTCACGTCGTCTCAAGATGATCAGATACCCAAAGACTTCAAGCCAGCTATTGAGAAATACGACGGTCGCTCCGACCCAAGTATTTGGCTCAAGATGTACAGCATCACGGCACGCGCCTCCGGAGGTAATGAGGATCACATGGCGGGATACTTCCCCCTCGTGATGGGCAAAGCACCACTCCTGTGGCTCGACAATCTTCCTGTAGAGTGCATCACTTCGTGGGCGACCTTGTCACGACTCTTCACGACCAACTATCAAGCGACCTACAATCATCCTGGCAACACACATCACCTCGCTAGAGTGCAGATGAGGCATGACAAAACTCTCCAAGACTACACGAACCGCTACTTTGAGAATCGCAACACCCTTGCAGGCATCATAGATGAAGACGTTATAGCCTACTACAAGAAGGGGGTCACCAACATCAAGCTCTTCGAGAAAATCCACGATGCTGACGCCCACACTATCGCCGACCTCATGGCCTACGTCGACAAGCTTGTCGACACTCAAGATGTGGTGATGCATGACTTCAAGGGAGAAGATCACGATGACGGAGGCAGCAGGTCGCGCAAGCGATCCGGCGAGGTCTATCTGACCGATCCACCCAGACCTTCCACCTTCCTTGAAGGTGATTTCAACATGGTCATGGACGACTAGTGCCAGTTCCACTGCGACGCCAAGCATACCATGAGGGAGTGCGAACAGCTAAAGCATGCCTTAGGGGTCCCTCCGGAGCCCAAGAAGACCAAGAGTAGTAGCAACGACGACCAGAATAGCAGCCGCCGCTACGACAACCATAACCGTCGACCTGATCGACGTGATTACCGGGACCGCCGACCCTATCACCACGATGATCGCCGCGACGACCACCATGATGATCGAAGTGATGACTACCGCCGCAACGATCGCCGCGAAGACAACCGTAACGACCGGCATGACGAGCGCCGTGATGATCAGCGTGATGATCATCGCCGACAAGACGACTACAATCGCAATGACAACCGTCGCAAGGAGCTTTCTCCACCACCACCGCCAAAAGGGGGCAACCCCAATGGTGTGTTTCAGACCGCCAACCGCGAGATCAACTTCATCGTTGGTGGTCGTCAGGCAGCCAAGAGCAACAGATAGATACGATCAAACGCAAGGGAGATCGGCCAAGTCAACACTGAAACCCCACAACCTCTGCGTTGGTTGGAGTACCCCATCACTTTCTCAAGGAAAGATCATTGGGTCCACATACTGTCGTACGGACATCCCTGGGCCCACTACTCAGGTGGGTACTGGGACCGACTACTCCGTGGGCCCTTGGGACTACTCAACTTGGGCTGCACGGCACCTACTGGCACGGAGCGCAAGGCCTACAGAGGATTAGTACTCGGTTAGGAAGCTAGACATGTCCGGATCCATGTAGAGTACTCCTAACCGTACACGACTAGTACTCCTCTGACAAACCGACTTGTAACCCTGCCTCCCGGACTATATAAGGCGAGGCAGGGACCCCTATCTCTTCATCCGCATCATCTTGTAAACACACCCAATCAATCCAGAGCTATGCAGCATACAGGACGTAGGGTATTACGCACCTCGCAGCCCGAACCTGTCTAAATTGTGTGCCACGTGTCTCTCCTTCGAGTTACCAATCTCGGCGAGGCCACAAACATCTACCTCGGGTACTCCCCTTGGTAGGTTGCCGGTCTAAAACACCAACAGCTGGCGTGCCAGGTAGGGGATCTCACCGAAGATCACATGGCGAACTCGACGGCTTCAATCGTCATCAAGCCAACCGCCGCCTTCAACCGCGGTGACACCTTCGTCTTTGGCTCCTGGGTCTGCACCGCTGACGGCGCTGGATCGTTCCAACGCTACCTCACCATGACCCCAGACCCGGAGACCGGACTCGTGACACTTCCCGAAGTTGTCACGGGACCACTCGTCGAAAAATTCAGTGAGTTTTCACTCTGCAACCAAGTCGCCGACTTCGAGGATGGATCCGACTCCAACTCAAACTCGACGTCACCCAGGATCAATTCATGCGAGCCGGCTCCTGAGCCATCGTGTGAAACAGTCCTCCTCCACGAGTACTTCCCATACGGCCTCTGCAACTCTAGCAGGGCCCATGCGGAAGCTCTCACCACACGTCGGGCTGGCAAGGAGATCGTCTCCGAGTACTCCTCGGACTCCAACGTCGCACCCGGCTACAACTCGGACTCTTCCTACGAGTTCGACTTCAGTTCGGACCCAATTGAGTCCGAGTCCGAGCTCAACACGATTGAGGAACCGCTGTCAGGCCCTACCGCTGGCTTGGTCATTTACATCTACTCCCGCCGGCAGATTCATCTACTGGCCCGACCGCAAGCCCGCAGACCTGACTGACGACAACTCGCGCTGCGTCGCCTACCTCGAGACACTCCCCTTCCAGGAGGGGACCCCGCTGGCTCCAAATAAAGACGAGCACACTCCCACTGAGGTGGCGACTACCGACTCCGGCCTCTGCACCCCTGACTGTGAAGTCTTCATGGCGGCTGGGGATGTTGGAACCTCGGAAGACCGACCCGATCGGTACCTCGACGACATCTCAGAGGATGAGTTGTCCGCCAACGCACCTCCAAATGAGACTACCGAAGACAAAAACGCTCGGCACGACCGCAACAGGAAGCGGGCTGAACGACACCGACGTCTCTGGGAAGCTCTACCCATCCGGAACCTCAATGAGGCCCTGGATCAAGTCGCCAACCGGGTGTACACCACCCCTGAGCAATGCCTCATGTCTATCACCACGATAGCACGACAGGCCCAGGGGCACCGCGCAGGCGAAGTCATCGCCAAGCTCGCTGAGGATGCCTACTTCATGCGGGTCAACAACAGAGTCACTCCCGCTGGAATCCACGAAGCCACTAGTCGCAGCCCAGCAGATGGCAGACGCAACCGCGTCCGTGGTGAACACCAACCAACACCCAACCGCTCTAGGGCCTCTGCAGGAGGGCCCTCGCATGGTGGCCACAGCGGTGGGGGCGGCAGTTCCTCCCACGGCGGCGGGAGAAGAGTTGGTGGCGACGGCGACCGCGAAGGTCGAGGCCACGCGATCAGCCACGCCACCGGCTACACTCACAGTGGCTACGATGCCCGCCACAGGATCGATGAGATCCGCCGCGCCAAGAAGGCTACTGAAGTCAGCGATAGCGACGGCTTCCCTGCATACTCTGCACGACTTCGCGACCTGCTCCTTCCCGAGAAATTCAAACCTCTCGGAATCACCAAGTACGACGTGAAGCAAGACCCAGTTCAGTGGCTCAGGTGCTATGCCCTGTTCATTGAAAATGCTGGTGGGAACAACGACACGAAGTGCCTCTACTTCCCCTTCTGTTTGGACCAGGCTCCACTCACTTGGCTCGAGTCACTCGACAAGAACTCGATCGACCAGTGGGACCAGCTGAAGGCCCAGTTCACCAGCAACTTCGCGGGCGCCATGGGGCGCTCGGGTACCCGCATGGATCTAGCGATGGTCAAGTAGGAGCAAGGCAAGACGCTCCGCCTGTACATGCGCCGCTTTTTTGACAAGCGTGCGACCGTAGTCGACGTCACCGACAAAGAAGTCATCGACCTCTTCCAAGACGGGCTCTACCACCGTCGCACCTTCGCAGACTTCGGTCGCCCCCGCCCGAGTTTCATCACCAAGCTCAAAGACATGATCACCTCATGGGCCGACGAAGAGGACAAGGCGAACGCCAAGTACGACTCCATTCGCGGTAAGAGCAAGAACAACACGGGCGGCAACAACAACAACAAGGACCAAGGGGGTCGCAACAACAACAACTACTCGGGTCCTAACCGCAAGTGCAAGCCAGACAACACAGTCATGGCTATACAGCGCCCTGCGAAGGACAACTCCAAAAAGACCTCTGGCAGCTTCAGAGACTTGCTCAAAGAGAAGTGCCCGTGGCATCTGGATGGCAATCACACCAACGACCAGTGCTACCAACTCCGGCGAGCACTCAAGGATATTCCCGAGCCACGGCCTCCTCACGACAAGAAGGGCAAGAAAAAAGTCGACGAAGGCAACATCGACTTCCAGGAACCTGACAAGACGGTGAATGTCCTATTCGGCAGACTACCCACCAAGCGGCCCCAAAAGCTCACTCTACGGGAAGTCCTGAGCATTGAACCAGCAGTACCAACACCTCTAAGGTGGTCGGAGGTAACCATCACCTTCTCCTGCGTGGATCAATGGACAAGCTTCTCTGAGCCGGGACATTTCCTACTGGTCGTGAAGCCAGTAGTTGTGGGCTCCAAGCTCAACAAGGTACTCATCGACGGCGGGAGCGGACTCAATGTCCTCTTCACCAAGACCTTGAAGAAGATGAAGCTCGACATCACTGACATGCTCACCAAGAGCGTGTCGCCTTTCTACGGCATCGTCCCGGGTAACGCGGCTATTCCACTTGGCTTAGTGGTCCTGCCAGTTACTTTCGGGGAGTCAAGGGAGAACTACCGCACCGAGTACATCAAGTTCGAGGTTGCGGACTTCGAAACCACCTACCATGCCATCCTCGGCAGACCAGCCATCGCCAAGTTCATGGCGGTTCCCCACTACACCTACTTGGTACTCAAAATGCCAAGTCCTGCCGGAGTACTCGCGCTGCAAGGGGACTTGAAGATTTCTTACGACTGCGACACCGAAGCCGTGGAATTCGCAGGCACTAATCAAGTACCCAATGCAATGATGGAGATCTTCGCTGCCTCCAAAAAGCTTGCCCCAACTGAACTCGAGATACCCGAGAAGACCGACACTGCTAACAAGCCTCAACCAACAGAGGAAGTGCAGGTGAAGGCCATCGACCTTGGGACAGGCGATAGCAGCAAGACTACCATGATCGGCGCGGGACTCGACCCAAAATAGGAAGACGTGCTCATCAGCTTCCTCCGGGCTAACCAAGACATCTTCGCGTGGAAGCCAGTGGACATGCCAGGGGTGCCCAGGAGGCTGATCGAGCACTCACTCAACGTCGACCCTAAAGCTACGCCCAAGCGACAACACCTCCGCCGCTTCGCTGACGACCGACGGGATGCCATCAAGAAGGAACTCGCCAAACTACTCGTGGCCGGCTTCATCCGTGAAGTCTTCCATCCTAAGTGGCTCGCCAACCCCGTCCTCGTCCGCAAGAAGAACACGAACGAGTGGAGGATGTGCGTCGACTACACCGACCTCAACAAGCAATGCCCCAAGGACCCCTTCGGGTTGCCGCGGATTGATCAAGTCATCAACTCCACGGCGGGCTGCGACCTGCTCTGCTTCCATGACTGCTACTCCGGCTACCACCAGATCACTATCAAGGAAGAAGACCAGGAGAAGACCACGTTCATCACCCCGTTCAGCGCCTACTGCTACACGACAATGTCATTCGGGTTGAAGAACGCCGACGCTACCTACCAGCGAGCTATCCAGGACTGCTTCAAGAAGCAGCTCAACAAGAACATCGAAGCCTATGTGGATGACGTGGTCGTCAAGACCAGAAACTTCGACACACTCATCGCCGATCTTGAAGAGACTTTCGCATCCCTGCGGGAGTACCAATGGAAGCTCAATCCCAACAAGTGCGTCTTCGGCGTACCATCTGGGAAACTACTCGGCTTCATCATCAGCCATCGCGGCATCGAAGCCAATCCCGAGAAGATCTCTGCCATCACCAATATGAATGCTCCAACCTGCATCAAGGATGTCCAGAAGCTGACCGGGTGCATGGCGGCCTTGAACAAATTCATCTCGAAGCTTGGAGAACGAGGACTACCCTTCTTCAAACTACTCAAGCACCAAGAGAAGTTCGTGTGGACCGCGGAGGCTGATCAAGCTCTAGCGCAGCTAAAAGACTTCCTGTCGAAGCCAACGGTCCTCACGGCTCCTCGCAAAAAGGAGCAGCTACTGCTCTACCTCGCTGCGACTACGCATGTGGTCAGTACTGCGATCGTCATCGAGCAGCAGGAAGAAGGCCACGCCTACCCAGTCCAGCGACCAGTCTACTTCGTCAGCGAGGTTCTGTCAGAGTCCAAGGCACGGTACCAGCCGGTCCAGAATATACTCTATGCAGTGCTCATCACCTCGCGGAAGCTACGACACTACTTCCAGGAGTACTCGATCATCGTCATCACCGACTACCCGCTCAGTGACATACTTCGCAACCAAGATGCTACTGGAAGAATCTCCAAGTGGGCGGTCGAACTTGGCGCCCTCAACATCGACTTCAAGCCACGTACCGCTATCAAGTCTCAAGCACTAGTCGACTTCATGGTGGAGTGGCGGGAGAATCAGCTACCAACCCCAACAGAGTGGCCAGAGCATTGGGTGATGTACTTCGACGGCTCACTCAAGCTCGAGGGCGCAGGTGAAGGGGTACTCTCGATTTCTCCAAAGGGTGAACAACTCAAGTACGTCCTGCAGATCTTCTGGAACGTCTCAAACAACGAAGCCGAGTACGAGGCCCTACTGCAGGGCTCCGCCTCGCAATTTCATTGGGCATCAAGCGGGTACTAGTCTACGGCGACTCCGCTGTGGTCATCAACCAAGTCAACAAGTCTTGGGATCGCAACAAGGAGAACATGGACGCCTACTGTCTGGAAGTACGCAAGCTCGAGAACAAGTTCTACGGTCCCGAGTTCCACCACGTCGTCCGTGTCAACAACGTTGCAGCAGACGTTCTGTCGAAGCTTGGTTCTACTCGCGCACAATTACCCGTCGGAGTCTTTGTCCACGAGCTTCACGCGCCATCCATCCCGGAGCCGGCGCCAATGAGCACTGACCCTGTGCCATCGCAGCCCGGTCAGGAGGTCATGATGATCGACGTGGACTGGAGACAACCCTTCATCGACTACATCCACGAGCAGAAGGTTCCCTCCGACAAGAACATGGCCGAACAACTCGTCCGCCGAGCCAAGACCTACGTACTAGTCGGAGACAAGCTCTACAGGCGGGGTGCCACTTCTAGAGTATTCATGAAGTGCATACCTCGGGATGAAGTCAAGGACATCTTGGAGGAGATCCACAAGGGCGTCTGCGGCAACCATGCGTCTTCTCGCACGCTGGTGAGCAAAGCTTTTCGACGAGCTTTCTACTGGCCTACAGCCCTGGCCGACGCTGAAGAACTCGTCAGAAAGTGCCAAGGATGTCAATTCTTCGCCAAGCAGCAACACGTCCCAGCCTACAAGCTAGTCGCCATACCGCCGACCTGGCCCTTTGCCTGCTGGGGGCTCGACATGATTGGGCCTCTACCAACTACGCCAGGAGGATTCAACAGAGTCTTGGTGGCCAAGAACAAGTTCACCAAGTGGATCGAGGTCAAGCCAGTTACCTGCCCAAAGGCCGACAGAGTACTCGACTTCTTGGATGAACTCGTTCATCGCTACGGGCTACCCCATTGCATCATCACAGACTTGGGTTCCAACTTCAACAACCATCAGTTCTCGGAATACAGCGAGAACAGCGGGATCGACGTCCGGTACGTCTCCGTCGCCCACCCGCGCGCCAACGGCCAAGTTGAGCGTGCCAACGGGATGGTACTCGATGCCCTCAAGAAGCGATTGCACGACGCAGCTAACACCAAAGGAGGCAAGTGGATCAAGGAACTACCCAACGCACTCTGGGGGCTTCGTACTCAACCTACCAAGCCAACAGGGCAGTCGCCCTACTTCCTGGTCTACGGCTCCGAAGCTATTCTACCCGCCGACGTGATGTGGGAATCCCCGGCAGTAGAACAATACGACGAAGGCATCTCTGAAGACAGCAAACGGGTTGATATCGACAGCCTCGAACAAGCCCGCTGTGCTGCCATTGTCCAATCAGCAAGGTACCTAGTGGGTATCCGACGCTACCATGATCGCAACGTCGAGGAACGCTCCTTCAACGTCGGTGATCTAGTCCTCCGTCGTATCCAGAACACGGACGGACTACACAAGCTCAGCTCGCCATGGGAAGGTCCCTTCTCAGTCTCCAAGGTGACCGGACTAGGCTCCTATCACCTCCAAACACTTGAAGGCGACGACATCAGCAACTCATGGAACGTCGACCAACTGTGTCACTTCTACGCGTAGTCTCTCGACTACTTCTCTACGGGTCCAGCCTATACGGCTTCTCACGGACTCTTCGCTGTAAGCGGCCTCGCGGTCCTAGCACTAGTCTCTGGATTACTCTTCTCCAAGATCTAGCGTCAACGGCTACTAATGGATCATGGGCTGCTTAGAGCAGAAGGACTCTGGCGGCGGTCTACAGACCATGTACTCTAGATCTAGCCTATACGGCTACTAACAGATCTTCAGCTGTAAGCGGCTCAAGGGCCCTAGCAAACACTTAGCCGTAGGCGGCCCACGGGTCCCGGCGACTACTCATTTGTAACGGCCCTGGCCATCCAAGTGTACTCCTTCATCAGTAATAAAGTTTGATTCTACTCAACTTGTTTACTGTGTCTACTCCCAGGCAGATCATACTGAGTACTACTACTCACGACTTCTCCCACGGTTGGGTACTCCATGCACTTCGCTGCAAGTGGCGGCCAGGAGTACTCATCACATATACAAGACGTGGATAACTTTCATTGATAATTCAAACAAGTTCCTGACTACTTAGTTTGTTTTACATCAACTACTCTAAGCTACCTCTACAGGTACATCTACTGGAGATTGAGCTTCTCCGCCACCTGTTCAGCAATGGGCGCCATCTCTTTGAGGAGAACCTTGTACTACTCATCACTGCAGTTTGCCACAAGTCCGCCAGCTACCACATCCACCGGTGCTTTTGGGAAGTACGACTTCATGTACGCCAGCACCTGGTTCGGGATGGACTTTGCCAAGTGCTTGACGTATGTCGCCAAGCGCCCGGGGGCTTCCTTCAGCCTGTCTACAAGCAGGGCTATCTTGGGCCCACCAGGATGCGGCACCAGTACTCTCGCGATGGGTAGCGCGGCTTCCTCAAGTTCCTTCAGCTGGCCTCGAAGCTTCTCGCAGTCTTCATTGAGCATCTGCAGAGATTTATAACAATTGACAAGGTCACGGTCTGAGGCTTCACGGAGCTCCATGTGTTTGATACACCCATGGCTCGACTGGGTGTACTTGTACTCGAGTACCTCTCTTTTGTCGGT
This sequence comes from Cenchrus fungigraminus, assembly GCA_036936925.1. Taxonomy (NCBI): domain Eukaryota; kingdom Viridiplantae; phylum Streptophyta; class Magnoliopsida; order Poales; family Poaceae; genus Cenchrus; species Cenchrus fungigraminus. Next base: position 19,083,805 of record CM072776.1, on the reverse strand, counting down.
CTCACGGTACACAATATTCTTGAGGTCCGTCTCCGACGCCTTCAGCTGGTCAACCTTTGCCTCAAGCTCTGCAGACAACTCATCTCAAGGTCAGACTACTTATAAGTACTACAATAAGTACTCGACGACTTCGGCGGATGGCGTACCTTTGTTCTTCTGGCGCAAAGACTTGTTCTTCCGAACCAAGTCGTCCCTCTTCGCCTGCATCTCTTGTACCTCGTTGTGGTACTGGGCGCAGGCGCCATCAAGCTTGGACTGGAGCAAGGTTGCATGCTTCCTCGACTTGTCCAGCTCCTCCAAGCCCTCGGCATGAAGAACCGTGTCGCCATACCCCTTCAGAAGCTCAGACTTCTGGCGGGACCTTTCAACCACATCCTGTGCAAGACAGAACAGTCAAGGGGTACTCTGTATTCAACAAAGCAAGACTACTCAGGGTACTCGCAACATACATTGACCCACTATTCGGTGCAGCACCATGACTCCTTGCTCAGAGCAACAACGGCCGGATCAACAAGATTGTCCTCCAGCAGCTCGAGTCCTCCACAGCTTGAAGATGCCGCCTCTGGCATGGACGCCGAGCGTAGCGGCGCAGCTTCTTCTATGATCGCCTCGCGGATGACAACCTGAGTACTCGACTCGGGTTGTGGATCAACCCGCGTCTCTACGCTTGGCTCGGGGGCTACCGCAGTCCCTAACCCGGGGGCTGTCGCTGACGTTGCCCTAACAACTGGTTCTGTGGACTATGTCTCCACAGTAGCCGCCTCCATGGCCACAGCTTCTGGGATCATGGCTCCTTCGTCTTGTGCTCCTGTCAGGATCAGTACAAGAAGTCAAATCAACGACTACGACTACCCTTCACAATAACTACTCATGGTGGCAGGGAGCATACCTTCGACCAAGGTGGCCTCTTCAAGTGCTGGCTCTACTGCGGCACCAGCTTGTGGTGGTGGTGTGGGTTCGCGCACCTCCGCCGAGCGGTCTCCTCCATCAGCCGGAGTGCTGGTCTCCCCACCATCCCACGACAAGTCCGTGGATTTCCTGCATCACGAAGTACTCACTCAATCGCAATAAGCTTGTAGACTACACGACTACTCGAGAGGTCAGAGAACTTACAAAGTTGACCGTACTATGGTCACGGTCGGAGCGCCTAGTATGCTGGCAATATCCACGATACCAACCTCACTAGCAGCTTCGGCTTCAACGGGGGTTTCCTCTGGTTGTTCGACAGTTTCGCCTACAGCCGGAGGGATGCACTGCCCTTCTTCGACTGACGCCTGCGCTTCTACAGCGCCGGTTTGTTGTTGTGCCCCTTCTGGCACAACTTCTTCAGTGGCTGGAGGCAGGCTGGTGCTCCTCTCAGCTGCCGCTCCCACAGTCTCCTAGACGTCCTCATCACCCTGATCAACAGGGTCCGAGGAACGGATGTCCTGCAGCAATATAAGTCATGTTGTCAGCTCTAGACTACTTACTGGAGGTATTCGACTACTCAGGTCATGGTACTCACCTCTTGGCTAGTGGCTTCTGAGATCTTCAACTTCTTCACGGCGTGTTTCCGCACCACGTTCCGCGGCTTCCTGGGTGGCGCCGGCAAGCTTGCCTCGAGGCCAGATGGCTTCTCAATGACGAGGATATTGGGCATCCCAGCCCGGCTGAACCTCGAGCGGAGCTGGAACCACTGCTGCAGCGTCTCCTCATCCTCGTCATCGGAGCTGTCCTCGATGATTACGGCATCGTTGCCTTCACTGATTTCGCGACGTTCCTTCCCCTTGGGCTCCGCCTTCCCTTGCGCTTGTCCTTCAAGTCGCGGAGGGGAGGGCGGAACGGAGATATACTTCTTCAAATCATCCTACAACATCAAGCAGAGCATTAGTACGACTACATAACACCAATCAGTACTCGGGGGCTCTAGCCATGACTACTGACCTGGTTTGGCGGTCGCGCCGCGGAGTACTCTGGCACCGGGCACGGTGTGTACGGGGGCATATCCTTGAAGATCTTGCCCAGCCTCTCGATGATGACATCATCATCAATCTCCTCACCAGGCATCCGGGACGTATCCTCGTCGCTGGTATACTGGTACCCGAGGGTGTCTCGCGCCATCAGTGGCTGCACCCTCCTCTTCATGAAACTGAAGGCCACATGCTCGGCCTTCAGTCTGGCCTCCCGCAAGGCCTTGATCTTCTTCAGCAGCGGGGGTAGTTGAATACCCTCCTGCATGGTGGGCTCCGTGTTCCACCACGGCGCATGCTTCGGTTGACGGCCGCTCGGCTTCGGCAGCTCGGGGTGATGGTTGCTGATATAGAACCATCTCGCCTTCCAGTCCTGGTTGGACTCGATGAGCTTGTACGGCAGGTACTGGCCGGCGGCGTCTTCGCGCATCTGAATCCCGGCGCCTCCGACTACTCGCGGGTCATCAGTGCTCAGCTGCGGCTTCACCCGGAAGAACTTCCGGAACAAGATCCAGTGGGGCTTGATCCCCACAAAAGCTTCGCAGAAGTGCACAAAGATGAAGGTGTGGAAGATCCCATTGGGGTTGAGGTTTAGGTACTCGATGTCGTAGTACCTGAGCATTCCCTTGAAGAAGTCGCTGGCCGGCAGCGCAAGTCCACGCTCCACGAATAGCGCGAACATCGGAATCTCGTCCGGGTTCTTCTCCATTGGATACGGGTCGCCGGTGGCGGTGCGCTAGAGATCCATCTCCTTCTCGCGGACGAATCCACTGTTGACCAAGGTGAGGAGTTCCTCGGTCTTCAACTTCGCCTTCTTCCATTCCTTCGCCGGATTAGGGCGAGGGGAGGAGGGTGGCGACGACAACGACTGGCTAGCATCTCCGGCCTCATCGCGGCTCCTCTTCTTCGACGTGCCGGTCTTCGAGCTCTTTGCTAGGGACGCCTTCATCCTCCAAGTCACAGGAGTTTTCACTCGCATTCGCTCGGGGGCTACGAAGGTGGGCGGACTGCGGTGGCAGGCGCAAGTAGATCAAATCTACGCTCGCGGCGGCGGCGGCAGCAGAGGAGCAAAGGGGGGCACTCACTCAGATCTAATCTGTGGGAATGGAACAGCTGGGAGTAAAAAACCCTAAGGGGTTCGCTGGTTATTTATAACCTATCAGGCGGCTCAGTTCTCAACAGACAGATAGAGCGCCAGACGGGTGACTCAGCGGCGGCAGCCTGACCTTTCACATTCCAGTACTCGACGCTTTCAGTCTCGGGGGCTCGACTACATCCGGTGGAATCAGTGGGCTACACCAGATCCAGATCCCACTCAGGACACATTCTACGGCCAAGATGACCCTTCAATTCAAGAGAAAAGTACTTGACTCAAGGCTCAGGGGCTCCGTGCCACGTGTCCTTCGGTTTTTTCTCCGGATTTTTCGGGATAAGATTGGCAGAACTTCAGATTGACCCTCAGCTTGAATCTGCGATTCGACCTAAGGCTCGGGGGCTACATTCCATATGGAATGCGATTCTCCGAATCGCATTTTCCATATGGTTTCTTCATCAAGACAATACGAGTATTATTGAAGACCGTCAAGAGAAGCACTCGGGGACGCTTGGGAACTACTCGAGAAGACTTCAAGACTACTCAAAGATCAGCAGGAGTACCTTCCAGCCTCGGGATGATTCAAGCATTCTTGAGGACTTTCGGCTTGTAGGACTCGGGGACGCTCAAGGACTACTCGCCAAGGCCGTCAAGACTACTCGAAGACATCCTGCTCGACTACAAAGTACTCGGGGGCTTGTCGTACGGACATCCCTGGGCCCACTACTCAGGTGGGTACTGGGACCGACCACTCCGTGGGCCCCTGGGACTACTAGACTTGGGCTGCACGGCACCTGCTGGTGTGGAGCGCAAGGCCTACAGAGGATTAGTACTCGGTTAGGAAGCTAGACACGTCCAGATCCATGTAGAGTACTCCTAACTGTACACGACTAGTACTCCTCTGACAAACCGACTTGTAACCCTGCCTCCCGGACTATATAAGGCGAAGCAGGTGTCGGTGTTTTAGACCGGCAAACCTACCAAGGGGGTGCCCGAGGTAGATGATTGTGGTGGGGATCGCCAGACCTGGAACTCGAAGGTGTGCGCAAGGACACGGGACACAAGATTTATACAGGTTCGGGCCGCCAAGGTGGTGAACCCTACGTCCTGTTTAGGTGATCAAGTATGGCGCCCTGCGCTTGGTGTTGGGTTGTTCAGATGCCCGGCTAGGTACCCGGCCCTCCTTTATATAGTCCAGGAGGCGGGTTCCTAGTCCGTTACAAGGCAGGAGTCCTAGTAGGATTACACGGAACGAGTCCTAGTAGGATTACAGGGGAATTCTAGTAGGAGTCCGTCTTCTTCCTTCCTTGCATGAGTACCCGGGGTCTATGCCCGACAAGCCCCCGAGCACATTGTAGTCGAGAGTAGTAGTTCGAGTAGTCTTGAAGCCTCTTCGAGTAGTTCTTGAGCGTCCTCGAGTACTGCTTGGAGAAGTCTTCAATAGTACTTGAACTGCCACGAGGCTGGAAGGTGGTCCAGCTCATCAGTCTTGAAGTCGAGATTATATGGAAGTGCGATTGCAAAATCACACTCCATATGGAGTAGCCCCCGAGCCTTAGGTTGAGTCGCAGACTCTAGCTGAGGGTCAATTTTGATTCTGCAGCTTCTGTTCTTGAAAAAATTGAATGATGGGTGTAGTATAGCAGCCCCCGAGCCTTGAAATGATTAGGTAATCAATCCAAGGGTCTTCAGTGTTCGCGAAAGCCATCATCCAAGTACTCTTGCAGCGTGTAGCCCCCGAGATAAGAGAGTCGTATGAGCCATATCGAGTACTTGTTGTTGTAGAGGCCCGAGCTTGAGATCAAGCGAAGTCTGCTAGAGTTATCCTCGAGTAGTAAATTCAGTGCAGCCCCCGAGCTGGAGAGTTTCCGAGTAGTAATTCGGCATCGAGCCGTGGAGCTTGAGAAGTAGTCGTGCTGTCAGAGCGGACTTTAGATGCGACCGAAGTCGACTTTAGATGCCGGCAGAGCGGACTTTAGAATGCGACTTGAAAACCAAAGTCGACTTTGTGCCGCGCGGAGCGGACTTTGAGATGCGACTTGAAAACCGAAGTCGACTTTAGGATGCCGCGTGGAGCGGACTTTGAGATGCGACTACAGTAGTCGACTTTGTGCCACGCGGGGTGGACTTAAGATGCAAAAAATGAAAAGCACTTTCCGAAAAGCCAAAGTGAATGAAAAATCAGAGAAAACGAGTAGTTTTGCCGCCGGAGCGGGCTTAAGATTGCGACTATTGAAGTCGACTTGTGCCACCGGAGTGGGCTTAGGTGCGACCATTAGTGTCGACTTGTGCCATGGGAGTGGGTTTGAGTACCTGAGCCATGGATTTCAGACCCAAGGTACGGTTGCTGCAGGAGTGAGCTTGAATGGTGCGACCGGAGTCGACTTATGTACCTGGGCCATGGATTTCAGACCCAAGGTACAGTTGCCACCGTAGTGGACTTTAGATTACGACCAAAGTCGACTTGAGTACTTAGGGTACTAGGACCCATGGTACGGAGCGCGAGTACTTAGGGTACGAAACCCATGGTACAGAGCGTGAAGACCACGTGCAGCTAGGTACCATCGTTGCCAGGATGCGAGGGCCACTTACAGCTAGGTTCCATCGAAGCTTACACACGCAGTATGCCGCCGAAGTAGGTGATGGTGTGACCAGAGTTGACTGTAAGTTGCCGCGCGGAGCGGACTTTAGAATGCGACTTGAAAAGTCGACTTTAGGTTGCCGCGCAGAGCGGACTTTAGAAGCTGGCTCCTTGGGATAGCCCCGAGTAGATGAAGTAGGCTCATGGCGACTTGGTCGATATACCCCAAGAGTAGTCAGCAGAGTGTAGCTCTCGTGAAAACCCGCCGAGAAGCGTACATGAATGAGTAGTCGGCATGTTGTCCTGCATGATGAGGAAAACAAGCCAAGAAAAGAAAAGGTAATCATTTAAATAAATGACTTAGCTGTTGCCGCCAGTGCGGACTTGTAGATGAAGCCGTGGCGGTCGGCAATGGAGCCGTGATGGGTTGTTGCTGAAGTTGACTAGTCAGAGTTGATTCCGACTAGTTGTTGGGGGCGTGACTGCCGTTCTCGACTAGTTTGGATAACTAGTCGAGATGAGTGGTCGGCGCGATGCGGCCGGAAGACGATGTCGCGGCGGCGCGCGGCGTACTCGAAGTAGAGCCGGTGTTGCCGCGAGACAAATAGTCGCGACGCACGGCACGACTGAAGTAGAGCTAGTGCGACCGGACAACAAGTCGAGCGGCAGCGCACGGAGTAGTCGAGCCGCGAGACGGAGTGACCGGGCGCACGGCGAGAGCCAGTGCGAGCGACCGACGAGAAGTCGAGCGGCGAGACGACACGTCCGGATGCACGGCATAGGCGCAATAGAGCCGGTGCAATCCGGACGACGAGTAGTCGAGGTCAAGCCAGTGCGAGACGCGTGGCATAGGCGAAGTAGTCGACGGCGAGACACGCGAGGAGCTGAGGCAATGCGAGACGAACGGCGTAGACAAAGTAGTCAACGACGAGCTGCGCGAGGAGCCGAGGCACCCGGACGTGCAGCGTAGGTGAAGTAGTCGACGACGAGCCGCGCGAGGAGCCGAGGCACGCGATCGCACGGCATAGGCGAAGTAGTCGACGCCGAGCCGCGCGAGGAGCGGAGGCACCCGGTCACACGGCATAGTTGAGGTAGATCCATTGCGACCGGACGGCGAGTAATCGCGGCGCACGACACAGTTGACGTAGAGCCGATGCAGCCGGGAGACGAGTAGTCGTGGTGCACAGCGTGGTTGATGTAGAACCGGTGCAGCGAGATGGTGCGTCCGGATGCACGACATAGGCGCAGTAGAGCCGGCGCAACCGGGCAATGAGTAGTCACGCCACACAGCATGGTTGACAATGAGTTGATGTAGCCGGAAGTAGATGTAGTCGTACTCGCGTACACCTCTTGTGTGATCCAAGTGAAAATCTTGAACCTTTTGGGTGCATCTCTGTGTAATTGTAGCAAAGAGCCATTGCACCAAATTGAAATTCCAATTGCCGCATGATCCTAGGCCTTGGCTTGCACGTGGATTTTCGGTCTATTGAATTTTTGGGATGCAGAGACAAAGAGGTTAACAGCTGTAGCAACCGCACAGGCGCAGCAATCAGTTTGGATATTTTTTTCCTTTTGCCTCCTCCGTCTCGGACTCTGGCAGTGCGGCAGATCAGGCCCGTACAGGTACACGTGCGCCAGCAAATTGTAGCTGGACTCCGTCTCATCTTGGTCAGCGGGCTCGATCCTGATTCGAATTGGTAGCGGACGGAAACGAGCTCGGCTCGGACTTCCGTTGCAATTACGGCGAGTCGCTGATTAGCCGTCTGACGGTTGGCTGCATGTCGCTGAATAGTAGTCCATCGCAGATGAAAATAAGCCCGATAGGGATAGATGTGACTCCAGTCTGGATAATGTGTCGCCACCTCAACGTGATTGGAACTCGACGCCACAGTGCATCAAGCCACCTGATTCGTTGAGTAGAAACACGACGAGTAGATCGAAATTGATGATGATGGTCCTTCGAATTCGCCTGATGATCATGACGATCACCCCTACTTGGCGCGCCAGCTGTCGGTGTTTTAGACCGGCAAACCTACCAAGGGGGTGCCCGAGGTAGATGATTTTGGTGGGGATCGTCAGACCTGGAACTCGAAGGTGTGCGCAAGGACACGGGACACAAGATTTATACAGGTTCGGGCCGCCAAGGTGGCGAACCCTACGTCCTGTTTAGGGGATTAAGTATGGCGCCCTGCGCTTGGTGTTGGGTTGTTCAGATGCCCGGCTAGGTACCCGGCCCTCCTTTATATAGTCCAGGGGGCAGGTTCCTAGTCGGTTACAAGGCAGGAGTCCTAGTAGGATTACACGGAACGAGTCCTAGTAGGATTACAGGGGAATTATAGTAGGAGTCCGTCTTCTTCCTTCCTTGCATGTGTACCCGGGGTCTATGCCCGACAGCAGGGATCCCTATCTCTTCATCCGCATCATCTTGTAAACACACCCAATCAATCCAGAGCTACGCAGCATACAGGACGTAGGGTATTACGCACCTCACGGCCCGAACCTGTCTAAATTGTGTGCCATGTGTCTCTCCTTCGAGTTCCCGATCTCGGTGAGGCCACAAACATCTACCTCGGGTACTCCCCTTGGTAGGTTGCCGGTCTAAAACACCGACACATACCTGACCACGGGACCTACCCGATGGTCGTCAACCCCATAGTGGACGGCGCGTTCCTACCTAAGACCCTCGTCGACAGGGGCAATAGCCTGAACATCATCTTCACAGAGACGCCGAGAAAGATGGACTTCGACTTCAACAAGATGACTGATTGCGACGAACCCTTCTATGGGGTCGTACCCGGCAAGGCTACATACCCCATAGGTCGTGTATGCCTGCCGGTCACCTTCGGCACAAAGGAAAACTTCCGCACAAAGTACCTGACGTTCGAGGTCGCGGACTTCCGCTCCTCCTACCATGCCATCCTTGGTCGACCTATGTTGGCCAAGTTCATGGCCATACCCCATCACACTTACCTCATCATGAAGAAGCCAGCACCAAATGGGATCCTTTCCGTCCTTGGCGACATCATGGTCTCTTACAACTGCGAGAGCTCCACCGTCGAACTCGCCAAGGATTCTGCCTGTAAAGCTACAGCCATGGTCATGGTCGCTCAGGCTCCCAAGATCGACCAAACAACCCTGGAAGTGCCAGAGCAGAAGCGTACAGCCACAGCCTTGGATCCAAGTCCTGCGGTGAAGAAAGTTTGCCTCGGCCTGCCCGACGCGTCCAAGGAAGTCACCATCGGGGCCAACCTCGATCCCAAATAGAAACTCGCGCTCACCAGTTTCCTCAGGGACAACGCTGACATCTTGGCATGGAGCCCGTCCGACATGCCCGGTGTCCCTAGGGAGCTGGCTGAGCACGCCCTTGAAGTAAACAAGACCGCTCGACCTATCAAACAAAAGCTCCGGTGATTTGCGAAAGATAGAAAGCAAGCTATAGAAGTAGAAGTATGCAAGCTCTTAGCTGCAGGTTTTATTCGAGAATGTAAACACCCAGTTTGGCTTGCAAACCCGGTCCTTGTACCCAAGAAGACTGGAGGATTAAGGAAGTGTATCGACTACATCGACCTCAACAAGCACTACCCAAAAGATCCCTTCCCTCTTCCTCGCATCGACCAGGTCGTGGACTCCATGCCTGGTAACGTTCTACTGTGCTTCCTCGACTGCTACTCAGGTTATCACCAGATAGCCTTGAATCCTGACGACGAAGACAAAATAGCGTTCATAACGCCCAATGGCATCTACTGCTACAAGGTCATGACCTTTGGCCTCAAAAGCGCTGGAGCAACATATCAGAAGGCAATACAGAAGTGCCTAAAGTCGCAGATCGGGAAGAACGTGGAAGCCTACGTTGATGATGTGGTCGTCAAGACCACCGAGGAAGATCAGCTCATCACCGACCTCGCCGAGACCTTCACCAACCTACGTGAGTACCAGTGGAAGCTCAACCTGACAAAATGCGTCTTCGGTGTCCCCTCCCAATTGCTCCTGGGCTTCATGGTCGGGCACCGGGGCATCGAAGCAAACCCCGTAAAGGTCGACGCAATAGGCAACATGGCCAAACCATCTTGCAAGAAAGACGTCATGAAGCTCACAGGTATGATGGCAGCTCTAGGTCGTTTCATCAGCAAGCTCGGCGAGAAAGGTCTGCCTTTGTTCAAGCTATTGAAGAAGGCAGATAAGTTCGTATGGGATGATGAAGCACAAAAGACGTTCGAGGCTCTCAAAGAGTGCTTGACCACACCTCAGTCATGACGCCACCGATACCAGGGGAAACCCGCCTACTCTACATCTCTGCCACCACTCATGTGGTCAGCACGGTCCTCGTTGCAGAACGAGTAGAAGAAGGGCAGGCCTACCATGTTCAACGACCTGTGTATTGCGTGAGCGAGCTCCTTGCCGACGCTAAGACACGTTATTCACAGCCTCTGAAGTTGCTCTACGCACTCCTGATCACGTCGAGAAAGCTGCGCCACTACTTCCAAGCTCACAAGATCACAGTACCATCGTCATTCCTGCTGGGAGAGATCATCCGCAACCGCGACGCTAACGGACGCATCGTCAAGTGGTCAGTAGAGCTTGGAGAGTTCGACATCGAGTTCTACCCCAGACAAGCAATCAAGTCCCAGATCCTAGCTGATTTTGTATCAGAGTGGACAGAGATCTAGATGCCCCCTCCCAAGGAGCGGCCTGAACACTGGATAATGTACTTCGACGGTGCCCTTAACCTCGAAGGCGCAGGAGCAGGAGTGTTGTTCATCTCTCCTCAGGGAGAGCAGCTCAAGTACGTCCTGCAGATACACTACAAGGCCTCCAACAATGGAGCAGAATACGAAGCTCTAATTCATGGGCTCCGTATAGCAGTGTCCCTTGGCATCAAGCGACTACTAGCGTACGGCGACTCTAAGGTCGTCATCGAGCAAGTCAACAAAGAGTGGGATTGTGTCAAAGACATAATGGATGCTTACTGTGCTGAGATCCGTAAGCTCGAAGCCCACTTCGAGGGAATTGAGTTTCAGCACGTGCCACGCAACAACAATGTGGCAGCCGATGTACTATCTAAACTAGGCTCTCGGTGAGCTTTAGTCCCGGCGGGTGTGTTCGTTCAAGACCTACGCAAGCCGTCAATCAAGCTGTTGGATCCGGACAATCCAGACCAAGTACAGCCCGACCCAACTCCAGCACCTCCCCGCGACGTGCTAATGACAGATAAAGAGGACGATTGGTGCGAGCCTTTCCTAGCCTTCCTACTCGACCAACGAGTCCTAGAAGACAAGGCTAAACGAGAGCGCATCACACGACAAAGTGCCAACTACGTCGTGATTGGTACTGACCTATACAGGAAAGCTGCCTCTACCGGCGTCTTGATGAAGTGCATCTTGCGATCAGAAGGGCTTCAGCTCTTGGCTGAGATTCATGGCGGAGAGTGTGGCTGCCACGCGGCATCTTCCAATCTGGTTGGAAAGGCGTACCGATCTGGCTTCTACTGGCCCACAGCCATGTCTGATGCCAAAGACCTCGTCAAGAGATGCAAAGGATGCCAATTCTTTGCCAAGCAGTAGCACCTGCCAGCTCAGGCCCTGCGCATAATTCCCCCATCTTGGCCTTTCACCATGTGGGGCCTCGACTCTGTGGGTTCATTTCGAACCACCCCAAGCGGCTACAGGTATATCCTTGTGGCCGTCGACAAATTCACCAACTGGATTGAAGTTCGACCTGTCGCCAAAGTCATGTCGGAAGAAGCGGCCAAATTCATGCAAGACATAACACATCGCTTCGGTGTGCCCAATAGGATCATCACCGACCTAGGGTTAGCCTTCACAGGGTCTGCCTTTTGGGATTTCTGCCAAGACAATACGATCGACGTCTACTACTCCTCGGTCGCCCACCCTAGGTGCAACGGCCAGGTCGAACGTGCAAATAGCATTGTTCTTCAAGCTCTCAAAGATCGCATCTTTGATGACGCTTCAAACTACGCTACCCGGTGGATAGCCTCGAGGAGCAGAGGATGGCCGCTGTTATGAGGCAAGATCGTCACGACCAGCAACTCCATCGGTATCATGATCGCAATGTCAAGGAGACCTCCTTCAACGTCGGCGACCTAGTTCTAAGGCGTATCCAGAAGACCGACGGCATGCACAAGCTCTCTGCCCCTTGGGAAGGACCCTTCATCGTCACTGAAGTCATCAGCCCATCCACATATCGCCTCCAGTGGGGCGACGGACAAGGGGTACCTAACCCTTGGAACGTGGAGCATCTACGACGATTCTACCCGTAGAATATTTTATATTACAGCTATGTATTCCTCATCTTTGTACTTTTTTTCAGTTTAAGAAATATTAATTCAAGCAGTCATCTGCTGTGTCTTGAGCCCTACCTTCTCCTCCTTCATGTCATCAACCCTCCCCCTCGACATGCTCGGGGGCTTGGCTAAGCCAATACAAAGGTCGAAAGACCTGGGGGTTAAAATTCCTGCTCCTCCCCCTCGACATGCTCGGGGGCTTGGCTCAAGCCAACATAAGGGTCGTTCGACCAGAGGACGTCGTCCCTCATGACTACCTACTTTGTGTTCTTGCGAGCCTGCTTGGTCGTAAAGGTTGCAAAACCTGAGTCCTAGACTCCCTCCCGCGCGCCGATCACAAGTAAGCCTCCCCGCTGAGCTGTGGTGGTCGGTAAGCCAGCCTCTCCGTGAGTAGTGGTTAGCGGAGTATGACAAAGACACAATGCTTCAAGGCTACCAAGTTCGCGCAAACACAAAACAAAAACGTCATGCAGGACAAAAGAAGGTTATAAAGCAACGTTTTACATGACTGGAGGAGGGAGGGGGGACAACTCTAAGACTACGACTACTCTTCCCTGTCGTCGCCCTCATAATCTATGGCGTCCATCACCGCCATAGCGGCTTCACGAATTTCAAGCTCGATGACCTTGGGATCTTTCGTCGCGTTTGGGCCTTCTCCGACCTTGACCATGTCAATGTCGAGATAATGAGACTTCACCCGGACCAATGCCTCCGTAGCCGCCGCCAAGCTCGTTGCCTTCAAGAGGTCGAGCAGCTTCTCGGGTGCAGCCAGAAGACGGTCGATAGCAGGCTTGGGCTCTTCCCCCTCGACCTGAGAAGCCAGTATGTCCATCGCAAAGTTGGCAGCATTCTTCAGGTCGTTAAGCTCCACTTCTTGCCCGGCTATGGTCACCTGGTCATTCTGCAGTGCCTTCAAAGCTACCTCAAGACTGACCTCAAGGTCTCCTTCATCACCCGCTTCAGCTCTTCAGCACCAGCTTTGGCCTCCCTGAGGTTCACCTCCAAGCTTCGAACTTTGTCCTTTGTGTTCTTCAGCTCGTTTTTGAGGTCATCCTCTCGCCTGTGGAAGTCTGCAACATACAAGAAAATCCTGAGGCCCAACCCTCAGCAGTGGAAATCAATAATGGACAAAGTTGCAAGAAGGTCGATCTTACCAATGTTCGCGGCGTTGAACTGCGAGTTAGCCTCATGGGTCTTCCGCTTTTCCTCGGCTAGCTTGTCCTCGAGCTTCTTCTTGTCTGCCGCAGCCGTCTCACGGACTTGCTTGAGCTCCTGCTCAAGCTCGACCACCCGCAGCTGTACGGCTGCAGCACCCCTAAGCTGGTCGGCCCTACCCTTGGCACGGTCAGCCAGCGACTGTTTTGCAACACAAAGCAGGTCGTCAGCCACATCCAAAACACAAAGTCATATATCCAATTCAAAGATAGCATCTTACCGTGAGAGAATGGTTGAGAGTCAAGATCGAGCTACGGACCAACCTCATGTCCTCATCGTGCTCGAAGATATCCACCTCCTAGGGAGTGCCAGTCCAGTCAATGTTTTCACGCTGTAAATTCGGCCCTGTCGACGTCGAACCCGGTGCCTGCACACTGGTTATTTCTGGGTTTCCCTGCGGCGGCTCGATCTGGGTCAGGTCCACAGTTGGGCCCTGAGCTGACGTGCTGGGCACCGAGTTGATGGGGTCCACGTCGATAATAGGCAGAGAAGGCGAAGCCCCGACATCACCCACTGAACCTCGTGTTCCAGCCTCAGTGACAGGCGGAGGAGCCGCCGTCCCCGCGTCGTCGACCGAAGCGTGAGTTCCGGCCTCATGGTCAGATGACCTTGTCCGGGAAGGTGAATCTTGAGCACCCAAGGTGCTTTGAAGTTGGACATCCGGCCTACAACAATCCTCGTCAACACAATACAAGAACCAATAAAAATTAGCAAATGAATCAACTTTAGTGCCACGGTCTCACCTCACAGTGGTCGGGGCACGTAACTTCGGCCTAAAGGGCCGTACTCGAATCTTCACAGGCATCTCCCTCATCTGACAGGGGTCGTCTTCCGTCGTCTTCTGCTCTAACTCCCGCTGCCTCATGGCCGCGGGACTCAACGACCTCCTCGCCGTACGATCTTCTACAACTGGCGGATCATCGGTAGCTTCATCTTCATCATCTTCGACCTCCTTGGTCAAAGGTGTGGGAATCGTCGGCGTCTGGACCGCCGGTGGAGGGCTCGCCCTCCTCTTCCTTTTCTTCTTGTCAGCCTCGAGTTTGGTGATCTTCACCGTCTCGGCCTTGGCAGCAGCCCTCGAGGTCGGCTGCTTTGCTGTCGCTGCCCTTGTCTTACGCCTGGGCTTTGTGGCACTACTTGCCTCTGGGCGGTTCGCCACATCATCATCGACCTCTGGGTCGGTATCTTCGTGAGCCCCAACCAATGAATCTGACTGATAATTCTCCAGCAGCGCAGTCCTCCGACCTCAACTTCCGGCGTGGCTCTTTACCGGCTGGCGAAGGTGGAGGGCACCAAAATTGCATCTGCCGAGCCTGTAAACACAAGTAACATGATATAAGAGGTTTTTCTCTAGTCACACGAAGCAAACAAACAGGTCGCTATGACCTCGTTGTCCCAGAACTTACAGGATCAGCAGGTCGGGAGAGAGAATAAGGCTTCGGGCATTTCTTATTCCGGATACGCCCAGAGTACATCTGTGTCAGCCTGGCCGTCATCTCCTCTTGGGAGACCTTGCGGTTAACTTCATGAGTAGGGTCCGTCTGACCCAAGTACTCATACGCCCGATGAACCCGATCCTTGATCGGCTGAATCATACGACGACAAAAAGACATGGCCACTGCGCCTCTCGTCAGGCCTTTCTTCTTGAGGTCGCCTACCAAGGTCAGCAGCTCCTTGATGTCGTCCATCTCACGAGAGGTGAGCTGCAGGTTCCACTCGTTTATCTTCACGGGCTTGTCCCGGTGTGCTTCGGGAGCACCGACTTCTGGTCGGCGATATAAAACCACTCCGACCTCCACCCTGCGGTATTGTCCGGCAGATCCATATCCAACCATGCTGCCTTGAGACCTGACCTCCGACAGAACATCACCGCTCCTACCACACCGGTACGCTTGCCGGTGAACTTGACGTTGAAGAAATACCGCAACAACACAAAGTGTGGCGGGATCCCGAGGAATGCCTCGCACATGTGAATGAACGACGAAACTACAGTTATAGAGTTGGGGACGAGATGTACCAACTCGAGCTTGTAGTAGTACAGAAGACCTCGGAAGAAGTCGCCGGTGGGCACGCTGAACCCGCGCTCAAAGAAGGAAGCAAAGACGACCTGCTCCTTGTCGTCCTCCGTCGGGAACCTCTGGCGGTGGGCGCCTTCCACTCCAACTCCGCATTGGGCCTCAAGAGCCCACGCTCTACCAGGCCCTGGATCTTCTCCTCGGTAATTGTCGAAGAATCCCACACCGCCTCCGGGGACGGGATCGTGGGAGCCGCGGCCGCCATTTCTTGAGCTCAGGTGGATTTGGATCTAAAGTTCACTAGGGTTTTGATGTGCATGTGAAGTGGAGCGGCGCGCGGATGGTGGAGCTGGCACGCGGTCTGCTACAGACGGCGGCGGACTGAGGACTCTAGGGTGGGGGCTGGATGTGAAGCGCGCGGCGGCTAGGGTGCGGCGATTCCGGCGGAGATGGCGAGAGGAGGAAGACGATGGAAAGGGACGGTCAACGCCAGTCCCCGCCGCTCTATTTGTAAGGGCCCCACCACGGGCGCCCATTGCGGATCCTTCTGCTGCAAGGAGCTCGCCCTAACGGCTATGTGCCGCTAATCTCGTGAGACGATCTCGCTGGATTTCACGCCAATGGTTACTTTGGCGACCTTTACCCTGAGTTTAGGCTGTGAGAACAAACAAAATGTCAGGTCGTCCTGACGGAACATTCGATCTCCACGAGGTCGATAAGCCCCCAAATGCCATCACTATTGGTCAGTGATGAATAATTTCTTCAAAATGACCATTACATGACAGAAGAGAGCGAACATTACACGGGAACTTCGAAGGTACACAAGTCGCCTACGACCTTATTGGATCCAGAACCCGTCACAAAAATACAAACATACTCGAAGACCTGATCTACCTAGAGCAATCCTTGAGGTGTACCCTGCTACAGCCGGGCACGTCGCAAGAATTCTTCTGGCCTCAGGACCTCGATCGTGGCCTTGCGGTGCACAACTGCACGACGCTACACGCAACACGACACATTCTGTGCCGGACTATAGAATGCAGACATGAGCTTGCCGTTCGGCGCGGACCGTAAGCCTTCGACGAGCATCACATGCTCCCCAAAGACTTACAGCTTCACCTCGGGCCTCTACAGCATCACCTCCAAACTCTCCTTGATTCCTCGCTGAGGCACGATACAAAGAGTGGGTGTGCTGTCTACATTTCTCAAGAGTTCTTCTAGCTCCAAGCTTCTACAAACATAGGATCCTACAATCTGGTGGACGGACACAAGCCCATGGCATGACCTCAAAACTACCCTGCGGCTTCATAGCTCAACAATGCCCGGTGCTTGCCTCCTTCAGCCTTATGGTGCTATTTATAGCCAGAGCCGGGCTTCGAGTAGCCGGCGAAGTAGTGACACTGTCACCACGTGGTCCAGAGGGCCTGCAGACATGTGCATGATTAAAGGCGATGACTTTACCCTGCCTTGTGATGTCTTTATCGCTAGTGCATCAATGATGCCTGAGCCCGCAGCAGCGTCACATGGCTACAGTGCACTCCTTGATTCGTGGGCAGTTTTGTCATTTTCTAGGTGGCAAGGGAATCTCCGACCATTGTTGACCCGTGACCCAGCAGTCCATGGAAAGAGATAAGACTGACTCTGCGTCAGAGGGCCCTGCGCCTCATTACTCCTATGGACAATGACGACGATCAACACACCTCCTTTACAGCTCTATATCTTCATTGCACCCGCTAGGCTCTGCGTCCTGGTGCTCCCGCTATGGCTCTGCATGTAAACGGACCTATTCTGATCAGCCTATTTTCTTTTTCCTGAGCAGAATGGTCGTAGGTTCGATTGAAGACCTTCCGGGGTAGGCGTGCCTCGCTGCTTTGCCAGATTCGTCTGGGCGCCTGGAAGATTAGAAGCTTCATGTCTACAATTTCGTCGGGCCGCCGTGGTCGGTGTGCCTACTGCTAAGGTCGTCATTACCTTAGCTCCTTGGCTCTACTAGATGATTAGCAGCCATGTTGGTCATTTGGGCACCAAAATGGCCTTCCTTAGGTCGGCGTGCCTCAATACCTACGTCTTGCAACACCTTGGTATATCAACGGCCCTACCAACCTAGTTGGGCGCCCCGGATGGATGACCTTCCGAGGTTGGTGTGCTCTTATAGCCCTGCCAGCGTGCTTTGGACACCCAAGATTTTACGTCGGGAATGAAGGCCCCTCTGTGGGGTGCGCGCCTAATGGCCCTGCCAAGTATCTCCGGGTGCTTGGGCGCTTCTTGGTTTGAGACCTTCTAAAGGTTGACATGCCTTGGGTGGCTCTGCCAGACTCTTTGCAGCTATGCAAGATATCTGGTTGTCTCTACACTCCATTCGCTCAAGATCTACATATTTTTATTAGCAATGGTTCCGGAAATCACGACTTCAAGCTATGACATCGTCAACGACCTTTTCATGTGACGCACCTTTCAAGATCCTGCTGGGTATCCTCGGATACTGGACATTGTTGACTTGAGGCCTCTTTGAGGTTGGCACGCCTATAAGGCCTCCTCGAGGTCGGCCCTGCCAGACTCCTGGCAGCTATGCTAGGAGATCTGGGTGTCTACACACTTCGTTCGATCAAGACCATGACTCAGTTTTCTTCTCTTTTTTGAGCATCAAACCAGCCATGCTGCCTGCTTCAATGCTCGGGGACTACTCTACGAGTGCGTCATCGACGCCCTCTTGATTTCTTCGTCGTACTGACCTATTGGGAAAATTGTTTCTCATCATATCGTTACTCGATTTAACTTTTCTTCTGTTCTCTTTCTTTTTTGGATCATCATACCGGCCATCCTGCCCGCCATGATGCTCGGATACTACTCTACGAGTGCATCCTTGATGCCCTCTTAAATTTTTTCATCATCGTTTCGATCTATTGGAAGCTTGCTTCCTATAGGTCGTCACTCGACCTCTCTTCGTTCGACAAGACTTCAAACAGGTCGGCTGCTAAGTCGATTTGTTCTTTTCTTTTATACCGACGTGCATGCTATTCGACCTGTCGATATCTCTACGACTTCGTCATGACCTTTCTAAGGTCCGCTGGCCAATATAAGGCGGGCAGGGCGACCCTTGTACAATCACGCAATCCTCAAGCAATCCACACCAACAACTGGACGTAGGGTTTTACTCTCCAGAGGCTCGAACCAGTATAAACTCACCGTTTTCTCTGTGTTCCGTGTGCTCGTGCGCAACCTTCGTGTTCTTAGCCTTAGATTCCCCCTCGCCGAACAACTAAATCACCGGGGTTAACCCCCTTATGGGCTGTCTAGATCTAGACATCTGACAGGTACGTTGCGAGTACCCTGAGTAGCCTTGCAATAGTGAGTACTAAATGCTGATGAAGCTCTGATCTTGTGCAGAACCTTGTGGAGAGATCCCAAAAGAAGACCGAGCTCCTAAAGGGATATGGTGACAGTCATCCGCGCTGAAGCTTTGGAGAAAGAGTTGGACAAGTCGAGAAAGCACTCTGCGTGCTCCAATCCAAGCTTGACAGCGCCTTCGCCCAATATCATAACGAAGTCCAGGATATGCAGGTGAAGATGGATGATCTGATCAAGAAGAACAAGACACTTCGGCAGAAGAACAAAGATACACCTTCCGCCGCAGTACTTGAGTACTTATCTTGTGGGTTGTCTGTAGCTAACTCTATTGTGGAGTTGTCTGCAGATCCTGAAGCTTCTCTCCAGCAGGTCAAAAACTAGGAGACCGACTTGAAGAACATCGTGTACCGAGAGACACATGCTCGAGAGGTAGCCGAAGAAGAGCTGGCCATTAGAACCCATGAATGCGTTACTGCAATTGAAATCCGGCAAGCAACTGACGTTGACCTCGTTCACTGCATGCAATCTCTGCAGAAGCTCAACGAAGACTGCGAGAAGCTGTGGGCGTCCTTGAAGGAGCTTGAAGAAGCCGTGGTGCCAATCACAAGGTGGTCCTCAGATAGCCCCTCTTGTGGACAGACTGAAGGAAGCCACCGGGTGATTGGCGACTGTCGTACGGACATCCCTGGGCCCACCTACTCGACTTGGGCAACACAGCACCTGCTGGCGTGGAGCGCAAGGCCTACAGATGATTAGTACTTGGTTAGGAAGCTAGACATGTCCGAATCCATGTAGAGTACTCCTAGCCGTACACGACTAGTACCCCTCTGGCAAACCGACTTGTAACCCTACCTCCCGGACTATATATGGCGAGGCAGGGACCCCTATCTCTTTATCCACATCATCTTGTAAACACACCCAATCAATCCAGAGCTACGCAGCATACAGGACGTAGGGTATTACGCACCTCGCGGCCCGAACCTGTCTAAATTGTGTGCCACGTGTCTCTCCTTCAAGTTCCCGATCTCGGCGAGGCCACAAACATCTACCTCAGGTACTCCCCTTGGTAGGTTGCCGGTCTAAAACACCGACAGCTGGTGCACTAGGTAGGGGATCTCTCCGAAGATCACATGGCGAACTCGAGGGCTTCAATCGTAATCAAGCCAACTGCCGCCTTCAACTGCGGCGACACCTTCGTCTTCGGCTCCTAGGTCTGCACCACCGACGGTGCTGGATCATTCCAGCGCTACCTCACCATGACCCCGGACCCGGAGACCGGACTCATGATGCTTCCCGAAGCCATCACGGGCCAACTCGTCGAGAAATTCGACGAATTTTCGCTCTGCGACCAAGTCGCCAACTTCGAGATTGGATCCGCCTCCAACTCAAACTCGACGTCACCCTGGATCGAAACATGCGAGCCGGCTCCCGAGCCATCGTGTGGAACAGTTCTCCTCCATGAGCACTTCCCATACGGTCTCTGCAACTCCAGCAGGGCCCATGCGGAAGCCCTCACCGTGCATCGGGCCGGCAAGGAGATCGTCTTCGAGTCCTCCTCGGACTCCAACACCGTCCTCGACTACAACCCGGACTCCTCCTACGAGTTCGACTTCGGCCTCGATCCGATCGAGTCCGAGTCCGAGCTCAACTCCACCGAGGAACCGCTGACAGGTCCTGCTGCTGGCTTGGTCATCACGTCTACTCCTGCCGGCAAATTTGTCTACTGGCCCGACCGGAAGCCCGCAGACTTGGTCAACGACAACTCACACTGTGTCGCCTACCTCGAGACACTCCCCTTCCAGGAGGGGACACCACTGAACCCGATCGAGGAAGAGCACACGCCAACCGAGGTGGCGACTACCGACTCCGGACTCTGCACGCCTGATCGCGAAGTATTCATGGCAGCCGGAGAAGTTGGAACCTCAGGCAACCAAGTTGATCGCTACCTCGACGACATCTCAGCTGATGAGGAATTAGACAATGCACCCCCAGACGAGACTACTGAGGCCAAGAACGCTCGGCGCGAGCGCAACAGAAGACGAGCTGATCGGCGCAGGCGGCTCCGAGAAGCTTTTCCCATCCGGAACCTCACCGAGGCTGTGGATCAAGTCGAAAACCGGGTGCATACCACCCCTGAGCAATGCCTCATGTCTATCACTACGATAGCATGAACAGCTCAGGGGCACTGTGCAGTCGAACTCATCGCCAAGCTTGCTGAAGACGCCTACTTCATGCGGGTCGACAACAGGGTCGCCCCAGTTCCCTCCACTAGAAACCACGAAGCCACTAGTCGCAGCCTAGCAGACGGCGGACGCAACCGCGTTCGCGGCGAACACCAGCCAAACCCCAACTGCTCTAGAGCCTCGGCAGGAGGACCCTCACAGGGTGGCAATAGTCAGGCAGGTGCCGTCGGTAGTCGCGGCGACGACGGTGGTGGCGGCAGCAGTGGCGGAAGTTCATCCCACAGCGCCGGCAGAAGAGCAGGTGGCGGCGGCGATCGCGGGGGCCGAGGCCACGCGAATAGCCACGCCACTAGCAACGCACGCGGTGGCTATGTCGCCCGCCACAGGATCGACGAGAGCCACCGCAAGAAGGCTACTGAAGCAAGCGACAGCGACGGCTTCCCCGCCTACTTTGCACGACTTCGCAATCTACTCCTTCCTGAGAAATTCAAACCTCTCAGGATCACCAAGTACGACGCGAAGCAAGACCCAGTTCAGTGGCTCAGGTGCTATGCCCTGGCCATCGAAAACGCTGGTGGCAACAATGGCGCAAAGTGCCTCTTCTTTCCCTTCTGTCTGGATCAAGCTCCACTCATATGGCTCGAGTCACTCGAAAAGAACATGATCGACGAGTGGGACCAGCTGAAGGCTCAGTTCACCAGCAACTTCGCGGGCACCATGGGGCGCTCGGGTACCTGCATGGACTTAGCGATGGTCAAGCAGGAACAAGGCGAGACGCTCTGCCAGTACATGCGTCGCTTCTGTGACAAGCGCGCGCGATCGTAGTCGACGTCACCGACAAAGAAGTCATCGACCTCTTCCAAGACGGGCTCTATCACCGTCGCACCTTCGAAGACTTCGGTCGCCGCCGCCCGAGTTCCATCACCAAGCTCAAGGACATGATCACATCATGGGCTGACGAAGAGGACAAGGCGAACGCCAAGTACGACTCCATTCGCGGCAAGAGCAAAAACAACACGGGCGGCAATAACAACAACAAGGGTCAAGGGGGTCGCAACAACAACAACTACTCGGGTTCCAACCGCAAGTGCAAGCCAGACAATACAGTCGCGGCTATACAGCACCCTGCGAAGGACAACTCAAAAAAGCCCTCCGGCGGCTTCAGAGACTTGCTCAAAGAGAATTGCCCATGGCATCTGGATGGCAATCATACAACCGACCAGTGCTACCAACTCCGGCGAGAACTCAAGGATATTCCCGAGCCACGACCTACTCACGACAAGAAGGGCAAGAAAAGAGTTGACGAAGGCAATGGCGACTTCCAAGAACCCGACAAGATGGTGAATGTCCTCTTCGGCGGACTACCCACCAGACGATCTCAAAACTCACTCGACGGGAAGTCTTGAGCATTGAACCAGCGGTGCCGAGACCCCTAAGGTGGTCGGAGGTACCCATCACCTTCTCTCGCGTGGATCAATGGACAAGCTTCTCTGAGCCAGGACGTTTCCCACTCTTCCTGAAACCAGTAGTCGCGGGCTCCAGACTCAACAAGGTACTCATTGACGGCGGGAGCGGACTCAATGTCCTCTTCACTAAGACCTTGAAGAAGATGAAGCTTGACATCACCGACATGCTCACCAAGAGCGCGTCACCTTTCTACGGCATCGTTCCTGGTAACGCGGCTATACCACTTGGCTCAGTGGTCCTGCCAGTTACCTTCGGGGATTCAAGGGAGAATTACCGCACTGAGTACATCAAGTTCGAGATTGCGGACTTCGAGACCTCCTACCATGCCATCCTCGGCAGACCGGCCATCACCAAGTTCATGGCGGTGCCTCACTACACCTACTTGGTACTCAAAATGCCAAGTCCTGCCGGAGTACTCACGCTGCAAGGGGACTTGAAGGTTTCTTTCGACTGCGACACCGAAGCCGTGGAACTCGCAGCAACCAATCAAGTACCCAACGCAATGATGGAGATCTTCGCTGCGTCCAAGAAGCTTGCCCCAACCGAACTCGACATACCTGAGAAGACCGACACCGCAAACAAGCCTCAGCCAACAGAGGAAGTACAGGTGAAGGCCATCGACCTATGGACGGGTGACAGCAGCAAGACTACCATGATCGGGGCGGGCCTCAACCCGAAATAGGAAGACGCGCTCATCAGCTTCCTTCAGGCTAACCGAGACATCTTCGCATGGAAGCCAGCGGACATGCCAGGTGTGCCCAGGAGGCTGATCGAGCACTCACTCAACGTCGATCCTAAAGCTACCCCCAAGCGACAACACCTCTGCCGTTTTGCCGACGACCGACGGGACGCCATCAAGAAGGAACTCGCCAAACTACTCACCGCCGGCTTCATTCGAGAAGTCTTCCATCCTGAGTGGCTCGCCAACCCCGTCCTCGTCCGCAAGAAGAACACGAACGAGTGGAGGATGTGCGTCGACTACACCGACCTCAACAAGCATTGCCCCAAGGATCCCTTTGGGTTGCCGCGGATTGATCAAGTCATCGACTCCACGGCGGGCTGTGACCTGCTCTGCTTCCTCGACTACTACTCCGGGTACCACCAGATCGCTATCAAGGAAGAAGACCAGGAGAAGACCGCATTCATCACCCTGTTCGGCGCCTATTGCTACACGATAATGTCGTTCGGGTTGAAGAACGCCGGCGCTACCTACCAACGAGCTATCCAGGCCTGCTTCAAGAAGCAGCTCAACAAGAACGTCGAAGCCTATGTGGATGACGTGGTCGTCAAGACCAGAAACTCCGACACGCTCATCGCCGATCTTGAAGGGACTTTCACATTCCTGAGAGAGTACCAATGGAAGCTCAATCCCAACAAGTGCGTCTTCGGCGTACCATCTTGGAAACTACTCGGCTTCATCATCAGCCACCACGGCATTGAAGCCAATCCCGAGAAGATCTCCGCCATCACCAATATGAAAGCTCCAACCTGCATTAAGGATGTCCAGAAGCTGACTGGGTGCATGGCGGCACTGAACAGATTTATCTCGAAGCTCGGAGAACGGGGATTACCCTTCTTCAAACTACTCAAGCATCAAGAGAAGTTCGTGTGGACCGCGGAGGCTGATCAAGCTCTGACGCAGCTCAAAGACTTCCTGTCCAAGCCACCGGTCCTCACAGCTCCTCACAAAAAGGAGCAGCTACTGCTCTACCTCGCTTCGACTACTCACGTGGTCAGTACTTCCATCGTTGTCGAGCGGCAGGAAGAAGGCAATGCCCACCCAGTCCAGAGACCAGTCTACTTCATCAGCGAGGTTCTGTCAGAGTCCAAGTCAAGGTACTAGCCAGTCCAAAAGCTAATCTACGCAGTACTCATCACCTCGCGAAAGCTACGACACTACTTCTAGGAGTACTCGATTGTCGTCATCACCGACTATCCGCTCGGCAATATACTTCGCAATCAAGATGCTACTGGAAGAATCTCCAAGTGGGCGGTCGAACTTGGCGCCCTCAACATCGACTTCAAGCCACGCACCGCTATCAAGTCTCAAGCACTAGTCGATTTCATGGCAGAGTGGCAGGAGAATCAGCTACCAACTCCTATAGAGTGACCAGAGCACTGGGTGATGTACTTCGACGGCTCACTCAAGCTCGAAGGCGCGGGCGCAGGAGTACTCCTGGTTTTTCCAAAGGGCGAACAACTCAAGTATGTCCTGCAGATCTTCTGGAAGGTCTCAAACAACAAAGCCGAGTACGAAGCCCTGCTGCATGGGCTCCGCCTCGCAATCTCACTGGGCATCAAGCGACTACTAGTCTACGGTGACTCCGCAGTGGTCATCAACCAAGTCAACATGTCTTGGGACCGCAACAAGGAGAACATGGACGCCTACTGTCTTGAAGTCCGCATGCTCGAGAACAAATTCTATGGTCTCGAGTTCCACCACGTCATCCACGACAGCAACGTTGCAGCGGACGTCCTGTCGAAGCTTGGTTCTACTCGCGCGCAAATAACTGTCAGAGTCTTCGTCCACGAGCTTCACGTGCCATCCATCCCGGAGCCGGCACCAACGACAACTGACCTTGTACCACCACAGCCCGGTCAGGAGGTCATGATGATCGACATGGACTGGAGACAACCCTTCATCGACTACATCTGCGAGTAGAAGGTCCCCTCCGACAAGAACACGGCCGAACAACTCGTCCGTCGAACGAAGACTTACGTACTAGTCGGAGACAAGCTCTACAGGCGGGGTGCTGCTTCTGGAGTACTCATGAAGTACGTACCTCAGGATGAAGGCAAGGACATATTGGAGGAGATCCACAAAGGCGTCTGCGGCAACCACGCATCTTCTCGCACGCTAGTGAGCAAGGATTTCCGACGAGCTTTCTACTGGCCCACAGCTCTGGCCGACACGGAAGGACTCGTCAGAAAGTGCCAAGGATGTCAATTCTTCGCCAAGCAGCAACACGTCCCGGCCTACAAGCTAGTCACCATACCGCCGACCTGGCCCTTTGCCTGCTGGGGGCTCGACATGATTGGGCCTCTACCAACTGCGCCAGGAGGATTCAACAGAGTCTTGGTGGCCATCGACAAGTTCACCAAGTGGATCGAAGTCAAGCCAGTTACCTGCCCAAAGGCCAATAGAGTACTCGACTTCTTGGATGAACTCGTGCATCGCTACGGGCTACCCCATCGCATCATCACAGACTTGGGTTCCAACTTCAACAACCATCAGTTCTGGGAATACTGCGAGAACAGCGGGATCGACGTCCGGTACGTTTCCGTCGCCCACCCGCGCGCCAACAGCCAAGTTGAGCGCTCCAACGGGATGGTACTCGACGCCCTCAAGAAGCGATTGCACGACGCAGCTAACACCAAAGCAGGCAAGTGGATCAAGGAACTACCCAACGCACTCTGGGGGCTTCGTACTCAACCTACCAAGCCAACAGGGCAGTCGCCCTACTTCCTGGTCTACGGCTCCGAAGCTATTCTACCCTCCGATGTGATGTGGGAATCCCCGGCAGTAGAACAATACGACGAAGGCATCTATGAAGACAACAAACGGGTTGATATCGACAGCCTCGAAGAAGCCCGCTGCGCTGCCCTTGTCCAATCAGCAAGGTACCTAGAGGGCATCCCAAGCTACCATGATCACAACGTCAAGGAACGCTCCTTCAACGTCGGTGCTCTAGTCATCCGTCGTATCCAGAAAATGGACGGACTACACAAGCTCAGCTCGCCATGGGAAGGTCCCTTCTCAGTCTCCAAGGTGACCGGACCAGGCTCCTATCGCCTCCAAACAATTGAAGGCGGTGACATTAGCAATTCGTGGAACGTCGACCAACTGTGTCACTTCTACGCGTAGTCTCTCGACTACTTCTCTACGAGTCCAGCCTATACGGCTACTCACGGACTCTTCGCTGTAAGCGGCCTCTCGGTCCTAGCACTAGTCTCCGGACTACTCTTCTCCAAGATCCAGCGTCAACGGCTACTAACGGATCTTGGGCTGCTTAGAGCAGAAGGACTCTGGCGGCGGTCTACAGACCATGTACTCTAGATCCAGCCTATACGGCTACTAACGGATCTTCAGCTGTAAGCGGCTAAAGGGCCCTAGCAAACACTTAGCCGTAGGCGGCCCACAAGTCCCGGCGACTACTCATTTGTAATGGCCCTGGCCATCCAGGTGTACTCCTTCATCAGTAATAAAGTTTGATTCTACTCAACTTGTTTACTGTGTCTACTGCCCAGGCAGATCATACTGAGTACTACTACTCACGACTTCTCCCACGGTTGGGTACTACGCGCACTTCGCTGCAAGTGGCGGCCAGGAGTACTCATCACATATACAAGATGTGGATAACTTTCATTGATAATTCAAACAAGTTCCTGACTACTTAGTTTGTTTCACATCAACTACTCTAAGCTACCTCTACAGGTACGTCTACTAGAGATTGAGCTTCTCCGCCACCTGCTCAGCAATGGGCGCCATCTCTTCGAGGAGAACCTTGTACTACTCATCACTGTAGTTTGCCGCAAGTCCGCCGGCTACCACATCCACCGGTGCTTTTGGGAAGTACGACTTCATGTACGCCAGCACCTGGTTCAGGATGGACTTTGCCAGGTGCTTGATGTATGTCGCCAAGCGCCCGGGGGCTTCCTTCAGCCTGTCTACAAGCGGGGCTATCTTGGGCCTACCAGGATGCGGCACCAGTACTCTCGCGATGGGCAGCGCGGCTTCCTCAAGTTCCTTCAGCTGGCCTCGAAGCTTCTCGCAGTCTTCATTCAGCTTCTGCAGAGATTTATAACAATTGACAAGGTCACGGTCTAAGGCTTCACGGAGCTCCATGTGTTTGATACACTCATGGCTCAACTGGGTGTACTTTTACTCGAGTACCTCTCTTTTGTCGGTCTCACGGTACACAATATTCTTGAGGTCCGTCTCCGACGCCTTCAGCTGGTCAACCTTTGCCTCAAGCTCTGCAGACAACTCGTCTCAAGGTCAGACTACTTATAAGTACTACAATAAGTACTCGGCGACTTCGGCGGATGGCGTACCTTTGTTCTTCTGGCGCAAAGACTTGTTCTTCCGAACCAAGTTGTCCCTCTTCGCCTGCATCTCTTGTACCTCGTTGTGGTACTGGGCGAAGGCACCATCAAGCTTGGACTGGAGCAAGGTTGCATGCTTCCTCAACTTGTCCAGCTCCTTCTCCTAGCCCTCGGCACGAAGAACCGTGTTGCCATATCCCTTCAGAAGCTCGGACTTCTGGCAGGACCTTTCAACCACATCCTGCGCAAAGACAGAACAGTCAAGGGGTACTCTGTATTCAATAAAGCAAGACTACTCAGGGTACTCACAACGTACCTTGACCCACTCTTCGGTGCGGCGCCATGACTCCATGCTCAGAGCAACAACGGCCGGATCAACAAGATTGTCCTCCAGCACCTCGAGTCCTCCATGGCTTGAAGATGCCGCCTCTGGCATGGACGCCGAGCGTAGCGGTGCAGCTTCTTCTATGATCGCCTCGCGGACGACAACCTGAGTACTCGACTCGGGTTGTGGATCAACCCGCGTCTCTGCGCTTGGTTCGGGGGCTACCGCAGTCCCTGACCCGGGGGCTGTCGCTGACGTTGCCCCAAGAACTGGTTCTGTGGACTCTGTCTCCACAGTAGCCGCCTCCATGGCCACAGCTTCTGGGATCATGGCTCCTTCGTCTTGTGCTCCTGTCAGGATCAGTACAAGAAGTCAAATCAACGACTATGACTACCCTTCACAAAAACTACTCGTGGTGGCAGGGAGCATACCTTCGACCAAGGAGGCCTCTTCAAGTGCTGGCGCTACTGCGGCACCAGCTTGTGGTGGTGGTGTGTTTTCGCGCACCTCCGCCGAGCGGTCTCCTCCATCGGCCGGAGTGCTGGTCTCCCCACCATCCCACGACAAGTCCGTGGATTTCCTGCATCACGAAGTACTCAATCAATCGCAATAAGCTTGTAGACTACACGACTACTCGAGAGGTCAGAGAACTTACAAAGTTGACCGTACTACGGTCATGGTCAGAGCGCCTAGTATGCTGGCGATATCCACGATACCAGCCTCACTAGCAACTTCGGCTTCAACGGGGGTTTCCTCCGGTTGTTTGACAGTTTCGCCTGCAGCCGGAGGGAGGCTCTGCCCTTCTTCGACCAACGCCTGCACTTCTACAGCGCTGGATTGTTGTTATGCCCCTTCTGGCACGGCTTCTTCAGTGGCTGGAGGTAGGCTGGTGCTCCTCTCAGCTGCCGCCCCCACAGTCTCCCAGACGTCCTCATCACCCTGATCAACGGGGTCCAAGGAACGGATGTCCTGCAGCAATATAAGTCATGTTGTCAGCTCTGGACTACTTACTGGAGGTATTCGACTACTCAGGTCATGGTACTCACCTCTTGGCTAGTGACTTCTGAGATCTTCAACTTCTTCACGGCGCGTTTCCGCGCCGCGTTCCGCGGCTTCCTGGGTGGCGCCGGCAAGCTTGCCTCGAGGCTAGATGGCTTCTCGATGACGGGGATATTGGGCATCCCAGCCTGGCTGAACCTCGAGTGGAGCTGGAACCGCTGCTGCAGCGTCTCCTCATCCTCGTCATCGGAGCTGTCCTCGATGATTACAGCATTGTTGCCTTCATTGACTTCGCGGCGTTCCTTCCCCTTGGGCTCCGCCTTCCCTTGCGCTTGTCCTTCAAGTCGCGGAGGGCGGGCGGAACAGAGATGTACTTCTTCAAATCATCCTACAACATCAAGCAGAGCATTAGTACGACTACATAACACCAATCCGTACTCGGGGGCTCTAGCCACGACTACTGACCTGGTTTGGCGGTCGCGCCGCGGAGTACTCTGGCACCGGGCACGGTGTGTACGGGGGCATATCTTTGAAGACCTTGCCCAGCCTCTCGATGATGACATTATTATCAATCTCCTCGCCAGGCATCCGGGACGTATCCTCATCGTCGGTATACTGGTACCTGAGGGTGTCTCACACCATCAGTGGCTGCACCCTCCTCTTCATGAAACTGAAGGCCACATGCTTGGCCCTCAGTCCGGCCTCCCGCAAGACCTTGATCTTCTTCAGCAGCGGGGGTAGTTGAATACCCTTCTGCATGGTGGGCTCTTTGTTCCACCACGGCACATGCTTCGGTTGACGGCCGCTCGGCTTCGGCAGCTCGGGGTGATGGTTGCTGATATAGAACCATCTCGCCTTCCACTCTTGGTTGGAGTCGATGAGCTTGTACGGCAGGTACTGGCCGGCGCCTCCGACTACTCGCGGGTCATCAGTGCTCAGCTGCGGCTTCACCCGGAAGAACTTCCGGAACAAGATCTAGTGGGGCTTGATCCCCACAAAAGCTTCGCAGAAGTGCCCAAAGATGGAGGTGTGGAAGATCCCATTGGGGTTGAGGTTTAGGTACTCGATGCCGTAGTACCTGACCATTCCCTTGAAGAAGTCGCTGGCTGGCAGCGCAAGTCCATGCTCCACGAACCGCGCGAACATCGGAATCTCGTTCGGGTTCTTCTTTATTGGATACGGGTCGCCGGTGGTGGTGCGCCAGAGATGCACCTCCTTCTCGCGGAGGAATCCACTGTTGACCAAGGCGAGGAGGTCCTCGGTCTTCAACTTCGCCTTCTTCCATTCCTTCGCCGGATTGGGGCGAGGGGAAGAGGGCGGCGACGACGACGACTGGCCGGCATCTCCGGCCTCATCGCGGCTCCTCTTCTTCGACGCGCCGGTCTTTGAGCTCTTTGCTAGGGACGCCTTCATCCTCCAAGTCACAGGAGTTTTCACTCGCATTCGCTCGGGGGCTACGAAGGTGGGCGGACTGTGGCGGCGGGTGCAAGTAGATCCAATCTACGCTTGCGGCGGCGGTGGCAGCAGAGGAGCAAAGGGGGCACTCACCCAGATCTAATCTGTGGGAATGGAACAGCTGGGAGTAAAAAACCCTAAGGGGTTCGCCGGTTATTTATAACCTATCAGGCGGCTCAGTTCTCAACGGACAGATAGAGCGCCAGACGGGTGACTCAGCGGCGGCAGCCTGACCTTTCACATTCCAGTACTCGACGCTTTCAGTCTCGGGGGCTCGACTACATCCGGCGGAATCAGTGGGCTACACCAGATCCAGATCCCACTCAGGTTACATTCTATAGTCAAGATGACCCTTCAATTCTAGAGAAAAGTACTCGACTCAAGGCTCAGGGGCTCCGTGCCACGTGTCCTTCGGTTTTTTCTCCGGATTTTTCGGGATAAGATTGGCAAAACTTCAGATTGACCCTCAGCTTGAATCTGCGATTCGACCTAAGGCTCGGGGGCTATATTCCATATGGAATGCGATTCTCCGAATCGCATTTTCCATATGGTTTCTTCATCAAGACAACACGAGTATTATTGAAGACCTTCGAGAGAAGCACTCGGGGACGCTTGGGAACCACTCGAGAAGACTTCAAGACTACTCAAAGATCAGCTGGAGTACCTTCCAGCCTCGGGATGATTCAAGCATTCTTGAGGACTTTCGGCTTGTAGAACTCGGGGACGCTCATGGACTACTCGCCAAGGCCGTCAAGACTACTCGAAGACATCCTGCTCGACTACAAAGTACTCGGGGGCTTGTCGTACGGACATCCCTGGGCCCACTACTCAGGTGGGTACTAGGACCGACTACTCCGTGGGCCCCTGGGACTACTCGAGTTGGGCTGCACGGCACCTGCTGGCGTGGAGCGCAAGGCCTACAGAGGATTAGTACTCGGTTAGGAAGCTACACATGTCCGGATCCATGTAGAGTACTCCTAACCGTACACGACTAGTACTCCTCTGACAAACCGACTTGTAACCCTGCCTCCCGGACTATATAAGGCGAGGCAGGGATCCCTATCTCTTCATCCGCATCATCTTGTAAACACAACCAATCAATCCAGAGCTACGCAGCATACAGGACGTAGGGTATTACGCACCTTGCGGCCCGAACCTGTCTAAATTGTGTGCCACGTGTCTCTCCTTCGAGTTCCCGATATCGGCGAGGCCACAAACATCTACCTCGGGTACTCCCCTTGGTAGGTTGCCAATCTAAAACACTGACACATACCTGACCCCGGGACCTACACGCTGGTCGTCAACCCCATAGTGGACGGCGCGTTCCTACCTAAGACCCTCGTCGACGGGGGCAATAGCCTGAACATCATCTTCACAGAGACGCCGAGAAAGATGGACTTCGACTTCAACAAGATGATTGCTTGCGACGAACCCTTCTATGGGGTCGTACCCGGCAAGGCTACATACCCCATAGGTCGTGTATGCCTGCCGGTCACCTTCGGCACAAAGGAAAACTTCCGCACAAAGTACCTGACGTTCGAGGTCGCGGACTTCCGCTCCTCCTACCATGCCATCCTTGGTCGACCTATGTTG
Organism: Cenchrus fungigraminus; assembly: GCA_036936925.1. Lineage (NCBI taxonomy): Eukaryota > Viridiplantae > Streptophyta > Magnoliopsida > Poales > Poaceae > Cenchrus > Cenchrus fungigraminus. The sequence goes on along the minus strand of CM072776.1, from coordinate 19,052,235 downwards.
GCCAAGTTCATGGCCATACCCCATCACACTTACCTCATCATGAAGATGCCAGCACCAAATGGGATCCTTTCCGTCCTTGGCGACATCATGGTCTCTTACAACTGCGAGAGCTCCACCATCGAACTCGCCAAGGATTCTGCCTGCAAAGCTGCAGCCATGGTCATGGTCGCTCAAGCTGCCAAGATCGACCAAACAGCCCTGGAAGTGCCAGAGCAGAAGCATACAGCCAAAACCTTGGATCCAAGTCCTGCTGTGAAGAAAGTTTGCCTCGGCCTGCCCGACGCGTCCAAGGAAGTCACCATCGGGGCCAACCTCGAGCCCAAATAGGAACTCGCGCTCACCAGTTTCCTCAGGGACAACACCGACATCTTGGCATGGAGCCCGTCCGACATGCCTGGTGTCCCTAGGGAGCTGGCTGAGCACGCCCTTGAAGTAAACAAGACCGCTCGACCTATCAAGCAAAAGCTCCGGTGATTTGCGAAAGACAGAAAGCAAGCTATAGAAGTAGAAGTATGCAAGCTCTTAGCTGTAGGATTTATACAAGAATGTAAACACCCGGTTTGGCTCGCAAACCCGGTCCTTGTACCATCTTGCAAGAAAGACGTCATGAAGCTCACAGGTATGATGGCAGCTCTAGGTCATTTCATCAGCAAGCTCGGCGAGAAAGGTCTACCTTTGTTCAAGCTATTGAAGAAGGCAGATAAGTTCGTATGGGATGAACAAGCACAAAAGGCGTTCGAGGCTCTCAAAGAGTCCTTGACCACACCTCAGTCATGACGCCACCGATACCAAGGGAAACCCTCCTACTCTACATCTCTGCCACCACTCATGTGGTCAGCACGGTCCTCGTTGTAGAATGAGTAGAAGAAGGGCAGGCCTACCCTGTTCAATGACCTGTGTATTACGTGAGCGAGGTCCTTACCGACGCTAAGACACGTTATTCACAGCCTCTGAAGTTGCTCTACGCACTCCTGATCACGTCGAGAAAGCTGCGCCACTACTTCCAAGCTCACAAGATCACGGTACCATCGTCGTTCCCGCTGGGAGAGATCATCCGCAACCGCGATGCTAATAGCCGCATCGTCAAGTGGTCGGTAGAGCTTGGAGAGTTCGACATCGAGTTCTGCCCCAGACAAGCAATCAAGTCCCAGATCCTAGCTGATTTTGTATCAGAGTGGACAGAGATCCAGATGCCCCCTCCCAAGGAGCGGCCTGAACACTGGATAATGTACTTCGATAGTGCCCTTAACCTCGAAGGCGCAGGAGCAGGAGTGCTGTTCATCCCTCCTCAGGGAGAGCAGCTCAAGTACGTCCTGCAGATACACTACAAGGCCTCCAACAATGGAGCAGAATACGAAGCTCTAATTCATGGGCTCCATATAGCAGTGTCCCTTGGCATCAAGCGACTACTAGCGTACGGCGACTCTAAGGTCGTCATTGAGCAAGTCAACAAAGAGTGGGATTGTGTCAAAGACACAATGGATGCTTACTGTGCTGAGATCCGTAAGCTCGAAGGCCATTTCGAGGGAATTGAGTTTCAGCACGTGCCACGCAACAACAATGTGGCAGCCGACGTACTATCTAAACTAGGCCCTCGGCGAGCTTTAGTCCCGGCGGGTGTGTTCGTTCAAGACCTACGCAAGCCGTCAATCAAGCTGTTGGATCCGGACAATCCAGACCAAGTACAGCCCGACCCAACTCCAGCACCTCCCCGCGACGTGCTAATGACAGATAAAGAGGACGATTGGCGCGAGCCTTTCCTAGCCTTCCAACTCGACCAACGAGTCCCAGAAGACAAGGCTGAACGAGAGCGCATCACACGACGAAGTGCCAACTACGTCGTGATTGGTACCGACCTATACAGGAAAGCCACCTCTACCGGCGTCTTGATGAAGTGCATCTTGCGATCAGAAGGGCTTCAGCTCTTGGCTGAGATTCACGACTGTGAGTGTAGCTGCCACGCGGCATCTGCCAATCTGGTCGGCAAGGCATACCGATCTGGCTTCTACTGGCCCACGGCCATGTCTGATGCCAAAGACCTCGTCAAGAGATGCAAAGGATGCCAATTCTTTGCCAAGCAGCAGCACCTGCCAGCTCAGGCCCTGCGCACAATTCCCCCATCTTGGCCTTTCGCCATGTGGGTCCTCGAGTCTGTGGGTCCGTTCCGAACTGCCCCAAGCGGCTACAGGTATATCCTTGTGGCCGTTGACAAATTCACCAAGTGGATTGAAGTTCGACCTGTCGCAAAAGTCACGTCGGAAGAAGCGGCCGAATTCATGCAAGACATAACACATCGCTTCGGTGTGCCCAATAGGATCATCACCGACCTAGGGTCTGCCTTCACAGGGTCTGCCTTTTGGGATTTCTGCCAAGACAATACGATCGATGTCTACTACTCCTCGGTCGGCCACCCTAGGTGCAACGGCCAGGTCGAACGTGCAAATGGCATGGTTCTTCAAGCTCTCAAAGATCGCATCTTTGATGACGCTTCAAACTACACTACCCGGTGGTTAGTGAAGGAACCTTGATGTCGCCTAGAGGGGGGGGTGAATAGGCGTGACGACCAAATTAAACTCTTCTTCCCTGAACACTTGAGCTGACAGTGTTCCACCGGTCAGACCGGTGGTGATGACCGGTCAGACCGGTCAAGCACTGGACTTCACAGGAGGCACCGGTCAGACCGGTGAACCTCACCGGTCAGGCCGGTGTAGCACGAACCATATCTTGTTTTCTTGCTCCCAGACTGCTTCATCCTTGGCATAGCGATGGTCCTGAGTCACAAAGGATATAACAGGGATGTATAAGACACAGGAATGAGATTTGAATTGAATTGAAATTGAAATCGACAAGTCGGGACAATTGGGTCGGTTCTGTGCGCCACCGGTCAGACCGGTGAGGGGCACCGGTCAGATCGGTGCCGTCCAGAATCGAGCCAATGGCCTCAACTATTAATCTCAGCAGCTGGGACGACAAGATATGGATATTGATGATTTAGAAGTATTCCTATACAGATATGTGCCGAAAACATGAAGGAAAACAGGATTAGGGTTTGACAGCCTCCACCGGTCAGACCGGTGGGGTGCACCGGTCAAACCGGTGCAAGCCGTCCGCCCCCAAAATCTTGAGTTCTCACAATGTGTCCAACAAAACTTTATGGATCTATAGGTATGTCTTCTAGGTGATCTCAGAAGATGTTCTACCAAAGGGAATTCAAATCTTTGCACCAAGTAAAGAGATCGGGCAAAACAAAGTTTTGAATACCTTGTGAGAGATGAACTTGAAGGGGAACCGAAGAACTTGAGGGGGAATCAATGGAGGGTCCTTGGGAGAGTGATTTCCATCCAATCTTGCACCTTCTTCATGGTTGAATCCTTAGGTTTTCATGGGGAAAGAGAGAGGTGGAAGGAGGGAGGGGAGAGGCCCTTCACGGTTTGGGAAGGAAGAAGGGGCTGGTGAAATGATAGAGGAGAGAGAAGGAAGGGGTAAAGAGATAGATTCCATTTACAGTGGCCCGACGTGTTGCTCCCGGGTGACACCGGTCAGACCGGTGAGGGGCACCGGTCAGAACGGTGACCCCCAGGGTCCAGCCAGTGAAGCTATATCGGTAGTTCCGGCATGGGATCGGTATAACCGAGGATTTTGAGAATTCCAACAGAGAAACCATATCGGTAGAACCGACCTAGCCTCGGAAGTTCCGATCCTTCTCTTCCATTTTGACATTTTGTTCCTTAAATCTTCACTAGATATTTTATAAAACCAATTTATTCCACTTAAACCTCAGAAAAAAGGAACTTGTGACTTAGGGTTACCACCGGTCAGACCGGTGAGCTGCACCGGTCAGACCGGTGCGCCCCTGAGACACACCTTGAGAAGATTTTGGCTCCTTACTCCTTCTCAAAGATTGGATAAAGGATATAGAAGTGATATTGATCCAAATTTTGCCATAGTCTTGAAAGAATGGAGGATAATCCATTTTAATTGATAATTCTTGATTCTTCCAAGAGAGAGAGATAAAGATGGATTTAATGGACTTGAGAAAATCTCCTTAATTGTGACTAGCCATCAATCAAACAAGGGGAACCATAGTCACAACTAAGTTGATTGGGTCACAAAGACCAAGAATCAAATATTTTTCAAAATGAGCACTCTTCCTACACATGCTAGTTGATTTTTCGAGAAGTCTATCCTATGTCACAAAGTGCATGCATCCACTTCAAATGAATAGCTTTTCAAGTATATTTGGCTCATACCTTCAACCTCGAGACACAAAGACGAGTGAAAGCAAAGGTATCAATCAAATATCTAGAGAGGCACACAAAAATTCACTTGAAGCAATTACATGCTAAAGAAAGCACACTAGCATGGTATTATGGCCTAGATGCATTACGGTATTCAATGAGGTTCATGGGAACATACCTTTGCCTTAAGACCATTTCATTTGTGCATATATTTAAATTTTGAACGGTGCTAGCTCTTACTTGTTCTTTTGGGAGTTATACTTATCAAGAGCTTGCTTAGGTATGCACAAAAGAGTGAGACTACAAGATCACTAGAAGAAATTGTTAGTCCCACAAGTGACTCAAGTATTGCAATGAGCTCCCCCTTAAATAGTGCTAGAGATATTTGAATTTCTCGAACAAAGCACTTTATTCAATTAAGAACTTGGTGAGGCTCATTCCAAACTTGGTCAAGACACATAAATGATTTGTTAATTGAAATGTGTCGAGTCTCTCATAACCTTTGATGCCAAATCACCCTTTTTCTTGAAAGTTGGGTTATTCCCGGGTCACCCGGCCAACAACCTCACTGGGCCAGCACCGGTCAGACCGGTGACCACCAGTGCACGCTTATTTGGTGATTTTGCTCTTCTTTTCCCTTGAATGTTTGAATAAGTTACTAATTCAAGTCCTGCAACATAGATAAGGCAATGCTCTACTAGGGAGCCATTAAACGCATCGAATGGCATGAGAGAGTAAATTTTCATAAAATAGTCAAAGTCACTACCTCATACAAGATAGGTGTTACATGAGTATTCAAGAAGAACTAAGAGTGACTTAGACTCAACCAAGGAGTACTAGTTACCGAGATGTCATTGATTTCAAGATTTATAAGTTTGCCCTTCACATGGCCAATTGATCAACCGTGATTTCCAAGCCTTTTAACCATGTGGTCAATGCATCTCTTTCAACCTGCAGGCTTAGCAAGCATTTCTTGGTACCCAACTCTTGTTGGGTCCTATGGTGTTAGCCGCAAGGTGCCTAGGAACCCAAATGGCTCTCATACTACATTGAGGTGAACTAATTTCCCTCATAGCACAAGTTTCATTCTCGTTCCTAAGCTTATGGAAATCATAATGGACTAGATTTGTTTTAGGAATGTTACCATTTGGACAATCTTTGCCCATGTGACCCTTTTGACAACATTCATAGCAAATGCGGCTTTTGTTCTTGTTGGTCACACCATTCCTTGTAATCTCTTGTCCATGCTTGCTACTGAGCCTTGTCCTTGTTGAAGAGGTCTTCTTTGCCTTATTTGCTTGAGGTGGGGCTGCCCTGGTCGGCGCCGGTCTGACCGGTGGCATGCACCGGTCTGATCGGTCACGGTCAGTGCCACTGCCCATTTTCACACTTGGGCACAAGTCGGCAAAGTGACCCTTCTCTCTGCACTTGTAGCACACTCTCCACTTGTTTGAGCTTCTAGGCTTCTTGGAGAGCGATTCTTGTGCCTTGTGCTTGGTTGGACGAGGTTGGGACTTGACTTGCCCAACCTTGCTCTTTTCTTGAATCTTGTGCTTGTGAGTCCTTGTATGTTGTTGAGGGGTTGAGCTAGTGACGATTGATCCCTTCTCAAGCTTCTTCACCATGTCTTCACAGTTATCTTGAGAAGGTTGCACTTTGCTCTTCTCCTTCAACACATACAAGTCTTTTTGAAGCTTTTCAACCTCTTGCTTGAGTTCATCATTTTCTTTAGCAATGAGGTCATCACAAGGTTCTACAAGTACATGCTCAATGCTAGATTGGCTTGCTTGAGACAAACAATCATTAGTGCAAGATAAATTAATTTGAACTTGTGAGCATGTGCATGTGTGAGATAGAGATTGCATAGATTTTACCGATGAAAGCACAACCTCATGGGCTATTTCTAGTGTTGCATAAGAATCGACAAGCTTCTCATAGGAGCACTCAAGTCCCTTGTGATCGGCTTGTAGAGCCACATGCTCACTATTGAGTTTCGCTAGTTGGGCTTCTAGCTCATCATTGGCTTCTTCTTCTACTTTAGCTCTATATGAAAAAGATTTGATATCATGATCATATTTGTTAGCCAATGATTCATACTTACAAACCAAGGATGCGAGCTCGGATTTGAGAAGTTCAAGTTCTCTTGTCGGAGAGCTTGACACTTCAATCTTCTGGTTTTTCGCTCCTTTGGCTTGCCTCTTCTTCTTGCTCTTCTTTTCCTTCTTGGCCATCAAGCAAGTTGGTGTGCCCCTGCCGGCACCGGTCTGACCGGTGTGTGTCACCAGTCTGGCCGATCCCTGCAGAGGGACAACATCTTCGCTTCTTTGATCTTTTCCTTGCTTGAGGGTTGATGCTTGATGATCAATGTATGTTGTAGAGGTTGTGGAGCATATCTCCTCTGGTTCATCTTCATCATCACTCCCAACTTCATCCCATTTGGTGTGAACTATCTCAAATAGCAATTCCCAAATGAGATGAGCATCTTCGCTAATCTTTTTGCTCTTTAGAATAAGATGCTTTAGCTCTCTACATACACAACTACACAAAAGGTTAGTAATAACGGCATTGAGTCGCTTCTTCTCCAATTCCTTTGGAGAGACACAAGTCCCATCCTCCGGAAGGATACTCGCAACCATAATACCCTCTGCGGTAGGACCCAAAACCTTAAGTGCAATGAGAACATTGGAGCGCCAAGAAGAGTAGTTTGAGCCATCTAGAGCTAGAGGCTCAAACGGTACCTCACAAGTTGTCGACACCAAAGAACTCCAAGCGGTTAAGCTCGAATCGGAGCACCAAGCTCTGATACCAATTGAAGGAACCTTGATGTCGCCTAGAGGGGGGGGGGTGAATAGGCGTGATGACCAAATTAAACTCTTCTTCCCCGAACACTTGAGCTGACAGTGTTCCACCGGTCAGACCGGTGGTGATGACCGGTCAGACCGGTCAAGCACTGGACTTCACAGGAGGCACCGGTCAGACCGGTGTACCTCACCGGTCAGGCCGGTGTAGCACAGAGCACCTGCAAAAACAACTTCAAGCACCTCTTGACTTCCAGCACGAACCAAACTTGGTGAGTGGCCTGTGTAGATGATCACAAGCAAGGTAATGAGCCCTGCACACACAAGTAGCACACCTAAGTAGATCGAAGCGGAAGCAAATCAATTATGCTAGAAAAACAACTTAGAGAGTCAAACCACACGAAGAAGCAAAGGATTTGTTTCCCGAAGTTCACCACCCACTAAGGAATGACTACGTCTCCGTTGAGGAGCTTGTAAGGGACAATTCCGACAACAAGCCGGGTCTCTTTCAACCACTTTCCTCCTTTCCACTAAGGGGATCTTTTCCACGAAGAGGCAAGATCGCAGCCCTTACAAACTTCTCGCTGCTCACCACAACCTTGGGAGCTAGCCGGCGACGCCTAGCCGTCTAGGAGGCAAACCTCCAAGAGTAACAAACGCTTCAAAGCTTGTAGACGCGAAACCAAAGTGCTCAAGCTATGGAAATGCTCTTGTTAGCTCACAAGGTCGCTCTTGAGCTCACTCTCTCAACCCAACACCAAGGACATGGCTTTAATCCACAAATCTCACAAAGAGAGGGTTGGGGAGAGCCACTAAGGCTTAGAGCTTGTTAGAAATGGCTTGGGACCTCAGCAATGTCACTAGAAACAGCAAGCCTCAACTGAAGAAGGCTTGGGGTATTTATACCCCTCAAAGGAGAAAACTAGCCGTTAGCCCTCGGGCGACACCGGTAAGACCGGTGCCCTACACCGGTCAGACCGGTGTTTGAAAAACTAGCCGTTGGGGCTAGCGGCACCGGTCAGACCGGTGCCCCTGACCAGTCAGACCGGTCAAGCCCGAGACACCTCCAAAACTGTTTCTATGAATCTAACACTTCACCAAAGAGATGAAGTGACTTAGGTTAGGTTAGGAGGGTTTGTTAGCACACTCTAAGGCTCTCAAGGGTAGATCTCACTTAGGTCAACTAATGAGCACTTTGACTTGGTCAACTCGCTAATGTTGCATCCCTCTTGATAGTACGGCATACCTATACTCAAGAATGAATAAAAACACCTTGTTGACTTCTTGAGCTTGAATGTTTTCAATCTTGCCATACTTGATCAATATCCACTTGAGGGCTTTCAACATAGCCTTTGACTTGAGCACGTCCATACTTGAGCTAATGACTTAGGATCTTTCCATCTAGCATATGAATGCACACTTGGATCCATAAGTCACTCCATATTGCCAATCTTAACATGTTGATGACTTGCATTGCTTCCCTCGGTTAAGGTTTGGATATGATACTTGGAGACCCCACGGATGCTAGAACTTCACCTTAGCAAAACACTAATGGCGGCTTAGCTACGGCCCCAAAGATTGCTTAGTCCCTCACCCTAGACATCTCGGTTGATCTCTTCATCACTTATCCAATCCACTTTTGAGTTCCACTTTGCTTCATATACAATTAACCTTCATTTGAAAACCCGCTTCAAATGCTTGATCTTGACTGACAACGAATGTGTAAGCTTCCAAATTAGGACCATAATGTGTACACTCATCCTTATGTCCTCTTTCAATAAACACATGAACCCTTGCACTTGACTTAGAGAATTACCATCTTCTCTTATGTGATCCTTGTGATTTTAACCAAGCTATATTTAGCTATGGGAGACTATGAATTGACCTTCTCAAATTATCCCAATATTTATCTTCCTTTATTGCTTGATATTTGTCACTTGTGCATTAGGATCATCCATATATTTGTCTTCTCCAATGTGAGCCATATAATATTCATCCATAAATAAATACTTCAATAGTTGCTCATGAATATATATAAATAAAACCTGCTCACAATCTTAGACAAATACGTTAGTCCTTTAATCGCCTTGTCATTCAATTCACCAAAATCCACTTAGGGGCCTAGATGCACTTTCTGTTAGCCAAGCTACACACGTAATCTAGGGTCTAAGGACCCAATTCAGTTCTGCTACGGGCTTCTCGCCCTTCTTCCTGGTCTATGGCTCCGAGGCCATCCTGCCCACCGACGTCACCTTCGGAGCTCCATGCATACAGTTCTACGAGCAGGGAGAAGCTGAACAGACTCGTCGTGTCGACCTCGATAGCCTCGACGAGTAGAGGATGGCCGCTGTTATGAGGCAAGATCGTCACGACCAGCAACTCCGTCGGTATCATGATCGCAACGTCAAGGAGACCTCCTTCAACGTCGGCGACCTAGTTGTAAGGCGTATCCAAAAGACCGACGGCATGCACAAGCTCTCTGCCCCTTGGGAAGGACCCTTCATCATCACTGAAGTCATCAGCCCATCCACATATCACCTCCAGTGGGGCGACGGGCAAGGGGTACCTAACCCTTGGAACGTGGAGCACCTACGACAATTCTACCCATAGAATATTTTATATTACAGCTATGTATTCCTCGTCTTTGTACTTTTTTCAGTTTAATAAATATTAATTCAAGCAGTCATCTGCTGTGTCTTGAGCCCTACCTTCTCCTCCTTCATGTCATCAACCCTCCCCCTCGACATGCTCGGGGGCTTGGCTAAAGCCAATACAAAGGTCGAAAGACCTGGGGGTTAAAATTCCTGTTCCTCCCCCTCGACATGCTCGGGGGCTTGGCTCAAGCCAACATAAGGGTCGTTCGACCAGAGCACATCGTCCCTCATGACTACCTACTTTGTATTCTTGCGAGCCTGCTTGGTCGTAAAGGTTGCAAAACCTGAGTCCTAGACTCCCTCCCGCGCGCCGATCACAAGTAAGCCTCCCCGCCGAGCTGTGGTGGTCGGTAAGCCAGCCTCTCCGTGAGTAGTAGTTAGCGGAGTATGATAAAGACACAATGCTTCAAGGCTACCAAGTTCGCGCAAACACAAAACAAGAACGTCATGCAGGCCAAAAGAAGGTTATGAAGCAATGTTTTACATGACTGGAGGAGGGAGGGGGATAACTCTAAGACTACGACTACTCTTCCCCGTCGTCACCCTCATAATCTATGGCATCCATCACCGCCATAGCGGTTTCACAAACTTCAAGCTCGATGACCTTGGGATCTTTTATCGCGTCTGGGCCTTCTCCGACCTTGACCATGTCAATGTTGGGATAATGAGACTTCACCTGGACCAATGCCTCCGTAGCCGCCGCCAAGCTCGTTGCCTTCAAGAGGTCGAGCAGCTTCTCAGGTGCAGCCAGAAGACGGTCGATAGCAGGCTTGGGCTCTTCCCCCTCGACCTGAGAAGCCAGTATGTCCATCGCAAAGCTGGCAGCATTCTTCAGGTCGTTAAGCTCCACTTCTTGCCCTACAATGGTCACCTGGTCATTCTGCAGTGCCTTCAAAGCTACCTCAAGACTGACCTCAAGGTCTCCTTCATCGCCCGCTTCAGCTCTTCAGCACCAGCTTCGGCCTCCCTGAGGTTCACCTCCAAGCTTCGAACTTTCTCTTTTGTGTTCTTCAGCTCGTTTTTGAGGTCATCCTCTCGCCTGTGGAAGTCTGCAACATACAAGAAAATCCTGAGGCCCAACCCTCAGCAGTGGAAATCAATAATGGACAAAGTTGCAAGAAGGTCGATCTTACCAATGTTCGCGGTGTTGAACTGCGAGTTAGCCTCACGGGTCTTCCACTTTTCCTCGGCTAGCTCGTCCTCGAGCTTCTTCTTGTCTGCCGCAGCCGTCTCACAGACCTGCTTGAGCTCCTGCTCAAGCTCGACCACCCGCAGCTATACGGCTGCAGCACCCCTAAGCTGGTCGGCCCTACCCTTGGCACAGTCGGCCAGTGACTGTTTTGCAACACAAAGCAGGTCGTCCGCCACATCCAAACCACAAAGTCATATATCCAATTCAAAGACAGCATCTTACCGTGAGAGACTGGTAGAGAGTCAAGATCGAGCTACGGACCGACCTCATGTCCTCATCATCCTAGAAGATATCCACCTCCCAGGGAGTGCCAGTCCAGTCAAATGTTTTCACGCTGTAATTTCGGCCTCGTCGACGTCGAACCCAGTGCCTGCACGCCGGTTGTTTCTGGGTTTCCCTGCGGCGGCTCGATCTGTGTCAGGTTCGCAGTTTGGCCCTGAGCCGATGTGCTGGGCACCGAGTTGATGGGGTCCACGTTGATAATAAGCGGAGAAGATGAAGCCCCGACATCACCCATGGAACCTCGTGTTCCGGCCTCAACGACAGGCGGAGGAGCCGCCGTCCCCGCGTCATCGACCGAAGCGTGAGTTCCGGCCGCATGGTCAGACGACCTTGTCCGTGAAGGTGAATCTTGAGCACCCAAGGCGCTCTGAAGTTGGACGTCCGGCCTACAGCAATCCTCGTCAACACAATACAAGAACCAATAAAAATTAGCAAATGAATCAACTTTAGTGCCACGGTCTCACCTCACAGTGGTCGGGGCACGTAACTTCGCCCTGAAGGGCCGTACTCGAATCTTCACAGGCATCCTCGCCTGCGCACCAGCAGCAGCCCGCTGCGCCTCCCTCATCTGACGGAGGTCGTCTTCCGTCATCTTCTGCTCTAACTCCCCCTGCCTCTTGGCCGCGGGACTCAACGACCTCCTCGCCGTACGATCTTCTACAACCGGCGGATCATCGGTAGCTTCATCTTCATCATCTTCGACCTCCTTGGTCAAAGGTGTGGGAATCGTCGGTGTCTGGACCGTCGGTGGAGGGCTCGCCCTCCTCTTCCTTTTCTTCTTGTCAGCCTCGAGTTTGGTGATCTTCGTCGTCTCGGCCTTGGCAGCAGCCCTCGAGGTCGGCTGCTTTGCCGTCGCTGCCCTTGTCTTACGCCTGGGCTTTGTGTCACTGCTTGCCTCTGGGCGGTTTGCCACATCATCATCGACCTCCGGGTCGGTATCTTCGTCAGCCCCAACCAATGAATCTGACTGATAATTCTCCAGCAGCGTAGCTGCTGGAGGCTGGTAGTCCTCCGACCTCATCTTCCGGCGTGCCTCTTCGCCGGCTGGCGAAGGTGGAGGGCACCAAAATTGCATCTGCCGAGCCTCTAAACACAAGTAACATGATATAAGAGGTTTTTCTCTAGTCACACAAAGCAAACAAACAGGTCGCTACGACCTCGATGTCCCAGAACTTACAGGATCAGCAGGTTGGGAGAGAGAATAAGGCTTCAGGCATTTCTTATTCCGGATACACCTAGAGTACATCTGTGTCACCCTGGCCATCATCTCCTCTTGGGAGACATTGCGGTTAACTTCACGAGTAGGGTCCGTCTGACCCCAGTACTCATACGCCGGATGAACCCGATCCTTGATCGGCTGAATCATACGACGACAAAAAGACATTGCCACTGCGCCTCCTGTCAGTCCTTTCTTCTTGAGGTCGCCTACCAAGGTCAGCAACTCCTTGATGTCGTCCATCTCATGAGAGGTGAGCTGCAGGTCCCACTCGTTTATCTTCATGGGCTTGTGCCCGGTGCGCTTCGGGAGCGCCGACTTCTGGTCGGCGATATAAAACCACTCCGACCTCCACCTTGCAGTATTGTCCGGCAGATCCATATCCAACCATGCTGCCTTGAGACCTGACCTCCGACAGAACATCACCGCTCCTACCACACCGGTACGCTTGCTGGTGAACTTGACGTTGAAGAAATACCGCCACAACACAAAGTGTGGCGGGATCCCAAGGAACGCCTCGCACAAGTGAATGAACGACGAAACTACAGTTATAGAGTTGGGGACGAGATGTACCAACTCGAGCTTGTAGTAGTACAGAAGACCTCAGAAGAAGTCGCCGGCTGGCACGCTGAACCCGCGCTCAAAGAAGGAAGCAAAGACGACCTGCTCCTTGTCGTCCTCCGTCGGGAACCTCTGGCGGTGGGCGCCTTCCACTCCAACTTCGCCTTGGGCCTTAGGAGCCCACGCTCTAGCAGGCCCTGGATCTTCTCCTCGGTAATTGTCGAAGAATCCCACAACGCCTCCGGGGACGGGATCGTGGGAGCCGCGGCCGCCATTTCTTGAGCTCGGGTGGATTTGGATCTAAAATTCACTAGGGTTTTGATGCGCATGTGAAGTGGAGCGGTGCGCGGATGGCGGAGCCGGCGCGCGGTCTGCTACAGACAGCGGCAGACTGAGGACTCTAGGGTGGGGGCTGGATGTGAAGCATGCGGCGGCTAGGGTGCGGCGATTTTGGCGGAGATGGCGAGAGGAGGAAGATGATGGAAAGGGACGGTCAACGCCAGTCCCCGCCGCTCTATTTATAAGGGCCCCACCACGGGCGCCCGTTGCGGATCCTTCTGCTGCAAGGAGCTCACCCTAACGGCTATGTGCCGCTAATCTCGCGAGACGATCTCGCTGGATTTCACGCCAATGGTTACTTTGGCGACCTTTACCCTGAGTTTAGGCCGTGAGAACAAACAAAATGTCAGGTCATCCTGACGGAACATTCGATCTCCACGAGGTCGATAAGCCCCCAAACGCCATCACTATTGGTCATTGATGAATAATTTCTTCAAAACGACCATTACATGACAGAAGAGAGCGAACATTACACGGGAACTTCGAAGGTACACAAGTCGCCTACGACCTTATTGGATCCAGAACCCGTCACAAAAATACAAACATACTCGAAGACCTGATCTACCTAGAGCAATCCTTGAGGTGTGCCCTGCTACAGCCGGGCACATCGCAAGAATTCTTCTAGCCTCAGGACCTCGATCGTGGCCTTGCAGTGCACAACTGCACGACGCTACACGTAGCACGGCACGTTTTGTGTCGGACTATGGAATGCAGACACGAGCTTGCTCTTCGGCGCAGACCGCAAGCCTTCGACGAGCATCACATGCTCCCCAAAGACATACAGCTTCACCTCAGGCCTCTACAGCATCACCTCCAAACTCTCCTTGATTCCTCGCTGAGGCACGATACAAAGAGTGGGTGTGTTGTCTACATTTCTCAAGAGTTCTTCTAGCTCCAAGCTTCTACAAACATAGCATCCTACAATCTGTTGGACGGACACATGCCCATGGCATGACCTCAAAACTACGCTGTGGCTTCATAGCTCAACAATGCCCAGTGCTTGCCTCCTTCAGCCTTATGGTGCTATTTATAGCCAGAGCCGGGCTTCGAGTAGCCGGCGAAGTAGTGACACTGTCACCACGTGGTCCAGAGGGCCTGCAGACATGTGCATGATTAAAGGCGATGACTTTACCCTACCTCGCGATGTCTTTATTGCTAGTGCATCAATGATGCCTGAGCCCGCAACAGCGTCACATGGCTATAGTGCACTCCTTGATTCGTGGGTAGTTTTGTCATTTTCTAGGTGGCACGGGAATCTTCGACCACTGTTGACCCGTGACCTAGCAGTCCATGGAAAGAGATAAGACTGACTCTGCGTCAGAGGGCCCTGCGCCTCATTACTCCTATGGACAATGACGACGATCAACACACCTCCTTTACAGCTCTATATCTTCATTGCACTGGCTAGGCTCTGCGTCCTGGTGGTCCCGCTATGGCTCTGCATGTAAATGGACCTATTCCAATCAGTCTATTTTCTGTTTCCTGAGCAGAATGGTCGTAGGTTCGATTGAAGACCTTCCGGGGTAGGCGTGCCTCGCTTCTTTGCCAGATCCGTCTGGGTGCCTGGAAGATTAGAAGCTTCATGTCTACAATTTCGTCGGGCCCCCGTGGTCAGTGTGCCTACTGCTAAGGTCATCAATACCTTAGCTCCTTGGCTCTACCAGATGATTAGCAGCCAAGTTGGTTGTTTGGGCACCAAAATGGCCTTCCTTAGGTCGGCGTGCCTCAATACCTACGTCTTGCAATACCTTGGTATATCAACAGCCCTGCCAACCTAGTTGGGCGCCCCGGATGCATGACCTTCCGAGGTCGGTGTGCTCTTATAGCCCTGCCAGCCTGCTTTGGACACCCAAGATTTTACGTCGGGAATGAAGGCCCCTCTGTGGGGTGCGCGCCTAATGGCCCTGCCAAGTATCTCCGGGTGCTTGGGCGCTTCTTGGTATGAGACCTTCTAAAGGTCGACATGCCTTGGATGGCTCTGCCAGACTCCTTGCAGCTATGCAAGATATCTGGGTGTCTCTACACTCCATTCGCTCAAGATCTACAAATTTTTATTAGTAATGGTTCCAGAAATCACGACTTCAAGCTACGACATCATCAACGACCTTTTCATGTGACGCACCTTTCAAGATCCTGCTAGGTATCCTCGGATACTAGACATTGTTGACTTGAGGCCTCTTTGAGGTCGGCATGCCTATAAGGCCTCCTCGAGGTCAGCCCTGCCAGACTCCTAGCAGCTATGCTAAGAGATCTGGGTGTCTATACACTTCGTTCGATCAAGACCATGACTCAGTTTTCTTCTCTTTTTTGAGCATCAAACCAGCCGTGCTGCCTGCTTCAATGCTCGGGGACTACTCTACGAGTGTGTCTTCGACGCCCTCTTTATTTCTTCGTCGTACCGACCTGTTGGGAAACCTGTTTCTCATCATATCGTTACTCGATTTAACTTTTCTTCTCTTCTCTTTCTTTTTTGGATCATCATACTGGCCATCCTGCCCGCCATGATGCTCGGATACTACTCTACGAGTGCATCCTTGATGCCCTCTTAAATTTTTTCATCATCGTTTCGATCTATTGGAAGCTTGCTTCCTATAGGTCGTCACTCGACCTCTCTTCGTTCGACAAGACTTCAAACAGGTCGGCTGCTAAGTCGATTTGTTCTTTTTCTTTTATACCGACGTGCATGCTATTCGACCTGTCGATATCTCTACGACTTCGTCATGACCTTTCTAAGGTCGCTGCGCCTACACCACGCTCGGGGGCTTGTGAGACAAGGGTACCCCTTGGTCCCCACCGACCAGGCTCACGGCCGTCCCCGACAAGTGGGTCCGGCCTATCAAAAGACCCGCCGACCTGTCAGTGGGCCCAACCGACCTAGTTGATGGCCCACACGACCTCTTGAAGACCTTCTAGAAGATTCCCCAGAACGATCTTATCTGGAACGACCTCGAGACTTGCCGTGCAAGACAAGACATCGGTGGATTCCGACCAAGCAGATCGATGGATATGGCAAGTGTTGTAATCAACTAGATTTAAGTCTCCTGGTCGTAACCAACCAGGAGTCTGGGAACCGACCTTGTCCGCTGGCCAATATAAGGCAGGCAGGGCGACCCTTGTACAATCACGCAATCCTCAAGCAATCCACACCAACAACTGGACGTAGGGTTTTACTCTCCAGAGGCCCGAACCAGTATAAACACGCCGTGTTCTCTGTGTTCTGTGTGCTCGTGCGCAACCATCGAGTTCTTAGCCTTAGATTCCCCCTCGCCGAACAACTAAACCACCGGGGTTAACCCCCCTATGGGCTGTCCAGATCTAGACATCTGACAGGTACGTTGCGAGTACCCTGAGTAGCCTTGCAATAGTGAGTACTAAATGCTGATGAAGCTCTGATCTTGTGTAGAACCTTGTGGAGAGATCCCAAAAGAAGACCGAGCTCCTGAAGGGATATGGTGACAGTCATCCGCGCTGAAGCTTTGGAGAAAGAGTTGGACAAGTCAAGAAAGCACTCTGCGTGCTCCAATCCAAGCTTGACAGCGCCTTCGGCCAATATCATAACGAAGTCCAGGATATGCAGGCAAAGAGGGATGATCTGATCAAGAAGAACAAGACGCTTCGGCAGAAGAACAATGATACACCTTCCGTTGCAGTACTTGAGTACTTATTTTGTGGGTTGTCTGTAGCTAACTCTATTGTGGAGTTGTCTGCAGATCTTGAAGCTTCTCTCCAGCAGGTCAAAAACTCGGAGACCAACTTGAAGAGCATCGTGTACTGAGAGACACATGCTCGAGAGGTAGCCGAAGAAGAGCTGGCCATTAGAACCCATGAGTGCGTTACTGCAATTGAAATCTGGCAAGCAACTGACGTTGACCTCGTTCACTGCATGCAATCTCTGTAGAAGCTCAACGAAGACTGCGAGAAGCTGCGGGCGTCCTTGAAGGAGCTTGAAGAAGCCGTGCTGCCAATCACAAGGCTGTTGGTCCCACATCCAGGCGGTCCTCAGATAGCCCCTCTTGTGGATAGACTGAAGGAAGCCCCCAGACAATTGGCGACTGTCGTACGGACATCCCTGGGCCCACTACTCAGGTGGGTACTGGGACCGACTACTCAGTGGGCCTCTTGGACTACTCGACTTGGGCAACACGGCAATTGCTGGCGTGGAGCGCAAGGCCTACAGAGGATTAGTACTCGGTTAGGAAGCTAGACATGTCTGGATCCATGTAGAGTACTCCTAGCCGTACACGACTAGTACCCCTCTGGCAAACCGACTTGTAACCCTGCCTCTCAGACTATATAAGGCGAGGCAGGGACCCCTATCTCTTTATCCGCATCATCTTGTAAACACACCCAATCAATCCAGAGCTACGCAGCATACAGGACGTAGGGTATTACGCACCTCGCGGCCCGAACCTGTCTAAATTGTGTGCCACGTGTCTCTCCTTCGAGTTCCCGATCTCAGCGAGGCCACAAACATCTACCTCGGGTACTCCCCTTGGTAGGTTGCCGGTCTAAAACACCGACGGCTGGCGCGCTAGGTAGGGGATCTCGCCGAAGATCACATGGCGAACTCGACGGCTTCAATCGTCATCAACCAACTGCCGCCTTCAACTGTGGCGACACCTTCGTCTTCGGCTCCTGGGTCTGCACCGCCGACGGTGGTGGATCATTCCAGCGCTACCTCACCATGACCCCGCACCTGGAGACCGGACTCGTGATGCTTCCCAAAGCCATCACGGGCCAACTCGTCGAGAAATTCAACGAATTTTCGCTCTGCGACCAAGTCGCCGACTTCGAGATTGGATCCGCCTCCAACTCGAACTCGACGTCACCCTAGATCGAAACATGCGAGCCGGCTCCCGAGCCATCATGTGGAACGGTTCTCCTCCACGAGCACTTCCCAAACGGTCTCTGCAACTCCAGTAGGGCCCATGCGGAAGCCCTCACCGCGCGTCGGGCCGGCAAGGAGATCGTCTCTGAGTCCTCCTCGGACTCCAACACCGTCCCCGACTACAACCCAGACTCCTCCAATGAGTTCGACTTCGGCCTCGATCCGATCGAGTCTGAGTCCGAGCTCAACTCCACCGAGGAACCGCTGACAGGTCCTGCTGCTGGCTTGGTCATCACGTCTACTCCTGCCGGCAAATTTGTCTACTGGCCCGACCGGAAGCCCGCAGACCTGGTCAATGACAACTCACACTGTGTCACCTACCTCGAGACACTCCCCTTCCAGGAGGGGACACCGCTGAACCCGATCGAGGAAGAGCACACGCCAACCGAGGTGGTGACTACCGACTCCAAACTCTGCACGCCTGATCGTGAAGTATTTATGGCAGCCGGAGAAGTTGGAACCTCAGGCAACCAAGTTGATCGCTACCTCAATGACATCTCAGCTGACGAGGAATCAGCCAATGCACCCCCAGACGAGACTACTGAGGCCAAGAACGCTCGGCGTGAGCGCAACAGAAGACGAGCTGATCGGCGCAGGCGGCTCCGAGAAGCTTTTCCCATCCGGAACCTCACCGAGGCTCTGGATCAAGTCGAAAACCGGGTGCATACCACCCCTGAGCAATGCCTCATGTCTATCACTACGATAGCATAAACAGCTCAGGGGCACTGTGCAGGCGAACTCATCGCCAAGCTTGCTGAAGACACCTACTTCATGCGGGTCGACAACAGGGTCGCCCCAGTTCCCCCCACTGGAAACCACGAAGCCACTAGTCACAGCCCAGCAGACGGCAGACGCAACCGCATTCGCGGCGAACACCAGCCAAACCCCAACCGCTCTAGAGCCTCGGCAGGAGGACCCTCACAGGGTGGCAACAGCCAGGCAGGCGCAGGCGGTAGTCGCGGCGGTGGCGGTGGTGGCGGCAGTAGCGGCGGAAGTTCATCCCACGGCGCCGGCAGAAGAGCTGGTGGTGGTGGCGATCGCGGGGGCCGAGGCCACGCGAATAGCCACGCCACCAGCAATGCACGCGGTGGCTATGACGCTCGCCACAGGATCGACGAGATCCGCTGCAAGAAGTCTACTGAAGCAAGCGACAGCGACGGCTTCCCCGCCTACTTTGCACGACTTCGCAATCTGCTCCTTCCTGAGAAATTGAAACCTCTCAGGATCACCAAGTACGACACGAAGTAAGACCCAGTTCAGTGGCTCAGGTGCTATGCCCTGGCCATCGAAAACGCTGGTGGCAACAATGATGCAAAGTGCTTCTTCTTTCCCTTCTGTCTGGATCAAGCTCCACTCACATGGCTCGAGTCACTCGAAAAGAACTCGATCGACGAGTGGGACCAGCTGAAGGCTCAGTTCACCAGCAACTTCGCGAGCGCCATGGGGCGCTCGGGTACCCGCATGGACTTGGCGATGGTCAAGCAGGAACAAGGCAAGATGCTCCGCCAGTACATGCATCGCTTCTGAGACAAGCGCGCGACCGTAGTCGACGTCACCGACAAAGAAGTCATCGACCTCTTCCAAGACGGGCTCTATCACCGTCGCACCTTCGAAGACTTCGGTCACCACCGCCCGAGTTCCATCACCAAGCTCATGGACATGATCACATCATGGGCCGACGAAGAGGACAAGGCGAACGCCAAGTACGACTCCATTCGCGGCAAGAGCAAAAACAACACGGGCGGCAATAACAACAACAAGGATCAAGGGGGTCGCAACAACAACAACTACTCGGGTTCCAACTGCAAGCGCAAGCCAGACAATACAGTCACGGCTATACAGCGCCCTGCGAAGGACAACTCGAAAAAGACCTTCGGCGGCTTCAGAGACTTGCTCAAAGAGAAGTGCTTGTGGCATCTGGATGGCAATCATACAACCGACCAGTGCTACCAACTCCGGCGAGAACTCAAGGATATTCCCGAGCCACGGCCTCCTCACGACAAGAAGGGCAAGAAGAAAGTCGACGAAGGCAACGGTGACTTCCAAGAACCCGACAAGACGGTGAATGTCCTCTTCGGCGGACTACCCACCAGACGATCTCAAAAGCTCACTCGACGGGAAGTCTTGAGCATTGAACCAGCGGTGCCGACACCCCTAAGGTGGTCGGAGGTACCCAACACCTTCTCCAGTGCGGATCAATGGACAAGCTTCTCTGAGCCAGGACGTTTCCCACTAGTCCTGAAACCAGTAGTTGTGGGCTCTAGACTCAACAAGGTACTCATCAGCGGCGGGAGCGGACTCAATGTCCTCTTCACCAAGACCTTGAAGAAGATGAAGCTCGACATCACCGACATGCTCACCAAGAGTGCGTCACCTTTCTACGGCATCGTTCCTGGTAACGCGGCTATACCACTTGGCTCAATGGTCCTGCCAGTTACCTTCGGGGATTCAAGGGAGAATTACCGCACTGAGTACATCAAGTTCGAGGTTGCGGACTTCGAGACCTCCTACCATGCCATCCTCTGCAGACCGGCCATCGCCAAGTTCATGGCGGTGCCTCACTACACCTACTTGCTACTCAAAATGCCAAGTCCTACCGGAGTACTCACGCTGCAAGGGGACTTGAAGGTCTCTTTCGACTGCGACACCGAAGCCGTGGAACTCGCAGCAACCAATCAAGTACCCAATGCAATGATGGAGATCTTCGCTGCGTCCAAGAAGCTTGCCCCAACCGAACTCGACATACCTGAGAAGACCGACACCGCAAACAAGCCTCAGCCAACAGAGGAAGTACAGGTGAAGGCCATCGACCTCGGGACGGGTGACAGCAGCAAGGCTACCATGATCGGGGCGGGCCTCGACCCGAAATAGGAAGACGCGCTCGTCAGCTTCCTTCGGGCTAACCGAGACATCTTTGCATGGAAGCCAGCGGACATGCCAGGTGTGCCCAGGAGGCTAATCGAGCACTCACTCAACATCGATCCTAAAGCTACCCCCAAGCGACAACACCTCCGCCATTTTGCCGATGACCGACGGGACGCCATCAAGAAGGAACTCGCCAAACTACTCACCGTCGGCTTCATTCGAGAAGTCTTCCATCCTGAGTGGCTCGCCAACCCCGTCCTCGTCCGCAAGAAGAACACGAACGAGTGGAGGATGTGCGTCGACTACACCGACCTCAACAAGCATTTCCCCAAGGAACCCTTCGGGTTGCCGCGGATTGATCAAGTCATCAACTCCACGGCGGGCTGTGACCTACTCTACTTCCTCGACTGCAACTCCGGGTACCACCAGATCGCTATCAAGGAAGAAGACCAGGAGAAGACCGCGTTCATCACCCTGTTCGGCGCCTACTGCTACCCGACAATGTCGTTCGGGTTGAAGAACGCTGGCGCTACCAACCAACGAGCTATCGAGGCCTGCTTCATGAAGCAGCTCAACAAGAACGTCGAATCCTATGTGGATGACGTGGTCGTCAAAACCAGAAACTCCGACACGCTCATCGCTGATCTTGAAGATACTTTCACATCCCTAAGAGAGTACGAATGGAAGCTCAATCCCAACAAGTGCGTCTTCGGCGTACCATCTGGGAAACTACTCGGCTTCATCATCAGCCGCCGCGGCATCGAAGCCAATCCCGAGAAGATCTCCACCATCACCAATATGAAAGCTCCAACCTGCATCAAGGATGTCCAGAAGCTGACCGGGTGCATGGCGGCACTGAACAGATTTATCTCGAAGCTCAGAGAACAGGGATTACCCTTCTTCAAACTACTCAAGCATCAAGAGAAGTTCGTGTGGACTGCGGAGGCTGATCAAGCTCTGACGCAGCTCAAAGACTTCCTGTCCAAGCCACCGGTCCTCACAGCTCCTCGCAAAAAGGAGCAGCTACTGCTCTACCTCACTGTGACTACTCACGTGGTCAGTACTACCATCGTTATCGAGCGGCAGGAAGAAGGCCATGCCCACCCAGTCTAGCGACCTGTCTACTTCATCAGCGAGGTTCTGTCAGAGTCCAACTCAAGGTACTAGCCGGTCCAGAAGCTACTCAGTGCAGTACTCATCACCTCGCGGAAGCTACGACACTACTTCCAGGAGTACTCGATTGTCGTCATCACCGACTATCCGCTCGGTGATATACTTCGCAATCAAGATGCTACTGGAAGAATCTCCAAGTGGACGGTCGAACTTGGCACCCTCAACATCGACTTCAAGCCACGCACTGCTATCAAGTCTCAAGCACTAGTCGATTTCATGGTAGAGTGGCGGGAGAATCAGCTACCAACTCCTACAGAGTGACCAGAGCACTGGGTGATGTACTTCGACGGCTCACTCAAGCTCGAAGGCGCAGGCGCAGGAGTACTCCTGATTTTTCCAAAGGGCGAACAACTCAAGTATGTCCTGCAGATCTTCTGGAAGGTCTCAAACAACAAAGCCGAGTATGAAGCCCTGCTGCATGGGCTCCGCCTCGCAATCTCATTGGGCATCAAGCGACTACTAGTCTACGGTGACTCCGCAGTGGTCATCAACCAAGTCAACAAGTCTTGGGACCGTAACAAGGAGAACATGGACGCCTACTGTCTTGAAGTCTGCAAGCTTGAGAACAAATTCTATGGTCTCGAGTTCCACCACGTCGTCCGCGACAACAACGTTGCAGCAGACGTCCTGTCGAAGCTTGGTTCTACTCGCGCGCAAGTACCCGTCGGAGCCTTCGTCCACGAGCTTCACGCGCCATCCATCCCGGAGCCGGCGCCAACGACCACTGACCCTGTACCACCACAGCCCGGTCAGGAGGTCATGATGATCGACATGGACTGGAGACAACCCTTCATCGACTACAGCCGCGAGCAGAAGGTCCCCTCCGACAAGAACATGGCCGAACAACTCGTCCGCCGAGCCAAGACTTACATACTAGTCGGAGACAAGCTCTACAGGCGGGGTGCCGCTTCTGGAGTACTCATGAAGTACGTACCTCAGGATGAAGGCAAGGACATCTTGGAGGAGATCCACAAAGGCGTCTGCGGCAACCACGCGTCTTCTCGCACGCTGGTGAGCAAGGCTTTCCGACGAGCTTTCTACTGGCCCACAGCTCTGGCCGACGCAGAAGAACTCGACGCCCTCAAGAAGTGATTGCATGATGCAGCTAACACCAAAGGAGGCAAGTGGATCAAGGAACTACCCAACGCACTCTGGGGCTTCGTACTCAACCTACCAAGCCAACAGGGCAGTCACCCTACTTCCTGGTCTATGGCTCCGAAGCTATTCTACCCGCCGACGTGATGTGGGAATCCTCGGTAGTAGAACAATACGACGAAGGCATCTCTAAAGACAGCAAACGGGTTGATATCGACAGCCTCGAAGAAGCCTGCTGCGCTGCCCTTGTCCAATCAGCAAGGTACCTAGAGGGTATCCGATGCTACCATGATCGCAACGTCAAGGAACACTCCTTCAACGTCGGTGATCTAGTCCTCCGTCGTATCCAGAACACGGATGGACTACACAAGCTCAGCTCGCCATGGGAAGGTCCCTTCTCAGTCTCCAAGGTGACCGGACCAGGCTCCTATCGCCTCCAAACACTTGAAGGTGACGACATCAGCAACTCGTGGAACGTCGACCAACTGTGTCACTTCTACGCATAGTCTCTCGACTACTTCTCTATGGGTCCAGCCTATACGGCTACTCACAGACTCTTCGCTGTAAGCGGCCTCTCGGTCCTAGCACTAGTCTCCGGACTACTCTTCTCCAAGATCCAGCGTCAACGGCTACTAACGGATCTTGGGCTGCTTAGAGCAGAAGGACTCTGGGTCTACAGACCATGTACTCTAGATCCAGCCTATACGGCTACTAATGGATCTTCAGCTGTAAGCGGCTCAAGGGCCCTAGCAAACACTTAGCCGTAGGCGGCCCATGGGTCCCGGCGACTACTCATTTGTAACGACCCTGGCCATCCAGGTGTACTCCTTCATCAGTAATAAAGTTTGATTCTACTCAACTTGTTTACTGTGTCTACTGTCCAGGCAGATCATACTTAGTACTACTACTCACGACTTCTCCCACGGTTGGGTACTCCGCGCACTTCGCTGCAAGTGGTAGCCAGGAGTACTCATCACATATACAAGACGTGGATAACTTTCATTGATAATTCACACAAGTTCCTGACTACTTAGTTTGTTTTACATCAACTACTCTAAGCTACCTCTACAGGTACATCTACTGGAGATTGAGCTTCTCCGCCACCTGTTCCGCAATGGGCGCCATCTCTTCGAGGAGAACCTTGTACTGCTCATTGCTGCATTTTGCTGCAAGTCCACCGGCTACCACATCCACCGGTGCTTTTGGGAAGTACGACTTCATGTATGCCAGCACCTGGTTCGGGATGGACTTTGCCAGGTGCTTGACGTATGTCGCCAAGCGCCCGGGGGCTTCCTTCAGCCTGTCTACAAGCGGGGCTATCTTGGGCCCACCAGGATGCAGCACCAGTACTCTCGCGATGGGCAGCGCGGCTTCCTCAAGTTCCTTCAGCTGGCCTCGAAGCTTCTCGTAGTCTGCATTGAGCTTCTGCAGAGATTTATAACAATTGACAAGGTCACGGTCTGAGGCTTCACGGAGCTCCATGTGTTTGATACACTCATGGCTCAACTGGGTGTACTTGTACTCGAGTACCTCTCTTTTGTCGGTCTCACGGTACACAATATTCTTGAGGTCCGTCTCCGACGCCTTCAGCTGGTCAACCTTTGCCTCAAGCTCTGCAGACAACTCATCTCAAGGTCAGACTACTTATAAGTACTACAATAAGTACTCGGCGACTTCGGCGGATGGCGTACCTTTGTTCTTCTGGCGCAAAGACTTGTTCTTCCGAACCAAGTCGTCCATCTTTGCCTGCATCTCTTGTACCTCGTTGTGGTACTGGGCGCAGGCGCCATCAAGCTTGGACTAGAGCAAGGTTGCATGCTTCCTCGACTTGTCCAGCTCCTTCTCCAAGCCCTCGGCATGAAGAACCATGTCGCCATACCCCTTCAGAAGCTCGGACTTCTGGCGGGACCTTTCAACCATATCCTGCGCAAGACAGAACAGTCAAGGGGTACTCTGTATTCAACAAAGCAAGACTACTCAGGGTACTCACAACGTACCTTGACCCACTGTTCGGTGCGGTGCCATGACTCCATGCTCAGAGCAACAACGGCCGGATCAACAAGATTGTCCTCCAGCAGGTCGAGTCCTCCACGACTTGAAGATGCCGCCTCTGGCATGGACGCCGAGCGTAGCGGCATAGCTTCTTCTATGATCGCCTCGCGGACGACAACCTGAGTACTCGACTTGGGTTGTGGATCAACCCGCGTCTCTGCGCTTGGCTTGGGGGCTACCGCAGTCCCTGACCCGGGGGCTGTCGCTGACGTTGCCCTAACAACTGGTTCTGTGGACTCTGTCTCCACAGTAGCCGCATCCATGGCCACAGCTTCTGGGATCGTGGCTCCTTCGTCTTGTGCTCCTGTCAGGATCAGTACAAGAAGTCAAATCAACGACTACGACTACCCTTCACAATAACTACTCGTGGTGGCAGGGAGCATACCTTCGACCAAGGTGGCCTCTTCAAGTGCTGGCTCTACTGCGGCACCAGCTTGTGGTGGTGGTGTGGGTTCGCGCACCTCCGCCGAGCGGTCTCCTCTATCGGCTGGAGTGCTAGTCTCCCCACCATCCCACGACAAGTCCGTGGATTTCCTGCATCACGAAGTACTCAATCAATCGCAATAAGCTTGTAGACTACACGACTACTCGAGAGGTCAGAGAACTTACAAAGTTGACCGTACTACGATCACGGTCGGAGCCCTAGTATGCTGGCGATATCCGCGATACCAGCCTCACTAGCAGCTTCGGCTTCAACGGGGGTTTCCTCCGGTTGTTCGACAGTTTCGCCTGCAGCCAGAGGGAGGCTTTGCCCTTCTTCGACCGACGCCTGCGCTTCGACAGCGCCGGTTTGTTGTTGTGCCCCTTCTGGCACAGCTTCTTCAGTGGCTGGAGGCAGGCTGGTGCTCCTCTCAGTTGCCGCTCCCACAGTCTCCCAGACGTTCTCATCACCCTGATCAACGGGGTCCGAGGTACGGATGTCCTGCAGCAATATAAGTCATGTTGTCAGCTCTAGACTACTTACTGGAGGTATTCGACTACTCAGGTCACGGTACTCACCTCTTGGCTAGTGGCTTCTGAGATCTTCAACTTCTTCACGGCGCGTTTCCGCGCCGCGTTCCGCGGCTTCCGGGGTGGCGCCGGCAAGCTTGCCTTGAGGCTAGATGGCTTCTCGATGACGGGGATATTGGGCATCCCAGCCCGGCTGAACCTCGAGCGGAGCTGGAACCGCTGCTGCAACGTCTCCTCATCCTCGTCATCGGAGCTGTCCTCGATGATTACGGCATCGTTGCCTTCACTAACTTCGTGGCGTTCCTTCCCCTTGGGCTCCGCCTTCCCTTGCGCTTGTCCTTCAAGTCGCGGAGGGGAGGGCGGAACGGAGATGTACTTCTTCAAATCATCCTACAACATCAAGCAGAGCATTAGTACGACTACATAACACCAATCAGTACTCGGGGGCTCTAGCCATGACTACTGACCTGGTTTGGCGGTCGCGCCACGGAGTACTCTGGCACCGGGCACGGTGTGTACGGGGGCATATCTTTGAAGATCTTGCCCAGCCTCTCGATGATGACATCATCATCAATCTCCTCGCCAGGCATCCGGGACTCACTCAGATCTAATCTGTGGGAATGGAACAGCTGGGAGTAAAAAACCCTAAGGGGTTCGCCGGTTATTTATAACCTATCTGGCGGCTTAGTTCTCAACAGATAGATAGAGCGCCAGACGGGTGACTCAGCGGCGGCAGCCTGACCTTTCACATTCCAGTACTCGACGCTTTCAGTCTCGGGGGCTCGACTACATCCGGCAGAATCAGTGGGCTACACCAGATCTAGATCCCACTAGGGACACATTCTACGGTCAAGATGACCCTTCAATTCGAGAGAAAAATACTCGACTCAAGGCTCGGGGGCTCCGTGCCACGTGGCCTTCGGTTTTTTCTCCGGATTTTTCGGGATAAGATTGGCAGAACTTCAGATTGACCCTCAGCTTGAATCTGCGATTCGACCTAAGGCTCAGGGGCTACATTCCATATGGAATGCGATTCTCCGAATCGCATTTTCCATATGGTTTCTTCATCAAGGCAACACGAGTATTATTGAAAGACCTTCGAGAGAAGCACTCGGGGATGCTTGGGAACTACTCGAGAAGACTTCAAGACTACTCAAAGATCAGCTGGAGTACCTTCCAGCCTTGGGATGATTCAAGCATTCTTGAGGACATTCGGCTTGTAGAACTCGGGGACGCTCAAGGACTACTCGCCAAGGCCGTCAAGACTACTCGAAGACATCCTGCTCGACTACAAAGTACTCGGGGGCTTGTCGTACGGACATCCCTGGGCCCACTACTCAGGTGGGTACTGGGACCGACTACTCCGTGGGCCCCTGGGACTACTCGACTTGGGCTGCACGGCACCTGCTGGCGTGGAGCGCAAGGCCTACAGAGGATTAGTACTCGGTTAGGAAGCTAGACATGTCTGGATCCATGTAGAGTACTCCTAACCGTACACGACTAGTACTCCTCTAACAAACCGACTTGTAACCCTGCCTCCCGAACTATATAAGGCGAGGCAGGGATCCCTATCTCTTCATCCGCATCATCTTGTAAACACAGCCAATCAATCCAGAGCTACGCAGCATACAGGACGTAGGGTATTACGCACCTCGCGGCCCGAACCTGTCTAAATTGTGTGCCACGTGTCCCTCCTTCGAGTTCCCGATCTCGGCGAGGCCACAAACATCTACCTCGGGTACTCCCCTTGGTAGGTTGCCGGTCTAAAACACCGACACATACCTGACCCCGGGACCTACCCGCTGGTCGTCAACCCCATAGTGGATGGCACGTTCCTACCTAAGACCCTCGTCGACGGGGGCAGTAGCCTGAACATCATCTTCACAGAGACGCTGAGAAAGATGGACTTCGACTTCAACAAGATGACTGCTTGCGACGAACCCTTCTATGGGGTCGTACCCGGCATGGCTACATACCCCATAGGTCGTGTACGCCTGCCGGTCACCTTTGGCACAAAGGAAAACTTCCACACAAAGTACCTGACGTTCGAGGTCGCGGACTTCCGCTCCTCCTACCATGCCATCCTTGGTCGACCTATGTTGGCCAAGTTCATGGCCATACCCCATCACACTTACCTCATCATGAAGATGCCAGCCCCAAACGGGATCCTTTCCGTCCTTGGTGACATCATGGTCTCTTACAACTGCGAGAGCTCCACCGTCGAACTCGCCAAGGATTCTGCCTGCAAAGCTGCAGCCATGGTCATGGTCGCTCAGGCTGCCAAGATTGACCAAACAACCCTGGAAGTGCCAGAGCAGAAGCGTACAGCCACAGCCTTGGATCCAAGTCCTGCTGTGAAGAAAGTTTGCCTCGGCCTGCCCGACGCGTCCAAGGAAGTCACCATCGGGGCCAACCTCGATCCCAAATAGGTACTCGCGCTCACTAGTTTCCTCAGGGACAACACCGACATCTTGGCATGGAGCCCGTCCGACATGCCCGGTGTCCCTAGGGAGCTGGCTGAGCACGCCCTTGAAGTAAACAAGACCGCTCGACCTATCAAGCAAAAGCCCCAGTGATTTGCGAAAGATAGAAAGCAAGCTATAGAAGTAGAAGTATGCAAGCTCTTAGCTGCAGGATTTATTCGAGAATGTAAACACCCGGTTTGGCTCGCAAACCCGGTCCTTGTACCCAAGAAGACTGGAGGATTAAGGATGTGTATCGACTACACCGACCTCAACAAGCACTGCCCAAAAGATCCCTTCCCTCTTCCTGGCATCGACCAGGTCGTGGACTCCATGGCTGGTAGCGTTCTACTGTGCTTCCTCGACTGCTACTCAGGTTATCACCAGATAGCCTTGAATCCCGACGACGAAGACAAAATAGCGTTCATAACGCCTAATGGCATCTACTGCTACAAGGTCATGACCTTTGGCCTCAAAAATGCTGGAGCAACATATCAGAAGGCAAAGTGCCTAAAGTCGCAGATCGGGAAGAACGTGGAAGCCTACATTGATGATGTGGTCGTCAAGACCACCGAGGAAGATCAGCTCATCACCGACCTCGCCGAGACCTTCACCAACCTACCTGAGTACCAGTGGAAGCTCAACCCGACAAAATGCGTCTTCGGTGTTGTTGACATTGCTAACGTCATCGACTAGAAACGGATATAAGATCCATCTCTATCGACGGCACCAGAAATGCAAAGGTATATCTTAACATGATGCTAAGTGTATATCAGATGTTGCTTTCAGATTAAACTAAAAGGTGAACTCCGACACGATTCATAGCACAACTCGATATAGGTTGTCAGCCCTGACTGGTGTGCCAGAAAACTCATGGATATGGTACTCTTACATATGCCTTGGATCTCTAGAAAAGAAGATATATATAAACTGGGAATCCGCAAGCGCACAGATATGAATATACCATTGTAGCATTTTAACCAGGAGTAAAACCAGGTATCGTATTTATATTCTACCATAGGGAAAGAAGTCTTTCTAATCCATAATAGCTAATACATGCTCATCTCTCAGTTTTATAGTGTAGAGTGGCCAAAATATATCAATTGCTATAAACAGGGGTAAGTCACATAAAGATAAAGATATTGATAGCATTGTTCAAGTCATAACATCATGAGCAGCTAGAAAGTGTCATTATAGCAAGAGAAACATAGCAAAGTCTAGTTAGAGAGGATACTCCTCGGTAACTCTAAACTATATGTCAATGCAAACTATGATTTAGTGCAAACATTTAACAATCATGGAAGAAGAACTATTATATTAATGCATGGGGAGACTATCCAGGAGGATCAAGGCCGAAACTTGAAACAACCCAAACAGTATAAGGCTCCACTAGTCCTATACACGGGGGGTGGACTGCGAAGGACTCAATAGTGCTGTCACCACCACGATCTACCACACGACCCGGCATATAGGGTGCAATCGCAGATAAATACAATATAAGCACCATGCTTACACTGTCTTTACCGTTCACCCATGTTAACAAATGATCTAGGTGAGGGCTATACGACTCCATACATGAATATAAAGGCAAATCAACTATGCTAAACATGTAATCATAATAAACACCAAAGCATATAATGTCGAATATAATCATTGATAAGAACATATGTCTGTATAACAAATGTAAGGAACTAGATAAGAACTTACAAGAGCGAAGCTAGATCAGTATCTCGATCAACCTCTAGACGACCAGGAGCCAAGTAGACGCCTTGCCTCCTCCTAGATCTAGACTAGCTAGCTACTCTGCTATATGGTGTTTCTAGGACGTAGTATCTCTGACTTGATGACTTGATCTGGTGTATGCAAACTCAGGTTTCCAGATGCCTCTGCCAGGGGGCAGGGGGGCTGCTTATATAGCCCTGAGGGGTAGACGTGCGCCATTTGATCAAACCGACCTAACGAGTGGTTTAGATTGATCCTCATAGCCAGTGGAAGAACCTTCTGGAAGTAGGGCTGAGGTGGCGCCCGGGGGAGGCCGACCGGCCCCTCCACCAGGCCGATCGGGCTGGGGTGGCCCCCCTTGGGGCCCACTTCGGCCAGGTGGTCCGTCGCTTCTTCTAGATGCTTCTTTCTTGGGTGCCAAGTCACGTTGAGTTCCGGAGCCTTCTGGAGTCTTTTAGATTTGATTCTTTTAGCACTTTTCCCGAATGGTTCCTGGATTTATATAATTTACCAAATCTCCAGAAAAATTGTTAGTGGCACCCTATTCTAAGTTGATATTAACATTTATGCTCTTTTCTCATGTTTAGTTGACTTATAAATATATAGGATAAGATGTGTCAACAGGTGTCCCCTCCGGATTGCTCCTGGGCTTCATGGTCAGGCTCCGGGGCATCGAAGCAAACCCCGTAAAGGTCGACGCAATACGCAACATGGCCAAACCATCTTGAAAGAAAGACGTCATGAAGCTCACAGGTATGATGGCAGCTCTAGGTCGTTTCATCAGCAAGCTCGGCGAGAAAGGTCTGCCTTTCTTCAAGCTATTGAAGAAGGCAGATAAGTTCGTATGGGATGAAGAAGCACAAAAGACGTTCGAGGCTCTCAAAGAGTCCTTGACCACACCTCAGTCATGACGCCACTGATACCAGGGGAAACCCTCCTACTCTACATCTATGCCACCACTCATGTGGTCAGCACGGTCCTCGTTGTAGAATGAGTAGAAGAAGGGCAGGCCTACCCTGTTCAACGACCTGTGTATTACGTGAGCGAGGTCCTTGACAACGCTAAGACACGTTATTCACAGCCTCAGAAGTTGCTCTACGCACTCCTGATCACGTCGAGAAAGCTGCGCCACTACTTCCAAGCTCACAAGATCACGGTACCATCGTCGTTCCCGCTGGGAGAGATCATCCACAACCGTGACGCTAACGGCCGCATCGTCAAGTGGTCGGTAGAGCTTGGAGAGTTCGACATCGAGTTCTGCCCCAGACAAGCAATCAAGTCCCAGATCCTAGCTGATTTTGTATCAGAGTGGACAGAGATCCAGATGCCCCCTACCAAGGAGCAGCCTAAACACTGGATAATGTACTTCGACGGTGCCCTTAACCTCGAAGGCGCAGGAGCAGGAGTGCTGTTCATCTCTCCTCGGGAGAGCAGCTCAAGTACGTCCTGCAGATACACTACAAGGCCTCCAACAATAGAGCAGAATACGAAGCTCTAATTCATGGGCTCCATATAGCAGTGTCCCTTGGCATCAAGCGACTACTAGCGTACGGCGACTCTAAGGTCGTCATCGAGCAAGTCAACAAAGAGTGGGATTGTGTCAAAGACACAATGGATGCTTACTGTGCTGAGATCCGTAAGCTCGAAGGCCACTTCGAGGGAATTGAGTTTCAGCACGTGCCACGCAACAACAATGTGGCAGCCGACGTACTATCTAAACTAGGCTCTTGGCGAGCTTTAGTCCCGGCGGGTGTGTTCGTTCAAGACCTACGCAAGCCGTCAATCAAGCTGTTGGATCCGGACAATCCAGACCAAGTACAGCCCGACCCAACTCCAGCACCTCCCCGCGACGTGCTAATGACAGATAAAGAGGACTATTGGCGCGAGCCTTTCCTAGCCTTCCAACTCGACCAATGAGTCCCAGAAGACAAGGCTGAACGAGAGCGCATCACACGACGAAGTGCCAACTACGTCGTGATTGGTACCGATCTATACAGGAAAGCCGCCTCTACCGGCGTCTTGATGAAGTGCATCTTGCGATCAGAAGGGCTTCAGCTCTTGGCTGAGATTCACGGCTGTGAGTGTGGCTGCCACGCGGCATCTGCCAATCTGGTCAGCAAGGCGTACCGATCTGGCTTCTACTGGCCCACGGCCATGTCTGATGCCAAAGACTTCGTCAAGAGATGCAAAGGATGCCAATTCTTTGCCAAGCAGCAGCACCTGCCAGCTCAGGCCCTGCGCACAATTCCCCCATCTTGGCCTTTCGCCATGTGGGGCCTCGAGTCTGTGGGTCCGTTCCGAACCGCCCCAAGCGGCTACAGGTATATCCTTGTGGCCGTCGACAAATTCACCAAGTGGATTGAAGTTCGACCTGTCGCAAAAGTCACGTCGGAAGAAGCGGCCAAATTCATGCAAGACATAACACATCGCTTCGGTGTGCCCAATAGGATCATCACCGACCTAGGGTCAGCCTTCACAGGGTCTGCCTTTTGGGATTTCTGCCAAGACAATACGATCGACGTCTACTACTCCTCGGTCGCCCACCCTAGGTGCAACGGCTAGGTCGAACGTGCAAATGGCATGGTTCTTCAAGCTCTCAAAGATCGCATCTTTGATGTCGCTTCAAACTACGCTACCCGGTGGTTAGCCGAGCTACCACACGTAATCTGGGGTCTAAGGACCCAAGTCAATTCTGCTACGGGCTTCTCACCCTTCTTCTTGGTCTATGGCTCCGAGGCCATCCTGCCCACCGACGTCACCTTCGAAGCTCCACGCATACAGTTCTACGAGGAGGGAGAAGCCGAACAGACTCATCATGTCGACCTCGATAGCCTCGAGGAGCAGAGGATGGCTGCTGTTATGAGGCAAGATCGTCACGACCAGCAACTCCGTCGGTATCATGATCGCAACGTCAAGGAGACCTCCTTCAACGTCGGCGACCTAGTTCTAAGGCGTATCCAGAAGACCGACGGCATGCACAAGCTCTCTGCCCCTTGGGAAGGACCCTTCATCGTCACTGAAGTCATCAGCCCATCCACATATCGCCTCCAGTGGGGCGACGGGCAAGGGGTACCTAACCCTTGGAACGTGGAGCACCTACGATGATTCTACCCGTAGAATATTTTATATTACAGCTATGTATTCCTCGTCTTTGTACTTTTTTTCAGTTTAATAAATATTAATTCAAGCAGTCATCTGTTCTGTCTTGAGCCCTACCTTCTCCTCCTTCATGTCATCAACCCTCCCCCTCGACATGCTCGGGGGCTTGGCTAAAGCCAATACAAAGGTCGAAAGACCTGGGGGTTAAAATTCCTGCTCCTCCCCCTCGACATGCTCGGGGGCTTGGCTCAAGCCAACATAAGGGTCGTTCGACCTGACGACGTCGTCCCTCATGACTACTTACCTTGTGTTCTTGCGAGCTTGCTTGGTCGTAAAGGCTGGAAAACCTGAGTCCTAGACTCCCTCCCGCGCGCCGATCACGAGTAAGCCTCCCTACCGAGTTGTGGTGGTCGGTAAGCCAGCCTCTCCGTGAGTAGTGGTGGTCGGTAAGCCAGCCTCTCCCTGAGGTTCACCTCCAAGCTTCGAACTTTCTCCTTTGTGTTCTTCAGCTTGTTTTTGAGGTCATCCTCTCGCATGTGGAAGTCTGCAACATACAAGAAAATCCTGAGGCCCAACCCTCAGTAGTGGAAATCAATAATGGACAAAGTTGCAAGAAGGTCGATCTTACCAATGTTCACAGTGTTGAACTGCGAGTTAGCCTCACGCGTCTTCCGCTTTTCCTCGGCTAGCTTGTCCTCGAGCTTCTTCTTGTCTGCCGTAGCAGTCTCACGGACCTGCTTGAGCTCCTGCTCAAGCTCGACCACCCGCAGCTGTACGGCTGCAGCACCGCTAAGCTGATCGGCCCTACCCTTGGCACGGTCGGCCAGCGACTGTTTTGCAACACAAAGCAGGTCGTCAGCCACATCCAAAACACAAAGTCATATATCCAATTCAAAGACAGCATCTTACTGTGAGAGACTGGTTGAGAGTCAAGATTGAGCTACGAACTGACCTCATGTCCTCATCGTCCTCGAAGATATCCACCTCCCAGGGAGTGCCAGTCCAGTCAATGTTTTCACGCTGTAAATTCGGCCCCGTCGACGTCGAACCCGGTGCCTGCACGCCGGTTGTTTCTGGGTTTCCCTGCGGTGGCTCGATCTGTGTCAGGTCCGCAGTTGGGCCCTGAGCCGACGTGCTGGGCACTGAGTTGATGGGGTCCACGTCGATAATAGGCGGAGAAGACGAAGCCCCGACGTCGCCCACGGAACCTCGTGTTCCGGCCTCAGTGACTGGCGGAGGAGCCGTCGTCCCCGCGTCGTTGACCGAAGCGTGAGTTCTAGCCTCATGGTCAGACGACCTTGTCCGTGAAGGTGAATTTTGAGCACCCAAGGCGCACTGAGGTTGGACGTCTGGGCTACAGCAATCCTCGTCAACATAATACAAGAACCAATAAAAATTAGCAAATGAATCAACTTTAGTGCCATGGTCTCACCTCACAGTGGTCGGGGCATGTAACTTCGGCCTCAAGGGCTGTACTCGAATCTTCACATGCATCCTCGCCTGCGCACCAGTAGCAGCCTGCTGCGCCTCTCTCATTTGACGGAGGTCGTCTTCCGTCGTCTTCTGCAATAACTCCCGCTGCCTCTTGGCCGCGGGACTCAACGACCTCCTCGCCGTACGATCTTCTACAACCAGCGGATCATTAGTAGCTTCATCTTCATCATCTTCGACCTCCTTGGTCAAAGCTGTGGGAATCGTCGGTGTCTGGACCGCCAGTGGAGGGCTCGCCCTCCTCTTCCTTTTCTTCTTGTCAGCCTCGAGTTTGGCGATCTTCGCCGTCTCGGCCTTGGCAGCAGCCCTCGAGGTCGGCTGCTTTGCCGTCGCTACCCTTGTCTTACGCCTGGGCTTTGTGGCACTGCTTGCCTCTGGGCGGTTCGCCACATCATCATCGACCTTCGGGTCGGTATCTTCGTCAGCCCCAACCAATGAATCTGACTGATAATTCTCCAGCAGCGCAGCTGCTGGAGGCTGGTAGTCCTCCGACCTCAACTTCCGGCGTGGCTCTTCGCCGGCTGGCAAAGGTGGAGGGCACCAAAATTGCATCTGCCGAGCCTGTAAACACAAGTAACATGATATAAGAGGTTTTTCTCTAGTCACACGAAGCAAACAAACAGGTCGCTACGACCTCGTTGTCCCAGAACTTACAGGATCAACAGGTCGGGAGAGAGAATAAGGCTTTGGGCATTTCTTATTCCGGATACGCCCAGAGTACATCTGTGTCACCCCGGCCGTCATCTCCTTTGGGGAGACCTTGCGGTTAACTTCACGAGTAGGGTCCGTCTGACCCCAGTACTCATACGCCGGATGAACCCGATCCTTGATCGGCTGAATCATACGACGACAAAAAGACATTGCCACTGCGCCTCCCGTCAGGCCTTTCTTCTTGAGGTCGCCTACCAAGGTCAGCAGCTCCTTGATGTCGTCCATCTCACGAGAGGTGAGCTGCAGGTCCCACTCGTTTATCTTCATGGGCTTGTGCCCGGTGCGCTTCGGGAGCTTGTGCCCGGTGCGCTTCGGGAGCGCCGACTTCTGGTCGACGATATAAAACCACTCCGACCTCCACCCTGCTGTATTGTCCGGCAGATCCATATCCAACCATGCTGCCTTGAGACCAGACCTCCGATAGAACATCACCGCTCCTACCACACCGGTACGCTTGCCGGTGAACTTGACGTTGAAGAAATACCACCACAACACAAAGTGTGGCGGGATCCCGAGGAACGCCTCGCACATGTGAATGAACGACGAAACTACAGTTATAGAGTTGGGGACGAGATGTACCAACTCGAGCTTGTAGTAGTACAGAAGACCTCGGAAGAAGTCGCCGGCGGGCACGCTGAACCCGCGCTCAAAGAAGGAAGCAAAGACGACCTGCTCCTTGTCGTCCTCCGTCGGGAACCTCTGGCGGTGGGCGCCTTCCACTCCAACTCCGCCTTGGGCCTCAGGAGCCCCGCTCTACCAGGCCCTGGATCTTCTCCTCGGTAATGGTCGAAGAATCCCAACCGCCTCCGGGGACGGGATCGTGGGAGCCGCGGCCGCCATTTCTTGAGATTGGGTGGATTTGGATCTAAAGTTCACTAGGGTTTTGATGCGCATGTGAAGTGGAGCGGCGCGCGGATGGCGGAGCCGGCGCGCGATCTGCTACAGACGGCGGCGGACTGAGGACTCTAGGGTGGGGGCTGGATGTGAAGCGCGCGGCTGCTAGGGTGCAGCGATTCCGGCGGAGATGGCGAGAGGAGGAAGACGATGGAAAGGGACGGTCAACGCCAGTCCCCGCCGCTCTATTTATAAGGGCCCCACCACGAGCGCCTGTTGCGGATCCTTCTGCTGCAAGGAGCTCGCCCTAACGGCTATGTGCCGCTAATCTCGCGAGACGATCTCGCTGGATTTCACGCCAATGGTTACTTTGGCGACCTTTACCCTGAGTTTAGGTCGTGAGAACAAACAAAATGTCAGGTCGTCCTGACGGAACATTCGATCTCCACGAGGTCGATAAGCCCCCAAACGCCATCACTATTGGTCATTGATGAATAATTTCTTCAAAACGACCATTACATGACAGAAGAGAGCGAACATTACACGGCAACTTCGAAGGTACACAAGTCGCCTACGACCTTATTGGATCCAGAACCCGTCACAAAAATACAAACATACTCGAAGACCTGATCTACCTAGAGCAATCCTTGAGGTGTAACCTGCTATAGCCGGGCACGTCGCAAGAATTCTTCTAGCCTCAGGACCTCGATCGTGGCCTTGCGGTGCACAACTACACGAAGCTACACGTAGCACGGCACATTCTGTGCCGGATTATGGAATGCAGACACGAGCTTGCTCTTCGGCGCGGACCGCAAGCCTTCGACGAGCATCACATGCTCCCCAAAGACTTACAACTTCACCTCGGGCCTCTACAGCATCACCTCCAAACTCTCCTTGATTCCTCGCTGAGGCACGATACAAAGAGTGGGTGTGTTGTCTACATTTCTCAAGAGTTCTTCTAGCTCCAAGCTTCTGCAAACATAGCATCCTACAATCTGGTGGACGGACACATGCCCATGGCATGACCTCAAAACTACCCTGCGGCTTCATAGCTCAACAATGCCCGGTGCTTGCCTCCTTCAGCCTTATGGTACTATTTATAGCCAGAGCCGGACTTCGAGTAGCCGGCAAAGTAGTGACACTGTCACCACATCGTCCAGAGGGCCTGCAGACATGTGCATGATTAAAGGCGATGACTTTACCCTGCCTCGCGACGTCTTTATCGCTAGTGCATCAATGATGCCTGAGCCCGCAGCAGCGTCACATGGCTACAGTGCACTCCTTGATTCGTGGGCAATTTTGTCATTTTCTAGGTGGCAAGGGAATCACCGACCACTGTTGACCCGTGACCCAGCAGTCCATGGAAAGAGATAAGACTGACTCTGTGTCAGAGGGCCCTGCGCCTCATTACTCCTATGGACAATGACGACGATCAACACACCTCCTTTACAGCTCTATATCTTCATTGCACCCGCTAGGCTCTGCGTCCTGGTGCTCCCGCTATGGCTCTACATGTAAACGGACCTATTCCGATCAGCCTATTTTCTGTTTCCTGAGCAGAATGGTCGTAGGTTCGATTGAAGACCTTCCGGGGTAGGCGTGCCTCGCTGCTTTGCCAGATCCGTCTGGGCGCCTGGAAGATTAGAAGCCTCATGTCTACAATTTCGTCGGGCCCCCGTGGTCGGTGTGCCTACTGCTAAGGTCGTCAATACCTTAGCTCCTTGGCTCTACCAGATGATTAGCAGCCATGTTGGTCGTTTGGGCACCAAAATGGCCTTCCTTAGGTCGGCGTGCCTCAATACCTACGTCTTGCAACACCTTGGTATATCAACGGCCCTGCCAACCTAGTTGGGCGCCCCGGATGTGTGACCTTCCGAGGTCGGTGTGCTCTTATAGCCCTGCCAGCCTGCTTTGGACACCCAAGATTTTACGTCGGGAATGAAGGCCCCTCTGTGGGGTTCGCGCCTAATGGCCCTGCCAAGTATCTCCAGGTGCTTGGGCGCTTCTTGGTTTGAGACCTTCTAAAGGTCGACATGCCTTGGGTGGCTCTGCCAGACTCTTTGTAGCTATGCAAGATATCTGAGTGTCTCTACACTCCATTCGCTCAAGATCTACATATTTTTATTAGCAATGGTTCCGGAAATCACGACTTCAAGCTACGACATCGTCAACTACCTTTTCATGTGACGCACCTTTCAAGATCCTGCTGGGTATCCTCGGATACTAGACATTGTTGACTTGAGGCCTCTTTGAGGTCGGCACGCCTATAAGGCCTCCTCGAGGTCGGCCCTGCCAGACTCCTGGCAGCTATGCTAGGAGATCTGGGTGTCTATACACTTCGTTCGATCAAGACCATGACTCAGTTTTCTTCTCTTTTTTGAGCATCAAACCAGCCATGCTGCCTGCTTCAATGCTCGGGGACTACTCTACGAGTGCGTCTTCGATGCCCTCTTGATTTCTTCGTCGTACCGACCTGTTGGGAAACCTGTTTCTCATCATATCGTTACTCGATTTAACTTTTCTTCTCTTCTCTTTCTTTTTTGGATCATCATACCGGCCAACCTGCCCGCCATGATGCTCGGATACTACTCCACGAGTGCATCCTTGATGCCCTCTTAAATTTTTTCATCATTGTTTCGATCTATTGGAAGCTTGCTTCCTATAGGTCGTCACTCGACCTCTCTTCGTTCGACAATACTTCAAACAGGTCGGCTGCTAAGTCGATTTGTTCTTTTCTTTTGGACCGATGTGCATGCTATTCGACCTGTCGATAGCTCTACGACTTCGTCATGACCTTTCTAAGGTCGCTGCGCCTACACCACGCTCGGGGGCTTGTGAGACATGGGTACCCCTGGGTCCCCACCGACCAGGCTCACGGCCGTCCCCGACAAGTGGGTCCGGCCTATCAAAAGACCCGCCGACCTGTCAGTGGGCCCAACCGACCTAGTTGATGGCCCACACGACCTCTTGAAGACCTTCTAGAAGATTCCCCAGAACGATCTTATCTGGAATGACCACGAGACTTGGCGTGCAAGACAAGACATCAGTGGATTCCGACCAAGCAGATCGACGGATATGGCAAGTGTTGTAATCAACTAGATTTAGGTCTCGTGGTCGTAACCAACCAGGAGTCTGGGAACCGACCTTGTCCGCTGGCCAATATAAGGCGGGCAGGGCGACCCTTGTACAATCACGCAATCCTCAAGCAATCCACACCAACAACTGGACGTAGGGTTTTACTCTCCGGAGGCCCGAACCAGTATAAACTCGCCGTGTTCTCTGTGTTCCGTGTGCTCGTGCGCAACCTTCGAGTTCTTAGCCTTAGATTCCCCCTCGCCGAACAACTAAACCACCGGGGTTAACCCCCCTGTGGGCTGTCCAGATCTAGACATCTGATAGGTACGTTGCGAGTACCCTGAGTAGCCTTGCAATAGTGAGTACTAAATGCTGATGAAGCTCTGATCTTGTGCAGAACCTTGTGGAGAGATCCCAAAAGAAGACCGAGCTCCTGAAGGGATATGGTGACAGTCATCCGCGCTGAAGCTTTGGAGAAAGAGTTGGACAAGTCGAGAAAGCACTCTACGTGCTCTAATCCAAGCTTGACAGCGCCTTCGCCCAATATCATAACGAAGTCCAGGATATGCAGGCGAAGAGGGATGATCTGATCAAGAAGAACAAGACGCTTCGGCAGAAGAACAAAGATACACCTTCCGCCGCAGTACTTGAGTACTTATTTTGTGGGTTGTCTGTAGCTAACTCTATTGTGGAGTTGTCTGCAGATCTTGAAGCTTCTCTCCAGCAGGTCAAACACTCAGAGACCAACTTGAAGAACATCCTGTACCAAGAGACACATGCTCGCGAGGTAGCCAAAGAAGAGCTGGCCATTAGAACCCATGAGTGCGTTACTGCAATTGAAATCCGGCAAGCAACTGACGTTGACCTCGTTCACTGCATGCAATCTCTGCAGAAGCTCAACGAAGACTGCGAGAAGCTACGGGCGTCCTTGAAGGAGCTTGAAGAAGCCGTGCTGCCAATCACAAGGCTGCTGGTCCCACATCCAGGCGGTCCTCAGATAGCCCCTCTTGTGGACAGACTGAAGGAAGCCCCCGGGCGATTGGCGACTGTCGTACGGACATCCCTGGGCCCACTACTCAGGTGGGTACTGGGACCGGCTACTCAGTGGGCCCCTGGGACTACTCAACATGGGCAACACGGCACCTGCTGGCGTGGAGCGCAAGGCCTATAGAGGATTAGTACTCGGTTAGGAAGCTAGACATGTCCGGATCCATGTAGAGAACTCCTAGCCGTACACGACTAGTACCCCTCTGGCAAACCGACTTGTAACCCTGCCTCCCGGACTATATAAGGCGAGGCAGGGACCCCTATCTCTTTATCCACATCATCTTGTAAGCACACCCAATCAATCCAGAGCTACGCAGCATACAGGACGTACGGTATTACGCACCTCACGGCCCGAACCTGTCTAAATTGTGTGCCACGTGTCTCCTTCGAGTTCCCAATCTCGGCGAGGCCACAAACATCTACCTCAGGTACTCCCCTTGGTAGGTTGCCGGTCTAAAACACCAACAGCTAGCGCGCCAGGTAGGGGATCTCGCCGAAGATCACATGGCAAACTCAACGGCTCCAATCGTCATCAAGCCAACTACCGCCTTCAACAGCGGCGACACCTTCGTCTTCAGCTCCTGGGTCTGCACCGCTGACGGCGCTGGATCATTCCAGCGCTACCTCACCATGATCCCGGACCCGAAGACCGGACTCGTGATGCTTCCCGAAGCCATCACGGGCCAACTCGTCGAGAAATTCGACGAATTTTCGCTCTGCGACCAAGTCGCTGACTTCGAGATTGGATCCGCCTCCAACTCGTACTCGACGTCACCCTGGATCGAAACATGCGAGCCGGCTCCCGAGCCATCGTGTGGAATGGTTCTCCTCCATGAGCACTTCCCATACGGTCTCTGCAACTCCAGCAGGGCCCATGCGGAAGCCCTCACTGTGCGTCGGGCCGGCAAGGAGATCGTCTTCGAATCCTCCTCGGACTCCAACACCGTCCCCGACTACAACCCGGACTCCTCCTACGAGTTCGACTTCGGCATCGATTCGATCGAGTCCGAGCTCAACTCCACAGAGGAACCGTTGACAGGTCCTGCTGCTGGCTTGGTCATCACGTCTACTCCTGCCGGTAAATTTGTCTACTAGCCCGACCGGAAGCCCGCAGACCTGGTCAACAACAACTCACACTGTGTCGCCTACCTCGAGACACTCCCCTTCCAGGTGGGGACACTGCTGAACCCGATTGAGGAAGAGCACACGCCAACCGAGGTTGCGACTACCGACTCCGAACTCTGCACGCCTGATCGCGAAGTATTCATGGCAGCCGGAGAAGTTGGAACCTCAGGCAACCAAGTTGATCGCTACCTCGACGACATCTCAGCTGACGAGGAATCAGCCAATGCACCCCCAGACGAGACTACTGAGGCCAAGAACGCTCGGTGTGAGTGCAACAGAAGACGAGCTGATCGACACACGCGGCTCCGAGAAGCTTTTCCCATCCGGAACCTCACCGAGGCTCTGGATCAAGTCGAAAACCGGGTGCATACCACCCCTGAGCAATGCCTCATGTCTATCACTACGATAGCATACAGCTCAGGGGCACTGTGCAGGCGAACTCATTGCCAAGCTTCCTGAAGAGGCCTACTTCATGCGTGTCGACAACAGGGTCGCCCCAGTTCCCCCACTGGAAACCACGAAGCCACTAGTCGCAGCCCAGCAGACGGCGGACGCAACCGTGTTCACGGCGAACACCAGCCAAACCCCAACCGCTCTAGAGCCTCGGCAGGAGGACCCTCACAGGGCGGCAACAGCCAGGCAGGCACCGGTGGTAGTCGCGGCGGCACCGGCGGTAGTCGCAGCGGCGGCGGTGGTGGCGGCAGCAGCGGCGGAAGTTCATCCCACGGCGCCGGCAGAAGAGCTGGTGGCGGCAGCGATCGCGGGGGCCGAGGCCACGTGAATAGCCACGCCACCGGCAATGCACGCGGTGGCTACGACGCCCGCCACAGGATCGACGAGATCTGCCATAAGAAGGCTACTGAAGCAAGCGACAACGACGGCTTCCCCGCCTACTCTGCACGACTTCGCAATATGATCCTTCCTGAGAAATTCAAACCTCTCAGGATCACCAAGTATGACGCGAAGCAAGACCCAGTTCAGTGGCTCAGGTGCTATGCCCTGGCCAACGAAAACGCTGGTGGCAACAATGACGCAAAGTGCCTCTTCTTTCCCTTCTGTCTCAATCAAGCTCCACTCACATGGCTCGAGTCACTCGAAAAGAACTCGATCGACGAGTGGGACCAGCTGAAGGCTCAGTTCACCAGCAACTTCGCGGGCGCCATGGGGCGCTCAGGTACCCGCAAGGACTTGGCGATGGTCAAACAGGAACAAGGCGAGACGCTCCGCCAGTACATGCGTCGCTTCTGCGACAAGCGCGCGACCGTAGTCGACGTCACCGACAAAGAAGTCATCGACCTCTTCCAAGACGGGCTCTATCACCGTCGCACCTTCGAAGACTTCAGTCGCTGCCGCCTGAGTTCCATCACCAAGCTCAAGGACATGATCACATCATGGGCCGACGAAGAGGACAAGGCGAACGCCAAGTACGACTCCATTCGCGGCAAGAGCAAAAACAACACGGGCGGCAATAACAACAACAAGGATCAAGGGGGTCGCAACAACAACAACTACTCGGGTTCCAACCGCAAGCGCAAGCCAGACAATACAGTCGCGGCCTTACAGCGCCCTGCGAAGGACAACTCGAAAAAGACCTCCGGCGGCTTCAGAGACTTGCTCAAAGAGAAGTGCCCATGGCATCTGGATGGCAATCATACAACCGACCAGTGCT
Organism: Cenchrus fungigraminus; assembly: GCA_036936925.1. NCBI lineage: Eukaryota > Viridiplantae > Streptophyta > Magnoliopsida > Poales > Poaceae > Cenchrus > Cenchrus fungigraminus. The sequence goes on along the minus strand of CM072776.1, from coordinate 19,008,696 downwards.
ACCAACTCCGGCGAGAACTCAAGGATATTCCCGAGCCACAGCCTCCTCACGACAAGAAGGGCAAGAAGAAAGTCGACGAAGGCAATGGCGACTTCCAAGAACCCGACAAGACGGTGAATGTCCTCTTCGGCGGACTACCCACCAGACGATCTCAAAAGCTCACTCGACGGGAAGTCTTGAGCATTGAACCAGCGGTGCCGACACCCCTAAGGCGGTCGGAGGTACCCATCACCTTCTCCCGCACGGATCAATGGACATGCTTCTCTGAGCCAGGACGTTTCCCACTCGTCCTGAAACCAGTAGTCGCGGGCTCCAGACTCAACAAGGTACTCATTGACGGCGGGAGCGGACTCAATGTCCTCTTCACCAAGACCTTGAAGAAGATGAAGCTTGACATCACCGACATGCTCACCAAGAGCGTGTCACCTTTCTACGGCATCGTTCCTGGTAACGCGGCTATACCACTTGGCTCAGTGGTCCTGCCAGTTACCTTCGGGGATTCAAGGGAGAATTACCGCACTGAGTACATCAAGTTCGAGGTTGCGGACTTTGAGACCTCCTACCATGCCATCCTCGGCAGACCGGCCATCGCCAAGTTCATGGCGGTGCCTCACTACACCTACTTGGTACTCAAAATGCCAAGTCCTGCCGGAGTACTCACGCTGCAAGAGGACTTGAAGGTTTCTTTCGACTGCCACACCGAAGCCGTGGAACTCGCAGCAACCAATCAAGTACCCAACGCAATGATGGAGATCTTCACTGCGTCCAAGAAGCTTGCCCCAACCAAACTTGACATTCCTGAGAAGACCAACACCGCAAACAAGCCTCAGCCAACAGAGGAAGTACATGTGAAGGCCATCGACCTCGGGACGGCTGACAGTAGCAAGACTACCATGATCGGGGTGGGCCTCGACCCGAAATAGGAACACACGCTCGTCAGCTTCCTTCGGGCTAACCGAGACATCTTCGCATGGAAGCCAGTGGACATGCCAGGTGTGCCCAGGAGGCTGATCGAGCACTCACTCAACGTCGATCATAAAGCTACCCCCAGGCGACAACACCTCCGCCGTTTTGCCGACGACCGACGGGACGCCATCAAGAAGGAACTCGCCAAACTACTCGCCGCCGGCTTCATTCGAGAAGTCTTCCATCCTGAGTGGCTCGCCAACCCCGTCCTCATCCGCAAGAAGAACTCGAACGAGTGGAGGATGTGTGTTGACTACACCGACCTCAACAAGCATTGCCCCAAGGGTCCCTTCGGGTTGCCGCGGATTGATCAAGTCATCGACTCCACGGCGGGCTGTGACCTGCTCTGCTTCCTCGACTGCTACTCCGGGTACCACCAGATCGCTATCAAGGAAGAAGACCAGGAGAAGACCGCGTTCATCACCCCGTTCGGCGCCTACTGGTACACGATAATGTCGTTCGGGTTGAAGAACGCCGACGCTACCTACCAACGAGCTATCCAGGCCTGCTTCAAGAAGCAGCTCAACAAGAACGTCGAAGCCTATGTGGATGACGTGGTCGTCAAGACCAGAAACTCCGACACGCTCATCGCCGATCTTGAAGAGACTTTCACATCCCTGAGAGAGTACCAATGGAAGCTCAATCCCAACAAGTGCGTCTTTGGCGTACCATCTGGGAAACTACTCGGCTTCATCATCAGCCACCGCGGCATCGAAGCCAATCTCGAGAAGATCTCTACCATCACCAATATGAAAGCTCCAACCTGCATCAAGGATGTCCAGAAGCTGACTGGATGCATGGCGGCACTGAACAGATTTATCTCGAAGCTCAGAGAACGAGGATAACCCTTCTTCAAACTACTCAAGCATCAAGAGAAGTTCGTGTGGACCGCGGAGGCTGATCAAGCTCTGACGTAGCTCAACGACTTCCTGTCCAAGCCACCGGTCCTCACAGCTCCTCGCAAAAAGGAGCAGCTACTGCTCTACCTCTCTGCGACTACTCACGTGGTCAGTACTACCATCATTGTCGAGCGGCAGGAAGAAGGCCACGCCCACCCAGTCCAGCGACCAGTCTACTTCGTCAGCGAGGTTCTGTCAGAGTCCAAGTCAAGGTACTAGACGGTCCAGAAGCTACTCTACGCAGTACTCATCACCTCGCGGAAGCTACGACACTACTTCCAGGAGTACTCGATTGTCGTCATCACCGACTATCCGCTCGGCGATATACTTCGCAATCAAGGTGCTACTGGAAGAATCTCCAAGTGGGCGGTCGAACTTGGCGCCCTCAACATCGACTTCAAGCCACGCACCGCTATCAAGTCTCAAGCACTAGTCGATTTCATGGTAGAGTGGCACGAGAATCAGCTACCAACTCCTACAGAGTGACCAGAGCACTGGGTGATGTACTTCGACGGCTCACTCAAGCTCGAAGGCGCGGGCGTAGGAGTACTCCTGATTTTTCCAAAGGGCGAACAACTCAAGTATGTACTGCAGATCTTCTGGAAGGTCTCAAACAATGAAGCCGAGTACGAAGCCCTGCTGCATGGGCTCTGCCTCACAATCTCACTGGGCATCAAGCGACTACTAGTCTACGGCGACTCCGCAGTGGTCATCAACCAAGTCAACAAGTCTTGGGACCGCAACAAGGAGAACATGGACGCCTACTGTCTTGAAGTCCGCAAGCTCGAGAACAAATTCTATGGTCTCGAGTTCCACCACGTCGTCCGCGACAACAACATTGCAGTGAACGTCCTGTCGAAGCTTGGTTCTACTCGCGCGCAAGTACCCGTCGGAGTCTTCGTCCACGAGCTTCACGTGCCATGCATCCCGGAGCCGGCGCCAACGACCACTGACCCTGTACCACCACAGCCTGGTCAGGAGGTCATGATGATCGACATGGACTGGAGACAACCCTTCATCGACTACATCCGCGAGCAGAAGGTCCCCTCCGACAAGAACACGGCCGAACAACTCGTCCGCCAAGCCAAGACTTACGTACTAGTCGGAGACAAGCTCTACAGGCGGGGTGCCGCTTCTGGAGTACTCATGAAGTACGTACCTCAGGATGAAGGCAAGGACATCTTGGAGGAGATCCACAAAGGCATCTGCGGCAACCACGCGTCTTCTCGCACGCTGGTGAGCAAGGCTTTCCGACGAGCTTTCTATTGGCCCACAACTCTGGCCGATGTGGAAGAACTCGTCAGAAAGTGCCAAGGATGTCAATTCTTCGCCAAGCAGCAACACGTCCCGGCCTACAAGCTAGTCACCATATCGCCGACCTGGCCCTTTGCCTGCTGGGGGCTCGACATGATTGGGCCTCTACCAACTGCGCCAGGAGGATTCAACAGAGTCTTGGTGGCCATCGACAAGTTCACCAAGTGGATCGAAGTCAAGTCAATTACCTGCCCAAAGGCCGACAGAGTACTCGACTTCTTGGATGAACTCGTGCATCGCTACGGGCTACCCCATCGCATCATCACAGACTTGGGTTCCAACTTCAACAACCATCAGTTCTGGGAATATTGTAAGAACAGTGGGATCGACGTTCGGTACGTCTCCGTCGCCCACCCGCGCGCCAACGGCCAAGTTGAGCGCGCCAACGGGATGGTACTCGACGCCCTCAAGAACCGATTGCACGACGCAGCTAACACCAAAGGAGGCAAGTGGATCAAGGAACTACCCAACGCACTCTGGGGGCTTCGTACTCAACCTACCAAGCCAACAGGGCAGTCGCCCTACTTCCTGGTCTACGGCTCCGAAGCTATTCTACCCGCCGACGTGATGTGGGAATCCCCGGCAGTAGAACAATACGACGAAGGCATCTCTGAAGACAGCAAACGGGTTGATATCGACAGCCTCGAAGAAGCCCGCTGCACTGCCCTTGTCCAATCAGCAAGGTACCTAGAGGGTATCGGACGCTACCATGATCGCAACGTCAAGGAACGCTCCTTCAACGTCGGTGATCTAGTCCTACATCGTATCCAGAACACGGACGGACTACACAAGCTCAGCTCGCCATGGGAAGGTCCCTTCTCGGTCTGCAAGGTGACCGGACTAGGCTCCTATTGCCTCCAAACACTTGAAGGCGACGACATCTGCAACTCGTGGAACGTCGACCAACTGTGTCACTTCTACACGTAGTCTCTCGACTACTTCTCTACGGGTCCAGCCTATACGGCTACTCACGGACTCTTCGCTGTAAGCGGCCTCTCGGTCCTAGCACTAGTCTCCAGACTACTCTTCTCCAAGATCCAGCGTCAATGGCTACTAACGGATCTTGGGCTGCTTAGAGCAGAAGGACTCTGGGTCTACAGACCATGTACCCTAGATCCAGCCTATACGGCTACTAACGGATCTTCAGCTGTAAGCGGCTCAAGGGCCCTAACAAACACTTAGCCGTAGGCGGCCCACGGGTCCCGGTGACTTCTCATTTGTAACGGCCCTGGCCATCCATTTGTACTCCTTCATCAGTAATAAAGTTTGATTCTACTCAACTTGTTTACTGTGTCTACTGCCCAGGCAGATCATACTTAGTACTACTAGTCAGGACTTCTCCCACGGTTGGGTACTCCGCGCACTTCGCTGCAAGTGGCGGCCAGGAGTACTCATCACATATACAAGACGTGGATAACTTTCATTGATAATTCAAACAAGTTCCTGACTACTTAGTTTGTTTTACATCAACTACTCTAAGCTACCTCTACAGGTACATCTACTGGAGATTGAGCTTCTCCGCCACCTGTTCAGCAATGGGCGCCATCTCTTCGAGGAGAACCTTGTACTGCTCATCGCTGCATTTTGCCGCAAGTCACCGGCTACCACATCCACCGGTGCTTTTGGGAAGTACGACTTCATGTACGCCAGCACCTGGTTCGGGATGGACTTTGCCAGGTGCTTGACGTATGTCGCCAAGCACCCGGGGGCTTCCTTCAGCGTGTCTACAAGTGGGGCTATCTTGGGCCCACCAGGATGCGGCACCAGTAGTCTCACGATGGGCAGCGCGGCTTCCTCAAGTTCCTTCAGCTGGCCTCGAAGCTTCTCGCAGTCTTCATTGAGCTTCTACAGAGATTTATAACAATTGACAATGTCACGGTCTGAGGCTTCACAGAGCTCCATGTGCTTGATACACTCATGGCGCAACTGAGCGTACTCATATTCAAGTACCTCTCTCTTGTCGGTTTCACGGTACACAATGTTCTTGAGGTCCGTCTCTGACGCCTTCAGCTAGTCAACCTTTGCCTCAAGATCTGCAAACAACTCATTACAAGGTCAGACTACTCACACGTACTACAATAAGTACTCGGTGGCTTTGGCGGAAGATGTACCTTTGTTCTTCTGGCGCAATGACTTGTTCTTCCGGATCAAGTCGTCCCTCTTCGCCTGCATCTCTTGTACCTCGTTGTGGTACTGGGCGAAGGCGCCATCAAGCTTGGACTGGAGCAAGGCTGCATGCTTCTTCGACTTGTCCAGCTCCTTCTCTAAGCCCTCAGCGCGAAGAACCGTGTCGCCATACCCCTTCAGAAGTTCGGACTTCTGGCGGGATCTTTCAACCACGTCCTGCGCAAGACAGAACAGTCAATGGGTACTCAATCTTCAACAAGGCAAGTCTACTCAGGGTTCTCGCAACGTACCTTGACCCACTGCTTGGTGTGGCGCCATGATTCCATGCTCAGGGCGACAACGGCCGGGTCGACAAGGTTGTCATCCAGCAGCTCAAGTCCTCCACGGCTGGAAGATGCCGCCTCTGGCATTGGCGCTGAGCGAAGCGGCGCAGCTTCTTCTATGATCGCCTCGCGGACGACGACGTCAGTACTCGCCTCGGGGAGCGGATCAATCCGCGCTTCCGCGCTCAGCTCGGGGGCTACCGTAGTCCCCGGCCCTAGGGTTGTTGACGTCGCCGCTTCAACGACTGGCTCTACGGCCATTGTCTCCACAGCAGCTGTCTCAATGGCTACTGCCTCAGGGATCGTGGCCCCCTCGATTTGTGCTCCTGTCAGGATCAAATCAACAAGTCAGCAACGGCTACGACTACCCTCCATAATGACCACTCGTGGTGGCAGGAAGCGTACCTTCGACCAAGGTGACCTCTTCAAGTGCTGGCTCTACTGCGGCACCAGCTTGTGGTGGTGGTGTGGGTTCGCGCACCTCCGCCGAGCGGTCCCTTCCATCGGCTGGAGTGCTGGTCTCCCCACCATCCCACGACAAGTCCGTGGATTTCCTGCATCACGAAGTACTCAGTCAATCGCAATAAGGTTGACGACTACACGACTACTCGAGATGTTAAGAGAACTTACAGAGTCGACCGCACGACAGTCACGGTCGGAGCGCCCAATATCCTGGCAATATCAACCATGTCGGCTTCGCTTATGGCTCCGGCCTCCACAGGAGCTTCCTCTGGCTGCTCTACAGCTACGGCCACAGCTGGAGGAGGGCCCTGTCCTTCCTCAACTGACGCCTGCATCACCATGGCGCCGGTCTGATGTTGTGCCTCCTCGGGCACGACGTCTTCAGTGGCTGGAGGCGGGCTGATGCTTCTCTCAGCCACCGCTCCCACCGTCTCCCAGGCATCCTCATCACCCTATTCAGTGGGGTCAGACGGGGGGATGTCCTGCACCAACACAGTTATACAGTCAGCCACAGAGTACTCATTGGCGGTACTCGACTACTTTGGTGATGGTACTTACCTCTTGGCTGGTCGCCTCCGAGAGCTTCACCTTCTTCACGGCACGTTTCCGCGCAGTGTTGCGCAGCTTCCTGGTGGCGCTGGCAAGCTAGCCTCAAGGCTAGATGGCTTCTCAATGACGGGGATATTGGGCATCCCAGCCCGACTGAACCTTGAGCGTAGCTGGAACCGCTGCTGTAGCGTCTCCTCATCCTAGTCATCGGAGCTGTCCTCGATGACGACGGTATCGTCACCCTCACCGACTTCGCGACGCTCCTTCCCTTTAGGCTCCGCCTTCCCTTGCGCTTGCCCTTCAAGTCATGGAGGAGAGGGCGGAACGGAGACATACTTCATCACATCGTCCTACAAAATCAAGCAAAGCATCAGTACGACTACGTCAAGCAAATCAGTACTCGGGGGCTTATGTCATGACTACTGACCTAGTTTGGTGGCCATGCCGCGGAGTTCTCGGGCACTGGGCACGGTGTGTACGGGGGCATGTCCTTGAAGATCCTGCCCAGCCTGTCGATGATGACGTCATCATCGATCTCTTCGCCAGGCATCCGGGACATATCTTTGTCACTGGTGTACTGGTACCCGAGGGTGTCTCACGCCATCAGTGGCTGCACCCTCCTCTTCATGAAACTGAAGGTCACGTGCTCGGCCCTCAGTCCGGCCTCCCGCAGGTCCTTGATCTTCTTCAGTAGGGGAGGTAGCTGGATACCTTCCTGCATGGTGGGCTCCGTGTTCCACCACGGTGCGTGCTTCGGTTGACGCCTGCTCGGCTTCGGTAGCTCGGGATGGTGGTTGATGATGTAGAACCACTTTGCCTTCCAATCCTGATTGGAGTCGATGAGCTTGTACGGCAGGTACTGGCCGGTGCCGTCTTCATGCATCTGGATCCCGGCGTCTCCGACTACCCGCGGATCATCTGTGCTCGACTGCGGCTTCACTCGGAAGAACTTCTGGAACAAGATCCAGTGGGGCTTGATCCCCACGAACGCTTCGCATAAATGTACGAAGATGGAGACGTGAAAGATACCGTTGGGGTTGAGGTTGAGGAACTCGATGCCATAGTACCTGAGCATCCCCTTGAAGAAATCATTGGCGGGCAGCGCGAGTCCACGCTCCACAAATCGCGCGAACATCAGGATCTCATCCGGGTTCTTCTCCATCGGGTATGGGTCGCCGGTAGCAGTGCGCCACATATCCATCTCCTTCTCGCGGAGGAACCCACTGTTGACCAAGGCGAGGAGGTCCTCGGTCTTCAACTTCGCCTTCTTCCACTCCTTCGCCGGATTGGGGCGAGGGGAGGAGGGCGGCGACGACGACGACTAGCCGGCATCTCCGGCCTCATCACGGCTCCTTTTCTTCGACGCGCCGGTCTTTGAGCTCTTCGCCGGGGATCCCTTCATCCTCCAAGTCATGGGCGTATTCACTCGCATTCGCTCGGGGGCTACGGAGGTGGGTGGACTACGGCGGCGCGCTGGTGTAGATCCAAACTACTTAGCGGCGGCGGCGGTGATAGAGGAGCAGAGGAGTAGGGGCGCAGATCTGAACTATGAATGCGACTGCTGGGAGTGCAAAAAACCCTAAGAGGCTCACCGCTTATTTATAAGCCATCGAGCGAACCAGTTCCGAACGGGCGGATAAGCGCCAGGCGGGTGACTCAGCGACAGCAGCCTGACTCTTCATATTCCAGTACTCGACGCTCTCAGTCTTGAGGGCTCGACTACATCTGGTGGACTCAGTGGGCTACACCAGATCAAGATCCCACTCAGGACACATTCTACAGTCAAGATGACCCTTCAATTCGAGAGAAAGTACTCGACTCAAGGCTCGAGGGCTCCGTGCCACGTGTCCTTCTGTTTTTTCTACGGATTTTTCGGGATAAGATTGGCAAAACTTCAGATTGACCCTCAGCTTGAATCTGTGATTCGACCTAAGGCTCGGGAGCTACATTCCATATGGAATGCGATTCTACGAATCGCATTTTCCATATGGTTCTTTCGTCAAGACAACACGAGTATTATTGAAGACCTTCGAGGGAAGCACTCGGGGACGCTTGGGAACTACTCGAGAAGACTTCAAGACTATTCAACGATCAGCTGGAGTACCTTCCAGCCTCGGGATGATTCAAGCATTATTGAGGACTTTCGGCTCGTAGAACTCGGGGAAGCTCAAGGACTACTCGCCAAGGCCGTCAAGACTACTCGAAGACATCCTGCTCGACTACAAAGTACTCGGGGGCTTGTCGTACAAACATCCCTGGGCCCACTACTCAGGTGGGTACTGGGACCGACTACTCAGTGGGCCCCTGGGACTACTCAACTTGGGCAACACGGCACCTGCTGGCGTGGAGCGCAAGGCCTACAGAGGATTAGTACTCGGTTAGGAAGCTAGACATGTCCGGATCCATGTAGAGTACTCCTAGCCGTACACGACTAGTACCCCTCTGGCAAACCGACTTGTAACCCTCCTCCCGGACTATATAAGGTGAGGCAGGGACCCCTATCTCTTTATCCGCATCATCTTGTAAACACACCCAATCAATCCAGAGCTACGCAACATACAGGACATAGGGTATTACGCACCTCGCGGCCCAAACCTGTCTAAATTGTGTGCCACGTGCCTCTCCTTCGAGTTCCCGATCTCGGTGAGGCCACAAACATCTACCTCGGGTACTCCCCTTGGTAGATTACCGGTCTAAAACACCGACAGCGACATACGTCAAGCATTTGGCGAAGTCGATCCCCAACCAGGTGCTCACCTTCTTGAAGTCGTACTTCCCGAAGGCGCCTGTGGATGCAGTAGCTGGAGGCCTCGTGGAGAACTGCACAGATGAGCAGTACCGTGTTCTGCTAGAGGAGATGGCGCCCATTGCAGAACAAGTTGCCAAGAAGCTGAATCTCCAGTAGATGTACCTATAGAAATAGTTCATGTACAGGATGGGTGATGTAAGATAAACAAGTTAGCTAAGAATTCGTTTGAATGTATCGAAGTTATTTCACTTCTGTGATGTTAGTAGTACTCGTTGCCGCGGCTTGCAACGAAGCCCGTGGAGTACCAAGTCGATGAAAAGGCAATGAGTAGTAGTACTCAGTAATGATCCATCTAGTTAAGAGATGCGGTAAACATGTTGAGTCGAATCAAGCTTTATTACTGAGGAAAGATTACACTTGGATGGCCAGGGCCATTACAAGTAAGTAGTCGTCGGGGCCCGTTGGCCGCCTATCGGTAAGTAATCGCTAGGGTCCGCAGACCGCTTACAGCTGGACATCCGTAGGTAGCCGTTGAAGCTAGATCGGAGGAGTAGATGGTCCATAGACCGCTGCCAAAGACCTTAGGCCGTGTACAGCCCAGGATCCGTGAGTAGCCGTTGACGCTGGATCTTGGTTGAAAGAGGTCCGTAGACCGGTGCTAGGACCCAAAGGCCGCTTACAGCTAGGAGTCCGTGAGTAGCCGTATAGGCTGGACCCGTAGATGAGTAGTCGAGTGACTATATGTAGAAGCGACACAGCTGGTCAACATTCCAGGAGTTGTTGATGTCTTCGCCTTCAAGTGTTTGGAGACGGTAGGAGCCCGGGCTGGTGACCTTAGACACTAAGAAGGGACCTACCTAGGGCGAGCTGAGCTTGTGTAGTCCTTGTGTTCTGGATAGGACGGAGGACTAGATCACCGATGTTGAAGGAGCGTTCCTTGACATTGCGATCATGGTAGCGTCGGATACCCTTCAGGTACCTTGCTGATTGGACGAGGGTGGCACAGTAGGCATCTTCGAGGCTGTCAATGTCAACCCGTCTGCTGTCATCTGAGACGCCTTCGTCGTATTGTTCAGCCGCTAGGGATTCCCACATCACATTGGCGGGTAGTATAGTTTCAGAGTCGTAGACCAGGAAGTAGGGTGACTGCCCAGTTGGCTTGGTAGGTTGAGTACGAAGCCCCCAGAGTGCATTGGGTAGTTCCTTGATCCACTTGCCTCCTTTGGTGTTAGCAGCATCGTGTAGTCACTTCTTGAGGGTGTCGTGTACCATCCCGTTGGCACGCTCCACCTGGCCGTTAGCACGCGGGTGAGCGACTGAGACGTACCGGATGTCGATCCTACTGTTCTTGCAGTACTCCCAGAACTGGTGGTTGTTGAAGTTGGAGCCCAGGTCTGTGATGATGCGATGGGGTAGCCCGTAGCGATGCACGAGTTCATCCAACAAGTCGAGTACTCTGTCAGCCTTTGGGCAGGTGACCGGCTTGACTTCGATCCACTTAGTGAACTTGTCGATAGCCACCAGAACTCTGTTGAATCCTCCTGGCGCAGTTGGCAGAGGCCCAATCATGTTGAGCCCCCAGCAGGCGAACGGCCAGGTCGGTGGTATCGTGACTAGCTTGTAGGTTGGGACGTGTTACTGCTTGGCGAAGAATTGGCACCCTTGGCACCTTCTGACGAGTTATTCTGCATCGCCCAGAGCTGTAGGCCAGTAGAAAGCTCGTCGGAAGGCTTTGCTCACCAACGTGCGAGAGGACGCGTGGTTGTCACAGACGCCTTTGTGGATCTCCTCCAAGATCTACTTGCCTTCTTCTCGAGGTACACACTTCATGAGTACTCCAGAAGTCGCACCCCGCCTGTAGAGCTTGTCTCCGACTAGTACATAGGTCTTGGCTCGGCGGACGAGTTGTTCTGCCTCGTTCTTGTCGGAAGGAACCTTCGGCTCGCGGATGTAGTCGATGAAGGGTTGCCTCCAGTCCACGTTGATCATCATGACCTCCTGACTGGGCTGGGACGACCCAAGATCAGTGGTCATTGGCGCCAGCTCTGGGATGGATGGCGTATGAAGTTCGTGGATGAAGACTCCCGCTGGTACTTGAGCGTGAGTAGAACCAAGCTTTGACAGGATGTCCGCTGCAACGTTGTTGTCGCGGACGATGTGATGGAACTCGAGACCATGGAACTTGTTCTCGAGCTTGCGGACTTCTAGGAAGTAGGCGTTCATGTTCTCCTTGTTGCGGTCCTAGGAGTCGTTGACCTGGTTGATCACCACAACGCAGTCGCCATAGACTAGTAGTCGCTTGATGCCAGGTTAGATTGCGAGACGGAGCCCATGTAGTAGAGCTTCGTACTCAGCTTCGTTGTTTGAGACCTTCTAGAAGATCTGCAGGACGTACTTGAGTTGTTCGCCCTTTGGAGAGATCAGGAGTACCCCTGCGCCTGCACCCTCGAGCTTGAGTGAGCCATCGAAATACATCACCCAGTGCTCTGGTCGCTCTGCTAGTGTGGGTAGTTGATTTTCCCACAACTCTGCCATGAAGTCGACTAGTGCTTGAGATTTGATGGCTGTGCGTGGCTTGAAGTCGATGTTGAGGGTGCCAAGCTCAACTGCCCACTTGGAGATTCTCCCAGTTGCATCTCGGTTGTCGAGTATGTCGCCGAGTGGGAAGTCTGTGACCACAAAGATCGAGTACTCCTGGAAGTAGTGTCGTAGCTTCCGCGAGGTGATGAGTACTGCATAGAGTAGCTTCTGAACCGGTTGGTACCGGGCCTTGGGCTCAGACAGGACCTCGCTGACGAAATAGACTGGTCGCTGGACTAGGTAGGCGTGGCCTTCTTCCTGCCGCTCGACAACGATGGCAGTACTGACCACATGAGCAGTCGCAGCGAGGTAGAGCAGTAGATGCTCCTTTTTGTGAGGAGCCGTGAGGACCGGTGGCTTAGACAGGAAGTCTTTCAGCTGCGTTAGAGCTTGATCAGCCTCTGCGGTCCACGCGAATCTCTCCTGGTGCTTGAGTAGCTGGAAGAAGGGTAGTCCCCGCTCTCCAAGCATTGAGATGAATCTGTTCAGGGCCGCCATGCGCCCGGTGAGCTTCTTGACATCCTTGATACAAGTCGGAGCCTTCATGCTAGTGATGGCGGAGATCTTCTCGGGGTTGGCTTCATGCCACGATGGCTGATGATGAAGCTGAGTAATTTCCCTGAGGGTACGCTGAAGACGCACTTGTTGGGGTTGAGCTTCCACTGGTACTATCGCAGAGATGCGAAGGTCTCTTCAAGATCAGCGATGAGCGTGTCTGAGTTCCTGGTCTTGACGACCACGTCATTCACGTAAGCTTTGACATTCTTATTGAGCTGCTCCTTGAAGCAGGCCTGGATAGCTTGCTGGTAGGTAGCACCGGCGTTCTTCGACCCGAACAACATCGTCGTGTAGCAGTAGGCGCCGAACAGGGTGATGAACGTGGTCTTCTCCTGGTCTTCTTCCTTGATTGCGATCTAGTGGTACCCTGAGTAGTAGTCGAGGAAGCAGCGCAGGTCGCAGCCCGCCGTGGAGTCGATGACTTGATCAATCCGTGGCAACCCGAAGGGGTCCTTGGGGCAGTGCTTGTTGAGGTCGGTGTAGTCGACGCACATCCTCCACTCATTGGTGTTCTTCTCTCAGACGAGGACGGAGTTGGCGAGCCACTCAGGATGGAAGACTTCTCTGATGAAGCCAACCACGAGTAGTTTGGCGAGTTCCTTCTTGATGGCATCCCGTCGGTCATCAGCGAAACGGGGGAGATGTTGTCATTTGGGGGTAGCTTTAGGATCGACGTTGAGTGAATGCTCGATTAGCCTCCTGGGCACACATGGCATGTTCGCTGGCTTCCACGCGAAGATGTCTCGGTTAGCCTGAAGGAAACCCGTGCCGATCATGGTAGTCTTGCTGCTGTCACCCATTCCGAGGTCGACGGCCTTCAGCTGCACTTACTCAGTCGGTTGAGGCTTGTTGGCAGTGTCGGTCTTCACAGGTATCTCGAGTTCAGTCGGAGCGAGCTTCTTTGATGTAGCGAAGATCTCCATCATCACGTTGGGTACTTGATTAGTTGCTGCGAGCTCCACGGCTTTGGTGTCGCAGTCGTAGGAAATCTTCAAGCCCCCTTGTAGCGCGAGTACTCTGACAGGACTTGGCATCTTGAGTACCAAGTACACGTAGTGAGGGATCACCATGAACTTGGCAAGAGATGGTCTGCCGAGGATGGCGTGGTAGGAGGTCTCGAAGTCCGCAACCTCAAACTTGATGTACTCGGTGCGGTAGTTCTCCCGTGTCCCGAAGGTAACTGGCAGGACCACTGAGCCAAGTGGTATATCCGCGTTGCCCGGGACGATGCCATAGAAGGGCGTCGTGCTCCTGGTGAGCATGCTGGTGATGTCGAGCTTCATCTTCTTCAAGGTCTTGGTGAACAGGACGTTAAGTCCGCTTCCACCGTCGATGAGTACCTTGGTGAGTCTGGAGCCCGCGACTACTAGGTCCAGGACGAGTGGGAAATGCCCTGGCTCAGAGAAGCTTGTCCATTGATCCATGTGGGAGAAGGTGATGGGTACCTCCGACCACCTGAGAGGTGTCGGTACCGCTGGTTCAATGTTCAAGACTTCGCGCAGAGTTAGCTTCTGCGCTCGCTTGGTGGGGAGGCCACCGAAGAGGACGTTGACCGTCTTGTCGGGTTCTTCGAAGTCGCCATTGCCTTCGTTGACTTTGCCTTTGCCCTTTTTGTCGTGAGGGTGACGTGGCTCAGGAGTCTCCTTGAGTGCCCACCGGAGCTGGTAGCACTGTTCGGTAGTATGGTTGCTATCCTAGTGCCATGGACACTTCTCTTTGAGCAAGTCCTTGAAGCTGCCGGAGGTCTTCTTGCTGGTATCCTTCGCAGGGCGCTGAACAGCCACGATAGTGTTGTCTGGCTTGCGGTTGCAGTTAGGACCTGAGTAGTTATTGTTGTTGTTGCGACCCCCTAGATCCTTGTTGTTGTTGTCGCCCATGTTATTCTTGCTCTTGCCGCGATTGGAGTCGTACTTTGCATTGGTCTTGTCTTCCTCATCGGCTCATGAAGTGATCATGTATTTGAGCTTGGTTATGGAACGTGGGCAGCGGCGACCGAACTCTTTGAAGGTGCGACGGTGGTAGAGACCGTCTTGGAAGCAGTCGATGACTTCTTTGTCGGCGACGTCGACTACGGTCGCGCGCTTGTCGAAGAAGCAGCGCATGTACTGGTGGAGTGTCTCGCCTTGCTCCTGCTTGACCATCGCCTAGTCCATGTGAGTACCCGAGCACCCCATGGCGCCCGCGAAGTTGCTGGTGAACTGTGCCTTCAGCTGGTCCCACTCGTCGATCGAGTTCTTGTCAAGTGACTTGAGCCATGTGAGTGGAGCTTGGTCCAGGTAGAAGGGGAAGTAGAGCCACTTCGTGTCGTTGTTGCCACCAGCGTTGTCAATGGCCAAGGCATAGCACCTGAGCCACTGTACCGGGTCTTGCTTCATCGTACTTGTTGATCCCGAGAGGCTTGAAATTCTTGGGTAGTAGTAGAGCACGAAGCCGAGGGGACTAGGCGGGGAAGCCGTCACTGTCGCTGACGTCGGTAGTCTTCTTGGCGCGACGTATCTCATCGATCCAATGGCGGGCGTCGTAGCCACCACATTTGTTGCCGGTGGCATGGCTGTTCGCATGGCCTCGGCCCCCGCGATTGTCGCCGCCACCGCGTCGTCCGCCGCCGCCGTGGGAGGTGCTACCGCTGCTGTCACCACCACCACCGCCGCCGCTAGCGCCACCTTGTGAAGGTCCTCCCCCCATAGCTCTAGAGTGATTGGGGGTCGGCTGGTGTTCGGCGCGAACGCGATTGTGTCCGACCTCTGCCGGAGTGCGGCTGCGGCTGGTGGCTTCTTGGTTTGCGGCTCTAGCGATCCTGTCGTCGACCCGCATGAAGTAGGTATCCTTCGTGAGTCTGGCTATGAGGTCGCCCGCACGATGCCCCTGAACCGCTTGCCCTATCCTGTTGATGGACAGAAGGCATTGCTCAGGGGTAGTGTGGTTCCGGTTGGAGATTTCTTCCAGAGTGTCATTGAGGTTGCGGATGGGTAGGACTTCCCAAAGCCGCCGGCGTCGATCTGCTCGCTTCTTGTTGCAATTACGCTGGGCGTTTGTTGACGGTCGTTAAGTCCCTATTTTCGAACGTCAACTTTGGATAAAAGTCACTCCATGAAAGTATGCACCATAGCTATAGGGTTATAATCTAACAAATTCCACAAGCTTTAGTGTATATTTGGTCGCAGGTGTAAATGAGCAATTATAGAATAAAATATGGCATTATCACAAACAACATCAAATGCCAGTTTGGACTACACCATTGCGACGGGCTCGTCGAGACGATCAAAACGGATATATCATTTATCTACATCGGAGTTCGGATGCAAAAGATATTAAAGGAACAATAAATCATGGGATGTTGACGTCATCATGACGTCAGCACACCAGCACCGTACAACGGCGGCGCGGGAGAGCTCCAGGCGGGGCCATGTGGCGGGCCGCCGTTGGCCGACCCACCCGCCAGGTCAACGCCCAGCAGGCGCATCTGCACGCGCAGGAGGGGCAGTCGAGCCACGCGTCACGCGCGGGCTGGCGGCCACCCCGTCCCACGGCTCGCCCGGCCGCCTGACACGCGCACGCGCGGGGCCGCGGCTCAGGCCAGACATGCGGCGCCCGCGGACCAGCGCGCCAGGGTCGGTTCGCTGGCCCGCGCCCAGTTAGCCGCCCGGTTCTCCCTCTGTTGCTCCGGTTCAATGATCCAGAGGCCGGTTCAAGGCCGGTTCAGGCACTTGGGAGGCGGTTTTCTTCCGGTTCTCGATGCCCACCGCCTCCAGTGCCGTGCAGGGCACTGTTCACGCGCGAACCACCCTTGGGAAGGTCGGTTTGGCCCCTGGAATGAGGGGGAGGTCCTCCACTTCTCCAAGTTTCCTCCCCCTATAAATAGAAGCCCATTCCTCACTTCAAAAGGACACAAGAGAAGAGCTTTGAAGAAGCGAAGCGCTACCATTATTATAGTTAGAAATAGGGAGAGAGTCGAGGTGAGAGTTTCCAGGAGGAGCCGAAGTGTCGGCCCCTCCTCTAGCTCGCACCCCGGCGGATGCAGCTCCTCTTCTAGTAGCTACATCCGGGTCTTGTTCGGTAACTCTGGTCCCCTCTAATTAATTAAACATTATTTATTCTTGTCTTTGTCTTATTGTTTCTCGTTCATATCATAGTAAGTTTATCTTGCTCTGAGTGATTGCTTTGCTTGAGCGCTGAGTGAAGTAGTGATCGATAGTGTAGGCGCGGTGCCTAGACTTGAGTTTACCTTGAAATACACCTAGCCCCACGGACTGCTTGTGGTAGTCGGCGGGTAGTGACAGCCCCGTCTAGCCTCTGTATTCCACCACGTGAGAGTGGCTAGTTCTGTAGGCATCATAGGAGTGGTGTAAGTAACATCTCCCTTCTCATCCCTTTCCGTAGCCGGAGTGTGCATCCCCCGATCAAGACAAGTGCAAGTAATATCCCAATCGCTTGATTAGTTAAGAGAGCCGAAGTTCCCGTATCAAGTACCCTCTCTACCCTCCTATCGTTCATCTCTCTTCTCTTTGTTGCCATCCTTTTATCCACACTTCCCCAGATGAATTAGCTTAGGACTAGAATACTTCTCATTCCCCGTGGAAATCGATACCTTGGAATACTCCCGGGTGAAAGCTACATCGGTATCCGTGCGCTTGCGGATTTATCTGTGATCGTGTAGTATACCAACAGGCCCTCTGGCGCCATTGCATATTTAGTGGCAACACTAAGAAGTGCCAACAAGCTTTCTGGCGCCGTTGCCGAGGATATAAACCTGGTGCGACGCTAGAGAGTGTCAACAAGCTTTCTGGCACCGTTGCCGGGGAACGGTAGCTATTCTAGTTCCGAACCTAGTTCGTCTGCGTATCATCCACCTACCACTATGAATTCCTCTCCTACCCTTGCACAATTTTCGGCTCCAAAGGGCGAAAATTTGGAGCCCCCATCTTCATCACACCCAATCCATACTAGTGGCTATGAGCTACGTCCTGGTTTCATAGCCATGGCCAGAGAGCAATCCTTTGCTGGGACCGAAGAGGAGAACCCATACACTCATTTGAGAGAATTCGAGCAACTTTGATCATGCATCACAATAGAGGGTATGGCACAAGAAACGTTGAAGTGGATACTCTTCCCATTTTCATTAATGGGAAGAGCGAAGCAATGGTACAACCTCAACGTCCGAAGCATAGAAGGCAAATGGGAAGTTTTGAGGGAAAAATTTTGTCTCACCTTCTTTTCGCTAGCACGGATTAGTGATCTTCGGTGCGAAATCATCCTTTTTAAACAAAAGGAGGGTGAGTCTTTAGGAACTGCCAGGGCCCGATTTACCAATATCTTAGCTTCAGGACCCGATTTAGGGATTCCAGAACCCACATGTCTCCAGCAGTTCAGATTGGGCCTCAATGCTGAATCCGCTAAGTTCCTAGACTCTTCATCAGGAGGTTCTTTTGTAGATTTGACCTTGAATGAGGGAAGGGTGATCTTAGAAAAAATTCTAGCAAACACCCCTTACATCGGAATTTACGATGAATTTCCCGAAGAACCACCGGAAATGCAACCGGAAGAACCCTCCATAGAGATCCCTGAGCCAAAAGATGCGACACCTTCGCACACACCTACCTTCAACACAGCACATATCTCTGACACAATCTCTGAGCCAATCCCTAAACCTTTCTCGGACTCGTGCGATTCCCCGTGTGAGTTCCCTTTCAATTTCTATGACGAGCTTTTCCATGACTTTGGGAATGCCGCAAATCAACCCCTTGTGGGAAGACATTTGCCTCCCAAAGATCCAAGGGACCACCCACCAGATCTCGAGGAATCCCAATGGCAAGAACAATACATAGGAAATCTATCTGCCATCATGAGCTGAGAATGGCTTGAAGAGGCAGAATCATCTGCCGAAGTCATCCATTTTCCTACTAGACTTAGAACACTAAATTGTATGGTGATAGGCATGGATGGTAGTTTTGGATACGATCCTGGTCTGGGGATCAATATCATATCATCTTCCCTAGTACAAACTCAGCTATCCGAGGAGCCCTTATCTTCATCTCAGAAACAACTTCATGTCACCCCTACACAATCTTTAGATTGTCGTGGGATTCTAAGAGCCACTCCCGTTCGTATAGCCAATCCTACTCTATACCTAGATTTTCACATTTTTGACCTCCCCGAGAACCTTTCGCATAATATCATCATCGGGAGGCCTATCATGAAAATCTTGGAAAAAGTACCAAGGGACCAAGAGCTGGAGCTAAATGTTGGTAAGGAGTACGTGCCCGTACAACTCTCACGAGCTATCAACACCCGTATAGAACCCGAAGCCGACCCCATAGAGCAAGTTATGTCCACTTCTGTCCAAATCCATCCAGCTAGAAATCTTTTGACAGAATCTTCCCCTAGGCCTATGGTCCCTCCTTTGCCTCCTGATCCTCCAACTGAAACATCTATCATGGATGCCATGGAAAAGAAGTGGTCGACTGGAATGGAACACTTTTCCGAATCACTGTGGATTTGTTCACCTTCTACGATCCTTCCTTGTTCCATAAAAGGGATTACCATAGAAGCCCATCTTAACCCCGTCATGGAGGTTAATATTATGCCATGGTACTTAGCATACACTTTATTGAGCAACGTGACGCTAAGACCATCCGACAAGCTCCTCAAGAGTTGTCTCTCCGGACACATTCTTGAGTGTCGGGGGGTTGCATATGATGTGCCGCTCCTAGTAGACAAGATTAAGGTTAATCTAGACTTCCACGTCTTTGATGTCCTCGATCTTGATCTCCTCCTAGGCTCCCATATAGAAAAACTTCTCAATGCATCTCGAGGAAGCCTAGATAAAAAGCTTAGGGAAGCCGTTTCGGTCACCACTCCCTTGTTCTCAGAAAATTCTATGGTGACGCCGCATCCCAAGCAAAACCCGTTCGAGGAGATGATGCATGTATCTCCGTTCGTGTCGTCTGAGCCCGTTCTCGCTGAGCTTGTAGAATTCTCTACTTCTCAGGAGTATGACTCGGAAGACCCGCTTCACCTTTGTGAAGACGAACGATCATCATCACCTTTGATCGAGTTTGAGCCTCTTCCTACTGGCCCGTATCATGTTGTTTCCGACCGTGGTCGAGAATCAACATTGTTCATACATGATGCATATCTTGAGATGGAGAATTCATGGGCCATGGAAATCTATAAGGCGCCGACTCTGGGGTCCAAAGGAAAGGATCTCATCGACAAGCATGGTAGCTTTACTCTTGATTCACCTCAGGAACCATGTTTGCATCATGTCTCTCCAGAGTCAGCCACGCTCAGTGCACAGAGCACACATCAGGACTACAACCGCCTTATGATCCTCCCTTGCAAAAAGTTTAGAAGGATGGTTGTAGATGCATATGTCCACCATAAGTATTGCAGATTTCATGAATGTTTTGCTGCAAGAAGAAGTTCCCATGGCCGAGCTTATGACCGTAAACAAAGCACTACCAGGAGATAGCCTGGATTAGCTTAGATTTATTTCCCCTTCCAAATAAAAGCAAGAGCATGTTCCTAGGATAAGAGTGTCCTTCGGGTACTTTTGGTTACTAACCTTTCAGGTAGAGACCAAGAAGAACGATGGATCGATGATGCCTAAGAACATGTGAGCGACATCAACTACAACACTTTGGAAAGTTTTTGGTGAAAGAACGTTTACAAAAGGAAGCTTGATCTCCACACACTTGAGTTTTGTTGCTTAGCAATGCAAACTTCAAGTGTGGGGGAGGTACGTGAGCATCCCGAGTAAAGTTCCTCTCATACCAAAATCTTATCCTGGTTTGGAGATGATGTTAGCTCATGCATCTTGCCTAGCTAGGTATGTTCTGCTTTTGACTTTAAACAAAGCCCTTCCGGGAGGTTGCCCGATGTTCACCATCGGTCTCATGGTGAATAAAAAATGGATAAAACTTCGCTTTGATTTGGTTAGTACAATTTGTACTATCCAAATCCGTGTATCTCATCTTTGTCTAAGAGTGTGCCGGAGAAGACGCAGCAAAAGACAGTGTGGGGGAGGTACCGAGAGTCAACTTCTCTTGACATTCAAAGGAACAACATGGTTTGAACAATCCTGTCCCCCCAATTCCATGATTTATGAGTTATAATTCCTTTCATGAGATAATCATTAGATTAAACTCAACGAATCTTGATGCTCCATTGCTATACATGTTTTCAAATGATTGGCTTGCATGTTCTTTATTCCTAGCACATATATCTGTTGCTTGTGATCAAATATCATTAGGAAACATGTTCATCTAAATGGTTGATTGATGAGATATGGTACGATGCGATGAACCTTACTCTCTCTAACAAAGTACTTGGGATGTTTTTGAAAAAAAACATAAATTAGCCTTGCAAGCTCCTCAGTCATATTTTCCTACCAAAGCCATATGTTGTGTACATTAGAAAACCTCATACATATGCTGCTTGTTATTACATTGAGCGTTGTCAAATTGTTGTGACCCTTGCTAGAAGCTTTTCATGCTTTCATGATCAAGATCACGTACACACACCCTTCACATGCTAAACTTCTACACTAGAAGTTAGCAACATCCATCCATCCACAAAAAAATATATACTCCATTCAATTTATGAATCTCTCTCCCTAGATTTTCCTTCAAAAGAGACATGGGCTAAAAAAATAGAGAAAAAAAGAAGAGATAAAGACACATGCTAAAGAGAAACTCTTCTTAAGCATGACGAAAAAAAGAGAAAAAAATATATATATAGCCATGTTCTCAAAATAAAGTTCAAAGGGAGAGAGATCATACAACAAGGAGTACATATTACCATATCATCCCCTTTCCACACACATGCACATCTTGATCAAATTGTATGACTAGCTTTCTTCTTGGATCCAGTCTTTGACTTTGCAATATTATGTGATACAAGTATGCCTTATATCTTCATCCTTACCCTGAGCTCCACATATAGCCATCATTAGAAGTAGGATGAAGAAAGGCAAGTTTAATGCCTTGGTGAGGAATCATACACACTGAGCGATCCGAGAGCATCATTTGAGGAGTCAAGTAAGGCTAAGTTTTGAAAAAAAAATATCAAAAACCCAAGCTACTTTACAGAAGGAGTCAAGGTAACTCACATCTAGCCGTTCCATTCTTCAACCATCCAAGATGACATGGTAGACACCCCAAAGAGTCACAAGTACAGGTATGTCTTGGAATATCTTACATGCTTGCATCATATCATTTTGGATTCATGTTTTCCACCCTAGTCCTTAACCTTTACTCGAGGACGAGCAAAGGGCTAAGTGTGGGGGAGCTTGTTGACGGTCGTTAAGTCCCTATTTTCGACCATCAACTTCGGATAAAAGTTACTCCATGAAAGTATGCACCATAGCTATAGGGTTATAATCTAACAAATTCCACAAGCTTTGGTGTATATTTGGTCACAGGTGTAAATGAGCAATTATAGAATAAAATATGGCATGATCACAAACAACATCAAATGCCAGTTTGGACTACACCATTGCGACGGGCTCGTCGAGACAATCGAAACGGATATATCATTTATCTACATCGGAGTTCGGATGCAAAAGATATTAAAGGAACAATAAATCATGGGATGCTGACGTCATCATGACGTCAGCACCCCAGCACCGTACAACGGCTGCGCGGGAGAGCTCCAGGCGGGGCCACGTGGCGGGCCGCCGTTGGCCGACCCACCCGCCAGGTCAACGCCCAGCAGGCGCATCTGCGCGCGAGGGAGGGGGGCAGCCGAGCCACGCGTCACGCGCGGGCTGGCGGCCACCCCGTCCCACGGCTCGCCCGACCGCCTGACGCGCGCACGCGTGGGGCCGCGGCTCAGGCCGGACACACGGCTCCCACGAAGCAGCGCGCCAAGGTCGGTTCGCTGTCCCGCGCCCAGTTAGCCGCCCGGTTCTCCCTCTGTTGCTCCGGTTCAACGATCCAGAGGCCGGTTCAAGGCCGGTTCAGGCCTCGTTCGTTTTCGTAGGATTAGATTCAGGCTAGGATTAATTACAGGTCTGGTTTGAGTGATTCCTCTTGGGTCACTCAATCCACTCAGGATTCAATCCGGCCAATCCTATGAAAACGAACAGCACAATGGATCCAAACCTGGCCTTCCAATAGCTAGCAAACCACAACCATATTTGGCATTACAAACAGTATAACAGCATGTTGTGTTTATGCGGTACTAGCACCTCAACAGATGCTGATACTTTTTAGATTATGAACAGATACAAACGCATGTATATGTTATTAATTCAACAGCTGTACTTCTGTCCAAAGTAATACTAGCATGGCTTGGCTCCATGTAATACAGGAGCAATGTCGAATTGCAAGTCATTCTAAACACCAACACTTAAGTCACCCAGCTGGATTCACAGACGACGCTTGCATCATGTTCATTGAGTTTGTCAACAGCTCTGCAAAAGAATTAGAATGCTATCTTAGTAAACTAGTTGTAGATACATATTCATTGCCAAGCATTGACTTGAAAAAACAATTAGTAATGCTTAGTCTGTAAATCAGAATGCTCACACGAAAAATCAGTAATGCTTAGCCTAAGCAGTGGGTCTTTTTTTTATTATTACCACAAGGCATATATAGACAAGAGAAAATGTCCTAATTTAAGCTGTTGAGTAATGTCACTCTGCTTTCTTTACACTTCTTTTTATCATGATAATGTAACAAACATCACATTAATGCTTCTTACAATGTAATAAATGAATTGCAAAGCACACACACTTTAGCTGTAATGTTTAATTTGCAGCACTATTATAGGAAAAAGGTACTTAAGATGGGACAAGCATTTCAGAGGCACCATGTTTAAATTTCCAATCAGACATAGCAGAGTAATACAATTTGGAAAGGACTTGTTCGATGTACACCGGCCGTGAAGACAATCCATGCATATGAGATTGTCCTGCAAGACAATCGAACAAGCTTGGAAACGTAGTACTTGCAGCAAGAAAAGCTTAGAACAATGCTAACTTTTTCAAAATCCCAACAGCGACAGCATCACAACGATAGCGGATCAGACAAGTCCCGTACTGAATTGAAACATCTTAGAACACTTTCTCTTCATCAAATTTCCAGTGAAAACATGACAAGGGAGAAGGTTTCTAATTGCAGGAGCACATCCCAGAGTGGGAGATAAAATAGATAGCTGTGTGGTCATCTACCTATCAGTTTCAGAGCATCAGATAAGGTTCAGAGATCGAGATGACATATTTCATTATAAGTACTACATGTAAAGTACCAAAGAAGCATCAGGATCGAGATGACAGATTTCATTATAAGTACATTATGTATTTCACTATCTATCTACTGTTCAGAGTTGCAATGCTGAAAGAAAGGAACAAAGAAATAAAACAAAATATCAGATAAGCACAACAGTATATACTCTACTCAAGAACAAGCACACCTGATAATAAAATTCAGAAATTGAACTGAAGCAAACAACTGAGAATGAAAGTACCTGCTAGTTAGTTCATCTCATTTCTGAGCCAAATCAGTGCAGCTTCTTGATCTTCTTCACTGGCACAAATGAAAGTTTCT
Organism: Cenchrus fungigraminus; assembly: GCA_036936925.1. Taxonomy (NCBI): domain Eukaryota; kingdom Viridiplantae; phylum Streptophyta; class Magnoliopsida; order Poales; family Poaceae; genus Cenchrus; species Cenchrus fungigraminus. The sequence goes on along the minus strand of CM072776.1, from coordinate 18,984,620 downwards.
CTATTTTCCTTGCTCTTACCAAAGACTGCAACAATGTTTAATTACAAGGAATCAAATAGCTTTATTTTTTATTAAGTTAATTTGAATACTAAAATTGCACGCATGTGCCATCTTCCTTGTAATATAGAAATAGATCACATCCACAAATATAATATGAATATCTGCATTGCTACCAGACCCACCCAAAAAGAACATAATAGCACGCACTTAAAAGTTTATATTTTACAATATGCTACACGGGGCAGCAGAAATCAGAAATATGAGTATGCTAGCTGTGCATGTGCCCCAAATCAAGGAACAGGCAGGTCAAGCACAGAAGGCTATACACATGGATTGCGCTCAAGGATAAACATATTTACTATCCATATGCTTTATATGGACTACATGTTCTTACAATTTAATGGGGCAAACATTATAGTGTCATCACTTAACGATCTTGGAGAATCCAGATATAAATACAAGCCAAGTTGCCTACATATCTCATAGTGCAGGAGGCCCTTCAACTCTCACCTCATACAACTATAAATCTATAATCACAAATAATCATAACACTCTGAAATGTTTCAGCCACATAGAGATACTCATCACAGGTAACATAACATTAGCAGACTCAAGGTGACTGTTCTAGTGCAGAGGAGCTCCTCCTACAGAGGGCAAACAAAGCATTACAGCTCCCTGAATCCTCAGGTGACGGCAACGGAGAAAATATCAAGGCAATTATAAACGTAACACTACTAGTGGTTGCATTTAATGTGGTGAAATTTTGGAGGGTGAAAAAGAACTCTATTTGCATATATATCAAGTTACTGCCTGGCGAGATGCAGATGGAATAGCAAAATTCATTCAGAGTGGAAACAGCAGGATATGAAGAATCCATCCATCCATCCATTCATCAAAATTGTAAGATTTCCTTATCATTGGTCTGGACGCAGAAAAATGAACAGACCCACCTTGGTTGCTACATGTCAATCAGCTAGCAGTAGGTGTTCCGAAACAATTCAGCACAACAGATGGCAATCGAGGAAAAATTTACACAACACCTAGCACAACATCTAGCACTAGAGCACCCCACTGATATGAAAATCTATCGTTCTATAGGCCATATCACAGATCTACAGAGAATCTAGCACAGCGGAAAATGAATCACAGATCATGCATTCACGCAGCACATGTCCGGCGACAACCAAAGAACCACATCGAGCTCGAGGAGTCAAATCGAGCTCACACACCTCGAGCTCGAGTAGTCAAATTGAGGCCGCCACCACGCACACCCTCACGGAGGCCACTCACCACCAAGAACCAGGTTCGTGCCAGCGCTCCAGCGCGAGTTTCAGTGTGCGGGGGGCATGGATGGCTCTCCGGCGGCGGCGGTAGCGACGGCAAGACCTAGGGTTAGGGGAGAGAAGAGGGGAAGGCAGCAGAGTACCGGAGAGAAGGTGGCAGTCGCCGTCGCTGTGGCGGTTGCCTCGCGCCGCCACGCCATCACCTCCCGCCTCCACGCCGACACCTCGCGCCACCGCGCCTTCGCCTCGCGCGCTGCCAGCCTTTCCCTCGAGCTGTTGCGTGTGGCGTCGGGGGACGGTGCGTCGCGTCTGGCTGGCTGGGGGATTTCGTTCCAGACGTGAGGAGGTGGGGATTGATTTTGGGCCAAAATGAGAAAGGGGAAATCAGAACCAGGTCCAAATCCATTCTAGGCCAGACCGAAATGAACGGCTATTCCGGTGCAGACCAAGATTGAAAACAGCCCAATTCAATCTGTCGGATTGGGCCTTATTCCGGGCCAATACTGTGGAACCGAACGAGGCCTCAGGCACTTGGGAGGCGGTTTTCTTCCGATTCTCGATGCCCACCGCCTCCAGTGCCGTGTAGGGCACTGTTCACGCGCGAACCGCCCCTGGGAAGGTCGGTTTGGCCCCTGGAATGAGGGGGAGGTCCTCCACTTCTCCAAGTTTCCTCCCCCTATAAATAGAAGCCCATTCCTCACTTCAAAAGGACACAAGAGAAGAGCTTTGACGAAGCGAAGCGCTGCCATTATTATAGTTAGAAATAGGGAGAGAGTTGAGGTGAGAGTTTCCGGGAGGAGCCGGAGTGTCGGCCCCTCCTCTAGCTCACGCCCCGGCGGATGCAGCTCCTCTTCTAGTAGCTACATCCGGGTCTTGTTCGGTAACTCTGGTCCCCTCTAATTAATTAAGCATTATTTATTCTTGTCTTTGTCTTATCATTTCTCGTTCATATCATAGTAAGTTTATCTTGCTCTGAGTGATTGCTTTGCTTGAGCGCTGAGTGAAGTAGTGATCGATAGTGTAGGCACGGTGCCTAGACTTGAGGTTACCTTGAAATAAACCTAGCCCCACGGACTGCTTGTGTTAGCCGGCGGGTAGTGACAGCCCCGTCCAGACTCTGTATTCCACCACGTGAGAGTGGCTAGTTCTGTAGGCATCGTAAGAGTGGTGTACGTAACGGCTCCCTTCTCATCCCTTTCCGTAGCCGGAGTGTGCATCCCCCGATCAAGACAAGTGCAAGTAATATCCCAATCGCTTGATTAGTTAAGAGAGCTGAAGTTCCCGTATCAAGTACCCTCTCTACCCTCCTATCATTCATCTCTCTTCTCTTCGTCGTCATCCTTTTATCCACACTTCCCCAGACGAATTAGCTTAGGACTAGAATACTTCTCGTTCCCTGTGGAAATCGATACCTTGGAATACTCCCGGGTGAAAGCTACATCGGTATCCGTGCGCTTGCGGATTTATCTGTGATCGTGTAGTATACCAACAGGCCTTCTGGTGCCGTTGCATATATAGTGGCAATGCTAAGAAGAGCCAACAAGCTTTCTGGTGCCGTTGCCGGGGATATAAACCTGGTGCGACGCTAGAGAGTGTCAACAAGCTTTCTTGGCCTCAGTAGTCTCGTCAGGGGGTGCATTGGCTGACTCCTCATCGTCCGAGATGTCGTCGAGGTACAGATCAACTCGGGCCTCTGAAGTGCCGGCTTCTGCAGTTGTCATGAATACCTCACGGTCGGGTGTGCAGAAGCCAGAGTTAGTAGTTGCCACCTCGATTTGTGAGTACTCCTCTGCTATGGGAGTTAGAGGTGTTCCCTCCTGGAAGGGGAGCGTCTCGAGGTAGGCGACGCAACATGAGTTGTCATCGGTCAGGTCTGCGGGCTTCTGGTCGGACCAGTAGACAAATCTACCGGCTGGAGTAGACGTCGCCAGTGGCAGGACCTGACAACGGCTCCTCAGTAGAGTTGAGCTCAGACTCGGGCTCAATCAGATCCAATCTGAAGTCTGAGAGCCTGTGTGGTTCGAGGACCGATGGATGGTTGCTTCCTGGTGTGATGAGTGATTGACAACGTTGTGTGGACTGACACTTGGCTAAGTATTACACGTGCAGGTTGCGGCTTGACTAGTATTGGTGCAGGTGAAGAACAAGCGCGAAAGGTCAATGTCGGTGAGGCCTCCAGGTGTGGAGCAGACAAGTAGGCTTGGTTCGAGGGATCCGGTGGCCAGCGGGGTCAAGTGCGGGTCGCATGGTGGCAAGAACAGCAAGACGAAGTCGTGGACGGTTTCTTAGTTGAGCCTCAAAACCAAGGTTGAGCTGGGACATGGTGGGAGCCGAGATATGAGTGGAGATTGGCGAAGGCTACCTCAAGTCTGCGGGGTTTGCAGTGGTTCACCACAAAACCACTAAGTTACTCGGTTGAGTCACAAAACCGAGGCCGAAGACTCGACAGAGGAGTGTGGCCGGCCAGGCCGGTTCAACCGCCCAGGAGGGGCGGTCAGACTGCCTGGGGCCAGTCTAACCACCCAAGGGGGCGGTCTGACCACCCGGGTTGCAGCCACCGAGAAGCTTCGAAGCAGAGGACACGCGGCATGATCGCAAGAGTTGCGTTGGTGCTACGCAGGCTTGCGGTGGATGCACATCCGTCTGATGGTGCTGAACTGAAGACTTCCAAAATTGCCCTTGAGGGGCTTGTATCCCTAGTTGCTAGTAAGGGTAGTTTAGTCTTTTGGTTGCCCCCATATAAACACTTGAGTTGTGGGATGGCAGCCAACTCTTGGAACCCTAGCTCATTTCCCTTAGCTATTTTCCCTTCCTATTTTCCTTAGGAATTTCTAGGACTAGCTTGAGAGCTTCATGTTGAGATCTTGAGAGAGGGACGGATGACCGGGTGACAAGCTAGACCTTGTATGAACCTTCATGGTATTATAGATGATTCGGCGTGGTTCCTCAAGGCCTTGTGTTGCCTCTCCAGTTTGTCTTTTTGGTGATTTTCGGAGCTCTTTTTGTGATTTTCGTGGCAGAGTTTTGAGGGTGATTTCTTGCGGGATTCTTGTTGGGTGTCACGTATGAGGACCTTGTGCCTCTTTGGCTGGTGACTTTGCCCCAAGAACTCCCTTGAATCGACCTCGATTTGGTGGTTTTTTGAGTTGCTCGAGTTCATGACCTAGAGGGCCAAGATCCGCGATTCCCTTTGATTGAGAGCGTTTCGGTGCAATTCCTTTGGTGGAGAGGTTGCCCAGGAGGTAACCCAGGTGAGGACCGGAGCGTCTGAGGACCGGTGGATGGTTGCTCCCTAGTGTGATGAGTGATTGACAACGTGGTGTAGACTGACTCTTGGCCGAGTATTGCAGGTGCAGGTTGCGGCTTGACTCATGTTGTTGCAGGTGAAGAGCGGGCACGAAAGGTCTTAGCCTTGCGGGGCCTCCGAGGAGTGGAGAGACAAGTAGGCTCGGCTAGATGGACCCGATGGCCGAACGGGGTCAAGTGCGGACCGCATGGTGGCAAGAAAAGCAAGACGAAGTCGTCGACCGGAGCCGGTGCAGGGTAGCGGCTCACGACCAGAGTCTGCACGCGGCGTTTGCAGCGGTTCACCATAAAATCGTTGGGTTACTTGGTTGAGCCACAAAACCATGACCGAAGGCTCGACGGGCGGAGACGGAATCCTGGCGCGTCGAGAAGCTTCGATGCCAGAGGACATGCGGCGGGATCGCAGGGCTTACGTCGGGAGGACGCGAACTACGACAAAGGCGTGGCCGTCTGATGAAGAGGAATGCTACTTGACCATATTGCCCCTGAGGGGATTATATCTTAGTTTATGTGCTAAGGGTAGCTTGGTCATTTGCCCAACCCAGAGGGACTCATATATATAGCTCTAGGGTTTCTGGGCAAACCATCCTTCCGGACTGCTTCTCATTTCCCTGCTCCATAGGTTTAGATTTTCTTCACCGTTTTGTAGAGAATCTGACCTCCGAGTGTATGTAAGATTTCATGATTACGTCGATTTCCTTCTTGTGGCTCGAGTGATTTTCGTGTCTTTTTTGGGCTATTTTTGTTGGATTTTCATGCGCGGCTTGTTCCTTCGATTCTGAGGTGTTTGAGTTCAGATTTTCTTGTGGGGATCATGGACAGATGTCTTGTGCATCTTTGTGCTTGATCGTGACCCCTCAAACTCCAGATTTGGCCTCCGATTGAAGGATTTCGGTTGGAACCCTAGCTTTTTGGTTGAGCTCGGTAGAATCTCGATTCCTCTCGATTCAGTGGGTTTGAGGCTACAAGTTCGTAGGTATAGCATCTCCTAGAGACACTTCATCTTCACCTATGATTTGGTAGCAATCCTTTGGTTGATTCGGGAGATCGGGTGAAGGGGAGGTGGAGTTGACCTTGTAGAGGTCGAGCTCGGGCTGCTCTGTCCGCGCGTGGCGGACAGTCTGCCAGGAGCTCGCGGACAGTCCACAAGGAGCCGGCTGACTGGGTGTTCGTCATGTTCCTTGTGTCTTCTTGCGAGCTCGTCTTTTGATCCGTCGAGTCGGGGGTTTTCAGTTGCAAGGTGTTTGGCGGACGGTCCGCGAGGAGGGTGCGGACAGTCCTTGGGCCGCGGACGGTCCGCGGGTAGGCGGCGGATAGTCCGATTTTCGGGGTGTGCTAATGGAGGTTCGGGTACTCTTTTCGGACGGTCCGCGTCGTACCTGCGGACAGTCCGCCTGAGCCCCGCGAGCGGTCCGCCCAGTCATGCAGACAGTCCACCCCAGGCACTGCAGATTGGCTAAGCCCTTCGTTTCTTGAGTTGCGCTTCCGTGTTGCTTTGAGTTGGGACTTGTTCCTAGGGTTGGTAGGTCTGTTGCGACTACGCGACCCTGGCAAGCTTGTGTGGGAATCTTAGGTTGTGAATTTGGGGCATAGGCCGAGTTCATCCTTCGGGAAGAATTTTTATTGGCTCCCATTCTCTCCCTCCCTCTCTGGTCGCCTAATCGGTCCTTCACCAGGTATCCCCGAAGTTTCGCTGAAATCTGTGGGGTGAATCGGGAGATCGGGCGATGGGAAGTTGAGGGTTGACCCGCGGCTAGTTTTTCTGGGAGGGGCGGTCTAACTGCCATAGGGAGGCGGTCTAACCGCCTTGGGTCTCCCAGGTGGAAGGTTTGATTTTGCCGGATTTTCCTCTGTGAGTTCGTTTTCCTTGATCAGAGGAGCATTCTGGGAAGGTTTTGTGCAGAGTGTGTGATTTTGGGTATCCGACCGAGTTCATCTTGTTGGAGAAGCCATCTCCTTCGAGAAGAATTTTTATCGGCTCCCATTCACTCCCCCCTCTCTGGTCGCCAATTCGGTCCTTCAAGTGGTATCAGAGCCGGTTACGGGTCTTTCAGGACTCTAACCAGTCTAAGATCCAAAGATGACGTACCAGGAACGGGGATCGGGTCCTCTGCACTTCGATGGAAAGAACAACCAGATGTGGCAAAGGCGGATGGCTGTGTTCCTTTGCGGCAAGGGACAGATCCTTTGGGACGTTACAGTGAACACAACTTATGTTCATCCGATTAACTTCCTTGCTCCGGGATCGAGGGATATGCACGACACCAACAACAAGGCGGTCGACTACTTGTTTCGTGCTCTGTGTCAGTCCGAATTCAATCGGGTTTAGACAGAGGACTTGCCTTGTTGGATTTGGGAAACGTTGAAGAATGCTCACGCTGGAAACAGTCAGGTTCAGGCTCGGTTATTTGCGACTAACCAGAGAGAGTACGAGAACTTCACTCATCTCCTCAGTGAGTCCATCAATACGATGTTCCAGCGGTTCACGGTGATTGTGAACAACATGAGGGCCAATGTGGCCGTGCTCCCGTACGATGACCATGAGAGAGCCGTGAAGCTCTTGCACTCGTTAGATCGTACGATCTGGGGCGGAAAGGTTGAGGCCATACTTGAGTCGGATAAGTATGAGACTTTGTCGGTAGACAAGCTGTTCTCGAAGCTCAAATCGGCTGAGGTGGACCGGGGTGTGTGTTGACAGTCCTTAGAACAAGTTTCCGACCGTCAAAATCCCAGAAATGAGGAGGGTATACGACAAGTCTCATGCATGTTTTTAGTACTAATAATGTTCCACGAGTTGTGTTGTAAAGTTTATATGCATGTACAAATTTGGGATAAATAGGGAGTCACCGGGCCACACCAAGCAGGCGCGGCCGAACCAGCAGGTGCGGCCGGCCCTGCTGGTGCGGCCAGACCAGCAGGTGCGGCCGGCCCTGCCCCCGCCACGACTCGAGTCCAGGCGATCATCATTTCCACGAACACGCTTTGGATGGATAGGATACGCCGTGGTTATGTCGGTTTGAACCAAAGGATGTGAAAAGAAGCACTTGGATCCATGGGCCCACCTCTACATGCAACCAACCGCCACTACGAAGCAATCCTGAGCATCCCCTATTAGTGGCGGTGCATCACACGACTTGGAGTAGGCACAGGCGGATCAAGAGATACGGCCGCACCTATGAAGCGTCGAATCCGGCGGAACCGACCCAGGATACCGACCCACAACCGACCAAGGAGCGAGCATCAGGACCATCCACGACGAAAGGCGGCAAATCATAGGTGCGGCCACACCTAGAGGTGCAGCCGTGCCTGGCTCCCGCCGCCTCAGCGCTCTACCGACCTCCCACTGCTATAAAAAGGACCCTCCACTCGCTGGAATAGGAGACACACCGCAGGAGCTTCACTATTGTTCACTTTTGTATCTTAGAGTAGGAAGTAGTGTAGTTGGGAGTTAGAGTCGAGTCGAGCTAGTCTCGGGGTTCCGGAGAAGTCTTCTTCAGAGTTCGAGTACTGCTCTTGTATCTTTCCTTTATAAGACTTAAGTGCATTTCAAGTTATCTTTCTATCTTACATTTCGAGTCAATTACATTCAGCTTTTATTTAGCTAATAGAAGCTTTATTCTAGGTTTAGACTAAAGTAAGTTTTGCCTTGGTTAGATTAGTTCTCTTGAACCCTATAGTGTTGTGGTTGTTCTTCGCTTGATCTACAGTGTTTCATGGGAGAGAGAGACCTTTTTCTGAAGGCCTTAGGGAAGGTTCTTTGGTTCATTGTGAGCGCGGTGCTCAGAACTTGCCTTAGTCTTAGATTGGTGTCCCGTTCGACGAAATAGTTGTGGTACCCTAAGGAGGTGACAGCTCCGGATGGGCTCTGTAGTCCACCACGTTAGTTCGGGCCGGTAGGATTCAGCGCATCGTCGTTCTCCCTTCTCATCTCAGTCTGAGAGCGTGGCTTTGCATGCCCCTACAGCACTAGAAGAGCTTGTTGATCCTATCTTACCTTGGCTTTGCTTTACCTTAGTTCTTTTCCTGGAGTTGACAAGATTAGATAGATTGCCTTACGATCCTTTCTCGTCTCGTTGTCCTCCCAACTCACTAGGACCTCTCTAGTTCTTTTGTCGAGATCTCCTCACGTGTCCAATTACCCCCCATATATCTTTATCATCACCCCAGCTATAAGACCCTTTCACCGAGCCTCGATCCTCTCTACTGTTCGATTGATTATCTATGCCATAGTGCTTCCCTTGGGAAAATATAAATACGATAACCCGAATACCACCGGGTGAAGTGCTACAACTGTAATCCATGCGCTTGCGGACCTTTCTGTGACGTGTGTTTTACCAAAGACGTTCCTAGCTCCATTACTAGGGGTATAAACCTAGTGGTGAGGCTAAGGAGCATCAACAGTGTGACAGCCAAGCTTGAGGGCCCGACTGACTCTCATAGTCTCGCCCTCATCGGTGGCTCAGGTGCAAAGTCTAATGCTAACCCATCCACCTAGATGTACTCTTTGTCCTCTTTGATGTCTTTGCCAGATGTGGAGTTCGACGTGCTTGGAAAGGACGAGCTGGTGCTGCTGACCAGGAGGTTTGAGAGGATGCATGAAAACCAGGTGAACACAAGGAGGAACACGAGGACGTGCTTCCAGTGCGGCAAGCCAGGACGCTTCATCGCCGACTACCCCGAGAAGATGGAGAACAAGGACAACTACAAGCACCGGTCGAGGACAATGAGGAAGTACCGATCGAGGCGCGATCACAAGCACAAACACAAGCACAAGGACGAGCGATGATCGAGGAAGAAGGACGGCAACGGCAAGAAGGCCCGAGCCATGGTCGGAGCTAGCGACATCGACACCAGCTTCGCCTACTCTACCTCGAGCTCGAGTAGCAGTGAAGACGAAGGTGATCGGCGCAAAAGCAAGAAGGGATCCAAGGACCTGAGCGGGCTGAGCTGCTTCGCGCGTGACGGCGTTTGCGGCATGGCACACAGCTCCGGCAGCAAGAAGAGTCAGAAGGACGACTCGAACTCCGACTCCGAGGATGAGGTACGTGACGAGCTTTCCTTCTTGCACCAGGAGAATGAAGAGCTAGGAAAATTGCTTGATAATCGTGATGACATGCTTAGAGAGGCTAAGAAGATGAGAAAGGATCTTAGGGCCTCGCTTGAGGATGCTAGGACTAGAGCGGCTCAGCTAGAAACACAAAACCTGGATGCTAAGCTTGAAATCGATTCGCTTAAGGCTTCACCTGTTGTTTCTGATGAGGTTGATTGTGTTGCTAGCTCTGTGTTCCTAGCTGATCTTACTGCTCCTGGGGAATAGCATGCCTCCAAGTGTGAGGAACTAGATGTGCTTAGGGTTGAGTTGGGTGAGCTGCAATCTTGACCCACTTTGCTAGGTGCTTGCACGTCTTGCCCTATTTTGCATGGAAAAATTGATGAGTTGCGTGCTCGTATTGTTTCACTTGAGGCTGTTTTGAAAGATCCTATTCCTACTTCCTGCTCTACTTGTGAATTGCATGCTGTGAAAAAATCTAGAACTTGCACATTATGTTGATAGCTTGCAGGATGAAAATGATGAGTTGAGAAAGTGTTTGAGTTGGTTGTCGGGTCAGGAGCCTAAGCTTGGTATCATGATAGCGGCTTTCAAACACTATGATGGTCAACCACTTGGGGCTGACATGATTGGAGAGAGCAGTGGTGAGAGAGATGAGAAAATTGGAGAGATTCATATCCCACCACAAACAACACACAAGAACAAGTTTGAGACAAAGCCTAACCATCTCAGAAACAAACTTGACACAACTCCAGATCCACCCATATTCCCTCACCCAACAAATGATTTCCAAAAACCGGTGAAATTTGTGATCTCTAAGGAGAGTGTGGTTGGAGAGAAGAAGGGTGAGAAGCCTAGTGAGGAGAAACCAAAAGAGAAGTCAAGTGAGTAGCCCAACCCAAGCCTAAACCAAAACCCATGCGGTCCCATTGTGAGTATTGTCGAAGAGATGGTCACAAGGGTGAGTTTTGCTTCAAGAGGAAGCAGGAAGAAAGGGTGAGTTTTGCCTTGATCAGAGGAGCTTTCTGGTGAAAGTGGGGTACGTTTTGGTGCTGTTTGCTAGGAGTTCTTGGCTTGTGTTCCTTGCTGGGTACAGGAGGTTAAACCACCCCCGTGAGCCGGTTAAACCACCCCTAGGCCGTTGGGTGAAGTTTGTGTTTTCGCCAAGATTTTCTGGTAGCTAGCTTGGCCTTGACCAGAGGATCTTGTGGCCGAAATTGTGGAGAGTTTTGTAGCTCGGAAGAGGTGTTTCGGAGGATCTCTTGGTTACCAGGTGGAGGCGGTCTAACCGCCTCCCATACACGGTCTAACCGCCCCCTCCAGGCAGACAGCTTCCGAGTTGTTTCTGCTGCCGTGTGTGTGTAGAAGCTGTGCCTACAGGTAGTGCAGGTTCCTAGGACCAGTAGCACTCCAGTGGCTACGTGGTTCTGGCAAACGGAAGGTTGTGTGCAGAGTGTGTGATTTTGGGTATCCGACCGAGTTCATCTTGTTGGAGAAGCCATCTCCTTCGAGAAGAATTTTTATCGGCTCCCATTCACTCCCCCCTCTCTGGTCGCCAGTTCGGTCCTTCAAGTGGTATCAGAGCCGGTTACGGGTATTTCAGGACGCTAACCAGTCTAAGATCCAAAGATGGCGTACCAGGAACGGGGATCGGGTCCCCTGCACTTCGATGGAAAGAACTACCAGATGTGGCAGAGGTGGATGGCTATGTTCCTCCGCGGCAAGGGACAGATCCTTTGGGACGTTACGGTGAACACAACTTATGTTCATTCGATTAACTTCCTTGCTCCGGGATCGAGGGATATGCACGACGCCAACAACAAGGCGGTCGACTACTTGTTTCGTGCTCTGTGTCAGTCCGAATTCGATCGGGTTCAGACAGAGGACTTGGCTTGTAGGATTTGGGAAACGCTGAAGAATGCTCACACTGGAAACAGTCAGGTTTAGGCTCGGTTATTTGCGACTAACCAGAGAGAGTATGAAAACTTCACTCTTCTCCCCGGTGAGTCCATCGATACGATGTTCCAACGGTTCATGGTGATTGTGAACAACATGAGGGCCAATGTGGCCGTGCTCCCGTACGATGACCATGAGAGAGCCGTGAAGCTCTTGCACTCGTTGGATCGTACGATCTGGGCCGGAAAGGTCGAGGCCATACTTGAGTCGGATAAGTATGAGACTTTGTCGGTAGACGAGCTGTTCTCGAAGCTCCAATCGGCTGAGGTGGACCGGGGTGTGACAGCCAAGCTTGAGGGCCCGACTGACTCTCATAGTCTCGCCCTCATCGGTGGCTCAGGTGCAAAGTCTAATGCTAAACCATCCACCTGGATGTACTCTTTGTCCTCTTTGATGTCTTTGCCAGATGTGGAGTTCGACGTGCTTGGAGAGGTTCGAGAGGATGCATGAGAACCAGGTGAACACAAGGAGGAACACGAGGATGTGCTTCCAGTGCGGCAAGCCAGGACGCTTCGTCGCCGACTGCCCCGAGAAGATGGAGAACAAGGACAACTACAAGCACCGGTCGAGGATGGAGAGGAAGTACCGATCGAGGCGCGATCACAAGCACAAGGACGAGCGATGATCGAGGAAGAAGGACGGCCACGGCAAGAAGGCCCGAGCCATGGTCGGAGCGAGCGACGTCGACACCAGCTTCGCCTACTCTACCTCGAGCTCGAGTAGTAGTGAAGACGAAGGTGATCGGCGCAAGAGCAAGAAGGGATCCAAGGACCTGAGCGGGCTGAGCTGCTTCGCGCGTGACGGCTTTTGCGGCATGGCACACAGCTCCGACAGCAAGAAGAGTCAGAAGGACAACTCGGACTCCGACTCCGAGGATGAGGTACGTGACGAGCTTTCCTTCTTGCACCAGGAGAATGAGGAGCTAGGAAAATTGCTTGATAATCGTGATGACATGCTTAGAGAGGCTAAGAAGATGAGAAAGGATCTTAGGGCCTCGCTTGAGGATGCTAGGACTAGAGCGGCTGAGCTAGAAACACAAAACCTGGATGCTACGCTTGAAATTGATTCGCTTAAGGCTTCACCTGTTGTTTCTGATAAGGTTGATTGTGTTTGTAGCTCTGTGTTCCTAGCTGATCTTACTGCTCTTGGGGAAAAGCATGCCTCCAAGTGTGAGGAACTAGATGTGCTTAGGGTTGAGTTGGCTGAGCTGCAATCTAGACCCACTTTGCTAGGTGCTTGCACGTCTTGCCCTATTTTGCATGGAAAAAATGATGAGTTGCGTGCTCGCATTGTTTCACTTGAGGCTGATTTGAAAGTTCCTATTCCTACTTCCTGCTCTACTTGTGAATTGCATGCTGTGAAGAATCTAGAACTTGCACATTATGTTGATCGCTTGCAGGATGAAAATGATGAGCTGAGAAAGTGTTTGAGTTGGTTGTCGGGTCAGGGGCCACAACTTGGTATCATGATAGCGGCTTTCAAACGCTATGATGGTCAAGCACTTGGGGCTGACATGATTGGAGAGAGCAGTGGTGAGAGAGATGAGAAAATTAGAGAGATTCCTATCCCACCACAAACAACACCCAAGAACAAGTTTGAGCCAAAGCCTAACCATCTCAGAAACAAACTTGACACAACTCCAGATGCACCCATATTCTCTCACCCAACAAATGATTTCCAAAAACAGGTGAAATTTGTGAGCTCTAAGGAGAGTGTGGTTGGAGAGAAGAAGGGTGAGAAGCCTAGTGAGGAGAAACCAAAAGAGAAGCCAAGTGAGTAGCCCAACCCAAGCCTAAACCAAAACCCAGGTGATTCCATTGTGAGTATTATGGGAGAGATGGTCACAAGGCTGAATTTTGCTTATTGTGGAAGCGGGAAGAAAGGATGGCTAAGGAGTGGGCGAAAAAGGACAGGTACCACCCATCTCATGGTGTGTCTGAGCCTCGTATGCCACTGCCCAGGGGTAAGGCGATTGTGAGAAGTATTCCGGCATGGGGAGATGCCAGTTCCCGCAGCCGAGGAGATTTTTTAGAGAAGGCGGTCAGACTGGCCTGGAGGGGCGGTTAGACCGGCCCTGCCTAGAGGGGGGTGGTTAGACCGGCCTAGCTAGGCGGTCAGACCGCCCCCCAGAATTCTGGGCGGTTTGGTTTTCGAGGTGGCGCTTCGAGTGGTTTCCGTTCTGGTAGTCGTGGTACTGGTGGTTGGCATGGTGAGTCTGGTGGTGTTGAGTTTGCTGGATGTTCTCCCCCTCATGGTCGATACGAGTTTGGGAGAGGTCGCAGCTTTGAGTTGGAGAGGAGCTACGGTCCACGGTCTTCCATTCGTGGCTTTCGTGCTCCTCCAGCGAGACAAGGGTGGTTTCCCCGTGGTGGTTCACGTGGTGGTAGCTTTGGTAGGTGTGATGGAATGGATGGTGCTAACCCCACTTTGGAGCAAAGGGCTCGGCACTGGTTTTACTCTTTTGGTACTAACCCCAGTGCTGAGTCGTTTGTTCACTCATGTGCTTATTTTTGATTTTCAGGTGGGAGGCTTGGGGAACGTTTGGTGGATCGACTCCAGTTGCTCGAGGCACATGACCGGAGATCGGGGGTGGTTCTCCAGCCTCACCCAGGTGGTGTTCAGGACATACATCACCTTTGGGGACAATGGACGAGGGTGTGTACTTGCTGAAGGTGAAGTGAGGGTAAGTGACAAAGTGGTGCTGAAGCGAGTTGCCTTGGTTAAGTCATTGGGTTTTAATTTGCTCTCTATTTCCCAGCTTCTTGAGGAAGGTTTTGAGGTGTTGTTTAAGTCAGGTGGTTCTCGGATACTTGATGCTCGAGGTGACCTTGTCTGTGTGGTCGTCCCCGAGGGTCAAATATTTCGAGCAGATTTCTCTCAGAGTTCGAGTGTTTCGAGGTGTTTTGTGGCTGGTTCTTCGGGTGAGTTGTGGAAGTGGCATAGGAGGTTCGGTCACTTGAGTTTTGACTTGTTGTCACGCTTGAGTGGAGTCAACTTGGTCCTAGGATTGCCCCTGTTGAGGTTTGAATAGGATTTGGTGTGTGCACTGAGCAGGCATGCTAAGATGGTAGCTGCTTCCCATCCACCCCTCACCGATGTGATGACGGAGCGTCCATGCGAGCTACTCCATATGGACCTTGTTGGCTCAACTCGTGTGCGATCTGTGGGTGGAAAGTGGTACGTCCTGGTTGTGGTGGACGACTACTCTCGGTATGCTTGGGTCTTCTTTTTGGAGGAAAAAGGGGAGACGTTTGGTTTTGTTCGAGATCTTGTCTTAAGGTTAAAGAACGAGAGGCACGGAGATGCCATACGAGCGATCCGCAGTGACAATGGCTCGGAATTTAAAAACTCTCGTTTCGAAACCTTTTTCCATGACTTGGGTCTTGAACACCAGTTCTCTAGTCCGTATACGCCTCCCCAGAACGGCGTGGTGGAAAGGAAAAACAGAACCCTGTGTGAGATGGCTCGGACGATGCTCGATGAGCATAGGACTCTGAGGAGGTTCTGGGCTGAGGCGGTCAATACCGCGTGCTATGTGTTGAACAGGATTTACCTCAGGGTCCATAAGAAGAGAACTTGCTACGAGTTGATGAACGGTAGAACCCCCAAGGTGAGTCACTTTCACGTCTTTGGCTGCTAATGCTTCATTCTGATGAAAGGGAAGAAGTTGGACAAGTTCGAGGCTAGGTCAGTCGATGGCATTTTCTTTGGTTACACGTCTCATTCTAGAGCCTTTCGAGTGCTCAATCTTGAAACTAACGAAATCGTGGAGACTTGCGAGGTTACCTTCGACGAGACACAGCTATGTAGTTCGCTTGTTTTTGAGTGTGTAGGTGACGAGGAACTTGGCGAGGAGATTTTTGAGGATGAGGTGGAGCAGCAAGGAGATGAGGAAGATGGTGGTGTGGCGCCCGTGGTTAACCATGTACATACTACTTCGACTACGATCGAGAACGGGCCTTCTCCCACACATACGACAATGTGCCAAGATCGAGAGGGCAACAGCTGAGGGGGGGTGGCTTCGAGACGAGAAGCTCCCCGATGAGTATAAGTGGATCACCCAGCTTCAACGATCATCGAGAACATCAACGAACACACTACATGGTCGAGGTTTCGCAATGATTCTCACTTTGCCCATGCTGCTTTTGTCGCTAATTTTGAGCCCAAAGACATTGGACATGCGCTATCTGATCACAATTGGGTCAATTCTATACATGGGGAGTTGGAGAATTTTGAGAGGAACCAAGTTTGGGAGTTAGTGGAGCCTCCACCAGGTTGTAAGCCGATTGGGACAAAATGGGTGTGGAAAAATAAAGAAGGAGAGAAAGGTGAAGTAGTGAGAAACAGTCGAGGCTGGTTGCTCAGGGGTACACACAAAATGAGGGGATCGACTACAAGGAGACCTTTGCCCCTATAGCCCGTTTGGAGGCGATTAGGATCCTTCTAGCCTTTTCCGTAGCTAAAGGGTTCAAATTGTACCAAATGGACGTGAAGAGTGCTTTCCTGAACATTGTTTTGGACGAAGAAGTGTTCGTGAGGCTACCACCGGGGTTTGAGAGTGATAAGTATTCCCACAGGGTGTACAAATTGAGGAAGGCGCTGTATGCGCTGAAGCAGGCGCCTAGAGCTTGGTATGGTAGGTTGAGGGGGTTCTGTTTGAGAGAGGCTTTGAGATGGGGAAGGTAGATCAGACATGTTTCTCCTCAGGCAGGGCAAAGAGATCCTAATTGTGCAGGTGTACATGGATGACATTGTCTTTGGTGGCTCATCTAACTCTTTGGTTGCAAAGTTTGCAGAAGACATGAGCAGGGAATTCGATATGAGCATGATGGGTGAGTTGCAGTTCTTCCTCGGGCTACAGATTAAGCAATTGAAGGAAGGAACATTCGTACACCAAGGACATTGTGAGGAAGTTCAAGATGAAGGACTCCTAGGCCATGATGATGCCGATGAGTACGACTACAACTCTTGATGCAGATGAGGACGGTGAACACAAACAGAGGGGATCGACTACGAGGAGACCTTTGCTCCCGTAGCCCGTTTGGAGGCGATTAGGATCCTTCTAGCCTTTTCCGTGCCTAAAGGGTACAAATTGTACCAAATGGACGTGAAGAGTGCTTTCTTGAACGGTGTTTTGGAGGAAGAAGTGTTCGTGAGGCAACCACTAGGGTTTGAGAGTGAGAAGTACCCCCACAGGGTGTACAAGTTGAGGAAGGCGCTGTATGGGCTGAAGCAGGCGCCTAGAGCTTGGTATGGTAGGCTGAGAGGGTTCCTGTTTGAGAGAGGCTTTGAGATGGGGAAGGTAGATCAGACCTTGTTTCTCCTCAGGCAGGGAAAAGAGATCCTAATTGTGCAGGTGTACGTGGATGATATTGTCTTTGGTGGCTCGTCTAACTCTTTGGTTGAAAGGTTTGCAGAAGACATGAGCAGGGAATTCGAGATGAGCATGATGGTTGAGTTGCAGTTCTTCCTCATGCTCCAGATCAAGCAATCGAAGGAAGGAACATTCGTACACCAAGCCAAGTACACCAAGGACATTGTGAGGAAGTTCAAGATGGATGACTCCAAGCCCATGACGACGTCGATGAGTACGACTACAGCCCTTGATGCGGCCGAGGACAGTGAACATGTGGACCAGAAGGAGTACCAGAGCATGATCGGCTCCCACTTGTACCTGACGGCAACGATGGTGGACATCCAATTCTCGGTATGTCTATGCGCTCGTTTTCAAGCGTCTCCGAGCACTTCGCATCGGCAAGCAGTCAAGCGCATCTTCAGGTATTTGGGATACACTCCCGACTTCGGCCTTTGGTACTCCGCGTCTTCTTCTTTGGAGCTTCACAGTTTTTCAGACGCGGATTTTGCCAGGTGTCGGTTGGATAGGAAGTCCACTTCTGGGACTTGCCAGTTGTTGGGTTCTTCTTTGGTGTCTTGGTCTTCCCGCAAACAATCGAGTGTTGCTCCATCTACAACCGAAGCTGAATACGTTGCCACGGCTAGTTGTTGCTCTCAGCTCCTTTGGATCACATACACCATGAGTGACTTTGGTGAGGAGTATACCCAGGTTCCACTTCTTTGTGATAGCACGAGTGCCATTAGTGTTGCAAAGAACCTAGTGCTTCATTCCAAAACCAAGCATATTGAAGTGAGATACCATTTTCTGAGGGACAATGTTGAGAAAGGGAAAATCGCTTTGATCCATGTACCCACACAAAATCAACTAGCGGATATTTTCACCAAGCCCCTAGATCAAGCAACTTTCACTTGTTTGCGGGGGGAACTTGGTGTGTCTTTGGTTTCTTGAGTTGGTGGTGGGAGCTCCTTTGTAGCATATGTATAGTTTCCTTTGTGCATTTCTTGCATTTTGCATTGCATATGTGATATGATGTATAGGCATCTTTGTATCTTAGGTTGCATGCATTTTGTACCATATGCATTGTGTAGGAAAAGCTTCTCTTATATACATAGTTCACCATGATGTGCTATATATGATCTTGTGAGCTAGTTTGGTATGATATGGTTTATTTTGACTTAGCTCTTGATGATCTTGATTTATATCCATGGTTGATAGCTATGCCTTTGAAAAATCCTACATGTATGCTCTCTTGTGAGTAAATTCCTTTATATGATCATGACATGTTTTGTGGCTTTTCTATGCTTAATTTGTGCTTGGATAACTTATTTTGAGTATATGGGGCCAAAGGCTCATTTGTCATCATGAATGTTTAGCCCCCATGCTTTATCTTGTGGAGGGGCATAAGTTCCTTTTTGTCGCAAAGACATTTCATGTACCAAATATGAATCTGAAAATGATATGTAAATTGTTTGGAAAATGTGCTCCCATGTCATATGTGCTTAATTTAATTACTTTTGGGTGCTAAACTGTTGCATGTTGCTTACCAATGAGAAGTCTCATATATAGAAGTAGGCACATGGCTCGGTGGCTTTGACATGACATGAGGTGCTTGTGGGTGTTTATGATGATCTTATGCTTAGAATGGTTGTCCTAGCATGAAGTTTGTGTGGCTTTGCCATTTTGACATGTTTTGCTCATGTTTAGGACTTTGCTCATGAGAGGGTAATTTTTCACAAAAATGCTCAATTCTATCTTAGCTTTGCCCAATGGTTGTGAATCTTGGTGATATTGTAGTTTATGTTCATACGAAGCTACGAATGTATAATACATGGACAAGATCACCACCGGGATCCTACCTCGATCTTGATCCTAGCTCCGGGAACTCCGACGTGGTCTTCCATGCAAGGTTCCCACGTCGGCTAGGGAAACCCTAGTCAACCATCTCGACCCTCTCCTCTCCGGAATGGTGTCTCTCCCTTCTCTGCTCCTCGGCAGCGGATGACGAATGAATTGATGCGTGGCTCTTGGCAGGGGGACTATAAATAGACCGAAGGTCATCTAGGTCAAAGGGGGTGCCAAACAGACGCCAGAATGGGCTGGGCCGGCCGGCCTGGGCCGACCGGCCTGGGCCCATTTTGGCCCGGTTCGGTCCCGGTTTTCTTCCCGTCGCTTCTCGTGTCTTCTAGAACTTTCTCCCAACTGCATGTGGGCCCTTGATGTTAGTTTCTCCGCGGTTTGGATAGGGCTCCATGTCGTGCAAGCTTCAGCATTTTCTGTCTAGGTCCTCAGAGTTTTCTGCCTTCACGGATTGGTCCTTGGGCCTCTTGGAGTCATGTTCACCTCGTGTCTTGACTTGTACCGGGCATCATGACCTTCTCGCAAAGTGCTTGATGAACTTTACCCGTAAGTCCTTATTTAGGTGCTTAATTCCTGCGTAAACAATAAACTCCAAATACCACATGCGAGTGCGAACTTGATATATGATGAGGGTTAGGATCGTTAGTTTGGATATTAAATCAATACCAACATTGAAGGTAAAACTCATGGCTAGGTTGACGGAAATTCACCGTCAACAGTCGCTTCCTGGTGTGATGAGTGATTGACAACATTGTGTGGACTGACTCTTGGCTAAGTATTGCAGGTGCAGGTTGCGGCTTGACTGGTGTAGGTGCAGGTGAAGAACAAGCGCGAAAGGTCGATGCCGGTGAGGCCTCCAGGTGTGGAGCAGGCAAGTAGGCTTGGTTTGAGGGACCAGGTGGCCAGCGGGGTCAAGTGCGGGTCGCATAGTGGCAAGTACAGCAAGACGAAGTCGTCGATGGTTTCTTGCTTGAGCCTCAAAACAAAGGTCGAGCCGGGACATGGTGGAATCCGAGTCATGAGTGAAGATTGGCGGAGGCTACACCAAGTCTACAGGGTTTGCAGTGGTTCACCACAAAACCACTAGGTTACTCGGTTGAGCCACAAAACCGAGGCCGAAGACTCGACGGAGGAGTGTGGCCGACCAGGCCGGTTCAACCGCCCAGGAGGGGCGGTCAGACCGCCTAGGGCCGGTCTAACTACCCAGGGGGGCGGTCTGACCGCCCGGGTCGCAGCCGCCAAGAAGCTTCGAAGCAGAGGACACGCGGCATGATCGCAAGAGTTGTGTTGGTGCTACGCAGACTTGCGGTGGATGCGCATCCGTCTGATGGTGTTTAACTGAAGACTTCCAAAAATGCCCTTGAGGGGCTGGTATCCCTAGTTGCTAGTAAGGGTAGTTTAGTCCAGGTGGCAAGATAGACTTTGTATGAACCTTCATGGTATGTATAGATGATTCGGCGTGGTTCCTCAAGGCCTTGTGTTGCCTCTCCCGTTTGTCTTTTTGGTGATTTTCGGAGCTCTTTCTTGTGATTTCTGTGATGGAGTTTTGAGGGTGATTTCTTGCGGGATTATTATTGGGTGTCACGTATGAGGACCTTGTGCCCCTTTGGTTGGTGACTTTGCCCCAAGAACTCCCTTGAATCGACCTCGATTTGGTGGTTTTTCGAGTCGCTCGAGTTCATGACCTAGAGGGCCAAGATCCGCGTTTCCCTTTGATTGAGAACGTTTTGGTGCAATTCCTTTGGTCAGGAGAATCGGGAGATTGGGTGATGGGTAGTTGAGGGTTGACCCGCGGCCAGTTTTTCTGGGAGGGGCGGTCTAACCGCCATAGGGGGCAGTCTAACCGCCCTGGGTCTCCCAGGTGGAAGGTTTGATTTTGCCAGATTTTTCCTCTGTGAGTTCGTTCGCCTTGATCAGAGGAGCATTCTGGTGAAATTGGGGTCCGTTTTGGTGCTGTTTGCTAGGAGTTCTTGGCTTGTGTTCCTTGCTGGGTATAGGAGATTAAACCGCCCCCGTGAGCCGGTTAAACCGCCACTAGGCCCTTGGGTGAAGTTCGTGTTTTCACCAAGATTTTCTGGTAGCTAGCTTGGCCTTGACTAGAGGATCTTGTGGCCGAAATTGTGGGAATTTTGGAGCTCAGAAGAGGTGTTTCAGATGATTTCTCGGTTACCAGGTGGAGGCGGTCTAACCGCCCCCTCCAGGCAGACAGCTTCCGAGTTGTTTCCGCTGCCATGTGTGTAGATGTTGTGCCTGCAGGTAGTGCTTGTTCCTAGGACCAGTAGCACTCCAGTGGCTACATGGTTTTGGAAACAGAAGGTTGTGTGCGGAGCGTGTGATTTTGGGTATCCGACCGAGTTCATCTTGTTGGAGAAGCCATCTCCTTCGAGAAGAATTTTTATCGGCTCCCATTCACTCCCCCCTCTCTGGTCGCCAGTTTGGTCCTTCAAAGTCGAACTCGTGGGAGGAGTCTGAGTTGTAGTCGGGGACGGCATTGGAGTCCGAGGAGTACTCGGAGACGACCTCCTTGCCGGCCCGACGCGGGATGAGAGCATCCGCGTAGACCGCACTGGCGCGGCGGAGGTCGTACGGGAAGTACTCGTGGGGGAGGACTGGTCCACATGACGGCTCGGGAGCCAGCTCGCGTGGCTCGATCCAGGTTGTCATCGAGTTCGAGTTGGAGGTGGATCCGGTCTCGAAGTCGGCGACTTGGTTGGAGAGCGAAAATTCGTCGAATTTCTCGACGAGTTGGCCCGTGACAACTTCGGGAAGCGTCACGAGTGTAGTCTCCAGGTCCGGGGTCATGGTGTGGTAGCGCTGGAATGAACCAGCACCGTTAGTGGTGTAGACCCAGGAGCCGAAGACGAAGGTGTCGCCATTGAAGGACCGATTAGGCGAACCAGAGAGGGGGGAGTGAATGGGAGCCGATAAAAATTCTTCTCGAAGGAGATGAGAACTCCAACAAGACGAACATGGCTTCCAAATCACGTCTCCGACTCAACTACCCAAGTTGGCCAAGACCACGCAGCCACTGGAGTGCTACTGGTCCTAGGAACCAACAACCACCTTCACGTACTCGAGGACGCAGCGGAACACCAACTCCAGCACCACAGACTTATACCGGTCAGGCCGGTGAGCAACACCGGTCAGACCGGTCCCTGCTGGTAAAACCTGGGAACTTCCACAGAAGGCCTCTACACCGGTCAGGCCGGTGTAGCTTGCCGGTCAGACCGGTCCAAGCCAGGAAACCCCAAATCCACCAAACAGGCCTACAGAGCTCCAAACTGACCCAAGCTCGAAACAGCAGCAACACGGGACTACAACGAACTCACCAGAACGTTCACCCGAGGCAAAACCCACAGAGCCTCTGCACCGGTCAGACCGGTGAGCAGCACCGGTCAGACCGGTCAGGCGGGGCCGCTCGGGGATGAACAGCACCCGCGGGTCAACTCCCCCAAATCCAACTCCCGATCTCCCGAATCGCTCCACGGATTTGTGCAAGACTTTGGGGATAGTAGGAACACCTCATGGGCACTCCATAGCCAAGATTTGGTCCACCAAAACTTGCTAAATCAAGAGGAATCGAAGAAATTCCACCAAGAACGCCTCTAACCCTAGAGCCACGAAAGCCCCAAAATCGAGCCCCTTTGCTCACGGATCTGGGAGGGGAATCAAAGGGAAAAGAACCACGAAGGGTTCATGCATACATCCCCCACTAAATCCCAAAGAGAAATGCCTCGAAATCGCTCCAAGAAAATCGCCAAGAAAGGGCTCCGAAAATCACCAAAAAGGAGAAACGGGAAAGACACATCCAAGCCTTGAGGAACCACGCCGAATCATCTATACATACCAAAGAGGTTCATACAAGGTCTAGCTTGCCGCCCGATTATCCTTCCCTCTCACATGATCTCACCATGAAGCTCTCAAGCTAGTCCTAAGAAAATCCTAAGGAAAATAGGAAGAGAAAATAGGAAAGCAAATGAGCTAGGGTTCCAAGAGATGGCTGCCATCCATCCCCTCAAGTGTTTATATGGAGGCACCCAAAAGACTAAACTACCCTTACTAGATAACTAGGGATACATGCCCCTCGAGGGCAAATTTGGAAGTCTTCAGATTTTCTCCATCAGACGGATGCCCAGCGACCGCAACCTTGCTTAGCCTCGACGCAAGCCTTGCGATCCCGACGTGTGTCCTCCGCTTCGAAGCTTGTCGGCGGCAGCGACCCGGGCGGTCAGACCGCCCCCCCTGGGCGGTTAGACCAGCCCAGGCGGTCTGACCGCCCCTCCTGGGCGGTTGAACCGGCCTGGGTGGCCGCACCTCCTCGTCGAGTCTTCAGCCTCGGTTTTGTGGCTCAACCGAGTAACCCAGTGGTTTTCTGGTGAACCACTGCAAACCCCGCGAACTCGGTGTAGCCTCCGCCAATCACCACTCATGACTCGGCTCCCACATAGTCTCGGCTCGATCTTGGTTTTGAGGCTCAACCAAGAAACCGTCCATGACTTCATCTCGCTGTTCTTGCCACCATGCGGCCCGCACTTGACTCCGCTGGCCACCGGGTCCCTCGAACGAAGCCTACTTGTCTTCTCCACACCTGGTGGCCTCACCAGCGACGACCTTTCGCGCTTGTTCTTCACCTGCACCAACACCAGTCAAGCCGCAACCTGCACCTGCAATACTTAGCCAAGAATCAGTCCACACCACGTTGTCAATCACTCATCACACCAGGAAGCGACCATCCACCGGTCCTCGAACCACACCTGGCTCTCAATCTCCCCCTTGATGAGTGCATTGACAACACACACGTTTTGGTAACCAAGAGAAAAGAAAAAGAAAAGAAACGATTAAAAGAAACTCCAACAAGCGATCGAAAGACAAAGAAAGGCAAAGAGCAAGATCACTTGAAGAAGACAAGTCTCGGACCCCTTAGGCAAGGGCAACGGCTCGACACATCCGAGACAAAACATACTCAAGCAAAGTGCACAAACCATCAAACCAAAGCTCGAAAACCACAAAGAGCTCCCCCTGCACACATGCAAGCTCCCCCTGAACCAATGCAACTCCCCCTGGACGAATGCATGCAAACCACCTCGCAAAACAGAGTAGCTGCTTCAGCTTTCCTCTGACCGGTCAGACCGGTCAACCACACCGGTCAGACCGGTGGACAAGATCGCCCAGCACCTGGGAACTACACCGGTCAGACCGGTGTACCTCACCGGTCAGGCCGATGCCACCTGGGAAACTGCCCGAGCTCAAAAATAGCTCGAAACCACTTGGAAACCTTCTAAATACATGCAGCAAGCCAAAACATGCTCAAGCTTCTCCCCCTTGTTGACAATGCATGAATCAAGCCAAAAATGCAAAAAATGCAATCTAGAGCTTCTGAAATAGACAAAATTCAACAAAGAATGCTACACATGTCCAAATGAGCAAGTTAGATACTCTATAGCTTCGTAAGGACATCAACTTCATGATCACCAAGTTTCACAACCATTGGGCGAAGCTAAGATAGAATTGAGCAATTTTGCGAAAAATCACCCTCTCATGAGCAAAGTCCTAAACATGAGCAAAACATGTCAAAATGGCAAAGCCACACAAACTTCATGCTAGGACAACCATTCTAAGCATAAGACCATCATAAAACCCACAAGCACCTCATGTCATGTCAAAGCCACCAAGCCATGTGCCTACTTCTATATTTGAGACTTCTCATTAGTAGGCATCATGCAACGGTTTAGCACCCAAAGCAAATTAAAATTAGCACATATGACATGGGAGCACATTTTCCAAGCAATTTACATTTCATTTTTAGATTTATAGTTGGTACATGAAATGTCTTTGCGACAAAAAGGAACTTATACCCCTCCACAAGATGAAGCATGGGGGCTAAACATTCATGATGGCAAATGAGCCTTTGGCCCCATATGATCAAAATAAGCTATCCAACCACAAATTAAGCATAGCCAAGCCACAAAAACATGTCAAGATCATGTAAAGGCATTTACTCACAAGAGAGCATACATATGAAATTTTTCAAAAACATAGCCATCAACCATGGATATAAACCAAGATTATCAAGAGCTAAGCCAAACTAACCATAGCTTACCAAATTAGCTCACAAAGACATATATATCAATCCATGGTGAACAATGTATATAGGAGAAGCCTTTCCTAAACAATGCATATGATACAAAATGCATGCAACCTAAGATACAAAGATGCCTATACATCATGTTACATATGCCATGCCAAATGCAAGAAATGCACAAAGGAAAGCTATACATATGCTACAAAGGAGCTCCCACACGCCAACTCAAGAAATCAAACAAACACCAAGCTCCCCCCGCAAACGAGTGAAAGTTGCTTGATCCAGGGGTTTGGTGAAAATATCGGCTAGTTGGTCATGTGTGGGTACATGGATCAAAGCTATCTTCCCTTTCTCTACGTTGTCTCTCAAGAAATGATACCTTACTTCTATGTGCTTGGTTTTGGAATGGAGCACTGGGTTCTTTGCAACGCTTATGGCACTAGTGCTGTCACATTGAAGTGGGACATGGGTAAACTCCTCACCAAAGTCACTCATGGTGTATGTGATCCAAAGGAGCTGAGAGCAACAACTAGCTGCAGCCACATACTCTGCCTCGGTAGTGGATTGAGCAACACTCGACTGTTTGCGGGAAGACTAAGACACCAAAGAGGAACCCAAGAACTGGCAAGTCCCAGAAGTGGACTTCCTGTCCAACCGACACCCGGCAAAAATCCGCGTCTGAAAATCCATGAAGCGCCAAAGAAGAAGACGCAGAGTACCAAAGGCCAAAGTCGGGAGTATGTCGCAAATACCTGAATATGCGCTTGACTGCTTGCCGATGCGAAGTCCTTGGAGGCGCTTGAAAACGAGCTCACAAACATACCGAGAATTGGATGTCCGGCCTCGTCACCGTCAAGTAGAGGAGTGACCTGATCATGCTCCGGCACTCCTTCTGGTCCATGTGTTCACCTTCCTCGTCCGCATCAAGAGCTGTAGTCGTACTCATAGGCGTCACCATGGCCTTGGCGTCCTCCATCTTGAACTTCCTCACAGTGTCCTTGGTGTACTTAGCTTGGTGCACAAATGTTCCTTCCTTTGATTGCTTGATTTGTAGCCCGAGGAAGAACTGCAACTCGCCCATCATGCTCATCTCAAATTCCCTGCTCATGTCTTCTGCAAACCTTGCAACAAGAGAGATAGACGAACCACCAAAGACAATATCATCCACGTATACCTGCACAATCAGGATATCTCTGCCCTGCCTGAGGAGAAACAAGGTCTGATCGACCTTTCCCATCTCAAACCCTCTCTCAAACAGGAACCCCCTCAACCTACCATACCAAGCTCTAGGCGCTTGCTTCAACCCATACAGCGCCTTCCTCAACTTGTACATCCGGTGGGGGTACTTCTCACTCTCAAACCCCGGTGGTTGCCTCACAAACACCTCTTCCTCCAACACACCGTTCAGGAAAGCACTCTTCACATCCATCTG
The DNA here is from genome assembly GCA_036936925.1 of Cenchrus fungigraminus. Lineage (NCBI taxonomy): Eukaryota > Viridiplantae > Streptophyta > Magnoliopsida > Poales > Poaceae > Cenchrus > Cenchrus fungigraminus. The sequence goes on along the minus strand of CM072776.1, from coordinate 18,958,298 downwards.
GTACAACTTGAACCCTTTAGCCACGGAAAAGGCTAGAAGGATCCTGATCGCCTCCAAACGAGCTACAGGAGCAAAAGTCTCCTCGTAGTCGATCCCCTCTTTCTGACTGTACCCCTGAGCAACAAGTCTCGACTTGTTCCTCACCACTTCTCCTTTCTCTCCCTCTTTATTTTTCCACACCCATTTTGTCCCAATCGGCTTACACCCTGGAGGAGGGTGAACCAACACCCAAACTTGGTTCCTCTCAAAATTCTCCAACTCCTCATGCAGCGAGTTAACCCAATTATGATCAGATAACGCGTGTCCAATGTCTTTGGGCTCAAAGGTGGCAACAAAAGCAGCATGAGCGAAATGAGAATTGTTCCGAACCCTCGACCGTGTAGTGCGTTCATTCATGTCGCTGATGATTCTCGAAGCTGGGTGATCCACTTGCACTCGCCGGGGAGGTTCTCGCCTTGATGCTACCTCCCCCTCAACAACAATTTCGCCTTGATCTGGGTTTGTCGTTGTAGGTGTGGGAGAGGGCCCGTTCACGATCGTCGTCGAAGTAGTAGGTACATGTTCAGCCGCGGGCACCACACCGCCATCTTCATCATCTCCATGTTCATGCTCCTCCTCCTGAAAGATCTCCTCGCCAAGTTCGTCGTCACCTGCACACTCAAAAACAAGCTAACTACGTGGCTGTGTCTCATCGAAGGTTACCTCGCAAGTATCCACGATTTGGTTAGTTTCAAGATTGAGCACACGAAATGCTCTAGAATGAGATGCATAACCAAAGAAAATGCCATCGACAGACCTAGCCTCGAACTTGTCCAACTTCTTCCCTTTCTTCAGAATGAAGCATTTACAACCAAAGACATGGAAGTGACTCACCTTGGGTGTGCGACCGTGCATCAACTCGTAACAGGTTTTCTTCATATGAACCCTGAGGTAGATCCTGTTCGACACATAGCACGCGGTATTGACCGCCTCAGCCCAGAATCTTCTCGGAGTCCTATGCTCGTCGAGCATCGTCCGAGCCATCTCGCATAAGGTCCTGTTTTTCCTTTCCACCACGCCATTCTGGGGAGGCGTATACGGACTCGAAAACTGGTGTTCAAGACCCAAGTCATGGCAAAAGGTTTCGAAGCGAGAGTTTTTGAATTCCGAGCCATTGTCACTGCAGATCGCTCGTATGGCATCTCCGTGCCTCTCGTTTCTTAACCTCAAGACAAGATCTCGAACAAAACCAAACGTCTCCCCTTTCTCCTCAAGAAAGAACACCCACGCATACCGAGAGTAGTCGTCCACCACAACAAGGACATACCACTTTCCACCCGCAGATCGCACACGAGTTGGGCCAACAAGGTCCATATGGAGCAGCTCGCATGGACGCTCAGTCATCACATTGGTGAGAGGCGGGTGAGAAGAGGCTACCATCTTGGCATGCCTACACGGCGCACAAACAAACTCTTTCTCAAACCTCAACCGTGGCAATCCTCGGACAAAATTGAGTTTACTCAAGCGAGACAAAAGGTCAAAGCTCAAGTGACCCAACTTCCTATGCCACTTCCACAACTCACTCGAAGAACCAGCCAAAAAGCAACGCTCCACACCAGAAGACTGAGAGAAATCAGCTCGGAACACTTGACCCTCGGGAATGACCATGCAAACAAGGTCCCCTCGAGAATCTAAAATCCGAGAACCACCAGGCCGAAACAACACCTCAAAGCCCTCATCCAACAACTGGGACACTGAAAGCAAATTGAACCCCAGCGATTGAACAAGAGCAACACGCCTGAGAGTGACCTTGTCACTTACCTTGATCTCACCTTCTGATAGCACACGCCCTCGCCCATTGTCCCAAAGGTGATGTATGTCTTGGACACCACCGGGACGAGACATGAGAACCACCCCTTGTCTCCGGTCATATGCCTCGAGCAACCGGAGTCAATCAACCAAACGTTCCTCAAGTCTCCCACCTGAAATTCAAAAGTGAGCACGTGAGTAAACAAACGACTAAGCACTGGGGTTAGTACCAAAAGAGTAAAACCAGTGCCGAGCCATTTGCTCTAAAGTGGGGTTAGCACAAACCAAATCATCACGCCTATCAAAGCTACCACCACGAACACCACCACGGTAACCACTACGAGGGAACCAACCCTCTCTAGCTGGAGGAGAACGAAAGCCACAAAAGGAAAACCGTGGATCGTTCCTCCTCTCCATCTCAAAGCTACGACTCCTCCCACCCCCGTATTGAGCACGAGGTGGAGAACGCCTAGCAAACTGACCACCTGCAAACTTTCCAGACCAACCACCAGAACCACGACCACCAGAACCAAACCGAGCATCCTCACGAGCACGAAACCCAACTCACTGTCTGCCCAGACCTGCACCAGTCTGACCGGTGTAGTGCACTGGTCTGACCGGTGTAGCTCGGCCAGCAGCACCACCTGCTGCCTTCCGGTCTCCCCAAGCCGGAACCGTCCTCACAATCGCCTTGGCCCTGGGCATCTGCATACGAGGCTCAGGTACACCATTAGAGGGGTGGTACCTGTCCTTGTTAGCCCACTCTCTAGCCATTCTCTCATCACGCTTCCTCTTGAAGCAAAACTCATCCTTGTGACCATCTCTCCCACAATACCCACAATGGAACTTTATGGGCTGTGGCTTAGGCTTAGGCTTGGGTTGTGGCTGCCCACTCGGTTTCTCACCCTTCTTCTCTCCTTCCTCACCTCCCTTTGGGCTCACAAACTTCACCGGTTTCTGGAAATCATTTGTTGGGTGAGGGAATATGGGTGGATCTGGAGTAGTGTCAAGTTTGTTTCTGAGATGGTTAGGCTTGGGCTCAAACTTGTTCTTGTATCTGTTTGGTGGTGGGATAGGAATCTCTCCAACTCTCTCAACTCCCTCACCACTGTTCTCTCCAAGCTTGTCAGCCCCAAGTGCCTGACCATCATAGCGTTTGAAAGCCGCTATCATGATACCAAGCTGAGGCTCCTGACCCGACAACCAGCTCATACATTTCCTCAGCTCATCATTCTCATCCTGCAAGCGATCAACATAATGTGCAAGCTCCAAATTCTTAACCGCATGCAATTCACAAGTAGAGTAAGAAGTGGGAATAGGCTCTTTCAACTTAGCCTCAAGCGAAACAGTGTAAGCATGCATCTCATCAATCTTTCGATGCAAAACAGGGCAAGAAGTAAAAGCACCTAGCAAAGTAGGTCTAGACTTAAGCTCAGCCACTTCAACCCTAAGCATATCTAGTTCATCACAAGTAGAAGCATGCTTATCCTTAAGAGCAGTAAGATCAGCTAGGTACACATAGCAATCACAGCAATCAATCTCATCAGAAACCACAGGAGAAGCCTTAAGCGAATCAATCTCAAGCTTAGCATCTAGGTTCTGGGTTTCTAGCTCAGCCACACGGTTCCTAGCATCTTCTAGTGAAGCCCTAAGCTCTTTCCTCATCTTCTTGGCCTCTCTAAGCATGTGATCGCGGTTATCAAGCAAGTCAACCAACTCATCATTCTCCTTGCGCAAAGAAGAGAGCTCATCACATACCTCATCCTCGGAGTCGGAGTCCGAGTCACTCTGGTGGCTCTGCTTGCTGCCGGAGCTACGAGCCATGCCGCAGAAGCCATCTCCCGCGAAGCAGCTCAACCCGCTCAAGTTCCTGGATGACTTCTTGTTCTTGCGCCGATCACCTTCATCTTCACTGCTACTCGAGCTCGAGGAAGAGTAGGCGGAGCTGGAGTCGACGTCGCTCGCTCCGACCATCGCTCAGGCCTTCCTGCCGCGACCGTCCTTCTTCCTTGACCGTCGCTCGTCCTTGTGCTTGTTCTTGTGCTTGTGATCGCGCCTCGACTGGTACTTGCCATCCTTGCTCGACCGGTGCCTGTAGCCGTCCTTGTTCTCCATCTTCTCCGGGCAGTCGGCGACGAAGTGTCCTGGCTTGCCGCACTGAAAGCACGTCCGTTCTGTCCTCCTCGTGTTCACCCGGTTCTTGTGTAGCCTCTCGAACCACCTGGTCAGCAGCGCCAGCTCGTCCTCTCCAAGCACGTCGAACTCCTCGTCTGGCAAAGACATCAAAGAAGACAAAGAGTACATCCTGGAGGATGCGTTAGCGTTAGACTTAGCTCCTTTGCCACCAACGAGAGCGAGACTATGAGAATCAGTCTGGCTCTCGATCTTGGCTGTCATACCACGGTCCAACTCAGCCGACTTGAGCTTCGAGAACAGCTCGTTCACCGTCAAGGTGTCATACTTCTCGGACTCAAAAATAGCCTCAAACTTCCCGTCCCATACAGTATGATCCAACGAGTGCAAGAGCTTCACGGCTCTGTCATGATCATCATATGGGAGCACGTCCACATTGGCTCTCATGTTGTTCACAACGACCGTAAACCGCTGGAAAAGGGCATCGACGGACTCGCCGGGGAAATGACTGAAGTTCTCTTACTCTCTCCGGTAAGTCGCGTACATCCAAGCCTGAACCTGAGCATTCCCAGCATGAGCATCCTTCAACTGCTCCCAAATCCTACAAGCTAAGTCCTCTGTCTGAACCCGATCGAATTCAGGCTGACACAGAGCACGAAACAAGTAGTCGACAGCCTTGTTGTTGGCTTCGAACATATCCCTCGATCCTGGAGCAAGGAAGTTCATCGGATGAACATAAGCTGTGTTCACCGCGATGTCCCAAAGGATCTGACCCTTTCCGCGGAGGAACGCTGCCATCCGCCTCTGCCACATCTGGTAGTTCTTCCCATCGAAGTGCGGAGGACCCGAACCCCGTTCCTGGTACGCCATCTTTGGATCTTAGACTGGTAAGAGTCAATAAAGACCCGAACCGGCTCTGATAGCAATTGAAGGACCGATTAGGCGAACCAGAGAGGGGGGAGTGAATGGGAGCCGATAAAAATTCTTCTCGAAGGAGATGAGAACTCCAATAAGACAAACACGGCTTCCAAATCACGTCTCTGACTCAACTACCCAAGTTGGCCAAGACCACGCAGCCACTGGAGTGCTACTGGTCCTAGGAACCAACAACCACCTTCACGTACTCGAGGACGCAGCGGAACACCAACTCGAGCACCACAGACTTACACCGGTCAGGCCGGTGAGCAGCACCGGTCAGACCGGTCCCTACTGGTAAAACCTGGGAACTTCCACAGAAGGCCTCTACACCGGTCAGGCCGGTGTAGCTTGCCGGTCAGATCGGTCCAAGCCAGGAAACCCCAAATCCACCAAACAGGCCTACAGAGCTCCAAACTGACCCAAGCTCGAAACAGCAGCAACACGGGACTACAACGAACTCACCAGAACGTTCACCCGAGGCAAAACCCACAGAGCCTCTGCACCGGTCAGACCGGTGAGCAGGACCGGTCAGACCGGTCAGGCTGGGCCCCTCGGGGATGAACAGCACCCGTGGGTCAACTCCCCCAAATCCAACTCCCGATCTCCTGAATCGCTCCACGGATTTGTGCAAGACTTTGGGGATAGTAGGAACACCTCATGGGCACTCCATAGTCAAGATTTGGTCCACCAAAACTTGCTAAATCAAGAGGAATCGAAGAAATCTCACCAAGAACGCCTCTAACCCTAGAGCCACGAAAGCCCCAAAATCGAGCCCCTTTGCCCACGGATTTGGGAGGGGAATCAAAGGGAAAAGAACCACGAAGGGTTCATGCATACATCCCCCACCAAATCCCAAAGAGAAAGGCCTCGAAATCGCTCCAAGAAAATCGTCAAGAAAGGGCTCCAAAAATCACTAAAAAGGAGAAACGGAAAAGACACATCCAAGCCTTGAGGAACCATGCCGAATCATCTATACATACCAAAGAGGTTCATACAAGGTCTAGCTTACCGCCCGATCATCCTTCCCTCTCACAAGATCTCACCATGAATCTCTCAAGCTAGTCCTGAGAAAATCCTAAGGAAAATAGGAAGAGAAAATAGGAAAGCAAATGAGCTAGGGTTCCAAGAGATGGCTGCCATCCATCCCCTCAAGTGTTTATATGGAGGCACCCAAAAGACTAAACTACCCTTACTAGATAACTAGGGATACATGCCCCTCGAGGGCAAATTTGGAAGTCTTCAGATTTTCTCCATCGGACGGATGCCTAGCGACCGCAACCTTGCTTAGCCTCGACGCAAGCCTTGCGATCCCGACGCGTGTCCACCGCTTCGAAGCTTCTCGACAGCAGCGACCCGGGTGGTCAGACCGCCCCCCTGGGCGGTTAGACCGGCCCAGGCGGTCTGACCGCCCCTCCTGGGTGGTTGAACCGGCCTGGGTGGCCGCACCTCCTCGTCGAGTCTTCGGCCTCGGTTTTGTGGCTCAACCGAGTAACCCAGTGGTTTTCTGGTGAACCACTGCAAACCCCGCGAACTCGGTGTAGCCTCCGCCAATCACCACTCATGACTCGGCTCCCACGTAGTCCCGGCTCGATCTTGGTTTTGAGGCTCAACCAAGAAACCGTCTATGACTTCATCCCGCTGTTCTTGCCACCATGCGGCCCGCACTTGACTCCGCTGGCCACCAGGTCCCTCGAACGAAAACTACTTGTCTTCTCCACACCTGGAGGCCTCACCAGCGACGACCTTTCGCGCTTGTTCTTCACCTGCACCAACACCAGTCAAGCCGCAACCTGGACCTGTAATACTTAGCCAAGAATCAGTCCACACCATGTTGTCAATCACTCATCACACTAGGAAGCGACCATCCACCGGTCCTCGAACCACACCTGGCTCTCAGCCGTGGTTGAAGGCGGCAGTTGGCTTGATGACGATTGAAGCCGTCGAGTTCGCCATGAGATCTTCGGCGAGATCCCCTACCTGGCGTGCCAGCTGTCGGTGTTTTAGACCGGTAACCTACCAAGGGGGTACCCGAGGTAGATGTTTGTGGCCTCGCCGAGATCGGAAACTCAAAGGAGAGACACGTGGCACACAATTTAGACAGGTTCGGGCCGCGAGGTGCGTAATACCCTACGTCCTGTATGTTGCGTAGCTCTAGATTGATTGGGTGTTGTTACAATATGATGCGGATAGATAGATAGGGGTCCCTTCCTCTCCTTATATAGTTCGGGAGGCAGGGTTACAAGTCGGTTTAGAGAGAAGAGTACTAGTCGTACACGGCTAGGATTACTCTACATAGATCCGGACATGTCTAGTTTCCTAACCGAGTACTAGCCCTCTAGTTTCCTTGTGCTCCACGCCATCTTGCACTGTGTAGTGGGTCCTGGGATGTCCATACGACAGAGGCCGCTGCCACCGTCGATGAGTACCTTGGTGAGCCTAGAGCCTGTGACTACCGGGTTCAGGACGAGAAGGAATCATCCTGGCTCGAAGAAGCTTGTCAACTGATCTACATACGAGAAGGTGATGAGTACCTCCAACCACGTAAGAGGCGTCGATGCCGCAGGTTCGATGGACATGATCTCGCGCAGTGTTAACTTCTGCGCTCGCTTGGTGGGTAGACCACCGAAGATGATGTTGACAGTCTTGTTAGGATCTTGGTAGTCATCATTGCCTTTGGGTACCTTTGCCTTGCCTTTCTTGTCATGGTGGTTGCGAGGTTTCGGAGTCTCCTTGAGTGCTCGGCGGAGCTGGATGCACTGCTCGGTGGTGTGGTTGTTCTCCGGATGCCACGAACACTTCTCCTTGAGTAGGTCCTTGAAGCTACCCGAGGTCTTCTTGTTGCTGTCCTTCGTAGGGCGCTATACTACCGTGAAAGTGTTGTCTGGCCTGCGCTTACAGTTAGGACACGAGTAGTTGTTGTTGTTGCGACCACCCTGGTCCTTGTTGTTGTTGTTGCCACCCGTGTTGTTTTTGCCCATGCCGCGATTGGACTTGTACTTGGCGATAGCCTTGTCTTCCTCGTCGGCCCATGAAGTGATCATGTCCTTGAGCTTGGTTATGGAACTCGGGCGTGAGAGCCTGTGTGGTTCGAGGACCGGTGGATGGTCGCTTCCTGGTGTGATGAGTGATTGACAACATTGTGTGGACTGACTCTTGGCTAAGTATTGCAGGTGCAGGTTGCGGCTTGACTGGTGTTGATGCAGGTGAAGAACAAGCGCGAAAGGTCGTTGTTGGTGAGGCCTCCAGGTGTGGAGAAGACAAGTAGGCTTGGTTTGAGGGACCCGATGGCCAGCGGGGTCAAGTGCGGGCCGCATTGTGGCAAGAACAGCAAGACGAAGTTGTGGATGGTTTCTTGGTTGAGCCTCAAAACCAAGGTTGAGCCGGGACATGGTGGGAGCCGAGTCATGAGTGGAGATTGGCGGAGGCTACACCAAGTCTGTGGAGTTTGCTGTGGTTCACCACAAAACCACTAGGTTACTCGGTTGAGGCACAAAACCGAGGCCGAAGACTCGACGGAGGAGTGTGGCCGGCCAGGCCGGTTCAACCGCCAAGGAGGGGCGGTCAGACCGCCTGGGGCCGGTCTAACCGCCCAGGGGAGGCGTTCTGACCGCCCGAGTCGTAGCCGCCGAGAAGCTTCGAAGCGGAGGACACGCGACATGATCGCAAGAGTTGCGTTAACGTTGGTGCTACGCAGGCTTGCGGTGGATGCGCATCCGTCCGATGGTGCTAAACTGAAGACTTCCAAAATTGCCCTTGAGGGGCTTATATCCCTAGTTGCTAGTAAGGGTAGTTTAGTCTTTTGGTTGCCCCCCATATAAACACTTGAGTTGTGGGATGGAAGCCAACTCTTAGAACCCTAGCTCATTTCCCTTTGCTATTTTCCCTTCATATTTTCCTTAGGAATTTCTAGGACTAGCTTGAGAGCTTCATGGTGAGATCTTAAGAGAGGGATGGATGACCGGGTGGCAAGCTAGACCTTGTATGAACCTTCATGGTATGTATAGATGATTCGACATGGTTCCTCAAGGCCTTGTGTTGCCTCTCCCATTTGTCTTTTTGGTGATTTTCGAAGCTCTTTCTTGTGATTATCTTGGCGGAGTTTTGAGGGCGATTTCTTGCGGGATTCTTATTAGGTGTCACGTATGAGGACCTTGTGCCTCTTTGGCTGGTGATTTTGCCCCAAGAACTCCCTTTAATCGACCTCGATTTGGTGGTTTTTCGAGTTCCTCGAGTTCATGACCTAGAGGGCCAAGATCCGCGATTCCCTTTGAATGAGAGCATTTTGGTGCAATTCCTTTGGTGGAGAGGTTGCCCAGGAGGTAACCCAGGTATCCCCGAAGTTTCGCTGCAATCCATGGGGTGAATCTGGAGATTGGGCAATGGGAAATTGAGGGTTGACCCGCGGCTAGTTCTTCTGGGAGGGGAGGTCTAACTGCCATAGGGGGGCGGTCTAACCGCCCTGGGTCTCCCAGGTGGAAGGTTTGATTTTGCTACTTCTTCCGAGTTGTTTCTGCTACCGCGTGTGTGTAGGAGCTGTGGCTGCAGGTAGTGTTTGTTCCTAGGACCAGTAGCGCTCCAGTGGCTACGTGGTTTTGGCAAACGGAAGGTTGAGTATGGAGCGTGTGATTTTGGGTATCCGACTGAGTTCATCTTGTTGGAGAAGTCATCTCCTTCGAGAAGAATTTTTATTGGCTCCCATTCACTCTCCCCTCTCTGGTCGCCAGTTCGGTCCTTCAGGGCAGCGACGACTGAAGTCTTCGAAGGTGCGACGGTGGTAGAGGCCATCTTGGAAGATGTCAATGACTTATTTGTCAGTGACGTCGACGACGGTCGCACATTTGTCAAAGAAGCGGCGCATGTACTGGCGAAGCGTCTCTCCTTGCTCTTGCTTGAGTTGCGCCAGGTCCATGCGAGTACTCGAGCGCCCCAAGACGCCCGCGAAGTTGCTGGTGAACTGTGCCTTCAGCTGGACCCACTTGTCGATGGAGTTGTTGTCGAGCGACTCGAGCCATGTGAGCGGAGCTTGGTCTAGGCAAAAGGGGAAGTAGATACACTTCGTGTCGTTGTTGCCACCAACGTTCTCAATAGCTAGGGCATAACACTATAGCCACTGAAGTGGGTCTTGTTTTGCATCGTACTTGGAGATCTTAAGAGGCTTGAACTTCTTGGGTATTAAGAGGGCACGTAGTCGAGCCGAGAATGTGCGGAAGCCATCGTTGTCGCTGACGTTGGCGGCTCCCTTGGTGCGGCGTATCTCGTTGAGCCTATCGCGGGCGTTGTACCCATCACGTGCATTGCCGCTGGCATGGCTATTCCCGTGGCCTCGGCTTCCGGGGTGACAGCCACCGCCGCGTTCGTTGCCGCCGTCGTGGGAAGAGCTGTTGCCACCTCCAGCTATGGGTCCTCCTCCCGTGGCTCTAGAGTGGTTGGGATTTGGCTGGTTCACAGGACAGGAGCAGTTGGGACCAGGGTTGACTGCTTGATCTGGGGTGCGGCTACGGCTACTGGCTTCTTGATCTTGTACTTGATTCCGTCGTTCATCAGCGCGCATGAAGTAGGCTTTCTCCAGAAGCTTGGTGATGAGTTTGGCCACGCAATTGCTTGGGGTAGCTCGCCCTATCCTGTTAATGGACATGAGGCACTGCTCAGGCATCTCATGGGGCCATGCTGCGACTTCGTCAAGAGCCTCGTTGAGGTTGTGGACTGGTAGAGCTTCCAAGACGCAGAGACATCATTCTGCTCGCTTCACGTTGCGGTTACGTCGGGCGTTCTTGGCTTCTGTAGTCTCGTTAAGAGGTGCGTTCGCTGACAACTCGTCGTTGGAGATGTCGTCCAGGTACTGGTCTGCGGGCTTCTAGTCGGGCCAGTTGACGAATCTGCCGGCTGGAGTGGACTTGATGAACAAGCCAGCTGCGGGTCCTGACAACGGCTTCTCCGCATAGGAACCCGAGCTGTAGTCGGGCTCGAGCTTGATCGAATCCAATTCGAAGTTGAACTCGTAGGAGGAGTTCGAGTTGTAGTCGAGGACGGTGCTGGAGTCGAGGAGTACTCGGAGACTATCTCCTTGCCGGCTTGACGGGGAGTGAGCGCTTCCACGTAGGCTGTGCTGGCGCTGCAGAGACCGTACGGGAATTGCTCGTGGGGGAGGACTGGTCCACACGATGGCTCAGGCGCCAGCTCGCGTGGCTCAACTCAGGTAGTCATTGAGTTCGAGTTGGAGGCGGATCCAAACTCGAAGTCGGCGGCATTGTTTTAGAGCGAAATTTCGTCGAATTTTTCGATGAGTTGATCTGTGGCGGCTTTGAGAAGCGTCACGAACCCGGTCTCCGGGTCAGGGGTCATGGTGAGGTAGCACTAGAAGGAACCAGCGTCGTTAGCGGTGCAGACCCAGGAGCCGAAGATGAAGGTGTCACCGCGGTTGAATGCGGTGGTTGGCTTGATGGTGATGGAAGCCATCGAGTTCGCCATGAGATCTTCAGCGAGATCCCTACTTGGCGCGCCAGCTGTCTGTGTTTTATACTGGCAACCTACCAAGGGGGTTACCGGAGGTAGATGTTTGTGGCCTCGCCGAGATCGGGAACTTGAAGGAGAGACACGTGGCACACAATTTAGATAGGTTCGGGCCGCAATGTGCGTAATAACCTACGTCCTGTATGCTACGCAGCTCTTGATTGATGGGGTGTTGTTTACAAGATGATGCAGATAGATAGAGGGGGGTCCCTACCTCACCTTATATAGTCCGGGAAGAAGGGTTACAAGTCGGTTTAGGGAGAGAGTTCTATCCGTACATGGGTTGGATTACTCCACATGGGTTCGGACATGCCTAGCCTTCCTAACCGAGTACTAGTCCTCTGCTGTCTTGCGCTCCACGCCGTCTTTCACCGTGGCGCACAAGTCGAGTAGTCCCGGGGGCCCACGTAGTAGTCGGAACGAGTACCCGCCTGGGTAGTGGGCCCTGGGATGTCCGTACGACACATACTTCTCCACAAGAACACTTCCATCTTGTGTTTTAGACAATTTCAAAGTGGATTATTTTAGACCTTTTCTAGTATTCCGAGCATCACAGCTGACTAGGTGGGTACGCAAATGATTTGTACCACTTCTACATGTAGCTGATAGTCTTTTTTACACCAATGGAATCTAGCTTTAGCAATACCATGTACTATTATTTTATCAAAGTCATTCCATACATCAGATTTAAGCTTCCTCTTACACCCAACTTGGACATCATCTTCTATTTCAATCACATTGTTCTCAGTACCTGCTTAACCATCATCACCATTCGTAGCAGTAGTTGGCGCTGGCACATCAGATGGTGTAGGCTCGCTAGGCGTAGATGATGGAGTTTGAGCTCTGGAATGTCGTCCACCACCAGCAGTGCTGCTGGGTCTAGCTCCAGCACCACTCCCACGATCTCTAGGAGTAGACATTGCAAGAAATCACCAAATGCTTAAAAAGATTAACAAATCCAATAACTACCAAATCGCGCACTAGTACCAATCGTTCATGACTCAAACTAGATCCTTCATGACTCAAATTAGATGAGGATTTAGGTTACCTGTTATTGCTTGCACAGCTGACGAGCAGTGAAGGAGTGACCTGGCGAGGGGCTGGTGTAGATGCGCTGCCGGCGACGGTCGTCTGCTAGTCTATAGCTGCAGCCATGGTGCCGCCCGCAGGGGTGGAGAGGGTGCGGACTACGAATTGTGGTGGAGGAAGGGGCGGTGGTAAGATGTTATGCGCCTGTGTCGGGTACTGGCGTGCCACTGGGGTGATGAATCGTGGAGGTGACTGTCGTACGGACATCCCTGGGCCCACTACTTAGGTGGGTACTGGGACCGACTACTCCGTGGGCCCCTAGGACTACTCGACTTGGGCAACACGGCACCTGCTGGCGTGGAGCGCAAGTGAGAGCCAGGTGTGGTTCGAGGACCGGTGGATGGTCGCTTCCTGGTGTGATGAGTGATTGACAACGTGGTGTGGACTGATTCTTGGCTAAGTATTGCAGGTGCAGGTTGCGGCTTGACTGGTGTTGGTCCAGGTGAAGAACAAGCGTGAAAGGTCGTTCCCGGTGAGGCCTCCAGGTGTGGAGAAGACAAGTAGGCTTGGTTCGAGGGACCCGGTGGCCAGCGGGGTCAAGTGCGGGCCGCATGGTGGCAAGAACGGCAAGATGAAGTCATGGACGGTTTCTTGGTTGAGCCTCAAAACCAAGGTCGAGCCGGGACTACATGGGAGCCGAGTCATGAGTGGTGATTGGCGGAGGCTACACCGAGTTCGCGGGGTTTCCAGTGGTTCACCAGAAAACCACTGGGTTCCTTGGTTGATCCACAAAGCCAAGACCGAAGAACCGAAGACGGAGGTGCAGCAGCTCCAGACCGGTCTGACCGGTGGGTCTGACCGGTCTGACCGGTGAGGAGCACCGGTCTGACCGGTGTGCGATGACGCAGTCCGGAATCTTCGAAGCGGAGGACACACGTCGGGATCGCAAGGCTTGCGTCGAGGCTAAGCAAGTTTGCGGTCGCTGGGCATCCATCCGATAGAGCGAAGACAAAGATTTCCGATTTCGCCCTTGAGGGGCATGTATCCCTAGTTAGCTAGTAAGGGTATTTTCATCTTTTGGATGCCTCCATATAACCCAAGTGGTGAGAGGATGGCAGCCATCTCTTCGAACCCTAGCTCATTTACTTTCCTATTTTCTCTTCCTATTTTCCTTAGGATTTTCTTAGGACTAGCTTGAGAGCTTCATGGTGAGATCTTGTGAGAGGGAAGGATGATCGGGCGGCAAGCTTGACCTTGTATGAACCTCTTTGGTATGTATAGATGATTCGGCGTGGTTCCTCAAGGCTTGGATGTGTCTTTCCCGTTTCTCCTTTTTGGTGATCTTTCGAAGCCCTTTCTTGGCGATTTTCTTGGAGCAATTTCGAGGCCTTTCTCTTTGGGATTTGGTGGGGGATGTATGCATGAACCCTTCGTGGTTCTTTTCCCTTTGATTCCCCTCCCAAATCGGTGAGCAAAGGGGCTCGATTTTGGGGCTTTCGTGGCTCTAGGGTTAGAGGCGTTCTTGGTGGGATTTCTTCGATTCCTCTTGATTTAGCAAGTTTTGGTGGACCAAATCTTGGCTATGGAGTGCCCATGAGGTGTTCCTACTATCCCCAAAGTTTTGCACAAATCCGTGGAGCGATTCGGGAGATCGGGAGTTGGATTTCGGGGAGTTGACCTGCAGGTGCTGTTCATCCCCGAGCGGCCCAGCCTGACCGGTCTGACCGGTGCTGCTCACCGGTCTGACCGGTGCAGAGGCTCTGTGGGTTTTGCCTCGGGTGAACGTTCTGGTGAGTTTGTTGTAGTCCCGTGTTGCTGCTGTTTCGAGCTTGGGTCAGTTTCGAGCTCTGTAGGCCTGTTTGGTGGATTTGGGGTTTCCTGGCTTGGACCGGTCTGACCGGCGAGCTACACCGGCCTGACCGATGTAGAGGCCTTCTGTGGAAGTTCCCAGGTTTTACCAGCAGGGACCGGTCTGACTGGTGCTGCTCACCGGCCTGACCGGTGTAAGTCAGTGGTGCTCGAGTTGGTGTTCCGCTGCGTCCTCGAGTACGTGAAGGTGGTTGTTGGTTCCTAGGACCAGTAGCACTCCAGTGGCTGCGTGGTCTTGGCCAACTTGTGTAGTTGAGTCGGAGACGTGATTTGGAAGCCGTGTTCGTCTTGTTGGAGTTCTCATCTCCTTCGAAAAGAACTTTTATCGGCTCCCATTCACTCCCCCCCCTCTCTGGTTCGCCTAATCGGTCCTTCAATTGGTATCAGAGCTGGTTCGGGTCTTTATTGACTCTTACCAGTCTAAGATACAAAGATGGCGTACCAGGAACGGGGTTCGGGTCCTCCGCACTTCGATGGGAAGAACTACCAGATGTGGCAGAGGCGGATGGCAGGGTTCGTCCGCGGAAAGGGTCAGATCCTTTGGGACGTCACGGTGAACACAGCTTAAGTTCATCCGATGAACTTCCTTGCTCCAGGATCGAGGGATATGTTCGAAGCCAACAACAAGGCTGTCGACTACTTGTTTCGTGCTCTGTGTCAGCCTGAATTCGATCGGGTTCAGACAGAGGACTTAGCTTGTAGGATTTGGGAGCAGTTGAAGGATGCTCATGCTGGGAATGCTTAGGTTCAGGCTCGGATGTACGCGACTTACCGGAGAGAGTACGAGAACTTCACTCATCTCCCCGGCGAGTCCGTCGATGCCCTTTTCCAGCGGTTTACGGTCGTTGTGAACAACATGAGAGCCAATGTGGACGTGCTCCCATACGATGATCATGATAGAGCCATGAAGCTCTTGCACTCGTTGGATCGTACCGTATGGGACGGGAAGTTTGAGGCTATTGTTGAGTCCGAGAAGTATGACACCTTGACGGTGAACGAGCTGTTCTCGAAGCTCAAGTCGGCTGAGTTGGACCGTGGTATGACAGCCAAGATCGAGAGCCCGACTGATTCTCATAGTCTCGCTCTCGTTGGTGGCAAAGGAGCCAAGTCTAACGCTAACGCATCCTCCAGGATGTACTCTCTGTCTTCTTTGATGTCTTTGCCAGATGAGGAGTTAGACGTGCTTGGAGAGGACGAGCTGGCGCTGCTGACCAGGCGCTTCGAGAAGCTGCACGAGAACCGGGTGAACACGAGGAGGACAGCACAGACGTGCTTTCAGTGCGGCAAGCCAGGACACTTCGTCGCTGACTGCCCGGAGAAGATGGAGAACAAGGACGGCTACAAGGACGGCTACAGGCACCGGTCGAGCAAGGATGGCAAGTACCGGTCGAGGCGCGATCACAAGCACAAGAACAAGCACAAGGATGAGCGACGGTCGAGGAAGAAGGACGGCCGCGGCAGGAAGGCCCGAGCGATGGTCGGAGCGAGCGACGTCGACTCCAGCTCCGCCTACTCTTCCTCGAGCTCGAGTAGCAGTGAAGATGAAGGTGATCGGCGCAAGAACAAGAAGTCATCCAGGAACTTGAGCGGGTTGAGCTGCTTCGCGGGAGATGGCTTCTGCGGCATGGCTCGTAGCTCCGGCAGCAAGAAGAGCCACCAGAGTGACTCGGACTCGGACTCCGACTCCGAGGATGAGGTATGTGATGAGCTCTCTTCTTTGCGCAAGGAGAATGATGAGTTGGTTGACTTGCTTGATAACGGCGATCACATGCTTAGAGAGGCCAAGAAGATGAGGAAAGAGCTTAGGGCCTCACTAGAAGATGCTAGGAACCGTGTGGCTGAGCTAGAAACCCAGAACCTAGATGCTAAGCTTGAGATTGATTCGCTTAAGGCTTCTCCTGTGGTTTCTGATGAGATTGATTGCTGTGATTGCTCTGTGTACCTAGCTGATCTTACTGCTCTTAAGGATAAGCATGCTTCTACTTGTGATGAACTAGATATGCTTAGGGTTGAAGTGGCTGAGCTTAAGTCTAGACCTACTTTGCTAGGTGCTTGTACTTCTTGCCCTGTTTTGCATGGAAAGATTGATGAGATGCATGCTTACACTGTTTCGCTTGAGGCTAAGTTGAAAGAGTCTATTCCCACTTCTTGCTCTACTTGTGAATTGCATGCGGTTAAGAATTTGGAGCTTGCACATTATGTTGATCGCTTGCAGGATGAGAATGATGAGCTGAGGAAATGTATGAGCTGGTTGTCGGGTCAGGAGCCTCAGCTTGGTATCTTGATAGCGGCTTTCAAACGCTATGGTGGTCAGGCACTTGGGGCTGACAAGCTTGGAGAGAACAGTGGTGAGGGAGTTGAGAGAGTTGGAGAGATTCCTATCCCACCACCAAACAGATACAAGAACAAGTTTGAGCCCAAGCCTAACCATCTCAGAAACAAACTTGACACTACTCCAGATCCACCCATATTCCCTCACCCAAAAAATGATTTCCAGAAACCGGTGAAGTTTGTGAGTCCAAAGAGAGGTAAGGAAGGAGAGAAGAAGGGTGAGAAACCGAGTGGGCAGCCACAACCCAAGCCTAAGCCTAAGCCCCAGCCCATAAAGTTCCATTGTGGGTATTGTGGGAGAGATGGTCAAAAGGATGAGTTTTGCTTCAAGAGGAAGCGTGATGAGAGAATGGCTAGAGAGTGGGCTAACAAGGATAGGTACCACCCCTCTAATTGTGTACCTGAGCCTCGTATGCAGATGCCCAGGGCCAAGGCGATTGTGAGGACGGTTCCGGCTTGGGGAGACCGGAAGGCAGCAGGTGGTGCTGCTGGCCGAGCTACACCGGTCAGACCGGTGCACTACACCGGTCAGACCGGTGCAGGTCTGGGCAGACAGCGAGTTGGGTTTCGTGCTCGTGAGGATGCTCGGTTTGGTTCTGGTGGTTGGTCTGGAAAGTTTGCAGGTGGTCAGTTTGCTAGGTGTTCTCCACCTCGTGCTCAATACGGGGGTGGGAGGAGTCGTAGCTTTGAGATGGAGAGGAGGAACGATCCACGGTTTTCCTTTCGTGGCTTTCGTCCTCCTCCAGCTAGAGAGGGTTGGTTCCCTCGTAGTGGTTACCGTGGTGGTGTTCGTGGTGGTAGCTTTGATAGGTGTGATGATTTGGTTTGTGCTAACCCCACTTTGGAGCAAATGGCTCGGCACTGGTTTTACTCTTTTGGTACTAACCCCAGTGCTGAGTCGTTTGTTCACTCACGTGCTCACTTTTGAATTTCAGGTGGGAGACTTGAGGAACGTTTGGTTGATTGACTCCGGTTGCTCGAGGCATATGACCGGAGACAAGGGGTGGTTCTCAAGTCTCGTCTCGGTGGTGTCCAAGACATACATCACTTTTGGGGACAATGGGCGAGGGCGTGTACTATCAGAAGGTGAGATCAAGGTAAGTGACAAGGTCACTCTCAGGCGTGTTGCTCTTGTTCAATCGCTGGGGTTCAATTTGCTTTCTGTGTCCCAGTTGTTGGATGAGGGCTTTGAGGTGTTGTTTCGGCCTGGTGGTTCTCGGATTTTAGATTCTCGAGGGGATCTTGTTTGCATGGTCGTTCCCGAGGGTCAAGTGTTCCGAGCTGATTTCTCTCAGTCTTCTGGTGTGGAGCGTTGCTTTTTGGCTGGTTCTTCGAGTGAGTTGTGGAAGTGGCACAGGAAGTTGGGTCACTTGAGCTTTGACCTTTTGTCACGCTTGAGTAAACTCAATTTGGTCCGAGGATTGCCACGGTTGAGGTTTGAGAAAGAGTTGGTTTGTGTGCCGTGTAGGCATGCCAAGATGGTAGACTCTTCTCACCCGCCTCTCACCGATGTGATGACTGAACGTCCATGCGAGCTGCTCCATATGGACCTTGTTGGCCCAGCTCGTGTGCGATCTGCAGGTGGGAAGTGGTATGTCCTTGTTGTGGTGGACGACTACTCTCGGTATGCGTGGGTGTTCTTTCTTGAGGAGAAAGGGCAGACATTTGGTTTTGTTCGAGATCTTGTCTTGAGGTTAAGAAACGAGAGGCACGGAGATGCCATACGAGCGATCTGCAGTGACAATGGCTCGGAATTCAAAAACTCTCGCTTCGAAACCTTTTGCCAAGACTTGGGTCTTGAACACCAGTTCTCGAGTCCGTATACGCCTCCCCAGAATGGCGTGGTGGAAAGGAAAAACAGGACCTTGTGCGAGATGGCTCGGACGAAGCTCGACGAGCATAGGACTCCGAGAAGGTTCTGGGCTGAGGCGGTCAATACCGCGTGCTCTGTGTCGAATAGGATCTACCTCAAGGTTTATAAGAAGAAAACCTGTTACGAGTTGATGCATAGTCGCACACCCAAGGTGAGTCACTTCAATGTCTTTGGTTGTAAATGTTTCATTCTGAAGAAAGGGAAGAAGTTGGACAAGTTCGAGGCTAGGTCTGTTGATGGCATTTTCTTTGGTTATGCATCTCATTCTAGAGCATTTCGTGTGCTCAATCTTGAAACTAACCAAATCATGGAGACTTGCGAGGTAACCTTTGACGAGACACAGCCACGTAGTTAGCTTGTTTTTGAGTGTGCAGGTGACGACGAACTTGGCGAGGAGATCTTTCAGGAGGAGGAGCATGAACATGGAGATGATGAGGATGGCGGTGTGGTGCCCGCAGCTGAACATGTACCTACTACTTCGACGACGATCCTGAACGGGCCCTCTCCCACACCAACAACGACAAACCCAGATCAAGGCGAAGCTGCTGTTGAGGGGGAGGTAGCATCAAGGCGAGAACCTCCCCGGCGAGTGCAAGTGGATCACCCAGCTTCGAGAATCATCGGCGACATGAATGAACGTACTACACGGTCGAGGGTTCGGAACAATTCTCATTTCGCTCATGCTGCTTTTGTTGCCACCTTTGAGCCCAAAGACATTGGACACGCGTTATCTGATTATAATTGGGTTAATTCGATGCATGAGGAGTTGGAGAATTTTGAGAGGAACCAAGTTTGGGTGTTGGTTGACCCTCCTCCAGGGTGTAAGCCGATTGGGACAAAATAGGTGTGGAAAAATAAAGAGGGAGAGAAAGGAGAAGTGGTGAGGAACAAGTCGAGACTTGTTGCTCTTGGGTACAGTCAGAAAGAGGGGATCGACTACGAGGAGACTTTCGCTCCTGTAGCTCGTTTGGAGGCGATCAGGATCCTTCTAGCCTTTTCCGTGGCTAAAGGGTTCAAGTTGTACCAGATGGATGTGAAGAGTGCTTTCCTGAATGGTGTGTTGGAGGAAGAGGTGTTTGTGAGGCAACCACCGGGGTTTGAGAGTGAGAAGTACCCCCACCGGGTGTACAAGTTGAGAAAGGCGCTGTATGGGTTGAAGCAGGCGCCTAGAGCTTGGTATGGTAGGTTGAGGGGGTTTCTGTTTGAGAGAGGGTTTGAGATGGGGAAGGTCGATCAGACCTTGTTTCTCCTCAGGCAGGGCAGAGATGTCCTGATTGTGCAGGTATACGTGGATGATATTGTCTTTGGTGGCTCGTCTAACTCTCTTGTTGCAAGGTTTGCAGAAGATATGAGCAGGGAATTTGAGATGAGCATGATGGGCGAGTTGCAGTTCTTCCTCGGGCTACAAATCAAGCAATCAAAGGAAGGAACATTTGTGCACCAAGCTAAGTACACCAAGGACATTGTGAGGAAGTTCAAGATGGAGGACTCCAAGGCCATGGCGACACCTATGAGTACGACTACAGCTCTTGATGCGGACGAGGAAGGTGAACACGTGGACCAGAAGGAGTACCGGAGCATGATCGGGTCACTCCTCTACTTGACGGCGACGAGGCCGGACATCCAATTCTCGGTATGTCTGTGCGCTCGTTTTCAAGCATCTCCGAGGACTTCGCATCGGTAAGCAGTCAAGCGCATTTTCAGGTATTTGCGACACACTCCCGACTTCGGCCTTTGGTACTCTGCGTCTTCTTCTTTGGCGCTTCATGGTTTTTCAGACGCGGATTTTGCTGGGTGTCGGTTGTATAGGAAGTCCACTTCTGGGACTTACCAGTTCTTGGGTTCGTCTTTGGTGTCTTGGTCTTCCCGCAAACAGTCAAGTGTTGCTCAATCCACTACCGAGGCAGAGTATGTGGCCGCAGCTAGTTGTTGCTCTCAGCTCCTTTGGATCACATACACCATGAGTGACTTTGGTGAGGAGTATACCCATGTCCCACTTCAATATGACAGCACCAGTGCCATAAGCGTTGCAAAGAACCCAGTGCTCCATTCCAAAACCAAGCACATAGAAGTGAGGTATCATTTCTTGAGAGACAACGTAGAGAAAGGGAACATAGCTTTGATCCATGTACCCACACATGACCAACTAGCCGATATTTTCACCAAACCCCTAGATCAAGCAACTTTCACTCGTTTGCGGGGGGAGATTGGTGTTTGTTTGATTTCTTGAGTTGGCGTGTGGGAGCTCCTTTGTAGCATATGTATAGATTTCCTTTGTGCATTTCTTGCATTTGGCATGGCATATGTAACATGATGTATAGGCATCTTTGTATCTTAGGTTGCATGCATTTTGTATCATATGCATTGTTTAGGAAAGGCTTCTCCTATATACATTGTTCACCATGGAATGATATATATGTCTTTGTGAGCTAATTTGGTAAGCTATGGTTAGTTTGGCTTAGTTCTTGATAATCTTGGTTTATATCCATGGTTGATAGCTATGTTTTTGAAAAATTTCATATGTATGCTCTCTTGTGAGTAAATGCCTTTACATGATCTTGACATGCTTTTGTGGCTTGGCTATGCTTAATTTGTGGTTGGATAGCTTATTTTGATCATATGGGGCCAAAGGCTCATTTGCCATCATGAATGTTTAGCCCCCATGCTTCATCTTGTGGAGGGGCATAAGTTCCTTTTTGTCGCAAAGACATTTCATGTACCAATTATAAATCTGAAAATGAAATGCAAATTGCTTGGAAAATGTGCTCCCATGTCATATGTGCTAATTTTAATTTGCTTTGGGTGCTAAACCATTGCATGATGCCTACCAATGAGAAGTCTCATACATAGAAGTAGGCACATGGCTCGGTGGCTTTGACATGACATGAGGTGCTTGTGGGTGTTTATGATGGTCTTATGCTTAGAATGGTTGTCCTAGCATGAAGTTTGTGTGGCTTTGCCATTTTGACATGTTTTGCTCATGTTTAGGACTTTGCTCATGAGAGGGTGATTTTTCGCAAAATTGCTCAATTCTATCTTAGCTTCGCCCAATGGTTGTGAAACTTGGTGATCTTGTAGTTGATGTCATTACGAAGCTATAGAGTATCTAACTTGCTCATTTGGACATGTGTAGCAACCTTTGTTGAATTTTGTCTATTTGAGAAGCTCTAGGTTGCATTTTTTGCATTTTTGGCTTGATTCATGCATTGTCAACAAGGGGGAGAA
Organism: Cenchrus fungigraminus; assembly: GCA_036936925.1. Lineage (NCBI taxonomy): Eukaryota > Viridiplantae > Streptophyta > Magnoliopsida > Poales > Poaceae > Cenchrus > Cenchrus fungigraminus. The sequence goes on along the minus strand of CM072776.1, from coordinate 18,936,622 downwards.
GGTTGAGCATGTTTTGGCTTGCTGCATGCATTTAGAAGGTTTCCAAGTGGTTTCGAGCTAGTTTTGAGCTCGTGCAGTTCCCAGATTTTCCCAGGTGGTCATCGGCCTGACCGGTGAGGTACACCGGTCTGACCGGTGTGAGATCCAGGTGCTGGACGATCTAGCACACTGGTCTGACCGGTGTGATTGACCGGTCTGACCGGTCAGAGCAAAGCTGAAGCAGCTGCTCTGTTTTGCGAGGTGGTTTGCATGCATTTGTCCAGGGGGAGTTGCATTGGTTCAGGGGGAGCTTGCATGTGTGCAGGGGGAGCTCTTTGTGGTTTTCGAGCTTTGGATTGATGGTTTGTGCTCTTTGCTTGAGCATGGTTTTGTCTCGAATGTGTCGAGCCGTTGCCCTTACCAAAGGGGTCCGAGACTTGTCTTCTTCAAGTGATCTTGCTCTTTGCCTTTTCTTTGGCTTTCGATCGCTTGTTGGAGTTTCTTTTAGTCGTTTCTTTTCTTTTCCTTTTCTCTTGGTTACCAAAACGTGTGTGTTGTCAATGCAGTCATCAAGGGGGAGATTGAGAGCCAGGTGTGGTTCGAGGACCGGTGGATGGTCGCTTCCTGGTGTGATGAGTGATTGAAAACGTGGTGTGGACTGATTCTTGGCTAAGTATTGCAGGTGCAGGTTGCGGCTTGACTGGTGTTGGTGCAGGTGAAGAACAAGCACGAAAGGTCGTTGCCGGTGAGGCATCCAGGTGTGGAGAAGACAAGTAGGCTTGGTTCGAGGGACCCGGTGGCCAGCGGGGTCAAGTGCGGGCCGCATGGTGGCAAGAACGGCAAGATGAAGTCATGGACGGTTTCTTGGTTGAGCCTCAAAACCAAGGTCGAGCCGGGACTACGTGGGAGCCGAGTCATGAGTGGTGATTGGCGGAGGCTACACCGAGTTCGCGGGGTTTCCAGTGGTTCACCAGAAAACCACTGGTTCCTTGGTTGATCCACAAAGCCAAGACCGAAGAACCGAAGACGGAGGTGCAGCAGCTCCAGACCGGTCTGACCGGTGGGTCTGACCGGTCTGACCGGTGGGTATCGGTCTGACCGGTGTGCGACGACGCAGTCCAGAATCTTCGAAGCAGAGGACACGCGTCGGGATCGCAAGGCTTGCGTCGAGGCTAAGCAAGTTTGCGGTCGCTGGGCATCCGTCTGATGGAGCAGAGACAAAGATTTCCGATTTCGCCCTTGAGGGGCATGTATCCCTAGTTAGCTAGTAAGGGTATTTTCGTCTTTCGGTTGCCTCCATATAACCCAAGTGGTGAGAGGATGGCAGCCATCTCTTGGAACCCTAGCTCATTTGCTTTCCTATTTTCTCTTCCTATTTTCCTTAGGATTTTCTTAGGACTAGCTTGAGAGCTTCATGGTGAGATCTTGTGAGAGGGAAGGATGATCGGGCGGTAAGCTAGACCTTGTATGAACCTCTTTGGTATGCATAGATGATTCGGCGTGGTTCCTCAAGGCTTGGATGTGTCTTTCCCATTTCTCCTTTTTGGTGATTTTCAGAGCCCTTTCTTGGCAATTTTCTTGGAGCGATTTCGAGGCCTTTCTCTTTGGGATTTGGTGGGGGATGTATGCATGAACCCTTCGTGGTTCTTTTCCCTTTGATTCCCCTCCCAAATCGGTGAGCAAAGGGGCTCGATTTTGGGGCTTTCATAGCTCTAGGGTTAGAGGCGTTCTTGGTGGGATTTCTTCGATTCCTCTTGATTTAGCAAGTTTTGGTGGACCAAATCTTGGCTATGGAGTGCCCATGAGGTGTTCCTACTATCCCCAAAGTCTTGCACAAATCCGTGGAGCGATTCGGGAGATCGGGAGTTGGATTTGGGGGAGTTGACCCGCGGGTGCTGTTCATCCCCGAGCGGCCCAGCCTGACCGGTCTGACCGGTGCAGAGGCTCTGTGGGTTTTGCCTCGGGTGAACGTTCTGGTGAGTTCGTTATAGTCCCGTGTTGCTGCTGTTTCGAGCTTGGGTCAGTTTGGAGCTCTGTAGGCCTGTTTGGTGGATTTGGGGTTTCCTGGCTTGGACCGGTCTGACCGGCGAGCTACACCAGCCTGACCGGTGGAGGCCTTCTGTGGAAGTTCCCAGGTTTTACCAGCAGGGACCGGTCTGACCGGTGCTGCTCACCGGCCTGACCGGTGTAAGTCAGTGGTGCTCGAGTTGGTGTTTCGCTGCGTCCTCGAGTACGTGAAGGTGGTTGTTGGTTCCTAGGACCAGTAGCACTCCAGTGGCTGCGTGGTCTTGGCTAACTTGTGTAGTTGAGTCGGAGACGTGATTTGGAAGCCGTGTTCGTCTTGTTGGAGTTCTCATCTCATTCGAGAAGAATTTTTATCGGCTCCCATTCACTCCCTCCCTCTCTGGTTCGCCTAATCGGTCCTTCAGCAAGGCCTACAGAGGATTAGTACTCGGTTAGGAAGCTAGACATGTCCGGATCCATGTAGAGTACTCCTAGCCGTACACGACTAGTACTCCTCTGACAAACCGACTTGTAACCCTGCCTCCCGGACTATATAAGGCAAGGCAGGGACCCCTATCTCTTCATCGGCATCATCTTGTAAACGCACCCAATCAATCCAGTGCTACGCAGCATACAGGACGTAGGGTATTACGCACACCGCGGCTCGAACCTGTCTAAATTGTGTGCCACGTGTCTCTCCTTCGAGTTCCCGATCTCGGCGAGGCCACAAACATCTACCTCGGGTACTCCCCTTGGTAGGTTGCCGGTCTAAAACACCGACAGCTAGCGCGCCAGGTAGGGGATCTCGCCGAAGATCACATGGTGAATTCGACGGCTTCAATCATCATCAAGCCATCTGCCGCCTTCAACCGTGGCGACACTTTCGTCTTCGGCTCCTGGGTTTGTACCGCCAACGGCGCTGGATCGTTCCAGCGCTACCTCACCATGACCCCGGACCCGGAGACCGGACTCGTGACGCTTCCCGAAGCCATCACGAGCCAACTCGTCGAGAAATTCGACGAATTTTCGCTCTGCAACCAAGTCGCCGACTTCGAGATTGGATCCGCCTCCAACTCGAACTCAACGTCACCGTAGATCGAAACATGCGAGCCGGCTCCCGAGCCATCGTGTGGAACGGTCCTCCTCCTCGAGCACTTCCCCTACGGCCTCTGCAACTCCAGCAGGGCCCATGTGGAAGCTCTCACTGCGCGTCGGGCCGGCAAGGAGATCGTCTCCGAGTCCTCCTCGGACTCTAACACCGTCCCCAACTACAACTCAGACTCCTCCTACGAGTTTGACTTCGGTCTCGATCCGATCGAGTCCGAGTCCAAGCTCAACTCCATCGAGGAACCGCTGTCAGGTCCTGCTGCCGGCTTGGTCATCACGTCTACTCCTGCCGGCAGATTTGTCTATTGGCCCGACCGCAAGCTCGCAGACCTGATCAACGACAACTCACGCTATGTCGCCTACCTCGAGACACTCCCCTTCCAAGAGGGGACACCGCTGAACCCGATCGAGGAAGAGCACACGCCAACCGAGGTGGTGACTACCGACTCCGGACTCTGCACGCCTGATCGCGAAGTATTCATGGCAGCCGGAGAAGTTGGAACCTTAGGCAACCAAGTTGATCGCTACCTCGACGACATCTCAGCTGACTTGGAATCAGCCAATGCACCACCAGACGAGACTACTGAGGCATAGAACGCTCGGCGCGAGCGCAACAGAAGACGAGGTGATCGGCGCAGGCGGCTCCGAGAAGCTTTTCCCATCCAGAACCTCACCGAGGCTCTGGATCAAGTCGAAAACCAGGTGCATACCACCCCTGAGCAATGCCTCATGTCAATCACCACGATAGCACGAACAACTAAGGGGCACCGTGCAGGCGAACTCATCGCCAAGCTTGCTGAAGACGCCTACTTCATGCGGGTCGACAACAGGGTCACCCCTGTTCCCCCCACTGGAAACCACGAAGCCACTAGTCGCAGCCCAGCAGACGGCGGACTTAACCGCGTTCGTGGCGAACACCAGCCAAACCCCAACCGCTCTAGAGCCTCGGCGGGAGGACCCTCATAGGGCGGCAACAGCCAGGCGGGCGCCGGCGGTAGTCACGGTAGCGCCGGCAGTAGTCGCGACGGTGGCGGTGGTGGCGGCAGTAGTGGTGGAAGTTCATCCCACGGTGCCGGCAGAAGAGCTGGTGGCGGCGGTGATTGCGGAGGCCGAGGCCACATGAATAGCCACGCCACCGGCAATGCACGCGGTGGCTATGACGCCCGCCACAGGATCGATGAGATCCGCCGCAAGAAGGCTACTAAAGCAAGCGACAGCGACGGCTTCCCCTCCTACTCTACAAGACTTCGCAACCTGCTTCTTCCTGAGAAATTTAAACCTCTCGGGATCACCAAGTACGACGCGAAGCAAGACCCAGTTCAGTGGCTCAGGTGGTATGCCCTGGCCATCAAAAACGCTGGTGGCAACAACGACACAAAGTGCCTCTTCATCCCCTTCTGTCTGGATCAAGCTCCACTCACATGGCTCGAGTCACTCGAAAAGAACTCGATCGACGAGTGGGACCAGCTGAATGCTCAGTTGACCAGCAACTTCGCGGGCGCCATGGGGCGCTCGGGTACCCGCATGGACTTGGCGATGGTCAAGCAGGAACAAGGCAAGACACTCCGCCAGTACATGCGGCGCTTCTTCGACAAGCGCGCGACCGTAGTCGACATCACCGACAAAGAAGTCATCGACCTCTTCCAAGACGGGCTCTATCACCGTCGTACCTTCGAAGACTTCGGTCGCCGCCGCCCGCGTTCCATCACCAAGCTCAAGGACATGATCACATCATGGGCCGACGAAGAGGACAAGGCGAACGCCAAGTACGACTCCATTCGCGGCAAGAGCAAAAACAACACGGGCGGCAATAACAACAACAAGGATCAAGGGGGTCGCAACAACAACAACTACTCGGGTTCCAACCGCAAGCGCAAGCCAGACAACACAATCGCGGCTATACAGCGCCCTGCGAAGGACAACTCGAAAAAGACCTCCGGCGGCTTCAGAGACTTGCTCAAAGAGAAGTGCCCGTGGCATCTGGACGGCAATCACACAACCGACCAGTCCTACCAACTCCGACGCGCTCTCAAGGATATTCCCGAGCCACGGCCTCCTCACGACAAGAAGGGCAAGAAGAAAGTCAACGAAGGCAACAGCAACTTCCAAGAACCCGACAAGACGGTGAATGTCCTCTTCAGCGGACTACCCACCAGATGATCTCAGAAGCTCACTCGACGGGAAGTCTTAAGCATTGAACCAGCGGCGCCGACACCTCTAAGGTGGTCGGAGGTACCCATCACCTTCTCTCACACGGATCAATGGACAAGCTTCTCTGAGCCAGGACGTTTCCCACTCATCCTGAAACCAGTAGTCGCGGGCTCCAGACTTAACAAGGTACTCATCGACGGCAGGAGTGGACTCAACGTCCTCTTCACCAAGACCTTGAAGAAGATGAAGCTCGACATCACCGGCATGCTCACCAAGAGCGCGTCACCCTTCTACGGCATCATTCTCGGTAACGCAGCTATACCACTGGGCTCAGTGGTCCTGCCAGTTACCTTCGGAGACTCAAGGGAGAACTACCGCACCGAGTACATCAAGTTCGAGGTTGCGGACTTCGAGACCTCCTACCATGCCATCCTCGGCAGACCGGCCATCGCCAAGTTCATGGCGGTGCCTCACTACACCTACTTGGTACTCAAAATGCCAAGTCATGCCGGCGTACTCACGCTGCAAGGGGACTTGAAGATTTCTTTCGACTGCGACACCGAAGCCGTGGAACTCGCAGCGACCAATCAAGTACCCAACGCAATGATGGAGATCTTCACTGCCTCCAAGAAACTTGCTCCAACAGAACTCGAGATACCTGAGAAGACCGACACTGCAAACAAGCCTCAGCCAATAGAGGAACTATAGGTGAAGGCCATCGACCTCGGGATGGGCGATAGCAGCAAGACTACCTTGATTGGGGCGGGCCTCGACCCGAAATAGGAAGACGCGCTCGTCAGCTTCCTTCGGGCTAACCGATACATCTTTGCGTGGAAGCCAGCGGACATGCCAGGTGTGCCCAGGAGGCTGATCGAGCACTCACTCAACGTCGACCCTAAAGCTACCCCCAAGCGACAACACCTCCGCCGTTTCGCCGACGACCGACGGGATGCCATCAAGAAGGAACTCGCCAAACTACTTACGGCCGGCTTCATTCAAGAAGTCTTCCATCCTGAGTGGCTCACCAACCCCGTCCTCGTCCGCAAGAAGAACACGAACGAGTGGAGGATGTGTGTCAGCTACACCGACCTCAACAAGCATTACCCCAAGGACCCCTTCGGGTTGCCATGGATTGATCAAGTCATCAACTCCACGGCGGGCTGCGACCTGCTCTGCTTCCTCGACTGCTACTCCGGGTACCACCAGATCGCTATCAAGGAAGAAGACCAGGAGAAGACTGCGTTCATCACCCCGTTTGGCGCCTACTGCTACACGACAATGTCGTTCGGGTTGAAGAACGCTAGCGCTACCTACCTGCGAGCTATCCAGGCCTGCTTCAAGAAGCAGCTCAACAAGAACGTCGAAGCCTATGTGGATGACGTGGTCGTCAAGACTAGAAACTCCGACACGCTCATCACTGATCTTGAAGAGACTTTCGCATCCCTGTGAGAGTACCAATGGAAGCTCAATCCCAACAAGTGCGTCTTCGGCGTACCATCTGGGAAACTACTCGGCTTCATCTTCAGCCATCACGGCATCGAAGCCAATCCCGAGAAGATCTCCGCCATCACCAATATGAAAGCTCCAACCTGCATCAAGGATGTCCAGAAGCTGACCGGGTGCATGGCGGCACTGAATAGATTCATCTCGAAGCTCGGAGAACAGGGACTACCCTTCTTTTTTTTTGAGCGAACACTGTGGGGCAAAGCCCCCCAGCAACTTAATTAAAAGCAAAGGAACAAGAGTACAAGACTTACAAACTTACACAAACTTGCACAGAGCAAGCCCCAACCAGCAGTTGGGGAGAAAGAGAAGGGGAACTAGAGCGAAACCTAAACCAGCAAAAGGGAGGGGGTGGGAGAAAAATTACAGGGTGTTCAGCCAACTCAGGATCGAACTATGATAGCAACTCTTAATCCTGACAAGATGCTCAGCAATCGTGCTCTTGAACAATGCCTTCCAATTGGAGATGCACACCGGTTTATTGTTAAAGATAAGATCATTCCTTTCCTTCCACAAGCACCAGGCCCCAATGAGAAAGATCTCCATGAAGAAAGGCATATGAAAATTTTCCATGGCCAAATAAAGATTCTGATGAATGTTGGAATGAACATCCCAAACAATACCAATGCTGAACCATCGACAGGCAGTAGATGTGCAGTGCAAGAATAGGAGTTCAGCAGTCTCTTCAATGCCATCATGACACATGACACAATGATAACCTTCCTGCAGTACCTTCTTTCTTCTTCTCAACATATTCCTGGTGTTAATTCTGTCAACTAACAGCAGCCAGCCAAAGAATTTGATCTTAGGAGCACACTTTGTCTTCTAGATCCACACAATTGACCTCTCAGGAAAAACATTCTGGAATTGGAACAAATAGTACTTATGTGATGAGTATTTTTGCTGCCCCCAAATAAAGGTCCAAACATCGTTGGCTTCATCCTCAGCACTAGAGATAAGAGGCAATTCCGTCTGAAGTTCCAAAAACTCATTATAGGCTGGCCTGGTCATTGGAATCTTGAAGCATTCAAGGAGGTTTGGAGCAGTCTTCAGGTTCCAGAGAGATGCTTTGGGGTCAATGGCAAACTGGAGAAGGTTGGGATAACAGTCACTGTAAATTTTCCCATTAATAAGATCATCCCAAAACCCAATGGTGTCTCCTTTTCCAGGAATGCAGAGGGCCACCCCTCTGAAATGAGTATTAAGCCGAAGTATATCCTTCCACCAAAATGATCCCTTTTCTCTAGCCAGGTGGGGAACAAAGTTGACATAATGTTTTCTCCAAATAAGGTGGACCCACTGAACATCAGCCTTACCATAAAACTTGTTTAGCTGTTTGAGCAGAAGAGCATCATTGTGAACACTAAGGTTAATGACACCAAGCCCCCTTTATCTTTAGGCCTTCTAACCAGGTCCCAGGCAGCAAGGTTGTAGCCTTTGTTTTTGAAGTCCCTTCCCCTCCATAAGCAATTTTTCCTATATTTATCAATAACCTCAATGACCCTAGGGGGGAGCTTAAGAGAGCACATGAAGTAAGTGGGCAGTGATGAAAATACAGAATTGACAAGTTGAAGCCTCCCAGAATAAGAAAGAAATTGGGAGGTAGCCGACAATCTCCTTTCAATTCTGCAAATGAGAGGGGCATAGTCCCTCAGTAAGGGCTTTGTCAGACTCATAGGCAAGCCAAGGTAAGTGAATGGGAAAGAGCCAACAACACATCCAATCTGAGCAGCAAGGGAGCAAGCTCTGTCATGATCAGTATTTATTGGGACTAGACAAGATTTGTGAAAATTCACTTTGAGGCCACTAGAAAGTTCAAGCTTATGGAGTATTTCCTTAAGAGCCACCAGTTGAGAATCACATGCCTTCATAATTAGAATGATGTCATCAGCATACTGGATCACTGGAAAGGGGGAGTCAGAATGCTGAGGGACTACCCTTCTTCAAACTACTCAAGCATCAAAGAAGTTCGTGTGCACCGCGGAGGCTGATCAAGCTCTGACGCAGCTCAAAGACTTCTTGTCCAAGCCACCGGTCCTCACAGCTCCTCGCAAAAAAGAGCAGCTGTTGCTCTACCTCGCTGCGACTACTCACGTGGTCAGTACTGCCATCGTTGTCGAGCAGTAGGAAGAAGGCCACGCCTACCCAGTCCAGCGACCAGTCTACTTCGTCAGCGAGGTTCTGTCAGAGTCCAAGTCACGGTACCAGCCGGTCTAGAAGCTCCTCTACGCAGTACTCATCACCTCGCGGAAGCTATGACACTACTTCCAGGAGTACTCGATTGTCGTCATCACCGACTATCCGCTCGGCGACATCCTCCGCAATCAAGATGCTACTAGAAGAATCTCCAAGTGGGCGGTCGAACTTGGCGCCCTCAACATCGACTTCAAGCCACGCACCGCTATCAAGTCTCAAGCACTAGTCGACTTCATGGCAGAGTGGCAGGAGAATCAGCTACCAACTCCTACAGAGCGACCAGAGCAATGGGTGATGTACTTCGACGCTCACTCAAGCTCGAAGGCGCGGGCGCAGGAGTACTCCTGATTTCTCCAAAGGGCGAACAACTCAAATACGTCCTGCAGATCTTCTGGAAGGTCTCAAATAACGAAGCCGAGTACGAAGCCCTGCTGCATGGGCTCCGTCTCACAACTCACTAGCATCAAGTGACTACTAGTCTACGGTGACACCGCAGTGGTCATCAACCAAGTGAACAAGTCTTGGGATCGCAACAAGGAGAACATGGATGCCTACTGTCTTGAAGTCCGCAAGCTCGAGAACAAATTCTATGGTCTCGAGTTCCACCACGTCGTCCGCGACAACAACGTTGCAGCAGACGTCCTGTCGAAGCTTGGTTCTACTAGTGCGCAAGTACCCGTCGGAGTATTCGTCCACGAGCTTCACGCGCCATCCATCCCGGAGCCGGCGCCAACGACCACTGACCCTGTGCCACCACAGCCCGGTCAGGAGGTCATGATGATCGACGTGGACTGGAGACAACCCTTCATCGACTACATCCGCGAGCAGAAGATCCCCTCTGACAAGAACATGGCCGAACAACTCGTCCGCCGAGCCAAGACTTACGTACTAGTCAGAGACAAGCTCTACAGGCGGGGTGCCGCTTCTGGAGTGCTCATGAAGTGTGTACCTCGGGATGAAGGCAAGGACATCTTGGAGGAGATCCACAAAGGCGTCTGCGGCAACCACGCATCTTCTCACATGCTGGTGAGCAAGGCTTTCCGACGAGCTTTCTACTGGCCCACAGCTCTGGCCGACGCTGAAGAACTTGTCTGAAAGTGCCAAGGATGTCAATTCTTCACCAAGCAGCAACACGTCCCGGCCTACAAGCTAGTCACCATACCACCAACCTGGCCCTTTGCCTGCTGGGGGCTCAACATGATTGGGCCTCTGCCAACTGCGCCAGAAGGATTCAACAGAGTCTTGGTGGCCATCGACAAGTTCACCAAGTGGATCGAAGTCAAGCCGGTTACCTGCCCTAAGGCCGACAGAGTACTCAACTTCTTGGATGGACTCGTGCATCGCTACGGGCTACCCCATCGCATCATCACAGACTTGGGTTCCAACTTCAACAACCATCAGTTCTGGGAGTACTGCGAGAACAGCGGGATCGACGTCCAGTACGTCTCAGTCGCCCACCCCCGTGCCAACGACCAAGTTGAGCGCGCCAATGGGATGGTACTCGACGCCCTCAAGAAGCGATTGCACGACGCAGCTAACACCAAAGGGGGCAAGTGGATCAAGGAACTACCCAATGCGCTCTGGGGGCTTCGTACTCAACCTACCAAGCCAACAGGGCAGTCGCCCTATTTCCTGGTCTACAGCTCCGAAGCTCTTCTACCCGCCGACGTGATGTGGGAATCCCCGGCAGTAGAACAATACGAGGAAGGCATATCAGAAGACAGCAGATGAGTTGACATCGATAGCCTCGAAGAAGCTCGCTGCGCCGCCCTCGTCCAATCAGCAAGGTACCTTGAGGGTATTTGACGCTACCATGATCGCAACGTCAAGGAACGCTCCTTCAATGTCGGTGATCTAGTCCTCCATCGTATCCAGAATACGGACGGACTACACAAGCTCAGCTCGCCATGGAAAGGTCCCTTCTCAGTCTCCAAGGTGACCGGACCCGGCTCCTATCGCCTCCAAACACTTGAAGGCGACGACATCAGCAACTCGTGGAACGTCGACCAACTGTGTCGCTTCTACGCGTAGTCGTTCGACTACTCCTCTGTGGGTCCACCTATACAACTACTCACGGACTCTTCGCTGTAAGCGGCCTTTCGGTCCTAGCACTAGTCTCCGGACTACTCTTCTCCAAGATCCAGCGTCAACGGCTACTAACGGATCTTGGGCTGCTCAGAGCAGAAGGACTCTGGTGGCGGTCTACAGACCATGTACTCTAGATCCAGCCTATACGGCTACTAACGGATCTTCAGCTGTAAGCGGCTCAAGGGCCCTAGCAAACACTTAGCTGTAGGCAGCCTACGAGTCCTGGCGACTACTCATTTGTAACAGTCCTGGCCACCCAGGTGTACTTCTTCATCAGTAATAAAGTTTGATTTTACTCAACTCATTTACTGTGCCTTCTAACTAGGCAAACTCTACCGAGTACTACTACTCACGACTTCTCCCACGGCTTGGTACTCCGCGCACTTCGCTGCAAGTGGTGGCCACGAGTACTCATCACATATACAAGCAGTGGACAACATCCATTAATATTTCACACAAGTCACTGACTACTTTGTTTGTTCTACACCAACTACTCTAAGCTACCTCTACAGGTACATCTACTAGAGATTCAGCTTCTCCGCCACCTGCTCAGCAATAGGCGCCATCTCTTCGAGGAGAGCCTTGTACTGCTCATCAGTACAGTTCACCGCAAGTCCACCGGCTATCACATCCACAGGTGCTTTTGGGAAGTATGACTTCATATACGCCAACACCTGGTTCGGGATGGACTTCGCCAGATGCTTGACGTATGTCGCCAAGCGCCCGGGGGCTTCCTTCAGTCTGTCTACCAGTGGGGCTATCTTGGTTCCTCCTGGATGTGGCACCAGTAGCCTCGCAATGGGCAGCGCGACTTTCTCAAGTTCCTTCAGCTGGCCTCGAAGTTTCTTGCAGTCTTCATTGAGCTTCTGCAGAGATTTATAACAATTGACAAGGTCACGATCTGAGGCTTCACGGAGCTCCATGTGCTTGATACACTCATGGCGCAACTGAGCGTACTCATATTCAAGTACCTCTCTCTTGTCGGTTTCACGGTACACAATGTTCTTGAGGTCCGTCTCCGACGCCTTCAGCTGGTCAACCTTTGCCTTAAGATCTGCAGACAACTCATTACAAGGTCAGACTACTCACATGTACTACAATAAGTACTCAGTGGCTTTGGCGGAAGACGTACCTTTGTTCTTTTGGCGCAATGACTTGTTCTTCCGGATCAAGTCGTCCCTTTTCGCCTGCATCTCTTATACCTCGTTGTGGTACTGGGCGAAGGCGCCATCAAGCTTGGACTGGAGCAAGGCTGCATGCTTCTTCGACTTGTCCAGCTCCTTCTCCAAGCCCTCGGCGCGAAGAACTGTGTCGCCATACCCCTTCAGAAGTTTAGACTTCTGGCAGGATCTTTCAACCACGTCCTGCGCAAGACAGAATAGTCAATGGGTACTCAATCTTCAACAAGGCAAGACTACTCAGGGTTCTCGCAACGTACCTTGACCCACTGCTCGGTGCGGCGCCATGATTCCATGCTCAGAGCGAAAACAGCCGGGTCGACAAGGTTGTCATCCAGCAGCTCAAGTCCTCCACGGCTGGAAGATGCCACCTCTAGCATGAGCACCGAGCGAAGTGGCGCAGCTTCTTCTATGATCGCCTCGCGGACGACAACGTCAGTACTCGCCTCGGGGAGCGGATCAATCCGCGCTTCCACGCTCGGCTCGGGGGCTACCGTAGTCCCCGGCCCGTGGGCTGTTGTCGTCGCCGCTTCAACGACTGGCTCTGCGGCCATTATGTCCACAGCAGCCGTCTCAATGGCTACTGCCTTAGGGATCGTGGCCCCCTCGGCTTGTGCTCCTGTCAGGATTAAATCAACAAGTCAGCAACGGCTACAACTACCCTCCATGATGACGACTCGTGGTGACAAGAAGCGTACCTTTGACCAAGGTGGCCTCTTCAAGTGCTGGCTCTTCTGCGGCACCAGCTTGTGGTGGTGGTGTGGTTTTGCGCTCCTCCGCCGAGCGGTATCCTCCATCGGCCGGAGTGCCGGTCTCCCCACCATCCCACGACAAGTCCGTGGATTTCCAGCATCACGAAGTACTCAGTCAATCGCAATAAGCTTGACGACTGCACGACCACTCGAGAAGTTCAAAGACCTTACAGAGTTGACCGCACGACGGTCACGGTCGGAGCGCCCAATATCCTGGCAATATCAACTATGCCGGCTTCGCTTGTGGCTCCGGCCTCCACAGGAGCTTCCTCTGGCCTCTCTACAGCTACAGCCACAGCTGGAGGAGGGCCCTGTCCTTCCTCAACCGACGCCTGTGGCTCCACAGCGCCGGTTTGTTGTTGTGCCTCCTCTGGCACGACGTCTTCAGTGGCTGGGGGCGGGCTGATGCTTCTCTCAGCCGCCGCCCCCACCGTCTCCCATGCATCCTCATCACCCTGTTCAGTGGGGTCCGACGGGGGGATGTCCTGCACCAACACAGTTATACAGTCAGCCACAGAGTACTCATCGGCGGTACTCAACTACTTTGGTGATGGTACTTACCTCTTGGCTGGTCGCCTCCGAGAGCTTCAACTTCTTCACAGCGCGTTTCCGCACCACGTTGCGCGGCTTCCTGGGTGGTGCCGGCAAGCTAGCCTCAAGGCTAGATGGCTTCTCGATGACGGGGATATTGGGCATCCCAGCTCGGCTGAACCTTGAGCGGAGCTGGAACCGCTGCTGCAGCGTCTCCTCATCCTCATCATCGAAGCTTTCCTCGATGACGACGGTATCGTCACCCTCACCAACTCCGCGGTGCTCCTTCCCTTTGGGCTCCGCCTTCCCTTTCGCTTGCCCTTCATGTCGTGGAGGGGAGGGCGGAACGGAGACATACTTGATCACATCATCCTACAAAATCAAGCAAAGCATCAGTACGACTACGTCAAGCAAATCAGTACTCGGGGGCTTATGTCACGACTACTGACCTGGTTTGGCGGTCGTGCCGCAGAGTACTCGGGCACTGGGCACGGTGTGTACGGGGCATGTCCTTGAAGATCCTGCCCAGCCTGTCGATGATGACGTCATCATCGATCTCTTCGCCAGGCATCCGGGACGTATCTTCGTCGCTGGTGTACTGGTACCCGAGGGTGTCTCGTGCCATCAGTGGCTGCACCCTCCTCTTCATGAAACTGAAGGCCACGTGCTCGGCCCTCAGTCCGGCCTCCCGCAAGGCCTTGATCTTCTTCAGCAGGGGAGGTAGCTAGATACCTTCCTGCATGGTGGGCTCTGTGTTCCACCACGGCGCGTGCTTTGGTTGACGCCCGCTCGGCTTCGGCAGCTCGGGATGGTGGTTGCTGATGTAGAACCACTTTTCCTTCCAGTCCTGATTGGAGTTGATGAGCTTGTACGGCAGGTACTAGCCGGTGGCGTCTTCACGCATCTGGATCCTGGCGCCTCCGACTACCCGCGGATCATCTGTGCTCGGCTGCGGCTTCACCCGGAAGAACTTCCGGAACAAGATCCAGTGGGGCTTGATCCCCACGAACGCTTCGCAGAAATGTACAAAGATGGAGACGTGGAAGATACCGTTGGGGTTGAGGTTGAGGTACTCGATGCCATAGTACCTGAGCATCCCCTTGAAGAAATCGCTGGCGGGCAGCGCGAGTCCACGCTCCACGAATCGTGCGAACATCGGGATCTTGTCCGGGTTCTTCTCCATCGGGTATGGGTCGCCGGTAGCAGTGCGCCACAGATCCATCTCCTTCTCGCGGAGGAACCCGCTGTTGACCAAGGTGAGGAGGTCCTCGGTCTTCAACTTCGCCTTCTTCCACTCCTTCACCGGATTGGGACGAGGGGAGGAGGGCGGTGACGACGACGACTGGCCGGCATCTCCGGCCTCATCATGGCTCCTTTTCTTCGACACGCCAGTCTTCGAGCTCTTCGCCGGGGATCCCTTCATCCTCCAAGTCACGAGCGTCTTCACTTGCATTCGCTCAGGGGCTACGGAGGTGGGTGGACTACGGCAGCACGCTGGTGTAGATCCAAACTACTTAGCGGCGGCGGCGGTGACACGGAACAGAGGAGCAGGGGCGTAGATCTAAACTGTGAAAGTGACTACTGGGTATGCAAAAACCCTAAGGGGCTCACCGCTTATTTATAAGCTATCGAGCAGACCAGTTCCGAACGGGCGGATAAGCGCCAGGCGGGTGACTCAGTGACAGCAGCTTGACTCTTCATATTCTAGTACTCGTCGCTCTCAGTCTCGGGGGCTCGACTACATCTGGCGGACTCAGTGGGCTACACCAGATCAAGATCCCACTCGGGACACATTCTACAGTCAAGATGACCCTTCAATTCGAGAGAAAGTACTCGACTCAAGGCTCGGGGGCTCCGTGCCACGTGTCCTTCGGTTTTTTCTCCAGATTTTTCGGGATAAGATTGGCAAAACTTCAGATTGACCCTCAGCTTGAATCTGCGATTCGACCTAAGGCTCGGGGGCTACATTCCATATGGAATGCGATTCTCTGAATCCCATTTTCCATATGGTTCTTTCATCAAGACAACACGAGTACTATTGAAGACCTTCGAGAGAAGCACTCGGGGACGCTTGGGAACTACTCGAGAAGACTTAAAGACAACTCAAAGATCAGGTGGAGTACCTTCCAGCCTCGGGATGATTCAAGCATTCTTGAGGACTTTCGGCTTGTGGAACTCGGGGACGCTCAAGGACTACTCGCCAAGACCATCAAGACTACTCGAAGACATCCTGCTCGACTACAAAGTACTCAGGGGCTTGTCGTACGGACATCCCTGGGCCCACTACTTAGGTGGGTACTGGGACCGACTACTCCGTGGGCCCCTGGGACTACTCGACTTGGGCAACACGGCACCTGCTGGCGTGGAGCGCAAGGCCTACAGAGGATTAGTACTCAGTTAGGAAGCTAGACATGTCCGGATCCATGTAGAGTACTCCTAGCCATACACGACTAGTACTCATCTGACAAACCGACTTGTAACCCTGCCTCCTGGACTATATAAGGCGAGGCAGGGACCCCTATCTCTTCATCGGCATCATCTTGTAAACGCACCCAATCAATCCAGAGCTACGCAGCATACAGGACGTAGGGTATTACGCACACAGCGGCCCGAACCTTTCTAAATTGTGTGCCACGTGTCTCTCCTTCGAGTTCCCGATCTCGGTGAGGCCACAAACATCTACCTCGGGTACTCCCCTTGGTAGGTTGCCGGTCTAAAACACCGACAGTGACTAAGTGAGCGAGGGAGGAGCGAGGTTGCGTGGGCAGACCGGCCGGCCGGTGGGTGTGAGGAGATTTCGTCGTCCCCGTGCGCCGCAGCGGTACACCGCCTCCAGCCCGCTGCAGCAGATGCGCCACCGCCTGACCGCCTCCAGTAGATGTGTGTGCGCCTAACTGCCTAAGAGAAAGAAATGAGAGGGGCAGCAGCCGGGGTGTGGATAAGGTCTCTTGATGTCTAGGGTTTGTGTTAATGTGTTGGGCTATATATATGGGCCTTGTTTTTGTTGCGGGTAACAGGTATACCCGCGAGTGAAAGTTGCTACTTGTTAACTGCCCATGGGTGGATTTTGCTGCCTATATCCGCGCCCGCGGGTGGATTTTACTGCCCCTATCCACGCCCGTCGAGTCGGGTATCCGCTGATACCCGCGCCGGTGGGCAAAACTGCCATCCCTATCTAGAACGTCAAGCTTTTTAAGTATTGAGGGAGTATACATAGGGCGTGTTTGGGAGAGCTCTTCCATGAAAAAAACCCAAATAGGTCAACCAACTCCACTCCGCAAAATATTTGCTCCATTCCAGGTTTTTTTTTGGAGCTCCTCAAGAGGTGCTCCACCAATTTTGGGAGCTGGTGGAGTTGGAGATAATTACCCACTGCCACTGGTCACACACCTTTCTCATAATGTTTCACACACACAAAACAGAAAAGTCAACAGACCATCGAGCTCATCGTCGCTTGCCACCGGGCTCGCCGTCGTTCGTGGCCGGAGCTGGCAACTACTGTTGACAGTGAATTTCCATCAACCTAGCCATGAGTTTACCTTCGGTGTTGGCATTAATTTGATATCTTATCCATTGGGACTAACCCCCTTGATATAACAAGTTTGCTCTTGCATGTCGTTTTTAGAGTTTATTATTTATGCAGGACTTCAACGCTAAATGCAAGACTTCCGGTAGAGTTCATCAAGCTCCTCGTGAGAAGATCTTGAAGCCCGGTACACGTCAAGATATGAAGTGAACATGACTCCAAGTGGCCCAAGGACTGAACCGTGAAGGCAGAAAACTCCGAGGACATGAACAGAAAATGCTAAAGCTTGTGCGACAAGGAACCCTATCCAAACCACGGAGAAAATGACGCCAAGGGCCCACATACAGGAGGGTGAAAGTTCCAGAAGACACGGGAAGCATCGTCGACAAAGGAGGCCATGAACCGGGAAAGGATGGGCCCAGGCTGGTTGGCCCATGCCGGCTGGCCCAGCCCATTCCTGGGTCCATTCGTCGTCCCCTTTGAACTAGCCGACCCTTAGACTATTTATAGTCCCCGTCAGAAGAGCCACGCATCATACTGTCGGGGACGGCCATAAGGGGTCCCCTAACCAAGGGGAAAACCACCCTCTTAAAACACAACCACATCTAGAAGCACCCCACAGATTAACAAAGAATAAACACGCACAAGGCCCACGGCCTGCTACGGCCCAGCAACCATCCGGGCCCATCTAACGAGGACTTACAACTGTGCGGCGGATCTCTGCCTCGCTCGAGGGTCCCGGCTGTCCTCGAGCCAATCTCCGCCTCGCGCAAGGGTCGGGCACCCCACGAGCGGATTTCCGCCTCGCTCGAGGGTCTAGCACCCCTCGAGCAGATCCCCACCTCGCTCGAGGGTCACCTTCGACCAATAGCACCCCGCCCATCTCGCCCGACAGGGACATTAAATGCTCCGTCCCGCCGCGGGCGCCATGGTCAAAAGGTGAATCTTCCCCACGCCGCTCCACTGACACCGCCCGGGAATCTGGCCCCGTCACTGTGCGGCCAGTCTGCCACCATGCAGCCATCCCCGACGCTGTGCGGGCACTGCGCAAGCATTGTGCGGACAAGCCAGTGTCATTCCAAAACACTATGTTGCCTACTCTCGTCCTTCTCCCACAGTGAGCCCCTCGAAAGGGCACGGGAGCACCCTCGAAGGGTGTACGGGCGGCGACCTGGTGCACGATCCGGGCGGTGCCGTGGTGCGGAACGCGCGGAGCATGTCTTCTCCACCATCTCCAGCACTGTGCGGCCATCCCCGGCGCTGTGGCGCCCTGTGCCGATGGGACATCACCACGCCGGCGCCTGTGCATCCAAAGCTCTTCCCTCAGCAAGACCCTCGAACAAGCATGGGCACCCCTCGAATCGGCATACAGACGACGCAGTTAAGACCACCCTCGAAGCCATCCCCAGACAAGCACAAGAGTCGCCACGCCACCCGCGGAAGCCGGAACTTGCCATCAAACCGCCCCAGAGGCAAGAATCCGCCAGGACAACCGTCATGCCGGGGGAACTACACACCAGTACACCATAACTATATAATAACACTATGCAGCACGCTTGTAAGCCGCCTCCCCTTGGCCTCTAAAGAGAGGAGGCAGCTGCCCAGCTGCAGGCATCCGCATCACGCATCACCTCATACCACACGACATCACACCATTCTCACACTCCCTGATATTGGCACTTTGCCTCAATCACCCTAGGAGGGACTTGGAGGAATCTCCTCCTCTCCTACCTTGCTTGTAGCCCCCCTCTACAGGCACCACCGGTGCGAATCAATACAACGTGCACACGCAATCTGCTGGACGTACGGCCCCGCGGCCGGAACCAGGATAAACCTGTGTCCCTGTGTTGACATTTGCACCAACCATCGAGAGGTTGATCACATCGTATCTCACTAGTTTGTGTCAGGACTAATCCTAACACCGACAGTTAGCGCACTAGGTAGGGGGCACGCGCTGTGATCGTTTCTCCACCCACCAGTTCTCTCGATGGTGATCCGCACTGAGAGGCTGCCGATGGGGTTCCCCTGGGGAACTTCTAACCCCTTCCCAGCCGGATTCGAAATCCAGTTGGGGAGCCTCAACTTCCAGGCAACGGGCAACAGCTACCTCATGCGCCTCACTAACCAACAAGAGCTCCACCCCTGGTGTTCGACTGGGCCTAGCCCGGTGCCAGCGACACCGAAACCAGACACCTCGGCACCAGAAGCCATGGAGGCTACGACATCAGCATCGCCCCGGTGCCATAAGCGCTCGGGCCACCATTCACGACAAGCACACACAGAGCGACATTGGGTGGTGTGCGCTGCAGCGCAAGGAGATGCACCTCCACCGACAGAATCGACGGCGCGTCCCGTCGGGGAAAGCACAGCCGCAGTGCCGCAATTTCCCCACGGGATGCGCAACTCAGCAGCGGTATACGCCTTGTCGGTCAGCACGGACATGGCCGCGTACGAGGATCTCCCGGGTCATCACCTCCTGTCGATCCGGAACCTCATCGCGACTACGAACGGTGAGTCGTACCACGACTCTGGGGTTCGGAGTGGGACTACTCCGGGCTCCCGGACCCCGAGGCATTCCGACAGTTCATAGCCGCGACGGACTACTTCTTCGCTTGCTCTGACGACTCCAACAATGGGAGCTACGACCCCACGCGCGAGTGCTTCGTCGTCGCTCTCGCTGAGCACGGCGACGGAGTGAATGGAGCGGGTGACGGAGAAGTTCCCAACAACCCCGTGCCAAACCCGCTGCTGGCGCCACCACCGGGGGCAACACTGCAATCGCCGCGCAGCTGGCGCAAGTCCGTGAGTTGGAAGCTAAGCTCGCAGAGGAGCACTGGCAAGTGCGGCTGCTGCGGGCCACAATCGCGGACGAGGTATCAGCACGCGGCGAACGCGCCCGAGAGGCGGGGTGCAGTGCTCGTGACCGCATCAATGCCGACAACAACGTGGACGACCCAAAGACACCGCCCAGACCCAGCCAGAAGCTCATCGCGGCGGCGATGCTGCTCCGGGCCATGCCCGAGCCGTCAACGCTTGAGGCACGCAACGTGCGCCGCGAGGCGCAGGCCCTCATTGAGCAGGCCACTGTGCAGCAGGCCGAGAGCTCCGCGTCTTGCATATGCAACTAGTCCAGTGCACGAGTTGGCAGCGGCGCACAGGACCAAGAGGCATCGGTTCAGACCCCGCAAGGGGACGGAGCGGGCCAGCCGGCGAACCAGGGCAAAACATTTGTCAGGGAGCGGATCCTCGACACGCGCGGCAAAGCCAACGACGGTGATTCCTGCGATGTCTTGAACAAGAGGAGACAGGACGCCACGACGACGCATGGCTACCACCCACGACGTGGTGGCTGCTATGTTAGCCAGGAGGATCGGACCCCGTCGTCGAAACCCCCGGGAACCCGTGTGTTCAGCCGGGAGATCCGCACGGCTACAATCCCCCCGCGCTTCCGGCAGCCCGCCACCGTCACCAAGTACTCGGGGGAGACGGACCCCCGGGTATGGCTTAACGACTACCGCCTAGCTTGCCAGCTGGGCGGCACCACCGACGACGCCATGATCATCTGTAACCTACCGCTACACCTCGCAGATTCTGCTCAAACATGGCTCCAGCATCTACCCGCAAGCCAGATCCACACCTGGGACGACCTGGTCCGCACCTTCGTGGGAAACTTCCAGGGCACATACGTGCGCCCTGGGAACTCTTGGGACCTGCGAGGGTGCGTCCAGAAAAACGGCGAGTCCCTAAGGGACTTCATCCGGCGCTTCTCCAAGCGCTGCACCGAGCTCCCGAGAGTCGGCCAGTCCGAGGTCGTACATGCTTTCCTCGAGGGCACAACTTGCCAGGACTTGGTGTGCGAGCTTGGGAGGAGCCCACCGAAGAACGTCAACGAGCTGCTCGACATCACCACTAGCTTCGCCTCTGGGGAAGAGGCAGTTGGTGCGATCTTCAATGACAAAAAAGGCAAGCACACAGAGGATGCGCCCGCGGAGGGCAGCAAGTCCAAGTACTCTGCGAAGAAGCAGAAGAGGGGCAAGAAAGGCAAGAAACCCCATCGTGCTGCGCGCGTGCAGGAGCACGGCAAGGACGACGACGAACGCAATTGACCCCGCCCGCAAGGGTCCTTGAGGCCCCCCTCGAGGGCTCGGCGTGTTCGACGACATGCTGAAGAAGCCCTACCCGTACCACAAGACCCCGGTCGCCCACACCCTCGAGCAATGCAACATGCTCAAAAAGTACTACAGCTGCGTTGCCGCGAAGGACGACGAGGCCAAGAAGGATGCAGGCGACAGGGGCGCCGATGGCTTCCCCGACGTGGAGAACGTCTTCATCTTCTTCGAGAACTGACGGTGGACATGTCGACCTGCGAGCGCAAGCGCGAGTGGCACGAGGTCCTTGCCACGGACAAGGCCGTGCCGTCCTTCCTCGACTGGTCAGAGGAGACCATCACCTTCAGGTGCGAGGACCACCCGAACCGCATCCCGAACCCAGGGTAGTACCCGCTGGTTGTCGACCCCATCATCGGCAACTCGCGGTTCTCCAAGGTGCTCATGGACGGGGGCAGCAGCCTCAACATCCTGTACGCCCACAACTTGCGGCTGATGGGGATCAGCGTGGACAAGCCACGGCCCAGCAAGATGTCATTCCACAGTGTTGCACCGGGCAAGAGGGTCCAACCTCTCGGACAGATCGACCTACCCGTCTGGCTCGGCACACCAGACAACTTCCGCAAGGAGGTGCTCACCTTCGAGGTGGTGGGCTTCCGGGGTCCGTACCACTCCATCCTCGGGCGTCTGTGCTACGCCAAGTTCATGTCGGTCCCAAACTACACCTACCTCAAGATGACGATGCCAGGGCTGAAAGGCATCATCACGGTAGGATCGTTGATTGAGCACGCCTTCGAGTGCGACGTCGAGTACGTTGAGTACACCGAGGCGCTCGCGCTCGACGAGGCACTCGTGGCGGACCTAGAGAAGTTGGCCAATGAAGGCCTCGGCTCCACCAGCAAGCACGCGGGTAGCTTCGAGGTTGCTCAGCATACCAGGGCTGTATCCCTCGACCCTGCTGCCCCCGAGGGCAAGGCGTTGAGGATCAGCTCCACCCTCGACCCAAAATAGGAAGTGGAGGTCGTCGACTTTCTCCGCGCCAACACAGACATCTTTGCGTGGAGCCCCTCGGATATGCCGAGCATTCCGAGGGAGGTCGCCGAGCTCTCCCCTGACATCCTACCTCACTCCAGGGCTGTACAATAGTGCCTGCGACGCTTTAATGAAGAGAGGCGCCGGGGATTGGAGAGGAGCTGCGGAAGCTCTTAGAGGCCGGGTTCATCAAGGAAGTGTTCCACCCCGAGTGGCTAGCTAATCCTATACTAGTTAAGAAAAAGAATGGGAAGTGGCAGATGTGTGTAAATTATACCGGTTTAAATAAAGCATATCCCAATGTTCCTTTTCCTTTGTCACGAATCGATCAAATCGTAGACTCTACCGCGGGGTGTGAGCTTTTATGTTTCCTTGATGCATATTCTGGTTACCACCAAATAAAGATGAAAGAGTCCGACCAGCTCGCGACTTCTTTTATCACACCGTTCGGCATGTTTTGCTACGTTACAATGCCATTCGGTCTCCGAAATGCAGGGGCTACATACCAGCGATGTATGCAACACGTTTTCGGGGATCATCGAGCGAACCATTGAGGCATACGTAGATGACATAGTCGTGAAAACCAGGAAGGCGGACGACCTGGTTAACGATTTGTGCACAGCGTTCGATTGCCTGTGAGCGAACAGGGTAAAATTGAACCCCGAGAAGTGCGTCTTTAGGGTGCCACGCGGCATGCTATTGAGCTTCATTGTCTCCCAGTGAGGCATTGAACCCAACCCTGAGAAAGTCTCGGCCCTCGATCGGATGGGGCCAATCCGAGACCTAAAGGGGGTGCAGAAGGTTCTGGGTTGCCTGGCGGCTTTGAGTCACTTCATTTCACGCCTCGGCGAGAAGGGCTTACCCTTGTACCGACTCCTGAAGAAGCACGAGCGCTTTTCCTGGACCATTGAGGCCCAGGAAGCCCTCGACAAGCTGAAGGCGATGCTTGCACGTGTGCCAATCCTCACACCGCCCCAGGATGGCGAGCCTCTGTACCTCTACGTCACCGCAACGACCCAAGTGGTCAGCGCGGTCATCGTCGTGGAGAGGACAGAGGAAGGCCACACCCTGCCTGTCCAAAGGCCGCTGTACTACATCAGTGAAGTGTTGTCTGAAACCAAGATGCGATATCCGCAGATCCAAAAGCTGCTCTACGCGGTGGTGCTCGCGCGGCGCAAGCTGCGGCACTACTTCGAGGCCCATCCGGTCACCGTGGTCTCATCCTTCCCTTCGGAGAGATAGTCCGCAACCCGGATGCCTCGGGTAGAATTGCTAAGTGGTCCGTGGAACTCATGGGTGAGACTCACCTACGCGCCCCGGAAGGTGATAAAATCGCAAATCTTGGCAGACTTCATCGCTGAATGGACCGACACTCAGCTGCCCCCACCACAGATCCAGGCCGAGTGTTGGACCATGTACTTCGACGAGTCGGTGATGAAAACGGGTGCAGGCGCGGGCCTGCTCTTCGTTTCAGCCCTTGGAGAGCACATACGCTATGTGGTGCGCTTGCACTTCCCTGTGTCCAACAATATGGCGGAGTACGAGGCCCTCCTCAGCGGCCTCCGCATCGCCATCGAGCTCGGCGTCAAGCGCCTCGACGTAAGGGGAGATTCTCAGCTGATGATCGTCCAGGTGATGAAAAATGCGAGCTGCCACAACGAGAAGATGGAGGCGTACTGCAACGCCATGCGCATGCTCGAGGACAAGTTCTACGGCCTCGAGCTTAACCACATCCTGCGCAAGTACAATGAGGAGGCGGACGAGCTGGCTAAGATCGCGTTGGGTGAATCACCGTTCCCCCGAACATCTTCGCCCGCGACCTCGCCAAACCATCCGTCGATCTTGGCAAGACAACCCGAAATCCCGAAGAACCCTCGGGGGCTCCCTCGAAGACCACAGGTGCTGAGCCCATGGACGAGGACCCCTCGAACGAGGAATTTGAGGGCTCCAACCTCGAGGGGTCTTGGGCGGACGAGGCTGAGGCCATGGAGATTGACGAGGCTCCATCCTCTCAGGACTGGCGAAGCAAGTACCTCACCTAGATCGACCGGGAGGAACAACCCTCGGATCGGACCGAGGCAAGGTGCATCACCAGAAAAGCCAAGTCATTCACCATGATCGATGGGGAATTATACAAGTGCAGCCCCTCGGGGATTTTGCAGTGATGCATCCCCATACCCGAGGGTCGGGAGCTGATTCGAGACATCCATGCGGGAGTATGCGGCCACCACGCTACGCCGCGCACCCTCATAGGCAACGCATTTCGCCAGGGCTTTTACTGGCCCACAGCGGTCGCCGACGCTAGCGAGGTTGTGCGCACCTGCGAGGGGTGCCAATTCTACGCTCGCAAGACGCATCTCCTAGCTCACACCCTCCAAACCATCCCCATCACGTGGTCGTTTGCCGTGTGGGGGCTGGACCTCGTCGGGCCTCTACGGAAGGCGCCCGGGGGCTTTACGCACTTGTTGGTTGCGATCGACAAGTTTTCAAAATGGATTGAGGCATGCCCTATCACCAACCTCAGATCCGAGCAGGCCGTGCTGTTCTTCACGGACATCGTCCACAGGTTCGGGGTACCCAACTCCATCATCACCGACAACAGCACCCAATTCACCGGTAGGAAATTCCTGGAATTCTGCGACAACTACCACATCCGCGTGGATTGGTCAGCTGTTGCACATCCGCAAACCAATGACCAAGTGGAGCGTGCCAACGACATGATTCTACAAGGCCTCAAGCCCAGGATCTTCAACAAACTGAATAAGTTCGGCCGAAAGTGGGTTCAGGAGCTGCCGTCAGTCATATGGAGCCTCAGGACCACCCCGAGCAGAACCACGGGATTCACCCCGTTCTTCCTCATCTACGGCGCGGAGGAAGTCCTCCCCATGGACTTGGAGTAGGGTACCCCAGGCTCAAGGCCTATCGAGAAGACCAGAACCGACGAGCTAGCGAGGACTCGCTGGACCATGTGGACGAGGCCCGAGACATGGTGATCCTGCACTCGGCAAGATGCCAGTAGTCCCTCCGGCGGTACCAAGCACAAAAGATCCGGCGTCGGGACTTCAGCAAGAACGACCTAGTGCTGAGGTTACGACAAGACAACTGGGGTCGACACAAGCTCTTGCTGCCTTTGGAAGGGCCCTACATCATCACCGAGGTGCTCAAGCCCGGCACATACAAGCTCGCGAACGAGAAGGGTGAAGTCCTCACCAACGCTTGGAACATCCAGCAGCTACGTCCCTTTTATCCATAAGTTTCCAAGCTTCTTTGTACATATCGGGCATCTCATACTTGAACTTGTAAATAAGGTCATGAATAAAATTAGGCCGACTCGGTTTCACCCTCGACTAGGGCCTCGATACAAACCAAGTCTCCCTCGGGGGCTACAACGGGGGGGGGGCCGGAAGTGTCCCAACTTTTCTCGCAACTTTTTTCACAAAACCCACATTTTCTTTCAAAAATGTTAACGTGTTATGCCTCAAGCGCTTAGAGGAGTAGAAGCCGGGCGTGAATTGACTGAGTCTGGGGCCAGTTGAGTCGCGGGACCGCCTACACCTCCGAGAGGATATGGCATCCCCCTCGCTACCCTACACTAAGTTGGTTCACGAATGCGAACTTCCCGGTCGAAATTCTTCTAAGGCTTGAGGAAAACACAATAACATACGAAATAAAACTCGTAAATAAAACTTGTGCATCATACGTCAAACTGTTTGTACAAAAATAGGCACTTGGCCAAAAACCTAATACAAACTAACGGGCCTCGAGGCCCAAACTCTCAGGGTGCGTGGGGGCTTGGAGCGGCAGCAGCTTCGCCTTCGACCGCGTCGGGGAACAGGTCCCCGTCGAACAGATCGGCAAGAGCCGCGGCAGGCTCCGCGACGGAGGCGTCGGCTTCCTTGATGGCCTCAATCCCCTCGGGGTGGATGTAGCCATCCCGCAGTGCATTGAAGTTGACGAGGTAGTGCGTCGAGGTCAGCCCCAGGGTCTTCTGGACACCAAGACGGAGGGCGTCCCGCAGGCGCTCAATGACTCGGCCACCCAGGGACCTCAAGTGGCTCGCTATTGAGCTGCCCGAGGACTGGCCCTCGTCCACCTCAATCTCTTGGCACACCTCGAGAGTGGCCGTTTCCAGAGCTTGGAGATCACGCTGGGCCTTGTCATAGGCAACCTGGAGGGCCTCCATCTCCGCCGAAGTGTTTGTTGAGCCCCTCTACAGATCTGCGGCATGGAAACAAACATCAGGGCAAGCCTCGAAAGATCCAAGAAAAAGCCAAAGGAGCCGGGGGCCACAACTTACCCTCGGTCCGCCACTTCTCCTTGAGCTCGGCCCGCACCGCGGCAGCATCCTACTGCAGATCTAGAATCGAGGCATCCCTCTCTTCGAAGGTGGACTGCAGGGCATCAACTCTGAAGCTCTCCCGCACCAGAGCCCCGGTGAGCTGGGAAGTAGCCGCCGCAACAAGCGTGTCCCGCTGCTGGAGCGTGAACCACGCACCCTCGAGCGCTATGCGCTCGAGCTGGAGCTGGGTCTATGCCTCCTCAAGCGCGGCGTGCTCCTGATAGAGCCAACCCTCGACCACCACCAACGCGTCTCTCTTCTCCTTAAGGGCAGCAGCGAGCTGCTCGACCTGGGCGAGCTACGCTTGCACCTCCTCGAGCGCCTTGCGCTCACACTTTGATTGATCCTGTACCACCGTGAGGGATGTATCCTTCAGCACGAGGTGGGACCTGGCCTCGCCGAGTGCTGTGCGCTCCCGCTGGAGCTCCTCCTCCTTTGCGGTCACCACTTCCTCCTTCTCCTGCAGCGCGGCGCCGAGCTGCTCAGCCTCCTTGGCCTTCTGCTCCGCCGCGGCCAGGTGGGTGTCGTGATCCTGCTCCGCGCATAGCCGAGCATCCTCGCGCTAGAGAGCGCTCGTCTGCAGCTCGTACAGCTGCGAGCGAAGACGCTCCACCGCCGGGCCCAGTTGCTCAAACTCCCGGTGCACATCCTCCAGCTAGGCGTGCAGGTCGGTGATATATGAGACCTTCGCCCCGGCCTCCGTCCGCAGTTACTACCAAGAGAAAGGAAAGGAAATCCAGATGAGACACAAGCAAGAGCAGAGAAAGGGGAAAAATGGCGACGGCACGAACAAACATACCTGGAAGATCTGCAATGCGTTGTTGGAGTGGAGCGCGAGGGCCTGGAGAAGTGAGCTCTGCAGAGAGAGCCCGACCCAGTAGAACTCCTGCCAGTCAGCATGCTCCGCCATGGCAGCTTGCACCGCTGACTCCGGAACAACAGGCTGATCAAGCCCTGCGCCCCACACTTTCGGAACCTCGCCGGCGGCAGGCTGATGCGACAAGGACGCGCCAGCTCCCTGCTGGCCTCCAGGCCACGCCTACGGCGCTCTAGGCGCAAACCTGAGCATCGCCTCCTCCCACGGGTCGCCGCCACTACCGCCCGCAGCCGGAACCATGTCCAGAACGCGGGCCGGTCCGCCTGCTGAACCACGTCCACCGCTGGAGGGACCACCTCCACATCACTAGTTCAAGGGGCCTCCCCCCTCGAACCATCCTCTGTCCTCAACCCGGCGGCGCGGGCCTGCTCCCTCACCTGCGTGGCACCCCACGCCATCACCGCTCGCAGGGACGATGTCGTCGCCACCTCCGGTCGCGGCACCCTCGCTGAGCGGGGATGTGTCGTGCGTGGCGCGTCGTGTGCCCCTGCCCTCAGTCCCTTGGCGGGCACCAGCGTAGGTGCGATTGGCGCACCCGTGTGGCTGACGGAAAGGGAAGAGAAACATCAGAATGCCGATCAACAAGATTACGCAAAATAAAGCCAGCACGAGACTCACTGTTGGGTCGCCGCCTGGCGCTTGCGCTTCTTCGAGCAGCTCGGGGGCGGCGCACCCCTCGAAGGGGCGCCTCCACCAACTGACACCGCACCCGCCGCGGAGGCAGGCGCGACGCGAGCCCGCATCGTCGAAGGAGCGGACTGGGCAACGACCTCTTTGCCCTTGGCCCTTGGTGCCAAGGGCGCTTCTTCTTCTTCATCATCCTCGCTGGGGGACCACCCCCCGTCGCAGTAGCTGCTGCTGCTGTTCGTGCTCTCTGGAGTCTGCGGGAGGGAGAGACCTACCTTCTCCCGCTGAACCCCACTCCATATTATGCGCCTCAAGGTGCTCCTGCCGCCTCTGCTTCTTCACCTTCCGCGCGTCCGCCCTCGCCTTCTCCTCCTGCTACCACGCGCAGTTGGCTGCGCAGGAGTTGGGCATCGGGGGTCCGAGTAGTAGGCACCCTGTCGATCATCCCCTGCATCGCCACAACCCTCGACAATTAGCAATCGAAATCAAATCAACCTGAAATCAATTCGACAATTAAAACACAACCACATCTAAAAGCACCAACAGGTTAACAATGAATCAACACGCACAAGGCCCACGGCCTGCTACGGCCCAGCAACCATCCGGGCCCATCTGACGAGGGCTTACAACCGCGCGGTGGATCTCTGCCTCGCTCGACGGTCGGGCACCCCACGAGCGGATTTCTGCCTGGCTCGAGGGTCGGGCACCCCACGAGCGGATTTCCGCCTCGCTCGAGGGTCTAGCACCACTCGAGATCCGCTCGAGGGTCACACTCGACCAACAGCGACCCACCCATCTCGCCCAGTAGGGGCATTAA
The DNA here is from genome assembly GCA_036936925.1 of Cenchrus fungigraminus. Classification (NCBI taxonomy): domain Eukaryota; kingdom Viridiplantae; phylum Streptophyta; class Magnoliopsida; order Poales; family Poaceae; genus Cenchrus; species Cenchrus fungigraminus. The sequence goes on along the minus strand of CM072776.1, from coordinate 18,907,809 downwards.
ATGCTCTGTCCCGCCGCGGGTGCCATGGTCAAATGGTGAATCTTCCCCACGCCGCTCCACTAATACCGCCCGGGAATCTGACCCCATCACTGTGCGGCCAGTCTACCACTATGTAGCCATCCCCGGCGCTGTGCGAGCTCTGCGCAAGCACTGTGCGGACAAGCCAGTGTCATTCCAAAACACTGTGCCACCTACTCCCGTCCTTCTCCCATGGTGAGCCCCTCGAAAGGGCACGAGAGCATCCTCGATGGGTGTACGGGCGGCGACCGAGTGCACGATCCGGGCGGCGCCGTGGCGCGGAACGCGCGGAGCACGTCTTCTCCACCATCTCCGGCACTGTGCGACCATCCCCGGTGCTGTGCGGCCATCCCCGGTGCTGTGGCACCCTGTGCGGACGGGACATCGCCACGTCGGCGCCTGTGCATCCAAAGCTCTTCTCTTAGCAAGACCCTCGAACAAGCATGGGCGCACCCTCGAATCGGCGTACGGAAGACAACCAAACATGAATGCCAGTCAAGACTACCCTCGAAGCCATCCCCAGACAAGCACAAGAGTCACCACGCCTCTCGCGGAAGCCGGAACTCGCCATCAAACAGCCCTAGAGGCAGGAATCCGCCAGAACAACCGTCACGCCGGGGGCACTGCACACTAGTACACCGTCACTATATAATAACACTATGCAGCACGCTTGTAAGCGGCCTCCCCTTGGCCTATAAAGGCAGGAGGCAGCCGCCCAGCTGCAGGCATCCACATCACGCATCACCTCATACCACACGACATCACACCATTCTCACACTCCCTGATATTGGCACTTTGCCTCAATCATCCTATCAGGGACTTAGAGGCTTCTCCTCCTCTCCCGCCTTGCTTGTAGACCCCTCTATAGGCACCACCGGTGCGAATCAATACAGCGCGCACGCACAATCTGCTGGACATACGGCCCCGCGGCCGGAACCAGAATAAACCCGTGTCCGTGTGTTGTCATTTGCACCAACCATCGAGAGGCTGATCATAGCGTATTTCACTAGTTAGTGTCGGGACTAATCCTAACACCGACACATTCCATTCGTCATTCGCCGCCGAGGAGCAGAGAAGAGAGGGACACCATTTCGGAGAGGAGAGGGTCGATATAGTTGACTAGGGTTTCCCTAGCCGGCGTGGGAACCTTGCAAGGAAGACCACGTCGGAGTTCCAGGAGCTAGGATCTAGATCAAGGTAGGATCCCGGTGGTGATCTTGTCCTTGTATCATTTACTATGTTGAATTTGCAAGTTTGAATCCGATTCTTAGCGATCAAGTGCTTTCACTACGACTTTGTCTTCACTTGGGTTTTCTTTCTCCCCAATCTATTATCGAGATAGATCGCATAGGTTGTTCTTGTAGCCATCGTGGCTAGAGGTGCATACCTGACCTACCTAGCATTTTCATCTTGTTCTTTTGGACTCTCCCTAGGCTAACCCACATGAATAGGGGCGCGTCGTGACAGGACGAAGGCTCTGAAAGGCGGGCCTCTTCGGAGTTGGAACGGAAGCCATGATTTAAAGAGGCTTTTTATGAGATTCGATTTGCTATCTTCTTCTTTGGTTGGAACTTTAGTAAGAGCTCGATCCAATCTCTCTAGATTGGTTTTACCTTCCCTCCTCTCTCTCTTGCTACCTTCGGTGTTTCACAGACTAGATGTGTTTTCTTGATGATTTCTTAGATTAGATGCAAAAGCAACCTCTTGAGATCAATGTTCTCGGCTTTACTAGCTAGCATCTTGTGTTGCACATTGTTCCACGGATTCGATACCTTGGGTGCCTACTCAAGGGAGAAAGGACTACAACGGGGATTTGTACGCTTGCGAATCCAAACGAACTTTGATACAACTATTAACTTTCAACAAGCCCCTTTTTCTGGCGTCGTTGCCCAAGAACAAGCAATCAAGATCCGATCTAGTATTGCTTTCTTGTGAATATTTTCAGTTTTATTTTTCTTTTTCTTTTTGCATCTATTAAACTTTGATCATCCTCAAAAATCAATCTAATCTAGTTTTTGACTAACCATAGTTTTCTTAGATTTATTTTTATTTTTGTTATATATATATTGTTTTTGCTAACCCTTACAGGATATGGATGGCTACCTCTCCAACAAAACCAAAACTTTTGTGGATGATCCAGGAAAACTTTACAGGCAAAGGAGACTGGAAGCACAAGCTAAAAAGCTGGAATTTCCAGATCCAAAAGCGGAGGCCGAAGGATCGTCAGAATCTCCAAAAGAATCACCACCTCTAAGCCCTAAGGGAAAACAACTTCAACCGCCACCGATGGGAGAACAACCACAGCCGGAGCGCAAGATCGGGGAGCTATGCACCCCGGACATCGTCGACTTACCTATCCTAAACCTCACAGAGATCGGAAGGCCATTCAAGATCAAGACCTCAACAATCCGCATGGTGCAACATTCACCCTTCACCAGTAAAGAGGATCCCAACCTTCACCTCCAAGCGTTCATTCAACTATGTCAGACTTGCAACAAGGACGGGGTGACTCAAAATCAAAAGAGGGCCTTTTTCGTTCTCGCTACTTGGAAACGCTTTGCAATGGTTCTACACTCAACCAGCGAAGACAGTGCAAAATTGGGAGGCTTTGATGAGAGCTTTCATGAAGGAACACTACTCACCGGGTAAGACTCAAAGCTTGCGCAATAAGATTGCTACTTTTGCTCAGTATCCTACGGAGACTATTTTGGAAGCTTTCGAGTGCTTCAATGAGTACACTCTGGCCGTGCCACATCTCTCTAGATTGGTTTTACCTTCCCCTCTTTCTCTCTTGCTACCTCCGGTGTTTCACATACTAGATGTGTTTTCTTGATGATTTCGTAGATTAGATGCAAAAGCAACCTCTTGAGATCAATGTTCTCGACTTTACAAGCTAGCATCTTGCATTGCACATTGTTCCACGAATTTGATACCTTGGGTCTGTACTCAAGGGAAAAAGAACTATGACGGGGATTTGTACACTTATGAATCCAAATGAACTTTGATACAACTATTAACCATCAATAGCCGCCCGCCTCCTCTTCAGCCTAATGGGGCTCACCGCCTCCGCTCATGGCTGACCCCAGGGATGGAGAGCTCTCCTCATGCTCCAGCCTGGCGATGGCGAGCTCTCCCTGTGCTTCGCTCCTGGATGACCCCGGTGACGATGCGCCGCTCGCGCCTTGCTCCGCAGCGGTGGGAGCCTAGGCGGAGTGCGCGAGGCAGGAGGCGGTGGCAGAGTGGTACATGGTGTCATGGAACAACTCCGTCTGCACCATCCACACACACAGCTTCTGAGCCTTCTCCTCTATCAGGCCACCCACGAACTGTCTACTCCGGGTCGCGGCAGCTGTGGCGCCATCATGCGCAGCCAGCACCACCACCAGGGCCGGGGCCCTCCAGGTAGTCAGCCTTCCCTGACCACCCCACCAGTGGTGCCCACCACTTGTCACACTATCCCGGAGGGGAAATGATGGGGATGACGAGTGAGCACCATGACTTGGCCCGCTGTCGCTGGGGTTCACCACCACCCGCTACCAGGTCTCACCGCCGTCGCGACGTCATCGTAGCTCGCAGGCACCTGCCACCGCTCGCCTCTTCCTCAGCCTGTTGGGGCTCGCCGCCTCTGCCCCTACTACTCCCACTCGCCGAGATCTCGATGCCCCTGCTGGTCCTGCTCACTGTTGCCCGTCACGGCATCGCTGGTGCTCGTAGCCACCGACCACTGGGGCTCGCCGCCACTCACCTCCTCCTCCGCCCATTGTGGCTCACCGGGATCCCACCGCCTCTGGCCGCTGCCTACTGGTGTGTAAGTGAGGTTGAAGATAACCTGACAACCAGGACCCATGTGGAAGTGAGGGGAATTGAGATGGGCCAAATTGGGCCGCAGGATGGAGGGAAGTGGGCCTCTGGCACTTGTGAAGTGGAGGTGTCCCAAACATGATGCTCAAAATTGTTGATGTGGAGCAGAGTTTGTGGAGTGGAGTTTGTGGAGTAGAGCTATTCTTTTTAAGGTGGAGCTCTCCCAAACATGCCCTTAGATACCCATACCGCTGAAAGAATCGCTGCTCACACATCTGTTCTATAGGAAGGTTTTCTTCTTCTTTCTTTTCTATGTTTCTTTTTCCTTTTTCTTTTTTTATAGTACTTTTTCTATCATTCAATTTTTTTATTGACTCATACTATATAGATTTGCTCCTACGAATCCATACATACACTACTTCTCCTATAAGAACTTTTGAAAGATTGAGCTAGCAAATCATTCAGATTGAAGAAGTCAACACACTATCGAAAGATACATTGTCTATCATTGAAACAATAACTCCAGTTAAGTTGGAATCAATATATATACAAGTGCCAGTGCCGAGTCGATGACTCGAGTTATGTTGGACAAGTTCTACCACAAAAAAAACTTACGTCGATGACTCGAGCTATGGACAAGTTCCACCACAAAGACACTTACGAAATCGTCGTCGTCTGCTTCACCTCACGGCTATCACATCACGCACTAATGAGGTATATACTATTTAAAAATCACAGTGTTATATTCTCTATCTTCTTAGTTAAGTTAAGTTTTGAAAAATTATAATTTTTTATTCTGCAGGATGGCAACTCCGGCCCTATTAAATTTACTATGACTAGTAACATCGCACATGTGACACGCACGTGCTATATCCATACGATCAATACGATGAAGAGTGGACTATATGTTGATTTGCTTCTCCCAGTCCTCTTTCTTTATCTTGATCCCCTTCTTCTCATCCTGAAAATCAAAATTCACAAGCACGCTTCCTCATCTCCCTCAAGCACCTCCGAAACCTTCCTCCTGACAGTGAGATCTCCTTTTCAATTCAAACAAAAATCCAATTAAAATTGTGCCATACAAAAGGATGATCAACTTTTTTCAAACTAAACTCCTATTAAATCTTTTGAATTTGTATATTGTGGGCCACCTCTTCTCTGTTGTTCGAGTTCAATTTCTTTCTCATAGTCATAGGAGTGATAATGGATTACCACCTTAATTCATTTGGTCATGCCTTAATGCACATGACAGTTTTCAAGACCATCATTCAGCAACGCCACCTACTGTCACTCTCCCTCTCACCGTCATTTTTTCAAATGCAACCTCTGGTCGATCTCCCAACCGAGCACGTGCCTACGAAGAACCGAGCACGCCACTAGGCATCAGTTGGATTGAGATCCTCTACCATCACGCCTATTGACTACATTCTACAGCCAGGTCGTCAAAACTCCTCTCGCGAGCTGCACAGCAGGCAGTCTGAGCGGCCTGTTACTAGCACGGATGTTACAGCGTGAGCTCGCCAATTCCCCTTCTCTATTGACTATCGTCTTCCTCATCTCCTCCGACGGCGGCGTCCCAAGGGCAAGCTGTGACTGCCCTCGCTCCCCGCCTGGGCTTGGGCACTTGGCTGCAGTGGCGGCGGCGGAGGGGCTCGCTGACGTGGCCACGAGCATGCTCTGCAGCTCCTTGATGATGCCACGTGTCGCGGCCTCGCTCATGCGGAGGCACTCGAGGTCCTGCTTGGCTGCTTGGTGCGCATGGACCTGAGCAGCGCGTTCTCGGCACTCGCGTCCTCCAGCATCTTCTTGGCCACCTTGGTGTCCCTGACGGGCCTGCTTCAGGATGTACCGAAGCTTGGAGACATCACCGCACCATGAAAGCTACGACTCGAGGAGGCTCTTCTCCACTGCCGCGAACGCCACCCGGAGCTCATTGTGAACCCTCTGCAGGTCGCGGTCATGCCGGCTCCGTGGAGTCGAGACGGGGTTCTGGGGCTAGGCTGGGAACTCCAGCCATCGGATGGCCTCTCGTTGCGGCGTGGTGTCAAGATTGGCTTCCTCGAGCTCAAGTAGCTTCGCCTGCAGTGCAAGGGAGTCGAGCAACCGTAATATTTTGAGCTCTGCAATCTTTTGCTCGTTCCTGTGATAGCATCATTCAGAGCACAATCTTCCACCTATACAATTTGCCGAGTCATTGTTGCTTTTTGGCTTTTTGTACAATCAAACTTTGCACAACTTGCTACCAATCGCACAATTTACAGAACATCAGAGGAGAAGGATTACAGAACACACTACATCTTCAAGCTTGAGCTTTGTAGTCATGCTCTGGGTGGTCTGGTGCTCCACCGGCTCGGGCACTCAGGAGGTCCACCAGCATGGGTGAGGAAGGAGCCACGCATATGGTGCCGCGGCAGGCGGTGTGTGGAGGAAGGCGCGGCTGTTGTAGATGAATGGCGGAGGAGAGGCTCGGCTGACGCGGCGTGGAGCAGAGAGTGTAGTCGCAGCTTGCCCTTAGGATGACGACACCGGAGGAGATGAGGAAGACGCCTGAGCCAAGCGTGAAGAGGAGGTGCGTGCCCCTACTCTGTTGAAGCTTTGCCAAGATGGAGACTGCAGGCGGCCGTAGCTTGCCCCAGCCAACTGAAGCGACCGGATCCATGGAGCGAGAGGCGCACAGGAAGTGTGTGCCACGGTCGAAGAAGACGACGACGCAGGGACTAACTGAGGTTGCGAGGAAAATGAGTTGCACAACTTTCTCTTTCCTAGAGTTTGGGTCGTGCTATATTGGGCTAAAGCCCAGTACGTGGAGGCAGTGCGGTGGCGTCGTGGCGTTGGTTGACTGCTGAGAGCCATCACGCAGGTGATGGTAGAGGATCTCGTTCCCACCAGCTGAGCTCCCTCATGTGGCCTTTCCTCTGCGCGCCACCTACTCCCTCCCTGCTTTTCTCTCTTTGTCGACGGCGAGGCAATGCAACCAGCACACTGAGCTTATCCTCCTGCACGGTTCACCAAAGCAAGGCAGCAAGTCACGAGTTTGATTGTTTGAGCTCTTTCTTCTAGGCCACAACAACATCCAAACCCCTCTGTTTCTCCCATGCAAGCAAGTAGCGGGGTGGCCAGCGACGGGTGGCCAGTGGCCGGTGAGCGATGCAGCTACAAGGCCAGAGTGGCCAGCGGTGGTAGCCATCCAGGCCAGGCGCTCAGGCTGGTGCAGTGCCCCAGGCTTGCGCTTCGCGTGGTGATGTTGAGCCAGGCCGGTGCTGCGCATTCACTCACCCCTCGTCTCGGCTTAGCCTCGAATGTCGCACTGCTTGCCGAGCTCCCCCATGGCCACGCTCCACCCATGTTGACCTCACCCACCGCCGTGGGTCTTGGCGGCGCCACCCCAGGGCGGGCTCGCGAGTTGCCAGCGGCACCAACCGCATCCACCTCGGTCGTGCCACCCATGGCGTCGCTACATCACCTGGCCCTCACAAGGGCTTCGTGTGGGGACATCTTTCGCGTCGACGAAGATCGATGCCCCTCCTGCCCACGGCCAACCTCGCGAGAAGGCCACCACCCGTCTCGAGCCAGCTTGTCGCGTCATCTTTTTCTTGCCATATGTGGCCTTGCTGCCAGACGCCCGAAAACTGTCACGCGCCACTGCTTCGTCAAACGCCTGTTGCTTGCATGTCATCACCCCACCGCCATGGGCACTCACCAGTGGGACTTGCTGTGGCCACCGCCTGGCCGGTGTGGGCAACCGCCATGGGAGTCGCCCTCTACCCCCACGCTCACCAACCTCCTTGCGAGACTTCCGCCACTCGCTAGCGTGCCGTGACCTAGCCACCGCGGCCGGCCCCAGTCATTGTTGCTTTTTGACTTTTTGTACAATCAAACTTTGCACAACTTGCTACCAATCGCACAATTTACAGAACATCAGATGAGAAGGATTACAGAACACACTACATCTTTAAGCTTGAGCTTTGTAGTCATGCTCTGGGTGGTCTGGTGCTCCACCGGCTCGGGCACTCAGGAGGTCCACCAGCATGGGTGAGGAAGGAGCCACGCATATGGTGCCGCGGCAGGCGGTGTGTGGAGGAAGGCGCGGCTGTTGTAGATGAATGGCGGAGGAGAGGCTCGGCTGACGCGGCGTGGAGCAGAGAGTGTAGTCGCAGCTTGCCCTTAGGACGACGACACCGGAGGAGATGAGGAAGACGCCTGAGCCAAGCGCGAAGAGGAGGTGCGTGCCCCTACTCTGTTGAAGCTTTGCCCAGATGGAGACTGCAGGCGGCCGTAGCTTGCCCCGGCCAGCTGAAGCGACCGGATCCAGGGAGCGAGAGGCGCACAGGAAGTGTGTGCCACGGTCGAAGAAGACGGCGACGCAGGGACTAACTGAGGTTGCGAGGAAAATGAGTTGCACAACTTTCTCTTTCCTGGAGTTTGGGTCGTGCTATATTGGGCTAAAGCCCAGTACGTGGAGGCAGTGCGGTGGCGTCGTGGCGTTGGTTGACTGCTGAGAGCCATCACGCAGGTGATGGTAGAGGATCTCGTTCCCACCAGCTGAGCTCCCTCATGTGGCCTTTCCTCTGCGCGCCACCTACTCCCTCCCTGCTTTTCTCTCTTTGTCGACGGCCGAGGCAATGCAACCAGCACACTGAGCTTATCCTCCTGCACGGTTCACCAAAGCAAGGCAGCAAGTCACGAGTTTGATTGTTTGAGCTCTTTCTTCTAGGCCACAACAACATCCAAACCCCTCTGTTTCTCCCATGCAAGCAAGTAGCGGGGTGGCCAGCGACGGGTGGCCAGTGGCCGGTGAGCGATGCAGCTACAAGGCCAGAGTGGCCAGCGGTGGTAGCCATCCAGGCCAGGCGCTCAGGTTGGTGCAGTGCCCCAGGCTTGCGCTTTGCGTGGTGATGTTGAGCCTGGCCGGTGCTGCGCATTCACTCACCCCTCGTCTCGGCTTAGCCTCGAATGTCGCACTGCTTGCCGAGCTCCCCCATGGCCACGCTCCACCCATGTTGACCTCACCCACCGCCGTGGGTCTTGGCGGCGCCACCCCAGGGCGGGCTCGCGAGTTGCCGGCGGCGCCAACCGCATCCACCTCGGTCGTGCCACCCATGGCGTCGCTACATCACCTGGCCCTCACAAGGGCTTCGTGTGGGGACATCTTTCGCGCTGACGAAGATCGATGCCCCTCCTGCCCACGGCCAACCTCGCGGGAAGGCCACCACCCGTCTCGAGCCAGCTTGTCGCGTCATCTTTTTCTTGCCATATGTGGCCTTGCTGCCAGACGCCCGAACACTGTCACGCGCCACTGCTTCGTCAAACGCCTGTTGCTTGCATGTCATCACCCCACCGCCATGGGCACTCACCAGTGGGACTTGCTGTGGCCACCACCTGGCCAGCGTGGGCAACCGCCATGGGAGTCGCCCACTACCCCCACGCTCACCGACCTCCTTGCGAGACTTCCGCCACTCGCTAGCGCGCCGTGACCTAGCCACCGCGGCCGGCCCCAGCCCGCACCTCCTTGAGGGCCAACCGCTCGCGAACGACCATATCCCGTCCTGCTCCTAAACCATGGACGAGGTCTGCCCAAGCCTCCTCCCACCACAGACGGTCGCGCCCTCAGCTCATTGCTCCTGTCCCAACGTTGGTCCCGCCGATCTCGCCTGCTCCAATGGTTGTGCGAGGTCAGCGACGAAGCAGGGAGGGAGAGGCGGCCTGGAGACTATGGGATTTGGTGGTGGTGTAGTGTGAGGGAGAAGGAAGGGTCCCGGGAGACTATCACAGATAAGGAAAATACAGGGGACATCGAGGCGTGAATAGATGGGACTTGGAGACGCTAGGTGTGGGTATAATGGTGGGTAAACAAACGCCTGGTGAGAACATAATTAGCTTTTTAGCAGAAACGCTCTCTAAATTGCGATTTCTATAGTTCTACCCACTTTTTGTCCTCCAATGAATTGACGAGTGGGTCCGGCGTGAGAGGTGCGGCGGGCCCGAATTGGGTGAGAAATGTTTTTCAAATTATTCGATCTTTATAGTATAGATGAGTTAGGTTCCACCACATCAAGTTGCTTCTTCAATTCAAAATTAGTACCTCTATGAGCATCTTCAAAAGATTGAGATGGTAAATCTTTGACATTAAAAAAGTCAACACACCTATCGAAAGACGCGTCGCCTAGCACTGAAAGAACAATCCCGTTAAATTAGAATAAAAAAATGCAAACATCGGTGCCAAGTTGATGACTCAAACTCTGGTGGGGTGGTTCCACCACTAGGAACTTGAAGAAATCGTCGTTGTCTGCTTGGCCTCATAGCTATCACATCCCACACTGATGAGGCATACATTATTTGAAAATCATGATACATTCTCTATCTTCTTAGTGAAGTTATGAACAAAATTAGAATTTTTATTCTTCAGGATAGTAACTAGAGATCTGTTAGTTAGTTCAAAAAGATGGCATCCGCTTCGTCTCCCCCGACCCCTCCTCTCCCTAATGCCCCAACCCCTGCCACCAGCAACCTGCCGTCACTCACCTCGAGCCCAGCGGCCACCTCCCCGTCCTGCTCCCCCATCCCGGCGTCAGGATCCCCTTCCTCTACAGCCCCGGCTAGACGTGATAAGTCCCTACGCTAGAGCCACGACACCCTACCATCGGGGAAGTCAGGAGGTGGCGCTTCCCCTCCTTCATTCAAGGAGGTTCTACTAGCCACCATCACGAAGTCAACGCAGCCAGTGGCTCCTTCCCCAACCCCCTCTGCCTGTTCTGGCCGCGCCTCTCATCGGGTGGTGGAGCACCCGCGTGAGCCTCGTCCCGTTGCTTCTCGTCGTGCTCTGCTCATGATGGTTGGTGAACTTGGTTGAACCACCACACGCGCAAGGAACTCCGTCGACGGGAGCGCCGCTCACATCGCCTCGTGCCATTTGACCTCAGGGGGAAGTGCTTCAATTCCTTCTCCCCAACTCACTGCTTCCGATGCCAGGAGATGGGCCATCGCTCCTACACTTGCTCGAGTTGCCGCCAACTCCTCGTCACGGCGCCCCAAAGGATGATGTCGCATCCTGTAGCTGGCACCTCTCCTACGGTGGTGCTGAACTCCTGGCTCGGCTGCTGTTGACGCGAAAATAGGACGTCACCTCGGCGCGCAGCACACGTGATTCCCCGGTCTGTAGCGAGGTGTGCCAGCCAATCTGACCTATTGATTGACAATGGAAAAATATTAGGGATCGGCTAAAGAACCGATGGCCTTGTAGCGACACGTGTACCAGCAAATCAGCCGATACGAGTAAAGCGGGATCGGCCAGCTCGAGGACGACCGAAGCGCAGGTGCGTTAGTAGATAGATCGGCTGAGGTCGGCCGATCGTGATGTCAGCACTCGAGTAGGTCGGAATCGGCTGCGGTGTTAGAAGCCGATAGGATCTAAATCGAGTGGGATAATGGTGATAATAGATAAAACCACAAGAATTGGTACGAAAAACTTGCAGATCTAGCTAATATCGGTAAGGGGTGAATAAAGAACTAGACAAAACCTCAGCGATGCGCCCGGAGGTTAAAGCCTAGGATTATTCGATAAAACGGTACTCACAAGCTTGCCGGAGATCGATCGATGCAGCCCGACGAACTTGAAGGACGGCGTTGTAGAAAAATGCAATGGCGAAGTCGTCGAAAAGTAGATGCTGTAAAAGTAGATGCTGTAAAATAGATGCTGTAAAGTAGATGCTGTAAAGTAAAGGGTTTGCCCGGAGGCGGTTTGTTTGATATTGGTGTGTACACTTTTTCCAACCACGTAGGGTCGCTATTTATGTCCTGAGGACAAACCCGACTCCTAGCCGATTACGACACTGTTTACTTGCATGTAAAGAAAGACAAATACTACTAAAAATAGAAAAGGACTCTCGCAGGAGTCAAAAAACCTTCTAAAAACTGACTCTTGACCCGTTGTCAATCGTGGACTGACCCACCTCCACCGTACTTTCCTTTTGGCGTACTTTTTTGATTGCCGCCTTTCTCCTCATCGGTCGACCCCCTTGCTTGACCATCGGTGAGTCCTGTTGACCATCTTTCTCTCTCTTCCAATCAGACGATTGCACTCTGTTTTCATCAGCTGCTTCTCCTTATCCCTTTTTGACCTGTTTTTCAAAAAAATGGTGTCAACGGCTGCTATGGGTGATGCCCCTGCCCGGCAAAGGAGATGGTCGCGGAAGAGACGACGCTATGCCCCCCAGGTTTCGGCCACTGTGAAGTCTAGCAATTCTCCTCCTTTGTCTTCGAGTGAGGAGGACTACTCGGCTGCTGCTGGCCTCCTTGGGCGACCGCGTAAGGTAATCCAGCGTTTGGCGGCCATCGATCAGTAGGAGGCTGATCTCGCTAGTAGAGTGTTGGTCATTATAGTGGTTGCGGATAGCCCTGCAGCCTTGGAAGGCTCCATCTTGCTGGCGTTTGCCTCACTATTCGAGATCGAGGAAGGCTTGCTGGCCATCCACGGCTTGGGCCCTGCGAGCTACCTCTTGATCTCACCAGATGAGGTCATGACAACAAGGATTTTCAGAGACGGTTGTCCGATCAGCATGCCTCTTGGTCGTCTACATGTTACTCGCTGGTCGTGCTTCCACACCTCATCTGCAAGCGCTCTCAAGTCGATGGTGGAAGTCGAGCTCAGAGGTGTCCCTACTCAAGCTTGGGAAATGGACATGGCAGCACAGCTTCTAAAAGACGGTTCCCTCCCCTTTGGTGTCCTTCCTGAGGTGGCCACCCAGTGTGAGGTCCTCTGTGTTGCTACTTGGTGCACCAACCCCGACGACATCCCATCTAAGGTGGACCTTGAGATCCCGGAGCTGGCTGTTGCTGCCAGTGGAGATGTAGAGGAATGTTTGTGCCTCCACTACCCCATCACGATCAAGGTGACGACAATGGATGTGCCTGCTCTGGGTGATGTTCCTCCACCCCCACCTCCACCTCTTGAGGAGGATGCTCCTCGGTGGCATGGGCGACGGGCCCTTCCTCCGGCGACTGATTAGTGTGGGCTAGTTAGCTCTATGTTGGGCCCGTGTTCAGTTGAGCGCAGGGTCCCCGACTGCGACAACGCTGTGGATGTTGTGCGCATTGATGCCCCCTGCAGGAGCTGCGCGGCAATTGGCTCGGTCAACGAGGATGTCGCTTGGGTTCCTGGTGCGGGCGCGGCTTCTGTGCCAGCTCTTACTGCGGGGGGCGCAGTAGTGATGGTGGACGTCGCGATTCCAATTCCCCACGCAGCAGTCAATTTGGTGGACCATGTCAATTTGGGCCTCGATCACATTTCTTTGGCATCAGATATTCTGCTTGGGCCTTCTGGGCCTTGGGGCAACGATGTGGCCTCCCTCGCTATCCAGGTCTGGACTTCCGAGGATGCAGCAGTGGAGAAGAATCCCCCTCCGTCCTCGTCTCTGGTTGCAGCGCTCGCAACTCTGGCCCCTGCGACCCCTGCGGGCGTGGCTGATGTTGTTGCGATGCGCACACAAAACGCAGTGCCCTCCGATGAGATACCTCCCACTTTGGTGATGGCTCAAATGTTTTTGGCCGCTGAGAATACGCCTCCTGCGTCCTCTGTCCCTAGCACTCCCTTTACCATAGGGCGTGCTAGCAGCTCTTGTGGCGTAAGCTTCAACCTCGACAAGCTTGGCTGAGAGGGTTCCACCACCTCTCAGTCACACAACAGCCATGCCTCCCCCTGCGCTTACCAACATGGACACGGATCCAGTGTTGGGATGTGCTGACGTGCTGGCGGCTCCTGTGGTGGAAGCCTCAACCTCAGCAGGCTTGGCTGAGAGGGTTCCACCGCCTCTAAGTCACACAACAACCATGCCTCCACCTCCACATGGACACGGCTCCAGGGTCAGGGTCCACCATCGGCAGCGCCCCCTCAGACCCTACAACCACCATGGCTCCACTGCAGACTGCATTGGATGTCCCTAGGTGTAGTGATCTTCTGATCGCCCCCCCTCCCTCCTTTAGTTCCAAGCTATCTGAATACTTATTCGCGCCGCCCAACAAATCCAAAAGTGTTGGAGACCACTGCTGCAATTTCCTCACCTGGAGAACAATCGAGTTTCATGGCAAAGCTAACCTAGAAGACGGTCAAGATCCTACCTACCTCGTGCACTAACAGGTCTCGAGTTCGTGCCTACACCCCAGCTGCTCCTCCACGACGCAGCCGACGTATTGCTGGTATTGAGCCCGAGATTGAGGGCAATCGGTCCACTAATAGAAACAAAAAGAAAGTGATGAGGGCGCTGGATATTCTGGGTGAGAATGAAGGCATCAGCCAACAAGCACTTGATGAATACAACAACTTGTTCACGGGGTCTACCTCCCTGGTCCCTTCCCACATACAGGCTTTTGCTGCTCTATTTGGCTGGCTTGTACCTGATGAGGAGGAACTGGATTTACAGTACGCTGTTTGAGTCCTTTCTTCGGTCGGTGTTTTTTCTCATTGATTGGATACAATGAATCCCTCAAATATTTTGTGTTGGAATGTGCGTGGCCTCAACTCAAGGGCGCATCAAGATTCTGTACGCACCCTAGTTGATTCTTCAAGGATTGATATTGTGTGTCTTCAGGATACTAAAATGGATTGTATGTCTCAAGGCACTTTACTGAGCATGCTGGGCTCAGATTTCTCTTTCTTTATCGAGCAGCCTTCAGTTGGGGCCAATGAAGGGGTGTTAATTGCATGGCGGAATTACCTTGGTGCAGTGGATGAGACCCGAGTGGACAATTATTATGTCTCTATTAAGTTCAGCCCTACTGCAGGATCACCCTGGTGGCTTACTTGTGTGTATGGTCCTTAGGGAGATGACAATAACCTACTTTTCCTAGAAGAGTTGTGGAATGTCAGGGCTATCTGTCAGGGCCCTTGGCTAGTTTTGGGGGACTTCAACCTGATTGTGAATGCGGAGGACAAGAATAATGGTAATCTGAATAGGGCAATGATGGGCAGGTTTCGCCATTTGATTAATGATCTTGAGTTGCTGGAAGTATCTCAGGGCCGAAGATTTACATGGTCAAATCAGCAAGATTCTCCAACACTGGTCAGGTTGGATAGAGTTCTATGCTCCTCTGATTGGGAATGTCTCTTCCCAAACAACTTGTTGCAAAGCGCGGCCCCAGAGGGATCGGATCACTGCCCACTTTTGCTTAGCCTTGATGATGTTAAACCTGGTATGGCAAGATTTCACTTTGAGGCCTTCTGGATTAAGATGGAGGGTTTTCATGATGCAGTGGAGGTGCCTTGGAATTCGATACCAACTGATGTTTGTCCCTTTGTCACATTACCCAACAAGTTCAAAGCTACGGTTAAGGGGCTCCAGAGTTGGAGTCATAAAAGAGTTGGCCATGCTAACTCCCAATTGGGGCTCGCCAGAGAGATTCTACATCAGCTTGAAATCACCCAAGATGTAAGAGTTTTGTCTAGACAAGAGAAGTGGTTGCGAGATCTACTCAAAAAAATGTTCCTTAGCTCGATCATCCTTGCAGCGCACTATTGCAAGAAGTCGATCTCGTATAAACTGGTTCTCGGAAGGAGACGCTAACACAGCTTTGTTCCATTTCCATGCCAAGCATCACAAGAGGAAAAATTTTATTTGCAAATTGGTTTCAGATGAGGGGCATATACTTACCGGCCATGAGGAAAAGGAAAGCAACATCCACCAATTTTATAATCGCCTTCTTGGAGAAGCCTTAGACCGTGATGGTATAATCAACTTGGAAGAATTGGACATTCCACATCTTGATTTGACAGATTTGGAGGCTCCCTTCATCAAGGAAATCTGGAGAACTATTTGCTCGCTGCCATCTAAGAAAGCCCCTGGGCCTGATGGATTTACTGGAAACTTTTACAAAGCTTGCTGGTCTATAATAAAAGTTGATGTCATGGCAGTAGTTTCAGCCATTTGGAGTAGAAAATTTGGGAATTTCAATTTGCTGAATTTTGCATACATCACTCTTATCCCAAAGAAGGTAGACGCTAGTCATGTCAAAGATTTTTGACCGATCAGTTTAGTTCATTCTTTTGCTAAGCTTATTACTGAGATCCTTGCCAACCGATTGGCTAGCAAACTTGATCAGCTAGTTTCCCCCAACCAAAGTGCATTCATAAAAGGCCGCTTCATTCAGGATAATTTCATGCTTACGCAACAAACAACCTGATACCTGCACCAACAGAAGGAAGCCTGGTTATTACTGAAGCTTGATATAACCAAGGCTTTTGACTCGGTTTCTTGGCCTTTCCTTTTGGAAGTTTTGAGAAATCTCGACTTTGGGCAGATTTGGTGTGATATTATCAGTGGTCTCCTCGCTTCTTCTTCCACACAGGTGCTTCTTAATGGATCTCCCGGGGAAAGAATCTCCTATCAGTGAGGTTTGAGGCGGGGGGGTCCATTGCCCCCAATGCTTTTTATTCTAGTAATGGATGTTCTATGCTATATGATCAAGAAGGCTGCGCGTGTGGAGGGCCTTGCAACATTGGATTTCTCTGTATGCTAACGATGTGGTCATTTTTCTAAGGCCTGCTGCTGCTAACATGGACAATACCTTGGAGATCTTGCAACTCTTTGGGAATGCCTCGGGGTTGGTGACAAACATCCACAAGAGTAGTGTGTTGCCCATATAGTGCAATGAGGAAAATAGGGCCACTGTCCAGGCACATCTCCCTTGTAAGATTCTGGAATTCCCTTGTACCTATCTTGGTTTGCCGCTCTCCCTGCAGAGATTGTCCAAGGCCCAAATTCAGTCAAATTATTGACAAAGTTGCAGACCGGCTGCCTGGGTGGAAAGCTAACCTGCTAACAAAGGCGGGTAGGAAAATTTTGGTTCAGTTTGTGCTCACCTCCATGCTCGTTTACTTGGCAATGGCACTAGACCTCCCTCCTTGGGCTCTTAAAGCTATTGACAAGACTAGGAGAGGTTTTCTTTGGAAAGGAAGGAAAGACGTAAAAGGAGGGTGAGGACCGGAGCGTCCGAGGATTGGTGGATGGTCGCTCCTTAGTGATGACAGATTGACAAAGTGGTGTGGACTGAATCTTGGCCGAGTATTGCAGGTTGCGGCTTGATTTGTGTGGTGTAGGTGAAGAACAAGCGTGAAAGGTCTATGCCTATGTAGCCTCCGAGGAGTGGAGAGACAGGTAGGCTTAGTTCAAGGGACCTGGTGGCCGACGAGAGCAAGTGCGGGCCACACGGTGGCAAGAAAAGCAAGATGAAGTCGTGAACATGGAGCCGGTGCAAGGTAGTGGACAAGTCATTGAACGGGGCAAGACCGAGTAGACCGTCCGGGAGCCGAAGGTGAAAGGCTTGGTGGGCCCGATGCATGGTGAGGTGAGGCTGTACCTTGCATGCGGGGTTTTCGACGGTTCACCAGAAAACCGTTGGGTTCCTCGGTTGCATCACAAAGCCGAGCACGACGGTTTGGCCACAAAACCAACACCGAGCCGGGACGACATGGCGGCCAAGTCAAGAGGAGTCTGGCGTGGAGGCTGCACCAAGTCCGTGGGGTTTGCGGTGGTTCACCAGAAAATCATCGGGTTCCTTGGTTGCTCCACAAAGCCAAGACCGAAGGGTCGGCGGGCGGAGACGGGATCTGGGCGCGTCAAGAAGCTTTGAAGTGGGCGACACATGGCATGATCGAGGTGCTTGCGTCGGGAGGACGCGAAGACCCAGTGGATGCACGGCCGTCCGATGGAGAACTTCATGTGTTGACCAAAATGCCCCTGTGAGGGATTGTGTTGTAACTCCTAGTGTAGGGGCACTTCGGCCATTTCCGGAGGGCCTATATATAGGAGGAGCAGCTGAATTTTAGCCAATTCTTTGGCTAGTGGTGGGAGTGCTCTTTCATTTTGGGGTGCTTTTGGGAGAGAAGGTGAATGGAGAGAGTTGGAACTTTGTTTGAGCTTTTTGCCATCTAAGATTTGTGATTCTTGTGAGTAGCTTGTAACCAGATATGGCTAAGTGATTCTTGGTGAAATCTTTCTCTCAATCTTGTGCCAGATCCTTTTATCCCTAGCGTTTTCTTTTATGTGATTTTCGGAGGTATTTTTTGAGGATTTTTCGTTAATCGGACTTGAGTGTGTTTTGGTGAGGATTTCTTTGTGGGGATCACTTATAGGTCTTGTGTGACCATTCTCCTGGTGATCTTTCACCCACAAACCCCACGAATCGGCTCGGATTTGAAGTTATTCCTCTCTACCTCTAGTTCTTGGTGTTCATCACGAAATCCTCGATTCCACGAGATTGAGTGGGTTTGAGGCCTTCTTCCTTTAGGGATAGCTTCTTCTTGAGGCAAATCTACTTCCCCTAAAGTTTTGCTTCAATCCATTGGGTGAATCGGGAGATCGGTGATTTTGAGGAAAAAGCTCCCTCTCTAGGGTTTGTAGCCTAAATCATTTTTCTGGTGGTGATGGCTTGATCTTTTTGGGGAGATCTTTTGGGAAAAGCTTCCTTGTGTTGTTGAGAAACTATGGTTTAATTTTCGTGATTTTAGGAAGTCATTTGATCGATTTTTGGATTTTCCTTCCTTCTCTCACGGGCTGATTTCTGGAGGCTGACGGTACTTCCAACCTGACACAGGAAGTCCCGATAACCTTATTTTTGGCT
This sequence comes from Cenchrus fungigraminus, assembly GCA_036936925.1. Lineage (NCBI taxonomy): Eukaryota > Viridiplantae > Streptophyta > Magnoliopsida > Poales > Poaceae > Cenchrus > Cenchrus fungigraminus. The sequence goes on along the minus strand of CM072776.1, from coordinate 18,889,380 downwards.
CACAGAACGCCTTTATTGGTAGTACCGACCTTGGGCCGGAAGTACCGATAATCGGAAGTTCCGACTGTGAGCCGGAAGTACCGATAATGAGTTTTTGGCAGACAGAAAGCCTTTATCGGTAGTTCCGACCTAGGGTCGGTAGTTTCGACAAAACCTGTTGTAGGTTGTCTTGAGCTCGCTCTTTTCTCGTTTCTTTTTAAGCTTTCTTCCGCTTTGTTTCTTGGCTTGTCCTAACTTGTTCCTAGGGTCAGTAGGTCTGTTGTGACTACGTGATCTTGGCAAGTTTGTGCGGAATTCTTTGGAAGTGATTTTTGGGGATATAGGCCGAGATCTTTAGAAGAATTTTTATCAGCTCCCATTCACTCCCCCCTCTCTGGTCACCAATCTGGTCCTTCAATTGATATCAGATCTTGGTTACAGATCACTCCACCTTAACCGGTTTTCTGATCCAAAGGGCGACGGAGAAAAGGGTGCTTTTGCATGCGGCTTTGGTCTGCACGCTTTGAGCTTGCTTTCAACTAACCCTAACTAGTGCTTTGAGTATAGCACCAAGCTCATCTTCTTGTGTGTCTTTGTTTTCAGAGATTGATGTGATGGAGTTTGTATCGGGAGATGACCACAAGTAGAGACTGAAGTGTGAGGAGTTGAAGGAAGATAATGAAGCAATGGCATTGATGCGGCTTTTGGTGGCTCCAGAAGATGATCTCCAAGACAAGCTCATGAAGAGAAGCAAGGCCAAGCTCACCCGAGGTATCATTAGCTTGTTCACCCGCCTTTGTGCCGATGGTGAGATGAATGTGGAGCTTAAGAATTCTCCTTTGCCTTGCAAATCTTGTGATGCTTTGTGCGCTGAAAATGAGAAATTAAAAGATGAAACTAATTGTCGCAACAAGCATGTTGAGGCTTTTAGAAGAGCATGCGACTATCTTGATTTTGAGTGATTAATTGAGATCATCTCTTGCTAACTTGCAATCTGAAATTGACTTGTTGAAATCTAATGCTTCTATGCCTTGCAACTCTTGTGTTGCTTTGAATAATGATCTTGATGTGGCTAGAAGTAAGATTGCTTTGTTTGAGACAAGTGCTTCCTTGCCATGTGTTTCTTGTGAGTCTTTGCTTGCTGAAATAAATGAACTAAAATTGACTCACTCCACATGTGTGGATGAACTTGAGCATCCTAGGGCTGAAATTTGTGAGTTAAAGTCTATGCCCTGTAGCAAGTGCTCTTTGTTGCTTGTTGAGGATGCTTGCCATACTTCTTGTGTTAAGAATGATGCTTTGTTAGATGCAAATGATGATACATGTTCATGTGGTCTCATTTGCACTTCATGCATTGATTTGGAAAATGAAGTTTTGGCCTTGAAGAAGATGCGCGATGATATGAGCGCCAAGTTGGTTGAGCATGATGAGATGTGTGCCAACCTTGAGAAAGAAAATAAACTCTTGCGTACCACATATGCTAAATGCATTGAAGAGGAAATCGATAATTTGAGAAATATGACATGTGGTACTTGTGAGCGCCTCAAGTCTCAAAATGAGGTTTTGCGCACATGGTGCAAGAGTCTTTGTGCTAAGGGTTTGGATTCTCGCTTCCCTTGTCACTCCGATGTTGATGCTTCTAAATTTGCTTTTTCTCAACGGGAGTTGACTTCTTTTCTTGAGCGTGAGTCTTTGGATGGTGGCAAGTGTGCAAGTTCTTTGGATAGCTCTCCCGTAGCTACTCCTAAGCTTGTTCCTACTTCCGGTGTTGCCCAAGATGATTCGAATAGCAAGGGTGCTTCTCACTTCTTTGGAACTCATACTTTCAAACCAAAGTTCCATTGCACCTTTTGCAAGAAAGATGGGCATACCGTGGAGTTTTTCTTTCTCCGTGTCAAGCACGAGCGACGTGTGCGTGCCAAAGCTTTTAAGAAGCCACGTAGCCTTTCTCATGGCACGTGTGATTCTAATGTGGGCACCAAGTCGAGTGTTGGGGTTGATGCTTCTTGCTTACAAGAGAATGGTGATTCGTCCACTCGGACCGTGCCTCTCGATAGGCCTTTGTCCAATTGCTCTCATTGTAGGAAGGATGGGCATCAAGAGAGCTTTTGCTACCGCCGTGCAAGGAAAATGTGGTGAGCTTGTGCATCTAGGCCTTTGGTTGTTCATAGCCTTTCTCATGGCATGAACACTTGTGAGCCTAAGAAGGCACATTTTGTTGATGGGTTTTATGACAATCTTTCTAGTGAGTTAGACCATGCTCGTGGACATGCTTCTAGTGCCTCTTGTGTTGGTCCGCGACATGTTTCCAGTGGTGTTCCTGTTGGTTCTTCTCCTACGACCTCGAAGGATCTTTGCCTTTTTGCTTATGGTAGCACTCAGTTTTCTTCGCGAATTGCTCCTTTGAGACATGATTCTAAGAGTGTTCGAAGTCCTTTTCATTCGAACCGGCATTTGCATCATGCTAACCCACATGATAAGTTGGGTGCATCACTAACCCATGTGACTAAGTATTGGATTCCCAAGTATGTGCTTGCTAACCCTTTGGGATCCAAGGCTCGGTCTTCTTTGTCTGCATGTGTGTAGGTATGGAGACGCGGTTGGAGAACATGAGCTCGATGGTACTTGATCTTTGGCCCGTGAGGTGATCAAGACAAGATGGTTCGCCACACCACTTTGGATGGCCTTTGAAAGCCTCTGTACACTTGTATAGTGAGTTTTCCTTTCTTCTTGTGCTTTCGAATTAAACCGCTTGGTTTCTTTGTGCTCTTTGCCCTAGCGCATGCATTTAGGGTGAGCTTTGTATGCTCTTTGGCCCTAGTGCATGTGTTTAGGGGGAGCTTGTGAGCTTTGTGCTCTTTTGCCCTTTTTGAGTTCGGGTTGGGCATCTCATGTGCAAATGCATCTTGCATGGTTTATTCGTGTAGCATATCACTTTCAGCATCTTTGTATCATATGCTTTGGAGGATGTGCTTCTCTCATATACATTGATCTCTGTGATATGTTAGTGATAAGCCTATGATCATGCTTGATGTGCTCTTATGATGTATAGCTATGCTCTTGGAAGTTTGTGATGTATAGGCATGTGAAATGACTATTTTTGTGAAAATGCTAAATTGATCCTCTCTTGTGAGTAGAATCCCTTACATGCTCATTTTGTGCTCAAATGGCTATATCTTGCTTAATTCATGTTTGGGAATCATGCTCTTTTCATTTGGGGTCAAAGACCTTGTTGTCATCATGAATGTTTGGCCTACATTTTACCTTGTGCAGGAGCATAAGTTCCTTTTTGCCGCAAAGGCATTTCATGTACCTTGTTTACATTTGAACATGTTAATTGGTATCTATGAAATGTCTATGCTTGAAAAATATGCTTCCATGTGTATCATGTCAATTATGCTTTAAATTTCTTATCTTGGGTGCTAAACCGTTGCATGATGTGTACCATTGAGAAGTCTCATATCTAGAAGTAGACACATGGCTCGGTGGCTTTGACATGACATGAGATAGTTTGTGGGTGTTTATGACGACCTTCTGATGAGAACTTGTGACCTTGCATGAAGTTTGTAGGATGTTTGTTGTTTGTGCACAGTTTGGTCATGTTTAGGTCCTATGCTCATGAGAGAAAGATTTTTGTTGAAAAAATGCTTAAACTTGATCATAGCTATGTCACATGTATATATGTCCTCTCTATCTTGTAGGCGATTCTTGTATGGAATTTTGGGCTATCTTGCTTGCTCTATGTTTCATTCCAAGCATCTTGTAGTGATCACTGTCTATTTGAGAAGCTCATGCTTGCATTTGTAGACTTGATTCATGCATTAACAACAAGGGGGAGAAATGTGCATCCAATTCAGTTTGCATAGAAAGGGAGAGTTTTTGCATCATGGGGGAGAAAACCTTTTTCAGAGATGGATACTCAGTTCAAGGGGAGAACTTGAGTTTGCACGCATTTGTTCAGGGGGGAGCTTGCATTCATGCATTGGGAGCTCTTTGTGTCGCCTGAAAGTGCTTTGTGCTTTGCTCTTTTGCCGATGGTGTCGAGCCCTTGGTCCTCCCCTCGAGGAGTCGGTGTTGTGAGCTTTTTGTCTAGGTTGTGTTGAGCCATTGCCCTTGCCTTAGGGGACCGAGACTTTCTCATTTAAGTGATTGTGTTTTTGGCTTTTGTTTGGCTTTTGATCACTTGCTTGGGTTCTTTGTTCGTTTCTTTTCTTTTTCTTTCTTTTCTGAATTGGAGACGTTGTGTGTTGTCAATGCACTCATCAAGGGGGAGATTGAGGACCGGAGCGTCCGAGGACCGGTCGATGGTCGCTCCTTAGTGATGAGTGATTGACAACGTGGTGTGGACTGACTCTTGGCCAAGTGTTGCAGGTGCAGGTTGCGGCTTGATTTGTGTGGTGCAGGTGAAGAACAAGTGCAAGAGGTCTATGCATGTGTGGCCTCTGTGTTGTGGAGAGACAAGTAGGCTTGGTTCAAGCGACCTGGTGGCCGACGGCATCAAGTGCGGGCCGCACGGTGGCAAGAAAAGTAAGATGAAGTCGTGAACATGGAGCTGGTGCAAGGTAGCAGCCAAGTCATTGAACGGGCAAGACTAAGTAGACCGTCCGGGAGTCGGAGGTGAAAGCCTTGGCGGTCCCGATGCTTGGCGAGGTGAGGTTGTTCCTTGCATGCGGGGTTTTCGGCGGTTCACCAGAAAACCATTGGGTTCCTCACTTGCTCCACAAAGTCGAGCACGACGGTTTGTTGGTTTGGCCACAAAACCAACACCGAGCCGGGACGACATGGCGTCCAAGTCAAGAGGAGTCTGGCGTGGAGGCTACACCGAGTCCGTAGGGTTTGCAGCGGTTCACCACAAAATCGTCGGGTTCCTTGGTTGCTCCACAAAGCCAAGACAGAAGGCTCGGCGGGCGGAGATGGGATCTGGGCGCGTCGAGAAGCTTCGAAGCGGGCGACACGTGGCATATCGAGGTGCTTGCGTCGGGATGACGCGAAGACCCAGTGGATGCACGGCCGTCCGATGGAGAACTTCATGTGTTCACCAAAATGCCCCTGTGATGGCTTGTGTTGTAACTCCTAGTGTAGGGGCACTTCGGTCATTTCCGGAGGGCCTATATATAGGAGGAGTGGCTGAATTTCAGCCAACTCTTTGGCTAGTGGTGGGAGTGCTCTTTCTTTTTGGGGTGCTTTGGGGAGAGAAGGTGAGTGGAGAGATTTGGCTCTTTGTTTGAGCTTTTTGCCATCCAAGATTTGTGATTCTTGTGAGTGGCTTGTAACCGCATATGGCTAAGTGATTCTTAGTGAAATCTTTCTCTCAATCTTGTGCCAAATCCTTTTATCCCAAGTATTTTTTCATTTATGCGATTTTCGAAGGTATTTTTGGAGGATTTTTCGTTCATCGGATTTGAGTGCGTTTTGGTGAGGATTTCTTTGTGGGGATCTCTTATAGGTCTTGTGTGACCATTCTCCTGGTGATGTTTCACCCATAAACCCCACGAATCGGCTCGGATTTGAAGTTTTTCCACACTACCTCTAGTTCTTGGTGTTCATCACGAAATCCTCGATTCCGCGAGATTGAGTGGGTTTGAGGCCTTCTTCCTTTAGGGATAGCTTCTTCTTGAGGCAAATCTACTTCCCCTAAAGTTTGGCTTCAATCCATTGGGTGAATCGGGAGATCGGTGATTTTGAGGAAAAAGCTCCCTCTCTAGGGTTCATAGCCTAAATCATTTTTCTAGTGGTGATGACTTGATCTTTTTAGGGAGATCTTTTGGGAAAAGCTTCCTTGTGTTGTTGAGAAGCTATGGTTTAATTTTCGTGATTTTAGGAAGCCGTTTGATCGAGTTTCGGATTTTCCTTCCTTCTCTCGCGGGCTGATTTCTGGAGGCTGTCGGTACTTCCGACCTGACACAGGAAGTACCGATAACCTAATTTTTGGCTAACATAAAGCCTTTATTGGTAGTACCGACCTTGGGCCGGAAGTACCGAGAATCGGAAGTTCCGACCCTGAGCCGGAAGTACTGATAACGAGTTTTTGGCAGACAGAAAGCCTTTATCGGTAGTTCCGACCTAGGGCCGGTAGTTCTGACAAAACCTGTTGTAGGTTGTCTTGAGCTTGCTCTTTTCTCGCTTCTCTTTAAGCTTGCTTCCGCTTTGTTTCTAGGCTTGTCCTAACTCGTTCCCAAGGTCAGTAGGTCCGTTGTGACTACGTGATCTTGGCAAGTTTGTGTGGGATTCTTTGGAAGTGATTTTTGGGGATATAGGCCGAGTTCTTTCAAAGATTTTTAATCAGCTCCCATTCACTCCCCCCCTCTCTTGTCGCCAATCCGGTCCTTCAATTGGTATCAGATCTTGGTTACAGATCACTCCACCTTAACCGGCTTTGTGATCCATAGGGCGATGGAGAAAAGGGTGTTTTTGCATACGGCTTTGGTTTGCACGCTTTGAGCTTGCTTTCAACTAACCCTAACTAGTGCTTTGAGTATAGCACCAAGCTCTTCTTCTTGTGTGTCTTTGTTTTCAGAGATTGAGGTGATGGAGTTTGTATCGGGAGATGACCACAAGTAGAGACGGAAGTTTGAGGAGTTGAAGGAAGATAAGGAAGCAATGGCATTGATGCGGCTTTTGGTGGCTCAAGAAGATGATCTCCAAGACAAGCTCATGAAGAGAAGCAAGGCCAAGCTCACCCGAGGTATCATTAGCTTGTTCACCCGCCTTTGTGCCGATGGTGAGATGAATGCAGAGCTTAAGAACTCTCCTTTGCCTTGCAAATCTTGTGATGCTTTGTGCGCTGAAAATGAGAAATTAAAAGATGAAACTAATTGTCGCAACAAGCATGTTGAGGCTTTTAGAAGAGCATGCGACTATCTTGATTTTGAGTGATTAATTGAGATCATCTCTTGCTAACTTGCAATGTGAAATTGACTTGTTGAAATCTAATACTTCTATGCCTTGCAACTCTTGTGTTGCTTTGAATAATGATCTTGATGTGGCTAGAAGTAAGATTGCTTTGTTGGAGACAAGTGCTTCCTTGCCATGTGTTTCTTGTGAGTCTTTGCTTGCAGAAATAAATGAACTAAAATTGACTCACTCCACATGTGTAGATGAACTTGAGCATCCTAGGGCTGAAATTTGTGAGTTAAAGTCTATGCCTTGTAGCAAGTGCTCTTTGTTGCTTGTTGAGGATGCTTGCCATACTTCTTGTGTTAAGAATGATGCTTTGTTAGATGCAAATGATGATACATGTAAATGTGGTCTCATTTGCACTTCATGCATTGATTTGGAAAATGAAGTTTTGGCCTTGAAGAAGATGCGATGATATGAGCGCCAAGTTGGTTGAGCATGATGAGATGAGTGCCAACCTTGAGAAAGAAAATGAACTCTTGCGTATCACATATGCTAAATGCATTGAAGAGGAAATCGATAATTTGAGAAATATGACATGTGGTACTTGTGAGCGCCTCAAGTCACAAAATGAGGTTTTGCGCACAAGGTGCAAGAGTCTTTGTGCTAAGGGTTCGGATTCTCGCTTCTCTTGTCACTCCGATGTTGATGCTTCTAAATTTGCTTTTTCTCAACCGGGGTTGACTTCTTTTCTTGAGCGTTAGTCTTTGGATGGTGGCAAGTGTACTAGTGCTTTGGTAGCTCTCCCGTAGCTACTCCTAAGCTTGTTCCTTCTTCTGGTGTTGCCTAAGATGATTCGAATAGCAAGGGTGCTTCTCACTTCTTTGGAACTCATACTTTCAAACCGAAATTCCATTGCACCTTTTGCAAGAAAGATGGGCATACCGTGGAGTTTTTCTTTCGCCGTGTCAAGCACGAGCGACGTGTGCATGCCAAAGCTTTTGAGAAGCCACGTAGCCTTTCTCATGGCACGTGTGATTCTAATGTGGGCACCAAGTCGAGTGTTGGGGTTGATGCTTCTTGCTTACAAGAGAATGGTGATTAGTCCACTCGGACTGTGCCTCTCGATAGGCCTTTGTCCAATTGCTCTCATTGTGAGAAGGATGGGCATCAAGAGAGCTTTTGCTACCGCCGTGCAAGGAAAATGTGGTGAGCTTGTACTTCTAAGCCTTTGGTTGTTCATAGCCTTTCTCATGGCATGAACACTTGTGAGCCTAAGAAGGCACATTTTGTTGATGGGTTTTATGACAATCTTTCTAGTGAGTTAGACCATGCTCGTGGACATGCTTCTAGTGCGTCTTGTGTTGGTCCGCGACACGTTTCCCGTGGTGTTCCTGTTGGTTCTTCTCCTACGACCTCGAAGGATCTTTGCCTTTTTGCTTATGGTAGCACTCGGTTTTCTTCGCGAATTGCTCCTTTGAGACATGATTCTAAGAGTGTTCGAAGTCCTTTTCATTCGAACCGGCATTTGCATCATGCCAACCCACATGATAAGTTGAGTGCATCACTAACCCATGTGACCAAGTATTGGATTCCCAAGTATGTGCTTGCTAACCCTTTGGGATCCAAGGCTCGGTCTTCTTTGTCTCCTTGTGTGTAGGTATGGAGACGCTGTTGGAGAACATGAGCTCGATGGTACTTGATCTTTGGCCCGTGAGGTGATCAAGACAAGATGGTTCTCCACACCGCTTTGGATGGCCTTTGAAAGCCTCTGTACACATGTATAGTGAGTTTTCCTTTCTTCTTGTGCTTTTGAATTAAACCGCTTGGTTTCTTTGTGCTCTTTGCCTTAGCGCATGTATTTAGGGTGAGCTTTGTATGCTCTTTGGCCCTAGTGCATGTGTTTAGGGGGAGCTTGTGAGTTTTGTGCTCTTTTGCCCTTTTTGAGTTCGGGTTGGGCATCTCATGTGCATATGCATCTTGCATGGTTTATTCATGTAGCATATCACTTTCAGCATCTTTGTATCATATGCTTTGGAGGATGTGCTTCTCTTATATACATTGATCTCTGTGATATGTTACTGATGAGCCTATGATCATGCTTGATGTGCTCTTATGATGTATAGCTATGCTCTTGGAAGTTTGGGATGTATATGCATGTGAAATGACTATTTTTGTGAAAATGATAAATTGATCCTCTCTTGTGAGTAGAACCCCTTACATGCTCATTTTTTGCTCAAATGGCTATATCTTGCTTAATTCATGTTTGGGAATCATGCTCTTTTCATTTGGGGTCAAAGACCTTGTTGTCCTCATGAATGTTTGGCCTACATTTTACCTTGTGGAGGAGCATAAGTTCCTTTTTGCCGCAAAGGCATTTCATGTACCTTGTTTACATTTGAACATGTTAATTGGTATCTATGAAATGTCTATGCTTGAAAAATATGCTTCCATGTGTATCATGTCAATCATGCTTTAAATTCCTTATCTCGGGTGCTAAACCGTTGCATGATGTGTACCATTGAGAAGTCTCATATCTAGAAGTAGACACATGGCTCGGTGGCTTTGACATGACATGAGATAGTTTGTGGGTGTTTATGATGACCTTGTGATGAGAACTTGTGACCTTGCATGAAGTTTGTTGGATGTATGTTGTTTGTGCTCAGTTTGGTCAGGTTGAGATCCTATGCTCATGAGAGAGAGATTTTTGTTGAAAAAATGCTTAAACTTGATCATAGCTATGTCACATGTATATATGTCCTCTCTATCTTGTTGGCGATGCTTGTACGGAATTTTGCGCTATCTTGCTTGCTCTATGTTTCATTCCAAGCATCTTGTAGTGATCACTGTCTATTTGAGAAGCTCATGCTTGCATTTGGAGACTTGATTCATGCATTAACAACAAGGGGGAGAAATGTGCATCCAATTCAGTTTGCATAGAAAGGGAGAGTTTTTGCATCATGGGGGAGAAAACCTTTTTCAGAGATGGATACTCAGTTCAAGGGGAGAACTTGAGTTTGCACGCATTTGTTCAGGGGGAGCTTGCATTCATGCATTGGGAGCTCTTTGTGTCGCCTGAAGGTGCTTTGTGGTTTGCTCTTTTGCCGATGGTGTTGAGCCCTTTGTCCTCCCCTCGAGGAGTTGGTGTTGTGAGCGTTTTGTCTCGGTTGTGTTGAGCCGTTGCCCTTGCCTTAGGGGACCGAGACTTTCTCATTCAAGTGATCGTGTTTTTGGCTTTTGATCACTTGCTTGGGTTCTTTGTTCGTTTCTTTTCTTTTTCTTTCTTTTTTGAATTGGAGGCGTTGTGTGTTGTTAATGCACTCATCAAGGGGGAGATTGAGGTCCGGAGCATCCGAGGACTGGTCGATGGTCGCTCCTTAGTGATGAGTGATAGACAAGTGGGAGAAAGCACAGCGCGAGACGTGGTGGGGCCAGGTTAGCCGATCCCTTGGATCGGCCGAACCAACCTAGCCACGGATCGCCATCTGCTTCCACGTGGTGCTCGGTGATTGGTCCTACAGTGGATTCCCAGGTGCCCAAGTTGTTCTCGCACCGGTAGCTTGGCCTATAAATAGAAGGGGAGGGGGTAAGAATAAGGAGACACACTGCAACACCACTTCATCCAAGGATGAGAGCTTCCCTTCAAAGGAGAGGCCTCTCCTTGGTAGATTAGAGAGTAGGAGAGTGAGAGAGGGATTTGTATCTTTGTGGATGCTTCATTCTTCATTTAGAATAAAGTGAGTATTTCTGCATTTCCTATTTAGACTAAAGTAGTATTCATGCATAGGTGAATAGTTCTTGTGTTCTTCACTTGTTCATGATTTAGAGGCTTGTGTTCTTCATGAGCTTAGCCTTTGATCTTCTGGTGTAGTTCATAAGTTGCTAATTCCGTTTGTATGCCTGCTTGTCCAATTAGAGTAAAGTGGATGCTCCTGCATTGTAGTTTAGACCAAAGTCCTTCCATGATCCTTGTATAGGTAGCAGTTACCTGAGTGAGTCCTGATCTCTCCCTCGTGGGTTCGTCGCTCCGTCTTTGTACAGAGTGCTGTAGTATGCTACGGGAGTGCCTACACGTAGTCGTATTATAGTAGTAACTGGTGGTGTAGACGTGGTGTCTAGACAACGGGTTATCCTTCGATTGCCCTGTATCCCACGGTTTGTCTTGGGGTAGGCCGCGGTGGTGACAGCCGTTGGACCCTTACGGAATCTCCCACGTCCGGATACAGGTGTAGGCAACCATTTGCCGTGAACCGACTGTTATAGCCAGGAGGGTCCTGTGTCCGAAACGACCGAGAGACTGTTCTCAACTCTGTCTACTATTAGCAGGATCCTCTCCATCTCCATCTCAACTCTACAAAGTTGTGTCCTTGGACCATAGCTAGGCTAGGAGGTAGTACACACCGTTCCTTGGATTTGATACCCTTGGGAATACTCCTGAGGTGAAGTGCTACAACGGTGTATCCGTGCGCTTGCAGATTCGTTCGCACTCGTCAGTGTACCCGGGTGTTTCTTATACGCTCACGCAAACCCGGCGCCATAGTGGTGAGGTCAAGAAATACCAACAAGCATTTCTGGCGCCGTTGCCGGGGAACGGTTGCTGTATCTATCTTCGAACCTAGTGGTCCTCGTATCTATCTTTTTCGTTTTCTCGAATTCTACCTTTACCCCCGTTACCCATGGAGAGGCCATCCTTTCACGACCTCTCCACCCCATCCAATGAGTTCACTGATCCATCAACTTCCACACCCATCAATGAACTCAATCCTGACCTTATAGCCATGGTTCGGAATCGACCCTTCTCTGGAGCTAATAATGAAGATCCCCATGACCATTTGATAAAGTTCGAGAGGTTGTGTTCATCCCTAGCTCCCCCAGGAATGATACAAATTCCTTGCGGCTAAAGTTGTTTCCTCTCTCTCTCACAAAGAGGGCGGAGCAATGGTACACTCGCGCCCTACGGCGTGAGAACGATTGGGAAAAACTCCGAGTTGACTTCTATATGTCGTTCGATCTTGCGAGACACACAGCATTCCTTCCGAGTGATATCCGCTGCTTTAGGCCATCAGAGGAGGAGACCATGGGTGTAGCCTGGGCTAGGTTCTCATACCTATGGAAATCTAACCCAAACATGTCTATACTCGATCCCTCATACTTGTGTGCCTTCCGCTCGAGTTTAGACATGAGCAAGGCCCGATATCTCGACTTCATCATTGGAGGTGTGTTCGTAAACAAAACTTCGGAGGAAGTAAGGGAAATCCTAGATGGCCTCTTAGAAAACTCTTCCCTTCTTACCTACCATAACGAACCCCGCCAAGAATCGGAGTCGATCCATGAGAGTCTCTCAGCAGCTGAACCTGAGCCTTTGACTTCCACATCCCAAGATTCGGCTGTTGAAGCCTCTCCCGAACCACAGACACCGAAGGGAGAAGAAATTCAACCTTCAGAGTTCACTTCCAAATTCGAGGATGATCATTCTAGATATCTTTCAGACACCTCGAATTCTGTTGCCCAATCAGGGGAGGATCCTCATTCTGTCCAAATCGATCATTCCAAAAATCTCTCGACAGAACTCTCCCCTAGGCCTTCGGTACCACCTCTACCTCCTGATCCTCCTGATGAAGCATATATTGAGGAGGCCACGAAGGAGGAATGGTCAGATGGAGTGACGCGCTTTTTCGAAGCAATTTGGATTAGTTCACCTTCTTTGATCATTCCTTGTTCAGTTAGAGGAAGTACCGTAGAGGCCCATTGTAACCCCGTCATGGAGGTTAACATCCTGCCATGGCTCTTAGCGGAAACTCTCTTGGGCAATGTTCCGCTAGCACCATCCGTCATACTCCTCAAGAGCTGTCCCTTGGGACACGTTCTTGAATGTCGGGGGATCGCAAGAGCCGTGCCGCTCATCATAGACGGGATCGAGGCTAGCGTAGACTTTCACATCTTCGATGTCCTCGATCTTGATCTACTCCTGGGTTCCCCAGTGAAGAAATTCCTCGATATATCTTTAGGGAGCCTAGATCATAAGCTTAGGGAATTCGCTTCTACCCCTTCCATCACAGGTCCAGGACCTCTGCTGGTGAAGCCTCTTCCCAAGCAAGACCCGCTCGAGAAGATGATGCATGTATCTCCGTTCACGTCACCCGAGCCTATTGTCATAGAGGTTGTAGACTTCTCTACCCCTCATGAGAATGACTCGGAAGATTCTCTTCACCTCTGTGAAGACGAACGATCCTCATCTCTCTCGACCGAGTTTGAGCCTCTTCCCGCTGGCCCGTATGATGTTGCTTTCGATCATGATCGAGAGTCGATATCGAGCTTTCATGATAAATCTCTTGAGATAGAGAACCCATGGGCCATGAAATCTCGTGAGGCACCGACTCTGGAATTCATAGGTGAAGGTTCCGTAGACAAGCATGGCAGTTTCATCCTTGATGCACCACACGAACCATGCTTGCATCATGCCTATCCAGAGCGACCATGCTTAGTGCACCAAGCACACATGAGGGATGCAACTATCTTCTGGTCCTCTTTTGCAAAATGTTTAGAAGGTTGATTGTAGATGTATATGTCTACCATAAGCATATCAAATTTCGTGTGTGCATTGTGGCGCTAACCTTGCAGCTAAAGTTTCACTGATACATCCAAGATTGATGGTGAGACGGGAATGACACCACCAATGATAGCTGCAAGATGAAGTTCCCATGGTCGAGCTTATGACCGTAATATACAAAGCACTACCAGGAGATAGCCTGGATTAGCATAGGTTTTATTTCCCTTCTGAATAAAAGCAAGAACATGTTTTTAGCATAAGTTGTCCTTCGGGTATTTTTGGTCGCTAATCGTTCAGGTGGAGATTGAAAAGAACGGTGGACAGGTGGTGCTTAGAAACATGTGAGCCACATCAACTACAACACTTCAGTAAGATTTAGGTGAGGGAACATTTACAAAGGAAGCTTGATCTCCACACACTTGAGTTTCGTTGCTTAGCAATGCAAACTCCAAGTGTGGGGGAGATATGTGAGCATCCCAAGTAAAGTTCCTCTCATGACCATCTTATCCTGGTCTGGAGATGATGTTAGCTCTTGCATCTTGCCTGATTAGCTAAGTAAGTCCTGCTTTTGACTTTAAACAAAGCCCTTCCGGGTGGTTGCCCGATGTTCACCGTCATATGCTCATGCTTATGTTACCCTTGAAAATAGTTTGATCATGCTTGCATGCTTCCCTTATCTTTGTCCGTATGCTCTGGTTTGAACGTTTATGGCGTCATACATTCATAGGCTGTTTTAAATTAAGCATGGTGCTTAGGTTAAAATTGTCTTCTTCAGTCAAAACAAGACATGGTGTCGAGTTTTGATTGATGAACCTTAGAGTTATGCTTTCACAAGATCTTGGTTGCATGTATGTGGACTAACCCCTGCAGAAAATCATCAAATCCAAATGGGTAAGTCATCAAGTTAGATTCAAATGGGAAGGTAAGTAAAGGTTTGGATTCATGTTGCACGACATACAAATGAGGTACATATGACCTCTCGAAGGTCCAAGGTAAGTATATCCTCCTTTGTTTATGAAATGCAATATTGATCTAACCCTGTTTGAGCAACTGACATGGTGACGAAAAAAAACGAAATATTTGCTTTTGAATAAAGGCTCTATGGTTCTCGAACCAGTAGAGTCCATCTTTTGTTTCCACTTTTGTTTGAAGAACAACACCAGTATAAGCACCAGTGTGGGGGAGTTCTCTCAAGCCCATCATCAACATACCCACTTGAGAACTCCCACACAAAGGGCTGCACGACATCGAGTACACCTTCATGACAAGGACAAGGTAAACTAGAGTGAGATGGCTACCCCACGGGTTAGCCAAATCACCACTAGTCTTCCTTGTTCCCCATATCCTTCAGGAGCAATGGTATGTGGACCCTTCATCTCCCTCTCTCTACCTATGAGTTTGAATGCTCTTCAATTCTTATCTATAAATCAAACTCAAATAATGGTGCTCTGCTTGCTCTACATGATTCCTGTGGTAGGCTTGCATATGTTTTATTCCTTACTCATTATCTTGATGCTTGTGAACAAATATCATTAGGGAAGTCATGGTCATCTAAGTAGTTGGTGTTTGTTATATGGTTTGATGATATGATCTTCGCTCTAAATGCTTGAGTGCTTGGGAATTTTATTTTTAAAAAATCTGAAAACTCTTTGCAAAGCTCCTCTTTGATAAGCCATAGTCCTACCAAAGCCATATGATGTTCTAGTTGAAAACCTTATACTCATATGCTGCTTGTTATTGCATTGAGCTTTGTCAAACTCTGTGACCCTTACGAGAATTCTTTTCGTGCTTTCATGATCAAGATTTATGTGCACACCACCATTTTTCCCCCTTGCTATGCTTCTACACCGGAAGTTAGCATTGTATCATCCATCTATTCCACCAAATAAAGCTCCATGCATTGTTCCATGATTTACCCCTCTCCAAATATCTCCAAAAGAGACTGGGCTATGCAAAAAAAAAGAAAGACATGCTTAAAAAGCATGACCAAAAAAAAAGAGAAAAAAAAGAAGATAGCCCATGTCTCAAATATTTCAAAAAGGAGAGTGGAGTAAAACATGCAAAAAGTAGTTCCATAACGGCAATAACTAGTACCTATTCCAGGGCTAGTGTCCACCTTACCATACCCATCATACCCATACACGTGCACATCTTGATCTGATTGTATGACTTGCTTTTCTCCTTGGATCCAGTCTTTGACTTTGCAATATATGTGATGCAAGTATGCCTTATCATTCATACCTACCCTGAGCTCCACATATAGCCATCGTTAGAAGTAGGATGAAGAAAGGAAATTCTAATGCCTTGGTGAGGACTTATACACATAGAGCGATCTGAGAGAATCAAATGAGGAGCTAAGCAAGGTTTGTTTTGAAAACTTATTGCAAAACCCCAAGTTACTTGACATGATGAGCAGAAGTGATTTGATTCATGACCATTCCATTCTTCAGCTACCCAAGATGGCATGATAGACACTCCACAAAGTTCACAGGTACAAGGTATGGTTTGGACTATCTCTTATGCTTGCTTCATATCTCTGGATATCATGTCCCACTTGATTTGTTCTCCCTTTACTCGGGACGAGCAAAGGTCAATTGTGGGGGAGTTGTTGACGGCTGTTAAATACTACTTTTACACTGTCAACTCCTGCATAAAATAAATGGAAAGTGATCATCAACACTAGGATAGGGCTTTATACTAACAATTTCCACAAGTGTTGGTGTTTCTAGCTTTTGATGCAGGACAGGCCAAAATACACATGAAATGATATAGCTGAGAGCAAGTGCATTAATGGCATGAATATGGCATCATCATAAACAGTCCCAAATGCCAATTTGGACTGCACCATTGTGACGGGCTCGTCGAGACGATCGAAACGGATATATCATTTGTATACTTCGGAGCCCGGATGAAAGAGATATGCACAAGATAAGATCACCCTATATCATGGGCCCGGTGGGACCCACACCAGGCCACGTGGCGATGTGCTGTCACGCAGATGCCACGTGTCCATGACACCTCATTAATCCAAGACAAGCACCTCCCGACGAATCAGACGCCGCCACGTGTTCAGCACAAGGATTCAAGGGTCCACAACCCGAGCAAACCGCCTCCAACCGACCCATACACCTGGAACCATCATAAGGGACCACTTGTTAGTCACTGGGAGAAAGCACAGCGCGAGACGTGGTGGGGCCAGGTTGGCCGATCCCTTGGATCGGCCGAACCAACCTAGCCACGGATCGCCATCTGCTTCCACGTGGTGCTCGGTGATTGGTCCTACAGTGGATTCCCAGGTGCCCAAGCTGTTCTCGCGCCGGTAGCTTGGCCTATAAATAGAAGGGGAGGGGGTAAGAATAAGGAGACACACTTCAACACCACTTCATCCAAGGATGAGAGCTTCCCTTCAAAGGAGAGGCCTCTCCTTGGTAGATTAGAGAGTAGGAGAGTGAGAGAGGGATTTGTATCTTTGTGGATGCTTCATTCTTCATTTAGAATAAAGTGAGTATTTCTGCATTTCCTATTTAGACTAAAGTAGTATTCATGCATAGGTGAATAGTTCTTGTGTTCTTCACTTGTTCATGATTTAGAGGCTTGTGTTCTTCATGAGCTTAGCCTTTGATCTTCTGGTGTAGTTCATAAGTTGCTAATTCCGTTTGTATGCCTGCTTGTCCAATTAGAGTAAAGTGGATGCTCCTGCATTGTAGTTTAGACCAAAGTCCTTCCATGATCGTTGTATAGGTAGCGGTTACCTGAGTGAGTCCTGATCTCTCCCTCGTGGGTTCGTCGCTCCGTCTTTGTACAGAGTGTTGTAGTATGCTACGGGAGTGCCTAGACGTAGTCGTATTATAGTAGTAACCGGTGGTGTAGATGTGGTGTCTAGACAACGGGTTATCCTTCGATTGCCCTGTATCCCACGGTTTATCTTGGGGTAGGCCGCGGTGGTGACAGCCGTTGGACCCTTACGGAATCCCCCACGTCCGGATACAAGTGTAGGCAACCATTTGCCGTGAACCGACTGTTATAGCCAGGAGGGTCCGGTGTCCGAAACGACTGAGAGACTGTTCTCAACTCTGTCTACTATTAGAAGGATCCTCTCCATCTCCATCTCAACTCTACAAAGTTGTGTCCTTGGACCATTGCTAGGCTAGGAGGTAGTACACACCGTTCCTTGGATTCGATAACCTTGGGAATACTCCTGAGGTGAAGTGCTACAACGGTGTATCCGTGCGTTTGCGGATTCGTTCGCACTCGTCAGTGTACCCGGGTGTTTCTTATACGCTCACGCTAACCCGGCACCATAGTGGTGAGGTTAAGAAATACCAACAGTGTGGACTGACTCTTGGCTGAGTGTTGCAGGTGCAGGTTGCGGCTTGATTTGCGTGCTGCAGGTGAAGAACAAGTGCAAGAGGTCTATGCATGTGTGGCCTCTGAGTTGTGGAGAGACAAGTAGGCTTGGTTCGAGCGACCCGGTGGCCGACGGGATCAAGTGTGGGCCGCACGGTGGCAAGAAAAGCAAGATGAAGTTGTGAACATGGAGCCGGTGCAAGGTAGCGGCCAAGTCATTGAACGGGGCAAGACTAAGTAGACCGTCCGGGAGCTGGAGGTGAAAGGCTTGGCGGTCCTGATGCTTGGCGAGGTGAGGCTCTGCCTTGCATGCAGGGTTTTTGACGGTTCACTAGAAAACCATCGAGTTCCTAGCTTGCTCCACAAAGTCGAGCACAATAGTTTGTTGGTTTGGCCACAAAACCAACACCGAGCCGGGACGACGTGGCGTCCAAGTCAAGAGGAGTCTGGCGTGGAGGCTGCACTGAGTCCGCGGGGTTTGCGGCGGTTCACCACAAAATCGTCGTGTTCCTTGGTTGCTCCACAAAGCCAAGACCGAAGGCTCGGCGGACGGAGACGGGATCTGGGCGCGTCGAGAAGCTTCGAAGCGGGCGACACGTGGCATGATCGAGGTGCTTGCGTTGGGTGGACGCGAAGACCCGGTGGATGCACAGCCGTCCGATGGAGAACTTCAAGTGATGACGAAAATGCCCCTGTGAGGGCTTGTGTTGTAACTCCTAGTGTAGGGGCACTTCAGTCATTTCCGGAGGGCCTATATATAGGAGGAGTGGCTGAATTTCAGCCAACTCTTTGGCTAGTGGTGGGAGTGCTCTTTCATTTTGGGGTGTGTTGACGGCTGTTAAGTACCACTTTCACGCCGTCAACTCCTGCATTAAATAAATGGAAAGTAATCATCAACACTAGAATAGGGGTTTATACTGACAATTTCCACAAGTGTTGGTGTTTCTATCTTTTGATTGCAGGACACATGTAAATGCACATGGAATGATACAATTGAGAGCAAGTAAACCAATGGCATAGATATGGCATCATCATAAACAACCTCAATTGCCAAAGTGGTCTGCACCATTGCAACGGGCTCGTCGAGACGATCGAAATGGATATATCATTTGCATACATCGGAGCCCGGATGAGAGAGATATGCACTAGACATCATGTGGGCCCGGTGGGACCCACACTAGGCCACGTGGCGATGTGCTGCCACACAGGCGCCCACGTGTCCATGACACCTCATCGATCCAAGGAAACACACTCTCGACCAATCAGGAGCCAGTACGCGGATCCAAGGGCCCACAACCACGAGATAAATGGCTAGAAACACCGCAAGCACCCCCACACCCACCTTGGGACCCACCTGGCAGTCACCTGGATGAAAAACGGCGCGAGAGGAGCTACCCGGGGATTGGCCGACCCCACAGGTCAGTCGACCCCACTTTGTCATGCCTCGTGTCGCCCTTCCACGTGTCGGCTTGTTGTGACGAACCAAAGGCGGTGCCAGGTGCTTGCCCGAGTATTCCCGCGGGATCCTGCAGCTCCTTCTCATGGAAGATACACCAACTTGACCCCCACTCCTCTTCACCACGTGTCACCACCCCATTGGTGGCACCCATGGCAGCCTAAGGGGGCTCCTCCTACTTTCTTTGGTCTATAAATAGAAGTGGAGGGGGTAGAGAATAGGACACACAACTCCTCTCCTCCTCTCTCATTTTCTCTCTTGAGAGGAGAGGCTCGCCTCTCCTGCTTCTAGAGTGTAACTGTGGAGTAGTTGATTAGATCAAAGCTAGGGAGAGAGTGAAAGGTATGTACCTCTATGGATGCTCGTTCTTCAATTAGATTAGACTAAAGAGCAAGTGATATGTTCTTGTGTTCTTCGCCTGTTCATCATTTAGAGGCGCGTGTTCTTCACGAACACGCCTCCTCAATCTAGTTGATTAGGTGCACAAGTTTGTATCCTGTTTGTATGACTAGCCTATTATAATAAAGTGGAATGCTTGCATGCTCTGATTAGAATAAAGTGTGTTCATGATTCCTTTCTAATAGTTTATGCTAGGTTGCATGAGTAGCCTTTTTCCTCTGCTAGTGCTAGATCCTGGGTTTATGCGCTTGTCTACTGCAAGTCGTTCGTATACGTTGGAAGCATAGTACGGGACCGAGTGCTCTCTTGTATGCCTTTAGTATAAGCTAGTAGTACCTATAGTGAGTGAGATCAGTTCTCTTCCGTGGTCGTAGTTCTATTAGTACAGGGTGTCGTAGTCCGTTGGCTACGGTAGTAACGACAGAGTGGACGTTGAGACATGCTACCGGTTATCATCCGTTCGGCTTATCCCAAGGTTAGGTAGAGGCAGTCCAGGAGGTGGTGACAGCCCTTCTGGCACTCGTTGATCCTCCGCAGTTGGATATAGTCAGAGCTCGTTCCACATAGATCCGCGTACCGGAGTCGCCCATTAAGTCAGGGCTATCGGTATCCTAAGCCAAGTTCTATCTTGAGATGGACCTTTAATCTCATCTATAGTGCTATCTTTAGGAATCCTCTCTATCCTTGTATCTTATCTGGGTGTGTCCTTGGACCGACTATACGAAGTTAGTACACACACGTTCCCTTGGATTCGATACCCTTGGAATACTCTGAGGTGAAAGCTACAACGGTATCCGTGCGCTTGCGGATTTATTTCGTGTGTCGCTAAAATACCCAGCAAGCTTTCTGGTGCCGTTGTCGGGGAACGGTTGCTGTATCTATCTTCGTACCCATTGGTCCTCGTATCTTTATCTTTTCTTTATTTCTACCTTCACCCCCTTTATCATGGATCAAACCACCATTCTAAGTTTCTCCGCTCCGAAAGGGAAATTCTTTGAGCCATCATCCTCTGAGCACCCAATTCTCACATCTGGCTATGAAATCCCTTCTGACCTTATCACTAAGGTTCAGGAACTTTCCTTCTCTGGGTTAAGTAGTGATAACCCATACCACCATCTGCAGGAGTTTGAGCAAATATGTTCATGAATCACCATTGCGGGCATGTCACACGATACCCTTAAGTGGAAGTTGTTTCCCTTTTCTCTTATAGAGAGGGCTAAGCAATGGTACACGAGAACTATAGGTAGCATGAACGGGAGCTGGGATAAACTTGTAGACAAATTTTGTCTTAGGTTCTTCTCCACAACCTAGATGTTTGCCCTACGAAAGGCTATCAAATCTTTCCAGCAGAACGAGAAGGAATCCTTAGGTGCGGCCTGGGCTAGATTTTCACTCTTGGTGAAATCAGGCCCTGTCCTATTGATGCCCAATGTTGTGTTGCTTCAACATTTTTACATAGGTCTCGATCAGGACTCTACCCAATATCTCGACATCACCACTGGAGGATCTTTTTGTGAAAGGACTCCAGATGAAGCTATAGGAATCTTAGAGCGAATTCCTGAAAATACCTCCTTCATAGCTGAGTCTGAACCCCTCCACAAAGAGTGTATGTCAAGCCATGAGAGTCTCTCAACAGCCGAACCAGAACCTATGATTTCCACATCCCAAGATTCGTCCGTTGAGCTCTCTCCTGAACCACGAACACTGAAGGAAGAAGAAATTCAACCTTCGGAGTTCGCTTTCCGATTCGAGGATGACCCTTCTAGGAACCACAAAAACACCTCGAATCTCTCTAATGCCCTTGGGGAGGAAGTCTTTTCTGTCCATATCTTTCAATCTAGAAATCTTTTGAGAGAACCTTCCCCTAGGCCTACGGTACCTCCTTTGCTTCCCGATCCTCCAAATGAAACATCTATTATGGAGGCCATGGAGAAGAAGTGGTTGACTGGAGTGGGAAAGTTTTTCGAAGCACTTTGGATTTGTTCACCCTCTACGATCATTTCTTGTTCCATAAAAGGAATTATCATAGAAGCCCATCTTAACCCCACTATGGAGGTTAATGTCATGCCATAGCACCTAGCGTACACTTTGTTGGGCAACGTTACGCTAAGACCATCCGGCAAACTCCTCAAGAGTTGTCCCTCCGGACATATTCTTGAGTGTCGGGGGGTTGCATGTGCCGTGCAACTCCTAGTAGACAAGATCAAGGTGAATCTAAACTTCCACATCTTTGATGTCCTCAATCTTGATCTCCTCCTAGGCTCCTCAGCAGAAAAACTTCTCGATTCATCCCGAGGGAGCCTAGATGAAAAGCTTAGGGAAGCCACTTCTGCCACCACCCCCTTGTTCTCAGAAAGTTCTAGGGCAAAGCCTCTTCCTAAGCAAAACCCGCTCGAGGAAATGATGCATGTATCTCCGCTCGCATCGTCTGAGCCCATTCTCGTTGAGGTTGTAGAATCTTCTACCCCTCAGGAGTACAACTCAGAAGATCCTCTTCACCTTTGTGAAGGCGAACGATCATCATCATCCTCGATTGAGTTTGAGCCTCTTCCTACTGGCCAGTACGATGTTGCTCTCGACCTTGTTCGAGAATCAACATCAAGCTTCCACGATGTATCTCTTGAGATGAAGAAATCATTGGCCATGGAAATCTATGAGGCACTGAATCTGGAGTCCAAAGGAAAAGATTCCCTTGACGAGCATGGTAGCTTCACTCTTGATATACCACCTAAACCATGCTCGCATCATGCTTCTCCAGAGTCAGCTATGCTCGATGCACTAGGCACACACGAGGACTACAACTGCCTTTTGGTCCCCTTTTGCTCAACATTTAGAAGGTTGCTTGTAGATGCATATGTTTACCATAATCATTGCAGATTTCGTGTATGCACTATGGCACTAACCTTGCAGCTAAAGGTTTAATGACACATCAACAATTGGTGGTGAGATAGGAATGACATCACCAATGATAGCTGCAGGGAAGGAAGTTCCCAGGGTCAAGCTTATGACCGTAAACAAAGCACTACCAGGAGATAGCCTGGATAGCATAGGTTTGTTTTATTTCCCTTTTCAAATAAAAAGCAAGAGCATGTTTTTAGGATAAGGTTGTCCTTCGGGTATTTTTGGTCGCTAACCTTTCAGGTGAAGATTATAAAAAATGATGGACATGTAGCGCGTAAGAACATGTGAGCTACATCACTACAACACCTTTATAAGTTTTTGTTGAGAGAACATTTACAAAAGGAAGCTGATCTCCACACACTTGAGTTTTGTCGCCTAGTAATGCAAACTTCAAGTGTGGGG
Source organism: Cenchrus fungigraminus (assembly GCA_036936925.1). NCBI lineage: Eukaryota > Viridiplantae > Streptophyta > Magnoliopsida > Poales > Poaceae > Cenchrus > Cenchrus fungigraminus. Next base: position 18,866,509 of record CM072776.1, on the reverse strand, counting down.
GAGGTATGTGAGCATCCTAAGTAAAGTTCCTCTAATATCAGATCTTATCTTGGTTTGAAGATGATGTTAGCTCTTGTCTCTTGCCCAGTTAGGTACGTCCTGCTTTTGACATTAAACAAAGCCCTTCCGGGAGGTTGCCAGATGTTCACCTTCTTAAGCTCATGTTTATGTCCCTTTGAAAATAGCTTGATCATGCTTTCATGCTTCCTTTATTTATGTTGGTAATGCTATGGTTTGAGTGCATGTTTAGCTACGTGCCTTCATAGGTTGTTTTAAATTAAGCATGGTGCTTAGGTTAAAACTGTCTTCTTCAATCAAACAAGACATGGTGCCGAGTTTGATTGATGAACCTTATAGTTAATGCTTGCATGGATATTGGTGGTATATGCGGACTAACCCTTGCAGGAATTTTCGATTCCAAATGGGGTAAGTCATCGTGCTTGATTCAAATGGGAAGGTAAGCCAAGGCATGCCAGCCTTGTTTGAGCTAGGTCTCATGGTGAATTTATATTTGAATTTGAATAAAGACTCCCTGGTTCTTGAACCAGTAGAGTCCCTCCTTTGTTTTTTCCTTTTTGTTTGAAGACAGCACCAGGTACATGAACAAGTGTGGGGGAGATCTCCCAAGCTTATCATCGACATACACACTTGAGATCTCCCACATAGGCGTTGCACAACATCGACTAGGCGTTCATGACAAGGGACAAGGTAAACTAGAGTGATCCGTCTGCCCCTTGGGTCAGCTGAACCACCACTGGTTTTCCTTGTTTCTCATATTCTTCAGGAGCGATGGTATGTGCACCCTTTATCTCACTCTCTTTGATTCATGAGTTTGAATGAGTTCCAATTTTTATATACTAAGTCAACTCATGGAATCGTGCTCTACCTGCTCTACATGTTTCCTGTGGTTGGCTTGCATATGTTTTATTCCATGCTTTTTATCTTGATGCTTGTGAACAAATATCATTAGGGAACTCATGTTTGTCTAAGTAGTTAGTGTTTGAGATATGGTTTGATGATATGACCTTCTCTCTAAATGTTTGAGTGCTTGGGAATTTTATTTTGAAAATCGAAAACCCTTTGCAAAGCTCCTGTTTGATATGCCAAAGTCCTACCAAAGCCATATGATGAGTTATCTTGAAAACTTTATACTCATATGCTGCTTGTCATTGCATTGAGCTTTGTCAAATTGTTGTGACCCTTGTGAGAATTCCTTTCATGCCTTCACGGTCAAGATTCATGTGCACTCCGTTTTCCCCTTGCTATGCTTCTACACTGGAAGTTAGCATTGTATCATCCATCCATTCCACAAAATAGAGCTCCATGTGTGGTGTGACCTCTCCCTCTAAAACTATCCTTGAAAAAGGCATGGGCTATGCAAAAAAAACTATGCTCAAAGCATGAGTGAAAAAAACGCCTAAGGAATGAAAAAAAGAGAAGGATAGCCCATGTCCAAAATGAAGAAGGAAAAGGAGAGAGATGTGATCACACAAAAAGGAGTTCCAATAAATTAAATGGTAATAACTAGTACCTGTTCTGTGCCAAGTGTCCACCTTACCATCACCACAACATTCATCATATATATGGTAATATCTAGCACCCATTCCGGGGCTAGTATCCACCCTACCATATCCATCACACCACATACATGTGCACATCTTGATCTGATTGTATGATTTGATTTTCTCCTTGGATCCGGTTTTTGACTTCGCAATATATGTGATGCAAGTATGCCTTATCTTTGACCTACCCTGAGCTCCACATATAGCCATCATTAGAAGTAGGATGAAAGAAAGGCAAATCTAATGCCTTGGTGAGGACATATACACATTGAGTGATCTAAGAGAATCAAATGAGGAAGCTAAGCGAAGGTTTGTTTCAAAAACTTATTGCATAACCCCGAGTTACTTGACATGATGAGCAGAAGTGATTTGATTCATGACCATTCCATTCCTCAACTACCCAAGATGGCTTGATAGCCATTCCAAAGAGTTCACAAGTACAAGGTATAGTTTCTAATATCTCTTATGCTCGCTCCATACCTCCGGATATCATGTGCCACTTGATTTGTTCTCCCTTCACTCGGGACGAGCAAAGGTCAAGTGTGGGGGTGTTGTTGATGGCTGTTAAGAACCACTTTTACGCCGTCAACTCCTGCATTAAATAAATGGAAAGTGATCATCAACACTAGAATAGGGGTTTATACTAACAATTTCCACAAGTGTTGGTGTTTCTATCTTTTGATTGCAGGACACATGTAAATGCACATGGAATGATACAACTGAGAGCAAGTAAACCAATGGCATAGATATGGCATCATCATAAACAACCTCAATTGCCAAATTGGTCTGCACCATTGCAACGGGCTCGTCGAGACGATCAAAATGGATATATCATTTGCATACATCGGAGCCCAGATGAGAGAGATATGCACTAGACATCATGTGGGCCCAGTGGCACCCACACCAGGCCACGTGGCGATGTGCTGCCACACATGCGCCCACGTGTCCATGACACCTCATCGATCCAAGGAAACACACTCTAGACCAATCAGGAGCCAGTATGCGGATCCAAGGGCCCACAACCATGAGATAAATGGCTAGAAACACTGCAAGCACCCCCACACCCACCTTGGGACCCACCTGGCAGTCACCTGGATGAAAAACGGCGCGAGAGGAGCTACCCGGGGATCGTCCGACCCCACAGGTGGGTTTACCCCACTTTGTCGCGCCTCGTGTCGCACTTCCACATGTCGGCTTGTCATGATGAACCAAAGGCGGTGCTAGGTGCTTGCCCGAATATTCCCGCGGGATCCTGTAGCTCCTTGTCATGGAAGATACACCAACTTGACCCCAACTCCTCTTCGCCACGTGTCACCACCACATTGGTGGCACCCATGGCAGCCAAGGGGGCTCCTCCTACTCTCCTTGGCCTATAAATAGAAGTGGAAGGGGTAGAGAATAGGACACACAACTCCTCTCCTCCTCTCTCATTTTCTCTCTAGAGAGGAGAGGCTCTCCTCTCCTCCTTCTAGAGTGTAAGTGTGGAGTAGTTGATTAGATCAAATCTAGGGAGAGAGTGAGAGGTATGTACCTCTATGGAAGCTCGTTCTTCAATTAGAGTAAAGTGAGTATTTCTGCATTTTTGATTTAGACTAAAGTGCAAGTGATATGTTCTTGTGTTCTTCACCTTCATCATTTAGGGGTGTGTGTTCTTCACGAACACGCCTCCTCAATATAGTTGATTAGGTGCACAAGTTTGTATCCCATTTGTATGACTAGCCTATTAGAATAAAGTGGAATGCTTGCATGCTCTGATTAGAATAAAGTGTATTCATGATTCCTTTCTAATAGTTTATGCTAGGTTGCATGAGTAGCCTTTTTCCTCTGCTAGTGCTAGATCCTGGGTTTATGCGCTCGTCTGCAAAAAGTCATTCGTATTCGTTGGAAGCATAGTACAGGACCGAGTGCTCTCTCGTATGCCTTTAGTACAACCTAGTAGTACCTATAGTGAGTGAGATCAGTTCTCTTCCGTGGTCATAGTTCTATTAGTACATGGTGTCGTAGTCTGTTGGCTACGGCAGTAACCACAGCGTGGATGTTGTGACACGCTACCAGTTATCATCCGTTCGGCTTATCCGAATGTTAGGTAGAGGCAGTCCAGGAGGTGGTGACAGCCCTTCCGGCCCTCCTTCATCCTCCGCAGCTGGATATAGTCAGAGCTCGTTCTACATAGATCCGCGTACCGGAGTCACCTGTTAAGTCAGGGCTACCGGTATCCTAAGCCAAGTTCTATCTAGAGATCGATCTCTAATCTCATCTATAGTGCTATCTTTAGGAATCCTCTCCATCCTTGTATCTTATCTGGGTGTGTCCTTGGACCGACTATACGAAGTTAGTACACACACATTCCCTTGGATTCGATACCCTTGGAATACTCTGAGGTGAAAGCTACAACGGTATCCGTGCGCTTGCGGATTTATTTCGTGTGCCGCTAAAATACCCACCATGGTGCTTTTGGGAGAGAAGGTGAGTGGAGAGATTTGGCTCTTTGTTTGAGCTTTTTGCCATCCAAGATTTGTGATTCTTGTGGGTGGCTTGTTACCGGATATGGCTAAGTGATTCTTAGTGAAATCTTTCTCTCAATCTTGTGCCAAATCCTTTTATCCCTAGCATTTTTCTTTTATGCGATTTTCGGAGGTATTTTTGGAGGATTTTTCGTTCATTGGATTTGAGTGCATTTTGGTGGGGATTTCTTTGTGGGGATCACTTATAGGTCTTGTGTGACCATTCGCCTGGTGATCTTTCTCCCACAAACCCCACAAATCAGATCGGATTTGAAGTTTTTCCTCTCTACCTCTAATTTACAGCACTGAGGAGTTGGGAGGACTTGGTATCTCTAATTTACAGCAGTTAGGCTGGGCCCTAAGAATTAGGTGGCTTTGGTTACATAAGACTGAACCTAACAGACCTTGGCCGTTCCTCCCAATTCAGGTCATCAGTCGGTTAGATCCTTCTTTAAGGTGGTTGTCATTTCTCAAGTAGGCAATGGTAGGAATACCTTATTTTGGACTGACCATTGGCTGCATGGGCAGAGCCTGGAGAATTTGATGCCTCACCTTTTTGCCACAATTTCCAGTAGAGCAGGAAGTGGGTTTCAGATATAAGAGGTGCTCCAACTGTGGACGTCCTCGCTAAGTACCTGGGGCTTTGGGATCTACTCTCGAAAGTTGTTTTACACCCAGATACAGAAGACACCCACATTTGTGAAAGGATCTTGATGTCGTCTAGAGGGGGTGAATAGACGAATCTGCACTTATTAAAAATTTCAACCCACTGTTAGTACTGAAACCGGTCAGGCCGGTTTTGCTAGGCAGAAAACCAACAGTCTAAGAAAAGCTCTCTACCAGTTCTAGCTCAAACCAAACTTAGTGTAGGACTTCCTCAGGTGTTTCCAAGAGTGTCAATGGAGTCCCTGCACACAGCACAAGCACACCAAAGTAGATCGAAGCGAAATCACAAAGATTTGGCTAGAAACAACTTAAGGTAATGCAAGTAAATGTAAAGCAAGTAAGAGCACAAAGACACCGGATTTATCCCGTGGTTCAGCTCGCCACTAAGGCTGGCCTACGTCCACGTTGTTGAGGTAAGCCACAAGGGCTTTGGGATCTCTTTCAATCCGCTCCTCCATCACACCTATCGCCAAGGCAATAGATGGAGTATTCCACTATCTTTGATTTGCAATTACAAACTTCTTGGAGCTGCCACACAACAATCGGGAGCTTCCAAGCGACTTCTATCCATCTAGGAGCCAAGGGCTCTAAGAGTAAAAGATGCTTCACAAGATATTCAACAAGATCAGTAGGTGCTCAAGTGTGGGAATGCTCACTAGGCTTCACACAACTCTCTAAGCTCTCACACAAGTCACTCTCTCAACCCAACTCAAGGATAGGGCACTAAAGGCTTGAATCTCACTTAGAGAGGTTGGAGAGAGCTCAGCTGGGGTTCTGGAAGATGTTAGATGCATGGAGAACCAGCAGCCCTTCAAAGAGGAGCTCATGGGTATAAATACCCAACTTCCGCAAAACTAGCCGTTAGTCTATCAGGGAAAACCGGTCAGACCGATTTTCAAACCAACTAGCTATTGGACGGTGTCAGTGCCAAAACCGGTCAAACCGGTTTGCCAAACCAGTCAGACCGGTTTGGGCCAAAGAACCTTAACAAGGTTTAGATCTCACGGGTTAGTCTCTCATGGGTTCAGTTGGGCACTTTTTGATGTTTGTTGTCCAACTAATGATGCAACCCTCTTGATAGTACGGCATACATAAACTCAAGATAAAAGATAAACCCTAATTAATCTACTTGAGCTTGAACCACCAAGGTACACCGGTATTTGATCTTCAATGATTTGAGGGCTTCCAATGTTGTATACCAACTGAGCACATGTTATAGATGAGTAAATAGATGCATGTGCTTGAGCATATCCACCTTGAGCTAGTGACTTAGAATTCTTTCATAGAGTAGAGAGTCAATCCACTTTGAATTCTAAAGCCACTCCAATTTATCAATCATGACACTAGATGCAATTCATCGCTTTCCTCGGTAGACTTGGATATGATACTTCGAAATCCCTTGACGCTCTCAACTTCACCTTAGAAACTTTGCTCATGGTCGCTATCCATAGCTTTTGCTCAGTTCCTCATTTTAGCCATCTTGATTTCTTCATCACTTATCCTTGCCACAATTGAGTCAAGCCTTACACCATAGAGAGAATTCCATTTGACATGCCACTCAAACAAATGTCCTTTGATTGATAAGAGATATCTTTGCTTTGCAAACTTCCATTTATAGGTCCATCACAATAGAGGCAACCACATGACCTTTCTCAAAGCTCTTCTTGAAGTCTTGCAAATGACTTCTTTGTACGAGTCAATGTCCTCCACTTGATGTAAGAGTGAAATCTATTTGATATTATACTCGGTAAACTCATTATATAGTTCATCAAGTTCCATCTTGTATCAATAGTGAAATTCCCTTGATGCCATACGCAATTTTGACTTAGTTCTCCAATTTTCATATCACAAGCTCCTCCTTTCTACACAATATGCTTTGCTTTGACATATAGAAGCCAACCAAGTACCATATATAATCATGCCTCTATATTCACTTTTCTTTTGCTTCGGATCACTTGTTGTATGTCTCATGTAAACTCAAATGGGAAGAACAACCTATCCACATCATGACATTCATCTATAGCAAGCTTGCATGTTCTCCATGTATAATGTCATGATCCACAGTTGTCTTCTTTGCAATATGAGCCAAATGCATAATCTTACACTCAAATACCATTTATCCATAATCAACAACCTGCTCACATGCTTTACAAGAGTGTTAGTGATTTCATCAAGTTGTCACTCAACTCACCAAAACCCAGTTAGGGCTTGATTGCACTTACAATCTCCCTCTTTTTGGTGATTGATGACAACCTTGATTAAAGATTATAAAGGATATGTAAATGAAGCTCACAAAGACTAAGATTTAGGTAAAGCTCCCCCTTAAGGTGTGCAATGAATGGTATTCATGAATTTGGCCTAAAAATGCCAATATGCACATATTCAAGAAAAACATGGAGCTCCCCCTAAATCTCAGCAAAGTGGGGAGCAACAAGTGTGTGTGACAAGATAAAATAAATTGTGTGATGCATATGACATGTGTTATCACAATCAAGAGACAAAACTCAGCAAAGATGTGTGTTGTCTGGGTAAAACCCGTCAGACTGGTTTCATCCAGTCAGTACACAAAGGCAAGGAAAACTCAAAAAACAACTCATTCACCATACAACCATGCATCACAAACTAACAATAAGTCAATTAGAATATTTAGAGTGCAATACACACATTGTAGCACACATTACAAGAGTTCTCAAGTCCAACACACAGATAAGGTTCAACAGATAATTATTACAGATCCAAATCTCTCAACAAGTTCTCTAGATAAAAAGATAACTGGATACAAGAGCTTGGGAGTGCTCAGCACAAACAGGTCAGACCAGTTTGAGAAACCGGTCAGACCGGTTTCATCACATAGCACGACAGATAAAGCTTTAATCTTCTTTTCTTCTCCCCCTTTGTCATCTATCACTAAAAGCTTGGAGAACCATCGGGCGCAGCACTAGAAGATGTGCTGCAGAGCTTGTCCATCACTGACCACCATACTCCGGAGGACCACCGGGCAGAGCGAGGTAGTCTAAGAGAGAAGTTTTAAGCATTAGAGTTAAGAACTTGAGAAGAAATGGTAGATGCTAAAGTATAAGAATTAGAGACCCATCATACCATCAAGATTGCCAAAGAGCAACTGATAAGCTTGAGATACGAGACTTTGTCCACTAGTTGAAGGACACATAGGAGGAGGTGGAGGAGGAGGCGCTTGATATCCATAGTGATGAGCATATTGTTGAAAGTAACCTTCGGATCCCAGCTGTGCAACCATGCTATCCACTGAAGGAATTTTGGGCTCTTCCGTCTCGGGAGAGATGGGGGACCTAGGAGATTCGAAGCCATGGTGCTTGTGCAACAATTTGAGAGTGTCCTTCATTTGCTTCCTCTCTCTCCTAGACCTCTGCTGCTCAACCATTATATCCCTCTGACTCCTACACATAGATGTGAAAAAGTTCATGAGTCGACGTAGAGGAGAGGGTGGCTTGTCCCTTGGCTGACTGCTACCAGCCCCAAACCCGTCTGACCGGTTTGGTCCTGTCTAGTGGCTGGTGCTGGCTGCTGCTGCTCCTACTGCTGCTCTTCTCCTTCCTCCATTTGAATCTCATCATATCTACCAGGAGAGGGAGTCCTTATCTTCTTGGGTGCCGGGATTCTAAAGGGCTCATGCCTTGCATCCTTGAGAAACTTCTTCTTTGACACCTTTTCAATGATATGCATAATATACGGTGCATAGCCACACAACCTCTGGGGGCTCTTGCTACTGGTCTTGATCTCCTCCCAAATGGATTCACTCACTGAGAATGGAAGTCGAGCAGGCCTCGTGTGAACGAGCAAGTCCTTAGCATAGTTGGAGATATCCGCCGGGTTTCCGCCCCTAGGTGTGAGTGTCATCCGAAACATGCAGTTAAGCACACTATAGTAGGTGTAAAGCCCCGCAGCATAACCCACATTTCCTTGCTTGTTTCTCGGGTACATGAACTTCATCTCTCTAGGCTCCATCGGACGAGTGCCACGGTGAATACAAGGGAGAGTCACATCCGCCGGGCTAGCTACAAGCAATCTAGCAAAATGTGTGAAAGTGACAAAGTGACATTGTATCTAGTGCCTTCGGTCATCCAATGCATCCTCCTTGCACCCTCATTTTCCTCAAAAGCAACAGTGGCATAAAATTGTGCAATAATCTCGTGTTCCAACTGTGCCTAAAACCCGTAAGAGGCTTAATCCTCAGAATAGTAGAAACCTCAATAATGTCTCTGAAAATCACATTGTTTGTCTTCTCCATATAGCCCCAATCTATCCATCGAGCCACTGCAACAATGCCCTTCTTCTTGGCTATGATAGCAGTGGAATAGTAGTCCTGCTGAAAGAAGGTGTGAAACCTGTAATCTATCCCACTAGCCATGTCCTTGGGCTCACCATAGGGCCACTCCCTTCTTTTCCTCCTTGCTTCCTCAGTCTTACCCAAGCCAAGATAATTCACTATGTGATGAGTTCCTGGATTGACTGGCCTCCTAATCTTAGAAGCTGCTCCTGACCCTCTTCTTCTTCTTCCTCTGCTCCTCTTTCCCTTCCACCATAATCCTCTTCTTCATCCTCGTCGTCGTCATCATCATCATCCGCTGGTCCTTTCCCATGCCTAAACTTCATCCTGTAGCCTTCATCACTCTCATCATCATCATTAGATGTCATATGCCCTTCTTCTTCCACAATCTCATCCACACCACTTATCTCTGCTGCCCTAGGTATCCTAGGCCTCAAGACAGGGCCACTGGAGGTAGCAGAGGGCTCAATAGGATCGGGATCAACTTCCGGCTCATCAACCCTCTTTTTTTCCTTGTCCTAGAGTAGGTCTTCGAGAAGTCCGACATATGATTCCTGACCACAAATATGTGATAAAGTAGATATAAGGTCCATAGGAATTGAATCGAGGCTTAACTAGATTTGGAATTGAAGTTATGGATAAAATGAGGGTTTGTTGTTTTAGAAACCGGTCAGACTGGTTTTAGAAACCGGTCAAACCAGTTTCGCTGGCTGAAACCCTAGATTGTAGAATTCAAAATGTAGCCATCCAAATTGATTCAAAACTTCGAGATAGCTTCCTGGGCATACTAGTTGATGATTGCTCAAAGGAATCCGACAGATATGCATGGAGCTACGAGATCGGGCAAAGAGAACTTTTGAATACCTTGAGAGGATGGGAGAAGATGAATTGAGCCTCAAAAACGGTCTCCAATTTGGTCAAGCCGAAGATTAGCACGTCAAACCCTTAAACTCCAAAGGGGAAACCTTCTCCTTGGTCCAATCTCAAGAACCCATGGTGGGGAGAGTGAGTAGAGAGGTGGAGCTCAGGGAAAGGGAGATGACCATGGGCCTGGACTGGTGGGGCTGGAATGAGGAGGTGAAAAGGAATATTCCACACGGGATGCTCATAAAGAGGTGGACCCGAGGCAAACCGGTCAGACCGGTTTCCCTCAGGAAACCAGCTAAAGTTAGATTCTGGGATATTGAAGCTTGTTTCATGAACTAATATGAGAGATATGATCAAGAGATGTCCAGATACTAGTTTCTTTGAAAAACCTGAAGCTTCAACTCTTTTTCCAAAAACCTCTTTTTCTCCACGAGTGGTGATTAGAAAGGAAGGATAGGATATTAGAAGAATTTTGCTCTTTTTCCTTTTGAGAAAGATCTAGTGAGATAAAGAGATAAAGCGATGAACTCTAGTCACTAGATAACTCCCATAGAGAGATTTTTCCAATCATGTCCAAAGGCTCCTTGATACTTCCAAGAGATTTTGAGAGAGATAGATATGAAGAATATGTTGGACTTAAAAAAATCTCACCACTGGTGACTAGCCATCAATCAAGCAAAGTTAACTATAGTCACAAGTGGATCAATCGGGTCATAAAGACCAAAAACCAAATATTTTCAAGAAATTCACACATATCCTATCATGCTAGTTGGATTTTCCAAAATCTAACCTATGTCACACAAACATGTGGCTAAACAAGTTTAGGACCATATTGGGATGTTTAATTCATGCCTCTCACATTATAACAAGCATTTGACATAGAGCCAATATAGAGGTAGGCATCAATTAAATATCCAATAGGCACACAAGAGAGAACCTTGAAAAGACCACATGCCAAGAAAATGCACACACTAGCATGAACAAATCCTAGATGATAAAGGTAGAATTAAGAGTGAGTGTGAACCATACCTTTGCCTCTAGCTTATCACATTTTCACATTGGTGAATTGTGATTTTCCTTTGACTTGTGCATAGTCATGTTAAGTCCAAGTTCTAGCTCTCATTTTGATAAACCTTTTTATCATAACACGAGAGAGACACTTAAATAGCACAAGCACTAGTTCCAATCCTTAGGCCAGCCTCAGTGGGAAGTGTCATGAGAGGGTCATAAGCATTAAATTTCCTACCACATCAGCAAATTTATGAGGAGAGAGGATGAGGAATATCATGAAATGAGAGAGGAGGGTCATCACCATGACCCAAGGGTCATCATCATGACCCTCCACTGGCACGGTTCTTAAGTTCCAGTCTTGGTAACTGTGCGATGACCCCTCCATTGAGACTTGTCTTAGTGACCTTCTCGGTTAGAGAAACACGAGGTCTACTAAAAATGGAAACCTCACAATATAGATCAAATTCCTTTTGTTCATGGAGCATATGAAGTAATGTGAACGACTAAGGTCACATGCACCATTTTGGCAATTAAGTCCAACTCGAGGAATTTAAACTATACTGTGGTGAGTAGTTATGCTTAAGATTAATTTAATAATCCAAAGAGAAAGATTAGGTCAATTTTACCACTTTGGACTCAAAGTCATAGCACACTCCATGAAGAGAGACAAGCTCTCATTTTGAGACTACAAAAATCACTAGATGAAAGCATTAGTCTCAAAAACACAAATTGTAGAGTGATCTCCCCCTAAATAGGTGCATCATGGGTTTGAGTCGCATGAAACGAGCACTTAGTCAATTTAATGATCTTGGAGAGGTCACTTCACAATTTGGTTAAGGCACAAGAGAAAATAATTTACAAATATTGAAATTGTGCCTAGTATACTTACTATCATCAAGATAGTACTTGTATGGTGCTATTAAGAGCTGAGGATATTCATTTGAAGTTCTTGAATTATATCAATCAGTTGGGCAGCACTGGGCCAGAACCGGTCAGACCAGTTTGGCAAACCGGTCAGACCGGTTTTGCTAGTGAGTCCAAGAGAAGCAATCCTTCAAGTCACCAACAGCTCATGATGTAGGCATATCTTCATGAATCTTTAATTGATGACAATCACCCTGATACTTGATGCTCTATAGGTCTAAATTCCCAGATCCCGGAACCTCCGAAGAATTTCCCGGAGGTTGAGTTCCTACAGCAATTTCTGGAACCTTTGGAGAATTTCTTGGAACGTCTGGGGTCTGCACTTCCACTAAATCAGGGATGTTTGGCCCTTGGCGTTGGTGTTGAAGCTTGGAATTATTCATCATCTTTTCTTGTGCTTCAACTTGGTCTAACATCACCTTTGGCCAAACGCTTGATTGACTTACAATTTCACTTCTTCTTTTACCTGCACCATTTAAACCAACTTGCTCTACTAGAGTGCGGTTACAAGCATCATATGGTAAGAGGAGCATAATTGAACACCAAATTACTTAGTCAAGCCAAGTGCACAAAACCAAGGCCTTGAGCACAAGTATCCACTTAGGATCAATTTACTAAGATGAGATATAAAGCGTGTGTTACCGAGATGTCATTGGAATAAGAATATAAAAGTTTAGACTTGATGCTTGGCATTATTCTAGCTCATAGTCCTTCTCTTGAGTTTTGCCAAGCCTCCAATGCATCTCTATGCTCCTGCATTTTTAGCAAGCTCTTTTTTGTACCCAAACCATGTTGGGTCCTTTGGGGTTAGTCACAAGAGATTTGGGAATCCAAATGGCTCTTATGCTAGTTTGAGGTGAACAAATCACTCTAGTAGCATAGATACCATTCTTGTCATCCCTAAGTCTAGAAAAAGCATAATCAATGAGTTTTGACTTAGGAATGTTACCATTTGGACAATCATTACTCTCATGTCCCTCTGACCGACAAGTGTAGCAAATACGGCTTTTGATTTTGCTTGCTGAAGCCTTGCTCTTGTTTTTGCCCAATTGTTCCTTCTTGGTCTTGTGGCTTGCTGTAGAAGCTTGATTGCGCTTGATATGCTCTTGAGGCACTGCTGTTGCCAAAACCGGTCGAACCGGTTTCCCAAACCGGTCAAACCGGTTTGGTGCAGGCAGTACCCCTGTCACTTGTGGACAGGTCTCAATGAAGTGTCCATGTTGTTTGCATTTGTAGCATATCCTTTTGCTCAGTTGTCTTGGTCTCTTCTTCTTGCCTCCAAGCTGAGGAGAGCACATAGATGCATAGTGCCCCATATTTGAGCACTTGAAGCATTGTATGTGATCAAGCTTCTTTTTCTTGATTTCTTGAGCCTTGTGATTGTCGCCTTGCTTCTTCGGTCAGAGGGTTGAGCTAGTGCGGTTTGAACCCTTCTCAAGCTTCTTCACCATGTAGTCACAGTTATCTTGAGGAGGTTGCACTTTACTCTTTCCCTTCAACTTACTCAAGTCTTCTTTAAGCTTTTCAACCTCTTCCATGAGTTGATCATTTTCTTTCACAATGAGGTCATCACAAGTCTCTACAAATACATGCTCAATACTAGATTGGCTTGCTTGAGAACAACAAGGTTTAGTACAAGACAATTCAATATTGACATGTGAGCATGTGCATGTGTGTGAGAGAGGTTGAGTGGATGTTACCGATGAAAGCATAACCTCATGAGCTACCTCTAGACAAGAATGTGATTCTACAAGCTTATCATGAGAGGACTCAAGCTCCTTGTGACATTCTTGCAAAGCCATATGCTCGCTACTGAGCTTTTCAAGCTTATCATTGAGCACTTGCTTTTCTTGCTCCAAAGATGCTACACATGTAGACAAGTTAGTAGCACAAGCAATTGATTAAGCAAGATATCATATTTATTGACCAAGGTAGAGTGTGAGAGTTTGAAGGTTTCAAGCTTTTGAGTTAAGGACTTTATGATGTCAACTTGATCTTCAACTCTCTTTGCCATTTGATCTTCCTTGGTTTCCTTGCTCTTCTTGGCCATCAAGCACTTGTGATCATCAACATTGGGAGTTGACAAACTTTGAAACACGGATGCTTGTCTTGATCGCCTTCTGGAACGCTTGTTACCCTTGATAGCATTCATTCTGTGAAAACCGGTCAGACCGGTTTTGGAAAGCGGTTGGACCGCTTTTTCCACAGAATCACCCATCTTGCATTTCTTGCCTTGTTGATCCATGGGTGAGGTCACTAGAGGATCAGTGTGTGCTTCTGAGGTGGAACACTCTTCTAAGGATACACTTTCCACTTGATCCTTGCTAGTTGACGGCTTGTCATGCTCAAACCCCAAATCTTCATTTTGGCTCTTGGTTTCTCTTCTCTCATCATCCTTGGCTAAGATGTCATCATGAGCACATGAAGATGAGTGGTTTGCAGCTGTGGCTTCACTTTGCATGCTTGCTCTTTGATCTTGATCTTCACATTTGGGTATGTCATAAAGATCTTGAAAAATCTCCCAAATGTCATGTGCATCAATTATGTCATCACATATTAATTCCTGCACATCACAACTCAAGGTACTACGAATATAATTAGTAACTTGAGCGTTGAGTTGCCACCATTCTAAATCCTCTAGAGATAGGCTCGACAAGTCATGTTGTCTAGTCTAGTGTAAGGAGGAAGAATACTAGCAACTACAACCTGCTCAGCATGTGGACCAATGGTCCTAATTCCATTAAGTACATGAGCTGACCAAGAATCATAGTTTGAGCCACCTAGAGTCAATGGCTCAAAAGATACCTCATATGTTGTCGACATCTTTTCTCCAAGCGGTTAAGCTCGAATCGGAGTTCCTAGCTCTGATACCAATTGAAAGGATCTTGATGTCGTCTAGAGGGCGGTGAATAGACGAATCTGCACTTATTAAAAACTTCAACCCACTGTTAGTACTGAAACTGGTCAGACCGGTTTCCAACAATCTAAGAAAAGCTCTCTACCAGTTCTAGTTCAAACCAAACTTAGTGTAGGACTTCCTCAGGTGTTTCCAAGAGTGTCAATGAAGTCCCTGCACACAGCACAAGCACACCAAAATAGATCGAAGCGGAAGCACAAATATTTGGCTAGAAATAAATGTAAAGCAAGTAAGAGCACAAAGACACCGGATTTATCCTGTGGTTCAGCTTGCCACTAAGGCTGGCCTACGTCCACGTTGTTGAGGTAAGCCACAAGGGCTTTGGGATCTCTTTCAATCCGCTCCTCCCTCACACCTATCGCCAAGGCAATAGATGGAGTATTCCACTATCTTTGATTTACAATTACAAACTTCTTGGAGCTGCCACATAACGATTGGGAGCTTCCAAGCAACTTCTAGCCGTCTAGGAGTCAAGGGCTCCAAGAGTAAAAGATGCTTCACAAGATATTCAACAAGATCAGCAGGTGCTCAAGTGTGGGATTGCTCACTAGGCTTCACACAGCTCTCTAAGCTCTCACACAAGTCACTCTCTCAACCCAACTCAAGGATAGGGCACTAAAGGCTTGAATCTCACTTAGAGAGGTTGGGGAGAGCTTAGTTGGGGTTCTGGAAGATGTTAGATGCGTGGAGAACCAGCAGCCCCTCAAAGAGGAGCTCATGGGTGTAAATACCCAACTTCCACAAAACTAGCCGTTAGTCTGTCAGACAAAACCGGTCAGACCGTTTGCCGAACCGGTCAGACCGGTTTTCAAACCAACTAGCCGTTGGACGGTGTCAGTGCCAAAACCGGTCAAACCGGTTTGTCAAATCGGTCAGACCAGTTTGGGCCAGAGAACCTTAACAAGGTTTAGATCTCATGGGTTAGTCTCTCATGGGTTCACTTGAGCACTTTTTGATGTTTGTTGTCCAACTAATGATGCAACCCTCTTGATAGTATGACATAACTAAACTCAAGATAAAAGATAAACCCTAATTAATCTACATGAGCTTGAACCACCAAGGTACGCCGGTATTTGATCTTCAATGATTCGAGGGCTTCCAATGTTATATACCAACTGAGCACATGTTATAGATGAGTAAATAGATGCATGTGCTTGAGCATATCCACCTTGAGCTAGTGACTTAGAATTCTCTCATAGAGTAGAGAGTCAATCCACTTTGAATTCTAAAGCCACTCCAATTTATCAATCATGACACTAGATGCAATTCATCGCTTTCCTCGGTAGACTTGGATATGATACTTCGAAATCCATTGACGCTCTCAACTTCACCTTAGCAACTTTGCTCATGGTCACTATCCATAGCTTTTGCTTACTTCCTCGTTTTAGCCATCTTGATTTCTTCATCACTTATCCTTGCCACAATTGAGTCAAGCCTTGCACCATAGAGAGAATTCCATTTGACATGCCACTCAAACAAATGTCCTTTGATTGATAAGAGATATCTTTCCTTTGCAAACTTCCATTTATAGGTCCATCACAATAGAGGCAACCACATGACCTTTCTCAAAGCTCTTCTTGAAGTCTTGCAAATTACTTCTTTGTACGAGTCAATATCGTCCACTTGATGTAAGAGTGAAATCCATTTGATATTATACTCGGTAAACTCATTGTATAGTTCATCAAGTTCCATCTTGTATCAGTAGTGAAATTCACTTGATGCCATACTCAATTTTGACTTCGTTCTCCCATTTTTATATCACAAGCTCCTCATTTCTACACAATATGCTTTGCTTTGACATATAGAAGCCAACCAAGTACCATATATAATCATGCCTCTATATTCACTTTTCTTTTGCTTCGGATCACTTGTTGTATGTCTCATGTAAACTCAAATGGGAAGAACAACCTATCCACATCATGAAATTCATCTATAGCAAGCTTGCATGTTCTCCATGTATAATGTCATGATCCACACTTGTCTTCTTTGCAATATGAGCCAAATGCATGATCTTACACACAACTACCATTTATCAATAATCAACAACCTGCTCACATGCTTTACAAGAGTGTTAGTAATTTAATAAAGTTGTCACTCAACTAACCAAAACCCTCTTAGGGCTTAATTGCACTTACAATTTGGCAATTCTCGACCTCAGGTTCATATTCTGCAAAATCAGCTTATGATGTAATGTTCATTGGAGCCGTGCATTTCAGACCATGGGAGCGGATTTGGAAAAGCTGGGCCCAAGGCGGATGTAAAATTTTCGTGTGGCTAGTCACACATGATAGATGCTGGACGGCCGATCGGCTCGCCAGGAAGGGTTTGCCTCATCCTGAACATTGCCTCTTGTGTGATCAGGAAAATGAAACAATAAATCATCTGTTGCTCCATTGTGTTTTTGCACGACAAGTATGGTACAGTGTGCTGCAAGAGCTTCATCTGCAGGTCCTAGCCCCAAACCCGGAGGAAAGTTCCTTTGATGATCGGTGGGAATCTTTGACCAGCAGGGTGGATGGTCTGATTAAAGAGGGACTCAACTCAATTATAATCCTGGTGGGTTGGTTGTTGTGGAACCACCGGAATCGGTGTATGTTTGATGGCGTGCTACCTAATCTGAATGGAGTTTTGTCTTCCATCAGGGAGGAGATGCACTTCTGGGGTATTGTTGCGGCTCGAGGAGTTATTCACATCCTCGCCCAGCTACCGATGACTTAGTATAACTCAGTTTTTGGGCCTTTTGTCTTGGTTCTTGAATCTGTGTAAGGGCAATGTAGTATGTGTTTTTTTCAGGGCCCTCTTTTCTGATTTTGTTTTCCCCCCTACATTTAGAACAAAACCTTTGTAATCGGGGTGCTTTTCACCCATCTTTTCTTCTTAATATATTGATATGCAGCTCTCCTGTGTGTTCGAGAAAATAAAAAAACTAGAGACCGATTAAATTCACTATGATGAGTTAAGTTCCACCACATCAGGTTATTTCTTTGACACAAAATTATAAAGTTTGGTCACATCCATACACCTAACTTGTGTCTGTATTCGTGTGATGCGTGTTATATTATACACATGTCGTACTAATATTATCGGCACACATGCTCTACGGGTGCGAGGAAGCGCGCCGTTCTTTCTAGTATATAGTTTTAGGGCTGAAAGATTTGCAGCTCTCGCACAAGTTCCGTAGAAGAGTAGCTTTCTTTTTTTAACGAAACCCACCATTCTTTTTCATCTTTCTTTTTTACTTTTTATTCTTTGTTTCAATCACACATATAGACACAAATGCTTACATACACATACTTACATTTGCTCCTATGAACACACGCATGCACCCTGTCGGTGTTTTAGACCGGCAAACTCACCAAGGGGGTGCCCGAGGTGGTTGATTGTGGTGGGGATCGCCAGACCTGGAACTCGAAGGTGTGCGCAAGGATACGGGACACAAGATTTATACAGGTTCGGGCCGCCAAGGTGGCGAACCCTACGTCCTGTTTGGGAATCATATGTGGCGCCCTGCGCTTGGTGTTGGTTCAGATGTCCTCCTAGGTACTCGGCCCTCCTTTATATAGTCCAGGGGGCGGGTTCCTAGTCGGTTACAAGTTAGGAGTCCTAGTAGGATTACATAGAACAAGTCCTAGTAGGATTACAGGGGAATTCTAGTAAGAGTCCGTCTTCATCCTTCCTTGTATGAGTACCTGGGGTGTATGCCCGACAAGCCCCCGAGCACATTGCAGTCGACAGCAGTAGTTCGAGTAGTCTTGAAGCCTCTTTGAGTAGTTCTTGAGCGTCCTGGAGTACTGCTTGGAGAAGTCATCAATAGTACTTGAACTGCCACGAGACTGGAAGGTGGTCTAGCTCATCTATCTTGAAGTCGAGATTTATATGGAAGTGCGATTGCAAAATCGCACTCCATATGGAGTAGCCCCCGAGCCTTAGGTTGAGTCGCAGACTCTAGCTGAGGGTCAATCTTGATTCCGAATCTTCCGTCTTGAAAAAATCGAATGATGGGTGTAGCATAGCAGCCCCCGAGCCTTGAAATGATTAGGTAATCAATCCAAGGGTCTTCAGTGTTCGCGAAAGCCATCATCCGAGTACTCTTGCAGCGTGTAGCCCCCGAGATAAGAGAGACGTATGAGCCACGTCGAGTAGTTGTTGTTGTAGAGCCCCCGAGCTTGAGAGCGAGCGAAGCCTGCTGAAGTTAAGCTCGAGTTGTAATTTGAGTGCAGCCCCCGAGCTGGAGAGTTTCCGAGTAGTAATTTGGCGTCGAGCCCTGGAGCTTGAGAAGTAGTCGTGCTGTCAGAGCGGACTTTAGATGCGACCGAAGTCAACTTTAGATGCTGGCAGAGCGGACTTTAGAATGCGACTTGAAAACCGAAGTCGACTTTGTGCCGCGTGAAGCGGACTTTGAGATGCGACTTGAAAACCGAAGTCGACTTTAGTTGCCGCACGGAGCGGACTTTGGAATGCGACTTGAAAACTGAAGTCGACTTTAGATTGCCGCGTAGAGCGGACTTTGGATGCGACTACAATAGTCGACTTTGTGCCACGCGGGGTGGACTTAAGATGCAAAAAACGAAAAGCACTTCCGGAAGGCAAAATCGAATGAAAAATCAGAAAAAACGAATAGTTTTACCGCCGGAGCGGGCATGAGTACCTGAGCCATGGATTTCAGACCCAAGGTACGATTGCCGCCGGAGCGGGCTTGAAGGTGCGACCAGAGTCGACTTGAGTACTTAGGGTACTAGGACCCATGGTACGGTGTGCGAAGACCACATGCAGCTAGGTACCATCGTTGCCAGGATATGAGGGCCACTTACAGCTAGGTTCCATCGAAGTTTACACACGCAGTTTGCCGCCGGAGTGAGCGAAGGTGCGACCGGAGTCGACTTTAAGTTGCCGCGCGGAGCGGACTTTAGAATGTAACTTTAGAAGTTGACTTTAGATTGCCGCACAGAGCGGACTTTAGAAGCTGCCTCCTTGCGATAGCCCCCGAGTTGATGAAGTAGGCTCGTGGTGACTTGATCGATATACCCCAAGGGTAGTCGGCAAAGTGTAGCTCTCGTGAAAACCCACCGAGAAGCATGCACAGATGCGTAGTCGGCATGTTGTCCTGCATGATGAGGAGAACAGACCAAGGAAAGAGAAATAATCATTTAAATAAATGACTTAGCTTTTGCTGCCTGGGTAGACTGTTGATGCCATCGTGGCGGTCGGCGATGGAGCCACGACGGCGAAACTAGCCGAGACGAGTAGCCGAAGTAGAGCCGGTGCAGTCGCAGGACGATGTCGTGGCGACGCACAGCCGTGCGACCGGATGATGAGTAATCGAGCGGCGAGACAGCGCGTCCGGATGCACGGCATAGGCACAATAGAGCCAGTGCAACCGGGCGATAAGTAGTCGAGGCAGAGCCAGTGCGAGACGCATGGCGTAGGTGAAGTAGTCGACGACGAGCTGTGCGAGGTGCCGAGGCACCCGGTCGCACGACATAAGTGAAGTAGTCGATGACGAGCCGCGCGAGGAGCCGAGGCACCCAATCGCACAACATAGGCGAAGTAGTCGACGACGAGCCGCACGAGGAGCCCGAACGCACGACATAGGTGAAGTAGTCGACGACGAGCCGCGCGAGGAGCCGAGGCACCCGGACGCGCAGCGTAGGCGAAGTAGTTGACGACGAGTCGCGCCCGCCCAGACGCACGACATAGGTGAAGTAGTCGACAACGAGCCGCGCGAGGAGCCGAGGCACCCGGATGCGCAGCGTAGGCGAAGTAGTCGACGTCGAGCCGCGCGAGGAGCCGAGACACCCGGACGCGCGGCGTTGGCGAAGTAGTCGACGACAAGCCGTGCGAAGAGCTGAGGCACCCGGTCGCACGGCATAGGCGAAGTATAGCCAGTGCGGCCGGGAGACGATGTCGTGGCGGCGCACGACGTTGTTGATGTAGAGCCGGTCCGGCCGAGTGATGATTAGTCGCGGCGCACGACGTTATTGATGTAGAGCCGGTGCGACCGAGAGACGAGTAGTTGCGGTGTGTGTAGTCTTCCGTGCGCACTAAGCAAATTGGTCTTGAGTTATCTGGTAACCTTGTGTGTGCACGTAGCCAAGAGCCAAATGCTTGCATGGTCCTCACGTGCATGTCGTTGCCAGCCAATAGATGTACTGCCCCAATTTAGTTTTTTTTTTCTACCCGGTGTGAGGCGTTGATGAGGGACTTGTATACGGACTTGTATACGAGCCGTATGGGGCAGCCACGGTGAAAACCACCTCAATCTCGGACGTGTCTTGAACAGGGGTCTGGAAACTTCGAGTACTCGATGAGACTGAGTACGAATCTCGTAGAATTCACATCACCGCCTTGGTCTTTTTTCCGATCTTATCTAATACGTGCAGCCTTGATTTTATGAGTAGCAGCGTATACAATCTGAACTTGACGCACGTAGGAAGCCACCAGTGATCTGAGGGAATTCAGCGACTTCGAGGCAGATTGAA
Source organism: Cenchrus fungigraminus (assembly GCA_036936925.1). Lineage (NCBI taxonomy): Eukaryota > Viridiplantae > Streptophyta > Magnoliopsida > Poales > Poaceae > Cenchrus > Cenchrus fungigraminus. Next base: position 18,845,273 of record CM072776.1, on the reverse strand, counting down.
GCAATCTGCCATCGTCGGGCTGCTTTCGGAGTCCTCGTCTTCCTGCCGTGCGAACTGGGTCATGGAACAGATTCCGTACTTGAAGTAGATACGGCGGATCGCTGAATCGACTCAAAGTGATGATCACGCGCGCTCGAGTAGATGGATTTGTTGCTTGAGGTCCTTCGAATTCGCCGGTGATCATGACGATCACCCCTACCTGCCGCGCCAGCTGTCGGTGTTTTAGACCGGCAAACTCACCAAGGGGTGCCCGAGGTGGTTGATTGTGGTGGGGATCGCCAGACCTGGAACTCGAAGGTGCGCAAGGACACGGGACACAAGATTTATACAGGTTCGGACCACCAAGGTGGCGAACCCTACGTCCTGTTTGGGAATCATATGTTGCGCCCTGCGCTTGGTGTTGGTTCAGATGTCCTCCTAGGTACTCGGCCCTCCTTTATATAGTCCAGGGGGCGGGTTCCTAGTCGGTTACAAGTTAGAAGTCCTAGTAGTATTACACGGAACAAGTCCTAGTAGGATTACAGGGGAATTCTAGTAGGAGTCCATCTTCATCCTTCTTTATATGAGTACCTGGGGTGTATGCCCGACACACCCTATCACTACGAGCACCTTCGGAAGATTGATTCAATAAATTTTTGAGATGACAAATTCAACATACTGTTCAAGGACACGTCACGTACCACCGAAAGAATAGCACATGTTAAATTCTGACATAAATTTAGGAAAATGCGAGTATAACTGTGGAGTCAGGCACTCGAATTCTGGTGGACAGGTACCACCACAAGAAACCTTACCACTTGAGCTGCGTTCAATTCAATGCAACTGTTCAAACTTTTGCATTACTCTTCACGATGGAACGTTCTTGCTACTCTTCACACCACTGGGACCAGGATCCTCTGAAGTTCCTAACTACCTCAGAGAGAGGTAGTCTACTGCTGCCCATTCGTTTCACATCCAGCGGCCACAAGAAAGACTTGATCCTTACATATGATCTATAAAATAGCTCAAGCTGAACACACGTGAAGGACGTCTATTCGCAAACAAAAGGGAATAGTAGATATTTTTCGCAGATGTTTCAATCATATATATATATATATATAGGAAGACTAATGGGAGCCCAAGGCTTCCAATAGCTATTGGAAGCCCCGGCCAGCCAGTCACGCGCCCCCCGTGCGCCCCACCCCGCGCCCCTGGCCCCCTGCACGCCCCCGCGGCACTGCGCACCCACGCGCCCCCGGGCCCCCCGCGCGCCCCCACGCGGCCCCGCGTGCCGCGCCATGCCCCAGCTCCCAGCTGATTTTTTTTTTCAATTTTTCCATTTTTTCGCGGACTGCAGGTTTGTATGACCGCAAGTTTGCATAACCAGGGCTACAGGTTTGTATGACCCAGGCTGTAGGTTTGTATGTTCAATTTTGAATTCAAAATTTTACGTGACCACAGATACCCGGATGACAGATTTGTATGACCCGGACCTCAGATTTGTATGATCCGGGCTGCCGGTTTGTATGATGCGGGCTTAAAGTTTGTATGCCCCATGACGACGGATTTTTATGTTCCGAACTACATGTTTTTATGACCTGGGACGACATGTTTCTCAATATTTCACAATTTTTTCACAATAATTCTTCAGACTAGAATTCAATTCAGTAATGGTTTCACCATAAGATTCGTGACATTTTTATGAATAATTTAATTTTCCGAATTCAAATTTTTTAAATGACCATATATACATGAACGATAGGTTTCTATGATCCGAATTCAGATTTGTATGATCAGACCCCAGATTTGTTTGACCTGATTTGAAGGTTTATATGACACACAAAGACATTTTATTATGACTCGGACTATAGGTTTCTATAACCCAAATGATATGTTTCTACGCCCTGGATTACAGATTTCTATAACCCAAGTGATATATTTCTACGACCCGATCGACGGGTTTCTATGACACGAACGACAGATTTATATTGATGGGTTTGTATGATGCAAATGACGAATTCTAACCCTGCACCTCTCATCGCTCTCGAGGCAATAGAAACCAGAGCTTCCAGTAGAAACTTGTGGTGAACATTTATATGACCTGGATGGTAGGTTTCTACGACCCTGACAAGCATATAAACCTACAACATAAGCATATAAATATTGAGTAACTCATTTTTTTTATATTTGAAATTTGAATACAAGTGGATAGAACCGATACATGCCTTCTGATGCACCTGACACATGCAGTGATATAAACCTGACGTATGCAACCACAGAATTTTAAATTTTAATACAAGTATTGACAGTCATATAAACAAGTGACAACCATTATACAAACATCTTCACAAGAGAATTCCAGTCATATAAACCTAACGTCCGAGTCATAGAAACAAATTTGATTTCCTTTTCCTCTAAACTTTAAAATTCGAAAGCGTTCGAGTACTTTCTTTTTCTATAAAGTTTAAATTTTGATTTCATTTTCTCCAAGTTTAAATTTTGAAATTGATCAAAGCTTAACACATAATATCTAACACCTGACACATCAGAAGTCATAGAAACAGTGTTAGAAGTCATACAAACTAGTGAAAATCTTCATGTAAACATAAAATTTACATTCCGTGCACAAGAATATTCTGATCTATGTCGTAAAGTCAATTTCTATGATCAAAACAGCGGCACATTCAACAAATGCTCGACGCGAAATTCGACACACAGTCATATAAACCAGAGAGAACCATCATATAAGCATCACATTTGCATCCATGCACAAGAATTTCATCAGCGCATATGGCACAAAGTTGTAGGGCAGTTCTAGGAGCACAACCAATACATTCTTGTTAATTCGATCATAGAATCCTGCAGATTAACACGGCTAATTGGAGATCCTGCAAAAAAAATGTGGCTCGATGGCCGGACATAGAGGCGTTTTGGTTCATGCGAGGGTGAGGAAGAAGAACTATGGATGGCCTCCACGTCCACTCCCAAACGTCGGCAATGTATGACTACAACTCCCCTGCAATGATGAAGAGCAGCGGTAGTCAAAGTCCGGCCATGAGCAAAGCATCGAGGAAGGAAAAAGATGGAAGCATATATTTGGGACAAAGGAAAAACATTTTTGGAAAAAGAAGCATACAATACAACAAAAGAAAAAAAGAAAAACAGAAAAAAGGAAAACAAGAAAGGGGGAAGCAGATCCATCAGAGAAGTAAAAAGGGGAGGGGGAAATCAGGCGAGGACGGCCATGGCTGATCAGGCGAGGACGGCCCGAGCCGGCGGGCCCCCACCTCCGCATGCCCCACGAGGAGGAGCAGGACGGGCCGACCGGAGCCTGGTGCCTGCACGACGGCAGCTCGGTCTCCCCCGCTGCTCAAGCTCGTGCCCGCTCACATTGACCGGCTTGCACCGCTTCTCCAGATTCGTGTCGCTAACGTCGTAGAGACGACGAACCTAGACAGTCGTGCCGCAGACGCCAGCTGACCCTCCGATGAGCGGGTCCTGGGCGCACCGTGCACATCGTCCCCGCGAAATCCCGACGCTGCCCACCAGGTAGGAGGCCTCCCGCATCGTGGCTCGCCGAGGCAAGCAACCTGCGCGTCGCCGATCGTCAGGGACAAGGCCTCCGCACCGCGGCTGGCCAGGAGGCGGCCTCCACGCCCCAGGTCGTCGGCGAGCTACTCCCGCGGGTCGCGCCGAGCCCAGATCCGCGTGGGGGTGGTGGCCGGTTCTCCTTGTACCTGCATAGTAGCAAGAGATCCAGTCATAGGAAGCTCATATCTGCGACGCCGGGCCGCCGGCAGATGGATTTGGAAGGGTGAGTGTACCAGGGCTAGCACCGAGTCGCCGGGAGCTCCAACGGCCGGCTTCCTCTGGGGACGGGCACCGCGCCGCCACCAGGCTGGGCCGCGCGCTGCCTGGATCTGCGCCGCCAACGAGGGAGGAGGGGGCGGAGTCGACGTGGTGGATGCAGCCGGTGGAGGGGTGACGCCGCCGACGGTGTGGCCGGCCAGTGGAGGGGCAACGCCGCCGCGGTGGGATGCGTCTGGTGGAGGGGCGACGCCGCCGACGGTGTGGTCGACCGGTGGAGGGGAGACGCCACAGCGATGGGATGCGGCCGGTGTGAGAGAGAGAGAGAGTGGTGGGGTGCGGGTGGGGTGGTTTGAAATAAAGAGGAGGGAGAGGGTGTGGATGGTGGGCCCCAACCAGGTGGGGAGTGGGCAGGTGACGCCATGCACGGGTGGGGAAGGTGGTTTGGTCGGACCAGGGTTGGTTGGCTGGCTGGCTGGCTACCCGGGGCTTCCAATAATTATTGGAAGCCCTAGGCTCCCAATATATATATACTCTCTCTCTCTCTCTATATATATATATATATAACGGTTCCAAGTAGGAGTAGTAGGGGCTGGAAAAAAAAAGGTTGACATGTACTCCCTCCCGTTCTGTAAATGAAGTCATTTAGTACATTGACGGTCTCTAAAGTACAACTTCGACTTCTTATTTTTATAAAAATATTTATTAAAAACTAACATATGTATACTTTTATAAAAGTATTTTGCAAGATAAATATGTTCATGTAGTTTTCACATTTCCAAACTGAACGACTTAAAAGTTATTCATGATTTACATTCCTAATGTTTGACTCAAACCTTGTTCAAAACGACTTCATTTACCAAACCGGAGAGAGTATTGCTGAGGGAAAATCAATTAAAAAAGAAATTGTAACGATCAGAAAAACAAAACGCGAAATATAGGAGATAGACTTCAAAATAGGAGCAAGATACAAAATCCTTCTTTATACTAGACAACCGACATATATTGAAATTATAAAGTCACTACAAGTACCTCACTGTTAACAAGTAACACCATCTACCGATAAAAAAGTGTCGGGTCATCAACTCACCATGAGAAACCTAACCAAAACCGCGGAGATGGGAGCGATCGAGGCGTGGCACCTAGCAGCTATCGGCGGTGTGAGGTGCAACACTTGGCGATCGTGGATGGTGACGAGCGAGCCACAATAGTATCCCAAGGAGGCAGCTTCTAAAGTCCGCTCCGCGCGGCAACTTAAAGTCGACTCCGGTCGCACCTTCGCCTGCTTCGGCGGCATACTGCGTGTGTAAGCTTCGATGGAACCTAGCTGTAAGTGGCCCTCGCGTCCTGACGACGATGGTACCTAGCTGCACGTGGTTTTCATACCCTGTACCATAGGTTTCGTACCCTAAGTACTCGCGCTCTATACCATGGGTCCTAGTACCCTAAGTACTCATGTCGACTTCTATAGTCGCAACCTCAAGTCCACTCCGGTGGCACAAGTCGACTCCGGTCGCACCCAAGCCCATTCCGGCGGCAACCGTACCTTGGGTCTGAAATCCATAGCCCAGGTACTCAAGTCGACTCTAGTCGCACCTTCAAGCCCGTTCTGGCAGCAACCGTACCTTGGTTCTGAAATCCATGGCCCAGGTACTAAAGTCGACTCCGGTTGCACCTTCAAGCCCGCTCCGGCGGCAACCGTACCTTGGGTCTGAAATCCATGGCCCAGGTACTCAAGCCGACTCCGGTCGCACCTTCAAGCCCGCTCCGGCGGCAACCATACCTTGGGTCTGAAATCCATGGCTCAGGTGCTCAAGCCCGCTCCGGCGGCACAACTATTCGTTTTCTCTGATTTTTCGTTCAATTTTGCATTCCGGAAGTGCTTTTTGTTTTTTGCATCTTAAAGTTCACCCCGCGTGGCACAAAGTCGACTACTATAGTCGCATCTAAAGTCCGCTCCGTGCGGCAACTAAAGTCGACTTCAGTTTTCAAGTCGCATCTCAAAGTCCGCTCCGTGCGGCAACCAAAGTCGACTTCGATTTTTAAGTCGCACCTCAAAGTCCGCTCCGTGCGGTAACTAAAGTCGACTTCGGTTTTTCAAGTCGCATCTAAAAGTCCGCTCTGCTGGCATCTAAAGTTGACTTCGGTCGCATCTAAAGTCAGCTCTGACGGCACGGCAAATTCTCAAGCTCCACGGGTCGACACCAAATTACTACTCGGAAACTCTTCAGCTCGGGGGCTGCATTCAAATTACTACTCTAGAACAACTCTAGCAGACTTCGCTCGCTCTCAAGCTCGGAGGTTCCGTACCAACAACTACTCGACGTGGCTCATACGGCTCTCTTATCTCGGGGGCTACACGCTGAAAGAGTACTCGGATGATGGCTTTCACGAACACTGAAGACCCTTGGATTGATTACCTAATCATTTCAAGGCTCAAAGGCTGCTATGCTATACCCATCATTCAATTTTTCAAGACGAAAGATTCGGAATCAAGACTGACCCTCAGCTAGAGTCTGCAACTCAACCCAAGGCTCGGGGGCTACTCCATATGGATTGCGATTTTGCAACCGCACTTCCATATAATCTCGACTTCAAGACTGATGAGCTGGACCACCTTCCAGCCTCGCGGCACTTCAAGTACTATTGAAGGCTTCTCCAAGCAGAACTTGAGGATGCTCAAGAACTACTCGAAGAGGCTTCAAGACTACTCGAACTACTACTCTCGACTCCAACGTGCTCGGGGGCTTGTCGGGCATACACCCCGGGTACTCATACAAGGAAGGATGAAGCCGAACTCCTACTAGAATTCCCCTATAATCCTATTAGGACTCGTTCCGTGTAATTCTACTAGGACTCCTGCCTTGTAACCGACTAGGAACCCGCCCCCTGGACTATATAAAGGAGGGCCGGGTACCTAGCCGGGCATCTAACCAACCCAACACCAAGCGCAGGGCGCCATACTTGATCCCCAAACAGGATGTAGGGTTCGCCACCACGGCGGCCCGAACCTGTATAAATCTTGTGTCCCGTGTCCTTGCGCATACCTTCGAGTTCTCGGTCTCCCAATCACGATCCTCCACCGCATAATCAACTACCTCGGGTACCCCCTTGGTAGGTTTGCCGGTCTAAAACATCGACAGTCTCCAATCTACTTACCTTGATCACTCGCTCTCGTCCATCGTCCCCGAAAGTGATGTTCTCCTTCGACATCACTGGGGTGAAGCTGGAGGGCCACCTTCAATCTCCGGTCATGTGCTGCTAGCCTCTGGAGTCGATCCACCAAAAGTCTTCCAAGCCTCCCGCCTGCAAAATCAAAACCAAGAGCGAGAGAGAGCAACCGACTCAACACTGGGGTTAGCACAAAAAGAGTCAAACCAGTGCCGAGCCATCTCCTCAAAAGTGGGGTTAGAAAAAACCATCCTATCACGCCTAGCAAAGCTGGAACCACCATGGGGAAACCACTCCCGTCTCGCTGGAGGAGTACGAGCACCACGAAAGGGAAAGCGTGGTCTGTAGTCCCGCTGAGACTCAAAACTGTGACCCTCCCATACTCGTATCGACCACGAGGTGAGAGGGTCCAGCAAACTGAACACCACCAGACTTAACACACCAACCAAATAAAAAGCTCCAAAGATCTCAATTGAGTACCATAGAAAGGATACCAATTGATAGATCACAAATGGCTACCAAAAGCCAAGGCAAACTCTTGAAACTAAATTCCCATCGATAAGCCAAGCTCCCCCTCAACCAAAGCCAACTAGCAAGCAAAAGCTACGAAAAGAAAGAGCAAAAGAAAAGCTTTAAAACCAAATGAAAATGGGAGAAAAGCCAAAGTAGAGCTCAAAACATGCTACACAATGCAATGACAATACCAATTAAGATAAATAAAGCATTGTAACATGATTCCATATAGATGAATGTAAGCATGGGCTAGCAAGCATGTCAACAAGGTGCATAACTATACAACTGGCCTAACCAAAAAAGATACCAAAAAACAACATGCCAAACATGATTCAAGAACTAAACAATGGCATGATACAAGTTCATATGGAACAACCACCAACATATATTACAAAGCTAGCATGACAAGATATACATGAGGGGGCAAACATGCTAACAAGAGAGGATACCATGGAGCTAGACAAAGATGATATGGATGAACAACATGACATAGCCACACAAGAACAATGATAAAGCATGACATGAAGTTCGAAATATCATCTAGCACAATATCATACAAAAGATAGCAAGATAGGTATACAAGGTCACAAAGCTATCATAAACAAGGTGGCTAGCCTATCATGGTTTATGCACAAGCATGACATGAGAACAAAGCATGCAACAAGTATACAAGTGAGTACAAAGGGAAAATGAAAACTCACTATACATGTGTACAAAGGCTTCCAAGAGCCATCCAAAGCGGTGTGGAGAACCATCTTGCCTTGATCACCTCACGGACAAAAGATCAAGTACCATCCAGCTCATGTTCTCCAACCACGTCTCCATACCTAGACACAAGGAGACGACAAAGACCGAGCTTTGGATCCCAAAGGGTTACCAAGCACATACTTGGGAATCCAATACTTGGTCACATGGGTAAATAATGCACTCAACTTATCATGTGGGTTAGCATGATGCAAATGCCGGTTCGAGTGAAAAGGATTTCGAACACTCTCACAATCATGCCTCAAAGGAGCAGCTCGCGAAGAAATTCGAGTGCTACCATAAGCAAAAAGGCAAAGATCCTTCGAGGTCGTAGGAGAAGAGCCAACACGAACACCATGGGAAACATGTCCCGGACCAACACAAGAAGCACTAGAAGCATGTCCACAAGCATGGTCTAACTCATTGGAAAGAGTGTCGTAAAACCCGTCAACAAAATGTGCCTTCTTAAGCTCACAAGTGTTCATGCCATGAGAAGGGCTATGAACAACCAAAGGCCTAGAAGCACAAGCTCGCCGCATTTTCCTTGCACGGTGGTAGCAAAATCTCTCTTGATGCCCATCCTTCCAACAATGAGAGCAATGGTACAAAGGCCTATCGGGAGGCACGGTCTGAGTGGAAGAATCACCATTCTCTTGTAAGTGAGAAGTCCCTTGGGACTTAGAGCAAGAAGCATCAACCCGAACACTCGACTTGGTGCCAACATTAGAATCACATGTGACATGAGAAAGGCTATGTGGCTTCTTAAAAGCTTTGGCACGCACACGTCGCTCATGCTTGACACGACGAAAGCAAAACTCAACGGTATGCCCATCCTTCTTGCAAAAGGTGCACTGGAACTTCGGTTTGGAAGCATGAGTTCCAAAAGTGTGAGAAGCACCTTTGCCATCTGACACATCTTAGGCGACACCAGAAGAGGCAACAAGCTTTGAAATAGCTATGGGAGAGCTATCCAAAGCACTAGCACAATTGCCACCATCTGAAGACTCACACTCAAGAGAAGAAGCCAACTCCGGTTGAGAAGAAGCAATTTTAAAAGCATCAACATCAGAGTGAGAAGCAATGCGAGAATCCAAACTCCTGGCACAAAGACTCTTGCATCTTGTGCGCAAAACATCATTTTGAAATTTGAGGTGCTCACAAGTACCACTGTCATATTTCTCAAATTGTCATTTTCTTTTTCAATGCACTTAGCATATGTGGTACGCAAGAGTTCATTCTCTTCCTCAAGGTTGGCACTCATCTCATCAAGCTCAACCAACTTTGCGCTCTTATCATCGCTCATTTTCTTCAAAGCCAAAACTTCACTTTCCAAATCAATGCAAGAGGTGCACAAGAAATCACATGAACAAGCAACTTCATTTACATCTCTCAAAGCATTATCATCATCACAAGAAGTATGACAAGGATCATCAACAACTAGCAAAGAGCACTTGCTACAAGGCATAGACTTCAACTCACAAATTTCAGCCCTAGCATGCTCAAGATCATCTACACATGTGGTGTGAGTCAATTTTAATTCTTCAATTTCAGCAAGCAAAGACTCACAAGAAACACATGGTGAGGAAGCATTTGACTCCAACAAAGAAATCTTACTTCTAGCATTAACAAGATCATCATTCAAAGCAACACAAGAGTTGCAAGGCATAGAAGCATTGGATTTCAACAAGTCAATTTCAGATTTCATGCAAGCAAGAGAAGAGTTCAATTCCTCATTATTTCTAAGCATGCTACTCACATCATTTGCATACTCAAGATTTTCAACAAGTAAAGCATCACATGATTTGCAAGGCAAAGATGCATTGAAATGCAACATTTTAATTTCAGATTTTAGGTGAGCAAGAGAGGAGTTCAACTCAACATTCTTAGCATGCATGGTATTACAATAATTGCATGAATTCAAAGCACATGACTTCCAATGAGCCATACCACATTTCAACCTAGTAAGAGAACATTTCATCTTCTCATTTTTCCTACGCAAGGCATCACACAAATCCATGTTTCTCCTATGCAAATCTGTTGATGGTCGTTAAGTCCCTATTTTTGACCCTCAACTTTGAACAAATTTCACTCCATCAAAGCTTGCATCATAGCTGTGGGGTTATAAACTAACGGATTCCATGATCTGTGGTGAATATTTGGATGCAGGTCATGATGAGACATCATAGCACAAACAAAGCATCTTGACAAACAACGTCAAATGCTTAGTTTGATAGCACCATTGCGAAGTTCTTGTCGAGATGATCGAAATGGAGTTTTGGTTCACCCAATTCGGAGTCCGGATGCAGAAATTATGCCTCACGGAAGATTGTGACACGAGACATGTCGGGGGTTAGGTGCGGCCGAACCTAGTAGGTTCGGCCGGACCTATCAACTTCCTCCGATCAACAACAAACTTTGCCAAATGCGTCTACACTTAGCATAATATTCAAGGGGACCAAGTCCATGGGCCAGACACCACAAAAGTTGGTCCGGCCGCACCTCCTAGGTCCGGCCGCACCAACGAGGTTCGGCCGCACCTACTAGGTCCGGCCGCACCACCCAAAATCCTCCTCTCGGGTCCATGGCACCAACAATCCCACAAACACACCATGGATGGATGACATACACCGGTGAATGGTCGGTTTGATCAAAAGGCTATGGTTGGAAGCACTTAGATCGATGGACCCACACTTAACCGCCACAACCGCCATCAAGGAGTGATCCTGGACGTCCCTCAACACCGTCAGTGCATCACACGGCAATTGAGTAGGACCGGCCGCACCTCTAGGTACGGCCGCACCTATCAAACCTCTGGATTTCGCTCCACCGACTTGGGAACTGACCCAGGAGCGTTGATTAGGGCCGTGCACGATCAAAGGCGGCAAATCATAGGGCCGGCCGCACTTGGAGATACGGCCGCACCTCCTTGCTCGTCACTGCAGCTCCCTCTCGCCTACAAGTACCCCCTCCTACAGCCACCAACCCAGAGAGCCTATATATAGAGCCTGGCACCTCATAGAAGGACACAAGTGATTAGAAGCAAGTGGCGGGGCCCTACATAAGTTAGCATTCAGAGAGTAGGGAGAGAGAGTTGAGTGTTGGAGTAGAAGCCAGAGTGTTGGTCTTCTTCCCCTTCCTCGGCGGGTGCGGTACAACTACGGTCGTCCACACATGGGATATTTTGTAAGTTCGGATTCGTGAGTAACTAAGTCTCAAGTCATTTCATCGTTCGCTCTTAGGTTCTTCGATTGCATTTAGTAGTTTCTACTTGTTGTGATTGCTTTACTTTGAATTCGAGTAAAGTAGTGCTTGGTTAGTGTAGACGTGGTGTCTAGGCTTTCCAGTACCTTGGAATGCTTCCCAGTTCAATGGAATAGTTGTGGTACCCTAGGGAGGTGACAGCTCCGGACGGTCTTTGTAGTCCACCACGTTAGTTCTGGTAGGTAGGAGTTACGACATCAGAGCCCCCTTCTTATCCCTTTCCGTGGCTCTTTTCCCTCTGGCCCCGACGAGCAACAAGTTTTGCCTTGATTCTATCCGTGACTCTCACGAGTCCCAAACTTCATCAGCTATCCCCTCTCTACCCGAAATCTATCCTTGCCTTTCTATCCTTCATCACCATATTCCCCGAACGAATTAGTTCAGGTTCACAACACTTCTCGTTCCCCGTGGAAATCGATACCTTGGAATACTCCCGGGTGAAAGCTACAACGGTATCCGTGCGCTTGTGGATCTATCTGTGATCGTGTAGTATACCAACAGGCTTTCTGGCGCCGTTGCAAATCTAGTAACGACGTAAGAAGTGCCAACAAAATCCCCACAATCACCTTCACAATCATTCAACCTATCGCATAGGATCAAGATGCCTTTAGCAAGCGTACCTTGGTTCATGTCTCTTAGCTTGCGGTAGAGCTCGCCCTTCTTGGGATCACCATCTTGATAGTCCTCGATGACGAACATCATCTCCTCCACTCTGGCTTCCGTCTCAACCTCCATACTCCTCCTGCTCAAAGAATCACAAGGAGAAGAGCTTGGTGCCATACTCAAAGCACCGGTTAGGATTAGCCGAAAACAAGCTCAAATCTCACAAACCAAGATCTCAAGCAAAATGAGCTCAAAGCGACCAAACCAACACCGCAAAGCAAAGCACCCCTTCTCTTTTGTCACCCTATGGATCTTAGACTAGTTAGAGTCACAAAGACCCGCAACCGGCTCTGATACCAATTGAAGGACCGGATTGGCGACCAGAGAGGGGGGGGAGTGAATGGGAGTCGATAAAAATTCTTTCTCAAAAGAACTCAGCCTATATCCCAATCACAACTCCGAGGGTCACACACGAACAAGCGGAAGCACACACAAACCTGTCTCGAGACCTTAGGAACAAAGCTTGAAAGGCTAGGAAGCAAAGCGGAAGCAAGCACGAAAGAGCTCGAGCAACAAAGAGGAAGGCTGAGACCTACCGGGTCAACCGGCCACAAACGTCCGGGTCACTCTGAGGCATCCAGAGCCGCACCGGGTCACCTGGCCACAAGTGTCCGGGTCAACCTACCCCTTCGGGTCACACGGCCACAAGTGTCCGGATCACCCGGGACAGCCCAGAAAACTGCTCGCGAATTCGCCCCAAACTTTCGATCGATGGATCTCCTCAACCACTTGGAGTCTTGAGACGAAATTTTGGGGAGATGATGAACACCCCAAGAGGAGGATATGCCCCAAAACTTTCGGCCTCTAACTCCCTACAACTCTCGGAATCGCGAATCCTTGCCAAGAACACTATGAACAAGGGTTCATCCGAAAATCAATGAATCGAAGGCCAAATCCGGTGTTTGAGGGGTCAAGATCATCCACAAAGAGGCACAAGGCACTCACCCATGATCCCCTCAAAGAAATCCAGAGAGAAACACCCTCAAATCGACGAATCGAGCGACAACCGAAAATCCTCCAAAAATACCTCCGAAAATCGCAGAAAAAGAAAAACACCGGGAGCAAAGGATTTACCACGAGATTGAGAAGGAATATTTTACTATGAATATCTTAGCCAAATCCGGTTACAAGGCACTCACAAGAATCACAAATCTTGGATGGCAAAAAGCTCAAACAAAGAGCCACACTCACCTCTCTCCCTTTCTCCCAAAGAGCACCCCAAAATGAAAGAGCACTCCCCCCACTAGCCAAAGAGTTGGATGAAATTCAGCAACTCCTCCTATATATAGGCCCTCCGGAAATGACTGAAGTGCCCCTACACTAGGAGTTACAACACAAGCCCTCACAGGGGCATTTTGGTCAACACATGAAGTTCTCCATCGGACGGCCGCGCATCCATCGGGCCTTCGGGTCCTCCCAACTCAAGCACCTCGATCATGCCGTGTGTCGCCCGCTTTGAAGCTTCTCGACGCGCTCGGATCCCATCTCCGCCCGCCGAGCCTCCGGTCTTGGTTTTGTGGCTCAACCAAGTAACCCTGACAATTTTGTGGTGAATCACCGCAAACCCCGCAGACTCGGTGCAGCCTCCACGCCAATCCCACTCATGACTTCGCCGCCACATCATCCCGGCTCGACCTTGGTTTTGAGGCTCAACCGAGAAACCGTACACGCCTTCTTCTTGCTTTTCTTGCCACCATGCGGCCCGCACTTGATCCCGTTCAGCTAATGGTTCCATCGAGCCGAGCCTACTTGTCTCTCCACTCCTCGGAGGCCACACAAGCTAAGACCTTTCGCGCCCGCTCTTCACCTGCACCAACGCAAATCAAGCCACAACCTGCACCTACAATACTCGGCCAAGAGTCAGTCCACACCACGTTGTCAATCACTCATCACACCAAGGAGCGACCATCCACCGGTCCTCGGACGCTCCGGTCCTCAAGGGGCAATATGGTCAAGTAGCACTCCTCTTCATCGGACGACCACGCCTTTGCCGCAGTCCGCGTCCTCCCGACGCAAGCATTGCGATCCCGCTACGTGTCCCCCGGCATCAAAGCTTCTCAGCGTGCCCGGATCCCGTCTCCGCCCGCAAAGCCTCCGGTCTTGGTTTTGTGACTCGACCAAGTAACCCAATGGTTTTGTGGTGAACCGCCGCAAACCCCGTGTGCAGACTCCGGTCGTGAGCCGCTACCCTGCACCGGCTACGGTCGATGACTTCGTCTTGCTTTTCTTGCCACCATGCAGCCCGCACTTGATCCCGTTCGGCCACCGGGTCCATAGAGTCGAGCCTACTTGTCTCTCCACTTCTTGGAGACCCCGCAAGGCTAAGACCTTTCGCGCCTGCTCTTCACCTGCACCAACACGAATGAAGCCGCAACCTGCACCTGCACTACTCGGCCAAGAGTCAGTTCACACCACTTGTCAATCACTCATCATAGCCAGGAGCGACCATCCACCGGTCCTTGGACGCTCCGGTCCTCAATCTCCCCCTTGATGAGTGCATTGACAACACACATAGTAACCAATTCAGAGAAAAAGAGAAAAAGAAAAGAAACGAACCAAAAACTCAAACAAGTGATCAAAAGCCAGACAAGAGCCAGAACAAGATCACTTGAGAGAGAAAAATCACGGTCCCCTAAGACAACGGAAATGACTCGACACAACCGAGATAAAATGCTTCAAAATTGCCGACTCCTCAAGGTGAGGCAAAAGGGCTCGACACCATCGGCAAAAGAGCACAACCAAAATCAGGCAAAAGAGCTCCCAAATGCATGAATGCAAGCTCCCCCTGAACAAATGCATTTCTCCCAATTTTTTCTCCCCTTGATGCAATGCTCCCCTGGATGCATCAATTGGGTACTTTCCTCCCCCTTGTTGGTAATGCATGAATCAAGTCTACAAATGCAAGCATGTGCTTCTCAAATAGACAAAGAGCACTACAACATGCTAAAAATGAGACATAGACAAGCAAGATAGCCACAAATTTAGTACAAGCATCGCCAACAAGATAGGTAGGGACATATAGGCAGGTGACATAGCCATGATCAAAAAGAAGCAATTTTCACAAAATTTCCCTGTCATGAGCATAGGACCTAAACATGGTCAAATTGAGCGCAAACAACATATAACTCACAAACTCCATGCAAGGTCACATATTCTCATCACAAGATCATCACAAACACCTACAAGCTATCTCATGTCATGTCAAAGCCACCGAGCCATGTGTCCACTTCTAAATATGAGACTTCTCAACGGTGAACATCTTGCAAGAGTTTAGCACCCAAGATAAGGAATTTAAAGCATAAATGACATGGAAGCACAATTTCGAAGCACAAGCATTTCTTATACCAATTTCATGATTTCAAATTAAGCATGGTACATGAAGTGCCTTTGCGGCAAAAAGAAGCTTAGGCTTCTCCACAAGGTAGCATGTAGGCTAAACATTCATGATGACAAATGGGTCTTTGACCCCAAATGAAAAGAACATGGTTTCCAAGCATAAATTAAGCAAGACATAGCCATATGTACACAATTTGAACATGAGAGGTATTCAACTCACAAGAGAGGATCATATATATCATATTCACAAAATTAAGCCATCCACAAGCATATACATCCCAAAGCTACCAAGAGCATAGCTATACATCACATGAGCATCACTAGCAAAGTCATAAGCTCATATCCAGCATATCATGGAGATCAAAGTATATAGGAGAAGCACATTCCTATGGCATATGATACAAATGCAGTCTATGATATAAAGATGCAAGCATGGTATGATACTTAAATGAAAATACAACATGCATATGTACATTAGACCCCCAACCGAAGCTCAAAAAGGAAAAACCACTACAAGCTCCCCTCGCAAATGAGCAAATGTAGCTTGGTCCAAAGACTTTGTTAGGATATCGGCGAGCTGTTTTTCGGTTGGTACATGGATGAAGTCTATGTTTCCCTTCTCAACATTGTCTCTCAGGAAGTGGTGCCTCACCTCTATATGTTTGGTTCTGGAGTGTAGCACGGGGTTTTTGGCAACACTAATGGCAATCGTGCTATCACACATGAGAGGAACATGAGTACATTCCTCACCAAAGTCACTTACCGTGTATGTGATCCAAAGTAGCTGGGAGCAACAACTAGCGGCAGCGACATACTCGGCTTCAGTGGTGGACTGAGCTACACTAGATTGTTTGCGAGAAGACCAAGAAACAAGAGAAGAACCCTAAAACTGGCATGTCCCTGAAGTCGACTTCCTATCGACTTGACAACCCACAAAGTCGGCATCCGAAAACCCAAGAAGCGAAAGCGAAGAGGACGTAGAGTAACAAAGACCGAGCTCAGGAGTGTATCGAAGATTCCTTAAGATCCACTTGACGGCCTGCCAATGTGAAGTCCGCGGCGACGCCTAAAAACGAGCGCACAGACACATAGAAAACTGAATGTTCGGCCTCATCACTGTCAAGTACAAGAGGGAGCTGATCATGCTCCGGTACTCCTTCTGGTCCATGGGCTCTCCGTCCTCGTCCACATCGAGCGCTGTAGTCGTGCTCATCGGTGTTGATAGGGGCTTCGAGTCCTCCATCTTGAACTTCTTGAGGATGTCCTTCATGTACTTGGCTTGATGCACAAAGGTTCGCTCCTTCGCCTGCTTGATCTGAAGCCCGAGAAAGAACTGCAATTCTCCCATCATAGACATCTCGAATTCTTTGCTCATGTCCTTTGCAAACCTCGCAACCAAAGAGTGAGACGAGCCGCCAAAGATAATATCATCCACGTACACCTGAACAATTAGGATATCATCGCCCTGCCTGAGGAGAAAAAGAGTCTTATCTACTTTGCCCATCTCAAACCCCTTGCTGCACAAGAACCCCCTCAACCAGCCATACCAAGCACGGGGAGATTGTTTCAGCCCATACAATGCCTTCCTCAGCCTATACACCCAGTGGGGAAACTCAGCACTCTCAAAGCCCGGTGGTTGCTTCACATAAACATCTTCTTCTAAAAACCCATTCAGGAAGGCACTCTTCACATCCATTTGGTACAATTTGAACCTTTTAGCCACAGAAAAGGCTAGAAGGATCCTAATCACCTCCAAACGGGCTACATGAGCAAATGTCTCCTCATAGTCTATCCCCTCCTTTTGACTATAGCCCTGAGCAACCTTCTCACCACCTCACCATTCTCACCCTCTTTGTTCTTCCACACCCATTTTGTCCCGATAGGTTTGCAATGTGGTGGTGGCTCTACCAACTCCCAAACTTGGTTTCTCTCAAAGTTCTCTAACTCCTCATGCATTGCGTTCACCCAATTAGGATCAGAGAGGGCATGTCCAATGTCTTTCGGCTCAAAGGTAGCGACAAATGCTGAATGAGCAAAGTGAGAAACATTTCTGGACCTTGACCGTGTCATACGCTCGTTGATGTCGCTGATGATTCTTGAGGGAGGATGATCAACTTGAACACACCTCGGTGCCTCTCGCCTGGAAACAACCTCCCCCTCAGCAGCTGCTTCCACTTGATCTTGCTGGATCGTAGTCGGTGCAGGGGATGGGCCATCCTGCACTGTAGTCGTTGTAGTGGAAGTAGAGGGTACATGCTCGGCTGGAGCTTCACCATCATCACTATCATCCTCTCCAGCATCATCCTCCTCATCCTCAAAGATCTTCTTGCCAATATCGTCGTCACCTGCACACTCAAAAAAAGACGAACTGCATGGCTGAGTCTCATCGAAGGTAACCTCGTGAGTTTCCATGACTAGGTTAGTATCAAGGTTGAGCACATGGAATGCTCGAGAATGGCTCGCATAACCCAAAAAGATCCCATCGGAAGACCTCGACTCAAACTTATCAAGCCTACCCTTCTTGAGAATAAAGCACCGACAACCAAAAGCCCTGAAATGGCTCACTCTAGGTGCTCGCCCATGCATGAGCTCATAGCACGTCTTGTTCAACAAGGCTCGAAGAAAAATCTGGTTCCCAGCATGGCACGTGGTATTCACCGCCTCAGCCCAATATCTCCTCGGATCCTATGCTCATCGAGCATCGTCCGAGCCATCTCACAAAGGGAACGGTTTTTCCTCTCAACCACACCATTCTAACAAGCAACATAGGGAGAAGAGAATTGATGTTCGACACCCAAATCATGACAAAAGGTTTCGAAACAAGAGTTTGAGAGCCTGTGTGGTTCGAGGACCGGTGGATGGTCGCTTCCTGGTGTGATGAGTGATTGACAACGTGGTGTGGACAGATTCTTGGCTAAGTATTGCAAGTGCAGGTTGCGGCTTGACTAGTGTTGGTGCAGGTGAAGAGCAAGCGCGAAAGGTCGTTGCAGGGTAGGCCTCCAAGTGTGGAGAAGACAAGTAGGCTTGGCTCGAGGGACCCGATGGCCAGCGGGGTCAAGTGCGGGCAGCATGGTGGCAAGAACGGCAAGATGAAGTCATGGATGGTTTCTTGGTTGAGCCTCAAAACCAAGGTCGAGCCGGGACTACGTGAGAGCCGAGTCATGAGTGGTGATTGGCGGAGGCTACACCGAGTTCGCGGGGTTTCCAGTGGTTCACCAGAAAACCACTGGGTTCCTTGGTTGATCCAAAAAGCCAAGACCGAAGACGGAGGTGCAGCAGCATCGGTCCGGTCTGACCAGTGGGTCTGACCGGTGGGTGCCGGTCTGACCGGTGGAGGACACCGGCATGACCGGTGTGCGACGACGCAGTCCGGAGACTTCGAAGCGGAGGACACGTGTCGGGATCGCAAGGCTTGCGTCGAGGCTAAGCAAATTTGCGGTCGCCGGGCATCCGTCCTATGGTGTGAAGACAAAATTTCCCAAAGTGCCCCTCGGGGGTGTGTATCCTAGTATTAGGCCTTAGGGTAGTTTCGTCTTTCGGCTAGCCTCCATATAACCCAAGTGGAGAGAGGATGGCAGCCATCTATTGGAACCCTAGATCACTTTGTTTTGCTATTTTCCTCTTCCATTTTTCTTTTGGAATTTCTAGGACTAGCTTGAGAGCTTCATGGTGAGATCTTGTGAGAGGGAATGATGATCGGGCGGAAGCTAGACCTTGTATGAACCTTCATGGTATGTATAGATGATTCGGCGTGGTTCCTCAAGGCTTGATTGTGTTCTTCCCGTTTTCCCTTTTTGGTGATTTTCGGAGCCTTTTCCTTGGCGAATTTCTTGTGGTGGTTTTGAGACTTTTCTCTTTGGGATTTGGCGGGGGATGTATGCATGAACCCTTCGTGGTTCTTTTCCCTTTGATTCCCCTCCCAAATCCATGAGTAAAGGGGCTCAATTTTGGGGTTTTCTTGGCTCTAGGGTTAGAGGCGTTCTTGGTGGAAATCCTTCGATTCCTCTCATTCTAGCAAGTTTTGGTGGACCAAATCTTGGCTATGGAGTACCCATGAGGTGTTCCTACTATCCCCAAAGTCTTGTGCGAATCCGTGGAGCGAATCGGGAGATCGGGAGTTGGATTTGGGGGAGTTGACCCGCGGGCGTTGTTCATCCCGAGCTGCCCAGGCGTGACCGGTCTGACCGGTGCTCTTCACCGGTCTGACCGATGTAAGCCTTTGTGGGATTTGCCTCAGGTGAACTGCCTGGTTCGTGTGTCTTTGGGCTGAGTTGTTGCTGGTCAGTTCTTGACAGGTTTCGGGGAGTTTTGCTAGGTTTTGTGAAGGGTTTTCTTCCTCTGCAGTTTGAGTTTTGGAGGTGCTTTTAGTTCCAGGGCCTAGAGAAGTCACTAAGGCTTCCTGGAACTTTGTTGTGCACTTGCTGTGTGTCACCGGCCTGACCGACAGAGTCCACCGGTCTGACCGGCAGGAGCCATCGGTCTGACCGGCAGGAGCCATCGGTCTGACCAGTGTGGCACAGACAGCAGGCTGTGCAGTTTTCCGCTGCGTGTTTGGAGTGTTTGGTTCATTTGGTTGAGTTGTTGGTTCCTAGGACCAGTAGCACTCCAGTGGCTACATGGTCTTGGCCAACTTGGGTAGTTGAGTCAGAGACGTGATTTGGCTAGCCGTGTTCGTCTTGTTGGAGTAGTCATCTCCTTCGAGAAGAATTTTTATCGGCTCCCATTCAATCCCCCCCCTCTGGTCGCCAGTTTCGGTCCTTCAATTGGTATCAGAGCTGGTTCGGGTCTTTCAAGGCTCTAACCAGTCTAAGATCCAAAGATGGCGTACCAGGAACGGGGATCGGGTCCTCCGCACTTCGATGGGAAGAACTACCAGATGTGGCAGAGACGGATGGCTGCGTTCCTCCGTGGAAAGGGTCAGATCCTTTGGGACATTACGGTGAACACAACTTATGTTCATCCGATTAACTTCCTTGCTCCAGGATCGAGGGACATGTTCGACACTAACAACAAGGCGGTCGACTAATTGTTTCGTGCTCTATGTCAGTCCGAATTCGATCGGGTTCTGACAGAGGACTTAGCTTGTAGGATTTGGGAGCAGTTGAAGGATGCTCATACTGGGAATGCTCAGGTTCAGGCTCAGATGTACACGACTTACCGGAGAGAGTACGAGAACTTCACTCATCTCCCCGGCGAGTCCGTCGATGCCCTTTTCTAGCGGTTTACGGTTGTGGTGAACAACATGAGAGCCAATGTGGCTGTGCTCCCATACGATGATCATGATAGAGCCGTGAAGCTCTTGCCCTCGTTGGATCGCACCGTATGGGACGGAAAGGTCGAGGCTATTCTTGAGTCTGAGAATTATGACACCCTGACTGTGAACGTGCTGTTCTCGAAGCTCAAGTCAGCTGAGTTGGACCGTGGTATGACAGCCAAGATCGAGAGCCCGACTGACTCTCATAGTCTTGCTCTCGTCGGTGGCAAAGGTGCTAAGTCTAACGCTAACGCATCCTCCAGGATGTACTCTGTGTCTTCTTTGATGTCTTTCCCAGACGAGGAGTTCGACGTGCTTGGAGAGGACGTGCTGGCATTGCTGACCAGGCGGTTCGAGAGGTTGCACGAGAACCGGGTGAACACAAGGAAGAATCCACGGACATGCTTTCAGTGCGGCAAGCCAGGACACTTCGCCGCCGACTGTCCAGCGAAGATGCAGAACAAGGACGGCTACAAGCACCGGTCGAACAAGGACGGCAAGTACCGATCAAGGTGCGATCACAAGTACAAGAACAAGCACAAGGATGAGCGATGGTCGAGGAAGAAGGACGGCCGCGGCAGGAAGGCCCGAGCGATGGTCGGAGCGAGCGACGTCGACTCCAGCTCCGCCTACTCTTCCTCGAGCTTGAGTAGCAGTGAAGATGAAGGTGATCGGCACAAGAACAAGAAGTCATCCAAGAACATGAGGGGGCTGAGCTGCTACGCGAGAGATGGCTTCTGCGGCATGGCTCGTAGCTCCGGCAGCAAGAAGAGTCACCAGAGCGACTCGGACTCCAACTCTGAGGATGAGGTACGTGACGAGCTTCCCTTCTTGCGTGAGGAGAATGAGCGTCTTGGCAAGTTGCTTGATAATCGTGATGACATGCTTAGAGAGGCAAAGAAGATGAGAAAAGAGCTTAGGACCTCACTAGAAGATGCTAGGAACCGAGTAGCTGAGCTAGAAACCCAGAACCTTGATGCTAAGCTTGAGATAGATTCGCTTAAGGCTTCACCTATGGTTTCTAATGAGATTGATTGTTGTGATTGCTCTGTGTACCTAGCTGATCTTACTGCTCTTAAGGATAAGCATGCCTCTACTTGTGATGAACTAGATGTGCTTAGGGTTGAAGTGGCTGAGCTTAAGTCTAGACCTGCTTTGCTAGGTGCTTGCACTTCTTGCCCTGTTTTGCATGGAAAGATTGATGAGATGCATGCTTACACTGTTTCTCTTGAGGCCAAGTTGAAAGAACCTGTTCCCACTTCTTGCTCTACTTGTGAATTGCATGCTTTGGAAAATCTGGAACTTGCACATTATGTGGATCCCTTGCAGGATGAGAATGATGACTTTAGGAAAATGATGGGTTGGTTGTTGGGTCATGAACCACAGCTTAGGATGATGATAGAGGCATACAAGCGCTATGATGGGCAAGCGCTTGGTTCGGAGAAGGATGGAGAGTGTAGTGGTGAGGGAGGAGAGAAGATTGGTGATATCCAAGGTCCACCAAAAACCTTCCACAAAAATGCCTATGCTCCTAAGCCCAACCCACTGAGAAACAAACTTGACACAACCCAGATCCTCCCATATTTCCTCGCCCTACAAATGACTTTCAAAAACCGGTGAAGTTTGTGAGCTCCAAGGAGAGTGAGGTTGGAGAGAAGAAGGGTGAGAAGCCGAGTGAGGAGAAACCAAGTGAGCAGCCCCAACCCAAGCCTAAGCCTAAGCTCATACGATTTCATTGTGACCATTGTGGGAGAGATGGTCACAAGGGTGAGTTTTGCTTCAAGAGGAAGCGTGAGGAGAGAATGGCTAAGGAGTGGGCTAACAAGGACAGGTACCACCCCTCAAATGGTGTACCTGAGCCTCGTATGCAAATGCCCAAGGCCAAGGTGATTGTGAGGACGGTTCCGGCTTGGGGAGATCGAAGGTGGCAGGTGGTGCTGCTGGCCGAGCACCACCGGTCAGACCAGTGCACTCCACCGGTCAGACCGGTGCTGGTCTGGGCAGGCAGCGGTTTGGTTTCCGTGCACGTGCGGATGCTCAGTTCGGTTCTGGTGGTCGTGGTTCTGGTGGTTGGCATGGAGAGTTTGCAGGTGGTCAGTTTGCTAGACGTTCTCCACCTCGTGCTCAATATGAGGGTGGGAGGAGTCGTAGCTTTGAGATGGAGAGGAGGAACGGTCCACGGTCTTCCTTTCGTGGTTTTCGTTCTCCTCCAGCTAGACAGGGGTGGTTCCCTAGAGGTGGTTCCCGTTATGGTTTTCGTGGTGGTAGCTTTGATAGGTGTGATGATATGGTTTGTGCTAACCCTTCTTTGGAGCAAATGGCTCGGCACTAGTTTTACTCTGTTGGTACTAACCCCGGTGCTGAGTCGCTTGTTCACTCACGTGCTCGTTTTTGAATTTCAGGTGGGAGACTTGAGGAACGTTTGGTTGATTGACTCCGGTTGCTCGAGGCATATGACCGGAGACAAGGGGTGGTTCTCAAGTCTCGTCCCGGTGGTGTCTAAGACATACATCACCTTTGGGGACAATGGGCGAGGGCGTGTGCTTTCAGAAGGTGAGATTAAGGTAAGTGAGAAGGTCACTCTCAGGCGTGTTGCTCTTGTTCAATCGCTCGGATTCAATTTGCTTTCCGTTTCCCAGCTTTTGGATGAGGGTTTTGAGGTGCTGTTTCGGCCTGGTGGTTCTCAGATTTTGGATTCTCAAGGGGACCTAGTTTGCATGGTCGTTCCTGAGGGTCAATTTTTCCGAGCGGATTTTTCTCAGTCTTCTGGTGTGGCTTGTTGTTTCTTGGCTGGTTCTTCGAGTGAGTTGTGGAAGTGGCATAGGAAGTTGGGTCACTTAAGCTTTGACCTTCTGTCTCGCTTGAGTAAGCTCAATTTGGTCCGAGGATTGCCACGGCTGAGGTTTGAGAAAGAGTTGGTTTGTGCGCCATGTAGGCATGCCAAGATGGTAGCCTCTTCTCACCGATGTGATGACGGAGCGTCCATGCGAGCTGCTCCATATGGACCTTGTTGGCCCAGCTCGTGTGCGATCTGCGGGTGGACGACTACTCTCAGTATGTGTGGGTTTTCTTCTTGGAGGAGAAAGGGCAGACGTTTGGTTTTGTTCGAGATCTTGTCCTGAGGTTAAGGAACAAGAGGCACGGAGATGCCATACGAGCGATTCGCAGTGACAATAGCTTGGAATTTAAAAACTCTCGCTTCGAAACCTTTTGCCATGACTTGGGTCTTGAACACCAGTTCTCTAGTCCATATACGCCTCCGCAAAACGGCGTGGTTGAAAGGAAAAACAGAACCTTGTGCGAGATGGCTCGGACGATGCTCTATGAGCATAGGACTCCGAGGAGGTTCTGGGCTGAGGCGGTCAATACCGCGTGCTATGTGTCGAACAGGATTTACCTTAGGGTGCATAAGAAGAAAACTTGCTACGAGTTGATGCACGGTAGAACCCCCAAGGTGAGTCACTTCCATGTGTTTGGGTGGAAATGCTTTATCCTAAAGAAAGGTAAGAAGTTGGACAAGTTCGAGGCTAGGTCTGTCGATGGCATTTTCTTTGGTTACGCGTCTCATTCTAGAGCCTTTCGAGTGCTCAATCTTGAAACTAACCAAATCGTGGAGACTTGCGAGGTAACCTTCGACGAGACACAGCCACGTAGTCAGCTTGCTTTTGAGTGTGCAGGTGACGAGGAACTTGGCGAGGAGATTTTCCAAGAGGAGGAGCATGAACATGGAGATGATGAAGATGGTGGTGTGGTGCCCGCGGCTGAACATGTACCTACTACTTCGACTACAATCGAGAACGGGCCCTCTCCCACACCTGCAATGACAAACCCAGATCAAGGAGAAACTGCTATTCAGGGGGAGGTAGCATCAAGGCGAGAACATCCCTGGCGAGTTCAAGTGGATCACCCAGCTTCGAGGATCATCGGCGACATCAATGAACGTACTACACGGTCGAGGGTTCGAAACAATTCTCACTTTGCTCATACTACTTTTGTTGCTACCTTTGAGCCCAAGACATTGGACACGCGCTATCTGATCATAATTGGGTCAATTTGATGCATGAGGAGTTGGAGAATTTTGAGAGAAACCAAGTTTGGGAGTTGGTTGACCCTCCACCTGGGTGTAAGCCGATTGGGACAAAATTGGTGTGGAAAAATAAAGAAGGAGAGAAAGGAGAGGTGGTGAGAAACAAGTCGAGGTTGGTGGCGCAAGGGTATAGTCAGAAAGAGGGGATCGACTACAAGGAGACCTTTGCTCCCGTAGCCCGTTTGGAGGCGATTAGGATCCTTCTAGCTTTTTCCATGGCTAAAGGGTTCAAATTGCACCAAATGGATGTGAAGAGTGCTTTCCTGAACGGTGTTTTGGAGGAAGAAGTGTATGTGTGGCAGCCTCCGGGGTTTGAGAGTGAGAAGTACCCCCACCGGGTGTACAAGTTGAGGAAGGCGCTATATGGGTTGAAGCAGGCGCCTAGAGCGTGGTATCGTAGGTTGAGGGGGTTCCTGTTTGAGAGAGGGTTTGGGATGGGGAAGGTCGATCAGACCTTGTTTCTCCTCAGGCAGGGAAAAGATATCCTGATTGTGCAGGTGTACGTGGATGATATTGTCTTTGGTGGCTCGTCTAACTCTTTGGTTGCAAGGTTTGCAGAGGACATGAGCAGGGAATTTGAGATGAGCATGATGGGTGAGTTGCAGTTCTTCCTCGGACTCCAGATCAAGCAGTCGAAGGAAGGAACATTCGTGCACCAAGCAAAGTACACCAAGGACATTGTGAAGAAGTTGAAGATGGAGGACTCCAAGGCTATGGCGACGCCTACGAGTACTACTACAGCTCTTGATGCGGACGAGGAAGGTGAACACGTGGACCAGAAGGAGTACCGGAGCATGATCGGGTCACTCCTGTACTTGACGGCGACGAGGCCGGACATCCAATTCTCGGTATGTCTATGCGCTCGTTTTCAAGCGTCTCCGAGGACTTCGCATCGGCAAGCAGTCAAGCACATTTTCAGGTATTTGCGTCATACTCCCGACTTCGGCCTTTGGTACTCCGCGTCTTCTTCTTTGGCTCTTCATACATTTTCAGACGCGGATTTCGTCGGGTGTCGGTTGGATAGGAAGTCCACTTCTGGGACTTGCCAGTTCTTGGGTTCTTTTTTGGTGTCTTGGTCTTCCCGCAAACAATCGAGTGTTGCTCAATCCACTACCGAGGCAGAGTATGTGGCCGCAGCTAGTTGTTGCTCTCAGCTCCTTTGGATCACATACACCATGAGTGACTTTGGTGAGGAGTATACCCATGTCCCACTTCAATGTGATAGCACCAGTGCCATAAGCGTTGCCAAGAGCCCAGTGCTCCACTCCGAAACCAAGCACATAGAAGTGAGGTATCATTTCCTGAGAGACAACGTTGAGAAAGGGAAAATCGCTTTGATCCATGTACCCACACATGACCAGCTAGCCGATATTTTCACCAAACCCCTAAATCAAGTAACTTTCACTCGTTTGCGGGGGAAGCTTGGTGTTTGTTTGATTTCTTGAGTTGGGTTTGTGGGAGCTTCTTTGTAGCATGTATAACTTTCCTTTGTGCATTTCTTGCATTTGGCATGGCATATGTAACATGATGTATAGGCATCTTTGCATTTTAGGTTGCTTGCATTTTGTATCATATGCATTGAGTAGGCAAAGCTTCTCCAATATACATTGTTCACCATGGTATGCTATATATGTCCTTGTGAGCTAGTTTGGTAAGCTATGGTTAGTTTGGCTTAGCTCTTGATGATCTTGATTTATATCCATGGTTGATGATTATGTTTTTCAAAAATGTCACATGTATACTCTCTTGTGAGTAAATGCCTTTATATGATCTTGACATGTTTTTGTGGCTTGGCTATGCTTGATTTGTGGTTGGATAGCTTATTTTGATCATATGGGGCCAAAGGCTCATTTGCCATCATGAATGTTTAGCACCCATGCTTTATCTTGTGGAGGGGCATCAGTTCCTTTTTGTCGCAAAGACATTTCATGTACCAAATATAAATCTGAAAATGAAATGTAAATTGCTGGGAAAATGTGCTCCCATGTCATATGTGCTTAATTTACTTGCTTTTGGGTGCTAAACCGTTGCATGTTTCTTACCAATGAGAAGTCTCATTTTTAGAAGTAAGCACATGGCTCGGTGGCTTTCACATGACATGAGGTGCTTGTGGGTGTTTATGATGGTCTTATGCTTAGAATGGTTGTCCTAGCACGAAGTTTGTGTGGCTTTGCCATTTTGACATGTTTCGCTCATGTTTAGGACTTTGCTCATGAGAGGGAATTTTTCGCAAAAATGCTCAATTCTATCTTAGCTTCGCCCAATGTCCAGGTGGTTTCGAGCCATTTCTGGGCTCTGTTGTGCACCGGTCTGACCGGTTGAGGTCACCGGTCTGACCGGTCAGAGTGCTGGCTCCTGTTCAAATGTTGGGCACCGGTGCTGTTGACCGGTCTGACCGGTCAGAGCAAGGCTAAAGCAGCTGCTCTGTTTTGCGATGAGGTTTCCATGCATCCGCCCAGGGGGAGTTGCATTGGTTCAGGGGGAGCTTGCATGTGTGCAGGGGGAGCTCTTTGTGGTTTCCGAGCTTTGGTTTGGTGGTTTGTGCTCTTTGCTTGAGCATGCTTTTGTCACGGTTGTGTCGAGTCGTTGCCCTTGTCTAAGGGGACAGAGACTTGTCTTCTTCAAGTGATCTTGCTCTTTGCCTTTTCTTTGACTTTCGATCGCTTGTTGGAGTTTCTTTTAGTCGTTTCTTTTCTTTTCCTTTTCTCTTTGGTTACCAAAATGTGTGTGTTGTAAATGCACTCATCAAGGGGGAGATTGAGAGCCTGTGTGGTTCGAGGGCCGGTGGATGGTCGCTTCCTGGTGTGATGAGTGATTGACAACGTGGTGTGGACTGATTCTTGGCTAAGTATTGCAAGTGCAGGTTGCGGCTTGACTGGTGTTGGTGCAGGTGAAGAGCAAGCGCGAAAGGTTGTTGCCGGGTAGGCCTCCAGGTGTGGAGAAGACAAGTAGGCTTGGCTCGACGGACCCGGTGGCCAGCGGGGTCAAGTGCGGGCTGCATGGTGGCAAGAACGGCAAGATGAAGTCATGGACGGTTTCTTGGTTGAGCCTCAAAACCAAGGTCGAGCCGGGACTACGTGGGAGCCGAGTCATGAGTGGTGATTGGCGGAGGCTACACCGAGTTCGTGGGGTTTCCAGTGGTTCACCAGAAAACCACTAGGTTCCTTGGTTGATCCACAAATCCAAGACCGAAGACGGAGGTGCAGCAGCATCAGACCGGTCTGACCGGTGGGTACCAGTCTGACCGGTGGAGGACACCGGTCTGACCGGTGTGCGACGACGCAGTCCGGAGACTTCGAAGTAGAGGACACGCGTCGGGATCGCAAGGCTTGCGTCGAGGCTAAGCAAGTTTGCGGTCGCCGGGCATCCGTCCGATGGTGCGAAGACAAAGTTTCCCAAAGTGCCCCTCAGGGGTGTGTATCCTAGTATTAGGCCTTAGGGGTAGTTTCGTCTTTCGGCTAGCCTCCATATAACCCAAGTGGTGAGAGGATGGCAGCCATCTCTTGGAACCCTAGCTCATTTTGTTTTGCTATTTTCCTCTTTCATTTTTCTTTTGGAATTTCTAGGACTAGCTTGAGAGCTTCATGGTGAGATCTTGTGAGAGGGAAGGATGATCGGGCAGAAGCTAGACCTTGTATGAACCTTCATGGTATGTATAGATGATTCGGCGTGGTTCCTCAAGGCTTGATTGTGTTCTTCCCGTTTTCCCTTTTTGGTGATTTTCGGAGCCTTTTTCTTGGCGAATTTCTTGTGGTGGTATTGAGACCTTTCTCTTTGGGATTTGGTGGGGGATGTATGCATGAACCCTTCGTGGTTCTTTTCCCTTTGATTCCCCTCCCAAATCCGTGAGTAAAGGGGCTCAATTTTGGTGTTTTCTTGGCTCTAGGGTTAGAGGCGTTCTTGGTGGAAATCCTTCGATTCCTCTCATTCTAGCAAGTTTTGGTGGACCAAATCTTAGCTATGGAGTACCCATGAGGTGTTCCTACTATCCCCAGAGTCTTTTGAGAATCCGTGGAGCAAATCGGGAGATCGGGAGTTGGATTTGGGGGAGTTGACCCGCGGGTGCTGTTCATCCCGAGCTGCCCAGGCGTGACCGGTCTGACCGGTGCTCTTGACCGGTCTGACCGGTGTAAGCCTTTGTGGGATTTGCCTCGGGTGAACTGCCTGGTTCGTGTGTCTTTGGGCTGAGTTGTTGCTGGTCAGTTCTTGGCAGGTTTCGAGGAGTTTTGCTAGGCTTTGTGAAGGGTTTTCTTCATTTGCAGTTTGAGTTTTGGAGGTGCTTTTTGTTCCAGGACCTAGAGAAGTCACTGAGCCTTCCTGGAACTTTGTTGTGCACTTGCTGTGTGTCACCGGCCTGACCGGCAGAGTCCACCAGTCTGACCGGTGCCATCGGTCTGACCGGCAGGAGCCATCGGTCTGACCGGTGTGGCACAGACAGCAGGCTGTGCAGTTTTTCGCTGCGTGTTTGGTTCGTTTGGTTGAGTTGTTGGTTCCTAGGACCAGTAGCACTCCAGTGGCTACGTGGTCTTGGCCAACTTGGGTAGTTGAGTCGGAGACGTGATTTGGCTAGCCGTGTTCGTCTTGTTGGAGTAGTCATCTCCTTCAAGAAGAATTTTTATCAGCTCCCATTCACTCCCCCCCTCTCTGGTCGCCAGTTTCGGTCCTTCAGAGTTTTTAAATTCAGTGCCATTGTCGCTACGAATAGCTCGAATAGCATCTCCATTCCTCTCATTCTTCAACCTCACGATTAGATCCTGGACAAAACCAAAAGTCTCCCCCTTGTCAGCTAAAAAGAAGACCCAAGCATAGCGAGAATAGTCGTCCACTATTACAAGGACGTAGCATTTCCCACCCGCCGAGCACACATGAGCTGGACCAACCACGTCCATATGGAACAGAGGCGCCGAACCATGATCTCTCTGTCACAACGGATGTCAGAGGCGGGTGAGAGGCGGCGACCATCTTACCATGCCTACATGGAGCACATACCAAGTCCTTTTGGTATTTTAACTTAGGCAATCCTCGAATCATACCTAGCCCACTCAAGCGTGACAACAAGTCAAAACTCAAGTGACCTAGTCTCCTATGCCATTTCCAAAGCTCCGCCGAAACACCAGCAACCAAACAACGAGAAGAGCCGACACACTGAGAAAAATCGGCTCTGAAAATCTGACCCTCGGGGATGATCGTGCACACAAGATCACCTCGAGAATCCAAAACACGAGAAGTGCCTGTTTTGAAACGGACCTCAAAGCCCTCGTCAAGAAGCTGGGAAACCGAAAGAAGATTAAACCCTAAAGACTTGACAAGAGCGACACGCCTAAGAGTCACAGACTCACTCACCTTCACCGTGCGCACTGAAAGCACTCTACCTTTCCCATTGTCCCCAAAAGTGATGTACTCTTTGGTCAACACCGGGGTGAGTCTGGAGAACCACCTTCGATCTCCGGTCATGTGTCGAGAGCAACCGGAGTCGATCAACCAAAAGCCCTCCAAGCCTCCCACCTGAAAATCAAAAATGAGAGTGAGAGTGAGCAAATGACTCAGCACTGGGGTTAGTACAAAATGAATCAAACCAGTGCCGTGTCATTTGCTCAAAAGTGGGGTTAGCAAAATCCATCCTATCTCTCCTAGGTGGAACACCCACACGTCCCCTTGGAGGACTACGCATACCACGAGGTGAAGACCGTGGCCCGTAGCTCCTCTAGGACCTAAAACTGCGATCGTTCCCCCATACTCGTATTGGCCACGAGTGAAGGAACGTCCAGCAAACTCACCACGCCCAAACCCAACTCGCCTACCACCATCTCTTTGTGGTGGCACACCTCGAGGCACAAACTCACGCCTCTCCCGAGGGTAAATGGTACGCACCACACCCTCACCCCTAGGCACCATTATACCTGAGCATTTTTGGCCCGGCCCGGCCCGCTAGCCCGGCCCGCACCTGGCCTGCCCACGAACCTTACTGGACGGGCGTGGGCAGAGATCTTGAAGCCTGTGAAAATTTTTTTTGGCCCGAGCCCGGCCCGAAATGCTGTTTTTAGTTACTTTACACTATAAAATGAGCGGGCGGCCCGCCCAAGCCCGGGCCTGGCCCGAGCCCGGCCCGAAAACTGAGGCCCGACACGTCCCATGGGACGGTCATGGGCAGGATTTTCTCGGCCCGAAAAACCCGGGTTTTTTTTCGGCCCGGCCCGAACCCGGCCCGGCCCGTGGAATGCTCAGGTCTAGGCACCATCCTAGGCTCAGGCACACCACGAGAAGGGCGTTACCTGTCCTTGTTTGCCATCTCCCTAGCAAATCTCTCCTCATGCTTCCTTCTGAAGCAAAACTCAGCTAGGTGCCCATCCCTCCCACAATGCTCACAATGGAAGGGTTTTGGTTTTGGGCTCTCTTTGGCCTCTAGCTTCTCCTCACACGATTTCTCTCCCTTCTTCCCAAAGAACTCGTTCCCCAAGTCACTCTTGAACTTGATGGGTTTCTGGAAGTTGTCGGTGTGTGGAGGAAACACAGATGGAGCTGGGGTTGTGTCTAGTCGGTTCCTAAGTGGGTTTGGCTTAGGAACATAGGCATTTTTGTGGTAGGTTTTTGGTGGTTATGGGATATCACCGATCTTTCCCTCATTCTCACCACTTCCCTCACCAATCTTATCCGACCCAAGTGCTTGCCCATCATAGTGCTTGTATGCATCAATCATCATCCTGAGCTGGGGCTCATGACCAGACAACCAACCCATCATCTTTCTCAACTCATCATTCTCATCCTGCAAACGATCAACATAGTGTGCAAGCTCCAAATTCTTCACAGCATTCACTTCATAGGTAGAGCATGATGTAGGAATAGGAGCTTTCAAAGCAGCTTTTAGAGATCTAGCATAAGCAACTGACACATCTAGTTTCTCATGCGAAACAGGACAAGAAGTGCAAGCACCAAGCAAGGAGGGCCTAGATTTCATCTCATCTAGCTCAACCCTAAGCACATCTAGTTCCTCAACCTTGGAGGCATACTTTTCCTTAAGCACAGTCAAATCACCAAGGAAAGTAGAACAATCAGTGCACTCAGGTTCATCGGTCACAATAGGAGCAGACTTCAGAGAATCTATTTGAGCCCTAGCATCAACAAGCAAAGACTCTAGCTCAACCACCTACTCCTTAGCCTCTCCAAGCAAAGACCTATACTCCCTCTTCTCCTTGTTGGTCTTTCTAAGCACATCATCATGGTTATGAAGCAATTCATTCAACCTAGCATTCTCCACTACCAAGAAGGATGGATCATTGTTTACCTCATCCTCGGAGTCGGAGTCCGAGTCATCCTTGTTGCTCTTCTTGCTTGCGGAGCTATGTGCCATGCCGCAAAAGCCTTGGGCAGCGAAGCACAGGCCGTTGATGTCCTTGCTTGACCGCTTGCCCTTGTGCTGTTCTTCTTCATCACTTGAGCTCGATGAAGAGTAGCAAGAGCTCGAGTCGATGTCGCTCACTCCTTCTTGTGACCACCACTCCTCCTCGGCATCCGCTCGGACTTGTTCTTGCCCTTGTGGTCATCCCTCGAGTGGTGCTTGTGGTCGGTCCTCGGACGGTGCTTGTGCTCGGGCTTGACCTCCATGGCTTCCGGGCACTCATCGATAAAGTGCCCGTGCTTCCCGCACCAGTAGCACATGCCCGAGCTCCTCCTAGCGTTCTTCCGGTTCGTGTACATGCGCTTGAACCGCCTGCTCAGCAATGCGAGATCCTCCTCGCCCAGCACGTCGAACTCCTCATCTGGCATGGACACAAGACAAGACAAAGAGAACTATCTCGAAGACATATTAGCGTTCGTCCTTGGTCCAGACACAAGAGCCAGACTATGAGGGTCAGTCACGTTCTCGATCCTTGCTCGCACCTCACGATCCACCACGGACGACTTGAGCTTGGAGAACAGCTCGTCCACCGTGAGGGTCTCGTACTTCTCCAACTCAAGAATGGCCTCGACCTTCTCACTCCACACGGTACGATCTAGATCGTGCAAGAGCTTCACAGCCCTGTCATGATCATCGTACAGGAGCACGACCACATTAGCCATCATGTTGTTCACAATCACAGTGAACCAATGGAACATGGCGTCAATGGACTCACCGGGGAGATGAGTGAAGTTCTCTTACTCTCTCCGGTAGGTCGTGAACAACCGAGCCTGAACCTGTGCGTTCCGAGCGTGAGCATTCTTCAGCTGCTCCCAAATCCTACAAGCCAAGCCCTCTGTCTGAACCCGATCGAATTCGGATTGACATAGGGCACGAAACAAGTAGTCGACCGCCTTGTTGTTGGTGTCGTGCATATCCCTCGATCCAGGAGCTAGGAAGTTAATCGGATGAACATAAGTTGTGTTCACCGTAACATCCCAAAGGATCTGACCCTTCCCGTGGAGGAAAGCAGCCATCCACCTCTGCCACATCTAGTAGTTCTTACCATCAAAGTGTGGAGGACCCAAACTCCGTTCCTAGTATGCCATCTTTGGATCTTAGACTGGTTAGAAACACGAAGATCCGTAACCGGCTCTGATACCAATTGAAGGACCGATTAGGCGACCAGAGAGGGGGGGAGTGAATGGGAGCTGATAAAAATTCTTCCCGAAGGATGAACTCAGCCTATGCCCCAAATGCACAACCAAGGATTCCCACACGAGCTTGCCAAGGTCGCGTAGTCACAACAGACCTACCAATCCTAGGAACAAGTCTCAACAAAACCCCAAGCGAAAGCACAACTCAAGAAGCAAAGAACGTAGCCAATCTGCGAGGGCCTGGGAGGACAGTTCGCAGTGACTGGGCGGATGGTCCGCGTGGGCCAGGCGGATGGTCCGCGGGTCTGGGGCGGACAGTCCGCAAAATGACCCGAACCTCCAGTATGCACCCTCCAAAATTCGGACGGTCCGCGAGCTCACCGCAGATGGTCCGTGGCGTGCAGACAGTCCAGCAACCCTGGGCAGACATTCCGGCAAACTCCTTGCGAACAAAACCTACTGACTCAACAGATCGAAACAAAGTGATGCAAGAACTCGTGAAGAACACGACGAACACCTAGCCGGTCGGCACCTCGCTGACGGTCCGCACTAGGCTTGCGGACAGTCTGCCAGGGTCGCGGACAGAAAACCGAGCTCGACCCTTTGAAGGACAATCCTTCCTCCCCTTTGCCCGATCTCCCAAATCAACCAAGGGATTGCTACCAAATCATAGGTGAAGGTGAAGCACCTCTAGGAGATGCTATGCCTAGGAATTTGTAGCGTCAAACCCACTGAATCGAGAGGAATCGAGATTCTACCGAGCTCACACAAAAAACTAGGGTTCCAACCGAAATCCTTCAATCGGAGGCCAAATTCAGAGTTTGAGGGGTCAAGATCAAGCACAAAGATGCACTAGACATCTATCCATGATCCCCACAAAGAAATCCGAACCCAAACACCTCAGAATTGAAGGAACAAAGTGCGCACGAAAATCCAACGAAAATAGCCCGAAAAAAGACACGAAAATCACTCGAGCCACAAGAAGGAAATCGACGCAACCATGAAAGCTTCCATACACTTGGAGGTCAAATTCTCTACAAAACGGTGAAGAAAATCTAAGCCTATGGAGTAGGGAAATGAGAAGCAGTCTGGAAGGATAGTTTGCCCAGAAACCCTAGAGCTATATATATGAGTCCCTCTGAGTTGGGCAAATGACCAAGCTACCCCTAGCACCTAAACTGAGATACAAACCCCTCAGGGGCAATATGGTGAAGTAGTACTCCTCTTCATCGGACGGCCACGCCTTTGCCGCAATCCGCGTCCTCCCGACGCAAGCCCTACGATCCCGCCATGTGTCCCCCGGCATCGAAGCTTCTCGGCGCACCCGGATCCCGTCGAGCCTCCGGTCTTGGTTTTGTGGCTCAATCAAGTAACCCGACGGTTTTGTGGTGAACCGCCGCAAACCCCGCATGCAGACTCGGGTCGTGACCCGCTACCCTGCACCGGCTCCGGTCGACGACTTCGTCTTGCTTTTCTTGCCACCATGCGGCCCGCACTTGATCCCATTCGGCCACTAGGTCCATCGAGCCGAGCCTACTTGTCTCTCCACTCCTCGGAGGCCCCGCAAGGCTAAGACCTTTCGCTCCCGCTCTTCACCTGCACCAACACGAATCAAGCCGCAACCTGCACCTGCACTACTCGGCCAAGGGTCAGTCCACACCACGCTGTCAATCACTCATCACAACCAGGAGCGACCATCCACCGATCCTCGGACGCTCCAGTCTTCAGCTTCTGTTCTTCATTTAGAATAAAGTGGGTATTTTGGCATTATCTATTTAGACTAAAGTGGCTCCTTGCATGGGTGAATAGTTCTTGTGTTCTTCACTTGTTCATGATTTAGAGGCTTGTGTTCTTCATGAGCTTAGCCTTTGATCTTCTGGTGTAGTTCATAAGTTGCTAATTCCATTTGTATGCCTGCTAGTCCAATTAGTGTAAAGTGGATGCTCCTACATTCTAGTTTAGACCAAAGTCCTTCTGTGATCCTTGTATAGATAGCGGTTACCTAAGTGAGTTCCGGTCTCTCCCTCGTGGGTTCGTTGCTACGCCTTTGTACGGAGTGCTATAGTGTTGTTACAGGTCGACAGACGTAGCCGTAATATAGTAGTAACCGGTGGTGTAGACGTGGTGTCTAGACGACGGGTTATCCTTCGATTGCCCTGTATCCCACGGTTTGTCTTGGGGTAGGTCGCGGTAGTGATAGCCGTTGGACCCTTTTGGAATCCCCCACGTCCGGATACAGGTGTAGGCAACCATTTGCCGTGAACCGACTATTATAGGCAGGAGGGTCCGGTGTCCGAAACAAGAGTCCCTAACCGAGAGATTGTTCTCAACTCTACCCACTATCAGCAGGATCCTTTCCATCTTCAATTCATCCTATAGAGTTGTGTCCTTGGACCGTTCTCCTAGGGTAGAAGGTAGTACACACCGTTCCTTGGATTCAATACCCTTGGGAATACTCCTGGGGTGAAGTGCTACAGCGGTATTTCTGTGCGCTTGCGGATTCTTTCGTACCCGTTGGTATACCCAGGTGGATCTTACGCTCACGCTAGATACGCAACTAGTGGTGAGGTTCTGAAATACCAACAATACACACTTGAGATCTCCCACACAGGTGTTGCACAACATCAATTGTGCTTTCATGACACGGGACAAGGTAAACTAGAATGAGCCGGCTGCCCCATGGGTCAGCTGAACCACCACAATCTTCTTTGTTTCTCATATTCTTCAGGAGCCATGGTATGTGCACCCTTTGACTCACTCTCTTTTATTCATCAGTTTGAATGAGTTTCAATTCTTATCTGCTAAAATCAAACTCATGGAATCATGCTCTACCTGCTGTACATGTTTCCTATAGTTGGCATGCATATGTTTTATTCCATACTTATCATCTTGATGCTTGTGAACAAATATCATTAGGGAACTCATGCTCATCTAAGTAGTTGATGTTTGTTATATGATTTGATGATATGATCTTCTCTCTAAATGTTTGAGTGCTTGGGAATTTTATTTGAAAAATTGAAAACCCTTTTCAAAGCTCCTCTTTGATATACCGAAGTCCTACCAAAGCCATATGATGAGTTATTCTTGAAAACCTTATACACATATGTTGCTTGTTATTGTGCTGAGCTTTGTCAAATTGTTGTGACCCTTGTGAGAATTCTTTTCATGCTTTCATGATCAAGATTCATGTGCACTCCATATCGCCTTGCTATGCTTCTACACTAGAACTTAGCATTGTGTCATCGACCCATTCCATTAAAAATAAAGCTCCATATGTGGTGTGACCTCTCTCTCGAAAGTATCCATGAAAAAGGGCATGGGCTAAGCAAAACAAAAAAACATGCTCAAGGGCATAGGTGAAAAAAACCATGCTCAAAGTATAAAAAAAAAGAGAGATAGCCCATGTCCAAAAGAAAGAAGAAAAAGGAGGGAGATGGAATCATGCAAAAAGGAGTTCCAATAAATTTGATGGTAATAACTAGTACCCGCTCCGGGCCTAGTGTCCGCCTTACCATCACCACAACACTCATCTTATATATGGTAATACCTAGCACCCATTCCGGGCATAGTATCCACCTTACCATATCCATCACATCCATAAATGTGCACATCTTGATCTGATTGTATGACTTGATTTTCTCCTTGGATCCGTTTTGACTTTGCAATAGATGTGATGCAAGTATGCTTTATCTTTATCCTACCCTGAGCTCCACATATAGCCATCATTAGAAGTAGGATGAAAAAAGGCAACACTATTGCCTTGGAGAGGACATATACACACTAAGCGATCTGAGAGAATCAAATGAGGAGCTAAGCAAGTTTGTTTGGAAAATTTATTGCAAAACCCCGAGTTACTTGACATGAAGAGCAGGAGTGATTTGATTCATGACTTTTCCATTCCTCAACTACCCAAGATGGCATGATAGACACTTCAGAGAGTTCATAGGTACAAGGTATGGTTTGGAATATCTCTTATGCTTGCTTTATACCTTTGGATATCATGTCTCACCTTTATTTGTTCTCCTTTACTCGAGGACGAGAAAAGGTCAAGTGTGGGGGTGTTGTTGACGACTGTTAAGTACACTACGTGAAAACCTCAAATAGGTCACGCAGCATTTGTAATGGGCCCTTAACACCTGTTACATGCACCCACATCTGTAACGATTGTTGTTTGGTGCCCGTTACCCATAAGCGCGCCAGGTCGACCCCAGGGTTGGCCTCCACTATGCCCGTTACCAATGTGGACTTCTGGTAACGGGCTTCTTAAACGCCCGTTACATGAATTCGTTGTAACGGACATTAAATTGAGTCCATTACAACAGTTAAACTTATCGGTAACGGGCTCGTAAAGTCCGTTACCGATCAATGCCCTATCGGTAACGGGTTGTTTAAGTCTGTTACTGATCACTGCCCTATTGGTAACGGGCTATAAAGTCCGTTACCGATAACTTTCGTACTGGACACGCATGTTTGTTAGGATGCATCTCCTTTGCTGGCGACCCAATTGGATACGCTCGGTTCTTTGGACTCGTCTCCTTTGATTGCCACCCAAGGTCGCCTTTTTTCTCACATCGGAGATGCGCGTTGTTATTGCTCATCTCTGTCTTCTCTTCTGACACCACTCGCTCACTCTCCTCAGAAGGCCACTCTCGTTCCAACAACAACACTCGCCCTCTCTCCTCAGAAGGTCACTCGATCTCTCTGCTCAGATCTCCCCGCCGACCTGCCCCGTTCGCCGCCACCAGCTGCGCGTGCTCTGAGGATCGCGCTTTCTCTCCTCAGAAAGCCAGCGCTGCAGCAAGCCGACCGGCCATGTGCGCGACGGCAAAAGGAGCTAGCAGATGTCGACCGCGGCGTCATCCAAAGCAAACACCTCCGTGTCCCCCCTGGGGCTCAGCGCCGCCCTCCGTGCTATCGCCGCGGCTGCGACGCCGCCTCCGAACCTCCTCCTCGGCCGCGCTTGCCTCGTAGAAAGTCCTTGTCAAGGTGGAAATTAATTGCCCCCTTTTATTGAAATTCTTCAGCTGTCCTATTCCTCTTATGTTATCGGTTTTTTTGTGTGATGAATTATGCTCATTTGGTGTATGGAATGCAGATGGCGGCTGCTGCTCGGGCATGGATGTACAGATAGCCCCAAGAAGATTAGGAGAATTTCTTAAGCGGGGTCAATGGTTTTCTAAATCAAGCAGAGGCGGATATGAGAAACCGTGGTGTTCA
Source organism: Cenchrus fungigraminus (assembly GCA_036936925.1). NCBI lineage: Eukaryota > Viridiplantae > Streptophyta > Magnoliopsida > Poales > Poaceae > Cenchrus > Cenchrus fungigraminus. Next base: position 18,806,709 of record CM072776.1, on the reverse strand, counting down.
GGCAATGCTTTGCCCCTGTATAGATTGTCTCAACCAGAAGAAATTCGCACAACGGGAAATCATTCTTCATCATTTGGTCACACGTGGTTTCACAAAAAATTACACGTGTTGGAACAAATATGGTGAGGAAGGCCTTAATGAACTCGAAGCAGGCTACCTAAATGAAGGTGAAGTGTGACACCATGCTACCGACCATGATGAAGACCTTGATGACGGTGGAGTTTTTGAGGAAAATGAACCATTATTCCCACAAAATGTGATGAGGCCTAAGGATATCACTGATCAAGAAGTTAGGGGCTTCGATGATGGTGAGGTGTTGCAACGTGTGCACAATGTTGATCAAATGTTGCGGGATGTTGAGTTTCAATGAGTGTACACACCTTCTGAATTAGCGAGGCTGAAGCAGTTCATTGAAAATTCAAAGAAACCCCTCTATCCTGATTGCCAGAAGTACTCTCACCTTTCTGGTGATCTAGAACTTCTACAGTTTAAGGCAGATCATGGTTGGAGCAACAAAAGTTTCAAACATCTATTGGATGTGCTTAGAGACATGCTACCTGAAGGAAACCAAATAGCAGAGTCTGTCTATGAGGTGAAGAAGATAATCTGTCCTCTGGGAATAGAGGTTGAAAAAATCCATGGATGCAAGAACAGTTGTGTATTGTTCCGTGGAGATTATGTAGACCTTGACAAGTGCCCCAAGTGTGGCTATGATCGGTACAAGAGGAAAAAGGATGGTGGAGATGATAATAATGCTGATGACGAGAACGAGCCCGGCGAGATCAGAGGCAAGAAGAAGAAGGCTAACAGAGGGGCTCCTGTGAGGGTGGCATGGTATTTTTGCATCATTCCTCAGCTGAGAAGATGGTTCGCATCACGAAAGGAGGCCCAACTCTTGCGTTGGCATGACGAAGGCCGAAAGGAGCTTAAGCAAGATGGCAAGTTTAGGCACCCCACAGATGCAGCACAATGGGGTGACATTAATAACCACTTTCCATGGTTTAACGAAGACATAAGGAGCATACAGTTTGCTATGAGCACAGATGGCGTGAACTCATTCGGTAACCAGAGCTCAACACATAGCACCTGGCCTGTCGTGTTGTCGTTGTACAACCTTCCACCCTGGCTATGCAAGAAACAGAAATATATGATGCTGACAATATTGGTCTTCGGGCCGAAGCACAAGCATAAGGAGTTCACAATGCGCGCCATGTTGTTCACCACCATCAACGACAACCCGGCTCATCAATGCGCGCCATGTTGTTCACCACCATCAACGACAACTCGGCTCATCGCAACCTCTATGGCCAGAGTAAAAGGAAAGGTGCAGTTTGTGCACACTGCTTTGAAGATACTTGCGTAGTGTGGCTAAGACATTCATAGAAATATGTATTTATGGGGCACCGTCGTTTCCTCGGCAAGAAACATCCATACCGGGCCATGGATTGTCAGTTTAATGGGGAAAAGGAGAATTAAGAGGCGCCGTTGCATGTGACTGGAGATCTGGTCCACTTCAAAGTCAAGGACATCAAAACTATCGATAGTTACCTAAACTAACTGAAAAAACTCTTGGCAAAAGAAAGAAACGAGATGGTGAAGAAGAGGAAGAAGAAGGAATGTGGAACAAGAAATCAATTCTATGGGAGCTAGAGTATTGGCCGATGTTGGATGTGCGTCATTCGATTGACAACATGCACGTCAAGAAGAATGTGTGTGAAGCTACTTGTGGAACAGTGCTACAACAGAAGTCCAAAGGAAAAGATCATAAAAATGCAAGGGAGGATCTTAAAGAACTGGGCATTAGGCCGGAGCTCTATGCAGAGGAAACAGAGACGTGGACGGACCTTCCCGTTGCTGCAACCACCTTGTCAAAGGCAGAGAGAAAAGAATTCTGTCAGTTTTTGCTTGATTTGAATGTACCTTCAAGCTACTCATCAAACTTCAAGAGGCTAGTGTCTGTGCAGGACATGAAAATGAATTTCAACTTGATGAAATCTCATGATTGCCATGTGTTGATGACAGCTCTTCTTCCTGTTGCACTTAGAGGTATCAAGACAGAACTAGTTCGCGACGCGGTCACGAGCCTGTGTTTATTCTTCAATGCAATAGAACAGAAGGTGATTGATGAGGAAAAACTATTGGACTTAGAGAGGAGGCATTTCGAGACCCTATGCCTGCTTGAAGCTACCTTCCCACCATCATTCTTTGATCTCATACTGCATCTAACAGCACACCTCGCGAGGGAGACCTGGTTCCTTGGCCCATCTTACCTTCATCAGATGTTTCCATATGAGAGGTTCTTTGGATTCCTGAAATCATTAGTACATAACCGGTTATTTCCGGAGGGAGCCATTGTTCGTGGCTACGAGACCATCGAAGCAGTGGAGTGGGCCATGGGTTATATGGACCCCCAAAACCCCATTGGTGTGCCTCGCTCATGGCATGAAGGTAGGCTTTCAGGTGTTGAGACCCTGGGGAAAAAGTCAGTCACTCCGGAACCAGATGCCTTCCAAAAGGCTCATTTCACCGTGATACAATAGCTGCACCTAATTACACCGTTTGCCAATGAGCACAAGCGACAACTACGTGAAGACAACCTTGATCGTGGTAGGGCTTGGCTTGCAAATATGCACATGCAAGGTTTCAGTAGGTGGCTCCGAGATTATGTCGAGACATGCAGCAATGCTGTAATAACCGACGAGATAGGGAATCTAGCAGCAGGGCCATTGTTCACTGTTACAAAATACCAAGCAATGGATATCAATGGATACACACTCTACACCATGGCCCAGGATAAAAAGAGCGTCTATCAAAATAGTGGTGTGTGTGTACGGGCCGTCGTCGACGACAGTCATGATGATGATGACATGGAGACACACACATATTATGGTCAAATAGAGGAGATATGGGAGCTTGATTATGTAGGATTGAAGGTAGCCTTATTTCGGTGTAGATGGGTCACCAATGGGAAGAGAGCTGTGAGCAAGGACAAATATGGTTATGTTAGTGTTGATCTCCGGGTCTTTGGTTACAAAAACGAACCGTTTGTCTTTGCCAACGATGTTGAGCAAGTGTTCTATGTACCTGACCTTGCAAAGAAGAACTGGTCTGTGGTTCTGCCTGGAAAAAAAAGGATTGTTGGGATTGAAAATATTGTTGAGGATGAGGAATACAACCAGTTTGACGAAATTCCATCCTTCGACACTTCATACAAGCCCCAACTCCTGGGAACTAACAAAACACCGTACTTGCGAAGCGACCATAGTGAAAAAATCCATATACAGATATCAAGGAAGAAAAAGCAAGCCTGATTTCTGCTGAATCGTTTTTGTAATGCAGGATGTTTCTATTGGTGGAAAAGGAATCTGTTTTCTAATATAAAGGATGTGATGTATTGGTGGAATTTGAATCCTTTTCGTAATATATAGGATGTGGTGGAATTTGAATCCTTTCTGTAATATATTCTGCCTAAGATACTATATATGTTCTGTTTATATTCTGCTTCAGTTCAGTAAGTAATGTTGCAGGCTGCTTCAGTTCAGTAATGGACGTTAATATAAAAGAGACAAGGATTAGCCAACCCGCGTCGCCTTTGTTATGGGAAAGAGACGAGGATTAACCAACCTGCGTCGCCTTTGTTATGGGCAAGAGATGCGAAATCACACACAGATTACATCAAAAGAGACGCGGATTAGCCAGCCCCCGTCGGCTTCTTCTTCTTCATGCTTGCAAGTGAGTAGGTAAATCATACAAAAAATTGGACTGCACACAGATAATCACACAAGCATGTCTCTTGAGATGCGAAATCACACACACAGATTACAGTCATCATTGATACATCAGAAGGTTACAAAGCGGCCATCTATGTTCATCATCACTAGGCACTACCACGATGAGGAACATAGATCTAAACTAAGCAAAAGAGATATACTTCTGTTGGCTTGTTCTTCTTCATGCTTGCAAGTGAGTAGGTAAATCATACAAAAAATTGGACTGCACACAAATAATCACACAAGCATGTCTCTTGAGATGCAAAATCACACACATAGATTACAGCCATCATTGATACATCAGAAGGTTACAAAGCGGCCATCTATGTTCATCATCACTAAGCACTACCAGGATGAGGAACATATATAGATCTAAACTAAGCAAAAGAGATGCTCCCGGCGGCTTGTTCTTCTTCATGCTTACAAGTGAGGAAAATACAGCAGAAGGGGAGAACATATCCCTTCAAAAGGAAACGTAAGTTTGATGAGATATGCTCCAGATTCTGCGACCTTCCCGTCCGCTTGCTCTTCTTCATGCTTACAAGTGAGCAGAAGAGAAAGATACAGCAGAGGGTGGAAACATATCCCTTCAAAAATCCTGCTCCTAGAGGAGAAGGGAAAGTAAAAGGAAGCGCAAATTTGACGAGAAAGATGTAGTGGAGTTGGGCTTCTCTCCCCAGACCTCAGTGATCTTTCCGTCGGCTTGTTCTTCTTGATGCAGGAGGTTCTGGGCTACTCTCCCCCCGATAGCTGATGCCAAATCACAAGGAAATATATCACAAGGATTTTTCTAGCAGCTGTGCTAGAGGGATGAGCAACCCAATCACCCAGATCAATGGCTGAGAGCGGAGGCAGTGATTCCAATGTAGAATTAAAGGATATGCGGATTAACCAAACGTCGTCTCCAATGTAGAATTAAAGGATACGCGGATTAGCCAAACGTCGTCTGCAATGGAGAATTAAAGGATACGCGGATTAGCCAAATGTCGTCTCCATTGCATACTTAAACCGTGTCTGGAAACAAATCTCCTGTATCTTCTCCTTCCAAAATAATTTAGATCCCCTGCCCCTTCATCTACCCGCGAAAAAACAGCAACTGCCTACTCCTCATCGTCACCATTCCCGACCGGAGATGAATAGCATAACAGGAAGAAGCAGGCGGCACCAGCTGTCATCGCTGCTGGACCTCCCTCAAGACCTCCGCATTGAGATTGCGGCGTGCGTCGGTGTGACCTCAGAGCAGCCCTTGGCTGACCTCCGCAGCCTACGCGGTACTTGCTCGACCATGCGCCGCGTGTGCGGCCACGACGACGTTGGTCGGCATTTGTCGATAGAGGGGATAAGAGATGAGATTTCTTGGGTGTGGGACCCCACCACCTATAAAGGCTTCCTTGCTATGCTGACCGATCTCGGGAATCTGGAGGCTTGCTTCTTCTCGGGGATCAAAGCCGTGTTCATGGAAAACAGGGAAAGCAATGATCTCCGGCTCACCGCCGAGGGTGGGCACGATGCGGCAGCCTGTCTATAGGCCATCTTGCTCTACAGGGACAATGGGGGTGCCGCCGCCACCGACACCACGAAGCGGTACATGAGGCGGGTCGCGGGAGGCGGCAGTACGACATCGAGATGGCTGAGCAACGAGGGGTGTCTGCCTTTGCGCGAGAAGGCAGCGCGTGCGATCCACTCCTCAACTTGGCGCATTTCAGGTGAACTGCTACCGCCTCCGGCACAGGTGCGCGGCGATCAACCGTGCGCAGGCAACAGCGGCGGCTGCGGCGTGGATAAAGGATGGCTTGGAATTTCTCTGTTTTGCAGCGAAGACTGTAGGCTCCGCCGCGAAATGGTGAAGTTTGACGGAGTATTGGAATAGGGAATCAGTAGTGGATTAGCTTTTGTATGTTGCTTGTATTATTTGTGTAAATTTTTGGAAGAGCAGCAAAGCCGACGTGGGTTATCAGTCCCGTGTCACTACTGACTGTGGGGCCCAGTTCTATTCGAATGAAGAACAGTTCGCATTTCTCCTTTTAATCTGCAATCAAATGTTGTAACATGTGTTTCTTCGTCGTAATTAGTCCAAATTTGATATTTTTTTCTAAATTTTTCTAAAATCACCATATTTTCATTAATTTTATTGTTTAGTGTATATTCCGTTTCTTGAATAATGTTTATATGCCTTATTTTGTTCTTTGTAAGTACAACAACATATAAATAATATTTGTTTTACACAACCATTAGTGATGAAACTTTGCATTTTGTAAGCTTAAGGTGAACATAGGTTTTGTTAAGTTTTCGAATGCATATGAGTTCGAAAATGTTGCAAAGTATGGAAAACTTCAATATTCAAGCAACATTCTAGGAAACTATGTGAGAGATGTAGACATTTGCACACAAGTATATTATTCCTTCATCGAGACCATTTGAAATTTTGAAGACAAGTTTAGGTACCCAAATTATGTTGCCAAGTCAATTTGTAGAATTTTGAGAGCACATTTGATGTTATTAGAATTATTATATAATTACCATGGGGTGTAAAAACGAATTATAAGAATTTTGGGAACACAAGTGTGATTGTTGATATTTTATTCAAATACTAACTGACCAAATATGAATTGTTCGTATTTTTATGATTTTTTAGGTGCTATTTTATGGGCTCTAATATTTTAGGGAAGCAAGTTCCATTCCAAAAAAAAATAGTGATGGGCTCACGCATCAGCGTCAGCAGCCAATATAAAAAAGATAACCGTTGCCTGCCCGCCCGGACCCAACTGCCAACAAAGGCGATGCAGGTTCGCTAACCCGCGTCGGCAATGACTATCCATTGTCTCTAAGATCTAACTCATCACAACAAATCTCCAGTTCATCACAACAGATCTACAGTTCATCACAACAGAACACATATTATAGGAGACGTGGATGGATCTACTCGCATCTATTAGATCGAGTTCATAATATACAAAATCAAACAACCAAACTAATTAACTAAGCAGTTCATGATCGACAAACAAACTAAGTAGTTCATGTCCAACAACCTGACGAAGACACAAACACACACACACACATTATTACTATACATGGTAGAGGAGTCTATCATTTAGTCGGTCGCCGCCGTTGGAGTCCCGCCGTCGTCGCCGTCGTGGCTACCGTCGGAGCCGTCGTCGCTGTCGTGGCTACCGTCGGAGCCGTCGTCGCCGTCCGAGCCACCGTCGTCCAAGATGAAGTGGCAGCCAGCCCGCTTGACCACGGGGAGGTTCTTGAGCTTCTCATCCAACCCGTGGATCATGAAGGCGAGACCCTTCACGCTCGGGTCCTTGTCCACTTCATCAGGCGCCTTGATGTCGAAGGCCTCGCCAATATCTTGAAGCTTTCTGAAGGCGCTCCTAAGCAGGTCGACGGCGAACTTAGTGTCGTCAAAGAACGGTTCCTCGTCGGCGTCCTTGGTCGCCGGGTCCTTCCCCTCCTCCAACTTCCTCCGACGGCGGCTTTCATCGTCGTCGTCCTCCCTTCGTCCCCACTTCACCGACGGCGGGCTCCTCGACGCCATCTCCTCCTTCATGATCTCTCGGTGACCGAAGATTTGTAGTGGTGGATCGTGAGGAGGAAGAAGAAGCAAAAGAGATGATAAGCTTATGGAAGAAGCAGGGGAAAGCAGGGGAAGGCAGGGGAGTTATATTGACAAGACGCAGAACCGTCAGGCGCCTCGACCCCCACCCACTACTCCACTACTGCCATTACGGCGCATCGGGCTCCGTTTCGGGTGCAAAACCGTCCAAAACCACGCGTCGCCTTTCAATTACGCGGGAAGGTGAAGGGGCAGGGGCAATGATGTCGGGCCCACTCGTCAGCGGCAGTAACCAAACTACGGCGCCTTTTCAATTTCCATTTATTGTTTTAGATGGCCGAGTCACCTTCTTCTATTTCCAAACCCCGTCGCCTTTAACTTCAACCCTCGTCGCCTTCAACATCAAGCCTCGTCGCCTTTCAATTTCCAAACCCCATCTCTTTTCTATTTCCTCCCCTTCTCCTTGATGGCCGCGGTGTGCTTGATGCAGCTGCTGCCAGATGATCTTATCACCCATATCATCATCCACTCCATCAAGGATGAGCCCGTCATTCGTTTTCTGAACCTTCGTAATAAAATCTGCGGCACCTTCCGGCGCATCTGCGACTCCGATGAGGTACTACTACACGTGTCACTGCGTGAGCTTCATCAGGTGTGCAAGAATTGCTACGTCAGTTCGCGCTTTGAGCGGCGCTTCCGCGAGGCCAATCATCCGGAGGCATTATGCTTCAAGGGGATGCAGAAGTTGATGAGGCGGAGGAATCCCGATAAGGGTCTGAAGCTCGTCATAGATGCCACTGCTGAAGACTCCGGTGCGAAGTACTTCTTAGTGATGCTGAAGTACCGTTGCAACCTTGCAGACCCCGAAGCCATGGCACTACTCCAGGAAATCAGTGGCAGCCCGTCGCCCCCTGACGGGCGGTGGAAGAACCACAACCTGCGGCGGCTGCGCTACCTCGTCAACCGGGATCTCCACAACATTGCGTAGTGGTACTGGCTTGGTGACGGCGACGACGACATTCCATTGCTGCCCGTCCAGAATCCCCATGTCTGCATTTGGGCAGCAGGATGTAGGCGCTAAGGGCCGGAGACCTCAGAGATCATCCACTACTACAGCGCCGAGTGTCGCATCCATCATGAGTTCGACCTTTGGACGCGTAACTTCATCGTCGCCGTGGAGTACGCCGTCAGCAGGATGAACATCGGGATGTAGGCGCAAGCATCAATGACATTATCTATCTTAAATGTAAATTATTAGATATTACTAAACGCGGATTTGATTTTATCGGGATGTAGGTTTTTTATCGGTTTTTGATAGACAAGATTTGATTTGTCACGTTTGTGAGTCAAATCGAAGGTTGCGGTAGTCTCATTTGCTGCCAACGAGGCCTAGAATGCCCTCTTGGGTGTCAAAACCGCTGAAGCGGACACGGCGGGGTGGTGGTGGGCGGCGGTGACCTCTGCTTCCTCCTTTGCTCTATTGGAGAATGAAGAACAGTTTATCCGTCTCGCGTCGCCGACGACATTTCTCTTCTTAATCTGCAATCAAATTTTGTAACATGTATTTCTCCGTTGTAATTAGTCCAAATTTGATTATTTTTTTTCTACAGTTTTCTAAAATCACCGTGTTTTCATTAATTTCATTGTTTAGTGTATATTCCGTTTCTTGAACAATGTTTATATGCCTTACCTTGTTCTATGTAAGTAGAACATATAAATAATATTTGTTTTCCACACCTCCTGTAATGAAACTTTGCATTTTCGTAATCTTAAGGTGAACACAAGGTTTTGTTAAGTTTTCAAATGCATATCAGTTCAAACATGTTGCATAGTGTGGAAAACTTCAATGTTCAAGGAACATTCTAGGAAACTATGTGAGAGATGTAGATATTTGTACACAAGTATATTATTCCTTTATCAAAACCATTTGAAATTTTGAAGACAAGTCTAGGTACCGAAATTATGTTGCTTAGTCAATTTGTAGATTTTTTAGAGCATACTAGATGTTATTAGAATTATTACATCATTAACATGGGATGTAAAAATGAATTCTAAGAATCTTGGGCACACAAGTGTGACTGTTGATATTTTATTCAAATACTAAATGTCCAAATACGAATTGTTCGTATTTTTATGATTTTTTAGGTGTTGTTTTATGGGCTCTAATATTTTAGGAAAGCACGTTTCATTCGAAAAAAATAGTGGTTGGCCCACGCGTCAGCGTCAGCAGCCAAAATAAAAAGATAATCGTTGCCTGCCCGCCGGACCCAACTGCTAACAAAGGCCATGCGGGTTCACTAACCATCGTCGCCAATGACACTGGCCCACGCGTCAGCGTCAGCAGGCAAACCGTGCGCGGGCTGCTCAAAATTTCCCACCTATATTGACTATAATGCCCATGGAATTCCAATTCCACTAGAGTGCCGTTCAAGGGCACGCCAGTAATTTCCTTAAACACAGTTACGCGCGCTGTTCCTCAGGGGACATATTCGGCTCCTCGCTAGACAGATCCATAACGCCCGCACTCTCCCCACCGCCGCCGCCACTCTCCCCGCTCACCTTCGCCGCTCTCTCCCCGCTCGTCTTCGCCGCTCTCTCCCCGCCCCAGCCCTGCTCTTCTCCAGCCCCACCGCAACCTGCATGACGACGGTGACGAGGACGCGGTTACTGGCGGGCAGACGGCTTCCCGGCCAACCTAAAGACGGTTGACGCGGATCCGTCATCCCCGGCCATGACGACGAGCTAGCCACCTCAGGCCACGAGCTGACGTGGATCCGGCCTCTCTGACCATCCCGAGAACAACTACTTCATTCGCGACTAAGGTTAGTCCTGCTTGAACCCCCAATGCCCTCTCTCTGCTCGGCCACCAAATCTGCTATATATTCATGTCAATGTGGATTAGGGAGACATGCCTTGATAGTTCATTTATAATTGATTGACTGTGGATTTGATGGATGGATTTTGTTGCTCCAAGTCTGTTTGAATAAATTGTTGCTAACAGATAAAGTTATATGAACTGTTGAAATTCATTTTCATGTTCCTGGTGCTACAATTTTTGCACTGTAAATTCATGAAAAGCATTGAGGATTAATGCATACTTTAATTCCGCTATGCTTTGAATGTACCAGATCGACAGTTATGCTTTGGACTTGTTAGCATACTTTAATTCTGCTATGCTTTGAATGTACCAGATCGATAGTTATGCTTTGGACCTGTTGGCATACTTTAATTCTAATGGTTACATAATGTCAGTGGGAATTGCATCGCAGTGGTTTATAATGTAGTCCACCCAATCTGCTATATATTCATATCAAGGTGGATTAGGGAGACATGCCTTAATAGTTCATTTTTAATTGATTGACTGTGGATTTGATGGATGGATTTTGTTGCTCCAAGTCTGTTTGCAAAAATTGTTGCAAACAGATGAAGTTATATGAACTATTGAAATTCATTTTCATGTTCCTGGTGCTACAATTTTTGCACTGTAAATTCATGAAAAGCATTGAGGATGTTAGCATACTTTAATTCTGCTATGCTTTGAATGTACCAGATCGACAGTTATGCTTTGGACCTGCTAGCATACTTTAATTCTGATGGCCACATAATGTCAGTGGAAATTGCATCGCAGTGGCTTATAATGTAGTGATAACTAGACTGTCCTATGCTTTGTTGTGAGTGTTAATTGTTTCACTACTGTCATATATATTGTTATTGTTGGTGTTATGATGTGTTGCGAGTGTTGTTTCACTACTGTCATATATAATGTCATGATTGCTTTATCCTCTTGTTGCATGTACACATGGAACACACAATCCATCGCTGCTGAAGTTGGACAAGGAAGCAGTTGAAGGAATTTATTCTCTGCTATGATATATAAGCATATTGTTGTGTCCCTGTCAAAATGGTTAGCACCTATCCCTGTATGCTAATTAAGTAAAATATGAACTGTGTATGTCTACGCTGATTTTATTTACGACTTGTAATGATTTCTAGTCTAATATCAGCTATTATGCCTGTCAGAGAAAATGAATTTATCTAATAAGAATTTTGTCTAGATTTTCAGTCTTGCTTATGTTGCTCTACTGACAACCTAACATATCATCTATGCAGTCTCCCACAAAAACAAACTCCTCTACCTCCAGTGCACCATCAGAGCCCATCTGCAGTGAACTTCTTCACAGGGTCACTTAGCACAGACTGCTGCAAGTAGTACTCGATCCCGCGCGTCAAGGACACAAACCAAATGGCCAGAAGACAAGTTGACTGCAACTTGTCTTGATTCCAATTTTTGGCCTACCCTAGATGCTGCGAGGGATAGATTTGTATTGGTCTGTGGCCTCATTGCTCGGGACAGGGTGTCAATCAACAAGTCGGTTGATGATCTCTAACCAATTGAGAAGGAACATTTGTTCACAGTTTCAGAGGAAAAGCTACATTACCCAGCCAATCTGGAAGAATCTGTTCGCAAGAAGGCAGTTAAGGCAGCTATATCAGAGATTGGAACCTTGCAACGGCGGTTCAAGGCCCATTTAAGAAAAAAATATGTGAGCGAAGAGGAGACTCCCTTTGTGAAGCATGCCTTTTTGCAGCAACAAGACTAGGACATGTTTGTGCAGGAAACCAATTCTCCTTCATTTCAGCAATTGAGCCAGGAGTTGAAACAAAAGAAAGCATTGCATAATAAGCCACACAAGACGGGCAGAAAAGGTTATCGTGGTAAAAGGAAAGAGTGGGAGGAGGAGGATGCAAAGCTAGCTGCAGAAGGAAAACAGAACCCTTGGGACCAATTTCCTGGACGTTCGAGACCTTATCTGCGGGCAAGGGTAGGGAAGAAGAGGAAGAATACTAGTGAAGGAAGCAGGGGCATAACATTCAGTTTCCCTGCGGTGGTGGGGGTAGTAGATAGGGTGAAAACACTTGCAGCTCAGGGTAGCGATGGTTCTTTCTCTCGGTTAGGGAGGATGATATCCTCACCGCAGCACTTGAGACTCCAGAGCATCGAGGTCGGGTCTGAGGCGTGTCTAGTTCACTTGGCTGTGGTAAAGGGTTTGGTGAAGAGTTTGCTGGAATGTACAGGAAGAAGAGGAGGAACAAGAGGTCTGATGATATGATGGACATAACATTTAAAACAGTTGTCCATGCTCTAAGACTATCAGGCATCGAAATACCAAAAAATGCACTTCTTCCCTCCCAATTACCAACCCATGTCAGTAGCAGTGAGGAAGAAGATGCACATATCCGCGAGGAAGAACATGCGCATGACAGTGAGGAAGATGCGTGTGGCAGAGAACAAGACCATTGAAATGCCAATGAGGACGAAGCGAATCAAGTGCACAGTGACAGTCGGTCACCTATGCTGGATACAATAGATAAGCTGACAGAGCCAACCGCGTGTAGCCTTTTGGATGGCACCGGGATTAATGTGGAGCTCGCACTAGCGAAAGTCTTTCCATTTCAAAAGGCTTGCCATGTAGTACCGGTGCAGGATGGGTATGTTGTGGTGCAACCTACTTATGTGTGGGCCAATGCGGGTCACTACCCTCTGCCTGTACCAATTGATGGGGGTGACATAGCAACCCTAGCTGAGGCTCTCGTTCAAAGGATCCAATGGCCAAAGGACAGGATCCTTATACCACCCATGATGAGACATCCCAACCCTCTGGATCATGTCCATCTCTGACTAAAACCCCTAGATGAAAGGATCTCAAACAGAAACTCCCAATTAACTCTATCATATGCTTCCTCGTAATCCAACTTTAATCTCAGACCTGGCTCCTTACTTTTGTTGAGAATATGAACTAACTCATGAGCCACCACTACACTTTCTAGAATGTACCTCCCTTTGATGACAGCACAATCTCATTTGATTTATCCATTAAAATTTACATTCCTATGAGGATACATGTGTGCATCATTTTATTTCTTTATTTTCAACATCCTTCTATTGTTTCGTCTTTTCCTTAATCAGAAATATGTGTTCATAGTTATGTGCTCATGCAGGTCTATCTCTATCTAAAAATTTGTAATAGAAACTTATTGTTGTTGTGAAACCTGCTGAGCTGAATAGGCATTGTGCTATTTGACCACCACATATTTGTTTTCCACATACTTCCTACTAGTATATATATACATATATGCATACACCATTATTAGTACTACGTCTGAATTTATCCATGCTGCTATATTAATATTTATGTGCATGTGTAGAGACTCCGATTTGACAGGTGATTTGTGGACTGTACTAATCGAAATCCATGGGGAAAAACCACAATACTTCATTTCTACATTGGACAAGGGTGTTATAGACTTTAGTGCCTTGACAGATATTAAAGAAATGTTTGGATTTGAGCAGCGGGACTACATCTACTACATGAAGAGAAGTGAAGATTATACCTGTACAGCGAGTCCTATTGAAATTAAATCTAAGAAAGATATACTGCAAATGCTTGAGTATGTGGAGTCAAGCAATGAGAGGAAATAAAGGTTGGTACTGTCAACAACTGCTGTTGATGCAGAGAGGGTTAGTGTTACACCCCTGAAACTTCAGAGGCGACAGCGTAATCGTGATGATGACTCTGATTCTGATGATGAAGATTCATATGATGTTGATGAATACAAATTTTGGCTTCAAGAGCAAGACGAGGACTGTGGTACGTATGTTGCTTGTTATACACTAGCCACATGTAGCCTTGACTGCACATTATACTCATACCAGTGTTTCTAATTAATTTGCAGACCTTTGAGAGCCAGGTGTGGTTTGAGGACCGGTGGATGGTCGCTTCCTGGTGTGATGAGTGATTGACAACGTGGTGTGGACTGATTCTTGGCTAAGTATTGCAGGTGCAGGTTGCGGCTTGACTGGTGCAGGTGCAGGTGAAGAACAAGCGCGAAAGGTCGTTGCCGGTGAGGCCTCCTGGTGTGGAGAAGACAAGTAGGCTTAGTTCGAGGGACCCGGTGGCCAGCGGGGTCAAGTGCGGGCCGCATGGTGGCAAGAATGGCAAGATGAAGTCATGGACGGTTTCTTGGTTGAGCCTCAAAACCAAGGTCGAGCCGGGACTACGTGGGAGCCGAGTCATGAGTGGTGATTGGCGGAGGCTACACCGAGTTTGCGGGGTTTCCGGTGGTTCACCAGAAAACCACTGGGTTCCATGGTTGATCCACAAAGCCAAGACTGAAGAACCGAAGACGGAGGTGCAGCAGCTCCAGACCGGTCTGACCGGTGGGTCTGACCGGTGGGTACCGGTCTGACCGGTGAGGAGCACCGGTCTGACCGGTGTGCGATGACGCAGTCCGGAATCTTCGAAGCGGAGGACACACGTCGGGATCGCAAGGCTTGAGTCGAGGCTAAGCAAGTTTGCGGTTGCTGGGCATCCGTCCGGTGGTGCGAAGACAAAGTTTTCCGATTTCGCCCTTGAGGGGCATGTATCCCTAGTTAGCTAGTAAGGGTATTTTAGTCTTTCGGTTGCCTCCATATAACCCAAGGGGTGAGAGGATGGCAGCCATCCCTTGGAACCCTAGCTCATTTGGTTTTCCTATTTTCCTTCCTATTTTCTTAGGATTTTCGTAGGACTAGCTTGAGAGCTTCATGGTGAGATCTTGTGAGAGGGAAGGATGATCGGGTGGCAAGCTAGACCTTGTATGAACCTCTTTGGTATGTATAGATGATTCGGCGTGGTTCCTCAAGGCTTGGATGTGTCTTTCCCGTTTCTCCTTTTTGGTGGTTTTCAGAGCCCTTTCTTGGTGATTTTCTTGGAGCGATTTCGAGGCCTTTCTCTTTGGGATTTGGTGGGGGATGTATGCATGAACCCTTCGTGGTTCTTTTCCCTTTGATTCCCATTCCAAATCCGTGAGCAAAGGGGCTCGATTTTGGGGTTTTCGTGGCTCTAGGGTTAGAGGCGTTCTTGGTGGGATTTATTCGATTCCTCTTGATTTGACAAGTTTTGGTGGACCAAATCTTGGCTATGGACTACCCATGAGGTGTTCCTACTATCCCCAAAGTCTTTTGCAAAACCGTGGAGCGAATCGGGAGATCGGGAGTTGGATTTGGGGGAGTTGACTCGCGGGCGCTGTTCATCCCGAGCTGCCCAGGCGCGACCGGTCTGACCGGTGCTCTTGACCGGTCTCACCGGTGCTAGCCCTTGGTGGGTTTTTTTCTCGGGGAATAGCCTTGTCCGTGTGGTTTTGTCCCGTGGTCCTGCTGATCAGTTCTTGGCGTGTTTGGAGTTGTTTTGCTAGGTTTTGTGAGGGGTTCTTCTTCCTTCCAGGTTGTGTTTCGAAGGTGGTTTTTGTTCCAGGGCCTAGAGGAGTCACTGAGGCTTCCTGGAACGTTTGCTGTGCGGCTGCTGTAGCCACCGGCCTGACTGGCTCTGTCCACCGGTCTGACCGGTGTCACCGGTCTGACCGGCGCAGGTCATCGGTCTGACCGGTGTAGCACAGGCAGCAAGCCGTGCAAGTTTCCGCTGTGTGTTTTGGTGAGTTCTGGCTTGGAGGGTTGAGTGTTGGTTCCTAGGACCAGTAGCACTCCAGTGGCTGCGTGGTCTTGGCCAACTTGGGTAGTTGGGTCGGAGACGTGAGTTGGAAGCCGTGTTCGTCTTGTTGGAGTTCTCATCTCCTTCGAGAAGAATTTTTATCGGCTCCCATTCACTCCCCCCCTCTCTGGTTCACCTAATCGGTCCTTCAACCTTCACGATGACTTCAGGGAAGATACAGTTAAAGCGTACACTAAATGGTTAACTAGTGTCAGATGTATCAAAGAAATTAGTAAATCCTTTTTCCTTGTCGACTGCAGCTTATTTGTGATGAAATATTTGAACCTTCTAAGTGCATGTGTTTTCCATTTTTTCAGAGGCGTATGATAAAGTTCAAGCTAAACCTGCAGAAGTAGTCGTACCCCAACAAGATGAGAGCAATGACAGCAGTCCGACGCCGCCACCAGAAACGATGCCGCCACCACAACTTCCATCGCATGCTAGGAAACCAAGGAAGACAAAAGGTTAAAGCTCTACACCTCGAGAAACTTCACTCTTTATTTTTCATTGGATTCTGCAACTGCTATTGTTCAGTAGTGAATGTTATTTTCTCTGGTGTGAATGCAAGTAGGTGACAAGAATGTTGGCTGTGGAACCCTGAAAGGGTTATCTACAGTTGCCAAGAGATCAAGATCTGGCTGCGAAAAGTTGAAAATCCAATTTTCATCAAAGTTGGGTGGTCCATGTGGAGAAAACAGGCGTACCTTTGTTGATGAGATTGTTGTACATACTAGGCTCAGGGCTCCACTAATTGGAGTCCGATATTGGAGTAAAGTGCTTCCAGTAGTCAAGAAAGATATCGTAAAAGCTGTAATGGTAAGTCAATGTCCACCGCATGCACCTTGTTAATTTAATATAGCAGATGCATTCCCTTTATTTTGTTCGTATCCAGTGTTATAATTGAATCATGCATGAATAACAAGTTTCCTTCCCACCAGGAAACTTGGGATTTTGAGGGCATTCAAAATCCAGAGGAAAAGATATTGAAGATTGCCCACGAACGCTACAAAGGTTGGCGAGGCGACTTGAGTGCTACATACAAGGCGTACAACAGTTATCCGGAAAGAATGAGGCACAAGCCTGCTGACCTAAACATTGTGGAGTGGCACTATTTGTACAATTTTTTCTACTAAATTAAAGAACAACATTGTGAGTTATATAGAAGATGAGTTCAACCTTTCATTGCTTAACAGCACTTGTTCACTTCTTGCAGGAGCACAACACCCAGAACTCTGACAATCGCAGCCGTCTAGTTAGCAACGATTCGGCGGGTTCAAAACCTTACTCTCAGTGGAGTTGGGAAAAGGTAAAGATTGGTTACAATATTCTCATCTTTCACTATCTACATAAGAAAATCATATATTGATGTCGTGTAATGATGCAATCGTAGCGAGATCCCGAAACTGGTGCTGAGCCATGCCAGTTGGAACTTTGGAAGGTTACTCACTCTAGGGATGGAAAATGGAGAAATGAGGTGGCTGAGACTATTTATGTGAGTATAAATTTGATTGTAACCTTGCGTGCACATAACACTTGTTTAATTTTGAATCAAACCATGGGCACGGTTTTCTATCTTATAATTTTTTCTTGCCCACAGCATTGTACAGTCAGGAAATTAGCTCGACTAGCAAATCCAGATGAGGGGGGTGAAGACACAAGTTCCACTCCTCGAGATGAAGATGAAGAGAAAATTTTCCAGGAAACATACAGGGAAAGACCACATGTCAAATCCTATGTGTCACGTGGCCTTGGTTACATGACCACTCCAAGAAGCAACAAAGTGTATCAGGAGAGGTTGTTACATGAGAAGCTCGATATGGTCGAAGCACGAGAACGTCAATTGGAAGAAATATTCAAGATGCATGAAGCTGACAAGGAACGCGAGAAAGAAGAATTTAAGAAAAAGATGGAAAAGCAAATGCAGGAACAATTTGCAAAGATGATCGAGCCTATCAAACACTTCCTGCCATGTTCAGAGGTAACCAGATGATTATACATGTTGTGTTCATAACTTGGTCAATGCAGCTAATATCTTACCTTCCATCGTTTCAAATAAGCATAATACACCTCGATCCAACAACAGTACAGGTCAAGTTGACCCTAGGGTCGATGAGGATGGCATTGCTGCAAGAACATTAGTGCAGAGTCAAGAAACAATAAACACAGAAACGACAATACTTGGTTGTGATTGAGAAAATGCATATTTATGCCACTTATCTCTCGCCTGCCCTCTTTCACAATGTGCAGACTCCCTCTGAAACCATCAACAATAGTTCTAATGAAGCTGTACATACGAGGCCGGAGGAAAACATTCCTGCCACACCAGTAGTGCAGGATCATGTAACAACAACCCAGGTAACAACACCGAACAAGCTTTCCAATCATGATGCAATGCATGGTGTCGTGCTTTTAATCACAACTGAGATAGTTCCGATATAAAACTATACATTCCAGATGCATCCATCAAGCACCGTGACAAAAGACAAAGAAAATGTGCCACCTAACATCAGTCATACAAGTGCCAACATTACCAAGACACTGTTCGCCGAGAAACATGATAATCGTGCTCCACCTTCTACACCTTCTTCTGCACCTACAAGATATATCGCTCAAGGCACGCTGGTGAATCAGTCTAAGACGCGATCAGGAAGGAAGAGAGCACAAGAGGTACTAACTGAACTGTCCTTTCTTAATGCCATTTATATTTTTCCACTTGCAATCCATATGATGCTGCATATTCTCATTACAAGACAAATTGGGTTCATATGATGTAATTCTCTAATTTCTTTACATTCAGAATGACATGGAAAGAGAAGCTCTGGAGCCGATAAAAGACTCAAGATCAGTCAACAAAATCCCTTCGGCATCAAACAAGAAGCTCAAGCCTCCAAGCAAACATCATCTCCAGAAATGATGAAGATCTTCAACAATACTGGGTGGGAGTGATGCTAGGCTCTTTACAAACTTTGTTACTATTAATGTGAGTGACGGACAAGAGTGCAAAATTTAATGTGGTGAATTTTATTCTGTTATATGAATAATTGTGGTCTTGAATGACATGAATGTACATTGGTTCCATCAATCTATGTTTCGAATATTTTTGTTGCATTAAAGATTCCAAAATTGGGGACGGTGGGCTTCCAGCATGTATCCTATGGCGACCAATATTTTGTTGCGATTTCCTCTATGCCAATAGCGACGAACCATAGTTCGTAGTGATATAGTACTCGCGTATGGCGACCAAAATTCATCTAATGCGTTATCACTAGAGCATATAGCGTCGACACATGCTTCGTTGCGATACCCCTACTCATATAGCGACGGTACTAATCGTTGCGATTTGGTTAAAGAACATGGTGACGACCATCTTTGGTTGCGTGACCATCTACGTGTATAGCGACGGAAATCAGCATTGTGATTTTGTTCAAGCATCTGGCGACGACCCATCAACGGTTGCATGACCGGCAATGTGTATAGCGACGATAACTAGCGTTGCTATTTTGTTCAAGCATATGGCGATGACTAATAGTTGGTTGCGTCACCATCAATGTGTATAATGACGGTAATTGTCATTGCAAATTGTTTCATTCTTATAGCGACAACGCATAGTTGGTTGTGTGAATCCCTTGGTGTATGGCGACGACTTAGTGTTGCAATTTCGTTGGATCATATGGCGACGAACCACATTGGTTGCATGACCCTCTTTGTGTATGGTGACGGTAATTAGCGTCATGATTTGCTTCAAGCATAATGCGACCACCCAAGTTGGTTGCGTGAACCATGTGCTTTATAACGACGGTAATTAGTTGCATTTTGGTTCAAGCATACGGCGACGGATTACGACTTCGTTGTGATAGCCTACATAAAAATTGCAACGGCACGTATCGCATTGCGACACGATTCTTTCATTGTAATAGCGCTTGTTTGCAACAGAGCAAAGTGGTCACAAAATAACCTATCGCAACGATGCACTTTGTAGCAATAATCTGTGTTGCAACGCCACTAGTCGTCGCTACTTCACCAAAATGCGACGCTAAGCGCCGTCTCAACAATTGTTTTTTATTGCGACACAGTTTTGGAACCGTCGCAGCAACATATTGCAACGGACAAAATTGCGACGCCTGGCGACTGATTGAATCTATCGTAATCGCTATGTATCGTGACCAATAACCCCGTATCGCGACCACTTAGAGGCGTCGCGAACTCCACCAATCGCTGTAGTGATATGAAAATAATTATCTTATATAAACTAATATATTTTCTCAATATAATATACTACATATAATTGTTTTTACAAATTTTGTTAATTTTCGAACTCACTTACTATTTTTAATGTGAAAAGTTTGAATAATTAAAAATGGATCTAAAACGATGAAACTACACTTAAAACAAGCTCTAGGGGTATAACTGCGAAGAAACTAAACTTCCAGGGGCGTAACCGAAGAAAACGGACTAAACTGTAAGAAACTTTTCACTGCGGAAGGACCTATTCGTAAAACTGGAAGAACCTAAGGGTTTTATTGCAAAAAGAAAATGACTCCGCCGGTTGACCGATATTGACTTCAGTCAAGACGGATCTGATCCGTTGGATCCAGATCGGACGGCTGCAAGCGCCTGGCGCTCCGGCGGTGGTGGCTCCGTCGACTAACTCGAGCCAGGGCTAGGGGCCACGATTCGGCACGGGACTTGGTCCAAGGTGAAGCATGTGACACGGGGATCTCGTCTAGGTTACAGAAGGCAGCGAAGATGGGGCAGAGACGGCGCACAGCACGGCGAGGCGGATCAGCATGGCGGCGCTACTCCGGCGAGCCCGTTCAGACGATGCGGAGCACGGGACCGAAAACAAGCGACACCAGGGGCTTCCTCACCCCATGCGAAGCTTCGGGTGCTCTTCTTGGCGGCGGGGAGGCGGCAGAGAGGGAGATCGATGGCGGCGGCGCACAGCTAGGGATTCAAGCTCGGGCGACACAGGGGTTTGGGCGCTAGGGTTCGGGATGCGGGCGCGCAAGGGCGGCGGCTGCTTTATAGGCCGAGAGGTGGCGACTTGGCATGCGGGCCACGCTCAGGGAGTTGTGCACCAAGCGGGGTCGGATGGGACTCCAGAGTCCGAGTTGGAGACGGCGGAAGGAAGGGGATGACACGCGGGCCCCGCGTGTCAGCGGCTGCGGGCAAAGGGAGGAGGAGCGGGCCGAAAGCTAATGCTGGGCTGCGGCCTAATGGGCTGATCTGGGCCGCAAGAAAGGTGTGCGCGAGCAGAGAAGGGGAGTCCGGGGTGGAGCGCTAGACTTCGGCTGTTGGGCTCAAAGTAAAGCGGGCCAGAAAGAGAGAAAGGAGAGGAAGGTAAAGGAAAAGGTTTTGCCCTTTTTTTGAAAAGAGATAAGACACTTGAATTCAAATTCAAATTTGAATTCCAACAAACAAAAACAATGCACCAGCATGAATGCAACAAACATCAAGCCATTTATTTAATTTAGAAAAATAAACATTGTTTTTTTCTACTATACTATATTCCCTGTAAAGAAAATAAATGTTGGGAAAAATTTTAAAAAAATTGAGAGAAAATTGTTGTTGAATTTTTGTTCCTATTCACAACCTGAAATTCGGAAATTTCAGGGTGTGACAAATCTACCCCACTTAAAAGGAATCTCGTCCTCGAGATTCGGATAGATTAAGAAAGATTTTGAGAATAGCGACGCTCTAGAGTTTGATAGAACTGATGTGGGGGCAGTGTTGTTAAAGAACATACCGAACACGGTCTTTGCATTTATGTGGTTCAATCTACAACGCGCGGAATTCTCCTGTCCCTTGGAGCTCTGTGGGGTCTTGTTTCCATTCCTCATTTGCTGACTCTGAACTGAAGTGTTCTGAGCGCTTCCCTGGGGCAATTGTTGGCAAAGTGACGAGCCCCTCCACACTTAAAGCAAGTATTACCAACAGGTGTGTTGGGCACACCAGGTCTAACTGGGGTTCCCGCAGGGGTGTTCTGACTAGGCTGTTGATCATTGGGGCGTGGGTCTGTGGAGTGGACTGCTATAACTATTGAATGGGGTGCTTGAACGGTTGATTGTTACGCTGGAACTGATTCTAACCAAAATTACCACTCAGACCCTCGGAGCGAAGTGGTGTCCCCTGTGGTGGATTAAAGCGAGGACGAGAGATGCTTCCTGGTTGTCCAAAGGTGGTGACCTTCCTCTTCTGCTCTCCTAGCTTCTTGCGCTTGTACTCCAGTTTGATAGCATTGTCTATCAACTGCTGGAACATGGGAAAGGTGTGAGACATCAGCTGATATTGGAGTGGTCTAGCTAATCCCTCCAAGAATAACTCGTGCTTCTTCCCATCATCAGCGAACTCCTCAGGTGCATTATCGAGACAACTCAATGAACTTGTCTCTGAACTCAGCCACTGACATCCCTTCCTGCTTGAAAGAAAGGAACTCCTTCTTCTTTATCTTCATGAGACCAGTAGGTATGTGGTGGCTCCTGAAGTTGGTGGTAAACTCATCCCAGGTGATAGTATTAGGGGCGGCATGAAAGGCGACATAAGCATCCCACCATGCGGAGGTGGATCCCTGAACTCATCCTGCAGCATACAGGACCTTCTCTCTATCATTGCACTACGCATGGTAGTGAGCATCTTCAATACTGTCTTCAGCCAATCCTCA
The DNA here is from genome assembly GCA_036936925.1 of Cenchrus fungigraminus. Taxonomy (NCBI): domain Eukaryota; kingdom Viridiplantae; phylum Streptophyta; class Magnoliopsida; order Poales; family Poaceae; genus Cenchrus; species Cenchrus fungigraminus. Next base: position 18,784,191 of record CM072776.1, on the reverse strand, counting down.
GCCTCAAGCGGGTCAGCTGCATGAGTGAACACTGGAGGATGGTGGCTCATGAACTCCCGGTGCTTGTTGTGAGGTGCCTGCTGCTGCTGAGGTGGATAATTGACTTGGGCTTGCAGCTTCACCACAGTGTTGGACAGGTTCTGGAGGAGTTGGGTCTGAGCCTGGATGAACTGCTGCATAGATGGATCCATTTGGCTGCTGAGGTGCCCTGCCTTGACGGTTCACTGGTGGTTGATCGACTCAGGATCCTGACCTGATGTTCACGATCTGAGTGTTAGGAACATTACTTTAGATGCTTGTGCCAAGAGTCAAACTCAGAAAGATAGGACAACGAAGACCTTCAGTTTCAGACAGATTCTGTTGGTTCCAATCAATCAGGTATAACTCTCAGCGTAGATAACCAAAAATTATGAGCTTTTAACCAGTAAAAGATAATGAAGTTACGGAACTACTCCAAATTGAATCACCTCAATCTGAGCTTTGTAACTCCAGTTATAAAAAAACAAGTCGTGTGTATCGGCTGTGTTAACAGATTTGAGTAGCTCCAATGTTTCGTGCATATCTCCTGACTATGTATCCTATATTTCTGAATTTTTGACAGAAAATCACGCATGAAATTTCTGAACTACTCCAATTGGATTTACTGCAATCGGAGTTCTGTAGCTTGAGATAAAATTAAAACGGCGCTGCTGACTCAGAGAGCTGCGCGAACAGATTCGGAACTTCTGATTTGTATTGAGAGTAAAATTAAGAGGGACAAAAGATTGATTGAGACTGAAGATGAACCCAACTTAAACACTTACACTACCAAACCAATGTCATTGTGGTCTTTACCCCACAACACATTGCACTCATAACAAAAATACAAATCAAGCATTTATCACAAGCACAAGCATCCAAACACACCACTAGACTAAGCACACCTGACCGACGTTCGAGCTAACGATTACAAAGACGCTAACTTAAAGACTCCTAGATCCTAAGAAAGAACTCCAGTGTGGGCGTCGGGGGAGTTGTAGCGGGGTCTCTTTGGTGCCGGGGAGAGGTGAGGTTCTATACCACCGTCTCATATCAAAGGGGGGGGGTCATCCCCCTTCAGGGTAGCCTCCAGCAAACGCTTATGTGCCTCCAGTGTATAGTTCTTTCGTTGAGCTTTGGCAAGCATGTTGTTGGTGTCATCCAAAGCGGTGTTGACAGCGGCTAGCAACTCACGGAGGTTGTCTAGGGTGGGGCTATGGCCAGAAGCTGATGGGATGTAGGTCTTGGCTTCCCCACTTTCTCTGTAGGGAGTGTACAAACTTTGAGTGTGTGCCAACTCAGAACGCTCCCTGTGAGAGAGAACATAGATTACCCTCCTATCCACTTCGGCAATCCCAGATTCCATGGTGTCTCTAGTAGCAACATCATTATGCCTAGATATCTCCTTAGGTCCATAGTGTAGAACCCTCGCATAAATGAGCGCTGTTACCTCCCAGGGAGGCTCAAACCAAGGATGAGTCCACATCTCACACTGGTAGGTTGGGTCTACACCATAGCCCAAATGATACACCGTCCTCCTTAGATTGTCAGCCATGAGAATGCCTCTCCCGTCTTGCTTGTACGTGCTCACCGTCCAGACTGCATCCTTGGCAGGCTCAGGCTGTGGAACAGGCGGTGCTGGAGCAGGCACGACTTCAAGTGCTAGAGGTGCTGGCATATCATGTGGCTGGTAGGTAGTCCTCTTGCGGGCTTTAACAAGGGTCAGAGCTCCTGCAGGCAGTCTTCAGACAATGAACCATCTAGAGGTAAAGAGAAATATGTGTTGAGTTAGATAAGTACAAAGATTAAAGTGCTAAAGGGAGAAAGACAACAGGATCAAGATAGAGAACCAAGTAGAGGTCAAGCATGAGGTAAAAGCAAGGATGAGGTTATTAAATAAGAAATAAAGCAAAGCATGAAGTAAGAATGGCTTCTAAGATATTATAAACCTTAAGTTCGACCATTTCTAACTAGGCTAACGTCCTACAGTCAACACGACTCTGGTACCACTTTGTCACACCCAGTTTTAAAGGCAAAACCATATGCATAAATTACATGTGCACCAGGATCAAGTTACACACACATAATGACTCAGTGAATACCAAATACAGTGCCACACGAACATAAAGTTATTACATGACCAAAGGTCTCAAACGAACATAAGTAACGAGTAACTCGCAGCGGATAGAGACGTCTCCACAGGTAGCTTACTGAGGACATGTACGCCTAGAACTCTTGGAAATCTCCAGGGTAGTCTTCAAACTTCTCCCAGTTTGAGCAGAATTCCGAGTGTTGTAGTTGCAATAAATAAACAAGCGTGAGCACATGCCGTACTCAGCAAGCGGAAAACAACATATAACATGCAAGGCCTTTTGGTGGATCGCTGATAGGTTCAAGCAAATTAGCATTTTAGTTGGTCAAGTTTTATTAGCAACATAATTACTAGAAGGTATAAGTTTGTACCAACCCACATTTAATCTAAAGCATAAACAACATAAATAAAGATAAAACATCAATTTAGTCATCTGAGGGTCCAGGCCCCTCTTGACCGTGAGCATGGCTAACCGGTTAGTTTTACACTCTGCAGAGGTTGTACACTTTCACCACAAGTTGCGTAAAAGCTCTGAAGAACTTTGGACCCAACCACGTGATGCTGATCAGGCACCATACCACACTACCGAGGTGTGGCTGCATAGGGACGCTACGAGGCCTTTACAAAGGTTCCCCAGCAAGTTGCAACCCACAAGGTCCAGATCAGTTAGCAAGGTATAAAGCCCCCTAGCAGGTCAATACCCCGCCAAAGATAACAAACCCAACTCCCTGCTAGGGCGGATCCATACCCCACATTACCGCCGATCCCTTGTCCTTATTAGGTAAGATCACCCCAAGCTAAAGTTCCTAATTAGTTGGCCGAGACCAGTGCCCGTTTAGTCCTTGTGGTTGCACAGTTTTCCTAGGTGGTTCTCCATGTTCCAATTAGCATATGTGATCTTGCGAATAAAAGTATCATAACAGAACATAGAGCATAAAAGGGTAACCATGTTGATCATTACCAACCCAGTTAAGCATACTAAGCACATCTACCATCAGTATTAGTTTAGCAACCCGGTTACAAGGCAATGGTAAAGGAACACTAGTCATCATCCTTAATAGGAACCCATCAAAATTAATGCAAGCAATAAAGTAAATACAGTGAATTAAATGCATGTTATATGAGATTAAACGGGTATGCATCAAGGGGGACTTGCCTTCAACAAAACTCTGTAGCTGCTCAAACTCTTGGACTTCTTGCACTTCGAATCCTCCGAATGTCTCGCTCTCTACGCACCACATCAAGCACAAACAACCATACAACAAAAGAAAATAAGAAACAGTCACCAAATAGTAACAACAGAACAGAAAAGAGGTGAAAAACTAATGTACCCTACGAGTCAATCATTTGGACACCAAAAACATTAAAAACAGATCTAAAACGATGAAACTACACTTAAAACAAGCTCCAGGGGTATAACTGCGAAGAAACTAAACTTTCAGGGGCATAACCGAAGAAAATGGACTAAACTGTAAGAAACTTTTCACTGCGGAACGACGTATTCGTAAAATCGGAAGAACCTAAGGGTTTTGTTGCAAAAAGACGATGACTCCGCCGTCCGATATTAACTTCGGTCAAGACGGATCTGATCCTTTGGATCCAGATCGGACGGCTGCAAGCGCCTGGTGCTCCGGCGGCGGTGGCTTGTGACGGCGAGCAGCGGCACTCCGGCGGATAACTCGAGCCAGGGCTAGGGGCCACAGTTCGGCACGAGACTTGGTCCAGGGTGAAGCATGTGACACGGGGATCTCATCTAGGTTACAGAAGGTGGCGAAGATGGGGCAGAGATGGCGCACAACACGGCGAGGCGGATCGGCATGGTGGAACTACTCCGGCGAGCCCGTTCAGACGATGTGGAGCACGGGAACGAAAACAAGTGACACCAGGGTCTTCCTCACTCCCACGCGAAGCTCCGGGTGCTCTTCTTGGCGGCGGGGAGGCAGCAGAGAGCGAGATCGACGGCGGCAGCGCACGGCTAGGGTTTCAAGCTCTGGCGGAGTAGGGGTTTGGGCGCTAGGGTTCGGGATGCGGGCGCACGAGGTTAGCGGCTGCTTTATAGACCGAGAGGCGGTGCCTTGGCGTACGGGCCATACCAAGGGAGGTGCGCACAAGGCGGGTCGGATGGGACTCCCGAGTCCGGGTTGGAGACGGCGGGAGGTAGGGGATGACACGCGGGCCCCGCGTGTCAGCGGCTGCGGGCGAATGGAGGAGGAGCGGGCCGGCTGGGCCAAAAGCTGATGCTGGGCTGCGGCCTGATGGGCTGAACTGGGTCGCAAGAAAGGTGCACGCGAGCGGAGAGGGAGAGTTCGAGGTGGAGCGCCAGACTTCGGCTGTTGGGCTCAAAGTAAAGCTGGGCCAGAAAGAGAGAAAGGAGGGGGAAGGTATAGGAAAATGTTTTGCCCCCTTTTTTTTGAAAAGAGATCAAACACTTGAATTCAAATTCAAATTTGAATTCCAACAAACAAAAACAATGCACCAGCATGAATGCAACAAACATCAAGCCATTTATTTGATCAGCAAAATAAACGTTGTTTTTTCTACTGTACTATATCCCTGTAAAGAAAATAAGTGTTTGGAAAATTTTTAAAAAATTGAGAGAAAATTGTTGTTGAATTTTTCTTCCTATTCACATCCTAAAATTCGGAAATTTCAGGGTGTGATAGGTACTAAGTAATTTCAAATCAAAAGTCATCAACAACAAAACTGTGTAACTCATGAAGATCTACAAACTTTATTCAAGTCATTAATCCATTTGAAAAAGTTTGAATAATCCAAATTTTAAATTTCAAAAATTGACAACTACAAGCAACATTTTGGAACAATAAATGATTTCAGCTCATAAAGTAATGATTACCAAAGTTTCATGACTCAACAAGATCTACAATATTTATTTAGGTCATTTTTGCATTTGACGATTTGAGAAAGTGCTAGTATACTTTGGTCATTTATCATAGATTCACTGACATGGTATAAGAAACTACGTCATAGTCTTGTCAAATTTGTACTACATGTTATTACCACATTCGAAAATGACAAAATGACCTAAATAAACATTGTAGATCTTGATGAGACATGAAACTTTGGCATTCATCACTTTTCCATTTGACATCATTTAGTATAAAAAATCTTACTTTAAGATGAGATTTTTTGAAATTCAAAAATTGCATTCTTTACCAGTATGTATACAAAACAATAATGTATTCTATCACAACATGAAGCATATTGTAGTGGTAAGGTGCTCAACTCTTGAAACCAAAGGATCTGGGTTCAAATCCCAAGATCTTTTTCTATTTTTTACTGCACCACTGTGAATAACATATAAAAATAATTATCTTATATACACTAATTTATTTTCTTAAAATAATATACTACATATATTTTTTTACAAATTTTGTGAATTTCAGACTCATTTACTATTTTCATTGTGAAAATTTTAAATAATTCTAAATTTGAATTTCAAAAAAATACTGGTTCAAACCATATTTTGACAGTATAAATAATATAATACCAAACCTCTTGACAACTATAGTCCTAGCATAGTGGTAAGATGTGGAAGTATTAGCTCCATGACCTGGGCTCGAATCCCATCTCCACGTCCGGCCGGCTGTGGCTGTGGCTGTGGTTGGGGCGTGGTCGACTGTGGCTGGGACGCGGGCGGGCTATGGCTGCGGTGCGGCCGGCTGTCACCGGGGACTTGGCTGGGTGCGGCCGGCTGTGGCTGGGGTGCGGCCGGGCATGGCTGGGGTGGATCTATATACTACGAATTAAACTTGTAGTTCAATGGATTATGCCTTTGCAATGTTATGAGGAGGTCACGAGTTCAATTCTTTAGCCCTCCCCATTTTTCTATTTTTTAATTTAATTTATCAATTTTTTCCATCCATAACATGACAATTTTTTATTTTGGGGTACTAAGTAATTTCAAATGAAAAAGTCATCAACAACAAAATTATATAACTCATCAAGATCTACAAACTTTATGCAGGTTATTAATCCATATGACAAAGTTTGAATAATCCAAATATTGAATTTCAACGGGATTAGCTTGATCAGGTGCATGTGGAGCGCTGTAGGCATGATTCGTCCCGAGTTTAATTCCACTCTTTACTATTATGTATAAAAAAATAATGTATTCCATCGCAACATGATGTGTGACATAGTGGAAAGGTGCTCAACTCTCAAACCAAGGACCTAGGTTCCAATCCCAAGTGGTCCCACCCTTTGGTTTTTGGCATTTTCCATGAGTTGTTCAAATTTTACACAGTTTTTTAGTCGCAACGCCCAAAATATGTTGCAATAGACCCTAAATGGATGCAATAGGTGCAATTGTACTAAGTATAGGAGTTCCAAATTTTAAATAATTTACTATTTTCTATAGTTTAAATGAATTTTCTTGTGTTTATAAAATATAATTCGAACTGGAACTATTCATGTGATCCGATCGGGACTAACATGTATAGTAGGAACAAAAAGCGTGACGATAGACAAATTTAAGTGCAACCAAAAAAGAAATCGTTGCAATAAATCTCATACAGTTGCAACGACTACGACAACGAGTGTAACCACTAAATTTCATGGCAATACATACATGCTATTGCATCTTGAGGCAAGAAAGGAAGTAATAGCCCCCTATGTATTGCAACAACGCACCAAGAAATTTGCAACCCAAATCAGACGTTGCTATATTGCAGTTCAAAAGCAACCAACGCTATTATGGTCGCCGTGGCATCATTCTATTGCAACACAAGACAAGCTAATGCCACTCAATATTGGAGTGCCATTACTCCCAACAAATTGCAACACAAAAAGTAAAAATGGTTGCGTTAGTGTCTATCTATTACAACGAAAAAACTATAGCAACACATTTTTTGCTTAGCCATAGATGCACATAATACAACCAATTTGTGTTTTCGGTGCCATAGAACCCCCCTATTGCACCCAAATTAGTGGTATTGCCTAAACGTTTCGTGGCAATAGGGGGGAACCACGTAGAGTTGGTGAACGTCGCAGTTTTTGACACTAAGGAAAAAATGTACGGCTTTCACCTACCATGGTTCTATAGACCAGTTGTCGCAAAGCAAATAGCCTTCGTGTAGAAGGCGTAGTTTGCTTGCGAGGGTTGAAGTCATAATAAGATGGGGTTTCTCCAAACAAAAATACCCCTTCAGTTGCTAGATGAAGGGTGAGCAGATAGTCTGCAGACATTACCGGTAAGGGACATAGCAACGTATAACTTTTCCGAAGTGCATGCTACTGTGCTTCGCGGCTGACAAGGTTTCGCCACGCCAGCCCATAACACCCATTGACAGGCCGAAAGATTTATTCCGCCAGAGCGCGAGCGCTGCTAAAATGCACCGAAAAGGTGTTATCCACCGAAGTGTACTTCGTAAATCGCGAGAGCAAATTTACACTTAACTAACAAGCTTGTTGGTGATAGTACAAAGCATGATTACGCATGATGATGATAAAATATATATTAGGCGCACGTCATGCGAAACATTTCACCTTCGGAGTACACATTTGACCAGCTGTCACTAAATTAATATACGAAATGGTGCAAAAAAATATTATAATAAGATATTCAAAGGTTACTTCCTGCAAAAATAAAAGGTTACAGATTTGAGAAACTTTAGAGTGCTTATTTTTTTATGAGCCGTCCTTCTAAAGAAATCCAACGGTGGAAGTATCATAAAGTACTAAAAAGTTTCTAGTGGAAGTATTAGGAAGTACCAATTTGGTGGGACCCACAACAAATTTTAATTAATATTTTTTAAATTTTAAAAGGGCATATGAGTAATTTCCTGTGGTTTCTGAGCACCTCCCGAGCACATGATTTCTCTGGCCGGGCGCGGAGATAGGGCAGCGGAGCCAGAGGGACTCCCTAGCACCGAGGGCCCTATCTCTCAAACATCACATGGCTCTCTCACTGGTTGCATCCGTCAGCCTCCTGCTCATCCTCCTCGCCTGTTGCCACTCTCTTGCCTCCTCGTCCTTGCCGGCAATGGTGGCGGAGGCGATGGACGGCGCCAAAGTCCGCTGTTGTCGCCGCGGGGCCTCCCGGTGCTGGGCCGCCTCCACCCCTTGGGCTCGTTGCTGCACCGCGCCCTCCGGTCCCTGGCGCGGGCGCACGGCCCCGTCATGCTGCTTCGGCTCGGCCGCATGCCCACTATGGTCGTGTCCTCTACAGCGGGCACCAAGGAGGTGACGTGGGTGCACGACCTAGCATTCGCGAGAAGGCCCAAGAGCGCCATGGCGCCAGGCAACAGGTGCGTCCTCCTGCTCACTAACGCGCGCACCGCCGTTGCCTCCTCCGCCGGCCGCCTAGCCTCGAACCCTCGATGGGTTATGCCACCTGGCACCTGTGGCCGCGCTGGCCTTGCCCGCTGTCTCCTGTAGGAAGCTCCGCTCCTGTGCCTCGCAACCGCACCGGGTGGTGCCGTCTCCCGTCGGGAACTACAACCTCATAGCATCGCCAACTTGCGCTACCCACCCAGAGTTGACCACGCACTCCACCTCCTTTCTTCTCAATTCGAGTCGGCCATTCATCCTCCATTCTTTTTCCTATGCTTGAACCGAAAGCCATGCCAAGCTTGGTGAACTCTACCAACCAAATCCTCTCCAGTTCCTTGAGCAAATTTGTGACACCCATTTTTCCGAAGAAAACCGAATGCATCACATATGTGTGCCAGGATCAGGATTTCACACATATGATAGACTTATGAGTGTAATATCACAAAACAACGCTCGAAACATACAGAAAAGGTTTATTAACTTTTATTACACTCACGAGGGTAGACTCGAAGGTCTTTACACGAACACCAATAACTATGACGATGCGACACCATCTTCATCTTCCACAGGCATCTGACTGGTGGATCGCATGCCTCAGAACTCCTCGTAGCCACTTAAGTACTCCTCTCGGGGGTTCTCCTCTGAACTGCATAAGCAAGGATGAGTACACTTATGGCTGGTACTCAGCAAGGCCATAGAAATTACCGGAAAGTAATTTTAAATCCATCTTTAAGTTCATTAATCATGTGAGGGTCCAGGCCGCTCTTGACCGTGAGTACGACTGATCGATCAGTTTTACACTCTGCAGAGGTTGTACACTTTCACCATAGTTCGCGTAAAAGTTCCGAAGAACTTGGAACCCAACCATGCTTGTGCCGATCAGGCACAATACCACACTTCCGAGGTGTGATTGCATAAGGACGCTACAAAACATTTACAAAGATATGCAAAAGACTAATAACCCGCATAGTTATAGATCAGGGCGGACCATAACCCTCCCTAGTGGTCAGCACCTTAGCAAAGGCTGCTACCCCAAGAGGACCGGGCTATACCCCTGCAACCCGGATCCCCCTCTGCTCCTTTCGGATAAGGTCATAAGTACAATTGCACACCTAATTACACTACGTGAAAAACTCACTTTGGTAACGGGCATAGATTGCCTTTAGTACCGGGTAAAGCGCCCATTACCGATCAAGTGTTACAAATGAGCCAAGAAAGGTAACAGGCAGATGCCCGTTACTGATAACACATATTTGTAACGGGCATCAAACAACAACCGTTACCACAACTAGCCACCGGTCACGTGAAATGGCTGTTTCTCTGGGCCCACGGGGAACTTTAGTAACAGGCACCAAAACAATGCCCGTTACATCTAGTCAACATCGGAGAGCCGTGCTGTAAACATGCGTCTCCTCTGTCTCGACCAAATGAGACGCGTCTATTTCACGCGCGTCTCTGCACAGCTAGGATTCGTAACGGGCATCAAACAACAACCGTTACCACAACTAGTCACCGGTCACGTGAAATGGCTGTTTTTCTGGGCTCACAGGGAACTTTGGTAACGGGCACGAAAACAGAGCCTGTTACTGTGAACTCAACATCGCAGATGCGTGCTGTAAACCTACGTCTCATCTGTCTCGACAAAATGAGACACATCTGTTTTCACGCGCGTCTGCTGTCTCTCGACTAAAGGAGAAGCAAGCTATCAACCCGCGTCTCCTCTATCACGACGAAGGGGCCAGGTTCTGGGGCCCACCGGTCAGTATTGGTAACGGGCTTTTACGCTGCCTGTTACATTGTTGCATGTTTGTAACGGGCGTTCCGAATGAAGCCCGTTACTCACTGATCAGTGTTTGTAACGAGCTTGAATTAATGCCTGTTATAGATACATAGGCCACCCCTACAGTAACCTGCCTGCTTGCCAGCTGGATCCTGGAACCAGGCAGGATTTGGCAGCCATCAGGGGCTGCATCCTGCCATCCTGGAACCAGCCAGGATATGGCAGCCACCACAGCAAGGAGACATCACAAACACATTCTCACATCACACATATAGACAAGTAAGATCACATTTATAGACAAGCAAGATCACATTTATAGACAAGCTAGCTAGCAAGATCACATCAAGTTTCAAGTTACTCTCATTAGGGCTTGATTGGATGGAGTCATGAGAAAACTGCCTGAACCAGGCAACATCTGACCCCAACCAAGCAAGCCAAGCAAGTTTCTCAGGCAACAACACCTGACTAAAGAAGACTGAATGAGTTTCAAGTTTCTGGCTACAATGAACTCACGGTGCACCATTATAGAAGTTGCCCTTTCGGTCGATGGTCTCCTTAAGAATGTACTTGCACAGCATCTCCCATACACGCTTTAGATCTGCTATGGAAACATCTACAGCAGCTTTGAAATCCTGCAAAATACAATCATTTATGAGAATACAAGTAGAAATAAGTTTCTAAAATCAGATGGAGAATATGAGCAGAGACAAGGTTGAGCATTATTATCTACTTACAGTAGCCTTCTTGATGTCAGGTATGTCATCGAGTAGTCTTAACATATGGAATGCCACATGGAATCCACACAAAGAGGACCGCCATGGCTGTTGAGCACACTGCATCGAGGTACCAAAATGACAAGTTAATGCAGTACCAAATAGGTAAGAAGGGACCATAAGAAAACCTCAGTCTTACATCGAGATTTGTTTTGTGCTTGAGTGTTGTGGGTTTTGGCTTTTTTTTTCTTTCCTTTCGTCACTCCGTCTTGTGCATGATCAGCAAAGGCCCTGCATGATCAGCAATACCGATTAGAAACACTAAGAGATTGAATTTTTGTGAACAAAACCTACAAGATATTGTACCAAAGGCCCAGCATGGTCAGCAATACCGATTAGAAACACTAAGAGATTGAATTTTTGTGAACAAAACCTACAAGATACTGACCAGTCCACAACAGATTTGAGGTCTGCAAACTTTAGTTGGGGATGTTGTTTAGCAGAATCTAGATACCAAACCTCTTTGAACTTCATACAGATGATCAGTGTTACCCAGTGGCCAGTGTAGTAGGCACCCACCACGTAGTCGTTGTTCATTGCATTTGCGATTGCTTTGGTAACAAGGCCAGAATGCTGAGAAATATTTGTGGAAGTAATAAAATCTGGATCTAAAAACCCAATACTGATCTGCATCTCTGCTGCCTTGTCCATCATTTTCCTACAAAAAATCAAATTGTTAGCATGCATGAACTTTGTGGTCAAAATTAAAGAAATATCTTTTTAGGTTTTAAGGGACATACAATGTCCACAACCTCAAGAAGGTAACATCCAGAGAAGCCAGGGTTATAAGGTTATACACGCTACTGAATGCAATGTTTAACATTAAAGCACCACCACCACCTTTAAAGTAGTGTTGATCCACCTTTGCTGGAAAGGCAAGTTTGTCCTCACTGTGTTCCATGACGTAAGCATGCAACCTGGCACAATTTGGTCCAGCAGCCTCTAAGTTTGCTTCTGACAACATAGGCGCACCAAGCTTGTATTTTGGTCGTTCCTGTTCTGTCCCAATAATACAGTTAAGAATCTCATCTTTAGACAGAGGTTTCCTGGCCTGGTTCCCCTTCTGCAGTGGAGATTGCCTAGGCTCCTCCTCGTGTTGCGGAGGCTGCTGTACATGTTGCATCTGCTGCTTAGGGGGAGATTGTCTGCGCTCCTCCTCCTACTGCTGGAGAGGCTGCTGTTTCGTCTGTTGCTTATCCTCATGTTGCAGCTGCTGCTTAGGCGGAGTTTGCCTGGGCTCCTCCGGCTGTTGTCGATGCTCCTGCTGCGTAGTTTTGCTGATCTACTGCTGCTGTTGAGCCTTCTCTTGCTGACACTGAGCTGTAGTACCTCCATCTGATGTTGTACCCCTGCTACCTGTTGTGGCTTCAGGGTTGGGATGTCTCGTCATGGGTGGTATAAGGATCCTGTCCTTTGGCCATTGGATCCTTTGAACGAGAGCCTCAGCTAGGGTTGCTATGTCACCCCCATCAATTGGTACAGGCAGAGGGTAGTGACCCGCATTGGCCCACACATAAGTAGGTTGCACCACAACATACCCATCCTACACCGGTACTGAATGGCAAGCCTTTTGAAATGGAAAGACTTTCGCTAGTGCGAGCTCCACATTAATCTCGGTGCCATCCAAAATGCTGCACGCGGTTGGCTCTGTCAGCTTATCAATTGTGTCCAGCATAGGTGATCGACTATCACTGTGCACTTGATTCGCTTCGTCCTCATTGGCATTCCAATGGTCTTGCTCTCTACCACACGCATCTCCCTCGCTGTCATGCGCATGTTGTTCCTCGTGGTCATGCACATGTTCTTCCTTGCGGTCATGCGCATCTTCTTCCTCGCTGACATGCACGTCTTCTTCCTCACTGCTACTGACAGGCGCTGGTAATTGGGAAGGAAGAAGTATATTTTTCGGTATTTCGATGCTTGATAGTCTTAGAGCATGGACAACTGTTTTAAATGTTATGTCCATCATATCATCAGACCTCTTGTTCCTCCTCTTCTTCTTGTACATTCCAGCAAACTCTTCACCAAACCCTTTACCCCAGCCAAGTGAACTAGACACGCCTCGGACCCGACCTCGATGCTCTGGAGTCTCAAGTGCTGCGGTGAGGATATCATCCTCCCTAACCCCAGAGAAAGAACCATCGGTACCCTAAGCTGCAAGTGTTTTCACCCTATCTGCTACCCCCACCACCGCAGGGTTACTGAATGTTATGCCCCCACTAGTATTCTTCCTCTTCTTCCCTACCCTTGCCCGCAGATAAGGTCTCGAACGTCCAGGAAATTGGTCCCAAGGGTTCTGTTTTCCTTCTGCAGCTAGCTTTGCATCCTCCTCCTCCCACTCTTTCCTTTTACCACGATAACCTTTTCTGCCCGTCTTGTGTGGCTTATTATGCAATGCTCTCTTTTGTTTCATCTCCTGGCTCAGTTGCTGAAATGAAGGAGAATTGGTTTCCTGCACAAACATGTCCCAGTCCTGTTGCTGCATAAAGGCATGCTTCACAAAGGGAATCTCCTCTTCGCTCACATATTTTTTTCTTAAATGAGCCTTGAACCGATGTTGCAAGGTTCCAATCTCTGATATAGCTGCCTTAACTGCCTTCTTGCGAACAGATTCTTCCAGATTGGCTGGGTAATCTAGCTTTTACTCTAAAACTGTGAACAGATGTTCCTTCTCAATTGGTGAGAGATCATCAACCGCCTTGTTGATTGACACCCTCTCCCGAGCAATGAGGCCACAGACCAATACAAATCTATCCCTCGCAGCATCTGGGGTAGGCCAAAAATTGGCATCAAGTCCAGTTGCAGTCAACTTGTCTTCTGGCCATTTGGTTTGTGTCCTTGACCCGCGGGATCGAGTACTACTCGCAGCAGTCTGTGCTGAGTGACCCTGTGAAGAAGGTTCACCGCCGATGGGTTGTGATGGTGCACTGGAGGTAGAGGAGTTTGTTGTTGTGGGAGACTACATAGATGATATGTCAGGTTGTCAGTAGAGCAACATAAGTAAGACTGAAATCTAAACAAAATTCTTATTAGATAAATTTGTTTTCTCTGACAGGAAAAATAGCTGATATTTCACTAGAAATCATTACAAGTCGTAATTAAAATCAGCATAGACATACACAGTTCATATTTTACTTAATTAGCATACAGGGATAGGTGCTAACCATTTTGACAGGGACACAACAATATACTTATATATCAAAGCAGAGAATAAATTCCTTCAACTGCTTCCTTGTCCAACTTCAGCAGCGATGGATTGTGTGTTCCATGTGTACATGCAACAAGAGGATAAAGCAATCATGACATTATATATGACAGTAGTGAAATAACACTCACTACACATCATGACACCAACAATAACAATATATATGACAGTAGTGAAACAATTAACACTCACAACAAAGCATAGGACGATCTAGTTATCACTACATTATAAACCACTGTGATGCAATTCCCACTGACATTATGTGGCCATCAGAATTAAAGTATGCTAACAGGTCCAAAGCATAACTGTCGATCTAGTACATTCAAAGCATAGCAGAATTAAAGTATGCTAACATCCTCAATGCTTTTCATGAATTTACAGTGCAAAAATTGTAGCACCAGGAACATGAAAATGAATTTCAATAGTTCATATAACTTCATCTGTTCGCAACAATTTATTCAAACAGACTTGGAGCAACAAAATCCATCCATCAAATCCATAGTCAATCAATTAAAAATGAACTATTAAGGCATGTCTCCCTAATCCACCTTGACATGAATATATAGCAGATTGGGTGGACTACATTATAAACCACAGCGATGCAATTTCCACTGACATTATGTGGCCATCAGAATTAAAGTATGCTAACAGGTCCAAAGCATAACTGTCGATCTGGTACATTCAAAGCATAGCAGAATTAAAGTATGCTAACAGGTCCAAAGCATAACTGTCGATCAGGTACATTCAAAGCATAGCAGAATTAAAGTATGCATTAATCCTCAATGCTTTTCAAGAATTTACAGTGCAAAAATTGTAGCATCAGGAACATGAAAATGAATTTCAGCAGTTCATATAACTTCATCTGTTAGCAACAATTTATTCAAACAGACTTGGAGCAACAAAATCCATCCATCAATTCCACAGTCAATCAATTAAAAATGAACTATCAAGGCTTGTCTCCCTAATCCACATTGACATGAATATATGATTTGGTGGCCGAGTAGAGAGAGGGCGTTGGGGGTTCAAGCAGGACTAACCTCTGTCACGAATGAAGTAGTTGTTCTCGTGATGGTCGGAGGGGCCGGATCCACGTCGGCTCGTGGCCTGAGGTGGCCGGCTCGTCGTCGTGGCCGGGGATGACGGATCCGCGTCAACCGTCTTTAGGTTGGCCGGGAAGCCGTCCGCACACCAGTAACCGCGTCCTCGTCACCATCGTCACTCAGGGAGCGGTGGGGCTGGAGAAGAGCAGGGCTGCGGCGGGGAGAGAGCGGCGAAGGCGAGCGGGGAGACAGCGGCGAAGGCGAGCGGAGAGAGTGGCGGCGGCGGTGGGGAGAGTGCGGGTGTTGTGGATCTGTCTAGCGAGGAGCCGAATATGATCCCTGAGGAACTACGCGCGTAACTGAGTTTAAGGAAATTACTGGCGTGCCCTTGTCGGCTCTCTGGTGGAATTGGAATTCCATGGGCATTATAGTCAATATAGGTGGGAAATTTTGAGCAGCCCGCGCACGGTTTGCCTACTGACGCTGACGCGTGGGCTAGTGTCATTGGCGACGATGGTTAGTGAACCCGCATCACCTTTGTTGGCAGTTGGGTCCAGCGGGCGGGCAGCGGTTATCTTTTATTTTGGCTGCTGACGCTGACGCGTGGCCCAACCACTATTTTTTCGAATGAAACATGCTTCCCTAAAATATTAGAGCCAATAAAACAACACCTAAAAAATTATAAAAATACGAACAATTCGTATTTGGACATTTAGTATTTGAATAAAATATCAACAGTCACAGTTGTGTGCCCAAGATTCTTAGAATTCCTTTTTACATCCCATGTTAATGATGTAATAATTCTAATAACATCTAGTGTGCTCTAAAAAATCTACAAATTGACTTGGCAACATAATTTGGGTACCTAGACTTGTCTTCAAAATTTCAGATGGTTTCAATGAAGGAATAATATACTTGTGTACAAATATCTACATCTCTCACGTAGTTTCCTAGAATGTTCCTTGAACATTGAAGTTTTTCACACTTTGCAACATGTTCGAACTCATATGCATTTGAAAACTTAACAAAACCTTGTGTTGACCTTAAGATTACGAAAATACAAAGTTTCATTACAGGAGGTGCGGAAAACAAATATTATTTATATGTTGTACTTACAAAGAACAAGATAAGGCATATAAACATTGTTCAAGAAACGGAATATACACTAAACAATGAAATTAATGAAAACACGGTGATTTTAGAAAACTTTAGAAAAAAATAATCAAATTTGAACTAATTACGATGGAGAAATACATGTTACAAAATTTGATTGCGGATTAAAAAGAGAAATGCCGTCGGCGACGTGGGGCGGATAAACTGTTCTTCATTCTCCAATAGAACACAGGAGGAAGCAGAGGGCACCGCCGCCCGCCGCCGCCCTGCCGCGCCTGCTTCGGCAGTTTTGACACCCAAGAGGGCATCCTAGGCCTCGTCGGCGGCAAATGAGACCACCGCAACCTTCGATTTGACTCACAAACGTGACAAATCAAATCTTGTCTATCAAAAACCGATTAAAAACCGACATCCCGATAAAATCAAATCCGCATTTAGTAATATCTAATAATTTACATTCAAGATAGATAATGTTCATTGATGCTTGCGCCTACATCCCGATGTTCATCCAGCTAACGGCGTACTCCACAGCGGCGCTGAAGTTACGCGTCCAGAGGTCGAACTCATGACGGATGCGACAATCGGCGCTGCAGTAGTGGATGATCTCTGAGGTCTCCGGCCCGTAGCGCCTACATCCCGCTGCCCAAATGCCGACGTGGGGATTCTGGACGGGCAGCAACGGACTGTCGTCGTCGCCGTCACCAAGCCAGTACCACCACGCAATGCTCTCGAGATCCTGTTTGACGAGGTAGCACAGCCGCTGCAGGTTGCGGTTCTTCCACCGCCCGTCAGGGGGCGACAGGCCGCCGCTGATTTCCTGGAGCAGTTCCATGGCTTCGGGGTCCGCAGGGTTGCAACGGTACTTCAGCATCGCTAAGAAGTACTTGGCACCAGAGTCTTCAGCAGCGGCATCTCCGACGAGCTTCAGACCCTTATCGGGATTCCGCCGCCTCATCAACCTCTCCATCCCCTCGAAACATAATGCCTCCGGTTGATTGGCCTTGCGGAAGCGCCGCTCAAAGCACGACCTGACGTCGTGATTCTTGCAAACCTGACGAAGATCACACAGCGACACGTGCAGTAGTACCTCGTCGGAGTCGCCGATGCACCGGAAGGTGCCGTAGATTTTATTACGAAGGTTCAGAAAATGGATGACGGGCTCATCCTTGATGGAGAGGATGATGATTTGGGTGACAAGATCATCTGGCAGCAGCTGCATCAAGCACACCGCGGCCATCAAGGAGAAGGGGAGGAAATAGAGAAGCGACGGGGTTTGGAAATTGAAAGGTGACGAGGGTTGAAGTTGAAGGCGACGAGGGTTGAAGTTGAAGGCGACGGGGTTTGGAAATAGAAGAAGGCGACTCGGCCATCTAAAACAATAAATGCAAATTGAAAAGGCGCCGCAGTTTGGCTGGTGCCACAGACGAGTAGGCCCGACATCATTGACCCTCCCCCTTCACCTTCCCGCGTAATTGAAAGGAGACACGTGGTTTTGGACGGTTTTGCGCTCGAAACGGAGCCCGATGCGCAATTGAGTGGCATTAGTGGAGTAGTGGGTGGGGGCAGAGGCGCCTGACAGTTCCGCGTCTTGTCAATATAACTCCCCTGCCTTCCCCTGCTTTCCCCTGCTTCTTCCATAAGCTTATCATCTCTTTTGCTTCTTCTTCCTCCTCGCGATCCACCACTACAAATCTTCGGTCACCGAGAGATCACCAAGGAGGAGATGGCGTCGTTGAGCCCGCCGCCGGCAAAGCGGGGACGAAGGGAGGACGACGACGACAAAAGCCGTCATTGGAGGAAGTTGGAGAAGGGGAAGGAGCCGGCGACCAAGGACGCTGACGAGGAACCGTTCTTCGACGACACTAAGTTCGCCATCGACCTGCTCAGGAGAGCCTTCAGAAAGCTTCAAGATGTTGGCGAGGCCTTCGACATCAAGGCACCTCATGAAGTGGACAAGGACCTGAGCGTGAAGGGTCTCGCCTTCAGGATCCACGGGTTGGCTGAGAAGCTCGAGAACCTCCCCGTGGTCAAGCGGGCTGGCCGCCACTTCATCTTCGACGACGGCGGCTCCGACGGCGACACGGCTCCAACAGCAGCCATGGCGGCGACGACGGCTCCGATGGCAGCCACGGCGGCGACGACAGCGGGACTCCGACGGCGGCGACCGACTAAATGATAGACTCCTCTACCATATATAGTAATAATGTGTGTGTGTTTGTGTCTTCGTCAGGTTGTTGGACATGAACTGCTTAGTTTGTTTGTGGATCATGAACTACTTAGTTAATTAGTTTAGTTGTTGGATTTTGTATGTCATCAACACGATCTAATAGACGTTAGTAGATCCATCCACGTCTCCTATAATATGTGTTCTGGTGTGCTGAACTGGAGATCTGTTGTGATGAACAGGAGATCTGTTGTGATGAAATGGAGATCTGTTGTGATGAATTAGATCTTAGAGACAATGGATAGTCGTTGCCGACGCGGGTTAGCCTGCTGACGCTGACACTGACGCGTGGGCCAGTGTCATTGGCGACGATGGTTAGTGAACCCGCATCGCCTTTGTTGGCAGTTGGGTCCGAGCGGGTAGGCAACGGTTATCTTTTTTATATTGGCTGCTGACGCTGACGCGTGGGCCCGTCAGTATTTTTTTGGAATGAAATTTGCTTCCCTAAAATATTAGAGCCCATAAAACAGCACCTAAAAAATCATAAAAATACGAACAATTCATATTTGGACATTTAGTATTTGAATAAAATATCAACCGTCACACTTGTGTGCCCAAAATTCTTATATTTCGTTTTTACACCCCATGGTAATTATATAATAATTCTAATAACATCAAATTTGCTCTAAAAATCTACAAATTGACTTGATAACATAATTTGGGTACCCAAACTTGTCTTCAAAATTTCAAATGGTCTCAATGAAGGAATAATATACTTGTGTACAAATGTCTACATCTCTCACATAGTTTCCTAGAATGTTGCTTGAACATTGAAGTTTTCCACACTTTGCAACATGTTCGAACTCATATGCATTTGAAAACTTAACAAAACCTTGTGTTCACCTTAAGCTTACGAAATGCAAAGTTTCATCACTAATGGTTGTGTAAAGCAAATATTATTTATATGTTGTTGTACTTACAAAGAACAAAATAAGGCATATAAACATTATTCAAGAAACAGAATATACACTAAATAATAAAATTAATGAAAATATGGTGATTTTAGAAAAATTTAGAAAAAAAATCACATTTGGACAAATTACGACGAAGAAATACATGTTACAACATTTGATTGCAGATTAAAAGGAGAAATACGAACTGTTCTTCATTCGAATAGAACTGGGCCCCACAGTCAGTAGCAACACGGGACCGATAACCCGTGTCGGCTTTGCTGCTCTTCCAAAAATTTACACAGATAATACAAGCAACATACAAAAGCTAATCCACTACTGATTTCCTATTCCAATACTCCGTTCGAACTTCACCATTTCACGGCGGAGCCTACAGTCTTCGCTGCAAAACAGAGAAATTCCAAGCCATCCTTTATCCATGCCACAGCCGCCGCCGTTGCCTGCGCACGGTTGACTGCCGCACACTAGTGCCGGAGGCGGCAGCGGTTCACCCCAAATGCGCCAAGTCGAGGAGTGGATCGCACGCGTGGCCTTCTCGCGCAAAGGCAGACACCCCTCGTTGCTCAGCCATCTCGACGTCGTACTGCCGCCGCCCGCGACCTGCCTCATGTACCGCTTCGCGGTGTCGTCGGCGGCGGCACCGCCATTGTCCCTATAGAGCAAGATGGCGTATAGATAAGCCACCGCATCGTGCCCACCCTTGGTGGAGCGCAGGAGATCATTACTTCCCCTATTTTCCATGAAGACGGCTTTGATCCCGGAGAAGAAGAAAGCCTCCGGATTCTCGAGATCGGTCAGCATAGCAAGGAAGGCTTTGTAGGCAGTGGGGTCCTACACCCAAGAAATCTCATCTCTGATCCCCTCTATCGACAAACGCCGGCCGACATCGCTGTGGCCGCACACGCTGCGCATGGTCGAGCAAGTACCGCATAGGCTGCGGAGGTCAGCCAAGGGCCGCTCCGAGGTCGCACCGACGCGCGCCGCAATCTCAATGCGGAGGTCTTGAGGGAGGTCCAGCAGCGACGACGGTTGGTGCCGCCTGCTTCTTCCCGGCATGCTATTCATCTCCAGCCGGGAATGGTGACGATGAGGAGTAGGCAGTTGCTATTTTTTGCGAGTAGATGAAGGGGCAGGGGATCTAAATTATTTTGGAAGGAGAAGATACAGGAGATTTGTTTCCAAACACGGTTTAAGTATGCAATGGAGACGACGTTTGGCTAATCCGTGTATCCTTTAATTCTCCATTGCAGACGACGTTTGGCTAATCTGCGTATCCTTTAATTCTACATTGGAGATGACGTTAAGTTAATCCGCGTATCCTTTAATTCTACATTGGAATCACTGCCTCCGCTCTCAGCCATTGACTGGGCAACTGTTTCCCCATTGACCGGATCTAGCATCAATTTCTTGGGAACCTTCCCATTTCCAGTGCTCTTGATCTTATCCCTTCCTCTTTTTTTTTGACAACCGATCTTATCCCTTCCTTGTTTTTTCTATAAAAAAGGGACCGACGCCTATCGGTTCTCATCACTTGCTTCGTTCTTCTCTAGATCTAGATTTAGATCTAGCTATGGCACAAAGAATAGATCTTGTAGGGCGCAAGCTTTTGCTTTTCTCTCTTCTTCCTCCTTCTCGTTCTCTCAGTTGCTAGAAGAATTCTTGTGATATGGGTGATTGGGTTGCTCATCCCTCTAGCACAGCTGCTAGAAAAATCCTTGTGATATATTTCCTTGTGATTTGGTATCAGCTGTCGGGGGGAGAGTAGCCCAGAACCTCCTGCATCAGGAAGAACAAGCCGACAGAAAGATCACTGAGGTATGGGGAGAGAAGCCCAACTCCACTACATCTTTCTTGTCAAATTTGCGCTTCCTTTTGCTTTCCCTTCTCCTCCAGGAGGAGGATTTTTGAAGGGATATGTTTCCACCCTCTGTTGTATCTTTCTCTTGTGCTCACTTGTAAGCATGAAGAAGAGCAAGCGGACGGGAAGGTCGCAAAATCTGGAGCATATCTCGTCAAACTTACGTTTTGAAGGACCGAACTGGCGACCAGAGAGGGGGGGAGTCAATGGGAGCCGATAAAAATTCTTCTCGAAGGAGATGGCTACTCCAACAAGACAAACACGGCTAGCCAAAACACGTCTTCGGCTCAACTACCCAAGTTGGCCAAGACCACGTAGCCACTGGAGTGCTACTGGTCCTAGGAACCAACAACCACCGAAACCTACTCGAGAACGCACCAGAACAAGCAACTCAAGCAACACTGACACACACTGTTGACACTCTCTAGTGTCGCACCAGGTTTATATCCTCGGCAACGGCGCCAGAAAGCTTGTTGACACTTGCTAGTGTCACTACTAAATATGCAACGACGCCAGAAGGCCTATTGGTATAAATAACGATCGTAGAAAAGTCCGCAAGCGTACGGATACCGATGTAGCTTTCACCCAGGAGTATTCCAGGGTATCGAATCCACAGGGAACGTGTGTGCACTAGTGAAGAATCAAGGTCGGCCTTGGATGAGAGAAGATATGATAATAGTGTAGGAGAGGTAGAGAGGGTTTCGAAGGATTCCGGATACTAAAGATAAGATCAGCGTTTGCTACGATGCTTGCTTCGGGACGCTCAACCGTCCTAACCTGGAAAGGGATGAGAAGGGGGCTAGGCAAGCCAAGTAGGGGTCCTACTGCGCTCTAGTGTATCTCATGTGGTGGACTACGTAGGCCGTCAGGGCTGTCACCACCTGGGGCTGCCACAACAATCCGTGCCACTAGGTGTACTCCGAGGTAATCGCAAGACTAGACACCACATCTACTCTAGTGACTACTATTCTAGCTTTGCAATTACTAGAACACTAATCAAAGCAAGGAGCCCACAAGCATAAATAATAAAGAAGAACTTAATTAATTAAATAAATCCAGAATACCTAAGAGTTACTCGGATGTTACTCGAAGTGGAGCCGCATCTGCCGAGGTACAAGAGAAAGAGAGGAAGCCGACAACTCCGGCTTCTCCCGGACTCGCACCGCAACTCTCACCTAATTCTAACACTAATTTTGGTAGGGCTTTGCCTTAATCTCTGCTTCTCTGTTACTACTTTGAAGTGAGGAGGATGGCTTCTATTTATAGAGGGAGGAAACTTGGGAGAGTGGAGGTCCTCCCCCTCTTTCCATGGGCCAAACCGACCACCAGGGGCAGTATCTTGCGGGGCACAGTGTCCTGTATGGCACTGGAGGCGGTGGGCGTCGAGAACCGGTGAAAAACGCGAAGAACCGGGCGTGAACCGGCCTCCTGGGCGCTGAACCGAACGATCTGTAGGCTAAACCACAGGGAAAAAGGGAAACCCGAGCCGAACCGGAGAACCGACCTCCCGCTAGCGAACTACGGCCTGCCACGCGTCCCCGGTCGGGCGGCCCGCACGCCCACGCGCGCGTGCGTCTGCGTCCCGGCGGGGGCCAGCCACGGCGCACCACGTGGCGGGAGC
This sequence comes from Cenchrus fungigraminus, assembly GCA_036936925.1. Taxonomy (NCBI): domain Eukaryota; kingdom Viridiplantae; phylum Streptophyta; class Magnoliopsida; order Poales; family Poaceae; genus Cenchrus; species Cenchrus fungigraminus. The sequence goes on along the minus strand of CM072776.1, from coordinate 18,761,265 downwards.
AGGCGGCCTCCCGCGCGGGAGCACACGTCACCACGTCGCGGGGCTGCAGCCCGTCGCTGGCTGCCACGTGGCTGTGCCCAGTGGTTTCCCGCGCTGAAACCTAATGTGCTGACGCAAGCATGACGTCGTCCTTGGATGCTATTTTCTCCATTTAATATCTTTTGCATCTAAGCTCCAAAGTAGGCAAATGATATGTCCATTTCGATCGTCTCAACGAGCCCGTCACAATGGCGTAGTCCAAATTGGCATTTGAGGTTGTTTGTGATAATGCCATATTTTATTCTATAATTGCTCATTTGCACCTGCAACCAAATATACACCAAAGCTTGTGGAATTTGTTAGATTATAACCCTATAGCTATGGTGCACACTTTTGTTGAGTAACTTTTATCCGAAGTTGATGGTCAAAAATAGGGACTTAGCGACCGTCAACAAGCTTCGCCACACTTAGCCCTTTGCTCGTCCTCGAGTAAAGGTTAAGGACTAGGGTGGAAAACATGAATCCAAAATGATATGATGCAAGCATGTAAGATATTCCAAGGCATACCTGTACTTGTGACTCTTTGGGGTGTCTACCATGTCATCTTGGATGGTTGAAGAATGGAATGGCTAGATCTGAATCACCTCAACCCCTTCTGTAAAGTAGCTTGGGTTTTTGATAATTTTTTTTTCAAAACTTAGCCTTACTTGACTCCTCAAATGATGCTCTCGGATCCCTCAGTGTGTATGATTCCTCACCAAGGCATTAAACTCGCCTTTCTTCAACCTACTTCTAATGATGGCTATATGTGGAGCTCAAGGTAAGGTTGAAGATATAAGGCATACTTGTATCACATAATATTGCAAAGTCAAAAACCGGATCCAAGAAGAAGACTAGTCATACAATTTGATCAAGATATGCATGTGTGTGGAAAGGGGATGATATGGTAATATGTACTCCTTGTTGTATGATCTCTCTCCCTTTGAACTTTTATTTGAGAACATGGCTATTTTTTTTCTTTTTTTTTCATCATGCTTGAAAAGAGTTTTTCTTTAGCATGTGTCTTTATCTCTCTGTTTTTTTCTATTTTTTTAGCCCATGTCTCTTTTGAAGGAAAATCTAGGGAGAGAGATTCATAAATTGAATGGAGTATTTATTTTTGTGGATGGATGGATGTTGCTAACTTCTAGTGTAGAAGTTTTGCATATGAAGGTGGAGTGTGCGTGATCTTGATCATGAAAGCATGAAAAGCTTCTAGCAAGGGTCACAACAATTTGACAAAGCTCAATGTAATAACAAGCAGCATATGTGTGAGGTTTTCTAATGTAAACAACATATGGCTTTGGTAGGAATATATCATCACTGAGGAGCTTGTAAGGCTATTTTTTGCAAGTAAAACACCCCAAGCACTTCGTCAGAGAGAGTAAGGTTCATCGCATCGTGCCATATCTCATCAATCAACCATTTAGATGAACATGTTTCCTAATGATATTTGATCACAAGCAACAGATATATGTCCTATAGGAATAAAGAACATGCAAGCCAATCAATTGAAAACATGTATAGCAATGGAGCATCAAGATTCATTGAGTTTAATTTACTGATTATCTCATGAAAGGAATTATAACTCATGAATCATGGAATTGGGGGGGAATAGATTTTTTCAAACCATGATATCCCTTTGAATGTCGGAAGAAGTTGACTCTCGGTACCTCCCCCACACTATCTTTTGATGCGTCTTCTCCTGCACACTCTTAGACAACGATGAGATACATGGATTTGGCTATTACAAATTGTACTAGCCAAATCAAAGCGAAGTTTTATTTTTTTATTTGTTTATTAAAGAAGAAAGAGAAGTTTTTATTTTATTCAAGGGTGAGACATTTAATCGCTAATGTTGAGGAATTCGATCACATCGACTTCGTCAATCTTTTCTGGTTCAAAATAAATTTTTAAGCGATGGCCATTCACCTTAAATATATTACCTGAGTCATTTTGAAGAGTAATGGCTCCATGGGATGAAGTGTCGATCACGTTGAACGGTCCTTCCCATTTGTTTTTGAGTTTCCCATGGCCGAAAAGCTTTACTCTTGAATTGAGAAGGAGGACCTTGTCTCCGGGTTTGAATTCCTTGTGTTTGAGTCTCTTGTCATGCCATCTTTTTGTTCTTTCCTTGTAAATTCTGGAGTTGTGGTATGCTTTCTCCCTCCATTCTTCAAGCTCAGATATTTGCATCTTTCGATTATTTCCGGCGAGATGGAGATCCATATTCCATTTCTTGATAGCCCAATGAGCTTTGAACTCCAACTCAACTGGTAGATGGCATGTTTTCCCATATACAAGCTGGTATGGGGACATACCAATAGGTGTCTTGAATGTTGTGCGGTATGCCCATAACGCTTCTGGGAGTTTGTTCTTCCAATTTCTTCCCATTTCATCGACGGTCTTCTGCAGAATATTCTTGATTTGTTTATTGGAGGTTTTTGCTTGACCGCTGGTCTGTGGGTGATAAGGTGTTGCCACGTTATGGCGAACCCCAAAGTCTGCTAGGTATTTCTTGAAAGTCTTGTCTATAAAATGGGATCCTCCATCACTTATCACCATCCGGGGTGTGCCAAAACGAGGGAATATGATCTCATGGAACATCTTCTTGGCATTCTGGGAGTTGGCAGCCCGACACGGTATTGCTTCTACCCATTTAGACACATAGTCCACTGCCACAAAAATGTACTCGCAATCATAGGACTTCGGGAAAGGTCCCATGTAGTCAATACCCCACACATCAAAGAGCTCAACTTGGAGGTTGTTTGTCAATGGCATGGCATCTCTTGTATTGTTATTGCCTTGGTGCTGACATCTGCTGCACCTCCTGATGTACTCCTTCGTGTCATTATACATGGTTGGCCAGAAAAATCCACTTTGCCAAATTTTGGCATGAGTTCTGAACACTCCATAATGTCCTCCGTATGGAGCTGCATGACATCTGTCTATGATCTTGTTGGCCTCGATCACAGGGACACACTTCCTCAGTAAACCATCGGCATAGACCCGGTATAGATACGGCTCATCCCATAGATGGAAACGACTTTCATATTCCAATTTCTTCTTATTTCCACCTGGGGGAACATAGCCTGACACTATATAGTTTACGATATCTGCATACCACAGGTCAGAATCTGTTACCTTGAGGAGTGTATCGTCCCTTAGGTAATCGTTGATGGGTAAAGCAGGTGTTTCCTCAACCTGCAACCTGGATAGATGATCGGCTACCGAGTTTTCTAGTCCCTTTTTATCTCGGATTTCTAGATCAAACTCTTGGAGGAGAAGGATCCATCGGATGAGCCCAGGCTTAGCATCCTTCTTAGTGAGGAGGTATTTGAGCGCGGCATGGTCGGTGTAGACGATGACCTTTGCCCCCACTAAGTAGGATCTGAACTTATCTATCGCAAAAACAACGGCTAGCAACTCTTTCTCGGTGGTAGTGCAGTTCAATTGGGCTCCGGTAAAGGTTTTGCTAGCATAGGAGATGGCATAATGTCTCTTATCCTTGATTTGGCCTAGGACAGCTCCTACGGCATAGTAGCTAGCATCGCACATGATCTCAAAGGGTAGCGTCCAGTTGGGTGGTTGGATGACTGGGGCCGAGATGAGTGCCTTCTTTAGAATCTGAAAGGCTCGATGGCACTCATCATTGAAGGTGAATTTCGCATCTTTTGCTAGGAGGTTGGTCAAGGGTCGGGCGATATGAGAAAAGTCCTTAATGAAACGCCGATAAAACCCGGCATGTCCTAAAAAGCTGTGAATTTTCCTTAGGATTTAGAGGACTAGCTTGAGAGCTTCATGGTGAGATCTTGTGACAAGGAAGGATGATTGGGAGGCAAGCTAGACCTTGTATGAACCTTCATGGTATGTATAGATGATTCAGCGTGGTTCCTCAAGGCTTGATTGTGTCTCTCCCATTTTCCCTTTTTGGTGATTTTCGGAGCCTTTTCTTAGCGATTTTCTTGTGGCAGTTTTGAGACCTTTCTCTTTGGGATTTGGTGGGGGATGTATGCATGAACCCTTCGTGGTTCTTTTCCCTTTGATTCCCCTCCCAAATCTGTGAGTAAAGGGGCTCAATTATAGGGTTTTCCTCGTTTTAGGGTTAGAGGCGTTCTTGGCGGGATTTCTTCGATTCCTCTTGATTTAGTAAGTTTTGGTGGACCAAATCTTGGCTATGGAGTGCCCATGAGGTGTTCCTACTATCCCCAAAGTCGTGCTAATCCGTGGAGCGAATCGGGAGATCGAGATTTGGATTTGGGGGTGTTGACCCGCGGGTTGCTGTTCATCCCGAGCTGCCCAGGCTTTACCGATCTGACCGGTGCTCATGACCGGTCAGACTGGTGCAAGGCCCTTGTGGGATTTGCCTCGGGTGAACTGCCAGATTCGTGTGTCTTTGTGTTGAGGTGTTCCTGGTCAGTTCTTGGCAGGTTTCGAGGAGTTTTGCTAGGCTTTGTGAAGGGTTTTCTTCTTCTGCATTTTGAGTTTTGGAGGTGCTTTTTGTTCCAGGGCCTAGAGAAGTCACTGAGGCTTCCTGGAACTTTGTTGTGCACTTGCTGTATGTCACTGGCCTGATCAGCAGTGTCCACGGGTCTGACTGGTGCCATCGGTCTGACTGGAAGGAGCCATCGGTCTGACCGGTGTGGCACAGACAGCAGACTGTGTAGTTTTTCGCTGTGTGTTTGGGGTGTTTGGTTCGGTTGGTTGAGTTGTTGGTTCATAGGACCAGTAGAACTCCAGTGGCTACGTGGTCTTGGCCAACTTGGGTAGTTGAGCTGGAGACGTGTTTTGGTTAGCTGTGTTCATCTTGTTGGAGTAGCCATCTCCTTCGAGAAGAATTTTTATCGGCTCCCATTCACTCCCCCCATCTCTGGTCGCCAGTTCGGTCCTTCAGTGGACAGGTGCCGGTGTAGGGTAGTGGCTCACGACTGGAGTCTGCATGCGGGGTTTGTGGTGGTTCACCACAAAACCGTAGGGTTACTTGGTTGAGCCACAAAACCAAGGCTGGAGGCTCAGTGGGCGGAGACGGGATCCGGGCGCGCCGAGAAGCTTCGATGCCAGGGGACACGCAGCGGGATCGCGGGGCTTGCGTCGGGAGGATGCGGACTGCGGCGAAGGCGTGGCTGCCTGATGAGAAATACCAAGTCTTGACCAAATTGCCCTTGAGGGGTGTGTATCTTCATTTGAGTTCTAAGGGTAGTTTGGTCATTTGCCCAACACGGAGAGACTTCATGTATATAGCTCTAGGGTTCCAGGGCAACTCAACCATCCGAACTGCTTCGCATTTTTCCTGCTCTTTAAGCTAGATTTTCTTCATGATTTTATAGAGAATCTGACCTCTGGTTGTATGGAAGCATTCATAGTTGCGTCGATTTCCTTCTCTTGGCTCGAGTGATTTTCGTGTCTTTTTCGAGCTATATTCGTGGGATTTTCGTTCGTCGCTCAATTCGTCGATTTGAGGGCATTTCTCTCCGGATTTCTTTGAGGGGATCATGGGTGAGTGCCTTGTGCCTCTTTGTGGATGATCTTGACCCCTCAAACACCGGATTTAGCCTTCGATTTTTTGATTTTCGAATGAACCCTAGCTTATAGTGTTTTTGGCAAAGATTCGTGTTTCTAGGAGTTGTAGGGAGTTAGAGGCCAAAATTTTTGGGGCATATCTTCCCCTTGGGGTGTTCATCATCTCCCCAAAGTTTCGTCTCAAGACTCCAAATGGTTTGGGAGATCCATCGATCGAAAGTTTGGGGCTGTTTCGCGGGCTGATTTCTGGAGGCTGTCGGTACTACCAACCTGACACAGGTAGTACCGATAACCTGACTTTTGGCTAACAGTAAGCCCTTATTGGTAGTACCGACCTTGGGCCGGTAGTACCGATAATCGGAAGTTCCGACCTCGAGCCGGGAGTACCGATAATGAGTTTTTGGCTGCCAATAAGCCCTTATCAGTAGTATCGACCTTGGGCCGGAAGTTCTGACAATTTCTGCTATAGGTCGTCTTGCGCTAGCTCTTTCTCTCGGTTCTTTTGTGCTTGCTTCCGCTTTGTTCCTAGGCTTGTTCTAACTTGTTCCTAGGGTCAGTAAGTCCGATGTGACAATGTAATCTTGGCAAGTTTGTGCGGGATTCTTCGAAAGTGTTTTTGGGATATAGGCCGAGTTCTTGGGAAGATTTTTTATCGGCTCCCATTCACTCTCCCCCTCTCTGGTCGCCAATCCGGTCCTTCAACTGATGATGAAGCCGAGTAGTTTCCCTGATGGTACGTCGAAGACGCACTTGTTGGGGTTGAGCTTCCACTTGTACTCCCGCAGTGATGCGAAAATCTCTTCAAGATCGACGATGAGCGTGTCTGAGTTCCTGGTCTTGACGACCACGTCATCCACGTAAGCTTCGACGTTCTTGTTGAGCAGCACCTTGAAGGAGGCCTGGATAGTTCATTGATAGGTAGTACCGGCGTTCTTCAACCCGAACGACATCGTTGTGTAGCAGTATGCACCAAACGGGGTGATGAACACGGTCTTCTCCTAGTCTTCTTACGTGATTGTGATCTGGTGATACCCTGAGTAGTAGTCGAGGAAGCAGAGCTAGTTGTAGCCCGCTGTGGAGTCGATGACCTAGTCTAAAGGACCGATTAGGCAACCAGAGAGGGGGGAATAAATGGGAGCCGACAAAAATTTCTCAGAAGAAACACTGGTACAATCCCAAAATCACAACCACGGATTCCCACACGAGCTTGCCAAGGTCACGTAGTCACAACAGACCTACCAACCCTAGGAACAAGTCCCGACTCAAAGCAACGCGAAAGCACAACTAAAGAAACGAAAGACTTAGACAACCTGCGGTGCATAGAGCAGGCCATCTGCCGGGGCCTAGCGGACTGTTCGCGAGGTCAATGCGGACCGTCCGAAATAGCTGTCCGAACCACCAGAGATGCACCGACAAAAATGGACCATCCGCGCCTACCCGCGGATCGTCCGCCGCACACGGACTGTCCGTACTGCACCCACGGACTGTTCGCCTAACTACTTGCAAACAAAAACACTTGACTCAACGGATCAAACCACGAACTCCCACGAACAAGTGAAGAACTAGACGAACACCAGGCCGCGCGGACTGTCCATGCCTACCAGGCAGACTGCCCGCCAGGTGCAGACAAAGCTGCTCGAGCCCGACCTTCCCAAAGTCAAACCTCCCTTCCCTTTACCAGATCTCTCGAGTCAACTAAGGGATTGTAACCAAATCATACGAGAAGGTGAAGCACCTCTAGGAGATGCTATAGCTACAAATTTTGAGCCTCAAATCCACTAAGACGAGAGAAATCGAGATTCTACTGAGCTCAAGAACAAAGCTAGGGTTCCAACCGAAATCCTCGAATCGAAGGACAAATCCGGCGTTTGAGGGGTCAAGATCAAGCACACAGATGCACAAGACATCTATCCATGATCCCCATAAACAAAACTGAACACAAACGCCTCAGAATCGAAGAATCAAGCCACAGATGAAAATCCCACAAAAAGACTCGAAAAAGACACAAAAATCACTCAAGCCAAGAGAAGCAAATCAACACAACCATGAATGCTTCCATACAACCAAAGGTCAAATTCTCTACAAAATCATGAAGAATATCTAGCCTAAAGAGCAAGGAAATTAGGAAGCAATCCAGATGGATGAGTTGCCCTCTAACCCTACAACTATATACTAGAAACTGGCGTGGCTTTGCCACGCCTACCTATGATTTTGACCAGTGATTTTTTTAAAATAAAAATTAGCGAGTGTTACTTTAGGAAAAAGTGAAGTAGGTCTTACTCATGATTCGTGGCCATCATTATTAAATGTCCTTGCAAGACGAAATTCAGGATACTGTCCTATATTTATAAATGTTTGGAAATCTGAAAAGAAATTGAAGGTAGCATCCACGTATTTACATTTTAATTAAACCAAATACTTCATATAGTTTGGTACAACAACAATTCTCATTAGGAACCATGATTACACATATTATGTGACTGTTCATGAACCTCTTTATGTACAGAAGTATAACATCGGTGACCTAGAGTGAGTATGTGTAGTCATGGGCTAGCCACATTGCAGTACTAGTAATGCATTCACAGCGACCAGAAATGGAGATGGAAATCAAAGCGTATTTTGCAAGTAGGAATCCCAATAAATTAAGTCCCAAATGGAAAGAGTCATGCTTAAAGGCTCTACATGCTTCTCTGAGAGTTTCGTGTGCTACTGTTTAATCTGACTGGGACAAAGCCATGCATAGTCAGTGTGTCAACCCTATATGAAGATTGAAGACAGAAGGTTAGAATCATGCATAGAACATACTGCATGTATGACTGAATATATCAGTAGTATTAACAGTCAAACATAGAAGCCGTTGTTGGCAATAACATGATAGATAAAAGCACTGATATGAATTTTTTGCTCAAAAGGTTTCATTAACGCAGCATATGGATAAATGACTTTGTGCTTACTAAAGTTTACACGAAAAGTGTCAATCCATTAGATAAATTTACGTGAGTATGACTATCAATGTATGATTTTCAAACTGTAGAGCAGGGTGGTCAAAGGATATGACCCTGAAGTAGCAAGGCTCCGTCATGCTGCATGGAACCAGCCATGATTATGGTATAAACGGTATTTGACTAAGAAGCAAATATGTAATTGACACCCATTTAGGATTTGATTGCTTTATTGTAAGCATGCTTTGGGTGCTATGTTAAAAATGGCATGCAATACGAATTACTTTGTTCAAAGAAAATTCAGTTCAACATTCCAACAAACATCAAGCACGCAGGACCCCGAGACAACATTTCAAACTGCAATGTACTCAATTTCAATGGAATTAACAGACAACTTTTCTTACTGAAAGAAGAGCTGGGATTTGAGAAGCTTTCAATGGCAATCCAATCAATCGAGTAGAGAAATAAATGAGGTAAAGATTGACATGCACTCCACCCTAGCAGTCGGAAACCACTGGTTCTGCTGTGGTGCCGTGCTCAGTTGCTGTTGCTGCTGGCTTGATTCTGCTGCCCTGCTGCGCTTGGGTTATATGTTGCTGTTGGCTTTTGCCAATTTCCATCCCACGAACTATGCACCAAAGAGGGGGATCAGAGGGAGGAGAGGAACAATGAAAAAGGCAGAGCAGACAACGGAGCCAGCTCGCCAGCGCCGCTCCCAGGCTCTCAACCGCAGCTACCAGCGCCAATGCACGATGCCCAGGTGAGGAAACGGAAGATTGTTGCTCTGCCTTCTCTCCGTCGGCCCCGACGATGCGGAAGGTCGCATGCAAAGGCCATGGCAGTTCCTGTCGCCGCTTGCACCTTCAAGAGCTTAAAATGGATCCATTCCTGCCCAGGTCACCACGCGCGGCCCGTTGCCTACCGCCGTTGTACGCCTTTGATTGCAGTTGCAGCGGCGCAGAAGGCCGGTTCTGCTGCCGGAGCTACCAGTCGCCCCGTGCCACGAGAAGTCGCCAGGGAAGTCGCCATTGAAGCTTCGAGAAGATGGCCAAGGGACGGCCCGCGCATTTTCCACCATGTATTGAAGATCAGACGGCTGATAAATTTTGGGTGATGTGGATCAATGGCGTGGCCGATCTTGGACCCAAGATTCGGAATATAGAGATATGAAGTCTCTCCAGGTTGGGCAAATGACCAAGCTACCCCTAGAACATAAAGGAAGATACATAGCCCTCAGGGGCAATATGGTCAAGACTTGGATATCTTCATCAGGCGGTCACGCCTTCGCCGCAGTCCGCGTCCTCCCGACGCAGGCGCCGCGATCCCGTCGTGTGTCCCCCGGCATCAAAGCTTCTCGCCACGCCCGGATCCTGTCTCCGCCCACCGAGCCTCCAGTCTCGGTTTTGTGGTAATGTGACGGTTTTGTGGTGAACCACCGCAAACCCCGCGTGCAGACTCCGGTCGTGAGCCACTACCCTGCACCAGCTCCTCTCCACGACTTCGTCTTGCTTTTCTAGCCACAATGCGGCCTGCACTTGATACCGTTTGGCTACCGGGTAAATCGAACTGAGCCTACTTGTCTCTCCACTCCTCGGAGGCCCCGCAAGGCTAAGACCTTTCGTGCATGCTATTTGCCTGCACATGCAATACTCGGCCAAGAGTCAGTCCACACCATGTTGTCAATCACTCATCACACTAAGGAGCGACCATCCACCAGTCCTCGGACGCTCCGGTCCTCATGGTCGATCCGCAACAACCTGAATGGGTCCTTGGGGTAGTGCTTGTTGAGGTCAGTGTAGTAGACGCACATCCTCCACTCATTGGTGTTCTTATTGCGGACAAGGACGGGGTTGGCAAGCCACTCAGGATGGAAGACTTCTCTTATGAAGCCTGCCGCGAGTAGTTTCGCGAGTTCTTTCTTGATGGCTTCCCGTAGGTCGTCAGCAAAATGGATAAGATGTTGTCGCTTGAGTTAAGCTTTAGGGTTGACGTTGAGTGAATGCTCGAACAGCCTCCTGGGCACGCCTGGCATGTCCACTGGCTTCCACATGAATATGTCCCTGTTAGCCTGGAGGAAGCTGATGAGCGTCTTTTCCTATTTAGGATTGAGCCCTGTGCCAATCATGGTCGTCTTAATGTTGTCGCCAGTACCGAGTGTCGGGGTTAGATACCGCCAGTAAGTAAATTTTGGTATGTTCATGGCTCTGATGCAGATGGTTGGGCTTAGAGACACAGGGGTTATACTAGTTCAGGCACGCGGGGTGCCCTACATCCAGTTTGAGAGAGTGTTCTATATGCCCACGGGGGCTTGTAGTAGGGGGTACAAGCTTAGGTCGAGAGAGGGAGCGTGTCCCAGGTCTTTGAGTGCGGTGGTGAGCTAGAAGAGCTCAGTGGGAGCGTGATCGTGTATGATCTAAGGATGTTGTGATGTGCTTGTTGCTGATTGTGTTTGTTGTTCCTTTGTTCTCCTTCATCCCCTTTTACGGTACCATCCTCCCCTTTTCTAGTCCAAAGGGGGCTGGTGTACAAGGGCTTCGTTGGTGAAATGGTGTCCTACTACAGTGCTGCAACAGTCCCAGAATAGTGCTGGAATAGTGCCGTGTCGTGGGCCTTCGTCTTCAGTTGGCGTCGTACGCTGTGCTAGGCACGGTAGTCTTCGTAGGGCGGGCTAGCTGGTGGCTCCTGCTCTAAGGCGGCTCCTCCCCGACTTAGGGCTTCATAGCTCTAGTAGGTCGAGGCTTCTCGTGCAAGCCCCGACCTTCCCTCTGATAGCTGTTGGGTCGGGTTGCGCCGCCCGATGTCTTATACGTAAATGATTTGCCTGTCCTTTGCCACTGTTCGATATTTAGGTGATGGGATGCCGGGGCAGTCTGCTTCCCACGTCAGGGAAAATCTCATCATGACCTAAATGTCTGACAGCATAGATCTGCCTGCCCTGCGGCTCCTGCACGTCCCGAAGGGCGCGGGGCCGCCCATGCCACGTTGCGGCCCTCGTCGGGGGGCCCCCGTCGGTGGGCTGCAAGCGAAGGAACCGTAGGTCGTGCGGGGCGGAGCCTTCTTCCGAGTTAGCCGCGAGGCCGGGGCGCTCCCTTAGGTCGCGCGGGGCGAACGCATGGGTCGGAGGCGGTCCCATGTATGATGCCAGGCCGCCGTCTTTGGGAGATGCTGGGCCTGTATTGCTGGCGTCAAAGTTGGGCCGCCGTAGATGTGGGCCACTCTTAGCCTTCATGATTTGAGGATTTATGAGCTAAGATGATTACCCCTAGTTTATCACCTCATCAGTAGCCCCCGAGCGTAAGGGGGAAATGGTGAATTTCGCCCATAGGATCAGTGACGTTAGCATTGTTTCTTCTCATCTTCATTTCAGTGGGGGTGCGTGAGCGCACCCGCCGGATGTAGCCCCCAAGCCCACGGCGGAGCCAAGGGCTCTACTGCGGGGTGTTTATTTAGTCGCGGCGAGTACCGGCTCGCCTTTTGAGGCTGCCGTGGCTAGTCAGAGGAATTTGACCTGGTGTCACGGGGAACTATGGCCATCTTCAGCTGATGTGATGGCGGCACTCAGCAGGACATTAATTCCCTGCCACACCGTCTGGGTGGGTGACCATTTAAGCTTGTTTCGTAAGCTATCCCATGCCGGTCGCAGCTCTTCTTGTGAGGATGGGTCGGCGCTGCCCCATAAAAGGAGCTCCTCTTCATTTTGGTGACACTCCATGGTAGCCATATAGAGAGGGAAAGAAACATGTTGCTTCTCCCATCGTGGGGGGTTCGCCCCTTGAGTGTAGTGCCACCCCTTGACTCTTCGGATGTTGGTGGGATTTCAGCGAATGGAGAGGCTTTCTCTTGGTAGTCCCTCCTTGCCCTAGGACTCGGGCCCCCACGACGACATGGGGGTCGAAGGCTAAGGGAGAGGGCGCCGACGAGAGTCGCTGTGCTGCATTCGCGCCGTCTCCACCACTTCCCACCACACGTCATGGCGCATCCGTAAGAAACATGTTGCTTCTCCCATCGTGGGGGGTTCGCCCCCTGAGTGTAGTGTCACCCCTTGACTCTTCGGATGTTGGTGGGAGTTCAGCAAATGGAGAGGCATTCTCTTGGTAGTCCCTCCTTGCCCTAGGACTCGGGCCCCCACGACGACATGGGGGTCGAAGGCTAGGGGAGGGGGCACCGACGAGAGTCGTCGTGCTGCATTTGCGCTGTCTCCACCACTTCCCACCACACGTCATGGCGCATCCATAGTCGCTTCCCCGAGTGCAGTCGGTGTAGTAGGACGCCAAGTTACCCCTGAACAAGCTTCTAGGACGAGACTCTTCCCAGAGGACCGATGCTTCACCGGTAGCTTGTTCAGTGGTGGCCCTAGGAACTTAGGCTTCTTCCTTGGTGTTGGCAGTTGTGGTGGGGACGTTAGCCGCCTCCTTGATCTCCACAGGGAGTTCCTGGCACCGCTAGAGGTTGATGGGAGTTCAGCGAGGTGCTCCTCTAACTCTGGCCTACTGGGAACCACAACACCGCCATAACGGCGGTGTTTTGCATTACGATACTTGTTCACGGTCTGGTGGGCCGCCTTCTTCTACCTTAGAACTCAGGGCTTTATGTTGATGCAGTTGTCCCTTTGTTCCTTCAATGTTGACGCCTGGTTTGAATCTCTCGAGACGGTTCGCCTTCATCTTTTAAGTCGGGCGGGGGGGGGGGGCTCTTGACCTTCCCCAGGGATGGTGGGCAACGTGCCCCGAGACTGGCAGAGTAATGGGAGAGATGGGTAGCAGAGAGAGGGAGAGAGAGAAAGTGAAGTGAGAGAGCGTGCCTCCTCGCCTTCGGGTAACTGCTGCGCGCGGGGCACAGCACGGCTATAAATTCCCAGTGAAGGCTTAGATTGGACCTACCTCTCGTCTTCTTCTTCCTCCCGCTCACACTTCCTCTTTGCTTCCTCGATCTCCGTCCCCACCAGAGACCTCGTCCTTCTCGATCTCCATTCTTTGATAGCCGGCGAGAAGCATCCAGCGAAGGGATCCCTCGACTCGTCAGCGAGGGCGCCGGCAGGCGGCGTGCAAGGAGGCGGTGGGCGATGACGGGCAGGTGGCGCACTGGCTCGAGGCCCAAGGCAGGGTGGGGCTCAGTGCCAGTGGCTTGGGCACCGGTGCGGCCAGAGCCGTGCCTCCGTCGGCACGGCCGGCGCCGGGCATGGGGGCTGGACCGTCCGCCCCCGCTGCAGCCCTAGTGGCCGCCGTCGGCGATGCTCACCTCGGGGCCAAGCCGGCGGCTCGTGACCGGGCACAGCTTGACATGGCACTGCGGTGCCTCGCGTTGCTCGAGGCGGAGCTGGCCTCCGCATAGCAAGCCGTCTCCGCCTTTAGGGCCGCCTTTGAGGGGGCGGAGAGGGAGCTGGCCACGGCGGAGAGCACCGAAGCGAACGCCCTCGCCCTGGTTGCCAGTGAGTTGCCTGGCCTTGTCTCGTCTTTCCCGTGCTGCACAGGTCGGGAGGAGGTGGCGAACATCCGCACCGTGGAGGCGGAGCAGGCACTTCCAAACCCTCTGCCTTGATCAGGCACTGCAGCATAGCATCCATCTCCTCGCTGGTCTCGAGGAGAAGACGCCTGAGCTACCGATACTCTTCTCGCTGCTTCTTCACAACCTTCATCAAGGCCTCGTACTCGAGGTACACTTCTGCCAAGCTGTCGACCAGCTTGCTTGTTTGGAGACTCCTTCTGTTAGGTAACGAAGCCAGGATATCCTCAAGTTCTGTCTCCCAGTGCGATGGGTATGGCTTCGGCACTCCGCAACTGTCCTTCGGGGTCCTCACCCCAAAGATGCGAAACTAGGTCTGGGGTTACGGAAACTCGTCCCAAACATCCTGCTCATACTTGTGGCAGAAAGGCTCACCATCCTTGCTAAAGAGCGATCCTACGTAGTGCTCTCCGGGCTTCAATGGTGGGCCTGGCCAGTCATCGTAGAGCACCATCTTGCTTGAACCAGGGGCTGGTTTCTTCCCTAGGGCGGTAAATCGGGAGCAATGACCGGCGCAAAGTGGGAGGTGAGGATGAGCCGCGCCTAGCTAGGGGCTCTATTGAGTCTCCAGTTGGTCTTCTCGTTCTCCTCTCCCATTCCGGAGTCATCATATCATCCTGAGATCTGTCCCATGGATGCAACTTGTTGCTCCCTAGGTTGCTAAAGAAGAAGGACTTCTCCCCTTTGAAGGGGAACGGGGTCTTCATCCAACGAGGTTGTGCGTCCCGGCTACTCATGACCGGTGGTGCGGTGGCTGTGAGGAGGAAGGAGCAGGGGAGATGGAGCTTCTGCGTGTCTCAAAATATGTCACGCGGTGAGGAGGAGGTCTCTGGAGGACGAAGGGAGGCACACACGAAAGGGGAGAGGCGGCGGCACCCTTATTGGGTCGGCCGACCTAATGGGTCGGCCGAGCCCATATGGGCCCCGCTGGGCCTCCCCTTTGGCCTGTGGGTTCTAGTGGGGCTCAAGGTCTCAGGGCCAGGTGTCCCGTAGATTTTGAGGTCGGAGGCTTCAGTAATATCTAGGATAAGGTTTTGGGCATAAATGCCTTCACCCTTTTTAGCTTTACTTAAACCTCTTCCCGCATTAACAGCGCAACATAGGGGGTTCACCTAGACTCATACCTGAGTAGAGAGATGTTGTTGCCCCTTCTTGCTAGATCATTCCCCTTTTTCCGAGGTACCTCCTTATTCTAACTCATGGTTCCCCCGGCAGGTTTCTTATGATGGAACCCATTTCCTACCTGCATGGCTAGTGCATGTATACACTACAAGCTGTGCTCAGGATGTCGCGGTGATAGCCTTCACAACCATACTAAGGGAACTATGATGGGTAACCTTAGGAAGGTCGTGCAGCTAGAAAGGTTATAGCACTATGGACGAGAGACGACAGAGGTGATGAGAATGAGCACAAGATTCGGCCTATAGCCAAAAGTGCTCTGAGAGTGAAACTTTCACCTTTGGAAGCATGGCTCAAGAATGCTCGAACCCCAGATCTAGTGAGTGAGACTCCATGGGTCGAAAGAACATTCGAGCTGTAGATCAAGAGTAACAAACTTGCCAGTTCATTCTCTCCTTAGGTTGCCAAAGGTTCTCTCCCTCACTAGTGTGAGGATGACACGTAAGCCAACCCAAGCTTCCAACGAAAGTGCAAAAGATAGAGATGCGACCACACTCCCGCGGGGCATTGATCAAGTCAAGGCATAGGAATGAGATTTATGCCTACTTAACTTGATCGGCATCGGTCCTAGCTGAGCTCATGATGACGAGATAGGCTGCTCAACTGGATCGGTATAAAATTGCGCTTTCCAAGGCCAAAATTGTAGAGATTTGTGAGCCTGGGGCCAGTGTCTTGGCCTGACCTTTGGTGTGGCGGCACCTCGGATTGAGCCTTGACATGAAGCACGAAACATTCATCGTAACCTCTCCCGAAAAGTTGTAGTCGAAGTCGAGATAATCGTTCTCGCCAGGAACAACTACCCTTCTTTAACCACTCCTTCCCTCCTTCCTTCGAGACTAAGTCTCGAAGGTCGGGTTTTTAAGAGAAGAAACGATAGGGGAACCTAAGGGCAGAACTCACGCTAAGTGCTCTTTCCCATAGATTCCTGCTAGTCAAGAATGATATCTTCGACCAGAGTGTAGAGAAGGTTGGTATGTAAGCTCGGGCTCTCTTGAAGATGGATCTAGGCAACTCTACATTACCACGGTTGGCAACCTCATCGCTCAGGACAGGCGGGGAGCTGCAATCTCGGAGTTCTCCTAGAATTTCCTTTTCTCGCTCCAGCTCTAAGAACACAAAGGCGCCTCCCGAAATGGCATCAAGCATCATGCCACTATCCTTTCGCAAACCAAGCCGGATGTGCTGCAGGAGCACCAGGTCTGGTAGATCGATGACTGGGCATGACTCAGCCATAGAGGCAAAACGATGCCATTGCATGACTACGGATTCCTTCTCTCTTTGTTGGAAACTGAGGACCGTCATTCTTAAGGAAATGATACGCCTCAAAGGAAAGAATCGGGTGCAAAAAGCTGCTCTCAATGCTCCCCAGTGGAGGTGATCATGCCCATAACAACGGTACCAAGTTCTCGCTCCTCCAGAAAGGGAGAACGGGAACAAGTTCCTCCTAAGAACATCCTGTGTCGCCCTGGTCTTACCCTGGGTGGAACACAGTTGTTCAAAGTCTCTCACATGGAAGTAGGGATTTTCATGACTTTTCCCCGAGAAGGAATCGTTCTCAACTAGCTTCATGAGGGATGGGTGAACCATACAAGGTGTTAAAGAGGCGGGTTGCCTCCGTAAGGATGATTCCATTGGTTCACTCATAATGGGCGGAAAGTGTGTACAAGGATAACCTTCCTGGGATAACGGGGGTAGAGGTAGAAACAAAAAGGGAAAACAAAAGATAAAAGGACAGTCGGGTTCGTAGATTCTCGACAACTGTTCCCCGGCAATGGCGCCAGAAATGCTTGTTGATATTTCTTAACCTCACCACTATGGCGCCGGGATAGTGTGAGCGTGTAAGAATCACCAGGTTACACTGACGGGTGCGAACGAGTCTGCAAGCGCACGGATACACCGTTGTTGCACTTCTCCCTCAGGAGTATTCCAAAGGGTATCGAATCCAAGGAATGGATGGGGTACTCTACGAGTGACTTATCCAAGGACACAGGATCTCTGCTAAGGTAGGTGAGAGGTATGGTATCTCTCGTAGGTACTCGGTTCTAGGGGGGTAGAAGCTGCAAAAGATCTCACTTCGGACACCGGACCCTCCTGGCTATAATAGTTGGTTCACGACAAATGGTTGCCTACACCTGTATTCGAACGTGGGGGATTCCGAAAGGGTCCAACGGCTGTCACTACCGCGGCTTACCCCAAGACAAACCGTGGGATACAGGGCAATCGAAGGATAACCAATACTCCAGACACCACGTCTACCCTACCGACTACTACTATAGCATGGCTACGTCTGACGTCCCGTACCAACACTATAGCACTCCGTATAAATATGGAGTGACGAACCCGCGAGTACGGCTATACCTTGCCCATCATGGAATCAAGACGATACGAAGAGATATGAATGACACTTTGATCTAATTCAGATATGCAGGAGACTCACTATATTCTAATTGACAGGCAGTCACACAAACGGATAATTCTAATATGTAACTCCCCCGCAAGATCAAACGGGGTTATGCTACTAGAACATAAAGCCTATGATCAAGAACAGACGAAGAACACTAGAACATATCACCCATGTATGAATGCGACTTTAGTCTAATTGGAATTTAACGAAATGCTCACTTTAGTCTAAATGAAGAACGGCGTCACTCATGAGGTACAAAGGGATGATGGATGAAGAATGGATCATCGCACCTCCCCTCTACTCACCAACACACTCCCCTCTCTACATAGCACCACCTAAGCTAGATCCTCCTCACACTCACACTCATGGTGGGATGAGGTTTCACCTCCACCGAGAGGGAATGAGAAGAAGAAGTAGAGGCTAAGGTGAGAAGTTGCCTTCAAGTGTGTTGTCCTCTTCTTACCCCCTCCTCTTCTATTTATAGGCCAAGGCATCGGCTAGATGACACCCCGTGCACCCCCGGAATGTGACCAGGAGCCAACACGTGGAAGGCAGGGATTAACCGACCCAAGGTCGGTTCGGCCGATCCTGGGGTCGGCCGACCCTCAGGTGGGCCACCTTGGCCTGTGCTTTCTCTGAGTGGCTGCTTGGTGGGCCTTGAGGTCGGTTCCCGGTGTACACGTGTGTTGGAGGCGGTTTAGTCGCTCTGGTGGGCCATAGGATCCATGTGATGCACGTGTGGCGGTCTCTGATTCGCCGAGGCTCTCTCTCTCTTGGATTGGTGATGTCATTGATCTAGGGGATGCTTGCATGGCAGCCCCTCATTGGCTGAGCCTGAACTGCAAGGACCATGGAGGTGTGCTTTCTCTTCATTTCTTATGCTAAACACCTGCATTCATCTTCATACAGCCACTTGTGGAAATTGTTAGTTTAAACCCCTATTCTAGTGTGCATGCATGATTCTCATGATGAAATGCAGGGATTGACGG
The DNA here is from genome assembly GCA_036936925.1 of Cenchrus fungigraminus. NCBI lineage: Eukaryota > Viridiplantae > Streptophyta > Magnoliopsida > Poales > Poaceae > Cenchrus > Cenchrus fungigraminus. The sequence goes on along the minus strand of CM072776.1, from coordinate 18,742,711 downwards.
CCTTAAAATAGGTACTTAACAGCCGTCACTAGTGACGCGTAGCAGCGCCAAGTCCCAGTTCATCCACCAGTAGGCCGACCATTGGAAAGCGACTAGCGCTCTCGGGGCAGAGGTGGAGCACAAAGAGGCAGAGCTGGCCGCCCTTCGTTCGTTGTCGGCGAAGCGATTGGCGGTCGTTGAGGCGGAGAAAGCGGCTCTCGCGTCGAAGCTGGCCGAGGCCCTGCAACAGGTGGAGGGTGCGCAGGCTGCTTCCATTGCTGTCGTGCAGGAGGCGGCCCAAAAGCACGCCATTCTGGAGACGCAAGTGGCAGAGCTGACCGAAGCTGCGGCGAACTCCGCTCGCGACCTTGAGGCTGCCCAGGGGCAAATCACTCCTTGCGAGACCAGCTCGGCATCGTCGTTGTCGAGCGGAGACAGCTGCTAGCGGTCGCCACCGATCGCGAGAAGGAGCTGACCGGTAAGCCGACCTCCTCGTGTGGTCCTCTAGCACTAAGCCTATGTCTGTTCGCTGATAGGCTTTGTTGACGGTCGATTTTGGTACACCTAGCTATGAGTTTACCATCAACATTTGCACATATTTGATATCCTAACTAACGGTACTAACCCCCTTGATATGACAAGTTCGCACTCGCATGTGGTTTTTGGAGTATGTTGTTTACGCAGGATTTAAGCACTTAAAGGAGTACTTTCGGGTAAAGTTCATCAAGCACTTTATGAGAAGATCATGAAGCCCGTCACAAGTCAAGACATGAAGTGAACAATACTCCAAATGACCCAAGGAACGAAGCATCAACACATAAAACTCCGGGGACTTGGAGGTTTACCAATGAGATCAACTCAGCCCGAGAGATATTCGCGCAGCCCAGAACAGCACGATCTTCCAATGCAGATTCGGAGACTTAAACGGACTCTAATGCCAAAAATTTGAGTACCAAAGTTGTGCGCCTCGACGATAGCTTCGATTTGGACATGTGGAAGGCCCAATTCGGGTCAAGGAGCTAGGCGATATGGCCCCCGAAATACCTGCTGCGCAGACAAGTCCGAAACCAGACAGATTATCTTTCGAGGCCGTTTTGGGGAACTTATCTTCGTTTTCAAGGAAACCAATGAATACCAAAGTTGGAGATAATTTCGTGTCACACAACCTGGACACCGAATTTGCATTATTTGGAGTCCAGACGTGGGAGAGATGGCACTGGCAAGGAAGGGCTGCGAATCAAGAAAATCTGGACGATGCTGAGTTTATGGAAACCAAGTTCGCTTCTCCCCCAAGGAAGATCTCATGCAAGGCAAGTTGGAGCACGCCCCAAGGCTCCCCAAGAGCATAAATACAACCCCTTGGGCGCCTAAGGAGGGGGGATCCATCCATCCATTCATCAGAGAGCCGCCAACACGAAGGAGAAGCACCGGGAGGAAGCTGACGGCCGCCGCAAGTCCTCGAGTTGCCTAGGAGATGGCCTAGGCCATGCCCTAGCCGCCATGGTTGGCCCTACGTGGTGAAGCCATGGTGGAGTTCCGGAGCCGCGACTTGAATTCGTCAAGTCATTTGTACCTTCAACATTCGATGGTGATGTAATCATATCTTGTCCTACTTTGATCTACATCGATGAGTGTTTTATCCATATGTGTAGCTAGCATATGATTTTAGTAGGAATAGGTCTAATCGTAGTGGTTAGTCTATCTCTTGCGGATACGTCGTTGTAGTGCACGGACCGAGGTTTATCGTTCGGTGATGAATATCCTTGCGTAGTGACAGTACGGTGGAGGAGAAAGCGGCGAATGAATGTGTATCGGACCACTCCATATCGGGTTACTCCATATCGAGTGTACTCCTTATCATAGTATAGGTTTAGATTGGTTTGTCACCTTGGCCGGAACGGCAACAAGAAGACGATAGGCTAGGGTTACCCTTTGGTGTTTGCCTTTATGGCTAGGTGGATGAGATCCATACATCCCCTTCATATTTGTATGTTACCTTTATGCAATCAACGCTTCATGATAGGTTAGATCATTAGATTAGATGGACAGCCTTAGGAGTTTGCTTCCGATCCTTGGATTGACAAATCTAGGGAGGACCCTCCTTGGTGAAAAAGGCACCAAGTCACCCGTATGCTTGCGGTGAACTTGATCACGGTTTTGAACCGTCAACAAGCCCCTTTTTCTGGCGCTGTTGCCGGGGATCGGCAACTCGAACCCTAGGGCGATCTATCTTTCTTTTTAACTAACCCTAATTTTAGTATTGCATATACCCTGTATTTCTTGTTTGTGTCCTTGAATGCAGGTAAAACCCTAGACACAAAGCGATCGAGAAGATTTCGACATTCGGACTTCAACAAGTCCAACCTCGCTCAACCAAGTTGATGGCTACACAAAGAATTGCTCTTTAGTGGTAGGTGCTAACCTTGGTTAGTGGCCCAACATCCGCTATTGAGCCCCCACCCAAAGCAAATGAAGATGAACAAGGTATGCCTATGTGTCGATTATGTTTTTAGACTAATGCCTTTTGGAGGATTGTTTGTTCGAGCTATAGGTTTCGGAAACGACCATGTCAAGCGCGATGGAGAAGGATTCCATTACCATAAATCTCATGCAGCGATGGTAATGATTTATTTGAAGCCAAGGGATGCTTGACATGGTGCCCTAAAAGACTACAAGATGAAGACCACATGTACATCTCCGGATCGATGGACGAAAGGATAACGATGTCATCACGATGTTTGCATGAGCCTTAGCAGAAAGCATTATATATATTTGGATTTTCAGAAGCCCCATGAAGTCTACGTTCCAACGAATCAAGTGGAAAGGAAATCGGAGGTTCCTACAAGCGGATATGGCCGAATCACCGAAGGTTGCACGTGCTGAAATTCTGGACAGCAAGCAATGTTGAAGTGAAACAGCCATAGCTCCCTCATTCGGACTCCGATCAAGACGAATGAGTACCCGTTGGAAAGGTAATTTTATAAATTTTTAATAGAACCATATTTTTGTATATGTTCTGTTCTAGATGCAGGGGTAAATCCATGAAGAAAAGGCAGCAACAAGGTGATGACGACAAGATAGAGGAGATGGACATGGTGACAACAAAGAGAAGATGGGGCAACTGTTCCACAACACGTACATGATGAAATTCAGAAGCTAAGGACAGAAACAAAACCCTTCGGTGGATGAATGAAGACACAAGAGGCACTACTCAACACATGATGGTGTTGGAAGCGAACCACGACGGATTTCCAAAAGGCAACATCAAGCTGCATGGATGCTTTGGATTCTCGCACAAAGAACCATGGCTTCACGTCGATAAAAAGGTACGTGAGAAAGTCAAGCTCTATGACTTTAAATGAAGCGCTTTGCGGGAGGCAACCCGATCTTTTTATATATCTATATAAACTATGTTGGTCTACATTGTGCTCTTTATTTGAAAACTTCAAGTAACGTTGTATTGCTCTAATAAATGTCACAACCACATGTTGTATGCTTTAATAGATATTGAGTGAGCTCTTTGCTACTTGATTTTTGGAAAACTTGTAGACCCCTTTTTTGTGTGCTTATTAGTGTTTAGAGTCTTTTTATTTGTGTCTTTTTAGAGAGAAATATGAAGCATGATCCCTTTTGATTCTAAACTTGTGGCTAGTTAACTTAGGCTAATTTTTGCTTTTGGTTTAGACCACCACCATATCAGGTCGTGTCATTTTGTTCATTCATATCATGTTGCACTTCATTCCACTTTGTTCTCCACCTTTGCATTGTGTTGCATGTTGCATCTCATCTTTTATAACCCATCCCGTTAAAAAAAACATCTTTGCCTAAACCTTCCTATCAAACCACACCTAACCCAAGCCAACAAAAGGGGGAATCGACTTATGTCAAGTCGACAAAGTCTATCTCTATCCTTTTCTAATTAAAATTTTGACTAGCCTCATACTAAACCCTTAGGGAAAACCTCTCATACCTTTAGTAATCCTAAAACCATATGTTTGTTTTTCATCTGAAAATCTAACCCTTGTTTTCTTTTCTTCTTTTCCAAAACCACCTTAGATAGAATTTCTTCACCCGACTTATCTTTTTAAAATTCTTGTCTTAAGCCAAAAATATAGGATACCCATAAGCCTTACCTTAAAACCTTGTTAGCATGTTTTAGGTCTTTTGATAAAAGATTTTGTTGACAACACTTCACCTCTCATAAAGTGACTTGCTTGTCATTATTGAGGAACAACATCGAAAGCCTTTGCAAACATTGCTACCCCTTTTTACTAACCCCTTTTTGCATTTGCATTTTGCATCAACCCCTTTCTTCTATCATGCATAGGTTAGCTTGGTTTCTTTGCAAAACTTTTTGATGAATGCTTTATTTCCATGTTAATGCTTCATATGGGCATTTTGCTTAGCAATCTTGTGTAAACGTGGTGTTTAAACTTGCTTGCAGACCATCATCATTTAGTTCAATAAACCTTGCTAATTTCCATAAGTGCATTGGTTGGTATATAAACTTTGCATTGAGCTTTATTTTTCTTGTGCTATAAGAATTATTAATCTTGGGATAGACATGGTGTTTTAACCTTGGATAAATAAATCTTTATGGCTATGGAGGAATTCGGCAACCTAGTTGTAAACATAGTGTTTAGAACTAGGTGTAAACTTTGTCTTTGTTTGTATGCTTTCCTCTCATTTGCATTTTTTCACCTACACGCACGTACACTCATTAGGATCTTATTTTTCTTTTTACTAGGTAAGCTATGCCACAAGTTAAGATCTTTGGGATGTATTTGGCTTGTTGGCAATTGTTTCTACTCCCGACCATCACCCCGGGGGTAGAATGTACATTTGATTTGTTTTGCAGGCATGACGAAGTGTTCCCATGAGTTCTTGACCAATTGCAATCAAGATCATTAGTCATCTACAAGGCTTGAGAAGGAAGTCGCTGTTTCCATCAAGATTTGAGCATGTGTTCAGAGATGTACAATGGAAGAAAAGTTAATTTTCAGAAGCTCCTTCAAACCATCTTTCCAACGCATCAAGGATCATCAATTTTGAAGACCCGTACAAGGAGATATGGCAGAAACATTGAGCGCTGCGCAGTCTGAAATCAGCTTTGGACAGATTGCATCGCCGGAGTAAAATAGGCACAACTCTCTTGTTCGGAACCCGTTTCATGCGAATGATGGCTCGTTGGAAAGATAATTTCATGAACTTCAACTTGGAGGGGTGTTTCAGTACATGTTCTGTTCTGGAAGTAAAAGAAAAACTGTGGAAGATGAGGCAGCGACAAGGACAGGATGGAAGTCGGTGATGACGATATGATGAAGGATTGGAACCATGGCTTGATGATAATAAGAAGAAGTTGAAGGACAAATGAGCAACAAAGGTAAAGAAGAGTGAAGATGATTTTCAAACACATGGCAATAGGGGATTACAAGCGATTCAAGTCCTTCCACACTTAGCAACATGCTAAGCATGGGGGAGGATTTGAAGGACAAAAGAGAAAACGACCACGTGGAGTACAAGGATCACCTTCACCATAAGATGTTCATCATTCTTTTTCCATGCTAAGCACAATGCTTAAGCATGGGGGAGGCCACGCTGCACTTCACTATGAGCATCGAAAAGGACGGTAACTCGCCCTTAACTTTATCTTTGTTCATCTCCTTCTAAATGCTTGCACATATATGCTTTCAACCATAAACAACCTTTGTATTTATCTCGATCAATAACATGGCTACTAGGAGGACAACCTAGGTTTGTTAGTTTTACTTTTCAATAAATGAGTCACCATCTCTTTTGAGCTTACCACGATGATATCATTTGTATGCCTTGCTTATGGAAAAGTGATGAAAGTTGCCACTTTGTTTCACTTGCATGATGTTTTATATGACATGACTTTTTGCTCTCTATTAAAAGGAACTTAAATTGATTAAATACCGGCTTTTTCATTTGTGGAGGTTAAATGACTAATTTTTAAGACCCACATACTTTATGTTGCTCTTTGATTTAAGTTTACCGATGACCTATGCCTTGCTCTTGTTTTATTTAAAATCATTATGCTATCTACATTTGTGAATCTCTTGCAAGGCTCTACCTACCAAAGCCTATACACATACAAGTACTTTCATGATGTAACCTTTTAGTTTGCAAACTTATATCTTGATGAGTTGGATTAGGATTGATTTCTGTGGTACGAGACTAAGAAGCTGGTCATTCCTTTGCGTATCTTTTTCATGCTAGCCATTTTTGTCCATGCATTGTGAGTTTCTACGTTGGAAATTTCGCAAACTTCGCTGGGCATCCACCCTAAACCGAAAACATCTTTTTGTGATTACCTCCTTGACCACAACCCAAATTGAGTATGGATGATCTTTCGACGAATTTTCTGAAGATTTTCTGGCAAGATTTCAAGACATATAACATATGGAGGGACTCATCAATGCACCCAAGATCATGCGAGTTTTGACATGGAGGATGCCCTTGAAGATTTCAAAAGATTTATAAAGGAATACAAGGATTTTGTACTTCTCTAGCAGCCATAGGTCCCCTCACTTCTATGCTCGAGGACGAGCAATCATTTAAGCATGGGGGAGGACTGCTATAGCAAGTACTATGTTGCTTAAAAGTTCGGAGGATCATAAAAAATGATGAATAAAAAAAAGAAAGAAAAAAAAAGAGAGAAAGAGAAAGAAGGAAAGAAAGAAAAAAAGAGGAAAGAAAAAAAATAAGAAAAGAAAAAAACAAAAAAAGAGAAAAATAAAAATGCTCCTCGGTTCTTTTTCGCTTTCATTTAAATCTTAGAGAGCTTTGAAGACAAGTCCATGCTCAATTTTTTCCAACCATGTGCAATCCGATAACGAGAACTTCATTTGTGTCTCGGGATCACCCATTTGCCACTTGCACATGTCCACCTTTCTAAATGTGTGTGTTCCATCTCTCTCTCTTTCCAATATTTATTTTCCATGGCCTTTTTGACTAGTCTCGGTAATTCCAATAGATCTCTCTCTTAGTTTGACAGTATTTCAAGTATAATATTTTGCTAGGATTGTTTTTACCTACCAAGCTCCACATAAACTTTCCACTTTCATATATGAGTAGAATAGGTTAAGAATAATCTAGTGTAGGCTTGAGTGACTTGACGAGATGAGAGTTTCCATGAGCTTTTGCAAGAGAACCTCACTTATGTTAGATGTGCAACTTTTTGAAAACCCTTCACGATGCAACAAGGTAAAGGTTTGAAGTTTGCTTAAGTTTGAGAGCACTATATTTGTTTTATTGTGGCATGTTCTTTAATGATAGTCTATCTTCCATGATGAAATAGCCGGTCAAAACTTGAACCTTAAATGCTAAATACTTTAGAGAGCAATATGTCTTGTTGTGTATAACTAAGTGCAGGGAAGACATTGAAAATCAACGCTGATTTCCAAGGGTAAGCAAAGATCTTGGACTTGCCCGAGGACGAGCAAGGTTTAAGCATGGGGGTATGTTGACGGTCGATTTTGGTACACCTAGCTATGAGTTTACCGTCAACATTTGCACGTATTTGATATCCTAACTAACGGTACTAACCCCCTTGATATGACAAGTTTGCACTCGCATGTGGTTTTTGGAGTATGTTGTTTACGCAGGATTTAAGCACTTAAAGGAGTACTTTCGGGTAAAGTTCATCAAGCACTTTATGAGAATATCATGAAGCCCGTCACAAGTCAAGACACGAAGTGAACAATACTCCAAATGACCCAAGGAACGAAGCATCAACACATAAAACTCCGGGGACTTGGAGGTTTACCAATGAGATCAATTCAGCCCGAGAGATATTCGCGCAGCCCAGAACAGCACGATCTTCCAATGCAGATTTGGAGACTTAAACGGACTCTAATGCCAAAAATTTGAATACCAAAGTTGTGCGTCTCGACGATAGATTCAATTTGGACATGTGGAAGGCCCAATTCAGGTCAAGGAGCTAGGAGATATGGCCCCCGAAATACCTGCTGCGCAGACAAGTCTGAAACCAGACAGATTAACTTCGGAGGCCGTTTTGGGGATCTTAACTTCGTTTACAAGGAAACCAATGAATACCAAAGTTGGAGATAATTTCGTGGCACACAACCTGGACACCGAATTTGCATTATTTGGAGTCCGGACGTGGGAGATATGGCGCTGGCAAGGAAGGGCTGCGAATCAGGAAAATCTGGACGATGCTGAGTTTATGGAAACCAAGTTCGCTTCTCCCCCAAGGAAGATCTCGTGCAAGGCAAGTTGGAGCACGCCCCATGGCTTCCCAAGGGCATAAATACAACCCCTTGGGCGCCCAAGGAGGGGGATCCATCCATCCATTCATCAGAGAGCCGCCAACACGAATGAGAAGCACCGGGAGGAAGCCGACGGCCGCCGCAAGTCCTCGAGTTGCCTAGGAGATGGCCAAGGCCATGCCCTAGCCGCCATGGTTGGCCCTACATGGTGAAGCCATGGTGGAGTTCCGGAGCCGCGACTTGAATTCGTCAAGTCATTTGTACCTTCAACATTCGATGGTGATGTAATCATATCTTGTCCTACTTTGATCTACATCGATGAGTGTTTTATCTATATGTGTAGCTAGCATATGATTTTAGTAGGAATAGGTCTAATCGTGGTGGTTAGTCTATCTCTTGCGGATACGTCGTTGTAGTGCACGGACCAAGGTTTATCGTTCGGAGATGAATATCCTTGCGTAGTGATAGTACGGTGGAGGAGAAAGCGGCGAATGAACGTGTATCGGACCACTCCATATCGGGTTACTCCATATCGAGTGTACTCCTTATCATAGTATAGGTTTAGATTGGTTTGTCACCTTGACCGGAACGGCAACAAGAAGACGATAGGCTAGGGTTACCCTTTGGTGTTTGCCTTTATGGCTAGGTGGATGAGATCCATACATCCCTTCATGTTTGTATGTTACCTTTATGCAATCAACGCTTCATGATAGGTTAGATCATTAGATTAGATGGATAGCCTTAGGAGTTTGCTTCCGATCCTTGGATTGACAAATCTAGGGAGGACCCTCCTTGGTGAAAAAGGCACCAAGTCACCCCTATGCTTGCGGTGAACTTGATCACGGTTTTGAACCATCAACAGGCTTACTGTTGTTTTTGTTGTGGTAGCTGCGTGCACGGAGCTTCACGAATTGCGGGACAAGTGGGCGGCTGACGCTGCCTGGATAAACGAGACCATCACCAAGCAGGAGGAGCTAGCGGCGCTTGTGTCGTTTCTTGTCGGCGGCTTGACGGGTAAGTGTCGCCGTGTCTTGTTCCGCTTGTGTCTTCCGACGATGTGTATCTCATGTTCTTCTTTTCCGCAGAGAGGGCCACGGCGCTCAAGTTGTCATCTCCGACTTCTGTCGCGGCCCGGGCGACCCTCCTGGAGAAAGAGGTAACTCACTGGGTGATTACCCAAGCCGTCGTGGAGCTGCTTGAAAGTATCAGTGTTGGTTATGGGGCATCCTTGGTTGAGAGCATCGGGATGGTCGGTGGAGTTGCGCGCAAGCGGGGTGTGGCTATGGCTCGGTAGCTAGTTCATCGAGCCGTGGCCATGTTCCTTTCGCATTACCCTGGCTTGGACTGCGAAGCGCTATCGGGTGGATGGGCTCCCGGCTACGAGGATCACCGTTACCCCCAGATCATAGCGGGGTGTGCCGAGTTCGCCAGAAAGGTAGCTGACTCTGCTATAGAGGACCTGGGATGGCTTGATGACGAGCACTGATCACAAGAAATAGTTTAGTAGCACTGGCGGCTTGCTGTTGTAATAAACTTGCAATTCTCTTCCTTAGGCAATGGTATTTTCCTTTAAGTTTGACACTCGGTTCATTTTCCTTTTCTCGCGTTGAGAGACTCGGGATCTTTAGACCAGTAAGGTTGCCCTTAGGACATTGCTAGTTTTAATCCGTCCCGTAGCTGCCGGAGCGTAGGGACTCGAGAGCGTCAACCAGGCTTAGTCGCGTCGGGGTTCCATTAGGCTAGCAGCCCTCGAGCCTCCTTCGGAGAGTTCGGATAGGTCGGGTATTGAGTTACTTTTCAAGAAAAGAGGGGTCGAGGTAGCATTTGTCACTGAACTTAGAAGCGGAGGGAGGGAGTCAACCTAACCATCCCGGACGTAGCTCGTGGAACCTTGTAAGTATAGCCGCGAGGGCGTCAGTACACGGCCGAGCATAGACAGATAGTTGTTGGTTCCTCCGTCTCTGCTCTTGAGTTAGCACAGCGTTCCTCAGAAAGCTTTTTCAGGAAAAACTTTTTGTTTTAAAAGGAGAGAGGCGTCGTGCCCCTGGATGGAGCCACCAAGCAACAAGGGATTTTTAGGTCGGGGGCCATAAAATGGTTTGTTGCTTAGGATCACTCGCATCAAGGAAGCTTTTTTTGAAAGTCGTACTTATGATGCGGAAAAAATGGAAAAAGCGCTGGCACTTTTATTCATCAAAAGCATAAGAAGTACATGGTACTTTTGCAAGGGTAGAGACGACGTAGCTATTCTAGGCATGTTCGGCCATCGTGACGTCACCGAAGAGGTCCATAGTCGGAGTTTCTGTGGCCATCTTCTCGGACCGGATGAGCGCCTCCGCGAATTGGAAGCACTCGGCATCACACTCGTAGGTGTGCTGGAACTTGGTGTCGATGGTGATCACCCCCTTTGGCCCGGGCATCTTCAGCTTGAGGTAGGTGTAGTTGGGAACCGCCATGAACTTGGCGTATGCCGGCCTTCTGAGTATCACATGATATGTTCCCGGGAAGCCGACCACCTTGAAGGCGAGCGTCTCCTTGCGTTTCCCTCGGTACTGAAGGTGACTGGTAGGTCGATCTGCCCGAGAGGGACCGCCTCCATCCCGGGTACAAACCCGTGAAATGGAGTTGATGACGGGTGGAGTTGGGATCCCTGGATCCCCATGCTGTCGAGGGTGGACATGTAGATGATGTTGAGGCGACTGCCCCCGTCCATGAGCACCTTGTGCACCCACTTGGTGCCGAACAGTGGTGCCACCACGAGGGGGTAAGCCCCCGGCTGTGGAATGTGGTCGAGGTGGTCGGCCCGGTCGTACGTGATGACCGTCTCGAACCATCGGAGGTACGAGGGTATGACCGACTCGGTGTGGTAGATCTCCTGCAGGATGCGCTTGTGCTTGCGCCTCGGCGGGCGAGCAGGCGTTCCGCCGAAGATCATCATGACAGCATCGTCTTCCTAGGGGAATTTGTTGTTGTTGGCGTTCTTGGCAGCACCGGCTTTGGCCATGTCCTGCGGCTTGTTCTTCGTAGTCCTTCAAGGCGTGCTTGACCGGCCCCTAATAGGGGAAGGGGTCTTCTAGCATCTTCTCGAAGTGGTCCCTTGGTGGGGCCGTCTTTGGCTTGGGCGGCCACTTGTCGGCCGCTGCTACCAAGTTGCCGCTGCGGAGCTTCCGCTCCTTCGTCTTCTTCTTCATCTCCGGCCGGGTAGTTGGAGCCTCACCGAGTTCCTCCTCGGGCTTCCTCTAGCTGAAAGCGACAGCTTCCTCCCTATTGGCGTGGTCGGTGGCTAGGTCGAGGAGCTTCCGGATGGTTTTCAGATTGACTCGCCCTATCCGATGGACAAGGGTCTCGCACGTGGTCCCTTCCTGGAAAGTTGTGATGACCTGGTTGTCCGTCGTGTTGGGGAGCTCCACGCAACGCTTGGAGAAGTGACGAATGTAGTCGCGGAGACTCTCGCCCTTCTTCTACCAGCAATGGGCACAGCTCGCAAGCATTGCCGGGTCGGGCGTACGTGCCCTGGAACTGCCCTATGAAGGCGTCTCGGAGCTGAGCCCAGCTGTTGATCCTCCCTCGGGGGAGGTGCTCGAGCCAGGTTCGCGTTAAGTCAGCAAGGTACAGCAGGATGCCCTTGATGATGAACAGGTCATTGCTCGCTCCGCCGTTGTGGCAAGCGAGGCGGTAGTCTACGAGCCAGATGCTCGGGTTGGTCTCTCCATCGTACTTCGCGATCATGATCAGAGCACGATATCGAACCAGAGGGGCTGCAGCAAGGACATTCGCGCCAAAGGCTCGCGGACCTCAGGGTCGGGCGTCGGGCTCTGGCTGCGGTCTTCACTGCTATTGTAGCGGCCCCCGCGCCTCCGGTTGTACTCTCTTCGCAGCCGGCGCTCACCGCCGGAGCCGCCATTGGTCATGGTACTTCAGCGGGCCGAGGATGCACCTCGCGCACCGCGGTTGGAGCCGACCTTCCACTTGGCGGGCAAGTGAACGCTCTCTGCGCGGCCCGGCTGCCCCGATGGGGCGAGGACCCGCGTTGAGCCGAGCGCTCCGAGGCTTGAGCTCGCGTTTCCCGCCATCGGGACGTCGAGCTCTCCGCCTGTTGGACGGCGGCTGCGTCGAGGAGTGTCTGAAGGTGCTGACGGAGCTTCTTTTCCTCCGGGGTTGCTGGCTCAGGGCCGACCCTGAGGAGTGCAGCCGCCGCGGTGAGATTCTGGGAGGCCCGCTTGGCAACAGGGGTCCCGTGAACGTTGCTGAAGATGCAGTGGTGTACTTCCTACGCATGTTCGTGTGTAGGTGTAGCTGTGGCCATCATGCCGAGCTCGTTGAGGAGGGCACGCTGTCGTTCATGATCGTCCCCGGCTTGCGAGGGCTCCTCACTAGCGGAAGCATCGGGCGAAGTGGGCTCACCCTTTGTGGAGCTCTCATCGGAGCGAGTGGAGTGGACCTCGTCGACTTGCTGCTGGAGGATGAAGCACTCACATGTCGGGTCATGGGGTGTCCACGCCTTCTTTCGAAGGGGCGCCCCACTTTCGACCTCATCGCAGCTCGCCTGGCATGCTTCCGAGGAGACCGGACGGGGGTTTGCTGCTGCGGCGAGGGCACCCGTCCCACTGCAGGGCAGCCACGTCTGTCCCTCGGGGTACACGGAGTCGTAGCAGAGCTTGAACTAATCCCAAGACAGCACCTCCTCCCCCTGCAGGCCAAAAACGAGCATCGAGGTGGCATACGCCGCGAAGCGGAAAAGCTCTTGGGATGGGTTCGGCCCTAGGGCGACCGCCATGTCGCGACCAACCAAGTCCCAGACCCGGTCGGCGGCGTACTTCGTCGACCGTGGTTCCTCAGGCGGCTGGCCCTGAGGAAGTACGGGAGCATGGGGCTGGGACCACGAGAACACGGCCCCAGCTGGGGACTCAACTAGCCCGTCGAGGACAAAATCCAGTGAGCCAAAGCGCAACACGGTGCCACGCACCGATTTCTCGTCGAAGTGGGCCATCCGGACCCTTGGTGGCGTCGTGACACATGAAGTGCCCCTACCTGGCGCGCCAACTGTCGGGGTTAGATACCGCCGGCAAGTAAATTTTGGTATGTTCGTGCGTCTGATCCGGATGGTTGGGCTCAGGGACACAGGGGTTGTTCTGGTTCAGGCACGCGGGGTGCCCTACGTCCAGTTCGGGAGAGTGTTCTATATGCCCACAGGGGCTTGTAGTACGGGGTACAAGTTTAGGTCGAGAGAGGGAGCGTGTCCCAGGTCTCTGAGTGCGGTGGTGAGCTAGAAGAGCTAAGTGGGACTGTGATCGTGTATGATCTAAGGATGTTATGATGTGCTTGTTGCTGATTGTGTTTGTTGTTCTTTTGTTCTCCTTCATCCCCGTTAACAGTACCGGCCTGCCCTTTTATAGTCCAAGGGGGATGTTGTACAAGGGCTAGGATGGTAAAACGGCATCCTGCTACAGTGCTGCAATAGTGCCGGAATAGTGCTGGAATAGTGCCGCGTCGTGAGCCTTCGTCTTCGGTTGGCACCGTACGCTGTGCTAGGCACGGTAGTCTTCGTAGGGCGGCGTAGCTTGTGGCTCTTGCTCCAAGGCGGCTCCTCCCTGACTTAGGGCTTCACAGGTTTGGTAGGTTGAGGCTTCTCATGCAAGCCTAGACCTTCCCTCTGCCCGATGTCTTATACGCAAAGGAATTGTCTCTCCTTCGCCATTGTTCAATACTTAGGTGATGGGATGCCGGGGCAGTCCACTTCCCACGCTGGGGAAAATCTCATCATGGCCTGACCGCCTGACATCATAGATCCGCCCGCCCTGCGGCTCCTTCATGTGCCGAACGGTGCGGGGCCGCCCGTGCCACGTTGTGGCCCTCATTGGGGCCCCCCCGTCGGTGGGCTGCAAGCGAAGGAACCTTAGGTCGTGCGGGGCGGAGCCTTCTTCCGAGGTAGCCGTGAGGCCGGGGCGCTTGTTGACAGCTGTTAAGTACCACTTTTTTTGCCGTCAACTCCTGCATAAAATAAATGAAAAATGATCATCAACACTAGAATAGGGTTTTATACTGACACGTTCCACAAGTGTTGGTGTCTCTAGCATTAGTTGCAGGACGCGCCGAAATACGCATTAGATGGTACAATTGAGAGCAACTGATCTAATGGCTTATATGGGACGTCATCATAAACAACCTCAAATGCCAATTTATAGTGCACCATTGCGACGGGCTCGTCGAGAGGATCGAAACGGATATATTATTTTTCTACATCAGAGTCCGTATGAGAAAGATATGAAATAAATAAACAAAGGATAGATGACGCCACCAGCGGGGCCCACACCTAGCGCGGGTCCACGCTACATCAGTAGCATAGGGCGCATGCACATGTGTGGCTGCAATGAGTAGCTTCCTAGAAGCTTACACCGCAAGATTTAGTAGCTTATGCAGGAAGGAAGCCGTCTCAAGCTCCTTCTCACACAAGATACAGCAACTTGGCCCCCACTCCACAGCGCCACGTGTCACCACCCTATAGGTGGCACCCAAGGCAGCCAAGGGAAGTCCCCAAGCCTCCCTTGGCCTATAAATAGATGGAGAGGGGGTAAGAATAGGGACACACCATCTCACCCAAGGATGAGAGCTTCCCTTCAAAGGAGAGGCCTCACCTTGCTAGATTAAAGAAAATGAGAGAGAGAGAGAGAGTTGTATCTCCACGGATGCTTGTTCTTCAATTAGAGTAAAGTAAGTATTTCTACATTTTTTATTTAACCTAAAGTGTTATTCATACTTGTGTGATATGATCTTGTGTTCTTCGCCTGCTCATCATTTAGAGGTGTGTGTTCTTCATGAACATGCCCTCTCGGTCTAGTTGATTAGGTGCACAAGTTTGTATCCCGTTTGTATGATTAGTCAATTTGAATAAAGTTGATATGCTTGCATGCTCTGATTAGAATAAAGTGTGTTCGTGATTCCTTTCTAATAGTTTATGCTAGGTTGCATGAGTAGCCTTTTTCATCTGCTATTGCGTAGATCCTGGGTTTATGTGTTCGTCTGCGGCAAGTCGTTCATATACGTTGGAAGCATAGTACGGGATCGAGTGCTCTCTCGTATGCGTTTAGTATAAGCTAGTAGTACCTATAGTGAGTGAGATTAGTTCTTTTCCGTGGTCGTAGTTCTATTAGTAGAGAGTGCAATAGTCCGTTGGCTATGGCAGTAACCATAGCATGGACGTTGTCACACGCTACCGGTTATCATTCGTTCGGCTTATCCCAAGGTTAGGTAGAGGTTGTCCAGGAGGTGGTGATAGCCCTTCTGGCCCTCGTTGATCCTCCACAGCTGGATATAGTTAGAGCTTCGTTCCAAATAGATCCGCGTATCGGAGTCACCTGTTAAGTCAGGGCTATCGGTACCCTAAGCCAAGTTCTACCTAGAGATCGACCTTTAAGCTCATCTATAGTGCTATCTTTAGGAATCCTCTATGTCCTTGTGTTGATGGTCCTTACAACAAATATTTGACCGTCAACATCTCGTCTACGGTAGCGCTTTATAACGAATTTCATGCATGTTTTAGGTGCTAACGAGGTTCCACGAGTTGTGTTGAGATTTTATCTGCAGGATCAAGATTAGGGGACAATTCCGGGGCATTAGGCCAATTAAGGTAGGCACGGCCATACCTAGTGGTGCGCCCAGCCCTACCTTGCACCACTATTCAGGTCCACACCAAGTGTAGTCCCATGCACCAGCTCCCAAAAGACCAAAATCATCACGACGTGTTGGATCAAGCAAACACACCACAGGCGAGTTGCATCGGCACCAGGAGGCAGGGACGGCCACACCACTAGGGCTGGCCGAACTTCCAGGGCCGGCCGCACCACTAGGGCCGACCGCACCTGCTCGACACGTCCAAGTGTGCCACCAAGCCTCGGTCACTCCAGGGAGCACAGCTAGAAATGATCCTGATCGAGGAAACAAGGTCGGTTTGATCCAGAGGTTGAGATTAGCTTCACTTGGATTCATGGACCCACAAGCCAGTGAACAACCGACGTGGGACAGCATCCAAGACTTCATCTACCCACTAGAGCATGATCCGAAGTGGATGACAAGGGGGCCCAAGGCCGGCCGCACCAACAGGTCCGACCGCACCTCCTTCACAAAGCCGACCGACCCACAACCGTCTTCAAACTGCCTCAGGGACCAAATCACAGACGCACGATCGAGGACGGTGAAAAGTGGAGGGCCGGCCGCACCTCCTTGCCGGCCACTGCACCTCCCTCTCGCCTACAAGTACCCTCTCCTGTAGCCACCGACCCATGGGGGCTATATATAGAGCCTAGCACCTCATAGAAGAACACAAGTGATTGGAAGCAAGTGGCGGAGCCCTACACAAGTTAGTATTCAGAGAGTAGGGAGAGAGAGTTGAGTGTTGGAGTAGAAGCCGGAGTGTCGGTCTTCTTCTCGTACCTCGGCGGGTGCGGTACAACTTCGGTCGTCCACACCCGGGATACTCTGTAAGTTCGGATTCATGAGTAACTAAGTCTCAAGTCATTTCATTGTTTGCTCTTAGGTTCTTCGATTGTGGTTTAGTAGTTTCTACTTATCGTTATTGCTTTGCTCTAGCACGGAGTAAAGTAGTGCTTGGTTAGTGTAGACGTGGTGTCTAGACTCTCCAGTACCTTGGAATGCTTCCCGGTTCAACGAAATAGTTGTGGTACCCTAGGGAGGTGACAGCTCCGGACAGGCTTTGTAGTCCACCACGTTAGTTCCGACAGGTAGGAGTTATGATATCAGAGCCCCCTTCTCCTCCCTTTCCGTTGCTCTTTTCCCTCTGGCCCCGACAAGCGACAAGTTTTGCCTTGATTCTATCCGTGACTCTCACGAGTCCCAAACTTCATCAGTTATCCCCTCTCTACCCGAAATCTACCCTTGCCTTTCTATCCTTCGTCACCATATCCCCCGGTCGAATTAGGTCAGGTTCACAACACTTCTCATTCCCCGTGGAAATCGATACCTTGGAATACTCCTAGGTGAAAGCTACAACGGTATCCGTGCGCTTTCGGATTTATCTGTGATCGTATAGTTTACCAACAGGCTTTCTAGCGCCGTTGCAATTCTAGTAACAACGTAAGAAGTGCCAACAAGCTTTCTGGCGCCGTTGCCGGGGAACGGTAGCTGTTCTGATCCCGAACCCAGTTCATTCGTGTATCACCCCATTTATTACATGGATTCCAATCCAACCCTTTTTGATTTTTCCGCTCCAAAGGGTGATTTGTTGGAGCCCCCATCATCATCACATCCCATCAAAACACCGGGCTATGAGCTTCGCGCTGTTCTTATAGCCTTGGTCCGAGGGAATTTGTTCGCTGGAACGAAAGAGGAGAGCCCATACATTCATTTGCGAGGATTTGAGCAAATTTGCTCGATATCGTAATTGAGGGAATGACCCAGCAAACCCTCAAATGGAAGCTCTTCCCATTTTCTTTAATGGGAGGAGTGAAGAAATGGTACTATTCCTCAGTCGGAAGCATGGAGGGAAGTTGGGAAAAGCTCAGAGAAAAGTTTTGTCTGACCTTCTTCCCTATGTCTCGATTAGTGACCCTACAGCTACAAATCCTCTCTTTCAAACAACTAGACAAGGAGTCACTAGGGACTGCTTGGGCACGATTCACCAATTCTTTGGCCTCTGGACCCAACATTGGGATCTCAGAACCTATTCTTCTACAACATTTTAGAATGGGTTTCGATGTCGAGTCAGCCAAATTTTTGGATACTTCATCAGGAGGCTCGTTCTCTCATTTGATTCCTAGTGAAGGGAAGATGGTTCTAGGAAAAATCCTAGAAAACACTCCCTACACGGGAATTTTTGACGAATTTGCAAGCGAAGAAGAAGAACCCATGCCAAACACTCTCTCGGAACCAAAACCCATAGAGGAGGAACCC
Source organism: Cenchrus fungigraminus (assembly GCA_036936925.1). Classification (NCBI taxonomy): domain Eukaryota; kingdom Viridiplantae; phylum Streptophyta; class Magnoliopsida; order Poales; family Poaceae; genus Cenchrus; species Cenchrus fungigraminus. The sequence goes on along the minus strand of CM072776.1, from coordinate 18,724,574 downwards.
ACTTTCCCAACTATCCAATCCGTAGAGGATTGCACTCCTCTAACAAAAACATGGTTCACTGATGAACCATTTCAACCATACAGAGAGTTTGACGACCCCTCGTGCGATTTCGTCTACGAGTTCTACGATGAGCTATTTGCTAACTTTGGGAATACTTGGAATTACCAAAGAGTAGAGAGACCAAAAGCACAAGAGGAGCGGGAAACTCCTATCTCTTGCTCAGAGGAACGAGCCAAGCATTTTAGGCTCATTACAAATCTTTCGGGCATCATGAGTAGAGAATGGTTGGATGAGGTGGAAGCCTCGACCGATGTCATAAAACTCCCAACTAAAATGAGGCACACTATATGTGAACTCATGGGTAATAAGCATGATGTCGGGTATGATCCTAGCCTGGGGATCAACATTATCAGTTCATCCTTAGCGAAATCCCTAGCAGTCGTATCTTCTCTCTCAAAATCTTCAAAACTCCTTAACATTCCCTCAGGAGAGACATTAGGTTGCCAGGGCGTTCTTCGGGTGTTTCCCGTAAAATTTACGGAACACGAGCTTTATCTTGATTTTCATCTCTTTGATCTACCTTGTCATCACACCCATTCAATCATCATCAGTAGACCTATCATGAAAATCTTAGAGCAATCCCCAAGGAAACCAGTGTTGGAGCTAAAGATCGGTGACGACTTCCTATCGGTGTCTTACCTTAGAACCAAAAACACCCCCGTAGAAGCCGAACCCAAACCAGATCTACTGGAGGAGGTAATGGCCGCTTCCCTAGCAGAGTTAGGTCAACCAAACTTTGAATAGGAAATCTCGTTCTTCACAGAGGAGGATGAGGCCCCAGTCTCATTTAAGCTTGACCCAACCGAGAAGTCGGAACGACCACCAATAGAGCTCAAACCTCTCCCTCCGGGATTAAAGTACGCGTTTCTCCATGGGAATCGAGAAGCTCCAGTGATCATCAGTGATAAGCTATCTGAGGTAGAAGCTCAGCAGCTCATCACTGTTCTTGAAACCCATCGATCAGTACTAGGATATTCTTTTCAAGATCTCAAGGGAATTAGCCCCACTCTTTGCACACATAGGATTCCCATCGAACCCGACGCAACCCCTTCAAGAGAACCTCAACGTCGGCTCAACAAGAATATGAGGGAGGTAGTGAAAAAGGAAGTCTTAAAACTCCTTTATGTCGGGATTATCTACCCAGTACCCAATAGTGAATGGGTTAGTCCCGTTCATGTTGTGCCAAAGAAGGGAGGCATGATGGTGGTGCACAATGATAAGAATGAACTCATCCCTCAGCGCACCGTCACAGGGTGGCGTATGTTCATAGATTATCGCAAGCTTAACAAGGCCACCAAGAAAGACCACTTTCCCCTTCCTTTCATCGATGAGATGTTGGAACGGTTAGTGAAGCATTCCTTCTTTTGCTTCCTAGACAGCTATTCTGGTTATCACCAAATTCCTATCCATCCCAATGACCAGGATAAAACCACATTTACATGCCCTTACGGAACTTACGCCTACCGACGAATGTCCTTTGGGCTATGTAATGCTCCAGCCTCTTTTCAACGTTGCATGATGTCAATCTTCTGGGATATGATCGAGCAAATCATGGAAGTATTCATGGTTGATTTCTTTGTTTATGGAAAAAACTTCTCGGAATGCCTTAAAAATCTTGATAAAGTTCTTAGAAGGTGTGCCGAGAAGGATCTTGTCCTCAATTGGGAAAAATGCCATTTCATGGTAAGAGAAGGGATTGTTCTCGGACACAGGGTGTCCGAACGAAGGATAGAGGTGGATAGAGTTAATATAGAGGTTATTGAACAACTTCCACCTCCGGCTAATGTCAAGGGCATCCGTAGTTTCTTAGGCCATGCAGGATTCTATCGTAGGTTCATCAAAAACTTCTCGGAAATTGCCCGTCCTTTGACCAAACTCTTAGCCAAGGATACCCCTTTCGTTTTTGATGAAGAGTGCCTTCTCACATTGCATACCCTCAAGAAAGCCTTGATCTCAGCCCCAATTATCAAACCTCCCGATTGGAGTTTGCCTTTTGAGATCATGTGCGATGCTAGCGATTATGTCATTGGGGCGGTCCTAGGACAAACTAAGGACAAGAAACACCATGCTATAGCATACGCTAGCAAGACTCTCAATGGTGCTCACTGAATTATGCTACCACCGAAAAAGAGCTCCTAGCTGTGGTCTTTGCAATAGACAAGTTTAGGTCCTACCTAGTGGGGGCCAAGGTAATTGTCTTTACAGATCATGCCGCTCTCAAGTATCTCCTCACCAAGAAAGATGCAAAGCCAAGATTGATCCGATGGATTCTACTACTCCAAGAATTTGACATAGAAATCAAGGATAAACCAGGAGTGGAAAATTTAGTAGCAGATCACTTATCAAGGCTTCATCTAGAGCATGATTCATCGCTGCCAATCAATGATTTCTTGAGGGACGATACACTCCTCAGGGTAGACAACAATGATCCTTGGTATGCAGACATTGTCAATTTTATGGCGTCAGGATATGTGCCACCCGGGGGAGATAAGAGGAAGTTAATATACAAGAGTAGACTCCACATGTGGGATGAACCCTATCTATTCCGCATATGCGCAGACGATCTTCTACGACGCTGCATACCATCATGGGAAGTGAACGGCATCTTAGAAAGGTGTCACTCGTCAGAATATGGAGGACACTATGGAGCATTCCTCACCAATGTGAAATTTTGGCAGTGTGGTTTCTATTGGCCCACTATGTACCAAGATGCCAAGGATTTCATGAGAAGGTGCCCAAGATGTTAGAAGCATGGTAACATTAGTACAAGGGATGCCATGCCCCTTACCACCAATCTTCAAGTCGAAATCTTCGATGTCTAGGGGATTGACTACATGGGACCTTTTCCAATGTCAGGGAATTGTGAATATATACTAGTGGAAGTGGATTATGTGTCCAAATGGGTGGAAGCAATACCTTGTCATACAGCAGCTGCTCAAAGCTCGAAGAAAATGTTCCACGACATAATATGCACTAGATTCGGAGTACCAACGGTAGTCATCAGTGACGGGGGATCACATTTCATTGATGGGAACTTCAGACGATACTTGAAAGCTCAAGGAGTGGAGCACCGAGTCGCTACTCCATATCATCCCCAAACAAGTGGCCAAGTTGAAACATCAAACAAGCAAATGAAAAACATCCTTCAGAAGACCGTCCACGAGATGGGAAGAGGATGGAAAGATAAACTTCCCGAAGCATTGTGGGCATATCGCACAGCTTACAAAACTCCCATTGGTATGACACCATACCAATTGTTCTATGGGAAGACATGTCACTTGCCCGTGGAATTAGAGTACAAATCATATTGGGCTATCAAGAAGTGGCATATGGATCTTCCCACCGCCGGAATTAAAAGACAAATGCAATTGGGTGAACTCGAGGAATGGAGGGAGAAGGCATATCACAAGGCAAAGATGTATAAAGAGAAAACTAAGAGGTGGCACGATAAGAGGATCAAGAATAAATCTTTTGATCCAGGAGCTAAGGTACTACTCTTTAACTCCCGCATTAAACTTTTTGGTCGTGGAAAGCTTAGCAGTAAATGGGACGGCCCTTTCACGGTTGTGAATTCTGCTTCGCATGGGGCCGTAACCCTACAGGATTCAGACGGAAACACTTTTAAAGTAAATGGGCAAAGACTTAAAATCTTCCTTGAACCAAACATGCCTAACCTCGAAGAACTTGATGTTATTGAAGTCATTAACTTGGAATGATTGGAGTCGTGCTTGTCTTGTGTATATAAAGTGTTTCTTGTTTGTTTTCCTGTTTCTTTTTGCTCTCCTTTCTTAGTTGCCACGAAGCCAGCCTTTTGGGGAAATGGGCTAGGACGGGCTGCACCTAGTGGGCCGGCCGCACCTCCCCCATCTGGCTCTAGGCTGCGCGTGAGCCAGGGTATCTAGTTTCTCCTTGTGTGCTATCCAGATAACCCCTGAAAACCTCGCGTAACGAGTTCTTCTCCAGAAACCCATCTTCTTTCCAAACAACCCTAGCCTTCTCGCCATCTCCAGCAAACCATGGGTGGTGATGGCCCTAGCAACCTCTCCAAGAGCTCGGCACCCACCACCCCTGGCGGTGCGTCCTGGAAAGCGCTCGCAGGAGTTTCCGGGGTAGGATCGAGCCAAAACTCGCCTCACTAGGGGTCCCTGGCCCTTGCTCATGCATCTCAGGAGGCAACCCTAGGAGGGGGTAGGACTGGCCGTACCTCCCAGGTCCGGCCGCACCAAGCCCGTTCCGCCAGCCCGGCCAACGTGCACGGGAGGTCCTTGTCCCCCAGGAGAACGATCGGGAAAGGAAAGCCCCGGCGTTCAGAGTCACCGGCACGCCCTACAACGGGCCAGCTGAGGCTGAAGGAGCCGGAGACACCAATCTCTAGGCGACTCTTCAATGAGTCGCCAAGGGAGAACATCTTCGCCATAAAGACGCCCGGGACAGAATTCTTCAAGCCCCCAACAGAGGGAAAATACAAGATCATTGGGCGCAAGACTCCCCGTGGGTACGAGAAGCAGCTAGTCCCTCGATTAGACAGGGACGATTTGGAGCCAGATGAGTCCACCTTCTCCACCCCTACTAGCAGGATGCGCCACGGCAAGCCTCCATCGATCCGTGGTCCTCCTGGCCAGTTTGAAGATTCAGAGGAGGATTCTGAGGACGAGGATCCTTACGAGGGTCTTCGTAATGAGGCCGCCGAGCTAAAGATGAAGAACAACTTGTTGGAGGAACGCATAGCCGAGGCCGAACTAGGGCGGATGGACATGGACGACAAGATGGAAATTCTCCGCAAAGCCCTCTGCAGCAAGTTTAGGCGCCTGTTGAAGGAACTAGGGCGTCTGGATCTCTATGACTGCGTTTTGCCTTAGATCTCCAGGCGTAGGATCCGTGTAGCATCTCGTTAGTGTCGATTCCTTTCTTGTGTGTTAGTTTTGCATTTTCAAAACCTTGTTTGCTTTAATTCGTTTAGGTTTGCCTGAATAAAGAGATGCTATAAACTCCTTGTGGTCAAGTGACCACATTATAAATCTTTGGTTATTGTGCTGCTCTGGCTGGTGATTTGAGCCAGCTAGAGAATGTTATTTCATCCGGTTCATGAGTGCGCAGGAAAAATGAAAGGAGGTAGGGCCGGCCGCACCTAGAGGGCCGGCCACACCTACCTTCGCCACACAATTGCGAACCCAACAACGCGCCGGTAACCGAGATGCACCAGAGACAGCTCGCGAAGCACGACACAAAGTTTGGGAGGGCCGGCTGCACCACCTAGGGCCGGCCGCACCTGTCATTTCCTCATGAACCGAACATCTTCGTGCTGAGTCACGCTGGTTTGAATCCCTAACTCATGTCGTGATGTTATCTTATGGCTATCCTATTAATCTTGCTTAGTAACAAAAACTGCATTAACATGCTCTTGAAAATTTTGCCTACCCATCCTCACTTCGGAAATGAGGAATAATTGCTATGTTAAACCCATGCAAGAATCTGGTATACACTTTTATACTCTATAGGCTTGATGAATTTATTGGTAGTCTTCGAAACACGAGCTCGAATTAAAACTTTGTGGGATGCAAATACTTATGACCAAACCTAGGATGCTGACTAGTAGGATATGGTGCGACAATGTTAATCTTGCTCTATCTCATAGTATGGTGAAAATGTCGGATGATTTCTTTTGAGAAAATAAAACAAGACAAGTTCCTCAATGGTCATATCACCTACCAAACCCATATGTTGCTATCAAAGTTAAACCTTCTACATATGCTTGCTTGTGACCCATTGAGTTTTGCCAAATTGTTGTGACCCTTGGTAGAATCTTTTCATGCTCCCATGATCGAGATCACGTACACCCACATATACATGCTAACTCCTACACTGGGAGTTACGCAGAACATGCCATCCATCCACCAAAAAAAAATACTCCAAAGTTCCAAAGAGATTTCTCTTCTTGTAAAAGGAGAGAGGGGTCATTGAAAAAAAAATGCTCAAAGAAGCATAGAAAAATATGCTCCAATCAAAGAGCATAGGAAAGAAAAAAAATATATGAAGCATGACCCCCCTCCAAAATAAAAGCAAGAGGAGAATCTCAAAACAAGGAGTATCTAGAAAAAACAAGGAAAAGTATTTCACACACTTGCACATCTCGATCATGTTGCATGACTAGTTTCTTCTTGGATCCGGTCTTTAGCTCAACAACATCATGTGGCACAAGTAAGTCTCATGCTTATCCTACCCAAAGCTCCACATACAAGCCATAGAGTAGGAAGTTGAGGCTCGCTCAAAAGCCTTTGGTGAGGTAACAAATACCACTTGAGTGATTGAGGGAACCATCCGAGGAACCTTGTCTTTCTTTGCAAAAATTTCAAAACTTCGAGATGGGATCCCGAAAAGAGAGGAGTGGGGATGCAAAGTCAAACCGTTCTACTCCTCAACCTCTGAAGGCAAGGTGAAAAGTTACAAGCCCCACAGGTAAGAGCATGGCTAAGCTTCTTTGGTACCAATACTTTCAAATAGCCAGTAGGGCATGGAATTGTGCACTAGTACTTGTAGGGAGGTAACACGAAGCAATGTCTGATCCACCTTTCAAGCCTAGGCTTTGCTCGAGGACGAGCAAACGTCTAGCGTGGGGGAGTTTGTCGACGGTCCTTACAACAAATATTTGACTGTCAACATCTCGTCTACGGTAGCGCTTTATAACGAATTTCATGCATGTTTTAGGTGCTAACGAGGTTCCACGAGTTGTGTTGAGATTTTATCTGCAGGATCAAGATTAGGGGACAATTCCGGGGCATTGGGCCAATTAAGGTAGGCACGGCTGTACCTAGTGGTGCGCCCGGCCCTACCTTGCACCACTATTCAGGTCCACACCAAGTGTAGTCCCATGCACCAGCTCCCAAAAGACAGAATTATCACGACGTGTTGGATCAAGCAAACACACCATAGGCGAGCTGCATCGGGGCCAGGAGGCAGGGCCGGCAGCACCACTAGGGCCGGCCGAATCTCCAGGGCCGGCTGCACCACTAGGGCCGGCCGCACCTGGCCGACACGTCCAAGTGTGCCACCAAGCCTCGGTCACTCCAGGGAGCACAGCTAGAAATGATCCTGATCAAGGAAACAAGGTCGGTTTGATCCAGAGGTTGAGATTAGCCTCACTTGGATTCATGGACCCACAAGCCAGTGAAGAACCGGAACGGCGAACCAGAGAGCGGGGGGAGTGAATGGGAGCCGATAAAAATTCTATTCAAGAACTTGGCCTATGAACCCAAGATCACTCGGACACCTCCGTGCACTTTTCTTGCCAAATCCACGTAGCCACTGAAGTGCTACTGGACCTAGGAGCAAGACCCACCAAAGAACTCTCGAAAACACGCAGTGGAAAACAACTCAAGCACCTACTGCCAGAGTAAAACCGGTCAGGCCGGTTTCCCAAACCGGTCAGACCGGTTTTGCAAGGGGAGAAAATGACCAAGTCACCCGAAACCGGTCAGACCACTTTGCCAAACCGGTCAGACCGGTTTTGCCAGACTTAGCCAAAATCCAGCACACCAAAACCGGTCAGACCTCTTTCCCAAACCGGTCACACCGGTTTCGCCCAGGGAGCTCTAACTCAAAATCCCAAAACTAGAGCAAACGAACTCGAAACTTGACGAAACTTGGACCAGAGCTTCTTCTACCAAAAGGAAACATGTTCCCAGAAGATCTCCCCAAAAACACACCTTGGCCAAACCGGTCACCAAACCGGTCAGACCGGTTTTTCCAGGACAGCACGGGAAGAACTCAAACCGCGGGCCAAACTCAACCTTTCAACCAATCGATCTCCCGATTCACCCAACGGATTGCAGCGAAACTTTGGGGATGCCTGGGTCACCTCATGGACGACCTCTCCCTCAAAGGAATTCCACCAAAACGCTCTCAATCATGGGGAATCGCAAATCTCGTGGCTCAACCTCAAGAACTCAGGCTCTACCAAAACCACCGAATCGGAGAGCTATCCACGGGTTTGGAGGGCCAAGGTCACCAAGAAAAGAGGCACAAGGTCCTCATGTGTGACTCCCACAACAAATCCCGCAAAGAAACGCCCTCAAAATCCCTCCACGAAAATCGCCAAGAAAAGGCTCCGAAAATCACCAAAAAGGAAGAACGGGAGAGACAACAAAAGCCTTGAGGAATCACGCCGAATCTTCTATACATACCAAGAAAGATTCATACAAGGTCTAGCTTGCCTCCCAATCATCCATCCCTCTCTAAAGATCACACCATGAAGCTCTCAAGCTAGTCCTATGGAAATCCTAAGGAAAATAGGAAGGAAAATAGCAAAAGCAAATGAGCTAGGGTTCCAAAAGATGGCTGCCATCCTCTCACCACTTGGGTTATATGGAGGCTAGCCAAAAGACTAAACTACCCCTATTACATAAACTAGGATACACACCCACCAAGGGCACTTTGGAAAATTGTCTTCGTAACACCATCGGACGGATGCCCGGCGACCGCACTTCGCTTAGCCTCGACGCAAGCCTTGCGATCCCGACGCGTGTCCTCCGCTTCGAAGCTTCCCGGCGCCCTCCGACCCCAAACCGGTCAGACCGGTTTCAGAAACTGGTCAGACCGGTTTTGGCCAGACAGCCACGCCCGGTCTTCGGCCTCGGCTTTGTGGCTCAGCCAAGTAACCCATTGGTTTTCTGGTGAACCACTGCAAACCCTGCGAACTTGATGTAGCCTCCGCCAATCACCACTCATGACTCGGCTCCCACAAAGTCCCGGCTCGACCTTAGTTTTGAGGCTCAACCAAGAAACCATCCACCGACTTCATCTCGCTGTTTTTGCCACCATGCGGCCCGCACTTGACCCCGCTGGCCACCGGGTCCCTCGAACCAGCCTACTTGTCTTCTCCACACCTGGAGGCCTCACTGGCAATGACCTTTCGCGCTTGTTCTTCACCTGCACCAACACTAGTCAAGCCGCAACCTGCACCTGCAATACTTAGCCAAGAGTTAGTTCACACAACGTTGTCAATCACTCATCATACCAGGAAGCGACCATCCACCGGTCCTCGAACCAACCATGGCTCTCAATCTCCCCCTTGATGAGTGCATTGACAACACACACACATTTGGTAACCAGAGAGAAAAGGAAAAGAAAAGAAACGACTAAAAGAAACTCAAACAAGCGATCGAAAGCCAAACAAAGGCAAAGAGCAAGATCACTTGAAAGAGGAAAGACTCGGTCCCCTTAGACAAGGGCAACGGGTCGACACAACCGAGTCAAAAACAAGCTCAAGCAAAGAGCACAAACCACCAAAGCAAAACTCAAAACACTCAAGAGCTCCCCCTGCACATATGCACACTCCCCCTGAACATGTGCCAGCACTGGGCACAAACCGATCAAACCGGTTTCCCAAACCGGTCAGGCCAGTTCCAAAAATCGGTCAAACCGGTTAAACTCGGCAGAAGCTCACCCCCAAAAGCCAAAAATGCAAACGAAATGCACAAGCTCCCCCTTGACTGTTGGAATATGTTCTAGGGATGCAATGCAACTTTTCTCCACCAACATTTCTCCCCCTTGTTGCCAATGCATGAATCAAGGCTCAAATTTTGAAAAGATGCAACCTAGAGCTTCTCGAATAGACAAAATTCATCACAAGATGCTACACATGTTCAAATGAGCAAGTTAGATACTCTACAGCTTCGTATGAACATCAACTACATGATCACCAAGTTTCACAACCATTGGGTAAAGCTAAGATAGAATTGAGCATTTTTACGAAAAATCACCCTATCATGAGCAAAGACCTAAACATGAGCAAAACATGTGAAAATGGAAAAGCCACACAAACTTCATGCTAGGAAAATCATTCTACGCATAAGGCCATCATAAACACCCACAAGCACCTCATGTCATGTCAAAGCCACCGAGCCATGTGCTTACTTCTAGATATGAGACTTCTCATTGGTAAGCAACATGCAACGGTTTAGCATCCAAAAGCAAGTAAATTAAGCACATATGACATGGGAGCATATTTTCCAAGCAATTTACATTTTATTTTCAGATTTATATTTGGTACATGAAATGTCTTTGCGACAAAAAGGAACTTATGCCCCTCCACAAGACAAAGCATGGGGCTAAACATTCATGATGGCAATTGAGCCTTTGGCCCCATATGATCAAAATAAGCTATCCAACCACAAATTAAGCATAGCCAAGCCACTAAAACATGTCAAGATCATATAAAGGCATTTACTCACAAGAGAGCATACATATGACATTTTTCAAAAACATAGCTATCAACCATGGGCATAAACAAAGATCATCAAGAGCTAAGCCACACTAAGCCATATCATACCAAACTAGCTCACAAGATCATATATAACACATCATGGTGATCAATGTATATAGGAGAAGCTTTTCCTACAAAATGCATATGATACAAAATGCATGCAACCTAAGATACAAAGATGCCTATACATCATGTTACACATGCCATGCAAGATGCAAACAATGCACAAAGGAAACTATACATATGCTACAATGGAGCTCCCACACACCAAATCAAGAAATCAAACAAACACCAAGCTCCCCCCGCAAACGAGTGAAAGTTGCTTGATCTAGGGGTTTGGTGAAAATGTCGGCTAGCTGGTCATGTGTGGGTACATGGATCAAAGCGATTTCCCTTTCTCAACGTTGTCTCTCAGGAAATGATACCTCACTTCTATGTGCTTGGTTTTAGAATGGAGCACTGGGTTCCTTGCAACACTTATGGCACTTGTGCTATCACATTGAAGTGGGATATGGATATGCTCCTCACCAAAGTCACTCATGGTGTATGTGATCCAAAGGAGCCGAGAGCAACAACTAGCTGCGGCAACATATTCGGCTTCGGTTGTAGATTGAGCAACACTCGATTGTTTGCGGGAAAACCAAGACAGCAAAGAAGAACCCAAGAACTGGCAAGTCCCGGATGTGGACTTCCTGTCCAACCGACATCCGGCAAAATCCGCATCCGAAAATCCATGAAGAGCCAAAGAAGAAGACGCGGAGTACCAAAGACCGAAGTCGGGAGTCTGTCGCAAATACCTGAATATGCGCTTGACTGCTTGCTGATGCGAAGTCCTTGGAGACGCTTGAAAACGAGCGCACAGACATACCGAGAATTGGATGTCCGGCCTCGTCGCCGTCAAGTACAGGAGTGACCCGATCATGCTTCGGTACTCCTTCTGGTCCACGAGCTCACCTTCCTCGTCCGCATCAAGAGTTGTAGTCGTACTCATGGGCGTCGCCATGGCCTTGGAGTCCTCCATCTTGAACTTCCTCACAATGTCCTTGGTGTACTTGGCTTGGTGCACAAATGTTCCTTCCTTCGATTGTTTGATCTGGAGGCCGAGGAAGAACTGTAACTCACCGATCATGCTCATCTCAAATTCCCTGCTCATGCCTTCTGCAAACCTTGCAACCAAAGAGTTAGACGAGCCACCAAAGACAATATCATCCACGTATACCTACACAATCAGGATCTCTCTGCCCTGCCTGAGGAGAAACAAGGTCTGATCTACCTTCCCCATCTCGAAACCTCTCTCAAACAGGAACCCCCTCAACCTACCGTACCAAGCTCTAGGCGCCTGCTTCAGCCCATATAGCGCCTTCCACAACTTGTACACCCGGTGGGGGTACTTCTCACTCTCAAACCCCGGTGGTTGCCTCACATACACTACTTCCTCCAAAACACCGTTTAGGAAAGCACTCTTCACATCCATTTGGTACAATTTGAACCCTTCAGCCACGAAAAAGGCTAGAAGGATCCTAATCGCCTCCAAACAGGCTACGGGAGCAAAGGTCTCCTCGTAGTCGATCCCCTCTTTCTGACTATACCCTTGCGCCACGAACCTTGACTTGTTTCTCACCACTTCTCCTTTCTCTCCCTCTTTATTTTTCCACACCCATTTTGTCCCAATCGGCATACAACCCGGTGGAGGATCCACTAACTCCTAAACTTGGTTCCTCTCAAAATTCTCCAACTCCTCATGCATCGAGTTAACCCAATTGTGATCAGATAGCGTATGTCCAATGTCTTTGGGCTCAAAAGTAGCAACAAAAGCAGCATCGGCAAAGTGAGAATTGTTTCGAACCCTCGACCGTGTAGTACGTTCATTGATGTCGCCGATGATTCTCGAAGCTTTGTGATCCACTTGAACTCACCGGGGAGGTTCTAGCTTTGAAGCTACCTCCCCCTCAACAGCAACTTCTCCTTGATCTGGGTTTGTCGTCGTAGGTGTGGGAGAGGGTCCGTTCTCGATCGTAGTCGAAGTAGTAGGTACATGCTCAGCCACAGGTGTAGCGAACATGGCCTCATATGCCATTAGTTTGAGTATGATTTTGGTGATTCATGACAACATGATCAATGGGACTAACCATATTGTTTAGCATGTCTTTGTAGATGTTTCTAGGTCCCAAGGATGCAAAAATACCACATGCCAAATTCAAGGGTCAAAAACAAGAAAGCAAAGAAAAGGAAAAGACACTGTCGGATGAACCGACGGTATCCTAGAAGCAAGCGTCGGTGTACTTGGTCCATTGCACAGAAGGCAAAATTGAAGTTGGCACCGTCGGATGAACCGACAGTCCATTTTGTAGATGCGTCGGATGATTGGAAGAAGAAGAGCTGCAGAAGATAGTAACATCGGATGATCCGACGGTCTAAATAGGGACACTGTCGGTCTATCCGACGCTCAGTTTGAATCAAGACAGAGACGCGCCAAGACTAGAGCTTCAGCACCGGATGAACCAACAGTGGGGCAGCAGTTCATCCGACGGTCTCGAAGATGCGAATAGTATGGTTTTGGCGAGAAGTCCTTCAGCACCGGATGAACTGATGGTGCGTCGGTGCATAGCGTCGGAGCAGTTCTGTCAGAGAACCTCAACGGCTAACTGACGTGGGAGGGGCACCAGATGAACTGATGCTCCTGAAAAATAGGCGTCGGTTCATCTGACGGTCTACTTTACAGTGAGCCGTTAGCCAATGGCTCCTTGAGTGCTTTGGGCTATTTATACCCCCTCCACTCACCCATTTGAGGTTGCTGGATTGTGTGGAAGTGCAGAGGAGTGCAAGACACCTAGAAGATCATACTCAATCCATCCAAGTGCTTATTTGCTCATCCATAGACTTGCATATGCTTAGTGTATGTGCTTAGTGCTAGGCTTACCTTAGAGCTGAGTGAGTGCAAGGTTGTGCCAACCTTGTGAGGTGATTCTTGAGTGAATCAAGGTGTACAAGGTTCGCTGAAAGCCTTAGGGCCTAAGTGGCTCACCGGCAATCGTCATCGACCCTCCGCCTTGGTGTGCAGTGGCGAGGACACTTTGTGCGGGGGACGTGGAGACCCCCTTCCTTGGTGGAGAAGCTCCTTAGTGGAGGCGGCATCAAGGTGACCAAGGGAACTTGGCGAGTGCCTAAGTGGCGAGCCTTAGTGGCGAGTCAAGTGGTACTCTTGGGAGAGACTTTGTGACCGGGAAGCAATACTCTTGTGTGAGTGCTTCAACAACGTGGACTAGGGGTGGCTTAGTGCCTACCGATACCACGGGATAAATCACGTGTCAAGAGTTTGCTTCCTCTCATCCCCTTTATGTTTCCGCATTTACCCTCTTGCAATCTTTGCTTGCCTTTACTTTCCTAGAGTAGTATCATGCTAGGATTGGCTATAGGTTGCAAACCTTGTTTTGGGATGGGAGTTTCACACTAGAACAACAAATAGTTGCACATCTAGATAGTATGTTTTAGTTTTACTTTATGCAAAAGTAGTGAAACCATAGGTTAAGATTTTTAGAAGCCTAATTCACCCCCTCCCCCTCTTAGGCTATGAGCATCCGATTCCTTACAATGGGCACCACACCGCCATCTTCATCATCTCCATGTTCATGCTCCTCCTCCTGAAAAATCTCCTCGCCAAGTTCCTCGTCACCATTGCACACTCAAAAACAAGCTGACTACGTGGCTGTGTCTCGTCGAAGGTAACCTCGCAAGTCTCCACGATTTGGTTTGTTTCAAGATTGAGCACTCGAAAGGCTCTAGAATGATACGCGTAACCAAAGAAAATGCCATCGACAGACCTAGCCTCGAACTTGTCCAACTTCTTACCTTTCTTCAGGATAAAGCATTTGCGCCCAAACACATGAAAGTAACTCACCTTGGGGGTTCTACCGTGCATCAACTCGTAGCAAGTTTTCTTCTTATGGACCCTGAGGTAAATCCTGTTCGACACATAGCATGCGGTATTCACTGCCTCAGCACAGAACCTTCTCGGAGTCCTATGCTCATCGAGCATCGTCTGAGCCATCTCGCACAAGGTTCTGTTTTTCCTTTCAACCACGCCGTTCTGGGGAGGCGTATATGGACTAGAGAACTGGTGTTCAAGACCCAAGTCATGGCAAAAGGTTTCAAAGCGAGAGTTTCTAAATTCCGAGCCATTGTCACTGCGAATCGCTCGTATGGCATCTCAGTGCCTCTCGTTTCTCAACCTCAAGACAAGATCTCGAACAAAACCAAACGTCTCCCCTTTCTCCTCCAAAAAGAAAACCATGCATACCGAGAGTAGTCGTCCACTACAACCAGGATGTACCACTTCCCACCCACGGATCTCACATAGCTGGGCCAACAAGGTCCATATGGAGCAGCTCGCATGGACGCTCCGTCATCACATCGGTGAGGGGTGGATGGGAAGAGACTACCATCTTAGCATGCCGACACGGCGCACAAACCAACTCTTTCTCAAACCTCAGCTGTGGCAATCCTCAGACCAAATTGAGTTTACTCAAGCGAGATAAAAGATCAAAGCTTAAGTGACCCAACTTCCTATGCCACTTCCACAACTCACTCGAAGAACCAGCCAAGAAACAACGAGCCACACCAGAAGACTGAGAGAAATCCGCTCGGAAAACTTGACCCTCAGGAACGACAATGCAAACTAGGTCCCCTCGAGAATCCAAAATCCGAGAACCACCAGGCCAAAACAACACCTCAAAACCCACATCCAAAAGCTGGGACACCGAAAGCAAATTGAACCCGAGCGATTGAACAAGAGCAACACGCCTGAGAGTGACCTTCTCACTTACCTTAACCTCACCTTCTGAAAGCACACGCCCTCGCCCATTGTCCCCAAAGGTGATGTATGTCTTGGACACCACCGGGACGAGACTTGAGAACCACCCCTTGTCTCCGGTCATATGCCTAGAGCAACCGGAGTCAATCAACCAAACGTTCCTCAAGTCTCCCACCTGAAATTCAAAAACGAGCACGTGAGTGAACAAATGACTCAGCACCGGGGTTAGTACCAAAAGAGTAAAACCAGTGCCGAGCCATTTGCTCCAAAGTGGGGTTAGCACAAGCCATATCATCACGCCTATCAAAGCTACCACCACGGAAACCACCACTAGGGAACCACCCCTGTCTCGCTAGAGGAGAACGAAAGCCACGAAAGGAGGACCGTGGACCGTTCCTCCTCTCCATCTCAAAGCTACGACTCCTCCCACCATCGTATTGAGCACGAGGTGGAGAACGTCAAGCAAACTGACCACCACCAGACTCACCATGCCAAACATCTGGACCATGACCAAAGGACCTGAACCGAGCCTCATCACGAGCACGAAAACCAAACTGGTCACCCTGCTGCCTCCAAACCGGTCTGACCGGTTCTGGAACCGGTCTGACCAGTTTTGCTGTACGAGCAGCCCAAACCGGTCTGACCGGTTTCCAAACCGGTCTGACCGATTTAATTCCTCCATCAGGGACCCTTCCACCTGAAGCACTCTTGTCTCCCCAAGCCGGAACTGTACGAACAATGGCTTTACCCCTAGGTAGTGGCATACGAGACTCAGGCACACGATGAGATGGGTTGTACCTGTCCTTGTTTGCCCACTCCTTAGCCATTCTCTCCTATCGCTTCCTCTTGAAGCAAAACTCCCCTTTGTGACCATCTCTCCCACAATAGTCACAATGAAATCAGATTGGTTTTGGCTTTGGTTTTGGTTGGGGTTGCTCACTCAGTTTCTCCTCACTTGACTTCTCACCCTTATTCTCTCCAACCACACTCTCCTTAGGGCTCACAAACTTCACCGGTTTTTGGAAATCATTTGTTGGGTGAGGAAATATGGGTGGATCTGGAGTTGTGTCAAGTTTGTTTCTCAGTGGGTTGGGCTTAGGAGCATAGGCATTTTTGTGGAAGGTTTTTGGTGCAGCTTGGATATCACCAATCTTCTCTCCTCCCTCACCACTACACTCTCCAATCTTATCCGACCCAAGCGCTTACCCATCATAGTGCTTGTATGTCTCTATCATCATCCTAAGCTGTGGTTCATGACCCGACAACCAACCCATCATTTTCCTCAACTCATCATTCTCATCCTGCAAGCGATCAACATAATGTGCAAGTTCCAAATTCTTCAAAGCATGCAATTCACAAGTAGAGCAAGAAGTGGGAATAAGTTCTTTCAACTTAGCCTCAAGAGAAACAGCGTAAGCATGCATCTCATCAATCTTTCCATGCAAAACAGGGCAGGAAGTGCAAGCACCTAGCAAAGCAGGTCTAGACTTAAGCTCAGCCACTTCAACCCTAAGCACATCTAGTTCATCACAAGTAGAAGCATGCTTATCCTTAAGACTAGTAAGATCAGCTACGTACACAGAGCAATCACAATAATCAATTTCATCAGAAACCACAGGTGAAGCCTTAAGCGAATCTATCGCAAGCTTAGCATCAAGGTTCTGGGTTTCTAGCTCAGCTACTCGGTTCCTAGCATCTTCTAGTGAGGCCCTAAGCTCTTTCCTCATCTTCTTTGCCTCTCTAAGCATGTCATCACGATTATCAAGCAACTTGCCAAGACGCTCATTCTCCTCTCGCAAGAAGGGAAGCTTGTCACGTACCTCATCCTCGGAGTCGGAGTCCGAGTCGCTCTGGTGACTCTTTCTGCTGCCGGAGCTACGAGCCATGCCGCAGAAGCCATCTCTTGCGAAGCAGCTCAGCCCACTCAAGTTCTTGGATGACTTCTTGCTCTTGCGCCGATCACCTTCATCTTCGCTGCTACTCGAGCTCGAGGAAGAGTAGGCAGAGCTGGAGTCGACGTCGCTCGCTTCGACCATCGTTCGGGCCTTCCTGCCGCGGCCGTCCTTCTTCCTCGATCGTCGCTCGTCCTTGTTCTTGTGCTTGTGCTTGTCATCACGCCTCGATCTGTGCTTGTTGTCCGTCCTCGACTAGTGCTTGTAGTTGTCCTTGTTCTCCATCTTCTCAGGGCAGTCGGCGACGAAGTGTCCTGGCTTGCCGCACTAAAAGCATGTCCTCATGTTCCTCCTTGTGTTCACCCGGTTCTCGTGCATCCTCTCGAAACGCTTGGTTAGCAGCGCCAGCTCGTCCTCTCCAAGCACGTCGAACTCCTCATCTGGCAAAGTCATCAAAGAGGACAAAAGTACATCCTGGTGGATGGGTTAGCATTAGACTTAGCACCTGAGCCACCAATGAGAGCGAGACTATGAGAGTCAGACAGGCTCTCAAGCTTGGCTGTCATACCCCTTTTCACCTCAGCCGACTTGAGCTTCGAGAACAGCTCGTTCACCGTCAGAGTATCATACTTCTCGGACTCAAGGATAGCCTCGACCTTTCCATCCCATACTGTACGATCCAGCGAGTGCAAGAGCTTCACGGCTCTATCATGATCATCGTATGGGAGCACGGCCACATTGGCTCTCATGTTGTTCACCACAACCGTAAACCGCTGGAACAAGGCATCATTAGACTCACCGGGGAGATGAGTGAAGTTCTCGTACTCTCTCCGGTAAGTCGCATACATCCGAGCCTGAACCTGAGCATTCCCAGCATAAGCATCCTTCAACTACTCCCAAATCCTACAAGCTAGGTCCTCTGTTTGAACCCTATCGAATTCGGATTGACACAGAGCATGAAAAAAGAAGTCGGCCGCCTTGTTGTTGGCGTCGAACATGTCCCTCGATCCCAGAGCAAGGAAGTTAATCGGATGAACATAAGCTGTGTTCACCGTAACATCCCAAAGAATCTGACCCTTGCCACGGAGAAACGCAGCCATCCGACTCTGCCACATCTGGTAGTTCTTTCCATCGAAGTGCGGAGGACCCGATCCCCGTTCCTGGTATGCCATCTTTGGATCTTACACTAGTTAGAGTCAATAAAGACCCGTAACCGGCTCTGATACCACTTGAAGGACCGGAACGGCGAACCAAAGAGGGGGGGAGTGAATGGGAGCCGATAAAAATTCTATTCAAGAACTCGGCTTATGAACCCAAGATCACTCGGACACCTCCGTGCACTTTTCTTGCCAAATCCACGTAGCCACTAAAGTGCTACTGGACCTAGGAGCAAGACCCACCAAAGAACTCTCGAAAACACGCAACAGAAAACAACTCAAGCACCTACTGCTAGAGTAAAACCGGTCAGGCCGGTTTCCCAAACCGGTCACACCGGTTTTGCAAGGGGAGAAAATGACTAAGTCACCCGAAACCGGTCAGACCACTTTGCCAAACCGGTCAGACCGGTTTTGCTAGACTTAGCCAAAATCCAACACACCAAAACTAGTCAGACCTCTTTCCCAAACCGGTCACACCGGTTTCGCCCAGGGAGCTCCAACTCAAAATCCCAAAACTAGAGCAAACGAACTCGAAACTTGACGAAACTTGGACCAGAGCTTCTTCTACCAAAAGGAAACATGTTCCCAAAAGATCTCCCCAAAAACACACCTTGGCCAAACCGGTCACCAAACCGGTCAGACCGGTTTTTCCAGGACAGCACGGGAAGAACTCAAACCACGGGCCAAACTCAACCTTTCAACCAATCGATCTCCTGATTCAGCCTACGGATTGCAGCAAAACTTTGGGGATGCCCGGGTCACCTCATGGACGACCTCTCCCTCAAAGGAATTCCACCAAAACGCTCTCAATCATGGGGAATCGCAAATCTCGTGGCTCAACCTCAAGAACTCAGGCTCCACCAAAAACCACCGAATTGGAGAGCTCTCCACGGGTTTGGAGGGGCAAGGTCACCAAGAAAAGAGGCACAAGGTCCTCATGTGTGACTCCCACAACAAATCCCGCAAAGAAACGCCCTCAAAATCCCTCCACGAAAATCACCAAGAAAAGGCTCCGCAAATCACCAAAAAGGAAAAACGGGAGAGACAACAAAAGCCTTGAGGAATCACGCCGAATCTTCTATACATACCAAGAAAGATTCGTACAAGGTCTAGCTTGCCTCCCGATCATCCATCCCTCTCTAAAGATCTCACCATGAAGCTCTCAAGCTAGTCCTATGGAAATCCTAAGGAAAATAGGAAGGAAAATAGCAAAAGCAAATGAGCTAGGGTTCCAAGAGATGGCTGCCATCCTCTCACCACTTGGGTTATATGGAGGCTAGCGAAAAGACTAAACTACCCCTATTACATAAACTAGGATACACGCCCACAAAGGGCACTTTAGGAAATTGTCTTCGTAACACCATCGGACGGATGCCCGGCGACCGCACTTCGCTTAGCCTCGACGCAAGCCTTGCGATCTCGACGCGTGTCCTCCGCTTCGAAGCTTCCCGGCGCCCTCCAACCCCAAACCGGTCAGACTGGTTTCACAAACCGGTCAGACCAGTTTTGGCCTGACAGCCACACCTGGTCTTCGGCCTCGGCTTTGTGGCTCAGCCGAGTAACCCAGTGGTTTTCTGGTGAACCACTGCAAACCCCGTGAACTTGATGTAGCCTCCACCAATCACCACTCATGACTCGGCTCCCACAAAGTCCCGGCTCGACCTTGGTTTTGAGGCTCAACCAAGAAACCGTCCACTGACTTCATCTTGCTGTTCTTGCCACCATGCGGCCCGCACTTGAACTCGCTGGCCACCAGGTCCCTCGAACCAAGCCTACTTGTCTTCTCCACACCTGGAGGCCTCACCGGCAATGACCTTTTGCACTTGTTCTTCACCTGCACCAACACCAGTCAAGCCGCAACCTGCACCTGCAATACTTAGCCAAGAGTCAGTCCACACAACGTTGTCAATCACTCATCACACCAGGAAGCGACCATCCACCGGTCCTCGAACCAACCATGGCTCACAAACAACCGACGTGGGACAGCATCCAAGACTTCATCTACCCACTAGAGCATGATCCGAAGTGGATGACAAGGGGGCCCAGGGCCGGCCGCACCATGAGGTCCGGTCGCACCTCCTTCATAAAGCCGACCGACCCATAACCGTCTTCAAACCACCTCAGGGACCAAATCACAGACGCACGATCGAGGACGGTGGAAAGTGGAGGGCCGGCCGCACCTCCTTGCCGGCCACTGCACCTCCCTCTCGCCTACAAGTACCCCCTCCTATAGCCACTGACCCATGGGGGCTATATATAGAGCCTGGCACCTCGTAGAAGAACACAAGTGATTGGAAGCAAGTGGCGGAGCCCTACACAAGTTAGTATTCAGAGAGTAGGGAGAGAGAGTTGAGTGTTGGAGTAGAAGCCGGAGTGTCGGTCTTCTTCTCGTACCTCGGCGGGTGCGGTACAACTTCGGTCGTCCACACCCGGGATACTTTGTAAGTTCGGATTCGTGAGTAACTAAGTCTCAAGTCATTTCATTGTTCGCTCTTAGGTTCTTCGATTGCGGTTTAGTAGTTTCTACTTATCATTATTGCTTTGCTCTAGTGCGGAGTAAAGTAGTGCTTGGTTAGTGTAGACGTGGTGTCTAGACTCTCTAGTACCTTGGAATGCTTCCCGGTTCAATGGAATAGTGGTGGTACCCTAGGGAGGTGACAGCTCCGGACGGGCTTTGTAGTCCACCACGTAAGTTTCGGCTGGTAGGAGTTACGACATCAAAGCCCCCTTCTCATCCCTTTGCGTGGCTCTTTTCCCTCTGGCCCCGACGAGCGACAAGTCTTGCCTTGATTCTATCCGTGACTCTCACGAGTCCCAAACTTCATCAGCTATCCCCTCTCTACCCGAAATCTACCCATGCCTTTCTATCCTTCGTCACCATATCCCCCGGTTGAATTAGTTTAGGTTCACAACACTTCTCGTTCCCCGTGGAAATCGATACCTTGGAATACTCCCAGGTGAAAGCTACAACAGTATCCGTGTGCTTGCGGATTTATCTGTGTTCATATAGTTTACCAACAGGCTTTCTGGCGCCGTTGCAATTCTAGTAACGACGTAAGAAGTGCCAACACCTTGCCTCTTATCTAAGTGTGTCCTTGGATCGACTATACAAAGTTAGTGCACACACGTTCCCTTGGATTTGATACCCTTGGAATACTTTGAGGTGAAAGCTACAACGGTATCCGTGCGCTTGCGGATTTATTCGTGTGTCGCTAAAACACCCAACAAGCTTTATGGTGCCATCGCCGGGGAACAGTTGCTGTATCTATCTTCATACCTAGTGGTCCTCGTATCTTTTGTTTTTCTTTGTTTCTACCTTTACCCCTGTTACCCATGGAGAGGCCATCCTTTCACGACCTTTCCACCCCATCCAATGAGTTCACTGATCCATCAACTTCCACACCCATCTATGGACTCAATCCCGACGTTATAGCCATGGTTCGGAATCACACCTTCTTTGGAGCAATTAATGAAGAACCTTACGACCATTTGCAGGAGTATGAGGATATGTGTTCATTCTTGGTTGTCCAATGAATGACACATGAAACCTTGAGATGGAAGTTGTGTCCCTTCTCTCTCACGAAGAAGGCGAAATAATGGTACATCCATTCAGTAGGGAGCATGAGCGGTGATTGGGAGAAACTACGAGTTGACTTTTGTTCCTCATTTTCACTCCTGAAACACATAAATTCTCTTCCGATGGACATCCTCGATTTTGAGCAACTAGAGGAGGAATCCCTTGGTGCAACGGGGGCGAGATTTTTACGCCTCTTGGCATCTTACCCACACTTGTCTATACCAGAGGGTGAATCTTTGTACATCTTTTGCTCGTGTCTAGACATGAAGTTTGCCCGGGTGCTTGACACTATCACCAGAGGCTTGTTTGAAGAAAAAATGACTATGGAAGGAAGGGAAATCCTAGATACCCTCTCAAAAGAATCTTTCTTACCTACCGATCATAACGAACCCCTCTGCGATGAGTATTTATCAATCCATGAGAGTCTCTCAACAGCCAAACCTAAACCTACGGTTTTCACATCTCAATTTTCGACCGTTGAGCCCTCTCCCGAACCACGAACACCGAAGGAAGAGGAGATTCAACCTTCGGAGTTCGCTTTCCGATTCGAGGATGATCCTTTTGAAGACATCTGTTGACGGTGCAAAACAGTGTTGAAGTTCACTGCAAGCATACGGGTGACTTGGTGCCTTTTTCACCAAGGAGGGTCCTCCCTAGATTTGTCAATCCAAGGATCGAAAGCAAACTCCTAAGGCTATCCATCTAATCTAATGATCTAACCTATCATGATGCGTTGATTGCATAAAGGTAACATACAAACACGAAGGGATGTATGGATCTCATCCACCTAGCCATAAAGGTAAACACCAAAGGGTAACCCTAGCCTATCGTCTTCTTGTTGCCATTCCGGCCAAGGTGACAAACCAATTTAAACCTATACTATGATAAGGAATACACTCGATATGGAGTAACCCGATATGGAGTGGTCCGATACACATTCATTCGCCGCTTTCTCCTCCACCGTACTATCACTACGCAAGGATATTCATCACCGAACGACAACCTCGGTCCGTGCACTACAACGATGTATCCGCAAGAGATAGACTAACCACCACGATTAGACCTATTCCTAATAAAATCATATGCTAGCTACACATATGGATAAAACACTCATCGATGTAGATCAAAGTAGGACAAGATATGATTACATCACAATCGAATGTTGAAGGTACAAACGACTTGACGAATTCAAGTCGTGGCTCCGGAACTCCACAATGGCTTCACCACGCAGGGCCAACCATGGCGGCTAGGGCATGGCCTAAGCCATCTACTAGGCAACTCGAGGACTTGCGGCGGCCGTCGGCTTCCTCCCGGTGCTTCTCCTTCGTGTCAAAGGCTCTCTGATAAATGGATGGATGTGGCGGCCGACGGAGGCAGAGGCAATTTATCGAGGAGCACCTAGGTCAAAGGGGGGTGCGAACCGAGCCCGAAATGGGCTGGGCCGACCGGCCTGGGCCGGCCGGCCTGGGCCCATTTTCGGCCCGGTTTGGCCCGGCCTTCCTCCACATTGCTTCTCGCGCTTCCTGGAATTTATGCTGAACTTCTTGTGGGCCCTTGACGTCGTTTTGCCGAGGTTTGGATAAGGGTACATGGCGTGCGAACTCCCGCATTTTCTGTTTAGGTCCTCGGAGCTTCACAGCTTCATGCTTCGGTCCTTGGGTCATTTGGAGTCATGTTCATCATGTGTCTTGACTTGTGTCGGGCTTCATGATCTTCTTCTAAAGTGCTTGATGAACTTATCCCGAAAGTCTCCTCTTTAACGATGATTTCCTGCGAAAACAATAAACTCCAAAACCCACATGCAAGTGTGAACTTGTTACATCATTAGCATGCCTAGTGGCGGGTTAGTTATAATTCAAAGCTCAAACCAAAGTGTAACAAGTGCTCTTGGTTGACGGAAATCGACCGTCAACAACATCATAAACGCCTCGAATCATCCTAGGCATGAGAAGCCTACGACATCGATGTGCCCTTATGAGGCCCTTGATAAAGTTTCCAATCAGGCATCCACATCAGATTGGTCAAAGGAGTTAGAGCGTACTTACGAAGCAATTTGGGTTAGCTCAACCTCCATGACCCTACTGTTGGGGCTTGCATCATATCGGAGTACCTTATGGATACTCTTATGGGTAACAAGCCCCTGACCCCGATTGATAGATATTTCTGAAGTCCCAGGTGGGGCTACCTTTCCCATGTTAGGGGATCACTAGGGACGTGCTGATCATCATAGACAAAATTGAGGTGCGCTTAGATTTTCATATCTACCCCATCGTCGATTTTAGTCTTCTCCTAGGCTTCCCATTGGATGATCTTCTTGATAAATCTCAAGGGAGCCTTGATGAAAAGCTTAGGAAAGCCGCTCCTGCCATCACTCCCTTGTTTTTAGAAAATTCTATGGAGAAGCCTCTTCCCAAGAAAAACCCGCTCAAGGAGATGATGCATGTATCTCCACTCGCATCGTCTGAGCCCGTTCTCGTTGAGGTTGTAGAATTTTCTACCCCTCAGGAGTACGACTCGGAAGATCCTCTTCACCTTTGTGAAGGCGAACGATCATCATCATCCTTGATCGAGTTTGAGCCTCTTCCCGCTAGCCAGTACGATGTTGCTCTCGACCTTGATTGAGAATCAACATCGAGCTTCCATGATGTATCTCTTGAGATGGAAATCTATGAGGCACCGACTCTGAAGTCCAAAGGAAAGGATTCCATTGATGAGCATGGTAGCTTCGTTCTTGATACACCACATGAACCCTGCTTGCATCATGCCTCTCCAGTGTTAGCCATGCTTAGTGCATTGAGCACTCACGAGGACTACAACCACCTTATGGTCCTCTCCTGTAAAAAGTTTAGAAGGATGGTTGTAGATGCATATGTTTACCATAAGCATTGCAGATTTCGTGTATGCACTGTGGCACTAACCTTGCAGCTGAAGCTTCAATGATACATCAACAATTGGTGGTGAGATGAAAATGACATCACTAATGATAGCTGCGAGAAGAAGTTCCCATGGTCGAGCTTATGACCATAAACAAAGCACTACCAATAGATAGCATGGACTAGGTTAGATTTTGTTTCCCTTTTCAAATAAAAAACAAGAGCATGTTTTTAGGATAAGGTTGTCTTTCGGATATTTTTGGTCGCTAACCTTTCAGGTGGAGATTGAGAAAAACGGTGGACAGGTGATTCCTAAGAAAATGTGAGCTACATCAGCTACAACACATTGGTAAGTTTTTGGTGAGGGAATACTTACAAAGGGAAGCTTGATCTCCACACACTTGAGTTTTGTTGCCCAGCAATGCAAACTTCAGGTGTGGGGGAGGTATGTGAGCATCCCGAGTAAAGTTCCTCTCGTACCAAATCTTATCTCGGTTTGAAGATGATGTTATCTCTTGCCTCTTGCCCAGTTAGGTACGTCCTGCTTTTGACTTTAAACAAAGCCCTTCCGGGTTGCCCGATGTTCACCTTCTTAAGCTCATGTTTATGTCCCTTTGAAAATAGCTTGATCATGCTTTCGTGCTTCCTTTATCTATGTTGGTAATGCTATGGTTTGAGTGCATGTTTAGCTATGTCCTTTCATAGGTTGTTTTAAATTATGCATGGTGCTTAGGTCAAAACTGTCTTCTTCATTCTAACAAGACATGGTGTCGGGTTTGATTAATGAACCTTACCGTTAATGCTTGCATGGATATTGCTTGTATATGCGGACTAACCCTTGCACGAATTTTGAATCCAAATGGGGTAAGTCATCGAACTAGATTCAAATGGGAAGGTAAGCCAAGGCATGTCAGCCTTGTTTGAGCTAGGCCTCATGGTGAATTTATATTTTAATTTGAATACAGGATCCCTGGTTCTCGAACCAGTAGAGTCCCTCTTTTGTTTTTTCCCATTTTGTTTGAAGACAGCACTAGGTACATGAACAAGTGTGGGGGAGATCTCCCAAGCTTATCATCGACATGCACACTTGAGATCTCCCACACAATCATTGCACAAGATCGATTGCACTTTCATGACAAGGGACAAGGTAAACTAGAGTGATCCGTCTGCCCCATGGGTCTGCTGAACCACCACTGGTCTTCCTTGTTTCTCATATTCTTCGGGAGCGATGGTATGTGCACCCTTTATCTCACTCTCTTTGATTCATGAGTTTGAATGAATTTCAATTCTTATCTGCTAAAATCAAACTCATGGAATCGTGCTCTACCTGCTCTACATGTTTCCTATGGTTAGCTTGCATATGTTTTATTCCATACTTATCATCTTGATGCTTGTGAACAAAAATCTCTTAGGGGAGCATGTTCATTTAAGTAGTTGATGTTTGTGATATGGTTTAATGATATGATCTTCTCTCTGAATGTTTGAGTGCTTGGGAATTTTATTTTTTTTAAAAAAACCTTTGCAAAGCTCCTCTTTGATATGCCAAAGTCCTAACAAAGCCATATGATGTTTTTAGTTATAAACATTATACTCATATGCTGCTTGTTATTGCATTGAGCCTTGCCAAATTGTTGTGCCCTTGTGAGAATTCTTTTTATGCTTTCATGATCAAGATCCATGTGCACACCATATCCCCTTGCTATACTTGTACACTAGAAGTTAGCATTATATCATTGATCCATTCCATAAAATTAAAGATCCATGTGTGGTGTGACCTCTCTCTCCAAATGTATTCTTGAAAAAAGAGACATGGGCTATGCAAATGAGAGAGAGAGAGAGAGAGATATAGAAACACCATGCTCAAAGCATGAGTGAAAAAAATGCCTAAGGCGTGAAAAAAATGCCTAAGGCATGAAAAAAAAGAAAAAAAAGAGAAGGATAGCCCATGTCCAAAATAAAGAAGGAAAACGAGAGAGGTGTGATCACACAAAAAGGAGTTCCAATAAATTGGATGGTAATAACTAGTACCCGTTCCAGGCTTAGTGTCCTCCTTACCATCACCACAACATTTATCATATATATGGTAATATCTAGCACCCATTCCGGGCCTAATATCCACCTTACCATATCCATCAAATTTCATACATGTGCACATCTTGATCTGATTGTATGATTTGATTTTCTCCTTGGAACCGGTTTTTGACTTTGCAATATATGTGACGCAAGTATGCTTTATCTTTATCCTACCATGCGCTCCACATATAGCCATCATTAGAAGTAGGATGAAAGAAGGCAAAGCTATTGCCTTGGTGAGGACATATACACACTGAGCGATCTGAGAAAATCAAATGAGGAGCTAAGCAAGGTTTGCTTTTGAAAAATTATTGCAAAACCCCAAGTTACTTGACATGATGAGTAGAAATGATTTGATTCACTAACCGTTCCATTCCTCAACTACCCAAGATGGCATGATAAACACTCCACAAAGTTTACAGGTACAAGGTATGGTTTGGAATATCTCTTATGCCTGCTTCATACCTTTGGATATCGTGTCTCACCTTGATTTGTTCTCCTTTACTCGAGGATGAGCAAAGGTCAAGTGTGGGGGTGTTGTTGACAGCTGTTAAGTACCACTTTTTTTGCTGTCAACTCCTGCATAAAATAAATGAAAAGTGATCATCAACACTAGAATAGGGTTTTATACTGACAAGTTCCACAAGTGTTGGTGTCTCTAGCTTTTGTTGCAGGATGCACCGAAATACGCATTAGATGGTACAGTTGAGAGCAACTGATCTAATGGCTTATTTAGGACGTCATCATAAACAACCTCAAATGCCAATTTAGACTGCACCATTGCAACGGGCTTGTCGAGATGATCGAAACAGATATATTATTTGTCTACATCGGAATCCATATGAGAAAGATATGAAATAAAGAAACAAATGATAGATGACGTCACCTGGGGCCCACACCTCGTCACACAGGACCCACCAGCAGGGCCCACACCTGGCACGGGTCCATGCCACATCAGTAGGATGGGGTGCATGCACATGTGTGGCTGCAATGAGTAGCTTCCCAGAAGCTTAGACCGCAAGATTCAGTAGCTTACGCAGGAAGCAAGCCGTCTCAAGCTCCTTCTCATGCAAGATACAGCAACTTGGCCCCTACTCCTCAGTGCCATGTGTCACCACCCTGTAGGTGGTGCCCAAGGTAGTGAAGGGGAGTCCCCAAGCCTCCCTTGGCCTATAAATAGATGGAGAGGGGGTAAGAATAGGGACACACCATCTCACCCAAGGAAGAGAGCTTCCCTTCAAAGGAGAGAACAGGAGAGAACAGGAGAGAGAGAGAACAGGAGAGAGAGAGAGAGAGAGGTGTACCTCTACAGATTCTTGTTCTTCAATTAGAGTAAAGTAAGTATTTCAGCATTTTTTATTTAGCCTAAAGTGTTATTTATACTTGAGTGATATGTTCTTGTGTTCTTCGCCTTTTCATCATTTCGAGGCGTGTGTTCTTCACGAACATGCCCTCTCGATCTAGTTGATTAGGTGCACAAGTTTGTATCCCGTTTGTATGATTAGTCAATTACAATAAAGTGGATATGCTTGCATGCTATGATTAGAATAAAGTGTGTTCGTGATTCCTTTCTAATAGTTTATGCTAGGTTGCATGAGTAGCCTTTTTCCTCTACTAGTGCGTAGATCCTGGGTTTATGCATTCGTCTGCTGCAAGTCGTTCGTCTATGTTGGAAGCATAGTAGCCGAGTGCTCTCTCGTATGCCTTTAGTATAAGCTAGTAGTACCTATAGTGAGTGAGATTAGTTCCCTTCCTTGGTCGTCATTCTATTAGTACAGAGTGCCATAGTCCTTTGTCTACGGCAGTAACCACAGTGTGGACATTGTCACACGCTACCAGTTATCATTCGTTCGGCTTATCCCAAGGTTAGGTAGAGGCAGTCCTGGAGGTGGTGACAGCCCTTCTGGCCCTCGTTGATCCTCCACGGCTGGATATAGTTAGAGCTCCGTTCCACATAGATCCGCGTACCGTAGTCGCCTGTTAAGTCAGGGCTATCGGTACCGTAAGCCAAGTTCTATCTGTAGTTCGACCTTTAATCTCTTCTATAGTGCTATGTTTAGGAATCCTCTCTATCTTTGCCTCTTATCTGAGTGTGTCCTTGGATCGACTGTACGAAGTTAGTGCACACATGTTCCCTTGGATTCGATACCCTTGGAATACTCTGAGGTGAAAGCTACAATGGTATCCGTGCGCTTGCGGATTTATTCGTGTGTCGCTAAAATACCCAACAACGCTCCCTTAGGTCGCGCAGACCCATGAGCCGAAGACAAAGGTATCGCCATAGTTGAAGGTAGCAGTTGGCTTGATGGTGATGGAAGCCATCGAGTTCACCATGAGATCTTCAGCGAGATCCCCTACCTAGCGCGCCAGCTGTCGGTGTTTCACACAGGCAACCTACCAAGGGGATTACCCGAGGTAGATGATTGTGGCCTCGCCGAGATCAGAAAGTCAAAGGAGAGACACGTGGCACACAATTTAGATAGGTTTGGGCCGCAATGTGCGTAATACCCTACGTCTTGTATGTTGCGTATCTCTTGATTGATGGGGAGTTGTTTACAAGATGATGCAGATAGATAGAGAGGGGTCCCTGCCTCGTCTTATATTCTCCTGGAGGCAGGGTTACAAGTCGATTTTGGGTAGAGAGTTCTAGCTGTACACAAGTAGGAGTACTCTACATGGGTTCGGACATGCCTAGTCTTCCTAACCGAGTACTAGTCCTCTGTTGCCTTGCGTCCCACACCGTCTTGCACCGTGGCACACAGGTCGAGTCCCGGGGGCCCACGTAGTATCAGAACCAGTACTCGCAGTTGGTATTTCTTAACCTCACCGCTAGTGGCGCGTCTATCGTGAGTGTGTAAGGAACACCCAGGTACACTGACGGGTGCAAACGAATCCGCAAGCGCACGGATACTCCGTTATAGCACTTCTCCCAAGGAGTATTCCAAAGGGTATCAAATCCAAGGAACGATGTGCACTAGCTTCTATCCTAGTAGAATGGTCCAAGGACACCAAACCACTGCTATGGTTGAGAGATGATGAGGTGCTCCCTATGACTATAGATTCTAAAGGACGAGCAGTAGGCAATTATACTCGCTTCGAACACCAGTTCCCTCCTGGATATGACAAGTCGGTTCTGGCCGAAAACTCTACGCCATATCCGAACGTGGGGGAGTACAAAGGGTCCAACGGCTGTCACCACTGCGGCCTACCCATAACTAACCGTGGGATACGGGGCAAACGAAGGATAACCCGCAGTCCAGGCACCACGCCTACACTGCCGATTACTACTATAGCACGGCTATGTCTGTCGACCCGCTAGCAACACGCACTCCGTATAAATATGGAGCGATGAACCCGCGAGCGTCAAGCTACTCTCACTTATCACTGAATCGCATAGATGATAGGAAGAACAAATGCCAGCGTATTAATGTACTCTAGTCAAGATCTAACGGGATAACTCACACAAACAGAATGCGGAATTATTCACCCAATCAACAGGATCAAAGGGTTGTGTCACGAAGAACACAAGCCTCTAAATGATGAACAGGTGAAGAACTCATGAACAATTCACCTATGCATGAATACCACTTTAGTCTAAAAGGAAAAATACAAGAATGCTCACTTTGATCTAATTGAACAACGAGACATCCTCACCTACACCACCCTCTCCCTAGCACCTACTCACACCTACACACGGAGAGGAGAGACTCCTCTCCAAGAGAGAAGTTGAGAGGGAGGAGGAATGAGTAGTGTCTCTATTCTAGCCCCCTCCACCTCTATTTATAGTGCCAAGACCAGTCTTGGGCGCACCAATGAGGTGGTGACACGTGGTGCAGAGGAGTGGGGCCAAGTTGGTGAATCTTCCATGAGAAGGAGCTGCAGGCTTTCGGACGGATATCCCGGTAGGCACCTTGCACCGACTTTGGTTCGTCACGGTAGGGCGGCGCGAGAGGCCTCAGAGTGGGGTCGGCCGACCTAGGGGGTCGGCCAATCCTGGGGCGGCCCCGATCGTGCCGGTTTTCGTCCAGGTGACTACCAGGTGGGTATGGGGGTGTTCACGGTGTTTCTAGCTAGTTATCTCGTGGTTGTGGGCCCTTAGATCCGCGTGCTTGCTCCTAATTGGTCGAGAGTGTGCTTCTTTGGATCGATGAGGTGTCACGGCCACGTGGGCACCTGTGTGGCAGCACGTCGCCACGTGGCTTGGTGTGGGTCCCACCGGGCCCACATGATATCTTGTGCATATCTCTTTCATCCGAACTCCAAAGTAGGCAAATGATATATCCATTTTGATCATCTCGACGAGCCCGTTGCAATGGTGCAGACCAATTTGGAATTTGAGGTCGTTTATGATGATGTCATATCTATGCCATTGGTTTACTTGCTCTCAATTGTATCATTCCATATGCATTTCGATGTGTCCTGCAACAAATGATAGAAACACCAACACTTGTGGAAATTGTCAGTATAAACCCCTATTCTAGTGTTGATGGTCAGTTTTCATTTATATTATGCGTGAGTTGACGGTGTAAAAAATGGTACTTAACAGTTGTCAACAAATACCCCCACACTTGACCTTTGCTCGTCCCGAGTAAAGGGAGTCAGATCAAGGTGGACATGATATCCAGAGATATGAAGCGAGCATAAGAGATATTCCAAACCATACCTCGCACTTGTGAACTCTGTGGTGTGTCTATCATACCATCTTGGGTAGTTGAGGATTGGAACGGTCGTGAATCGAATCACCTCTACTCATCATGTCAAGTAACTTGGGGTTTTGCAATAATTTTCAAAACAAACCTTGCTTAGCTCCTCATTTGATTCTCTCAGATCGCTCAGTGTGTACATGTCCTCACCAAGGCATTATATTGCCTTTATTCATCCTACTTCTAATGGCAGCTTATGTGGAGCTCAAGGTAGGGTACGCATGATAAGGCATACTTGCATTACATGTATTGCGAAGTCAAAGACCGGATCCAGGAGAAAAGTAATTCATACAATCAGATCAAGATGTGCACGTGTATGAATGTGGTGGATATGGTAAGGTGGCCACTAGTCCCGGAATGGGTGCTAGTTATTACCATATTTGATGAATGAAATGAATGACTCCATTGCGTGATTCTCTCTCTCATATATATATGAAAAATTTTATGAGAACATGGCTATCCTCTTTTTTTTGGTGGACCTTCATGAGCCCACATTTTTTCCCCTTTTTTTTGCATAACTGAGGGACCTTCATGTGTCCCGATTTTTTTAGATAGCCTTGCCTCTTTTACAAAATACTAGAGGAGAGAGAAATCAATGCATATGATGGAGCATTTATGTAGGTGAATAGATGAATGATACAATGCTAACTTCTAGAGTAGAAGTATAGCAAGGGGAAAATGGTGGTGTGCACATAAATCTTGATCATGAAAGCATGAAAAGAATTCTCACAAGGGTCACAACAATTTGACAAAGCTCAATGCAATAATAAGCAGCATATGAGCATAAGGTTTTCAACTGGAACATCATATCGCTTTGGTAGGACTGTGGCATATCAAAGAGGAGGTTTGCAAAGGGTTTTCAGATTTTGAAATAAATTCCCAAGCACTCAAGCATTAAGAGAGAAGATCATATCATCAAACCATATCACAAACACCAACTACTTAGATGAGCATGAGTTCCCTAATGATATTTGTTCACAAGCATCAAGATAATGAGTAAGGAATAAAACATATGCAAGGCAACCACAGGATTCATGTAGAGCAAGCAGAGCACCATCATTTGAGTTTGATTCACTGGATAAGAATTGAAGATCATTCAAAATCTTAGGTAGATAGGGTGAGATGAAGGGTGTACATACTATCGCTCCTGAAGGATATGGGAATCAAGGAAGACTAGTGGTGATTTGGCTGATCTGTGGGGTAGCCAGCTCACTCTAGTTTACCTTGTCTTTGTCATGAAGACGTAGTCGATGTCATGCAGCCCTTGTGTGGGAGTTCTCGAGTGGATATGTCGATGACGAGATCTAGAGAACTCCCCCACACTTGTTCTTGTACCTAGTGTTGTTCTTCAAGCAAAAGTGGAAACAAAAAGAGAGACTCTGCTGGTTTGATAACCATAGAGCCTTTATTCGAAAGCAAATGTTTTTGCTTTGTTTTTTTATTATCGTCACCTTGTCATTTACTCAAGCAGGGTTATATCAACACTGCACTTCATAAATAAAGAAGGTATACTTACCTGAGACCTTTACGGGGTCAAATGTTCCTCCTTCATATGTTGTGCAACATAGATCTGGCACCTTAACTTACCTTCCCAATCGATATAGCTCAATGACTTACCCTTTTGAATTTGGTGATTTTCTGCAGGGGTTAGTCCGTATACATGCAACCAATATCTATGAGAGCATAACTCTAAGGTTCATCAGTCAAAAGTCGACACCATGTCTTGTTTCGACTGAAGAAGATAATTTTAACCTAAGCACCATGCTTAATCTAAAACAGCCTATGAATGTATGAGGCCTCAAACACTCATACTAGAGAATATGAACAAAGATAAAGGAAGCATGCAAGCATAATTAAGCTATTTTCAAAGGGAGCATAAGCATGAGCGCATAATCGGTGAACCTCGGGCAACCTCCCGGAAGGGCTTTGTTTAAAGTCAAAAGCAGGACTTACCTAGCTAATCGAGCAAGATGAAAGAGCTTACATCATCTCCAACCTAGGATAAGATTTGGCATGAGAGGAACTTTACTGTCGATGCTCACATATCTCCCCCACACTTGGAGTTTGCATTGCTAGGCAACAAAACTCAAGTGTGTGAAGATCAAGCTTCCTTTGTAAATGTTCCCTCACCAAAATCTTACCAAAGTGCTGTAGTTGATGTGGCTCACATGTTCTTAGGCATCATCTGTCCATCGTTCTTTTCAATCTCCACCTGAAAGGTTAGCGACTAAAAATACCCGAAGGACAACTTATGCCAACATCGTGTTCTTGCTTTTATTCGAAAGGGAAATAAAACCTATGCTAATCCAGGCTATATCCTGGTAGTGCTTTGTTTATTCAAGGTCATAAGCCCGACCAGGGGAGCTTCATCTTGCAGTTATCATTGGTGGTGTTATTCCCGTCTCACCACCAATCTTGGATGTATCAGTGAAGCTTTAGCTGCAAGGTTAGCGCCATAGCGCACGCACGAAATCTGATATGCTTATGGTAAACATATACATCCACAATCAACCTTCAGAACATTTTGCAATAGAGGACCAGAAGGTGGTTGTAGCCCTCATGTGTGCTGGGTGCACTACGCATGGTTGGCTCTGGATAGGCATGATGCAAGCATGGTTCGTGTGGTGTATCAAGAATGAAACTACCATGCTTGTCTGTGGAACCTTTACCTATGAATTCCAGAGTCGGTGCCTCACAAGATTCCCTGGCCCATGAGTTCTCTATCTCAAGATATTTATCATGAAAGCTCGATATCGTCTCTCGATCATGATCGAAAGCAACATCATACAGGCCAGCAGGAAGAGGCTAAAACTAGGTCGAGAGGGATGATGATCGTTCGCCTTCACAGAGGTGAGGAGAATCTTTCGAGTCATTCTCATGAGGGGTAGAGAAGTCTACAACCTCTATTAGAACAGGCTCGAGTGATGCGAACGGAGATACATGCATCATCTTCTCAAGCGGGTCTTGCTTGGGAAGAGGCTTTGCCAGCAGAGGTCCTGGACTTGTGATGGAAGTGGCTGAAGCGGATTCCCTAAGCTTATGATCTAGGCTCCCTAAACAAACATCGAAGAATTTCTTCACTGGGAAACCTAGGAGTAGATGAAGATCGAGGACATCGAAGATGTGAAAGTCTAAGCTAGCCTCGATCCCATCTATGATGAGCGCTGAGCGGCACGGCTCTTGCGATCCCTCGACATTGAAGAACGGATCCCAAGGGACATCTCTTGAGGAGTATGTTGGATGGTGCTAGCGGAACATTGCCCAAGAGAGTTTCCGCTAAGAGCCATGGCAAAATGTTAACCTCCATGATGGGGTTACTATGGGCCTCTACGGTGATCCCTCTAATTGAACAGGGAATGATCAAAGAAGGTGAACTAATCCAAATTGCTTCGGAAAAGCGCGTCACTCCATCTGACCATTCCTCCTTCGTGGCCTCCTCAAGATATGCTTCGTCAAGAGAATCAGGAGGTAGAGGTGGTACCGAAGGCCTAGGGGAAGGTTCTGTCGAGAGAATTTTGGAATGATTGATTTGGACAGAATAAGGATTCTCCCCTGATTGGGCAACTAAATAATTTGAGGTGTCTTTGAGATTTTCAGAAGGGTCATCCTCGAATTGATAGAGGAACTTTGGAGGTTGAATTTCTTCTTCCTCCATGGTTCCTGGTTCAGGTGAGGGTTCTATGGCTGAATAAGAGGATGTGGAAGGTGATGGATCGGATTCAACCGCTAGCAGATCCTCATGGCTCGACTTAGATTGGTAGGGTTCGCTACGATTGGCTGGGAAGAAAGACCTCTCCAAGAGGGAATCTAGGATTTCTCTTACTTCCGCTGGAGTTTTGTGAAGAAGCGACCCTCCAGCAGTCTCATCGAGATCTAAGGCAGCATCCATGTCTTGACCGATGCAAAAGATGTATAATGACACATCATCGGGAATGGACAAAAGGTCTAGGTCAGAAGCCAAAAGATGTAAGAACCTAGCCCATGCTGCACTTGTAGACTCCTCCTCTACTTGCTCGAACTCAAGAATGTCCATTGTGAGAGAGGCTATGCGATTGTACCATTGCTCCGTCCTCTCCATGAGAGAGAACGAGTTACAAAAGTCATCGCGAAGTTCTTCCCAATTACCGTTCACATTCCCTACAGTGTGAGTGTACCATTGTTCCGCTCTCCACAGAAGAGAGCAAGGAAACAACTTCCACTTCACGGTTTGTTGTGTCATGCCTGGGATAACCAGGTGTGAACACAGATCCTCGAATTCTTTCAAATGGATGTAGGGATCTTCATTGATCGCTCCAAAGAAGGGTCTATCCTAAACCATATCTATAAGGTCAGGGTTGAGTTCATGGTTGGATGAAGGTGTTGATGGATCATTGAACTCATTGGATAGGGTGGAGAGGTCGTGGAAGGATGGCCTCTCCATGGGTAACGGGGGTAGAGGTAGAAACAAATAAAACGAAAAAGGATATCTCGAAGGGTAACGGGGGTAAAGGTAGAAGAAAACGAAAATGATAGATACGCGGACCACTAGGATCGAAGATAGATATTGGGCTGAGGCGGTGAATACCGCGTGCCATGTTGGGTACCGGATTTTTCTTCGGGCTTTCCTGAACAAGACGTGCTATGAGCTCACGCATGAGCGAGCACCTAGAGTGAGCCATTTCAAGGCGTTTGGTTGCTGATGTTTTATCCTCAAGAAGGGTAGCTTGATAAGTTTGAGTCGAGGTACTCCGATGGCATCTTTTTGGGTTATGCTAATCATTCTCGAGCATATCGTGTGCTCAACCTTGATACTAACCAAATCATGGAAACTTGCGAGGTTACCTTCAACGAGACACAACCATGTAGTTTGTCTGTTTTTTAGTGTGTAGGTGACGACGAAGTTGGCAAGAAGATCTTTGAGGGTGAGGAGGATGATGCTGGAGAAGATGATGGTGAAGCTCCAGCCACACACGTACCCTCTACTTCCTCTACTTCGACTATGATTCAGGATGGTGCATCCCCTACACTGACTACGATCCAGCAAGATCAAGTGGAAGCTGCTGTTGAGGGTGTCGGTGATTTAGACCGGCAACCTACTAAGGGGAGTACCCGAGGTAGATGTTTGTGGCCTCGCCGAGATCGGGAACTCGAAGGAGAGACACGTGGCACAGAATTTAGACAGGTTCGGGCCGCAAGGTGTGTAATACCCTACGTCCTGTATGCTGCGTAGCTCTGGTTTGATTGGGTGATGTTACAAGATGATGCAGATGAGATATAGGGGTCCCTGGCTCTCCTTATGTAGTCCGGGAGGCAGGGTTATAAGTCGGTTTAAGGAGGAGAGTACTAGTCATATGTTGACGGCTATTAAGTGCTTACTTTAGCCGTCAATTTACTAATGAATAAAGGAGCAAGAGGCATTTCTTACACGCATTTTAGTTAAGAATAATGTAGTTCCACTTGTCCTTGGAGATTATGTGATTGCAGGAAAATAAGCATAAAAGAAGTAGCAAACACACCTTCTATGATTCATGCCACGTCACCTCAGCCAAGGAAGGGATGCCACCTCAGATCCTATGCATGCAAGACATGTCACCAATCCAAGGGAGGCAAGCCCTGATGAATCAGAGCGTGACACGTGGACTTCACATGGATCCATGGGCCCACCAGAACGTCTAAACCGCCTCAAGAACACGTATACACCGGGGACCGACCTAAAGACCCACAGGACAGCCACCTGGAGAAAGCACACCCCAAGTGGGGCCCACAGGGGGTCGGCCGACCCCACAGTTCAGCCACCGACCCTGTGGCCACCACTCAGGGGCTTCCACGTGGTGGCTCCCGGTTGGTCCCTCACTCCATTCCCGAGGTGTTTGGCTCCTCTTGACGCCGGTGCTCAGCCTATAAATAGAAGGGGAGCGGGTTCATTTCTTACCAACACACCTTACTACTCCTCTCTCACTTTTAGTTTCTAAGGCTAGGAGGTAGGCTAGAGTAGTTCTACTTCAGGTTCCAAGTCAGATCTAGGTATGAGTTCTCTTGTATCTTTATTTCTTTGTATGACTTTGCTCTACTTCAGTTATATAACTATTTCATATAAAGTTGTGCTTGTACACATGGGTGATTTGTTCATGTGTTCTTCACTTGTTCATCATTTAGAGGCTCATGTTCTTGATGAACAAGGCCTTTCGATCTAGTTGACAAGTGACTTACTCATGTTTTCGGTGTTTGTTCATAAGTTAGAGGCTCGTGTTCTTCACGAACACGACCCTTTGATCTTGTTGAATAGACATAGGAAAGCACAATTCCATTTGTGTAGCTAGCCTAGTTTGATCCAGTTAGATTCCATGTTTGTGTTGTATGAAGTTCGTGCTTAAGCTACGGTACTTTGTGTAATTGGCTAGTTTATCTGGTGGCTCTGACCTGGGTCACAATAGCCCGGGCCGGTCAGAGTCCTGCTAACAACGTAAGCATGGTGCTTGGGTTGCGTAGCTACATTACTTATGAGTGTATCCCACGGTTTGTTTTGGGGTAGGCCGCGGTAGTGACAGCCGTTGGACCCTTCTGGAATCCCCCACGTTCGGATACGCTGTAGGAGTCCAAAGTCTAACAACCGAAGTCGTGTGTAAGCAACGCGGGAGGTTAGCTCCCCGTTTGTACATGGGTGCTTGAACCAATAGTCATGTAATGCTAGTGTGTATCTAACTCGTCTTACTGACTTCGTGTGTATAGTACCTTAGAACCTAGAGCTAACTCGTATGTTGCCTCCTAAGCCTAGGACCTTTAGAGAAAGAGTGTTTGTGTGTTCACACTACCAACTTATCTATCATACCTTACCCTTGCACTTGAGTGCCTGGTTTGTTTCTGTCTATGATTTATACTCATTGTAATAGTGTTGAACTTGTTAATCCACCCAGCCTTCCTTGGATTTGATACCATTTGGAATACTCCTTTGGGGAAATGCTACAATGGTACTTCCGTGCGCTTGCAGACTCTTGTAATCACTAGGATTACCATTTGTTCATTTCTGGCATCGTTGCTAGGAACTCATAACTTAGCATCGACGTTAAGAAATGTTAATATCGTACATGGCTAGGAGTACTCCACATGGATCCAGACATGCCTAGCTTCTTAACCGAGTACTAGCCCTCTGGTTTCCTTGTGCTCCACGCCGCCTTGCCCTGTGCAACCCAAGTCGGGTAGTCCCGGGGGCCCACGCAGTAGTCAGTTCCAGTACCCGCCTAGATAGTGGGCCATGGGATGTTGTTGATGGTGAATTTCCGTCAACCTAGCCATGAGTTTACATTCGGTGTTGGCATGAATTTTATATCTTATCCATTGGTAATAACCCCCTTGGTATAACAAGTTCGTTCGTGCATGTCGGTTTAGAAGTTTGATGTTTATGCAGGAATTTAGCGTTGAAAGCAAGACTTTCGGGTTAAGTTCATGAAGCATCTCATGACAAGACCTTGAAGCCCGGCACAAGTCAAGCAATGAAGTGAACATGACTCCAAGAAGCCCAAGGACCAACCCGTGAAGACGGAAAACTCCGAGGACCTGAACAGAAAATGCTGAATCTTGCGAGACAAGGAGCTCTATCCAAACCGCGGAGAAACTGACGTCAAGGGCCCACATGCAGAAGGGAGAACGTTCTAGGAGACACGGGAAGCATCACCGAGGAAGGAGGCCACGAGATGGGCCAGAATGGGCC
The DNA here is from genome assembly GCA_036936925.1 of Cenchrus fungigraminus. Classification (NCBI taxonomy): domain Eukaryota; kingdom Viridiplantae; phylum Streptophyta; class Magnoliopsida; order Poales; family Poaceae; genus Cenchrus; species Cenchrus fungigraminus. The sequence goes on along the minus strand of CM072776.1, from coordinate 18,685,481 downwards.
CAAGCCGGCCGGCCCAGCCCATTTCTGGGTCCATTCGTGCCCTCCTTTGACCTAGACGCCTCTCGGACTATTTATAGCCCCTCTGCCAAGAGCCACGCATCAACTCATTCGTCATTCGCCGCCGAGGAGCAGAGAAGAGAGGGACACCATTCTGGAGAGGAGAGGGTCGAGCTAGTTGTCTAGGGTTTCCCTAGCCGGTGTGGGAACCTTTCAAGGAAGACCACGTCGGAGTTCCAGGATCTAGGAGCAAGATCAAGGTAGGATCCCGGTGGTGATCTTGTCCATGTATCATCTATGTTGTTGAATTATCAAGTTGCAATCCGATTTCAAGCGATCAAGTGCTTCTTCTACGACTTTGATTTCGATTGGCTTTTCTTACATTAAGATCTATTCTCGAGATAGATCATAGAGGGTGTTCTTGTAGCCGTGGTGGCTAGAGGTGCATGCCTGACCTTCCAAGAGATTTCAACTTGTCCATTGGACTCACCCCAGGCTAACCTGCACGAATAGGAGTGCGTTGTGACAGAACGGTGGCTCCAAAAGGTGGGCGTCTTCGGAGTTGGACGGGAAGCCGCAATGTAAAGAATCTTTTTATGAGATTCGACTTGGCTATTTCTTCTTTGCTTTTGGAACTTCAACAAGAGCTTGATCCAATCTCTCAAGATTGGTTTTACCTATCCCTCTCTATCTCTTGCTACCTCCGGTTTTCATAGATTAGATTCGTTTCTTTTGATGTTCTCTAGATTAGATGCTAAAGCAACAACCTTTCGAAGATTAAAGTGTTTGTGGCTTTATTAGATTGATTCTTGCATCGCACATTTGTTCCACGGATTCGATACCTTGGGTTCACACTTAAGTGAAGAAGGGTCCCTAGGCTACGACGGAGGACTTGTTCGCTTGCAAGTCCAAACGAAGATTGATACGCATATACACCGTCAACAAGCCCCTTTTTCTGGCACCGTTGCCGGGGAACAAGTGATCAAGATTGATATTGCTTTTTGTGAATATTTTCAGTTTTCTTTTGGTTTTTCTTTTTGCATCTACTAACTTTTGATCATCCTCAAAAAATCAATCTAATCTAGTTTGACTAACCCTAGTTTTCTTAGATTTGTTTTTATTTTTGTTTTTGTATATATTTTGTTTATTACTAACCCTAACAGGGGATGGACGGCTACCTCTCCAACAAACCAGAAAATTTTGTGGATGATCCAGAAAAACTTCACAGGCTAAGGAGACGTGAAGCACAAGCTAAAAAGCTAGAATTTACGGATCCAAAAGTGGAGGCCGAAGGATCGTCAGAGTCTCCAAACGAATCACCACCTCCAAACCCTAGGGGAAATCAACTTCAACCGCAACCGATGGGAGAACAATCGTAGCCGGAGCACAAGATCGGGGAAGGCCGTTCGAGATCAAGACCTCAACAATCCGCATGGTGCAACATTCACCCTTCACCGGTAAAGAAGATCCAAACCTTCACCTCCAAGCGTTCATTCAACTTTGTCAGACATTCAACATGGAGGGGGTGACTCAAAACCAAATGAGGGCAAGGCTCTTTCCGTTCTCGCTACTTGGAAAGGCTTTGCAATGGTTCTACACTCAACCGGCGGAGACGGTGCAAAATTGGGATGCCTTGATGAGAGCCTTCATGAAGGAATACTACTCACCGGGTAAGACTCAAAGCTTGCGCAATAAGATTGTTTCCTTTGCTCAATATCCTACGGAGACCATATCGGAAGCATTCGAGCATTTCAATGAGTACACTCGGGCGGTGCCACATCATAAATTCCCGAAGGAAGATCTCGTTCAAAAGTTCTATCAAGGACTTACCATGGTGTCATGGATGATCATCGATGCATCGGCGGGAGGATCCATCATCGAGCTTACACCGACCCAAGCTTTCACTCTATTCAAGAAGGTCGCAGATAATGACACATGGGCGTCATCCAGACGCTTACTTCCGGTTCAACCCACGGGGAACGTCAAAGGAGTCTTGCAAGTGGAGAAGGAAGATCTACTCGAAGACAAGATCGATTCGCTTATGTGGAGGTTGGAGAAGATGGAGATAGAGAAGAAAGAAGCTCAAGACTTAAAGGCTGCCGAAGCAAGATCCACATTTGAAGAGTGCGGAGAGTATGGCCATGTCCAGAAAGATTGCCCGGAGGAAGCCAAGATGCTTGACTACATGAGCAAGGGAGATTTGCCGAACTTCCTCTACGGGCAAGGTAGACCTCAATTTAATGCAAGATCATCCATTCTGAATTCGGTTCCTCTTCGTATGCAATTGAATGACTTCATGGACGAGCAAGCTAAGATCAACAAGGACATCGTCACTAAGTTCAAGGCCATAGACAAGGTGTTGGAGAACATCGATAGCAAGGTGACAGAGGTCGGAAGCTCCAACCATCAAGTGCTTGACATGATGAAGATGCTAGAGACACAAGTGGAACAACTTGCTGGGCGCCTATCCGCTAATGAAGGGAAGCTTCTGGGGCAACCTCAAGGTCCTGAGACGGCGAAGGCCATTCAAACTCGTTCGGGGAAGGAGACCGAAGATCCGGAGCATTCCGCGGGAGCTAGAAAGCCTAAACCATCTACCGAGGTGAAGGAATTTGCTAAGGAGAAGGTTACCGAGATCATCACCTAAGAACCTGAGTTTGAGATGCCGGGTGAAGACACAAAGATACCGCAACTCAAGCCATGCTACTTCCGAGGTAAACTTGATAATCATTTTGAGAAGTTTTTGGAGGTTGTGCGTAGGTTGAGCATCAACATGCCGCTATTGGACGCCCTTCAAGTTCCTACATATTCTCGCTACTTCAAAGATATTCTTGCAAACAAGTATGAGATAGCAACACTCGGGGTGGATCATGTAAAGATGTCCGAGCAATGTAGCGCCGCTATTGCGAACGGACTAGAGAAGTAAGGAGACCCTGGATGCCCGACGATTCCATGTTCCGTTGGTTCATTCAAGTTCGAGAAGGCATTATGCGACCTTGGAGCAAGTGTGAGCGCCATGCCAAGAGATGTGTTCGAGAAGCTACGCCTACCAGAGCTAGAGCCTACGGCCATGTGCTTGGAGTTGGGTGACAACTCCATTCGCTACCCTTTGGGCATCGCCGTGGATGTGCCCGTGAAGGTTGGACACCACTTCATCCCCGTCGACTTCGTGGTGCTCGAGATGGGAGAGAGGGAGAAGCCACCACTCATCCTTGGGAGGCCCTTCCTCAAGATTGTGGGAGCTACCATCGACGTCGGGAAGGGAGAGATCAAGTTCGACATCAACGGCGAGAGAAGTTCCTTCAAGTTTCGACCACGCTTCGAGGTATGCAATATGATCAAAGTTAAATATATTCTGCCTCATCGTCGCGTTAGTAAAGAAGAGCCAAGGAAGAAGGAAGAGCCGGAGAAGAAGGAATCGAAGGAAATCAAAGAAGTTGTTGCATCCGTCAAGATCAAGGAACAAAAGCCGCCTGTGAAGACCAAAAAGATGACTAAGCCAGAGAATAAGCCTGCACCCAAGATGGTGCAAAAGTGGGTACCCAAGATTGCAACGCTCGCAAAGAGCGTTGATCCGAAGTAATCAAGTGAAGAAGTCTAGCCATGGACTATAAACGAAGCGCTAGGTGGGAGGCAACCCGTTTCGTCGAGTCAAGAATAAGCTACCGGGAGGACAACCCGATCAAGATTTTTCGAGTCTTTCAAGTAATTTAGTTTTAAAATTTGCTACGCAAGACATTCATAAACTTAAAGTGGTTGGATAATGTTAGAGTTATAAATCTTGTTTGGATATTTTATTTGGATCATAAACCCTTTACATGAGTCATCCTATGAGTTATTTGCTTCTTTTCGAGAAACCAAAACCAAAAATTCAGAACCTACCTCAACCTTTCATCCTCTTCATGATGTTATGGTTGACTTGTTTTACATGCTAAAAACACACGAATAGAGCCACACCATGTACCTAGATGTTATTTAAATTTCAGCGCATGGTAGGACTCGCGTGAACCTAGAAACTTAATCTTTGGTTTGCTCAAAATTCATATCCTTGGTTTCTCTAGGATTAGAATTTTTCTAAGCATCATTTAATTTTATTTCATTCAAAATCTCTCTCATTTAACCAAAATAGAACCTAAACATATGCCCCATGATCAAGCCGGGAAAAGCTTGCTCTCAACTAATGGAAGCAAACAATACCGGTGAGACCAAAATAAAAGTAGTCGGAAAGTATTTTCGACTCACATTTGTTTTTGATGCTTAAAAACTCCTCTAAATATATTTGAACTCATTGCAAGCTCTGAGTTTAATTTTATTTTTCGAAATTAGAGGTGTGGTTAGCATTAAAACATGCTTAGAGGGAGGCAAATGAGTTAACTTAACTATGCATGCACCATGATGCATCACGGGATGCCCCTCCAACATTTATCATCAAACCACATGCAAAGGACAAGCATGGGGGGCAGCCAAAGCTTTGTTTTGCAGGAATCTCATGGAGGCGTGTGAGGCAAGGGAGCATGGAAGTGACTCAAAGCAAAACAATCAAGTGGAAGGATCAATCATGCAAGCAAAGGAGTGGACGAGAGCATTTGGGCGGTGCAACCCCGTGGAGCACGCGGTCACAAAGCAACAAAGCAAGTATGAATGCACTGGAGAAAGTTGAAGCCGAGAGGGGCCGCGAGGACCCCAGGCCGGTCGGCCCAGGCCGACCGGCCTCCCCCCTTTTAAAGCCCCCTGGTGCTCTCCTTCGTCAGGTAAGTCACTCATTCAGTTCCTTGTTCGTGTGCCTGAGCTCTTAGTCCAGAACCTCCAGAGACATAGCTTCCCACTTCGAGTTTTGTTTCATCCAACAAAATCCATCCTAAATCCACTCAAAGTCCATACTCTAAATAAAATTTGTGTGCCTTGTTACCGGTTGAAAACCCTGGGTATATAATTGTGAGGAAGAGTGCAGAAACCATGTGGAAGAAAACTACAAGTCTTTTCACCAAGAAGAAGGGATCATCGTCGTCCAAGCCATCATCGACAAGCTCTTCGAGGAGGCACTCGGTCTCCGAGTCTCCTCGGAGTATGGAGGAGGACACGGCACCGCCGAGGAGGGATGACACTCTTCTCCTCGGTAGTATGAGGGCACTAGAAGCTCGTCAATGCGGTTCACCGAACCGCAAGGACGCACGAAGGAGCCGCCCGTCCGACCTCGCTGCTCGACACAATCATCCGCTCCACCTCCATACACTCTGCGATATTCCAAGTATGGGTTTATTATCAAGACGGAGGAGGAGGAGAAGAAGCTCACTCGCCTTGAGAAGAGCCTTGTGGCAAACGTCGACCCAGCTCTCCAAATATTGGGTTTTCATATGGATATTTATTACATGTTGGGACACCTAGGTTGGGTGCAATTCTCCAACGGAGTGTCGGCAAGCACCCACAAGGAATTCGCCTTGGAAATTCTCATGACCATGGCGCCTATACTTGATGAAGGAGTGCCGAGTCTCTCATTCCGTTTGGAGGGAGTTGAGCAAGTAGTTCCCTATGAATATATTAGGGAGCTACTCGGTTTTCAAAAGGGAGCCCCAGAGCTAGTGGATGTGCATGGAGGCACATTAGAAAGTTTTTGGGGAATGATCGCGGGAGAAGCTAACCGACAAAGAAATAGTATCCGGAACCCCATCATCCGAGTGTTTCACTCATGGATGTGCAAGAGGATTTTGGGGAGAATGAAAGAGACCAAGATAACCGACATGGAGGTGAATTGGCTTTACTCGGCTTTGATTGCCGGGCAGCCAATCGACCCCACTCACCTTATGATCAACTGGTGGTGTTGTGAAGCAACATCGGGATCGGGAGATATTGGTTCGGGGTGCTACCTCTCTATGTTGGCTATCTCATTGAGATCGGGAATTCCAAGAAACCCGGAGCATCTCCTAGTTGGGACTTCCCTAGGATTTGATTATTTGAAGCAAGGCAAATATATAAGTGGAGATGAGAGAGGAGGCTTCACATTGGTCAAGGTGAATTTGCCCCTACCGGATGCAAGACTAAGACTTTTTCTTGAGGGGAAAGAAGATTGGTTAGAGGAAGGACTTCTTGTGCCGGCAAAGAAAAACAAGAGAGCAAGGATTATAGAAGAAGGTTCTTCCGCTGCCCAAGAAGAAGGTGCGCCACAAGATTATGAGCCACCATATGGAGGAATTCCGGCGCCGCCAAGATATTACGGTGGTGTACCAATGCAACCATGGGGGAGTGGTGCAGCCGTGCCCCCACCAAATTTTGTGGTACCCAACGTGACCTTTGCGGAGCAATATGCACACCTCCCTCAACCACAACAAAGTGTGGATATCGTTGGAGGATACGCCGCAAGAAACATGCAAAATATTGCAGCCATCCAAACCAATGCAAACCAAATGGGTGAAGGAAATGCAAACATCGCCTTTGAGCTTGGACGCCTGCACCTAGCACCGCCAGAGCAATTCATAGGAGGAGCAGTGCAATCCTATTATGAGCAAGGGTACAACAATCAAGATTATCAATATCAACCACCGGCGGAAGATTAGAGAGAGGAGGAGCTTTAGTTTAATGTTCCTTTTCCCTTTTCTTTAATTTTCAGTTTTTTGCACCTATGTATGCGTAGTGTTTTCAGTTTTTATTTAATTTTCAGCATGTGTGTTAGTTTTTATTTTTATCTTGAATAAAATCACCACCTTGTTTTTACCCTTGGCAACGATAAAAAGTTTGTGCCATGTTGATATATGATGATAGTTGCCGCTTTGTTTATCTTTGTACTTGTTTTATGCATGATTAAGCTAATGCTCTCTTAAAATGCAAATCTGAAATTAATCTAAATGCTAGCTTAATCTTTTGCGGAGGTTATGATAAAAATAAGACCCATAGTGTTTTATATGCTCTCAAGTTTTGGATGGATTAAAGATGATTTATTTCTGTTCTTAAAAGTAATGCTAACCTTGTCATAAATACCCCTTGCATGTTGCTCTACCTATCCAGAGCCATATATATATTTGAGTGCAAAAACTTAGTATACAAAGTTTATTTTTGGGTGAGTTATTTCAGGCCTTGATTTCTCTGGCCCGAGACTAAGAAGCTGGTCATTCTGTTTTTGCGTATCTATCTTTTTGCTAGCCTTTATATCCGTGCATTGTGTATCCCCACATCGGAGATTTCACAAACCTCGCCGGATATCCACCCTTAAAACCAAAAATATCATCTTTTGTGTTTACCACCTTGACCACAACCTATCATTGAGTATGGATCGTCAATTCAAGGAAGATCTCTCCAAAGGAAAAATATTTCTAGTACCTACCTTATCTCTATCACCTCTTTGCCCGAGGACGAGCAAACGTCTAAGCATGGGGGAGGAGGTAGGTACAATGCAATTTAGAGTTCAAGGGGATGAAATAAAAAAAAGAGAAAGTGAAAGTGTATAAAGAAAAAAAAAGACAGAGAAAAAAAATGAGAAAAAATATGAGTATGTATAAAAATAAAATAAAGTGAACTCCCCGATTCTCTAAGTGCATTAAGAATTTCAAAAGTTTCAAGATTAAGATCCAAACTCATCTTTCCAACCATGTGCAATCCGATAACGAGGACTTCCTTTGTGCCTCGGGATCACTCTTTGCCATTTGCACATGTCCACCTATCTCAAATTGTGTGTATTTTTCTCTCCCCTCCTTGATATAACATTATTTTCCAATGACCTTTTTGACGAGTCTCAGTAAGACCATGAGAAACTTGTCTTGTTTTGACAACATCTCATTTATAATATCTTGGTAGGACTAAAACTTTCCCAAAATGTTCCATATAAAGCCTACCACATATATATATATGAGAGGGAAAGGAGTAGAAGAAATGGGCTTGAGAGACAAGATGAGATGAGAGTTCATGAGTAAGATGCATGGTGGTTTAAATTTTTGAACTTGGTTTAGCTCTTTTTCATCTTGTTCTTTATTTCAAAATTTCTAAGATCCATTTGAATTTTGGGAGCATGTTTAATACTTGTGGGAAGAGCTTAATTAATATCTACCCTCCGTAGGGGTGAAGGCTAGTACATTATGGAACTCTAATGAATTAAACTTTTGAGAGCATTATGTTTTCTCATGTATGATCAAGTGCAGGGTTTGAGCAATGAAGGGCAACACTGATATCCATCGAAGGCTTACTCGAGGACGAGCAAGGTTTAAGCATGGAGGAGATGTTGATGGTGAATTTCCGTCAACCTAGCCATGAGTTTACCTTCGGTGTTGGCATGAATTTTATATCTTATCCATCGGTACTAACCCCCTTGGTATAACAAGTTCGTTCGTGCATGTCGGTTTTGGAGTTTGATGTTTATGCAGGAATTTAGCATTTAAAGCAAGACTTCCGGGTTAAGTTCATCAAGCACCTCGTGACAAGACCTTGAAGCCCGGCACAAGTCAAGCAATGAAGTGAACATGACTCCAAGAAGCCCAAGGACCAACCCGTGAAGACGGAAAACTCCGAGGACCTGAACAGAAAATGCTGAATCTTGTGAGACAAGGAGCTCTATCCAAACCGCGGAGAAACTGATGTCAAGTGCCCACATACAGAAGGGAGAATGTTCTAGAAGACACGGGAAGCATCACCGAGGACAGAGGCCACGAGATGGGCCAGAATGGGCCCAGGCCGGCCGGCCCAGCCCATTTCTAGGTCCATTCGTGCCCCCCTTTAACCCAGAGGCCTCTCGAACTATTTATAGCCCCCTGCCAAGAGCCACGCATCAACTCATTCGTCATTCGCCGCCGAGGAGCAGAGAAGGGAGGGACACCATTCCGAAGAGGAGAGGGTCGAGCTAGTTGACTAGGGTTTCCCTAGCCGGCGTGGGAACCTTGCAAGGAAGACCACGTCGGAGTTCCAGGAGCTAGGAGCAAGATCAAGGTAGGATCCTGGTGGTGATCTTATCCATGTATCATCTATGTTGTTGAATTATCAAGTTGCAATCTGATTTCTAGCGATCAAGTGCTTCTTCTACGACTTTGATTTCGATTGGCTTTTCTTACTTTAAGATCTATTCTCGAGATAGATCATAGAGGGTGTTCATGTAGCCGTGGTGGCTAGAGGTGCATGCCTGACCTTCCAAGAGATTTCAACTTGTCCATTGGACTCGCCCTAGGCTAACCCGCATGTATAGGAGTGCGTTGTGACAGAACGGTGGCTCCAAAAGGTGGGCGTCTTTGGAGTTGGCCGGGAAGCCGCGATTTAAAGAAGCTTTTTATGAGATTCGACTTGGCTATTTCTTCTTTGCTTAGAACTTCAACAAGAGCTTGATCCAATCTCTCTAGATTGATTTTACCTATCCCTCTCTATCTCTTGCTACCTCCAGTTTTCATAGATTAGATTCGTTTCTTTTGATGTTCTCTAGATTAGATGCTAAAGCAACAACCTTTCGAAGATTAAAGTGTTTGTGGCTTTATTAGATTGATTCTTGCATTGCACATTTGTTCCACGGATTCGATACCTTGGGTTCACACTTAAGGGAAGAAGGGTCCCTTGGCTACGACGGAGGACTTGTCCGCTTGTAAGTCCAAACGAAGATTGATACGCATATACACCGTCAACAGATGTCCATACGATAAGCCCCCGAGTACTTTGTAGTCGAGCAAGGATGTCTTCGAGTAGTCTTGACGGCCTTGACGAGTAGTCCTTTAGCATCCCCGAGTTCCACAACCCGAAAGTCCTCAAGAATGCTTGAATCATCCCAAGGCTGGAAGGTACTCCAGCTGATCTTTGAGTAGTCTTGAAGTCTTCTCGAGTAGTCCCCAAGCGTCCCCGAGTGCTTCTCTCGAAGGTCTTCAATAGTACTCGCGATATATTGATAGAAAACCATATGGAAAATGCGATTCGAAGAATCGCATTCCATATGGAATGTAGCCCCCGAGCCTTATGTCGAATTGTAGATTCAAGCTGAGGGTCAATCTGAAGTTCTACCAATCTTATCCCGAAAAATTCGGAGAAAAAACTGAAGGACACGTGGCATGAAGCCCCCGAGCCTTGAGTCGTGTACTTCTCTCGAATTGAAGGGTCATCTTGACTGTAGAATGTGTCCAGATTGGGTCCTTGATCTGTTGAAGTCCACTGATTCCAGCGATCGAAGTCGAGCCCCCGAGATTGAGAGCATCGAGTACCGGAAGATGAAGAGTCATCCCGTTTGTGCTGAGTCAGCTGCTCCGAACTGAGCCGCTCAGTGGACTACAAATAAGAGGGCAACCCCTTAGGGTTTCCTCACTTCCAGCAGTTGCAGTCTTTGCGATTAGATCTGAAGAGCCCCCCTCTCCACTGCTGCTATCATCGCCGCCACTTAGTAGATTAGATCTACTTCAGCACCGCCGCCGTAGTCCGCCCCCCACAGCCCCCGAGCGAATGCGAGTGAAGACACTTGTGACTGGGAGTATGAAGGCATCACTAGCGAAGAGTACGAAGACGGGCGTGTCGAAGAAAAGGAGTCGAGATGAGGCCGGCGATGCCGGTCAGTCATCATCGTCGTCGCCCCGCTCCGCTCCACCAAATCCGGCGAAGGAGTGGAAGAAGGCGAAGCTGCAGACCGAGGACCTCCTCGCCCTTGTCAACAGCGGTTTCCACCGCGAGAAGGATATGGACATGTGTCGCGCCGCCACAGGAGATCCGTACCCGATGGAGAAGAATGCTAACGAGATCCCAATGTTCACGCGATTCGTGGAGCGCGGGCTCGCACTCCCCGCGAGCGATTTCTTCAAGGGGATGCTCCGGTATTATGGGATCGAGTACCTTAATCTCAACCCCAACGGTATCTTCCACATCTCTGTCTTCATCCATTTCTGTGAAGCATTCGTGGGGATCATGCCCTACTGGATCTTGTTCCGCAAATTCTTCCGGATGAAGCCCCAGCCAAGCGCATATGACCCCCGAGTAGTCGGAGGTGCTGGAGTGCAAATGCGTGAAGATGCCGCCGGGCAATACTTGCCCTACAAGCTGATAGACTCCAACCAGGACAGGAAGGCAAGGTGGTTCTACATCAGCAACCACCACCCGTCGCTACCGAAGCCGAGCGGGTACCAGCCAAAGCACACACCGTGGTGGAACTCAGAGCCCACCATGCAGGAAGACCTCCAGCTGCCTGTGCTACTAGAGAAGGTTAAGGCCCTGAGGAAGGCCAGACAGAGGGCCGAACATGTGGCCTTCAGTTTCATGAAGAGGAGAGTGCAGCCGCTGATGGCGCGAGACCATCTCGGCTATGAGTACACCGACGTTGAAGATTCCTCACGGATGCCTAGTGAGGAAATCGACGATGACGTGATCATTGAGAGGCTGGGGAAGATCTTTAAGGATATTCCCCTGTTCACGCCTTGCCTCGTGGAGGAGTACTCCGCAGCACGCCCACCGAAGGAGGTTAGTAGCTGTGGCCAGAGCCCCCGAAAACTAATAGCTTGTGTAGTCGTACTGACACTTGATTGATCTTGTAGGAGGACCTCCAGAAGTTCGTCTCCGTGCCGCCATCCCCCCCGCAGCTTGAGAAGCAACCTCAGGGGAAGGTGGAGCCGAAGACGAAGGAGCGTCGAGTAGTCGGCGAGGACGATGACGCTGTCATCATTGAAGATACATCTGACGATGAAAATGAAGAGACGCTGCAGCAGCGCTTTTTGATTCGATCCAGGTTCCGGCGAGCTAGGATGCTAGATGTACCAATTGAAAAGCCGTCGACGAACCTTTAAGAAGACGTGCCACTCCCGCCAAGGAAGCCACACAACACAGCGTGCAAACGCGCTGTGAAGAATCTTAAGGTGTCCGCAGACACCAGGCCAGAGGTCAGTACCACGACCTGAGCAGTCGAGTACCTAGCAAATAGTCTGTTACTGACGACTTGAGTTGTTATTGCAGGACATCCCCTCCCCAGAGCCTCCTGCCTGAGAGGAAGAAGGAGACTGGACACAGTGGGGGCGGCGACTGGGGGAAACACCAGTCCGCCTCCAGCTGTCAAAAGTGTTGTGCCTGGTGAGGCACAGGAGCAAACAATGATTGTGGAGATCCATCCGCAGCCGTCAGTTGAAGAAGCCCAAGGCCCTCCTCCTGCTGCGGCTGTGGCCGTTAAGCAGCCAAAGGAGAGGGAACAAGAGCCTCCCGTTGGGGCTGGAACTGCCAGGGAACCTGGCATTGTAGATATTGCCAGCTTGCTGGGCGCCCCGACCGTCACAATAGTGCGGTCAACGTTGTAAGTACTCGAACACTTCGAGTAGTCATTGAGATGAATTTTAAGTTGTTGACACAGTACTTCTTGATGCAGGAAATCCACCGACTTGTCGTGGGATGAGGCGGAGACTAGTGCGCCTGCCGATGGTGGAGACCGCTCGATAGAGGCGCGAGAACCCACGCCGCCACCGCAAGCCGAAGCTGGAGCTAGGCCGATACTTGAAGAGGCCACCTTTGTAGAAGGTACATATCCTGCTAACGTGAGTACTTGTCGTGTAGATTAGTTGTTGTCTTACTTGATCTTGACAGGGCCGCAAGCTGAAGAAGGGGTGATCCCTGAAGCGGTAGCCATGGAGACGACTACTGTCGAGGCGGCCACTACTGAGCCAGCTATCGAGCAGACGACGACTACAACCCCCGAGCCCAGGGTGGAACCACAAGTTAATCCGCAGCCTGGATCGGGTACTGAAGTTGTCGTCCGTGAGGCGGTGGTAGAAGACGAAGCACCACAACGGTCGGCGTTGATGCCAGAATCCAAAACCTCGGGCCGCGGAGGCCTCGAGTTGCTGGATGACGAGCTGCTCGACCCGGCCGTCGTGTTACTCAACCTGGAGTTGTGGCGTCACACGGAGCGATGGGTCAAGGTACGTTGCGAGTACCCTAACTAGCCTTATGGTGGAGAGCACCAGTGCTGATGAAGAACCGATCGTGTGCAGGACCTTGTGGAGAGATCTAAAAAGAGGACCGAGCTCCTAAAGGGATATGTCGACACGGTCATCCGTGCTGAAGCCTTAGAGAAAGAACTGGACAACTCGAGGAAGCACTCCGCACTACTCCAGTCCAAGCTTGGCACTGCCTTTGCCTAGTACCACAACGAGGTACAAGATATGGAGGCGAAAAAGGATGACTTGATCAGGAAGAACAAGTCTCTGTGGCAGAAGAACAAAGGTATGACTTCCGCCGCAGCACTTGAGTACTGATTTTGGTACTTATCTGTTGTTTAATGTTGTTGGTGAGTTGTTTGCAGAGCTTGAGGCTTCTGTCGAACGACTGAAGGCTTCCGAGACAGATTTGAAGAACCTCGTGTACCGGGAGAAAGATGCCCGAGAGGTAGGCGAGTATAAATACGTGGAGATGCGCCATGAGTGCATCAAATGGATGGAGCTTCGTGAAGGCTCCGATCTTGACCTTGTGCGTTGTTACAAATCTCTGCAGAAGCACAATGAAGATTGCGAGAAGCTGCGGGCGTCATTGAAGGAACTCAAGGAAGCCGCGCTCCCCATCGCAAGATTGTTGGTCCCACATCCAGGCGGGCCTAAGATAGCTCCTCTTGTGGACAGCTCCCCCAGGCGCTTGGCGATGTATGTCAAGCACTTGGCGAAGTCGATACCCAACCAGGTACTCGCCTTCATGAAATCTTACTTCCCCAAGGCGCCTGTGGATGTGGTGGCTGGAGGACTTGCGGCGAATTGCACGGACGAGCAGTACCGTGCTCTACTAGAGGAGATGGCACCCATTGCAGAACAAGTCGCCGACAAGCTGAACCTCCAGTAGATGTACCTGTAGAAGTAGCTGATGTACAGTAGTAGTTGATGTAAGATAAACAAGTTACTTAAGAACTCGTTTGAATGTATGAAAATTATTGCCCTTCTATGTTGTCATGAGTACTCGTTGCCGCGGCTTGCAACGAAGCCTGTGGAGTACCAAGTCGATGAAGAAGCAATGAGTAGTAGTACTCAATGTTGAGGTTGTCTAGTTAGGAGACGTAGTAAACAAGTTGAGTATGATCAAGCTTTATTACTGATGAAAGATTACACCTAGATGGCCAGGGCCGTTACAGATAAGTAGTTGCCAGGACCCGTGGGCCGCCTATGGCTAAGTAGTCGCTAGGGTCCACAGACCGCTTACTGCTGGAGATCCGTGGGTAGCCATTGAAGCTGGATTAGAGGAGTAGGTGGTCCGTAGACTGTTGTCAAGGCCCTTAGGCCATGTACAGCCCGAGATCCGTGAGTAGCCGTTGACGCTGGACCTTGGATGAAGATAGCCCGTAGACTATCACTAGGACCCGAAGGCCGCTTATAGCTGGGTGGCCATGCGTAGCCGTATAGGCTGGACCCGTAGATGAGTAGTCGAGCGACTACGCGTAGAAGCGACACAGCTGGTCGACATTCCATGAGTTGTTGATGTCTTCGCCTTCAAGTGTTTGGAGACGGTAGGAGCCCGGGCGGTGACCTTGGATACAGAGAAGGGACCTTCCCAGGGCGAGCTTAGCTTGTGTAGTCCGTTCGTGTTCTGGATACGATGGAGGACTAGATCGCCGATGTTGAAGGAGCGTTCCTTGACGTTGCGATCATGGTAGCGTCGGATACCTTCCAAGTACCTTGCCGATTGGACGAGGGCGGCACAGCGGGCTTCTTCGAGGCTGTCGAAATCAATCCGTCTGTTGTCATCAGAGACGCCTTCGTCATATTGTTCCACCGCCGGAGATTCCCACATCACATCGGCAGGTAGTATAGCTTCGGAGCCGTAGACCAGGAAGTAGGGCGACTGCCCAGTTGGCTTGGTAGGTTGAGTACAAAGCCCCCAGAGTGTGTTGGGTAGTTCCTTGATCCACTTGCCTCCTTTGGTGTTAGCAACATCGTGTAGTCGCTTTTTGAGGGTGTCGAGTACCATCCTGTTGGCATGCTCCGCTTGGCCATTAGCACGCGGGTGAGCGACGGAGACATACCGGATGTCGATCCCGCTGTTCTCGCAGTACTCCCAAAACTGGTGGTTGTTGAAGTTGGAGCCCAGGTCTGTGATGATGCGATGGGGTAGCCCGTAGCGATGCACTAGTTCATCCAGGAAGTCGAGTACTCAGTCGGCCTTTGGGCAGGTGACCGGCTTGACTTCGATCCACTTGGTGAACTTCTCGATAGCCACCAGAACTCTATTGAATCCTCCTGGCGCAGTTGGCAGAGGCCCAATCATGTCAAGCACCCAGCAGGCGAACGACCAGGTCGGCGGTATGGTGACTAGCTTGTAGGCTAGGATGTGTTGCTGCTTGGTGAAGAACTGGCACCCTTGGCACCTTCTGACGAGTTCTTCTGCGTTGCCCAGAGCTGTAGGCCAGTAGAAAGCTCGTCAGAAGGCTTTGCTTACCAGCGTGCAAGAGGATGCGTGGTTGCCGCAGACGCCTTTGTGGATCTCCTCCAAGATGTCCTTGCCTTCATCCCGAGGTCCACACTTCATGAGTACTCCAGAAGTCACACCCCGCCTGTAGAGCTTGTCTCCGACTAGTACGTAGGCCTTAGCTTGGTGGACGAGTTGTTCTACCTCATTCTTGTCGGAAGGAATCTTCTGCTCGCGGATGTAGTCGATGAAGGGTTGCCTCCAGTCCACGTCGATCATCATGACCTCCTGACTGGGCTGAGATGGCCCGAGATCATTGGTTGTTGGCGCCGGCTCCGGGATGGATGGCGTGTGAGGTTCGTGGACGAAGACTCCTACTGGCACTTGAGCGCGAGTAGAACCAAGCTTCGACAGGACGTTCGTTGCAACATTGTTGTCGCGGACGACGTGATGGAACTCGAGACCATGGAATTTGTTCTCGAGCTTGCAGACTTCTAGGCAGTAGGCATCCATGTTCTCCTTGTTGCGGTCCCAGGAGTCGTTGACCTAGTTGATCACCACAGCGGAGTCACCGTAGACTAGTAGTCGCTTGATGCCCAGTGAGATTGCGAGACGGAGCCCATGTAGCAGAGCTTCGTACTCGGCTTTGTTGTTTGAGACCTTCCAGAAGATCTATAGGACATACTTGAGTTGTTCGCCCTTTGGAGAGATCAGGAGTACCCCTGTGCCTGCACCCTCGAGCTTGAGTGAGCTGTCAAAGTACATCACCCAGTGCTCTGGTCGCTCTGTTGGTGTGGGTAGTTGGATTTCCCGCCATTCTGCCATGAAGTCGACTATTGCTTGAGACTTGATAGCTGTGCGTGACTTGAAGTCGATGTTGAGGGCGCCAAGCTCAACTGCCCACTTGGATATTCGACCAGTTGAATCTTGGTTGTGGAGTATATCGCCAAGCGGGAAGTCGGTGATGACAGTGATCGAGTAATCCTGAAAGTAATGTCGTAGCTTCTGCGAAGTGATGAGTACTGCATAGAGTAGTTTCTTGACCGGTTGATACCGGGCCTTGGACTCAGACAGGACTTTGCTGTCGAAGTAGACTGGTCGCTGGACTGGGTAAGCGTGGCCTTCTTCCTGCCGCTCGACGATGATGGCAGTACTGACCACATGAGTAGTCGCAGCGAGGTAGAGCAGTAGTTGCTCCTGTTTATGAGGAGCCGTGAGGACCGGTGGCTTGGATAGGAAGTCTTTAAGTTGTGTCAGAGCTTGGTCAGCCTCCACGGTCCGCGTGAACTTCTCTTGGTGCTTGAGTAGCTTGAAGAAGGGTAGTCCCCGCTCTCCGAGCTTCGAGATGAATCTGTTGAGGGCCGCCATAGACCCTGTCAGCTTTTGGATGTCATTGATACAAGTCGGAGCCTTCATGTTGGTGATGGCGGAGATCTTCTCAGGGTTGGCTTTGATGCCGCGGTGGCTAATGATGAAGCCGAGTAGTTTCCCTGAAGTTGCGCCGAAGACGCAATTGTTGGGTTGAGCTTCCATTGGTACTCCCGCAGAGATGCGAAAGTCTCTTCAAGAACGGCGATGAGTGTGTCTGAGTTCCTAGTTTTGACGACCACGTCATCCACGTAGGCTTCAACATTCTTGTTGAGCTGCTTCTTGAAGCAGGCCTGGATAGCTCGTTGATAGGTAGCGCCGGTGTTCTTCAACCTGAACGACATCGTTGTGTAGCAGTAGGTGCCGAACGGGGTGATGAACGCGGTCTTCTCCTGGTCTTCTTCCTTGATTGCATTCTGGTGGTACCCCGAGTAGCAGTCGAGGAAGCAGAGCAGGTCGTTGCCCGCCGTGGAATCGATGACTTGATCAATCCGCGGCAACCCGAAGGGGTCCTTGGGGTAGTGCTTTTTGAGGTCGGTGTAGTCGACGCACATCCTCCACTCGTTGGTGCTCTTTTTGCGGACGACGATGGGGTTGGCGAGCCACTCAGGATGGAAGACTTCTCTAATGAAGTGAGCCGCGAGTAGTTTGACGAGTTCCTTCTTGATGGTGTCCCGTCGGTCGTCAGCGAAACAACGGAGATGTTGTCGCTTGGGGGTAGCTTTAGGATCGACGTTGAGTGAGTGCTCGATCAGCCTCCTGGGCACACCTGGCATGTCCACTGGCTTCCACGCGAAGATGTCGGTTAACCCGAAGGAAACTGATGAGCACGTCTTCCTATATAGGGTCGAGCCCCGCGCCGATCATTGTAGTCTTCCTATTGTCGCCGGTCCCGAGGTCGATGGCCTTCACCAGCACTTCTCTGTTGGCTGAGGCTTGTTGGAGGTGCCAGTCTTCTCAGGTATCTCGAGTTCGGTAGGTGCGAGCTTCTTTGATGCAGTGAAAATCTCCATCATCGCGTTGGGTACTTGATTAGTTGCTGCGAGCTCCACGGCTTCGGTGTCGCAGTTGTAGGAAATCTTCAAGTCCCCTTGTAGCGCGAGTACTCCGGCGGGACTTGGCATCTTGAGTACCAAGTACACATAGTGGGGGATCGCCATAAACTTGGCCAGAGCAGGTCTGTCGAGGATGGCGTGGTAGGAAGTCTCAAAGTCCGCTACCTCGAACTTGATGTACTCGGTGTCGTAGTTCTCCCTTGTCCCGAAGGTAGCTGGTAGGACCACTGAGCCGAGTGGTATAGCCGCGTTGCCTGGGACGATCCCGTAGAAATGCGACGTGCTCTTGGTGAGCATGCCGGTGATGTCGAGCTTCATCTTCTTCAAGGTCTTGGTGAACAGGACGTTGAGTCCGCTTCCACGGTCGATGAGTACCTTGGTGAGTCTGGAGCCCGCTGTTGACGTTCCTTAGCCTCACTACTAGGTTTGCACTCACGGTGATGGCACCAGGAATGCTTGTTGGCACTCGCTAGCGTTGCTACCGGGTTTATACCCCTAGTAATGGAGTTGGGAACGTCTTTGGTAAAACACACGTCACAGAAAGGTCCGCAAGCGCACGGATTACCGTTGTAGCACTTCACCCGGTGGTATTCGGATTATCGTATTTATATTTTCCCAAGGGAGGCACTATGGCAAAGATGATCGAATAAACGGTGGAGAGTAACAAGATTCGGTAAAGAGCTATAGCGGGGGTAACGAATAAAGATATTCGGGGATAACTTGACACACACAAGGAGATCTTGATAAAGGGTTAGAGAGGACCTAGTGAGCTGGGAGGACAATGAGACGAGAAAGGATCCTAACACAATCTATCTATTCTTGTCAACTCTAGGTAAAGAACTAAGGCAAAGAATAACCAAGGCAAGCTAAACTCGACAAGCTCTTCTAGTGCTACAGGGGCATGCAATGCCGCGCCCTCGGACTGGGATGAGAAGGGAGAACGACGACGCGCTGAATCCTACCGACCTGAACTAACGTGGTGGACTACTGAGCCCGTCCGGAGCTATCACCTCCTTAGGGTACCACAACTATTCCATTGAACGGGACACCAATCTAAGACTAAGGCAAGCTCTGAGCACCGTGCTCACAACGAACAAAAGAACCTTTCCCCGGATATCATGAAGGAAGGTCTCTCTCCGCTACTAAGCACAAACGTACTCGGTAGAAGATCAAGTGAAGAACGACCACAGCACTATAGGGTTCAAGAGAGCTATGCTAGCCAAGATTAAACTAACTTTAGTCTAAACCAAGAATAAAGCTTCTAGAGCAAAGTAAAAGCTGAATGTAATTGACTCGTAAGGTAAGATAGAAAGATAACTTGAATTGTACTTGAGTCTAACCAAAGTAATGATACAAGAATAGTACTGGAACCCTGAAGAAGACTCCTCCGGAACCCCGAGACTACCTCGACTCGACTCTAACTCCCAAACTACACTAATCCTACTCTAAGTGAACAAAAGAGAGAATTGGAGATGCTCCTCCGTTGTGTGTCCATTCCAGCGAGTGAGAGGTGCCTTTTATAGGCAAGGGAGGTCGGTGGAGCGCAGGGGGCAAAACCCTAGGTGTGGCTGCACCTCTAGGCACGGCTGGCCCTGGGATGTGCCGCCTCTCGCCTTGGACGCTCCTGATCACTTCTCCTAAGGCGGTTGTAGGTCGGCTCCTTGGGTCGGTTTCGCCCGGCACGCCAGTTGATAGGTGCGGCCGGCCCTACCTCGTGCCGTGTGATGCATCGACCGTGTTAGGGGACGCATAGGATTGCCTCTGGATGACGGTTGTGGCGGTTGAGCGATCAGATAAGTTGACCCATTGATCCAAGTGATCCTAGCCTCCACCCTTTGATCAAACCGACGTTTCTTCAGTGAATTACGCTCGTCCAAGTTGTGCTCGAGGGAGTAGGGGTGCTATGGACCAAAGTCGTGCCACGGGGCAGGGCCGGCCGCACCTGCAGGGCCGGCCGGACCAGGTGGTTCGGCCGTGCCTGGCACATGTGGCGTGTTGATCCCAAGTTCTCCCAAAATGTGTACATGCCTATGAAATTCACAACACAACTTGTGGAAGTTTATTAGTACTAAAAATGTGCATGAAACTTGTCATATACTCCTCTTGAACCCGAGGTTTTGACGGTCAAAATTTTGTTGTAAGGACCATCAACACCTTCGACTACTGGATTCAGGATGAGTGGGAAACATCCTAGCTCGGAGAAGCTTGTCCATTGATCCACGCGGGAGAAGGTGATGGGTACCTCCAACCACCTGAGGGGTGTCGGCACCGTTGGTTCAATGTTCAAGACTTCGCGCAGAGTTAGCTTCTGTGCTCGCTTGGTGGGGAGGCCACCGAAGAGAACATTGACCGTCTTGTTGGGTTCTTGGAAGTTGCCATTGCCTTCATTGACTTTGGTCTTGCCCTTCTTGTCGTGAGCGTTCGTGGCTCAGAAGTTTCTTTGAGTGCCCGCCGAAGCTGGTAGCACTGTTCGGTAGTGTGGTTGCTATCCTAGTGCCATGGACACTTCTCTTTGAGCAAGTCCTTGAAGCCGCCAGAGGTCTTCTTGCTGGTATCCTTCGCAAGACGTTGAACAACCGCGACAGTGTTGTCTAGCTTGCGCTTTTGGTTAGGACCCGAATAGTAGTAGTTGTTGTTGTTGTTGTTGCGACCCCCTTGATCCTTGTTGTTGCCACCCGTGTTGTTCTTGCTCTTGCCACGATTGGAGTCATACTTGGCATTGGCCTTGTCTTCCTCATCGCCCCATGAAGTAATCATGTCCTTGAGCTTGGTGATTGAACTCGGGTGGCGGCGGCCAAAGTCTTCGAAGGTGCGATGGTGGTAGAGACCGTCTTGGAAGCAGTCGATGACTTCTTTGTCGGTGACGTCGACTACGGTCGCGCGCTTGTCGAAGAAACAATGCATGTACTGGCGGAGCATCTCGCCTTGCTCCTGCTTGACCATCACCAGGTGCATGCGAGTACCCGAGCACCCCATGGTGCCTGCAAAGTTGCTGGTGAACTGTGCCTTCAACTGGTCCCACTCGTCGATCGAGTTCTTGTCCAGCGACTCGAGCCAAGTGAGTGGAGCTTGATCCAGACAGAAAAGGAAGTAGAGGCACTTAGTGTCGTTGTCGCCACCAGCGTTCTCAATGGCCAAGGCATAGCACCTGGGCCATTGTACTTGGTCTTGCTTCGCGTCGTACTTGTTGATCCCGAGAGGCTTGAATTTCTAGGGAAGTAGCAGAGCGTGAAGTCATGAGGAGGAGGCGGGGAAGCCGTCGCTGTCGCTGACGTCGGTAGTCTGCTTGGCACGGCGTATCTCATCGATCCTGTGGCGGGCATCGTAGCCGCCACGTTCGTTGCCGGTGGCGTGGCTGTTCGCGTGGCCTCGGCCTACGCGATCGCCGCCGCCACCGCGTCTTTTGCCGACGCCGTGGGAGGAGCTACCGCTGCTGCCCCCGCTGCCACCGCCACCGCTGCTAGCGCCGCCTTGTGAGGGTCCTCCCCCCATAGCTCTAGAGCGATTGGGGGTCGGTTGGTGTTCACCGCGAACGCGATTGGGTCCAACCTCTGCTGGAGTCCGGCTGCGGCTGCTGGCTTCTTGGCTTGCGGCTCAGGCGATCCTGTCATCAACCCGCATGAAGTAAGCATCCTCCGCGAGTCTGGCTATGATGTCGCCCGCACGATGCCCCTAAACCGCTCGCCCTATCCTGTTGGCGGACAGAGCACATTGCTCAGGGGTAGTGTGGTTCCGGTTGGAGATTTCGTCCAGAGCGTCATTGAGGTTGCGGATGGGTAGGACTTCCCGAAGCCGCTGACGTCGATTTGCTCACTTTTTGTTGCGGTTACGCCGGGCATTCTTGGCCTCGGTAGTCTCATTTGGGGGTGTGTTGGCTGACTCCTCGTCGTCTGAGATGTCATCGAGGTACCGATCAACTCGGGCCTCTGAAGTTCTGGCTTCTACAGTTGCCACGAATACCTTGTAGTCGGGTGTGCAGAGGCCAGAGTCGGTAGTTGCCACCTCAGTTGGTGAGTACTCCTCTGCCGCAGGAGTCAAAGGTGTTCCCTCCTAAAGGGGGAATGTCTCGAGGTAGGCGACGCAGCGTGAGTTGTTGTCTGTCAGGTCTGCGGGCTTCTAGTCAGGTCAGTAGACGAATCTGCCGACTGGAGTAGACGTCATGACCAGGTCAGCGGCAGGACCTGACAATAGCTCCTTAGTAGAGTTGAGCTCGGACTCGGGCTCGATCGGATCCAATCCGAAGTCGAACTCGTAGGAGTCCGAGTTGCAGTCGGGGACGGCGTCGGAGTCCGAGAAGTACTCGGAGGCGACCTCCTTGCCAGCCCGGCGCGGGATGAGTGCATACGCGTAGACCGCGCTGGTACTGCGGAGGCCGTACGGGAAGTGCTCGTGGGGGAGGACCGGTCCACACGCTGGCTCAGGAGCCCACTCGCATGGCTCGATCCAAGTTGTCGTCGAGTTCGAGTTGGAGGTGGATGCAATCTCGAAGTTGGTGACTTGGTTGTAGAGCGAAAATTCGTCGAATTTCTTGACGAGTTGGCCCGTGACGACTTCGGGAAGCGTCACGAGTTCGGTCTCAGGGTCCGGGGTCATGGTGAGGTAGCGCTGGAACGAACCAGCGCCGTCGGCAGTACAGACCCAGGGGCCGAAGACGAAGGTGTCACCGTGGTTGAAGGCAGCGGTTGGTTTGATGACGATGGAAGCCGTCGAGTTCGCCATGAGATCCTCGGCGAGATCCCCTACCTGGCGCGCCAGCTGTCGGTGTTTTAGACCGGCAACCTACCAAGGTGAGTACCCGAGGTAGACGTTTGTGGCCTCGCCGAGATCGGGAACTCGAAGGAGAGACATGTGGCACAAAATTTAGACAGGTTCGGGCCGCAAGGTGCATAATACCCTATGTCTTGTATGCTGTGTAGCTCTGGATTTATTAGGTGTTGTTACAAGATGATGCGGATGAGAGATAGTGGTCCCTGCCTCTCCTTATATAGTCTAGGAGGCAGGGTTACAAGTCGGTTTAAGGAGGAGAGTACTAGTCGTACACGGCTAGGAGTACTCCACATGGATCCGGACATGCCTAGCTTCCTAACTAAGTACTAGCCCTCTAGTTTCCTTGTGCTCCACACCGCCTTGCACCGTGCAGCCCAAGTCGGGTAGTCCCGAGGCCCCACGCAGTAGTCGGTTCCAGTACCCGCCTGGGTAGTGGGCCCTGGGATGTCCATACGACAGAGGGGGAGGTCGTCTCCAGGCGAGAGGCACCGAGGCATGTTCAAGTTGATCATCCTCCCTCAAGAATCATCGGGCGACATCAATGAATATACTACACGGTCGAGGTCCAGAAATGACTCTCACTTTGCTCATTTAGCTTTTGTTGCTACCTTTGAGCCGAAAGACATTCGACACACACTCTCTAGTCCTAATTGGGTGAATGCTATGCATGAAGAGTTAGTGAATTTTGAGAGAAACCAACTTTGGTAGTTACTACAGCCACCACCACATTGCAAACCTATCGGGACAAAATGAGTGTGGAAAAACAATCAAGGAGAGAATTGTGAAGTGGTGAGAAATAAGTCGAGGTTGGTCGCTCAAGGTTATAGCCAGAAAGAGGGGATAGACTATGAGGCATTTGCTCTTATAGCCCGTTTGGAGGCGATTAGGATCCTTCTAGCCTTTTCTATGGCTAAAGGGTTCAAATTGTACCAAATGGATGTGAAGAGTGCCTTCTTGAATGGGTTTTTGGTGGAAGAGCTTTATGTCAAGCAACCACTAGGCTTTGAGAGTCTTGAGTACCCACACACCGAGTGTATAGGCTGAGGAAGGTTTTGTATGGGCTGAAACAAGCTCCCCGGGCATGGTATGGCAGGTTGAGGGGGTTCTTGTTCAGCAAGGGGTTTGAGATTGGCAAAGTAGATAAGACTCTATTTCTCCTTAGGCAGGACGATGATATCCTAATTGTTCAGGTGTATGTGGATGATATTATCTCTAGCGGCTCGTCTCGCTCTTTGGTTGCAAGGTTTGCAGAGGACATGAGCAAAGAATTCGAGATGTCTATGATGGGAGAATTGCAGTTCTTTCTCGGGCTTTAGATCAAGCAGGCTAAGAAGGGAACATTTGTACATCAAGCGAAGTACACGAAGGACATCCTCAAGAAGTTCAAGATGGATGACTCCAAGCCCCTGTCGACACCGATGAGTATGACTACAACGCTGGATGCGGACGAGGACGGAGAGCCCGTGGACCAGAAGGAGTACTGGAGCATGATCGACTCCCTCTTGTACTTGACGGCGACGAGGCTGGACATACAGTCCGCTGTGTGCCTATGCGCTCATTTTCAGGCATCGCCGAGGACGTCACATCGGCAGGCCGTCAAACGGATTTTCAGTTATCTTCGATACACTCCTGAGCTTGGTCTTTGGTACTCGGCGTCCTCTTCTCTCTTGCTTCTTGGTTTTTCAGATGCCGACTTTGCGGGGTGTCATGTCGATAGGAAATCAACTTCGGGCACTTGCCAGTTATTGGGTTCCTCACTTGTTTCTTGGTCTTCTCGCAAATAATCAAGTGTAGCTCAGTCTACCACAGAAGCCGAGTATGTAGCTACCGCTAGTTGTTGCTCCCAACTGCTTTGGATCTCCTACACGCTGAGTGACTTTGGTGAGGAGTGTACCCATGTTCATCTCATGTGTGATAGCATGAGTGCCATTAGTATTGCCAAAAATCCTGTGCTACACTCCAAAACCAAACATATAGAAGTGAGATACCACTTTTTGAGAGACAATGCAGAGAAGGGAAACACAGACTTAATCCATGTGCCAACCCAGAAACAACTCACAGATATCCTGACAAAGTCTTTGGACCAAGCTACCTTTTCTTGTTTGCGAGGTGAGGTTGGTGTGATTTATCCTTTTTGAGTTTGGGTTAGGGATCTCATGTACATATGCATTTTGCATTTTCATTCTTGTATCATATCATGGTTAGCATCTTTGTATCATAGACTGCATTTGTATCGTATGCTTAAGATGATGTGCTTCTCCTATATACATTGATCACTGTGATATGCTGGATGTGAGCTTATGATCTTGCTTTTGAGCTCTTGTGATGTATAGCTATGATCTTGGTAGCATTGGGGATATATGCACGTGAAATGCTTTTCATGCTCATTTTGTGCTCATATGGCTATGACTTGCTTAATTTGTGCTTGGGTATCATGCTCTTTTCGTTTGTGGTCAAAGACCCATTTATCATCATGAATGTTTAGCCTACATGTTACCTTGTGGAGGAGCTTAAGCTTCTTTTTGCCGCAAAGGCACTTCATGTACCATGCCTAATTTTAAATCATAAAATTGGTATATGAAATGTCTATGCTTGAAAAATATGCTTCCATGTCACATATGCTTTAAATTCCTTATCTTGGGTGCTAAACCATTGCATGATGTCTACCATTGAGAAGTCTCATGTTTAGAAGTAGACACATGGCTCGGTGGCTTTGACATGACATGAGATAGCTTGTAGGTGTTTATGATGATCTTGTGATGAGAACTTGTGACCTTGCATGAAGTTTGTGGGTTATATGTTGTTTGTGCTCATTTTGGCCATGTTGAGGTCCTATGCTCATGAGAGGGAAATTTTGTCGGAAAATGTTTCATTTTCATCATGGCTATATCACATGCTGAATATGTGGCTATCTTGCTTGTCTATGTCTAATTTCTAGCATGTTGTAGTGCTCTTTGTCTATTTGAGAAGCACATGCTTGCATTTGTAGACTTGATTCATGTATTACCAACAAGGGGGAGAAAAGTACCCAATTCATTCAACAAGGGGGAGAAAATGGGGAGAAATGCATTTGTTCAGGGGGAGCTTGCATTCATGCTTTGGGAGTTCTTTGTCACCTGATTTGCTTTGTGCTTTGCTCTTTTGCCGATGGTGTCGAGCCCTTTTGCCTCACCTTGAGGAGTTGGCAATTTTGGAGCATTTTAGCTCGGTTGTGTTGAGCCGTTGCCCATGCCTTAGGGGACACAAGATTTCTCTCTCTCTCAAGTGATCTTGTTTTGGCTTTTGTTTGGCTTTTGATCACTTGTTTGAGTTTTTGGTTCGTTTCTTTTCTTTTTCTCTTTTCTCTGAATTGGTTACTATGTGTGTTGTTAATACACTCATCAATAGGGAGATTGAGGACCGGAGCGTCTGAGGACCTGTGGATGGTCGCTCCCTGGTGTGATGAGTGATTGACACCGTGGTGTGGACTGACTCTTGGCCAAGTATTGCAGGTGCAGGTTGCAGCCTGATTTGCGTTGGTGCAGGTGAAGATTGGGCGCGAAAGGTCTTAGCCTTGCAGGGGCCTCCGAGGAGTGGAGAGACAAGTAGGCTCGGCTCGATGGACCTGGTGGCCGAACGGGATCAAGTGCGGTCCGCATGGTGGCAAGAAAAGCAAGACGAAGTTGTTGACAGGAGTCGGTGCAGGGTAGCGGCTCATGACTGGAGTCTGCACGCGGGGTTTGCGGCGGTTCACCACGAAATAGTCGGGTTACTTGATTGAGCCACAAAACCAAGACCAGAGGCTCGGCGGGAGGAGACGGGATCCGAGCGTGTCGAGAAGCTTCGATGCCGGGGGACACGCGGTGGGATCGCGGGGCTTGTGTCGAGAGGACGCAGACTACGGTGAAGGCGTGGCCGCCCGATGAAAAGGATCGCTACTTGACGATCTTGCCCCTGCGGGGTGTGTATCTTCCTTTATGTTCTAAGGGTAGCTTGGTCATTTCCCAACCCGGAGAGACTTCATATATATAGCTCTAGGGTTCCAGGGCAACTCATCCATCCGGACTGCTTCTCATTTCCCTGCTATTTAGACTAGGTGTTCTTCATGATTTTGTAGAGAATCTGACCTCTGGTTGTATGGAAGCATTCATGGTTGTGTCGATTTCCTTCTCTTGGCTCGAGTGATTTTCGTGTCTTTTTTTGGGCTATTTTGTGGGATTTTCGTGCGCGGCTTGTTCCTTTGATTCTGAGGCGTTGGTGTTCAGATTTCTTTGTGGGGATCATGGATAGATGTCTTGTGCATCTTTGTGCTTGATCTTGACCCCTCAAACTCCGGATTTGGCCTCCGATTCGAGGATTTCGGTTGGAACCGTAGATTTTTGGTTGAGCTCGGTTCGTTGTCGATTCCCGGCGATTTAGTTGGTTTGAGGCCTCAACTTTTTGGGCATAGCATCCCCTAGGGACGCTTCACATCTCCCCAAAATATTGCTTCAATCCATATAGCCATTTGAGAGATCCATGGATGGTTAGGAGAGGTTGACCCACGTTTTCCTGGTTCTGTTCGCATTCTGCGAACCGGACGGACGCGTCCTGACCGCACGGACGGTCCGTCCTGGCTCCTGGCCAGGCAGATTTGCCTAAGTCCTTTGGTCCTTGAGTTGTGCTTCCGCTTTGCAACTTGTTTGGACTTGCTCCTTGGGTTGGTAGTGAAGGACCGAACTGGCGACTAGAGAGGGGGGGGGAGTGATGGGAGCCAATAAAAATTCTTCTCGATGGCGATAACTGCTTCAACAAGATGAACTCGGTCGGATACCCAAAATCACACACTCCGCACACAACCTTCCGTTTGCCAAAATCTCATAGCCACTGAAGTGCTACTGGTCCTAGGAACAAACACTACCTGCAAGCACAACTTTTACACACACGGCAGCGGAAACACCTCGGAAGCTCTCTGCCTGGGAGGGGCGGTCAGACCGGGTATGAGGGGCGGATAGACCGCCTGCTCCTGGCAACTAAGAAAACCACCGAAAACCCTCTTCCGAGCTCCAAAACACTCCACGGTTTCAGCCACAGAATCGTCTATCCAGGGCCCAGCTAGCTACCAGAAAATCTTGGTCAAAACAAGAACTTCACCCAAAAGGTCTCGGGCGGTTAGACCGGCTCACGAGGGCGGTCTAACCTCCTGTACCCAGCTGAAATCACCTTCAAGGAAAACCTTACAGACTACTCCAAAACGAACCAAGATTTCACCAGAATGCTCCTCTAATCAAGGTGAACAAACTCACAGAGGAAAACCCGGCAAAACCAAAACTTCAACCTGGATGACCCATGGCGGTTAGACCGCCCCCCTATGGCGGTTAATCCGCCCCACCCAGAAAACTTGGTCGCGGGTCAACCTACAACTTCCCATTGCCTGATCTCCCGATTCACCCCACGGATTGCAACAAAACTTCGGGGATAGCTGGGTTATCTCCTGGGCAATCTCTCCACCAAAGGAATTCCACTGACACGCTCTCAATCAAAGGGAATCGCGAATCTTGGCCCTCTAGGTCATGAACTCGAGGAACTCCGAAAACCACCAAATCGAGGTCGATTCAAGGGAGTTGTTGGGGCAAAGTCACCAAGCAAAGAGGTACAAGGTCCTCATACATGACACCCAACAAGAATCCCACAAGAAATAGCCCTCAAAACTCTGCCACGAAAATCACAAGAAAAGCCTCCGAAAATCACCGAAAAGGGAAAACGGGAGAGACAGCAAAAAGCCTTGAGGAACCACGCCGAATCTTCTATACATACCAAGAAGGTTCATACAAGGTCTAGCTTGCCTCCCGATCATCCATCCCTCCCTAAAGATCTAACCATGAAGCACTCAAGCTAGTCCTAGAAAATCCTAAGGAAAATAGGAAGGGAAATAACAAAGGGAAATGAGCTAGGGTTCCAAGAGTTGGCTGCCATCCCACAACTCAAGTGTTTATATGGGGGCAACCAAAAGACTAAACTACCCTTACTAGCATACTAGGGATACAAGCCCGTCAAGGGCAATTTTGGAAGTCTTTAGTTCAGCACCATCGGACGGATGCGCATCCACCGCAAGCCTGCGTTGCACCAACGCAACTCTTGTGATCATGCCGCGTGTCCTCCGCTTCGAAGATTCTCGGCGGCTGCGACCCGGGCGGTCAGACCGCCCCCCTGGGCAGTTAGAACGGCCCAGGCGGTCAGACTGCCCCTCCTGGGCGGTTAGACCGACCTGGGTGGCCGCACCTCCTCGTCGAGTCTTCGTCCTCGGTTTTGTGGCTCAACCGAGTAACCTAGTGGTTTTGTGGTGAACCACTGCAAATCCCGCAGACTTGGTGTAGCCTCCCTCCAATCTCCACTCATGACTCGGCTCCCAAATTGTTTCGGCTCGACCTTGGTTTTGAGGCTCAACCCAGAAACCGTCCACGACTTTGTCTTGTTGTTTTTACAACCATGCGACCCACACTTGATCCCGTTGGCCACCGGGTCCCTCGAACCAAGCCTACTTGTCTGCTCCACACCTGGAGGCCTCACTGACATCGACCTATCGCGCTTGTTCTTCACCAGCACCAGCACCAATCAAGCCGCAGCCTACACCTGCAATACTGAGCCAAGAGTCAGTCCATACAATGTTGTCAATCAATCATCACACCAGGAAGCGACCATCCACCGGTCCTCGAACCACCCAGGCTCTCACTCTCCCCCTTGATGAGTGCATTGACAACACACACATTTGGTACCCAAAGAGAAAAGGAAAAGAAAAGAAACGACCAAAAGAACTTCAACAAGCGATCGAAAGGCAAAGGAAAGGCAAGGAGCAAGATCACTTGAAGAAGGAAAATATCAGTCCCCTTAAGCAAGGGCAATGGCTCGGCACAACCGAGACAAAAACAAGCTCACCCAAAGGAGCAAACCACCAAGGCAAACAAGCCACAAACTCACACAAGAGCTCCCGGTGCACATATGCAAGCTCCCCCTAAGCCAAAGCACACTCCCCATGAACCAATGCAGTAATGCAACTTGGAAATGCAAACAAGGAGCAAAACCTGCTCACATTGCCCAGGGCGGTCAGACCACCTACCTGGGCCGGTCAGACCACCCCTATGGGATCTGACCGCCTGTGGGGCAGTTAAACCGCCCTGCATACAAACTTTTCCGAGACTTGCCCGAACCACTTTGAACACCTTCCAAATGCTCCCAGGTGCCCAAATCATGTACAAACTTCTCCCCCTTGTTGAGAATGCATGAATCAAGGCGAAATCCGGAAAGTTTCAACCTAGAGCTTCTCAAATAGACAAAATTCACTACAATATGCTACACATGTCCAAATGAGCAAGTTAGATACTCTATAGCTTCATATGAACATCAGCTACAAGATCACCAAGTTTCACAACCATTGGGTAAAGCTAAGATGGAATTGAGCATTTTACGAAAAAGTACCCTCTCATGAGCAAAGTCCTAAACATGAGCAAAACATGCCAAAATGACAAAGCCACACAAATTTCATTCTAGGATAACCATTCTAAGCACAAGATCATCATAAACACCCTCACGCATCTCATGTCATGTCAATGCCACCGAGCCATGTGCCTACTTCTATATATGAGACTTCTCATTAGTATGCATCATGTAATGGTTTAGCACCCAAAAGCATATTAATTAAGCACAAATGACATGGGAACAGATTTCCCAAACAATTAACATTCCATTTTCAGATTTATATTTGGTACATGAAATGTCTTTGCGACAAAAAGGAACTTATGCCCCTCCATAAGATAAATCAAGTGGGTTGAACATTCATGATGACAAATGAGCCTTTGGCCCCATATGACCAAAATAAGCCATCCAAGCACAAATTAAGCATAGCAATGCCACCAAAACATGTCATGATCATATAAAGGCATTTACTCACAAGAGGACATACATGTAGCAATTTTTAAAAAAACATAGCTATCAACCATGGATATGAAGCAAGATCATCAAGGGCTAGGCCAAGCTAAGTCATATCATACCAAACTAGCTCACAAGATCATATATAGCACATCATGGTGAACAATGTTTATGAGAGAAGCTTTTCCTACAAAATGCATATGATACAAGATGCATGCAACCTAAGATACAAAGATGCCTATACATCATGATACATATGTAATGCCAAATGCAAGAATGCACAAAAGGAAAGCTATACATATGATACACAAGGAGCTCCCACCACCAACTCAGGAAACCAAACACACACCAAGTTCTCCCCGCAAACAAGTGAAAGTTGCTTGATTTAGGGGCTTGGTGAAAATATCCGCTAGTTGGTTTTGTGTGGGCACATGGATCAAGGCTATTTTTCCTTTCTCAACGTTGTCTCTCAGAAAATGGTATCTCACTTCTATATGCTTGGTTTTGGAATGAAGCACTGGGTTCTTCGCAACACTAATGGCACTCGTGCTATCACATAGAATTGGAACATGGGTATACTCCTCACCAAAGTCACTCATGGTCTATGTGATCCAAAGAAGCTGAGAGCAACAACTAGCTGCGGCAACGTACTCAGCTTCAGTAGTAGATTGAGCAACGCTTGACTATTTGCGGGAAGACCAAGACACCAAAGAAGAACCCAAGAACTGGCAAGTCTTGGAAGTTGACCTCCTATCCAACCGACACCCGGCAAAATCCGCGTCTGAAAAACCGTGAAGCTCCAAAGAAGAAGACACGGAGTACCAAAGACCAAAGTCGGGAGTGTATCGCAAATACCTGAAGATGCGCTTATCTGCTTGCCGATGCGAAGTCCTTGGAGACTCTTGAAAGCGAGCGCACAGACATACCGAGAATTGGATGTCCGGCCTCTTCGCCGTCAGGTACAAGAGGGAGCTAATCATGCTTCGGTACTCCTTCTAGTCCACGTGTTCACCTTCCTCATCAACATCCATTGTTGTAGTCGTACTTATTAGCGTCATCATGGCCTTGGAGTCCTTCATCTTGAACTTCCTCACAATGTCCTTGGTGTACTTGGCGTGGTGCACAAATGTTCCTTCCTTCGACTGCTTGATCTGGAGGCCGAGGAAGAACTGCAACTCACCCATCATGCTCATCTCGAATTCCCTACTCATGTCTTTTGCAAACCTTGCAACCATAGAGTTAGACGAGGCACCAAAGACAATATCATCCACGTACACCTGAACAATCAGAATGCCATTGCTCTGCCTGAGAAGAAACAAAGTCTGATCTACCTTCCCAATATCAAAGCCTCTCTCATATATGAACCTCTTCAACCTACCATACCAAGCTCTAGGCGTCTGATTCAACCCATACAACGCCTTCCTCAACTTTTACACCCTGTGGGGGTACTTCTCACTCTCAAACCCCGGTGGTTGCCTCACATACACTTCTTTTTCCAACACACCATTCAGGAATGCACTCTTCACATCCGTTTGGTACAATTTGAACCCTTTAGCCACTGAAAAGGCTAGAAGGATCCTAATCGCCTCCAAACGAGCTACAGGAGCAAATGTCCTCATAGTCTATCCCCTCCTTTTGTGTGTACCCCTGAGCAACCAAACTCGCTTTGTTTCTCACAACCTCACCATTTTCTCGCTCTTTGTTCTTCCACACCCATTTTGTCCCAATCGGCTTACAACCTGGTGGAGCCTCCACTAACTCCCAAACTTGGTTTCTCTCAAAGTTATCCAACTCCTCATTCATTTCATTTACCCAATTGGAATCAAAAAGTGTGTGTCCAATGTCTTTGGGCTCAAAAGAAGCAACAAAAGCAGCATGGGCAAAGTGAGAGTCGTTTCGAAACCTCGACCGTGTAGTTTGTTCATTGATGTTCCCGATGATCGTTGAAGCTGGGTGATCAACTTGTACTCGCCGAGGAGCTTCTCGCCTTGAAGCTACCTCCCCCTCAGCTGCAGCTTCCTCTCGATATCGGTATGTCGTCGTAGGTGTGGGAGAAGGCCCGTCCTCAATCGTAGTCAAAGTAGTATGTACATAGCACGCGGTATTGACCGCCTCAACCCAGAACCTCCTCGGAGTCCTATGCTCATCGAGCATCGTCCAAGCCATCTCACACAAGGTTCTGTTCATTCTTTCCACCACGCCGTTCTGAAGAGGCGTATACGGACTCGAAAACTGGTGTTCAAGACCCAAGTCATAGCAAAAGGTTTCAAAGCAAGAGTTTTTAAATTACATGCCATTGTCACAACAGATTGCTCGTATGGCATCTCCGTGCCTCTCGTTCTTCAACATCAAGACAAGATCTCGAACAAAACCAAATGTCTCCCCCTTTTCCTCAAGAAAGAAAACCCAGGCATACAGAGAGTAGTCGTTCACCACAACCAGGACGTACCACTTCCCACCCACAGATCGCACACGAGCTGGGCCAACAAGGTCCATGTGGAGCAACTCCCATGGACGCTCCGTCATCGTATCGGTGAGGGGTGGATGGAAAGCAGCTACCATCTTAGCATGCCTACACGGCACACACACCAAATCCTTCTCGAACTTCAACCGGGGCAATCCTCAGACTAAGTTAAGTCCACTCAAGTGTGACAAAAAGTCAAAGCTCAAGTGACCCAACATCCTATGCCACTTCCAAAACTCACCCGAAGAACCAGCCACGAAACACCTAGCAACACCCGAACTCTGAGAAAAATCTGCTCAGAATATCTGATCCTCGGGAACGACCACACAGACAAGGTCACCTCGAGCATCAAGTATCCAAGAACCACTCGACTTAAACAACACCTCAAAACCTTCATCAAGAAGCTAGGAAACCGAAAGCATGTTAAATCCGAGTGACTTGACCAAGGCAACACGCTTCAGCACCACTTTGTCACTTACCCTCACTTCACCTTCTGAGAGTACACACCCTCGCCCATTGTCCCCGAACGTGATGTACACCTTTGACACCACTGGGGTGAGGCTGAAGAACCGCCCCCGATCTCTGGTCTTATGCCTCAAGCAACCGGAGTCGATCAGCCAAACGTTCCCCAAGCCTCCCGCCTGAAATTCAAAAACGAGCACATGAATGAGCAAACGACTCAACACTGGGTTAGTACCAAAAGAGTAAAACCAGTGCAGAGCCATCTACTCTGTAGTGGGGTTAGCATGACCCATCCTATCATTCCTACCAAAACTGAAATCCATCCTACCATGACCATCAAACCTCGAATCCATCCTACCATCTCTACCAAAACTGGAACCACCACGGGGAAACCATTCCCTTCTCGCTGGAGGAGTACGAAAGCCACGAAAGGAAGATCGTGGATCGTAGCTCCTTTGAGACTCAAAGTTGCGACCTCTCTCAAACTCGTATCAACCACGAGGAGGAGAACGTCCAGCAAACTCAACACCACCAGACTCAACACACTTACCACCTGTACCATGACCAAAGGAACTGAAACAACCATCTCCATGAGCACAAAACACAAACTGGTCACCCTGCTGCATCCAAACTAGTCTGACTGGTTTCTCTGTACGGGCAGCCTAAACCGGTCTGACCGGATTCAAAACCGGTCGGACCGGATTAACCCGTCTGGCAGGGTCCCTTCTACCCAAAGCACTCTTCACTCCTCAAGCCAGAATAGGAGCTTTCAATTCAGCCTCAAGCGAAACAATGCGAGCACGAGACTCAGCAAGCTTTCCATGCAAAATAGTACAAGAACTGCAAGCACCAAGCAAAGTAGGTCTACACTGAAGCTCAGCCAACTCAACCCTAAGCACATCTAGTTCCTCACACTTGGAGGCATGCTTTTCCTTAAGAGTAGTAAGATCATCTAGGAAAACAGAGCAATCACCATAATCAACCACATCAGAAAAAGCCTTAAGCGAATCTATCTCAAGCTTAGCATCAAGGTTTTGTGTTTCTAGCTCAGCAACCCTATTCCTAGCATCATCAAGCGAGGCCCTAAGCTCTTTTCTCATTTTCTTAGCCTCTCTAAGCATGTCATCACGATTATCAAGCAATTTCCCAAGCTCCTCATTTTCCTGATGCAAGAAGGAGAGTTCATCGTGTACCTCATCCCCAGAGTCTGAGTTCGAGTCATTCTTCTAGCTCTTCTTGCTGCCGGAGTTGTGTGCCATGCCGCATAAGCCGTCTCGCGTGAAGAAGGTCAACCCGCTGAGGTTCTTGGATGCCTTCTTTCTCTTGTGCCGATCACCTTCGTCTTCGCTGCTACTGGAGCTCGAGGTGTAGTAGGCGAAGCTGGAGTCGACGTAGCTCACACCGACCATCGCTCGGGCCTTCTTGCCATGGCCGTCCTTCCTCCTCGATCTTCGCTCGTCCTTGTTCTTGTGCTTGTGCTTGTGATCGCGCCTCGACCGGTGCTTGTTCTCCGTCCTCGGCCTGATGAGTTGTACCAAATCTCAATAATATCTTTTAGGGAACCATAAAACTCAATGTCCCTATTCTTATTTGTCCCTGTAGTCATAATCCCATTGTTCAATGTCTTCCTATTTGCCTCTCGGGCCTTTGTGTTGTACTGGACACCCCCTACAATACATGATGTATAACTTCTTGCTTGCATGTCTGGATCAGCTGCTAATGGATATATGTTCCTGTCCATCTCTGACTTTGGCTTGTTTGCAAGCTGTACATCGGAGAGCCATATGTTTTTTAATATAGTCTTGTGTAAAGCTAGTTACGAAATAATGGAAAATTTACATGCAATTTAAACAAGGCGCGAAAATGTTCCTCAATTCTACTATCAATAGCCTCGTCCGACACACCTTTCGCTTTTAATTCATTCTTGAACACAGTGCAAAACAAAACCATCTCAAAGTTAGCATGAGATACTTTGTAGTTCTATCATTGCATGCAGCTTACTACGTACCTAATAAATGGCTTCACCTCATTGCAACTGTTTAGAAAATACCAAACCAACTTGTCTTACTCAAATAGAAGCCAATACTTGGTCCCTGCTCCAAGTACTTCATCATTGTGATGGAACAAGATGTACTAGTGTTACCCGGTATATTAGCATTCTCTATGTCCCTGCCCACCTGATTGAATCATGTGGCCACATCATCAGCCACGAAGTACCTCGAGCAAAATGTCTAGGCATCATTAGAAACATATGCTTCCGCAATGGATCCTTCAGGCCTAGCTTTATTTCTCACTAAATGCTTCAATGTGCGTAGCTTTCTTTCGACTGGATACATCCATCCATATTGCACTAGACCTTTCAGCATTACTTTTTCAAGCAAATGGATAGTCAAGTGGACCATAACATCAAAGAAGGAAGGAGCGAAAATTTTCTCAAGATTGCACGGAATTATTGGGATATCTATTTTTAGTTTTTGCAAGACATCCAACTTCGGAGTTTTGCAAAATACTTGCCGAAAGAAGTTTCCCAATTCCACAATAGTTGTGTATATCTCTTTGTCCACTAAACCGCGAAGGGAAGTATGCAAAACCCTTTAGAGTAGGATATGGCAATCATGAGTTTTTAGTTTTTGTAGTTTGCTTTCATCAGCAGCAATAAAACTTGCTAAGTTGGAAGCATATCCATCTCGGAACTTGACCCGACTTATAAAATCACAAAAAGCCTTCAGTCTCTTTTTATCCAGTACATACGGAGCCTCTAGCATTTCACATGACTCACCATCCGCAATTTCCACCATTTGTAGATTTGTTCTAATGCCCATCTCTTCTGAATCTACCCTAGCATTAATGGTGTCCTTTGTCTTCCTAACGATTTTAAGCAACGTTCGAACAAGGTTTTCACATATGCTTTTCTTAATGTGCATCACATCAAGATTATGTGGCAACTTCAGAGATGACCAATACGATGTCCCAAAAACTAACCCTTCGGCTCCAACACTGTCCGGGTTCCCTCTTCCTTTTCTTACCTGCTTTTGGCTTTCCTGGTCTAACATCTTTAACCTTCTCCAGTTGCTGTGGCTTTTCTCAGTTTTCAATATTACCATCAAACTCTACTCTCTTTCTTCTCCATGGATGGTCAGTTGGAAGGAAACAACGATGCCCAATGTAACATATATTGTTCTTCAATCTCCTTGTGCATGGATCCTTGTCACAACGCACATAGGAAAATAGCCTTTCGTGACTCGTCCACACAATGTGCTCAATGCTGGATAATCATGCATGGACCAAAGAACCACAGCATGTAGTTTAAACTTTTTTACAACTGACAACATCTAATGCATCGACACCCTTTCAAAGGTCCATCAACTCTTCGACAAGAGGTTCCATGAAGACATCAAAATCCATTGATGGAGAACTCGGCCCAGGGATCAATAAGGCCATCATAAAGTTTAAGTCTTCCATGCATACCCATGGTGGCATGTTATACGACACAACAAATACTGGCCACATACTATATGAGTTGGTCAATGTTTCCAATTGGATTGAAACCAACGATTGCAAGTCCAAGTCTAATGTTCCTAACATCTTTTTTCAATTTTGGCCAAGTTCAATCAAACTCTTTCCATGCCTGACCATCAGCTGGATGGCTAAGCTCATTATCCACTAGTTTTCGCTTCAACTTGTGCCATTGTGCATCCTTTTGTGATTTTGGATGAAAGAATCATCTTCTTCAGCCTGGAAACCAGCAAAAAATGCCTCGACACCTTATGAGGAACGCGCTTGTTATTGTCTACATCCTTCTATCTTCAATCCGCTTCACAACATATTGGGTGCACATCAAGTTTGGCATACATCTCCTTGCGAAATAATGTAGAATTATTTTTGCAAACATGGATTTTTTCATAGCCGAGTCCCATGCCACATATGTACTTCATTGCCTAATCAAAAGATGTTGGAAGACAAGCCTATAAGAAACCTTTTCTGAACAACTTCAACATCACATTGAATGCGACGTTGCTAATCCGATGGAAAGACTTTATATGAAGTGACTTCACAAATAATGTGAATTGTGCAAATGTAGATTTCGGTGACACCATACAGTTTAGATGTTCCTTTACAAATTGATACAACTTCTCTCCGAGCACCTCACCCTTATACAGGTCAGGAATTAATTGAGAAACTCCGTCATCAAAGTCTTCACCCTCCTCCATACCCAATACGTCTTGGTTTTCCTGGATCGTTTCTTGATCAACACAATCCCGCGGAGATGCATTATCTACACCCCCTCAGCAGGTGGCATAATTGCATCTTCCTCAACCCCATCATCCTGCAAAATTATATTTTCATGAACCCCGTTGTCAGGCACATTTGCATCTTCATCAACCATATCCTCCAAAGCTCCTCCATGTTGGATCCACCTACTGTAGGTCTTCGGTTTGAACCCTCACGGTGGCGAATTATTTTGCAACATTTCCTCACGGTGCTCGGGGTTGGGATACTACTGCTTAAAATGACATGTGGGACCCATAGCAATGGAAAATTATTTTTGCAACATTTCATTAGGGTGCTAGTGGTTGGGATACTGCTGCTTGAACTGACATGTGGGACCAAAGTTGGTTTATGATGATTTTGCGGAGCTTATGACATCACAAAACCAACATGTAACAGGGAATACCTAACTACAGTTGTAGCCTTTATGACGACAATTTTTTCGTCACTAAATTTTCTCGAAAGTGAAATTTTATGATGAGATCAGCCAAGAATGTCATAAATCAATGATGCCAAAATTAAGTTGCGTAACTAATCGGCATTTTTCTTGTAGTGAGTATACCAGGTCAGGAGACTCGTATATACAAATCCAACAGAGGGCGAATGCTATTTTTTTCAGATTCTCCTGAACCATGTCCCTAGAGTGATATCCTGTGGGATCTCAATAGAGTTAATGGTGTGCATTATCCTTTGCTCTGTGACGCCGCGATGAGGCGAGGCCTAATCCAAGAAGACAAATTGCTTGATGAGTGGCTTATTGGAAATAGCTTGTTTCAGATAGCATCCTCATTGCGTAGGTTGTTCGGTACAATATTGGTATTCAGCAATCCGAAGGATGTGGCCTATTTGTGGACAAATCACTTCATGCAATGGTAGAAGACTACAAGCGCAACAATCCAAACCTGAGAACGGTGGAATAACTTATTTTGATCGACATCAGGAACATGTCGTAATCTATGGGTAAGGACATAAGGTCGTTCCCTATTCCACAAGTCGGTGATGCATTTGACAATGCTGCCGAGGTTCCTGGTGAGGACCGGAGCGTCCGAGGACCGGTGGATGGTCGCTCCCTGGTGTGATGAGTGATTGACAACGTGGTGTGGACTGACTCTTGGCTGAGTATTGCAGGTGCAGGTTGCGGCTTGACTCGTGTTGGTGCAGGTGAAGAGCGGGCGCAAAAGGTCTTAGCCTTGTGGGGCCTCCAAGGAGTGGAGAGACAAGTAGGCTCGGCTCGATGGACCCGGTGGCCAGTAGAGTCAAGTGGGGGCCGCATGGTGGCAAGAAAAGCAAGACGAAGTTGTCGATCGGAGCCGGTCCAGGGTAGCGGCTCACAACCAAAGTCTGCACGCGGGGTTTGCGGCGGTTCACCACAAAACCATAGGGTTACTTGGTTGAGCCACAAAACCAAGACCGGAGGCTCAGCGGGAGGAGATGGGATCCGGGCGCGCCGAGAAGCTTCGATGCCGGTGGACACGTGGCGGGATCACAGGGTTTGCGTCGGGAGGACGCGGACTGCGGCAACAGCGTGGCCGTGTGATGAAGAGGAGTGCTACTTGACCTATTTGCCCCTGAGGGGTTTGTATCTCAACTTAAGTGCTGGGGGTAGCTTGGTCATTCGCCCGACCCAGAGGAACTCATATATATTAGCTCTAGGGTTTCTGGGCAAACTATCTGTCTGGACTGCTTCCCATTTCTCTGCTCCATAGGTTTAGATTTTTTTCACCGCTTTGTAGAGAATCTGATCTCCGAGTGTATGGAAGCTTTCATGGTAGCGTTGATTTCCTTCTTGTAGATCGTGTGATTTTCAAGTCTTTTTCGAGCTATTTTCGTTGGATTTTTGTGCGCGGCTTGTTCCTTTGATTCTGGGGTGTTTGAGTTTGGACTGTCTTGTGGGGATCATGGATAGATGCCTTGCACATCTTTGTGCTTGACCTTGACCCCTCAAACTCCGGATTTGGCCTTGGATTTGAGGATTTCGGTTGGAACCCTAGCTTTTTGGTAGAGCTCGGTTGCGATTCGATTCCCGACGATTTAGTTCATTTGAGGTCTCAAGTTTTGGGGTATAGCATCTCCTAGGGACGCTTCACATCTCCCCCAAATCTTGTCTCAAGAACTTGAACCGTTTGGGAGATCCAAGGATGGTTTGGAGGGGTTGACCTTGCGTTCTCGAGTTCGGGTTGCTCTGTCCGCGTGTGGCGGACAGTCCTCCAGGTGCTTGCGGACGGTGCGCGAGGAGCCGGTTGACCGGGTGTTCGTCATGTTCCTCGCGTATTCTTGCGAGCTCATGTTTTGATTCATTTTGTCCGGTGCTTTTGGTTGCTTGGAGTTTGCCGGACGGTCCGCGAGGAGAGTGCGGACGGTCTCTTCCGCGCGGACGGTCCGTGGGTAGGGCACGAACAGTCCGTTTTTCGGGGTGTAGTACTGGAGGTTCGGGTGGCATTTTTGGACAGTCCGCCCTGTGCTTGCGGACGGTCCACCTGACCCCCGCGGACAGTCCGCCCCCTCCATGCGGACGGTCTGCCCCAGGCTTTGCAGATTGCCTAAGTCCTTTGCTTCTTGAGTTGCGCTTCCGTATTGCTTTGAGTTCGTGTTTGTTCCTAGGGTTGGTAGGTCCGTTGTGATTACGCGACCTTGGCAAACTCATGTGGGAATCCTCGGTTGTGAATTTGGGGCATAGGCCGAGTTCATCCTTCGGGAAGAATTTTTATCGGCTCCCATTCACTCCCCCCTCTCTGGTCGCCTAATCAGTCCTTCAATTGGTATCAGAGCCGGTTACGGATCTTCGTGATTCTAACCAGTCTAAGATCCAAAGATGGCGTACCAGGAACAGGGTTCAGGTCCTCCACACTTTGATGGTAAGAACTACCAGATGTGGCAGAGGTGAATGGCTGCTTTCCTCTGCGGCAAGGGTCAGATCCTTTGGGATGTCACGGTGAACACATCTTATGTTCATCCTATGAATTTCCTTGCTCCAGGATCGAGGGACATGTTCAACGCCAACAACAAGGTGGTCGACTACCTGTACCGTGCTCTGTGTCAATCCGAATTCGATCGGGTTCAGACAGAGGACTTGGCGTGCAGGATTTGGGAGCAGCTGAAGAATGCTCATGCTGGGAACTCTCAGGTTCAGGCTTGGCTATTTGCGACCTACCGGAGAGAGTACGAGAACTTTACTCATCTCCCCGGTGAGTCCATAGATGCCATGTTCCAGCGGTTCACTGTGATTGTGAACAACATGAGGGCTAATGTGGCCGTGCTCCCGTACGATGATCATGACAGGGCTATCAAGCTCCTGCACTCTCTGGATCGTATCGTGTGGAGTGAGAAGGTTGAAGCCATTCTTGAGTTGGAGAAGTATGAGACCCTCACGGTGGACAAGCTGTTCTCCAAGCTCAAGTCATCCGACGTAGACTGTGGGGTGCGAGCTAAGATCGAGAACCCGACAGACCCTCATAGTCTGGCTCTCGTTTCTGGACCAAGGACTAACGCTAACATGTCTTCGAGACAGCTCTCTTTGTCTTGTCTTGTGTCCATGCCAGATGAGGAGTTCGAGGTGCTGAGCGAGGAGGATCTCGCGTTGCTGAGCAGGCGGTTCGAGCGCATGTACACAAACCGGAAGAACGCTCGGAGGGGCTCATGCATGTGCTACCGGTGCGGCAAGCACGGGCACTTTATCGCTGAGTGCCCGGAGGCCATGGAGGTCAAGCCTGAGCACAATCACCGTCCGAGGACTGACCACAAGCACCGCTCGAGGGACGACCACAAGGGCAAGAACAAGTCTGAGTGGAGGCTGAGGAGGAGTGGCGGTCACAAGAAGAAGGAGCGGGTGATGGTTGCCAGAGCGAGCGACATCGACTTGAGCTCCTGCTACTCTTCATCGAGCTCAAGTGATGAAGAAGAGAATCGGAACAAGAGCAAGAGGTCGAGCAAGAACATCAACGGCCAGTGCTTCGCTACCCAGGGCTTTTGTGGCATGGCACACAGCTCCGGGAGCAAGAAGAGCAACAAGGACGGCTCGGACTCCGACTCCGAGGATGAGGTAAAAAATGATCCTGCCTTCTTGGTAGCAGAGAATGCTTGGTTGAATGACTTGCTCGACAACCATGATGATGTGCTTAGAAAGACCAACAACGAGAAGAGGGAGTATAGGTCTTTGCTTGGAGAGGCTAAGGAGAAGGTGGTTGAGCTAGAGTCTTTGCTTGTTGATGCTCGGGCTCAAATAGATTCCCTTAAGTCTGCTCCTGTTGTGACCGATGAACCTGAATGCACTGATTGTTCCACTTTTCTTGGTGATTTGACTATGCTTAAGGAAAAGTATGCCTCCAAGGTTGAGGAACTAGAGGTGCTTAGGGTTGAGCTAGATGAGATGAAATCTAGGCCCTCCTTGCTTGGTGCTTGCACTTCTTGTCCTGTTCTGCATGAGAAACTAGATGAGTCGGTTGCTTATGCTAGATCTCTAGAAGCGGCTTTGAAAGCTCCTATTCCTACATCATGCTCTACTTGTGAATTACATGCTGTGAAGAATATGGAGCTTGCACACTATGTTGATCGCCTGCAGGATGAGAACGATGAGTTGAGAAAAATGATGGGTTGGTTGTCTGGTCATGAGCCTCAGCTCAAGATGATGATTGAGGCATACAAGCGCTATGATGGGCAAGCGCTTGGGTCAGACAAGGTTGGTGAGGGAAGTGGTGAGAATGAGGGAAAAATCGAAGATATCCCAGAACCACCAAAAACCTACCGCAAAAATGCCTATGCTCCTAAGCCAAACCCACTTAGGAACCGACTAGACACAACCCCAGCTCCACCCATGTTTCCTCCACAAACCAACAACTTCCAGAAACCCATCAAGTTCAAGAGCGACTTGGGGAATGAGTTCTTTGGGAAGAAGGGAGAGAAACCGAGTGAGGAGAAACCACAGCCCAAAGAGAGCCCAAAACCAAAGCCAAAACCCAAACCCTTCCATTGTGATCATTGTGGGAGGGATGGGCACCTAGTGGAGTTTTGCTTCAGGAGGAAGCGTGAGGAGAGGTTTGCTAGGGAGATGGCAAACAAGGACAGGTACCGCCCTTCTCATGGTGTGCCTGAGCCTAGGATGGTGCCAAGGGGCAAGGGTGTGGTGCGTATCATTTACCCTCGGGAGAGGCGTGAGTTTGTGCCTCGAGGTGAGCCACCACAGAGAGATGGTGGTAGGCGTGTTGGGTTTGGGCATGGTGAGTTTGCTGGACGTTCCTTCGCTCATGGCCAATACGAGTATGGGGGGAATGATCGCAGCTTTAGGTCCCAGAGGAGCTACGGGCCACGGTCTCCACTTCGTGGTACGCGTAGTCCTCCAAGGGGACGTGTGGGTGTTCCACCTAGGAGAGATAGGATGGATTTTGCTAAACCCACTTTTGAACAAATGGCACGGCACTGGTTTGATTCATTTTATACTAACCCCAGTGCTGAGTTGTTTGCTCACTCTCACTCTCGTTTTTGATTTGCAGGTGGGAGGCTTGGAGGGCTTTTGGTTGATTGACTCCGGTTGATCTCGTCACATGACCGGAGATCGACGGTGGTTCTCCAGCCTCACCCCGGTGATGACCAAAGAGTACATCACTTTTGGGGACAATGGGAAAGGTAGAGTGCTTTCAGTGGGCATGGTGAAGGTGAGTGAGTCTGTGACTCTTCGGTGTGTTGCTCTTGTCAAGTCCTTGGGATACAAACTGCTTTCGGTTTCCCAGCTTCTTGATGAGGGTTTTGAGGTCCATTTCAAAACGGGCGCTTCGCGTGTTTTGGATTCTCCAGGTGATCTTGTGTGCACGATCATCCCCGAGGGTTAGATTTTCAGAGCCAATTTTTCTCAGTGTGTCGGTTCTTCTCGTTGTTTGGTTGATGGTGTTTCGGCAGAGCTTTGGAAATGGCATAGGAGACTAGGTCACTTGAGCTTTGACTTGTTGTCACGCTTGAGTGGGCTAGGTT
The DNA here is from genome assembly GCA_036936925.1 of Cenchrus fungigraminus. Taxonomy (NCBI): domain Eukaryota; kingdom Viridiplantae; phylum Streptophyta; class Magnoliopsida; order Poales; family Poaceae; genus Cenchrus; species Cenchrus fungigraminus. The sequence goes on along the minus strand of CM072776.1, from coordinate 18,641,951 downwards.
TGGTCCGAGGATTGCCTAAGTTGAAATACCAAAAGGACTTGGTATGTGCTCTGTGTAGGCATGGTAAGATGGTCGCCGCCTCTCACCCGCCTCTAACATCCATTATGACAGAGAGGCCATGCGAGCTGTTCCATATGGACTTGGTTGGTCCAGCTCGTGTGTGCTCGGCGGGTGGGAAATGGTTTGTCCTGGTGATAGTAGATGACTATTCTCACTATGCTTGGGTCTTCTTCTTAGCTGACAAGGGGGAGACGTTTGGTTTTGTGCGGGATGTAATCTTGAGGTTGAAGAATGAGAGGAATGGAGATGCCATTCGAGCTATCCGTAGCGACAATGGCTCTGAATTTAAAAACTCTCGTTTCGAAACCTTTTGTCATGATTTGGGTCTCGAACATCAATTCTCTTCTCCCTATGTGGCTTGTCAGAATGGTGTGGTTGAGAGGAAAAATCATTCCCTTTGTGAGATGGTTCGGACGATGCTCGACGAGCATAGGACTCCGAGGAGATATTGGGCTGAGGCGGTGGTGAATACCGCATGCCATGTTGGGAACCGGATTTTTCTTCGGGCCTTCTTGAACAAGACGTGCTATGAGCTCATGCACGGGCGAGCACCTAGAGTGAGCCATTTCAGGACTTTTGGTTGTCGGTGCTTTATTCTCAAGAAGGGTAGGCTTGATAAGTTTGAGTCGAGGTCTTCCGATGGGATTTTCTTGGGTTATGCTAGTCATTCTCGAGCATTCTGTGTGCTCAACCTTGATACTAACCTTGTCATGGAAACTTGCGAGGTTACCTTCGACGAGACCCAGCCATGCAATTCGTCTGTCTTTGAGTGTGCAGGTGACAACGAAGTTGGGAAGAAGATCTTTGAGGACGAGGAGGATGATGCTGGAGACGATGATCGTGATGATGGTGAAGCTCCAGAGGCGCATGTACCCTTGATGGACTGATTAGGCGACCAGAGAGGGGGAGAGTGAATGGGAGCTGATAAAAATTCACAACCGCGGATTCCCACACGAGCTTGCCAAGGTCGCGTAGTCACAGCGGACCTACCAACCCTAGGAGCAAGCCCCAAACAAACCCCAAGTGAAAGCGCAACTCAAGAAGCAAAAGACTTAGCAGATCTGCGAGGGTCGGGGCGGACGGTCCACGTGGTACGGGCGGACGGTCTGCGCAGAGGGGGCGGACGGTCCGCAGGAAGCGTGCGGACGGTCCGAAAAACAACCCCGAACCTCCAGTACTGCACCTCGAAAAACGAACGGTCCGGGAGAGCACTGCGGACGGTCCGAGCCTCGCGGACTGTCCGGCCACCCCAGGCGGACGGTCCGACCAACCTCTTCCAACCAAAACCTACCGACTCCACAGATCAAAACAAAGCAACACACGAACTCGCGAAGAACACGACGAACAGCCGGCTGCCGGGCTCCTCGCGGACGGTCCGCCGACCAGGCGCGGACGGTACGCCAGGTGCGGACGGAGCAGCCCGAGCATGAAAATGAGAGGTCAACCCCTTCTATCCATCCATGGGTCTCCCAAACGGCTTAAGCTCTTGAGGCAAGATTTGGGGGAGACGAGAAGCGTCCCTAGGAGATGCTATACCCCAAAACTTGAGACCTCAAACGAACTAAATCGCCGGGAATCGAATCGCAACCGAGCTCTACCAAAAAGCTAGGGTTCCAACCGAAATCCTCCAATCGGAGGCCAAATCCGGAGATTGAGGGGTCATGATCAAGCACAAAGATGCACAAGACATCTATCCATGATCCCCACCAACAAATCCGAACCCAAACACCTCAGAATCGAAGGAACAAGGCGCGCACGAAAATCCAACGAAAATAGCTCGAGAAAGACACGAAAATCACACGAGCTGCAAGAAGGAAATCAACACAACCATGAAAGCTTCCATACACTCGGAGGTCAGATTCTTTACAAACTGGTGAAGAAAATCTAAACCTATGGAGCAGAGAAATGGGAAGCAGTCCGGGTGGATAGTTTGCCCAGAAACCCTAGAGCTAATATATATGAGTTCCTCTGGGTTGGGCGAATGACCAATCTACCCCTAGCACTTAAGTTGAGATACAAACCCCTCAGGGGCAAATAGGTCAAGGAGCACTCCTCTTCATCGCACGGCCACGCCTTTGCCGCAGTCCGCGTCCTCCCAACGCCAGCCCTGCGATCCCGCCCCGTGTCCGCCGGCGTCGAAGCTTCTCGGCGCGCCCGGATCCCGTCTCCGCCTGCCGAGCCTCCGGTCTTGGTTTTTTAGTTCAACCAAGTAACCCGGCCGGTTTTGTGGTGAACCACCGCAAACCCCGTGTGCAGACTTCGGTTGTGAGCTGCTACCCTGCACCGGCTCCGATCGACGACTTCGTCTTGCTTTTCTTGCCACCATGCGGCCCGCACTTGACCCCGCTGGCCACCGGGTCCCTCGAGCCGAGCCTACTTGTCTCTCCACTCCTCGGAGGCCCCGCAAGGCATAGACCTTTCGCGCCCGCTCTTCACCTGCACCAATGCAAATCAAGCCGCAACCTACACCTGCAATACTCGGCCAAGAGTCAATCCACACCATGTTGTCAATCACTCATCACACTAAGGAGCGACCATCCACCGGTCCTCGGACGCTCCGGTCCTCAATCTCCCCCTTGATGAGTGCATTGACAACACACACAAGTAATCAATTCAGAGAAAGAAAGAAGAAGAAAAGAAACGAGCCAAAAACTCAAATAAGTGATCAAAAGCCAACCAAAAGCCAAAGAAGATCACTTGAAAGAGAAAGTCCCGGTCCCCTAAGGCAAGGGCAACGGCTCAACACAACCGAGACAAAATGCTCCAAAATTTGCCGACTCCTCAAGGTGAGGCAAACGGGCTCGACACCATCGGCAAACGAGCACAAATAAAATCAGGCGAAAAAGAGCTCCAAAATGCATGAATGCAAGCTCCCCCTGACCAAATGCATTCTCCCAAATTTTTCTACCCCTTGATGTAAAACTCCCCCTGGATGATGGAAGAATTGGGTACTTTCCTCCCCCTTGTTGGTAATGCATGAATCAAGCTAGAATGAAACCTAGAGCTTCTCAAATAGACAAAATTCAACACAAGATGCTACACATATCCAAATGAGCAAGTGAGATACTCTATAGCTTCGTATGATCATAAGCTACAAGATTACGAAGATCCACATCCATTGAGCAAAGCTAAGATAAAAAAGAGCAATTTTTCAAAAGATCACTCTCTCATGAGCAAAGTCCTAAACATGAGCAAAACATGTCCAAATAGCAGAGCCCTACAAACTTCATGCTAGGACAACCATTCTAATCATAGGATCATCATAAACACCGTCAAGCATCTCATGTCATGTCAAAGCCACCGAGCCATGTGCCTACTTCTATGTATGAGACTTCTCATTGGTAGGCATCATGCAACGGTTTAGCACTCAAAGCTATAAAAATTACGCACAAATGACATGGGAGCACATTTTCCAAGCAATTTACATTTCATTTTCAGATTCACAATGGTACATAAATGTCTTTGCGATAAAAAGGAACTTATGCCCCTCCACAAGATAAAGCAAGCGGGCTAAACATTCACGATGACAAATGGGCCTTTGGCCCCATATGATCAAAATAGGCTATCCAACCACAAATTAAGCATAGCAAAGCCACAAGAACATGTCAAGATCATATAAAGGCATTTACCCGCAAGAGAGCATACATGTAGCATTTTTCAAGAACATAGCTAGCAACCATGGGCATAAACCAAGATCATCCGGAGCTAAGCCAAACTAACCATAGCATACCAAACTAGCTCACAAGATCATGTATAGCACATCATGGTGAACAACGTATATAGGAGAAACTCATCTCTATAGCATATGATACAAATGCAGTATATGATACAAAGATGCAGGCATGATATGATCCAGAAATGAACATGCAACATGAGTATGTACATGAGATTCCCCCAACCAAAACTCAAAAGGGAAAAACCACACCAAGCTCACCCCACAAACGTGCAAATGTAGCTTAGCCCAAAGGCTTTGTTAGGATGTCAGCGAGCTGTTTCTCAGTTGGGACATGGATGAGGTCTATGTTTGCCTTCTCAACATTGTCTCTCAGAAAGTGGTAGCGCACTTCTATGTGTTCGGTTCTTGAGTGGAGCACAGGATTTTTAGCTACACTTATGGCACTGGTGCTGTCACACATGAGAGGTACATGGGAACACTCCTCACCAAAGTCACTCAAAGTGTACGTGACCCAAAGCAGCTGGGAGCAACAACTAGCAGCAGCGACATACTCGGCTTCTGTGGTTGATTGAGCTACACTTGACTACTTGCGAGATGACCAAGAAACAAGCGAGGAACCCAGAAACTGGCAAGTACACAAAGTCGATTTCCGATCGACTCGACACCCCGCAAAATCGGCATCCGAAAAACCAAGAAGCGAAAGGGAAGAGGACGCCGAATACCAAAGACCGAGCTTAGGAGTGTGTCGAAGATACCTGAAGATCCGCTTGACGGCCTGCCGATGTCAAGTCCTCGGCGACGCTTGAAAACAAGCGCACAGACAAACAGAAAACTGGATGTCCGGCCTTGTCGCCATCAAGTACAAGAGGGAGCCGATCATGCTCCGGTACTCCTTCTGGTCCACGGGCTCTCCGTCCTCGTCCGCGTCCAGCGCTGTAGTCGTACTCATCGGTGTCGACAGGGGCTTTGAGTCGTCCATCTTGAATTTCTTGAGGATGTCCTTTGTGTACTTGGCTTGATGCACAAAGGTTCCCTCCTTCGCCTACTTGATCTGAAGCCCAAGAAAGAACTGCAATTCTCCCATCATGGACATCTCGAATTCTTTGCTCATATCCACTGCAAACCTTGCAACCAAAGAGTGAGACGAGCCGCCAAAGACAATATCATCCACGTACACCTAAACAATTAGGATATCATCGCCCTGCCTGAGGAGAAGAAGAGTCTTATCAACCTTGCCCATCTCAAACCCCTTGCTAAACAAGAACCCCCTCAAACGGCCATACCAAGCACGGGGAGCTTGTTTCAGCCCATACAACGCCTTCCTCAGCCTATACACCCTGTGGGGAAACTCAGCACTCTCAAAGCCTGGTGGTTGCTTCACATAGACTTCCTCCTCTAAAAACCCATTTAAGAAGGCACTCTGCACATCCATTTGGTACAATTTGAACCCTTTAGCCACTGAAAAGGCTAGAAGGATCCTAATCGCCTCCAAACGGGCTACAGGAGCAAATGTCTCCTCATAGTCTATCCCCTCCTTCTGACTATAGCCTTGAGCAACCAACCTCGATTTGTTTCTCACCACCTCACCATTCTCACCCTCTTTGTTCTTCCACACCCATTTTGTCCCGATAGGTTTGCAATGTGGTGGTGGCTCTACCAACTCCCAAACTTGGTTTCTCTCAAAGTTCTCTAACTCCTCATGTATTGCGTTCACCCAATTAGGATCAGAAAGAGCGTGTCCAATGTCTTTCAGCTCAAAGGTAGCAACAAAAGCCGAATGAGCAAAGTGAGAAACATTCCTGGACCTTGACCCTGTCGTACGTTCATTGATGTCGCCGATGATTCTTGAGGGAGGATGATCAACTTGAACGTGCCTCGGTGCCTCTCGCCTGGAGACAACCTCCCCTCAGCTGCAGCTTCCACTTGATCTCCCTGGATGGTATTCGGTGTAGGGGATGGGCCATCCTGCACCGTAGTCGTCGTACTGGAAGTAGAGGGTACATGCTCAGCTGGAGCTTCACTATCATCACCATCATCCTCTCCAGCATCATCCTCCTCGTCCTCAAAGATCTTCTTCCCAACTTCGTCGTCACCTGCACACTCAAAGACAGACGAACTGCATGGCTGGGTCTCGTCGAAGGTAACCTCGCAAGTTTCCATGACTAGGTTAGTATCAAGGTTGAGCACACGGAATGCTCGAGAATGACTAGCATAACCTAAGAAAATCCCATCGGAGGACCTCGACTCAAACTTATCAAGCCTACCCTTCTTGAGAATAAAGCACCCTGAAATGGCTCACTCTAGGTGTTCGCCCGTGCATGAGCTCATAGCACGTCTTGTTCAAGAAGGCCCTGAGAAAAATCCGGTTCCCAACATGGCAAGTGGTATTCACCGCCTCAGCCCAAAATCTCCTCGGAGTCCTATGCTCGTCGAGCATCGTCTGAGCCATCTCACAAAGGGACCGATTTTTCCTCTCAACCACACCATTCTGACAAGCCACATAGGGAGTAGAGAATTGATGTTCGAGACCCAAATCACGACAAAAGGTTTCGAAATGAGAGTTTTTAAATTCAGAGCCATTATCGCTACGGATAGCTCGAATAGCATCTCCATTCCTCTCATTCTTCAACCTCAAGTTTAGATCCCGCACAAAACCAAACGTCTCCCCCTTGTCAACCAAAAAGAAGACCCAAGCATAGCGAGAATAGTCGTCCACTATCACCAGGACATACCATTTCCCACCCGCCGAGCACACACGAGCTGGACCAACCAAGTCCATATGGAACAGCTCGCATGGCCTCTCTGTCATAACAGATGTCATAGGCGGGTGAGAGGCGGCGACCATCTTACCATGCCTACACGGAGCACATACCAAGTCCTTTTGGTATTTCAACTTAGGCAATCCTCGGACCAAACCTAGCCCACTCAAGCATGACAACAAGTCAAAACTCAAGTAAGCTAGTCTCCTATGCCATTTCCAAAGCTCCGCCGAAGCACCAGCAACCAAACAACGAGAAGAGCCAACACACTAAGAAAAATCGGCTCTAAAAACTGACCCTCGGGGACGATCGTGCACAAAAGATCACCTCAAGAATCCAAAACACGAGAACAGCCCATTTTGAAACGGACTTCAAAACCCTCATCAAGAAGCTGGGAAACCGACAAAAGATTGTAACCCAAAGACTTGACAAGAGAAACACACCGAATAGTCACAGACTCACTCACCTTCACCGTGCCCACTGAAAGCACTCTTCCTTTCCCATTGTCCCCAAAAGTGATGTACTCTTTGGTCATCACCGGGCTGAAGCTGGAGAACCACCGTCGATCTCCGGTCATGTGTCGAGAGCAACCGGAGTCGATCAACCAAAAGCCCTCCATGCCTCCCACCTGAAAAATCAAAAACGAGAGCGAGAGTGAGCAAACAACTCAGCACTGGTGTTAGTACAGAAAGAATCAAACCAGTGCCGTGCCATTTGCTCAAAAGTGGGGTTAGCAAAATCCATCCTATGTCTCCTAGGTGGAACACCCACACGTCCCCTTGGAGGACTACGCGTGCCACGAAGTGGAGACCGTGACCCGTAGCTCCTCTGGGACCTAAAGCTGCGATCATTCCCCCCATACTCGTATTGGCCACGAGCGAAGGAACGTCCAGCAAACTCACCACGCCCAAACCCAACACGCCTACCACCATCTCTATGTGGTGGCTCACCTCGAGGCACAAACTCACGCCTCTCCCGAGGGTAAATGGTACGCACCATACCTTCACCCCTCAGCACCAACCTAGGCTCAGGCACACCACGAGAAGGGTGGTACCTGTCCTTGTTGGCCATTTCCCTAGCCAACCTCTCCTCACGCTTCCGCCAGAAGCAAAACTCAGCAAGATGCCCATCCCTCCCACAATGCTCACAATGGAAGGGTTTTGGCTTTGGCTTTGGACTCTCTTTGGGCTGTGGTTTCTCCTCACTCGGTTTCTCTCCCTTCTTCCCAAAGAAATCATTCCCCAAGTCGCTCTTGAACTTGATGGGTTTCTGGAAGTTGTTGGTTTGTGGAGGAAACACGGGTGGAGCTGGGGTTGCGTCTAGTCGGTTCCTAAGTGGGTTTGGCTTAGGAGTATAGGCATTTTTGTGGTAGGTTTTTGGTGGTTCTGGGATATCTCCGATCTTTCCCTCATTCTCACCACTTCCCTCACCAACCTTGTCCGACCCAAGCGCTTGCCCATCATAGCGCTTGTATGCCTCAATCATCATCTTGAGCCGAGGCTCATGACCAGACAACCAACCCATCATTTTTCTCAACTCAATATTCTCATCCTGCAAGCAATCAACATAGTGTGCAAGCTCCATATTCTTCACAGCATGTAATTCACAAGTAGAGCATGATGTAGGTATAGGAGTTTTCAAAGCAGCTTCTAGAGATCTAGCATAAGCAACCGACTCATCTAGTTTCTCATGCAAAACAGGACAAGAAGTGCAAGCACCAAGCAAGGAGGACCTAGATTTCATCTCATCTAGCTCAACCCTAAGCACGTCTAGTTCCTCAACCTTGGAGGCATACTTTTCTTTAAGCACAGCCAAATCACCAAGAAAAGTGGAACAATCAGTGCATTAAGGTTCATCGGTCACAATAGGAGCAGACTTCAGAGAATCTATTTGAGCCCTAGCATCAACAAGCAAAGACTCTAGCTCAACCACCTTCTCCTTAGCCTCTCCAAGCAAAGACCTATACTCCCTCTTCTCCTTGTTGGTCTTTCTAAGCACATCATCACAATTGTCAAGCAAGTCATTCAACCTAGCATTCTCCTCTATCAAGAAGGCAGGATCATTGTTTACCTCATCCTCGGAGTCGGAGTCCGAGTTGTCCTTGTTGCTCTTCTTGCTCCCGGAGCTGTGTGCCATGCCGCAAAAGCCTTGGGCGGCGAAGCACAGCCGTTGATGTTCTTGCTCGACCGCTCGCCCCTGTGCCGGTTCTCTTCTTCATCACTTGAGCTCGATGAAGAGTAGCAGGAGCTCGAGTCGATGTCGCTCGCTGCGGCAACCATCGCTCGCTCCTTCTTTTTGTGACCACCACTCCTTCTCGGCCTCCGCTCGGACTTGTTCTTGCCCTTGTGGTCGTCCCTTGAGCGGTGCTTGTGGTCGGTCCTAGGATGGTGATTGTGCTCGGGCTTGACCTCCATGGCCTCCGGACACTCAGCGATAAAGTGTCCGTGCTTGCTGCACCGGTAGCACATGCCCGAACTCCTCCGAGTGTTCTTTCGGTTCGTGTACATGCGCTCGAACCGCCTGCTCAGCAACGTGAGATCCTCCTTGCCTAGCACGTCAAACTCCTCATCTGGCATGGACACAAGACAAGACAAACAGAACTGTCTCAAAGACATGTTAGCATTAGTCCTTGGTCCAGAAACAATAGCCAGACTACGAGGGTCAGTCGGGTTCTCGATCTTAGCTCGCACCCCACGGTCCACCTCGGACGACTTGACCTTAGAGAACAGCCCTGTCATGATCATCGTACGGGAGCACGGCCACATTAGCCCTCATGTTGTTCACAATCACCGTGAACCGCTGGAACATGGCATCTGTGGACTCACCGGGGAGATGAGTGAAGTTCTCGTACTCTCTCCGGTAGGTTGCAAATAGCCAAGCCTGAACCTGAGAGTTCCCAGCATGAGCATTGTTGTTGGCGTCGAACATATCCCTCGATCCTGGAGCAAGGAAGTTCACAGGATGAACATAAGCAGTGTTCACCGTGACATCCCAAAGGATCTGACACTTGCCGCGGAGGAAAGCAGCCATCCACCTCTGCCACATCTGGTAATTCTTACCATCAAAGTGTGGAGGACCCGAGCCCCTTTCCTGGTACGCCATCTTTGGATCTTAGACTGGTTAGAATCACGAAGATCCGTAACCAGCTCCGATACCAATTGAAGGACCGATTAGGCGACCAGAGAGGGGGGGAGTGAATGGGAGCCAATAAAAATTCACAACCGCGGATTCCCACACGAGCTTGCCAAGGTCGCGTAGTCACAGTGGACCTACCAACCCTAAGAGGAAGCCCCAAACAAACCCCAAGTGAAAGCGCAACTCAAGAAGCAAAAGACTTAGCAGATCTGCGAGGGTCGGGGCGGACGGTCCGCGTGGTACGGGCGGACGGTCTGCGCAGAGGGGGCGGATGGTCCGCAGGAAGCGTGCGGACGGTCCGAAAAACAACCCCGAACCTCCAGTACTGCACCTCGAAAAACAGACGGTCTGGGGGAGCACCACGGACGGTCCGAGCCTCGCGGACTGTCCGGCCACCCCAGGCAGACGGTCCGACCAACCTCTTCCAACCGAAACCTACCGACTCCACGAATCGAAACAAAGCAACGCACGAACTCGCGAAGAACACGACGAACAGCCGGCTGCTGGGCTCCTCACGGACGGTCCGCCGACCAGGCGCGGACGGTCCGCCAGGTGCGGACAGAGCAGCCTGAGCACGAAAACGAGAGGTCTACCCCTTCTATCCATCCATGGATCTCCCAAACAGCTTAAGCTCTTGAGGCGAGATTTGGTGGAGATGAGAAGCGTCCCTAGGAGATGCTATACCCCAAAACTTGAGACCTCAAACGAACTAAATCGCCGGGAATCGAATCGCAACCGAGCTCTACCAAAAAGCTAGGGTTCCAACCGAAATCCTTCAATCGGAGGCCAAATCCGGAGATTGAGGGGTCATGATCAAGCACAAAGATGCACAAGACATCTATCCATGATCCCCACCAACAAATCCGAACCCAAACACCTCAGAATCGAAGGAACAAGGCGCGCACGAAAATCCAATGAAAATAGCTCGAGAAAGACACGAAAATCACACGAGCTACAAGAAGGAAATCAACACAACCATGAAAGCTTCCATACACTCGGAGGTCAGATTCTTTACAAACCGGTGAAGAAAATCTAAACCTATGGAGCTGAGAAATGGGAAGCAGTCCGGATGGATAGTTTGCCCAGAAACCCTAGAGCTAATATATATGAGTTCCTCTGGGTTTGGCGAATGACCAAGCTACCCCTAGCACTTAAGTTGAGATACAAACCCCTCAGGGGCAAATAGGTCAAGTAGCACTCCACTTCATCGCACGGCCACACCTTTGTCGTAGTCCGCGTCCTCCCGACGCAAGCCCTGCGATCCCGCCCCGTGTCCGCCGGCATCGAAGCTTCTCGGCGCTCCTGGATCCCGTCTCCGCCTGCCGAGCCTCCGGTCTTGGTTTTGTGGAGGCCCCGCAAGGCTAAGACCTTTCGCGCCCGCTCTTCACCTGCACCAACACGAGTCAAGCCGCAACCTGCACCTGCAATACTCGGCCAAGAGTCAGTCCACACCACGTTGTCAATCACTCATCACACCAGGGAGCGACCATCCACCACAAAACCAAGACCGGAGGCTCGGCGGGAGGAGACGGGATCCGGGCGCACCGAGAAGCTTCGATGCCGGTGGACACGTGGCGGGATCGCAGGGCTTGCGTCGGGAGGACGCGGACTACGGTAATGGCGTGGCCGTGCGATGAAGAGGAGTGCTACTTGACCTATTTGCCCCTGAGGGGTTTGTATCTCAACTTAAGTGCTAGGGGTAGCTTGGTCATTCGCCCGACCCAGAGGAACTCATATATGTTAGCTCTACGGTTTCTAGGCAAACTATCCATCCGGACTGCTTCCCATTTCTCTGCTCCATAGGTTTAGATTTTCTTCACCGCTTTGTAGAGAACTGTTCTCCGAGTGTATGGAAGCTTTCATGGTTGCGTTGATTTCCTTCTTGTAGCTCGTGTGATTTTCGAGTCTTTTTCGAGCTATTTTCGTTGGATTTTTGTGCACGGCTTGTTCCTCTGATTCTGGGGTGTTTGAGTTCGGACTTTCTTGTGGGGATCATGGATAGATGCCTTGTGCATGTTTGTGCTTGACCTTGACCCCTCAAACTCCGGATTTGGCCTTGGATTTGAGGATTTCGGTTGGAACCCTAGCTTTTTGGTAGAGCTCGGTTGCTATTCGATTCCCGGCGATTTAGTTCATTTGAGGTCTCAAGTTTTGGGGTATAGCATCTCCTAGGGACACTTCACATCTCCCCCAAATCTTGTCTCAAGAACTTGAACCATTTGGGAGATCCAAGGATGGTTAGGAGGGGTTGACCTTGCGTTCTCGAGTTCGAACTGCTCTATCCGCGTGTGGCGGACAGTCCGCTAGGTGCTCGCGGACGGTCCGCGAGGAGCCGGCTGACCGGGTGTTCGTCGTGTTCTTTGCGTGTTCTTGCGAGCTCGTGTTTCGATTCGTTTTGTCCGGTGCTTTTGGTTGCTCGGAGTTTGCCGGACGATCCGCGAGGAGAGTGCAGACGGTCTATTCCGCGCGGACGGTCCGCGGGTAGGGCACGGACAGTCCGTTTTTCGAGGTGCAGTATTGGAGGTTCGGGTGGCATTTTTGGACAATCCGCCCTGTGCTTGCGGACGGTCCGCCTGAACCCCGCGGACAGTCCGCCCCCTCCATGCGGATGGCCCGCCCCAGGCTTTACAGATTGCCTATGTCTTTTGCTTCTTGAGTTGCGCTTCCGTATTACTTTGAGTTGGGGTTTGTTCCTAGGGTTGGTAGGTCCGTTGTGACTATGCGACCTTGGCAAACTTGTGTGGGAATCCTCGGTTGTGAATTTGGGGCATAGGTCGAGTTCATCCTTCGGGAAGAATTTTTATCGGCTCCCATTCACTCCCCCCTTCTCTGGTCGCCTAATCGGTCCTTCACCTAGTGAGATATTTCAGGAGTTGAGCATTGAGCCTAATCTAGAAGATGTGAGACTAGCTGATATGCTATACAAGGATCAGAAGGCTGCTTACGATGACTTAATGTCAATTGTCGATACGGAACGGGGTGGCTTTATTGATGGACCGAGGTTCTTTATTGGTGGACCTAGCGGTACATGAAAGAACTTTTTGTACAGCGCACTCCTTGGAACCGTCAGTAGACAAAGGTAAAACCCATTCACCCTCGAAACTTCGGAGAAGACAAAGGATCGCAGAAGTTCGCAAAGTGACAGTCGAAAGGCTCCGAAGTGAGAGATGTTTTCGTATGTGTACAAAGTAATCTTAGATGTTTTACATACCGATGCTGGTGTATAATCTTATTCAAGACTTTCTAAATGTCTAATGATCTTTGGAGGAAAAAACTACCAAAGTCGTATATGCTCTCGAGACTTTGTGAACCATTTTAGCAAAATGGAGACTTCGGAGAAAGGGAACAGTTCGGGAAACTTGGCAGCAAGGCACGGTCCGGAGCTCCGAAGCTGGGAATCATGGCTTCCTAGGTCTTCAGGGATGTATGAAAAGCCTCGGGAAGACCGATGTCAATAGCGTATCGGTGAAGACAGGTAGTTGGAGTGTGAACGAATGGCAGTCTAGTAATATGCAAAGGTGATCACGAGAATTGCGTGATCACTTTGGACATTTTTGTACATAATTCTAGGAGAAAATTCTCTAGGTTTGAGGGTATTATCGGAATGTAAAAGTTCATCCGTCTCCCTATAAAAGGAGGCAGACCAGCACATGTAAAAGCGACGCATCTTTTGAGGAGGGAGGAGACTTTCAAGGATATTTGTGCTTTCGGGGGTCCAATCCTATTTTTGAACACCCAATAGTGGCACCCACCATGGTCTAAGTCGACAAAACCCACGATGCCTCCACCGAAGAAGTCAGAGATTAACAAAGCTCTACACCTAGATTAGGAAGACCACCACATCGAAGAAGAGGATGGGGTAGCTGTAGTGATACACTCTCAGCAAAATGTAGACCGAGAAAGAGCAGCATAATTGGAGGCACTCAAGAAAGCTAGAGAAGAAAAGGCCACATAGATTCCAGAAACAAGCACAGAAAATGATGAGGGCGCATTAGACAAAGAGTTAGAGGAAGTAAACAAAAAGATGCAGATGCTGCAGAAAGAAAGGGAAAGGTTTGCCATTCAACTAGAAGCAAAATGAAGAGCTTCGGAGAAGATAGATAAACTGAATCAAGCGAAAGAACAATTAGGGAAAATGCAAAAAGACATCGAAGAAATGAAAGAACAAGAAAACAGTTATATCTGGCGCGACTCGCCATATCAAAGCTCTGGCCCACGAAAGAGAACTTCGAAAGAAAACTTCTTCACAGGCAACGAGGTCTCCCAATTCGCAGATCTGGAATCACTGTTGTCCCTCCACCTGCAAACAGCCCCATGGCCATAAAAATACAAGCCGAAGTCTCTCCCGAAGTACAATGGTTACGGGCACTCAAGCCAAATCTTTCATCATAGCCTGTGAAGGTCCAGTTCTAAACTAGTACTCTTTACTGCCTCCACACTCAATTTGTAGATCGATAGACCTCAAGACAAAATTTATTCAAGCATTCCATGTTTCCATGAAACAACCGCAAAAGAATCAGATCTTTACCACTGCAAGCAGAAAGACAAGGAACCATTGCCAAGCTTCGTGAAAGGATCATGCAGTAGAAGTCTCAGACCCTAGGGGCAGATGACAAAACCACGATTCTAGCATTAATAAGTGGATTAACTCCAGGCCAAACAGCCTCACATCTATCTAGAGAAGAGCCAGAAACTATTGAAGAACTATTTGACGAATATCATAGAAGGAAGGTTGCGGAAAAAAACCAAGCAAGGCAAAGTCATAGCAGAAGTGGTTGGAGGCCAGAATTCCAGGCACCACACAACATCAACAATATTGAAAACCCGCCATCACACACTAACCAGGGCAATAAACCAAGTACTAGAGGTGGTCACTCATCAATAGGCAGAGGAAGAGGACACTCAAAACTTCATAATCATGATCCTAGAAACCCATACTTCTATTGTAGATATCATGGGAAAGGTCATAGCACCGAAGCATGCCCAGAGACTCAAAAGAACATAGAAAGAATTCAGCAGGAAAAGAGAATGATGTCAGCCGCATCTATAGTCCCCACCCAAGTTCATCAGAATTACTGGCAACCACAGCTCCTCGGCCCAGTGTGCCATCAAATGAGTTCAGCTGCGATGCAAGCTCCAACTCTCAAAACTTTCGACAAAAGCTAACCCTTCCAACAACCACAACCAACATAGCAACCTTCATAGCAGTTCTATCCACAATCTCAGGCAATACAAACCATTTAGCAACCACAACCAATCCAAGAAATTCTACCACCTCCGCCAGATAACACCTCAAAACTAGAATCAAGTTCCAGAAATAATAATTCAAAGGCTGTGCTCTCCTTCGGAATAATCATGGCGATAGTTGGTGGGTCTTCAATGGAGTCTGAAACCAAGAGGCGAAGGAACAACTACTTCAGATCTATGAACACATTCATCAATGATGGCCCTGCTGCGAGGCTAGAATGGGCTAAGGTGCCGATAACTTTCACCGAAGAAGACTTCAAGTTAAAGTCCACAGATCACAACGACGCTATGGTCATCGAAGTTAACATTATTGGATGGGTAATCAGGAAAGTCTTGGTGGATAATGGAAGTTCAGAAGACATTCTGTTCACAAAAACTTTTGAGAAGATGAACTTGAGTCCGCACATGCTTCAACCACCAGAATATCCACTGCTCGGCTTCGGAGGAAAGCCAATCAAGGCAATGGGAAAAATCACTCAGCCAGTATCTTTCGGAGATCTTGACAACGCCAGAACAGAACACCTCACGTTCGATGTCTTTGACATGTACCACCCTTACTTCGCAATCTTCGGAAGAGGATTCATCAATAAATTTGACGCTGCAATAAGATAATAGTTCCTGTGCATGAAAATCCCAGCTCCTAGAGGTGTTATCATAGTGTATGATGATCAGAAAGAGGCAATAGACATTGAAAAGGGCCACACTCCCAGACAGAACAATGTTCATCTCCTAGATACCAATGAAGAAAAGAGAGAACCATATGTTGAGGCCAAGGAAGATAGGGAAAAGTTGAGATAAGTGCGGACAAGGAAACACAGAAAGTGTATCTGGATGATATGCTGGACAGGTCAGTGATGATAGGGGTTCATCTTGATCCCGAAGAAGAAAAAGAACTCATCTACTTCCTAAACAAGAATAAAGATGTCTTCGCGTGGTCAGCAAAAGAATTGCAAGGTTTTGATAGGGATATAATCAAACATATCCTCGACACAGATAAGAGGACAACTCCCAAGAAGCAGAGACTCAGGAAAATGTCCGAGGAAAAGGCTAAGGTAGTAGAAGCCGAGGTGCAAAGACTTCAAGATGCCAAAGTAACAAGAGAAGTCATGTATCCTTTGTGGTTGGCCAACACTGTCCCAGTGTAGAAGAAGAATGGAAAATGGAGAATGTGCGTAGACTTCACCGATCGGAACAAAGCATGTAAAAAGGATGATTACCCACTAGAAAAAGTGGACAAGGTAGTCGATGACGCTGCGAACAACGAAATGCTATCACTCCTGTATATTTTCTTAGGATACCACCAAGTCAAGGTGTGGAAAGAAGACGAGCACAAAACAAGCTTCATCGCACCATTTAGAACTTACTACTTCATGAGAATGCCAGAGGGGCTAAAGAATGCAGGATGCACATTTTCAAGAATGATAGCAATCGTCCTCCGTTGTCAGCTTCAGAGAAACATACTAGCTTGTGTAGATGTCATAATTGTCAAGATCATAAGAAGAAGAGAACACATCAGAGACTTAGCAGAAACCTTCGCAAATTTAAGAGTAGCAAACCTCAAGCTCAACCCAGGAAAATACATGCTCTGTATTCAGAAGAGGAATGTTTTGGGATGCCTGGTATCAACAAAAGGCATCAAAGCAAATTCTGACAAAGTCAACACACTTGTTGAAATGCAAGAACCGGCTTTGGTCAAAGATGTGCAAAAGTTGATCGGAAGGGTGGCTGCACTTAATATATTCATTCCTAGATCAGCAGAGAGAAGCCTACTTTTTTCTAGATACTCTGAAGTTCCAAGAATTTTGAGTGGTCCAAAACACAAAAGCAATCCTTCCAAGAAGTCAAAGATGAAGGACCGATTAGGCGAACCAGAGAGGGGGGGAGTGAATGGGAGCCGATAAAAATTCTTCTCGAAGGAGATGAGAACTCCAACAAGACGAACACGGCTTCCAACTCACGTCTCCGACTCAACTACCCAAGTTGGTCAAGACCACACAGCCACTGGAGTGCTACTGGTCCTAGGAACCAACACTCAACCTTCCGACCCAAAACTCACCAAACCACACAGCGGAAACTTGCACGGCTTGCTGCCTGTGCTACACCGGTCAGACCGATGGTCTGCGCCGGTCAGACCGGTGACACCGGTCAGACCGGTGGACAGAGCCGGTCAGGCCGGTGGCTACAGCAGCCGCACAGCAAACGTTCCAGGAAGCCTCAGTGACTCCTCTAGGCCCTGGAACAAAAACCACCACGAAACACAACCTGTGAGGAAGAAGAACCCCTCACAAAACCTAGCAAAACAACTCCAAACACGCCAAGAACTGATCAGCAGGACCACGGGACAAAACCACACGGACAAGGCTATTCCCCGAGACAAAAACCCACCAAGGGCTAGCACCGGTCAGACCGGTCAAGAGCACCGGTCAGACCGGTCGCGCCTGGGCAGCTCGGGATGAACAGCGCCCGCGAGTCAACTCCCCCAAATCCAACTCCCGATCTCCCGATTCACTCCACGGTTTTGCACAAGACTTTGGGGATAGTAGAAACACCTCATGGGTACTCCATAGCCAAGATTTGGTCCACCAAAACTTGTCAAATGAAGAGTAATCGAAGAAATCCCACCAAGAACGCCTCTAACCCTAGAGCCACGAAGCTCACGGATTTGGAAGGAGAATCAAAGGGAAAAGAACCACGAAGGGTTCATGCATACATCCCCCACCAAATCCCAAAGAGAAAGGCCTCGAAATCGCTCCAAGAAAATCGCCAAGAAAGGGCTCCGAAAATCACCAAAAAAGGAGAAACGGGAAAGACACATCCAAGCCTTGAGGAACCACGCCAAATCATCTATACATACCAAAGAGGTTCATACAAGGTGTAGCTTGCCGCCCGATCATCCTTCCCTCTCACAAGATCTCACCATGAAGCTCTCAAGCTAGTCCTACGAAAATCCTAAGGAAAATAGGAAGGAAAATAGGAAAACCAAAAGAGCTAGGGTTCCAAGAGATGGCTGCCATCCTCTCACCACATGGGTTATATGGAGGCAACCGAAAGACGAAAATACCCTTACTAGCTAACTAGGGATACATGCCCCTCAAGGGCGAAATTGGAAGTCTTTGTCTTCGCACCATCGGACGGATGCCCAGCGACCGCAAACTTGCTTAGCCTCGACGCAAGCCTTGCGATCCCGACGCGTGTCCTCCGCTTCGAAGATTCCGGACTGCGTCGTCGCACACCGGTCAGACTAGTGCTCCTCACCGGTCAGGCCGGTACCCAACGGTCAGACCGGTCAGACCCACCGGTCAGACCGGTCTGGAGCTGCTGCACCTCCGTCTTCGGTTCTTCGGTCTTGGCTTTGTGGATCAACCAAGGAACCCAGTGGTTTTCTGGTGAACCACCGGAAACCCCGCGAACTCGGTGTAGCCTCCGCCAATCACCACTCATGACTCGGCTCCCACGTAGTCCCAGCTCGACCTTGGTTTTGAGGCTCAACCAAGAAACCGTCCACGACTTCATCTTGCCGTTCTTGCCACCATGCGGCCCGCACTTGACCCCGCTGGCCACCAGGTCCCTCGAACCAAGCCTACTTGTCTTCTCCACACCTGGAGGCCTCACCGGCAACGACCTTTCACGCTTGTTCTTCACCTGCACCTGCACCAGTCAAGCCGCAACCTGCACCTGCAATACTTAGCCAAGAATCAGTCCACACCACGTTGTCAATCACTCATCACACCAAGAAGTGACCATCCACCGGTCCTCGAACCACACCTGGCTCTCAATCTCCCCCTTGATGAGTGCATTGACAACACACACGTTTTGGTAACCAAGAGAAAAGGAAAAGAAAAGAAACGAGTAAAAGAAACTCCAACAAGCGATCGAAAGCCAAAGAAAAGGCAAAGAGCAAGATCACTTGAAGAAGACAAGTCTCGGACCCCTTAGGCAAGGGCAACGGCTCGACACATCCGAGACAAAACATGCTCAAGGAAAGAGCACACACCAAAGCTCGAAAACCACAAAGAGCTCCCCCTGCACACATGCAAGCTCCCCCTGAACTAATGCATGCGAACCACTTCACGAAACAGAGCAGCTGCAACAGCTCAGCTCTGACCGGTCAGACCGGTCGACACCACCGGTCAGACCGGTGCTCAACATATGAACAGGACCAGCACTCTGACCGGTCAGACCGGTGACCTCAACCGGTCAGACCGGTGCACAACAGAGCCCAAAAATGGCTCGAAACCACCTGAAAACCTTCCAAATGCATTCAGTAGGCCAAAACATGCTCAAACTTCTCCCCCTTGTTGACAATGCATGAATCAAGCCAAAAATGCAAAAAATGCAACCTAGAGCTTCTCAAATAGACAAAATTCAACATAGGATGCTACACATGTCCAAACGAGCAAGTTAGATACTCTATAGCTTCGTAATGACATAAACTTCATGATCACCAAGTTTCACAACCATTGGGCGAAGCTAAGATAGAATTTAGCAATTTTGCGAAAAATCACCCTCTCATGAGCAAAGTCCTAAACATGAGCAAAACATGTCAAAATGGCAAAGCCACACAAACTTCATGCTAGGACAGCCATTCTAAGCATAAGACCATCATAAACACCCACAAGCACCTCATGTCATGTCAAAGCCACCGAGCCATGTGCCTACTTCTATATATGAGACTTCTCATTGGTAGGCATCATGCAATGATTTAGCACCCAAAGCAAGTTAAAATTAGCACATATGACATGGGAGCACATTTTTCAAGCAATTTACATTTCATTTTTCAGATTTATAATTGGTACATGAAATGTCTTTGCGACAAAAAGGAACTTATGCCCCTCCATAAGATGAAACATGGGGGCTAACCATTCATGATGGCAAATGAGCCTTTGGCCCCATATGATCAAAATAAGCTATCCAACCACAATTTAAGCATAGCCAAGTCACAAAAACATGTCAAGATCATGTAAAGGCATTTACTCACAAGAGAGCATACATATGAAATTTTTCAAAAACATAGCCATCAACCATGGATATAAACCAAGATTATCAAGAGCTAAGCCAAACTAACCATAGCTTACCAAATTAGCTCACAAAGACATATATATCATTCCATGGTGAACAATGTATATAGGAGAAGCCTTTCCTAAACAATGCATATGATACAAAATGCATGCAACCTAAGATACAAAGATGCCTATACATCATGTTACATATGCCATGCCAAAAGCAAGAAATGCACAAAGGAAAGCTATACATATGCTACAAAGGAGCTCCCACACGCCAACTCAAGAAATCAAACAAACACCAAGCTCCCCCCGCAAACGAGTGAAAGTTGCTTGATCTAGGGATTTGGTGAAAATATCGGCTAGTTGTTCATGTGTGGGTACATGGATCAAAGCTATCTTCCCTTTCTCTACGTTGTCTCTCAGAAAATGATACCTCACTTCTATGTGCTTGGTTTCGGAATGGAGCACTGGGTTCTTTGCCACGCTTATGGCACTGGTGCTGTCACATTGAAGTGGGACATGGGTATACTCCTCACCAAAGTCACTCATGGTGTATGTGATCCAAAGGAGCTGAGAGCAACAACTAGCTGCGGCCACATACTCTGCCTCGGTAGTGGATTGAGCAACATTCGACTGTTTGCGGGAAGACCAAGACACCAAAGAAGAACCCAAGAACTGGCAAGTCCCAGAAGTGGACTTCCTATCCAACCGACACCCGGAAAATCCACGTCTGAAAAACCATGAAGCGCCAAAGAAGAAGACGCAGAGTACCAAAGGCCGAAGTCGGGAGTGTGTCGCAAATACCTGAAAATGCGCTTGACTGCTTGCCGATGCGAAGTCCTCGGAGAAGCTTGAAAACGAGCGCACAGACACACCGAGAATTGAATGTCTGGCCTCGTCGCCGTCAAGTAGAGGAGTGACCCGATCATGCTCCGGTACTCCTTCTGGTCCACGTGTTCACCTTCCTCGTCCGCATCAAGAGCTGTAGTCGTACTCATAGGCGTCGCCATGGCCTTGGAGTCCTCCATCTTGAACTTCCTCACAATGTCCTTGGTGTACTTAGCTTGGTGCACAAATGTTCCTTCCTTTGATTGCTTGATTTGTAGCCCAAGGAAGAACTGCAACTCGCCCATCATGCTCATCTCAAATTCCCTGCTCATGTCTTCTGCAAACCTTGCAACAAGAGAGTTAGATGAGCCACCAAAGACAATATCATCCACGTAAACCTGCACAATCAGGATATCTCTGCCCTGCTTGAGGAGAAACAAGGTCTGGTCGACCTTCCCCATCTCAAACCCTCTCTCAAACAGGAACCCCCTCAACCTACCATACCAAGCTCTAGGCGCCTGCTTCAACCCATACAGCGCCTTCCTCAACTTGTACACCCGGTGGGGGTACTTCTCACTCTCAAACCCCGGTGGTTGCCTCACAAACACCTCTTCCTCCAACACACCGTTCAGGAAAGCACTCTTCACATCCATCTGGTACAACTTGAACCCTTTAGCCACGGAAAAGGCTAGAAGGATCCTGATCGCCTCCAAACGAGCTACAGGAGCGAAAGTCTCCTCGTAGTTGATCCCCTCTTTCTGACTGTACCCCTGAGCAACAAGTCTCGACTTGTTCCTCACCACTTCTCCTTTCTCTCCCTCTTTATTTTTCCACACCCATTTTGTCCCAATCGGCTTACACCCTGGGGGAGGGTCAACCAACACCCAAACTTGGTTCCTCTCAAAATTCTCCAACTCCTCATGCATGGAGTTAACCCAATTATGATCAGATAACGCGTGTCCAATGTCTTTGGGCTCAAAGGTGGCAACAAAAGCAGCATGAGCGAAATGAGAATTATTCCGAACCCTCGACCGTGTAGTACGTTCATTCATGTCGCCGATGATTCTCGAAGCTGGGTGATCCACTTGCACTCGCCGGGGAGGTTCTCGCCTTGATGCTACCTCCCCCTCAACAGCAGCTTCGCCTTGATCTGGGTTTGTCGTTGTAGGTGTGGGAGAGGGTCCACTCTCGATCGTCGTCGAAGTAGTAGGTACATGTTCAGCTGTGGGCATCACACCGCCATCTTCATCATCTCCATGTTCATGCTCCTCCTCCTGAAAGATCTCCTCGCCAAGTTCATCGTCACCTGCACACTCAAAAACAAGCTGACTACGTGGCTGTGTCTCGTCGAAGGTTACCTCGCAAGTCTCCACGATTTGGTTAGTTTCAAGATTGAGCACACGAAATGCTCTAGAATGAGATGCATAACCAAAGAAAATGCCATCGACAGACCTAGCCTCGAACTTGTCCAACTTCTTCCCTTTCTTCAGAATGAAGCATTTACAACCAAAGACATGGAAGTGACTGACCTTGGGTGTGCGACCGTGCATCAACTCGTAACAGGTTTTCTTCTTATGGACCCTAAGGTAGATCCTGTTCGACACATAGCACGCGGTATTGACCGCCTCAGCCCAGAACCTTCTCGGAGTCCTATGCTCGTCGAGCATCGTCCGAGCCATCTCGCACAAGGTCCTGTTTTTCCTTTCCACCACGCCATTCTGGGGAGGCGTATACGGACTCGAAAACTGATGTTCAAGACCCAAGTCATGGCAAAAGGTTTCGAAGTGAGAGTTTTTGAATTCCGAGCCATTGTCACTTCGAATCGCTCGTATGGCATCTCCGTGCCTCTCGTTTCTTAACCTCAAGACAAGATCTCGAACAAAACCAAACGTCTCCCCCTTCTCCTCAAGAAAGAACACCCACGCATACCGAGAGTAGTCGTCCACCACAACAAGGACATACCACTTCCCACCCGCAGCTCGCACACGAGCTGGGCCAACAAGGTCCATATGGAGCAACTCGCATGGACGCTCAGTCATCACATCAGTGAGAGGCAGGTGAGAAGAGGCTACCATCTTGGCATGCCTACACGGCGCACAAACCAACTCTTTCTCAAACCTCAACCGTGGCAATCCTCGGACCAAATTGAGTTTACTCAAGCGAGACAAAAGGTCAAAGCTCAAGTGACCCAACTTCCTATGCCACTTCCACAACTCACTCGAAGAACCAGCCAAGAAGCAACGCTCCACACCAGAAGACTGAGAAAAATCAGCTCGGAACACTTGACCCTCGGGAACGACCATGCAAACAAGATCCCCCCGAGAATCTAAAATCCGAGAACCACCAGGCCGAAACAACACCTCAAAACCCTCATCCAACAACTGGGACACAGAAAGCAAGTTGTATCCAAGCGATTGAACAAGAGCAACATGCCTGAGAGTGATCTTGTCACTTACCTTAATCTCACCTTCTGACAGCACACGCCCTCGCCCATTGTCCCCAAAGGTGATGTACTTCTTTGTCACCACCAGGACGAGACTTGAGAACCACCCCTTGTCTCCGGTCATATGCCTCGAGCAACCGGAGTCAATCAACCAAATGTTCTTGAAGTCTCCCACCTGAAATTCAAAAGTGAGCATGTGAGTGAACAAACGACTCAGCACTGGGGTTAGTACCAAAAGAGTAAAACCAGTGCCGAGCCATTTGCTCCAAAGTGGGGTTAGCACAAACCAAATCATCACGCCTATCAAAGCTACCACCACGGTAACCACCACGAGGGAACCAACCCTCTCTAGCTGGAGGAGGACGAAAACCACGAAAGGGAAACCATGGATCGTTCCTCCTCTCCATCTCAAAGCTACGACTCCTCCCACCCTCGTATTGAGCACGAGGTGGAGAACGCCTAGCAAACTGACCACCTGCAAACTTTCCAGACCAACCACCAGAACCACGACCTCCAGAACCAAACCGAGCATCCTCACGAGCACGAAACCCGATTCGCTATCTGCCCAGACCTGCACCGGTCTGACCGGTGTAGTACACCGGTCTGACCGGTGTAGCTCGGCCAGTAGCAGCACCTGCAGCCTTCCGGTCTCCCCAAGCCGGAACCGTCCTCACAATCACCTTGGCCCTGGGCATCTGCATACGAGGCTCAGGTACACCATTAGAGGGGTGGTACCTGTCCTTGTTAGCCCACTCTAGCCATTCTCTCCTCACGCTTCCTCTTGAAGCAAAACTCATCCTTGTGACCATCTCTCCCACAATACCCACAATGGAACTTTATGGGCTGTGGCTTAGGCTTAGGCTTGGGTTGGGGCTGCCCACTCGGCTTCTCACCCTTCTTCTCTCCTTCCTCACCTCCCTTTCGGCTCACAAACTTCACCGATTTTTGAAAATCATTTGTTGGGTGAGGGAATATGGGTGGATCTGGAGTAGTGTCAAGTTTGTTTCTGAGATGGTTAGGCTTGGGCTCAAACTTGTTCTTGTGTCTGTTTGGTGGTGGGATAGGAATCTCTCCAACTCTCTCAACTCCCTCGCCACAGTTCTCTCCAAGCTTGTCAGCCCCAAGTGCCTGACCATCATGGCGTTTGAAAGCCGCTATCATGATACCAAGCTGAGGCTCCGACCCGACAACCAGCTCATACATTTTCTCAGCTCATCATTCTCATCCTGCAAGCGATCAACATAATGTGCAAGCTCCAAATTCTTAACCGCATGCAATTCACAAGTAGAGCAAGAAGTGGGAATAGGTTCTTTCAACTTAGCCTCAAGCGAAACAGTGTAAGCATGCATCTCATCAATCTTTCCATGCAAAACAGGGCAAGAAGTGCAAGCACCTAGCAAAGCAGGTCTAGACTTAAGCTCAGCCACTTCAACCCTAAGCATATCTAGTTCATCACAAGTAGAAGCATGCTTATCCTTAAGAGCAGTAAGATCAGCTAGGTACACAGAGCAATCACAGCAATCAATCTCATCAGAAACCATAGGAGAAGCCTTAAGCGAATCAATCTCAAGCTTAGCATCTAGGTTCTGGGTTTCTAGCTCAGCCACACGATTCCTAGCATCTTCTAGTGAGGCCCTAAGCTCTTTCCTCATCTTCTTGGCCTCTCTAAGCATGTGATCATGGTTATCAAGCAAGTCAACCAACTCATCATTCTCCTTGCGCAAAGAAGAGAGTTCATCACATACCTCATCCTCGGAGTCAGAGTCCGAGTCACTCTGGTGGCTCTTCTTGCTGCCGGAGCTACGGGCCATGCCGCAGAAGCCATCTCCCGCGAAGCAGCTCAACCAGCTCAAGTTCCTGGATGACTTCTTGTTCTTGCGCCGATCACCTTCATCTTCACTGCTACTCGAGCTCGAGGAAGAGTAGGCGGAGCTGGAGTCGACGTCGCTCGCTCCGACCATTGCTCGGGCCTTCCTGCCGCGGCCATCCTTCTTCCTCGACCGTCGCTCGTCCTTGTGCTTGTTCTTGTGCTTGTGATCGCGCCTCGATCGGTACTTGCCATCCTTGCTCGATCGGTGCCTGTAGCCGTCCTTGTTCTCCGTCTTCTCAGGGCAGTCGGCGACGAAGTGTCCTGGCTTGCCGCACTGAAAGCACGTCCATGCTGTCCTCCTCATGTTCACCCGGTTCTCGTGCAGCCTCTCGAACCGCCTGGTCAGCAACGCCAGCTCGTCCTCTCCAAGCACGTCGAACTCCTCGTCTGGCAAAGACATCAAAGAAGACAGAGAGTACATCCTGGAGGATGCGTTAGCGTTAGACTTAGCTCCTTTGCCACTGACGAGAGCAAGACTATGAGAATCAGTCGGGCTCTCGATCTTGGCTGTCATACCACGGTCCAACTCAGCCGACTTGAGCTTCGAGAACAGCTCGTTCACCGTCAAGGTGTCATACTTCTCGGACTCAACAATAGCCTCAAACTTCCCGTCCCATACGGTACGATCCAACGAGTGCAAGAGCTTCACGGCTCTATCATGATCATTGTATGGGAGGACGTCCACATTGGCTCTCATGTTGTTCACAACGACCGTAAATCGCTGGAAAAGGGCATCGACGGACTCGCCTGGGAGATGAGTGAAGTTCTCGTACTCTCTCCGGTAAGTCGCGTACATCTGAGCCTGAACCTGAGCATTCCCAGCATGAGCATCCTTCAACTGCTCCCAAATCCTACCAGCTAAGTCCTCTGTCTGAACCCGATCGAATTCAAGCTGACACAGAGCACGAAACAAGTAGTCGACAGCCTTGTTGTTGGCTTCGAAAATATCCCTCGATCCTGGAGCAAGGAAGTTCATCGGATGAACATAAGCTGTGTTCACCGTGACATCCCAAAGGATCTGACCCTTTCTGCGGAGGAACGCCGCCATCCGCCTTTGCCACATTTGGTAGTTCTTCCCATCGAAGTGAGGAGGACCCGAACCCCGTTCCTGGTACGCCATCTTTGGATCTTAGACTGGTAAGAGTCAATAAAGACCCGAACCGGCTCTAATACCAATTGAAGGACCGATTAGGCGAACCAGAGAGGGGGGGAGTGAATGGGAGCCGATAAAAATTCTTCTCGAAGGAGATGAGAACTCCAACAAGACGAACACGGCTTCCAACTCACGTCTCCGACTCCACTACCCAAGTTGGTCAAGACCACACAGCCACTGGAGTGCTACTGGTCATAGGAACCAACACTCAACCTTCCGACCCAAAACTCACCAAACCACACAGCGGAAACTTGCACGGCTTGCTGCCTGTGCTACACCGGTCAGACCGATGGCCTGCGCCGGTCAGACCGGTGACACCGGTCAGACCGGTGGACAGAGCCGGTCAGGCCGGTGGCTACAGCAGCCGCACAGCAAACGTTCCAGGAAGCCTCAGTGACTCCTCTAGGCCCTGGAACAAAAACCACCACGAAACACAACCTGTGAGGAAGAAGAACCCCTCACAAAACCTAGCAAAACAACTCCAAACACGCCAAGAACTGATCAGCAGGACCACGGGACAAAACCACACGGACAAGGCTATTCCCCGAGACAAAAACCCACCAAGGGCTAGCACCGGTCAGACCGGTCAAGAGCACCGGTTAGACCGGTCGCGCCTGGGCAGCTCGGGATGAACAGCGCCCGCGAGTCAACTCCCCCAAATCCAACTCCCGATCTCCCGATTCGCTCCACGGTTTTGCACAAGACTTTGGGGATAGTAGGAACACCTCATGGGTACTCCATAGCCAAGATTTGGTCCACCAAAACTTGTCAAATGAAGAGGAATCGAAGAAATCCCACCAAGAACGCCTCTAACCCTAGAGCCACGAAAACCTCAAAATCGAGCCCCTTTGCTCACGGATTTGGAAGGAGAATCAAAGGGAAAAGAACCACGAAGGGTTCATGCATACATCCCCCACCAAATCCCAAAGAGAAAGGCCTCGAAATCGCTCCAAGAAAATCGCAAAGAAAGGGCTCTGAAAATCACCAAAAAAGGAGAAACGGGAAAGACACATCCAAGCCTTGAGGAACCACGCCAAATCATCTATACATACCAAAGAGGTTCATATAAGGTCTAGCTTGCCGCCCGATCATCCTTCCCTCTCACAAGATCTCACCATGAAGCTCTCAAGCTAGTCCTACGAAAATCCTAAGGAAAATAGGAAGGAAAATAGGAAAACCAAATGAGCTAGGGTTCCAAGAGATGGCTGCCATCCTCTCACCACTTGGGTTATATGGAGGCAACCGAAAGACGAAAATACCCTTACTAGCTAACTAGGGATACATGCCCCTCAAGGGCAAAATTGGAAGTCTTTGTCTTCGCACCATCGGACGGATGCCCAGCGACCGCAAACTTGCTTAGCCTCGACGCAAGCCTTGCGATCCCGACGCGTGTCATCCGCTTTGAAGATTCCGGACTGCGTCGTCGCACACCGGTCAGACCGGTGCTCCTCACCGGTCAAACCGGTCAGACCCACCGGTCAGACCGGTCTGGAGCTGCTGCACCTCCGTCTTCGGTTCTTCGGTCTTGGCTTTGTGGATCAACCAAGGAACCCAGTGGTTTTCTGTTGAACCACCGGAAACCCCGCGAACTCGGTGTAGCCTCCGCCAATCACCACTCATGACTCGGCTCCCACGTAGTCCCGGCTCGACCTTGGTTTTGAGGCTCAACCAAGAAACCGTCCATGACTTCATCTTGCCGTTCTTGCCACCATGCGGCCCGCACTTGACCCCGCTGGCCACCGGGTCCCTCGAACCAAGCCTACTTGTCTTCTCCACACCTGGAGGCCTCACCGGCAACGACCTTTCACGCTTGTTCTTCACCTGCACCTGCACCAGTCAAGCCGCAACCTGCACCTGCAATACTTAGCCAAGAATCAGTCCACACCACGTTGTCAATCACTCATCACACCAGGAAGCGACCATCCACCGGTCCTCGAACCACACCTGGCTCTCAAAAGACTACCTATCCAATATGACCAAGCTTTGCCTGCCAGAGCCAAAATCACCACTACTGCTGCATTTTTCAACTTCGAACTCATCTGTAAGCGCCGTACTCGTACAAGAAAAAGAAGAGCAGTGAAAGTTGAAGCAAATTCTTTTATTTTTTGCTTCGGAAGCTCTATCAGGTTCCAAGTTGTTTTACTCTGAGATAGAAAAGATAGCATATGCGGTAGTCATGGCAGCAAGGAAGCTGAGGCACTATTTCAAAGGTCACAGAATAAGAGAAATCACAAATCAATGTAGGATCAATGGCCCGTACAAGGAGGGGGTTGAATATGGGCCTTCTTTTCAAACTCTAAGACATGAAAGAAACCTTAGCCTATCAACTAGTGTTGCCCATCTAAAAAGGTTTTTTTTCCTACTAGACTAAGCACACTAACAAGAGTTTCCTTAGCAAAAATCACACTAAGACATATGAAGCACCCTAGTCAAGATATGAAGCAAACAAGAAACTTAAGAAGAACTAGATTGAGGAAACTTAAATGCGAAATGTAAGTGCTGAAAATAAGTGCGAGTAAGTAGAGAGAGGCACAAGAGACAACCGGATTTTTTCCCATGATATCGAGAAGTTGACGCTTCCCCCCTAATCTACATTGGAGCACTAACTAAGAGTATTGCTCCCCCTCAAGTCACCAAGACTCAAGTGCTCACTAAGAGTATCCGTTCTCCATCTCCGGAATGGTGGGTCTCGAACCGTGTACACCAAGCTTTCTTGAGGCTCCCACAATCTCCAAGAGCACACCAAGAACCCCCAAAGCACCAAGACTGTGAGACATGGGTACCCCTGGGTCCCCACCGACCAGGCTCACAGCCGTCCCTGACAAGTAGGTCCGGCCTACCAGAAGACCCGCCGACCTGTCAGTGGGCCCAACCGACCTAGTTTGCAGCCCACACGACCTCCTGAAGACCTTCCAGAAGATTCCCCCGACGACCTAATTCCACACGACCTCAAGACTTGGCGTACAAGAACAAGACATCGGTGGATTTCGACCAAAGCAGATCGACGGATATGGCAAATGTTGTAGTCAGCTAGATTTAGGTCTCCTGGTCGTAACCGACCTAGAGTCTGGGAACCGACCTTGTCCGCTGGCCAATATAAGGCGGGCAGGGCGACCCCTTGTATCAATACGCAATCCTCAAGCAATCTACACCAACAACTGGATGTAGGGTTTTACTCGCCGGAGGCACGAACTAGTATAAACTCGCCGTGTTCTCTGTGTTCCGTGTGCTCTTGCACAACCTTCGAGTTCTTAGCCCTAGATTCCACCCCGCCGAACAACTAAACCACAGGGATTAACACCCCTGTGGGCTGTCTAGATCTCACCATCTGACAGTTGGCGCGCCAGGTAGGGGGGAATCAAGGTTCTTCGTGCAACTCGATGGCTTCGACCAACGGCGTCATCTTCCCGGAGAGCATGGCGGACATCCTCGCCAATCCCGTCGACATCTGCTTCGGCTCCATGCCGGTGAAACCCACCGCTCCAGCCGCTTGCCTCATCATCGAGAGCAACGCGGTCACCTCCGACCAATAGATCGGGACAGATCTGTTGAAGGAAACCCGCCCACCCACTCCTAGCGACCTGATCACGGGGATCGATCGTGTTGAAGGCATGCTCTCCGACACGATCAAAATCTGCGAACGCGTCAAACGCCCTCGCAGGACCTCATCATCCAGCATGCCTCTTGGCTTGCGGAACGTAGCTCATACAGCATCCCGCTACATGAAACGCAAGATCCAGATCGAATCCGGACCCAAGACACCAGATCGTGGAAACTGTAGGAGTCACCTCGACGAACCCTGCCCTATCCACGAGAATCCCAAACACACGACTCGCCAGTGCCGTGTCCTTAAGAAGCTTCGACGACCTCTAACTGCGGCCCATCGCCGCCAGATCAACCGAGAGCCGTCCCCGGATCGCCTCGCGTTCCAGATCGCCTGCACGACCATCTCCCCGAACTATCCGGGAGAAGTGTTCGAGACTCCAGATCGCGAGGTCTTGGTTGTCTCTGCGGATGTACCTCCTCAAGTTGGCGAGACGGACGAGCAACGTATCGAACGTGAAAACGCCAACGCTGCATGAGTTGCACGTCGTCAACAAGAAGTCAAGCAGCCGCAGCTAATGTAGGACAAGGCGCCGGCGACCAACCCGGAGGCAACGTCGTCAACAACGGAGCGCAAGCACCCGCGGCTCCAGTAGCTCCTCAACAACGCAACGAGCCTCGACGGAACCGCCTACGTGCTAGAGATCTCCTCAGGGACTTTGAGCAAGATGGCCACGAAGTCTACAATTCTCCTCAAGCAAACCTGGGCGCCGCTCTCGCTGCACTAGGTCAGCTTGAGGATACCCCGGCAATACGGCGTCTTCAAGCCCACATCCGCGTTGCCACCGCTCAGGTCGAAGAACGGGGCCCAGGGTACAGCAGATCGGCTGCAAGCTCCTACTCGAGGAGTAGGTCGGACAACCCTCGGCAACAACGTCGCTCCAATGCCAACGCTCCTCTTCAGCCGGTGCCTGAAGGAGGCGGGGAAAACGAAGTAGTACAGCCGGTCAACCCCGCTGCCAATGCTGCCGCTAACGCTGCAGCCAACCCCGGCGCCAATGCTGCCGCTAACGCCGCAGCCAACCCTGCCGCCAACGTTGCAGGCTACGCCGCTAACAATGCAGCTAATGCTGTTGGCGCCCAACAAAACTTCGGAGCTCAACCTCCGCCTGTACAAGCCAACCATGCTGAAGGAAGCCAGCGTCGACAGATACGAGATGAAGTGGAGATAGCGCGTCGTGCTAACTATGACCGCGTCAATGGGGTCCCTGATCCCCTCAACGCCAACAATCTAATCCAAGCAACGGAACTGCGAAACATGCACGACCAGGAGCTCCTCCGACGTGCCCAGTACGACCAAGATAATGGCCCTCCCGATGACCTCTACGTCGTCCCGACGGCCTACGCCCCGTCAGCAAGCCCGGGTGCGGTCAACAACTTCCCTGCGTTCTCACGACGTCTCTGGACGATCAGATACCCCAAAGACTTCAAGCCAGCTATCGAGAAATACGACGGTCGCTCTGACCCAAGTATATGGCTCAAAATGTATAGCATCGCAGCACGCGCTTCTGGAGGCAACGAAGACCACATGGCGGGATACTTCCCCCTTGTGACGGGCAAGGCGCCACTCCTGTGGCTTGACAATCTTCCAGCAGAGTGCATCACCTCTTGGGCAACATTGTCTCGGCTCTTCACGACCAACTACCAGGCGACCTACAACCGACCTGGTAACACTCATCACCTCGCCAGAGTGCGGATGAGACGCGACGAAACTCTTCGGGTGTACACCAACCGCTACTTCGAGAACCGCAACACCCTGGCGGGTGTCAAGGATGAGGACGTCATCGCCTACTACAAGAAAGGAGTCACCAACATCAAGCTCTTCGAGAAGATCCATGAAGCTGACGCTCACACCATCGCCGACCTCATGGCTTATGTCGACAAGCTAGTCGACACTCAAGACGCGGTGATGCACGACTTCAATGGAGAGGATCACGATGATGGAGGTAACAGGTCGCACAAGCGATCTGGCGAAGCTTACATGGCAGATCCACCAAGACCTTCCACCTTCCTCGAGGGTGACTTCAACATGGTCATGGACGACCAATGTCAGTTCCATCGCGACGCCAAACATACCATGAGGGAGTGCGAGCAGCTGAAGCGTGCCCTTGGGGTACCCTCCGAATCCAAGAAGGCCAAGAGCAACAACAATGACGACCAGAACGGTGACCGGCATTTCGACAACCGTAACCATCGACCTGATCGACGTGATTACCGTGACTGCAGACCCTACCGTCGCAACGACGACAGGGATCGACGTGATTATCGCCGCGACTACCGCCGCGATGACAGATGCGACGACTACCGTCGCAATGATCGTCACGACGACAACCCCAACGACAGGCGTGACGACCGAAGGGGTGATCGCCGTGATGACCAGCACAATGACCGCCGAGATGATCGGCGTGATGATCGACGTCGCCAGGACGACCACAACCACAACGACAACAACCGTAAGGAGCGCTCTCCACCACCACCTAAAGGGGGCAACCCTAATGGGGCGTTTCAATCAGCCAACCGAGAGATCAACTTCATCGTCGGTGGTCGCCAAGCGACCAAAAGCAACAGGCAGCTCCGATCGAACGCAAGGGAGATCGGGCACGTCAACACTGAAACTCCACAACCTCTACGTTGGTCGGAGCTCCCAATCACTTTCTCCAGGAAAGATCATTGGGTCCACATACCTGACCCCGGGACCTACCCGCTGGTCGTTAACCCCATAGTCGACGGGGCGTTCCTGCCTAAGACCCTCATTGATGGGGGCAGCAGCCTGAACATCATCTTCACAGAGACGCTCAGAAAGATGGACTTCGACTTCAACAAGATGACCGCCTGCGACGAACCCTTTTATGGGGTTGTACCCGGCAAGGCTGCATACCCCATAGGTTGTGTATGCTCGCCGGTTACCTTCGGCACAAAGGAGAACTTCCGCACGGAGTACTTAACGTTTGAGGTCGCGGACTTCCGCTCCTCCTACCATGCCATCCTCGGCCGACCTATGCTGGCCAAATTCATGGCCATACCTCATCACACCTACCTCACCATGAAGATGCCGGCGCCAAACGGAATCCTTTCCGTCCTCGGGGACATCATGGTCTCCTACAACTGCGAGAGCGCCACCGTCGAGCTCTCCAAAGACTCCGCGGTCAAAGCTGCAGCAACGGTCATGGTCGCCCAGGCAGCCAAGATCGACCAAACCACTCTGGAGGTGCCAGAGCAGAAGCGCACAAGCACAGCTTTGGACCCAAGTCCAGCTGTAAAGAAGGTTTGCCTCGGCTTGCCCGACGCATCCAAGGAAGTCGTCATCGGGGCCAACCTCGACCCCAAATAGGAACTCGCGCTCACCAGTTTCCTCAGGGACAACGCTGACATCTTCGCATGGAGCCCTTCCGACATGCCCGGTGTCCCCAGGAGGCTGGCTGAGCACGCACTTGAAGTAAATAAGACTGCACGACCTATCAAGCAAAAGCTCCGGCGATTTGCAAAAGATAGAAAGCAGGCCATAGAAGTAGAAGTCTGTAAGCTCTTAGCTGCAGGATTTATCAGAGAGTGTAAACACCCGGTTTGGCTCGCAAACCCGGTCCTTGTATCAAAGAAAACTGGTGGATTAAGGATGTGTATCGATTACACTGATCTCAACAAGCACTGCCCGAAAGATCCCTTCCCTCTTCCTCGCATTGACCAGGTCGTGGACTCCACGGCTGGTAGCGTTCTACTCTGCTTCCTCGACTGCTACTCGGGATATCACCAGATAGCCCTGCACCCCGACGACGAAGACAAAACAGCGTTCATAACGCCCCATGGCATCTACTGCTACAAGGTCATGACTTTTGGCCTAAAAACACTGGAGCAACATATCAGAAGGCAATTCAGAAGTGCCTGAAGTAGCAGATCGGGAAGAACGTCGAAGCCTACGTAGATGATGTGGTCATCAAGACTACCGCGGAAGATCAGCTCATCGCCGACCTCACCGAAACCTTCGCCAATCTACGGGAGTTCCAATGGAAGCTCAACCCGACCAAGTGTGTCTTCGGTGTACCCTCCTGATTGCTCCTGGGCTTCATGGTCGGGCACCGAGGCATTGAAGCCAACCCTGCGAAGGTCGACGCTATACGCAACATGGCCAAGCCATCTAGCAAGAAAGACATCATGAAGCTTACAGGGATGATGGCGGCTCTAGGTCATTTCATCAGCAAGCTCGGCGAGAAAGGCTTACCCTTCTTCAAGCTATTGAAGAAGGCAGACAAGTTTGTATGGGACGACGAGGCACAAAAGGCGTTTGAAGCTCTCAAGGAATCCTTGACGACTCCACCAGTTATGACACCACCAGTTCCGGGAGAAACACTCCTCCTTTACATCTCTGCCACCACTAATGTGGTCAGCACGGTTCTCGTCGCTGAACGAGAAGAAGAAGGGCAGGCCTATCCTGTTCAACGACCTGTGTATTACGTGAGCGTGGTCCTGGCCGATGCTAAGACATGTTACTCACAGCCTCAGAAGTTGCTCTACGCACTCCTGATTACATCGAGAAAGCTTTGTCATTACTTCCAAGCCCACAAGATCACGGTCCCATCGTCGTTTCCACTAGGAGAAATCATCCGCAACCGTGACGCCAATGGCCGCATCGTCAAATGGTTGGTTGAGCTTGGAGAGTTTGACATCGAGTTTTGCCCTCGGCAAGCAATCAAGTCACAGATCCTTGCAGACTTTGTGTCTGAGTGGACAGAGATCCAGATGTCCCCTCCCAAGGAGCGGCCCGAACACTGGATAATGTACTTCGACGGTGCCCTAAACCTCGAAGGAGCAGGCGCAGGCGTATTACTCATCTCTCCTCAGGGGGAACAGCTCAAGTACGTCCTGCAGATACACTACAAGGCCTCCAACAATGGAGCAGAGTACGAAGACCTGATTCACGGACTCCGTATAGCAGTGTCCCTTGGCATCAAGCGACTACTAGCTTTTGGCGATTCCAAGGTCGTCATCGAGCAAGTCAACAAGGAGTGGGACTGCGTCAAAGACACAATGGATGCCTATTGTGCTGAGATTCGCAAACTCGAAGGCCACTTCGAAGGGATTGAGTTTCAGCACGTACACGAAACAACAACGTAGCAGCCGACGTACTCTCCAAACTAGGCTCTCGACGAGCTCTAGTCCCGGTAGGCGTTTTTGTCCAAGACTTACGCAAGCCTTCAATCCAGCTACTGGACCCAGACAGTCCAAATTCACCTCAACACGAACAAGCCTCAGCACCTCCCCGCGACGTGCTGATGACAGAAAAAGAAGATGATTGGCGCAAGCCTTTCATAGACTTCATACTCGACCAACTCATTCCAGAAGACAAAGCAGAACGTGAGCGTATCACGCGACGAAGTGCCAACTAAGTCGTGATTG
Source organism: Cenchrus fungigraminus (assembly GCA_036936925.1). Classification (NCBI taxonomy): domain Eukaryota; kingdom Viridiplantae; phylum Streptophyta; class Magnoliopsida; order Poales; family Poaceae; genus Cenchrus; species Cenchrus fungigraminus. The sequence goes on along the minus strand of CM072776.1, from coordinate 18,606,783 downwards.
GTACCGACCTCTACAGAAAAGCCGCCTCCACAGGCGTCTTGATGAAGTGCATCTTGCGATCAGAAGGTCTACAGCTCCTGGCTGAGATCCACAGCGGCGAATGTGGCTGCCACGCAGCATCCGCCAACCTGGTCGGTAAGGCGTACCGATTTGGATTCTACTGGCCCACGGCCATGACCGACGCAAAAGACCTCGTAAAGAGGTGCAAAGGATGCCAATTCTTTGCCAAACAGCAGCACCTGCCAACTCAGGCCCTGCACACAATTCCTCCATCATGTGGGGCCTCGACTCAGTGGGACCGTTCCGAACGGCCCCAGGCGGATACAGGTTTATACTAGTAGCTGTCGACAAATTTACCAAGTGGATCGAAGTCCGACCTGTTGCGAAAGTAACATCGGAAGAAGTAGCAAAATTCATGCAAGATATAACACACCGCTTCGGTGTGCCTAACAGGATCATCACCGACCTGGGCATGGCCTTTACCGGCTCTGCATTTTGGGACTTCTGTCAGGATAACACCATCGACGTCTACTACTCCTCGGTCGCCCACCCTCGGTGCAACGGCCAGGTCGAGCGTGCCAATGTTATGGTCCTTCAGGCTATCAAAGATCGTATCTTTGACGATGCCTCAAACTACGCCACCCGGTGGTTAGCCGAGCTACCACACGTGATTTGGGGTCTAAGGACCCAAGTCAGCTCCGCCACGGGCTTTTCGCCCTTCTTTTTGGTCTACGGATCAGAAGCCATATTACCCACTGACGTCGCCTTTGGAGCTCCACGCATCCAATTCTACGAGGAAGGAGAAGCCGAGCAAACATGTCAAGTTGACCTTGATAGCCTTGAAGGATAGAGGCTAGCTGCCGTCATGAGGCAAGCTCGTCACGACCAACAACTTCGTCGGTATCACGATCGCAACGTCAGGGAAACTTCCTTCAACGTTGGCGACCTCGTCCTCAGGCGCATCCAGAAGACCGACGGCATGCACAAGCTCTCTGCCCCCTGGGAAGGACCCTTCATCATCACTGAAGTCATCAGCCCATCCACGTATCGCCTCCAATGGAGTGACGGGCAAGGAGTGCCAAACCCTTGGAACGTGGAACATCTACGACGATTCTACCCGTAGAATAATTTTTAATTACAGCTATGTATTTCTTTTTACCTTTTTCAGATTAAATAAATATTAGTTCAAGCAGTCATCTGCTGTGTGCCGAGCCCTACCTTCTCCTCTCTCGTGTCATCAACCCTCCCCCTCGACACGCTCGGGGGCTTGGCTAAAGCCAACACATGGGTCGTAAAACCCGAGGGTTATAATTTTCTCCTACTCCTCCCCCTCGACATGCTCGGGGGCTTGGCTTAAAGCCAACCTAAGGGTCGTTCGACCTGAGGACATCATCCCTAATGGGTATAAGCCCTCTGTCGCTGCGAGCATGCTTGGTCGATAAGGTCGCCAGACCTGAGTCCTAGACTCCTCCTCACGCGCCGACCTCACGTAAGCCTCCACGCTGAGCTGTGGAGGTCAGTAAGCCAGCCTCTCCGTGAGTAGTGGTCAGTGAGGCAAGAAACAACACGTCGTCATCTACAAGACTACCAAGCTCGCGCAGGCACAAGGCAAGTACTTCACTTAGGCATAACAAAATATTCATCAAGAAGCATTGTTTACACGACAGAGAAGAGGAGGAGGTACAGCTCTCAGTCCAAGACTACTGCCCGCCGTCATCACCTTCATAGTCCAAGGAGTTCGCCACTTCCATGGCGGCATCTTGAACTTCCAGCTCTAGGGCTGCGAGGTCTTTTTCAACATCAGCACCCCCCTTGACCTTGGCCATGTCAACATCGGGGTAGTGCGACTTCACTCTCACCAGCGCATCAGTAGCTGCCGCCAAGCTCGTCGCCTTCAGCAACGTGAGGAGTCTGTCAGGGGTCTCTATGAGACGATCAACAACAGACTTGGCCTCCCCCCGTTCAACAGGCACCGCTATGCAGTCCATAGCATAATTGGCGGCGCCCTTCAGATCGTTCAGCTCCACCTCATATCCTGCAATGGTTACTTGGTCATTCTGCAATGACTTCAAAGCCACCTCAAGATTGACCTTAAGGTCTTGCCGAGCTCATTTCTCATAAGCCAGCTTTTGAGATACGGCATACTCACTGTCAGTAGCTTCTTTCATCGCCCGCTTGAGCTCTTGGCCCCCAGCCTCGACCTCACAAAGCGTCACCTCCAAGGACCGGACCTTTTCCTTGGTGTTCTTTAGTTCGTTGTTGAGGTCCTCCTCACGCTTGCGGAAGTCTGCAAAATATTCAACAACATTGATACTCAACAAAAAGACCTCAGCTCTACAAGAGGATTAACAACATAAAGTCTCAACCTTACCTACGCTCACAGCATTCAACTGCGCATTAGCCTCCTGGGTCTTGCGCCTTTCCTCGGCGAGCTCGTCCTCGAGCTTCTTCTTCTCTACGGCCGCCGCCTCGCAGACCTGTTTGAGCTTTTGCTCAAGATCAGTAACCCGCCGCTGCGTCGCCTCAGCATTATTCAGCAGGTCGATCCGGCTCTTCGCACGATCTGCTAGCGCCTGGCACAACACAACAGCTCGTCAGTAACAAATCAACAACACGTCGTCAGAAAAAACATCAGAGGCAAACTCACCGTCAATGCAACATTGATAGTTATAATGCCGGTCCGCACGGCCTGCATATCCTCATTGTCGTCAAAGATGTCCTCCTGCCAAGGGGTATTATTCCAGTCAATCTCTCATCGTGGCAACCTCGGGCTCGACGGAGAAGAATCAGGTACCTGTGCACCAGACGTCCCCGGACCTTTCGGCGCTTAGTCAATCTGGGCCTGATCCTTGACCAGGTCTTCCTCCATCCCACCAGGCCTCACGCTGATGGGATGCATGTCAATGACCCGAGGAGAAGCCGACGTTCCGACGTCCCCCACGGCACCTCCCGCTCCCACATCATCTGCAGGCGGCGGAGTCGCCGTCCTTGAGTCCGAAGCCGGCGGCGGAGTCACCCTCCTTTCATCAGCAGCTCGTGGCGGGGTCGCCGTTCTTGCATCATCAACCAATGACTGCGCCATGACCTTAGGGTCGGGCGACCTCGTGCGGGAAGGCGAGGCCTGAGTGCCCAGGACGCGCTGAGGCTCCGCAACCGACCTACATAGTCCAGCACACACAAACAAGCAAAAAAAACACGGCAACAATGAGTTAGAGATATCGAGTGTTCAAGACCTTACCTCATGATGGTCGGGACACGAGGCTTCGGCCGAAAAACCCGCGGCCTATTCAAAACAGGCACCTATGCCTGCGTAGCACCGATAGCTCGCTACGCCTCCAATCCTTGACGGAGGGCATCCTCCGTCGTCTTCTGCGCCAACTCCCGCTGCCTCTTGGCTGCGAGGCTCAACGACCTCCTCTCCGATCGTTCTTCTACAACCGGTGGCTCCTCGGTGGCTTCATCTTCTTCTTCATCAGATTCGACCTCCCTGGACGGAGGCGTAGGAATCACCGGCGTCTCAACCGCCGGCAGAGGACTTGTCTTCCTCTTCCTCTTCCTCTTCTCCGCGGCCTTTACCGAGGTGACCTTAACAGCAGCCGTCGAGACTGACTGCTTCGCTACCGCCGCCCTGGTCTTGCGCCTGGGCTTCGCGGCACTACCCGCCTCCGGGCCGGTCCCGGCGTCGCCACCGACCTCAGTGTTGGTGTCCTCATCGGCCTCCACCGATGAGTCGGACTCGTAATACTCCAGCAGCCGGGCTGCCGGAGGTTGGTACTTGTCCGACCTCAGCATCCGCCGGTGTTGCTCGCCTTCACGAAGAGGTGCAGGGCACCAAAACTGACGTTCACGATCCTGCAACGACCAACGACCAAAAGGGTTAAACGACGTAAATCTATAAACGGAGTCAAGCGACCTAAAGTAGTCCCAGGACTTACCGGGTCAGCCGGCCTCTTCAGTGAATGTGCCTTGGGACACTTCTTGATCTTCACCTTCCCAGAGTAGATCTGGGACACCCTGGCCGCCATCTCCTCCTTGGAGACCTTGCGGTTCACCTCACGAGTGGGGTCTGACTGCCCCCAGTATTCATACGCAGGGTGGACCCGATCCTTGATCAGCTGAATCAGCCGCCGGCAAAACGACCTGGCGACCGAACCCCCTGTCACACCACGGTTCTTCAGATCCTGGACCAGCTCCAGGACCTCCTTGATGTCATCAGCTTCACGAGAAGATAGCCCCAAGTCCCATTCAGAAATCTTCACGGGCTTGTGGCCAGAACGACGCGGAACGGCCGGCAGCTGGTCAGCGATGTAGAACCACTCCGACCTCCACCCAGCAGTGTTGTCGGGGAGATCGCTGTCTATCCACTATGACTTGAGGCCCGACCTCAAGCAGAACATTACAGCCCCCACTGGCCCAGACCTCTTGCCAGTACTCTTTACACAGAACAGGTGCCTCCAAAGAAGAAAGTGAGGCGATATCCCCAGATATGCCTCACAGAAGTGGATGAAGGTCGATACTACGGTGATGGAGTTGGGAACGAGATGTACCAGCTCCAGCTTGTAGTAGTAGAGAAGACCCCGGAAGAAATCACCCGCGGGGAGGTTGAAGCCACGCTCGAAGTACGACGCAAAGACGACCCGCTCCTTCACGTCCTCGGTCGGGAACTCCTCTCCCACCGCCGCCTTCCACTCCACCTCCTCCTTCGGCCTCAGTACCCCACGGTCCACCAAGGATTGGATCTTGGCCTCCGTCATCGTCGACCGCACCCACACAGTGCGTGGGTCCGGGATCGAGAGAGCTTCCACCACCATTTCCGCGCTAGGGTTGGATCTAGATCTAAAGCTGCCCAAGGTCTTGATGCGCACGCGCAGCGCCGCACGGCGCGGGCGGCGGTGCTAGTACGCGAATGGCCGGAGCTGGCGATGGATTGGCGGAGCGCGCAAGAACAGCAGGTGCAAGGCTGCGGTGGCTACGGTGCGGCGGCGGCGAAAGCGATGGGAGGAGGAAGAAGACGTGTGAGGTCAACCGCGACCCTTGATATTCTATTTATAGGGGGGTCCACCAGGTCCGCCCGTTGCGGCTCCTTCCGCCGTACGGTGCTCACCGCAACGGCTCTGTTCCGATAATTTAGCGAGAAAATCACGCCGGATTTTTCGCCAAAAGAATGAGCAACGACCTAAGCTCCGAGTTTAGGTCGTCAGTGACAATAACGTCACCAGGTCATCCCGATGACAATATTTCGATCCTCAAAAGGTCGATAAGCCCCCAACTCATATCAATTTAGGTCTTTTGACAAATCATTTTGTCAAAACGACCAAATACATGACAGAAGAGAGCGAACATTACACGGGTCCTCCGAAGGTACACAGGTCGCCTGCGACCTCATTGGATCTAGAACCCGGCACAAAAATATAAACGTACTCGAAGACCTGATCTACCTAGAGCAATCCTTGAGGCGTACTCCGATACAGCAGAGCACGTCGCAAGAATTCTTCTAGCCTCAGGACCTCGATGGTGGCCTTGCGGGAGACAGCTGTCGGACGTCACACATAGCAGGGCACGTTCGGCCCCGACTTTTGGAATGCAGATACGAGCTTGCTCTTCGGCGCGGGATTCCGACCCCCGACGAGCACCCGATGCTCACCAGTGACGCCCAGCTTCACCTCGGGCCTCTACAGCATCACCTCCAAACTCTACCTTGTACCACGCAGAGGCACGGTACAAAGAGTGGGGGTGCTGCCTACATTTCGCAAGAGTTCTTCTAGCTCCAAGCTTCTACAAGCACAGCAATCTACAATCTGGTGGACGAACACATGCCCATGGCATGGCTTCAAAACTACCCTGCGGCTTCATAGCTCAACAATGCTTGGTGCTTGCCTCCTTCAGTCTCACGGCGCTATTTATAGCCGAAGCCAGACCTCGGGTAGGTGGCTGAGTGATGACACTGTTGCCACGTGGTCCAGAGGGCCTGCAGACATGTGCACGATTAAAGGCGATGACTTTATTTCCTATCTCGCGACATCTTTTGTCGCTAGTGCATCAATGATGCCAGAGCCCACCGCAGAGTCACATGGCAACAGTGCTCCCCTTGATTCGTGGACAGTTCGTCGTTTTCTGGGTGGCAAGAGTATCTCCGACCACTGTTGACCTGTGACCCTGCAGTCTACGGAACAAGACAAAGCCTGACTCTGTATCAGAGGGCCCATCGCCTAACTAAGCCCCATACGACGACGACTCCACGACCCTCCTCTATGACCTGATATCTTTTATTTGCACCCGCTAGGCTCTGCGTCCTAGTGCACCCGCTACGGCTCTGCACGTAAACGAACCTATTCCAATCAGCCTATATTTCTGTTTCCTGAGCAGAATGGTCGTGGGTTCGATTGAAGACCTTCTAGGGTAGGTGTGCCTCGCTGCTCTGCCAGATCCTTCTGGGCGCCTAGAGATCAGAAGCATCATGTAGATCTACGATTTTCGTCGGGCCCCCGTGGTCGGTGTGCCAGCTACTTAGGTCGTCAATACCTTAGTACCATGGCTCTGCTGGATGACTAGCAGCTATGTTGGTCGTCTGGACACCAAAACGACCTTCCTGAGGTCGGCGTGCCTTAATACTTAGGTCTTGCAATACCTCGGTATGCCTACGGCTCTGTCAACCTAGTTGGGCGCCCTGGATACGTGACCTTCCGAGGTCGGTGTGCTCTTGTAGCCCTGCCAGCCTGCTCTAGACACCCAGGATTTTACGTCGGGAATGAAGGCCTCCCTGTGGGGTGCGCTTCTAATGGCCCTGCCAAGTACTTCCGGGTGCTTGGGCGCTTTTTGATTTGAGACCTTCTTGAGGTCGGCATGCCTCGAGTGGCACCGCCAGACTCTTTGCAGCCATGCAAGATATCTGGGTGTCTCTACACTCCATACGCTCAAGATCAACATTATTTCGTCAGACTTCATCGTTGACCGTTTCAACCACTACAGAAGACCTCTTCATGCAATTCGCCTTTCAAGACCTTGCTCGGTATCCTCGGATACTGGGCATAGTTGATTTGAGGCCTCTTTGAGGTCGGCACGCCTACAAGGCCTCCCTGAGGTCGGCCCTGCCAGACTCCTTGCAGCTATGCTAGGAGATCTGGGTGTCTCTACACTTCGTTTGATCAAAACCATGACTCAGTTTTCTTCTCTCTTATGAGCATCAAACCAGCCATGCTGCCTGCTTCAATGCTCGGGGACTACTCTACGAGTGCGTCTTTGACGCCCTCTTACTTTTCTTCGTCGTACCGACCTGTTAGGAAACCTGTTTCTCATCATGTCGCCACTCGACCTACTTTCTCTTTTTTGGATCATCATACCGGCCATCTTGCCCGCCACGATGCTCGGATACTACTCTATGAGTGCATCCTTGATGCCCTCTGAATTTTTTCATCGTCGTTTCGATCTATTGGAAGCCTGCTTCCTATAGGTCGTCACTCGACCTCTCTTCGTTCAGCAAGACTACAAACAGGTCGGCTGATAAGCTGATTTGTTCTTTTTTGGACCGACGTGCATGCTATTCGACCTGTCGATAGCTCTACGACTTCGTCATGACCTTTCTAAGGTCGCTGCGCCTACACCTCGCTCGGGGGCTTGTGAGACATGGGTACCCCTGGGTCCCCACCGACCAGGCTCACGGCCGTCCCTGACAAGTAGGTCCGGCCTATCAGAAGACCCGCCGACCTGTCAGTGGGCCCAACCGACCTAGTTGGCAGCCCACACGACCTCCTGAAGACCTTCTAGAAGATTCCCCCGACGACCTAATTCAACACGACCTCAAGACTTGGCGTACAAGAACAAGACATCGGTGGATTTCGACCAAAGCAGATCGACGGATATGGCAAATGTCGTAGTTAGCTAGATTTAGGTCTCCTGGTCGTAACCGACCTGGAGTCTGGGAACCGACCTTGTCCGCTGGCCAATATAAGGCGGGCAGGGCGACCCCTTGTATCAATACACAATCCTCAAGCAATCTACACCAACAACTGGACGTAGGGTTTTACTCTCTGGAGGCCCGAACCAGTATAAACTCGCCGTGTTCTCTGTGTTCCGTGTGCTCTTGCACAACCTTCGAGTTCTTAGCCTTAGATTCCACCCCGCCGAACAACTAAACCACAGGGATTAACACCCCCGTGGGCTGTCTAGATCTCACCATCTGACAAAGACCGTCTAGGAGCCGTCAATCTCCAAAAGTAAAAAGCCCACAAACCTTCACTTGACCTAAGCACTCAGCTAAGCCATGATATGCTCCTTGAAACCCTTGATCACTAAGAAAGAGCTACTCAAACAAGAGGAAGAGAATCCCAAATGAGCAAAGCACTATCTCCTTCTCTCCTTGGCTGCTGTAGATCTTCAGAGTGGCAAAGGCAGCTCAAGACACGCAGGGGGTCATATATATAGGCCTAGCAAGGGTGGCTAGCCGTTGGAAAAGTCCACTGAAAAGTTGTACCATCGGATGAACCGACGGTCCTCCCTGCGCTAGCGTCGGATCATCCGGTCACTCACAAGCTGCAATATAGCCGTTGAACTCAACTGACCCAGTCAATACACCGACACTATCATCCGATGCACCGTCGACTTATCTGGTGCTGAAGGCCATCCACTCGGTGCGTCTCTGTCTAACTTGTACACTGGTGTCGGATGAACAACTGATATAACATTGAAGCATCGGTTCATCTGGTGCAGAAGCAAATATCTTGGCGCGTCTATGTCTAATTCAAATGAAGGCGTCGGATGAAGCACTGGTCTGAGCGTCAGATCATCTGGAGTTGAAGCCGTTGAAGTCTAAACCTTACTGTTACCAAACCCTAAGGCATCGGATGAACCGATGCTTGTACTATCGGTTCATCCGACGGTCACTTTTGAATTTTCCAGCCGCTAAATTCATCCGGCGCAAATAGAAACCAAGGCATCGGTTCGTCCGACGCTATGATTTGAATTTCAACTCATCCAATTCAATCGCCTTTGAGTTTTCTGTCGATTCTTTTGCTTCTACTTTGCTTCCATGAGTACTTTGAGTTGTATAGAAACCAAGGAACTTGAGTGTGCATATTAATCATGGAATTTAGTGCATGGTCAAGCTACTAGTGCATGAACCCCTATTAATAGTACGGTCAAACAATACAAACTATCAATCCAAGTGTCCTTCATCTCCTTGTGACACTTGGAACTAACAAAGTCCTTAGCCTTGTAGCATTTGTCCATTGATCGTCCATAATTTCAAATTGAGGGGTCTCTTTTCATTGAATACTTATGACAATAACCCAAGATATAATCTGCTACAAAACAAAGGTTAGTCACAAGTATATGGTTGTCATTTATCACCGAAACACACCCTTACCAAAGGTGCGAAAGGGCCTAGATGGTTACAATCTCCCGCTTTTTGGTGATAGATGACAACACGTGTAGAGATATACGAGAATTTGAAATTAAAGCATCTAAACTCTACAACTAATTCAAGAAACAAGATATAAACAACAACACACATGCATTAAGCTAAACAAGCACCACAATCATGATTAGACATGTAAACCAACACATGCACAAGAACCAAATACAGGTCTCATCATGAAACTCCACAAAAGAGAGAGAGGCAACCAAAACACGAACTCCTACCACTCTCCCTAACTCCCCTATCTCTACTCCCCCTATCTATCTCCCCCTTTGGCAACAAGCACCAAAAAGGGTCTAATCCTGCTGAGGTGGAGGGGAAGACTCCGGTGGCGAGGTAGAGATAGCCTTCGAAGGCTCAACCACGAAGGCAGAGGCGTCCTCGTCAGACTCCAAACTGGACCAAGCTGGAGAAGATCGTGGATCTGTCAGAGGTGGAGGACGAGGAGAGGGACCCGTCCTGGTGCCTGAAGTAGAAGCCTAAGTGGCCTCGGGACCCTGAGCCTCTGGATCGTCGGCTATCGCTGTATGGATTTGCTCAGTGATGGTGTGATGGTACTGATCCGCCTGATCCAATCCCTCAGTCCGTGGAGTGGTAATGGTCGGAAGAGTTGAAGACGCCCGCGGACTGGGTAGTGTAGCCCGAGCCGGTGTCTCGGAGACGAGTGGCCCTGTAGTGAGCGGTGAGGCCAGCTGGGTCGACGTTAGAGTAGTCAACTGATCGAACTAACCCTGCCGGAGCTGCTCAAGGAAGGTAGTAGCTACCACTGTCTGCGGTGTGGTGGTCTGAGGTACTGCGAACATCCCCGTCTGAAGAAGTGGTGAAACTAGGAAAGATGCTATCGGGATGTTCACGAACCCACCGGCTGCTGGTAGAGGAGCACTCGGGTCCGCCTGGAGCTGCTGTTGAGTAGGAAGCTGAGGTAGCTGCAACCCCGATTGCTGGAAAGCTGACCAAGGTAACCAGACATAAATGTGAACATCTGTGTGGTCATCATCTGGTGCTGTAAGAGCTGCTGCCTCTGAGCCTCCTACTGCTGGCTGATCCCCTCCAAGATCACCTGCTGTGTCTCCTGATGCTTTTGGAACTGAGCCTGCATCTGCTGCTGGATCTAGAGGGTGGCCTGAGACTGTGCTGCCAAGGACTCAATCAGTGAAGTGAGCTAGTCCGGCTGAGTCACCTGAGCAGAAGTGATCGGAGGAATCGGTGACTCAGGCTCTCTCTGTCCTGGCAAGCTGGAACCCACGGCCTCATCGTCGTGTGTGCACCTGACTCAGAAAACAAGCTCGGGCGCAGGCACGTAGTCATTATCCTCATTGGAATCCTCATCATCTGTGGCTAGGTACTGAGGCAACAGACTCTCTACTGCTGCTAGTGTCTGATTCTGTCTCGCTGCCTCATCCATAGCTGCCTCTACTGCTGCACGAGTCTGGATGGTCTCCTCGGCCCCTCTCAAGCCCCTCAGACCCCACCTCCTATCACCAGGCATCGGAGGCCTGTAAGTCGGGAACACATACTTAAATCACTCCGGGATACTGATATAGCGCTGGGCCTCGAGGCGGGACAACATCCAGCTGATCCAGTGAGCGAACGACTGCTGGCGAGTCATCCCCATCCCGTCCATGATCGCGTCCTCAACCTCGCTAATCAGGATGTGAACAATATCAAACGGGTGCTTGGCCATGATATGCATAAGGAGCCACTGCTGAACACCTATGATCGACTCGGCATCCCCCTTACTGAAAAGCACGGACCTCCGGAGCGCGGAGTGTACAACGTACGCCTCACGAGTCAAGCGGTCCGGAGTCTGAGGTGTGCCGGGGAGAAACAACTGCTAGAACAAGAAGCTGATCTCGTCGTCAGAGGGTAGCACTGGTGAGTGAGCACGATGAGGAGCCTCAACATCTAGTAGGCTAGGTAGTGAATCAAGTCGTCCTCAAGCCGTACCCCAAGCAACTCTGCGATCCCCTCTCTAGTGAGCCTCTGCTGCTGACCCATGAACATGAAGTGAATGGAGCGCTGGTCAGCCACGACGTAGACGGTCGCGTAGAATACCCGGACCCACTCGGGGATGTACCGGGACCTCTGACTCAGAAGAGCTGCCAAGCCGGGTAAGTAGTCGAAGGAGGGAAGTATCGGCTCTCCGGCTGCTGCTGCCCTGAGTGTTGTCCACTGTAGCATCCGGTGCTGGCTCAGCTGTGAACCATGTCGGACGTAGGAGGCGTAGAAGCTCTCCTGGAGGATCGTCCAGAAACGGGGGTCACAGTCCGCTCGGCCATGAGGGAAGCACTCGTCCTCGGGCACACTCCTCAACCTCCGGATCTTCGGCCCAGGCAAGTTCCGCAGATCATGGATGTAGACACTGAAAGTCTCTGCCCGTGGACCACTGGGAAGCTCTGGCCCTTGTGCTGGTTGTGCCTGCTGCTCCAGCTCAACCATCTCCTCAACTGCTGCCCTCCTCTGCCTAGGTGTCAGCTGAGTGTGTCCACCACGAGTCCGAGGTCCGGAACGTGGGGCAGAAGGAGGAGTCTCGGTCTCTCTGGTCTGACCACGGTCTGAACGCCGTAACTGCTACTGTGACTTCTTTCCCTGGGGCTGCTCCCCCTGCCTCTGTGCACTCTCACCAATCCTGATGCCCCGCTGTGGCTGACTCTATGGATCCGGTACTCGAAGTACATGCTCCCACTCCTTATCCTACTTGCTCTTCTTCTTCTTCGGCTCGGCGGCCGCCTTACCCTTCCTCTTGTCTCCCGCCATCTGTCAAAGAAATGGTAGAAGATTATAGAATGGCGAGATATGAAGGTAAACATGATAATTAACTAAGGATGTGTGCGAATTTGACATGTCACTGTTCAAAGGAATGTACTTATCAAGCACAACATAGTAACATGATAGGCTCAATTTCATGAAAAAGTAGCAAAACTATAGGAAAATTGAGCAAAGAGGATGTGCATGAGGGTTGATTGCTAAGAAATGCATGCAAAACCACTAGCAGGCCAAGCAGTCTTCCCCTGAACGAAATGAACAAGAAGCAGAAGGGGAATCCAGGGGCGTCTCTCACCACTGCGCGGATGTCGACGAGAGAGGAGCAGTGGACAGACGAAGAGATGCACCAGCGCACCCCGGCATGCCGGCAGGTGAGCACACACGGCGGCGCAGGGTGAGAATCACCGCGGCGGCCGAAACCCTAGGTCAGGGACCTCCGGCGTGTGCCCGTGAAATCCTTGCGGCCGAGCGGCGGAGATGGCCGACGGCGAGCGCAAAGGGGCAGCAAGGGTGCATAGGGTGACGCTCGTGCGCGGAGGGGGCCGGTGGGAGCATGAGAGGAGGCGCACGGGCGGCGTGTATGGCGGCGGCGAGGTAGGGTTCGAAATGAGGAGGAAGATGCTGCCAACTGTTATGACAGGTGGGACCTATGCTGCAGAATAGCGTCGAATGAACTGACAATAGAAAACTAGCAACATCGGTCGAATTGTCAGATAAACAATGCTCTGCAGTGAAAGAACGCACCAAATGAACCGATGGCCTCATTTCTAGATGCGTCGGAGCAGTTGCTCACAGGTCAGTGGGAAGGCACATTTTCCTTTAGCACCGGATAAATCGCTGTCTTGCAACAGAACAGCGTCGGTTCATCCGACGGTGGGAAAACAGTATCCAGAGACCACGAGAACACACACACATGGTCACCGAATGAACCGACGCCTAAACCTATATGGCAGTGGTTCATCCGACGGTGAGGTTTTTTGATTTGCTGATCTAGATGTCATCTTTGATCCAAAAGATGTCAAACACAAGCCAACACAAGCACATTTTTGGATCATTTCTGAGTGACAACCTCACCCATCAAGCATTCCTTTGTAAAATACATATAGATACACCAATAGCTCCCTAGAAAGGGATAAACCACAGAAAATAGGCAAATAAAGATGCAAAGGAGAGGAGGGAACTCCAAAAAAGGAATGTATGAGTTAATTGCCTTTGAACTTAGAGATAGACACTTTCAGCTCGTTAGGACTTAACTCAATAGGCATTAAGCACAATCATTTGTCTCATCACACCTTGAGAGCCATGTGTGGTTTGAGGACTGGTGGATGGTCGCTTCCTGGTGTGATGAGTGATTGACAACGTGGTGTGGACTGATTCTTGGCTAAGTATTGCAGGTGCAGGTTGCGGCTTGACTGGTGTTGGTGCAGGTGAAGAAGAAGCATGAAAGGTCGTTGCTGGTGAGGCCTCCAAGTGTGGAGAAGACAAGTAGGCTTGGTTCGAGGGACCCGGTGGCCAGCAGGGTCAAGTGCGGGCCGCATGGTGGCAAGAACGGCAAGATGAAGTCGTGGATGGTTTCTTGGTTGAGCCTCAAAACCAAGGTCGAGCCGGGACTACGTGGGAGCCGAGTCATGAGTGGTGATTGGCAGAGGCTACACCAAGTTCGCAGGGTTTTCGGTGGTTCACCAGAAAACCACTAGGTACCTTGGTTGATCCACAAAGCCAAGACCGAAGACCGGAGGCAGCAGCACCAGGACCGGTCTAACCGGTGGGTCCGACCGGTCTGACCGGTGGGTACCGGTCTGACCGATGGAGGACACCGGTCTGACCGGTGTGCGACGACACAGTCTGGAGACTTCGAAGCGGAGGACACATGTCGGGATCGCAAAGGCTTGCGTCGTGGCTAAGCATGTTTGCAGTCGCTGGGCATCCATCCGATGGTTCGACGATGAAGATTCCCAAAGTGCCCCTCGGGGGCGTGTATCCTAGTATTAGGCATTAGGGGTAGTTTCATCTTTCGGTTGCCTCCATATAACCCAAGTGGTGAGAGGATGGCAGCCATCTCTTGGAACCCTAGCTCATTTTGTTTTGCTATTTTCCTCTTCCATTTTCCTTTTGAATTTCAAGGACTAGCTTGAGAGCTTCATGGTGAGATCTTGTGAGAGGGAAGGATGATCGGGCGGCAAGCTAGACCTTGTATGAACCTCTTTGGTATGTATAGATGATTCGGCGTGGTTCCTCAAGGCTTGGATGTGTCTTTCCCGTTTCTCCTTGGTGATTTTCGGAGCCTTTTCATGGCGAATTTCTTGTGGTGGTTTTGAGACATTTCTCTTTGGGATTTGGTGGGGGATGTATGCATGAACCCCTCGTGGTTCTTTTCCCTTTGATTCCCCACCCAAATCTGTGAGCAAAGGGGCTCAATTTTGGGGTTTTCATTGTCCTAGGGTTCGTGGTGTTCTTGGCAGAAATCCTTCGATTCCTCTCGATTCAACGAGTTTTGGTGGACCATAACTTGGCTATGGAGTGCCCATGAGGTGTTCTTACTATCCCCAAAGTCTTGTACGAATCCGTGGAGCGAATTGGGAGATCGGGAGTTGGATTTGGGGGAGTTGACCCGCGGGCGCTGTTCATCCCGAGCTGCCTAGGCGTGACCGGTCTGACCGGTGCTCTTGACCGGTCTGACCGGTAATAGCCTGTGGTGGGATTTATCTCAGGGAACTGCCTTGTTTGTGTGGTTTTGTCCCTTGGTCCTGCTGGTCAGGTCTTGGCTTGTTTGGAGTTATTTTGCTAGGCTGTGTGAAAGGTTCTCCTTCCTTGCAGGTTGTGTTTTGGAGGTGGTTTTTGTTCCAGGGCCTAGAGGAGTCACTGAGGCTTCCTGGAACAGTTGCTGTGCGGCTGCTGTCGCCACCGGCCTGATTGGCGCTGCTCACTAGTCTGACCAGCGCAGGCCATCGGTCTGACCGGTGCATTACAGGCAGCAAGCCTTGCAGGTTTCTGCTGTGCGTGTTGGTGAGTTTTGGTTCGGAAGGCTGTGTGTTGGTTCCTAGGACCAGTAGCACTCCAGTGGCTACGTGGTTTTGACCAACTTTGGTAGTTGAGTCGGAGACGTGCTTGGTTGCCGTGTTCGTCTTGTTGGAGTTTCAATCTCCTTCGAGAAGAATTTTTATCGGCTCCCATTCACTCCCCCCCCCTCTCTGGTTCACCGTTCCGGTCCTTCAAGTGGTATCAGAGCCGGTTTGGGTCTTTCAAGGCTCTAACCAGTCTAAGATCCAAAGATGGCGTACGAGGAACGGGGATCGGGTCCTCCGCACTTCGATGGGAAGAACTACCAGATGTGGCAAAGACGGATGGCTGCGTTCCTTCGTGGAAAGGGTCAGATCCTTTGGGACGTTACGGTGAACACAGCTTATGTTCATCCGATTAACTTCCTTGCTCCAGGATCGAGGGATATGTTCGACGCTAACAACAAGGCGGTCGACTACTTGTTTCGTGCTCTGTGTCAGTCTGAATTCGATCGGGTTCAGACAGAGGACTTAGCTTGTAGGATTTGGAGTCAATTGAAGGATGCTCATGCTGGGAATGCTCAGGTTCAGGCTCGGATGTACGCGACTTACCGAAGAGAGTACGAAAACTTCACTCATCTCCCCGGTGAGTCCGTCGATGCCCTTTTCCAGCGGTTTACGGTTGTGGTGAACAACATGAGAGCCAATGTAGCCGTGCTCCCATACGATGATCATGATAGAGCTGTGAAGCTCTTGCACTCGTTGGATCGCACCGTATGGGACAGAAAGGTCGAGGCTATTCTTGAGTCCGAGAAGTATGACACCCTGACCATGAACGAGCTGTTCTCGAAGCTCAAGTCGGCTGAGTTGGACCGTGGTATGACAGCCAAGATCGAAAGCCCGACTGATTCTCATAATCTTGCTCTCATCGGTGGCAAAGGGGCTAAGTCTAATGCTAGCACATCCTCTAGGATATACTCTCTGTCTTCTTTGATGTCTTTGCCAGACGAGGAGTTCGACGTACATGGAGAGGATGAGCTGGCGTTGCTGACCAGGCGGTTCGAGAGGCTGCACGAGAACCGGGTGAACACGAGGAGGAATCCACGGACATGCTTTCAGTGCGGCAAGCCAGGACACTTTGTCGCCGACTGTCCGGAGAAGACGGAGAACAAGGACAGCTACAAGGATGGCTACAAGCATCGGTCGAGCAAGGACGGCAAGTACCGATCGAGGCGCGATCACAAGCACAAGAATAAGCACAAGGACGAGCGACAGTCGAGGAAGAAGGATGGCCACGGCAGGAAGGCCCGAGCGATGGTCGGAGCGAGCGACGTCGACTCCAGCTCCGCCTACTCTTCCTCGAGCTCGAGCAGCAGTGAAGATGAAGGTGATCGGTGCAAGAACAAGAAGTCATCCAAGAACTTGAGTGGGCTGAGCTGCTACGCGAGAGATGGCTTCTGCGGAATGGCTCGTAGCTCCGACAGCAAGAAGAGTCACCAGAGCGACTCGGACTCCGACTCCGAGGATGAGGTACGTGATGAGCTTCCCTTCTTGCGTGAGGAGAACGAGCGTCTTGGCAAGTTGCTAGATAACCGTGATGACATGCTTAGAGAGGCCAAGAAGATGAGGAAAGAGATTAGGGCCTCACTAGAAGATGCTAGGAACTGAGTAGCTGAGCTAGAAACCCAGAACCTAGATGCTAAGCTTGAGAGTGATTCGCTTAAGGCTTCTCCTATGGTTTCTGATGATGTTGATTGTGTTGATTGCTCTGTGTACCTAGCTGATCTTACTAGTCTCAAGGATAAGCATGCTTCTACCTGTGATGAACTAGATGTGCTTAGGGTTGAAGTGGCTGAGCTTAAGTCTACACCTGCTTTGCTAGGTGCTTGCACTTCTTGCCCTGTTTTGCATGGAAAGATTGATGAGATGCATGCTTACACTGTTTCGCTTGAGGCTAAGCTGAAAGAACCTATTCCCACTTCTTGTTCTACTTGTGAATTGCATGTGGTTAAGAATTTGGAGCTTGCACATTATGTTGATCGCTTGCAGGATGAGAATGATGAGCTGAGGAAGTGTATGAGTTGGTTGTCAGATCAAGAGCCTCAGCTTGGTATCATGATAGCGGCTTTCAAACGCAATGATGGTCAGGCACTTGGGGCTGACAAGCTTGGAGAGAACAGTGGTGAGGGAGTTGGAGAGATCCCTATCCCACCACCAAACAGACACAAGAACAAGTTTGAGCCCAAGCCTAACCATCTCAGAAACAAACTTGACACAACTCCAGATCCACCCATATTCCCTCACCCTACAAATGATTTCCAAAAACCGGTGAAGTTTGAGAGCCCAAAGGGAGGTGAGGATGGAGAGAAGAAGGGTGAGAAGCCGAGTGAGCAGCCCCAACCCAAGCCTAAGCCTAAGCCACAGCCCATGAAGTTCCATTGTGGGTATTGTGGTAGAGATGGTCACAAGGATGAGTTTTGCTTCAAGAGGAAGCGTGAGGAGAGAATGGCTAAGGAGTGGGCTAACAAGGATAGGTACCACCCCTCTAATGGTGTACCTGAGCCTCGTATGCAGATGCCCAGGGCCTAGGCGATTGTGAGGACGGTTCCGGCTTGGGGAGATCGGAAGGTGGCAGGTGGTGCTGCTGGCCGACCATCACTGGTCAGACCGGTGTACTCCACCGGTCAGACCGGTGCTGGTTTGGACAGACAGCGGTTTGGTTTTCGTGCTCGTGCGGATGCTCGGTTTGGTTCTGTTGGTCGTGGTTCTGGTGGTTGGCAGGGAGAGTATGCAGGTGGTCAGTTTGCTAGACGTTCTCCACTTCGTGCTCAATATGAGGGAGGGAGAAGTCGTAGCTTTGAGATGGAGAGGAGGAACGGTCCACGGTCTTCTTTTCGTGGTTTTCGTTCTCCTCCAGCGAGGCAGGGGTGGTTCCCTAGTGGTGGTACTCGTGGTGGTTCTCGTGGTGGTAGCTTTGGTAGGCGTGGTGGTAGCTTTGGATTGTGCTAACCCCACTTTGGAGCAAATGGCTCGGCACTGGTTTTACTCTTTTGGTACTAACCCCAGTGCTGAGTCGTTTATTCATTCACGTGCTCGTTTTTTAGTTTCAGGTGGGAGACTTGAGGAACGTTTGGCTGATTGACTCTGGTTGCTCGAGGCATATGACTGGAGACAAGGGGTGGTTCTCAAGTCTCGTCCCGGTGGTGTCTAGGACATACATCACCTTTGGGGACAATGGGCGAGGGCGTGTCCTTTCAGAAGGTGAGATCTAGGTAAGTGACAAGGTCACTATCAGGCGTGTTGCTCTTGTTCAATCGCTGGGGTTCAATTTGCTATCCGTGTCCCAGTTGTTGGATGAGGGCTTTGAGGTGTTGTTTCGGCCTAGTGGTTCTTGGATTTTAGATTCTCGAGGGGACCTAGTTTGCATGGTCGTTCTCGAGGGTCAAGTGTTCTGAGCTGATTTCTCTCAGTCTTCTGGTGTGGAGCGTTGCTTTTTGGCTGGTTCTTCGAGTGAGTTGTGGAAGTGGCATAGGAAGTTGGGTCACTTGAGCTTTGACCTTTTGTCTCGCTTGAGTAAACTCAATTTGGTCCGATGATTGCCACGGTTGAGATTTGAGAAAGAGTTGGTTTGTGCGCCGTGTAGGCATGCCAAGATGGTAGCCTCTTCTCACCCGCCCCTCACCGATGTGATGACGGAGCGTCCATGCGAGCTGCTGCATATGGACCTTGTTGGCCCAGCCCATGTGCGATCTGCGGGTGGGAAGTGGTACGTCCTAGTTGTGGTGGACGACTACTCTCGGTATGCGTGGATTTTCTTCTTGGAGGAGAAGAGGGAGACGTTTGGTTTTGTTCAAGATCTTGTCTTGAGGTTGAAGAACGAGAGGCACGGAGATGCCATACGAGCGATCCGCAGTGACAATGGCTCGGAATTCAAAAACTCTCATTTTGAAACCTTTTGTCATGACTTGGGTCTTGAACATCAGTTTTCGAGTCCGTATACGCCTCCCCAGAATGGTGTGGTGGAAAGGAAAAACAGAACCTTGTGTGAGATGGCGCGGACGATGCTCGATGAGCATAGGACTCCGAGAAGGTTCTGGGCTGAGGCGGTCAATACCGCGTACTATGTGTCGAACATGATCGACCTCAGGGTTCACAAGAAGAAAACATGCTATGAGTTGATGCACGGTCGCACACCCAAGGTGAGTCACTTCCATGTGTTTGGCTGTAAATGCTTCGTTCTTAAGAAAGGGAAGAAGTTGGACAAGTTCGAGGCTAGGTCTGTCGATGGCATTTTCTTTGGTTACGCATCTCATTCTAGAGCATTTCGTGTGCTCAATCTTGAAACTAACCAAATCGTGGAGACTTGCGAGGTAACCTTCGACGAGACACAGCCACGTAGTCAGCTTGTTTTTGAGTGTGCAGGTGATGATGAACTAGGCGAGGAGGTCTTCCAGGAGGAGGAGCATAAACATGGAGATGATGAAGATGGCGGTGTGGTGCCCGTGGCTGAGCATGTACCTACTACCTCGTCTACGATCGTGAACGGGCCTTCTCCCACACCTACAACGACAAACCCCGATCAAGGCGAAGCTGTTGTTGAGGGGGAGGTAGCATCAAGGCGAGAACCTCCTCGGCAAGTGCAAGTGGATCACCCAGCTTCGAGGATCATCGGCGACCTCAATGAACGTACTACACGGTCGAGGGTTCGAAACAAGTCTCACTTTGCTCATGCTGCTTTTGTTGCCACCTTTGAGCCCAAAGACATTGGACATGTGCTATCTGATCATAATTGGGTTAATTCGATGCATGAGGAGTTTGAGAATTTTGAGAGGAACCAAGTTTGGGAGTTGGTTGACCCTCCCCAGGGTGTAAGCCGATTGGGACAAAATGGGTGTGGAAGAACAAAGAGGGAGAGAAAAGAAAAGTGGTAAGAAACAAGTCAAGGCTTGTTGCTCAGGGGTATAGTCAGAAAGAGGGGATCGACTACGAGGAGACCTTTGCTCCTGTAGCTCGTTTGGAGGCGATTAGGATCCTTCTAGCCTTTTCCGTGGCTAAAGGGTTCAAATTGCACCAAATGGACGTGAAGAGTGCTTTCCTGAATGGTGTGTTGGAGGAAGAAGTGTATGTGAGGCAACCACCGGGGTTTGAGAGTGAGAAGTACCCCCACTGGGTGTACAAGTTGAGGAAGGCGCTGTATGGGTTGAAGCAGGCGCCTAGGGCTTGGTATGGCAGGTTGAGGGGGTTCCTGTTTGAGTAAGAGTTTGAGATGGGAAAGGTTGATCAGACCTTGTTTCTCCTCAGGCAGGGCCGAGATATCCTGATTGTGCAGGTATACGTGGATGATATTGTCTTTGGTGGCTCGTCTAACTCTTTGGTTGCAAGGTTTGCAGAGGACATGAGCAGGGAATTTGAGATGAGCATGATGGGTGAGTTGCAGTTCTTCCTCGGCCTCCAGATCAAGCAGTCGAAGGAAGGAACATTTGTGCACCAAGCTAAGTACACCAAGGACATTGTGAGGAAGTTCAAGATGGAGGACTCCAAGGCTATGGCGATGCCTATGAGTACGACTACAGCTCTTGATGTAGACGAGGAAGGTGAACACGTGGACCAGAAGGAGTACCGGAGCATGATCGGGTCACTCCTGTACTTGACGGCGACGAGGCCGGACATCCAATTCTCGGTATGTCTGTGCGCTCGTTTTCAGGCATCTCCGAGGACTTCGCATTGGCAAGCAGTCAAGCGCATTTTCAGGTATTTGCGTTATACTCCCGACTTCGCCCTTTGGTACTCCGCGTCCTCTTCTTTGGCTCTTCATGGATTTTCAGACGCGGATTTTGCCGGGTCTCGGTTGGATAGGAAGTCCACTTCTGGGACTTGCCAGTTTTTGGGTTCCTCTTTGGTGTCTTGGTCTTCCCGCAAACAGTCGAGTGTTGCTCAATCCACTACCAAGGCAGAGTATGTGGCCGCAGCTAGTTGTTGCTCTCAGCTCCTTTGGATCACATACACCATGAGTGACTTTGGTGAGGAGTATAGCCATGTCCCACTTCAATGTGATAGCACCAGTGCCATAAGCGTTGCAAAGAACCCAGTGCTCCATTCCAAAACCAAGCACATAGAAGTGAGGTATCATTTCCTAAGAGACAACGTAGAGAAAGGGAAGATAGCTTTGATCCATGTACCCACACATGACCAGCTAGCCGATATTTGCACCAAACCCCTAGATCAATCAACTTTCACTCATTTGCGGGGGGAGCTTGGTGTTTGTTTGATTTCTTGAGTTGGTGTGTGGGAGCTCCTTTGTAGCATATGTATAACTTTCCTTTGTGCATTTCTTGCATTTGGCATGGCATATGTAACATGATGTATAGGCATCTTTGTATCTTAGGTTGCCTGCATTTTGTATCATATGCATTGTGTAGGAAAAGCTTCTCCTATATACATTGTTCGTCATGGTGTGCTATTTATGATCTTGTGAGCTAGGTTGGTATGCTATGGTTAGTTTGGCTTAGCTCTTGATGATCTTGATTTATATCCATGGTTGATGGCTATATTTTCAAAAATGTCTCATATATGCTCTCTTGTGGGTAAATGCCTTTATATGATCTTGACATGTTTTAGTGGCTTGGCTATGCTTAATTTGTGTTTGGATGGCTTATTTTGATCATATGGGGCCAAAGGCTCATTTGCCATTATGAATGTTTAGCCCCCATGCTTGATCTTGTGGAGGGGCATAAGTTCCTTTTTGTCACAAAGACATTTCATGTACCAAATATGAATCTGAAAATGAAATGTAAATTGCTTGGAAAATGTGCTCTCATGTCATTTGTGCTTATCCTTTATAGCTTTGGGTGCTAAACCATTGCATGATGCCTACCAATGAGAAGTCTCATACATAGAAGTAGGCACATGGCTCGGTGGCTTTGACATGACATGAGGTGCTTGTGGGTGTTTATGATGGTCTTATGCTTAGAATGGTTGTCCTAGCATGAAGTTTGTGTGGGTTTGCCATTTTGACATGTTTTGTTCATGTTTAGGACTTTGCTCATGAGAGAGTGAATTTTCGCAAAATTGCTCAATTCTATCTTAGCTTCGTCCAATGGTTGTGAAACTTGGTGATCATGTAGTTGATGTCATTACGAAGCTGTAGAGTATCTAACTTGCTCATTTGGATATGTGTAGCATCCTATGTTGAATTTTGTCTATTTGAGAAGCTCTAGGTTGCATTTTTTGCATTTTTGGCTTGATTCATGCATTGTCAACAAGGGGGAGAAGTTTGAGCATGTTTTGGCCTACTGAATGCATCTAGAAGGTTTCCAGGTGGTTTCGAGCCATTTCTGGGCTCTGTTGTGCACCGGTCTGACCGGTTGAGGTCATCGGTCTGACCGGTCAGGTGTGCTGGCCCTGTTCAGATGTTGGGCACCGGTCTGACCGGTCAGAGCTGAGCTGTTACAGCTGCTCTGTTTCGTGAAGTGGTTCGCATGCTTTCATCCAGGGGGAGTTTGCATTGGTTCAAGGGGAGCTTGCATGTGTGCAGGGGGAGCTCTTTGCGGTTTTCGAGCTTTGGATTGGTGGCGTGTGCTCTTTGCTTAAGCATGGTTTCGTCTCGAATGTGTCGAGCCGTTGCCCTTGCCTAAGGGGTCCGAGACTTGTCTTCTTCAAGTGATCTTGCTCTTTGCCTTTCCTTTGGCTTTCGATCGCTTGTTGGAGTTTCTGTTGGTCGTTTCTTTTCTTTTCCTTTTCTCTTTGGTTACCAAATGTGTGTGTTGTCAATGCACTCATCAAGTGGGAGATTGAGGGCCATGTGTGGTTCGAGGACAGGTGGATGGTCGCTTCCTGGTGTGATGAGTGATTGACAACGTGGTGTGGACTGATTCTTGGCTAAGTATTGCAGGTGTAGATTGCGGCTTGACTGGTGTTGGTGCAGGTAAAGAACAAGCGCGAAAGGTCGTTGCTGGTGAGGCCTCCAGGTGTGAAGAAGACAAGTAGGCTTGGTTCAAGGGACCCGGTGGCCAGCGGGGTCAAGTGCGGGCCGCATGGTGGCAAGAACGGCAAGATGAAGTCGTGGACGGTTTCTTGGTTGAGCCTCAAAGCCAAGGTCGAGCCGGGACTACGTGGGAGCCGAGTCATGAGTGGTGATTGGCGGAGGCTACACCGAGTTCGCGGGGTTTCCGGTGGCTCACCAGAAAACCACTAGGTTCCTTGGTTGATCCACAAAGCCAAGACCGAAGACCGGAGGCAGCAGCACCAGGACCCGTCTGACCGGTGGAGGACACCGGTCTGACCGGTGTGCGACGACGCAGTCCGGAAACTTCGAAGCGTAGGACACACGTCGGGATCGCAAGGCTTGCGTCGAGGCTAAGCAAGTTTGCGGTCGCTGGGCATCTGTCCGATGGTTCGACGATGAAGATTTCCAAAGTGCCCCTCGGGGGCGTGTATCCTAGTATTAGGCCTTAGGGGTAGTTTCGTCTTTCGGTTGCCTCCATATAACCTAAGTGGTGAGAGGATGGCAGCCATCTCTTGGAACCCTAGCTCATTTTGTTTTGCTATTTTCCTATTCCATTTTCCTTTGGAATTTCTAGGACTAGCTTGAGAGCTTCATGGTGATATCTTGTGAGAGGGAAGGATGATCGGGTGGCAAGCTAGACCTTGTATGAACCTCTTTGGTATGTATAGATGATTCGGCGTGGTTCCTCAAGGCTTGGATGTGTCTTTCCCGTTTCTCCTTTTTGGTGATTTTCGAAGCCTTTTCTTGGCGAATTTCTTGTGGCGGTTTTGAGACCTTTCTCTTTGGGATTTGGTGGGGGGTGTATGCATGAACCCCTTGTGGTTCTTTTCCCTTTGATTCCCCTCCCAAATCCGTGAGCAAAGAGGCTCAATTTTGGGGTTTTCGTTGTCCTAGGGTTCGTGGTGTTCTTGGCGGAAATCCTTCGATTCCTCTCGATTCAACGAGTTTTGGTGGACCATAACTTGGCTATGGAGTGCCCATGAGGTGTTCCTACTATCCCCAAAGTCTTGTGCGAATCCGTGGAGCGAATCGGGAGATCGGGAGTTGGATTTGGGGGAGTTGACCCACGAGCGCTGTTCATCCCGAGCTGCCCAGGCGTGACCGGTCTGACCGGTGCTCTTGACCGGTCTGACCGGTGATAGCCCCTGGTGGGATTTGTCTCGGGGAACTGCCTTGTTCGTGTGGTTTTGTCCCTTGGTCCTGCTGGTCAGTTCTTGGCTTGTTTGGAGTTGTTTTGCTAGGCTGTGTGAAAGGTTTTCCTTCCTTGCAGGTTGTGTTTTGGAGGTGGTTTTTGTTCGAGGGCCTAGAGGAGTCACTGAGGCTTTCTGGAACGGTTGCTGTGCGGCTGCTGTAGCCACCGGCCTGACCGGCGCTGCTCACCAGTCTGACCGGTCTGACCGGCGCAGGCCATCGGTCTGACCGGTGCAGCACAGGCAGCAAGCCGTGCAGGTTTCCGCTGTGCGTGTTGGTGAGTTTTGGTTCGGAAGGCTGTGTGTTGGTTCATAGGACCAGTAGCACTCCAGTGGCTACGTGGTCTTGACCAACTTGGGTAGTTGAGTCGGAGACGTGCTTGGTTGCCGTGTTCGTCTTGTTGGAGTTTCAATCTCCTTCGAGAAGAATTTTTATCGGCTCCCATTCACTCCCCCCCTCTCTGGTTCGCCGTTCCGGTCCTTCACACCTTTGGAGTTGTTGATTTGCATTGAACGCTAAGAAACTTTCTCATAGTGTTATTTTGCTTTGTGACACCTCTCACGCAATGCTATGCAAGAATAAATGCATGAAATTAAACATGGATGCAACCTACATGACAAGCATAAATGCAAAGCGGAAAGGTAAACTATCTTGCCAAGCTTGAACCCTTGATAAACTTATTCATGGTGAGCCTTCCAACATGCCTTGAGCGAAACAAGAGAACCACCGGCTCAAGCAAGACCCATACTCACCACTATCTTACTAAGGTTAGACAAGCCCCTACACATGTACATATGCAAATGCAAACTATATGACAAGCATTACATGATGTTGGATGCATCAAGCACATTCATTTCACTCTGAAGCCTACAAAAGGTGTTTTCATCAAGAGGCTTAGTGAATGTATCCGCCAATTGCTCCTCGGAGCGAACACCACGAAGGACAATGTCCCCTTTTGCAACATGGTGTCGCAAGAAGTGATGACGAATATCAATGTGCTTGGTGTGCGAATATTGAACAGGGTTGTTAGCAATTTTTACGGCACTTCCATTGTCACAAAGGAGGGGAACCCTATCTAGAACCACACCATAATCCAAGAGGCTTTGCTTCATGTGGAGGATTTGAGCACAACAAGCCCCGGCGGAAATTTATTCCGCCTCCGCGGTGGATAAGGCCACGGAGTTTTGCTTCTTAGAGGATGTCGTACGGACGTCCCTGGGCCCACTACTCAGGTGGGTACTAGGACCGACTACTCCGTGCGTCCCTGGGACTACCTGACTTGGGCTACACGGCACCTGCTGGCGTGGCGCGCAAGGCTTACAGAGGATTAGTACTCGGTTAGGAGGCTGGACATGTCCGGATCCATGTAGAGTACTCCTAGCCGTACACGACTAGAACTCCTCTGGCAAACCGACTTGTAACCCTGCCTCCCGGACTATATAAGGCGAGGCAGGGACCCCTATCTCTTCATCCGCATCATCTTGTAAACACACCCAATCAATCCAGAGCTACGCAGCATACAGGACATAGGGTATTACGCACCTCGCGGCCCGAACCTGTCTAAATTGTGTGCCACGTGTCTCTCCTTCGAGTTCCCGATCTCGGCGAGGCCACAAATGTCTACCTCAGGTACTCCCCTTGGTAGGTTGCCGGTCTAAAACACCGACAGCTGGCGCACCAGGTAGGGGCTCTCGCCGAAGATCACATGGCGAACTCGACGGCTTCAATCGTCATCAAGCCAACTACCGCTTTCAACCGCGGCGACACCTTCGTCTTCGGCTCCTGGGTCTGCACCGCTGACGGCGCTGGATCGTTCCAGCGCTACCTCACCATGACCCTGGACCCGGAGACCGGACTCGTGACGCTTCCCGAAGCCATCACGGGTCCACTCGTCGAAAAATTCAGCAAATTTTCGCTCTGCAACCAAGTCGCCGACTTCGAGATTGGATCCGATTCCAACTCGAACTCGACATCACCATGGATCGAATCATGCGAGCCGGCTCCTGAGCCATCGTGTGAAACGGTCCTTCTCCACGAGCACTTCCCGTACGGCCTCTGCAACTCTAGCAGGGCCCACGCGGAAGCCCTCGCCGCACGTCGGGCCGGCAAGGAGATTGTCTCCGAGTACTCCTCGGACTCCAACACCGTACCCGGCTACAACTCGGACTCCTCCTACGAGTTCGATTTCGGCTCGGATCCAATCGAGTCCGAGTCCAAGCTCAACGCAACCGAGGAGCCGTTGTCAGGCCCTGCCGCTGGCATGGTCATTACATCTACTCCCGCCGGCAGATTCGTCTACTGGCCAGACGGCAAGCCCGCAAACCTGACTGACGACAACTCGCACTGCGTCACCTACCTCGAGACACTCCCCTTCCAGGAGGGGACACCGTTGAACCCGATCGAGGACGAGCACACCCCCACCAAGGTGGCGACTACCGACTCCGGCCTCTGCACTCCTGACCGTGAAGTCTTCATGGCGGCCGGGGAAACTGGAACCTCAGGAAGCCGGCCCGATCGCTACCTCGACGACATCTCAGCTGACGAGGAATCAGTCAATGCACCCCCAGATGAGACTATTGAGGCCAAGAACGCTCGGCGTGAGCGCAACAGAAGACAAGCTGATCGGCGCAGGCGGCTCCGAGAAGCTTTTCCCATCCGGAACCTCACCGAGGCTCTGGATGAAGTCGAAAACCGGGTGCATACCACCCCTGAGCAATGCCTCATGTCTATCACTACGATAGCACGAACAACTCAGGGGCACCGTGCAGGTGAACTCATCGCCAAGCTTGCTGAAGACGTCTACTTCATGTGGGTCGACAACAGGGTCGTCCCAGTTCCCCCCACTGGAAACCACGAAGCCACTAGTCGCAGCCCAGCAGACGGCAGACGCAACCGCGTTGGTGGCGAACACCAGCCAAATCAAAACCGCTCTAGAGCCTCGGCGGGAGGACCCTCACAGGGCGGCAACAGCCAGGTCGGCGCCAGCGGTAGTCGCGGCGGCGGCGGTGGTGGCGGCAGCAGCGGTGGAAGTTCATCCCATGGCGCCGGCAGAAGAGCTGGTGGCGGCGGCTATCGTGGAGGCCGAGGCCACGCGAATAGCCACGCCACCGGCAACACACGCGGCAGCTATGACGCTCGCCACACGATCGACGAGATACGCCGCAAGAAGGCTACTGAAGCAAGCGACAGCGACGGCTTCCCCGCCTATTCTGCACGACTTCGCAACCTGCTCCTTCCTAAGAAATTCAAACCTCTCGGGATCACCAAGTACGACGCAAAGCAAGACGCAGTTCAGCAGCTCCGGTGCTATGCCCTGGCCATCGAAAACGCTAGTGGAAACAACGATGCAAAATGCCTCTTCTTTCCCTTCTGTCTGGATCAAGCCCCACTCACATGGCTCTAGTCACTCGCAAAGAACTCGATCGACGAGTGGGACCAGCTAAAGGCTCAGTTCACCAGCAACTTCGCGGGCACCATGGGGCACTCGGGTACCCACATGGACTTGGCGATGGTCAAGCAGGAACAAGGCGAGACGCTCCTCCAGTACATGCGTCGCTTCTTCGACAAGCGCGCGACCGTAGTCAACGTCACCTACAAAGAAGTCATCGACCTCTTCCAAGACGGGCTCTATCACCGTCGCACCTTCGAAGACTTTGGTCGCCGCCACCTGAGTTCCATCACCAAGCTCAAGGACATGATCACATCATGGGCCGACGAAGAGGACAAGGCGGAAGCCAAGTACGACTCCATTCGCCGCAAGAGCAAAAACAACACGGGAGGCAATAACAACAACAAGGATAAAGGGGGTCGCAAGAACAACAACTACTCGGGTCCTAACCGCAAGCGCAAGCCAGACAACACAGTCGCGACTATACAGTGCCCTGCGAAGGACAACTCCAAAAAGACCTCCGGCGGCTTCAGAGACTTGCTCAAAGAGAAGTGCACGTGGCATCTGGATGGCAATCATACCACCGATCAGTGCTACCAACTCCAGTGAGCACTCAAGGATATTCCCGAGCCACGGCCTCCTCACGACAAGATGGGCAAAAAGAAAGTCGACGAAGGCAACGGCGATTTCCAAGAACCCGACAAGACGGTGAATGTCCTCTTCGGCGGACTACCCACCAGACGATCTCAAAAGCTCACTCGACGAGAAGTCTTAAGCATTGAACCAGCAGTGCCAACACCTCTAAGGTGGTCGGAGGTACCAATCACCTTCTCCCGCACGGATCAATGGACAAGCTTCTCTGAGCCAGGACATTTCCCACTCGTCCTGAAACCAGTAGTCGCGGGCTCCAGACTCAACAAGGTACTCATTGACGGCGGGAGCGGACTCAATGTCCTCTTCACCAAGACCTTGAAGAAGATGAAGCTCGACATCACCGACATGCTCACCAAGAGCGTGTCACCCTTCTACGGCATTGTTCCCGGTAACACGGCTATACCACTGGGCTCAGTGGTCCTGCCAGTTACCTTCGAAGACTCAAGGGAGAACTATCGCTCCGAGTACATTAAGTTCGAGGTTGCGGACTTCGAGACCTCCTACCATGCCATCCTCGGCAGACCAGCCATCGCCAAGTTCATGACGGTGCCTCACTACACCTACTTGGTACTCAAAATGCCAAGTCCTGCCGGAGTACTCACGCTTCAAGGGGACTTGAAGATTTCTTTCGACTGCGACACCGAAGCCGTGGAGCTCGCAGCGACAAATCAAGTACCCAATGCAATGATGGAGATCCTTGCTGCGTCCAAGAAGCTTGCCCCAACAGAACTCGAGGTACCTGAGAAGACTGACACCGCAAACAAGCCTCAGACAACTGAGGAAGTACAGGTGAAGGCCATCGACCTCAGGACGGGCGACAGTAGCAAGACTACCATGACCGGGGCGGGCCTCGACCCGAAATAGGAAGACGCGCTTGTCGGGTTCCTTGGGCTAACCGAGACATCTTCATGTGGAAGCCAGCGGACATGCCAGGTGTGCCCAGGAGGCTGATCGAGCACTCACCCAACGTCGACCCTAAAGCTACCCCCAAGCGACAACACTTCCGCCATTTTGCTGACGACCGACGGGATGCCATCAAGAAGGAACTTGCCAAACTACTCGCGGCTGGCTTCATTCGAGAAGTCTTCCATCCTGAGTGGCTCGCCAACCCTGTCCTCATCCGCAAGAAGAACGCAAACGAGTGGAGGATGTGCGTCGACTACACCGACCTCAACAAGCATTGCCCCAAGGAGCCTTTCGGGTTGCCACAGATTGATCAAGTCATCGACTCCACGGCAGGCTACGACCTGCTCTGCTTCCTCGATTGCTACTCCGGCTACCACCAGATCGCCATCAAGGAAGAAGACCAGGAGAAGACCGCGTTCATCACCCCGTTCGGCGCATACTGCTACATGGCAATGTCGTTCTGGTTGAAGAACGCCGGTGCCACTTACCAGCGAGCTATCCAGGCTTGCTTCAAGAAGCAGCTCAACAAGAACGTCGAAGCCTATGTGGATGACGTGGTCGTCAAGACCAGAAACTCCGACACGCTCATCGCCGATCTTGAAGAGACTTTCGCATCCTTGCGAGAGTACCAATGGAAGCTCAATCCCAACAAGTGCGTCTTCGGCGTACCATCTGGGAAACTACTCGGCTTCATCATCAGTCATCGCGGCATCAAAGCCAATCCCGAGAAGATCTCCGCCATCACCAATATGAAAGCTCCAACCTGCATCAAGGATGTCCAGAAGCTGACTGGGTGCATGGCGGCGCTAAACAGATTCATCTCGAAGCTCGGAGAACGAGGACTACCCTTCTTCAAACTACTCAAGCACCAAGAGAAGTTCGTGTGGACCGCGGAGGCTGATCAACCTCTGACGCAGCTCAGACTTCTTGTCCAAGCCACCGGTCCTCACAGCTCCTCGCAAAAAGGATGCTCAAAAAAAAAGCTCCTCGCAAAAAGGAGCAGCTGTTGCTCTACCTCGCTGCGACTACTCACGTGGTCAGTACTGCCATCTTTGTTGAGCGGCAGGAAGAAGGCCACGCCTACCCAGTCCAGCGACCAGTCTACTTTGTCAGCGAGGTTCTGTCAGAGTCCAAAGCACGGTACCAGCCGGTCCAGAAGCTACTCTACGCAGTACTCATCACCTCGCGGAAGCTACGACACTACTTCTAGGAGTACTCGATTGTTGTCATCACCGACTATCCGCTCGGCGACATACTTCGCAATCCAGATGCTATTGGAAGAATCTCTAAATGGGCGGTCGAACTTGGCGCCCTCAACATCGACTTCAGGCCACGCACAGCTATCAAGTCTCAAGCACTAGTCGACTTCATGGCAGAGTGGCGGGAGAATCAGCTACCAACTCCTACAGAGCGACCAGAGCACTGGGTGAGGTACTTCGACGGCTCACTCAAGCTCGAAGGTGCGGGTGCAGGAGTGCTCCTAATTTCTCCAAAGGGCGAACAACTCAAGTACGTCCTGCAGATCTTCTGGAAGGTCTCAAACAACGAAGCCGAGTACGAGACCCTACTGCACGGGCTCCGCCTCGCAATCTCATTGGACATCAAGCGACAACTAGTCTACGGCGACTCCGCAGTGGTCATCAACCAAGTCAACAAGTCTTGGGATCGCAACAAGGAGAACATGGACGCCTACTGTCTTGAAGTCCGCAAGCTCGAGAACAAATTCTATGGTCTCGAGTTCCTCCACGTCGTCCGCGACAACAACGTTACAGCGGACGTCCTGTCGAAGCTTGGTTCTACTCGCGCGCAAGTACCCATCGGAGTCTTCGTCCACGAGCTTCACGCGCCATCCATTCCAGAGTCGGCGCCAACGACCACTGACCCTGTGCCACCACAGCCCGGTCAGGAGGTCATGATGATCGACGTGGACTGGTGAGAACCTTTCATCGACTACATCCGCGAGCAGAAGGTTCCCTCCGACAAGAACATGGCCGAACAACTCGTCCACCGAGCCAAGACCTACGTACTCGTCGGAGACAAGCTCTACAGGCGGGGTGCCACTTATGGAGTACTCATGAAGTGCGTACCCCGGGATGAAGGCAAGGACATCTTGGAGGAGATCCACAAAGGCGTCTGCGGCAACCACGCGTCTCCTCGCACGCTGGTGAGCAAGGCTTTCCGACGAGCTTTCTAATGGCCCACAGCTCTGGCCGACGCTGAAGAACTCGTTCGAAAGTGCCAAGGATGTCAATTCTTCGCCAAGCAGCAACACGTCCCGGCCTACAAGCTAGTCACCATACCACCGACCTGGCCCTTTGCCTGCTGGGGGCTCGACATGATTGGGCCTCTACCAACTGCGCCAGGAGGATTCAACAGAGTCTTGGTGGCTATCGACAAGTTCACCAAATGGATCGAAGTCAAGCCGGTTACCTGCCCAATGGCCGACAGAGTACTCGACTTTTTGGATGAACTCGTGCATCGCTACGGGCTACCCCATCGCATCATCACACACTTGGGTTCCAACTTCAACAACCATCAGTTCTGGGAGTACTGCGAGAACAGCAGGATTGACGTCCGGTACGTCTCAGTCGCCCACCCCCGTGCCAACGGCCAAGTTGATTGCGCCAACAGGATGGTACTCGACGCCCTCAAGAAGCGATTGCACGACGCAGCTAACACCAAAGGAAGCAAGTGGATCAAGGAACTACCCAATGCACTCTGGGGGCTTCATACTCAACCTACCAAGCCAACTGGGCAGTCGCCCTACTTCCTGGTCTACGGCTCCGAAGCTATTCTACCCGCCGACGTGATGTGGGAATCCCCGGCAGTAGAACAATACGACGAAGGCATCTCAGAAGATAGCAGACGGGTTGACATCGACAACCTCAAAGGAGCCCGCTGCGCTGCCCTCGTCCATTCAGCAAGGTACCTAGAGGGTATCCGGCGCTACCATGATCGCAACGTCAAGGAACGCTCCTTCAACGTCGGCGATCTAGTCCTTCGTCGCATCCAGAACACGGATGGACTACACAAGCTCAGCTCGCCATGGGAAGGTCCCTTCTTAGTCTCCAAGGTGACCGGACCAGGCTCCTATCGCCTCCAAACAATTGAAGGCGATGACATCAGCAACTCGTGGAATGTCGACCAGCTGTGTCGCTTCTACGTGTAGTCGCTCGACTACTCTTCTACGAGTCCAGCCTATACGGCTATTCACGGACTCTTCACTGTAAGCGGCCTCTCGGTCCTAGCACAAGTCTCTGGACTACTCTTCTCCAAGATCCAGCGTCAACGGCTACTAACGGATCTTGGGCTGCTCAGAGCAAAAGGACTTTGGCGGTGGTCTACGGACCATGTACTCTATAGATCCAGCCTATAAGGCTACTAACAGATCTCCAGCTGTAAGCAGCTCAAGGGCCCTAGCAAACACTTAGCCGTAGGCGCCCTACGGGTCCTGGTGACTACTCACCTTTCAATGGCCCTGGCCACCCAGGTGTACATTTTTCATCAGTAATAAAGTTCGATTCTATTCAACTTGTTCACTATGTCTCCTACTTAGGCAGATCATACTGAGTACTACTACTCACGATTACTCCCACGGCTTGGTACTCCATGCACTTTGCTACAAGTGGCGGCCACGAGTACTCATTACATATACAAGCAGTGGACAACTTTCATTGATATTTCAAACAAGTCTTTGACTCCTTTGTTTGTTTTACATGAACTACCCTAAGCTACCTCTATAGGTACATCTACTGGAGATTCAGCTTCTCCGCCACCTGCTCAGCAATGGGTGCTATCTCTTCAAGGAGAGCCTTGTACTGCTCATCGCTGTAGTTCGCCGCAAGTCCACCGGCTACCACATCCACAGGTGCTTTTGGGAAGTACGACTTCATATACGCCAACACCTGGTTCGGGATGGACTTCGCCAGATGCTTGACGTATGTCGCCAAGCGCCCGGGGGCTTCCCTCAGCCTGTCTACCAGTGGGGCTATCTTGGGTCCGCCCGGATGTGGTACCAGTAGCCTCGCAATGGGCAGCGCGGCTTCCTCAAGTTCCTTCAGCTGGCCTCAAAGCTTCTCGCAGTCTTCATTGAGCTTCTGCAGAGATTTATAACAATTGACAAGGTCACGATTTGAGGCTTCACGGAACTCCATGTGCTTGATACACTCATGGCGCAACTGAGCGTACTCATATTCAAGTACCTCTCTCTTGTCGGTTTTACGGTACACAATGTTCTTGAGGTCCGTCTCCGACGCCTTCAGCTGGTCAACCTTTGCCTCGAGATCTGCAGACAACTCATTACAAGGTCAGACTACTCACACGTACTACAATAAGTACTCGGTGGCTTTGGCGGAAGACACACCTTTGTTCTTCTGGCGCAACGACTTGTTCGTCCAGATTAGTTCGTCCCTCTTCGCCTGCATCTCCTGTACTTTGTTATGGTACTGGGCGAAGGTGCCGTCAAGTTTGGATTGGAGCAGCGCTGAATGCTTCTTCGACTTGTCCAACTCCTTCTCCAAGGCTTCGGCGCGAAGGACCGTGTCACCATACCCCTTCAGAAGATCGGTCTTCTGACGGGATCTCTCCACCAAGCCCTGCGCAAGATACAACAGCTAATCAATACTCAATAGTCAGAAGGCAAGTGAACTCAAGGTATTCGCAGCATACCTTGATCCAGTTCTCTGTCCGGCTCAACGATTCCATGCCCAGCGACATAAAGGCCGGGTCAATGAGATCATCGTCCAGCAACTCAAGACCTCCGCAGCTTGAAGATCCTGTCTCTGGCATGGACGCCGAGCGGAGCGGCGCAGCTTCTTCTATAATCACCTCGCAGACGACAACGTCAGTACTCGCCTCAGGGTGCGGATCAGCCCGGTCTTCCGCGCTCGCCTCGGGGGCTACCGTAGTCCCCGGCTCGGGGGCTGCTGTTGTCGCCGCTTCAACGACTGGCTCTGCGGCCATTGTCTCCTCAACAGGCGTCTCAATGGCTACTGCTTCAGGGACCGTGGCTCCCTCAGCTTGTGCTCCTGTCAGGATCAATTCAACAAGTCAGACACGGCTACGACTACTCTTCATAATTACTACTCGCGGTGGTTGGATGTGTACCTTCAACCAGAGTAGCCTCTTTAAGCATCGGCTCCACTGCGGCTCCAGCTTGAGGTGGTGGCGTGGGTTCACGCACCTCTACCGAGCGGTCTTCTCCATCGGATGGAGTGCTGGCCTCCCCACCATCCCACGACAAGTTCGTGGATTTTCTGCATCACGAAGTGTTCAGTCAACCACATAAAGCTTGTCAACTACACGACTACTCGAGAGTTCAGAGAACTTACAGAGTTGACCGCACCACGGTCACGGTCGGAGTGCCCAATGTCCTGGTGATATCAACTATGCCAGCTTCGCTCGTAGCTCCGGCCTCCACAGGGGTCTCCTCTGGCTACTCCACAGTCGCAGCCGGATGTGGGCCTTGGGCTTCTTCAGCTGACGCCTGCGGCCTCACGGAACCAGCCTGCTGTTGCGCCCCTTCTGGCACGACATCTTCAGTAGCCGGAGGGGGGCTAATGCTCCTTTCAGCTGACACCCCCACTGTCTCCCAGACATCCTCACCACCCTGATCAATGGGATCTGAGGAGGGGATGTCCTGCAGCAATACAAGTCATATTGTCAGCAACACACTACTTATCGGCAGTACTCGACTACACTAGTCGTGCTACTCACCTCTGGCCTGGTGGCCTCTGACAGCTTCAATTTCTTCACGGCGCGTTTCCGCGCCACATTGCGCGGCTTCCTCGGCGGCGCCGGCAAGCTAGCCTCCAGGCTAGATGGCTTCTCGATGATCGGGATGTTCGGCATCCCAGCTCGGTTGAACCTTGAGCGGAGTTGGAACCGCTGCTGCAGCGTCTCTTCATCCTCGTCATCAGAGCTGTCTTCAATAATGACGGC
The DNA here is from genome assembly GCA_036936925.1 of Cenchrus fungigraminus. Taxonomy (NCBI): domain Eukaryota; kingdom Viridiplantae; phylum Streptophyta; class Magnoliopsida; order Poales; family Poaceae; genus Cenchrus; species Cenchrus fungigraminus. The sequence goes on along the minus strand of CM072776.1, from coordinate 18,571,522 downwards.
ATCGTCGCCTTCACCGACTTCGCGGTGCTCCTTCGTCTTGGTTTCTCCCTTCCCCTGCGCTTGTCCCTCAAGTCATGAAGGGGAGGGTGGGACGGAGACATACTTCTCCACATCATCCTACAACATCAAGCAAGCATGAGTACGACTACGTCAAGCAAATCAGTACTCGGGGGCTTATGTCACGACTACTGACCTGGTTTGGCGGCCGTGCCGCGGAGTACTCTGGCACCGGGCACGGTGTGTACGGGGGCATATCCTTGAAGATTTTGCCCAGCCTCTCAACAATGACGTCGTCCTCGACTTTGAAGCCAGGCATCCGGGATGTATCCTCGTCGCCGGTGTACTGGTACTCGAGGGTGTCTCGCGCCATCAGTGGCTGCACCCTCCTCTTCATGAAACTGAAGGCCACGTGCTCGGCCCTCAGTCCGACCTCCCGTAAGGCCTTGATCTTCTTCAGCAGTGGGGGTAGTTGGATACCCGCCTGCAAGGTGGGCTCCGTGTTCCACCACGGCGCATGCTTCGGTTGACGCCCGCTCGGCTTCGGCAGCTCGGGGTGGTGGTTGGTGATATAAAACCACCTCGCCTTCTAGTCCTGGTTGGAATCAATGAGCTTGTACGGCAGGTACTGGCCGGCGGCGTCTTCACGCATCTGAATCCCGGCGCCTCCGACTACTCGCGGGTCATTAGTGCTCGGTTGCGGCTTCACCCAGAAGAATTTCCGGAACAAGATCCAGTGGGGCTTAATCCCCACAAAAGCTTCGCAGAAATGCACAAAGATGGAAGTGTGGAAGATTCCGTTGGGGTTGAGGTTGAGGTACTCGATACCGTAGTACCTGAGCATCCCTTTGAAGAAGTCGCTGGCCGGCAGCGCTAGTCCACGCTCCACAAACCACGCGAACATTGGGATCTCGTCCGGATTCTTCTCCATCGGGTATGGGTCGCCGGTGGCAGTACGCCACAGATCCATCTCCTTCTCACGGAGGAACCCGCTATTGACCAGGGCGAGGAGGTCCTCGGTCTTCAACTTCGCCTTCTTCCACTCCTTTGCCGGATTGGGACAAGGGGAGGCAGGCGGCGACGACGACGACTGGCCAGCGTCTCCGGCCTCATCACTGCTCCTCTTCTTCGACACGCCGGTTTTTGAGCTCTTCGCCGGGGATCCCTTCATCCTCCAAGACACAGGTGTTTTCACTCGCATTCGCTCGGGGGCTATGGAGGTGGGTGGACTACGGCGGCACGCTGGTGTAGATCTAAACTACTTAGCAGCAGCGGCGGCGACAGAGAAGCAGAGGAGCAGGAGCGCAGATCTAATCTGTGAATGCAACTGCTGGGAGTGCAAAAACCCTATGGGGCTCACCGCTTATTTATAACCCATCCGACGGCTCAGTTCGGAACGGACGGATAAGCACCAGGCGGGTGCATCAGTGGCGGCAGCCTGACTCTTCATATTCCAGTAGTCGACGCTTTCAGTCTCGGGGGCTCGACTACATCTGATGGATTTAGTGGGCTACATCAGATCCAGATCCCACTCAGGACACATTCTATAGTCAAGATGACCCTTCAATTCGAGAGAAAGTACTCGACTCAAGGCTCGGGGGCTCCGTGCCACGTGTCCTTCGGTTTTTTCTCCGGATTTTTCGGGATAAGATTGGCAGAACTTCAGATTGACCCTTAGCTTGAATCTACGATTCGACCTAAGGCTCGGGGGCTACATTCCATATGGAATGCGATTCTCCGAATCGCATTTTCCATATGGTTCTTCATCAAGACAACACGAGTACTATTGAAGACCTTCGAGAGAAGCACTCGGGGACGCTTGGGAACTACTCGAGAAGACTTCAAGCCTACTCAAGGATTAGCTGGAGTACCTTCCAGCCTCGGGATGATTCAAGCATTCTTGAGGACTTTCGTCTTGTGGAAATTGGGGACGCTCAAGGACAACTCGCCAAGGCCGTCAAGACTACTCGAAGACATCCTGCTCGACTACAAAGTACTCAGGGGCTTGTCGTACGGACATCCCTGGGCCCACTACTCAGGTGGGTACTAGGACCGACTACTCCGTGCGCCCCTGGGACTACCCGACTTGGGCTACACGACACCTGCTGGCGTGGAGCACAAGGCTTACAGAGGATTAGTACTCGGTTAGGAGGCTGGACATGTCCAGATCCATGTAGAGTACTCCTAGCCGTACACGACTAGTACTCCTCTAGCAAACCGACTTGTAACCCTGCCTCCCGGACTATATAAGGCGAGGCAGGGACCCCTATCTCTTCATCCGCATCATCTTGTAAACACACCCAATCAATCCAGAGCTACGCAGCATACAGGACGTAGGGTATTACGCACCTCGCGGCCCGAACCTGTCTAAATTGTGTGCCACGTGTCTCTCCTTCGAGTTCCCGATCTCGGCGAGGCCACAAACGTCTACCTCGGGTACTCCCCTTGGTAGGTTGCCGGTCTAAAACACCGACAGAGGACCAAGCAACCAAAGATTGACCTATCAAATGGGACCCACCCGAAGTTCTCTTATGGTCTACTCGACATCCGGCAATGTCCGAATCCGAATAACCCAAGAGCTCAAAACAAGCACTATGGGAGTACCACAAGCCAATGCTAGGTGTGTATTTCAAGTATCTAAGGATCCTTTTTAAAGCACTTAGGTGAGTTTCTTTAGGGTTGGCTTGAAATCGAGCACACATACAAACACTAAACATGATATCGGGCCTAGATGCGGTAAGATAAAGAAGAGAACCGATCATGGAATGGTAAAGCTTTTGGTCAACTGTTTTACCTCCCTCATCTAGGTTGAGATGTCCATTGGTAGGCATTGGAGTCTTGATCAGCTTACAATCATCCATCTTGAACTTCTTGAGAATATCATTGGTGTACTATTCTTGATGAATGAAATTCCCTTCCTTCAATTGCTTGACTTGAAATCCAAGGATGAAGTTGAGCTCTCCGGTCATTGAAATCTCGAATTCCCTAGTCATAAGATCACTAAAATCTTTGCACACTTTGAGGTTACGAGAGCCAAAGATAATATCATCAACATAAATTTGACAAATGAAGAGCTCTCAGTTGATGATCTTTGTCAATATTGTGTTGTCCACTCTACCAATCTTGAAGCCTGCATTGATGAGAAAATCCCGGAGCCTCTCATACCCTGCCCTTGGAGCTTGCTTGAGTCCATACAAAGCCTTGTGCAACCTATAGACATGGTTACGATAAGTGGCATCCTCGAAACCAGGAGGTTGCTCAACATAGACTTCTTCATTGATGAAGCCATTCAAGAAAGCACTTTTAACATCCATTTGGAATAACTTCATTTTGTGACAAGAAGCAAATGCAAGGAGGATACGGATTGCTTCAAGACATGCCACCGGTGCAAAGGTCTCTCCATAGTCCAAGCCTTCTACTTGCGAGTAGCCCTTAGCTACAAGTCTTGCCTTGTTCTTCACCACAATATCTTGTTCATCTTGCTTGTTTCGGTAGACCCACTTAGTGCCAATCACGTTCTTGTTCTTGGGGAGCTCCACCAACTCCCACACTTCATTTCTTGTGAAGCTGTTGAGCTCATCTTGCATAGCCAAGATCCAATCTGGGTCCCCAAGAGATTCATCTATAGTTGTGGGCTCTACAAAATAGAAAAAAGCATGATGATTGCAAAATGAAGCATATTTCTTGCGGCGAGTTCTTGTACTACCCTTGGGATCACCCAACACAAAATCAATGGGATGGTTTGTTGAAGTCCTTGTACGCCTTCCAAATGTTGTAGAGGTAGGATCATCTTGAGATTGAACTTCTTCCATTTCCTCTACTTGAACTTGAGTGTCTTGTGATATAGAAGGTGGTTCTATTGAGGAAGATGGACTATCTTGTCTTGTGGGGGATGATTGCATTGGATGTTCATGTTCATCATCATCGGAGGAGGAGTCTTCATGAATGGAGTGAGAATCATCATCCTCCATTGTCTTGATGTCCCCAATAGCCATCTTCTTCATTGCTTCACGGAGAGGTTCCTTTCCTACATCATCACAACAAAAGCCATCCCCTTGAGAGCCATTAGATTCATCAAACTCCATGTCACATGTTTCTTCAATCACTCGTGTAGAGTTATTGAATACTCTATATGCCTTAGAGTTAGACGCATAACCAATAAACATGCCCTCATCTACCCTACTCTCAAACTTCCCTAGATGCTTCCTCTTCTTGAAGACGAAACACTGAGAGCCAGGTGTGGTTCGAGGACCGGTGGATGGTCGCTTCCTGGTGTGATGAGTGATTGACAACGTGGTGTGGACTGATTCTTGGCTAAGTATTGCAGGTGCAGGTTGCGGCTTGACTGGTGCAAGTGCAGGTGAAGAACAAGCGCGAAAGGTCGTTGCCGATGAGGCCTCCAGGTGTGGAGAAGACAAGTAGGCTCGGTTCGAGGGACCCGGTGGCCAGCGGGGTCAAGTGTGGGCCGCATGGTGGCAAGAACGGCAAGATGAAGTCATGGACGGTTTCTTGGTAGAGCCTCAAAACCAAGGTCGAGCCGGGACTACGTGGGAGCCGAGTCATGAGTGGTGATTGGCGGAGGCTACACCGAGTTCGCGGGGTTTCCAGTGGTTCACCAAAAAACCACTGGGTTCCTTGGTTGATCCACAAAGCCAAGACCGAAGAACCGAAGACGGAGGTGCAGCAGCTCCAGACCGGTCTGACCGGTGGGTACCGGTCTGACCGGTGAGGAGCACCGGTCTGATCGGTGTGCGACGACGCAGTCCGGAATCTTCAAAGCGGAGGACACGCGCCGGGATCGCAAGGTTTGCGTCGAGGCTAAGCAAGTTTGCGGTCGCTGGGCATCCGTCCGATGGAGCGAAGACAAAGATTTCTGATTTCGCCCTTGAGGGGCATGTATCCCTAGTTAGCTAGTAAGGGTATTTTAGTCTTTCGGTTGCCTCCATATAACCCAAGTGGTGAGAGGATGGCAGCCACCTCTTGGAACCCTAGCTCATTTGCTTTCCTATTTTCTCTTCCTATTTTCCTTAGGATTTTCTTAGGACTAGCTTGAGAGCTTCATGGTGAGATCTTTTGAGAGGGAAGGATGATCGGGCGGCAAGCTAGACCTTGTATGCACCTCTTTGGTATGTATAGATGATTTAGCGTGGTTTCTCAAGGCTTGGATGTGTCTTTCCCGTTTCTCCTTTTTGGTGATTTTCGGAGCCCTTTCTTGGCGATTTTCTTGGAGCGATTTCGAGGCCTTTCTCTTTGGGATTTGGTGGGGGATGTATGCATGAACCCTTCATGGTTCTTTTCCCTTTGATTCCCCTCCCAAATCCGTGAGCAAAGGGGCTCGATTTTGGGGTTTTCGTGACTCTAGGGTTAGAGGTGTTCTTGGTGGGATTTCTTCGATTCCTCTTGGTTTAGCAAGTTTTGGTGGACCAAATTTGGCTATGGAGTGCCCATGAGGTGTTCCTACTATCCCCAAAGTCTTGCACAAATCCGTGGAGCGATTCGGGAGATCGGGAGTTGGATCTGGGGGAGTTGACCCACGGGTGTTGTTCATCCCCGAGCGGCCCAGCCTGACCGGTCTGACCGGTGCTGCTCACCGGTCTGACCGGTGTAGAGGCTCTGTGGGTTTTGCCTCGGGTGAACGTCTGGGTGAGTTCGTTGTTGTCCCGTGGTGCTGCTGTTTCGAGTTTGGATCTGTTCGGAGCTCTGTAGGCCTGTTTGGTAGATTTGGGGTTTCCTGGCTTGAACCGGTCTGACCGGTGAGCTACACCGGCCTGACCGGTGTAGGGGCCTTCTGTGGAAGTTCCCAGGTTGTACCAGCAGGGACCGGTCTGACCGGTGTAGGTCAGTAGCGCTCGAGTTGCTAGTTCCGCTGTGTTCTCGAGTTCGTGAAGGTGGTTGTTGGTTCCTAGGACCAGTAGCACTCCTGTGGCTGCGTGGTCTTGGCTAACTTGGGTAGTTGAGTCAGAGACGTGATTTGGAAGCCGTGTTCGTCTTGTTGGAGTTCTCATCTCCTTCGAGAAGAATTTTTATCGGCTCCCATTCACTCCCCCCTCTCTGGTTCGCCTAATCAGTCCTTCAATTGGTATCAGAGCCGGTTCGGGTCTTTATTGACTCTTACCAGTCTAAGATCCAAAGATGACGTACCAGGAACGGGGTTCGGGTCCTCCGCACTTCGATGGGAAGAACTACCAGATGTGGCAGAGGCGGATGGCAGCGTTCCTCCGCGAAAAGGGTCAGATCCTTTGGGACGTCACGGTGAACACAGCTTATGTTCATCCGATGAACTTCCTTGCTCCAGAATCGAGCGATATGTTCGAAGCCAACAAGGCTGTCGACTACTTGTTTCGTGCTCTGTGTCAGCCTGAATTCGATCGGGTTCAGACAGAGGACTTAGCTTGGAGGATTTGGGAGCAGTTGAAGGATGCTCATGCTGGGAATGCTCAGGTTCAAGCTCGGATGTACGCGACTTACCGGAGGGAGTACGAGAACTTCACTCATCTCCCCGGCGAGTCCGTCGATGCCCTTTTCCAGCGGTTTATGGTCGTTGTGAACAACATGAGAGCCAATGTGGACGTGCTCCCATACGATGATCATGATAGAGCCGTGAAGCTCTTGCACTCGTTGGATAGTACCGTATGGGACGGGAAGTTTGAGGTTATTGTTGAGTCCGAGAAGTATGACACCTTGACGGTGAACGAGCTGTTCTCGAAGCTCAAGTCGGCTGAGTTGGACCGTGGCATGACAGCCAAGATCGAGAGCCCGACTGATTCTCATAGTCTCGCTCTCGTTATTGGCAAAGGAGCTAAGTCTAACGCTAACGCATCCTCCAGGATGTACTCTCTGTCTTCTTTGATGTCTTTGCCAGACGAGGAGTTCGACGTCCTTGGAGAGGACGAGCTGGCGCTGCTGACCAGGCGGTTCGAGAGGCTGCACGAGAACCGGGTGAACACGAGGAGGACAGCACGGACGTGCTTTCAGTGCGGCAAGCCAGGACACTTCGTCGCCGACTTCCCGGAGAAGATGGAGAACAAGGACGGCTACAAGGACGGCTACAGACACCGGTCGAGCAAGGATGGCAAGTACCGATCGAGGAGCGATCACAAGCACAAGAACAAGCACAAGGACGAGCGACGGTCGAGGAAGAAGGACGGCCGCGGCAGGAAGGCCCGTGCGATGGTCGGAGCGAGCGACGTCGACTCCAGCTCCGCCTACTCTTCCTCGAGCTCGAGTAGCAGTGAAGATGAAGGTGATCGGCACAAGAACAAGAAGTCATCCAGGAACTTGAGCGGGTTGAGCTGCTTCGCGGGAGATGGCTTCAGTGGCATGGCTCGTAGCTCCGGCAGCAAGAAGAGCCACCAGAGTGACTCGGACTCCGACTCCGAGGATGAGGTATGTGATGAGCTCTCTTCTTTACGCAAGGAGAATGATGAGTTGGTTGACTTGCTTGATAACCGCGATCACATGCTTAGAGAGGCCAAGAAGATGAGGAAAGAGCTTAGGGCCTCACTAGAAGATGCTAGGAACCGTGTGGCTGAGCTAGAAACCCAGAACCTAGATGCTAAGCTTGAGATTGATTCGCATAAGGCTTCTCCTGTGGTTTCTGATGAGATTGATTGCTGTGATTGCTCTGTGTACCTAGCTGATCTTCCTGCTCTTAAGGATAAGCATGCTTCTACTTGTGATGAACTAGATATGCTTAGGGTTGAAGTGGCTGAGCTTAAGTCTAGACATGCTTTGCTAGGTGCTTGTACTTCTTGCCCTGTTTTGCATGGAAAGATTGATGAGATGCATGCTTACACTGTTTCGCTTGAGGCTAAGTTGAAAGAGCCTATTCCCACTTCTTGCTCTACTTGTGAATTGCATGCGGTTAAGAATTTGGAGCTTGCACATTATGTTGATCACTTGCAGGATGAGAATGATGAGCTGAGGAAATGTATGAGCTGGTTGTCGGGTCAGGAGCCTCAGCTTGGTATCATGATAGCGGCTTTCAAACGCTATGATGGTCAGGCACTTGGGGCTGACAAGCTTGGAGAGAACAGTGGTGAGGGAGTTGAGAGAGTTGGAGAGATTCCTATCCCACCACCAAACAGATACAAGAACAAGTTTGAGCCCAAGCCTAACCATCTCAGAAACAAACTTGACACTACTCCAGATCCACCGATATTCCCTCACCCAACAAATGATTTCCAGAAACCGGTAAAGTTTGTGAGTCCAAAGGGAGGTGAGGAAGGAGAGAAGAAGGGTGAGAAACCGAGTGGGCAGCCACAACCCAAGCCTAAGCCTAAGCACCAGCCCATAAAGTTCTATTGTGGGTATTGTGGGAGAGATGGTCACAAGGATGAGTTTTGCTTCAAGAGGAAGCATGATGAGAGAATGGCTAGAGAGTGGGCTAACAAGGACAGGTACCACCCCTCTAATGGTGTACCTGAGCCTTGTATGCAGATGCCCAGGGCCAAGGCGATTGTGAGGACGGTTCCGGCTTGGGGAGACCGGAAGGCAGCAGGTGGTGCTGCTGGCCGAGCTACACCGGTGAGACCGGTGCACTACACCGGTCAGACCGGTGCAGGTCTGGGCAGACAGCGAGTTGGGTTTCGTGCTCGTGAGGATGCTCGGTTTGGTTCTGGTGGTCGTGGTTCTGGTGGTTGGTGCGAAAAGTTTGCAGGTGGTCAGTTTGCTAGGCGTTCTCCACCTCGTGCTCAATACGGGGGTGGGAGGAGTCGTAGCTTTGAGATGGAGAGGAGGAACGATCCACGGTTTTCCTTTCGTGGCTTTCGTCCTCCTCCAGCTAGAGAGGGTTGGTTCCCTCGTAGTGGTTACCGTGGTGGTGTTCGTGGTGGTAGCTTTGATAGGCGTGATGATTTGGTTTGTGCTAACCCCACTTTGGAGCAAATGGCTCGGCACTGGTTTTACTCTTTTGGTACTAACCCCAGTGCTGAGTCATTTGTTCACTCACGTGCTCGCTTTTCAATTTCAGGTGGGAGACTTGAGGAACGTTTGGTTGATTGACTCCGGTTGCTCGAGGCATATGACCGGAGACAAGGGGTGGTTCTCAAGTCTCGTCCCGGTGGTGTCCAAGACATACATCACTTTTATGGACAATGGGCGAGGGCGTGTACTATCAGAAGGTGAGATCAAGGTAAGTGACAAGGTCACTCTCAGGCGTGTTGCTCTTGTTCAATCGCTGGGGTTCAATTTGCTTTCTGTGTCCCAGTTGTTGGATGAGGGCTTTGAGGTGTAGTTTCGGCCTGGTGGTTCTCGGATTTTAGATTCTCGAGGGGACCTTGTTTGCATGGTCGTTCCCGAGGGTCAAGTGTTCCGAGCTGATTTCTCTCAGTCTTTTGGTGTGGAGCGTTGCTTTTTGGCTGGTTCTTCGAGTGAGTTGTGGAAGTGGCATAGGAAGTTGGGTCACTTGAGCTTTGACCTTTTGTCACGCTTGAGTAAACTCAATTTGGTCTGAGGATTGCCACGGTTGAGATTTGAGAAAGAGTTGGGTTGTGCGCCGTGTAGGCATGCCAAGATGGTAGCCTCTTCTCACTCGCCCCTCACCGATGTGATGACGGAGCGTCCATGCGAGCTGCTCCATATGGACGTTGTTGGCCCAGCTCGTGTGCGATCTGCGGGTGGGAAGTGGTATGTCCTTGTTGTGGTGGACGACTACTCTCGGTATGCGTGGGTGTTCTTTCTTGAGGAGAAAGGGGAGACGTTTGGTTTTGTTCGAGATCTTGTCTTGAGGTTAAGAAACGAGAGGCACGGAGATGCCATACGAGCGATCCGCAGTGACAATGGCTCGGAATTCAAAAACTCTCACTTTGAAACCTTTTGCCATGACTTGGGTCTTGAACACCAGTTTTCGAGTCCGTATACGCCTCCCCAGAATGGTGTGGTGGAAAGGAAAAATAGGACCTTGTGCGAGATGGCTCGGACGATGCTCGACGAGCATAGGACTCCGAGAAGGTTCTGGGCTGAGGCGGTCAATACCGCGTGCTATGTGTCGAACAGGATCTACCTCAGGGTTCACAAGAAGAAAACCTGTTACGAGTTGATGCACGGTCACACACCCAAGGTGAGTCACTTCCATGTCTTTGGTTGTAAATGTTTCATTCTGAAGAAAGGGAAGAAGTTGGACAAGTTCGAGGCTAGGTCTGTTGCTGGCTTTTTCTTTGGTTATGCATCTCATTCTAGAGCATTTCGTGTGCTCAATCTTGAAACTAACCAAATCGTGGAGACTTGCGAGGTAACCTTCGACGAGACACAGCCACGTAGTCAGCTTGTTTTTGAGTGTGCAGGTGACGACGAACTTGGCGAGGAGATCTTTCAGGAGGAGGAGCATGAACATGGAAATGATGAGGATGGCGGTGTGGTGCCCGCAGCTGAACATGTACCTACTACTTGGACGACGATCGTGAACGGGCCCTCTCCCACACCTACAACGACAAACCCAGATCAAGGCGAAGCTGCTGTTGAGGGGGAGGTAGCATCAAGGCGAGAACCTCCCCGGCGAGTGCAAGTGGATCACCCAGCTTCGAGAATCATCGGCGACATGAATGAACGTACTGCACGGTCGAGGGTTCGGAACAATTCTCATTTCGCTCATGCTGCTTTTGTTGCCACCTTTGAGCCCAAAGACATTGGACACACGTTATCTGATCATAATTGGGTTAATTCGATGCATGAGGAGTTGGAGAATTTTGAGGGAACCAAGTTTGGGTGTTGGTTGACCCTCCTCCAGGGTGTAAGCCGATTGGGACAAAATGGGTGTGGAAAAATAAAGAGGGAGGGAAAGGAGAAGTGGTGAGGAACAAGTCGAGACTTGTTGCTCAGGGGTACAGTCAGAAAGAGGGGATCGACTACGAGGAGACTTTCGCTCCTGTAGCTCGTTTGGAGGCGATCAGGATCCTTCTAGCCTTTTCCGTGGCTAAAGGGTTCAAGTTGTACCAGATGGATGTGAAGAGTGCTTTCCTGAATGGTGTGTTGGAGGAAGAGGTGTTTGTGGGGCAACCACCGGGGTTTGAGAGTGAGAAGTACCCCCACTGTGTGTACAAGTTGAGGAAGGCGCTGTATGGGTTGAAGCAGGCGCCTAGAGCTTGGTATGGTAGGTTGAGGGGGTTCCTGTTTGAGAGAGGGTTTGAGATGGGGAAGGTCGATCAGACCTTGTTTCTCCTCAGGCAGGGCAGAGATATCCTGATTGTACAGGTATATGTGGATGATATTGTCTTTGGTGGCTCGTCTAACTCTCTTGTTGCAAGGTTTGCAGAAGACATGAGCTGGGAATTTGAGATGAGCATGATGGACGAGTTGCAGTTCTTCCTCGGGCTACAAATCGAGCAATCAAAGGAAGGAACATTTGTGCACCAAGCTAAGTACACCAAGGACATTGTGAGGAAGTTCAAGATAGAGGACTCCAAGGCCATGGCGACGCCTATGAGTACGACTACAGCTCTTGATGCAGACGAGGAAGGTGAACACGTGGACCAGAAGGAGTACCGGAGCATGATCGGGTCACTCCTCTACTTGACGGCGACGAGGCCGAACATCCAATTCTCGGTATGTCTGTGCGCTCATTTTCAAGCGTCTCCGAGGACTTCGCATCGGCAAGCAGTCAAGCGCATTTTCAGGTATTTGCGACACACTCCCGACTTCAGCCTTTAGTACTCTGCGTCTTCTTCTTTGGCACTTCATGGATTTTCAGACGCGGATTTTGCCGGGTGTCGGTTGGATAGGAAGTCCACTTCTGGGACTTGCCAGTTCTTGGGTTCTTTGGTGTCTTGGTCTTCCCGCAAACAGTCGAGTGTTGCTCAATCCTCTACCAAGGCAGAGTATGTGGCCGCAGCTAGTTGTTGCTCTCAGCTCCTTTGGATCACATACACCATGAGTGATTTTGGTGAGGAGTATATCCATGTCCCACTTCAATGTGACAGCACTAGTGCCATAAGCGTTGCAAAGAACCCAGTGCTCCATTCCAAAACCAAGCACATAGAAGTGAGGTATCATTTCTTGAGAGACAACGTAGAGAAAGGGAAGATAGCTTTGATCCAGGTACCCACACATGACCAACTAGCCGATATTTTCACCAAACCCCTAGATCATGCAACTTTCACTCGTTTGCGGGGGGAGCTTGGTGTTTGTTTGATTTCTTGAGTTGGCGTGTGGGAGCTCCTTTGTAGCATATGTATAGCTTTCCTTTGTGCATTTCTTGCATTTGGCATGGCATATGTAACATGATGTATAGGCATCTTTGTATCTTAGGTTGCATGCATTTTGTATCATATGCATTGTTTAGGAAAGGCTTCTCCTATATACATTGTTCACCATGGAATGATATATATGTCTTTGTGAGCTAATTTGGTAAGCTATGGTTAGTTTGGCTTAGCTCTTGATAATCTTGGTTCATATCCATGGTTGATGGCTATGTTTTTGAAAAATTTCATATGTATGCTCTCTTGTGAGTAAATGCCTTTACATGATCTTGACATGTTTTTGTGGCTTGGCTATGCTTAATTTGTGGCTGGATAGCTTATTTTGATCATATGGGGCCAAAGGCTCATTTGCCATCATGAATGTTTAGCCCCCATGCTTGATCTTGTGGAGGGGCATAAGTTCCTTTTTGTCGCAAAGACATTTCATGTACAAATTATAAATCTGAAAATGAAATGTAAATTGCTTGGAAAATGTGCTTCCATGTCATATGCGCTACTTTTAATTTGCTTTGGGTGCTAAACCGTTGCATGATGCCTACCAATGAGAAGTCTCATATCTAGAAGTAGGCACATGGCTCGGTGGCTTTGACATGACATGAGGTGCTTGTGGGTGTTTATGATGGTCTTATGCTTAGAATGGTTGTCCTAGCATGAAGTTTGTGTGGCTTTGCCATTTTGACATGTTTTGCTCATGTTTAGGACTTTGCTCATGAGAGGGTGATTTTTCGCAAAATTGCTCAATTCTATCTTAGCTTCGCCCAATGGTTGTGAAACTTGGTGATCTTGTAGTTGATGTCATTACGAAGCTATATAGTATCTAACTTGCTCATTTGGACATGTGTAGCATCCTTTGTTGAATTTTGTCTATTTGAGAAGCTCTAGGTTGCATTTTTTGCATTTTTGGCTTGATTCATGCATTGTCAACAAGGGGGAGAAGTTTGAGCATGTTTTGGCTTGCTGCATGCATTTAGAAGGTTTCCAAGTGGTTTCGAGCTTGTTTGAGCTCGTGCAGTTCCCAGTTTTTCCCAGGTGGTCATCGGCCTGACCGGTGAGGTACACCGGTCTGACCGGTGTGAGGTCCAAGTGCTGGGCGATCTAGCACACCGGTCTGACCGGTGTGGTTGACCGGTCTGACCGGTCAGAGCAAAGCTGAAGCAGCTGCTCTTTGCTTGAGCATGGTTTTTTCTCGGATGTGTCGAGCCGTTGCCCTTGCCTAAGGCGTCCGAGACTTGTCTTCTTCAAGTGATCTTGCTCTTTGCCTTTTCTTTGGCTTTCGATCGCTTGTTGGAGTTTCTTTTAGTCGTTTCTTTTCTTTTCCTTTTCTCTTGGTTACCAAAATGTGTGTGTTGTCAATGCACTCATCAAGGGGGAGATTGAGAGCCAGGTGTGGTTCGAGGACCGGTGGATGGTCGCTTCCTGGTGTGATCAGTGATTGACAACGTGGTGTGGACTGATTCTTGGCTAAGTATTGCAGGTGCAGGTTGCGGCTTGACTGGTGCAGGTGCGGGTGAAGAACAAGCGCGAAAGGTCGTTGCCGGTGAGGCCTCCAAGTGTGTAGAAGACAAGTAGGCTTGGTTCGAGGGACCCGGTGGCCAGCGGGGTCAAGTGCGGGCCGCATGGTGGCAAGAACGGCAAGATGAAGTCATGGACGGTTCTTGGTAGAGCCTCAAAACCAAGGTCGAGCCGGGACTACGTGGGAGCCGAGTCATGAGTGGTGATTGGCGGAGGCTACACCGAGTTCGCGGGGTTTCTAGTGGTTCACCAGAAAACCACTGGGTTCCTTGGTTGATCCACAAAGCCAAGACCGAAGAACCGAAGACGGAGGTGCAGCAGCTCCAGACCGGTCTGACCGGTGGGTCTGACCGGTCTGACCGGTGCGTACCGGTCTGACCGGTGCGTACCGGTCTGACCGGTGTGCGACGACGCAGTCCGGAATCTTAGAAGTGGAGGACACGCATTGGGATCGCAAGGCTTGCGTCGAGGCTAAGCAAGTTTGCGGTCGCTGGGCATCCGTCCGATGGAGCGAAGACAAAGATTTCCGATTTCGCCCTTGAGGGGCATGTATCCCTAGTTAGCTAGTAAGGGTATTTTAGTCTTTCGGTTGCATCCATATAACCCAAGTGGTGAGAGGATGGCAGCCATCTCTTGGAACCCTAGCTCATTTGCTTTCCTATTTTCTCTTCCTATTTTCCTTAGGATTTTCTTAGGACTAGCTTGAGAGCTTCATGGTGAGATCTTGTGAGAGGGAAGGATGATCGGGCGGCAAGCTAGACCTTGTATGAACCTCTTTGGTATGTATAGATGATTCGGCGTGGTTCCTCAAGGCTTGGATGTATGAACCGTTTCTCCTTTTTGGTGATTTTCGGAGCCCTTTCTTGGCGATTTTCTTGGAGCGATTTCGAGGCCTTTCTCTTTGGGATTTGGTGGGGGATGTATGCATGAACCCTTCGTGGTTCTTTTCCCTTTGATTCCCCTCCCAAATCCGTGAGCAAAGGGGCTCGATTTTGGGGTTTTCGTGACTCTAGGGTTAGAGGCGTTCTTGGTGGGATTTCTTCGATTCCTCTTGATTTAGCAAGTTTTGGTGGACCAAATCTTGGCTATGGAGTGCCCATGAGGTGTTCCTATTATCCCCAAAGTCTTGCACAAATCCGTGGAGCGATTCAAGAGATCGGGAGTTGGATTTGGGGGGGTTGACCTGCGGGTGCTGTTCATCCCCGAGCGGCCCAGCCTAACCGGTCTGACCAGTGCTGCTCACCGGTCTGACCGGTGTAGAGGCTTTGTGGGTTTTGCCTCGGGTGAACGTCTGGGTGAGTTCGTTGTTGTCCCGTGGTGCTGATGTTTCGAGTTTTGATCTGTTCGGAGCTCGGTAGGCCTGTTTGGTAGATTTGGGGTTTCCTGGCTTGAACCGGTCTGACCGGTGAGCTACACCGGCCTGACCGGTGTAGGGGCCTTTTGTGGAAGTTCCCAGGTTGTACCAGCAGGGACCGGTCTGACCGTGGTGCTCACCGGCCTGACCGGTGTAGGTCAGTAGCGCTCGAGTTGCTAGTTCCGCTGTGTTCTCGAGTTCGTGAAGGTGGTTGTTGGTTCCTAGGACCAGTAGCACTCCAGTGGCTGCGTGGTCTTGGCCAACTTGGGTAGTTGAGTCGGAGACGTGATTTGGAAGCCGTGTTCATCTTGTTGGAGTTCTCATCTCCTTCGAGAAGAATTTTTATCGGCTCCCATTCACTCCCCCCTTCTCTGATTCGCCTAATCGGTCCTTCAAACACTTACAACCAAACACCCGGAAGTAGGAGATGTTGGGCTTTCTCCCAATAAGAAACTCATATGGTATCTTCATCAATAGCCGGTGAAGATATACTCTATTTGAAGCATGACACGCGGTGTTGATAGCTTCCGCCCAAAACCTTTGAGATACCCTATAGTCGTCCAACATAGATCGAGCAAGAGTGATGAGAGTCTTGTTCTTTCTCTCTACCACACTGTTTTGTTGTGGTGTGTAGGTTGAAGAGAATTCATGCTTTATGCCTTCACCATCACAATACTCTTCCACTCTTGTGTTCTGGAATTCCGACCCATTGTCACTTCTAATTTTCACAATCGATGATCCAAACTCATTTTGAGCCCTTGTAGCAAACTTCTTGAAGATGTCAAATGTCTTGCCCTTGTCCTCCAAAAAGAAAGTCCAACTATAGTGTGAGTAATCATCAACAATGACAAGACAATAGAGATTACCACCAAGACTCTTGTAAGTTGTAGGGCCGAAGAGGTCCATGTGCATGAGCTCCAATGTTCTTGTGGTAGATACATAAGCCTTCATAGGATGATGACTTGCAACTTGCTTGCCGGCTTGACATATGCACTACATAACTTGTCTTTCTCAAATGTAACATCCTTCACGCTAAGAACTATACCCTTCTTGGAAGCCTTCTTGAGTTGACTCATGCCTATATGAGCAATACGATGATGCCATAGCCAACCCTTGGATGTCTTGGAAATAAGGCAAGTAGTCAAGTTTGCTTCATGAGATGCAAAGTCTACAAGATAAAGATTGCCATAGCGAAAACCCTTGAACACAACTTCATTAGTTTTCTTGTTAGTAATTGTGACCCCCTCATCATCAAAAGAGCATGAAAGACCAAGGTCACAAAATTGAGCAATATAAAGCAAGTTGTAACTACAAGATTCCACAAATAGAACATTGGAAAGGGATAGATCATTTGTTAGAGAGATTTCACCCAATTCGGAGATCCTTCCTTTAGAGTTATCACCAAATGACACTTGCTCATGATCTCCTGCATCATCCACTAGTGAGGTGAATATTTTTACTTGGCCGATCATGTGTTGAGTACAACCACTATCAAGTATCCAATGACTCCCTCCGGCCTTGTAGTTCACCTACACACAAGAAATTAGGATTGAGATTTAGGAACCCAAGCTAGTTTGGGCCCCTTGATATGAGTGACAAGAACTTTCGGAATCCATAAGCTCCTAGGTGGCTTTGGCATCTAATCTAGAGAACACCAAGAAAACGAATTAAATCTATGGAACACTGGAGGTAGCAAGAGATAGAGAGGGAGAGATAAAACCAATCTAGAGAGATTGGATCAAGCTCTTGTTGAAGTTCCAAGCAAAGTTGAACAAAGCAAACTAAATCTCATAAAAAGCTTCTTTAAATCACGGCTTCCGTTCCAATTCCGAAGACGCCCACCTTTTGGAACCTTCGTCCTATCACGACGCCCCCCTATTCATGCGGGTTAGCCTAGGGCAAGTCCAAAGGA
The DNA here is from genome assembly GCA_036936925.1 of Cenchrus fungigraminus. Lineage (NCBI taxonomy): Eukaryota > Viridiplantae > Streptophyta > Magnoliopsida > Poales > Poaceae > Cenchrus > Cenchrus fungigraminus. The sequence goes on along the minus strand of CM072776.1, from coordinate 18,554,553 downwards.
CAAGATGAAATCGCTTGGTAGCTCAGGTATGCACCTCTAGCCACCATGGCTACAAGAACACCCTCTATGATCTATCTCGATAATAGATCCTGAAGTGAGAAAAAACAAACGAAGACAGAGTCGTAGAGAAAGCACTTGATCGCTAAGAATCGGATTGCAATTTGATAATTCAACATCATGAATGATACATAGACAAGAACACCACCGGGATCCTACCTTGATCTTGCTCCTAGCTCCTGGAACTCTGACGTGGTCTTCCTTGCAAGGTTCCCACGCCGGCTAGGGAAACCCTAGACAACTAGTTCGACCCTCTCCTCTCCGGAATGGTGTCCATCTCTTCTCTGCTCCTCGACGGCGAATGGCGAATTCTTCTCAGCGTGGCTCTTAGCAGGGGGACTATAAATAGTCCGAGGATCGTCTAGGTCAAAGGGGGCGGCGAATGGTGCCCAAAATGGGCTGAGCCGGCCGGCCTGGGCCCACTTCGGCCCACTTCGCGGGCTCCTTCATTGGTGATGCTTCTCGTGTCTTCTGGAACGTTCCTCCTTCTGCATGTGGGCCCTTGGCGTTAGGTTCTCTGCGGTTTGGATAGGGCTCCTTGTCGTGCAAGCTTCAGCATTTTCTGTCTAGGTCCTCGGAGTTTTCTGCCTTCACAGGTTAGTCCTTGGGCTTCTTGGAGTCATGTTCACTTCATTGCTTGACTTGTGTCGGGCTTCATGGTCTTCTCACGAGGTGCTTGATTAACTTTACTCAGAAGTCTTGCATTTAGCGCTAAAACCCTGCATAAACATTAAACTCCAAAATCGACATGCACGAACGAACTTGTTATATCAAGTGGGTTAGTACCAATGGATAAGATATTAAATTGATTCCAACACCGAAGGTAAACTCATGGCTAGGTTGACGGAAATTCACCATCAACATCTCCCCCATGCTTAAACCTTGCTCGTCATCGAGTAAGCCATCGACGGATATCAGTGTTGCCCTTCATTGCTCAAACCCTGCACTTGATCATACACGAGAAAACATAATGCTCTCAAAAATTTAGTTCGTTAGAGTTCCATAGTGTACTAGCCTTCATCCCTACGGAGGGTGGATATCAATTAAGCTTTCCCCACAAGTATTAAACATGCTCCCAAAATTCAAATGGATCTTAGAAATTTTGAAATAAAGAATGAGATGAAAAAGAGCTAAACCAAGTTCAAAAATTTAAACCACCTTGCATCTTGTTCATGAACTCTCATCTCATCTTGTCTCTCAAGCCTATTTGTTCTACTCCTTTCCCCTCTCAAAAACATATATATGTGGTAGGCTTTATATTGAGCTTTTTGGGAAAAGTTTAGTCCTACCAGGATATTATAATTGAGATATTATCAAAACAAGACAAGCTTCTCATGGTCTTACCGAGACTCGTCAAAAAGGTCATTGGAAAATAATGTTATATCAAGGAGGGGAGAGAGAAAAATACACACACTTTGAGATAGGTGGACATGTGCAAATGGCAAAGAGTGATCCCGAGGTACAAAGGAAGTCCTCGTTATCGGATTGCACATGGTTGGAAAGATGAGTTTGGATCTTGATTTTGAAGCTTTTTTTTGGATTCATACATATTTTTCTATATATATATATTTTTTTCTGTATCTCTTTCTTTTTTCTGTTTTTTTTCTTATTACTCCCCTTGAACTCTAAATTGCATTGTACCTAACTCCTCCTATCGTATGGACATCCTTGGGCCCACTACTCAGGTGGGTACTAGGACCGACTACTACATGGGCCCCTGGGACTACTCGATTTGGGTTGCACGGCACCAGATGGCGTGAAGCACAAGGCATACGGAGGACTAGTACTCGGTTAGGAAGCTAGACATGTCCGGATCCATGTAGAGTAGTCCTAGCCGTGTACGACTAGTACTCTTCCTACCAAACCATCTTGTAACCCTACCTCCCGGACTATATAAGGCGAGGCAGGGACCCCTATCTCCTATCCGCATCATCTTGTAAACACACCCAATCAATCCAGAGCTACGCAGCATACAGGACGTAGGGTATTATGCACCTCGCGGCCCGAACCTGTCTAAATTGTGTGCCACGTGTCTCTCCTTCGAGTTCCCGATCTCGGCGAGGCCACAAACGTCTACCTCGGGTACTCCCCTTGGTAGGTTGCCGGGTTAAAACACCGACAGCTGGCGCGCCAGGTAGGAGATCTCGCCGAAGATCTCATGGTGAACTCGACGGCTTCAATCGTCATCAAGCCAACCGCCGCCTTCAATTGCGGCGACACCTTCATCTTCGACTCCTAGGTCTGCACTGCCGACGGCGCCGGATCCTTCCAGCACTTCCTCACCATGACCCCGGACCCAGAGACTGGACTCATGACACTTCCCGAAGCTATCACGGGTCAACTCATCGAAAAATTTGACGAATTTTCGCTCTGCAACCAAGTCGCCGACTTCGAGATTGGATCCACCTCCAACTTGAACTCGACGTCCCTCTGGATCGAACCGCGCGAGCTGGCTCCTGAGCCATCGTGCAGACCGGTCCTCCCCCACGAGCGCTTCCCGTACGACCTCTGCAACTCCAGCAAAGCCTACGCGGAAGCACTCACCTCGCGCAGAGCCGACAAGGAGATTGCTTCCGAGTACTCCTCGGACTCCAACGCCGTCCCCGACTACAACTCGGACTCCTCCTACGAGTTTGACTTCGGTCTCGATCCGATCGAGTCTGAGTCCGAGCTCAACACCATCGAGGAGCCATTGTCAGGTCCCGCTGCTCGCTTGGTCATCACGTCTACTCACGCCGGCAGATTCGTCTACTGGCCCGACCACAAGCCCGCAGACCTGACTGACGACAACTCACGCTGCATCGCCTACCTTGAGGCACTCCCCTTCCAGGAGGGGACACCGCTGACTCCAAACGAGGACGAGCACATGCCTACCGAGGTGGCAACTACCGACTCCGGACTCTGCACGCCCGACCGTGAAGTATTCATGGCAACCGGGGAAGCCGGAACCTCAGATGCCCGACCTGATCGGTACCTTGAAGATATTTTAGAGGACAAGGAATCAGCCAACACACCCACAGATGAGACTACCGATGCCAAGAACACTCAGCGTGAACGCAACAGAAAACGAGCAGATCGACGCAAGCGGCTTCGAGAAGCTCTTCCTATCCGGAACCTCAATGAGGCTCTAGACCAAGTCGCCAACCGGGTCCACACAACCCCTGAGCAATGCCTCATGTCCATCACTACGATAGCTCGAACAACTCAGGGGCATTGTGCAAGCGAACTCATCGCCAAACTCGCAGAGGATGCTTACTTCATGTGGGTCAACAACAGGGTCGTCAGACCTAGAGATCACGAAGCCACATGTCGCAGCCGCACCCCAGCAGAAGTCAGACGCAACCGCGTCCGTGGCGAACACCAGCCAACCACCAATCGCTCTAGAGCCTCTGTGGGAGGACCTTCGCAAGGTGGCACTAGCGGCGGCGGCGGTGGCGGCGGTAGCAGTAGCGGTAGCTCTTCCCACGGTGCCGGCAGAAAAGGCGGTGGCGGCGGCGATCGCGGAGGCCGAGGCCATGCGAACAGCCACACCACTGGCAATGCACATAGCGGCTATGATGCCCGCCACAGGATCGATGAGATACGCCGCGCCAAGAAGACTATTACTGACGTCAGCGACAGCTACGGCTTCCCCGCCTACTCCTCACGACTTCGCGCTCTGCTTCTTCCCGAGAAATTCAAACCTCTCAGGATTACCAAGTACGACGCGAAGCAAGATCTAGTTCAGTGGCTCAAGTGCTATGCCCTGGCCATTGAAAACGCTGGTGGCGACAACGACACCAAGTGCCTCTACTTCCCCTTCTGTCTGGACCAGGCCCCACTTACATGGCTCGAGTCGCTCGACAAGAACTCGCTCGACAAGTGGGACCAGCTGAAGGCCCAGTTCACCAGCAACTTCGCGGGCGCCATGGGACGCTCGGGTACTCGCATGGACCTGGCGATGGTCAAGCAGGAGCAAGGTGAGACACTCCGCTAGTACATGCGCCGCTTTTTTGACAAGCGTGCGACCATAGTCGACGTCACCGACAAAGAAGTCATTGACCTCTTCCAAGACGGCCTCTACCACCGTCGCACCTTCAAAGACTTCAGTCACCGTCGCCCAAGCTCCATCACCAAGCTCAAAGACATGATCACCTCATGGGCCGACGAAGAGGACAAGGCGAACGCCAAGTACGATTCCATTCGCGGCAAGAGCAAAAACAACACGGGCGGCAACAACAACAAGGATCAAGTGAGTCGCAACAACAATAACAACTACTCGGGTCCTAACCGCAAGCGCAAGCCAGACAACATAGTCGTGGCCATACAGGGTCCTGTGAAGGACAGCTCCAAAAAGACCTCCGACGGCTTCAGAGACTTGCTCAAAGAGAAGTACCCGTGGCATCTGGACGGCAATCACACAACCGATCAGTGCTACCAACTCCGGCGAGCACTCAAGGATGTTCCCGAGCCACGGCCCCCTCACGACAAGAAGGGCAAGAAGAAAGTCGACGAAGGCAATGGCGACTTCCAGGAACCCGACAAGATGGTGAATGTCCTCTTCGGCGGACTACCCACCAGGCGATCTCAGAAGCTTACCCTTCGGGAAGTCTTGAACATTGAGCCACCGATGCCAACACCTCTAAGGTGGTCGGAGGTACCTATCACCTTCTCCCGCGCGGATCAATGGACAAGCTTCTCCGAACCGGGACATTTTCCACTCGTCCTGAAACCAGTAGTCGCAGGCTCCAGACTCAACAAGGTACTCATTGACGGTGGGAGCGGACTCAATGTCCTCTTCACCAAGACGTTGAAGAAGATGAAGCTCGACATCACCGACATGCTCACCAAGAGCATGTCACCTTTCTACAGCATCGTCCCAGGCAACGCGGCTATACCACTCGGCTTAGTGGTTCTGCCAGTTACCTTCAGGACAAGGGAGAATTACCGCACCGAGTACATCAAGTTTGAGGTTGCGGACTTCGAAACCTCCTACCATGCCATCCTCGGCAGACCAGCCATCGCCAAGTTCATGGCGATCCCCCACTACACCTACTTGGTACTCAAAATGACAAGTCCTGCCGGAGTACTCACGCTGCAAGGGGACTTGAAGATTTCCTATGACTGCGACACCGAAGCCGTAGAACTCGCAGCAACCAATCAAGTACCCAACGTAATGATGGAAATCTTCACTGCATCCAAGAAGCTTGCGCCAACCGAACTCGAGATACCTGAGAAGACCGACACCTCCAACAAACCTCAGCCAACAGAGGAAGTACAGGTGAAGGCCATCGACCTCGGGACCGGCGACAACAGCAAGACTACCATGATCGGCGCGGGGCTCGACCCTAAATAGGAAGACGCGCTCGTCAGCTTCCTTCGGGCCAACCGAGACATCTTCGCGTGGAAGCCAGTGGACATGCCAGGCGTGCCCAGGAGGCTGATCAAGCACTCACTCAACATCGATCCTAAAGCTACCCCCAAGCGACAACACCTCCGCCGTTTTGCCGACACCCGACGGGATGCCATCAAGAAGGAACTCGCCAAACTACTCGCGGCTGGCTTCATCCGAGAAGTCTTCCATCCTGAGTGGCTCGCAAACCCCGTCCTCGTCCGCAAGAAGAACACCAACGAGTGGAGGATGTGCGTCGACTACACCGACCTCAACAAGCACTGCCCCAAGGACCCCTTCGGGTTGCCGCGGATTGACCAAGTCATCGACTCCACGGCGGGCTGCAACCTGCTCTGCTTCCTCGACTGCTACTCCGGGTACCACCAGATCGCAATCAAGGAAGAAGACCAGGAGAAGACCGTGTTCATCACCCCGTTCGGCGCCTACTGCTACACGACAATGTCATTCGGGTTGAAGAATGCCGGCGCTACTTACCAACGAGCTATCCAGGCCTGCTTCAAGGAGCAGCTCAACAAGAACATTGAAGCCTATGTGGATGACGTGGTCGCAAGACCAGAAACTCCGACATGCTCATCGCTGATCTTGAAGAGACTTTCGCATCCCTGCGAGAGTACCAATGGAAGCTCAACCCCAACAAGTGCATCTTCAGTGTACCCTCGGGGAAACTACTCGGCTTCATCATCAGCCATCGTGGCATCGAAGCCAATCCTGAGAAGATCTCCGCCATCACCAATATGAAAGCTCCAACCTGCATCAAGGATGTCCAGAAGCTGACCGGGTGTATGGCGGCCCTGAACAGATTTATCTCGAGGCTTGGAGAACGAGGACTACCCTTCTTCAAGCTACTCAAGCACGAAGAGAAGTTCGTGTGGACCGCGGAGGCTGATCAAGCTATGATGCAGCTTAAGGACTTCCTGTCCAAGCCACCGATCCTCACGGCCCCTCGAAAACAGGAGCAGTTACTGCTCTACCTCGCTGCGACTACTCATGTGGTCAGTACTGCCATCACTGTCGAGCGGCAAGAAGAAGGTCACGCCTACCCAGTCCAGCGACCAGTCTACTTCGTCAGCGAGGTCCTGTCCGAGTCAAAGGCACGGTATCAACCGGTCCAGAAGCTACTCTACACAGTACTCATCACCTCACGGAAGCTACGACACTACTTCCAGGAGTACTCGATCACTGTCATCACTGACTACCCGCTTGGCGATATACTTCGCAATCAAGATGCAACCAGGAGAATCTCCAAGTGGGCGGTCGAGCTTGGCGCCCTCAACATTGACTTCAAGCCACGCACCGCCATCAAGTCTCAAGCACTAGTCGACTTCATGGCAGAGTGGCAGGAAAATCAACTACCCACACCAATAGAGCGACCAGAGCATTGGATCATGTACTTCGATGGCTCACTCAAGCTTGAGGGTGCAGGCGCAGGGGTACTCCTGATTTCCCCGAAGGGCGAACAACTCAAGTACATCCTGTAGATCTTCTGGAAGGTCTCAAACAACGAAGTCGAGTATGAAGCCCTGCTGCATGGGCTCCGACTCGCAATCTCACTAGGCATCAAGCGACTACTAGTCTACGGTGACTCCGCAGTGGTCATCAACCAAGTCAACGACTCTTGGGACCGCAACAAGGAGAACATGGACGCCTACTGTCTGGAAGTCCGCAAGCTCGAGAACAAATTTTATGGTCTCGAGTTCCACTACGTCGTCCGCGACAACAATGTTGCAGCGGACGTCCTGTCGAAGCTTGGTTCTACTCGCGCTCAAGTACCTGCTGGAGTCTTCGTCCATGAGCTTCACATGCCATCCATCCCGGAGCCGACGCCAACGACCACTGACCCTGGGCCAACACAGCCTAGTCAGGAGGTCATGATGATAGACGTGGACTGGAGACAACCCTTCATTGACTACATCCAGGAGCAGAAGGTTCCTTCCGACCAGAACGAGGCCGAACAACTCGTCCGCCGAGCCAAGACCTACGTTTTAGTCAGAGACAAGCTCTACAGGCGGGGTGCCACTTCTGGAGTACTCATGAAGTGCATACCCCGAGAAGAAGGCAAGGATATCTTGGAGGAGATCCACAAGGGTGTCTGCGGCAACCACGCATCTTCTCGCACGCTGGTGAGCAAGGCCTTCCGACGAGCCTTCTACTGGCCCACAGCTCTGGCCGACGCCGAAGAACTCGTCAGAAAGTGCCAAGGGTGCCAATTCTTCGCCAAGCTGCAACACGTCCCGGCCTACAAGCTAGTCACCATACCACCGACCTGGCCCTTTTCCTGCTGGGGGCTCGACATGATTGGGCCTCTGCCAACTGCGCCAGGTGGATTCAACAGAGTCCTGGTGGCCATCGACAAGTTCACCAAGTGGATCGAAGTCAAGCCGGTTACTTGTCCAAAGGCCGACAGAGTACTCGACTTCTTGGATGAACTCGTGCATCACTACGGGCTACCCCATCGCATCATCACAGACTTGGGTTCCAACTTCAACAACCACCAGTTCTGGGAGTACTGCAAAAACAGCAGGATCGACGTCCGATATGTCTCAGTCGCCCACCCGCGCGCTAACGGCTAGGTGGAGCACGCCAACGGGATGGTACTCAATGCCCTCAAGAAGCGATTGCACGATGCAGCTAACACCAAAGGAGGCAAGTGGATCAAGGAACTACCCAATGCACTCTGGGGGTTTCGTACTCAACCTACCAAGCCAATAGGGTAGTCACCCTACTTCCTGGTCTATGGCTCTGAAGCTATTCTACCCGCCGACGTGATGTGGGAATCCCCGGCAGTAGAACAATACGACGAAGGCATCTCAGAAGACAGTCGATGGGTTGACATCGACAGCCTCGAAGAAGCCCACTACGCTGCCCTCGTCCAGTCAGCAAGGTACCTAGAGGGTATCCGACGCCACCATGATCGCAACGTAAAGGAACGCTCCTTTAACGTCGGCGATCTAGTCCTCCGTCGCATCCAGAACACGGACGGACTACACAAGCTCAGCTCACCATGGGAAGGTCCCTTCTCAGTCTCCAAGGTGACCGGACCAGGCTCCTATCGTCTCCAAACACTTGAAGGCAACGACATCAGCAACTCATGGAACGTCGACCAGCTGTGTCGCTTCTACGTGTAGTCGCTCGACTACCTGTCTACGGGTCTAGCCTGCACGGCTACTAATGGACTCCTCGCTGTAAGCGGCCTCTCGGTCCTAGCACTAGTCTACGGACTACTTCTATCAAGGATCCAGCGTTAACGGCTACTAACGGATCCTGGGCCGCACATAGCCTAAGGGCTTTAGCAGCGATCTACGGACCATGTACTCTCTAGATCAAGCCTATACGGCTACTAACAGATCTCCAGCTGTAAGCGGTCCAAGGGCCCTAGCAATCACTTAGCCGTTGGCGGCCTACGGGTCCTGGCGACTTCTTATTTGTAACGGCCCTGGCCATCCAGGTGTACTTCTTCATCAGTAATAAAGCTTGATTCTACTCAACATGTTTAATGTGCCTTCTAACTAGGCGAATCCGACCGAGCACTACTACTCGCCACCTCTCCAACGGCTTGGTACTCCGCACACTTCGATGCAAGTGGCGGCAATGAGTACTCATTACAGCATGAGAAGTGGACCAACTTCATTCACATTCAAACAAGTTTCTAACCAATTTGTTTGTTTTACACAACTACCCTGTACATAAGCCACTTCTACATGTACAACTACTGAAGGTTCACCTTGTCCGCGACTTGCTCCGCGATAGGCGCCATCTCCTCCAGAAGGGTCTTGTACTACTCATCCGTGCAGTTCGCCGCAAGACCACCGGCCACCACATCCACTGGTGCCTTCGGGAAGTACGACTTCATGAAGGCGAGTACCTGGTTCGGTATCGACTTCGCCAAATGCTTGATGTACATCGCCAGGCGCCCGGGAGCTTCCTTCAGCCTGTCTACCAGAGGTGCTATCTTGGGCCCACCTGGATGTGGGACCAGCAGCCTTGCTATGGGCAGTGCGGCTTCTTCCAGCTCTTTCAGTTGCGCCTGCAGCTTCTCGCAGTCTTCATTGAGCTTCTGCAGAGATTTATAACAGTATACAAGGCCAAGATCTGAGGCTTCATGGAGCTCCATGTGCTTGATGCACTCATGGCGCAACTGTGCGTAGTCCCACTCAAGTACCTCTCGGCGGTTGGTCTCCCAGTACACGATATTCTTGAGGTCCGTCTCGGAAGCCTTCAGCTGGTCAACCCTCGCCTCAAGATCTGCAGACAACTCGACAACAGTCTCAGACTACACATAAGCTCTACAACAAGTACTCAGTGGTCATGGCGGAGGGCATACCTTTGTTTTTCTAGCACAGAGTCTTTGTTCTTCTTGATCAAGTCGTCCCTTTTGGCCTGCATCTCCTGTACCTCATTATGGTACTGGGCGAAGGCACCGTCGAGCTTGGATTGGAGTAGTGCTGCGTGTTTCTTCGACTTGTCCAGCTCCTTCTCCAGGGTCTCAGCTCGGATGACTGTGTCACCATACCCCTTCAGCAGGTCGGTCTTCCGGCGGGATCTCTCCACCAGGCCCTAGGAAAGACCCAATGATTAATCAGTACTTAGAACCCAATAAACCAAGTCAACTCAAGGTACTCGCAACGTACCTTGATCTAGTTCTGTGTGCAACGCCACGACAACATGCTCAGAGACACGAAGGCCGGGTCGATCAGCTCATCATCGAGCAAGTCGAGACCTCTGTGGCTCAAGGTCCCAGTCTCTGGCATGGGCGCCGAGTGAAGCGGCATCGCGTCTTCTATCATCGCCTCACGGATGACAACCTTAGTCCCTGCTTCAGGTTGCGGGTCAACCCGTGTTTCCACGCTTGGCTCGGGGGCTGTCGAATGTCGGCTCGGTAACTGGCTTCGAAGCCGTCGCCTCAACAGGAGCCGTTTCCATGGCTACTGCTTCCGGGATCACTGCTCCTTCGGCTTGTGGCCCTGTTCAGGTAAGATCAGTATCAGCGGCTGCTACGACTACTCTACACGATGATTATTCGTGGCAACAATATGCGTACCTTCCACCAGGGTGGCCTCTTCAAGCCCCGACTCCGCTGAGGTTTCGGCTTGTGGTGGCGGCGTGGACTCCCGTGCCTCCGCTGAGAGATTCTCATCATCGGCAGCTGTATTTGTCCCCGCCTCATCCCACGACAAGTCGGTGGATTTCCTGCATTATGGATTCTCTAGTCAACAAACACAGAATTAACAGCTAGCGACTACTCGAAGATTCTGTGTACTTACAGCGTCGAGCACACCACGGTGACGGTTGGGGCGCCCAGTATCCTGGTGATGTCTACAATACTAGGCTCACTGACGACCCTTGTCTCGACAGGGGGCTCCCCTTCCCTCCCCTCTGGCTGCTTAATGGCCATGGCCGCAGTAGGGGAAGGACCCTGTACTCCTTCAGTTGATGGCTGCGGAGGGTTCTCCACAGTCGCAACTTGTTCCTGTGCCTCTTCCGGCACAACATCTTCGGCAGTCGGAGGTGGGATGGTACTCCCAGTCATCACCCCCACCGTCTCCCTGACTTCGTCCTCATCCTGCGCCACAGGATCTGGGGAAGGGAGGTCCTGCACATATACAAGACAGTCAGTAAACAACAGACTACTTCTCGTCAGTACTCGACTACAGTAGTCGAGGTACTCACCTCCTGTCTGGTGGCTTCGGACACCTTCAATTTTTTCACGGCGCGTTTGCGCGCCACGTTGTGGGGTTTCCTTGGCGGAACCGGCAAGCTCGCCTCCAGGCCAGATGGCTTCTCGATCACTGGAATATGTGGCATTCCAGCTCAGCTGAACCTCGAGCGAAGTTGGAACCGCTATTGCAGCATCTCCTCATCCTCGTCGTCGGAGGTGTCTTCAATGACGACAGCATCATCACCTTCGCCAACTTCTCGGCGCTCCTTCGCCTTGGGTTCCACCTTCCCCTGTGTTTGTTCCTCAAGCCGTGGGAGGGAGGGCAGGACGGAGATGTACTTCTTCAGATCGTCCTACAAGATCAAGCAAGCATAAGTACGACTATACAAGCAATTAGTACTCGGGGGCTCTGGCCACGACTACTAACCTCATTTGGCGGCCGTGCCGTGGAGTACTCTGGCACGGGGCATAGCGTGTACGCGGGCATGTCTTTGAAGATCCTGCCCAGCCTTTCGATGATCACGTCATCCTCAATTTCTTCACCGGGCATCCGGGAAGTATCTTCGTCGCCGGTGTACTAGTAGCCGAGATGGTCTCGCGCCATCAGCGGCTGCACCCTCTCTTCATGAAACTGAAGGCCACATGCTCGGCCCTCAGTCCGGCCTCCCTCAAGGCCTTGATCTTCTTCAGCAACAGAGGTAGCTGGAGACCCTCTTGCATGGTAGGTTCCGTGTTTCACCACGGTGCATGCTGGGCTTTGGCAGCTCGGGGTGGTGGTTGCTGATGTAGAACCACTTCGCCTTCCAATCTTGGTTGGAGTCAATGAGCTTGTACGGCACGTACTGCCCGGCGGCGTCTTCGTGCATCTGCACTCCCGCCCCTCCAACTACTCGGGGGTCATCCGTACTCGGCTGCGGCTTCACCCGGAAGAACTTCCGGAACAGGATCCAGTGGGGCTTGATTCCCACAAATGCCTCACAGAAGTGTATGAAGATGCAGATGTGGAAGATACCGTTGGGGTTGAGGTTGAGGTACTCGATCCCGTAGTACCTAAGCATCCCCTTAAAGAAGTCGCTGGGCGAGGAGATCTTCGGTCTTCAGGTTTGCTTTCTTCCACTCCTTCGCCGGATTTGGCAGGGTGAGCCTCATCATGACTCCTCTTCTTCAACACGCCGGCCTTGGTGCTCTTCACTGGAGACCCCTTCATCCTTCGATTCACGAGCGTCTTCACTCGCATTCGCTCGGGGGCTACGGAGGAGGGTGGACTACGGCGGCGGGGCGAAAGCAGATCTAATCTACTTAGCGGCAGCGGCAGCAGAGGCGCAGGGGGGTAGTGACTCAGATCTAACCTCAGAGAAATGCGACCGCTGGAAGTGAAAAACCCTAAGGGGTTCGCCTGTTATTTATAAGCCACCACGCGGACCAGTTCCGAATGGGCGGATAAGTTTCAGGCGGCTGACTCAGCGGCGGCGGACTGACCCTTCATATGCTCTCAGTCTCGGGGGCTCGACTACATCTAATGGATTCAGTGGGCTACACCAGATCAAGATCCCACTCAGGACACATTCTACAGTCAAGATGACCCTTCATAAGATTGGCAGAACTTCAGATTGACCCTCAGCTTGAATCTATGATTCGACCTAAGGCTCGGGGGCTACATTCCATATGGAATGCGATTCTTCGAATCGCATTTTCCATATGGTTTTTCAAGAAGATAACACGAGTACTATTGAAGACCTTCGAGAGAAGCACTCGGGGATGCTTGGGGACTACTCGAGAAGACTTCAAGACTACTCAAAGATCAGCTAGAGTACCTTCCAGCCTCGGGATGATTCAAGCATTCTTGAGGACTTTCGGCTTGTGGAACTCTGGGACGCTCAAGGACTACTCGCCAAGGCCATCAAGACTACTTGAAGACATCCTACTTGACTACAAAGTACTTGGGGGCTTGTCGTATGGACATCCCTGGGCCCACTACTCAGGTGGGTACTAGGACCGACTACTACGTGGGCCCCTGGGACAACCCTGGGACTACTCGATTTGGGCTGCACGGCACCAGATGGCGTGAAGCACAAGCCATATGGAGGACTAGTACTCGGTTAGGAAGCTAGACATGTCCGGATCCATGTAGAGTACTCCTAGCCGTGTACGACTAGTACTCTTCCTACCAAACCGACTTGTAACCCTGCCTCCCGGACTATATAAGGCGAGGCAGGGACCCCTATCTCCTATCTGCATCATCTTGTAAACACACCCAATCAATCCAGAGCTACACAGCATACAGGACGTAGGGTATTACGCACCTCGCGGCCCGAACCTGTCTAAATTGTGTGCCATGTGTCTCTCCTTCGAGTTCCCGATCTCGGCGAGGCCACAAACATCTACCTCGGGTACTCCCCTTGGTAGGTTGCCGGGTTAAAACACCGACACCTCCCCCGTGCTTAGATGTTTGCTCGTCCTCAGGTAAAGAGGTGATAGAGATAAGGTAGGTACTAGAAATATTTTTCCTTTGGAGAGATACTTGAAATCTTCAATCTTGGCACCATCTTGTGATCTTCCTTGAATTGACGATCTATATTCAAATGATAGGTTGTGGTCAAGGAGGTAAACACAAAAGATGATATTTATGGTTTTAAGGGTGGATATCTGGCGAGGTTTGTGAACTTTCCGATGCGGAGATACACAATGCATGGATAGAAAGGCTAGCAATAAGATAGGTACGCAAAAACGGAATGACCAGCTTCTTAGTCTCGGGCCAAAGAAATCAAGCCCTGAATTAACTCACCCAAAAATAAACCTTGTATACTAAGTTTTTGCACTCAAATAAATATATGGCTCCGGATAGGTAGAGCAACATGCAAGTGGTATTAATGACAAGGTTAGCATTACTTTTAAGAACAAAAATAAATCATCTTTAACCCATCTAAAAGTTGAGAGCATACGAAAAACTATGGGTCTCATCTTTATCATAACCTCCGCAAAGGATTAAGCTAGCATTTAGATTTATTTCAGATTTGTATTTTAAGAGAGCATTAGCTTAATCATGCATAAAACAAGTACAAAGATAAGCAAAGCAACAACTATCATCATATATCAATATGGCACAAACTTTTCATCTTTACCAAAGGTAATAACAAGGTGGTGATTTTATTCATGATGACATAAATACTAACACACATGCTGAAAATAAATAAAAACTGAAAACACTACGCATACATAGGCGCACACAAGCTGAAAATTAAAGAAAAGGAAAAAGGAAAAATCAAACAAAGTAAAGCAAGCTTCTCCGCTCTCTAATCTTCTGCCGGTGGTTGATATTGGTAATCTTGATTATTGTACCCTTGCTCATAATAAGATTGCACCGCTCCTCCTATGAATTGCTCCGGCGGTGCTAGGTGAAGGCGGCCTAGCTCAAAAGTGATGTTTGCATTTCCTTCACCCATTTGATTTGCATTGGATTAGATGGCTGCAATATTTTGCATGTTTCTTGCAGCGTACCCTCCAATGATGGCCACACTTTGTTGTGGTTGAGGGAGGTGTGCATATTGCTCTGCAAAGGCTACGTTGGGTACCACAAAATTTGGTGGGGGCATGGCTGCACCACTCCCCCATACTTGCATTGGTGCCCCTCCGTAGTGTCTTGGCGGCATCGGAATTCCTCCATATGGTGGCACATAATTTTGGGGAGCACCTTCTTCTTCTTAGGCTGCAAAAGAACCTTCTTCTATAATCCTTTCTCTCTTGTTCTTCGCCGGCCCAAGAAGTCCTTCCTCTAACCAATCTTCTTTCCCCTCAATAAATAATCTTAGCCTTGCATCCGGTAGGGGTAAATTCAGTTTGGCCACTTTGAAGCCTCCTCTCTCATCTCGACTTATGTATTTTCCTTGCTTCATATATTCAATTCCTAGAGAAGTCCCGACGACGAGATACTCCAGGTTTCTTGTAATTCCCGGTCTTAATGCGATGGCCAACATGGAGAGGTAACACCCCGAACCAATATCTCCGGATCCCGATATTGCTTCGCAACACCACCAGTTGATCATAAGGTGTGAGGGGTCTATTAGATGCCCAACAATCAAAGCTGAGTAAAGCCAATTCAACTCCATGTCGGTAATCTTGGTCTCTTTAATATTCCCCAAAATCCTTTTGCACATCCATGAGTAAAACACCTTGATTATGGGGTTCTGGATACTATTCCTTTGCTGGTTAGCTTCTCCCGTGATCATTCTCCAAAATCCTTCTAATGCATTCCCATGCACTTCTACTTGCTCCAGGGCTCCCTTTTGAAAACCAATCAACTCCCTAATGTACTCATAGGGAACCACTTGTTCATCTCCTTCCAAATGGAATGAAAGACTCGGCACTCCTTCATCAAGTATCGGTGCCATGGTCATAAGAATTTCCAGGGCCAATTCCTTGTGGGTGTTTGCCGACACTCCGTTGAAAAATTGCACCCAACCTAGGTTTCCCAACAAGTAATAAATGTCCGTGTGAAAGCCCAACACTTGGAGAGCTTGGTCGTCGAAGTCGACATTCGCCACAAGCCTCTTCTCAAGGCGAATGAGCTTCTCCTCCTCCTCTGTCTTGATGATAAACCCATATTTGGAATACCGCGGAGTGTATGGAGGTGGAGTGGATGATCATGTCGAGCGACGAGGTTGGACGGGCGGCTCCTCTGTGCGTCCTTGCGGTTCGGTGAACCACATAGACGAGCTTCGTGTGGCCCTCATGCCACCGAGGAGTAAAGTGTCGTTCCTCCTCGGCGGTGCCGTGTCCTCCTCCATACTTCGGGGAGACTCGGAGACCGAGTGCCTCTTCGAGGAGCTCGTTGATGACGGCTTGGATGATGAAGAACCTTTCTTCTTGGAGAAAAGACTAGTAGTTTTCTTCCACATGGTTGCTGCACTCTTTCTCACAAGTATATCTGGGGTTTTGAACTGGTAGCAAGGCACACAAAGAAAGTATATGGAAGGGTGGAATTTTTAGGGGACTTAGGATGGTTTTTGATGGACGAATTGAAGCTCGGGATGGGAAGCAATGTTTCTGGAGGTTTTGGACTTAGAGCTCAAGAACACGAATAGAGAGCTGGACGAGGGACTTACCTGAGGATGACGGGCGCCATGGGGATTAAAAGGAGTTGAGGCCGGCCGGCCTGGGCCGACCGGCCTGGGGCCTTCGCTGGTCCTCTCGGCTCTGTCTTTCTCCAGTGCACTTCATGCTCCTTTGTTGCTTTGTGACCGCATGCTCCACGGGGTTGCACCTCCCAAATTCTCTCATCCACTCCTTTGCTTGCATGATTGATCCTCCCACTTGATTGCTTTGCTTTGAGTCACTTCTGTGCTCCCTTGCCTCACATGCTTCCATGAGAATCCTGCAAAGCAAGGTCTTGGCTGCTCCCCCCATGCTTGTCCTTTGCATGTGCCTTGATGATAAATGTTGGAGGGGCCTCCCGTGATGCATCATGGTGCATGTGTGGTTAGGTGAACCCAATTACCTCCCTATAATCATGTTTTAATGCTAAGCACTTCTCTAATTTCGAAAAATAAAATTAAACTTAGAGCTTGCAATGAGTCCAAGTATAATTAGAGGAGTTTTTAGGCATCAAAAACAAATGTTAGTCGAAAATATATTCCGACTACTTTTATTTTGGTCGCACCGGTATTGTTTGCTTCCATTAGTTGAGAGCAAGCTTTTCCCATCTTGATCATGGGGGCATAGGTTTAGATTCTAATTTTGGTTAAATGTGAGAGAGAGATTTTGAATGAAATAAAATTAAATGAGGCTAAGAAAAATTCTAGCTCTAGAGAAACCAAGGGATATGAATTTTTAAACAAACCAAAAGTCAAGTTTCTAGGTTCACACGAGTCCTACCATGCGTTGAAATTTAAATATCATCTAGGAACATGGAGTGGCTCTACTCATGTGTTTTTAACATGTAAAACAAGTCAACCTTAACATCATGAAGAGGATGAATGGTTGAGGTAGGTTCTGAAATTTTGGTTTTGGTTTCTCAAAAAGAAGCAAATAACACGTAGGATGGCTCATGTAAAGGGTTTATGATCCAAATAACTAACCAAACAAAATTTATAACTCTAAACATTATCCAACCACTTAAGAGTCTATGAATGTCTTGCGTAGCAAATTCTAAAACCAACTTACTTGGAAGACTAGAAAAATCTTGATTGGGTTGTCCTACCGGTAGCTTATTCTTGACTCGATGAACAGGTTGCCTCCGGCCTAGCGTTTCATTTATAGTCCATGGCTAGACTTCTTCACTTGTTCACTTCGGATCAATGCTCTATGCGGGCATTGCAATCTTGGGTACCCACTTCCGAACCATCTTTGGCACAGGCTTATTCTCCTACTTAGTCATCTTTTTGGTCTTCACAGGTGGCTTTTGTTCCTTGATCTTGACGGATGCAACAACTTCCTTGATTTCCTTCGCTTCCTTCTTCTCCGGCTCTTCCTTCTTCCTTGGCTCTTCCTTGCTAATGCAATGATAAGGTGGAATATATTTAACTTTGATAATGTTGCACACCTCAAAGCGTAGACGAAACTTGAGGAAAGGCCTCCCAAGGATGAGCAGCAGCTTCTCCCTTTCTCCCAACTCGAGCACCTCGAAGTCGACGGGGATGAAGTGGTGTCCGACCTTCACGGGCACATCTACGGCGATACCTAGAGGATAGCGAATGGAGTTGTCACCCAACTCCAAGCACATGGCCATAGGCTCTAGCTCCAGTAGGCGTAGCTTCTCGAACACGCCTCTTGGCATGACACTCACACTTGCCCAAGGTCGCATAATGCTTTCTCAAACTTGAAGGAACCAACGGAACATGGAATCGTTTGGCACCCAGGGTCTCCTTGCTTCTCTAGTCCGTTTGCAATAGCAGCACTACATTGCTCAGACATCTTGACATGATGCACCTCAAGCGTTGCTATCTCATATTTGTTTGCAAGTATATATTTGAAGTAGCGAGAATATGTAGGAACTTGAAGGGCGTCCAATAGCGGCATGTTGATGCTTAACCTACGCACCACTTCCACAAACTTCTCAAAATGATTATCAAGTTTACCTCGGAAGTAGCGTGGCTTGAGTTGCGGCATCTTCGTGTCTTCTCCCGGCATCTCAAACTCGAGCTCTTCGGTGACGATCTCGGTAACCTTCTCCTTAGCAAAGTCCTCCGCCTCAGTAGATGGTTTAGGCTTTCTAGCTCCCGCGGAATGCTCCGGATCTTTAGTCTCCTTCCCCGAATGAGTTTGAATGGCCTTCGCCGTCTCGGGACCTTGAGGTTGTCCCGGTAGCTTCACTTCATTAGCGGATAGGCGCCCGGCAAGTTGTCCCACTTGTGTCTCGAGCATCTTCATCATGTTGAGCACTTGATGGTTGGAGCTTCCAACCTCCGTCACCTTGCTATAGATGTTCTCCAACACCTTGTCTATGGCCTTGAACTTAGTGACAGTGTCCTTGTTGATCTTAGCTTGCTCGTCCATGAAATCCTTCAATTACATACGAAGAGGAATCGAATTTGGAATGGACAAACTTGCATTAAATTGAGGTCTACCTTGCCCGTAGTGGAAGTTTGGCAAATCTCCCTTCCTCATGTAGTCGAGCATCTTGGCTTCCTCTGAGCAATCTTTTTGGACATGGCCATACTCCCCACATTCATCACATGAGGATCTTGCTTCGGCAGCCTTTAAGTCTTGAGCTTCTTTCATTTTCTATCTCCATCTTCTCCAATCTCCTCATGAGCAAGTCTATCTTACCTTCGAGTAGATCTTCCTTCTCCACTTACAAGACTCCTTTGACGTTCTCTGTGGGTTGAACCGGAAGTAAGCATCCGGATGACGCCCATGTGTCATTGTCCGCGACCTTCTTTAATAGAGTGAAAGCTTCAGTCGGTGTAAGCTCGATGATGGATCCTCCCGCCGATGGTAAGTCCTTGATAGAAATTTTGAACAAGATCTTCCTTCGGGAACTTATGATGTGGCACCGCCCGAGTGTACTCATTGAAGCGCTCGAAAGCTTCTGATATGGTATCCGTAGGATATTGAGCAAAGGTAGCAATCTTATTGCGCAAGTTTTGAGTCTTACCCGGTGAGTAGTATTCCTTCACGAAAGCTCTGATCAAAGCTTCCCAATTTTGAGTCTTACCCGGTGTGTAGTATTCGATGCAAGTGGCGGCAATGAGTACTCATTACAGCATGAGAAGTGGACCAACTTCATTCACATTCAAACAAGTTTCTAACCAATTTGTTTGTCTTACACAACTACCCTATACATAAGCCACTTCTACATGTACAACTACTAAAGGTTCAGCTTGTCCGTGACTTGCTTCACGATAGGCGCCATCTCCTCCAGAAGGGTCTTGTACTACTCATCCGTGCAGTTCGCCGCAAGACCACCAGCCACCATATCCACTGGTGCCTTCGGGATGTACGACTTCATGAAGGCGAGTACCTGGTTCGGTATCGACTTCGCCAAATTCTTGATGTACGTCGCCAGGCGCCCGGGAGCTTCCTTCAGCCTGTCTACTAGAGGTGCTATCTTGGGCCCACCTGGATGTGGGACCAGCAGCCTTGCTATGGGCAGTGCGGCTTCTTCCAGCTCTTTCAGTTGCGCCTGCAGCTTCTCGTAGTCTTCATTGAGCTTCTGCAGAGATTTATAACAGCATACAAGGTCAAGATCTGAGGCTTCATGGAGCTCCATGTGCTTGATGCACTCATGGCGCAACTGTGCATAGTCCCACTCAAGTACCTCTCAGTGGTCGGTCTCCCGGTACACGATATTCTTGAGGTCTGTCTCGGAAGCCTTCAGCTGGTCAACCCTCACCTCAAGATCTGCAGACAACTCAACAACAGTCTCAGACTACACATAAGCTCTACAACAAGTACTCAGTGGTCACGACGGAGGGCATACCTTTGTTTTTCTAGTGCAGAGTCTTGTTCTTCTTGATCAAGTCGTCCCTTTTGGCCTGCATCTCCTGTACCTCATTATGGTACTGGGCGAAGGCACCGTCGAGCTTGGATTGGAGTAGTGCTGTGTGTTTCTTCGACTTGTCCAGCTCCTTCTCCAGGGTCTCAGCTCGGATGACTGTGTCACCATACCCCTTCAGCAGGTTGGTCTTCTGGCGGGATCTCTCCACCAGGCCGTGCGCAAGACCCAATGATTAATCAGTACTCAGTACCCAATAAAGCAAGACAACTCAGGGTACTCGCAACGTACCTTGATCCAGTTCTGTGTGCAACGCCACGACAACATGCTCAGAGACACGAAGGCCGGGTCGATCAGCTCATCATCGAGCAAGTCGAGACCTCCGTGGCTCGAGGTCCCAGTCTCTGGCATGGGCGCCGAGCGAAGCGGCGCCGCGTCTTCTATCATCGCCTCATGGATGACAACCTCAGTCCCTGCTTCAGGTTGCGGGTCAACCCGTGTTTCCACGCTTGGCTCGGGGGCTGTCGAATGTCAGCTCGGTAACTGGCTTCGAAGCCGTCGCCTCAACAGTAGCCGTTTCCATGGCTACTGCTTTCGGGATCACTGCTCCTTCGGCTTGTGGCCCTTTTCAGGTAAGATCAGTATCAGCGGCTGCTACGACTACTCTACACGACGTTTATTCATGGCAACAAGATGTGTACCTTCCACCAGGGTGGCCTCTTCAAGCCCCGACTCCGCTGAGGTTTCGGCTTGTGGTGGCGGCGTGGACTCCCGTGCCTCCGCTGAATGATTCTCATCATCGGCAGCTGTGCTTGTCCCCGCCTCATCCCACGACAAGTCGGTGGATTTCCTGCATTATGGATTCTCCAGTCAACAAACACAGAATTAACAGCTAGCGACTACTCGAAGATTCTGTGTACTTACAGCGTCGACCACACCACGGTGACGGTTGGGGCGCCCAGTATCCTGGTGATGTCTACAATACCAGGCTCACTGATGACCCTTGTCTTGACAGGGGGCTCCTCTACCCTCCCCTCTGGCTGCTCAACGGCCACGGCCGTAGTAGGGGGAGGACCCTGTACTCCTTCAGTTGATGGCTGTGGAGGGTTCTCCACAGTCGCAACTTGTTCCTGTGCCTCTTCCGGCACAACATCTTCGACAGTCGGAGGTGGGCTGGTACTCCCAGTCGTCGCCCCCACCGTCTCCCTAACTTCGTCCTCATCCTGCGCCACAGGATCTGGGGAAGGGAGGTCCTGCACAAATACAAGACAGTCAGTAAACAACAGACTACTTCTCGTCAGTACTCGACTACACTAGTCGAGGTACTCACCTCCTGTCTGGTGGCTTCCGACACCTTCAATTTTTTCACGGCGCGTTTGCGCGCCACGTTGTGGGGTTTCCTTGGCGGAACCGGCAAGCTCGCCTCCAGGCTGGACGGCTTCTCGATCACTGGAATATGTGGCATTCCAGCTCAGCTGAACCTCGAGCGAAGTTGGAACCGCTATTGCAGCATCTCCTCATCCTCGTCGTCGGAGGTGTCTTCAATGACGACGGCATCATCACCTTCGCCAACTTCTCGGCGCTCCTTCGCCTTGGGTTCCGCCTTCCCCTGTGTTTGTTCCTCAAGCCGTGGGGGGGAGGGCGGGACGGAGATGTACTTCTTCAGATCGTCCTACAAGATCAAGCAAGCATAAGTACGACTATACAAGCAATTAGTACTCAGGGGCTCTGGCCACGACTACTAACCTCATTTGGCGGCCGTGCCGCGGAGTACTCTGGTGTCACACCCTGAAATTTCCAATTTCAGGATGTGAATAGAGAGAACAATTAAACAATGATTTTCTCATAATTTTAAAACTTGTCCAACATTTATTTTACAGGCAATATAGTATAGGAAAAATCCTTGTTTGATTTTCTGAATCAAATAAATGGTTATGTGTGTTGCATTCATGCCGATGCATCTTGGAACTTCTTGAGTGCAAAAGGTTTCAAAAATGCGTTTAGGTGCTGTCCAGATCCTTCCGAGAATTTTCCTGATTTTTCTGGAATTTATTCTCATTTTCCTTTGAGCTAATTCTATTTATTAGAAGGCTCTAAATTCCTTTTTCATGAACTCCAAATATTTTATTTGGATTCATCATGTCTCAAATTATCTTGGAGCTGTCAACGACGTCGTACCGCCACCGAACTATCTTTCTCACCATGTGCTTGATCTTCTCAGAAGCTTGCCATTGAAGTATCAACACCATCATCGGCCACGAACAACACCATGCATGCCTAGTCATGTCCGTAAATCACTCCGATCCAGAGCCTATCCTATTTTTATCTATGCTGTCTTCCATAATTCCTACGGCATGGCTCATGCATTACTTCATTATTAATTAAGCTCATTTCTTACTCCTTGATGCAAACCGTGGGCTGCTGGGCCATGACGAGCCCCTGCTGCTGCTGGCGAAGGCAAACCCAAGCGTACACGTCCAGGCCATATCCTTCCTCATAGACACGGGCACTACGTATCCTATTCCGTTTTTCTTTCTACCTCTGCAGACCCGCCGACCGGCGCCATCGCGAGGGCTATAAATAGTGCCGCCATCTCACATTCTCTTTGCCCCGCAGATCGGCAGATGAATCACGCCGCCATCCTCAAGCCCTAGGGGCTAGGGCTATGTGCCGCCTTTGCGGTGCATGAAGCCGCCGCCACCACGTGCTCCCGCCTGCGCAAGCATCGCGTCGCTCGGTTCGTCGTTCCCGTCGATCCCCGGATCAAAACGGCCGCGCCAGGAGCTTCGCAAGGCCAAGCCGCACCCATCCCATCGCGAGTTAAACTTGGAGCTGAGCCGGCCGCCATGCCGACCGTCGCGGGCCATCGTCAAGTCGTCGCGTCGGGATACCGCCGGGACAAGCCGCCACCGGCCACAGCGCCCGTGATGGCCGAGCGCCCGAGTCCTACCGTTCTTCTCCGGCTCGCAGGCGCTACACCTCTGGCCTCGTCTGTTGTGACGCCATCGTCGTCAGATCGAGCGCCATGATCAACTGATGACCCACAATCCATCGTACTTCTTCCTCACTGCCATGTATATATATATACAGCACCAACGTGCCTGCTCCGGTGAGAATCCTTCTTGTGCGCTGTATTGTATCTATGTGCTAGCGCAAGTCCTCATGATCATGCTCTCCTGCTGTTGTCTTTTTTTTTCTATTTAAATAGTGCCGGACAGAAGCTAGCCCTAGCGACTGCTTGCAGAACAACAACAGACGCAGGCCGAGCAGTTGCATGCAACTGGTGATGGCATGCATGTTTTCCCGTAGACCCAACAGGTCGAATCAACAAACTAGTGTTTCATGTACGTATCTACTCATTCCTCCTTGCTTGATGTGAGCATGGCATCATGCTAACGTCATGTATCTCTTTTTCCCATAAGAATATTTGTCCAGCATGCAACGTTCCATATAACTTTCTATCTAGCTAGTAATCTAAGCTATGTCTCTATCTACATACTCTTTGCCTTCTAGATGTTCTTCACTAGTTTCCAATCTCTGGATAGCATCGTTTGGGTCCTTACCATCTTGTTTAATCATCCATAGAACCTACGTGTTTTAGCTCCGTTTTAATTCATTCAAGTTGCGTTAGATTCATAATAATGTAAAGTACACGTTAGTAGTGAGTTATCATGTATGTTTTCTGAAAATAAATTTAATATTAATTTTGATTAATGCTTACTAAATGTGCCTTTTCTAAATAAAAGCTATATAGTGCCGTACACCGTTTTTCATAATCAAATTTAATTTGATTAATGTTTATTTCACACACTTTTATAAATAAAATCTAATTAGATCTTTATCTCGGTTTTTCATAAACAAATATTAATTTGTTTAATAGTTAATTAATTTTTTCTAATTAAAAGTTGATTAGGCTTTTACTCCGGCTTTATAAATAAATGTTAACTTGATTAATACCAATGCCATTATGTTTTTAATAATAATATGATCCACACGAATCATAAAAGTTACGTTTAGATGATTCATATAGTTTATCTTTTTCAAATTAAATGTTTAATTGGTATAATTTGTACATGAATATTTATAAATAAAAGATGACTAGTTCTTTACCTTCGTTTTGTAAATAAAATTTAACTTGTTTTAATTTCAATTAGGATGTTTCCTTAATATCCTATACATATGTTTTTCTAATTAAAATAAACATAGCTCGCATAGTCTTTCATGTTCACATATGCAAATAGTTCGATAGACGTTCTTTATCAAGCTCTATCTCAGTGTGTCTTGTTCTAGATCTTTCCGGTCCCAGTTTATGCTCAACCTTGCACATCCATCTCTTTAAAGCTAACCAAGCATTTCCTTTTCTCAACACGGTTTGTGTGCTTTAGTGATCCATAGAATCGAGCCTATCCTTCAGTGCGCTCTTTTAAAGCTTTCTTTTGATTGGTGTATTGTTCTTAGTTGCTTGTTTGTTCGTTTTGTATGCTTGTGCCCGATGATTGATGCGAGTAGAAGGGAACGTGGTTCGAGAGCTTTGAAGAGCAAGAAGTGAAGATTCTGAACAACAACTATTCTCTAGATTAAGGCAAGTGTGACCTTGTTCTTTTGTCCCAATAATTATTTAATCACTCATTGCATTGCTCTGCATTAACTTTGACGGGAACCTACTAAGGATCATGTCTAGCCTTTTATGTCCTTTGCCTTGTAACCGGGTTATTAAATTAATCTTGATGGTAGCTATTGCTTAGTTTGCTCAACTGGGTTGGTGTTAATCAACATGGTTACCTTTTATGCTCTATGTTCCTTTATGTTAATTTTAATTGCAAGACCACTTATGATATGTTAATCGGAACATGGAGAACCACCCAGGAAAACAGTACAACCACAAGAACTAAACGGGCAATGGTCTTGGCTGAATAATTAGGAACTTTAGCTTGGGGTGATCTTACCTGATAAGGACAAGGGATCGGCGGTACTGCGGGGTATGGACTCGCTCTAGCAGGGGGTTGGGTGGGTTATTTTCTATGGTGGGGTATTGACCTGCTAGGGGACTTTATACCTTGCTAACTGATCCGGACCTTGTGGGTCACAACTTGTTGAAGAACCTTTGTAAAGGCCTTGTAGCGTCCCTATGCAAGCACACCTCGGTAGTGTGGCATGGTGCCTGATCAGCATCGCGTGGTTGGGTTCAAAGTTCTTCAGAGCTTTTACGCTGCTTGTGGTGAAAGTGTACAACCTCTGCAGAGTGTAAAACTAATCGATTAGCCGTGCTCACGGTCAAGGGCGGCCTGGACCCTCACATGATAATTGAACTTGAAGATGGACTTAAATCGTGGTTATGCTTGCCATATGCTTATGACATATCTTATCTATCTCTTTATGCTAATTGTGGGATGGTATATACTTATACTTTCTAGTAAATAGTTGTTTAATAAAACTTGACCAACTAAAATGCTAAATGCTCAGAGCCTAGTCCACTATAAAGCCTTTGCATTCATCCTTTCCCCACACTTGCTGAGTACGACATGTGCTCACCCTTGCTATAAATAATGTTGCTCAGAAAGAGGAAGTTGCTACATGAAGATGACGTGAAGATGTTGTGGAGTTCTAGGCGTATGCACCCCCCAGTCGATTGCTTGTGGAGTATGGTGTCTTCGTTTCCAGGATTAAGCGTAAACTCTGATAATCTCCCTTTTTTCTTACGTGATACTGTTTCTGTATTCACTTATATGTCACTATATGTATGAAAATAGATCCTGGCATACATATAGTTATGCACTTGGTTTTCTTTGGAAAAACAGGTATGACATCTGGCACGGGGCACAGCGTGTACGCGGCCATGTCTTTGAAGATCCTGCCCAGCCTTTCGATGATCACGTCATCCTCAATTTCTTCACCGGGCATCCGGGAAGTATCTTCGTCGCCGGTGTACTAGTAGCCGAGATGGTCTCGCGCCATCAGCGGCTGCACCCTCTCTTCATGAAACTGAACGCCACATGCTCGGCTCTCAGTCGAGCCTCCCTCAAGGCCTTGATCTTCTTCAGCAACGGAGGTAGCTGGAGACCCTCTTGCATGGTAGGTTCCGTGTTTCACCACGGTGCATGATGGGCTTTGGCAGCTCGGGGTGGTGGTTCCTGATGTAGAACCACTTCGCCTTCCAATCTTGGTTGTAGTCAATGAGCTTGTACGGCAAGTACTGCCCGGCGGCGTCTTCGTGCATCTGCACTCCCGCCCCTTCAACTACTCGGGGGTCATCCGTACTCGGCTGCGGCTTCACCCGGAAGAACTTCCGGAACAGGATCCAGTGGGGCTTGATTCCCACAAATGCCTCACAGAAGTGTACGAAGATGGAGATGTGGAAGATACCGTTGGGGTTGAGGTTGAGGTACTCGATCCCGTAGTACCTAAGCATCCCCTTAAAGAAGTCGCTGGGCGAGGAGATCTTCGGTCTTCAGGTTTGCTTTCTTCCACTCCTTCGCCGGATTTGGCAGGGTGAGCCTCATCATGACTCCTCTTCTTCCACGCGCCGGTCTTGGTGCTCTTCACTGGAGACCCCTTCATCCTTCGAGTCACGAGCATCTTCACTCGCATTCGCTCGGGGGCTATGGAGGAGGGTGGACTACGGAGGCGGGGCGAAAGCAGATCTAATCTACTTAGCGGTGGCGGCAGCAGAGGCGCAGGGGGGCAGTGACTCAGATCTAACCTCAGAGAAATGCGACCGCTGGAAGTGAAAAACCCTAAGGGGTTCGCCTGTTATTTATAAGCCACCACGCGGACCAGTTCCGAATGGGCGGATAAGTTTCAGGCGGCTGACTCAGCGGTAGTGGACTGACCCTTCATATGCTCTCAGTCTCGGGGGCTCGACTACATCTAATGGATTCAGTGGGCTACACCAGATCAAGATCCCACTCAGGACACATTCTACAGTCAAGATGACCCTTTAATTCGAGAGAAAGTAATCGACTCAAGGCTCGGGGGTTCCATGCCACGTGTCCTTCGGTTTTTTCTCCGGATTTTTGGGGATAAGATTGGCAGAACTTCAGATTGACCCTCAGCTTGAATCTATGATTCGACCTAAGGCTCGGGGGCTACATTCCATATGGAATGCGATTCTTCGAATCGCATTTTCCATATGGTTTTTCAAGAAGATAACACGAGTACTATTGAAGACCTTCGAGAGAAGCACTCGGGGACGCTTGGGGACTACTCGAGAAGACTTCAAGACTACTCAAAGATCAGCTAGAGTACCTTCCAGCCTCGGGATGATTCAAGCATTCTTGAGGACTTTCGGCTTGTGGAACTCGGGGATGCTTAAGGACTACTCGCCAAGGCCATCAAGACTACTCGAAGACATCCTACTTGACTACAAATTACTTGGGGGCTTGTCGTATGGACATCCCTGGGCCCACAACTCAGGTGGGTACTAGGACCGACTACTACATGGGCCCCTGGGACTACTCGATTTGGGCTGCACGGCACCAGATGGCGTGAAGCACAAGGCATACGGAGGACTAGTACTCGGTTAGGAAGCTAGACATGTCCGGATCCATGTAGAGTACTCCTAGCCGTGTACGACTAGTACTCTTCCTACCAAACCGACCTGTAACCCTGCCTCCCGGACTATATAAGGTGAGGCAGGGACCCCTATCTCCTATCTGCATGATCTTGTAAACACACCCAATCAATCCAGAGCTACACAGCATACAGGACGTAGGGTATTACGCACCTCGCGGCCCGAACCTATCTAAATTGTGTGCCACGTGTCTCTCCTTCGAGTTCCCGATCTCGGCGAGGCCACAAACGTCTACCTCGGGTACTCCCCTTGGTAGGTTGCCGGGTTAAAACACCGACACCTCCCCCATGCTTAGACGTTTGCTCGTCCTCGGGTAAAGTGGTGATAGAGATAAGGTAGGTACTAGAAATATTTTTCCTTTGGAGAGATACTTGAAATCATCAATCTTGGCACCATCTTGCGATTTTTCTTGAATTGACGATCTATACTCAAATGATAGGTTGTGGTCAAGGAGGTAAACACGAAAGATGATATTTATGGTTTTAAGGGTGGATATCTGGCGAGGTTTGTGAACTTTCCGATGCGGAGATACACAATGCATGGATAGAAAGGCTAGCAATAAGATAGGTACGCAAAAACGGAATGACCAGCTTCTTAGTCTCGGGCCAAAGAAATCAAGCCCCGAATTAACTCACCCAAAAATAAACCTTGTATACTAAGTTTTTGCACTCAAATAAATATATGGCTCCGGATAGGTAGAGCAACATGCAAGTGGTATTAATGACAAGGTTAGCATTACTTTTAAGAACAAAAATAAATCATCTTTAACCCATCTAAAAGTTGAGAGCATACGAAAAACTATGGGTCTCATCTTTATCATAACCTCCGCAAAGGATTAAGCTAGCATTTAGATTTATTTCAGATTTGTATTTTAAGAGAGCATTAGCTTAATCATGCATAAAACAAGTACAAAGATAAGCAAAGCAGCAACTATCATCATATATCAATATTGCACAAACTTTTCATCTTTAACAAAGGTAATAACAAGGTGGTGATTTTATTCATGATGACATAAAAACTAACACACATGCTGAAAATAAATAAAAACTGAAAACACTATGCATACATAGGCGCACACAAGCTGAAAATTAAAGAAAAGGAAAAAGGAAAAATCAAACAAAGTAAAGCAAGCTTCTCCGCTCTCTAATCTTCTGCCGGTGGTTGATATTGGTAATCTTGATTATTGTACCCTTGCTCATAACAAGATTGCACCGCTCCTCCTATGAATTGCTCTGGCGGTGCTAGGTGAAGGCGGCCTAGCTCAAAAGTGATGTTTGCATTTCCTTCACCCATTTGATTTGCATTGGATTAGATGGCTGCAATATTTTGCATGTTTCTTGCAGCGTACCCTCCAATGATGGCCACACTTTGTTGTGGTTGAGGGAGGTGTGCATATTGCTCTGCAAAGGCTACGTTGGGTACCACAAAATTTAGTGGGGGCATGGCTGCACCACTCCCCCATACTTGCATTGGTGCCCCTCCGTAGTGTCTTGGCGGCATCGGAATTCCTCCATATGGTGGCACATAATTTTGGGGAGCACCTTCTTCTTCTTAGGCTGCAAAAGAACCTTCTTCTATAATCCTTTCTCTCTTGTTCTTCGCCGGCCCAAGAAGTCCTTCCTCTAACCAATCTTCTTTCCCCTCAATAAATAATCTTAGCCTTGCATCCGGTAGGGGTAAATTCAGTTTGGCCACTTTGAAGCCTCCTCTCTCATCTCGACTTATGTATTTTCTTTGCTTCATATATTCAATTCCTAGAGAAGTCCCGACGACGAGATACTCCAGGTTTCTTGTAATTCCCGGTCTTAATGCGATGGCCAACATGGAGAGGTAACACCCCGAACCAATATCTCCGGATCCCGATATTGCTTCGCAACACCACCAGTTGATCATTAGGTGTGAGGGGTCTATTGGATGCCCAACAATCAAAGCTGAGTAAAGCCAATTCAACTCCATGTCGGTAATCTTGGTCTCTTTAATTCTCCCCAAAATCCTTTTGCACATCCATGAGTGAAACACCTTGATTATGGGGTTCTGGATACTATTCCTTTGCTGGTTAGCTTCTCCCATGATCATTCTCCAAAATCCTTCTAATGCATTCCCATGCACTTCTACTTGCTCCAGGGCTCCCTTTTGAAAACCAATCAACTCCCTAATGTACTCATAGGGAACCACTTGTTCATCTCCTTCCAAATAGAATGAAAGACTCAGCACTCCTTCATCAAGTATCGGTGCCATGGTCATAAGAATTTCCAGGGCCAATTCCTTGTGGGTGTTTGCCGACACTCCATTGAAAAATTGCACCCAACCTAGGTTTCCCAACAAGTAATAAATGTCCGTGTGAAAGCCCAACACTTGGAGAGCTTGGTCGTCGAAGTCGACATTCGCCACAAGCCTCTTCTCAAGGCGAATGAGCTTCTCCTCCACCTCTGTCCTGATGATAAACCCATATTTGGAATACCGCGGAGTGTTTGGAGGTGGAGCGGATGATCGTGTCGAGCGACAAGGTTGGACGGGCGGCTCCTCCGTGCGTCCTTGAGGTTCGGTGAACCACATAGACGAGCTTCGTGTGGCCCTCATGCCACCGAGGAGTAAAGTGTCGTTCCTCCTCGGCGGTGCCGTGTCCTCCTCCATACTTCGGGGAGACTCGGAGACCGAGTGCCTCTTCGAGGAGCTCGTTGATGACGGCTTGGATGATGAAGAACCTTTCTTCTTGGAGAAAAGACTAGTAGTTTTCTTGCACATGGTTGCTGCACTCTTTCTCACAAGTATATCCGGGGTTTTGAACCGGTAGCAAGGCACACAAAGAAAGTATATGGAAGGGTGAAATTTTTAGGGGACTTAGGATGGTTTTTGATGGATGAATTGAAGCTCGGGATGGGAAGCAATGTTTCTGGAGGTTTTGGACTTAGAGCTCAAGAACACGAATAGAGAGCTGGACGAGGGACTTACCTGAGGATGACGGGCGCCATGGGGATTAAAAGGAGTTGAGGCCGGCCGGCCTGGGCCGACCGGCCTGGGGCCTTCGCTGGTCCTCTCGGCTCTGTCTTTCTCCAGTGCACTCCATGCTCCTTTGTTAGCTTTGTGACCGCATGCTCCACGGGGTTGCACCTCCCAAATTCTCTCATCCACTCCTTTGCTTGCATGATTGATCCTCCCACTTGATTGCTTTGCTTTGAGTCACTTCTGTGCTCCCTTGCCTCACATGCTTCCATGAGAATCCTGCAAAGCAAGGTCTTGGCTGCTCCCCCCATGCTTGTCCTTTGCATGTGCCTTGATGATAAATGTTGGAGGGGCCTCCCGTGATGCATCATGGTGCATGTGTGGTTAGGTGAACCCAATTACCTCCCTATAATCATGTTTTAATGCTAAGCACTTCTCTAATTTCGAAAAATAAAATTAAACTTAGAGCTTGCAATGAGTCCAAGTATAATTAGAGGAGTTTTTAGGCATCAAAAACAAACGTTAGTCAAAAATATATTCCGACTACTTTTATTTTGGTCGCACCGGTATTGTTTGCTTCCATTAGTTGAGAGCAAGCTTTTCCCAGCTTGATCATGGGGCATAGGTTTAGATTCAAATTTTGGTTAAATGTGAGAGAGAGATTTTGAATGAAATAAAATTAAATGAGGCTTAGAAAAATTCTAGCTCTAGAGAAACCAAGGGATATGATTTTTTAAACAAACCAAAAGTCAAGTTTCTAGGTTCACGCGAGTCCTACCATGCGTTGAAATTTAAATATCATCTAGGAACATGGCGTGGCTCTACTCATGTGTTTTTAACATGTAAAACAAGTCAACCTTAACATCATGAAGAGGATGAATGGTTGAGGTAGGTTCTGAAATTTTGGTTTTAGTTTCTCAAAAAGAAGCAAATAACACGTAGGATGGCTCATGTAAAGGGTTTATGATCCAAATAACTAACCAAACAAAATTTATAACTCTAAACATTATCCAACCACTTAAGAGTCTATGAATGTCTTGCGTAACAAATTCTAAAACCAACTTACTTGAAAGACTAGAAAAATCTTGATTGGGTTGTCCTCCCGGTAGCTTATTTTTGACTCGATGAACGGGTTGCCTCCGGCCTAGCGTTTCATTTATAGTCCATGGCTAGACTTCTTCACTTATTCACTTCGGATCAATGCTCTTTGCGGGCATTGCAATCTTGGGTACCCACTTCCGCACCATCTTTGGCACAGGCTTATTCTCCGGCTTAGTCATCTTTTTGGTCTTCACAGGTGGCTTTTGTTCCTTGATCTTGACGGATGCAACAACTTCCTTGATTTCCTTCGCTTCCTTCTTCTCCGGCTCTTCCTTCTTCCTTGGCTCTTCCTTGCTAACGCAACGATAAGGTGGAATATATTTAACTTTGATCATGTTGCACACCTCAAAGCGTAGACGAAACTTGAGGAAAGGCCTCCCAAGGATGAGCAGCAGCTTCTCCCTTTCTCCCAACTCGAGCACCACGAAGTCGACGGGGATGAAGTGGTGTCCGACCTTCACGGGCACATCTACAGCGATACCCAGAGGATAGCGAATGGAGTTGTCACCCAACTCCAAGCACATGGCCATAGGCTCTAGCTCCAGTAGGCGTAGCTTCTCGAACACGCCTCTTGGCATGACATTCACACTTGCCCCAAGGTCGCATAATGCTTTCTCAAACTTGAAGGAACCAACGGAACACGAAATCGTTTGGCACCCGGGGTCTCCTTGCTTCTCTAGTCCGTTTGCAATAGCAGCACTACATTGCTCAGACATCTTGACATGATGCACCTCAAGCGTTGCTATCTCATATTTGTTTGCAAGTATATATTTGAAGTAGCGAGAATATGTAGGAACTTGAAGGGCGTCCAATAGCGGCATGTTGATGCTTAACCTACGCACCACTTCCACAAACTTCTCAAAATGATTATCAAGTTTACCTCGGAAGTAGCGTGGCTTGAGTTGCGGCATCTTCGTGTCTTCTCCCGGCATCTCAAACCCGAGCTCTTCGGTGACAATCTCGGTAACCTTCTCCTTAGCAAAGTCCTCCGCCTCAGTAGATGGTTTAGGCTTTCTAGCTCCCACAGAATGCTCCGGATCTTTCGTCTCCTTCCCCGACTGAGTTTGAATGGCCTTCGCCGTCTCGGGACCTTGAGGTTGTCCCGGTAGCTTTACTTCATTAGCGGATAGGCGCCCGGCAAGTTGTCCCACTTGTGTCTCGAGCATCTTCATCATGTTGAGCACTTGATGGTTGGAGCTTCCAACCTCTGTCACCTTGCTATCGATGTAATCCAACACCTTGTCTATGGCTTTGAACTTAGTGACAGCGTCCATGTTGATCTTAGCTTGCTCGTCCATGAAATCCTTCAATTACATACGAAGAGGAACCGAATTTGGAATGGACGAACTTGCATTAAATTGAGGTCTACCTTGCCTGTAGTGGAAGTTTGGCAAATCTCCCTTCCTCATGTAGTCGAGCATCTTGGCTTCCTCCGAGCAATCTTTTTGGACATGGCCATACTCCCCACATTCATCACATGTGGATCTTGCTTCGGCAGCCTTTAAGTCTTGAGCTTCTTTCATTTTCTATCTCCATCTTCTCCAATCTCCTCATGAGCAAGTCTGTCTTACCTTCGAGTAGATCTTCCTTCTCCACTTACAAGACTCCTTTGACGTTCTCTGTGGGTTGAACCGGAAGTAAGCGTCCGGATGACGCCCATGTGTCATTGTCCGCGACCTTCTTTAATAGAGTGAAAGCTTCAGTCGATGTAAGCTCGATGATGGAACCTCCCGCCGATGGTAAGTCCTTGATAGAAATTTTGAACAAGATCTTCCTTCGGGAACTTATGATGTGGCACCGCCCGAGTGTACTCATTGAAACGCTCGAAAGCTTTTGATATGGTATCCGTAGGATATTGAGCAAAGGTAGCAATCTTATTGCGCAAGTTTTGAGTCTTACCCGGTGAGTAGTATTCCTTCACGAAAGCGCTGATCAAAGCTTCCCAATTTTGCACCGTCTCCGCCGGTTGAGTGTAGAACCATTGCAAAGCCTTTTCGAGTAGCGAGAATGGAAAAAGCCTTGCTCTCATTTGGTTTTGAGTCACCCCGTCCATGTTGAATGTTTGACAAAGTTGAATGAATGCTTGGAGGTGAAGGTTGGGATCCTCTTTACTGGTGAAGGGTGAATGTTGCACCATGTGGATTGTTGAGGTCTTGATCTCGAACGGCCTTCTGATCTCCGCGAGGTTCAAGATTGGTAGGTCGACGATGTCCTGGGTGCATAGCTCCCCGATCTTGTGCTCCAGCTGCAGTTGTTCTCCCATCGGTTGCGGTTGAAGTTGATCTTCCCTAAGGTTTGGAGGTGGTGATTCCTTTGGAGATTCCGACGATCCTTCGGCCTCCGCTTTTGGATATGCAAATTCCTACTTTTTAGCTTGTGCTTCATGTCTCCTTAGCCTGTAAAGGTTTTCTGGATCATCCACAAAATTTTCGGGTTTGTTGGAGAGGTAGCCGTCCATCTCCTGTTAGGGTTAGCAATAAACAAAATATATACAAAAACAAAAATAAAAACAAATCTAAGAAAACTAGGGTTAGTCAAAAACTAGATTAGATCGATTTTGAGGATGATCAAAAGTTAGTAGATGCAAAAAGAAAAACCAAAAGAAAACTGAAAATATTCACAAAAAGCAAAAAAAGATCAAATCTTGATCACTTGTTCCCTGGCAACGGTGCCAGAAAAAGGGGCTTGTTGACGGTATATATGAGTATCAAACTTCGTTTGGATTGCAAGCGGACAAATCCTCCGTCGTAGTCAAGGGACCCTTCTTCCCTCATGTGTGAAACCAAGGTATCGAATCCGTGGAACAAATGTGTGATGCAAGAACCAATCTAATAAAGCCACAAACACTTTAATCTTCGAAAGGTTGTTGCTTTGGCATCTAATCTAGAGAACACCATGAAAACGAATCTAATCTATGAAACACCAGATGTAGCAAGAGATAGAGAGGGAGAGATAAAACCAATGTAGAGAGATTGGATCAAGCTCTTGTTGAAGTTCCAAGCAAAGATGAACAAAGCAAATTGAATCTCATAAAAAGCTTCTTTAAATCACGGCTTCCGTTCCAACTCTGAAGACGCCCGCCTTTTGGAACCACCGTCCTATCACGACGCACCCCAATTCGTGTGGGTTAGCCTAGGGCGAGTCCAAAGGACAAGATAAAATCGCTTGGTAGGTCGGGTATGCACCTCTAGCCACCACGGCTACAAGAACACCCTATATGATCTATCTCGATAATAGATCGTGAAGTGAGAAAAACCAAACGTAGAGAAAGTCGTAGAGAAAGCACTTGATCGCTAAGAATCGGATTGCAATTTGATAATTCAACATCATGAATGATACATGGACAAGATCACCACCGAGATTGTACCTTTGATCTTGCTCCTAGCTCCTGGAACTCCGAGGTGGTCTTCCTTGCACGGTTCCCACGCCGGCTAAGGAAACCCTAGACAACGAGCTCGACCCTCTCCTCTCCGGAATGGTGTCCCTCTCTTCTCTGCTCCTTGGCGGCGAATGGCGAATTCTTCTCTGTGTGGCTCTTGGCAGGGGGACTATAAATAGTCCGAGGATTGTCTAAATCAAAGGGGGCGGCGAATGGTGCCCGAAATGGGTTGGGCCGGCCGGCCTGGGCCCACTTCACGGCCTCCTTCGTCGGTTATGCTTCTCGTGTCTTTCGGAACGTTCCCCTTCTGCATGTGGCCTATTGGCATCAGTTTCACTGCTGTTTGGATAGGGCTCCTTGTCGTGCAAGCTTCAGCATTTTCTGTCTAGGTTCTCGGAGTTTTCTGCTTTCACGGGTTGGTCCTTGGGCTTCTTGTAGTCATGTTCACTTCATTGCTTGACTTGTGCCGGGTTTCATGGTCTTCTCACGAGGTGCTTGATGAACTTTTGAGGACCGGAGCGTCCGAGGACCGGTGGATGGTCGCTCCCTGGTGTGATGAGTGATTGACGACGTGGTGTGGACTGACTCTTGGCCAAGTATTGCAGGTGCAGGTTGCGGCTTGATTCGTGTTGGTGCAGGTGAAGAGCGGGCGTGAAAGGTCGTAGCCTTGTGGGGCCTCCGAGGAGTGGAGAGACAAGTAGGCTCGACTCAATGGACCCGGTGGCCGAACGGGATCAAGTGCGGGCCGCATGGTGGCAAGAAAAACAAGACGATGTGGTCGACCGGAGCCGGTGCAGGGTAGCGGCTCACAACCGGAGTCTGCATGCGGGGTTTGCAGTGGTTCACCACAAAACCGTCGGGTTACTTGGTTGATCCACAAAACCAAGACCGGAGGCTCGGCGGGCGGAGACGTGATCCGGGGGCGCCGAGAAGCTTCGATGCCGGGGGACATGCGGCGGGATTCCAGGGCTTGCGTCGGGAGGACATGTACTGCGGCGAAGGCATGGGCGCCCGATGAAGAGGAGTGCTACTTGACCATATTGCCCATGAGGGGATTGTATCTAAGTTTAAGTGCTAGGGGTAGCTTGGTCATTTGCCCAACCCAGAGGGACTCATATATATAGCTCTAGGGTTTCTGGGCAAACCATCCTTCTGGACTTCTTCTCATTTCCCTGCTCTATAGGCGTAGATTTTCTTCACCGTTTTGTAGAGAATCTGACCTCCGAGTGTATGGAAGCTTTCATGGTTGCGTCGATTTCCTTCTTGAGGCTCGAGTGATTTTCGTGTCTTTTTCGGGTTATTTTCGTTGGATTTTTGTTCATGCCTTGTTCCTTCGATTCTGAGGTGTTTGGGTTCGGATTTGTTTGTGGGGATCATGGATAGATGTCTTGTGCATCTTTGTGCTTGATCTTGACCCCTCAAACTCCATATTTGGCCTCTGATTGAAGGATTTCGGTTGGAACCCTAGCATTTTGGTTGAGCTCGGTAGAATCTCGATTTCTCTCGATTCAGTGGGTTTGAGGCTACAAGTTCGTAGGTATAGCATCTCCTAGAGACGCTTCATCTTCACCTATGATTTGGTAGCAATCCCTTGGTTGATTCGGGAGATCAGGCAAAGGGAAGGAGGTGTTGACCTTGAGCAACTCGGGCTCGAGCGGCTCTGTCCGCACCTGGCGGACTGTCCGCCTGGTAGGTGCGGACAGTCCGCGCGGGCTAGTGTTCGTCTAGTTCGTCACTTGTTCATGCGCATTCGTGGTTCGATCAGTTGAGTCAGTTGTTTTTGGTTGCACGAGGTTTGGCGGACATTCCGCGAGGACAGCGCGGACGATCCATCCGACGCGGACGGTCTGCGAGTAGAGGACGAACGGTCCGTTTTTCACAGTGCGGTACTGGAGGTTCGGGTGCCATTTACGGATGGTCCGCCCTGTGCTTGCGGACGGTCTGCCTGGCCCCCGCGGACAGTCCGCCCCCTCCGGGCGGACGGTCCGCCCAGGCCACTGCAGATTGGCTAAGTCCTTTGCTTCTTGAGTTGCGCTTTCGCTTGGGGTTTGTTTCAGACTTGTTCCTAGGGTTGGTAGGTCTGTTGTGACCACGCGACCATGGCAAGTTTGTGTGGGAATCCTTGGTTGTGGATTTGGGGCATAGGCTGAGTTCATCCTTCGGGAAGAATTTTTATCGGCTCCCATTCACTCCCCCCTCTCTGGTCGCCTAATCGGTCCTTCAATTGGTATCAAAGCCGGTTACGGATCTTCATGATTCTAACCAGTCTAAGATCCAAAGATGGCGTACCAGGAACGGGGTTCGGGTCCTCCACACTTCGATGGTAAGAACTACCAGATGTGGCAGAGGCGGATGGCTGCTTTCCTCCGCGGCAAGGGTCAGATCTTTGGGATGTTACAGTGAACACAGCTTATGTTCATCTGATTAACTTCCTAGCTCCAGGATCGAGGGATATGCACGACGCCAACAACTTTCGTGCTCTGTGTCAATCCGAATTCGATCGGGTTCAGACAGAGGATTTGGCTTGTAGGATTTGGGAGCAGTTGAAGAATGTTCATGCTGGGAACACTCAGGTTCAGGCTCGGTTGTTCGCGACCTACCGGAGAGAGTACACGAACTTCACTCATCTCTCCGGTGAGTCCATTGACACCATATTCCAGCGGTTCACTGTGATTGTGAACAACATGAGGGCTAATGTGGTCGCATTCCCGTACGATGATCATGACATGGCTGTGAAGCTCCTGCACTCTCTGGATTGTACCGTGTGGAGTAAGAAGGTCGAGGCCATTCTGGAGTTGGAGAAGTATGAGACCCTCACAGTGGACGAGCTGTTTTCCAAGCTCAAGTCGTCCGAGGTGAACCATGGGTTGAGTGCAAGGATCGAGAACCCGACTGACCCTCATAGTCTGGCTCTCATTTCTGGACCAAGGACTAACGCTAACATGTCTTTGAGACAGTTCTCTTTGTCTTGTCTTGTGTCCATGCCAGATGAGGAGTTCGAGGTGCTGAGCGAGGAGGATCTCGCATTGCTAAGCAGGCGGTTCGAGTGCATGTACACGAACCGGAAGAATGCTCGGAGGAGCTCGGGCATGTGCTACCGGTGCGGGAAGCACGGGCACTTTATCGCAGAGTGCCCGGAAGCCATGGAGGTCAAGCCCGAGCACAAGAACCGTCCAAGGACCGACCACAAGCACCGCTCGAGGGACGACCACAAGGGCAAGAACAAGTCTGAGCAGAGGCTGAGGAGGAGTGGTGGTCACAAGAAGAAGGAGCGCGCGATGGTTGCCGGAGCGAGCGACATCGACTCAAGCTCCTGCTACTCTTCATGGAGCTCAAGTGATGAAGAAGAGAACCGGCACAAGGGCAAGCGGTCAAGCAAGAACATCAACGGCCTGTGCTTCAACGCCCAAGGCTTTTGCGGCATGGCACATAGCTCCGCAAGCAAGAAGAGCAACAAGGATGACTTGGACTCCGACTCCGAGGATGAGGTAAACAATGATCCATCCTTCTTGGTAGTAGAGAACGCTAGGTTCAATGAATTGCTTGACAACCGTGATGATGTGCTTAGAAAGACCAACAAGGAGAAGAGGGAGTTGGAGAGGCTAAGGAGAAGGTGCTTGAGATAGAGTCTTTGCTTGTTGATGCTAGGGCTCAAATAGATTCTCTGATGTCTGCTCCTATTGTGACCGATGAACCCGAATGCACTGATTGTTCCACTTTTCAAGGTGATTTGACTGTGCTTAAGGAAAAGTATGACTCCAAGGTTGAGGAACTAGATGTGCTTAGGGTTGAGCTAGATGAGAAGAAATCTAGGCCCTCCTTGCTTGGTGCTTGCACTTCTTGTCCTGTTTTGCATGAGAAACTAGATGTATCGGTTGCTTATGCTAGATCTCTAGAAGCTGCTTTGAAAGCTCCTATTCCTACATCGTGCTCTACTTGTGAAGTAAATGCTGTGAAGAATTTGGAGCTTGCACACTATGTTCATCACTTGCGGGATGAGAATGATGAGTTGAGAAAGATGATGGGTTGGTTGTCTGATCATGATCCTCAGCTTAGGATGATGATTGAGGCATACAAGCGCTATGATGGGCAAGCGCTTGGGTCAGATAAGGTTGGTGAGGGAAGTGGTGATAATGAGGGGAAGATCGGTGATATCCCAGCACCACCAAACACCTACCACAAAAATGCCTATGCTCCTAAGCCAAACCCACTTAGAAACCGACTAGACACAACCCCAGCTCCACCCGTGTTTCCTCCAGACACCGATGACTTTCAGAAACCCATCAAATTCAAGAGTGACTTGGGGAACGAGTTCTTTGGGAAGAAGGGAGAGAAACCGAGTGAGGAGAAGCCAGAGCCCAAAACCAAAGCCAAAACCGAAACCCTTCCATTGTGAGCATTGTGGGAGGGATGGGCACCTTGCTAAGTTTTGCTTCAAAAGGAAGCGTGAGGAGAGATTTGCTTGGGAGATGGCAAACAAGGACAGGTACCGCCCTTCTCATGGTGTGCCTGAGCCTAGGATGGTGCCAAGGGGCGAGGGTGTGGTGCGTACCATTTACCCTTAGGAGAGGCATGTGTTTGTGCCTCGAGGTAAGGCACCACATAGAGATGGTGGTAGGCGTGTTGGATTTGGGCATGGTGAGTTTGCTGGACGTTCCTTCGCTCGTGGCCAATACGAGTATGGGGGGAACGATGGCAGTTTTAGGTCCCAAAGGAGCTACGGGCCACGGTCTCCACCTCATGGTACACGTAGTCCTCCAAGGGGACGTGTGGGTGTTCCACCTAGGAGAGATAGGATGGATTTTGCTAACCCCACTTTTGAGCAAATGGCAAGGCACTAGTTTGATTCATTTTGTACTAACCCCAGTGCTGAGTCGTTTGCTCACTCTCGCTATCATTTTTTATTTTCAGGTGGGAGCTTGGAGGGCTTTTGGTTGATCGACTCTGGTTGCTGTCGACACATGACCGGAGATCGAAGGTGGTTCTCCAGCCTCACCCCGGTGATGACCAAAGAGTACATCACTTTTGGGGACAATGGGAAAGGTAGAGTGTTTTCAGTGGGCACGGTGAAGGTGAGCTAGTCTGTGACTCTTAGGCGTGTTGCTCTTGTCGAGTCTTTGGGGTTTAATCTCCTTTCGGTTTCCCAGCTTCTTGATGAGGGTTTTGAGGTTCATTTCAAAACGGGCGCTTCTCGCGTTTTGGATTCGCGAGGTGATCTTGTGTGCACGATCATCCCAGAGGGTCAGATTTTCAGAGCCGATTTTGCTCAGTGTGTCGGCTCTTCTCGTTGTTTAGTTGCTGGTGTTTGGGTAGAGCTTTGGAAATGGCATAGGAGACTAGGTCACTTGAGTATTGACTTGTTGTCACGCTTGAGTGGGCTAGGTTTGGTCCGAGGATTGCCTAAGTTGAAATACCAGAAAGACTTGGTATGTGCTCTGTGTAGGCATGGTAAGATGGTCGCCGCCTCTCACCCGCCTCTGACATCCATTATGACAGAGAGGCCATGCGAGCTGTTCCATATGGACTTGGTTGGTCCAGCTCGTTTGTGCTCAGCGGGTGGGAAATGGTACGTCCTGGTGATAGTGGACGACTATTCTCGCTATACTTGGGTCATCTTTTTGGCTGACAAGGGGGAGACGTTTGGTTTTGTTTGGGATCTAATCTCGAGGTTGAAGAATGAGAGGAATTGAGATGCTATTCGAGCTATTAGTAGCGACAATGGCAATGAATTTAAAACGCTCATTTTGAAACCTTTTGTCGTGATTTGGGTTTCGAACATCAATTCTCTTCTCCTTATGTGGCTTGTCAGAATGGTGTGGGTGAGCGGAAAAATCGTTCCCTTTGTGAGATGGTTCGGACGATGCTCGACGAGCATAGGACTCCGAGGAGATATTGGGCTGAGGCGGTGAATACTGCATGCCATGTTGGGAACCGGATTTTTTTTGGGCCTTCTTGAACAAGACGTGCTATGAGCTCATGCACGGGCGAGCACCTAGAGTGAGCTATTTCAGGGCTTTTGGATGTTGGTGTTTTATTCTCAAGAAGGGTAGGCTTGATAAGTTTGAGTCGAGGTCTTCCGATGGGATCTTTTTGGGTTATGCGAGTCATTCTCGAGCATTCCGTGTGCTGAACCTTGATACTAACCTAGTCATGGAAACTTGCGAGGCTACCTTCGACGAGACCCAGCCATGCAGTTCGTCTGTTTTTGAGTGTGCAGGTGATGACGAGATTGGCAAGAAGATTTTTGAGGACGAGGAGGATGATGCTGGAGAGGATGATGGTGATGATGGTGAAGCTCTAGCCGAGCATGTACCCTCTACTTCCACTACGACAACTACGGTGCAGGATGGCCCATCCCCTACACCGACTACGATCCAGCAAGATCAAGTGGAAGCTGCAGCTGAGGGGGAGGTTGTCTCCAGGCGAGAGATACCGAGGCGCGTTCAATTTGATCATCCTCCCTCAAGAATCATTGACGACATCAACGAACGTACGACACGGTCGAGGTCCAGAAATGCTTCTCACTTTGCTCATTCGGCTTTTGTTGCTACCTTTGAGCCGAAAGACATTGGACACGCCCTCTCTGATCCTAATTGGGTGAACGCAATGCATGAGGAGTTAGAGAACTTTGAGAGAAACCAAGTTTGGGAGTTGGTAGAGCCACCACCACATTGCAAACCTATCGGGACAAAATGGGTGTGGAAGAACAAAGAGGGTGAGAATGGTGAGGTGATGAGAAACAAATCGAGGTTGGTTGCTCAGGGTTATAGTCAGAAGGAGGGGATAGACTATGAGGAGACATTTGCTCCTGTAGCCCGTTTGGAGGCGATTAGGATCCTTCTAGCCTTTTCCGTGGCTAAAGGGTTCAAATTGTACCAAATGGATGTGAAGAGTGCCTTCTTGAATGGGTTTTTAGAAGAAGAGGTTTATGTGAAGCAACCACCAGGCTTTGAGAGTGCTTTGTTTCCCCACCAGGTGTATAGGCTGAGGAAGGCGTTGTATGGGCTGAAACAAGCTCCCCGTGCTTGGTATGGCCGTTTTAGGGGGTTCATGTTCAGCAAGGGGTTTGAGATGGGCAAAGTAGATAAGACTCTTTTTCTACTCAGGCAGGGTGATGATATCCTAATTGTTCAGGTGCATGTGGATGATATTGTCTTTGGCGGCTCATCTCACTCTTTGGTTGCAAGGTTTGCAGAGGACATGAGCAAAGAATTCGAGATTTCTATGCTGGGAGAATTGCAGTTCTTTCTCGGGCTTTAGATCAAGCAGGCGAAGGAGGGAACCTTTGTGCATCAAGCCAAGTACACGAAGGACATCCTCAAGAAGTTCAAGATGGACGACTCAAAGCCCCTGTCGACACCGATGAGTACGACTACAGCGCTGGATGCGGACAAGGACGAAGAGCCCGTGGACCAGAAGGAGTACCGGAGCATGATCGGCTCCCTCTTGTACATGACGGCGACGAGGCCGGACATTCAGTTTTCTGTGTGTCTGTGCGCTCGTTTTCAGGCATTGCCGAGGACTTCACATCGGCAGACTGTCAAGCGGATCTTCAGGTATCTTCGATACACTCCTGAGCTTGGTCTTTGGTACTTGGCGTCCTCTTCTCTTTCACTTCTTGGGTTTTCGGATGCCGACTTTGCGGGGTGTCAAGTAGATAGGAAGTCAACTTCGGGGACATGCCAGTTTTTGGGTTCTTTGCTTGTTTCTTGGTCTTCTCGCAAACAATCTAGTGTAGCTCAGTCTACCACAGAAGCCGAGTATGTCGCTGCCGCTAGTTGTTGCTCCCAGCTACTTTGGATCACATACACGCTGAGTGACTTTGGTGAGGAGTGTACCCATGTTCCTCCCATGTGTGATAGCACGAGTGCCATTAGTGTTGCCAAAAATCCCGTGCTACACTCCAGAACCAAACATATAGAGGTGAGGTACCACTTCCTGAGAGACAATGTTGAGAAGGGAAACATAGACCTTATCCATGTGCCAACCGAAAAGTAGCTCGCCGATATCCTAACAAAGCCTTTGGACCAAGCTACATTTGCTCGTTTGCGAGGGGAGCTAGGAGTGGTTTTTCCTTTTTGAGCTTCGGTTGGGGGTTTGATGTACATATACATGTTGCATTTTCATTTCTGTATCATATCATGCTTGCATCTTTGGATCATAGACTGCATTTGTATCATATGCTTTAGAGATGTGCTTCTCCTATATACTTAGATCACCATGATATGTTGGATATGAGCTTATGACTTTGCTAGTGATGCTCATGTGATGTATAGCGATGCTCTTGGTAGCTTTGGGATATATATGCTTGTGGATGGATTACTTTTGTAAAAAATGCTATATATGATCCTCTCTTGTGAGTTGAATGCCTCTCATGTTCAAATTGTGCGCTTATGGCTATATCTTGCTTAATTTGTGCTTGGAACCATGTTCTTTTCATTTGGGATTAAAGACCCATCTATCATCATGAATGTTTAACCTACATGCTACCTTGTGGAGAAG
This sequence comes from Cenchrus fungigraminus, assembly GCA_036936925.1. Taxonomy (NCBI): domain Eukaryota; kingdom Viridiplantae; phylum Streptophyta; class Magnoliopsida; order Poales; family Poaceae; genus Cenchrus; species Cenchrus fungigraminus. The sequence goes on along the minus strand of CM072776.1, from coordinate 18,511,021 downwards.
CCTAAGCTTCTTTTTGCCGCAAAGGCACTTCATGTACCATGCTTAATTTGTAAATCATGAAATTGGTATATGAAATGCTTGTGCTTGAAAAATGTGCTTCTATGTCTTTTATGCTTTAAATTCCTTATCTTGGGTGCTAAACCGTTGCATGATGTTCACCAATGAGAAGTCTCATATTTAGAAGTGGACACATGGCTCGGTGGCTTTGACATGACATGAGATAGCTTGTAGGTGTTTGTGATGATCTTGTGATGAGAATTTGTGACCTTACATGAGGTTTGTGGGTTATATGTTGTTTGTGCTCATTTTGACCATGTTTAGGTCCTACGCTCATGAGAGGGAAATTTTGTGAAAAATGCTTTATTTTGTTCATAGCTATGTCACATGTTTATATGTCCCTATCTATCTTGTTGGCGATGCTTGTACTAAATTTGTGGCTATCTTGCTTGTCTACGTCTCATTTTTAGCATGTTGTAGTGCTCTTTGTCTATTTGAGAAGCACATGCTTGCATTCGTAGACTTGATTCATGCATTACCAACAAGGGGGAGAGATAGTACCCAATTCTTGTTTTGGGGAGGAAAGGTTTTGGGGAAGAAAGTACCCATTTCATGCATCCAGGGAGAGTTTTGCATCAAGTGGGAGAAATGCATTTGTTCAAGGGGAGCTTGCATTCATGTGCTTTAGAGCTCTTTTTTGCCTGATTTTAGTTGTGCTCTTTTGCCGATGGTGTCGAGCCCTTTTGCCTCACCTTGAGGAGTCGGTAATTTTGGACCATTTTATCTCGGTTGTGTCGAGCCGTTGCCCTTGTCTTAGGGGACCGAGATGTTTCTCTCTCAAGTGATCGTGTTTCGGCTTTTGTTTGGCTTTTGATCACTTGTTTGAGTTTTTCGTTTGTTTCTTTTCTTTTTCTCTTTTTCTCTGAATTGGTTACTATGTGTGTTGTCAATGCACTCATCAAGAGGGAGATTGAGGACCGGAGCGTCCGAGGACCGGTGGATGGTCGCTCCCTAGTGTGATGAGTGATTGACAACGTGGTGTGGACTGACTCTTGGCCAAGTATTGCAGGTGCAGATTGCGGCTTGATTCGTGTTGGTGCAGGTGAAGAGCGGGCGCGAAAGGTCGTAGCCTTGCGGGGCCTCTGAGGAGTGGAGAGACAAGTAGGCTCGGCTCGATGGACCCAGTGGCCGAACGGGATCAAGTGCGGGCCGCATGGTGGCAAGAAAAGCAAGACGAAGTCGTCGACCGGAGCCGGTGCAGGGTAGCGGCTCACGATCGGAGTCTGCACGAGGGGTTTGCGGCAGTTCACCACAAAAAACGTCGGGTTACTTGGTTGAGCCACAAAACCAAGACCGGAGGCTCGGCAGGCGGAGACGTGATCCGGGCGCGCCGAGAAGCTTCGATGCCGGGGGACACGCGGCAAGATCGCAGGGCTTGCGTCAGGAGGACGCGGACTGCGGTGAAGGCGTCGCCGCCCGATGAAGAGGAGTGCTACTTGACCACATTGCCCCTGAGGGGATTGTATCTTAGTTTAAGTGCTAGGGGTAGCTTGGCCATTTGCCCAACCTAGAGGGACTCATATATATGGCTCTAGGGTTTCTGGGCAAACCATCCTTCCGGACTGCTTCTCATTTCCCTACTCTATAGGCGTAGATTTTCTTTACCGTTTTGTAGAGAATCTGACCTCTGAGTGTATGGAAGCTTTCATGGTTGCGTCGATTTCCTTCTTGTGGCTCGATGATTTTCGTGTCTTTTTCAGGCTATTTTCGTTGGATTTTCGTTCGTGGCTTGTTCCTTCGATTTTGAGGTGTTTGGGTTCGGATTTATTTGTGGGGATCATGGATAGATGTCTTGTGCATCTTTGTGCTTGATCTTGACCCCTCAAACTCCGAATTTGGCCTCCGATTGAAGGATTTCGGTTGGAACCCTAGCTTTTTGGTTGAGCTCGGTAGAATCTCGACTTCTCTCGATTCAGTGGGTTTGAGGCTACAAGTTCGTAGGTATAGCATCTCCTAGAGACGCTTCATCTTCACCTATGATTTGGTAGCAATCCCTTGGTTGATTCGGGAGATCGGGCAAAGGGAAGGTGAGAGACTGTGTGGTTCGAGGACCGGTGGATGGTCGCTTCCTGTATGATGAGTGCTTGACAACATTGTGTGGACTGATTCTTGGCTAAGTATTGCATATGCAGGTTGCGGCTTGACTGGTGTTGGTGCAGGTGAAGAGCAAGGGCGAAAGGTCGTTGCCGGGTAGGCCTCCAGGTGTGGAGAAGAAAAGTAGGCTTGGCTCGAGGGACCCGGTGGCCAGCGGGGTCAAGTGCGGGCCGCATGGTGGCAAGAACGGCAAGATGAAGTCGTGGACGGTTTCTTGGTTGAGCCTCAAAACCAAGGTCGAGCCGGGACTATGTGGGAGCCGAGTCATGAGTGGTGACTGGCGGAGGCTACACCGAGTTCGCGGGCTTTCCAGTGGTTCACCAGAAAACCAATGGGTTCCTTGGTTGATCCACAAAGCCAAGACCGAAGACCGGAGGCAGCAGCACTGGACCGGTCTGACTGGTGGGACTGACCTGTCTGACCGGTGGGTACCGGTCTGATTGGTGGGATACACCGGTCTGACCGGTGTGCGACGACGCAGTCCGGAGACTTCGTAGCGGAGGACACGCGTCGGGATCGCAAGGCTTGCGTCGACGCTAAGCAAGTTTACGGTCACCGGGCATCCGTCCGATGGTGCTACGACGAAGTTTCCCAAAAGGCCCTTCGGGGGTGTGTATCTTAGTTTTATGTAATAGGGGTAGTTTCGTCTTTCGGCTAGCCTCCATATAACCCAAGTGGTGAGAGGATGGCAGCCATCTCTTGGAACCCTAGCTCATTTGCTTTTGCTATTTTCCCTTCCTATTTTCCTTAGGATTTTTAGGACTAGCTTGATAGCTTCATGGTGAGATCTTGTGAGAGGGAAGGATGATTGGAAGGCAAGCTAGACCTTGTATGAACCTTCATGGTATGTATAAATGATTCGGCGTGGTTCCTCAAGGCTTGAGTGTGTCTCTCCCGTTTTCCCTTTTTGGTGATTTTCAGAACCTTTTCTTGGCGATTTTCTTGTGGCGGTTTTGAGACCTTTCTCTTTGGGATTTGGTGGGGGATGTATGCATGAACCCTTCGTGGTTCTTTTCCCTTTGATTCCCATCCCAAATCCGTGAGTAAAGGGGCTCAATTTTGGGGTTTTCTTCATTCTAGGGTTAGAGGCGTTCTTGGTGGAAATCCTTCGATTCCTTTTGATTTAGCAAGTTTTGGTGGGCCAAATCGTGGCTATGGACTGCCCATGAGGTACTCCTACTATCCTCAAAGTCTTGTGCGAATCTGTGGAGCAAATCGGGAGATCGGGATTTGGATTTGGAAGGGTTGACCCGCGGCTCGCTGTTCATCCCGAGCAGCCTAGGCCTGACCAGTCTGATCGGTGCTTGTGACCGGTCTGACCGGTGCAAGGTCCCTGTGGGATTTGCCTCGGGTGAACTGCCTGCTCTGTGTGGTTTTGGGCTGAGGTGTTGCTGGTCAGTTCTTGGTAGGTTTCGAGGAGTTTTGCTAGGATTTGTGAAGGGTTTTCTTCTCTTGCAGTTTGAGTTTTGGAGGTGGTTTTTTGTTCTAGGGCCTAGAGAAGTCACTGAGGCTTCCTAGAACTTTGTTGTGCACCTGCTAATTGTCACCGGCCTGACCGGCAGAGTCCACCGGTCTGACCGGTGCCATCGGTCTGACCGGCAGGAGCCATCGGTCTGACCGGTGTGGCACAGACAGTAGGCTGTGAAGTTTTCCGCTACGTGTTTGGAGTGAGTGTTTCGGTGGTTGTTGGTTCCTAGGATCAGTAGCACTCCAGTGGCTACGTGGTCTTGGCCAACTTGGGTAGTTGAGTCGGAGACGTGATTTGGTTAGCCGTGTTCATCTTGTTGGAGTAGCCATCTCTTTCGAGAAGAATTTTTATCGGCTCCCATTCACTCCCCCCCTCTCTGGTCGCCTGTTCGATCCTTCAAGTGGTATCAGAGCCGGTTACGGATCTTCGTGATTCTAACTAGTCTAAGATCCAAGGATGGCGTACCAGGAACGGGGATCGGGTCCTCCGCACTTCGATGGCAAAAACTATCAGATGTGGCAGAGGCGGATGGCAGCTTTCCTCCGCGGTAACGGTCAGATCCTTTGGGATGTTACCGTGAACACAACTTATGTTCATCCGATTAACTTCCTTGCTCCGGGATCGAGGGACATGCACGACGCCAACAACAAGGCGGTCGACTACTTGTTTCGTTCTTTGTGTCAATCCGAATTCGATCGGGTTCAGACAGAGGACTTGGCTTGTAGGATTTGGAAGCAATTGAAGAATGCTCACGCTAGAAACGCTCAGGTTCAGGCTCGGTTGTACGCGACTTACCGGAGAGAGTACGAGCACTTCACTCATCTCACTGGTGAGTCAATTGACACCATGTTCCAGCGGTTCATGGTGATTGTGAAGGACCGATTAGGCGAACCAGAGAGGGGGGGAGTGAATGGGAGCCGATAAAAATTCTTCTCGAAGGAGATGAGAACTCCAACAAGACGAACACGGCTTCCAACTCACGTCTCCGACCCAACTACCCAAGTTGGTCAAGACCACACAGCCACTGGAGTGCTACTGGTCCTAGGAACCAACACTTAACCTTCCGAGCCAAAACTCACCGAACCACACAGCGGAAACTTGCACGGCTTGCTGCCTGTGCTACACCGGTCAGACCGATGGCCTGCGCCGGTCAGACCGGTGACACCGGTCAGACCGATGGACAGAGCCGGTCAGGCCGGTGGCTACAGCAGCCGCACAGCAAACGTTCCAAGGAGCCTCAGTGACTCCTCTAGGCCCTGGAACAAAAACCACCACGAAACACAACCTGTGAGGAAGAAGAACTCCTCACAAAGCCTAGCAAAACAACTCCAAACACGCCAAGAACTGATCAGCAGGACCACAGGACAAAACCACACGGACAAGGTTGTTCCCCGAGACAAAAAACCCACCAAGGGCTAGCACCGGTCAGACCGGTCAAGAGCACCGGTCAGACCGGTCGTGCCTGGGCAGCTCGGGATGAACAGCGCCCGCGAGTCAACTCCTCCAAATCCAACTCCTGATCTCTCGATCTGCTCCACGGTTTTGCACAAGACTTTGGGGATAGTAGGAACACCTCATGGGTACTCCATAGCCAAGATTTGGTCCACCAAAACATGTCAAATCAAGAGGAATCGAAGAAATCCCACCAAGAGCGCCTCTAACCCTAGAGCCACAAAAACTCCAAAATCGAGCCCCTTTGCTCACGGATTTGGAAGGGGAATCAAAGGGAAAAGAACCACGAAGGGTTCATGCATACATCCCCCACCAAATCCCAAAGAGAAAGGTCTCGAAATCGCTCCAAGAAAATCGCCAAGAAAGGGCTCCGAAAATCACCAAAAAGGAGAAACGGGAAAGACACATCCAAGCCTTGAGGAACCACGCCGAATCATCTATACATACCAAAGAGGTTCATACAAGGTCTAGCTTGCCGCCCGATCATCCTTCTCTCTCACAAGATCTCACCATGAAGCTCTCAAGCTAGTCCTACGAAAATCCTAAGAAAATAGGAAGGAAAATAGGAAAACCAAATGAGCTAGGGTTCCAAGAGATGGCTGCCATCCTCTCACCACTTGGGTTATATGGAGGCAACCGAAAGACTAAAATACCCTTACTAGCTAACTAGGGATACATGCCCCTCGAGGGCGAAATTGGAAGTCTTTGTCTTCGCACCATCAGACGGATGCCCAGCGACCGCAAACTTGCTTAGCCTCGACGCAAGCCTTGCGATCCCGACGTGTGTCCTCCGCTTCGAAGATTCCGGACTGCGTCGTCGCACACCGGTCAGACCGGTACCCACCGGTCAGACCGGTCTGGAGCTGCTGCACCTCCGTCTTCGGTTCTTCGGTCTTGGCTTTGTGGATCAACCAAAGAACCCAGTGGTTTTCTGGTGAACCACCGGAAACCCCGCGAACTCGGTGTAGCCTCCGCCAATCACCACTCATGACTCGGCTCCCACGTAGTCCCGGCTCGACCTTGGTTTTGAGGCTCAACCAAGAAACCGTCCATGACTTCATCTTGCTGTTCTTGCCACCATGCGGCCCGCACTTGACCCCGCTGGCCACCGGGTCCCTCGAACCAAGCCTACTTGTCTTCTCCACACCTGGAGGCCTCACCGGCAATGACCTTTCACGCTTGTTCTTCACCTGCACCTGCACCAGTCAAGCCGCAACCTGCACCTGCAATACTTAGCCAAGAATCAGTCCACACCACGTTGTCAATCACTCATCACACCAGGAAGCGACCATCCACCGGTCCTCGAACCACACCTGGCTCTCAATCTCCCCCTTGATGAGTGCATTGACAACACACACGTTTTGGTAACCAAGAGAAAAGGAAAAGAAAAGAAACGACTAAAAGAAACTCCAACAAGCGATCGAAAGCCAAAGAAAAGGCAAAGAGCAAGATCACTTGAAGAAGACAAGTCTCGGACCCCTTAGACAAGGGCAACGGCTCGACACATCCGAGACAAAACATGCTCAAGCAAAGAGCACAAACTATCAAACCAAAGCTCGAAAACCACAAAGAGCTCCCCCTGTACCAATGCAACTCCCCCTGGACAAATGCATGCGAACCACTTCACGAAACAGAGCAGCTGCAACATCTCAGCTCTGACCGGTCAGACCGGTCGACACCACCGGTCAGACCGGTGCGCAACATGTGAACAGGACCAGCACTCTGACCGGTCAGACCGGTGACCTCAACCAGTCAGACCGGTGCACAACAGAGCCCAAAAATGGCTCGAAACCACCTGAAAACCTTCCAAATGCATTCAGTAGGCCAAAACATGCTCAAACTTCTCCCCCTTGTTGACAATGCATGAATCAAGCCAAAAATGCAAAAAATGCAACCTAGAGCTTCTCAAATAGACAAAATTAAACATAGTATGCTACACATGTCCAAACGAGCAAGTTAGATACTCTATAGCTTCGTAATGACATAAACTTCATGATCACCAAGTTTCACAACCATTGGGCGAAGCTAAGATAGAATTTAGCAATTTTGCGAAAAAACACCCTCTCATGAGCAAAGTCCTAAACATGAGCAAAACATGTCAAAATGGCAAAGCCACACAAACTTCATGCTAGGACAACCATTCTAAGCATAAGACCATCATAAACACCCACAAGCACCTCATGTCATGTCAAAGCCACCAAGCCATGTGCCTACTTCTATATATGAGACTTCTCATTGGTAGGCATCATGCAATGATTTAGCACCCAAAGCAAATTAGAATTAGCACATATGACATGGGAGCACATTTTTCAAGCAATTTACATTTCATTTTTAGATTTATAATTGGTACATGAAATGTCTTTGCGACAAAAAGGAACTTATGCTCCTCCACAAGATGAAGCATGAGGGCTAAACATTCATGATGGCAAATGAGCCTTTGGCCCCATATGATCAAAATAAGCTATCCAACCACAAATTAAGCATAGCCAAGCCACTAAAACATGTCAAGATCATGTAAAGGCATTTACTCACAAGAGAGCATATATATGAAATTTTTCAAAAACATAGCCATCAACCATGGATACAAACCAAGATTATCAAGAGCTAAGCCAAACTAACCATAGCTTACCAAATTAGCTCACAAAGACATATATGTCATTCCATGGTGAACAATGTGTATAGGAGAAGCCTTTCCTAAACAATGCATATGATACAAAATGCATGCAACCTAAGATACAAAGATGCCTATACATCATGTTACATATGCCATGCCAAATGCAAGAAATGCACAAAGGAAAGCTATACATATGCTACAAAGGAGCTCCCACACGCCAACTCAAGAAATCAAACAAACACCAAGCTCCCCCCGCAAACGAGTGAAAGTTGCTTGATCTAGGGGTTTGGTGAAAATATCGGCTAGTTGTTCATGTGTGGGTACATGGATCAAAGCTATCTTCCCTTTCTCTACATTGTCTCTCAGAAAATGATACCTCACTTCTATGTGCTTGGTTTTGGAATGGAGCACTGGGTTCTTTGCAACGCTTATGGCACTGGTGCTATCACATTGAAGTGGGACATGGGTATACTCCTCACCAAAGTCACTCATGGTGTATGTGATCCAAAGGAGCTGAGAGCAACAACTAGCTGCGGCTACATACTCTGCCTCGGTAGTGGATTGAGCAACACTCGACTGTTTGCGGGAAGACCAAGATACCAAAGAAGAACCCAAGAACTGGCAAGTCCCAGAAGTGGACTTCCTATCCAACCGACACCCGGCAAAATCCGCGTCTGAAAATCCATGAAGCGCCAAAGAAGAAGATGCAGAGTACCAAAGGCCGAAGTCGGGAGTGTGTCGCAAATACCTGAAAATGCGCTTGACTGCTTGCCGATGTGAAGTCCTCGGAGAAGCTTGAAAACGAGCGCACAGACACACCGAGAATTGAATGTCCGGCCTCGTTGCCGTCAAGTAGAGGAGTGACCCGATCATGCTCCGGTATTCCTTCTGGTCCACGTGTTCACCTTCCTCGTCCGCATCAAGAACTGTAGTCGTACTCATAGGCGTCGCCATGGCCTTGGAGTCCTCCATCTTGAACTTCCTCACAATATCCTTGGTGTACTTAGCTTGGTGCACAAATGTTCCTTCCTTTGATTGCTTGATTTGTAGCCCGAGGAAGAACTGCAACTCGCCCATCATGCTCATCTCAAATTCCCTGCTCATGTCTTCTGCAAACCTTGCAACAAGAGAGTTAGACGAGCCACCAAAGACAATATCATCCACGTATACCTGCACAATCAGGATATCTCTGCCCTGCCTGAGGAGAAACAAGGTCTGGTCGACCTTCCCCATCTCAAACCCTCTCTCAAACAGGAACCCCCTCAACCTACCATACCAAGCTCTAGGCGCCTGCTTCAACCCATACAGCGCCTTGCTCAACTTGTACACCCGGTGAGGGTACTTCTCACTCTCAAATCCCGGTGGTTGCCTCACAAACACCTCTTCCTCCAACACACCGTTCAGAAACGCACTCTTCACATCCATCTGGTACAACTTGAACCCTTTAGCCACGGAAAAGGCTAGAAGGATCCTGATCGCCTCCAAACGAGCTACAGGAGCGAAAGTCTCCTCGTAGTCGATCCCCTCTTTCTGACTGTACCCCTGAGCAACAAGTCTCGACTTGTTCCTCACCACTTCTCCTTTCTCTCCCTCTTTATTTTTCCACACCCATTTTGTCCCAATCGGCTTACACCCTGTGGGAGGGTCAACCAACACCCAAACTTGGTTCCTCTCAAAATTCTCCAACTCCTCATGCATCGAGTTAACCAAATTATGATCAGATAACGTGTGTCCAATGTCTTTGGGCTCAAAGGTGGCAACAAAAGCAGCATGAGCGAAATGAGAATTGTTCCGAACCCTCGACCGTGTAGTACGTTCATTCATGTCGCCGATGATTCTCGAAGCTGGGTGATCCACTTGCACTCGTCGGGGAGGTTCTCGCCTTGATGCTACCTCCCCCTCAACAACAGCTTCGCCTTGATCTGGGTTTGTCGTTGTAGGTGTGGGAGAGGGTCCATTCTCGATCATCGTCGAAGTAGTAGGTACATGTTCAGCCGCGGGCATCACACCGCCATCTTCATCATCTCCATGTTCATGCTCCTCCTCCTGAAAGATCTCCTCGTCAAGTTCGTCGTCACCTGCACACTCAAAAACAAGCTGACTACGTGGCTGTGTCTCGTCGAAGGTTACCTCGCAAGTCTCCACGATTTGGTTAGTTTCAAGATTAAGCACACGAAATGCTCTAGAATGAGATGCATAACCAAAGAAAATGCCATCGACAGACCTAGCCTCGAACTTGTCCAACTTCTTCCCTTTCTTCAGAATGAAGCATTTACAACCAAAGACATGGAAGTGACTCACCTTGGGTGTGCGATCGTGCATCAACTCGTAACAGGTTTTCTTCTTGTGAACCCTGAGGTAGATCCTGTTCGACACATGGCACGCGGTATTGACCGCCTCAGCCCAGAACCTTCTCGGAGTCCTATGCTCGTCGAGCATCGTCCGAGCCATCTCGCACAAGGTCCTGTTTTTCCTTTCCACCACGCCATTCTGGGGAGGCGTATACGAACTCGAAAACTGATGTTCAAGACCCAAGTCATGGCAAAAGGTTTCGAAGCGAGAGTTTTTGAATTCCGAGCCATTATCACTGCGGATCGCTCATATGGCATCTCCGTGCCTCTCGTTTCTTAACCTCAAGACAAGATCTCGAACAAAACCAAACGTCTCCCCCTTCTCCTCAAGAAAGAACACCCATGCATACCGAGAGTAGTCGTCCACCACAACAAGGACATACCACTTCCCACCCGCAGATCGCACACGAGCTGGGCCAACAAGGTCCATATGGAGCAGCTCGCATGGACGCTCAGTCATCACATCGGTGAGAGGCGGGTGAGAAGAGACTACCATCTTGGCATGCCTACACTGCGCACAAACCAACTCTTTCTCAAACCTCAATCGTGGCAATCCTCGGACCAAATTGAGTTTACTCAAGCGAGACAAAAGGTCAAAGCTCAAGTGACCCAACTTCCTATGCCACTTCCACAACTCACTCGAAGAACCAGCCAAGAAACAACGCTCCACACCAGAAGACTGAGAAAAATCAGCTCGGAACACCTGACCCTCGGGAACGACCATGCAAACAAGATCCCCCCGAGAATCTAAAATCCGAGAACCACCAGGCCGGAACAACACCTCAAAACCCTCATCCAACAATTGGGACACAGAAAGCAAATTGTATCCAAGCGATTGAACAAGAGCAACACGCCTGAGAGTGATCTTGTCACTTACCTTAATCTCACCTTCTGACAGCACACGCCCTCGCCCATTGTCCCCAAAGGTGATGTACTTCTTTGTCACCACCGGGACGAGACTTGAGAACCACCCCTTGTCTCCGGTCATATGCCTCGAGCAACCAGAGTCAATCAACCAAATGTTCTTCAAGTCTCCCACCTGAAATTCAAAAGCGAGCACGTGAGTGAACAAACGACTCAGCACTGGGGTTAGTACCAAAAGAGTAAAACCAGTGCCGAGCCATTTGCTCCAAAGTGGGGTTAGCACAAACCAAATCATCACGCCTATCAAAGCTACCACCACGAACACCACCACGGTAACCACCACGAGGGAACCAACCCTCTCTAGCTGGAGGAGGACGAAAACCACGAAAGGGAAACCGTGGATCGTTCCTCCGCTCCATCTCAAAGCTACGACTCTTCTCACCCTCGTATTGAGCACGAGGTGGAGAACGCCTAGCAAACTGACCACCTGCAAACTTTCCAGACCAACCACCAGAACCACGACCTCCAGAAACAAACCGAGCATCCTCACGAGCATGAAACCCGACTCGCTGTCTGCCCAGACCTGCACCGGTCTGACTAGTGTAGTACACCGGTCTGACCGGTGTGGCTCGGCCAGCAACAACACCTGCAGCCTTCCGGTCTCCCCAAGCCGGAACCGTCCTCACAATCGCCTTGGTCCTGGGCATCTACATACGAGGCTCAGGTACACCATTAGAGGGGTGGTACCTGTCCCTGTTAGCCCACTCTCTAGCCATTCTCTCCTCACGCTTCCTCTTGAAGCAAAACTCATCCTTGTGACCATCTCTCCCACAATACCCACAATGGAACTTTATGGGCTGTGGCTTAGGCTTAGGCTTGGGTTGGGGCTGCCCACTCGGCTTCTCACCCTTCTTCTCTCCTTCCTCACCTCCCTTTGGGCTCACAAACTTCACCGGTTTCTGAAAATCATTTGTTGGGTGAGGGAATATGGGTGGATCTGGAGTAGTGTCAACTTTGTTTCTGAGATGGTTGGGCTTGGGCTCAAACTTGTTCTTGTGTCTGTTTGGTGGTGGGATAGGAATCTCTCCAACTCTCTCAACTCCCTCACCACATTTCTCTCCAAGCTTGTCAGCCCCAAGTGCCTGACCATCATAGCGTTTGAAAGCCGCTATCATGATACCGAGCTGAGGCTCCTGACCCGACAACCAGCTCATACATTTTCTCAGCTCATCATTTTCATCCTGCAAGCGATCAACATAATGTGCAAGCTCCAAATTCTTAACCGCATGCAATTCACAAGTAGAGCAAGAAGTGGGAATAGGCTCTTTCAACTTAGCCTCAAGCGAAATAGTGTAAGCATGCATCTCATCAATCTTTCCATGCAAAACAGGGCAAGAAGTGCAAGCACCTAGCAAAGCAGGTCTAGACTTAAGCTCAGCCACTTCAACCCTAAGCATATCTAGTTCATCACAAGTAGAAGCATGCTTATCCTTAAGAGCAGTAAGATCAGCTAGGTACACAGAGCAATCACAGCAATCAATCTCATCAGAAACCACAGGAGAAGCCTTAAGCGAATCAATCTCAAGCTTAGCATCTAGGTTCTGGGTTTCTAGCTCAGCCACACGGTTCCTAGCATCTTCTAGTGAGGCCCTAAGCTCTTTCCTCATCTTCTTGGCCTCTCTAAGCATGTGATCGCGGTTATCAAGCAAGTCAACCAACTCATCATTCTCCTTGCGTAAAGAAGAGAGCTCATCACATACCTCATCCTCAGAGTCAGAGTCCGAGTCACTCTGGTGGCTCTTCTTGCTGCCGGAGCTACGGGCCATGCCGCAGAAGCCATCTCTCACGAAGCAGCTCAACCCGCTCAAGTTCCTGGATGACTTCTTGTTCTTACGCTGATCACCTTCATCTTCACTGCTACTCGAGCTTGAGGAAGAGTAGGCGGAGCTGGAGTCGACGTCGCTCGCTCCGACCATTGCTCGGGCCTTCCTGCCGCGGCCATCCTTTTTCCTCGACCGTCGCTCATCCTTGTGCTTGTTCTTGTGCTTGTGATCGCGCCTCGATCGGTACTTGCCATCCTTGCTCGATCGGTGCCTGTAGCCGTCCTTGTTCTCCGTCTTCTCCGGGCAGTCGGCGACGAAGTGTCCTGGCTTGCCGCACTGAAAGCACGTCCGTGCTGTCCTCCTCGTGTTCACCCGGTTCTCGTGCAGCCTCTCGAACCGCCTGGTCAGCAACGCCAGCTCGTCCTCTCCAAGCACGTCGAACTCCTCATCTAGCAAAGACATCAAAGAAGACAGAGAGTACATCCTGGAGGATGCGTTAGCGTTAGACTTAGCTCCTTTGCCACTAACGAGAGCGAGACTATGAGAATCAGTCGGGCTCTCGATCTTGGCTGTCATACCACGGTCCAACTCAGCCGACTTGAGCTTCGAGAACAGCTCGTTCACCGTCAAGGTGTCATACTTCTCGGACTCAACAATAGCCTCAAACTTCCCGTCCCATACGGTACGATCCAACGAGTGCAAGAGCTTCACGGCTCTATCATGATCATTGTATGGGAGGACGTCCACATTGGCTCTCATGTTGTTCACAACGACCGTAAATCGCTGGAAAAGGGCATCGACGGACTCACCGGGGAGATGAGTGAAGTTCTCGTACTCTCTCCGGTAAGTCGCGTACATCCGAGCCTGAACCTGAGCATTCCCAGCATGAGCATCCTTCAACTGCTCCCAAATCCTACAAGCTAAGTCCTCTGTCTGAACCCGATTGAATTCAGGCGGACACAGAGCACGAAACAAGTAGTCGACAGCCTTGTTGTTGGCTTCGATCATATCCCTCGATCCTGGAGCAAGGAAGTTCATCGGATGAACATAAGCTGTGTTCACCGTGACATCCCAAAGGATCTGACCCTTTCCGCGGAGGAACGCCGCCATCCGCCTTTGCCACATCTGGTAGTTCTTCCCATCGAAGTGCGGAGGACCCGAACCCCGTTCCTGGTACGCCATCTTTGGATCTTAGACTGGTAAGAGTCAATAAAGACCCGAACCGGCTCTGATACCAATTGAAGGACCGATTAGGCGAACCAGAGAGGGGGGGAGTGAATGGGAGCTGATAAAAATTCTTCTCGAAGGAGATGAGAACTCCAACAAGACGAACACGGCTTCCAACTCACGTCTCCGACCCAACTACCCAAGTTGGTCAAGACCACACAGCCACTGGAGTGCTACTGGTCCTAGGAACCAACACTTAACCTTCCGAGCCAAAACTCACCGAACCACACAGCGGAAACTTGCACGGCTTGCTGCCTGTGCTACACCGGTCAGACCGATGGCCTGCGCCGGTCAGACCGGTGCCACCGGTCAGACCGGTGGACAGAGTCGGTCAGGCCGGTGGCTACAGCAGCCGCACAGCAAACGTTCCAGGGAGCCTCAGTGACTCCTCTAGGCCCTGGAACAAAAACCACCACGAAACACAACCTGTGAGGAAGAAGAACTCCTCACAAAGCCTAGCAAAACAACTCCAAACGCGCCAAGAACTGATCAGCAGGACCACGGGACAAAACCACACGGACAAGGCTGTTCCCCGAGACAAAAAACCCACCAAGGGCTAGCACCGGTCAGACCGGTCAAGAGCACCGGCAGACCGGTCGTGCCTGGGCAGCTCGGGATGAATAGCGCCCGCGAGTCAACTCCTCCAAATCCAACTCCCGATCTCTCGTCCGCTCCACGGTTTTGCACAAGACTTTGGGGATAGTAGGAACACCTCATGGGTACTCCATAGCCAAGATTTGGTCCACCAAAACTTGTCAAATCAAGAGGAATCAAAGAAATCCCACCAAGAGCGCCTCTAACCCTAGAGCCACGAAAACCCCAAAATCGAGCCCCTTTGCTCACGGATTTGGAAGGGGAATCAAAGGGAAAAGAACCACGAAGGGTTCATGCATACATCCCCCACCAAATCCCAAAGAGAAAGGTCTCGAAATCGCTCCAAGAAAATCGCCAAGAAAGGGCTCCAAAAATCACCAAAAAGGAGAAACGGGAAAGACACATCCAAGCCTTGAGGAACCACGCCGAATCATCTATACATACCAAAGAGGTTCATACAAGGTCTAGCTTGCCGCCCGATCATCCTTCCCTCTCACAAGATCTCACCATGAAGCTCTCAAGCTAGTCCTACGAAAATCCTAAGAAAATAGGAAGGAAAATAGGAAAACCAAATGAGCTAGGGTTCCAAGAGATGGCTGCCATCCTCTCACCACTTGGGTTATATGGAGGCAACCAAAAGACTAAAATACCCTTACTAGCTAACTAGGGATACATGCCCCTCGAGGGCGAAATTGGAAATCTTTGTCTTCGCACCATCGGACGGATGCCCAGCGACCGCAAACTTGCTTAGCCTCGACGCAAGCCTTGCGATCCCGACGCGTGTCCTCCGCTTTGAAGATTCCGGACTGCGTCGTCGCACACCGGTCAGACCGGTGCTCCTCACCGGTCAGACCGGTACCCACCGGTCAGACCGGTCAGACCCACCGGTCAGACCGGTCTGGAGCTGCTGCACCTCCGTCTTCGGTTCTTCGGTCTTGGCTTTGTGGATCAACCAAGGAACCCAGTGGTTTTTTGGTGAACCACCGGAAACCCCGCGAACTCGGTGTAGCCTCCGCCAATCACCACTCATGACTCGGCTCCCACGTAGTCCCGGCTCGACCTTGGTTTTGAGGCTCAACCAAGAAACCGTCCATGACTTCATCTTGCCGTTCTTGCCACCATGCGGCCCGCACTTGACCCCGCTGGCCACCGGGTCCCTCGAACCAAGCCTACTTGTCTTCTCCACACCTGGAGGCCTCACCGGCAACGACCTTTCACGCTTGTTCTTCACCTGCACCTGCACCAGTCAAGCCGCAACCTGCACCTGCAATACTTAGCCAAGAATCAGTCCACACCACGTTGTCAATCACTCATCACACCAGGAAGCGACCATCCACCGGTCCTCGAACCACACCTGGCTCTCAGATTGTGAACAACATGAGGGCTAATGTGGTCGTGCTCCCGTACGATGATCATGACAGAGCTGTGAAGCTCTTGCACGCTTTGGATCGTACAGTTTGGGATGGAAAGGTCGAGGCCATTCTTGAGTCCGAGAAGTATGACACTCTGACGGTAGACGAGCTGTTCTCGAAGCTCCAATCAGCTGAGGTGGATCGCGGTGTGACAGCCCGTCTTGAGAGCCCGACCGACTCCCGTAGTCTTGCTCTCGTCGGTGGCTCAGGTGCTAAGTCTAACGCTAACCCATCCTCTCGGATGTACTCTTTGTCCTCTTTGATGTCTTTGCCAGATGAGGAGTTCGACGTGCTTGGAGATGATGAGCTGGCGTTGCTGTCCAGGAGGTTCAAGAGGATGCACGAGAACCGGGTGAACACAAGGAGGAACACAAGGATGTGCTCTCAGTGCGGCAAGCCGAGACACTTTGTCGCCGACTGCCCCGAGAAGATGGAGAACAAGGACAGCTACAAGCACCGGTCAAGGACGGAGGGCAAGTACCGATCGAGGCACGATCACAAGCACAAGCACAAGCACAAGGACGAGCAACGATCGAGGAAGAAGGAAGGCCATGACATGGCCCGAGCGATGGTCGGAGCAAGTGACGTCGACTCCAGCTCCGAGTACTCTACCTCGAGCTCGAGTAGCAGTGAAGACGAAGGTGATCGGCGCAAGAACAAGAAGTCATCCAAGAACTTGAGCGGGCTGAGCTGCTACACGAGAGATGGCTTCTACACCATGGCACGAACCTCCGGCAGCAAGAAGAGTCACCAGAGCGACTCGGACTCCGATTCCGAGGATGAGGTACGTGACGAGCGTCCCTTCTTGCGTAAGGAGAATGAACGGCTTGGCATGTTGCTTGATAATCGTGATGATATGCTTAGAGAGGCAAAGAAGATGAGGAAAGAGCTTAGGGCCTAGCTTGAGGATGCTAGGACTAGAGTGGCTGAGCTAGAAACACAGAACCTAGATGCTAAGCTTGAAATTGATATGCTTAAGGCTTCACCTGTTGTTTTGATGAGGTTGATTGTGCTGATTGCTCTGTGTTCCTAGCTGATCTTACTGCTCTTAAGGAAAAGCATGCCTCCAAGTGTGAGGAACTAGATGTGCTTAGGGTTGAAGTGGCTGAGCTTAAGTCTAGACCTGCGTTGCTAGGTGCTTGCACTTCTTGCCCTGTTTTGCATGGAAAGATTGATGAGATGCATGCTTACACTGTTTCTCTTGAGGCTAAGTTAAAAGCACCTGTTCCCAGTTCTTGCTCTACTTGTGAATTGCATGCTGTGAAGAATCTGGAACTTGCACATTATGTTGATTGCTTGCAGGATGAAAATGATGAGTTGAGGAAAATGATGGGTTGGTTGTCGGGTCAAGAACCACAGCTTAGGATGATGATAGAGGCATACAAGCGCTATGATGGGCAAGCGCTTGGGTCGGATATGATTGGAGAGTGTTGTGGTGAGGGAGGAGAGAAGATTGGTGATATCCAAGCTCCACCAAAAACCTTCCACAAAAATGCCTATGCTCCTAAGCCAAACCCATTGAGAAACAAACTTGACACAACCCCAGATCCACCCATATTCCCTCACCCCACAAATGATTTCCAAAAAGCCATCAAGTTCAAGAGCAACTTAGGGAATGTGTTCTTTGGGAAAGAGGGTGAGAAGCCTAGTGAGGAGAAACCGAAAAAGAAGCCGAGTGAGGAGAAACGAAGTGAGCAGCCCCAACCCAAGCCTGAACCTAAGCTCATACGGTTTCATTGTGACTATTGTGGGAGAGATGGTCACAAGGGTGAGTTTTGCTTCAAGAGGAAGCGTGAGGAGAGAATGTCTAAGGAGTGGGCTAACAAGGACAGGTACCACCCCTCAAATGGTGTACCTGAGCCTCATATGCAAATGCCCAGGGCCAAGACGATTGTGAGGACAGTTCCGGTTTGGGGAGATCGAAAGATGGTAGGTGGTGCTGCTGGCTGAGCACCACTGGTCAGACCGGTCAGGGGGACCGGTCAGACCGGTGCTGGTCTGGGTGCCAAGCAGTTTGGTTTCCGTGCTCCTGAGGATGCTCAGTTTAGTTCCTTTGGTCGTGGTACAAGTGGTTGGCATGGTGAGTCTGGTGGTGGTCAGTTTGCTAGACGTTCTCCACCTCGTGCTCAATACGATGGTGGGAGGAGTCGTAGCTTTGAGTTGGAGAGGAGGAACGGTCCACGGCCTTCCTTTCGTGGTTTTCGTTCTCCTCCAGCGAGATAGGGTTGGTTCCCTCGTGGTGGTTCCCGTGGTGGTTTTCGTGGTGGTAGCTTTGATAGGCGTGATGATATGGTTTGTGCTAACCCCACTTTGGAGCAAATGGCTCAGCACTGGTTTTATTCTTTTGGTACTAACCCTAGTGCTGAGTCGTTTGTTCACTCACGTGCTTGCTTTTGAATTTCAGGTGGGAGACTTGAGGAACGTTTGGCTGATTGACTTCGGTTGCTCGAGGCATATGACCGGAGACAAGGGGTGGTTCTCAAGTCTCGTCCCGGTGGTATCCAAGACATACATCACCTCTGGGGACAATGGGCGAGGGCGTGTGCTTTCAGAAGGTGAGATTAACGTAAGTGACAAGATCACTCTCAGGCGTGTTGCTCTTGTTCAGTCACTCGGGTACAATCTGCTTTCCGTGTCCCAGCTGTTGGATGAGGGTTTTGAGGTGTTGTTTCGGCCTGGTGGTTCTCGGATTTTGGATTCTCGAGGGGACCTAGTTTGCATGGTCGTTCCCGAGGGTCAAGTTTTCCGAGCGGATTTTTCTCAGTCTTCTGGTGTGGCTCGTTGCTTTTTGGCTGGTTCTTCGAGTGAGTTGTGGAAGTGGCATAGGAAAATGGGTCACCTAAGCTTTGATCTTTTGTCTCGCTTGAGTAAACTCAATTTGGTCCGAGGATTGCCACGGTTGAGGTTTGAGAAAGAGTTGGTGTATGCGCCGTGCAGGCATGCTAAGATGGTAGCTACTTCCCATCCACCCCTCACCGATGTGATGACAGAGCGTCCATGCGAGCTGCTCCATATGGACCTTGTTCGCCTAGCTCGTGTGCGATCTGTGGGTGGGAAGTGGTACGTCCTGGTTGTGGTGGACGACTACTCTCGGTATGCGTGGGTTTTCTTTTTGGAGGAGAAAGGGGAGACGTTTGGTTTTCTTCGAGATCTTGTTTTGAGGTTGAGAAACGAGAGGCACGGAGATGCCATACGAGCGATCCACAGTGACAATGGCTCGGAATTTAAAAACTCTCGCTTCAAAACCTTTTGCTATGACTTGGGTCTTGAACACCAGTTCTCTAGTCCGTATACGCCTCATGGTGGAAAGGAAAAACAGAACCCTGTGTGAGATGGCTCGGACGATGCTCGATGAGCATAGGACTCCGAGAAGGTTCTGGGCTGATGCGGTCAATACCGCGTGCTATGTGTCGAATAGGATTTACCTCAGGGTCCATAAGAAGAAAACTTGCTACGAGTTGATGAACGGTAGAACCCCCAAGGTTAGTCACTTTCATGTCTTTGGCTGTAAATGCTTCATTCTTAAGAAAGGGAAGAAGTTGGACAAGTTCGAGGCTAGGTCTATCGATGGCATTTTCTTTGGTTACGCGTCTCATTCTAGAGCCTTTCGAGTGCTCAATCTTGAAACTAACCAAATCGTGGAGACTTGCGAGGTTACCTTCGACAAGACACAGCCACGTAGTCAGCTTGTTTTTGAGTGTGCAGGTGACGAGGAATTTGGTGAGGAGATTTTCGAGGATGAGGTGCAGCAAGGTGATGATGGAGATGGTGGTGTGGCGCCCGCGGCTGAGCATGTACATAGTACTTCAACTACGATTGAGGCCGGGCCTTCTACCACACCTACGACGACGTGCTGAGATCGTGAGGAGGCTCCAGCTGAGGGGGAGGTGGCTTCAAGGCGAGAAGCTCCCCGGCGAGTACAAGTGGATCATCCAGCTTCAACGATCATCGGGAACATCAATGAACGCACTACACGGTCGAGGTTTCGAAATGATTCTCACTTTGCCCATGCTGCTTTTGTTGCTACTTTTGAGCCCAAAGACATTGGACATGCGCTATCAGATCACAATTGGGTCAATTATATGCATGAGGAGTTGGAGAATTTTGAGAGGAACCAAGTTTGGGATTTAGTGGAGCCTCCACCGGGGTGTAAGCCGACTGGGACAAAATGGGTGTGGAAAAACAAAGAAGGAGAGAAAGGTGAAGTTGTGAGAAACAAGTCAAGGCTTGTTGCTCAGGGGTACACACAGAAAGAGGGGATAGACTACGAGGAGACCTTTGCTCCCGTAGTCCGTTTGGAGGCGATTAGGATCCTTCTAGCCTTTTCCGTGGCTAAAGGGTTCAAATTGTACCAAATGGACAGGAAGAAGTGTTCATGAGGCAACCACCGGGGTTTGAGAGTGAGAAGTACCCCCACAGGGTGTACAAGTTGAGGAAGGCACTGTATGGGCTGAAGCAGGCGCCTAGAACTTGGTATGGTAGGTTGAGAGGGTTCCTGTTTGAGAGAGGTTTTGAGATGGGGATGGTAGATCAGACCTTGTTTCTCCTCAGGCAGGGCAAAGAGATCCTAATTGTGCAGGTGTACGTGGATGATATTGTCTTTGGTGGCTCGTCTAACTCTTTGGTTGCAAGGTTTGCAGAAGAAATGAGCAGGGAATTTGAGATGAGCATGATAGGCGAGTTGCAGTTCTTCCTCGGGCTCCAGATCAAGCAATCTAAGGAAGGAACATTTGTACACCAAGCCAAGTACACCAAGGACATTGTGAGGAAGTTCAAGATGGAGGACTCCAAGGCCATGACGACGCCGATGAGTACGACTACAACTCTTGATGCAGACGAGGACGGTGAACACGTGGACCAGAAGGAGTACCGGAGCATGATCGGCTCCCTCTTGTACCTGACAGCAACGAGGCCGGACATCCAATTCTCGGCATGTCTGTGCGCTCGTCTTCAAGCGTCTCCAAGGACTTCGCATCGGCAAGCAGTCAAGCGCATTTTCAAATATTTGCGATACACTCCCGACTTCGGTCTTTGGTACTCCGTGTCTTGTTCTTTGGAGCTTCACGGTTTTTCAGACGCGGATTTTGCCGGGTGTCGGTTGGATAGGAAGTCCACTTCTGGGAGTTCCTAGTTCTTGGGATCTTCTTTGGTGTCTTGGTCTTCGCGCAAACAATCGAGTGTTGCTCAATCCACAACTGAAGTCGAATATGTTGCCGCAACTAGTTGTTGCTCTCAGCTCCTTTGGATCACATACACCATGACTGACTTTGGTGAGGAGTAAACCCAGGTTCCACTTCTTTGTGACAGTATGAGTGCGATAAGTGTTGCTAAGAACCCAGTGCTTCATTCCAAAACCAAGCCTATAGAAGTGAGATACCATTTTCTGAGGGACAATGTTGAGAAAGGGAAAATCGCTTTGATCCATGTGCCCACACAAAACCAACTAGCGGATATTTTCACCAAGCCCCTAGATCAAGCAACTTTCACTCGTTTGCGGGGAGAACTTGGTGTATGGTTGGTCTCTTGAGTTGGTGTGGGAGCTCCTTTGTAGCATATGTATAGTTTCCTTTGTGCATTTCTTGCATTTTACATTGCATGTGTAACATGATGTATAGGCATCTTTGTACCTTAGGTTGCATGCATTTTGTATCATATGCATTTTGTAGGAAAAGCTTCTCCTATATACATAGTTCACCATGATGTGCTATATATGATCCTTTCACCTAGTTTGGTATGATATGGCTTAGTGTGGCTTAGCTCTTGATGATCTTGATTTATATCCATGGTTGATAGCTATGCTTTTGAAAAATGTCACATGTATGCTCTCTTGTGAGTAAATATCTTTATATGATCATGACATGTTTTAGTGGCTTTTCTATGCTTAATTTGTGCTTGGATAGCTTTTTTTGAGTATATGGGGCCAAAGGCTCATTTGCCATCATGATGTTTATCCCCCATGCTTTATCTTATGGAGGGGCATAAGTTCCTTTTTGTCGCAAAGACATTTCATGTACCAAATATGAATCTGAAAATGAAATGTAATTTGCTTGGAAAATGTGCTCCCATGTCATATGTGCTTAATTTACTTTGCTTTGGTTGCTAAACCGTTGCATGTTGCTTACCAATGAGAAGTCTCATATCTAGAAGTAAGCACATGGCTCGGTGGCTTTGACATGACATGAGGTGCTTGTGGGTGTTTATGATGGTATTATGCTTAGAATGGTTGTCCTAGCATGAAGTTTGTGTGGCTTTGCCATTTTGACATGTTTTGCTCATGTTTAGGACTTTGCTCATGAGAGGGAATTTTTTCGCAAAAATGCTCAATGCTATCTTAGCTTTGCCCAATGGTTGTGAAACTTGGTGATCTTGTAGTTTATGTCCATACGAAGCTATAGAGTATCTAACTTGCTCATTAGGATATGTGTAGCATCCTATGTTGAATTTTGTCTATTTGACAAGCTCTAGGTTGAAATTTTCCTAATTTTGGCTTGATTCATGCATTGTCAACAAGGGGGAGAAGTTTGAGCATGTTTTGGCCTACTGAATGCATTTAGAGGGTTTTCAAGTGGTTTTGAGCCATTTCTGGGCTCTGTTGGGCACTGGTCTGACCGGTCGAGGTCATCGGTCTGACTGGTCAGTGTGCTGGCTTTGTTCACATGTTGGGCACTGGTCTGACCGGTGCTGAGGACCGGTCTGACCGGTCAGAGCAAGGCTGATGCAGCTGCTCTGTTTCATGAAGTGTTTTGCATGCATTCGTCCAGGGGGAGTTGCATTGGTTCAGGGGGAGCTTGCATGAGTGCAGGGGGAGCTCTTTGTGTTTTTTGAGCTTTGCTTTGGTAGTTTGTGCCTCTGCTTGAGCTTGTTTTGACTCGGTTGTGTCGATTCGTTACCCTTGCCTAAGGGGACTAAGTCTTTCCTTTTCAAGTGATCTTGCTCTTTGCCTTTGTTTGGCTTTCGATCACTTGTTTGAGTTTCTTTTTAGTCATTTCTTTTCTTTCACTTTTCTCTTTGGATACCAAATGTGTGTCTTGTCAATGCACTCATCATGGGGGAGATTGAGAGCCTGTGTGGTTCGAGGACCGGTGGATGGTCGCTTCCTGGTGTGATGAGTGATTGACAACGTTGTGTGGACTGATTCTTGGCTAAGTATTGCAGGTGCAGGTGAAGAGCAAGCGCGAAAGGTCATCACCGGGTAGGCCTCTAGGTGTGGAGAAGACAAGTAGGCTTGGCTCGAGGGACTCGGTGGCCAGCGGGGTCAAGTGCGGGCCGCATGGTGGCAAGAACGGCAAGATGAAGTCATGGACGGTTTCTTGGTTGAGCCTCAAAACCAAGGTCGAGCCAGGACTACGTGGGAGCCAAGTCATGAGTGGTGATTGGCGGAGGCTACACCGAGTTCGCGGGGTTTCCAGTGGTTCACCAGAAAACCACTGGGTTCCTTGGTTGATCCACAAAGCCAAGACCGAAGACCGGAGGTAGTAGCACTGGACCGGTCTGACCGGTGGGACAGACCGGTCTAACCGGTGGGTACCGGTCTGACCGGTGGGATACACCGGTCTGAACGGTGTGCGACGACACTGTCCGGAGACTTCGAAGCGGAGGACACGTGACGGGATCGCAAGGCTTGCGTCGAGGCTAAGCAAGTTTGCGGTCGCTGGGCATCCGCCCAATGGTGCTACGACGAAGTTTCCCAAAAGGCCCTTCGGGGGTGTGTATCTTAGTTTTATGTAATAGGGGTGGTTTCGTCTTTCGGCTAGCCTCCATATAACCCAAGTGGTGAGAGGATGGCAGCCATCTCTTGAAACCCTAGCTCATTTGCTTTTGCTATTTTCCCTTCTTATTTTCCTTAGGATTTTTAGGAGTAGCTTGAGAGCTTCATTGTGAGATCTTGTGAGAGGGAAGGATGAATGCGAGGCAAGCTAGACCTTGTATGAACCTTCATGGTATGTATAGATGATTCGGCGTGGTTCCTCAAGGCTTGAGTGTGTCTCTCCCGTTTTCCCTTTTTGGTGATTTTCGGAGCCTTTTCTTGGCGATTTTCTTGTGGCGGTTTTGAGACTTTTCTCTTTGGGATTTGGTGGGGGATGTATGCATGAACCCTTCGTGGTTCTTTTCCATTTGATTCCCCTCCCAAATCCGTGAGTAAAGGGGCTCAATTTTGGGGTTTTCTTCGTTCTAGGGTTAGAGGTGTTCTTGGTGGAAATCCTTCGATTTCTCTTGATTTAGCAAGTTTTGGTGGACCAAATCGTGGCTATGGACTGCCCATGAGGTACTCCTACTATCCCCAAAGTCTTGTGCGAATCTGTGGAGCGAATCGGGAGATCGGGATTTGGATTTGGAAGGGTTGACCCGCGGCTCACTGTTCATCCCGAGCTGCCCAGGCCTGACCGGTCTGACCGGTGCTGGTGACCGGTCTGACCGGTGCAAGGTCCCTGTGGGATTTGCCTCGGGTGAACTGCCTGCTCTGTGTGGTTTCAGGCTGAGGTGTTGCTGGTCAGTTCTTGGCAGGTTTCGAGGAGTTTTGCAAGGATTTGTTAAGGGTTTTCTTCTCTTGCAGTTTGAGTTTTGGAGGTGGTTTTTGTTCCAGCGCCTAAAGAAGTCACTGAGGCTTCCTGAAACTTTGCTGTGCACCTGCTGATTTTCACCGGCCTGACCGATAGAGTCCATCGGTCTGACCGGTGCCATCGGTCTGACCGACAGTAGCCATCGGTCTGACCGGTGTGGCACAGACAGCAGGCTGTGCAGTTTTCCGCTGCGTGTTTGGAGTGTTTCGGTGGTTGTTGGTTCCTAGGATCAGTAGCACTCCAGTTGCTATATGGTCTTGGCCAACTTGGGTAGTTGAGTCCGAGACGTGCTTTGGTTAGCCGTGTTCATCTTGTTGGAGTAGCCATCTCCTTCGAGAAGAATTTTTATCGACTCCCATTCAGTCCCCCCCTCTCTGGTCGCCTGTTCTGTCCTTCAGAAGGAGGTGTTGACCTTGAGCAACTCGGGCTCGAGCTGCTCTGTCCGCACCTGGCGGACAGTCCGCCTGGTAGGTGAGGACAGTCCGCGCGGGCTCATGTTCGTCCAGTTCGTCGCTTGTTCATGCACGTTCGTGGTTCGATCCGTTGAGTCAGTTGTTTTTGGTTGCACGAGGTTAGGCAGACAGTCCGCGAGGAGAGCGTGGACGGTCCGTTTTTCGCGGTGCGCTACTGGAGGTTCGGGTGCCATTTACGGACGGTCCGCCCTGTGCTTTCGGACGGTCCACCTGGCCCCCGAGGACAGTCCGCGCCCTCCGTGCGGACGGTCCGCCCAGGCCACTGCAGATTGGCTAAGTCCTTTGCTTCTTGAGTTGCGCTTTCGCTTGCGGTTTGTTTCAGACTTGTTCCTAGGGTTGGTAGGTCCGTTGAGACTACACGACCTTGGCAAGCTCGTGTGGGAATCCTTGGTTGTGGATTTGGGGATAGGCCGAGTTCATCTTTCGGGAAGAATTTTTATCGGCTCCCATTCACTCCCCCCTCTCTGGTCGCCTAATCAGTCCTTCAACTTTACCCGGAAGTCTTGCATTTAGCGCTAAAACCCTGCATAAACATTAAACTCCAATACCGACAAGCATGAACGAACTTGTTATATCAAGGGGCTTAGTACCAATGGATAAGATATTAAATTGATGCCTACACCAAAGGTAAACTCATGGCTAGGTTGATGGAAATTCACCGTCAACATCTTGCATTGTTGGCAATAAGACCCTAGCTCCTTAGACTTAGGAGTTTCCTTGATAGGATTTGGGAAGGAGCCAAGTCCTTTTGTCCCATAATCTCTTGCGTTGTAGTAGAGGATCTCCTTGTGTAACTCCTCACCCTTGGCTAAAGTCTTCACACAAGACCTTAGGCTTCTCACTTCTTCTTCAAGAGCTTTCACCCTAGCATGGTTTGTCTTGGGAGAGGGTGCAACATTCTCATCATTAAGCAAGACCTTAGGTTCTTCAATTAGATCATCACATGAGATAGAAACATTGGTTTTAGTGACTTCTCTAGCATCTTCATGCCCACTAGAACCAATAGCCTCATATGCAAGCTCAAGCTCTTGATATTTCATCTCTAAGATCACATGATCTTTCTTAAGTATCTTATGATTTGACTCAAGAGACTTGTTAAGCATAGTTATGTCATCATGCTTGACGATTAGCTCATTGTGATTATCAAGTAACTTATTATGGTCATCTCTAAGTGACTTGTTAGACACTACCAAAGCATGATCTCTTTGCTAAGGTCATTGTGCTTCACAAGTAACTCATCATTTGATAGCATAAGTTTCTCATGGGTCTCTTCAAGAGTCTTGAGCTTACTCTTTTGTTTCTTAATCATTCTGGTGTATTCATCAAGAAGACCCTTAAGAGCATTAGGTGAGAGATCATCATCAGTACTTGAAGAGTCACTACTATCACTATCACTCACCTTGGAATGCTTTGCCATGAAGCACATAGGTAGAGGTGGAAGCGAAGGCTCTTCATCATCCTTGATAGCAATACCAGCGATCTTCTTGTTCTTTTCATCTTCACTTTCACTTGACTCACTAGAAGTCTCACCACTGGTTATCCACTCATTGGCCAAGAGAGAACGATGTTCGCCCTTCTTCTTGTTGTAGGTCTTGTTAGATGACTTATTCTTGGATGAGCTCTTCTTGTAGTACTTGGCATCTTTCTCATCATGATCGTTCTTCTTGCTTGAGCTTGAGACATGCTTGTCGGGCTTGGGACAATCATAGGATAGATGATCATGGCTTCCACAATTGTAGCACTTCCTATTGCTTCTTCACCACTTCTTCTTGATACACGAAACTTGTTCTTCTTGGGATCATAGTTGTAGCCCTTCTTGCCAATCTTGGAAAGCATCTTGGTGGTCTTTCTCATGAGAAGAGCTGGCTTTGCATCATCACTTTCAATATCACTTGAGTCACTCTTGTCTTCACTTTCACTTGAGGAAGATGGAGGCTTTGCTTTGGTCTTCATCTTGGGCTTGACCTTCTCACTTGCCTTGAGTGCAAGGTCTTTCTTGGAGCTTGAGTTGGAAGTAGATGATTCCACATCACCCATCATGAACATCTCATGTGAGCGAATCTTGTTCACGACCTCGGTGATGGTGAGAGTTGAAAAGTCCTTCTCAAAGAGTAGAGCCTTGACAATGTTGTACTTGGGCTTGGGGTGCGGTTGAAGGGTTTTACAAATGATTTCCTACTCAGAAAGGTTAGCAACATCAAGAGCATTTATGTTTTGGATTAGAACACCCATTCTAGAGTACATTTGCTCAACACCCTCATCCTCAAGCATCTTGAACTCATTGAGCTCCACCTTGAGCAACTCATATTTCTCCTCACGAATCTTCTTGTTGCCCACGCGGATGTTTTTAAGTTGCATCCACACCTCATAAGCGGTCTAGAAAGTATAGACTCTATCGAACATCTCCTCATCAAGAGCCTCAAAGATGTGATTTCTAGCACAAGAGTTCCACTTGGACTCACTCTCGGTGGGAACACTTGGCAAAGGATACATGGTGGTGATCCATGCATCGTGGTGTTGTGCTTGAAGGTAACTAGCCATTCTATGTGCCCGAAAAGTGAATCGTTTCCCCGCCAACTTGGGAGGGCCATTTCCACTACCTTTCCCCATCTCTCTAGGCGGTTAAGCCAAGCAAAAAGAGAGTCTAGCTCTGATACCACTTGTAGGATCAATGGCTCGTAGAAGGGAGGTTGAATATGGGCCTTCTTTTCAAACTCTAAGACATGAAAGAAACCTTAGCCTATCAGCTAGTGTTGCCCATCTAAAAAGGTTTTTTTCTACTAGACTAAGCACACTAACAATAGTTTCCTTAGCAAAAATCACACGAAGACATATGAAGCATTCTAGTCAATATATGAAGCAAACAAGCAACTTAAGAAGAACTAGAGCGAGAAAGCTTAAATGTGGAACGTAAGTGCTGAAAATAAGTGCAATAAGTAGAGAGTGGCACAAGAGACAACCGGATTTTTTCTCGTGGTATAGAGAAGTTGACGCTTCCCCCTAATCCACGTTGGAGCACTCACAAAGAGTATTGCTCCCCCTCAAGTCACCAAGACTCAAGTGCTCACTAAGAGTACCCGTTCTCCATCTCCGGAACGGTGGGTCTCGAACCGTGTACACCAAGCTTTCTTGAGGCTCCCACAATCTCCAAGAGCTCACCAAAAACCCTCAAAGCACCAAGACCGTCTAGGAGCCATCAATCTCCAAGAGTAACAAGCCCACACACCTTCACTTGACCTGAGCACTCAGCTAAGCCATGATATGCACCTTGAAACCCTTGATCACTAAGAAAGAGCTCCTCAAACAAGAGGAAGAGAATCCCAAATGAGCAAAGCACTATCTCCTTCTCTCCTTGGCTGCTGTAGATCTTCGGAGTGGCAAAGGCAGCTCAAGAGACACAGGGGGGTCATATATATAGGCCTAGCAAGGGTAGCTAGCCGTTGGAAAAGTCCCCAGAAAAGTTGTACCGTCGGATGAACCGACAGTCCTCCCTGCGCTAGCGTCGGATCATGCGGTCACTCACAAGCTGCAATATAGCTGTTGAACTCAACTGACCCAGTCAATACACCGACGCTATCATCCGATGCATCGTCAGTTTATCTGGTGCTGAAGGCCATCCACTCGGTGCGTCTCTGTCTAACTTGTACACTGGCGTCAGATGAACCGCTGATATAACACTGAAGCGTCGGTTCATCCGGTGCAGAAGCAAATATCTTGGCGCGTCTCTGTCTAATTCAAATGAAGGCATCAGATGAACCACTGGTCTGACCATCAGATCATCCTGTGCTGAAGCCGTTGAAGTCCAAACCTTACTGTTACCAAACCCTAAGGCATCGGATGAACCGATGCTTGTACCGTCGGTTCATCCGACGGTCACTTTTGAATTTTCCAACCGCTGAATTCATCTGGTGCAACTAGAGACCAAGGCGTCGGTTCATCCAACGCTATGATTTGAATTTCAACTCATGCAATTCAATCGCCTTTGACTTTTCCATCGATTCTTTTGCTTCTGCTTTGCTTCCATTAGTACTTTGAGCTATATGGCAACCAAGGAACTTGAGTGTGCATATTAATCATGGCATTTGGTGCATGGTCAAGCTACTAGTGCATGAACCCCTCTTAATAGTACGGCCAAACACTACAAACTAGCAATCCAAGTGTCCTTTATCTCCTTGTGACACTTGGAACTAACAAAGTCCTTAGCCTTGTAGCATTTGTCCATTGATCATCCACAATTTCAAATTGAGGGGTCTCTTTTCATTGAATACTTATGACAATAACCCAAGATATAATCCGCTACAAAACAAAGGTTAGTCACAAGTATATGGTTATCATTTATCACCGAAACACAGCCTTACCAAAGGTGCGAAAGGGCCTAGATGGTTGCAATCAACCACTGAATGAATTATTCAACAAGAAGGAAGCTTCGGGGAGAATCACTAAACGGGCAGCAGAGCTATCAGAGTATACAGTGGATTTCGAAAGATTAAGCACCATAAAATCACAAGTCCTAGCTGATTTCGTTGTGGATTGGACATCAGCCAACCTCGACTCTGATGAAGATGTGCAAAAACCTTGGGTAGTGCATTGTGATGGAGCTTGGTGTGACAGAGGAGCAGGGATATCGACGATTGTAACATCCTCGTCGGGTGTTGTAATAAGATATGTAGCAAGACTTGAGTTCCCTAATGAAACACATTCCACGAATAACACAACAGAGTACGAAGCCCTACTATTGTCTCTAATAAAGATGAAGGCCTTGGGGCAGCAAGTTTTTGTTGTCAAGTCTAACTCGAAGGTGATACAGAACATGTTAGTAGAGGTTTCGAACTACATCAGTGTTCGCTTTCATTCGTTTTGGCCTTTAGGGCATCAACCTGTAGGTCGCCAACTAGTAGCTGATGTAACATAAATCAGGGTTGTATTTCTAGCTCCATCATCATTTCAGATGACGGTACTGAACTGTTATTTTTTCTCCTCCTCTTAGTGAAATACGTGACAAGGCACGGTCGCGAAAAAAGGTGATACAAGAGCATGTTGAAAAGGAAAGTGAGGCAAGAAATCCAGATCTAGTCAAATATTTGTAGAAGGTAAGAGAGATGGAGAAATAGTTCAAGGGATATACAGTCCAGCACATCCCAAGAGGTGAAAACAATGAAGCAGACAAGTTGGCAAAGGCTGCCGCACAAAAACAACCAATGCCTTCGAATGTATTCTTCCAAATCGTCACAACACCTTCCACAAGAGAACAAGAACCTAGAAGCATGAGTTCTATTGAAACACACAATTGGAGAGTTGAGATCATGGCATATCTAAAAGGCCATTACGAACCACAAGATGAAATAGAAGAGAAGAGACTCAAGCAAAGGGCAATGGGCTACGCTGTGGTAGACGGAGAATTGTACAAGTCTGGAATCACAGAACCTTGGTTAAGATGCATAACATCTGAGAAAGGAATTGAACTTCTCAAGGCAATCCATAGCAGATCCTGTGGTGGGCATATCGGAACCAGAGCATTGGCTAGCAAAGAAATAAAGCAAGGATTCTTCTGGCCCTCAATAAATGTTGATGCAAACAAACTTGTTCAAGAGTGCGAGGCTTGTCAGAAAACAATGAATCGACAGAACTTGTCCTCTATGCCAATTCAGGTGATGCCACTTTCATGGCCGCTGCAAAGATGGGGAATGGATCTGGTCGGCCCACTTCCAACAGCACAAGGAAACTGCAGGTTTGCAGTAGTAGTAGTTGACTACTTCACCAAATGGGTTGAGGCCAAGGCATTGGCGAACTTTACAACATTCTTTAAAATTGTAGCAGTCGAACTGTTTCCTGTTGTCCATAGTGAGCTCATGTGAAATTCTCTTTGATCTACCATCCGCAGTCAAATGGGGCTGTAGAAAGAGCGAATGGGTAGATATTCGCCAAAATCAAGAAATGTTTGTATGATCAGAAGAAGGGAAAGTGGGTGGATGAAATGCCGAAGGTGATATGGTCTCATAACACAACAACTTCAAGAGCCACGGGGTTCACACCTTTCTGTCTGCTATATGGATCAGAAACTATGAGCCCAGAGGAAATCTAAAATAGGAGCCTATGAGTTCTCAAAGCAAAAGAAGTCCAAGAAGTAGAGGTGAAGATAGAGAAAGATATGATCGAGCTCGATATCCTCGAAGCAGCAGAGAACATCGAGAAATACCAGAATGAGACTAAGGCTTGGAGGGATAGAAAGATCGTAAAGAAAGGCATCAAAGTGGGTGACTTAGTGCTCAAGAGAAAAAAGAATTGGAAAAACCCAGGAAAGCTTCAGGAACCATGGGAGGGACCATACATTGTGAAGGAAACAAATAGACCAGGCTCTTTTCGCCTAACAGATCAAACTGGCGAAGAACAGCCACATTCATGGAATGCCAACAGCCTTCGAAGGTATTACCCATGAAGAACCATAAAAGAGTTAGAGTTTATTTTCTGCATTCTCTTTCATGAATTTAATTTTCTGTAAGAAAAATGTAAACAACTTGGACTACGGAATTATAAGTAGTTCCGAGGACCAAAAATATTTACTTTCCGCATTTATTTTTCATGCAAAAGGCAAGGTTTTCAACGAGGCGGATCCTATGTAACATACTCTTTCTATCATTAATGAAAGGAGTTCTTACCCCAAATTGCTTGTTCATGAAAATTCAAATGTGACGAATGAGATGAAATGGCTTGAGACAACAATAAGTTGTGGCCTCCATTCCCAAAAAATCTCAGAGTGAAGGGATGATTCCATGAAATGGCCTGAGACAACAATAAGTTGTGGTCTCGATTCCCAAAATTCCCAGAGTGAAGGGATGATTCCATGAAATGGCCTGAGACAACAATAAGTTGTGGTCTCGATTCCCAAAATTCCCAGAGTGAAGGGATGATTCCATGAAATGGCCTGAGACAACAATAAGTTGTGGCCTCGATTATAAAGAATCCCAAAGTGAAGGGGTGATTCCATGAAATGGCCTGAGACAAAAATAAGTTGTGGCCTTGATCCCAGAGAATCACAGAATGAGGGGATGATTCCGTAAAATGGTTTAAGAAAACAATAAGTTGTGGCCTCGAATACAAAGAATTCCAGAAAAAGGGAAAATCCCACGAAAAGATCTAAGACAACTATGAGATGTGACCACTATTCCTGAAAACTCAAAACATTTCAAGACTTTGTATTCATCAATAATCCTACTTTGATGAATGAAAGTAAAAGTTCTTAGATCAATAACAAGTTGTGGTCAGCAGCGAACCATTCAGGATAACTATAGTTACGAAATCCGAGGTATCAGAAAGCTGTGACCAAGGAACTAAAGATCTGAAAAATCTTTGGAAAAGCAATTCAATATCGTTTGTCTAGTGTAAAATTGATAGTTCAGAATGAACAGCCATAAACCATTTCTCAACTTATTTCTAAGTCTCCGAAACAACCGTAGAAGATAAACAAAACTAACAGTTCTAAGAAAAAGTTAGCTTGGGTTGAAGCAACCAAGAGTTGCGATATCAATGAAGTTGAGAACTCCGTACAAACACAAGTCCACAAAACTCGTAAAACAGGTTTTGTCGACTCGTTCATCAATTTTTAGTGTTTCAGTAATAAAGGGAAACCAATGAAGCAAAGCCATGGATGAAATTTTGTATAAGAATGGCAAGGTGGGGAGGGTGTCATTTTTTCCAAAAACGATTTATTGCCATTTCTCATGCAAAATTTCATAGTTTATCACAGAATGATGACAGATTAGAATTAGAAGTGCAATTCCACAGCACGCCCTCGCTTAGAACCTCTGGCTTCAGCAATGTCACAAGCATAAGCAAACTCGCAATCATAGCTTAAGGGGCATGGGGGCTCCGTCTTGACGAACTTTCGGGAGCTGGAGGCTTCAGAAGAAAGAGCGTAACCATCGTGCATTAGAAAAAAAAATGACCTAGGCGGAAGCTGTGCATGGAAAAATATTGACAGCACAAGAGCCAGAAATCATGAAACTTACATCTAGGGTGCGCTTCTTTGTACACTTGCCAAGACTCACCACTGACTATGATGTCTTGGCGTTCAATTCGCAAAGGTAAGGTGTCCTGCGCAGGAACACCTTCTAGGACCTGCGCAGGTTAAAGTTAACAATAAGTTCAGTACCCAAATCGCAAATTACTCTGCACAAAGTGTGTAAGTTTTCGGAAGCTGTGAAGCCTTAAGTCAAACAATTATTGTTTCTCTACCATATGACCTTCGGAGAACCGGAGTGTTGATCAGCACTGTCTTCTTCATCATCGTTATCGTCACTGCGATCATCATCATCATCGCTACTTTCGCCAGTGTTGCCTTCATCATCACCTCTTTCATCATCTTCACCACAAATTTTAGAATCCTAGCCCAGAGCCTCATGCATTTCAGCCTGTATTTCCTCCTTCATGATCTGAAAAAGTTCAAAGTTGAAAAAGTTTGGAGAACAGTCAAAAAATCAACGACAAACAGAAGGGAAAAGATCAGAAAGAGCCTCAGAATTCGAGAGTTACTTTATCAAGTTTTTCACGAGCAATTTTCTTGGCAAACAACTTGCCGCTAGCCATCTAGAAATTCTCTGTGACGGATATAAGATCCATCTCTATCGACGGCACTAGAAATGCAAAGGTATATCTTAACATGATGCTAAGTGTATATCAGATGTTGCTTTCAGATTAAACTAAAAGGTGAACTCCGACACGATTCATAGCACAACTCGATATAGGTTGTCAGCCCTGACTGGTGTGCCAGAAAACGCATGGATATGGTACTCTTACATATGCCTTGGATCTCTAGAAAAAAAGATATATATATACTGGGAATCCGCAAGCGCACAGATATGAATATACCATTGTAGCATTTTAACCAGGAGTAAAACCAGGTATCGTATTTATATTCTACCACAGGGAAAGAAGTCTTTCTAATCCATAATAGCTAATACATGCTCATCTCTCAGTTTTATAATGTAGAGTGGCCAAAATGTATCAATTGCTATAAACAGGGGTAAGTCACATAAAGATAAAGATATTGATAGCATTGTTCAAGTCATAACATCATGAGCAGCTAGAAAGTGTCATTATAGCAAGAGAAACATAGCAAAGTCTAGTTAGAGAGGATACTCCTCGGTAACTCTAAACTATATGTCAATGCAAACTATGATTAGTGCAAACATTTAACAATCATGGAAGAAGAACTATTATATTAATGCATGGGGAGACTATCCAGGAGGATCAAGGCCGAAACTTGAAACAACCCAAACAGTATAAGGCTCCACTAGTCCT
This sequence comes from Cenchrus fungigraminus, assembly GCA_036936925.1. Lineage (NCBI taxonomy): Eukaryota > Viridiplantae > Streptophyta > Magnoliopsida > Poales > Poaceae > Cenchrus > Cenchrus fungigraminus. The sequence goes on along the minus strand of CM072776.1, from coordinate 18,476,734 downwards.
ATACACGGGGGGTGGACTGCGAAGGACTCAATAGTGCTGTCACCACCACGATCTACCACACGACCCGGCATATAGGGTGCAATCGCAGATAAATACAATATAAGCACCACGCTTACACTGTCTTTACCGTTCACCCATGTTAACAAATGATCTAGGTGAGGGCTATACGACTCCATACATGAATATAAAGGCAAATCAACTATGCTAAACATGTAATCATAATAAACACCAAAGCATATAATGTCGAATATAATCATTGATAAGAACATATGTCTGTATAACAAATGTAAGGAACTAGATAAGAACTTACAAGAGCGAAGCTAGATCAGTATCTCGATCAGCCTCTAGACGATCAGGAGCCAAGTAGACGCCTTGCCTCCTCCTAGATCTAGACTAGCTAGCTACTCTGCTATATGGTGTTTCTAGGGCGTAGTATCTCTGACTTGATGACTTGAAGGGCATTGTCTCCCAGATTCCCTGGACAAAGTTCGAAAGGTGGTTCGAGACCTTAGCTTGGACTACCAAAAGATTCATGCTTGTGTCAATGACTATGTGTTGTTCCGTGGAGAGTACGCAGACATGGACAACTGCCCAACTTGCAAGTTCAGTAGGTGGAAATTTACAGATTCAGAACAGGGCACTGGCGTGGTTGGCACTGATGCAACAAAAAAGAAGCGGTTACCTTGTAAAATACTGAGGTATTTTCCACTGATTCCTCGACTGCAAAGATTATTTATGAACGAGGAAACATCGACATATATGCGTTGGCACGACGACGAATTGATTGATGATCAAAAACTGAGACACCCAGCTAACTCAAGGGCATGGAAGGTCATGAATGAGGGGCACGAGGACTTTGCAGAGGATCCACGTAATGTCAGGCTGGGGCTTGCATCAGATCGCTTCAATCCATTCGTGATGTTGAACGTGGCTTACTCTACATGGCCAGTTATCCTAATTCCTTACAACCTACCTCCTTGGTTGTGTTTGAAACAATCCTATTGGATCATGTCCATGCTAATTCCTGGGCCTAAATCTCCAGGGATTAACATTGATGTGTATTTGCAACCTCTGATCGATGAGCTCAAAACGCTTTGGAGTAAAGACGGAGTTGAAACTTGGGATGCGAAGGATAAGCGCAATTTTAAAATGAGTGCCATGTTACTCTAGACAATAAATGACTTTCCTACTTACGTGATGTTATCTTGCTGGAGCACTAAAGGGAGGTTTGCTTGTCCTTATTGTCACAAGGACACTGAGTGCATGTGGTTAAAATTCGGTTCGAAGCATTGCTACATGGGGCATCAGCATTTTTTGCCTACAAACCACAAGTGGCGAAGGGTCAAGGCCAGCTTCAATAACTTAGTTGAGACGAGGGAGGCACCAGTGCCACTCAGCGGTGAACAAGTTCGGCAGTAGTACGCTACATTTGAGCAAGTCATCTATGGAGCCGCTACCTCTAAGAAGAGGAAGCAAAGTGATGAAGATACTAGATGGCACAACTGGAGGAAGAAGAGTGTTTTCTTTGAACTTCCATATTGGGATTCATTGCTCGTACGCCATAATCTTGATGTGATGCATATTGAGAAGAATATTTGTGAGAGCTTGCTTGGGACTTTGCTTGACATATCTGGTAAAAGCAAGGACAGTGAGAAGGCTCGACTTGATCTGCAAGAATTGGGTATAAGGAAGAATCAACATCCAGTTCTCAATGAGAAAGGTAAATACGAAATGCCACCAGTGTTGTACACATTAAGTTGTGATCAAAAGAAAATCATGTGCAACTTTCTACAAGGTGTTAAGATGCCCGATGGTTATGCTGCTAATATCAGGAGATGTGTTGATGTCGATGGGTGCAAGGTTTCTGGCCTAAAAAGTCATGACTACCATGTTATCTTACAAAAACTCCTACCTTTTGTGGTACGTGAAATATTGCCTGAACAAGTAGCGCTCCCGTTGATCCAGCTCAGCAGGTTTTTTAACTTGGTATGTTCAAAGGAGATTGACGTGACCGAGATGCAAGAACTTAGCAAATCGATTGCAGAGACCCTTTGTCGTCTTGAGATGATTTTCCCTCCAACATTTTTTGATATTATGATGCACTTACCGGTTCATCTTGCTTGGGAGGCTGAATGCAGAGGCCCTGCTTGCTATAGGTGGATGTATCCAGTTGAGAGGTACCTACGTACAGTCAAAGGATATGTGAGGAACAAAGCGTACCCAAAGGGTTCAATAGCAGAGGGATATATATCGGAGGAGTGCCTTACATTCTGTACTCGGTTCTTTGAAGGTGTTAGTATGAAGATTGATCGGCCAGAGCGTCAAGAAAAGAGTGCTGTTAAGGAACCACCTGCTGGTCTGAGTGTATTTGCGAGCAGGGACATGAACAGAAAGAGAACTACTTATATGCATAATATGGAGGTACAAGGTTCCGAAGTTTTGCAGACGATGAGGCACTACATAACCCTTCCATGGATAAAGTATGTAACAAATGTAAATTATTTGAATCTTGTTACATGGTCCACACTACATATCTCACCGATTATTTTTCTCTTAAAAAATGTTGCAGTGAGCTTAAGGCCGACTTGTAGAAAGCTGGATCAAAGAATGTTGAAAGGAGGCACACCGAGGAATTTGTATCATGGTTCGAGTGAAAGGTGAGTAATATACATTTGTGTTAAATTTAAACTCGTCAATTTTGAATGTGGTCATAACATATTGTCAAAACATATGTGAGTGTAGATGAGGAACCTGCATAGGGAGGGGAAAGCAGATGCCATGATTTATTCTCTATCTCGTGGTCCTGAAACAAAAATAGCTACTGTGAAGAATAGGTGCTCAATCAATGGTTTCTATTTTCGAGCATCACATGTGGAGAAAAATCTAACAACACAGAACAGTGGTGTTGTCATCAAGAGTAAAGCTAGCATGGAATGGTTTGGACAGATTAAAAAAATCTACATCCTTGATTTTCATGAAAGGCAGGAAGTCACATTGTTCGAGTGTGACTGGTATGATGTTCCTAGACCAGGAACAAATAGATCAAAAGGGTACAGTAAAGATAAATTTGGGATTAACGATATTGATACCTCTCAGCGTCGCTATTCAGCTGAGCCATACATCCTGGTGACACAAGCGGAGCAAGTGTGCTTTGTGAAAAGCGGGAATTCGAAGAAAGAAAAGTGGTGCAGCGTCCTCAGAATGAAACCTAGGAACCTATTTGCCATGCCTGAAGGAGAGGAAGACACTGACATTAATGTTGGTGATGCTGATATGGACGAGGTTGTTACAGGTTTTGAAAAAATTTCTGTTGCGGACCAAGAGGATGTGTCAACTTGGAGGAGGCCAGATGTGGAAGGGACAAGTGTTGATGCTTCTGTTGTTGATCTTGCTAAACCGATGCCTGAACTGGATCACGCAGACATACCTGAAGACGATGATGATGCTGATGACACCTACACTGGCAACGGAGTGGTTGCTCCAGCCAATTCAGATGGACAAAACGGCGACGGTTTTTTTTCATAATTAGGGGTAGATGTTTTTCTTAATAATTAGGGGTTGCTTTGTTTACTTTAATTGAAGCAATAGGTCCAAAGTTTGTGTGCAATAAATAAATTTTGGTGAAGATTGGAGTTCTGTATGCAAGATTGGCTTCAGTCTTGTTATATAGTATTTCTGTGCGTTCATGTTTATGTTTATGACGACAGCTTCTTGGCCTTAATTTGTATATCACCATTATTCTCATGGAAAAACAAAGCAAAAGCAACAGTCAAAAAGCAATATATGTATGAAATATTTAAGGTAGCATAATTCCGTATACTAAGGACACATATGCTTCTTCTTATTAAGGTAGCATCGTACCCCCAACATCTCTGTTCATCACAGAAGCAAAAGCAACAGAGAAAAGACAGAGAAGAAGATGTCATATCTACTTCTTCAGTTCAGATCGCTTCATCCTCCACTTCATTCCCCATCAGATTCCTAGGTGTAGAACTCACCCATCTGATGCTTCTGCTTCACTGCAGCGCGATGATCTTCAGCCATCTGAAAAATCTGACATTTCACAAGGGCGTCACAGTCAGTATTTACAAAAGGTCATCAACTGCATTCATGCCAGTAGCAAATTATGTTTTCAGAAAATCTCTGACTGATGTTTAACCTGAAGGATAGGAACATCACCTCACGAAGAGACTTAGTAGGTCCATTGTATTCATCTTCATCGCTGTCGTAATTCAGCATCATCTTGCATTGAATCTTTCAGAAACAAAACTCATACTTCTTTCCTTTTGACTAAATTACATGGAAATCTTGATCAGAACATAAGGCACACACAATAATTACGATCCAAATTTACTCCATTTCATCTAAACAAGTAGTGTTGCACCCTCACCTCATACAAGCATCTTCGCAGGCCAAAATCGTCGATGCCCATTTCCGCGTCCGATTCAGTAGTGGGCCAAGCCTGGGTGTATAAGTGGCAGCTCTTTTGCTACATCGAAACAATTTTTTTCAATTTATCATTGACAGAATGTATAAATATGCTGGCACGAAAATTTCTGCCACAACGTAATATTGCAAACTATCATTGAATGATAAAGACGCAGTATAGGGTCTGGCTCACCTTGTTCTTCCTGCGCGACGACGAGGCTTCGGCGACGATTACTATTCTTTCGTTCTTCCTGGGGGCGGTCGTGGCAGATCGGAAACCCGTTGGGACGAAGGGGACTTCTACATTGACGGCGTGGTCGAGGTCGACTTCAAACCGCGCCTACATGACATGCCGATATCTCCTTCGTGGTAGTGGGGTGGATGAGGAGTGGCGGCGGCTCGATGGAGTCGACGATGTCGATGACGGACTTCGCGAGAAGCGGCCGGCAGCGTCGCGCGGCTGCTTGCGAGATGTGTGCATGCGTCGGGCCATCGTTGTGATGTAGGTGGGTGAGACGGGGGTGGCTGAGATGGGAGGGGTGGAAGTTATAGGCGGCGAGGGAGGAGGAAAGCGCGTGAGATTTTTGGGACTTGAAATGGCCAAGCGGCAAAATTGCAACTTGGTGCCTTCGAATATCGCAATGGGGACTGGGCCACACTTTTCTTGGTTGTGCTCTGATTTTTGTAAACACAAAAAGGATCCTGGTACATGATGAATCAGTTGCTTGACCAAATAGATGTCAAATTGACTTGTGTTTCTCGAGAAATTTTTCCTATTCCCTTAATAAATGAATGGTTTCTGAACCTATGAGTACTATCTGTCATGATTTGCTTGTTAACTGAATGTGATTCAACTGCCATGAATTGAAATGTGATTGAACTGGCATTCAACTTGCATGACATTGCTTTGTGAACTGAAATATTATTCCATTGCCAACAAACACTTACACAGCACCCATACCCATTACACAAAGTTCACTGATCACAGCACAACAAAACCGCTGATCATACCACAATAACTATCAGTTGAACCTGCTCATGGCAAATCCAATAGCTACACCACAAATTGCTATTGTAACACAACCAAAACCTACACCAACACAGATGGTTGTGATCTTCAGCTTCTGTATTTGCACTCTCACTTCAGAAAGCTCAGCCACAATGCTGTCCACTCTCTGCTTTAGTTCATCCACATCTTCCTTCACTTCATCCATGTCGGCCTCCTCACCACCATCATCAGAGCCAGCATGAGCCATGGTAGCAGCCGCCCTCAGCCGTCCATATGATCCTTCATACTGCTGCTCAGACAAGATGAAGCGACAAGTTGTTAGGTTGCCCTGCATTAGACCCAAACCCTAGCCACATGAAAAACAGACGAACAAACTCAAAATTTCACCCAAATTGAAGAGAAATTTACTTACTTTCACGGAGTACGGGCACTTCACATACATTTGGTCATATGTCTCTGGCTGTTTGCTTTTGATTCGTACCACTGGCACACTGCAAAACGGGCACATCCCCTCTTGGTTCACCCCTCTTCCCGTCCCGCTGCTTGAAACCGCACCGGTGGTCCGGCTGCTTGAAGAGCCTGCTCGCCTGGAGTGCATCGTCCACGGGCGGCGGCGGCGAGAATGGGGAGGCAGAGGCGGCGGCGAGAATGGGAGGTGGCGGGTATTTTGGTCCAGATACGCAAATACGCGGCCTCACAATGGGCTCGATGCGGTGGCAAGCGTAGAAAATGGCAAGTTTCCGGGTACCCGAGAGTTCCAATGGCATTTCTCCAATAAGGTGAATAGTAATGGTGTTTCTCCAAACTCAGGAAATTGTAATGGCTTAGAACAAATAACCCAAAAAAATAAGAAAACAACCACTGATAGAATTCTGGTAGAGCTCCATTTTAACTCAAATAATATTGACTTAAATAATGATAGGATTATGACACTCAAGATCACAAGCACTCACCATCGACAAATAGTTAATTTATATATAATATAACGAAAGCCCCATTCAACAAGGGTCGTTACACAAGCATTCCCCAGGGATCATATATTTCCACTTAAGTAATGCCACTTCACAAGGGTCATTACACAAAAGCCCCATTCATCAAACCTACTTGTTCATCAGTTTCTACTTGTTGATCAGTACCTACTAGTTTTCTCTACCTCCTTTTGCTAATATATGGAGGGAGTATGTCACTACACAAAAGCCATGATTCCTACTCCCTCCTTCCTCAAAACATGAGGTTTAGGACAAGTATTTTAGTTCATTTTGAACTAAAATATTTGTCCTAAACGTCATATATTTGTGGAAGGAGGGAGTAGGTGATTACACAAAAGCTAAAACTAGCTACTGCTTGAACGTGGCTGGTATCCTACTTGAAGAAGTAAACCCAGCGCTTGAGCTTCACGCGAAGGTCCTCCACCAGCCGGTCGATCTGACATGTTATAAGCATGCATTATCAGATATAAGTACATCTAAATTGGCATATGCAAAAGAGGGAACATAGGGAACCAGACAGGCCTACAATTCTCATCATCGCTGTCTTCAGAGCATTCCGCGAAGATCCTGACTCGTGGAAAGTTGAACTCGTACGTCACCTTGGGCCCACCTCCCTAAATTAAGAAATGGAGATATGAATTAATACTAAATTTTGCAATAATGGAAATGAATGAACAACAAGGATAGAAGTTGGCAGAAAATGCAAGAGACTTTTATGAGTGCAACAAACTTTGAAAAAACAGATGTATTATAGTTTGAATAGTAGCTAGCACCGAGTGCCTAACAGGATGTTGATTAAATAGAGTGCAATTTCAGTTAAAAACAGAGTGCAATTTTAGTTAATGCAAGCACATCCAAAAAACTGGACAACAGGCTGGTGTATTTGCTGTGAATTTTTAAGATAAGATAAGATTAATCTTTTGTAGTAAAACATACCATGATGACAAGGTAGCACAGAATGCCAAAGATGGTTCCTATCAGTTTTTGCCATTTCTGTTCATAACTATATTCTGCATAATTGTGTTCACATTTGCGTACTAGGTACCATGAATGCCTAAAATGGTAAACTATCCATGAAAATCCTAAATTTGAACCCATAGAATTAATTACAACTCACGAATAATTTCTCACACAAAGAAACAATCACTTACATTCAGTGATTAATCAGTACATTAATAATTAGGTTCTGCAATTGCAAAGGGGACAAATTAATTTGGTAGGAGGAACAAAACTTACGGGCGTTCCCAGTCGAAATCCTGCCATTGTGCAGGTACTCCTCCTCCTCGCTGGACGAGGCATCCACCGTCTTGGCCTTCTTGACGATGGGGGGCTGAACACCCTCACCGGACTTCCGCTTCAGCACCCGTCGGTCGGAGTCCGCGACCTTCAATCCCGACGGAACATCGGGGACAGGCTCCAGTTCCTCCGCCGCCGCCGCCGGGGGTGATGCCACAGGTCCCCTCGCTACCGCCGCCGCCGCAGTCTCCGAGCGCCTCGACAATCCCGCCAATGAGGGCTTGGGGGCACGACGGCGCCTAGAAACCCTAGATTCCGACGTCGACGATGAGTTCATCTTCGCTCTGGTGGCGTGCACTAGATGTGATCGCGTGAGGGGATGACGGTTTGGTGGTGTGCAAACTGATGGGAGTGGGGCGGCGATGGCGGGGTGGTTGCCTTTGAAGCAATGGGAATGGGCGAGGAAGATTGCAAGAGAAGCAGCGAGACGAAGGGGCGGCGGTTCCTGTGGGTGGAGTGCGAGAACGAAGGGGTGGCGGCGGTTCCACAAAGGTCAATGACGTGTGGACCCAGCCACTTATTGGCCCACAAATGAGTACAGAAACATCGGTCAAAATGGTCAGTCTTTAATGGAAATTGGACAGCCGGACCCACATGTCAATGACTCAGGGTCAGCCTTTATGAGTTATATAGTTTTGTTGTTGAGCCACATGAGTGTATGTAAGATAACATGTGTAGTACCACATTGTGAAATATTGTGGATATTGATGAGACCAGTTTCACCCAATCAGTACACATAACAACAAATCATCGACGAAGTCAACAAATAATCATGCATCACACACTGGCATTCAGTCACTTAGTGCATTACAGATAGACATTACACACAATATCACACATTACAATAAAGTTCTCAAGTCTAACACATAGATAAGATAGATTATTACAATCCAAGTCTCTCATGATACTTAAGCTTAGGCGAAGTTCTCTCTACAAAAGTTAAGCTAGCCATTCATCCTTCTTCTTCTTATTCCTCCAGCCATCACAAAGCTTTAATGCTTCTTCTTCATGTCCTGCAAGAACTCTTTGGCATCAAATTGAGTTATGAAGCAATTTTCCTAAAAGCTTATTTTTTTTATGTAAACAATGTGTGCAAGGCTAGCATTCAGCATTTGTTCTATTGTTATTGACAAAAAATACCAAAAAGAAACGATGATTCTATTATAAAAACTACCAACTAAATTGGCATATGAACTAGTTTCTATTTGACCAAATAACAAGCTAAGCATATGAGCTAGTTTATGTTATAACAACCTACAATTAAGTTAACTCGCACTAAAAAATACGTCATGCATAGCGATACAGACCTAAACAAAATATGAGGAATTAACAATACGATGGTTCGAGGGGCGATACGTTCTTCTGCTGCTTCCCCTTCTCATTGTCATACCGTGGCACCTTTCTAACTCGAAAGCCTGCTTCCCAGAGTTCGTGGCAATACGAACAATGGGATGGGTCGATCTCATCATCATAGCCACTACTTCTAGAGCAGGTGCACTTGTCCTCTCGCAACCAAGCGGCAGGAAACTCTGGAGGTTCGATCTAACAGAAATAGTGCTTCAATCATTGTACCATAACAAGCGATATAGCACAAGAAACTAGAATGTACCAAAAAAGTACTCACAAATGCATAAATTGAGATTGTTTCATGCATCAAAAAACTTAGTTATCTAGCATCTGCAATATACCTACCAAAAGTGGATTTTTTTTAGTATCAGGGAACCAAGCAAAAGTGAATCTTTATCTAGCATCAGAGACCAAGCAACAATTGAAGCTAGCAAAAGTGATTATTTTTCAAGAATGTATTCAATCGTACTGACACAATTTCACTGGATACTATCCTAGCACAGAACAAAGCAGTGCTGTGTTCAAAGAAATTAGGAGTTTCCTTAGCGTCTTCACATGAAAAGAAATTAACTTAAATCCTAAAGATCAAAGGTGTACAAGACTACTAACAGGAATAGTGCTTGAATCATTGTATCATAACAAGAAATTTGACACACACAACAAAAACCCCACTAGAACTAGCACAAGAAGAAAAACCCCAATATTCTGTAGCACACTTACCTCATCTGCTTCTGCTGCCTTCTCTTCCCCCCTGCTTGGGCCTGGGGTGAATCCTACATTGCTTGGTGGTGTAGTAGGATCCTCGTGCTTCACGTCCTCATCTACCACCATGCGGGGTAGCGAGTGGCTGTACTGGCCTTCCGCGCGGCCGCCTGTAGATGCGCCTAGGGTGGTACAGCGGCGGCGGGTTGAATATGACCGCTGGGTGATTGACGTGCCGCGGCTTCCTGATCGCCCCGCCGCGGATGAGGGGCGGCGGATTGGAGAAGGAAGCGGCGCTGCCGGCCCGCGTGTGGACGGAGGCACCGAGGTCACCGAGGACTGCGTGAAGCGCCCATTTGCGTCACGCGCTTGCCTCCTAGAGTTGTGCTCCCTCCGCTCAGCCATCGTTGTTGCTCCGCTCCTCTCCTTGGCTTGCTGCGGCAAGGGATGGGGCGAGATGGAGGCGGCGGCGGCGGCGGTTTTGCGCGTCAAGAGTCGACAATTTGGGGGAAGAAGGCGAATTGCTAGGCAGCGAGACCATTTGCCTTCTATTCTAGAACTAGTATAGTTTATTACATCCCCATTCAGATGACAAATGGTCCCACAACGAAGGGCCCACACGCCAGGTCCTCCGCACTCGCCACAAAGTCTCGGTGGGTCCCACCTGTCAGCCCCAGATTCAGAAGTGTTTTTGACTTCTTTAAGAACAAGCACAATTTTTCTTTTTAATCTCTGCATGAACCTTGTATCTAGTTTTTCTCCCTCTTATGAACTGCAAATTAGATCATTGTTTTTCCTACAAATTCCTAAAATCATGCTGTATCAAGTTATCAACTAATTAAGGCTAATATTTTGTAAAACCTACTCTTGTCGGTCTGTTTTAACAATTTAACAAATGGAGAACACCAATCAATCTTTTTTTATACACAAAATTAAGTCAACTGGAAAAGGGATGAATACCAAAGCTTCATAACTCTTCAGGATATAAAAACTTTATTTAGGTCTTGCTGTCATTTGCTAAAGTACCAATAACATGAAGTACAAAATTGACATGTATACTACATCTTTCGAAAATGACAACATGACCTAAACAAAGATTGTAGAACATTAAGAATTATGAAACTTTGGTATTCATCACTTTTCCACTTGTCATTATTTAGTGTATGAAAAACCTTGCTTGAAGTTGAGAATTATTGAAATTCACATTTTTGATTGTTCAAACTCTGTCAAATGGAGTAGTGACTTACATAAAGTTTGTAGATGTTGATAAGTTCTACAACTTTCGTATTCAATACTTTTTCATTTGAAATCATTTGTTGCCCCAACGAATTTTGAGAATTTCTAAACTGATGAAATCTAAAATTTAAATAGTTGATGGTAACTCGGATGGGGACGTGACCAAAGTAAAAGTTGTAAATCTCGATATGTACTACAACTATTGTATCGATAAATTTCTTGGTTGAGCACTTTTTTTATGTCTTAGAATTTAAATACATTTCAGACCATTAAAAGAAAATAAAAATAGATGAATAACTCGATATACTATTGTGTGTTGGATCCTACCACGACGGGCCCACACGGAAACCCCACGAGCGCGCAGACGATCTAGAGGCCACTTCCAGGTCCTCCGCACTCGCCACGAAGAACAAGCCCCATTTTTCTTTTTTAATCTCTGCATGAACCTTGTATCTAGTTTTTCTCCCTCATATGAACTCCAAATTAGATCATTGTTTTCCCTAAAAATTCCTAAAATCATGTTGTATCAAGTTATCAACTTGTTAAGGCTAATATTTTGAAAAATCTACTCGTGTTGGATATGAACAACAAGTTACTCAATTCAATTTTCATCTGATTTTTTTAAACACAACAAAAGGACCAGTAAGATATTGAATACGCTGCTTGATCAAAAGTATAGTAAATTCATCAGAACGTATTCCAACCATGACAGATACAATAGGCCTAGTTACTATAGTTTAACAGGGACACATAAATCCCCTGGTAGACTCTAGTGACTGCTGATACTTCTTGTGTACATCTAGCAAAAGGAGACTCAACCTTTTTTAAAACACAACAAAACGACCAGTAAGATATTGAATACGCTGCTGAATCAAAAGTATAAGTATAGTAAATTCATCAGAACGTATTCCAACCATGATAGACACAATATGCCCAGTTACTGTAGTTTAACAGGGACACATAAATCCCCTGTTAAACTCCAGTGACTGCTGAAACTTCCTGTGTACATCTAGCAAAAGGACACTCAACCCGATTCAGGTGAGGTCACAAACCCAACTGTTGATACTTCATTCCTCGTCAGAGTCGGTGTAGTACTCTCCTCTCCAAAAGTTCTGCTTGATCTCTTTGCCGAGCTACACTGCCATGGCTCGAAGCTGGCATTAAGAAAGGGAGTCAGTTACACAAAGAATCACAAAGCTGATATATTTGCTTCACAATTAATTGCACGAGTAATTTATATTTGAGACAAGAACGTTATGCACAATAAATTATTGCTGCTGAACAATGGTGATGATTTAGTGAATGGTTGTCACGTGGCACAAATTAACATTGTAGGAACATCACCTCGTCGCCAGACTTAGTTGGTTCATCGTCGTCGTCATCATCACTACCATCATCTATCATCACTGTGCACTTCATCTTCCTAGAGAAAACTACTTCGTACTTGGTGCCTTTAGACTGCATAAAAAGCAAAACTGGGTCAGAACCAATGGGCCACCAATGAGGCAACCAAAAATCACGGCATGCCAAATCTGGGCATGACAAAAATATGAGTAAGAAGGGCCTGATTGGTTGAGTACCAAAGTTGCCAATCCAAAGGTCCCTAGATAATTTATCAGAACAAATTTGCACTTGAAAAATAACACACTTATCTACTCCAACAATTATCTAGAACAAATTGTTACTGAATGGAGCTACTAATAGTATAGTGTTACCTCATCCAAACGTGTGGGAAAGTCTTTCCAGTCTAAAAACTTCCCCTTTTCATCATCATAAGCAGCCTCAGTGAAGATGTGGTGCCTCTTCTGTTTCTACAACAAAGCAATAATTGTAATTTTTCATTTGCAGATTAAATTGTGTCAAGAATCACACTATTATATTATTCTTGTGTCAAGAATCACAAAAGGAATAAAGCAGATCTCGCAAGTAACATGCTTCAGTACATCTTAACATTGCAGTGCTGAAATTTTTAGTACATCCCTCATTAAGCTTTATCTAGTTGCATTTAATCAGTATATCCCTAATGAATCCAATCCCAAAAAAACTCCCTTTGAAACCACAAACCTAGCGGAATCAACAAGATCCCACCTTTCATATCAAATCTAAAAATATAAGCTCACCTTGTTCAAGGGCGTGGCAGGCGTGGCGCGGCTCCGGCGACTTCGATGCCTAGCTGCACCACCGAGGCGGCGCCGCCGTGCTACATTGGTCCCTGCGCCGCCGGGGCAAGGATCACGTTGTTGCCAACGAGCCCTGGTGCAACCTTCCGGGGGGTCATCTTCGTGCGCACCATCGGGGCAATGGAATTGGGCGATGAAGCGGCGGCGGCGATGCGTCCGTGAGTGAGCAAGGTTAGCGGTGGATGGGACACTTTGGGGGAAGAAGGCGAAGTGCTACTTTCCTAGGCGGCGAGACTGTTTGCCTTCTATTCGAGTAGTCTTGTGTATACAATAAAAGGGAAGTAGGGACGCACTGTTGACATCCCCGTTCAGATGACAAATGGGCCCACAACGAGGGGCCCACACCGAAACCCCACACATAGTCTCGGTGGGTCCCCCCTGTCGGTCCCAGATTCAGATGTGTTTTTGACTTCTTGAAGAACAAGCACAATTCCTAAAATCATGCTCTATCAAGTTATCAACTTAGTAGGTCTAATATTTTGAAAAAAACTACTCATGTTAGTGTGTTCGAACACTTTAATAAAATGACTACTGCAATCAATATTTTTTGAAGATGTCAAATGGAAAAGTGATGAATACCAAAGCTTCATATCTCATCAAGATTTACAATCTTTATTTAGGTGTTTATGTCATTTTCATATTTCTTGCTAGAAGTTGAGAATTATTGAAATTCAAAAATTGGATTGTTCAAACATTGTCAAAGGGATTAATGACTTAAGTAACGTTTGTTGACGCTGATGAGTTGTACAACTTTGGTAATCATGACGTTTTCATTTGAGATCATTTATTACCCCCAAAAAATGCGAATTTCTCAACTTTTGGAATCTGAAATTTAAATAGTTGAAGAAATCTCTTTTGGGGAAGTGACCAAAATAAAAGTTGTAGATCTCCATAATTTCAAAACAAATGTAATGACAACTTCCTCATTTGAAATCAGTTTTTATGTCTTCGAATTTCTATAGATTTGATGTTTCCAAATTAGTATAATGAATGCTAAGATGATTTTTAATGGCCGTATGTGACCAAAAGCTGTGTGGGCCCTTGCTTCCTTGGGCAGACATGTCATTGCCTTTAGGATGGAAACCATTGCGGTGTATCTAGACTTCCTCATGAAGCCAAACTGCCCTCTTCTCTTTCCTTTTTGCCTCTCCTCCCCCAAAACCACGTCCTCCGCGTCTCGGTGGCTCCCACCTATTGGCCCTAGATTCAGAAGTGTTTTTGACTTCTTTAAGAACAAGCCCAATTTTTCTTTTTAATCTTTGAATGAACCTTGTATCTAGTTTTTCTCCCTCATATGAACTGCAAATTAGATCATTGTTTTTCCTACAAACTCCTAAAATTATGTTGTATGAAGTTATCAACTTGTTAAGGCACTCGTGTTGGTCTATTTCAACAATTTAAAACATTGACAACAACAAGCAATCTTTTTTACACACAAAATGAAGTCAACAAGAAAAGTGATGAATACTAAAGCTTCATAACTCATCAAGATCTACAAACTTTATTTAGGTCTTGATGTCATTTTCTAAAGTGGTAATAACATGAAGTACAAAATTGATAGACCCCTTAGTTAGTTTCTTAAACTATCTAAGTCAATCTACGATTAATGACCAATGTATACTACACCTTTCAAAAATGACAACCTGACCTAAACAAAGATTGTAGACCTTTAAGAATTATGAAACTTTGGTATTCATCACTTTTCCACTTGTCATCATCTAGTGTGTGAAAAATCTTGCTTGACGTTGAGAATTATTGTAATTCACAATTTGGATTGTTCAAAATCTGTCAAATGGAGTAGTACCTTAAATAAAGTTTGTAGATGTTGATGAGTTCTACAACTTTCGTATTCATGACTTTTTTATTTGAAATCATTTGTAGCCCCAACTAAATTTCACAAATTCTAAACTAATGAATCTGAAATTTAAGTAGTTTAAGGTAACTCGGATGGTGAAATGCCAAAAACAAAAGTTGTAGATCTCGATAACTACTAAAACTAGTGTATTGACAACCTTCTCGTTTGAACTCTTTTTTTATGTCTTAGAATTTGAATACATTTCAAATCATTAAAAGAAAAGGTAACTCTTTCTGGATGACTACCTAGTGGGTCCCACCTGTATGCGGCTTCTTCACGGAAACTGTGTCCCCACTTCCTTTTAGTTTATACATGAAGCTAAACCGACAGCATAGAATATTGTCTTTCTGCCTCTTCCGGTCTTCACCCAAACCGTCCCATCACAACTGGGTTTTCTTGCCTTCACGCAACGCCGGCGGCCGGCCTTCTTCCCTTCCCATCGCCGGAGTGCCGGACTTCTTCCTCCTCGCTCGCCGGAGTGCGACGATGGGGCACTGGCTTCGTGACGCAGGACGTCGCTTACCGCGATGTTCGGCAACCTCAGGGGCATCGTCAAGCCGCGGCGCCTCATCTACTACCGGGGGATGGGGTGGGCCGACTCGAATCGTCGATTGTTCGGCCGCCATGGCCATGCCACCTTGCTCTGAAGCAAGAATACCCACCGCATTGCCCCAATGCGACACACCGAGAGGCAGCGCCGCCGCATGCAGGAACCAATGGGACGCACTGGCATCAAGCGCCACCACACCCAACATCACGAACCAAGGAGATGCAATGGGCGTAAGAGCCACAGCGTCAGCAAGGCGCGTCAGTGAGGTGAACCAATCCCGGCCAGCATCTTCACATATATATAGTCATGGATTAATTTCAGATTACGAACTCTGTTTCTTGATTTTGAACTGTAGCGTCACAAGCGCCGCCGTAGCGAAGGGTGGGAACCATGGCACCCCGCAGTCATTGCAAGACCTTCAGTTTGGTATTCGGTACCGGATACTTCACACCACAATGTCGTCTTCTTCAAGCAGAAGTATCCCATCATCTGTACAACTATCACTTGCAATGCGGTTGTGGTAGAGCAGTTCATCCAAGAAATCCGAGGTAGCACCCCTGCAAAACGATTGCTCGTCGGGTTGGACACAGAGTAGGTTGATCTCCCCAAGAGCAGCGGGTACAAGACCGCATTATTGCAATTGTGCGTCGGGCCACGTTGCCTTGTGTTCCAGGTGCTCCATGCCGACTACAATCTCCCTAATGTCATTGTCAAGTTTCTCACACAGGAAGGCCACGTCTTCGTTGGAGCTCATATATCCAATGATGTTGCACGCTTAGAGCAGGACTGCGACATCATAATCACTAATTGGATGGACCTTCAATTGACTGTACCTGAAGTTGCTTCGCAGTACAGATGTCTAAGCAAAAATGGTAAGAGATCATCACTGGAGAAGTTGGGAGCTCGAGTACTGAAACTACCTCTCTACAAGGATTATGGGTTCGATCACACTTTGTGGGGTTTGAGGTATTTGACAAGCAGGCAGGTTAAGTACATAACCCAGGATGCATTTCTATCATTTGAGATTGCAAATCAACTTGTGCTCAAGCATGATTACCAATTTATGTAAACAATTATTCAGTAGTGTGTAGTAATGTGCTACCCTAAGAACAAGTCAAGGTGTGATTAAGAGATTGGATCCTTACCAGTGTGCTATACCTTCTGTTGTGCTAATTTTCAGGCTTTGATTGATTCATTTTTCTTACACCATCGATTTCACATGGCTTATGGGAGATCATAGGCAGTGTGGGCCCTAGCTTTCCTAGCCTCATATTTCAGTGCCTTTAGGATGGAAAGAACTACGGTGTATCTATTTTTCCAAAAGAAGCCATAAACCGCCCTCCTATCTTTTTTCCCTCCTCCCCCAAAACTTTGGGATTTTCTCGCCAATCCCCTCGCCGGACGCATTGCCTTGCCCACCGCCGACTGCATCCTGTCGGGCATACACCCCGGGTACCCATGTAAGGAAGGATGAAGACGGACTCGTACTAGACTTCCCCTGTAATCCTACTAGGACTCGTTCCGTGTAATCCTACTAGGACTCCTGCCTTGTAACCGACTAGGAACCCGCCCCCTGGACTATATAAAGGAGGGCCAGGTACCAAGCCAAACATCTCAACCAACACCAAGCGCAGGGCGCCATACTTGATCCCCCAAACAGGACGTAGGGTTCGCCACCTTGGCAGCCCGAACCTTTATAAATCTTGTGTCCCGTGTCCTTGCGCATACCTTCGAGTTCTCAGTCTCCCGATCACGATCCTCCACCGCACAATCTACTAACTCGGGTACCCCCTGGGTAGGTTTGCTGGGTTAAAACACCGACAGCTGGCACGCCAGGTAGGGGTGATCATCACCACCGGGCGAATTCGAAGGACCTCGGAATCAATCTACTTGTACGGCGTGGCTATTTCATCAGCAACAACCTCGCCATGTTCAAGTCGAGCATCAACTTCAAGACGGATACAGACGGCTTCGTAATCTGCGTGCAATCTTCTGGATCCGTGAAGAAAGCAACCACAGGTTCGGCAGGATGTGGCAATCCAGAACTCGTGTTTTTTCTGCGGCGTCAAACAAAGTCCAGCCAGGAGTCAAATTTTTTAATCAAATCTGAGGTAGAACAGGGCTTGCATTGCGCAGTTACCGAGTCCGAAGCGGTCCAAGGAATAGATCTCACCGAATTCCACCAGCAGAAAAGCTGCCGGCTGCAATCTCGTCGAGTCCCATCTACCGTCCCTTCAACCTTTCACACCCGAACTCTGAGACGGAAACAGGCTTCAGCAGCCGTGTACGGTTCTGCACTTTGGCTACTGCAAATCAGAATCAAGTCTAAATCAGAGTCCAAACCGCAAGCATCAAGTAGCAGCTGCTGCCTCTGTTTTTGTGCCGAGAAGAAAAAAAATTCAATTTGCTATAGTCTGCTACCAGCATACGGAGGCAAACAGCAAGTGCTAAGCACCTCAGGATCCCTGCTTCACGCACATGGAAGATGTACGCAAGCTCCGAATCTCCGCTTGGTGCACACAGACAATGTACTCGAGTACAACTACATCAACGCTCGGCAATGCCAACTTGCCTACTTCGACCATGTGAGTACGGGTAACTCGTCTCCCGGTCGCACTGCGGCTCTACATCAACCTTGCCGTGCGCTGCGAGTACTCGTAATCTTGCCGCACCGGCTCTACATCAACTATGCCGTGCGCTGTGACTACTCGTCTCGTGACAACACCAGCTCTACCTCGTCTATACCATGCGTCCGGTCGCATGGTCTCTCCGCTCGGCTTGTTGTCCGGCTGCACCGACTCTACATCGACTATGCCGTGCGCCGCGACAACTCGTCTCCCGGTTGCACTGACTCTACATCGACTACGCCGTGCGCCGCGACTACTCGTCTCCCGGTTGCACTAACTCTACATCAACTACGTCGTGCACCGTGACTACTCGTCTCCCGGTTGCACCGGCTCTACATCGACTACGCCGTGCGCTGTGACTACTCGTCTCCCGGCTGCAGCGGCTTTACATCAACTGAGCTGTGCACCGCGAGTACTTGTCTCCCGGCCACAAAGGCTCTACCTCAACTATGTCGTGCTACCGGGTGCCTCGGCTCCTCGCGCAGCTCGTCGGCGGCTACTTCGCCTATGTCGTGCGATCGGGTGCCTCGGCTCCTCGTGCGGTTTGTCGTCGACTACTTCTCCTATGTCGTGCGACCGGGTGCCTCGGCTCCTCGCGCGGCTCGTCGGCGACTACTTCTCCTATGTCGTCCGACCGGGTGCCTCGGCTCCTCGCGCGGCTTGTCGGCGGCTACTTCGCCTATGCCGTCCGACCGGGTGCCTCCGCTCCTCGCGTGGCTCGTCATCGACTACTTCGCCTACGCCATGCGTCTCGCACTGGCTTGACCTCGACTACTCGTCATCCGGTCGCACTAGCTCTGCTGCGTCTATGCCGTGCGTCCGGACGTGTCGTCTCGTTGCTTGACTTCTCGTCGGTCGATCGCACTGGCTCTCGCCGTGCGCCCGGTCACTACGTCTCGCGGCTCGACTACTTGTCATCTGGTTGCGCCGGCTCTACTGCGCCTATGCCGTGCATCCGGACACACCATCTCGCCGCTCGACAACTCGACTCCGGTCGCATCAATAGTATGCCTAGGCAGCAAAGCTAAGTCATTTATTTAAATGATTATTTCTCTTTCCTTGGCTTGTTTTCCTCATCATGCAGGACAACATGCCGACTATTCATCTATGTATGCTTCTCAGTGGGTTTTCACGGGAGCTACACTCTGCTGACTACTCTTGGGGTATATCGATCAAGTCACCATGAGCCTACTACATCAACCTGGGGGCTATCCCAAGGAGGCAGCTTCTAAAGTCCGCTCCACGCGGCAATCTAAAGTCGACTTCTAAAGTCGCATTCTAAAGTCCGCTTCATGTGGCAACTTAAAGTCGACTTCGGTCGCACCTTCGCTTGCTTCGGCAGCATACTGCGTGTGTAAGCTTCGATGGAACCTAGCTGTAAGTGGCCCTCGTGTCTTGGCAACGATGGTACCTAGCTGTACGTGGTCTTCACGCTCTGTACCATGGGTTTCGTACCCTAAGTACTCGCGCACCGTACTATGGGTCCAAGTGCCCTAAGTACTACAGGGTCTAGCTTTTACGGCTACCTAACGGATCCTTAGCTGTAAGCGGCCTACGGGTCCTAGCGACTACTCAGCTGTAAGCGGCCTACAGGTCCTAGCGACTACTCAGCTGTAAGCGGCCTACGGGTCCTAGCAACTACTCATCTGTCTAAGCTTCTCGACGAGTTTTCACGAGAGCTACACCCTGCCGACTACTCTTGGGATATATCGACCAAACCGCCACGAGCTTACTACACTGAAACTCGGGGGCTTCTGCCACGAATTTGGTATACTAAGTTTCGGTTGCTCCACCACGAGTTCGGTACATTACATTACGGGGGCTTTGGCCACGGCTTTGGGTGTACCGAGTTTCAGAGGTCACAATGGCTGTATCTCAAGGAGGCAATCTCAAGCCCGCTCTGGCGGCAACCATACCATGGGTCCTAGTACCCTAAGTACTCACGCTCCGTACCATAGGTCCTAGTACCCTAAGTACTCGCGCACCGTACCATGGGTTCGTACCCAAAGTACTCACGCACCGTACCATGGGTTTCATACCCTAAGTACACAAGTCGACGCTAATGGTCGCAACCTCAAGTCTACTCCGGTGGCACAAGTCGACGCTAACGGTCGTACCCAAGCCCACTCCGGTGGCACAAGTCGACTTCTATAGTCGCAATCTCAAGTCGACTTCGGTCGTAATCTTAAGCCCGCTCCGGCGGCAAAACTACTCATTTTCTCTGATTTTTCATTCGCTTTGGCATTCCGGAAAGTGCTTTTCGTTTTTTGCATCTTAAGTCCACCCCGCGTGGCACAAAGTCGACTACTGTAGTCGCATCTAAAGTCCGCTCCGCGCAGCAGTCCAAAGTCGACTTCGGTTTTCAAGTTGCATATCAAAGTCCGCTTCGCGCGGCAACTAAAGTCGACTTCGGTTTTCAAGTCGCATCTCAAAGTCCGCTCCGCACAGCACAAAGTCGACTTCGGTATTCAAGTCGCATCTCAAAGTCCGCTCTGTGTGGCACAAAGTCGACTTCGGTTTTCAAGTGGCATTCTAAAGTCCGCTCTGCAGGTATCTAAAGTCGACTTCGGTCGCATCTAAAGTCCGCTCTGACGGCACAACTACTTCTCAAGCTCACCGGCTCGATGCCAAATTACTACTCGGAAACTCTCCAGCTCGGGGGCTGCATTCAAATTACTATTCTAGAACAACTCTAGAAGACTTCGCTCGCTCTCGAGCTCGGGGGCTCTACTACAACAACTACTCGACATGGCTCAAACGGCTCTCTTATCTTGGGGCTACACTCTGCAAGAGTACTTGGATGATGGCTTTCGCTAATACTGAAGACACTTGGATTGATTACCTAATCATTTCAAGGCTTGGGGGCTACTATGCTACACCCATCGTTCAATTTTTTCACGACGGAAGATTCAGAATCAAGATTGATCCTCAGCTAGAGTCCGCGACTCAACCTAAGGCTCGAGGGCTACTCCATATGGAGTGCGATTTTGCAATCGCACTTCCATATAATCTCGACTTCAAGACTGATGAGTTGGACCACCTTCCAGCCTCGTGGCAGTTCAAGTACTATTGAAGACTTCTCCAAGCAGTACTCGAGGACGCTCAAGAACTACTCGAAGAGGCTTCAAGACTACTCGAACTACTACTCTCGACTCCAACGTGCTCGGGGGCTTGTCGGGCATACACCCCGGGTACCCATGCAAGGAAGGATGAAGACGGACTCCTACTAGAATTCCCCTGTAATCCTACTAGGACTCGTTCCGTGTAATCCTACTAGGACTCCTGCCTTGTAACTGACTAGGAACCCGCCCCTGGACTATATAAAGGAGGGCTGGGTACCTAGCCGAACATCTCAACCAACACCAAGCGTAGGGCGCCATACTTGATCCCCCAAACAGGACGTAGGGTTCGCCACCTTGGCAGCCCGAACCTGTATAAATCTTGTGTCCCGTGTCCTTGCGCATACCTTTGAGTTCTCGGTCTCCCGATCACGATCCTCCACCGCACAATCTACTACCTCGGGTACCCCCTGGGTAGGTTTGCCGAGTTAAGACACCGACACATCCTTCTCATCCACCTGGAGCGTGACGATGTCGAGATGCAAGAACCACAATTCCCTAAGGCAGTTACGTGACGCACGAGGTCGGTTCTCGCGAAATCCGGTGACGTCATCCTCTGGGCTGTCGTCGCGACGCCGCGGCACCAAAGCAACCACGGGATTTGGAGCAATCGTCGTGTCTTCTGCCAGTAAGAAAGGACATGAAGTGGGAGCAAGCGCCACCACCCCCAAGAACCAAGGTAATGCAGCGGGTGGTGCAAGCGCCGCCGCCGCCATCATCACGCATCAATAACAACCAGGTGACCAAGCCCCTTCCATCATTTCCATAGTCATTTATAGATTGTTATATAACTGTATTCGAGGGTTAGTGCTGCTACACGATGTGGGATTTAGGGAGTACAGATTTTGCCTTTATTCCTTTTGTAGATTGGATTTGGTCATTTGGTGCCAGTGAGAAGTGAGCCTGTGTTAGGCTATGCTATCTTGAATTAACATAGTCACACTATTATGAGCGCAGCAACAGTATATTGTGATTCACATTTGTTAGATTCGTTTTGCTGCATTCACAATTGCAATGCACCAAAATATTCCATCATTCACAATTACTATTATTCTTTTTTGTATACATGCATTGACAACACCGTAAAATCATTGTAAGGATTCATCATTTTTCATACCACATCCTTAATATAGGAATGCAACACCAAAACAAAGGATTACATAATATAGCGATAGATGTACTATGTTAACATCTGTTATCTCCTCATAGGTGAGATGAACCCGCCACAAATGTACTTGTGATCCAATTACCCTAGAGATTGATGTTCAGTACGACTTCCCAGACGTGCCTGCTTCCGCATCACTGGCTTTGGTGAGTGCCATGAATATTAGAGATTGTGGTCTTTTTTTACTTCAATTTGGGTAAGTACTGTTAGTAGACCAGATTTAAATGTGGCATGTGACTTTTTGATCATCATTGTGATCATGGTTTTATATTAAATAAAGGTTGATGGAAAGAAGTATGAAGTTGTGTAGCACAAGATAACATGTCACTTGGCTATAAATGCTGAGAGCGATGATGAGGTTACCAATGATCCAGTTCTGTCTAGTGGGCAGGTGATGTGCTACATCATTCTTCTTTTGTGTGATGCTTTTTGACTTTACGTTAACCAGATGCTAATGCACCATGTTGTTAAATGTCAGATACGACGCATGACTGAGCAGCTTCGCAGAGCTATCAAACGAAAGACGTAGGTTGGTGAGTACCTCACTGCAGAAGTAGATGACTGAGCTACTTGTCTAAGAAGATGTGTCCATGGGCATATGTGCGTTGGATGCCAAAGGTTGATGAATGTCACCACAATGGCAACTTATTAAGGATATATAGTTGGATGCTAGTCTGCTGATGTTATCTATGTGTAAAAGAACATGTGGATTGGATGCTACGTGTGCTTTCATAGGGTCAAAATGGCATCAAGTTTTTAGTACTTTATTTCTGTCTTACTATGTCCATATCGTTTTGTTTGACGTTTGGTAGTTCACAATTGAACTAAGCAATGTCAAATAATTTGGAGGTAGTATTACTATAGTACTTGCGAAAAACGATGCTCATCAAGGAAATATATCCTTAGCCCAACACTAAATCACTGGCAAAAGTGGAGGCCTAACGGACCCACACATGGGTCGGTCGAACCACTGGTTCGACCGAACCACGTGGGCCTGTTCGATGGCTTGTGGGCCTGGACCATATCCTGCACACGATTATCTATCTTTGTACACCGAGTCCTAACCCAATTCCATTCGTTTCACTGAGTCCTAACCCAATTCTACATCATATCGCCCATCTTAACCCAACAATATATATCTACCTGTAATACGAGGAAGGAAAAATACCCAAACAACACATCCTTGCTTGTTGTCGTCACGCAATCTACCGGAGTGACGCTACAAGTTCCGATCATCTGGAACCACGAGCGCAAGTAAGTGCGATCACTTGCATCGCCAAGTCTGTTCTTCGGATCCAATCCGCTAAGGTATAATCGATTATGAGATCAATGTGCATGGAATTTTATTTGTTTGTTAATTAGTTTGTATATACATCTAATTTTAATACAATAATATATATACTGATCGAGCATGCCCTTTGTCCTCGCTGTTTTAGGAGAAATCTGCTGTAGTTGGTTTTCTTGCAATGGCAAGTGAAGAGGATTGCAGTTGGATGGAATTGCCGACTATAGATGATGCATGGCAACGTGGCTTCGACAAGTTTATGGATGATCTGTTTGAAGGAGAAGAGGAAGGAGAGCCTCTGATTGATGAGATCAAAATGCTTTGGAGTAAAGACGGAGTTGAAACTTGGGATGTGAAGGATAAGCGCAATTTTAAAATGCGTGCCATGTTACTATGGTCAATAAACGACTTTCCTGCTTACGCGATGTTATCTGGCTGGAGCAACAAAGGGAGGTTTGCTTGTCCTTATTGTCACAAGGACACTTATTGCATGTGGTAAAAATTTGGTACGAAGCATTAATACATGGGGCATTGGCGTTTTTTGCCTACAAACCACAAGTGGCATAGGGACAACGTGACCTAAACAAAGATTGTAGACCTTTTACAATTAATTAAACTTTGGTATTTGATCACAATTCCATTTGTCATCATTTAGTGTATGAAAAACCTCGCTTGAAGTTGAGAATTATTGAAATTCACAAATTGGATTATTCAAACTCTGTGAAATTTAATGGATTTGTTACTTAAATACAGTTTGTAGATGTTGATGAGTTCTACAACTTTCGTATTCACGACTTTTTAATTCGAAATCATGTATTGCCCAAAATAAATATGTGAATTTCTAAACTGATGAAATCAGTAATGTAAATAGTTGAAGGTAACTTGATTGGCGAAACGCACCAAAATAAAAGTTGTAGATCTCATAAGTTCTAAAACTATTGAATTCCCAACTTCCTCATTTGAATTCATTGTTGATGTCGTAGAATTAGTTCCATTCCAACCATTAAAAGAAAATAAAAACGAAAGACGGGTTTGACCATAGTGGTTCCCACGAGTGTGTCCCATCCTCTTCCGGTTACATACAACAAACCCATTTTGGCTCTCTAATGCGTGGGTACACTAATCAAGATGGGGCCACAAGTCAGTGACTAAAGACATGAACGCGTCCCTTCGCATGCATAAACGAAGCGAGGCCGCCGGATTTCACCCCCATGCATCGCCCCTTCTCCCCGCTTCCTCCCCAATCTGTCCCATCAACTGCCGCTCTGGCCGCCCTAGCCTGCTGTCACCGCCGCTCTTGCTCCATCGGCGAGATGGTTCGCTCCACCCGCTCTCGCAGCTATGCAACCGAGTCCATCACGGGCGCCGCTGCCGCCATTCCCGCCGACACGCCTGCGGCCGCCATTGTCGGTCTGCCTAAAGCGGAGCACCACTCCACCAAGCAGAGGCGTGACAGGCGAGGAAGATTCGTCAGGGGCGATCGCACCAGGAACGCGCTCCGGAGGAGGACGAGGACGACGACTATCCCGAGGCGCAACCAGGAGGAAGATGAAGTGGCGGTGCCGGCCGCCATCCTCGATGCCGATGAGGACGCTGAAGAGGTGGTGCCAATCATCATCAAGGATTCTGATGATGAACTCTTGGGCATCGCTCCGCCTCCCGCCCCTCCGGTTAGTATCGATTTGGGAGTTTCTTGCTGGGAGGATAGATGTGGAGTTGGGGTTTTCTACTGCAGCTATGGAATAAGGTTTTTGTAGTTAACTCAGATTACTAGAAGTAGTTTAGAATGTTACAATGTTTAATTGAGCAATCGCATTCGATCTTGTCTAAATATATAACATGAGAATTCTTGTACATCAGATTGGAATTATTAGTGAAAAATTTAGTACTAGTGCATGTTTAAATATTTCAGTATTAACTATACGTAGCATAATTTTTTTAAAAATTTAGCACTGGAATTGTTTGAGGTTAATTTAGTTGTTGCATTCATGCATGTTTGAGATTCTAATACTGCTCTCTGATTTTTTGTAATGAAGACTCCTAAGCACGACCATGTCTTCGTGGTCAATGACAAGGTCTCAATTCGTTGCACATTCTCGCATGACAGTTATGAGGAGACTGGAGATTGGCCAAAGCCGTCGAGGA
The DNA here is from genome assembly GCA_036936925.1 of Cenchrus fungigraminus. Classification (NCBI taxonomy): domain Eukaryota; kingdom Viridiplantae; phylum Streptophyta; class Magnoliopsida; order Poales; family Poaceae; genus Cenchrus; species Cenchrus fungigraminus. The sequence goes on along the minus strand of CM072776.1, from coordinate 18,450,801 downwards.
GGGAGGTCAAATATGGTGCCCCTAGCTTAACAGTGCTAATTTCCGATTGTGATATATATATATATATATATATATATATGCTAACTCCTTGCCCCTCTGTCAACTAACAGCTCAAGCGAAAGGGCGAGAATATTCGTGTCCTTCTGAAGCGGACGTATTTTGCTCCCTGAGTGCACGGATTGTGTGTGATTAGGCCGGCACTAATGAATGTAATTAGTGTATATAGTACTAATTTTGTGTGAAAGCCTTGTGCTTTCTAATGCCTTTGTGTGTGGAAACCTTAAGCTTCTGCCTGATGGACATCTAATGTATGGTGTTTAATTAGTTAGTGATGATTTTGTGTCCAAGACTTGTGCTTCTAACTGATAGACATCTAATATGCATGCAGAGTTTAGTACCGCTTTTGTGTGCAAGCTTCGTGCTTGAACCATTTTGTGAGTGCAAGCTTTGTGTTTAGTACTCTTCCCTCCTTTTATTGTCAATTGTTCTTGATTGAAAATGCGTCTGGAGAAGGCAAAAATGACACTAAAAGGGCAAGTTCTCGAAAATGAAAACAATTGAGCCTGTGGGACCCACTGCATGCGGCAGGAGGAAAAACTCAGCATGTTTTTTAGCCAAAAAAAATTTCACAGCCCACATGATTAACCCCCAAGTTAAATATCGCCAACGAACGTTTTCTGCCAAAAAAAAATTCACATCCCGCCATTACCCCCCAGATTAAATATCACGTCCTCATCCCACGTCCCCCAAAACCACGCGCGGCGGTGGCTACCATAGTTATAGAATCTGGTCTTCTCGGGAAGGCGACGACGAGGGGAACGTGGAGACCAGAGGGGCAGGATGGTTCCTCTCTGCCCTAGCGCGCCGCGAGGCCATCCATGGACACCATTGGAACACTTGTGGGACAACGAAATGGGCACGATGTCTTCAAAGTCGATATTGGCATTGAAGGTACCAGGTGCGTATCGACCGCTTCTTGATGAGTTTCCTGGCTTTCAGGATAAAATTGTGTGTAGTAGTTACGTTGTTCCATCCACGCAATCGATTTGATATACCTCTAATCCCATCTAGGGTTCTCACTTCTCAATGAATCGTTGCCGCTGTCATTCTTCTATATATTTGCGCATCTTATAAAAGTCAGTTAGTTAGGCACCAGGGAAAATTCGATTAAGCTCGTGATGTTTTGTCTCATGTTTGTCCATTAATCTCATTTGTTTTTATTTTAGAGTTCGAGCGCAATAAAGCCCCAGCGTTAATTAAAAGACATGAAGGTTTATCAATTTACAGCGCTGAAACCGAAGCACCAGTGTCTCGCAGGACACTCACTCACTCCAAAGGAACAGAAAATTTAGAAGATTACTCACTGCTATTTGGGTTTCTAACACACACCACTCGTCTGAACAGACGCACAACTCATTCTCTTCAGGTCAAACGCACAGGCAACATATTGCTAGTGGTCGTCTTCACTGGTGCCACCTCCTGCTTTTTAGTTCCTGGCAGATCAGCATGTGTCTCATCAGAAGCACCTCCATGCTTTGCCAAGCTTTGTTCTGAAAGCACAGTTCATTCCTTAGCTTCCAAATAGCCCACAGGCCAGCAGAAGCAATGGCATTTAGTTGCTAGAAAGTTTTTAATGGTCAACCAACACACACCAGGAGGGGAGAAATAGGGTCTCCCTGCCTTGGACCTTTACCATGCTTAACGTAGGAACTCTCCTCCCCATTCAGATTGACCCCTGCATAGCCACCTTTTACTAAGCTTTGTATCTGGATCATGTCCATCTCTGACTAAAACCCCTAGATGAAAGGATCTCAAACAGAAACTCCCAATTAACTCTATCATATGCTTTCTCGTAATCCAACTTCAATCTCAGACCTGGCTCCTTACTTTTGTTGAAAATATGAACTAACTCATGAGCCACCACTACACTTTCTAGAATGTACCTCCCTTTGATGACAGCACAATCTCATTTGATTTATACATTAAAATTTACATTCCTATGAGGATACATGTGCGCATCATTTTATTTCTTTATTTTCAACATCCTTCTATTGTTTCGTCTTTTCCTTAATTAGAAATACGTGTTCATAGTTATGTGCTCATGCAGGTTTATCTCTATCTAAAAATTTGTAACAGAAACTAATTGTTGTTGTGAAACTCGCTGAGCTGAATAGGCATTGTGCTATTTGACCACTACATATTTGTTTTCCACATACTTCCTACCGGTATATATATACATATATGCATACACCATTATTAGTACTACGTCTGAATTTGTCCATGCTGCCGTATTAATATTTATGTGCACGTGTATAGACTCCGATTTGACAGGTGATTTGTGGACTATACTAATCGAAATCCATGGGGAAAACCACAATACTTCATTTCTACATTGGACAAGGGTGTTATAGACTTTAGTGCCCTGACAGATATTAAAGAAATTTTTGGATTTGAGCAGCGGGACTACATCTACTACATGAAGAGAAGTGAAGATTATACCTGTACAGCGAGTCCTATTGAAATTAAATCTAAGAAAGATATACTGCAAATGCTTCAGTATGTGGAGTCAAGCAATGAGAGGAAATTAAGGTTGGTACTATCAACAACTGCTGTTGATGCAGGGGGGTTAGTGTTACACCCTTGAAACTTCGGAGGCGGCAGCGTAATCGTGATGATGACTCTGATTCTGATGATGAAGATTACTATGATGTTGATGAATACAAAACTTGGCTTCAAGAGCAAGACGAGGACTGTGGTACGTATGTTGCTTGTTCTACACTAGCCACATGTAGCCTTGACTGCACATTATACTCATACCAGTGTTTCTAATTAATTTGCAGACCTTCACGATGACTTCATGGAAGATACAGTTAAAGCGTACACTAAATGGTTAACTAGTGTCAGATGTATCAAAGAAATTAGTAAATCCTTTTTCCTTGTCGACTGCAGCTTATTTGTGATGAAATATTTGAACCTTCTAAGTGCATGTGTTTTCCATTTTTTCAGAGGCGTATGATAAAGTTCAAGCTAAACCTGCAGAAGTAGTCGTACCCCAACAAGATGAGAGTAATGACAGCAGCCCAACGCCGCCACTAGAAATGATGCCGCCACCACAACTTCCATCGCATGCTAGGAAACCAAGGAAGACAAAAGGTTATAAAAGCTCCACACCTCGAGAAACTTCACTCTTTATTTTTCATTGGATTCTGCAACTGCTATTGTTCAGTAGTGAATGTTATTTTCTCTGGTGTGAATGCAAGTAGGTGGCAAGAATGTTGGTGGTGGAACCCTGAAAGGGTTATCTACAGTTGCCAAGAGATCAAGATCTGGCTGCGAAAAGTTGAAAATCCAATTTTCATCAAAGTTGGGTGGTCCCTGTGGAGAAAACAGGCGTACCTTTGTTGATGAGATTCTTGTACATACTAGGCTCAGGGCTCCACTAATTGGAGTCCGATATTGGAGTAAAGTGCTTCCAGTAGTCAAGAAAGATATCGTAAAAGCTGTAATGGTAAGTGAATGTCCACCGCATGCACCATGTTAATTTAATATAGCAGATGCATTCCCTTTATTTTGTTCGTATCCAGTGTTATGATTGAATCATGCATGAATAACAAGTTTCCTTCCCACCAGGAAACTTGGGAATTTGAGGGCATTCAAAATCCAGAGGAAAAGATATTGAAGATTACCCACGAACGCTACAAAGGTTGGCGAGGCGACTTGAGTGCTACATACAAGGCGTACAACAGTTACCCAGATAGAATGAGGCACAAGCCTGCTGACCTAAACATTGTGGAGTGGCACTATTTGTGCCACTACTTTGGAACAAAAACATTCAAGGTACAATTTTTCTACTAAATTAAAGAACAACATTGTGAGTTATATAGAAGATGAGTTCAACCTTTCATCACTTAACAGCACTTGTTCACTTCTTGCAGGAGCACAGCACCCAGAATTCTGACAATCGCAGCTGTCTGGTTAGCAACCATTCGGCGGGTTCGAAACCTTACTCTCAGTGGAGTTGGGAAAAGGTAAAGATTGGTTACAATATTCTCATCTTTCACTATCCACATAAGAAAATCATATATTGATGTCATGTAATGATGCAATCGTAGCGAGATCCTGAAACTGGTGCTGAGCCACACCAGTTGGAACTTTGGAAGGTTACTCACTCTAGGGATGGAAAATGGAGAAATGAGGTGGCTGAGACTATTTATGTGAGTATAAATTTGATTGTAACCTTGCGTGCACATAACACTTGTTTAATTTTGAATCAAACCATGGGCACGGTTTTCTATCTTACAATTTTTTCTTGCACACAGCATTGTACAGTCAGGAAATTAGCTCGACTAGCAAATCCAGATGAGGGGGGTGAAGACACAAGTTCCACTCCTCGAGATGAAGATGAAGAGAAATTTTTCCAGGAAACATACAGGGAAAGACCACATGTCAAATCCTCTGTGTCACGTGGCCTTGGTTACATGTCCACTCCAAGAAGCAACAAAGTGTATCAGGAGAAGTTGTTACATGAGAAGCTCGATAAGGTCGAAGCACGAGAAGGTCAACTAGAAGAAATATTCAAGATGCATGAAGCTGACAAGGAATGCGAGAAAGAAGAATTTAAGAAAATGATGGAAAAGCAAATGCAGGAACAATTTGCAAATATGATCGAGCCTATCAAACATTTGGTGCCATGTTCAGAGGTAACCAGATGATTGTACCTATTGTGTTCATAACTTGGCCAATGCAGCTAATATCTTACCATCCATCATTTCAAATAAGCAGAATACACCTCAATTCAACAACAATACAGGTCAAGTTGACCCTAGGGTTGATGAGGATGGCATTGCTACAAGAACATTAGTGCAGAGTCAAGAAACAACAAACACGGTAACGACAATACTTGGTTGTGATTGAGAAAATGCATATTTATGCCACTTATCTCTCGCCTGCCCTCTTTCACAATGTGCAGACTCCCTCTGAAACCATCAACAATAGTTCTAATGAAGCTGTACATACGAGGCCGGAGGAAAACATTCCTGCAACACCAGTAGTGTAGAATCATGTAACAACAACCCAGGTAACGACACCGAACAAGCTTTCCAATTGATGCAATGCATGGTGTCATGCTTTTAATCACAACTGATATAGTTCCGATATAAAACTATACATTCCAGATGCATCCATCAAGCACCGTGACAAAAGACAAAGAAAATGTGCCACCTAACATCAGCTATACAAGTGCCAACATTACCAAGACACTATTCGCCGAGAAACATGATAATCATGCTCCACCTTCTTCACCTTCTTCTGCACCTACAAGATATATCGCTCCAAGCACGCTGGTGAATCAGTCTAAGACGCGATCAGGAAGGAAGAGAGCACAAGAGGTACTAACTGAACTGTCCTTTCTTAATGCCATTTATATTTTTCTACTTGCAATCCATATGATGCTGCATATTCTCATTACAAGACAAATTGGGTTCATATGATGTAATTCTCTAATTTCTTTACATTCAGAATGGCATGGAAAGAGAAGCTCTGGAGCCGATAAAAGACTCAAGATCGGCCAACAAAATCCCTTCAGCATCAAACAAGAAGCTCAAGCCTCCAACAAACCTCAGCTCCAGAAATGATGAAGATCTTCAACAATACTGGGTGGGAGTGATGCTAGGCTCTTTACAAACTTTGTTACTATTAATGTGAGTGATGGACTAGAGTGCAAAATTTAATGTGGTGAATTTTATTCTATTATATGAATAATTGTGGTCTTGAATGACATGAATGTACATTGGCTCCATCAATCTATGTTTCGAATATTTTTGTTGCATTAAAGAATCTGAAATTGGAGACGGTGGGCTTCTAGCGTATATCCTATGGCGACCAATATTTTGTTGCGATTTCCTCTATGCCAATAGCGACGAACCATAGTTCATAGTGATATAGTACACGCGTATGGCGACCAAAATTCATCTGATGTGTTATCACTAGAGCATATAGCATCGACACATGCTTCGTTGTGATACCCCTACTCATATAGCGACGGTACTAATCGTTGCGATTTGGTTAAAGAACATGGCGACGACCAATCTTTGGTTGCGTGACCATCTACGTGTATAGCGACGGAAATCAGCGTTGTGATTTTGTTCAAGCATCTGGCGACGACCCATCAACGGTTGCATGACCGGCAACGTGTATAGCGACGATAACTAGCGTTGCTATTTTGTTCAAGCATATGGCGATGACCAATAGTTGGTTGCGTCACCATCTATGTGTATAACGACGGTAATTGTCATTGCGAATTGTTTCATTCTTATAGCGACGACGCATAGTTGGTTGTGTGAATCCCTTGGTGTATGGCGACGACTTAGTGTTGCAATTTCATTGGATCATATGGCGACGAACCACATTGGTTCCATGACCCTCTTTGTGTATGGCAACGGCAATTAGCGTCATTATTTGCTTCAAGCATAATGCGACGACCCATAGTTGGTTGCGTGAACCATGTGCTTTATAACGATGGTAATTAGTTGCATTTTGGTTCAAGCATACGGCGACGGATTACGACTTCGTTGTGATAGCCTACATAAAAATTGCAACGGCACGTATCGCATTGCGACACGATTCTTTCATTGTAATAGCGCTTGTTTGCAACAGAGCAAAGTGGTCACAAAAAAACCTATCGCAATGACGCACTTCGTAGAAATAATCTGTGTTGCAATGCCACTAGTCATCGCTACTTCACCAAATTACGACGCCAGGCGCCGTCGCAACAATTGTTTTTTATTGCGACACGGTTTTGGAACCGTCGCAGCAACATATTGTGACGGACAAAATTGCGACGCGTGGCGACGGATTGAATCTGTCGTAATCGCTGCGTATCACGACCAATAACCCCGTATCGCGACCACTTGGAGGCGTCGCGAACTCCACCAATCGCTGTAGTGGGAGAGGACTCAATAAATTCTACCCATTTAGTATGACAATGCTTCAGATTAGTTTGGGTATGAATATGTTTCAAAGCCTCATGATCAGAATGAATTATAAACTCGCGAGGCCAAAGATAGTGTTGCCATGTTTGCAAAGTACGCACTAAAGCATAAAGTTCCTTATCATAAGTAGAGTATTTCAAGATAGCATCACTTTATTTCTCGCTAAAGTAAGCAACTGGTTTTTCTTCTTGTAACAAAACATTACCTAGCCCAATACCACTAGCATCGCATTCAATCTCAAACACTTTAGCAAAATCAGGCAACTACAAGAGAGGAGCGTGGGTTAACTTATCTTTCAATTTGTTGAACGCTACTACATGCGAATCACTCCAAGCAAAAGGTACATCTTTCTTTGTAAGCTCATGTAGAGGTGCTGCACTGGAGCTAAATCACGGACGAAACGGTGGTAGAAACCTGCAAGTCCAAGAAAACTCCAAATCTGTGTAACCGTCGTCAGTGTAGGCCACTCCCTAATAGCATCAATCTTGCTGCTGTCCACCTAAATGCCCTATGGAGTAACAACATAACCAAGAAACGAGACACGTTGTGTGCAAAATATGCATTTTTCAATGTTAGCAAATAAATATGCAGCCCGCAATGCGTCAAAAACAACACTCAAGTGTTCTAAATGCTCTACCATATACTTGATGTAAATCAAGATATCATCAAAATAGACAACTACAAACAATCCTATGAAGGGCCTCAGAACTTCATTCATCAATCGCATAAAAGTACTGTGAGCATTAGTCAAACCAAACGTCATAACCAACCATTCATATAAACCAAATTTCATTTTAAAAGCTGTTTTCCAATCATCACCCAATTTCATTCTAATCCGGTGGTAACCACTACGCAAATCAATCTTAGTAAAAAGAATGGCACCACTAAGCTCATCTCGCATATAATGAAGGTGTGGTATATGTTATCGATAATGAATGGTGATGTTATTAATAGCACGACAATCTACACACATACGCCAAGATCCATCTTTCTTAGGAACAAGTAACATAGGAACCGAGCAAGGGCTAACAGACTCACAAATTTAACCCTTATCAAGCAACACCTGCACCTGGCATTGAATCTCCTTCGTCTCATCCGGATTTGTATGGTACGGTGCGCGGTTCAGAAGCTGGGCGTCGGGGACGAGGGCGGCGGTGGCTAGGGTTTAGAAGGGAAGAAAAAATGAGAACAAAGCGAGAAAACAAGAAACCAGCAATGATTGAACGAACAAGCACCCAACCTCAACAAAGCAAGTTATTGAATGAAGGTGCAAGGCTAAAACGGGTTGCTCGGACAAGGATCTAACCTAGAACAATAAAAACACTCGATAAACTCACCGATCAACCTAGAAAGTTGATACCACTTGATAGAGGTGGAGTGCCCAATCTCTCGATGAGTGGAGATAAATCCAATTCAGTGGGAGTAGACCATCACGATTCGACTATGACGAACAAGCTCGAAGCGCCAATGCAATCGTTGAACCAACTCCTTGTGGTTACCGACCTTGTTGATGCAAGATCAGCCTGATCACGAAGATCAATTCCTGTACGCAATCGAAGAACGAAAAAGAATTAGAGGAGAGCAATAATAATATCACTCAAAGGTGGAACTCTGAATCACAGAGGACAACACGTATTTGTGTGTGGTTTAGTGTAGCTAAAGCTAGTTGTAAAATAAAACTCAAGTTCAAAAACAAAAGGGACTCTAACTAAATAGAGGGGAGAAGGGGGCGCAACCCCTAGCACCCTCGAGGAGGGGGGAGGAGGCGCGCGGCACCCTCGCGAGGGGGAGGGCACACAGCTCTCACGTGGGGATCACGGCCAGAAGGGGGGTCGTCCCTTCTCCTAGCTCCCAACCCTAGGAGCCCTTCCTGGGCTGTCCTGTTGGGCCATATTCTATGCATCCTAGGCCTTCGTTCTTTAACAGCATGATGAAGTTTAATTCTCTCACACGAGCCTAAGTAACTGGCCTAACTGGTGGCGCATGTCATAGTAGAACATTTGGAGGTGGCGCCTGAGCTTCTGGAGGTGGCACCTGGGCATCTGGAGGCACCTGAGCTGCTGCTGGTGTATATGTACTCGTGGTGTCCTCATCACAAACGGTCCAACGACTGTTACTACCGCAGCCTACCTCAAGACAAACCTTGGAGCATATGCTCATATGCAACACAACTACTCAACCCAAGCACCATGCTTGCGTTGTTAACTAGACACCGACCGGCCCGAGCTATTGTGACCCAGGTGTTGATGGTTGAAACACGTGTCGAGTTTCGACCCGCAAGCGTACAGACCACCTATAGCCTTTTTCACCACGGGGTGTCCCCCAAGGTTCTTGTCAATTCGCGGAGCAAGGGGATTGCTAGCGCTTAACCAAGTACTAATCTAGTTGATGGAAAACCATTAAAAGAGAGATTAATCTAAAGTAAAGACAATCTAACCTATGTTAATCTAAGATTGAATCTAAGGTTAAACTAGATGGCAAAGGGTGGATACAAGAGAGAGATTAAGGTAGATAAGCGTTCCCTCCCTAGGGTCTAGGATCTCAAGAACCTGCATCTACTACATGAAAGAGGTGTTGCCTTCACTAGCTTCATGGCGGTTATGCGGCCGCTAAGCCTTTTCCCTAAATCGTAATGTCACTATGCATCAACCACTTTCACGTATAACCGCATCTATATCTAAGCATCGATAGGGTTAAGCTAATCACCACGATTACCACAAACCCAACTAAGACCACATGTTGAAACATATGTAAACAAAGCATTTTCAAAGACATAGACCATGAAGCATCGATAGCCATAAGATTCACGTAGCAATTACATATCAATTGGTCCATCTAACCCTAGGGATGAACGGAGACATTACCCCATCATCTTACAGAGATTGAAGTGCATAGGGGTGATGGAACCTCCGGAGAACGTCGTCGATGAAGATGGCGGCGATGAAGCTTGGGAACACCCCTAGGCCAACGGCTTGGAGTCCTCCTCTTGCTCCCTTCCCTCCTCCGGTGTTGATCCTTGCGACGAACTCCTCCAACTCTCTCCCTCATCTTGCGGCGGTGACTTTCTGGTGAATGGGTGTCTATAGAGTGATTGGATGCAGCGGCCTTCGGAAGCAGGAGCTACTAATAGACCGAGGAGGGGCTAGGTCAAAGGGGCGGCCGAACCGGCACGAAAACGTGTTGGGCCGATCCGACTAGGCTAATCGACCCAGGCTATTTTCGGCAGGGTTCGGGCCCGTCTTCTTCCCCGCGGCTCATCTTGACATTTTGGATTTATGCCCCTTAATTTGTGTCATTTTGGCATCGTCATCCCCGCGATCAAGATAGAGGGTCTTCTTGCATGAAGTCCAATCTTTACGTCTTAGTCTTCGGGGATGATCCGTCTTAGCACCTTCGTCCTTGCCACCTTTGGGAATGAATTCGCCTTGCACTCAAACACGAACGGAACACCTCAATTGCTCCTTTGAACTCGTTGTGACTCCGTCCCTTTTGTCCATGTTTTCCTGCAAAAACACAACACTTCCAAATGCACATACAAAGTTGAACTTGTTATTCATTAGTGTGCCTAGTGGCAGTTTAGTAGCATAATCAACCTCAAACCAAAGTGTAATGAATATTTTTGGAGCACCAAAAGTCACTGTCAACATCTCTGCCATGCTTAAACCTTGCTGGTCCTCGAGTAAGTAATCCTTGCTTAAAGGGGAAATCAGCGTTGCCTTCCAATGTTTTCCCTGCACTTAGTCATTCATGACGAGGCAAATTGCTCTCTCTTAAGAATTTAGTTTTAAAGTTCAAGTTGTGACCGACTTCTTTTACATTGTGGAAGATAGACTAACAATAAAGAACAAGCCACATTTAATAAACATGATGCTCTCAAACTTAAGTGCACTTCAAACCATTACCTTGTTCCATGGAAGAATTTTCAAAAAGATGCATATCCAACATAAGTGAAAAAAACTCTTGCAAAAGCTCATGGAAACACTCATCTCATCAAGTCACTCATGCCTATACTAGATTATTTCAACCTATTCTACTTATATGTGATAGTGGAAAGCTTATGTGGAGCTTGGTAGGTCAAAACAATCCTAGCAAAACATACATCCGAAATATTGTCAAATTAAGAGAGAGATCTACTGGAATTACCGAGACTCGTCAAAAGGCCATGGATAATAAATGTTGGAAAGAGAGAGGGATGAAACACACACATTTAGATAGGAGGACATGTGCAAGTGGCAAATGTATGATCCCGAGGCACAAGTGAAGTCCTCATTATCGGATTGCACATGGTTCGAAGATTTGAGTATAGATTTGTCTTCAAGGCACTTTTTGAACTTATGAAGCAAAAAGAACCGAAGAGCATCTTTAATTTTTTATTTTATTTCCTTCTCATTTTTCTCTTTTTTTCTTCTTCCTTTCCCCCTTATTTTTCTTTTCTTCTCCTCATTTTTTTAATTTTTTTAATTTTTTGCTTTTGCTCCTCAGAACTTTTGCAACATAATACTTACTCAACATTTGTCAGAGATGATGTGATGACTCCTCCCCCATGCTTTAACGATTGCTCGTCCTCGAGCATAGAAGTGAGGGGACCTATTGTCGGGCATACACCCCGGGTACTCATGCAAGGAAGGATGAAAACGGACTCCTACTAGAATTCCCCTGTAATTCTACTAGGACTCGTTCCATGTAATCCTACTAGGACTCCTACCTTGTAACTGACTATGAACCCGCCCCTGGACTATATAAAGGAGGGACGGGTACCTAGGAGGAGAACTCAACTCAACCAACCCAACACCAAGTGCAGGACGTCATACTCGATACCCCAAACAGGACGTAGGGCTCAATACTCTGGCGCCCCGAACCTTGTGTCCCTGCATCTTGTGTCCCGTGTCCCTGCATGTCCCTTCGAGTTCTAGGACTCACGATTACGATCCCACACCGCACAATCTACTACCTCGGGTACCCCTTGGTAGGTTTGCCGGTCCAAAACACCGACAGCTGGCGTGCTATGTAGGGGTGATCATCGACACCAGGCGAATCCGAAGGACCTTTTTCATCAAAATCAATCACTCCAAGCCGACCATCAGGACCAGATTCATCTTGAGCTCACTCGGCGACTCGTAGAATCTCTGCATGCAAGTTCGGGACGTTTTCCAATCTCCAGTTAACCCGGCGATGCCCACTCATGCCCACTTGTACGTCAAGTCCGAAGCCTATCAGAAATTGACAGTTGGGAATGAAGGACCGATTAGGCGAACCAGAGAGGGGGGAGTGAATGGGAGCCGATAAAAATTCTTCTCGAAGGAGATGGGAACTCCAACAAGATGAACACGGCTTCCAACACACATCTCCGACTCAACTACCCAAGTTGGTCAAGACCACATAGCCACTGGAGAACTACTGGTCCTAGGAACCAACACTCAACCTTCCGAGCCAAAACTCACCCAACCACACAGCGGAAACTTGCACGGCTTGCTGCCTGTGCTACACCGGTCAGACTGATGGCCTGCGCCGGTCAGACCGGTGACACCGGTCAGACCGGTGGACAGAGCCGGTCAGGCCGGTGGCTACACCAGCCGCACAACAAACGTTCCAGGAAGCCTCAGTGACTCCTCTAGGCCCTGGAACAAAAACCACCACGAAACACAACCTGTGAGGAAGAAGAACCCCTCACAAAACCTAGCAAAACAACTCCAAGCACGCCAAGAACTGACCAGCAGAACCACGGGACAAAACCACACGGACAAGGCTGTTCCCCGAGACAAAAACCCACCAAGGGCTAGCACCGGTCAGACCGGTTAAGAGCACCGGTCAGACCGGTCGTGCCTGGGCAGCTCGGGATGAACAGCGCCCGCGAGTCAACTCCCCCAAATCCAACTCCCGATCTCCCGATTCACTCCACGGTTTCGCACAAGACTTTGGGGATAGTAGGAACACCTCATGGGTACTCCATAGCCAAGATTTGGTCCACCAAAACTTGTTGAATCAAGAGGAATCGAAGGATTTTCGCCAAGAACACCACGAACCCTAGAACCACGAAAACCCCAAAATTGAGCCCCTTTACTCACGGATTTGGGAGGGAGATCAAAGAGAAAAGAACCACGAGGGGTTCATGCATACATCCCCCACCAAATCCCAAAGAGAAAGGTCTCAAAACCGCCACAAGAAATTCGCCAAGAAAAGCCTCCGAAAATCACCAAAAAGGAGAAACGGGAAAGACACATCCAAGCCTTGAGGAACCACGCCGAATCATCTATACATAGCAAAGAGGTTCATACAAGGTCTAGCTTGCCGCCTGATCATCCTTCCCTCTCACAAGATCTCACCATGAAGCTCTCAAGCTAGTCCTACGAAAATCCTAAGGAAAAATAGGAAAACCAAATGAGCTAAGGTTCCAAGAGATGGCTGCCATCCTCTCACCACTTGGGTTATATGGAGGCAACCGAAAGACGAAAATACCCCTACTAGCTAACTAGGGATACATGCCCCTCAAGGGCGAATTCAGAAATCTTTGTCTTCGCTCCATCGGACGGATGCCCAGCGACCGCAAACTTGCTTAGCCTCGACGCAAGCCTTGCGATCCCGACGCGTGTCCTCCGCTTCGAAGATTCCGGACTGCGTCGTCGCACACCGGTCAGACCGGTGCTGCTCACCGGTCAGACCGGTACCCACAGGTCAGACCGGTCTGGAGCTGCTGCACCTCCGTCTTCGGTTCTTCGGTCTTGGCTTTGTGGATCAACCAAGGAACCTAGTGGTTTTCTGGTGAACCACCGGAAACCCCGCGAACTCGGTGTAGCCTCCGCCAATCACCACTCATGACTCAGCTCCCATGTAGTCCCGGCTCGACCTTGGTTTTGAGGCTCAACCAAGAAACCGTCCATGACTTCATCTTGCCGTTCTTGCCACCCTGCGGCCCGCACTTGACCCCACTGGTCACCGGGTCCCTCGAACCAAGCCTACTTGTCTTCTCCACACCTGGAGGCCTCACCGGCAACGACCTTTCGCGTTTGTTCTTCACCTGCACCTGCACCAGTCAAGCCGCAACCTGCACCTGCAATACTTAGCCAAGAATCAGTCCACACCACGTTGTCAATCACTCATCACACCAGGAAGTGACCATCCACCGGTCCTCGAACCACACCTGGCTCTCAGGGAATTCGAGTCCGAAGAGAAGAAAAACAATTCAGTTGTCGATGTCCGATCAAGGCGGCGCGCTGCACGAGTCCTACCAGGAATCGATCTCCGAACTTGAATTTAAAACTCGCGCATCACTCTGGTCGAATTTCTCTCTGGAAGGGACCTGCCGCTGCACTCATCAACTTGTCATGCTGGCATGCTGCTACGCATCAACTCCGTGACGGAGGCTCCAGAGACAAATCCGAAAGTGCGGCCTACATGTATGTGGTATATTTTCGCAAAGGGCAAGGAACAATTTGCTTCCTTGATACGTCATACAAGTTAAGACCATCATGATTGCATTGGCCTTTTGCTACATGTACACAAGCAACACACATCAAGAAAGCTACCAGCTGTTCCGGTTTGCAAAAATCAATTCCCTGGATCTTGCTACACGCACTCGAAAATGTACAAGGGAAGATCCAGGATCAATGCTTGATGCACACAAGCAACATACACGAGTACGGCTACATCGCCTCTGGTCGCATCGGATCTACATCAGCTACGCCATGCCCCGCGACTAATCGTCTCCCGGCTGCATCGGCTCTACATCAACTACGACGTGCGTCGTGCACCGCGACTACTCGTCTCCCGGTTGCACCGGCTCTACATCAACTATGTTGTACGCCGTGACTACTTGTCACCCGGCCGCAGCGGTTATACATCAACTTGCCGTGCGCCGCGACTACTCGTCTTACGGCCGCAACCGGCTCTACTTCGAGTACGCCGCGCGCCGCCGCAACATCGTCTTCCGGCCGTATCGCGTCGACTACTCATCTCGACTAGTTTTCCAAAGTAGTCGAGAATGGCTGTCACGCCCCCAACGACTAGTCGGAATCAACTCTGACTGGTCAACTTTAGTAAGAACCGTCGCGGCTCCATCGCCGACCGCCATGGCTTCATCTACAAGACCGCCCTGGCGGCAAAAGCTAAGTCATTCATTTAAATGATTAGTTATTTTTGTTGGTTTGTTTTCCTCATCATGCAGGACAACATGCCGACTACTTCTGTGTACGTCTCTCAACGGCTACTTGCCAGCAGAGCTGCACTTCGCCAATTATTGCTTAGGCGTGATGACCGACTGCCACAGGCTTTGGATCACCAAATTAGGTGGCTGTTGCCACGACATTTTGTGTACCAAGTACTGGAGGCACACATCGGCTTCACTCTAAGGTGGCATCACGCACGTCATGTGCTATCTTCTTTCCACCACGCGGAACAGTCTCAACGACTACTCATCTATGTATGCTTCTCAATGGGTTTTCACAAGAGCTACACCCTGCCGACTACTCTTGGGATATATCGACCAATCCGCCATGAGCTTACTACACTGAATCTTGGGGGCTCCGGCCACGAGTTTGGTACACTAAGTTTCAGAGGCTCCACCATGAGTTCGGTATATTACATCACGGGGGCTTTGGCCACGGCTTTGGGTGTACCGAGTTTTCGAAGGTCACAATGGTTGTATCCCAAGAAGGCAATCTCAAGCCCGCTCTAGCGGCAACCGTAGCATGTGTCCATGTACCCTAAGTACTCGCATACCGTACCATGGGTTTCGTACCCTAAGTACTCGCGCACCGTACCATGGGTTTCGTACCCTAAGTACTCGCGCTCCGTACCATGGGTCTCGTACTTGCGCTCCGTACCATGGGTCCTCGTACCCTAAGTACTCAAGTCGACGCTAACGGACGCACCCAAGCCCGCTCTGTGTGTGTGTGTGTTATACCAAATCTCGATGAGCCCTGCAAAGCCTCTCTATTGTGTGAACCACATTGCCTTCGCCCGCCTCGAGTTGCCTTAATTTAAAATAGGAAAGGTCTGGCATGAAGGACCAAACATTCTGGAGTTGCAATAGATAATTCTCCACAGCAGTCCTCTCTCGGGTTAACCGAATAGATGATGCTGAGCCCACTGCTGCAATGAGAACCATCGGCCGTGGCATGCCTACAGGCAACGACTGGTAGTCTACAAATCGAGCAGGTACAATGAAACAGATATGCACTCTTGCGGTATTCTCAACACGCTCAATTTGCACTATAGTAGGAGTACCAGCCATATAATCGATAATATCTCTGAGCCATCTAATATTGTTGATAACATACAATAATTTTATGTAACTGAAATTATGGATTTTCAATGTGAAATGAAAAAAGATCTATTATATTACTATGTTGCCTACACGTGTCAGATCACCCAATTGCAAGGTAATCCCCGGTGAAAGTGAAATACTGGACAACGAGGCAACGGCGACGGCCACGACCATTACCAACGCCACTTGATGACGACATTGTTAGATTAAACTATATCCAAATCAAAATAACACACATTATTCACAAGAGGAATAAACAGAGCAACTATTCATCATTTCAACCATAGGAACGAAAGCATTCTTACCACACATATAAATGCAAACTAGTTGAGAAAGCAAATAAATATTTTTGGTCTTTTAATTTTGCAGATTTTTATGTGCTTTTATCATGAAAGGTTGTGAAAACAAATAAAGTTACAAGTTATCTCAGATTGGGGGTCCTCCCCCAAGCTAGCTTCAGGCTCACTGCGGTGGATGGGGATTGCATCTGATCCAAGCGTAGAAAGCTCTCTGCTCCTCCAATTGTTGCTGCTGTATCTGCTCTATGGTGTGAAGTCTCTCGCCTGACTGATGCTGCCAGTCCCGAGTGGACTCAGCGTGCTGGTGCACTGTCTCCTCCACGTCGCCGACACGGATGTTGAGCTCGCTCATCTGCTGAGTGAGGGTGACACCATGAGACGACGAATGCAACCCAGACGATGAAGATGTAGCATCTGCATAGGTAGTACCAACGGGCATGGCCAAATCGCCACTAGCTACGCTAGCCCAAGCCGAGCTACTCGCACCCTACTGGTACATGGGCTGATCCCAACCGGGTGCATATCCGGGTGTAACCCCAGGCTTGTACTCGGTAGAGGTCCATGTGCCAGGCGGAGGCGGTTGAGGACCGGAGCGTCCGAGGACCGGTGGATGGTCGCTTCCTGGTGTGATGAGTATTGCAGGTGCAGGTTGCGGCTTGATTTGCGTTGATGCAGGGGTGAGGTATGATAGATAAGTTGGTAGTGTGAACACAGAAACACACTCTCTCTAAAGTTCCTAGGCTTAGGAGGCAACATATGAGTTAGTTCTAGGTTCTAAAGTACTAAACACACGAAGTTAGTAAGACGAGTTAGATACACACTAGCATTACGTGACTGTTGGCTCAAGCACCCAGGTACAAACGGGGAGCTAACCTCCCGCGTCGCTTATGCACGACTCCGGTTGTTAGACTTTAGACTCCTACAATGTATCCGAACGTGGGGGATTCCAGAATGGTCCAACGGCTGTCACTACCGCGGCCTACCCCAAGACAAACCGTGGGATACACTCATAAGTAACGTAGCTACGCAACCCAAGCACCACGCTTACGTTGTTAGCAGGACCCTGACCGGCCCGGGCTATTGTGGCCCAGGTCAGAGCCACCAGATAAATCAACCAATTACACCGAGTACCATAGCTTGAGCACGAACTTCATACAACACGAACATGGAATCTAACTGGATCAAACTAGGCTAGGTACACAAACGGATTTGTGCTTTCCTATGTCTATTCAACAAGATCAAAGGGTCGTGTTCGTGAAGAACACGAGCCTCAAACTTATGAACAAACACCGAAAACATGAGTAAGTCACTCGTCAACTGGATCGAAAGGCCTTGTTCATCAAGAACATGAGCCTCGAAATGATGAACAAGCGAAGAACACATGAACAAATCACCCATGTATACAAGCACAACTTTATATGAAATAGCTGATTAACTGAAGTAGATCAAAGTCATACAATAAAATAAAGATACAAGAGAACTCATACCTAGATCCCAAAGTAGACTTGGAACCTGAAGTAGAACTACTCTAGCCTACCTCCTAGCCTTAGAAACCAAAAGTGAGAGAGGAGGAGTAAAGTGTGTTGGTAAGAAATGAACCCCCTCCCCTTCTATTTATCGGCCTGAGCACCAGCGTCAAGAGGAGCCAAGCACCCTGGGAATGGCCTCTAGGACCAATGGGAGAGCACCACGTGGAAGCCCCTGAGTAGGGGGCTCAAGGTCGGTTCGGCCGACCTGTGGGGTCAGCCGACCCCCTGTGGGCCCCACTCAGGATGTGCTTCCTCTGGGTGGTTGTCCTGTGGGCCCTTAGGTCGGTCCCCGGTGTACACGTGCTCTTGATGCAGTTTAGGCGCTCTGGTGGGCCCATGGATCCATGTGAAGTCCACGTGTCACGCTCTGATTGGTGACATGGCTTGCATGCATTGCACCTGAGGTGGCAGCCACTCCTTGGCTGAGGTGACGTGGCATGAATCATAGAAGGTGAGTTTGCTACTTCTTTTATGCTTATTTTCCTGCAATCACATAATCTCCAAGGACAAGTGGAACTACATTATTCTTAACTAAAATGCGTGTAAGAAATGCCTCTTGCTCCTTTATTCATGAGTAAGTTGACGGCTAAAGTAGGCACTTAACAGCCGTCAACAACTCCCCCAAGCTAGCCTCTTGCTCATCCCGACCAAGACACTTAGGACTTAGGTTGGTTGATCAGGAGTTGCTACGATGTTGTATTCCTAATATATGACAAGCATACAACTAGGTACTCTATCAAGGATTGAATGAGTTGGCATTAATCTTACCTTATGCTCGATTGATATGGGGCTTGTAGCTCACCTGCCTTGGGTGGTTGAAAGATAGAACGGTTGTATAGAAGTTACTAATCACAAGCACCTTGATCAGTTATCAATCCGGAGGTTTTGCAAATTTTTGCAAAGAAATCAAAGTTCCTCGAATGATACTCTCGGATCGCTCATTGTGTATTATTCCTAACCAAGGCATTGTTTTGCCTTCTTTCTCCACCTACTCCTAATAAGCTGATATGTGGAGCTGAGGTAGGGAAAACATGTGGCATACCTGTTTCTCATGTATTGTCGAGTCAAAACTGGATCCTTGGGAGCAACAAGTCATACAACCTGATCAAGATGTGCATGTGTGTGTATATGGTGGATGGATGACGAACTCCTTTTTGCATATGATTCTGTCTTCTCCTTTTGAGATTTTTTTTGAGACTTGGTCTATGTCTCTTTATTCTCTTTTTTTTCTTTTCTTCTTGCATACTCTTGAGCATGTGTTTTTTTACATTGCCCATAGTCCTTGCTGAATATTTTTGGAGAGAGAGAGTAATCATGGAACAATGCGCGGAGCTTTATTTGTGGAATGGATGGGGGATGCATGAAATGATGGGTACTAACTTCTGTTGTAAAAGTTTAGCATATAGTGGCTGCGTACGTGATCTTGATCATGGGAGCATGACAAGTTTTTCGCCGAGGGTCACAACAATTCGACAAGACTCAATGAAGAAAACGAGTAGCATATGTGGAGACTAACAAAAGCTAGGATCTACATATGGCTTTGGATAGGAATTTCTCATCATTGACGAACTTATCATTTTATCATTTTTCAAAAGAAAACTCCGGATATCAAACATCACTTGGCACTAGCTCATAGCAACCCTATTATACCATATCGTACCTCACAACAACCTAGGCAAAGGTCATGCTTTTTGCTACCCACAAGTTTCAAGCTAAGGTTTGATCATGCAAGCCAACAAACTCAAAACTAAAATTGGGTACTAAGCTGTAGCAAGGCATACAAAAGGAATAAATAGAGCAACTATTCATCATTTCAACCATGGAGAACAGAAATATTCTTACCACACATATGAAAAGCAAACTAATTTAGGAAAGCAAATAAATATTTTTGGTTTTTTTAATTTTGCAGATTTTTATGTGTTTTTAGCATACGAGATTCTGAAAATAAAGATACAAGTTACCTCAGAGTGGGGGTCCTCCCCCAAGCTAGCTTAAGGCTCACTACTGTGGAGGGGGAAATCCCATGCATCGGTAGTAAGCCCTCTACTCCTCCAACTGCTGCTACTGTGCCTGCTCAATGGCGTGAAGTCTCTTGCCAGACATACGCTGCCAGTCCCGGGTGGACTCAACGTGTTGGTGCACTGTCTCCTCCATGTCGCCGACTCTGATGTTGAGCTCGCTCATCTGCTGAGTGAAGGTGGCCCCACGAGATGACGAGCGCAACCCGGACGACGAAGATGTCGCATCTCCGTAGGCAGTACCAGCAGGAATGGCCCACTCGCCACTTCCTGCACTAGCCCAAGCCGAGCTACTCGCACCCTGCTGGTACATGGGCTGATCCCAACCGGGAGCATGTCTGGTAGTAACCCCATGCATGTACTCGGTAGAGGTCCATGTACCAGACGGAGGTGTGGTAGGCTGAGGCTGTGGTTGAGGCGACGGCTGCGGTGACGGCTGTGGTGGCGGCTGTTGTGCTCTGGCTCCTCTCCTCGATGCATTGCTAGTAACCCTGTCACCAGAGACACTAGAACGACGAGGTTCCTCGACAGGAACGGTCAATGGCCCTTGGCCATACAACCTAAAATCCGGGTTAGGTAACCGAATTTGGTTTGTATGGCCCGGGTAAAAGAAAACCAAAGAATCATCCGGACCCTTCTTAAGAATATGTCCCTGAGTCAAATAAGCCTCATAAATCTGAGTCTGGGGATTAGCAATGGAGGGAACATTGGGCCCTTGCATAATCCCAAGATTCGTGACGATGCGAGAAATCAAAGACGTACACTCAATGGAACCCGTCATCTTAAAATTTGTCAATCACTGCCGAATCATGGCTTGCACAGGGGAGATCTTGATCTGTCTAACCACGGCATATAAGATCATCATCTCGTCAGTGTGCATGGTTCGTACATCGTCCCTTGGAAAGAGAGTGATGGTGAGCCACTTGTGCCACAGTAGGAGAGTGGGATCCAAGATAACGTTGCACCGAGGTATCAACTTGCCACGAACAGGCCGACCAGAGAGTTCTTCCCAAAAACTTTCGCAATTAAAACCGATGCAAGCTTGCTCAAGAGAAATAGCGCAGCGACGATGAAATCCGAGGGTGCGACTAAGATCTTTCCATGAAACTCGATATGGAACTCCATGAAATCGAAATGAAATACCAGATGCATCCTCTTGAAGAGTGCAGAGAAACTGGATGGTGGTAGGCCTAGAACCAATCTCCCAAACTGGGACAAAACCTTCCCAACCTAGAGCATGCCAAATGGAATCGAACTCGGAGTCCATACCTATTTTCTCAAGAAGGTCCGGGTCGAACTCCTTGGTGTTGGCGAAGACTCGATCCTTGATGAGAGCATAGGCTTGTCTCTCGCGATCGTCCCTCAAGTCGATGAAGGCGGTGTCGACGGCGTACACTTCTTCTACTTGTGGCGTGGGTAGCTCTTCCTCTTCCTCTACTTCACGGTCGGTTGACATTGGGCTTGGTGCAGCTTCAGAATGATGAGACGAGCTTGCCCCGTCACGTCAATGGTGTGAACGAGTCAGCTTCCGGAGTGCACCGGCGGCCAACTCATCTTGCACAACAATCGGACAACACGAGCAACTCGGTGATGGGTTAGTGAAACCGAAATGAAATCCTTATCGAGGTTGCTCCACCAATGATCAATATTTCAGCAACACTTGGAGTGAATACTTGGCACCTCAATCTCGAGCAAGAAATCCAAGAAAACCAAAGAGCAAGAACAAGAGGGGAAGAGAGTCGATGGGTTCCTCTTTAGGCACTCCTAGAGGCCCTTGGTAGTTCATCAACATGTGGTTGAACCTTAACCTTCGAGACAAACTAGAGCAGAATATCTTCAACATGTCTTTTCAAGGAGATCAGACAGATGGTGTTCCAATTGAAAAACGCCGATGCACTTCTTTTGGGGAAGCAGTCTCTATTTTCCCAGGACATAACAGGACCCCATCTCATATAGTAGAGCATTTCAGGAGTTTTTATCTTGGTTTTAAATCAGAATCTATAATCTGGTTTGCATATGAAGACCGTGACTCTCATTTTGAGACTGTGTTCAGCTTTGATGATATCACTAGTGACGATGAGAATAGAATTGTCTTTGTGGAGATGATCAAACCAAGACTTCTTCCATCCTGTGTTTTTGGAAAAGATCAATCGGCCACATATGAATTTTATAACCCTTCAATGAGCGCTCGTTAGCTGGGAATTGGTCAATTGCCGATTGGTCTTTATTTTTCCAATCTGATAAAGCCACGGGAGATTCTTCCAAATGGTCTCCACTATCGACGGCTCCTAGATTTGATTCTTGACTCTTCCATCATTGATCTTGACTCCTGGAAACTTGCCAGTTTTGCCTCTCCTATCTTCAACATCTGGCTGGCAGAATGGTGCGATCATCTTTTCTGTGTGTCTCCCAAGCTTTATTGTGAGAAGCTGGATCCTGCGTATGATGCACCAACCGATGAGGTACTTTCTTGCCTGACTACTTTGTATATCCATTTCCTTTAAGATATTCTGACTTGATATGTTCTTTCTCCAGCCTGATACTTCTGAACCCCCTGCACGAAGCAAAAGTGGCAAGCTGATTACTATTTTTCCACTAAGGCTTCTACCGTACATCGGCTGCAAAGCTCCTCCAATTTCTTCGGTTATGCAAGGTCCGAAGATAGCTTCTACTCCAAACAACCCACTTCTGTCGACTCTCAAGAGGAAAGTTGTGACTAGCAAAGTTCCAAAACCTCCTAGTCGCTGAACTAAAAGGAAGATCGACACCGTGGTTGTTAACATCCCGGACATGGTTGGAGCATTGGCTGGTGCTTTCGAGGTATTAATCATCTTCAGTCCTTCTTTCCTTCTTTTACAAACTACATCTAATCAATTTGTTTTCTGTGTAGTCTTCGGGTTTATTGGGACACAAACCAGTACTCTGATTGCTGATCTTGGCCATGAGACGAGGTCAGAGCCGTTTCAAGGAGGTTTGGCTAATGAAACTTTGGCTGCACCAACATAGCAACCTGAACCAGATTACAGGGCAGACGCCTTAGACACTTCAGGGGATTAGATCCAGGATCCTTTTGAACCAATCAATCCTCAGATTGAGAAACTTCCAATTGAGGTAAAGAAAACTTCTTTACTTGTTACTTGTCCACTCTGCCCATCTTTAATTTTTTATTTTTGTTCAGGAGTCTAATGAAACATTGGTCGAAACCCAACTTGATGAATCTCTTGGTGATCCTCAGCAAACAAGTGGTGACCTGCCACAATCTCCAACTGTCAAAGTTTCAGAACCAAAATCGGCTGAAGAGCCGATCATTCAAGTGTAAGCAATTTTTTCTGCTGCAGAGGTATTCTTTGAATTGTCCTGTCTTTTGTCCAGATTATTATATTGATCTCCTTCCCTTTTTTGCAGGCTTCAACTGCTTTATCTCTCATTGTCCAGAATGTATCAGCCGACCTTCTTTCTGATGACGTGAAAGCCAAGCTTCTCGAAATGCTCCCCTTGCTTAACCAAGACATTAGCCAACTTGTACAAGATGTTGAACCGATCAGAAACATCTTCAAGCAGATCCAGAGCTAGTTACCCAGAGATCTTAAGGCAAAGGTGCTCCAAGTAGCTTACATCGAGAATCGGCAGCTTCGTGTTTAAGAAGCTCAAGATCGGCTGGACGAAAGGAAACGCCAGGAGCAACTTATTCAAGATAGGGAGAATCTAGACAGTAGTATGGCTGACCTGGATAGTAGGATTGAGCTGCTACCCTCCTCCTATTCTAACATTGTTAACAGCATTGATCGCTTGAAACGGCATTGTGCTGAACTGATGAAGGAGCTTAGTCAGATTGATCAAGACATGGCTGTCGAAGAGAAGAAGCTCGTGGATCTTCCGAGAACCATCGCCACTATGCAAAAACAGAAGGACTCCATCGCACAGCAGGCTCAAGCTCTTCGTGAACAAGAACAGTCGATTCCTAGTTCGGCCAATGCCGATCGTCAAGAGATAGAGGAGGCTGATCAGCTGCGTCTAGATCACATCAATGCTATCCACCTTCTAGGCATAGTTTAATCCTTTTGAGTACTATTGTTACTTCTAGACTGTAACTAGCCTTTACTGGCCAACTTCCAATGCTTCGTATTTATTGTTTTGACCGAATGTTTTAATCGGTGTCTTTACAAGATGTGAAATCTCTTTTGCCTTTCATCTTGCTTCTTTCGTGATGGCTTCTTCTTCTTCCTCCTCCTCTGTGAATCAGGTTGGTTTCCTTCACTCTTTCTACTTTTCTGATCTCCTTTTGACATTTCTTTATCTCTTCCCCAGTCTCCCAATCACGAAGTTGTGGAAAGAATCTTGACGAACATCAACTCCTTTGGTGTCAATCAGCCAACACAGCCATCCAGGCAAGAATGGGGTCTTCGTTTTGTGATTGCCAATGACGAGAATAAGCTAGAAGCTCTTGAAGCCAGGAGAACTGCTCTTCTTCAGGAATTAGACCATGTAGATGAAGAAATAACCCGAGTTAGAGTGGAATCATATAAAGCAAAGAGTCTCCTTGAGCCTTGATGTAATGTACCGTCAGCCGATGCAATCGGCTATCTTTTATGAATGAAATCACTCCCCCTTTTATTGGCATTGATGAATTCTGAATGCGTTATCTCTGGTAATGATTATCCTGATATGCTCATAGGTGCTTCTCTATGACCTGATCTGCTTTTTTGCATGCTATAAAATACAACTCGTTACTCATGTGACACCAAAACTTTCTGCCCATGAACAAATCGGTCTCTGTTAAGAATAGGAGGCATGCTCCTCTAAGAGCGTTTTTAGGAAGGTGTATTCGTCCCCATTCCTCGACAAATTTCTTCTTGAAGTGTTCTTGCATCCAGATGATGTATTGAAGCTTGTCGTTGTTGCTAGCAATGTTGAGAGAGAAAGATCCTAAAAACTTCCTCTTCTGGGTACAGAGTGGGGTTGTTCATCTTTATTCAATTCACCTTCAAAGCCCACTCCTGATTTTTGGGAAACGCATCACTGCATGACTGCCAATCGTTCAATCTGAAGCTTTCATGTGGAGACTGTTTCTCTTTTGATCGAATCAGGCACCTTTTATTTTGCCTTTTTCAATTCCCTCTTGTAGCTATCCTTTCCTGCTACCTGGGCTATAAATAGTCTTAAAGCATGATAGAGGAAACCACATCTCTCAGCCATGGCGCACAAATCAGATCTGATAGGTTGTAGGCTTTTGCTGTATGACTATCTCCTCTTTCCCTTTTCCTTTCCATAGATAGAAGAATTCTTGTGAAGTAGTGCAGTAACACCTCTTCCTCTTCATCCCCTTTTGAAAAGCCAGAAGGCACAATAGCTAGAAGAATCCTTGTGAAAAAACTTGGATTTACCGATTCTAGGGGAAGGAATGAGGTAGAACGTCTTGCTGCACATTATCAGAGGAAGAGCGTGACAAGGGGACAACCATCTTGGTCATCAACTCGGACACCTTTCGGCGGAAGATTATAGAATCCGGTGAAGATCTTAGTCTTCCGTTTCCTCTTCGTGGTGTCCTTCTCTCATTCATCAATTCAATATCCTCATCATACGAGAGATAGGATAGTGCATTCCTTATGATCTTTTGAGATGAATGTAATCTTCAGATCTGAATTGTAATATTATCATTGTAATCCAAAATAGAAGAATAAAGTATATTTTTTTTCTAAGGGCGATATGTATATCGGCCATGCTCTGAAAGAACCGAGTACATTGATTGCAAATCGGTTTTTACATTTTTTGTACTAAAGGTGATTCTTTAAAGACATCGGCTATTCTACTAAAGGCGATTATATTTATAATCGGCTACAGCTCGGAATCTCAATCGACCAATAGGCTCGATATAATGATCGGCTTACACAATTGCCTAATGAGGACCGGAGCGTCCGAGAACCAGTGGATGGTCGCTCCTGGCTGTGATGAGTGATTGACAACGTGGTGTGGACTGACTCTTGGCCAAGTATTATAGGTGCAGGTTGCGGCTTGATTCGTGTTGGTGTAGGTGAAGAGCGGGCGCGAAAGGTCTTAGCCTTGTGGGGCCTTCGAGGAGTGGAGAGACAAGTATGCTCAGCTCGATGGACCCGGTGGACGAACGGGATCAAGTGCGGGCCGCATGGTGGCAAGAAAAGCAAGACGAAGTCGTCGACCGGAGCCGATGCAGGGTAGCGGCTCACGACCGGAGTCTGCACGTGGGGTTTGCGGTGGTTCACCACAAAACCGCCGGGTTACTGGGTTGAGCCACAAAACCAAGACCGGAAACTCGGCGGGCGGAGACAGGATCCGGACACGCCGAGAAGCTTTGATGCCGGGGGACACGCGGCGGGATAGCAGGGCTTGCGTCGGGAGGACGCGAACTGCGGCAAAGGTGTGGCCGCCCGATGAAGAGGAGTGCTACTTGACCATATTGCTCCTTGAGGACTGGAGCATCTGAGGACCGGTGCATGGTCGCTCCCTGGTGTGATGAGTGATTAACAACATGGTGTGGACTGACTCTTGGCCGAGTATTGCAGGTGCAGGTTGCGGCTTGGCTCGTGTTGGTGTAGGTGAAGAGCGGGCGCGAAAGGTCTTAGCCTTGCGAGGCCTCCGAGGAGTGGAGAGAGAAGTAGGCTCGACTCGATGGACCCGGTGGCCAAACGGGGTCAAGTGCGGGCCGCATGGTGGCAAGAAAAGCGAGACGAAGTCGTCAACTCGAGCCGGTGTAGGGTAGTGGCTCACGACCGGAGTCTGCACGCGGGGTTTGCGGTGGTTCACCACAAAACCGTCGGGTTACTTGGTTGAGCCACAAAACCAAGACCGGAGGCTCGGCGGGCGGAGACGGGATCCGGGCATGCCGAGAAGCTTCGATGCTAGAGGACACGCGGCGGGATCGCAGGGCTTGCGTCGGGAGGACACGGACTGCGGCAAAGGCATGGCCGTCTGATTAAGAGGAGTGCTACTTGACCATATTGCCCCTGAGGGGATTGTATCTTAGTTTCAAGTGCTAGGGGTAGCTTGGTCATGTGCCCAACCCAGAGGGACTCATATATATATAGCTCTAGGGTTTCTGGGCAAAACATCCTTCGGGATTGCTTCTCATTTCCCTGCTCCATAGGTTTAGATTTTCTTCACCGTTTTGTAGAGAATCTGATCTCCGAGTGTATGGAAGCTTTCATGGCTGCATCGATTTCCTTCTTGTTGCTCGTGTGATTTTCGTGCCTTTTTCGGGCTATTTTCATTGGATTTTCGTGCGCGACTTGTTCCTTCAATTCTGAGGTGTTTGGGTTCGGATTTTCTTGTGGGGATCATGGATAGATGTCTTGTGCATCTTTGTGCTTGATCTTGACCCCCAATCTCCGGATTTGGCCTCCGATTGAAGAATTTCGGTTGGAACCCTAGTTTTTGTGTGAGCTCGGTAGAACTTGATTCCCGGCAATTTAGTTGTTTTGAAGCTTCAATTTTTGGGGCATAGCATCCCCTAGAGACACTTCACATCTCCCCCAAATCTTGTCTCAAGAGCTTAAGTCGTTTGGGAGATCCATGGACGGATAGGAGTGGTTGACTTTGTGTTTTCGTGCTCGGGCTGCTGTTTCCGCTTCTGGCGGACTGTCCGCGTGTGGTCGGCGGACCGTCCACGTGGAGCCCGTCAGCCGGCTGTTCGTCGTGTTCTTCGCAAGTTCTTGTGTTGCTTTGGTTCGATCCGTCGAGTCAGTAGGTTTTGTTTGCAAGGAGTTTGCCGGACTGTCCGCCCGGGGTAGCCGGACTGTCCGCATGGCTCGGACCGTCCGCAGTGAGCTCGTGGACCGTCCAAATTTCAGAGTGTGCATACTGGAGGTTCGGGGTCATTTTGTGGACCGTCCGCCCCTGACCTGCGGACCGTCCTCCTGGCCCACGCGGACTGTTCGCCCGGTCACCTCGGACCGTTCGCCTAGGGATTCGTAGATTGCCTAAGTCCTTTACTTCTTCAGTTGCGCTTTCGCTTGGGGTTTGTTTGAGAAATGTTCCTAGGGTTGGTAGGTCCGTTGTGACTACGCGACCTTGGCAAGCTCGTGTGGGAATCCTTGGTTGTGAATTTGGGGCATAGGCCGAGTTTATCCTTCGGGAAGAATTTTTATCGACTCCCATTCACTCCCCCCCTCTCTGGTCGCCTAATCGGTCCTTCACCCCTGAGGGGTTTGTATCTCAGTTTAAGTGCTAGCGGTAGCTGGTCATTTTCCCAACTGTTGGTATTTCTTAACCTCACCACTATGGCGCCGGGATAGCGTAACCGTGTAAGAATCACCCGGGTACACTGACAGGTGCGAACGAGTCCGCAAGCGCACGGATACACCGTTGTAGCACTTCTCCCTCAGGAGTATTCCAAAGGGTTTCGTTCCTAGGAATGGCTGGGCCTCTACGAGCGACTTACCCAAGGACACAGGATCTCTGCTGAGGTGGACGAGAGGTATGGTACCTCTTGTAGGTACTTGGTTCTAGGGGGGAGCAAGCTGCAAAGGATCTCGCTCCGGACACCGGACCCTCCTGGCTATAACAGTCGGTTCACGGCAAATGGTTGCCTACACCTGTATCCGAACCAGGGGGATTCCAAAAGGGTCCAACGTCTGTCACCACCGCGGCCTACCCCAAGACAAACCGTGGGATACAGGGCAATCGAAGGATAACCCGTAGTCCAGACACCACGTCTGCACCACCGACTGCTACTATAGCCCAGCTACGTCTGATGTCCCATAGCAACACTATAGCACTCCGTAGAAATACGAAGTGATGAACCCACGAGTACAACTAGACCTTACCCATCATGGAATCAGGACGATACAAAGAGATATGAATGACACTTTGGTCTAATTCAGATATGCAGAGTACTCACTATATTCTAATTGACAAGCAATCATACAAACAGAATGCAGAATTATTCATCTAGTCAACAAGATCACAGGATCGTGTCACGAAGAACACGAGCCTCTAAATGATGAACAGATGAAGAACTCTAGAACATATCACCCGTGTATGAATACGACTTTAGTCTAATTGGAATATAATGAAATACTCACTTTAGTCTAAATAAAGAACAGTATCACTCACGAGGTACAAAGAGATGATGAACGAAGAACGGATCATCGCATCTCCCTTCTACTCACCCACACTCTCTCCTCTCTACCTAGCACTACCTAAGCTAGATCCTCCTCACACTCATACTCATGGTGGGATGAGGTTTCACCTCCACCAAGAGGGAATGAGAAGGAAGAGAGGAGGCTAAGGTAAGAAGTTGCCTTCAAGTGTGTTGTCCTATTCTTACCCCCCTCCCCTTCTATTTATAAGCGTGGGCACCGGCGTCAAGTGGAGCGAGACAGCCCGGGGATGGCCTCTAGGACCGATGGGAGAACACCACGTGGAGCCCCGGGATCAGCCGACCAAAGGTCGGTTCGGCCGATCTGTAGGTCGGCTGACCCCCACGTGGCCCACCTCGGCTTGTGCTTTCTCTGAGTGGCTGACTGGCGGGCCCTGAGGTCGGTTCCTAGTGTACACGCGTGTTGGAGGCGGTTTAGGCGCTATGGTGGGCCCATGGATCCATGTGATGCACGTGTGGCGGTCTCTGATTCGCCGAGGCTCTCTCTCTTGGATTGGTGATGTCATTGATCCAGGGGCTGCTTGCATGGCAGCCCCTCATTGGCTGAGCCTGAAGTGCTAGGATCGTAGAGGTGTGCTTTTCTCTTCATTTCTTATGCTAAACACCTGCATTCATCTTCATACAGCCACTTGTGGAAATTGTTAGTTTAAAGCCCTACTCTAGTGTGGATGCATGATTCTCATGTTGAAATGCAGGGATTGACAGCCTTAAATTAGGTACTTAACAGCCGTCAACAACTCCCCCACACTTGCCCTTTGCTCGTCCCGAGCAATAGGGAAGAGATCGAGTGGGTTAAACCAAGGGTATGAAACATACATAAGAATTATTCCAGGTCATACCTTGATGTTGTGAACTTTGTGGTGTGGCTACCATGCCATCTTGGGTAGTTGATAAGAGGAATGACCATGAATCGAATCCCTCAGACGTCTGATGGTAAGCACTTGGGGTTTTCAAAGATTTTCAAAGAAAAACATGCTCTGCCTCCTTCTTTGATTCTCTCGGATCGCTCAATGTGTATATGTCCTTACCTAGGCATGACTGCCTTAAATCCTTCCTATTTCTAGCAGGCTTACGTGGAGCTCAGGGTAGGATATGAATAGCAAGGCGTACTTGTATTGCATGTTTCGCAAAATCAAAAACTTGATCCAAAGACTAAATCAAGTCATACAATCAGATCAAGAAGTGCACGTGTATGGATGCGGTGGATATGGTAAGGTGGACACTTGGCTCGGAATGGGTGCCAGTTATTACCATATTCATTGAATGAGATGAATGACTCCTTTGCATGATTCTCTCTCTCATATATATATGAAAAGTCTTATGAGAACATGGCTATCCTCTTCTCTTTTTTTTCATGGACCTTCATGTGCCCATATTTTTCTTCTTCTTCTTTTTTTTATAACTATAGGGACCTTCATGTGTCCCCTTTTTTTAGATAGCCATGCCCCTTTACAAAGATACTTAAAGAGAGAGAAATCAGTGCATATGATGGAGCATTTATGTAGGTGAACAGATGAATGATACAATGCTAACTTCTAGAGTAGAAGCATAGCAAGGGGAAAGTGCTGGCGTGCACACGAATCTTGATCATGAAAGCATGAAAAGAATTTCTCACTAGGGTCACGGGTTTTGACAAAGCTCAATGCAAAAACACGCAGCATATGAATATAAGGTTTTCAACTAACAACATCATATGGCTTTGGTAGGACTGGAATATATCAGAGAGGAGCTGCAAGAGCATTTTTTTTAAATAAACCCAAGAACTTAAACCTTCAGAGTTAAGATCATGTCATCAGGCCATATCTCTCTTGTGAACTTCTTAGATGAACATGCTGTCCTTATAGAGATATGGTTCACAAGCCTCAAGAGTAAAAACAAGGGATAGAACTTATGCATGTCAACCACAGGTACGGAGCAAGCATCACCATAGAATTCTCGAGTTGCTAATAAAAGATTTAATAAAAGGGCATAATGAACTCGGGAATCATGGTTAAATGAGGTAGAGATGCAAACCAGCACTGGTTGTTGATGCAGACCGAACAGGGTTTTCATGATGTGCAAGAATGTGTCTCCGTTCAGGTTCTCTAAGCATGAGTGGTTGTAGCGCTGTGCGAGTGTGGTGTGGGTGCAAATATCCATCGCATTCGCGTCTAGAGAGTGTGACTCTCCCCCACACTATCTTGTACCTGGGTGCAGTTCTTCAAGACAAACAAAAACAGAAACAAATGACACACATGTGACTCAACCAGGTTATGTGACCGGTGGAGCCAAATTATTTTATTCAAGTTCATAATGAAATAGGTGCTTACACACATGATGGAAATAAAAATTGAAAGGGAAATAAACATGGAAGGAAATAAACTAAACTGAACTAAGCGCCTATGGAAAATGAAAAATGGGCGTAACCCTCTACTCCGCGAAGAGGGCTTCCAAACCCTCTGCCTTGATCAGGCGCTGCAGCATAACATCCATCTCCTCACGGGTCTCGAGGAGGAGACGCCTGAGCTGCCGATACTCCTCTCGCTGCTTCTCCACAACCTTCATCAAGGCCTCGTACTCGAGGTACACATCTGCCAATCTATCTGCCACCTTGCTTGTTTGGAGACTCCTTCTGTTAGGTAACAAAGCTAGGATATCCTCAAGTTCGGCTTCCCAGAGCGGTGGGTATGGTTTTGGCACCCCGCAGCTGTCCTTCGGGGTCCTCACCCCAAAGATGCGAAACCTAGTCTGGGGCTGTGAAAACTCATCCCAAACATCCTGCTCATACTTGTGGCAGAAAGGCTCACCATCTTGCTAAAGAGCGATCCTGCATAGCGCTCTCCAGGCTTCAAAGGTGGGCCTGGCCAGTCATCGTAGAGCACCTACTTGCTTGAACCAGGGGCTGGTTTCTTCCCTAGGGCGGTAAATCGGGAATAATGACCAGCGAAAGTGGGGGGTGAAGATGAGTCGCGCCTAGCTGGGGACTCTATCGAGTCTCCAGTCAGGCTTCTCATCCTCCTCCCCCGTTCCGGAGTCATCATATCATCCTGAGATCCGTCCCATTGATGCAACTTGTCGCTCCCTAGGTCGCTGAAGAAAAAGGACTTCTCCCCTTCGAAGGGGGGCGGGGCCTTCATCCGACGAGGCTGTGCATCCCGGCTACTCATGACTGGTGATGAGGTGGCTGTGAGGAGGAAGGAGCAGGGGAGACGGAGTTTTGCGTGGCTCGAAATCCGTCGCGCGGCGAGGAAGAGGTCTTTGGAGGATGAAAGGAGGTACACCCGAAAGGGGAGAGGCGGCGGCGCCCTTATTGGGTCGGCCGACCTAGTGGGTTGGCCGAACCCGTACGGGCCCCGCTGGGCCTCCCCTTTGGCCTGTGGGTTCTAATAGGGCTCACGGTCTTCAGGCCGGGTGTCCCGCAGATTTTGAGGTTGGAGGCTCCAGTAATAGCCAGGACAAGGTGTTGGGCATAAATGCCCTCACTCCTCTTTTAGCTTTACTTAAACTTCTTCCCGAATAAATAGCGCAACATTCGGGGGTTCACCTGGACCCATATCTTGGAGGCATGGCTCAAGAATGCTCAGACCCCAGATCAAGCGAATAAGAATCCGTGGGTTTGAGGAACATTCGAGCCTTAGATCAAGAGTAACACACTTGCCAGTTCATTCTCTCCTTAGGTTGCCACGGCTTCTCACCCTCACTAGCGCGAGGACAACACGTAGGCCAACCTAAGCTTCCAACAGAAGTGCAAAAGGTAGGGATGCAACCACACTCCCGCGGGCATCGATCAAGTCAGAGTGTCAGAATGGTATTTATGCCTACTGAACTTGATCGCCATCGGTCCTAGCTGAGCTCATGATGATGAGATAGGCTGCTCAACTGGACCGGTATAAAGTCGTGCTTTCCAAGGCCAGAATTATAGAGACTTGTGATCCTGGGGCCGGTGTCTTGACTTGACCTTTGGTGTGGCGGCACCTCAAGTTGGGCCCTGACATAAAGCACAAAATATCCATCGTAACCTCTCCTGGAAAGTCGTAACTGAAGTCGAGATAGTCGTTCTCACCAGGAACAACCACCCTTCTTTGATTACTCCTTTCCTCCTTCCTCCGAGACTAAGTCTCGAAGGTCGGGTTTTTAAGAGAAGAAACAATAGGGGAACCTAAAGGCAGAACTCACGCTAGGTGCTCTTTCCCATAGATTCCTGCTAGTCAAGAATGACATCTTCGACAAGAGCGTAGAGAAGGTAGGTATGTAGGCTCGAGCTCTCTCGAAGATGGATCTAGGCAACTCATTACCACGGTTGGCTACCTCGATGCTCAGGACGGGCGGGGAGCTGAAGTCCCAGAGTTTTTCTAGAATTTCCTTTCCTCGCTCCGGCTCTAAGAACACAAAGGCACCTCCCAACATGGCATCAAGCGTCATGCCACTGTCCCTTAGCAAACCAAGCTAGAAATGCTGCAAGAGTACCAGGTCTAGCAGATCAAGGACTGGGCATGATTCAGCCATAGAGGCAAAACGATGCCATGCCATACCTAGGGACTCCTTCCCTCTCTGTTGGAAACTGAGGATCGCCATTCTTGAAGATATGATACGCCTCAAGGAAAAGAATCAGGTGCAGAAAGCTGCTCTCAAAGCTCCACAATTGAGGTGATCATGCCCAAAACAACGGTACCAAGTTCTCGCTCCCCCTGAAAGGGAGAACGTGAACAAGTTCCTCTTAAGAACATCCTGTGTCGCCTCGGCCTTACTATGGGTAGAACACAGTTGTTCGAAGTCTCTCACATGGGAGTAGGGATTTTCATGACTTTCCCCCGAGAAGGAATCATTCTCAACTAGCTTAATGAGGGATGGGTGAACCATACAGGGTGTTAAGGAGGCGGGTCGCCTCCACAAGGATGATTCTATTGGTTCACTCATAATGAGCGGAAGGTGTGAACAAGGATAACCTTCCTGGGATAACGGGGGTAGAGGTAGAAATGAAAAGGAAAAACAAAAGATACGAGGATAGTCGGGTCCGTAGATTCTCAACAACCATTCCCCGGCAACGGCGCCAGAAATGCTTGTTGGTATTTCTTAACCTCACCACTATGGTGCCAGGATAGCGTGAGCGTGTAAGAATCACCCGGGTACACTGACGGGTGCGAACGAGTCCGCAAGCGCACGGATACACCGTTGTAGCACATCTCCCTCGGGAGTATTCCAAAGGGTTTCGTTCCTAGGAACGGCTGGGCACTCTACGAGCGACTTACCCAAGGACACAGGATCTCTGCTGAGGTGGATGAGAGGTATGGTACCTCTTGTAGGTACTTGGTTCTAGGGGGTGCAAGCTACAAAGGATCTCACTTCGGACACTGGACCCTCCTGGCTATAACAGTCGGTTCACGCCAAATGGTTGCCTACACCTGTATCTGAACGTGGGGGATTTCGAAAGGGTCCAACAGCTGTCACCACCGCGGCCTACCCCAAGGCAAACCGTGGGATACAGGGCAATCGCAGGATAACCCGTAGTCCAAACACCACGTCTGCACCACCGACTACTACTATAGCACGGCTACGTCTGACGTCCCATAGCAACACTATAGCACTCCGTAGAAATATGGAGCGACGAACCTGTGAGTACAACTAGACCTTACCCATCATGGAATCAAGACGATACAAAGAGATATGAATGACACTTTGGTCTAATTCAGATATGCAGAGTACTCACTATATTCTAATTGACAAGCAATCATACAAACGGAATGCGGAATTATTCATCTAGTCAACAAGATCAAAGGATCGTGTCACGAAGAACACGAGCCTCTAAATGATGAACAGATGAAGAACTCTAGAACATATCACCCATGTAAGAATACGACTTTAGTCTAATTGGAATATAACGAAATACTCACTTTAGTCTAAATGAAGAACAGTATCACTCACGAGGTACAAAGAGATGATGAACGAAGAACGGATCATTGCATCTCCCTTCTACTCACCCACACTCTCTCCTCTCTACCTAGCACTACCTAAGCTAGATCCTTCTCACACTCATACTTATGGTGGGATGAGGTTTCACCTCCACCAAGAGGGAATGAGAAGGAAGAGAGGAGGCTATGGTAAGAAGTTGCCTTCAAGTGTGTTGTCCTATTCTTACCCCCCTCCCCTTCTATTTATAGGCGTGGGCACCGACGTCAAGTGGAGCGAGACAGCTCGGGGATGGCCTCTAGGACCAATGGGAGAACACCACGTGGAGGCCCGGGATCAGCCGACCAAAGGTCGGTTCGGCCGATCCCTAGGTCGGCCGACCCCCACGTGGCCCACCTCGGCTTGTGCTTTCTCTAAGTGGCTGACTGGCGGGCCCTGAGGTCAGTTCCCGGTGTACACGCATGTTGGAGGCGGTTTAGGCGCTATGGTGGGCCCATGGATCCATGTGATTCACGCGTGGCGGTCTCTGATTCGCCGAGGCTCTCTCTCTTGGATTGGTGACGTCATTGATCCAGGGGCTGCTTGCATGGCAGTCCCTCATTGGTTGATCCTGAAGTGCTAGGATCATAGAGGTGTGCTTTTCTCTTCATTTCTTATGCTAAACACCTGCATTCATCTTCATACAGCCACTTGTGGAAATTGTTAGTTTAAAGCCCTATTCTAGTGTGGATGCATGATTCTCATGTTGAAATGCAAGGATTGACGGCCTTAAATTAGGTACTTAACAGCCGTCAACACCAACCCATAGGGACTCATATATAGCTCTAGGGTTTCTGGGCAAACCATCCACCCGGACTGCTTCTCATTTCCCTGCTCCATAGGCTTAGAGTTTCTTCACCATTTTGTAGAGAATTTGACCTCTGAGTGTATGGAAGCTTTCATGGTTGCGTCAATTTCCATCTTGTGGCTCGAGTGATGTTCGTGTCTTTTTCGAGCTATTTTTGTTGGATTTTCGTGCGCGGCTTGTTCCTTGGATTCTGAGGTGTTTGGGTTCGGATTTCTTTGTGGGGATCATGGATAGATGCCTTGTGCATCTTTCTGCTTGATCTTGACCCCTCAAACTTCGGATTTGGCCTTGGATTTTAGGATTTCGGGTGGTTCCATAGCCTTTTGGTTGAGCTTGGTTCGTGATCGATTCCCGGCGATTTAGTTGGTTTGAGGCCTCAAGTTTTTGGGCATAGCATCCCCTAAGGATGCTTCACATCTCCCCCAAATCTTATCTCAGTCCATGAAACCGTTTGGGAGATCCATGGAAGGCTAGTGGAGTTGACTTTGCGGGTTGGGCTATTTCTGCTTCTGTTCGTGGGTTGAGTTGACTTCGCGGGTTATGCTTTTGTTGCGTGAGGTTTTTGGACTGTCCACCGCGTGGTGACGAACCGTCCGCAGGCTTGACGGACCGTCCGCACAGAGTCCACGGACCGTCCGCCGTCATTCGACCGTCCCGAGGCTTGGGTCGGACCGTCCATATTTTCGAGGAGCGGTACTGGAGGTTCTGTCCGTTAATATGGACCGTCCGCCAGAGGGGCTCGGACCGTCCGCCAGGTCCTGACGGACCGTCTGCGAGGGTCGATCGGACCGTCCGTCCTGGCTAGGCAGATTTGCCTAAGTCCATTCCTTCTTGAGTTGTGCTTCAGCTTGGGATTTCTTTGGGGCTTGTTCCTAGGGTTGGTAGGTCCGTTGTGACTACGCGACCTTGGCAACCTCGTGTGGAAATCCTTGGTTGTGGATTTGGGGCATAGGCCGAGTTCATCCTTCGGGAAGTATTTTTATCGGCTCCCATTCACTCCCCCCCCTCTGGTCACCTAATCGGTCCTTCAATTGGTATCAGAGCCGGTTACGGATCTTCGTGATTCTAACCAGTCTAAGATCCAAAGATGGCGTACCAGGAACAGGGTTCGGGTCCTCCACACTTTGATGGTAAGAACTACCAGATGTGGCAGAGGCGGATGGCTGCTTTCCTCCGCGGCAATGGTCAGATCCTTTGGGATGTTACGGTGAACACAACTTATGTTCATCCAATTAACTTCCTAGCTCCAGTATCGAGGGATATGCACGACGCCAACAACAAGGCGGTCGACTACTTGTTTTGTGCTCTGTGCCAATCGGAATTCGATCGGGTTCAGACAGAGGACTTGGCTTGTAGTATTTGGGAGCAGTTGAAGAATGCTCATGCTGGAAACGCTCAGGTTCAGGCTCGGTTGTTCGCGACCTACCGGAGAGAGTACAAGAACTTCACTCATCTCCCCGGTGAGTCCATAGACACCATGTTCCAATGGTTCACTGTGATTGTGAACAACATGAGGGCTAATGTGGCCGTGCTCCCGTATGATGATCATGACAGGGCTGTGAAGCTCCTGCACTCTCTGGATCGTATCGTGTGGAGTGAGAAGGTCGAGGCCATTCTGGAGTCGGAGAAGTATGAGACCCTCACGGTGGACGAGCTGTTTTCCAAGCTCAAGTCGTCCGAGGTGGACCGTGGGTTGCGAGCAAAGATCTCTTTATCTTGTCTGGCTCTCATAATCTAGCTCTTGTTTCAGGAACAAGGACTAACGCTAACATGTCTTCGAGACAGTTCTCTTTATCTTGTCTTGTGTCCATGCCAGATGAGGAGTTTGACGTGCTGGGCGAGGAGGATCTCGCATTGCTGAGCAGGCAGTTCGAGCGCATGTACACAAACTGGAAGAACGCTCAGAGGAGCTCGGGCATGTGCTACTGATGCGGGAAGCACGGGCACTTTATCGCTGAGTGCCCGGAAGCCATGGAGGTCAAGCCCGAGCACAAGCACCATCCAAGGACCGACCACAAGCACCGCTCGAGGGATGATCACAATGGCAAGAACAAGTCCGAGCGAAGGCCGAAGAGGAGTGGCGGTCACAATAAGATGGAGCGTGCGATGGTTGCCGGAGCAAGCGACATCGACTCAAGCTCTTGCTACTCTTCATCGAGCTCAAGTGATGAAGAAGAGAACCGGCACAAAGGCAAGCGGTCAAGCAAGAACATCAACGGCTTGTGCTTCGCCACCCAAGGCTTTTGCGGCATGGCACATAGCTCCGCAAGCAAGAAGAGCAACCGTGATGAGGTAAATAATGATCCATCCTTCTTGGTAGCGGAGAATGCTAGGTTGAATGAATTGCTTGACAACCGTGATGATGTGCTTAGAAAGATCAAGAAGGAGGAGAGGGAGTATAGGTCTTTGCTTGTAGAGGATATGGAGAAGGTGATTTAGCTAGAGTCTTTGCTTGTTGATGCTAGGGCTCAAATAGATTCTCTTAAGTCTGCTCCTATTGTGACTGATGAACCTGAATGCACTAATTGTTCCACTTTTCTTGGTGATTTGACTGTGCTTAAGGAAAAGTATGCCTCCAAGGTTGAGGAACTAGATGTGCTTAGGGTAGAGCTAAATGAGATGAAATCTAGGCCCTCCTTGCTTGGTGCCTACACTTCTTGTCCTATTTTGCATGAGAAGCTAGATGTTTCGCTTGCTTATGCTAGATCACTAGAGGCTAAGCTGAAACCTCCTATTCCTACATCATGCTCTACTTGTGAAATAAATGTTGTGAAGAATTTGGAGCTTGCACACTATGTTGATCGCTTGTAGGATGAGAATGATGAGTTGAGGAAGATGATGGGTTGGTTGTTGGGTCATGAGCCTCAGCTCAGGATGATGATTGAGGCATACAAGCGCTATGATGGGCAAGCACGTGGGTCGGATAAGGTTGGGGAGTGCAGTGGTGAGAAGGAGGAGAAGATTGGTGATATCATAGCTCCGCAAAAAACCTTCCACAAAAATGCCTATGCTCCTAAGCCCAACCCACTTAGGAACCGACTAGACACAACCCTAGATCCTCCCGTGTTTCCTCCACACACCGACAACCTCCAGAAACCCATCAAGTTCAAGAGTGACATGGGGAATGAGTTCTTTGGGAAGAAGGGAGAGAAACCAAGTGAGGAGAAGCCAGAGCCCAAAGAGAGTCCAAAGCCAAAGCCAAAGCCAAAGCCAAAACCGTTTCATTGTGAGCATTGTGGGAGGGATGGGCACCTAGCTGAGTTTTGCTTCAGGATGAAGCGTGAGGAGAGGTTTGCTAGGGAGATGGCAAACAAGGACAGGTACCGCCCTTCTCGTGGTGTGCCTGAGCCTAGGATGGTGCCTAGGGGTGAGGGTATGGTGTGTACCATTTACCCTCGAGAGAGGTGTGAGTTTGTGCCTTGAGGCGAGCCACCACAGAGAGATGGTGGTAGGCGTGTTGGGTTTGGGCGTGGTGAGTTTGTTGGACGTTCCTTCGCTCGTGGCCAATACGAGTATGGGGGGAACGATCGTAGCTTTAGGTCTCAGAGGAGCTACGGGCCACAGTCTCCACCTCGTGGTACGCGTAGTCCTCCAAGGAGACGTGTGGGTGTTCCACCTAGGAGTGATATGATGGATTTTGCTAACCCACTTTTGAGCAAATGGCATGACACTGGTTTGATTCATTTTGTACTAACCCCAGTGCTGAGTCGTTTGCTCACTCTCGCTCTCGTTTTTGATTTTCAGGTGGGAGGCTTGGAGGGCTTTTGGTTGATCGACTCCGGTTGCTCTCGACACATGACTGGAGATCGAAGGTGGTTCTCTAGTCTCACCCCGGTGATGACTAAATAGTACATAACTTTTGGGGACAATGGGAAAGGTAGAGTGCTTTCAGTGGGCACGGTGAAGGTGAGCAAGTCTGTGACTCTTAGGCGTGTTGCTCTTGTCAAGTCCTTGGGGTTCAATCTTCTTTCGGTGTCCCAACTTCGTGATGAGGGTTTTGAGGTCCGTTTCAAAATGGGTGCTTCTTGTGTTTTGGATTCTCAAGGTGATCTTGTGTGCACGATCATCCCCGAGGGTCAGATTTTCAGAGCCGATTTTTCTCAGTGTGTTGGCTCTTCTCGATGTTTGGTTGCTGGTGTTTCGGCGGAGCTTTGGAAATGGCACAGGAGACTAGGTCACTTGAGTTTTGACTTGTTGTCACGCTTGAGTGGGCTAGGTTTGGTCCGAGGATTGCCTAAGTTGAAATAAAAAAAGGACTTGTTATGTGCTCCGTGTAGGCATGGTAAGATGGTCGCCGCCTCTCACCCGCCTCTGACATCCGTTATGACAGAGAGGCCATGCAAGCTGTTCCATATGGACTTGATTGGTCCAGCTCGTGTGTGCT
The DNA here is from genome assembly GCA_036936925.1 of Cenchrus fungigraminus. Taxonomy (NCBI): domain Eukaryota; kingdom Viridiplantae; phylum Streptophyta; class Magnoliopsida; order Poales; family Poaceae; genus Cenchrus; species Cenchrus fungigraminus. The sequence continues at coordinate 18,410,454 of CM072776.1, read as the reverse complement.
CGGCGGGTGGGAAATGGTACGTCCTTGTGATAGTGGATGACTATTCTCGCTATGCTTGGGTCTTCTTTTTGGCTGACAAGGGGGAGACGTTTGGTTTTGTGCGGGATCTAATTTTGAGGTTGAAGAATGAGAGGAATGGAGATGCTATTCGAGCTATCCGTAGCGACAATGGCACTGAATTTAAAAACTCTTGTTTCGAAACCTTTTGTCGTGATTTGGGTCTTGAACATCAATTCTCTTCTCCCTATGTTGCTTGTCAGAATGGTGTGGTTGAGAGGAAAAATCGTTCCCTTTGTGAGATGGCTCGGACGATGCTCGACGAGCGTAGGACTCCGAGGAGATTTTGGGCTGAGGCGGTGAATACCGCATGCCATGTTGGGAATCAGATTTTTCTTCGGGCCTTCTTGAACAAGACATGCTATGAGCTCATGCACGGGCAAGCACCTAGAGTGAGCCAGTTCAGGGCTTTTGGTTGTCGGTGTTTTATTCTCAAGAAGGGTAGGCTTGATAAGTTCGAGTCGAGGTCTTCTGATGGGATCTTTTTGGGTTATGCGAGTCATTCTCGAGCATTCCATGTGCTCAACCTTGATACTAACCTAGTCATGGAAACTTGCGAGGTTACATTCGACGAGACCCAGCCATGCAGTTCATCTGTTTTTGAGTGTGCAGGTGACGACAAGATTGGCAAGAAGATCTTTGAAGACGAGGAGGATGATGCTGGAGAGGACGATGGTGATGATGGTGAAGCTCCAGCTGAACATGTACCCTCTACTTTCACTACGACGACTACGGTGCAGGATGGCCCATCCCCTACACCGACAACGATCCAGCAAGATCAACTGGAAGCTGCTGCTGAGGGGGAGGTCATCTCCAGCGAGAGGCACCGAGGTGCGTTCAAGTTGATCATCCTCCCTCAAGAATCATCGGCGACATCAACGAGCGTACGACACGGTCAAGGTCCAGGAATGTATCTCACTTTGCTCATTCGGCTTTTGTTGCTACCTTTGAGCCGAAAGACATTAGACACGCCATCTCTGATCCTAATTGGGTGCACGCAATGCATGAGGAGTTAGAGAACTTTGAGAGAAACCAAGTTTGGAAGTTGGTACAGCCATGACCACATTGCAAACCTATCGGGACAAAATGGGTGTGGAAGAACAAAGAGGGTGAGAATGGTGAGGTGGTGAGGAACAAATCGAGGTTGGTTGCTCAGGGCTATAGTCAGAAGGAGGGGATAGACTATGGGGAGACATTTGCTCCTGTAGTCCATTTGGAGGTGATTAGGATCCTTCTAGCCTTTTCTGTGGCTAAAGGGTTCAAATTGTACCAAATGGATGTGAAGAGTGCTTTTCTGAATGGGTTTTTAGAAGAAGAGGTTTATGTGAAGCAACCACCGGGCTTTGAGAGTGCTGAGTTTCCTCACCGAGTGTATAGGCTGAGGAAGGCGTTGTATGGGCTGAAACAAGCTCCCCGTGCTTGGTATGGCCGGTTGAAGGGGTTCTTGTTCAGCAAGGGATTTGAGATGGGCAAAGTAGATAAGACTCTTTTTCTCCTCAAGCAGGGAGATGATATCCTAATTGTTCAGGTGTACGTGGATGATATTGTCTTTGGTGGCTCATCTCACTCTTTGGTTGCGAGGTTTGCAGAGGACATGAGCAAAGAATTCAAGATGTCTATGATGGGAGAATTGCAGTTCTTTCTCGGGCTTCAGATCAAGCAGGCGAAGGAGGGAACCTTTGTGCATCAAGCCAAGTACATGAAGGACATCCTCAAGAAGTTCAAGATGGACGACTGGAAGCCCCTGTCGAGACTTATGAGTACGACTACAACGCTGGATGCGGACGAGGAAGGAGAGCCCGTGGACCAGAAGGAGTACCAGAGCATGATCGGCTCCCTCTTGTACTTGACGGCGACAAGGCCGGACATTCAGTTTTCTATGTGTATGTGCGCTCATTTTCAGGCGTTGCCGAGGACTTCACATCGGCAGGCCGTCAAGCGGATCTTCAGGAATCTTCGATACACTCCTGAGCTCGGTCTTTGGTACTCGGCATCCTCTTCCCTTTCGCTTCTTGGTTTTTCGGATGCCGACTTTGCGGGGTGTCGAGTTGATAGGAAGTCGACTTCGGGGACGTGCCAGTTTTTGGGTTCCTCGCTTGTTTCTTGGTCTTGTCGCAAACAATCTAGTGTAGCTCAGTCTACCACAGAAGCCGAGTATGTTGCTGCCGCTAGTTGTTGCTCCCAGCTGCTTTGGATCACATACACGTTGAGTGACTTTGGTGAGGAGTGTACCGATGTTCCTCTCATGTGTGATAGCACGAGTGCCATTAGTGTTGGCAAAAACCCCGTGCTACACTCCAGAACCAAACACATAGAGGTGAGGTACCACTTCCTGAGAGACAATGTTGAGAAGGGAAACATAGACCTCCTCCATGTGCCAACCGAAAAACAGCTCGCCGATATCCTAACAAAGCCTTTGGACCAAGCTACATTTGCTCGTTTGCGAGGGGAGCTTGGAGTGGTTTTTTCCTTTTTGAGATTCGGTTGGGAGTCTGATGTACTTATGCATGTTGCATTTTCATTTCTGTATCATATCATGTTTGCATCTTTGTATTATAGACTACATTTGTGTCATATGCCTTAGGAATGTGCTTCTCCTATATACTTTGATCACCATGACATGCTGGATATGAGCTTATGACTTTGCTAGTGATGCTTATGTGATGTATAGCTACGCTCTTGGTAGCTTTGGGATGTATATGCTTGTGGATGGCTTAATTTTGTGAAAATGATATATATGACCCTCTCTTGTGAGTTGAATGCCTCTCATGTTCAAATTGTGCACATATGGCTATATCTTGCTTAATTTGTGGTTGGGAACCATGTTCTTTTCATTTGGGGTCAAAGACCCATTTGTCATCATGAATGTTTAGCCTACATGCTACCTTGTGGAGAAGCCTAAGCTTCTTTTTGCCGCAAAGGAACTTCATGTACCATGCTTAATTTGAAATCATGAAATTGGTATATGAAATGCTCATGCTTGAGAAATGTGCTTCCATTTCATTTATGTTTTTAAATTCCTCATCTTGGGTGCTAAACAGTTGCATGATGTTCACCATTGAGAAGTCTCATATTTAGAAGTGGACACATGTCTCGGTGGCTTTGACATGACATGAGATAGCTTGTAGGTGTTTGTGATGAGAATGTGTGACCTTGCATGAAGTTTGTGAGTTATATGTTGTTTGTGCTCAGTTTGACCATATTTAGGTCCTATGCTCATGAGAGGGAAATTTGTGTTAAAGAATGCTTCATTTTGATCATGGCTATGTCACATGCTTATATGTCCCTATCTATCTTGTTGGCAATGCTTGTACTAAATTTGTGGCTCTCTTGCTTGTCTATGTCTCTATTTTTAGCATGTTGTAGTGCTCTTTGTCTATTTGAGAAGCACATGCTTGCATTTGTAGACTTGATTCATGCATTACCAACAAGGGGAAGGAAAGTACCCAATTCATGCATCTAGGGGGAGTGTTGCATCAAGGGGAGAAAAAATTGGGAGAAATGCATTTGTTTAGGGGGAGCTTGCATTCATGCTTTTGGGAGCTCTTTGTCACTGTTGCCACTTCTTACGTCGTTACTAGATTAGCAACGGCGCCAGAAAGCCTGTTGGTATACTACACGATCACAGATAAATCCGCAAGCGCACGGATACCGTTGTAGCTTTCACCCGGGAGTATTCCAAGGTATCGATTTCCACGGGGAACGAGAAGTGTAGAGAACCTGAACTAATTCGTCCGGAGCATATGGTGACGAAGGATAGAAAGGCAAGGGTAGATTTCGGGTAGAGAGGGGATAAGCTGATGTAGCTAAGGACTCGTGAGAGTCACAGATAGAATCAAGGCAAAACTTGTCGCTCGTCGGGGCCAGAGGGAAAAGAGCCACGGAAAGGGTTGAGAAGGGGGCTCTGATGTCGTAACTCCAACCTGCCGGAACTAACGTGGCGGACTACAAAGCCTGTCCGGAGCTATCACCTCCCTAGGGTACCACAACTATTCCGTTGAACCGCGAAGCATTCCAAGGTACTGGAGAGTCTAGACACCGCGTCTACACTAACCAAGCACTACTTTACTCCGCGCTAGAGCAAAGCAATCATGATAAGTAGAAACTACTAAATCATAATCGAGGAACCTAAGAGTGAACAATGAAATGACTTGAGACTTAGTTACTCACGAATCCGAACTTACAAAGTATACCGGGTGTGGACGACCGAAGTTGTACCGCACCCGCCGAGGTACGAGAAGAAGACTGACACTCCGGCTTCTACTCCAACACTCAACTCTCTCTCCCTACTCTCTGAATACTAACTTGTGTAGGGCTCCGCCACTTGCTTCCAATCACTTGTGGTCCCTTCTGCGGGATGCCTGGCTCAATATATAGCCCCAATGAGTCGGTGGCTGCAGGAGGAGGTACTTGTAGGCGAGAGGGAGGTGCAGTAGCCGGCAAGGACGTGCGGCCGTGCCTCTAGGTGCGGCCGGCCCTATGATTTCCACCGTCTTCGATCGTGCATCTGTGATTTGGTCCCTGAGGTGGTTTAAAGACGGTAGTGGGTCGGTCGGCTCGGTGGAGGAGGAGCGGCCGGTCCTCTTGGTGCGGCCGGCCCTGAGCCCTCTTGTCATCCACTTCGGATCATGCTCTAGTGGGTAGATGAAGTCTTGGACGTTGCCCCACGTCGGTTGTTCACTGACTTGTGGGTCCATGAATCCAAGTGAAGCTCATCTCAACCTTTGGATCAAACCGACCTTGTTTCCTCGATCAGGATCATTTCTAGCTGTGCTCCCTGGAGTGACCGAGGCTTGGTGGCACGTTTGGGCGAGCCGGGCAGGTGCAGCCGGCCCTAGTGGTGTGGCCGGCCCTGGAGGTTCGGCCGGCCCTAGTGGTGCGGCCAGCCCTGCCTCCAGGCCCCGGTGCAACTCGCCTGTGGTCTGTTTGCTTGATCCAACATGATCGTGATGATTTCGGCCTTTTGGGAGCTGGTGCATGGGACTACACTTGGTGTGAACCTGAATAGTGGTGCAAGGTAGGACCGGGTGTACCACTAGGTACGGCCGTGCCTACCTTATGTGGCTTGGTGCTCCAGAATTGTTCCCTAATCTTGAACCTGCAGATAAAATCTCAACACAACTCGTGGAACCTTGTTAGCACCTAAAACATGCACAAAATTCGTTATAAAGCGCTACCGTTGCCGAGATGTTGATGGTCAAAAGTTTGTTGTAAGGACCGTCAACAAACTCCCCCACGCTAGACGTTTGCTCGTCCTCGAGCAAAGCCTAGGTTTGAAAGGTGGATCAAACATTGCTTCGTGTTACCTCCCTGCAAGTACTAAAGCACAATTCCATGCCTTACTGGCTATTTGAAAGTAGAACTTTTCTCCTTACCAAAGAAACTTTGCATCCCTCACTCTTCTCTTTTCGGGATCCCATCTCGGAGTTTTGAATTTTTTTTGTTTGCAAAGAAAGACAAGGTTCCTCGGATGGTTCCCTCGATCGCTCAAATGGTATTTGTTACCTCACCAAAGGCTTTTGAGCGAGCCTCAACTTCCTACTCTATGGCTTGTATGTGGAGCTTTGGGTAGGATAAGCATGAGACTCACTTGTGCCACATGATATTGTTGAGCCAAAGACCGAATCCAAGGAGAAACTAGTCATGCAACTTGATCGAGATGTGCAAGTGTGTGGAATACTTTTTCTTGGTTTTCTAGATACTCCTTGTTTGAGATTCTCCTCTTGCTTTTAATTTGGAGGGGGGTTATGCTTCATATTTTTTTCTTTCCTATGCTCTTTGATTGGAGCATATTTTTCTATGCTTCTTTGAGCATTTTTTTCAATGACCCCTTTCTCCTTTTACAAGAAGAGAAATCTCGGAACTTTGGAGTATTTATTTTTTGGTGGATGGATGGCATGTTTTGCATAACTCTCGGTGTAAGAGTTAGCATGTATATGTGGGTGTACGTGATCTTGATCATGGGAGCATGAAAAGATTCTATCAAGGGTCACAACAATTTGGCAAAACTCAATGGGTCACAAGCAAGCATATAAAGGAGTTTAACTTTGATAGCAGCATATGGCTTTGGTAGGTGATATGACCATTGAGGAACTTGTCTTGTTTTATTTTCTCAAAAGAAATCATCCGAGATTTTCACCATACTATGAGATAGAGCAAGATTAACATTGTTGCACCATATCATACTAGTCAACATCCTAGGTTTGGTCATAAGTATTTGCATCCCACAAAGTTTTAATTCAGTCTCATGTTTCGAAGAGAACCAATAACTTCATCATGCCTATAGAATATAAAATTGTATATCAGATTCTTGCATGGGTTTAACATAGCAATTATTCCTTATTTCCGAAGTGAGGATGGGTAGGAAAAAATTTCGAGAGCGTGGTAATGCAGTTTTTGTTACTAAGCAAGATTAATAGGATAGCCATAAGATAACATCATAAGATGAGTTAGGGATTCAAACCAGCGTGACCCAGCATGAAGATGTTCGGTTCGCGAGAAAATGACAGGTGCGGCCGGCCCTAGGTGGTGCGGCCGGCCCTCCCAAATTTTGTGTCGTGCTTCGCGAGTTGTCTCTGGTGCATCTCGGTTACCTGCGTGTTGTTGGGTTCGCAATTTTGTGACAAAGGTAGGTGCGACCGGCCCTCTAGGTGCGGCTGGCCCTACCTCCTCTCATTTTCCCTACGCACTCGTGAACCAGATGAGATAACATTCTCTGGCTGGCTCAAATCACCAGCCAGAGCAGCAAAACAACCAAAGATTTATAAGGTGGTCACTCGACCATAACGAGTTTGTAGCATCTCTTTATTCAGGCAAACCTAAGCGAATTAAAGCAAACAAGTTTTTGAAAAGGCAAAACTAACACACAAGAAAGAAATCGACACTAACGAGATGCTACACGGATCCTACGCTTAGAGATCTAAGGCAAAACGCAGTCGTAGAGATCCGGACGCCCTAGTTCCTTCAACAGGCGCCTAAACTTGCTGCAGAGGGCCTTGCGGAGAATTTCGATCTTGTCATCCATGTCCATCCGCCCTAGCTCGGCCTCGGCTATGCGCTCCTCCAGCAAGTTGTTCTTCATGTTTAGCTCGGCGACCTCATTACGAAGACCCTCGTAAGGATCCTCGTCCTCAGAATCCTCCTCTGAATCTTCAAACTGGCCAGGAGGACCACGGATCGGTGGAGGCTTGCGGTGGCGCATCCCGCTAGTAGGGGTGGAGAAGATGGACTCATCGGGCTCCAAATCGTCCCTGTCCAACTGAGGGATTAGCTGCTTCTCATACCCACGGGGAGTCTTACACCCAATGATCTTGTATTTCCCCTCTGTTAGGGGCTTGAACAATTCTGCACCGACCGTCTTTATAGCGAAGATGTTCTCCCTTGGCGACTCGTTGAAGAGCCGCATAGAGATTGGCGTCTCCGGCTCCTTTAACCTCAACTGGCCCATTGTAGGGCGTGCCGGCGACTCTGAACGTCAGGGCTTTCCTTTCCCGATCGTTCTCTTGGGGGACAAGGACCTCCTGTGCACGTCGGCCGACCTGGCCGAACGGGCTTGGTACGGCCGGACCTGGGTGGTACGGCCGGTCCTACCCCCTCCTAGGGTTGCCTCCTAGGATGCATGAGCAAGGACCAGGGACCCTTGGTGAGGCGTGTTTTGGCTCGATCCCACCCCGGAACCTCCTGCGAGTGCTTTCGAGGATGCACCGCCAGGGGTGGTGGGTGCCGAGCTCTTGGAGAGGTTGCTAGGGCCGTCACCACCCATGGTTTGCTAGGAGATGGCGAGAAGGCGAGGGTTTTTGGAAAGGAGATGGGTTTCTGGATAAGAACTCGTTACGCGAGGTTTTCAGGGGTTATCTGGATAGCACACAAGGAGGTACTAGATACCCTAGCTCACGCGCAGCCTAGAGCCAAACAGGGGAGGTGCGGCCGGCCCACTAGGTGCGGCCGGCCCTAGCCCATTACCCCAAAAGGCTGGCTTCGTGGCAACTAAGAAAGGAGAGAAAAAAGAAACAGGAAAACAAACAAGAAACACTCTATATACACAAGACAAGCAAGACTCGAATCATTCCAAGTTAATGACCTCGATAACATCAAGTTCTTCGAGGTTAGGCATATTTGGTTCAAGGAAGATTTTAAGTCTTTGCCCATTTATTTTAAAAGTGTTTCCGTCTAAATCCTGTAGGGTTACCGCCCCATGCGAAGTAGAATTCACAACCGTAAAAGGGCCGTCCCATTTACTTCTAAGCTTTCCACAACCAAAAAGTTTAAAGAGGGAGTTAAAGAGTAGTACCTTATCTCTCGGATCAAAGGATTTCTTCTTGATCCTCTTATCGTGCCACCTCTTGGTTTTCTCCTTATACATCTTTGCGTTGTGATATGCCTTTTCCCTCCATTCCTCGAGTTCGCCCAATTGCATTTGTCTTTTAATTCCGGCAGTGGGGAGATCCATATGCCACTTCTTGATAGCCCAATGTGATTTGTACTCCAATTCCACGGGTAAGTGACATGTCTTCCCATTGACCAATTGGTATGGTGTCATACCAATGGGAGTTTTGTAAGCCGTGCGATATGCCCACAATGCTTCGGGAAGTTTATCTTTCCATCCTCTTCCCATCTCGTGGACGGTCTTCTGAAGGATGTTTTTGATTTGCTTATTTGATGTTTCAACTTGGCCACGTGTTTGGGGATGATATGGAGTAGCGACTCGGTGCTCCACTCCTTGAGCTTTCAAGTATCTTCTGAAGTTCCCATCAATGAAATGTGATCCCCCGTCACTGATGACTATCTTTGGTACTCCGAATCTAGGGAATATTATGTCGTGGAACATTTTCTTCGAGCTTCGAGCGGCTGCTGTATGACAAGGTATTGCTTTCACCCATTTTGACACATAATCCACTGCCACTAGTATGTATTCACAATTCCCTGACATTGGAAAAGGTCCCATGTAGTCAATCCCCCAGACGTCGAAGATTACGACATGAAGATTGGTGGTAAGGGGCATGGCATCCCTTGTACTAATGTTACCATGCTTCTGACATCTTGGGCACCTTCTCACGAAATCCTTGGCATCTTGGTACATAGTGGGCCAATAGAAACCACACTGCCAAACTTTCGCATTGGTACGAAATGCTCCATAGTGTCCTCCATATTCTGACGAGTGGCACCTTTCTAAGATGCCGTTCACTTCCCATGATGGTATGCAACGTCGTAGAAGACCGTCTGCACATATGCGGAATAGATAGGGTTCGTCCCACATGTGGAGTCTACTCTCGTATATCAACTTCCTCTTGTCTCCCCCGGGTGGCACATATCCTGATGCCATAAAATTGACAATGTCCGCATACCAATGATCATTGTTGTCTACCCTGAGGAGTGTATCGTCTCTCAAGAAATCATTGATTGGCAGCGATGAATCATGCTCTAGATGAAGCCTTGATAAGTGATCTGCTACTGAATTTTCCACTCCTGGTTTATCCTTGATTTCTATGTCGAATTCTTGGAGTAGTAGAATCCATCGGATCAGTCTTGGCTTTGCATCTTTCTTGGTGAGGAGAAACTTGAGAGCGGCGTGATCTGTAAAGACAATCACCTTGGCCCCCACTAGGTAGGGCCTAAACTTGTCTATTGCAAAAACCATGGTTAGGAGCTCTTTTTTGGTGGTAGCATAATTTAGCTGAGCACCATTGACGTAAGCTATAGCATGGTGTTTCTTGTCCTTAGTTTGTCCTAGGACCGCCCCAATGGCATAATCGCTAGCATCGCACATGATCTCAAAAGGCAAATTCCAATCAGGAGGTTGGATAATTGGGGCTGAGATCAAAGCTTTCTTGAGGGTGTGGAAAGTGATAAGGCACTCTTCATCAAAAACGAAAGGGGTATCCTTGGCTAAGAGTTTGGTCAAAGGACGGGCAATCTTCAAGAAGTTTTTGATGAACCTACAGTAGAATCCTGTGTGGCCTAAGAAACTACGGATGCCCTTGACATTAGCCGGAGGTGGAAGTTGTTCAATAACATCTATCTTAGCTCTATCCACCTCTATCACTCGTTCGGACACCCTGTGTCCGAGAACAATCCCTTCTCTTACCATGAAATGGCATTTTTCCCAATTGAGGACAAGATCCTTCTCGGCACACCTTCTAAGAACTTTATCAAGATTTTTAAGGCATTCCAAGAAGGTCTTTCCATAAACTGAGAAATCGTCCATGAATACTTCAATGATTTGCTCGATCATATCCGAGAAGATTGACATCATGCAACGTTGAAAAGAGGCTGGAGCATTACATAGCCCAAAGGACATTCACCGGTAGGCGTAGGTTCCGTAAGGGCATGTAAAAGTGGTTTTATCTTGGTCATCGGGATGGATAGGAATTTGGTGATAACCAGAATAGCCGTCTAGGAAGCAAAAGAAGGAATGCTTCGCTAAACGTTCCAACATCTCGTCTATGAAAGGAAGGGGAAAATGGTCTTTCTTGGTGGCCTTGTTAAGCTTGCGATAATCTTTGCACATATGCCACCCTGTGACGGTGCGCTGAGGGATGAGCTCATTCTTATCATTGCGCACCACTGTCATGCGTCCCTTCTTTGGCACAACTTGAACGGGACTAACCCATTCACTATTGGGTACTGGGTAGATAATCCTGGCTTGAAGTAGTTTTAAGACTTCCTTTTTCACTACCTCCCTCATATTGTTGTTGAGCCGACGTTGAGGTTCTCTTGAAGGGGTTGCGTCAGGTTCGATGGGAATCCTATGTGTGCAAAGTGTGGGGCTAATTCCCTTGTGATCTCGAAGAGAGTATCCTAGTGCTGATCAGTGGGTTTCAAGAACAGTGATGAGCTGCTGAGCTTCTATCTCAGATAGCTTATCACTGATGATCACTTGAGTTTCTCGATTCCCATGGAGAAACGCGTACTTTAATCCCGGAGGAAGAGGTTTGAGCTCTATTGGTGGTCGTTCTGGCTTCTCGGTTGGGTCAAGCTTAAACGAAACTGGGGCATCATCCTCCTCCGTGAAGAACGGGATTTCCTCTTCAAAGCTTGGTTGAGCTAACTCTGCTAGGAAAGTGGCCATTACCTCCTCTAGTAGATCTGGTTTGGGTTCGGCTTCTACGGGGTGTTTTCGGTTCTAAGGTAAGACACCGGTAGGAAGTCGTCACTGATCTTTAGTTCCAACACTGGTTTCCTTGGGGATTGCTCTAAGATTTTCATGATAGGTCTACCGATGATGATTGAATGGGTGTGATGACAAGGTAGATCAAAGATATGAAAGTCAAGATAAAGCTCGTGTTCCGAAAAGTTTATGGGAATCACCCGAAGAATGCCCTGGCAACCTAATGTCTCTCCTGAGAGAGTGTTAAGGAGTTTCGAAGATTTTGAGAGAGAAGATACGGCTGCTAGGGGTTTTGCTAAGGATATACTGATAATGTTGATCCCCAGGCTAGGATCATACCCGACATCATGCATATTTCCCTTGAGTTCACACTTAGTGTGCCTCGTTTTGGTTGGGAGTTTTATGACATCGGTCGAGGCTTCCGCCTCATCCAACCATTCTCTACTCATGATGGCCGAAAGGTTTGTAATGAGCCTAAAATGCTCGGCTCGTTCCTCTGAGCAAGAGATAGGAGTTTCCAGCTCCTCTTGTGCTTTTGGTCTCTCCACTCTTTGGTAATTCCAAGTGTTCCCAAAGTTAGCAAATAGCTCATCGTAAAACTCTTAGACGAAATCACACGAGGGGTCGTCAAACTCTCTATATGGTTGAAATGGTTCATCGGTGAACCATGTTTTTGTTGGAGGAGTGCAATCCTCTACGGATCGGATAGTTGGGAAAGTGGGTACCTCCTCTATGGTTTTCGGTTCCGAGAGGGTGTTTGGCATGTGCTCCTCCTTAGTGATCTCTTCCTCATCCGGGAATTCACCATAAACTCCCAAGTAAGGGATATTTTGAAGGATTTTTGTTAGAATGTACTTACACTCAGACAAGGTGAGATGAGTGAAGGATCCTCCGGAAGAAGAGTCTAAGAAAATTGCTGACTATGGTCAAAGACCATCACGAAAATGTTGCAAAAGAGCGGGCTCTGCGATACCAAGGTCTGGACCAGAATCTACAATTTTTTTAAATCTTGCCCATGCGGCTCCTAGAGATTCGGTCTTCCGTTGCTCAAAACAGATGACCTCACGCCGGAGTTTCACTACTTGGGGAGTCGGGAAGAATGTTAGGCAAAAAGCCTTTCGTAAACTTTCTCAGTCCCCCTCCATACTTCTCACATTGAGCGAATATCATTGTTTTGCTCTCCCCGTTAATGAAAACGGAAAGAGTTTCCATTTCAAGGTATCTTGACTCATTCTTGCGATCACAAGACATGAACAAAGTTGTTCGAACTCGCGCAGGTGGGAATAAGGACTTTCATCCTTATCTCCGAAGAAGCTTTGCTCTCGGACCATAGCTATGAAGCCGGGACGTAGCTCATAGCTAGATGTTTCAATGGAATGTGATGAAGGTGGAGGCACCAAATGATCGCCCTTTGGAGCGGAAAAATCGAAAAGGGTTCGATTGGAATCCATGTGATAAATGGGGTGATACACGGACGAACTAGGTTCGGGATCAAAACAGCTACCGTTCCCCGAGAACGGCGCCAGAAAGCTTGTTGGCACTTCTTACGTCGTTACTAGATTTGCAACGGCGCCAGAAAGCCTATTGGTATATTACACGATCACAGATAAATCCGCAAGCTCACGGATACCGTTGTAGCTTTCACCCGGGAGTATTCCAAGGTATCGATTTCCACGTGGAACGAGAAGTGTAGAGAACCTGAACTAATTCGTCCGGGGGATATGGTGACGAAGGATAGAAAGGCAAGGGTAGATTTCGGGTAGAGAGGGGATAAGCTGATGAAGCTAAGGACTCGTGAGAGTCACGGATAGAATCAAGGCAAAACTTGTCGCTTGTCGGGGCCAGAGGGAAAAGAGCCACGGAAAGGGATGAGAAGGGGGCTCTGATGTCGTAACTCCTACCTGCCGGAACTAACGTGGTGGACTACAAAGCCCGTCCGGAGCTGTCACCTCCCTAGGGTACCACAACTATTCCGTTGAACCGCGAAGCATTCCAAGGTACTGGAGAGTCTAGACACCGCGTCAACACTAACCAAGCACTACTTTACTCCGCGCTAGAGCAAAGCAATCACGATAAGTAGAAACTACTAAATCACAATCGAGGAACCTAAGAGTGAACAATGAAATGACTTGAGATTTAGTTACTCACGAATCCGAACTTACTAAGTATCCTGGGTGTGGACGACCGAAGTTGTACCGCACCCGCCGAGGTACGAGAAGAAGATCGACACTCCGGCTTCTACTCCAACACTCAACTCTCTCTCCCTACTCTCTGAATACTAACTTGTGTAGGGCTCCGCCACTTGCTTCCAATCACTTGTTGTCCCTTCTGCGAGGTGCCTGGCTCAATATATAGCCCCAATGAGTCGGTGGCTGCAGGAGGAGGTACTTGTAGGCGAGAGGGAGGTGCAGTAGCCAGCAAGGAGTTGCGGCCGTGCCTATAGGTGCGGCCGGCCCAATGATTTCCACCGTCTTCGATCGTGCATCTGTGATTTGGTCCCTGAGCTGGTTTGAAGACGGTTGTGGGTCGGCCGGCTCGGTGGAGGAGGTGCGGCCGGACCTCTTGGTGCGGCCGGCCCAGGGCCCTCTTGTCATCCACTTCAGATCATGCCCTAGTGGGTAGATGAAGTCTTGGACGTTGCCCCACGTCGGTTGTTCACTGGCTTGTGGGTCCATGAATCCAAGTGAAGCTAATCTCAACCTCTGGATCAAACCGACCTTGTTTCCTCGATCAGGATCATTTCTAGCTGTGCTCCCTGGAGTGACCAAGGCTTGGTGGCACGTTTGGGCGAGCCGAGTAGGTGCGGCCGGCCCTAGTGGTACGGCCGGCCCTGGAGGTTCGGCCGGCCCTAGTGGTGCGGCCAGCCCTACCTCCAGGCCCCGGTGCAACTCGCCTGTGGTGTGTTTCCTTGATCCAACATGATCCTGATGATTTCGGCCTTTTGGGAGCTGGTGCATGGGACTACACTTGGTGTGAACCTGAATAGTGGTGCAAGGTAGGACCGGGCGTACCACTAGGTACGGCCGTGCTACCTTATGTGGCTTGGTGCTCCAGAATTATTCCCTAATCTTGAACCTACAGATAAAATCTCAACACAACTCGTGGAACCTTGTTAGCACCTAAAACATGCACAAAATTCGTTATAAAGTGCTACTGTTGCCGAGATGTGGACGGTCAAAAGTTTGTTGTAAGGACCGTCAACAGTCGCCTAATTTTAGTTGTGCTCTTTTGCCAATGGTGTCGAGCCCTTTTGCCTCACCTTGAGGAGTCAGAAACTTTGGAGCATTTTATCTCGGTTGTGTCGAGCCGTTGCCCTTCTCTTAGGGGACGAAGATTTTTCTCTCTCAAGTGATCTCGTTTTGGCTTTTGTTTGGCTTTTGATCACTTGTTTCAGTTTTTCATTCGTTTCTCTTCTTTTTCTCTTTTTCTCGAATTGGTTACTATGTGTGTTGTCAATGCACTCATCAAGGGGGAGATTGAGGACCGGAGCATCCAAGGACCGGGGGATGGTCGCTCCTGGCTATGATGAGTGATTGACAACGTGGTGTGGACTGACTCTTGGCCAAGTATTGCAGGTGCAGGTTGCGGCTTGATTCGTGTTGGTGCAGGTGAAGAGCGGGCGCGAAAGGTCTGAGCCTTGCGGAGCCTCTGAGGAGTGGAGAGACAAGTAGGCTCGGCTTGATGGACCCGGTGGCCGAACGGGATCAAGTGTGTGCTGCATGGTGGCAAGAAAAGCAAGACGAAATCGTCGACCAGAGCCGATGCAGGGTAGCGGCTCACGACCGGAGTCTGCACGCGGGGTTTGTGGCGGTTCACCACAAAACCGCCGGGTTACTTGGTTGAGTCACAAAACCAAGACCGGAGACTCGGCGGGCGGAGACGGAATCCGGACGCACCGAGTAGCTTCGATGCCGGGGGACACGCGGCGGGATCGCAGGGCTTGCGTCGGGAAGACGCGGACTGCAGCAAAGGCGTGGCCGCCCGATGAAGAGGAGTGCTACTTGACCATATTGCCCCTGAGGGGTTTGTATCTCAGTTTAAGTGCTAGGGGTAGCTTGGTCATTTGCCCAATCCAGAGGGACTCATATATATAGCTCTAGGGTTTCTGGGCAAACCATCCACCCAGACTGCTTCTCATTTTCCTACTCCATAGGCTTAGCTTTTCTTCACCGTTTTGTAGATAATCTGACCTCCGAGTGTATGGAAGCTTTCATGGTTGCGTCGATTTCCTTCTTGTGGCTCGAGTGATTTTCGTGTCTTTTTCGGGCTATTTTCATTGGATTTTTGTGCGCGGCTTGTTCATCGGACTCTGAGGTGTTTGGGTTCGGATTTCTTTGTGGGGATCATGGATAGATGCCTTGTGCATCTTCGTGCTTGATCTTGACCCCTCAAACTCCGAATTTGGCCTTGGATTTGAGGATTTTGGGTGGTTCCCTAGCCTTTTGGTTGAGCTCGGTTCGTGATCGATACCCGGCGATTTAGTTGGTTTGAGGCCTTAAGTTTTTGGGCATAGCTTCCCCTAAGGACGCTTCACATCTCCCCCAAATCTTGTCTCAATCCATGAAGCCGTTTGGGAGATCCATGGAAGGCTAGGTGGAGTTGACTTCTCGGGTTGGGCTGTTTCTGCTTCTGTTCGCGTGGGATGGACCGTCTGTAGGGTCCTGGCGGACCGTCCGTGAGCTGCCAGTTTGTCGTGTGTTCGTCCAGTTCTTGCGAGCTCACGCGTCGATCTGTTGAAGGGTTAGGCTTTTGTTGCGTGAGGTTTTCGGACTGTCCGCCGTGTGGTGACGGACTGTCCGCACAGAGTCCACAGACCATCCGCCGTCATCGGACCGTGCGTATTTTCGAGGTGCGGTACTGGAGGTTCTGTCCGTTAATACGGACTGTCCGCTAGAGGTGCTCGGACCGTCCGCCAGGTCCTGACGGACCATTCGCGAGGGTCGATTGGACCGTCCGTCCTGGCCAGGCAGATTTGCCTAAGTCCATTGCTTCTTGAGTTGTGCTTCCACTTGGGATTTGTTTGGGGCTTGTTCCTAGGGTTGGTAGGTCCGTTGTGACTACGCGACCTTGGCAAGCTCGTGTGGGAATCCTTGGTTGTGGATTTGGGGCATAGGCCGAGTTCATCCTTCGGGAAGAAGTTTTATCGGCTCCCACTCACTCCCCCCCTCTCTGGTCACCTAATCGGTCCTTCACCTACATACTTGAGCAACCAATCCATCGGCCATCATGAACTCATGCTCAATCTTTCCTTCGTCTTCTAGGAATAGATCCATTAAGACTTTTTCATCAGAGCCGACTGCTTGAACCGGCTGTAATCCGAAATCGGACACCTTGAGATACTTGGTATCCCGTGCTTTTCCAGATATGCAGCTCACTCGATCATAAGTCCATCCTTGTGCATTTGTTGCTGCTACTACCAAGGAGGTTTCTCCTTTGACCATCTCCTCTGAATCTCCAACCCATTGGATGATACATTGATGCATTGTGGATTGTATGCAGGAATTGGCATGTATCCAATCTCGGCCCAGCAGTAAATTATAAGATCCCCACCCTTTAATGACAAAGAAGGTGGTTGGAAGGGTCTTACTGCCGATCGTGAGCTCCACGCAGATTGCACCTTGAGCCGAAGAAACATTGCCTTCAAAGTCCACCAGCATCATATCGGTTTGGGTTAAATCTTCATCAGACTTCCCAATCTTGCACAACAAGGTGTATGGCATCAGATTGACTGCTGCTCCTCCATCTACCAGCATCCTGGTGACTGGCTTCCCATTGACAAAACCCCTGAGAAACAACATCTTCAAGTGTTGTCTTTTGTCATCTTCTGGCTTCTCAAAGATAGCTTGTGTAGGTTCCAATGTCAATTGAGCCATCCCTAATTCTTCATCGGACGCATCCGAATCAAATGGAGCCATAAACTCCTTTAGCAGAATGACCACCATGTTTATATCAGCTTTTGGCCCATTGTCCTTCTTGTTACCGGCTCTAGGCTTAGGACGCCATACTTGAGACCAAACTTTCTTCTTGTCCAGCACACGCTTCTCTGCTTCTTCTTGCTGTTCTAGTTGTCGCAAGCGCTCAACTCCCCTTTTCTGAGATTTGGTCAAACCATCTAGACACATTGTGGAATAGGCTTCTAGTATGATTGGTTTGATCCTTCATTGTCCAATTTCACGGTGCGCCGTCGTTCGGGAGCTCGACACATGATGTCTTCATCAGGAACCAAAGAATCGGCTAACTCTTCCAGCTGATTGCTTGACTTTTCATTGACTCGGCCACCCAGCTGATTATGAATGTTGGCCTTGCCCCCCAGCCGATCATAGACACTGGCCTTGCCCCCCAGCCATTGATGAACTGGGACCTGTTGATTATTGAATTCACAGTGATCCTCAGTCATAGGCCTTCTGTCATTGAAGCAAACCCTCTTGGATGAGCTGCTATTGTTGTATGCTCCATTGCACTTTGGACAATTCTCTGTCATCAGCAGTTTGATTCCTTCTTCCCAATAGTACTTGAAGAACGGACATCTCCAGTGTCCTTCATTGCACCTACTCTTATCTCCCCTTTGCCTTCTCTTGCCGCTGCTTAAATTTGTTGATCAGCATCTGGGATGTGACAGGCCGGCGTGGCTTTATGTCTTCTTCTTCAAGTAGCAACACTTTTCCTTTAACATCTACAGCGGTTGCTTGTACCTTGGGATCAACAGCTCCTTTATTTTGAGCTGATTCTGACCTCAGCAATTTAACACGTGATGTGTCTTTGATAGACACTTCAACTGTGTTAGTTGGGAAAGGATGCTGATCAATCTTCATCAGCTTTTCAGTTTTGGCAGGGGTTTCAAATTTAAGCTTCCCTTGCTCAATAGCTGACTGAATTTGTTGTCTGAAGATCTTACAATCATTTGTGTCATTAGATGCTACATTATGCCACTTGCAATACTTCACCCTCTTGAGTTCTTCTGCAGAAGGTATGGTGTGGAACTGAGAGAGCTTAATCTGTCCTTGTTGAAGTAATAGATCAAATATTTTATCGGCCTTAGTGATATCAAAGCCAAATCTCTGGTTCCTTTTTACACTACAAGAAAAACGACGACTAGTGACGCAAAAAAGGTCGTTTCTCGTCATAAACCGCGATTAATGACGCCGGTTGTTACGAAAACGCTCCGTCATTAATTGAGCGTCACAAACCGTGATTAATGACGAGACCTTATTTCCCTGCGTCATGAGTTTTATGACGTGTGGAAATTCGTCTATACAATACGTCATAACTTCATTTTTGCAGCTTTGCCACGCTGGACAAAATCTGATGTGGCATGTGATGTGGCAGGCCAATTGTGACAAATCGTATGCGTCATAAAATGAATTTGGCCTGTTTGTAGCTGGGTTGAGCCCAAAACTATTCATGTAAGCAGGCGTTGTTCATATAGCCTAAAAAAGATTTTGTTGGGCCCAATTGTAGCTTTTTCAGATGAAATTTGATTAGGGTGGGCCCATTTTGGTTGGGTCGAGTCCAACAAGTGCGCACATTGTTGCGGCCTTCTTTGTCATGTTAATTTGAAAAAAATGACTTTTGGCCCAGTTAAAAATGGGCTAAGCCCACTGAAGGACAATATAAAATTAACTAATCATGCATCAGTATTAATGGATTTAATTTCAATTCTGATCCTTTTTTTGAATAATTCTGATCTGGTTGGCAAAATAGTAATCAGCACATATTTCTTTATACAATAAAGCAAACTGTTGTTTGCTATCAAGCACGACCATATTGTTCATCACATATCACAAACTATTACAAGATAACAGTATCACAAGGAACATTGATTAACAAAGCTAAATCCAGTTCATAATCACAAGAGAAAGTGGAGATTTGATCTAATGATCTTAACCTCTTCATCTTTTACTGCTAAGCAGTAGACGAAGGAGGTCCTCACTGTCTTCGGTTAGCTTCTGCAACCTCTTAATCTCAGCCGACTACATTTTCAGAGTTGATTCTGATTCTTCGGTCTTTTTCTTCAAGCTACATAACTCTTTCTGATGAGCAACAAACCGTTGTCGTAGTTGTACCCCATCCTGATTGCGAGCGTCAACTCGCACTTCATCAACACTACTACATAAGGATTTGGTACCCATGCTTGAGTACTTGGCTGCCTCTGTTTTAATTTGTTCGGGAAGAAGCATCATTGACTTGGTAGCTTCCATCTAGCAACAGTGGATCCCAAGTCAGATTAGGACCTTGTAATTGATTCGAACTAAGGAAACAAAGGTGTTAAGTTTGTTACCTTGGAGCAGATCTGAATAGGAGCGACTTTAGATGTTGACCCTTTGGCCCGCTGAAACAAGTACAAGAACAAGAGGTAAGGGTTCAGATCATTCGCAATCGGAAACAAAGAAGGTATTAAGTTTGTTACCTTGGAGCAGGTCTGAACAGGAGCGACTTCAGACGTTGACCCTTTTACCCGCTGAAACAAGTACATCAACAAGAGGTAAGGGTTGAGATCATTCGCAATCGGAAACAAAGAAGGTGTTGAGTTTGTTACCTTGGAGAAATTCTGAACAGGAGCGACTACAGATGTTGACCCTTTGGCCCGTTGAAACAAGTACAAGAACAAGAGATAATGGTTGACATCATTAGCAATCAGAAGCAATTTCATCTATTAAGTTCAATGCGGTACATGAACGATCACACGCAATCCATCATCACCCAAGCATGCAACAAAAATATGGAAAGCCAAAGAACATGGGTAAGTAATATAATAATTTCATCCTTTAATTTCTACAAACCTCAAATAAGTTGACTTGGAACAATCTCTTGCAATAGGGAATAGAAGATCCACAATCACCCAAGCATGCAACAACAATATTCAAAGGCAAAGAGCATGGGGAAGTAGTCCAATAATTTCATCTACAAATTTCTACAAACCTCAAATAAAATGACTTCGAACAAATTCTTGCGATAGGGTACAGTAGATACACAATCACCCAAGCATGCAACAACAATATTCAAAGGCAAAGAGCATGGGGGAGCAATCCAACAATTTCATCTACAAATTTCTACAAACCTCAAATAAAATGACTTCTAACAAACTCTTGCGATAGGGTACAGTAGATCCACAATCACCCAATCATGAAAGAATATTATAGAAAGCCAAAGAGCATGGGGAAGCAATCTAATTCAATCGATCAATGCAGGGAGGAGACCGCAGACCTGACGAATAGGACGGGAAGAAGGTGCCGAATGCCGTCTCGATTTAGCAGCCCGACCTTGCACCCTTCAGCACGATGTTCTGCGCAACTGTTGCAGATCTGCGGCCGCCAGGGTGAGCCTCGAGGGAGCTGACGGAGCAACGAGTTTGAACCATCTTGCAGCTTCAAGGACGTTGCCGAGGAAGGCCGCCGCTCATAGAAGAGGAAGGCCGCCGCTCGTAGCAGAGGAAGCCGTCGTCGGTAGCTAGGCCTCCGTTGTTGGTTCCGCCGCAGATCTAGGTCTCTTCGGCGGTCAAGGAGAAGATCCCCTGATTTTGGAAAATTACCAGGAGGGAATTGGGAGACCTGGTTTCCCTCTTTGTTATATATATATATAAACGAGGAGGACCAGAAGGAGGAGCAGGGAATTCAAAATTTCAAGTCCCGCCTTTGTGGTCCAGAGCAGGAAACGAAAGACTTTGTATCATGGACCCAAACGTTAGTGACCCAAACGAAAAATCGCTTGGGTGTCGGACCCAAACGTCAGTGACCTTACGCAGAGAGGCAAGTTGTCGACTGGGTTGTCCTTGCCACCTTGGATCATGGAATGGACAAACACACACAGGACTATACTCTACTTCATATTCACGTTAGACGGATGATCCGATTTTCGCATTACAAATGTACTCACTGCAACAATATAACGTACCGTTTCAACTGTTTATTACATG
The DNA here is from genome assembly GCA_036936925.1 of Cenchrus fungigraminus. Lineage (NCBI taxonomy): Eukaryota > Viridiplantae > Streptophyta > Magnoliopsida > Poales > Poaceae > Cenchrus > Cenchrus fungigraminus. Next base: position 18,389,377 of record CM072776.1, on the reverse strand, counting down.
ACTACAAACACTTAAATAAAACATTAAAACTACAGAGGACCCTGGTACAACCCTTCAGGTAATCGTTAACGGAGATTGTGCATAAATTTGGGATGATCAGTGCATACAACCGCCCAATCATATGTGAGTATTCCGTGAGGAAAGATTCGCTCTAAGAGAGACATGCACTTGTCCTACAATTGTGTGCAGTTAGCCTGAATTGCTCATCATAGAAATGAAGTCACAGTTTCCTCGCTTTCCATGTCCCACATCTTTGACGCACAGTGCAGCTTCAACCTTTCGACTTGGTACATGTCGGCGACCGAGAGTAAATAAGGCTAGGCATTGGCAGGAGTGTCCCATAAATCAGCCTCCTCTGGGAGTGATCCTTCACTAGCATATTTGATCAAGACCGAGAAGCCATCAGGGTGTGTGTCAATAATTGTAACAGTTTCAGAGCTAGACTCCACTCCTGGGCCGTAGAGCATTGCCTCCATCACACAAGATACTTTCGCCACATCGGCACGTATCGCTCGTATCACCCGGCATTCCGCACCTACGTGGAACACAACTTCCACAGGGCCTTGGGCTGCAATGCTTTGGCATATGCTTCTTTGCACTGATGGAGGAGGAACTTCAATGCAATCGTCCTCCAGTACTCAAACAACACATGATATGTGTATGCGATCTTCACTGGATGTCACGCACTCAATGTCATGATGCTCCACCAGACATTCAAATCCTCTTTCTTGTAGATCCCGATTCATGAACCAAACTTCTTTTGTAGCTTGAACTCGAAACGTATCATCTTCATCATTTGGGTCTCCAGCCATCGCACGCAACAATACTCGCACCTACGTGGAAGCAGTCACAGGTTTGACAAACAATAACATAATGCGACCGTATCGCCATGTGTGAGTGTGTCTTCATAGCAGCAACGAGACACGTACCATTTGGGATTTGTGCAGAGGAACGAGGACGACAGCAATGCCGTATGGAACATCCATCCACTGATGATCATTCATACCTGTAGGATAGAAACGTAGTTTCCATTGATGGCCTCCCACCATGAATGTACCGGATTCCTTGAAGTTGCCCGCGGTTCCTTTGGCTTTCGCTTCCTGGCTTGAGACTGAGAAGTCAACTTGCATGGAAGGAATCATTTTAGCGTCTAAAGCCATTAACACAAATGGCCTGCATTGATCGTCTCGTGCCCAAAGTGTCTCTTATTATAGTGGGAGTGAATGCGTCGTTCCGAAACGTCCGTTCGTGGACATCAGTTACCACCCGGAATGGACGCGTCCCTTTAGAGCGGGTGTGGCCACGTTCGGGTCGTGAACTTCCTGGTTCTAGTCCTTAAGTGCGATTCACAATGATCGACACGTCCGTTCAGAGGGGGTGTGCTGCATGTGCACACTAGTTCGTCGGTTAACGTCCGGTGCCAGTGCTTAACTGCAATTCTCAATGATCGACATGTGGATCAATTTGTGAGCGTGTTGTTCCCAAACGCCCATTCGAGATGCCCTTTTGTGCTTATATGCATGTTAATATTACACACACACACACACAAAAACATATATTGCTATTCCAATTCCAGCTTATTCCGTTTTGGTCTTGTCGCGTCAACAAGTTCATCACGTTTCTCAGTCTCCAAGGCCAGTGGGAATCATCAAGTGCGAATCCAGACCATTCGTAGACCTTTACAGTCATGACTCACGCAGCGTTCCTGATCGAGGAGGACTTGTCAAGTCATCCCGCACCCTGCGTGTTGCAACGCAAGGACCATCTAGTCCATCTGATTACAGCACCCAATCTTGTTCTCCAGATGCAATTGACACCTAAACCATTACATAAATAAACTGTAGAGAGTTGTCTTGTTGTTGATGCGGAATGAGCTGACGCAGTGAGACGGCCATTAGATGCAGGTGATGCAGCGTGATTTGTCCGCAGGACTTTCTTGTGCTCTACAGAGAGGAAAGTCCGGAAGTAAACACATACCTAGACACGTCGGGCTCATCCCGTGATACCCATCGTCCACACATGTAATCGATGCACACCACTGAAGATTCTGACCTAGATAGATTCCTATCACGCGTAGGTCTGACTATATTCCGAGCATCTCACGTTGTCCTTAGTAACTTTAGCAATGCTACACCGAGCTCACGTGACCGCTGTAGTCCTCGATAAATAGGTGAGTGCAGCACAGCGTTCTTGAAAGGCAAGGCCAACACTCGTCGGTTCCCCGTCTTGCATTTCTCTACTTCAGTGGGATACAAGGGTGAGATCATTTTGTTGGCTAATCTTGTTTACTTTATGTATGCATGGTATCGAGACGGTCACATTGTTAGCTTATGTAGGGTTTGTTCTTCGTTTGTGTATGCAGTACGTGGGGAATGGCCGGGCAAGGAAGGGACGGAGCATGGAACTTGGAGGAGTCGGGGAAGGGGAGCTGTCGGGCGCAATAGCACCTCACCACCACCCGGTTTAGCCGCTGGCATCGGCACCGCAGCAGCACCCGGCCCCAATGGCACCTCCACTTCCGTTGGTATCGGCACCTCAGCAGCACCCGGCCCCAATGGCACCTCCACTTCCGCTGGCATCGGCACCTCAGCAACACCCGGGGGTGATGCCACCTCCAGTTCAGCCGCTGGCAACGGCAACTTAGGATCAGCTGAACCTCATGGCACCACCTTTTTGCCCATGGCCCAGGCCGCCACATTTGCTGTTGCCCGTTGAAATGCCACCCCCGCGGCCAGTGCTCATTGAACAAGATGAAACGCATGACCTGAAATGGTCTATGTTGCTTTGGCTTCAGCAGGGCGGGCCTGCCCGTGTTTATCACGAAGCAATGTGGGTGTGCCCTTTTTGCCACAGGGGTCATAGGTAATGGACCATTCGTGACCAGCTATTACACGCGCATAACATCGTCATTTCGCCTGCCTGGGTTTGGGATGCAAGGGTGAGGCATCGCGCTTTGGAGGAGTATCTGATCCAGGAGCCATGTTTTGCTACACTCCGTGCAGCGGCTGGATTTCCATGAGCCCGTGATGGTAGTAGTATGTGGTGATGGTAGTAGTATGAGCCGTGATGGTAGATGCTAGTAGTATGTGGTGATGGTAGTAGTATGAGCCGTGATGGTAGATGCTAGTAGTATGTGGTGATGGTAGTAGTATGAGCCGTGATTGTAGATGCTATTAGTATGTCGCTCAGTATGTCACTGTAGTTCCAACTATGGTGGATCGATACTTCCTCATGTGTAATCAATGCGTATGCATGCATTTGTGTCATTTGTATTTGGATTGTGTTGTTTCTAATAAAAATGGTAATGTGTGTGTACTCCCTCGGTATAAATTCGTTGTATACGGAAAGTCCATTCCATTAATTTCTTAAATACCGGATGAACACAGGACGAATGTCCAGTTTGTAGTTTTCAGTCGGACAGGATTAAACTGTCACTGCTACGCAATGAGAAAACCAACATCTTACAAGGAAAAAACATTAGTAGTAGTATTCAATCAGACAAGACTTCTACTTCTACTTCTTCTACTCCTACTTCTACTAGTAGGAGTAACCACTAATCCACTATTCAAGGCGCCGCTTCTTTGTCGATGGTGCACCCGGTGCCTTGTTGCTGCTACTCACGGACGAGGATGTCGCTCTGTTGCCACCGCCTGTGGAAGATGGCGGCGGACCTCTCAGGGCGCCGCCCGTGGATGAGGTCGTCCCTCCAATGCCGCCGCCAGAGGATGATGTAGCTGCTCCATGGCGGCCGGTCGAGCACGGCCTTGGCGCCACTCCATGGCGGATGATGACGGCCGGTCGATGATGGCCTCTGCTCGGTGAGAAGGGCAGAGATTGACTGCTGCCAATCGATGAGGATGAGAGAGGATGACGACGCTTGGAGACGATAGTTTCCCGTCGAGTGGCGGTGCTTCCGCGCCCCTGACCCATGGCACCTCTTGCTAACTTGCATGGGGTGCGATGTTTCAGAGGCACATGATCTTGGATTTCATTTTGTTCCACAAACTCCGAATCATCAGAGGATGTGTCAACCACCACCCAAATGGGCCTCCGCTCTGCCTCCTCTTCATCAGACCACTGGAGATCCTCCCTTTCATCAGAAGAGGAGGAGGATGTGGCTTGCGCCACACCTCTAGGAGACAATGGCTCCATGGGGAGAGGAAGAGAGTGCTGTGCGAGGATGGGGTTTTTTTCTTGGTTGCAAGAGTTGGGAGAGGAAGAGGGCGTTGTGCGAGAATGGGGTTTTTTGTTGGTTGCAAGAGTGGGGAGAGGAAGAGGGCACTGGGAGGAAGGGGGATATTTATGGCCATAGGAACCCATTCAGCCATTATTGAAAAAACTGCTCCCGAAAATATTAGAGTAGTTGTGGGATCTGTTCAGTTCAAACTAATTCAATTTTGACCAAATTTACGCTTATATCTTCATATAAACTTATCGGGAAGTGAGAATTGCATTCTTTTGTGGATGGAGGGAGGGCGTTCTGAGGAAGGGGGAAAGACCGTTCAGCGGAATGTTAACGGACCGGAAGAAATAATTGTAGTCCAGAAGGTACTTTTAGCAATACATCAGTATACCGAACCTTCTGGACTACCTTTTCCACTCATTTGTCTTTGTTGGAGCTGTAACTCCTCCATTGTTCTCCCACAACCTTGTTCTTTGGCTATCCTGTCAATGATGCCTCGTCCCTGGGCAAATCTTATTCCTGACATTGTTGTGAGCGTCGCCAATAAGATCAGTGATGCAAGAGATTTCATCATGTTCAAAGCTGTCTGCAAGGGTTGGAACTGCGCTCGTTCAGGTGAGGCACGCCCGTTTGACCCTTGGATTCTGAAATCTGAATTTATCGGTGAATCTGGAGTAGTGACATTTGCATCCGTCACTGATATGCGGCTTTTTGAGGTCTCCTTTCCTGCATTGGCTGGGAAAAGAACTAGATTGATTGGTTGCGGCGGATCTGGAAGCCTAGTCGCCTTAGATTGCAGAGATTGGTGCAACGCGCTCATGCTGAATCCTTTGTCTCCTCGGAAGCACATTTGCCTTCCTCGACTTCCGAAATGGAGCCAAATGGCTACTCTTCAAGCTTGTATCTTGTGCCTTGAAACAGCAACTGGTGCAGGGTCATTTGTCGTGATTACTTTCTTTTGGCCAGAGAAATCTTTTGCAGCACTTGGGTCATCGCCCGTTTCCATGTGGCATTTGGGTAGCCAATCCGACTGGACTACACTTCTTTCGGAAGATTTCTGGTGCAGTTCTTCTGAACACATGCGGATCTACTTGGGGCAAGATCTTCCAGCACCTCCCCATCCTGTTGGACTTCGGCTGTCATGGGTTATTGGCATGGGCAACTTTCTCTACTCGAAGGTGAAGACCGATTGTTCTTTGTTGTTCTAGAGGAGAAAGAAGCTGAGGTGGTAGAATTAACTTTGCATTCATTCGTGGGGGACATTTGGCAGCCGGTTCCCTGGGAGAGAGCTCCTGAGTTCCGGAATAAGATCATCTTGTTTGGTCCTGGCAAGTGCATTGTTACAGAAGAGCATGCCATTTCTAGTTTGGCTGACCTGAGGGCAAATCACATATACTTCCTACAAACTTATAATCACGTTGAAAAGAATGAGTACTGGATCTACCAACAGGGAATAGGTATTGTTCCAGGCGTCAACACTACTCCGGCGATCCGCATTAAGCAGGTTCGTGGGGACTGGATTTGGTCGTGAGGAACATGGCTGTTACCTAGCTATCCGTAATGAGGAACTTCAATTGTGTACCACCTGTAACGTAATTCAATGTACAAATATCTATATTATCATCCTTCGTCAATTATTCCGTGCATATGTATGAGTTTCTACCACAATCACTGTATGGAACAAGCAGTTACACATTCGGTAATCAGGAAGGTCCTTCCCGCAAAGCATCAACAGAGAGGACAAGTATCAAACATCATAAGATGGCATCTCATAGCTACTCATCACCACAAAGTTCACACCACCAACAAGTAGCAAATACCAAAATACAAGCATGATTAGCACCTCTAAACTGTCTACCTAGCAATAACACCACGAATCACATTATGCCTCATTGTTGTCCTTGCTGAGTGACCTCTTATATGAGGCCTGTCTCAGCAATTCCCTCACCTTCTTCACCACAAGTGTTGTAGAATCCAGGAGCTGCTTGACCGTCTGCAGCTCAGCGGCAGTCTCTTGAATCTCCCTATTAGCCTTTGCACATTCTTCCTTCCACATCCTTGCCTCCCTTTCAGCTTTTAGGTACCTGTTGGCTTCACCGTTTTCTGTAGGAGACAACAGAGCATCATTTCTCATTTTCTTTCTCATCTCAAACAGGTTATGGGTTACCTCCCCGTAGTATCACGTTATCGTCTGTAGCTCAACTGCTTTGACATTAGCCTCCTCCTTAGCAGCTGTACATGCTTCTTTCCACGACCTTGCTTCCTCTTCTGCTTTTCCCTTCATTTCCATCAGTTTCTCTAGAACTTTTAGAGTCCTAATATCCCATTCAGGATCTATCCACCTAAACGACGCACACTTCATGCCATCAGTCTGCAGTCACCGATTTCATTCATATAATTAGCGATTAACCACACTAACATCAAACGCAGAAGCAACATTTATTAGAAGTGATACAGGTTATCGTTTACCTCACAGCAGCATACATATCGACGCCCAGGGTTGGCGCCTGTCCAGTCATACCTCAGATGGACAGGCAACCCGTCCTTGCACTCATTTTCATTAGGATCTATAATGATAACTTCACGAGGACCAGGCGTCGGCGATCTGGAGCTTTCGGAGTCTACTCCAAACACCTTTCAAATACATGAATATAGTCTGTTAACCCAGATCCCCAAATCCAGAATTCCCCTTAACTAGTATGACAGATCAAAGTAGTATGGCTAAACAGAGGACTGACCCGACCGGAGCGAGACCTGCTTCTCCGTTCGCCGCTAGGGCCGCTACGATTCGCCATTCCGGCCACGGGCAACAGCAAATCTAAGCACCGACGCTAGCTATAGTCTTTTCCACAAGGAAAAGGAGCATGGTGCCGGCGAGTCTCTTGCAAAGTTGCAGTAGTGTACGCCGCGTCGTCGAGAGAAATGAGATATATACACTTGTCTGCGGGAAAACTTTTTTTTGGCTGTCGCGCGCGCTTTTCTCCTGCCAACTTACCAGAACCGCTCCGTGCCATTGTTGGGGCAGACATGTCCAGTTTCCGGGAGCGCGGCGGCCAGACACGTGGAATAGTCGGCACTTGGAAACAAGTAGTTACACAATTGTTTCTCAGGAAGGTCCTTCCTACAAACCATCAAAATGACGAACGATCCGATTCTGGATCAATCCAAACAAACAGCATCTTAGTTTTTCCTCCCTTTTTACCACTAGGAAGGTCCTCCATGTGAAACATCAATAGGCCGGAGTTTCCTCAATCAAAACTTCCCCCTTCTCTATCTATTATCCCCTTACCTCCATTGTTCTTCCTCTACCTCCATTGCAACGCGTATGTATTCCGACTGGTGAGTATGCTCGAAACGAATAAGTTTGGATCTTCTACGGAGATTGTGCATAAATTCGGGATGATCAGTGCATACAACCGCCCAATCATATGTGAGTATTCCGTGAGGAAAGATTCGCTCTAAGAAAGACATGCACTTGTCCTGCAATTGTGTGCAGTTAGCCTGAATTGCCCATCGTAGAAATGAAGACATAGTTTCCTCGCTTGCCATGTCCCACATCTTTGACGCACAGTGCAGCTTCAACCTTTCGACTTGGTACATGTCGGCGACCAAGAGTAAATAAGGCCAGGCATTGCGATTAACAATGATCGACATGTCCATTCAGAGGGGGTGTGCACACAAGTTCGTCGGCTAACGCCCGGTGCCAGTCCTTAACTGCAATTCTCAATGACCTCCATTGCATTGCGTATGAATTCCGAATGGTGAGTATGCTCGAATCAATTTGGAGTAGATTAAACCAAATCGGCATAATAAGATGACATCTCATAGCAACTCTTCACCACAAAGTTCACACCACCAGTCCACCAACAAGTAGCAAACATCATACGATGATCCAGTAGCCAACACCAAAACACAATCATGATACAAGTTTCACAATAATCATCACTACTCATTCATAATCATAACTCCATCTCATGTTTGGCCTCTTGCAGCTGTTCCTTCACCTTCAGCACCTCCTACCGTGAATTTTTGGTCTTGCGGGACTCTCTTGCATTTCTTCAAGTTCTTTCAGAAGATCTAAATGTCTCTTCTCAAGGCGAGGACTCTATAGGATCTCGAAAGAGATCGAAAGCATGATACAACAACTAGTAGACAAAGAGAAAGAGCTTCAGTACACACCTAAGGACAAGACAACTGAGGGCGGAGATCATTCTTCTTACCATATACATTGGAATAAATGCGTCAATGAATGGGTAGGATATTGAGTTTGTTTGGTCAGTCTTTTCTTTTAAATGTTCAAGAAGTTCATTGTCAGTTGGACTGAAACGGGTACTAATAGGCAAGGGTACCATTTCAGTCCAACTGACAATGAACTTCTTGAACATTTAAAAGAAAAGACGGACCAAACAAACTCAATGTCCTACCCATTTATTGACGCTTTTTTTCCAATGTCTATGGTAAGAAGAATAACCTCTGCCCTCAGTTTTCTTGTTCTTAGGTGTGTACTGAAGCTATTTCTCTCTGTCAGCTAGTTGTTCTATCATGTTTTGGATCTCTTTGGAGATCCTAATAGAGTTCTCCCCCGAGACGAGGCATCCACATCTTCTAAAATAACATTAAGATGTTCTTGTAGAAATAAACTAATCCTTGGAGAAAACTCATCTCGATCTGAAAAATAAACTCAACTCAGTCTATAAAAAAACCTGAATCCCTTGAACCCAATTGTATGAGTACAGTAAAACAACCACCACACGTCACAAAACCTGGTTGTTTGCTACCTACATAAACTCAGCAAGGGAATGATTGTCCCAACTGAACCTATCGATCCATCGAATGATGCAAATTGGAAACTAACTGAATCTAACACCTATGAATTGTGCAAACGCTAACAATCGTGGCAGAATCCAGATGTCCCTTCAACGGTCTACAGCTCCGAAATAGTATCTTCGATTTACCAATTCATAAAACGATGGACCTATCAATCCTATCAATTGTGCACCTCAACAAAAATCCATAAAACGAGTGGCTTGAAGCACATCTAGAAGCTACTAAAATACAAAACCTACTGTAAGACGATGCAAATTGAAAACTAACTGAATCTAACATGAATTGTCTATAGCCTATCAACTTCTAACACCTATCGAAGTGCAAATCTAAAGGTACGATAATGAAATCTAAATCTACCAAATATGCTCATCAATCCTCCAGATCCCCAAATCTAGATATCCCCAACCCTAGTAAGATAGGGGAAAATATAGCGGCTCAAACCAGAGGACCAACCTCGTCCTGCTGTCTCATCCTCTTGTTGCTGGGATGTGGCGGCGCAACCATCTTCCCCTCACCACTAGGATCCGCCATTCCTACCAAGAACTATTGCAGATCTACGTAGCGGAAGTCAAAAGTCTTTGCGAAGTCTGAGTGAAGTGTCTCGCCAACCATTCGATACGTAATTATAGACACAACTGAAACTTACATGTGGGACCTGTCATAGTAAAGAATTCGCATGAACTATTAGTAGAGTTTCCCATATACCTATCACAACCAACAAGTGGTGTAGTGGTAAACAGCACAACCTTGTTCCTTCAGGTCCATGGTTCGAACCCATGCCATGGCATATTATTTTTGCAACAATTCGTGACCTATGCTTACACGTGGGACCCTGGAACTATTTATGATGACTTGGAACACTCTATTTTCGAAAAAATGCTTACATGTGGGACCCAACTGAATTTTATGACGACTTGGAACACTCTATTTTAAAATAATGCTTGCATGTGGGACCAAAGTTGGTTTATGACACCGCTGACATGGCTAAAATGCTTACATGTGGGACCCTGGAAAATTTTATGATGACTTCGAACACTCTATTTTAGAAAAAATGCTTACATGTGGGACCCAACTAAATTTTATGACGACTTGGAACACTCTGTTTTTAAAATAATGCTTACATGTGGGACCGATGTTGGTTTATGACGTTTTTTCAGAGCTTATGGCGTCACAAAACACCATGGAACAGGGAACGCCTGGCTACAGTACCAACTATAATGACGGAAATTTTTTTGTCACTAAATTTGCTCGGGAGTGAAATATTATGACGAGATCAGCCAGGAACGTCATAAATCAATGACGCTAAAATGTGGTTGCGTCACTAGTCAACAATTTTCTTGTAGTGTTACCAAAAGGACAGGATACTGTCTTCTCCACACTGTATGATATTTTCTTCATCGTCTGAGTCAGAGCACTCTACATAAGAAACATTCTTTTAGAAATTCCTCCTATGCTCATAGGACTTTGCAGTCGCCTGACTCATCTGACTAACTAACTGGCTGAGACTCTCGAAGTCATGTGATGCATATTTCTCTCTCAAGGATGGCAAGAGCCCTTGGAATGCTAACTCAGCCAGCTGTTTATCTCCTTGATTCAGGTTGTAACATTTGTTTTTGACTTCTCTAAACGAATCTAGCTACAGTTTCATCATTCCTTTGCTTGAGTCTGTTTAAATGAGTGATCTTGATCTCATGAATACCAGAGAAGAAATAATTGTGGAACTGCTGCTCCAAATCAGACCACTAGATAATGGAGCTAGCCGGAAGTGAAGTAAACCACGAAAATGCTGGCCCTGAGAGAGATGAAGAGAACAGCCGTATCCTGAGTGCATTAATATTCCCTGCTTCTCCACACTGTATGATGAATCGAGTGATATGCTCCATTGTGGATGTATCATCTTGCCCAGAGAATTTGGTGAAATCTAGCACCTTGAATCTTGGAGGGAAAGGTATCTGATCATAGCCAGATGGATACGGTGTTCTATACATATAGATTTGCTGCTTAGGCTTTATCCCAAATTGCTTCTACAGCGTCTCTGAAAGATGGTCAATCAATTCTTCCTTCAGATGAGATTTTATCTCAGCAGATATCTGTTCTATCAGCCATATGTCAGTCGATGGAGTTTCTGAAGGTTGTTCTTCAAGAATCCTAGACTGTGGATTTGGCACTTCTGCCGATACCCTTGCTCCAGAAGAACCTTGCGTATTTGACTGACTCGTTACAGGTGGAATTTGTCTGATCGGCTGTCCAGCCGATGGAGTTGGTTGATGCAGGTTCAACTGGCCCGAGCCGGCCAATTGATTCAGAAGCATCTGCATCATCTGTACAGGATCCATCTGATGTGGCTGTGCTACTGCTTGCCTTGTCACCCCTTGATTGATTGGCTACTGAGGCGATGATCTCGCGTGAGTAACCGTATTAGTCGGGGTCATGACAGGTTGCAATGGTGTTGTTTGCTGTAGTGGATTGGTCTGTATAGGCATTCCTAAGATTAGCCGAGGAGCTGGTCTTTGAGGTGAACAGGAGCTTTTCTTTCTATTGGTATAACCATATGTGCATGAGCTGGACTTATCTTGATTCTTTCGAATGCCTTGCTCCCATGATTGAAATAAACAAACTCCACTCCCTCCTTAGTTAAATGCACAGTCCCTGAAGTATCTCCAAACCTCGCTTGATAATGATTTGGGTACTTAACTTCTGGAATTTCTTCATGTTGGGGCTCAAAGAAGTTTGAGATATCATTCTCAAAGTGATTATGAGGCAAGTCCCATCCTGTAAGTCTCCCATTCTGATCCCTCACTGCAGGATATTGTTGAGGATTATGGACTGAGAATGTCTGATCTTGAACATTGGACTGTGCTGAATAGGTTTGAACTTTTGGGGCCGTAATAGCAGGATCTTTAGATGCATCACCAATGTTCGGATTCTGAATCGGCTGAGCATCCGATGACATGTTGGGAACAGTTGCATTGACCTGTGGAGATGGAGTAATCCCCGATGTTGGATCATTAATCGGCTAAGAAGCCGATTGGTCCCTTGGGAACATCAGAGGAGATCGCCCAGGTTGAAAGTATGCCGGTCCCACATATCCATCTTCTGTTCCCTTCTTGAATGTTTCAGTCAGACAATTCGGAATAGTATTGGTGAGGACCGTTGACTGATTGAACATAGTTTGATGCATAGCTTTGTTCATCATATCTTGGAGCCCTTGAGGATCAGCTAAAAAGTGATGTGTTGTGGTCCTGGAAGAGGATTTTTCTTGATGACCCCACTCTTAGTTTGACTATATGAAGCCAAGCATAGTTCTTCATATCTCTTCATGTGTGCTTCAAATTCGGCTTTGTCTGCATCTTTCAGCTGGTATTTAGTGACTGGTTGGATGTTTTCTTTAGAAACTTCACCAGGATTCACAATCTTTGACATTGTTGACTTTTTCGGGTCCCACCGGGCGTGCCAAAAGTGTGTTGACGTGAAAATAGGACGTCACCTCCGCGCGCAGCACATGTGACTCCCCGGTCTGTAGCGAGGCGTGCCAGCCAATCTGACCTGTTGATTGGCAACGGAAAATATTAAGGATCGGCAAGATAACCGATGGGTCTTCAGTAGTACGTGTACCTGCCAATCGGCCGATACAGAGAAGCAGGATCGACAGGCTCGAAAGCAGCCGAAGTGCGAGTATGTATATAAAGAGATCGGCTGGTTTGGCCGATTGTGACGTCAGCACTCGAACGGATCTGGATCGGCTGTGATGTTAGAATCCAACGGGATCTAGATCGAGCTGGATAAATTGATGATAAAAGCTAAGCCTACAAGAGTTGGTACGAAAACTTGCAGATCTAGCTAATATCAATAAGGGGTGAATAAAGAACTAGACGAAACCTCAGCGATGCGCCCGGAGGTTAAAGCCGAGGATTATTCGGTAAAACGGTACTCACAAGCTTGCCGGAGATCGATCGATGCAGCCCGAGGAACTTGAAGAACGGCGTTGAAGAAAAAGGAAAAACACAGTGGCGAAGTCGCCGAAAAGTAGATGTTATAAAGTAGATGTTGTAAATTGTAAAGGGTTGGCCCGGAGGCGGTTTGTATGATATTGGTGTGTACAAATTTTTCGACCACGCAGGGTCGCTATTTATGTCCTGAGGACAACCCGACTCCTAGCCGATCACGACACTTGTTTACTTGCGTCTAAAGAAAACGAACACTACTAAAAATAGAAAAAGACTCATACAAGAGTCAAAACTTTGCTAAAACTGACTCTGACCCATTGCCAATAGTAGACTGACCCGCCTCCGTCGTGCCTTTCCTTTGGCGTATTTTCTTGATTATCGCCTTTTTCCTCTCCATCAGCCGATTCCCTAGTTGACCATCGGCCGATCAGATTGATCCGCTTGTCCATCGATAGATAGGGTTGGACTCCTTTGACCATCGGCGAGCTCTGTTGACTTCCTTCTTTACTTCAAACGGCCGATTATTCTATTATCCCATCGGCTATTCCTTCTTATCCCTCTTTGACTTGTTTTTTCCAAAAAACGGTGTCAACACTGGTCGTGCAGGACGAACCATCCGTAGGGTTCTCTCGGACCGTCCGCGCGCATCGTGTTCGTCGCATGTTCGTCCAGTTCTTGCGAGCTCACGCGTCGATCAGTTGGCTTGCTAAGCTTTTGTGGTACCGTGTTTCACGGACCATCCGTATAAGGTTCACGGACCGTCCGCCGTCATCGAACCGTCCGCGGAGCCGTGTCGGACTGTTCGTATTTTCTGGGGTTGCTACTGGAGGTTCTGTCCGTTAATACAGACCGTCCGTCTGAGGGGGTCGGACAGTCCGCCAGGCCCCGACGGACCGTCCGCGACATCAGGTCAGATCGTCCATCCCAGGCAGGTAGATTTGCCTAAGTGCTTTGCTTCTTGAGTTGTGCTTCCGCTTTGCAACTTGTTTGGACTTGTTCCTAGGGTTGGTAGGTCTGTTGTGACTATATGACATTGGCAAGTTCATGTGTGAATCATTGGAGTTGATTTTGGGATTTGGCTGACCTTTCTTCAGAGAAATTTTTATTGGCTCCCATCCACTCCCTCCCTCTCTGGTCGCCTAATCGGTCCTTCAATTGGTATCAGAGCCGGTTACGGATCTTCGTGATTCTAACCAGTCTAAGATCCAACGATGGTGTACCAAGAACGGGGTTCGAGTCCTCCACACTTTGATGGTAAGGATTACTAGATGTGGCAGTGTCGTATGTCTGCTTTTCTTCGTGGCAAAGGACAGATCATATGGGATGTGACGGAGAACACCTCCTATGTCCACCCCATCAACTTCGTTGCTTCAGGTTCCCGAGATATGCATGATGCCAAGAACAAGGCGGTCAATTATATCTTTCGTGCCCTTTGCAAACCTGAATTCGATCGGGTTCAAGCAGAGGACTTGGCGTGCAAGATTTGGGAGAAGCTCAAGGTAGCTCATGGTGTGAACAATCAGGTGAAGGCTTGCTTGTTCGCGACCTACCGGATGGAGTATGGGAATTTCACTCATCTGTCCGGTGAGTCCTTTGACTCCATGTTTCAGCACTTCACCGTGATTGTGAACAATATTAGGGCCAATGTGACCGTGCTCCCATACGATGACCATGACAGGGCTGTGAAGCTCTTGCATTCTCTAGATCGTACCATGTGGGGTGCCAAGGTCGAGACCATTCTGGAGTCCGACCACTATGAGACACTCACCGTGGATGAGTTGTTCTCCAAGTTGAAGTCATCTGAGGTGGATCATGGTGTGAGAGACAAAATCCAGAACCCGACTGACCCTCATAGTCTGACTCTTGTTTCTGGATCGAGAACTAACGCTAACCTGTCTTCTATGCAGTTCTTTTTGTCTTGTCTTGTTTCCATGCCAGATGAGGAGTTCGATGTGCTAGGCGAGGATGATATCGCGTTGCTGAGCAGGCGGTTTGAGCGCTTGTACACGAAACGGAAGAATGCTCGGAGGAGCTCGGGCATGTGCTACCGGTGGAGGAAGCACGGACACTTTATCGCTGAGTGCCTGGAGGCCATGGAGATCAAGACTGAGCACAAGCACCATCCGAGGACCGACCACAAGCACCACTCGAGGAACGACTATGAGGGAAAGAATAAGTCCGAGCGGAGGCCGAGAAAGAGTGGCGGCCACAAGAAGAAGGCAGAGCATGCGATGGTCGCTGGAGTGAGCGACATCGACTCGAGTTCCTGCTAAACTTCATCAAGTTCAAGCGGTGAAGAAGAAGAGGTGGACCGGCACAAGAGCAAGCGACATCAACAGCCTGTGCTTCACTGCCCAAGGCTTTTGCAGCATGGCACACAGCTCCGAGAGCAAGAAGAGCCAGAAGGATGACTCGGACTCCGACTCTGAGGATGAGGTAAATAATGATCCTGCCTTCTTGATAGCGGAGAATGCTAGGTTGAATGACTTGCTTGACAACCGTGATGATGTGCTTAGAAAGACCAACAAGGAGAAGGGGGAGTATAGGTCTTTGCTAGGAGAGGCTAAGGAGAAGGTGATTGAGTTAGAGTCTATGCTTGTTGATGCTAGATCTTAAATTGATTCCTTTAAGTCTGCTCCTATTGTGATCGATGAACCTGTATGCATTGAATGTTCTGTTGTCCTTGGTGATTTGACTGTGCTTAGGGAAAAGTATGCCTCCAAGGTTGAGGAACTAGATGTGCTTAGGGTTGAGTTAGAAGAGATGAAATCTAGGCCCTCTTTGCTTGGTGCTTGTACCTCTTGTCCTGTTTTGCATACGAAGTTGGAAGAATCATATGCTTATGCTAGATCTCTAGAGGATGCTTTGAAAACTCCTGTAGCTACTTCTTGTTCTACTTGTGATTTGCATGTTGTTCAAAATCTATAACCTGCACATTATGTTGATCGCTTGTAGGATGAGAATGATGAGTTGAGAAAAATGATGGGTTGGTTGTCGGGCCATGAGACTCAGCTTAGGATGATGATTGAGGCATACAAGCGCTATGATGGGCAAGTGCTTGGTTCGGGTAAGATTGGAGAGGGTAGTGGTGAGAAGGAGGAGAAGATAGGTGATATCCCAGCTCCACCGAAAACCTTCCACAAAAATGCCTTTGCTCCTAAGCCAAACCCCCTTAGGAACCGACTAGACACAACCCCAGATCCACCATTGTTTTCTCCCCAAACAAATGATTTCCACAAACCCATCAAGTTCAAGTGTGACATGGGTAATGAGTTCTTTGGGAAGAAGGGACAGAAACCGAGTGAGAAGCCACATCCCAGAGAGAACCAAAGCCAAAGCCAATCCCATTCCATTGTGACCATTATGGGAGGGATGGCCACTTAGCTGAGTTTTGCTTCAGGAGGAAGTGGGAGGAGAGGTTTGCTAGGGAGATGGCAAACAAGGACAGGTACCGCCCTTCTCGTGGTGTGCCTGAGCCTCGTGTTGTGCCTAGGGGTGAGGGTACCGTGCGTACCATCTACACTCAGGAGAGGCGAGTTTCCTACACGGGGTGTGCCCCCTCAGAGAGACAGTGGTAGGCGTGTTGGGTTTGGGCGTGGTGAGTTTGTTGGACGTTCCTTCACTTGAGGCCAATATGAGCATGTGGGGAATGATCGTAGTTTTAGGTCTCAGAGGAGCTATGGACCACGGTCTCCACCTCGTGGTACTCGTAGTGCTCCAAAGAGACGTGTGGGTGTTCCACCTAGGAGTGATAGGATGGATTTTGCTAACCCCACTTTTGAGCAAATGGCACGACACTGGTTTGATTCCTTTTACACTAACCCGAGTGCTGAGTCATTTGCTCACTCTCACTCTCGTTTTTGATTTTGCAGGTGGGAGGCATGGAGAGCTTTTGGTTGATCAACTCCGGTTGCTCTCGACACATGACCGGAGATCGAAGGTTGTTCTCCAGCCTCACCCCGGTGGTGTCCAAGGAGTACATCACTTTTGGGGACAATGGGAAAGGTAGAGTGGTTTCAGTGGGCACAGTGAAGGTAAGTGAGAGTGTGACTCTTAGGCGTGTTGCTCTTGTCAAGTCTTTGGGGTTCAATCTTCTTTTGCTTTCCCAGCTGCTTGATGAGGGTTTTGAGGTCTGTTTCAAGACGGGCACTTCTCATGTGTTGGATTCTCGAGGTGATCTTGTGTGCACGATCATCCCCGAGGGTCAGATTTTCAGTGCTGATTTTTCTCAGTGTGTCGGCTCTTCTTGTTGTTTGGTTGCAGGTGTTTCGGTGGAGCTTTGGAAATGGCATAGGAGGCTGGGTCACTTGAGTTTTGACTTGTTGTCACGCTTGAGTAGGCTTGGTTTGGTCCGAGGATTGCCTAGGTTGAAATACCTAAAGGATTTGTATGTGCTCCGTGTAGGCATGGCAAGATGGTCGCCGCCTCCCATCCGCCTCTGACAGCTGTTATGAGAGAGCGCCCATGCGAGTTGTTCCATCTGGACTTGTTTGGTCCAGCTTGTGTGTGCTGGGCGGGTGGTAAATGATACATCCTGGTGATAGTAGATGACTATTCTCGCTATGCTTGGGTCTTCTTTTTGGTTGACAAGGGGGAGACATTTGGTTTTGTCCGGGATCTGATTTTGAAGTTGAAAAAATGAGAGGAATGGAGAATGTTGTTCGAGCTATTCGTAGCGACAATGGCACTGAATTTAAAAACTCTCAATTTGAAACCTTTTGTCGTGATTTGGGTCTCGAACATCAGTTTTCCTCTCCCTATGTCGCTTGTCAGAATGGTGTGGTAGAGAGGAAAACCGTTCCCTTTGTGAGATGGCTCAGACGATGCTCGATGAGCATAGGACTCTGAGGAGATATTGGGCTGAGGCGGTGAATACCGCGTGCCATGTTGGGAACTGGAATTTTCTTCGGGCTTTCTTGAACAAGACGTGCTATGAGCTCATGCATGGGCGAGCACCTAGAGTGAGCCATTTCAGGGCTTTTGGTTGCCGATGTTTTATTCTCAAGAAGGGTAGGCTTGATAAGTTTGAGTCGAGGTCCTCTGATGGCATCTTTTTGAGTTATGCTAACCATTCTCGATCATATCGTGTGCTCAGCCTTGATACTAACCTAATCATGGAGACTTGTGAGGTTACCTTCGATGAGACACAACCATGTAGTTCGTCTATTGTTGAGTGTGCAGGTGATGATGAAGTTGGCAATGAGATCTTTGAGGATGAGGAGGATGATGTTGGCTAAGGTGATGGTGATGATGGTGAAGCTCCAGCCACACATGTACCCTCTACTTCCACTATGACGACTACGGTGCAGGATGGCCCACCACTACACCGACTACGATCCAGCAAGATCAAGTGGAAGCAGTTGTTAAGGGGGAGGTCGTCTCTAGGCAAGAGGCACCGAGGCACGTTCAAGTTGATAATCCTCCCTCAAAAATCATTGGCGACATCAATGAATGTACGACACGGTCGAGGTCCGGAAATGTCTCTCACTTTGCTCATTCAGCTTTTGTCGCTACCTTTGAGCCAAAAGACATTAGACACGCACTCTCTGATCCTAATTTGGTGAATGCTATGCATGAGGAGTTAGAGAGTTTTGAGAGAGACCAAGTTTGGGAGTTGGTAGAGCCACCACCACATTGCAAACCTATCTGGACAAAATGTTTGTGGAAGAACAAAGAGGGTGAGAATGGCGAGGTGGTGAGAAACAAGTCGAGGTTGGTTGCTCAGGGTTATAGCCAGAAAGAGGGGATAGACTATGAGAAGACATTTGCTCTTATAGCCCGTTTAGAGGCGATTAGGATCATTCTAGCCTTTTCTGTGGCTAAAGGGTTCAAATTGTACCAAATGGATGTGAAGAGCGCCTTCTTGAATGGGTTTTTGGAGGAAGAGGTTTATGTGAAGGAACCACCGGGCTTTGAGAGTGTTGAGTTCCCACATCGAGTGTATAGGCTGAGGAAGGCGTTGTATGGGCTAAAACAAGCTCCCCGGGCATGGTATGGTAGGTTGAGGGGGTTCTTGTTCAGCAAGGGGTTTGAGATGGGCAAAGTAGATAAGTCACTTTTTCTCCTCAGGCAGGGCGATGATATCCTAATTGTTCAGGTGTATGTGGATGATATCGTCTTTGGCGGCTCGTCTCACTCTTTGGTTGCAAGGTTTGCAAAGGACATGAGCAAAGAATTCGAGATGTCTATGATGGGAGAATTGCAGTTCTTTCTCGGGCTTCAGATCAAGCCGGCTAAGGAGGGAACATTTGTACATCAAGCCAAGTACATGAAGAACATTCTCAAGAAGTTCAAGATGGACGACTCCAAGCCCCTATCGACACCGATGAGTATGACTATAACGTTGGACGCGGATGAGGACGAAGAGCCCATGGACCAAAAGGAGTACCAGAGCATGATTGGCTCCCTCTTGTACTTGACAGTGATGAGTCCGGACATACAGTTCGGTGTGTGCCTTTGAGCTCGTTTTCAGGCGTCGTCGAGGACTTCACATCGGCAGGCTGTCAAGCGGATTTTCAGGTATCTTCGATACACTCCTGAGCTTGGTCTTTGGTACTCCGCGTCCTCTTCTCTCTTGCTTCTTTGTTTTTCGGATGCCGACTTTGCGGCGTGTCGTGTCGATAGGAAATCGACTTCGGGTACCTGTCAGTTTTTGGGTTCCTCACTTTTTTCTTGGTCATCTCGCAAACAGTCAAGTGTAGCTCAGTCTACCACAGAAGCCGAGTATGTAATTGTCGCTAGTTGTTGCTCCCAGCTGCTTTGGATCACCTATAAGCTGAGTGACTTTGGTGAGGAGTGGACCCATGTTCCTCTCATGTGTGATAGCACCAGTGCCATTACTGTTGCCAAAAATCCAGTGCTACACTCCAGAACCAAACATATAGAGGTGAGGTACCACTTTTTGAGAGACAATGTGTAGAAGGGAAACATAGACTTAATTCATGTGCCAACCCAGAAACAGCTCACTGATATGCTGACAAAGCCTTTGGACCAAGCTACCTTTTCTCATTTGCGGGGTGAGCTTGGTGTGGTTTTCCTTTTTGAGCTTGGCTTGGGGGTCTAATGTACATATGCGTCTTACACTTTCACTTCTGTAACATATCTTGTCTAGCATCTTTGTATCATAGACTACATTTGTATCATATGCTTTAGAGGATGTGCTTCTCCTGTATACATTGATCACTGTGATATGTTGGATGTGAGCATTTGATCTTGCTTGTGAGCTCTTGTGATGTATAGCTACGGTCTTGGTAGCTTTGGATATATATGCATGTGAAATAGCTTATTCTGATGAAAATGCTAAATGTGATCCTCTCTTGTGAGTTGAATGCCTTTCATGCTCATCTTGTGCTCAAATGGCTGTATCTTGCTTAATTTGTGTTTGGGTATCATGTTCTTTTCATTTGAGGTCAAAGACCCATTTGTCATCATGAATGTTTAGCCTACATGTTACCTTGTGGAGAAGTCTAAACTTCTTTTTGCCGCAAAGGCACTTCATGTATCATGCTTGATTTTGAATCATGAAATTGGTACCTTGAAATGCCTATGCTCGAAAAATATGCTTCCATGTCATATGTGCTTTAAATTCCTTATATTGGGTGCTAAACAGTTGCATGATGTCTACCATTGAGAAGTCTCATGTTTAGAAGTAGACACATGGCTCGGTGGCTTTGACATGACATGAGATAGCTTGTAGGTGTTTATGATGATCTTGTGATGAGAACCTGTGACCTTACATGAAATTTGTGGGTTATATGTTGTTTGTGCTCATTTTGGTCATGTTGAGATCCTATGCTCATGAGAGGGAAGTTTTGTTGGAAAATGCTTCATTTTGATCATGGCTATGTCACATGCTTATATGTTCCTTTCTATCTCATTGGCGATGCTTGTACTGAATATGTGGCTATCTTGCTTGTTCTTTGTCTCATTTCTAGCATGTTGTAATGCTCTTTGTCTATTTGAGAAGCACATGCTTGCATTTGTAGACTTGATTCATGCATTACCAACAAGGGGGAGAAAAGTACCCCAATTCATTGGAGTTTTGCATCAAGGGGGAGAAAAATGGGAAGAAATGCATTTGTTCGGGGGGAGCTTGCATTCATGCTTTGGGAGCTCTTTGTCACCTGAATTTGATTTGTGCTGATTTGTGCTCTTTTGCCGATGGTGTCGAGCCCTTTTGCCTCACCTTTTTGAGTCGGCTTGCATCAGGGGACCGAGACGTGTTCTCTCAAGTGATCTCGTTTTGGCTTTTATTTGGCTTTTGGTCACTTGTTTGAGATTTTGGTTCGTTTCTTTTTTTTTCTCTTTTCTCTAAATTGGTTACTATGTGTGTTGTCAATGCACTCATCAAGGGGGAGATTGAGGACCGGAGCGTCCGAGGACCGGTGGATTGTCGCTCCCTGATGTGATGAGTCAGTGACAACGTGGTGTGGACGGACTCATGGCCGAGTATTTCAGGTGCAGGTTGCGACTTGATTTGCATTGGTGCAGGTGAAGAGCGGGGCCTTTGAGGGGTGGAGAGACAAGTAGGCTTGGCTCGATGGACCCGGTGGCTGAACGGGATCAAGTGTGGGCCACATGGTGGCAAGAAAAGCAAGGCGAAGTCGTGGACAGGAGCCGGTGCAGGGTAGTAGCTCATGACCGGAGTCTGCACGCGGGGTTTGCGGTGGTTCACCACAAAACCATCAGGTTACTTGGTTGAGCCACAAAACCAAGACCGGAGGCTCAGCGGGCAGAGACGGGATCCGGGCGCGCCCAGAAGCTTTGATGCCGGAGGACACACAGCAGGATCGCGGGGCTTGCGTCGGGAGGACGCGGACTGCGGCGAAGTCATGGCCGCCTGATGAAAAGGATCGCTACTTGACCATCTTGCCCCTGAGTGGTGTGTATATTCCTTTATGTTCTAGGAGTAGCTTGGTCATTTGCCCAACCCGGAGAGACTTCATATATATAGCTCTAGGGTTCCAGGGCAACTCATCCATCCGAACTGCTTCTCATTTTTGCTGCTCTTTAGGCTAGATTTTCTTCATGATTTTGTAGAGAATCTGACCTCTGGTTGTATGGAAGCATTCATGGTTGCGTCGATTTTCTTCTCTTGGCTCGAGTGATTTTCATGTCTTTTTTCGAGCTATTTTGTGGGATTTTCGTGCGCGGCTCAACTCGTCGATTATGAGGCGTTTGTGTTCGGATTTCTTTGCGGGGATCATGGATAGATGTCTTGTGCATCTTTGAGCTTGATCTTGACCCCTCAAACTCTGGATTTGGCCTTCGATTCGTGGATTTCGGTTGGTTCCCTTGCTTTGTGCTTGAACTCTATTTCAATTCGATTCCCAGTGATTTAGTTGGTTTGACGCCTCAAGTTTTTGGGCATAACGTCCCCTAGGGACGCTTCACATCTCCCTAAGATCTTGTCTTAATCCATGCAGCCATTTGGGAGATCCACAGATGGGTAGGAGGAGTTGACTTCGCGAGCTAGGCGTTTTTCAGTTCTGGTCGTGCAGGACGGACCGTCCGTAGGGTTCTCAAGGACCGTCCACGCACATTGTGTTCGTCGCGTGTTCGTCTAGTTCTTGCAAGCTCGCGCGTCGATCGGCTGGCTTGCTAGGCTTTTGTTGCAGCTGGTTTCACAGACCGTCCGTGGAGTCATGTCGGACTATCCGAAATTTCCGGGGTTGTTACTAGAGGTTCTGTACGTTAATACAGTCCGTCCGTATGAGGGGGTCAGACAGTCCGTCAGGCCCCGACGGACCATCCGCGGCATCAGGTCGGACCGTCCATCACAAGCAGGCAGATTAGCCTAAGTGCTTTGCTTCTTGTATTGTGCTTCCGCTTTGCAACTTGTTTGGACTTGTTCATGGGGTTGGTAGGTCCGTTGTGACTATGTGACCTTGGCAAGTTTGTGTGTGAATCCTTGGAGTTGATTTTGGGATTTGGCCGGTGTTTCTTCGGAGAAATTTTTATCGGCTCCATTCATACCCCCCCTCTCCGGTCACCTAATCGATCCTTCAATTGGTATCAGAGCCGGTTACGGATCTTCGTGATTCTAACCAGTCTAAGATCATGGCGTACCAAGAACGGGGTTAGGGTCCTCCACACTTTGATGGTAAGGATTACCAGATGTGGCAGCGTCGTATGTCTGCTTTTCTTCGTGGCAAAGGACAGATCATATGGGATGTGACGGAGAACACCTCCCATATGTGGTTGTGGCTGTGGTGATGGCTGTTGTGGCTGCTGTTGTGGCATGGCTAGTCTCCTCGATGCGCTCCTAGTAATCCTGTCACCAGAAACACTAGAACGACGAGGTTCCTCGAGAGAAATGGTTATTGTCCCTTGGCCGTACAAACTGAAATCCGGGTTAGGTAACCGAATCTGGTTTGTATGGCCGGGGTAAAAGAAAAACCAAAGAATCGCCCAGGCCCTTCTTTAGAATATGCCCCTGAATCAAATACGCCTCGTCAATCAAGGCCCGGAGAGTAGAAATGTAGGGAATGTTCATCCCTTGTGTAATCTCGAGACTCGTAACGATGCGTGTAGCCAAACACGTACACTCGATAGGACCCGTTATCATAAGGTTCGTCAACCACTGTCGAATCATAGCTTGAACGGGGGAGACCTTGATCCGTCTGACCACGACCTATAATATCCTCATCTCATCAGTGCGCATGGTCCGAACCTCATCCCTTGGAAAGAGAGTGACGGCGAGCCACTTGTGCCACAGTTGGAGAGTGTGATGCCTGATCTCGTTGCACCGAGGTGACAACTTGCCACGGGCAGTCTGACCAGAAAGTTCTTCCCAAAACCCTTCGTGAGGAAAACCGCTACAAGCTTGCTCGAGAGAAATAGCACAACGATGATGAAAACCGAGGGTGCAACTAAGATCCTTCCATGAATCCCGATACGACGTCCCGAAAAACCGAAACGTAATACATTTGCCTCCTCTTGAAGAGTATAGAGAAACTAGATGGTGATGGGCCTAGAACCGACCTCCTGTACCGGGATGAAACCCTCCCAACCAAGAACTTGCCAAGTGGAATCGAACTCAAGGTCCATACCTGTCTTTTCCAGACGGGCCGGGTCGAACTCCTTAGTGTTAGCGAAGACTCGGTTCTTGAGGATAGCGTAGGCTTGTCTCTCTCAGTCGTCCCTCAAGTCGATGAAGGCGGCGTCAGCGGTGCACACTCCTTCGGCTTGTGGTGTGGGTTTCTCTTCCTCTTCTTCTTCCTCTTCCTCTTCTCAGTCTCGCGAACGGCGTGAGCGAGTCACTCTCCGGAATACATCGGCGGCCCAACTCATGCTTGCACAACAATAGGATAACACGAGCAACTCGGTGATGGATTAGCAAAATCGAAATGAAATTTTTACTGAGTTTGCTCCACTAATAATCAATATTCAGCAACAACTTGGAGAGAGTGCATGACACTTCAATCTTAAGCAAGAAATCCAAGAAAACCAAACAGCCAAAGAGTAGCGAGGGGGAGTGTGATGAAAATGAGTGAATGGGTGAAGAAACCCCCTATCCCCCTTCTATTTATAGGCAAATGCACCATGCATCAGGGTATGGCCCGAGAGCAACGGCTAGGAGCCATTGGAGAAAGCGGGGCCCATTTGACCGTTAGGCCGTTTCGGCCGACCCCTGTCGGCCGACCCCCTGTCGGGCCTACTTGTCCCCAGCTTTTGCCAGATGCTCTCTAATGTCTACCTGATGACATGCCCAGGTGCCTCGGTGCAAACTTGCCCAAAATCTTGCTCAAATAATTTTTCAAGGATTTTCTAAACTCAGAAATTATTTTTAGAAATTTTATTTGAAAAGGAAAATTGTCTAGAAAAATCTAGCATGCAGATGCAAGGTTGGAAAATTCAAAAATGCATTTTGGAAAATTCAAATAAAATTTGAAAGGGGAATATGAGATAAATGCCAATTTTACCTTTTCGCAAAAGGACTAATTATTTTAAGTCTGAGAGTGGGACTTTTCTCGGTGATCAATTCCACACGTCATCCCATTCTCGAGAAATGGATGGGGATGGCTTTTGTACCTCCCGCCACACTTTCTTTGTTTTCGTTGATCGGAATTCGATTTGGCTGGGGTCGTGGCTCCGTCCACTCCCCTGATTGCTCATCATTATTCTGCACTGAGTAGCACTACTCTTCTGCTGCTTGAAATCGGAACATCAATTTCTTCCACCCAATGCGGAACCGGATCGTTCCATTTCCGACATTGATTCTTTCCTTGACTTCACTAAGGAATGGCCTCCAAAGAATGAATGGCATTCCTGCATCCTCCTGCATATCAAGGACCACAAATCCGTGAAGACACATGAACCTTTGATGTATACCAATAGGCTCTCAACTATCCCCTCTGGATGTCGGATCAATACGTCATCAAGTTGAACTTTCTTCAAGGTTGGAGTAAGAGCAGGATACCCCAATTGTTCAAACATGGCTTTGGACATGAGGTTAACACTTGCACCAATGTCACAGAGAACATGCTTGATCTTCTTATAGTAGATCGTGCATGTGATAGCCGGATAACCAGGATCTTTCTTATGTATAGGCTTCCCTGCATAGTCAGTAGCTTGTGACCGTCTAGATGGCTTACCCCATCTAGTGGACACTACACTAACATTCTCACAAGAGGACACGGGTTGCCCCGGGATCTTCCCGTCTTCAGAAGAGGGAACCAAAGCAGCTAATTGAGCCAACTGGGTTTCTATCATTTTATTGAAGCTTAGCTGGTTCTTAAGAGCAGAAGAAAGATTAACAATTTTAATGTTGAGGCTATCCAAAGCTTTATTATAGGAAACATACGAGTTAGTTCTAGGTTCTAATGTGTTGAACACATAAAGTCAACATGATACAAGTTAGACACACAAGCATTGTAAGAATATCAGCTCAGCACCCAGGCACAAATGGGGAGCTAGCCTCCCGCGCTGCTTTCGCATGACGACGGTTGCTAGACTTTAGACTCCTGCAACGATACCCGAACGTGGAGGATTACAAAGGGTCCAACGGCTGTCACTACCGCGGCCTACCTCAAGACAAACCGTGGAGCACATTCATATGCAACGCAGCTACTAAACCCAAGCACCATACTTGCATTGTTAACTAGACACTGACCGGACCGGGCTATTGTGACCCAGGTCAGAGCCACTAGATAACTGGCCACTTACACCGAGTACCGTAGCTAGAACTCGAACTTCATACAGCACAAACATGTAATCTAACAAGATCAAACCAGGCTAGTCATGCAAATGGATTCGTGTTCTTATACGTCATCGAAAGGCCTTGTTCACCAAGAACAGGAGCCTCTAAATGATGAACAGATGAAGAACACATGAACAAATCACCCATGCATGCAAGCACTACTTTATATGAAATATGTGAATAACTGAAGTAGATTAAAGTCATACAAAGAAATAAAGATACAAGAGGACTCATACTAGATCCCAAGTAGACTTGGAACCTAAAGTAGAACTATTCTAGCCTACCTCCTAGCCTTGGAAACAAAAAGTGAGAGAGGGGTTGCAAAGTGAGTTGCTAAGAAATGAACCCCCTCCCCTTCTATTTATAGGCCCGAGTACTGGTGTGTGAGCACCCCCAAACACCTCGGGAATCCACTGTAGGACCAACCAGGAAGCACCACGTCGAGGGGGGGAGATCAGCCGAACAAAAGTTGGTTCGGCCGATCCAAGGGGTCGGCCGACTCCCTGGTGGCCCCCCTCACTTTGTGCTTTCTCGTGGTGGCTGGCAGGTGGGTCCTTATGGTGGTTCCAGGTGTCCACGAGGTTTTGAGGTGGTTTGGGTCCCCGTGGGCCCTTCAATCCATGTGATGTCCATGTGTCATCCTCTGATTCGTCAGGGTGTGCTTCCATTGGATTGATGACATGGCTTGCATGCATGGAATCCTAGGTGACAACCCCTCCTTGGATGAGGTGATGTGGCATGGATCATAGAAGGTGAGTTTGTCTCTTCTTTTGCGCTTATTTTCCTGCAATCAAATAATCTCCAAGGACAAGTGGAACTACATTATTCTTCATTAATGTGTGCAAGAAATGCCTTTTTCTCCTTTATTCATGAGTATATTGACGTCTAAATTAGGTACTTAACAGCCATCAACATGGAGGTATCCCAGCAACAACCAGTTCTTCGGTAGTCATGGGTCTAGCAGTGCTCTTTGTCCGAGCCACCTGATCCAGGCAAAAAATTCGAAAATCTAAGCGATAAAAAATATAGCAAGAAAAGAAACAAAACAATAAAGTACATGAAAAGTAAGGATGAGGCAGAGTGGTCACCTTCGGAGGGAAAGAAATCGCAGAATCTTGCAAATGTAAAACACGAATCTCAAAACACGGGAACTGAAAAATCCAAGAGTTCGAGAAAGCACTCAACGGTGAAATCAAGTTACCGCATCCGCCCTCTATTCATAGGAGGGAGGGGTAGATCCGAGAAGGCGTCTCGAAAAAAGCAGGACAACAAAACGTTACCCAGTCAAGCGACGACACATGTCTCCTTCGACGTTCCGAGGGTGACGTTTTTTACCTTGATCCTAGGATTTTCGTGGAAACGGATTGTCGGAGTCAACCCGCTTCACCAACGGGCTACTATTGGGGAATCAGGTAAAACCCATTCACCCTCGGAAGAAGACAAAGGATCGCAGAAGTGCACAAAGTGAGAGTCGAAAGGCTCTGAAGTGAGAGATGTTTTCATAAGTTTACATAGTAATCTTAAATGTTATACGTACTGAGGCTGGTGTATAATCTTATTCAAGACTTTCTAAATGTCTAACGATCTTCGGAGGAAAAAACTACTGAAGTGGTATATGCTCTTGAGACTTTGTGAACCGTTTCAACAAAATGTAGACTTCGGAGAAAGGGAACAGTGCGGGAAACTCGGCAGCAAGGCATGGTCTGGAGCTCCAAAGCTGGGAATCATGGCTTCGTATATCTTCAGGGATGTATGAAAAGCCTCAGGAAGATTGAGGTCAATAGCGTATCTATGAAGACAAGCAGTTGGAGTGTGAACGAATGGCAGTCTTGAAATATGCGAAGGTGATCACACGAATTGCGTGATCACTTTGGACATTTTTGTACATAATTCTAGGAGAATATTCTCTAGCTTTGAGGTTATTATCGGAATGTAAAAGTTCGTCCGTCTCCCTATAAAAGGAGGTCGACTGGCATGTGTAAAGGGGACACATCTTTTGAGGAGAGAGGAGACTTTCGAGGATTTGTGTGCTTTCTGACGTTCGTGTTTATTCTTCCTACCTGTTCGGGGGTCCAGTCCGATTTTTGAACCCCCAGCATTGTCGTTTCTGCATCTACATTTGGTTGTCACATCGTCTATAATGCTTGGTGGGAGGACGACACAATCACATTTCAAGATTCCTCTTACGCTTGATGACTCATGTTGTTGTATCTTCACGAAAGAGAGTGGTACCGCCAACATGTTGCAGTCCATGTCTCTCATCATTTGGGATGAGGCGTCAATGACAAGAGGCAGGTTGTTGAGGCGCTAGACACCATCATGCGTGATATCATGGGACGACAAGATCTTCCGTTCGGTGGGAAGACGATTGTGTTTTGTGGAGATTTGAGGCAAGTCCTCCCTGTTTTACGGAAAGGATCCATCGCTCAGATTTTTGGTACTTCCTTAAGAAGGTCGTACCTTTGGTATGGCATGCGACATCTTAAGCTCGTGCACATGAGTGCAAAGAATGACCGTTGGTTCGCGGATTATCTACTGCACATTGGTACTGTCACATAGGAGGTTCACAAAGATGGTGTTGTATGTCTTCCTATAGATATATGTCTCCAGTACTCTGGGGATTCCTAGAATGATCTTGACACGCTGATCCAGAACATCTTTCGAAATCTTAATGCAAACATGACAAACAAGGACTACATCACCTCTAGAGCCATTTCATGAACATGTAATGATTGTGTGGATGATATTAATTTTAAGATGATCAACAAGTTCCTTGGTGGGGAGATGGTGTACAATAGTTTCGACAAAGCGGTGTATGATCCACACAACTACTATACTCATAAGTTCCTTAACACATTAACCCCTAATGGTCTACCTCCACATGTCCTAAAGCTCAATATCGGTTGCCCGGTACCTACTATACTCAATATCGACTACCTCCACCCTGCAAACAGACTCTGCAATGGAATGAGGCTAGTAGTTAGAGGGTGCCAAAGAAACTCTGAAATTGTTTCTGGGCAGCATGCCGAGAAGAGAGTTTTCTTCCTCGGATTCCCTTGTGCCCCTCTGTTGATGAGATGTTCCCATTTCAATTCAATAGGGAGCAGTTCTCTCTATTAGGCTAGCTTCCCCATGACGGTCAACAAGTCACAGGGTCAAACAATACTAAAGTAGGCGTGTACTTGCCCGCACCCGTGTTCTCCCATGGTTAGCTGTATGTTGCTATGTCTAGAGCCAGAGCCAGAATGAACATCAAGATCTTCACCCTCCCGCCTAACACAGAGGTAGAGGAGAAAGAGGCTAGAAGGCAGGAAAAGAAAGATGAAAAAAAAGAAAGCAAAGGGCAAGGGTAAAAGAATGGTGTGGTCAGAAAAACAAAAAAAGAGTACTACCGGTGAATGGCACGTATACAAAGAATATTTTGTACAAGGATCTTTTGACTTTGTAGGCCACGTAGGATGATATTTATTAGTCATGTGTATCTTATAGATTAATCCATAATTGGAATAGAACGATGCAATTTAATGTTCCTTACTTTCTCTTTAGGTAAAATTAAATGCTCTATGATATTGTTCATGGTATGGTGTTTCAACTCGACATGGTTTGTGTCAATTCAATCATTGACGTAAACAAAATAATTTATACTATGCTATGTACTGTGATTTTCTTGTACAAAGCTATGGTTTTATGTGGATTATCTTTCATGAAGAAATATGGTTGTGGATGTGCAAATAGAGTCATGTTATGTTCTGATGCACAATAGAAGTTTTCTTGGGTATTTTTTATCAAAGACATGCTAGGCTAGACAAGAATTCTAATTGAGAATGGATACTTTTTAAATGTTGTATTGAATGGCGCAAATGAGAACATCAAGAATTTTTTGTATTTATTTGTGCAGGCTCTGGATGACAAGTGCTGATCAAGTAAGAACCACAACTTGTTGACTCTTTTTGGAAGATGCAACAGGATAGGCTGAACTTTTTTCAAAAAAACAACATAGGCTATCATCTCCTGTTATATTAGCTTGGTGGCTCCACTTTATTAATAGAGTTATGTGTGAAAATTGTCTGCTAGAGAAGTTATTGTCAAGAGGCAAATATGTATGCTTTATGATATACATAATGGTGTGCTGTGATTCTGTTGTTTTGTGATTATATGGTGAATGTATATTGAAGGTTCTTTTTTAAAAAAATTTCGCCATCATACATAATCATGGATTTCTTTATTATATGGTGATGGATTATCTAGATGCTAAGCATTTCCTTGAGGAGGCCCCCACCTAGCATTGTAAAACACTTTCTTTCACACATCACTGGCACAAAAATAGAATAGATGGAGGGTGGCATTTTGGGCGACTTGTCATAGCCACCAAGGCAAATTACTGTCAAACATCAAGATGTGCCCTCAATTTCAAAAAGTTCTTCAGATATATATTATGATGTCTTAAATTAAGAAATATTATTTTATCTTTGCATGATATATTATGATTTAACGACAATGTTTTCGCACTATATAATTTGTATTGAATGTTTTGTGTATCGCACTACAGAGATTTGATGCCCGTAGCAACGCACAAACACTTTCCTAGTCCTACTCAATTATGGATGACGGACGGAAAAAGAGGCAGAAGCAATCCTTGCTTTAATATTAGGTAATGATAAATAAGTAAGTAAAATTTGACAGCCTTACTTTCAAAGGAAATAAAAACAAAAATAAGTCTTTCAGTGAGCGGATTATTGAAGGCTGTATACATGCACGTATATATGCATCATGCATGCATGCACTATGCATCACAACATAGCAACATCACGCATCCGCTTGATTTAGCACTGCTTAATGCAGACACAGCGACGGCGGAACGTGCTGCACCGGGCAGAGGTAAACCCTTCTCCACGGCACACGTTGAGGCAGTTGTCTACCTTCATGCATAGCCCAACAAATTTACTGCTGTCCTTCTCGCATTCCCTCGCCTGTACGGGCGCCACACCTAAACATAGAGAAGAAGCACAAAATAAAACAAAAGGGCTACGAATATATCATATAGACACACACATCCCCTTTGTCTTAAATTATAGAATGTTTTGTTTTTTCTAAATTCATAAATATATGTATATGCACGTAAATATAGTGTATGTGTAGATACATACAAATATACCTATCAATCTAGAAAAGCCGAAACGACTAGCATTTGGAACAAAGTTAGTACATGACATGCAAAACAAAGGCTATTGCTGACGAGTTTGGAATTAAAAACCAAATCTGAAACTAGTGTAAATTACTTTGTGAATGCCAAATATTATTTACATATGGGCACATCTAATAAATTTGTATTTTTCAAAAATGCATTTCGAACATTTTAATGAACTAAATTATTAAATTTAGTTGCACACCAATTAGATCTATATTTTAGACAACCTAAATATCAGTCTACAAACATTCAATTCTGCACATAAATTAAGGTTTGCCCTATAAACCAAAGCTGTAAAATAAGAACATATAACATCATCTTGAGTAAAACTTGAGGACCAAGACAAGCTCGGTTGGTCAGACTCCCCGGTGTGGGAGCTATCGGGTGCAGGTTCGATCCCAGGATCGACATGTGTGCCTTACGGGGGATTTATTCCCCAACCGATGCACGAGTGTGCGGTGGTCGAGCAGTCATGGGCCCTATTGTAAAAAAATTCTCTCGTTTGTCCCACGGCAAAGCACAGGTCCAATGCCAACCTTATCTCACGTCTGCTTCGGTGCCGTTGTGTATGGGTGGGACAGGGGTTCGACGATTTTCTCGACCTATGTGAGAAGGTCTTCTTCTTAATGCAATGTCGTGAGGGTGGTCTTACTCCCCGCAGGTCGAGTTTTTTTTATCTTGAGTAAAACAATTCGACCAAAAAAGGTATGTAATGCCAAAATTGTTTTGAAATTCATATCATTGCCTGAAGCTATACCGACTACAACAAAGTACATATAAATAATTATTGCAAACAGTACAATAATCAAAATGTGTTACATAATCAATTACAAGGATACGATGATGTTCCAAGAGGCTATCGTTACTAGGACGTACAGGAATCCTGAAGGGAAGATTAGGACTTGTAGAAAAGCAAACATACTATAAATAAGCACATGCAGACCATATAGCTTACAGCGATCAAGATGTCGTATGTATGGTGCTAAAAGTGAGGATCCCATTAGAGATGCCAAATTAAAGTAACCTCCACTCTGCCTTCACCTATGTTTTTTTAGAACATATACAGCATCTACTGCTACAATTCCTTCTATAAAAAAATGTGAAAAATACTAATTATAAAATATTCTCAAAGTGCATACTTGAGAGGTTCAGAATTATGTAAGTCTTCGTTGCATTGGCTTGCCATTATAGTAAATAGGCTCTTCATGATTTTACCCTCATGCAATGTCTAAGTTATTCAAAATCTATGTGCATCTCCTGAAATGGAACGACCACAAACATCGCTAGCATTAAACAACCAACAACCACGACATCACCGGGCAACATGGGCCAACACAACAGTACTAATACAGGCTTTAGTGTCATATCCGGATGTTGTAATACACTATATTCCTGTTTGCTACATAAAATTAAGAGCAAGAGACATGAGGTTGCACACAACCAAAGTGCACCAGTACTACATGATACCCTTCTTTAAGAACATACCGGTGTCTGCAACGAGTAGAAGAAGGAGGACAACGGCTGGGAAGAACTTGTGTGGCGACTCCATTATGGTACAGAGTCTTTCCATGAAAACGTACACTTTAGGAATTTGTTCAACAAAATTTATCGAATGTCTGTTCAGAAGAGGGGCATGGCTTCCCGCTTATATACACATGAGCAAGGCACTGGCACCACAGGAAATTGTCAACTCTCTATATACAACCATCTAATTATTCAGTGGTGGTGACTAAACAAAAATTTAGGGGGTGTGAACTTTAAAACATAAACTAATTTGAAGCGCATTAGTTAAATAGTGCAAGTATTTGGACATCCAGAACAGCATCCTAGTAAGCTGGATGTCAATAATTTGTTTTCTATGCCAACATATTTTGTGGCGTTCAGATTTAAACATGGGTTGGACACTGGAGACACAAATTACAAATATGACTGCAGATGGTTCCTATCACCAATACAAACCCACATATATGTAGGATACAGACATATCTATTGCAGTACGACAACAGTGTATAACTAAAACATCATTTGGTGTGTTGTGTAAACAGTGTCACTAATTGCTCATGTACATTTTGTAACTTTGGGATGAAATCCAACCTGTACATTCTACGCCAGAAAATACATATAAATTCACAATTAGTGTGTAGAGCATTGACACCTGCTTTATTTATTCTTGTCCAATATACATATTACATGCATGACCAGAGGAAAAAGTTGAGAATCCAACGCTAGAGGTGGATGTATATAGTACAAGGAAAATACTGTCACACATACAGTAGACAGATTGTAGTACAAATTTGGTTACACACCTCCTCACAAGTTCATCTTAATTATAATTGCAAATTG
This sequence comes from Cenchrus fungigraminus, assembly GCA_036936925.1. Taxonomy (NCBI): domain Eukaryota; kingdom Viridiplantae; phylum Streptophyta; class Magnoliopsida; order Poales; family Poaceae; genus Cenchrus; species Cenchrus fungigraminus. Next base: position 18,355,688 of record CM072776.1, on the reverse strand, counting down.
TATAGAGATTGTTGGTTCATTCAAATAATTCTTTAGTTATTTGCTGGAGCCTGCTCTGATGTATGAGTCCTTCATCACAGTTCGATCTGATTGTTGTGGATGATTCTTGGGTACTGATCCGCTGAAAGATCATGGTGGGAATCTGCAGTAGTGGCGGTCATCGGGGTGTAAGCTGCACCAGCGCCGGACATATCAGTGTTTGTGCTTTCAGAGTTGCCGTTAGCAACATTATTGTTGCTAGATGCCAGTCCTGACACACTGCTAGATAATAGACTCGCTCCAATAGTAGCTAGCTTGCGTTCTTCTTTTAGACCTTTGCCAGAAAGTGTTGCATGGCTCATGTATCCTCCACCCTCCACAGTATTGAAGGAGAGCAGAACTACCATGCTTACTGCTATAAGAATGCCATGTGCCTTCTCCATCTGTTTCACTGAATACACATATACGTAAATTTCATATGAATAGCTGAAATGCGTGCAGTTGAAGACTACAAGTCTTCAACTACATGCATTCTGAATTATTGTAATACAAGATTACGCAAAGGATAAATTGTTTTTACTAGAGTACTTTGTGAGATAAACTATGTTTTGTTTCCTATCTTTGTGTTAATCAAATACAAGATTTAAATTGTAATAGCTACCACGTGCATTCTAAATTATTATAGTTAAAGTCCACTAGAAAATAAATCCAAACAAATTATCAAAAACTTGTTGTACAGCTGAGACCATGGATCCATAGACACAAGAGGAGCTTATGATAATAGCATGATAATATGATATCGAACAAGGGAAGAACATTGTGAGTGCTTACCTTGCAAGTGCCGTGGTTAGCATAAAAGTATGCATATGTACAAATGAGAGTTACGATTATATATATATATATATATATATTGGAGAAAGATGTATTAGCATTATGTCACTATAAGAGTATCATGTCACAACTAGGGTAGTGGGCTTTGTGCGTGCGCACTTTTCCACAAATAAGGATCATAGAAAATCCTCGAATATTTTGACACGTCGACCTCGCGAATAAAGCGAGTGGTATAATTATGTGGCCAATAACTAGAAGATGATGGAACGGCACGTGTACCGAAAACGCACTTTGGATATCTACAATGCACTTTGGATGTCTAGATCTATCCATTATTCGTATCATTATCCAGACATTACTAGCCTCAACAAAGATCAAATAATATTGATGTCGACTAAATAGGTTATCATGATTTCCAAAATAGCCTAGTAATAGATTGCTAGGCCTAGATTGCAGCATTTCTTACCAAATTGTCATTATGCAACGATGACTTTAATTCTATTGCCGCGCGCACGCGTGTGCATGCACGAGTTCATGTTCCATCCTTGTCCATGATTATCCATCGACATATTCATATACTTTCTGAAAGCATATATAATGTCCATTAAGTAGTGTATTATTACTTTCTTCTATTTTCCTATTTAGAAATGATGTAGCATTTTATAAAAAAAGATATTATTGTCGTATTTGCAGGTTATTTTGGCAACTTATTTGAAACGTTATTGCACTACAAATCAAACCCCCCTTTCACAACGCATATATGTGTTGCTAGAAGTTCAAACAAGTGTTGGTAGGATCTATACCAACACATAGTTTATGCGTTGCGAGAGGTGGCGTTGCAAGGGTCTAGTGCAACATATGTATATTTAAAACAAATCTTTTAGAAATACTTCGAACATTGTAGCTGCTTAGATTCTTTTCATAGAATTATTTTACATTTGTTCCTTTCTCAAAAGTGATATATATATGCAAATTATTTTCAATTAAAACAAAATACTCAAAGATTGAAGCATGTATATGTTAAATTACATACTCTAATATATGTGCAAACATGTCAATGGAACTTTTTGGTTATATATATTGTCTATACTCTATGCTAATAATAAAGACAGGGAGCAGAATAATACATATAAAAGTCTACTTCAACATCGTTCTCAGGTGATGCTGCCGATCCACAGAGGTGGCTGATGAGTCTTTGTTTTAGTGTACACTTAAACTGCAAATCTACATGGTTTTCCACCAGTCTAAGTGGCACTGGTTATCTATTCTCCATAAACATACCTACCGTTCACTTAACAAGAGAAGTAACATTTCATTAAGAAAGTCCCATAAAGTTTAGCAATTTCTGTATCATATTATTTGGAAAAAAATGAAAAGGTTTTCCACAATAAAAAGGAAAATAATTGAAATGGACGAGATTTCCGTAGACGGAAATCCAACCCTCTGCACCTCCGTGGTAGTCCCAGGAGGGCTACCCTGTGCAATCCCTATCTCAGCGGATACAAAAATCCATACACCACAAGAAAAAGATAGAGTACAACATTTAATTATTACATTAATCAGAGTACATCTCTTCAGCACATGCCGGATACATGTCCATCAGGAGGCTCATGGTAGCGAAGGAGTCTGCATCAAACATGAAGAAAATTCCGTAGCGGCTCATTGTAGCGAAGGAGGCTCAAAAACCTCAGGCAGCTTGAGCGAAGAAGAAGCCCTACTCGTCCCATCCGTCATTCTCGAAGTCGTAGTCCGGCTTTGTGTCAGAGACGCCAGGATGTACCCGATAAGCGGGTAGGTCATGTCAGCTTCCCAACAAAGAGCAAAAGCGGTGGTTGAAACTACTAAGAAGGTAAGTAACCTACTTTGGCTGTAGAAAGCTTAAGCAAAGCAGTAGCACGATAGTGTTGACACATTTTATCTATAAATATTTCCCCTTATATTTACTGGAAAAAGGGCTAAAATATAATTAGATCACCTTATTAGGGTTTGCTCTGACAATTTCCATGAGTTTTGGTGAATTCATAAAATTACAGGGACTATACAGAAATACAAAAAAAAAGTCTAGAAGGCTCTAGAACACTCCCAAACTCAACGTGACTTGGCTTTCAAGAAAGAAGCATCTGGAAGGGGCAAGAACCGTCCTGGCCAAGGCAGACCCCGAGGGGGCACACCACAGGCCGACCGGTCCCATGGTGGGGCCGACCGACCCCCCCCCCCCCCGGCGCCAACTCAGCCCTACTTCTGGAATGTTCTTCCACCACCTATGAGAAGCAATCTAAACCGTATATTAGGTCGGTTTGATCCTACGGCGGCAAGGCACCTCCTCAGGACTATATAAACAGGCCTCCTGACCCCAGGGTAGGGGAACAACTCATTCTAGATCACCAATGCCTACCTGAGATAGAAGCTCTAGACTAGAATTAGAGTTGGAGAGTTAGTATCAAGTTGAGAGATTAGAGCCACGATCTATTTAGATCTAGCTAATCTTGTTCGAGAGAATTATAGAGCGGTAGAGGCGGAACTAAAGGAAGGCCCAGACCTGTCGGTGCCTCCTCTTCATCTTCTTCCTCTGGGATCAACTCCATTGGAGCCTGATCTTGAGACCTTGTAGAAAGATCAACTTCTTATTCAAGTGAGTAACATTGTTATTATTGTTCTTACGGTTCATATCTCTTTTATGAGTACTTTAATTCCTGTCGCTCTTGAGTTAAAGTTGCATGTTTAGTGTAAGCGTGGTGCTTAGACTAGCTAGCTTGTGAATGCCTTCTATATTCCGGATCATGTGGTAGAAGCGGGAAGTGACCTCGTTCCCGTCTATCCTTTGCAGTCCATCTCCCGTCTATAGAAATCGTAGGACTCCCCCCATAGATTGTCGGAAGTTTCCCTTTCCTAAGTGTGCCTTCAGACAATCACCCCATAAGAACAATAATAGCATAGCTTGTGCGAGTAAGAACTAGACATCCTAAAGTTTTGCTTATCCCTCTTTCTATCAAGTCCTTGATAACTACTCAGGGATTAGTTATACATCTCGGATCACTCTACCCTTCTCCCTGTGGATTCGATATTTAAAACCCTCTTCCCGGGTGAAGTGCTCACCTGTATCCGTGCGCTTGCGGATTATCCATCATAATATTTCTGTAGGTTTAACAAATACCAACAAGCATTTCTGGTGCCGTTGCCGGGGAGAACGGTTAAGAGAGAACTCATAAGTATAACTATATCTTGTATGTATACTTTTATCTTTTCCTTTTTAGTTTTAGATTTTTTCTTTTCTACTGTCCTTATGGATATTACTGTCATTAAAGACTTTTCGGCACCCTCAGAGCTCAGCCTTAGACCCATACCTTCATCAAAGCCAATCTTATCTGATGCATATGAGCTGCGCCCACGGTTAATAGAGATGGTCCAAACCAACACTTTCTCAGGAATAGAAGACGAAGACCCTTATCATCATCTCCAACAGTTCGAACAAACTTGTAACTGCCTTCATATAGAGAGTTTGTCTGACGAGACCATCCGTTGGAAGCTTTTTCCATTCACATTGAAAGGAAAAGCTCACCAGTGGTATGATAGAACCAAAGGGAAGAAGAAAGGCGATTGGGGAATTCTCCGTGCGGATTTCTGCATGGATTTCTACCCTTTATCCAAAGTAGTCAACCTCAGAACCAAGATCATATCCTTCAAACAGGGGGATATTGAGTCTATAAGTTCATCCTGGGAACGTTTTGAACTCCTTTACAAATCCGGACCAGATCTAGGCCTTCAAGACCATATTCTCCTTCAACATTTCTATATTGGTCTTAATAGGGAATCTAGAGCCTATTTAAATACCTCCTCACATGGATCATTCATACACCTTACATCCAGTGAAGCTAGAACCGTCCTAGATAATATTCTAGCCAGCACCAATGATGATCCATTAGAAGAGAAAACTTTAAAAGAAGAGATTCTAGAGATAGCTACACCAGAGCCTATGCCAGAACCATCTCAGCCTATAGCTATCCCTCTACCTGATTTTATGAATGATATCGAGGATTATTTATTTTTCGACTATGGAAACACCTCGAATTATCATAAAGAGAAGAGGCCTCAAAAGTACACATCGTCTTCACATGACAAAATAGACCCTTTTGAGCAGACCTTCTCAAGAGAACACACCGTGGACCTTGCATCCATCATGAGTGGGGAATGGTTAGAAGAATCAGAGCTTTCCTCTAATGTGGTCCGTTTGGATTCACCTTCTACACTAATTCAATGTACAATCTATGGAACCCCCTTTGATGCCCTTTATAATCCAGTTGTGGGAATCAATATAATGGCCTTATCCTTTTTCTATCAGTTTATTAAAAACATGTCATTATCCCCCACAATGAAATTATTAAATTGCTCCTCAGGACAAATTATTCAAAGTTCAGGAATTCTTTATGTCCTACCCATTTCGGTAAACGACATGCCAATTCACCTGAGCTTTCACATTTGTGATATTAAGGAGTTTGACCTTTTAATAGGCCATCCTTTGGAAAGACTCCTTAAGGAAGGACACACAGGGAAACTTGACATTTGCCTAGGCAAAACCATTAGAGTTCCCTTACACTTCGCACACTCGATCCATACTAAGACTGAACCCAGTCCAGAACCAGACCCAATGGAAGAGGTGAATGAAGTATCTCTAGAACATTTTGTAGAATCCAATCAAGAAGATGTCACTGAATTCTTCATCGAGGAGGAAGAAGAAAATCCTATAGAATCTGAACCCCTCGATGAACTCGAGGAACCCTCGAGACGTCCCATTGAACTCAAACCATTACCACATGGTCTTAGATATGCCTTTTTGCACAATGATCCTGAGTCTCCTGTGATCATTAATGACAAGCTCACTCAGGAAGAGACTCATAGGCTGATAACTATCTTAGAACAACATCGCTCAGCCTTTGGCTACTCACTCCACGACCTTAAGGGCATTAATCCTGCCCTTTGCACACATCGCATTCCTACAGACCCTGATGTTCTACCATCTAGAGAGCCTCAATGAAGACTCAATAATGCGATGAGAGAGGTAGTGAAGAAATAAGTTCTGAAACTTGTACACGCCGGGATTATATATCCTGTGCCACATAGTGAGTGTGTGAGCCCTTTGCAAGTCGTGCCTAAAAAGGGAGGCATGACAGTTGTGAAAAATGTGAGGAATGAATTGATTCCTCAAAGAACTGTCACTGCATTGATGAAATGTTAGAGCGGTTGGCAAATCACTCTTTCTTTTGCTTTCTTGATGGATATTCTGGGTATCACCAAATCCCAATCCATCCCAGTGACCAGAGCAAAACCACTTTTACATGTCCTTATGGAACTTATGCTTATCATAGAATGTCTTTTGGACTATGTAATGCTCCAGCTTCTTTTCAAAGATGCATGATGTCTATATTCTCTGATATGATTAAAGAGATCATGGAAGTTTTCATGGATGACTTTTCTGTATATGGAAAAACTTTTGATGATTGTCTAGAAAACTTAGATAAGGTTTTGCAAAGATGTGAAGAAAAGCACTTAGTCCTTAACTGGGAAAAATGTCATTTCATGGTTAGAGAAGGAATAGTGCTAGGCCATCTAGTTTCTGAAAGAGGAATTGAGGTAGATAGAGCTAAGATAGAAGTAATTGAACAACTACCTCCACCTGTTAATGTTAAAGGAATCAGAAGTTTTCTTGGCCATGCTGGTTTTTATAGAAGGTTTATAAAGAATTTTTCTCATATTGCTAGACCCCTTACAAACCTGCTTGCCAAAGATGTTCCCTTTGACTTTGATGATGCTTGCGTTAAATCTTTTGAAATTCTGAAAAATGCTCTTATTTCTGCACCCATTATTCAACCCCCTGATTGGTCTTTACCTTTTGAAATTATGTGTGATGCAAGTGATTATGCTGTGGGGGCTGTTTTGGGGCAAACAAAAGACAAGAAACATCATGCCATTGCTTATGCTAGTAAAACTTTGATGGGACCTCAACTTAATTATGCCACAACTGAAAAAGAGCTGCTAGATGTTGTTTGTGCCATTGACAAGTTTAGATCTTACTTAGTAGGAGCAAAAGTTATTGTTTACACTGATCATGCTGCTTTAAAATATTTGCTCACTAAGGAAGATGCTAAACCTAGATTAATAAGATGGATCTTGCTGCTCCAAGAGTTTGACTTAGAAATAAAGGATAAGAAGGGAGTAGAAAATTCTGTTGCCGATCATTTGTCTAGAATGTATTTTGAGAAACCGCAAGAACTACCCATCAATGACGCAATGAGGGACGACATGCTCTATGGGATCACCCGATCCGACCCCTGGTATGCAGATATTGTTAATTTTATGGTTGTAGGATATGTACGACCAGGGGCCGACAAGAAAAAGCTCATTTGCGAGAGTCGCCATCACCTGTGGGATGAACCATACCTCTTTCGAGTATGCTCTGATGGGTTACTCAGAAGGTGTGTACCGGTAGAAGAAGGAACGAAGATCATTGAGAAGTGCCACTCATCACCATTTGGAGGTCATTATGGAGCTTTCCGCACACATGCAAAGATCTGGCGAAGCAGATTTTTCTCGCCAACCATGTATCAAGACACAAAAGATTTCGTACAAAGGTGCAACTCTTGTCAGAGGCACGGAAACATCAATTCCAGAAATGCCATGCCACTGAAGACCAACCTTCAGGTCGAGCTCTTTGATGTTTGGCGAATTGACTACATGGGACCATTCCCAAAGTCCAGAAAATTCGAATACATCTTGGTGGCAGTTGACTATGTCTCTAAATGGGTTGAAGCCCTGCCATGTAGATCTGCTGACCACAAGAGCTCAATAAGAATGTTTGAAGAGACAATATTTCCAAGGTTCGGTACGCCAAGGCTAGTGATAAGTGATGGAGGATCCCATTTCATCGATAAGCGCTTTAGAAATACCTCACGGACCTTGGGATCCAACACAATGTCGCTACTCCTTATCACCCGCAAATAAGTGGTCAAGCAGAGACGTCAAATAAGCAGATCAAGAACATTCTACAGAAAACGGTGGACCAATTGGGAATAAAATGGAAGGACAAGCTACCCGAAGTGCTCTGGGCTTATCGGACGGCTTATAAGACTCCCATTGGAATGTCTCCCTACCAAATGGTTTACGGGAAGACATGTCACTTGCCGGTTCAACTAAAATTCAGGGCTCATTGGGCAATCAAGAGATGGAACATGGACTTTGAAGCAGCCGGAACAAAACGGAAAATGCAACTGTCCGAGTTAGAAGAATGGAGAGAGAAGGCATACCACAATGCCAAGATCTACAAGGAAAGAACCAAAAGATGGCACGACAAGAGAATCACAAAGAAGGAATTCAACCCAGGCGATCAGGTACTACTTTTTAATTCCCGGGTACGACTCTTTGGGCACGGGAAGCTACGAAGTAAGTGGGACGGACCATACAAGGTGGTGAGTTCATCGTCACACGGGGCCGTCACTCTTCAAGACGACGAAGGTACGTTATTCAAGGTAAATGGTCAATGCCTTAAAATATTTTTAGAGCCCAACAAAGAGTCTGAGGATTTAGATGTGATAGGTGTTTAGATTTGGAAAAACCACCTTCGGGGACCATTCTCGAGATATCCCGCAGCCTTTCCAATCTAGGTCAACCCCTTGTGCAAGATTGCACCGATATATAACCAAGGGCAGACCTCACCCTTTTTCTCATCTAAACCTCCCAAGCAGCAGCCATGGCCGACAAACAGCTTGTTCCCTCCAACAATGAAGCCAAGGCAATCATCCCCTTCGTGATGGAAGCAAAGCCACTTGCCATCATACCACCTGATTGCAGTCCTCTCTCACCTGCTCCACCGAGTCATCCACGTTCACTGCCACCACCTGAAGGACGCAAGCAGGTGATGTACGCTCAGCCGTACGATCGCCACCGCGAAGCAGCCCTAAAGAAACCGATCCATGTTCCTAGCTACATGGACCTGAAGGAGCCCAGGGATGGCGAGCGACTCACCGAGGTGCGCATAGACATGCACGACAACACGAGAGTGCACAAGTACACTACTTCTCCAGGCTGTGTCGTCATTGACGAAATCCGCGCTAAGGAATCACATATTAAAAGAATTCCTGTCATTGAGGCCGGCCAGCGAATGCCACAGAAGCAGAAGACCAGAAAGACCGTAGCCGAGCTCGCGCAGGAAGTAGCAAGCCTTGCGGAAACTTGCAAGGAGATCTATCACGTGAATATCTCCCTCACCAAAACCGTCCTCCATCTGCTAAAACCAAAGAAGCGTAGGGACGAAGAGGGAGACGCTAGCCGCGACCCAAAGAAGGGCAAGCGCCCTTTGTAAGCACCTTAGTTAGAGAGCACATTAGTCTTAGTTAGTTCGATTTAGTTAGTTTGCTTTAATAGTAGGAGTCGTGTAATAAAGTGCTCTCTCTCTTATTAATGAAGTGATCCACAAGTTGAGTTATATTTTCTATCTATATTTTCTGGATATATTTTTGTCTCCACCATACTGTGTATGCAAGATAACAGAAAAACAAGTGTGGGGGAGAAAAATCGACGACCAAATGGCATCTTCCACGACCAAAATCAAGAAAAACGGAAAAAGAATGGAACAATCGACTCGCACGACGAAACGCACCCTGAACCACAGCAGGGGGAGACCGATCGGTCCCCTCCCTGGGCCGGCTAGCCTGCTACAGGGCCCACTTCGGCCAAGTTTCGTCCACCACTCAGTTTGCTTTCTAAACTTTTTAAAGTTTTGCAAATTACTTTCCGTTTTGAATTAAAACAAAGATGCCTTGTTAAGATGTCCTGTAACCCAAAGGATAAAGTTTTGCATAATTATTCTCCTAGAAATATTTGTTGCTTTTGGGATGCTTTAGAATAATGAGAACCATCTTTCTTTTATTTTGTCTCTGGAGAGTTCTTTATTTCAAAAAGATTAAAATCATTAGCTATGCTTCTCCTTTGTGATCAATAAGAGCTTTAGCAATCATTGAAAATAAATTTAATTTAATTGCTGCTTACTTGTATTAAGCTTTGTCAAATCTACGACCCATGTTGAAGTTTTGTCTAAGTCTAAGATCAAGATCACGTACACTGCTTTCACTAAAGTATCTATGCTCTAAATTTTTTATCTCTATCTCCCATATCGTGAAAAAGGTACAGCTATAAGAAAAAAAAGAAGAGAAAAAGCCAAAGATCCAAAAAAAAATTTTAGAGTGGAGAGAAACGTGAGAGAGAGGAGAAAATGGACAAGTGTTCTACGGGTCAGAAGAACCCCCCTCTCTGAAAAAGAAAAAGGCATAAATAAGAGAAGAAAAATGGACGTGTGTCCGAGGGTGAGTAGGGCCCACTTCTCTAATAAAAGTGAGAGAGTAATAATGGACGTGTGTCTGAGGGTGAGTAGAACCCAACTCTCCACAAAATAGCTGAATACCTTGTTCTAAAAAAATAATATGGGAAAAAGATAGAAGATTCTAAAAAGTCAGAGCAGTGGTTTTAAAGTTGACACATGCACATATCTTGATCTATGACTCATGACACACCTCTCCATGGATCCGGTTTTGACTCGGCAATATATGCAAGGTAAGTTTGCTACATCTTTACATTCTAAAAACTCCACTTATACTTCGAAATAAATGCTTGAGTAAGGATATGATATATTTTGAAAGTATCACAAAGGAGTAAGTAAGGCTATATTTTTCTTTTCAAAACTTATTCAAAAGCTCTCCATTGGCTTGATTTGAGAAATAAAGGTAATCTGTTCCTAACTGTTTCATGCTCAGATATCCCATAAGTGCATATATGACTAAGGAGTACGATTATGTTGATTCTTTGCCTCTACGGTTGTTAGACCATCCTTTTCTCGAGGACGAGTAAAAGCCTAAGTGTGGGGGAGTTTGTTGACACATTTTATCTATAAATATTTTCCCTCATATTTACTGGAAAAAGGGCTAAAATATAATTAGATCACCTTATTAGGGTTTGCACTGACAATTTCCACGAGTTTTGGTGAATTCATAAAATTACAGGGACTATTCAGAAATACAAGAAAAAAAGTCTAGAAGGCTCCAGAACACTCCCAGACTCAACGTGACTTGGCTTTCAAGAAAGAAGCATCAGAAGGGGCAAGAACCGTCCTGGCCAAGCCAGATCCCGAGGGGGGCCCACCACAGGCCGACCGGTCCCATGGTGGGGCCGACCAGACCCCCCCGGCGCCAACTCAGCCCTACTTCTGGAATGTTCTTCCACCGCCTATGAGAAGCAATCTAAACCGTATATTAGGTCGGTTTGATCCTACGGCGGCAAGGCACCCCCTCAGGACTATATAAACAGGGCCCCTGTTGACGGCTGTTAAGTGCTTACTTTAGTGGTCAATTTACTCATGAGTAAAGGAGCAAGAGGCATTTCTTTCACACATTATGGTTAAGAATAATGTAGTTCCACTTGTCCTTGGAGATTATGTGATTGCAGGAAAATAAGTATAAAAGAAGTGGCAAACTCACCTTCTATGATTCATGCCATGTCACCTCAAGGAGTGGCTGCCACCTCAGGTGCCATGCATGCAAGCTAAGCCACCTCAGGTGCCACGCATGCATGCCATGTCACCAATCCAAGGGAGGCAAGCCCCGACGAATCAGAACGTGACACGTGGACTTCACATGGATCCATGGGCCCACCAGAGCGCTTAAACCGCCTCAAGAGCATGTGTACACCAAGGACCAACCTAAGGGCCTACAGGGCAGCCACCCCGAGGAAGCACACCCCGAGTCGGGCCCACCTGGGGTCGACCGACCCTAGGATCGGCCGAACCGACCTTGGGTCGGCTAATCCTGGGCTTCCACGTGGCGCTTGTCCATTGGTCCTAGAGGCCATTCCCGGGGTGTTTCACTCCTTCTTGCACCAGTGCTCTGGCCTATAAATAGAAGGGGAGGGGGTTCATTTCTTACCAACACACCTTACTCCTCCTCTCTCACTTTTGGTTTCTAAGGCTAGGAAGCAGGCTAGAGTAGTTCTACTTCAGGTTCCAAGTCTACTTTGGGATCTAGGTATGAGTTCTCTTGTATCTTTATTTTATTGTATGACTTTGATCTACTTCAGTTATTCAGCTATTTCATATAAAGTTGTGCTTGTATACATGGGTGATTTGTTCATGTGTTCTTCGCTTGTTCATCATTTAGAGGCTCATGTTCTTGATGAACAAGGCCTTTCGATCCAGTTGACGAGTGACTTATACATGTTTTCGGTGTTTGTTCATAAGTTAGAGGCTCATGTTCTTCGCGAACACGACCCTTTGATCTTGTTGAATAGACATAGGAAAGCACAAATCTGTTTGTGTACATAGCCTAGTTTGATCTAGTTAGATCCCATGTTTGTGTTGCATGAAGTTCGTGCTCAAGCTACGGTACTCGGTGTAATTGGCCGGTTTATCTGGCGGCTCTGACCTGGGTCACAATAGCCCGGGCCGGTCAGGGTCCTGCTAACAACGTAAGCGTGGTGCTTAAGTTGCGTAGCTACGTTGCTTATAAGTGTATCCCACGGTTTGTCTTGTGGTAGGCCATGGTGGTGACAGCCGTTGGACCCTTCTAGAATCCCCCACATTCGGATACGCTGTAGGACTCTAAAGTCTAACAACCGGATTCGTGCGTAAGCGACGCGGGAGGTTAGCTCCCCGTTTGTACCTGGGTGCTTGAGCCAGCAATCATGCAATGCTAGTGTGTGTCTAACTCGTCTAACTAACTTTGTATGTTTAGTACCTTAGAACCTAGAGCTAACTCGTATGTTGCCTCCTAAGCCTAGGACCTTTAGAGAGTGTGTGTTTGTGTGTTCACACTACCCTCTTATCTATCATATCTCACCCCTGTACTTGAGTGTCTAGTTCATTCCCGTCTATGATTTATACTCCTTGCAATAGTGTTGAACTTGTTAATCCGCCCAGCCTTCCTTGGATTCGATACCCTTTGGAATACTCCTTTGGGGAAATGCTACAATGGTACATCCGTGTGCTTGCGGACTCTTGTAATCATTAGGATTACCATCTGGTCATTTCTGGCATCGTTGCTAGGAAGTCATAACTTAGCATCGACGTTAAGAAATACCAACAAGCATTTCTGGCGCCGTTGCCGGGGAAGGCTAAGGATAACATGTCAACACTTTGCAATGTTTATAATCATGACAGGAATAAAACAATTCTCAATGCAGGCTAACTTCGAATGTCTTCTTTGTCTATCGATGATGAAGACAGGTAGTGTATGACTGGTTTCGACTTAACACCGAATTTCACTGAAGTTCCTGAGTCACTTGTAAGGAGAGCTAGATCTCATTTCGGTTCTCCCCAGCGTGTACGTATGGAAGTCGACCCAGCTTCCTTTGTGCCATCTACATCAACTCATATGGCCAATCAAGAGAAGACTCTTCGCGAATACTCTGCTCCCTCTGCTGATCAGGTGCCTACTGGCCCCGAGATCAACACCGGGAACGGAAACTTCGAGATCAAGACTGGCCTCATTGTGATGGTACAGTCTAGCCCATTCTATGGCAAGCCTAATGAAGACGCGAGTGCCCACTTGCAACAGTTCCTGGGGCTGTGCAGTACCTTCACTATACGAGGAGTGGAGGAAGATGCCATTCGTCTGCGGTTGTTTCCATTCTCAATACTGGGAAAGGTGATGCAGTGGTTCTATGCAAACCGTGCAGATATTGATACCTAGGCGAAGTGCTCAGCAGCATTCTTCGCGAAGTTCTTTCCGTTGGGCAGGACCAATGCTCTCCGGGGAAGAATTTCAAGCTTTCAGCAAGCAGCAAATGAAACCATTCCAGAAGCTTGGGAAAGGCTTCAGGAGTACATCCTGGCTTGTCCCCATCATGGGATGGACAATTGGCTTATTCTGCAAAGTTTCTACAATGGGCTGACTCCGACAGCCCGGGGCCATATTGATGCTGCTGCTGGAGGGGCTTTCTTCTCTCTCACTATCACTGAAGCAACTAAACTTATTGAGAAGATGGTCTCCAACCAAGGGTGGAGTGATGATCGACTCCAGCCACGTCAGAGGGGTACACATACCATCAAGGAAGCCGATATGCTGCACGCCAAGATGGACCTACTTATGAAGAGAATGGATGCTCTGACCAGTGAGAAGGCTGCCATGGCCATCACTACTCAAGCTATGGATGCTCGCATGACTTGCGAAGTCTATGGTGACACTGGGCATTCAGGGAATTACTGCCCTGCTACCCAGGAGGATGTGATGTACATGAACGGCAACAACAATGGTTATCGTCCACAAGCATGTCAAACGTGGAATCAATCACGCCCTTACTATCAGGGAGGTAATCAAGGTAATTGTTTCAATCCAAACCAACCTTCCCTGAGAGATCTGGTTTTCGGGCAAGCTAAGATTAATGATGGTTTTAACAAGAAAACAGCTGCTTATGATAAGGCTTTAGAAAGCCTCAACACTAAAATCGATAGCCTTTCTTCTGCTCTCAAGAACCAGCTGAGCTTTAACAAAATGATAGAAACCTAGTTGGCTCAGTTAGCTACTTTGGTTCCTTCTGCTGAAGACGAGAAGATTCCGGGGCAACCCGTGTCTTCTTGTGAGAATGTTTGTGCAGTGTCCACCAGATGGGGTAAGCCATCTGGGAGGGCACGAGCTGCTGACTATGCAGGGAGACCCATACAACAGGTTCTTGATCCATGGGAATCTTCAGCAATTGTGCACAGGAAAGACCCTGGTTATCCGGCTATCACCTGCACAATATACTACCAGAAGATTAGGAATGCTCTTTGTGACCTTGGCGCGAGTGTCAACCTCATGTCCAAGGCTATGTTTGAAAGATTGGGATATCCTGCTCTTACCCCAACCTCGAGGACAGTTCAACTTGCTGATGCATCGATCCGGTATCCGGAGAGGATTGTGGAGAGTCTACTTGTATTTGTCCAGGGTTCTATCATCTTCGCGGATTTCGTGGTCCTTGACATGCAAGATGATGCGGAAATGCCACTCATTCTTGGGAGGCCGTTCCTAAGTGACGCTAGGGCAAGGATCAATGTGGAAAATGGGACCATCCGTTTTCGCATTGGGAAGAAGAACTTGATGTTCCGATTTCGACCAACAGAAGAGCAATGCTATTCAGTGCAAGGAAATGATGAGCAGACTTGGGAATGGACGGAGCCACAACCCCAGCTCACACAGCCTCTGACCGCATCAAGAAAATCAAGGAAAACACGGAAGGTGTGGCGGCAGGTACACAGACCATACCCCTCTACTTCTCGGGAGTGGGGTGACGAGTGGAACTGATCACCGAGAAAAGTCCCGCTCTCGGACTTAAAAAGATGAGTCCTTTCGCCAAAAGTTAAAATTGGTAGTTATCTCATATTTCCCTTTTCAAAATTTAATTTAATTTTTCCCGATGCATATTTGAATTTTGCCTTCTTGCATTTGCATGCTAGAATTCTTTCTAGCCAAATTTCCTTTTTCAATAAAAAAATTCTGAAAATAAAATTTTGAGTTGGAAAATCCTTAAAAATTCATTTGAGCAAGTTTCCGAGCAAGTTAGGACCGGGACACCTAGGCAGGCCCTCATATGACCGTTAGAGAGCCGTTGCAAAAGCCTGGAGGCGGGCGGACCCGAGGTGGGTTCGGCTGACCCCACAGGTCGGCCGACCCAGCCTAACGGCTAACCCGGCCCTCCTTCCTCCAACAGCTCCTAGCCGTTGCACACAGCCCATGTCTCGGTGCCCGGCTTCATTGCCTATAAATACCAGGGGGTTTGAGGGGTGTCTTCACCCATTGCATCACTCTCTCCCTCTCTTGTTCTTGCTCTCTGGTTTTCTTGGATTTCTTGCTCGAGATTGAGGTGCCAAGTATTCTCTCCAAGTGCTGCTGAAATATTGATCATTGGTGGAGAAAACTCAGTAAGAATTTCATTCGGTTTCACTAACCCATCACCGAGTTCTCATGTTGTCTGATCGTTGTGCAAGATGAGTTGGGCCCCCGGCGCATTTCGGAAGTTGACTCGCTCACGCCGTTCACGTGACGGGGGGAGTTCGTCTCGTCATTCCGAAGCTGCACCGAGCCCAATGTCAACTGACCGTGAAGAGGAAGGAGAGGAAGAGCTACCCACGCCACAAGCCGATGAAGTGTACGCCGTTGACGCCGCCTTCATCGACTTGAGGAATGATTGCGAGAGACAAGCCTATGCTCTCATCAAGGACCGAGTCTTCGCCAACACCAAGGAGTTCGACCCGGACCTTCTCGAGAAAACAGGTATGGACTCTGAGTTCGATTCCATTTGGCAAGCTCTAGGATGGGAGGATTTTGTCCCAATTCAAGAGGTTGGTTCTAGACCTACCACCATCCAGTTTCTCTGCACTCTTCAAGAGGATGCGTCCGGTATTTCATTCCGATTTGATGGAGTTCCGTATCGAGTTTCATGGAAAGATCTTAGTCGCACCCTCGGTTTTCATCGTCGCTGCGCTATATCTCTTGAGCAAGCTTGCGCTGGTTTTAATCGTGAGAGTTTTTGGGAAGAGATCTCTGGTCGGCCTGTTTGCGCAAGTTGATACCTAGGTGCAATGATATCTTGCATCCCACTCTCCGACTGTGGCACAAGTGGCTCGCCATCACTCTCTTTCCAAGGGATGACGTGCGGCCCGTGCGCACTGACGAGATGATGATCTCATATGCCGTGGTCAAACAAATCAAGATCTTCCCTGTGCAAGCTATGATTCGACAGTGGTTAACAAATTTTAAGATGATGGGTTCTATTGAGTATACGTCTTTGATTTCTTGCATCGTCATGAATCTGGGGATTACGCAAGGGCCCAACGTGCCCTCCATTACTAATCCCCGGACTTAGATTGACGAGGCTTATTTGACTCAGGGGCATATTCTTAAGAAGGGTCCGGATGATTCTTTGGTTTACCCGGGCCATACAAACCAGATCCAGTTACCTAACCCGGATTTCAGGTTGTACGGCCAGGGGCCACTGACCGTTCCTCTCGAGGAACCTCATCGTTCTAGTGTCTCTGGTGACAGGGTAACTAGGAGTTCACCAAGGAGGGCAGCCGGAGCACAACAGCCGCCACCACAGCCGTCTCCACAGCTGTCGCCACAGCCGTAGCCTACCACACCTCCGTCTGGTACATGGACCTCTACCGAGTACATGCCTGGGGTTACTCCCGTATATGCTCCCGGTTGGGACCAGCCTATGTATCAGCAGGGTGCGAGTAGCTCGGCTTGGGCTAGCACAGGCAGTGGCGAGTGGGCCATCCCTGCTAGTACTGCCTACGGAGATGCGACATCTTCGTCGTCCGGGTTGTGCTCGTCATCTCGTGGGGCCACCCTCACTCAGCAGATGAGCGAGCTCAACATCCGAGTCAGCGACATGGAGGAGACCGTGCACCAGCACGTCGAGTCCACCCGGGACTGACAGCGGATGTCCGGCGAGAGACTTCACACCATCGAGTTGGCACAGCAGCAGCAGCTGGAGGAGCAGAGGGCCTACTACCGGTGGATGGGATTCCCCCTCCACAGTAGTGAGCCTAAAGCTAGCTTGGGGGAGGACCCCCACTCTGAGGTAACTTGTATCGTTATTTTCATAATCTTATATGCTAAAAACACATAAAAATCTGCAAAGTTAAAAAGACCAAAAAAATATTTATTTGCTTTCTTAAATTAGTTTGCTTTCGCGTGCGCGGTAAGAATACTTTTGTTCTTTATGGTTGAAATGATGAATAGTTGCTCTGTTTATTCCTTTTATATGCCTTGCTTCCAGCTTGGTATCCTATCTTAGTTTTGAGTTAGTTGGCTTGTATGATCAAACCTTAGCTTGAAACTTGTGGATAGCAAAAAGCATGACCTTCGCCTAGGTTGTTGTGAGGTATGATATGGTAAAATAGGGGGTTGCTATGAACTAGTGCTAAGTGATGTTTGATATCCGGAGTTTTCTTTTGAAAAAAAATGATAAAATGATAAGTTCCTCAATGATGAGAAATTCCTATCCAAAGCCATATGTAGATCATAGCTGTTGTTAGCCTCCACATATGCTACTTGTTTTCTTCATTGAGTTTTGTCGAATTGTTGTGACCTTCGGCGAGAAACTTGTCATGCTCCCATGATCAAGATCACGTACATAGCCACTATATGCTAAACTTCTATACCGGAAGTTGGCACCCATCATTTCATCCATCCCCCATCCATTCCACAAATAAAGCTCCACGCATTTTCTATGATTACTCTCTTCCCAAAAATATTTAGCAAGGACTATGGGCTATGCGAAAAAAAAGAAGAATGCTCAAGAGCATGAAAAAAAAGAGAAAAAGAAAGAATAAAGAGACATAGCCCAAGTCTCAAAAATTTCAAAAGGAGAAGAGAGAATCATATAACAAAAGGAGTTTTTTATCCATCCACCATATACACACACATGCACATCTTGATCAGGTTGTATGACTTGTTGCTCCCAAGGATCCGGTTTTCGACTCGACAATATATGAGAAAACAGTATGCCACATGTTTTCCCTACCTTACAGCTCCACATATCAGCTTATTAGGAGTAGGTGGTGAAAGAAGGCAACTTAATGCCTTGGTGAGGAATCATACACACTGAGCGATACGAGAGTATCATTCGAGGAACTTTGATTTCTTTGTGAAAAGTTGCAAAACCTCCGGATTGATGACTGATCAAGGTACTTGTGATTAGTAATTTCTATATAACCGTTCTATCTTTCAACCGCCCAAGGCAGGTGAAGCTACAAGTCCCATAGCAATCAAGCGTAAGGTAAGATCAATGCCAACTTATTCAATCCTTGATAGAGTACCTAGCCGTATGCTTGTCATAAACTAGGAATACAACATCGTAGCAACTCCTGATCAACCAACCTAAGTCCTATGTGTCTTGCTCGGGACGAGCAAGAGGCTAGCTTGGGGGAGTTGTTGACGGCTGTTAAGTGCTTACTTTAGCCGTCAATTTACTCATGAATAAAGGAGCAAGAGGCATTTCTTACACGCATTTTGGTTAAGAATAATGTAGTTCCACTTGTCCTTGGAGATTATGTGATTGCAGGAAAATAAGTATAAAAGAAGTGGCAAACTCACCTTCTATGATTCATGCCACGTCACCTCAAGGAGTGGCTGCCACCTCAGGTGCCATGCATGCAAGCTAAGCCACCTCAGGTGCCACGCATGCATGCCATGTCACCAATCTAAGGGAGGCAAGCCCCGACGAATCAGAGCGTGACATGTGGACTTCACATGGATCCATGGGCCCACCAGAGTGCCTAAACCGCCTCAAGAGCACGTGTACACCAGGGACCGACCTAAGGGCCCACAGGACAGCCACCCCAAGGAAGCACACCCCGAGTGGGGCCCACCTGGAGTCGGCCGACCCTAGGATCGGCCGAACCGACCTTGGGTCGGCTGATCCTGGGCTTCCACGTGGCACTTGTCCATTGGTCCTAGAGGCCATTCCCGGGGTGTTTCACTCCTTCTTGCACCAGTGGTCTGGCCTATAAATAGAAGGGGAGGGGGTTCATTTCTTACCAATACACCTTACTCCTCCTCTCTCACTTTTGGTTTCTAAGGCTAGGAGGTAGGCTAGAGTAATTCTACTTCAGGTTCCAAGTCTACTTTGGGATCTAGGTATGAGTTCTCTTGTATCTTTATTTTATTGTATGACTTTGATCTACTTCAGTTATTCAGCTATTTCATATAAAGTTGTCCTTGTATATATGGGTGATTTGTTCATGTGTTCTTCGCTTGTTCATCATTTAGAGGCTCATGTTCTTGATGAACAAGGCCTTTCGATCCAGTTGACGAGTGACTTATACATGTTTTCGGTGTTTGTTCATAAGTTAGAGGCTCGTGTTCTTCGCGAACACGACCCTTTGATCTTGTTGAATAGACATAGGAAAGCACAAATCCGTTTGTGTACATAGCCTAGTTTGATCTAGTTAGATCCCATGTTTGTGTTGCATGAAGTTCATGCTCAAGCTACGGTACTCGGTGTAATTGGCCGGTTTATCTGGCGGATCTGACCTGGGTCACAATAGCCTGGGACGGTCAGGGTGCTGCTAACAACGTAAGCGTGGTGCTTGGGTTGCATAGCTACATTGCTTATGAGTGTATCCCACGGTTTGTCTTGGGGTAGGCCGCGGTGGTGACAGCCGTTGGACCCTTCTGGAATCCCCCACGTTCGGATACGTTGTAGGAGTCTAAAGTCTAACAACCGGAGTCGTGCGTAAGCGACGCGGGAGGTTAGCTCCCTGTTTGTACCTGGGTGCTTGAGCCAGCAATCATGCAATGCTAGTGTATGTCTAACTCGTCTGACTAACTTTGTATGTTTAGTACCTTAGAACCTAGAGCTAACTCGTATGTTGCCTCCTAAGCCTAGGACCTTTAGAGAGTGTGTGTTTGTGTGTTCACACTACCCTCTTATCTATCATATCTCACCCCTGTACTTGAGTGTCTGGTTCATTCTCGTCTATGATTTGTACTCCTTGCAATAGTGTTGAACTTGTTAATCCACCCAGCCTTCCTTGGATTCGATACCCTTTGGAATACTCCATTGGGGAAATGCTACAATGGTACTTTCGTGCGCTTGCGGACTCTTGTAATCATTAGGATTACCATCTGGTCATTTCTGGCATCATTGCTAGGAAGTCATAACTTAGCATCGACGTTAAGAAATACCAACACCCCCTGACCCCAGGGTAGGGAACAACTCATTCTAGATCACCAATGCCTACCTGAGATAGAAGCTCTAGACTAGAATTAGAGTTGGAGAGTTAGTATGAAGTTGAGAGATTAGAGCCACGATCTATTCAGATCTAGGTAATCTTGTTCAAGAGAATTAGAGAGCGGTAGAGGCGGAACTGAAGGAAGGCCCGAACCTGTCGGTGCCTCCTCTTCATCTTCTTCCTTTGGGATTAACTCCATTGGAGCCTGATCTTGAGACCTTGTGGAAAGATCAACTTCTTATTCAAGTAAGTAACATTGTTATTATTGTTCTTACGGTTCATAACTCTTTTATGAGTACTTTAATTCCTGTCGCTCTTGAGTTAAAGTTGCATGTTTAGTGTAAGCGTGGTGCTTAGACTAGCTAGCTTGTGAATGCCTTCTATATTCCGGATCGTGTGGTAGAAGCAGGAAGTGACCTCGTTCCCGTCTATCCTTTGCAGTCCACCTCCCGTCTATAGAAATCATAGGACGCCCCCCATAGATTGTCGGAAGTTTCCCTTTCCTAAGTGTGCCTTCAGACAATCACCCCATAAGAACAATAATAGCATAGCTTGTGCGAGTAAGAACTAGACATCCTAAAGTTTTCCTTATCCCTCTTTCTATCAAGTCCTTGATAACTACTCAGGGCTTAGTTATACATCTCTGATCACTCTACCCTTCTCCCTGTGGATTCGATATTTAAAACCCTCTTCCCGGGTGAAGTGCTCACCGGTATCCGTGCACTTGCGGATTATCCATCATAATATTTCTGTAGGATTAACAAATACCAACAAATAGCAACACTCAAGGTAAGCAGAAGTATGCCGCGAGGTCATCACCTCAGGGAGGTCCACACCCCTCAACAAGGATATCACACCAAAGCACTGAATCACACCCACGATACAGCTCCCAACTCTCATCTGTGATATTGGGTCCACCTGCTCCTATCCCCACATCTCACCTGCGGCCTCACTCACTCGGGGGAGAGAAGAAGCACAACAAAAGAGTCTAGCTAGAATAATAGATCTCAGGACTATCCATAACCAGTAGACACGGACTATAGCTATAGGTTTAAACACTCTGTAGAGGTTGTACAATTGTACCTGCCCGAATAGAGCTGAAACCGGTCGTCACCGGTTCTAAACCCTACCATACGGCTGGAGTCCAAGTAAGTGGATAGCACTCTCCTGTGTCTTCGAGTCTGGCTTGTCCCCTGCTGTAGAGCTCATACTGCCAGCGGGGGTTCTCGAAGTTGTGGAACCCTTCCTCAGCCCAATCGAGGCGAAGTCTTCTCGGGGGTAACTGCATCTCATCTCACGATCACATCGATCCGCCCACAGGCTGAATGCTATCCACTACGAGTCTCACCCCGCACCCCCGCCCAAAACGGGGCAGGCGGTTTGTACGGAAAAGAGTATAGAGAAATGTGGTTAGACTATCGATCGGTCCTTAAGGGGCCGAGAGCGAGCACTCCCATCTCCATCAAATCCGACATGCTGCTCGGGAGAGAGGCTAGATCGCATCTCCCCGAGGCAGGTGTTCATAAGTAGCCAAATGGCTCACTCCCGCCAGTAACACGTCAAGGAATACGCACCCAAAACTCATGCTAGAACACACCGAGAATTCCCAAATCTCAGTCCAACCCAGAATACCATCCATAACCAAAGTAATAAAAGTATGGATAGTAAGTAAGTGGGACTAGCTAGGGGTCTGTAGCTAGTCCCGAGGTGGGTGAAACAAGGAATTAGGATAAATCAAACATCAAGGTACGGCTAATCAAAATGGCTATGCAATCCATCAAATCAATACATACATGAATATAAAGCACTAATATCTAATAGAAAACATGGGATCTAAATGGTTGGGAGTGACATGACACCTGCGCTGTGGTCAGTTGAGGACCGGAGCGTCCGAGGACCGGTGGATGGTCGCTCCTCAGTGTGATGAGTGATTGACAACGTGGTGTGGACTGACTCTTGGCCGAGTATTGCAGGTGCAGGTTGCGGCTTGACTTGAGTTCGTGCAAGTGAAGAGTGGGCACAAACGGTCTATGCCTTGCGGGGCCTCCGAGGAGTGAAGAGACAAGTAGGCTCGGCTCGAGGGACCCGGTGGCCAGCGGGGTCAAGTGCGGGCCGCATGGTGGCAAGAAAAGCAAGACGAAGTCGTCGATCAGAGCCGGTGTAGGGTAGCGGCTCACAACCGAAGTCTGCACGCGGGGTTTGCGGCGGTTCACCACAAAACCGTCGGGTTACTTGGTTGAGCCACAAAACCAAGACCGGAGACTCGGCGGGCTGAGACGGGATTCGGGCGCACCGAGAAGCTTCGATGCCGACGGACACGTGGCGGGATCGCAGGGCTTGCGTCAGGAGGACGCGGACTGCGGCAACAGCGTGGCTGTGCGATGAAGGGGAGTGCTACTTGACCTATTTGCCCCTGAGGGGTTTGTATCTCAACTTAAGTGCCAGGGGTAGCTTGGTCATTCGCCCAACCCAAAGGGACTCATATATATTAGCTCTAGGGTTTCTGGGCAAACCATCCATCCGGACTGCTTCCCATTTCTCTGCTCTATAGGTTTAGATTTTCTTCACCGGTTTGTAAAGAATCTAACCTCTGAGTGTATGGAAGCTTTCATGGTTGCGTCGATTTCCTTCTTGTAGCTCGTGTGATTTTCGTGTCTTTTTCAAGCTATTTTCGTTGGATTTTTGTGCGCGGCTTGTTCCTTCAATTCTGAGGTGTTTGGGTTTGGATTTGTTGGTGGGGATCATGGATAGATGTCTTGTGCATCTTTGTGCTTGATCATGACCCCTCAAACTCCAGATTCGGCCTCCGATTGAAGGATTCCGGTTGGAACCCTAGCTTTTTGTGTGAGCTCGGTAGAATCTCGATTCCCCTCGATTCAGTGGGTTTGGGGCTACAAATTCGTAGGCATAGCATCACCTAGAGACGCTTCATCTTCACCTATGATTTGGTAGCAATCCCTAGGTTGATTCGGGAGAACGGGCAAAGGGAAGGAGGAGTTGACCTTGAGCAACTCGAGCTCGGGCTGCATTGTACGCACCTGGCGGACTGTCCGTGCCTGGCCGGCTGACCGTCCGCGAGGAGCCTGGCAGCCGGCTATTCGTCGTGTTCGTCGCGAGTTCTTGCGTCGCTTTGTTTCGATCCGTCGAGTCGGGTGTTTTTGTTTGGGAGGTGTTGGTCGGACCGTCCGCCTGGGGAGGCCGGACAGTCCGCGAGGCACGGACCGTCCGCGGTGCTCGCCCGGACCGTCCGAATTTCTAAGGGTACATACTGGAGGTTCGGTGCCCGTTTGCGGACCGTCCGCCCCTGACCCGCGGACCGTCCGCCAGGCCCACGCAGACTGTCCGCCCGGTCACCTCGGACCGTCCGCCCAGGGCTTCGCAGATTGCCTAAGTCCTTTGCTTCTTGAGTTGCGCTTCCGTGTTGCTTTGAGTTGGGGTTTGTTCCTAGGGTTGGTAGGTCCGTTGTGACTATGTGACCTTGGCAAACTCGTGTGGGAATCCTTGGTCGTGAATTTGGGGCATAGGCTGAGTTCATCCTCCGGGAAGAATTTTTATCGGCTCCCATTCACTCCCCCCTCTCTGGTCGCCTAATCGGTCCTTCAATTGGTATTAGAGCCGGTTACGGATCTTCGTGATTCTAACCAGTCTAAGATCCAAAGATGGCGTACCAAGAATGGGGTTCGGGTCCTCCACACTTTGATGGTAAGAATTACCAGATGGGGCAGAGGCGGATGGCCTGCTTTCCTCCGCGGCAAGGGTCAGATCCTTTGGGATGTCACGGTGAACACAGCTTATGTTCATCCTGTGAACTTTCTTGCTCCAGGATCGAGGGATATGTTCGACGCCAACAACAAGGCGGTCGACTACCAGTACCGTGCTCTGTGTCAATCCGAATTCGATCGGGTTCAGACAGGGGACTTGGCGTGCAGGATTTGGGAGCAACTGAAGAATGCTCATGCTGGGAACGCTCAGGTTCAGGCTCAGCTGTTTGCGACCTACTAGAGAGAGTACGAGAACTTCACTCACCTCCCTGGTGAGTCCATAGATGCCATGTTCCAGTGGTTCACTTTTATTGTGAACAACATGAGGGCTAATGTGGCCGTGCTCCCGTACGATGATCATGACAGGGCTATCAAGCTCCTGCACTCTCTGGATCATACCGTGTGGAGTGAGAAGGTCGAGGCCATTCTTGAGTCGGAGAAATATGAGACCCTTACGGTGGACGAGCTGTTCTCTAAGCTCAAGTCGTCAGAGGTGGACCGTGGGGTGCGTGCAAAGATCGAGAACCCGACTGACCCTCATAGTCTGGGTCTCGTTTCTGGACCGAGGACTAAGGCTAACATGTCTTCGCGACAGTTCTCTTTGTCTTGTCTTGTGTCCATGCCAGATGAGGAGTTTGACGTGCTGGGCGAGGAGGATCTCGTGTTGCTGAGCAGGCGGTTCGAGCGCATGTACACGAACCGAAAGAACGCTAGGAGGAGTTCGGGCATGTGCTACCAGTGCGGCAAGCACAGACACTTTATCGCTGAGTGTCCGGAGGCCATGGAGGTCAAGCCCGAGCACAAGCACTGTCCGAGGACCGACCACAAGCACCGCTCGAGGGACGACCACAAGGGCAAGAACAAGTCCGAGCGGAGGCCGAGAAGGAGTGGTGGTCACAAGAAGAAGGAGCGAGCGATGGTTGCCGGAGCGAGCGACATCGACTCGAACTCCTACTACTCTTCATCGAGCTCAAGTGATGAAGAAGAGAACCGGCACAAGGGCAAGCGGTCGAGCAAGAACATCAATGGCCTGTGCTTCGCTGCTCAAGGTTTTTGCGGCATGGCACACAGCTCCGGGAGCAAGAAGAGCAACAAGGACAACTCGGACTCCGACTCCGAGGATGAGGTAAACAATGATCCTGCCTTCTTGATAGAGGAGAATGCTAGGTTGAATGACTTGCTTGACAACCATGATGATGTGCTTAGAAAGACCAACAAGGAGAAGAGGGAGTATAGGTCTCTGCTTGGAGATGCTAAGGAGAAGGTGGTTGAGCTAGAGTCTTTGCTTGTTGATGCTAGGGCTCAAATAGATTCTGTTAAGTCTGCTCCTATTGTGACCGATGAACCGGAATGCACTGATTGTTCCACTTTTCTTGGTGATTTGACTGTGCTTAAAGAAAAGTATGCCTCCAAGGTTGAGGAACTAGACGTGCTTAGGGTTGAGCTAGATGAGATGAAATCTAGGCCCTCCTTGCTTGGTGCTTGCACTTCTTGTCCTGTTTTGCATGAGAAACTAGATGAGTCGGTTGCTTATGCTAGATCTCTAGAAGCTGCTTTGAAAGCTCCTATTCCTACATCATGCTCTACTTGTGAATTACATGCTGTGAAGAATATGGAGCTTGCACACTATGTTGATCGCTTGCAGGATGAGAACGATGAGTTGAGAAAAATGATGGGTTGGTTGTCTGGTCATGAGCCTCAACTCAAGATGATGATTGATGCATACAAGCGCTATGATGGGCAAGCGCTTGGGTCGGACAAGGTTGGTGAGGGAAGTGGTGAGAATGAGGGAAAGATCGGAGATATCCCA
Organism: Cenchrus fungigraminus; assembly: GCA_036936925.1. Classification (NCBI taxonomy): domain Eukaryota; kingdom Viridiplantae; phylum Streptophyta; class Magnoliopsida; order Poales; family Poaceae; genus Cenchrus; species Cenchrus fungigraminus. Next base: position 18,329,554 of record CM072776.1, on the reverse strand, counting down.
GAACCACCAAAAACCTATCACAAAAATGCCTATGCTCCTAAGCCAAACCCACTTAGGAACCGACTAGACACAACCCCAGCTCCACCCGTGTTTCCTCCACAAACCAATAACTTCCAGAAACCCATCAAGTTCAAGAGCGACTTGGGGAATGAATTCTTTGGGAAGAAGAGAGAGAAACCGAGAGAGGAGAAGGCAGAGCCCAAAGAGAGCCCAAAACCAAAACCCTTCCATTGTGAGCATTGTGGGAGGGATGGGCACCTAGCGGAGTTTTGCTTCAGGAGGAAGCGTGAGGAGAGGTTTGCTAGGGAGATGGCAAACAAGGACAGGTACCGCCCTTCTCGTGGTGTGCCTGAGCCTAGGTTGGTGCCGAGGGGTGAAGGTATGGTGCGTACCATTTACCCTCGGGAGAGGCGTGAGTTTGTGCCTCGAGGTGAGCCACCACATAGAGTTAGTGGTAGGCGTGTTGGGTTTGGGCGTGGTGAGTTTGCTGGACGTTCCTTCGCTCATGGCCAATACGAGTATGGGGGGAATGATCGCAGCTTTAGGTCCCAGAGGAGCTACGGGCCACGGTCTCCACTTCGTGGCACGCGTAGTCCTCCAAGGGGACGTGTGGGTGTTCCACCTAGGAGAGATAGGATGGATTTTGCTAACCCCACTTTTGAGCAAATGGCGCGGCACTGGTTTGGTTCTTTCTGTACTAACCCCAGTGTTGAGTCGTTTGCTCACTCTCGCTCTCATTTTTTATTTTTCAGCCGGGAGGCATGGAGGGCTTTTGGTTGATCAACTCCAGTTGCTCTCGACACATGACCGGAGATCGACGGTGGTTCCCCAGCCTCACCTCGGTGATGACCAAAGAGTACATCACTTTTGGGGACAATGGGAAAGGTAGAGTGCTTTCAGTGGGCACGGTGAAGGTGAGTGAGTCTGTGACTCTTCGGCATGTTGCTCTTGTCAAGTCTTTGGGGTACAATCTTCTTTCGGTTTCCCAGCTTCTTGATGAGGGTTTTGAGGTCAGTTTCAAAACGAGCGTTTGTCGTGTTTTTGATTATCGAGGTGATCTTGTGTGCACGATCATCCCCGAGGGTCAGATTTTCAGAGCTGATTTTTCTCAGTGTGTTGGCTCTTCTCGTTGCTTGGTTGCTGGTGTTTCGGCGGAGCTTTGGAAATGGCATAGGAGACTAGGTCACTTGAGTTTTGACTTGTTGTCACGCTTGAGTGGGCTAGGTTTGGTCCGAGGATTGCCTAAGTTGAAATACCAAAAGGACTTGGTATGTGCTCCGTGTAGGCATGGTAAGATGGTCGCCGCCTCTCACCCGCCTCTGACATCCGTTATGACACAGAGGCCATGCGAGCTGTTCCATATGGACTTGGTTGGTCTAGCTCGTGTGTGCTCGACGGGTGGGAAATGGTATGTCCTGGTGATAGTGGACGACTATTCTCGCTATGCTTGGGTCTTCTTTTTAGCTGACAAGGGGGAGATGTTTGGTTTTGTGCGGGATCTAATCTTGAGGTTGAAGAATGAGAGGAATGGAGATGCCATTCGAGCTATCCGTAGCGACAATGACTCTGAATTTAAAAACTCTCATTTCGAAACCTTTTGTCGTGATTTGGGTCTCGAACATCAATTCTCTTCTCCCTATGTGGCTTGTCAGAATGGTGTGGTTGAGAGGAAAAATCGTTCCCTTTGTGAGATGGCTCGGACGATACTCGACGAGCATAGGACTCCGAGGAGATATTGGGCTGAGGCGGTGAATACCGCTTGCCATGTTGGGAACCAGATTTTTCTCAGGGCCTTCTTGAACAAGACGTGCTATGAGCTCATGCACGGGCGAGCACCTAGAGTGAGCCATTTTAGGGCTTTTGGTTGTCGGTGCTTTATTCTCAAGAAGGGTAGGCTTGATAAGTTTGAGTGGAGGTCCTCCGATGGAATTTTCTTAGGTTATGCTAGTCATTCTCGAGCATTCCGTGTGCTCAACCTTGATACTAACCTAGTCATGGAAACTTGCGAGGTTACCTTCGACGAGACCCAGCCATGCAGTTCGTCTGTCTTTGAGTGTGCAGGTGACGACAAAGTTGGCAAGAAGATCTTTGAGGATGAGGAGGATGATGCTGGAGAGGATGATGGTGATGTTGGTGAGGCTCCAGCGGCGCATGTACACTCTACTTCCACTACGACGACTACGGTGCAGGATGGCTCATCCCCTACACTGCCTACGATCCAGCAAGATCAAGTGGAAGCTGCAGCTGAGGGGGAGGTTGTCTCCAGGCGAGAGGCACCGAGGCGCGTTCAAGTTGATCATCTTCCCTCGAGAATCATCGGCGACATCAACGAACGTACGACAAGGTCAAGGTCCAGAAATGTTTCTCACTTTGCTCATTCGGCTTTTGTTGCTACCTTTGAGCCGAAAGACATTGGACACGCTCTTTCTGATCCTAATTGGGTGAACGCAATGCATGAGGAGTTAGAGAACTTTGAGAGAAACCAAGTTTGGGAGTTGGTAGAGCCACCACCACATTGCAAACCTATCAGGACAAAATGGGTGTGGAAGAACAAAGAGGGTGAGAATGGTGAGGTGGTGAGAAACAAATCGAGGTTGGTTGCTCAGGGCTATAGTCAGAAGGAGGGGATAGACTATGAGGAGACATTTGCTCCTGTAGCCCGTTTGGAGGCGATTAGGATCCTTCTAGACTTTTCTGTGGCTAAAGGGTTCAAATTGTACCAAATGGATGTGAAGAGTGCCTTCTGAAATGAGTTTTTAGAGGAGAAGTCTATGTGAAGCAACCACCGGGCTTCGAGAGTGCTGAGTTTCCCCACAGGGTGTATAGGCTGAGGAAGGCGTTGTATGGGCTGAAACAAGCTCCCCGTGCTTGGTATGGCCGTTTGAGGGGGTTCTTGTTCAGCCAGGGGTTTGAGATGGGCAAGGTTGATAAGACTCCTTTTCTCCTCAGGCAGGGCGATGATATCATAATTGTTCAGGTGTAAGTGGATGATATTGTCTTTGGCGGCTCGTCTCACTCTTTGGTTGCAAGGTTTGCAGAGGATATGAGCAAAGAATTCGAGAAGTCTATGATGGGAGAATTGTAGTTCTTTCTCGGGCTTCAGATCAAGCAGGCGAAGGAAGGAACCTTTGTGCATCAAGCCAAGTACACGAAGGACATCCTCAAGAAGTTCAAGATGGACGACTCGAAGCCCCTGTCGACACCGATGAGTACGACTACTGCGCTGGACGCAGACGAGGATGGAGAGCCCGTGGACCAGAAGGAGTACCGAAGCATGATCAGCTCCCTCTTGTACTTGACGGCGACGAGGCCGGACATCCAGTTTTCTGTTTGTCTGTGCGCTCGTTTTCAGGCGTCGCCGGGGACTTCACATCTGCAGGCCGTCAAGCAGATCTTCAGGTATCTTCGACACACTCTTGAGCTCGGTCTTTGGTATTCGGCGTCCTCTTCCCTTTCGCTTCTTGGTTTTTCGGATGCCGATTTTGCGGGGTGTCGAGTCGATCGGAAATTGACTTCGGGTACTTGCCAGTTTCTGGGTTCCTCGCTTGTTTCTTGGTCATCTCGCAAGCAGTCAAGTGTAGCTCAGTCTACCACAGAAGCCGAGTATGTTGCTGCTGCTAGTAGTTGCTCCCAGCTGCTTTGGATCATGTACACTTTGAGTGACTTTGGTGAGGAGTGTTCCCATGTACCTCTCATGTGTGACAGCACCAGTGCCATAAGTGTAGCCAAAAATCCAGTGCTCCACTCAAGAACCAAACACATAGAAGTGTGCTACCACTTTCTGAGAGATAATGTTGAGAAGGGAAACATAGACCTCATCCATGTCCCAACTGAGAAACAGCTCGCTGACATCCTAACAAAGCCTTTGGACCAAGCTACATTCGCACGTTTGTGGGGTGAGGTTGGTGTGGTTTTTCCTTTTGAGTTTTGATTGGGGGAATCTCATGTACATACTCATGTTGCATGATTCATTTTTGTATCATATCATACTTGCATCTTTGTATCATAGATTGCATTTGTATCATATGCTATAGAGATGAGCTTCTCCTATATACTTTGTTCACCATGATGTGCTATACATGATCTTGTGAGCTAGTTTGGTATGCTATGGTTAGTTTGGCTTAGCTCTGGATGATCTTGATTATGCCCATGGTTGCTAGCTATGTTTTTGAAAAATGCTACATGTATGTTCTCTTGCGGGTAAATGCCTTTATATGATCTTGACATGTTCTTGTGGCTTTGCTATGCTTAATTTCTGGTTGGATAGCTTATTTTGATCATATGGGGCCAAAGGCTCATTTGTCATCATGAATGTTTAGCCCGTTTGCTTTATCTTGTGGAGGGGCATAAGTTCCTTTTTGTCGCAAAGACATTTCATGTGCCATTGTAAATCTGAAAATGAAATGTAAATTGCTTAGAAAATGTGCTCCCATGTCATTTGTGCGTAATTTTTATAGCTTTGGGTGCTAAACCGTTGCATGATGCCTAACAATGAGAAGTCTCATACATAGAAGTAGGCACATGGCTCGGTGGCTTTGACATGACATGAGATGCTTGAGGGTGTTTATGATGATCTTATGATTAGAATGGTTGTCCTAGCATGAAGTTTGTGTGGTTCTGCCTTTTTGACATGTTTTGCTCATGTTTAGAACTTTGCTCATGAGAGAGTGCTCTTTTGAAAAATTGCTCTTGTTTATCTTAGCTTTGCTCAATGGATGTGAATCTTGGTGATCTTGTAGCTTATGATCATACGAAGCTATAGAGTATCTCACTTGCTCATTTGGACATGTGTAGCATCTTGTGTTTAATTTTGTCTATCTGAGAAGCTCTAGTTTTCATTTTGGCTTGATTCATGCATTACCAACAAGGGGGAGGAAAGTACCCAATTCATGCATCTAGGGGGAGTTTTGCATCAAGGGGAAGAAAAATTTGGGAGAATGCATTTGGTCAGGGGGAGCTTGCATTCATGCATTTTTGAGCTCTTTTTCGCCTGATTTTATTTGTGCTCGTTTGCCGATGGTGTCGAGCCCGATTGCCTCACCTTGAGGAGTCGGCAAATTTTGGAGCATTTTGTCTCGGTTGTGTTGAGCCGTTGCCCTTGCCTTAGGGGACCGAGACTTTCTCTTTCAAGTGATCTTCTTTGGCTTTTGATCACTTGTTTGAGTTTTTGGTTCGTTTCTTTTCCTCTTTCTTCTTTCTCTGAATTGGTTACTGTGTGTGTTGTCAATGCACTCATCAAGGGGGAGATTGAGGACCGGAGCGTTCGAGGACCGGTGGATGGTCTCTCCTCAGTGTGATGAGTGATTGACAATGTGGTGTGGACTGACTCTTGGCCGAGTATTGCAGGTGCAGGTTGCGGCTTGACTTGCGTTGGTGCAGGTGAAGAGCGGGCGCGAAAGGTCTATGCCTTGCGGGGCCTCCGAGGAGTGGAGAGACAGGTAGGCTCGGCTCGAGGGACCCAGTGGCCAGCGGGGTCAAGTGCGGGCCGCATGGTGGCAAGAAAAGCAAGATGAAGTTGTCGATCGGAGCCGGTGCAGGGTAGCGGCTCACAACCGAAGTCTGCACGCGGGGTTTGCGGCGGTTCACCACAAAACTGTCGGGTTACTTGGTCGAGCCACAAAACCAAGACCGGAGACTCGGCGGGCTGAGACGGGATCCGAGCGCTCCGAGAAGCTTCGATGCCGACGGACACGTGGCGGGATCGCAGAGCTTGCGTCGGGAGGACGCGGACTACGGCAACGGCGTGGCCGTGCGATGAAGAGGAGTGCTACTTGACCTATTTGCCCCTGAGGGGTTTGTATCTCAACTTAAGTGCTAGGGGTAGCTTGGTCATTCGCCCAACCCAGAGGGACTCATATATATTAGCTCCAGGGTTTCTGGGCAAACCATCCATCCAGACTGCTACCCATTTCTCTGCTCCATAGGTTTAGATTTTCTTCACCGAGTTGTAAAGAATCTGACCTCTGAGTGTATGGAAGCTTTCATGGTTGCGTCGATTTCCTTCTTGTAGCTCGTGTGATTTTCGTGTCTTTTTCGAGCTATTTTCGTTGGATATTCAAGCGCGGCTTGTTCCTTCAATTCTAAGGTGTTTGGGTTCGGATTTGTTGGTGGGGATCATGGATAGATGTCTTGTGCATCTTTGTGCTTGATCATGACCCATCAAACTCCGGATTCGGCCTCCGATTGAAGGATTTCGGTTGGAATCCTAGCTTTTTGTGTGAGCTCGGTAGAATCTTGATTCCTCTCGATTCAGTGGGTTTGGGGTTACAAATTCGTAGGTATAGCATCTCCTAGAGACGCTTCATCTTGACCTATGATTTTGTAGCAATCCCTTGGTTGATTCGGGAGATCGGGCAAAGGGATGGAGGAGTTGACCTTGAGCAACTCGAGCTCGGGCTGCACTGTCCGCACCTGGCGGATTGCCCGCACCTGGTCGGCGGACCGTCCGCGAGGAGCCCGGCAGTTGGCTGTTCGTCGTGTTCGTCCCGAGTTCTTGCGTCGCTTTGTTTTGAGCCGTCGAGTCGGGTGTTTTTGTTTGGGAGGTGTTGGTCGGACCGTCCGCCTGGGGAGGCCGGACAGTCCGCGAGGCACGAACCGTTCGTGGTGCTCGCCCGGACCGTCCGAATTTCGAAGGGTACATACTAGAGGTTCGGTGCCCGTTTGCGGACCGTCCGCCCCTGACCAGCGGACCGTCCGCCAGGCCCATGCGGACTGTCCGCCCGGTCACCTCGGACCGTCCGCCCAGGGCTTCGCAGATTATCTAAGTCCTTTGCTTCTTGAGTTGCGCTTCCGTGTTGCTTTGAGTTGGGGTTTATTCCTAGGGTTGGTAGGTCTGTTGTGACTACGTGACCTTGGCAAACTCGTGTGGGAATCCTTGGTCGTGAATTTGGGGCATAGGCCGAGTTCATCCTCCGGGAAGAATTTTTATCAGCTCCCATTCACTCCCCCCCTCTCTGGTCACCTAATCGGTCCTTCATCGGTGTGCTCGTTGTCCTAGACGGTGTACTTAGGGTCTTCGGGATCTTCTGGGTCGAAGCTCGGGCCTGGATGCACGAGATTCGACGCGCGTAAGAAAATAGTACACATCTAAGCATTAACTCCAAATAGAAACCTCCCTGAACTCCTAACTCAGATCACGGCTGGGTGGTGTTGGGCTCAGACAGGCTTCGATGGGCCAAAGCCCGAGCTGGAGCCCAACTATGGTTTAGAAAGGATCCTTAAACTCCAAATTAAAACAGTTTGTTGGACCTCCCCGAACTTGGTTGGGGTTCGGTGGATGGCCCCGGCCTCGCGACGTCGCGCACCAGGTGCTCGACAGAATGGCAGCGGCATTACGTGGTGGTGACACACGGTCCGACGGCGATCCAACGCGCCCAGCGGCCAAGACAGGTTCAGGGATGGGGTCCCAGAGCCACAGCCGACACACACGCGCGGCCAAGGTTCCAACTTGGGCCTCTACGGCCGGCGCGCGGCGCGAGGGGGGTGGGGTGTCCGGGTGCAGCAGCGCACGGCGTGGTGTGCGGCTCAGCTGGCCATATGCCAAGCCTTGGCCCTACGCTGGGGTGCACTTGGCCTGGCCTTGCACACGTGCACGCGCCCTTCGACGCGGTCGCCCAGCACGACCATCCGGTAGCTGGAGGCGCAGCACGGCGCGGCGCGGCGGCACACAGTGTTCCTGCAAGAACAACACGGCACGGGACGAAGCCCGTCTCACAGACAGCGACGAGCGCCGGTTCATGCGTAGCACGACCGCCAGCAACGTAACACAGGGGGTACACTCCCATCATGTTCATGCGCGGCATGACGGCCGGCGACGTAATGCAGGGGTACGCTCCCATGTTCATGCGCGGCACGGCGGCCGGCGGCGTAACGCAGGTGTACGCTCCCATCATCACAGGCATTTCAAGGGGGAAGAGAAGCGGTCAAGGTGGCTGTTGGCTCATGTTGTGGCATAGGTGGAGTCGTAACAGGCCTGGGGAAGATGGTGACGCGGCATAGAAGTTCTCGGCACGGCGCGTCCTGGTGCGGCGTTCCGGTGTGGCTCCCGCGGACGGCCTCTTCCTAGCTCGGCGACAGCTCCGGCTCCGTCACGGGCGGCCTCCAATTCCTACCGGCACGGCAGCACGCGGCTCCCCCTTCTCCTTTCTCCCCATTCCCTCCTCCTCTTCACTCTTGGCGGCAGAACAGTGGAAAGGGGAAAAACAGCAACTGGCCAAGGGTTTGCAGCGCTAGGGCTGCGGTCCGGGGTGTAGGTCTCGGTCAAGGCGGTGCAGGGGCAAAGAAGCGGTAGTGCGCTCGGATGGGATGCCTGAGTGCGGGCGTCGACGTGGCTGCACCCCTGTGGTCGGTGACGTGCCTTGAGGCGTGGCTGCAAGGGGTATGGGGTCATTTCCCCTGGGCGATTCCCAAGACGGGCGCGCACGAGGCGGCTCGGCGTGCGGGCCGGCTGGGCGGCGCGGTCGCCCATCCAGCACGTGTAGGCGCGGCTGGGCGCGCGCGCGTACGGTGATGTGCTAGGGAAAAGGTGAGGGGAGAGGCGAAAGGAGGGGATGACGAGTCGGCCCCACCTGTCATTGAGAGAAGATAGGGGAAAGGTTAGGTGGGCTCTTGGGCTGCGGTGCTGGGCCGGTGCAAGGAGCTAAGGGGTTTTGATAGCTCACGGGTTGAGAGTTGAAGGTGGTTTGGTAGACTTCGGCTCAAGTCAGCAGGCCCATGTTAGAAGTTAGGATTTTTGCAAATAGTTTGAAATATGTTTAAACATAGTTTTAACTTTACTATTTGAATATGAATTATTATAAAGTCAAACACACTCAAATAAATCCAAATAAAATCCATGAAGATCCAAATCAAATTATTTTACCACAATTTGAATTTATATTTTTATACTGGGTTTTATTTGTGGAGAATTTAGGGAGCGAGGCTAGCACTTTGGTTTAAATTTGGTAGCACTACGAATCAAACAAAAAGTTTTAAAATTTTCAAAATTTCACACCTTTCTAAAACCCGGTTTGTTACAATAATTAACTTTAGATGTCATTCATAAGGACAACTATATTGCACCTCAAATGCAGTGCACTCCTGTCATGCGCATTCCTGAGCAATAATACTTATGAAGAGATAGGAAGCATAGTAGCACACATCACCAAACTTCGATCCATATATGCCATGATGAAGGGAACATTAAGTATTTTGCTCCACCAGAACTGAAAATGATTTATTGACATGTTTAGCAAACTGATATTTTATCGATGGAACAAAAGAGAGAGATATATATAATGTTTATTTATTGTTTAGCATTAATATGTTCCTTTTCAAAAATGAGACTATTCAACGTGCTTCAGAAAAAATAATTGTCTTTGTTGTCTCCTAAAAGTTACATGCACTTAATACAATGATCTGTCATGAAGAAATGTCAAATTTTCCATGCCTTCTAGACTAAAGTTAGATCATGTAAATCATAAGACTAATGGAATGGAACATCAGTAGCACACTTTTTCTATGTACCCATAGAAGGATTGAGATGCAAGATCCTCATTTAAATTTTCCTAAGGAGTTTAGTTTACCATGATTGCATATGCCTGAATTATTCAAATATCCTAGAGTAGAATGAGACACAGAACTTGCAGAACATGTATGAGACTAGAAACCTAACAAAGGATTTACAGTCCATATACACTACGTGAAAATCTCAAATAGACCACACAACATTTGTAACGGGCTCTTAACACCTGTTACATGGACCCACATCTGTAACAGTTGTTGTTTAGCGCCCGTTACAAATAAACGCGGCAGACTCAATCCCAACCTCGCCACCACAACACCCGTTACCAATGGGGACTTCTGGTTACAGGCTTATTAAAAGCCTGTTACATGTATTCTTTGTAACGGACGTTAAAATGCGTCTGTTACAAAAGTTAAAACTATCGGTAACGGGCTCTTAAAATCTGTTATAGATCACTGCCCTATCGGTAACTGTCACACCTGTTTTTCCAAAGAAAACCAAGTGCAAACCTATATGCATGCCAGGATCAAGTTTCATGCATATAGTGACATAGAAGTGAATACAGAAACAGTATCACGTAAGAAAAAGAAAGATTATCAGAGATTTACGCTTAATCCTAGAAACGAAGGCTCCAAACATCACAAGCAGTCGACTGGGGGTTGCGTACGCCTAGCACCAGCAACATCTTCACAACATCTTCATAGCAGCTTCCTCTTTCTGAGCAACATTGTTTATAGCAAGGGTGAGCACTTGTCGTACTCAGCAAGTGTGGGGAAAGAATGAATGCAAACGCTTTATAGTGGACTGGGCTCTGAGCATTTAGCATTTTAGTTGGTCCAATTTTATTAAACAACTATTTACTAGCAAGTATAAGTATATACCATCCCACAATTAACACAAAGAGATAGATAAGATACGCCATAAGCATATGGCAAGCGTAACCATAAACCACAATTTAAGTCCATCTTCAAGTTCAATTATCATGTGAGGGTCCAGCCCGCTCTTGACCGTGAGCACGGCTAATCGATTAGTTTTACACTCTGCAGAGGTTGTACACTTTCACCACAAGTCACGTAAAAACTCCGAAGAGCTTTAGACCCAACCATGCGATGCTGATCAGGCACCATACCACACTACCGAGGTGTGATTGCATAGGGACGGTATGAGGCCTTTACAAAGACTTTCCTAGTGTGTTCCAGTGCACGAGGTTCCGCGAGTCCAGCCCCCCTAATCACCAGTCCAACACTAGAGTCCTCTAATTACTTGGCCAATACAGAGCCATATGTCTTGTGGTTGTACTGTTTTCATGGGTGGTCGCTCCATGTTCCAATTAATGCACAGTTATCTTGTATTAACCAGAGGTATATAGCATAAAAGTAAAGCAAGTTCATCATTATTGTTCATTAAACCTCCATAACCCAGAGTATAGCAACTAAGCATAGCTACCCAACATAAAGGTAAACCCAGGTTGACAAGGAATGATCATAAAGACTAGGATAAACCTCAATAGGATCCATCACTATTAAATGCAAAGCATATGCAAGGTGATTAAATATAGTTCTTAGGACAAAAGAACAAGGACACACTTGCCTTTAACCAGAGAAATATTGTTGCTCGGAATATCTTCATCTTCATGCTCTTCAAAGCTCTCGATTCTCGAACAACGTTCATTCTACTCGCATTAATCATCCAAAGCAAAACATCCGGAGCACACATGTTCTAGCAATCAAACATTCTAAATTAAAAACAGTACACCAATCATCATAAACCGTACTAAAAAGCGGTACAAAACTAATCTACTTGTTAAGATGAACACGTGAGCTAAAGGATTGCTGAAAACGGAAAAGAATTGAATAAGATATTGATTTTATAAGATGAAAAGGATAGATAATAATCATGGCTGCATGCTACGTGCATATATGTAGTTCGAGAGAAACACAATCGTATTGCTAAGCATGATGTAAGCATGACATCATCAAGGTACTTAGACAATAAAATAACGTGGCAAGAAGGAACCGATGATGGCCTTTATTTGGTTATATGTATATGTGTAGGCATGCATGACGTTGCTGATCAGTGGGAGAGGGACGGAAGGATGCATGAAGTTCTCACCAGCGCGCGGTCGCCAATGCAAGACACGAGACGGGCGGTGACGATGAGTAGCGGACGGAACTAACGGAGCAGACTGCCGGGATGTGTAGATCGGCTTCATCGCAGACGAGGTGTTCCAAAGATGAAACGACGATGGTGTCCGGGCGAACGGCTTCTCGGCCGGTGACTAGATGGAAGGTGCGGCTCGTCGTCGTCGCAAGACTTTAGGAGATGCTAGCTTGCTCCGGCACGGGACGGAGGCGGCAAAAGTCGATCGCCATGGCGGCGCAGAGGTGCCGGTCGCAGAGTTATTCCCGGTGCTTGCCGCCCTCGCCGGCGGTCTATGCACGCCGCACGTACATGAACATGCATGCACGTGCACGTAGTGTACCCTGGAGGGGAGGAACAAGAGATCGATCGACGCATGAGGAACACAGATGGGCAGAAAAAATAGAACGTAGGCTGAATTAGGAGCAAGGCAAGATAGATTAATTATATATGTATCTTCACCTACACAAAAGCTGAACGACATAAACGTTGGAGGCGGAGATTGAAGTCGATGCGGACGGCGGCGCGGTTTGGTCTTTCACGTGGTAGATGCTCCTCTGATCGATAGTCTGATAGATAGCCGATGGGCAGCGACATGACGACCTTCTGGAGTCTTGATAGAGTCATGGACGGTGGACGGCTTGCCGCAGTGATGATCCACGGTACATGCTGCGGACGGGTTCTGCCACGGTGATGCTCCTGGCAGCAGCAGCTCCACCGACCAAGTCGTAGATGGTGCAGTGGAACGGAGCACGGGTGGTCGACTGTGGCGTAGCGCAAGGCCTTGGACGAGGCGGCGGCAGCGGCTCGCAAAGGACCTAGCCAGTGGAGGAGCCAGAAAAAATTATAGCTGGGGCGAATTGACTCGACTAAAAGTAAAAAAATGCAAATTCACACTATAATTATATATTGCAATAGTCACAAACTAAAAAAAAATGGATAAGCAATACCAAACTGCACACAAGGTTATCTTTCTTCTCATACACGTTGTTTGCTCATCCATGGGCACCTGATGTCATGTTTGGCTCACAAACGGACGGGTAGAGGCAAGGGTTAGTGTCCAGATGTATAAGAAAAATAGCATGCTACCACACTGGTAGCTGGGGCGGCCGCCCCACCCCGCCGATAGGGTAGCTCCGCCCCTGGACCTAGGGCAACGGTGGAACGACGATAGATGTGGAGAAGAGACCTAGAGGCTGTAGCTTGCTATTTATTGGCCACGTGTTGGGCTCGGTCGAGTCAACGTGCTGCCGAACTTGGCCCAGGTGGAAACAAACTCAAGTCCGGTTTCAAGTACTCGTATTCATGTACAGCTTGGAGATATAGGATGCTGACCTGAGGGACCATCTTGGCACACAGCGAGAGATAGGGATGAAACAACTTCCATTCATCAAGGGTAGGACAGAGGCTTTTGCGAGAAAAGAAAATAGCAAAGATATGTTGAACACGAACAACAGGAATAGGAGCGTAATGAATGGATACTTGAGGAATCCAAGTTTGGAGCTCCAGACAAAAAAAAGTTGTTTAGCTGTCTAAGATATATTTAGCTTTGGGAAAGATTGAGGGAAACCTGATTGACAACTAAACTTATTTTAAAATGTTTTTTTTGCACTCATGAAACACTAAATGCATCGGCATGAATACAACACACAAAACCATTTATTTAATTTAGAAAATCAAACAAAGACTTTTTCCTACACTATATTTTCTTAAAGAAAATAAATGTTGGAAAAATTTTAAAATAATGACAAAATCTTCTTATTCACATCCTAAAATTGGGAAATTTCAGGGTGTGACAAATCTACCCCCTAAACGGAATATCGTCCCGAGATTCGAAGAAAGAAGAGACAAGGAGGAGGGAGATAAAAAGATTATTGTTGTTTAAGTAGATATACTTTCAACCTTCATTGTCGAGCAGTGTAGAATGTCCAGTCTTCAACTTTTTTGTAGCCATTATCAGAGTGAGGTTAGAGAGATGAAATATAAGGTATTTCATTCTTCAACTTGCTTCTACCGAGATGATGATGACATTATCATGTCCTTCTTGACATTAGCGTTGTCTTCAACCTCTTTTTTTTTTACGTCTTGCTTTGCAACAGGGAGAAAGAAAGAGAGACATAACAAGGAGGTGGGAGGTATAAAAGAAAAATCCAGCTAGGCAACTGATGTCATTACAGGTAGAAGACCCATAATACACCAACAATCAATACAAAGAACCGAATGAAACAAGCTCATAAACAATCATGATTCATCCGGGTATTGAATTCCACCAATCAAGACATAGTTAAAGGAACAATACTACACGTTGTTAATAAAGTCAGAGGGTATCCTCCTAATAGATTAGATGTAGCTCCCAGTAAAGATATCCATAAATAATGGATTTTTCTCAGATCATGGACTACGAAATTATGAGATCATCCCAACTGGAATCACCTCAATCGGAGGTTTAGAACTCGAGATATGAATTCATCAAGATGGCTATGTCAGCAATGTTGATAGATTCTGAATGTTCCATTAATTCGTATGTATCTCCCTGAATACAAAATGAATAATGCTGAATTTTGGACAGAAATTAACCCATGAAATTCTGGAACTAACGCAACTGATTTCATGTCAATCGGAGTTCTGTAGCTCAAGATAAAATTAAAAAAGCGCTGATGTGTTGGAGAGCTGCGCGAACAGATTTGGCACCAACTTAACTGGGATGATAAATAGGTAGATGGATAAATATACTTGGTGGAGATAGATATATTGGAAATAAGGAGGAGATATATATATATATTTTAAAAACATGCTCATAGAATATCAAGGAATTCCACCAATAAACCAAGGTGATGTCATTGCTTGGGAGAAAGCACAGTCGAGGTCCAGAAGCGTTCAAAGAGAGTGAAGGTAAACATACGAGAATTCACGGTTTAGCATTTGTGATGAAAAGAAGTGCAAATGCTAAGAGTCAAGTAGGGGAGCAGAGTTTTCACGGTGGGGAGAGAAGATGGTTAAGAAGTGAGAACATTCATCAGAGAGGTCAAGTATAAGGTAAGAATATACTGTAGAACAAAAGAGACATCAAGAAACAACCAGTGCTAACTAGACTTACGTCCTACAGTCGATACAGCTCTGATACCACTCTGTCACACCTGTTTTTCCAAAGAAAACCAAGTGCAAACCTATATGCATACCAGGATCAAGTTTCATGCATATAGTGACATATAAGTGAATACAGAAACAGTATCACGTAAGAAAAAGAAAGATTATCACAGATTTACGCTTAATCCTGGTAACGAAGGCTCCAAACATCACAGGCAGTCGACTGGGGGTTGCGTACGCCTAGCACCAGCAACATCTTCATAGCAGCTTCCTCTTTCTAAGCAACATTATTTATAGCAAGGGTGAGCACTTGTCGTACTCAGCAAGCGTGGGGAAAGAATGAATGTAAAGGCTTTATAGTGGACTGGGCTCTGAGCATTTAGCATTTTAGTTGGTCCAATTTTATTAAACAACTATTTACTAGCAAGTATAAGTATATACCATCCCACAATTAACACAAAGAGATGGATAAGATATGCCATAAGCATATGGCAAGCGTAACCATAAACCACAATTTAAGTCCATCTTCAAGTTTAATTATCATGTGAGGGTCCAGGCCGCTCTTGACCGTGAGCACGGCTAATCGATTAGTTTTAGACACTGCAGAGGTTGTACACTTACACCACAAGTTGCGTAAAAACTCCGAAGAGCTTTAGACCCAACCATGTGATGCTGATCAGGCACCATACCACACTACCGAGGTGTGATTGCATAGGGACGCTACGAGGCCTTTACAAAGACTTCCCTAGTGTGTTCCAGTGCTCGAGGTTCCGCGAGTCCTGCCCCCCTAATCACCAGTCCAACACTAGAGTCCTCTAATTACTTGGCCAACACAGAGCCATATGTCTTGTGGTTGTACTGTTTTCCTGGGTGGTCGCTCCATGTTCCAATTAATGCACAGTGATCTTGTATTAACCAGAGATATATAGCATAAAAGTAAAGCAAGTTCATCATTATTGTTCATTAAACCACCATAACCCAGAGTATATCAACTAAGCACAGCTACCCAACATAAAGGTAAACCCAGGTTGACAAGAAATGATCATAAAGACTAGGATAAACCTTAATAGGACTCATCAATATTAAATGCAAAGCATATGCAAGGTGATTAAATATAGTTCTTAGGAGAAAAGAATAAGGACACACTTGCCTTTAACCAGAGAAATATTGTTGCTCGGAATATCTTCATCTTCATGCTCTTCAAAGCTCTCGATTCTCGAACAACGTTCATTCTACTCGCATTAATCATCCAAAGCAAAACATCCAGAGCACACATGTTCTAGCAATTAAATATTCTAAATTAAAAACAGTACACCAATCATCATAAACCGTACTGAAAAGCAGTACAAAACTAATCTACGTGTTAAGATGAACGCGTGAGCTAAAGGATTGCTGAAAACGGAAAAGAATTGAATAAGATATTGATTTTATAAGATGAAAAGGATAGATAATAATCATGGCTGCATGCTACGTGCATATATGTAGTTCGAGAGAAACACAATCGTATTGCTAAGTATGATGTGGGCATGACATCATCAAGGTACTTAGACAATAAAATAATGTGGCAAGAAGGAACTGATGGTGCCTTTAATTAGTTATGTATATGTGTAGGCATGCATGGTGTTGCTCATCAGTGGGTGAGGGACAGGATGATGCATGAAGTTCTCACCAGCGCGCGGCGTCAACGGCGAGCTCGCAGATGCAAGACACGAGACGGGCGGTGACGATGAGTGCGTCCGCTGGGACGGAACTAATGTAGCAGACCGCCGGGATGTGTAGATCGGCTTCATCGCAGACGAGGTGTTCCAAAGATGAAACGACGATGGTGTCCGGGCGGACGGGCTTCTCGACCGACGACTAGATGGAAGGCGTGGCTCGTCGTCGTCCCAAGACTTTAGGAGATGCTAGCTTGCTCCGGCACGGGACGGAGGCGGCAAAAGTCGATCACCACGGCGGCGCAGAGGTGCCGGCCGCCGGGTTATTCCTGATGCTTGCCGCCCTCGCCAGCGGTCTACGCACGCCGCACGTACGTGAACATGCACATGCACGTAGTGCACCCTGGAGGAATGAGAGATCGATTGGCGCATGAGGAACACAGATGTGCAGCAAAATAGAACATAAGCTGAACTAGGAACAAGGCAAGATAGATTAATTATATATGTGTCTTCACCTACGGTAAAAGCTGAACGACATAAACAATGGCGGCAAAGATTGAAGTCGACGTGGACGGCGGTGCGGTTTGGTCTTTCACGTGGTACATCCTCCTCTGATAGTCTGATAGATAGTGGATCGACAATGACATGACCTTTTGGAGCCTCGATGGAGTCATGAACGGTGGACGGCTTGCTGCAGTGATGATCCACGGCGACGTACATGCTGCGGACGGTTCTGCCACGGTGATGCTCCTGGCAGTAGCAGCTCCACCGACCAAGTCGTAGATGGTGCAGTGGAACGGAGCACTGGTGGTCGACGGTGGCGCACCGCAAGGCCTTGGACGAGGCGGCGGCGGCGGTTCGCAAAGGACCTTGGGCAATGGTGGAACCACGATAGATGTGGAGAAGAGACCTAGAGGCTGTAGCTTGCTATTTTTTGGCCACGAGTTGGGCTCGGTCGAGTCCTCAACGTGCTGCCGAACTTGGCCCAGGTGGAAACAAACTCAAGTCCGGCTTCAAGTACTCGTATTCATGTACAGCTTGGAGATATAGGATGCTGACCTGAGGGACCATCTTGGCACACAGCGAGAGACAGGGATGAAACAACTTCCATTCATCAAGGGTAGGACAGAGGCTTTTGCGAGAAAAGAAAATAGCAAAAATATGTTGAACAGGAACAACAGGAATAGGAGCGTAATGAATGGTAACTTGAGGAATCCAAGTTTGGAGCTCCAGAAAAAAAAATAGTTGTATAGCTGTCTAAGATATATTTAGCTTTGGGAAAGATTGAGGGAAACCTGATTGACAACTAAACTTATTTTAAAATCTTTTTTTTTACACTCATGAAACACTAAATGCATCGGCATGAATGCAACACACAAAACCATTTATTTAGTTTAGAAAATCAAACAAAGACTTTTTCCTACACTATATTTCCTTAAAGAAAATAAATGTTGGAAAATTTTTTAAATCATGAGAAAATCGTTGTTTAATTTTCCTTCTTATTCACATCCTGAAATTGGGAAATTTCAGAGTGTGACAGTAACGGGCTCCTTAAGCCCATTACTGATTACCGCCGTATCGGTAACCGACTTTAGTGTTTGTTACCGTTGACCACTTGACGCCCGTTACTAGACTCAGAGCTCAATAATTGAAGTCCGTTAGCACTCTTCATTGCCGTCAAGCAGGAGCGCGGCTGCAGCACACTGTCATCATAGCAAATATATTGGACATCACACAGACATAGTCATGTCTCTTGCAGGTTGGTGAGTACCTCACTGCAGAAGTAGATGACTAAGCTACTTGTCTAAGAAGATTGGTCCACGGGCACATGTGCGTTGGATGCCAAAGGTTGATGAATGTCACCACAACAGCAGCAACTTATTAAGGATATATAGCTGGATGCTAGTCTGTTGATGTTATCTATATGTAAAAGAACATGTGGATTGGATGTTGCGTGTGCTTTCATAGGGTCAAAATGGCAACAACTTTTTAGTACTTCATTTCTGTGTTACTACCTCCATATCTTTTTGTTGGACGTTTGATAGTTCAAAATTGAACTAAGAAACGACAAATATTATGATTTGGAGGGAGCATTACTCTAGTTCTTGCAAAAATCGAGGCTCATCAAGCACTACAAGAAATTTGTCGACTAGTGACGAAAAAAGGCCGTTTCTTGTCATAAACCACGATTAATGATGTCGGTTGTTACGAAAACGCTCCGTCATTAATCGAGCGTCACAAACTGCGATTAATGACGAGACCTTATTTCGCGGTGTCATGAATTTAATGACGCGTATAAATTTGTAACACTTATCATCATAAACATGTTCTGGCGGTTGCGCCATGTCGGACCGAGATCCATCGTGGCTCCGATGTGGCAGGGGGTTATGACGATTTCGGGTTGTCACAAATTGAGGCCCGATCTATGTAAGAACCTTTGTGCACCTAATATTGTTGGGCCAATTTTAGCCCGTTTCAGGTTTTCGTGTTATTTTTTTGGCCATTCCCTAAATGTTTGTTGCACGCTATATTGGGCTATTTTATTTTGGGCCCTAGTCAATCTAACGAACTTGGCCCGTATTGCATTATGCAAGGACATTTGATTTTGGGCAAATATCCCCAGGGCCTTTCCTGGGCCTCAGCCCATATTGCATTTTTTTTAGATCAACCAATATTGCATTTCGTAGGGCACTTTATACTATTCTGGCTGCTGCTGATCGCCAGCACATAATCAGACACCAAAACAAAACATTTCCCACTTCCATATAATTCACACCACATTCAGGGAATAGTTCAACCAGCACAATTGTGCAACATACACCAAGTTAGCATCGAATCGAATCAACATACAACACGTCATCAGCAACACAAGTTCACCAGGACCACACTTCAGTTGAGAGGAGGATAAACCTGGCTGAAATTTATCAAGCCTTGGATCAGATTATGCATGTCATTTCTGCTCTTCTTCAAAGCTTCAAGCGCTTCTGTTTGAGACTTCAATGTTGTCTCCTGCTCTTGAGCCTTCAATCTCAATTCGCTCATTTCGGCCTCCTATTCAACAATCTTCTGCCGCAGTAGTGCCCTCCCCTTGCTTCTCATTGTTAAGTCCAGCTCGTATTTCCTAAACCTAAAGTGCAGTAGTAACCCTAGTCTTTTTCATGGAGGGCGGGCGAATGCCAGCAACCTCTCGAAAAGTCCTAGATTGGACAACTTCTGCCACTGCGTCAGCAGCAGTCTTTCTTGGTTGGTCGCCTTGAGGTTCAGCGACAATTTGTTCCATGCGAGCCTAAAAAAGGAAATAAAATGAAAGGTTTAAAATAAAATACTCACACATGTTTCTAGTATTGTTGCTAAGAAGAATGCAAAAGCAGACAAGTACATACAATGGCTGCCTGTACTGGAGCGTGAAGCCATTCTTGCTGCAGTGGAAGGACTTGAAATAATCAAGTGGACTTAGCCCTTCTCCTTCAGCAATATACTTCTTCCTCTAAATATGTTTCAAAAACAAGCATAATTATTAAAGTGCTAGCATTGTAAAATTGTTCAAGAAATGAACTACAGAGCAAAAACATGACTTGTTCATTTGCTTACCACAAGATTAGCTTGTACAATGTAGCTTCGAGATCCCGTGCGCTAATGGTACTTGACCTTTCCTCGATTACCGGTGTTTGTACTACACCTCGCCTTTACAATAATAAGAACTCGTGTAAGAAATAAGATTAAGAACAATATATAAGTACATGAAAATGTGGTAGTGGCAAGTTGAAGTTCTATCATACCCTATGCTCAGGGGAACACCACATGTTAACCAGTGCCTTCCATTGGGCATCGGTCAGATTGGTCACAAGAGATTTAGTAGGGTCTGCATTTGCTGGAACATCATTGAAGTACTTTTGCTTCAGGTGATACCTCGCTTGTCTCTGTATCAACTTCAGCATGTCAGTGCATGCCACCCTTATAGGCTCGCTGGTGGTGTCAATGTCGAATTGCCCCTAGCACAACACAATTATCAGAAAAATGGATGACAAAGAATGGATGCAAAGAACTATGGTAGTAGATACGTGGACATATGCACACCGCTAGTTTTCCCATGTAGTTCTTGGGATGGTCTTCAGTCTTTTCACCATCTTATTGGTCTTTTTTGGCTTGTAGTCCTTCCAGCAAGGAAGGATCGATATATGCCCACGCACTACGATCCCACCTTCTAATGCAAACTTTGCAGCTTGCATTGGTGCCTCTAGGCGGTTGAGCCCTTCTTGAATGTGTATGAGGATCTTGCCATTTAAGCCTCGGCTAATTCGGTCTAGATCTCTGCCCAATCTTCTTGAATCTCACGACCCTAGTTGTGCTCTGGAAGGGCGTGCATCACCTAACAAGTTTGTTACAGCCATACAAGTTAATAATTATTTGGTTGGTCATTAGGACATTCGAATATGAGATTGAAGGACCGATTAGGCAACCAGAGAGGGGGGGAGTGAATGGGAGTCGATAAAAATTCTCTCCTATTAGATGAACTCGGCCTATACCCCGATTGCCACTCGGATCAGTCACACACACAAGAGCGGCTCTAAACTAGGCACACACAAGCCTACAAGTCCTAGAGACAAGCCACGAATCAAGAAGTGGAAGCACAAGACAAGAGGTAAAGAACTTGGGCGAAGCTGCCTGGCAGAGGCGAAATGTCCGCAGGGGTGGGGCGGACCGTCCGCAAGGACAGGGCAGACCGTCCGAAAAAGCAGACCGAACCTCCAGTAGCGCACCATGAAAAACGGACCGTTCGACGGTTCACTGCGGACCGTCCGACCTCCGCGGACCATCCGTGGTAGGCTTACGGACTGTCCGTCAAACTCCGTCCAACAAAAACCAAAGACCTCAACGGATCGAACCACGAGCTCGCAATAACGTGAAGAACAGGCGATGAACTGGGCACACGGCGGACCGTCCGCAAGGGACACGCGGACCATCCGCGAGGCTCCCAGAATGCGCACGCGACTTGGCCGCGAGGTCAACTCCTCCTTCCCTTCCATGGATCTCCCAAACCACTGAATGGATTGAGCCAAGATTTTGGGGAAACATGAAGCGTCTCTAGGAAATGCTATGCCCAAAAACTTAGAGCACCAAACCAACCAAAATGTCGGGAATTTCCAAACAACCGAGCTCTACTCACCACCTAGGGTTCCAACCGAAATCCGTGAATCGAAGGCAAAATCCGGCGTTTGAGGGATCAAGATCAAGCACAAAGATGCACAAGACATCTATCCATGATTCCCTCAAAGAAAACCGAACACAAACGCCTCAGAATCGACGAATCGAGCCGCGCACGAAAATCCTCCAAAAATACCTCCGAAAATCGCATAAAAGAAAAACGCTCGGGATAAAATGATTTGGCACAAGATTAAGAGAAAGATTTCACTAAGAATCACTTTGCCAAACCCAGTTACAAGCCACTCACAAGAATCACAAATCTTGGATGGCAAAAAGCTCAAACAAAGAGCCACACTCACCTCTCTCCCTCTCTCCCAAAGAGCACCCCAAATGAAAGAGCACTCCCACCACTAGCCAAAGAGTTGGCTAAAATTCAGCCACTCCTCCTATATATAGGCCCTCCGGAAATGACCGAAGTGCCCCTACACTAGGAGTTACAACACAAGCCCTCACAGGGGTATTTTGGTCAACACATGAAGTTCTCCATCGGACGGCCGCGCATCCATCGGGCCTTCGCGTCCTCCCAACGCAAGCACCTCGATCATGCCGCGTGTCGCCCGCTTCGAAGCTTCTCGGCGCGCCCGGATCCCGTCTCCACCCGCTAAGCCTCCGGTCTTGGTTTTGTGGCTCAACCAAGTAACCCCGACAGTTTTGTGGTGAACCACCGCAAACCCTGCGGACTCGGTGCAACCTGCACGCCAATCCAACTCATGACTTGGCCGCCACGTTGTCCCGGCTCGACCTTGGTTTTGAGGCTCAACCAAGAAACCGTACACGACTTCGTCTTGCTTTTCTTGCCACCATGCGGCCCGCACTTGATCCCGTTCGGCCATCGGGTCCATCGAGCTGAGCCTACTTGTCTCTCCACTCCTCGGAGGCCACACAGGCTAAGACCGTTCGCGCCCGCTCTTCACCTGCACCAATGCAAATCAAGCCGCAACCTGCACCTGCAATACTCAGCCAAGAGTCAGTCTACACCACATTGTCAATCACTCATCACACCAAGGAGCGACCATCCACTGGTCCTCGGACGCTCCGGTCCTCAGAAATCAAATGACTTGCGTTCTACAGTCGTCATGTCGATGATGTTCTCATTGTGGGTTGCTGTTGCTTGGCCTTCAGTGGGCAATTTTTGTGTATCAAGTGTTGTCCCACTCCCATCAGCTAAAGCCAATTCCGTTGCCTTGGTCCTAGTCAGTCTAGGAGGCATTCTGGTAGGGTCATCCGGTGCCTAAATTCTCTTGGTCCCTCTTCCTCCACTGACGGGTGTGCTATGAGTGACCTGATTACACAAGATTCAACAAAAAAGAGAAGATCAGAACCAATCCTGCATAACTAGTACATCAAGCGAGTTCATGATAAGATTACCTCTTGTTGACATGTCTCTGGGTCAGATTCATGTTCATCAGACGGGTTGTACTCCGGATCAGAATCTTGTATTCTTGTATCGTTGGTACCCTTTCTGCTTGGTCGGTCAGGTGGTAAAAGTGATTTCATTTTCTCGATGCCAAGACTAGAGAAGAATGTGTGATTCCTTAAGACATTAATATCCCCCTGCCGTTCGTAATTGCAGCGCTCATCTACTTCTGTTAGGAAAGCAGAGAAACTTCTGTAAGGTTGGCCTACCACTGTAAATAAAACTAGATCTAAACACTTCAATAAGAACCAGTAGGATGTTCCTAACCGAAACAAGATCCCAAAAAGGATGTTCCTAGTCAAAACAAGATCTTGAGAAGAACTAGTGTAGACATGAGATCTGTGATATCTAAAAACTTCTATAAGAACCAGTAGGATGTTCCTAGCCGAACAAGATCCTGAAAGGATGTTCCTAGTCAAAACAAGATCCTAAAAAGAACTAGTGTAGACATGGGATCTACCTCATCAAAAAAAAACTAGTGCACACATGGGATCTGCCACATGGGAAAACACGCAAGTACGAATCCACCGGGGAAGGTGAACCGAGGAGGAAAACATTGTACCTTGTTCTGGATATTTCCTTCGTACGACCTTTCCTCTAGGTGCCATTGTGTCGTCGCCGCTGGTGCTACAGAGGTAGATGGGAAAGGGGCTGAAGCTATGAGCGGTAGATTTAGGACGATGGAGGAGAGGAGGTGAAGATTTGGGCTGGCGGCAAGGAGGGAAGGGGAAATGTGGGCGGAAAGATTTGAGATGGAGAGGAGTAGAAGGGAGGGAAGGGACATGGGCGGGGTAATTTATCCATTTCAGTGGAGGGTCTTGTCAGATTACCAATATACCCTTTCATTATGGTGGTGACTGAAACGGGCTGCATTGGGAAGGGGGAAGCAAAAAGGACATGAGCACATCACGTTGCATAATCCTCGATCATGCCCACATTGGAGATCAACACATCTCTTCCTTCGTCGATTCGATTCGCTTAGTACTACATGATCATGAGCACGTCATGTTGCATACTCCTCGATCATGCCCACATTGGAGATCAACACATCGATTCGATTCGCTAAGTACTAAATAATCATGAGCACATCACGTTGCATACTCCTTGATCATGCCCACATTGGAGATCAACACATCCCTTCCTTCGTCATTCGATTCGCTTAGTACAAAAAGATTATGAGCACGTCACGTTGCATACTCCTCGATCATACCCACATTGGAGATCAACGCATTCCTTCCTTCGTTGATTCGATTCGCTTAGTACTACATGATTATGAGCACGTCACGTTGCATACTCCTCGATCATGCCCACATTGGAGATCAACACATCCCTTCCTTTGTCGATTCGATTCGCTTAGTACTACAAGATCATGAGCACGTCACGTTGCATACTCCTCGATCATGCCCACATTGGAGATCAACACATCTCTTCCTTCATCGATTCGATTTGCTTAGTACTATATGATCATGAGCACATTGCGTTGCATACTTATTGAGAGCCTGTGTGGTTCGAGGACCGGTGGATGGTCACTTCCTGGTGTGATGAGTGATTGACAAGGTTGTGTGGATTGACTCTTGGCTAAGTATTGCAGGTGCAAGTTGCGGCTTGATTGGTGTTGGTGCAGGTGAAGAACAAGCGTGAAAGGTCTATGCCGGTGGGCCTCCAGGTGTGGACCGGACAAGTAGGCTTGGTTCGAGGGACCCGGTGGCCGACGGGGTCAAGTGCGGACCGCAAGGTGGTAAGAACAGCAAGATGAAGTCGTGGACGGTTTCTTGGTTGAGCCTCAAAACCAAGGTCGAGCCGGGACGATGTGGGAGCCGAGTCATGAGTGGTGATTGGCATGAGGCTACACAAAGTCCGCGGGGTTTCCAGTGGTTCACCACTGAAGGATCGAACTAGCGACCAGAGAGGGGGGGAGTGAATGGGAGCCGATAAAAATTCTTCTCTAAGGAGATGGCTTCTCCAACAAGATGAACTTGGTCGGGTACCTAAAATCACACGCTCCGTACACAACCTTCCGTTTGCCAAAACCACGTAGCCACTAGAGTGCTACTGGTCCTAGGAACAAACACTACCAGCAGGCACAACTTCTACACACACACGGCAGTGGAAAAAACTCGGAAGCAGTCTGCCTGGAGGGGGTTAGTTAGACCGGGTATGGGGGGCGGTTAGACCGCCTCCACCTGGTAACCAAGAAATCCTCCGAAACACCTCTTCCGAGCTCCAAAACTCTCCACAATTTCAGCCACAAGATCCTCTGGTCAAGGCCAAGCTAGCTACCAGTAAATCTTGGCGAAAACACGAACTTCACTCAAGGGCCTAGGGGCGGTTTAACTGGCTCACGGGGGCGGTTTAACCTCCTGTACCTAGCAAGGAACACAAGCCAAGAACTCCTAGCAAACAGGACCAAAACGGACCCCAATTTCACCAGAACGCCCCTCTGATCAAGGCGAACAAACTCACATAGGAAAATCCGGCAAACTCAAAACTTCCACCTGGGAGACCCAGGGCGGTTAGACCGCCCCTCCCAGAAAAACTGGCCGCGGGTCAACCCTCAACTTCCCATCGCCCGATCTCCCGATTTACCCCACGGATTGCAGCGAAATTTCGGGGATACCTGGGTTACCTCCTGGGCAACCTCTCCACCAAAGGAATAGCACCGAAACGCTCTCAATCAAAGGGAATTGCGGATCTTGGCCCTCTAGTTCATGAACTCAAGCAACTCGAAAAACCACCAAATCGAGGTCGATTCAAGAGAGTTCTTGGGGCAAAGTCACTAGCTAAAGAGGCACAAGGTCCTCATGCGTGACACCCAACAAGAATCCCGCAAGAAATCACCCTCAAAACTCCGCCACGAAAATCACAAGAAGGAGCTCCGAAAATCACAAGAAGGACAAACGGGAGAGGCAACACAAGGCCTTGAGGAACCACGCCGAATCATCTATACATACCATGAAGGTTCATACAAGGTCTAGCTTTCCACCCGGTCATCCATCCCTCTCTCAAGATCTCACCATGAATTTCTCAAGATAGTCCTAGAAATTCCTAAGAAAAATAGGAAGGGAAAATAGCAAAGGGAAAATGAGATAGGGTTCCAAGAGTTGGCTGCCATCCCACAACTCAAGTGTTTATATGGGGGCAACCAAAAGACTAAACTACCCTTAATAGAAACTAGGGTTACAAGCCCCGCAAGGGCAAATTCAGAAGTCTTTAGTTCGGCACCATCGGACGGATGCGCATCCACCGCAAGCCTGCATAGCACCAACGCAACTCTTGCGATCATGCCGCGTGTCCTCCGCTTCGAAGCTTCTCGACGGCTGCGACCTGGGTGGTCAGACCGCCCCACCTGGGCAGTTAGACCGGCCCCAGGCGGTAAGACCGCCCCTCCTGGGCAGTTGAACCGACCTGGCTGGCCACACTCCTCCGTCGAGTCTTCGGCCTCGGTTTTGTGGCTTAACCGAGTAACCCAGTGGTTTTGTGGTGAACCACTGCAAACGCCGCAGACTTGGTGCAGCCTCCGCCAATCTCCACTCATAACTCGGCTCCCACCATGTCCCGGCTCGATCTTGGTTTCGATGCTCAACCAAGAAATCGTCCACGATTTCGTCTTGCTGTTCTTGCCACCATGCGGCCCGCACTTGACCCCGCTGGCCACTGGATCCCTCGAACAAAGCCTACTTGTCTTCTCCACACCTGGAGGCCTCACCAGCAACGACCTTTCGCGCTTGTTCTTCACCTGCACCAACACCAGTCAAGCCGCAACCTGCACCTGCAATACTTAGGCAAGAGTCAATCCACACAATGTTGTCAATCACTCATCACACCAGGAAACGACCATCCACCGGTCCTCGAACCACACAGTCTCTCAATCTCCCCCTTGATGAGTGCATTGACAACACACATGATTGGTAACCAAAGAGAAAAGGAAAAGAAAAGAAACGACTAAAAGAAACTTCGACAAGCGATCGAAAGCCAAATGAAAGGCAAAGAACAAGATCACTTGAAGAAGAAAAGTCTCGGTCCCCTTAGGCAAGGGCAACAGCTCGACACAACCGAGACAAAAATAAGCTCACACAAAAGAGAAAAGACCACCAAAGGCACACAAGGCCACAAACACACACAAGAGCTCCCCCTGCACATATGCAAGCTCCCCCTGAGCCAAAGCACACTCCCCCTGAACCAATGCAGCAATGCAATATGGGAATGCAAACAAGGAGCACAACCAGCTCACTGAGCCCAGGGCGGTTAGACCGCATACCCAGGCCGGTCAGACCACCCCCTCTGGGATCTGACCGCCTGGGGGCGGTTAGACAGCCCCAAGAAACCGGCCCTGCACCAAACTTTTCAAAACCGGCCCGAACCACTTTGAACACCTTCCAAATGCTCCGAGGTGCCCAAATCATGCCCAAACTTCTCCCCCCTTGTTGACAATGTATGAATCAAGGCATAAATCGAAAAGTTTCAACCTAGACCTTCTCAAATAGACAAAATTCATCACAAGATGCTACACATATCCAAATGAGCAAGTTAGATACTGTTGACACCGAAATTTGGATAGAGGGAGTATGTTCCATTGAGATGCAAGACTGATAGCGACAAGATCGGCAAGAGCAGAGCAAAGGAGCAATCGGAGGAAGAGAATCAGCAGGGACCATGCATGAGGCAATCGGCTGGGCAAAACATGGTGTGTGACGCAAGGAGTTGATGGCTGGAAAGAAAGACTAGCAGCGTATAATAAAGGAAAGAATATTAAAGAAAGGAAGAATACGCTATGATTGTTGGCCAACGTCACCAAGTTGGATTCTACTCAAGAAATAGCAGTAAAAACAGGGTAATCGGCCAGGAGAGAGGATCGACCAAGCAGAGGCATAAATCGGCAGATAAACAAGCAGGCTATCACGTGCATGAGAAGATAATTAAATAGAGAAAGGAGAGCTATTGCCAAAGCATGCAGCCGATTTTGACTAGCATTAGCCGTCCGGGCCACAGGCTTGCGTTGGCTTGGGAAATAATTAAAGAAAGAATAAAGGAGAAGACCAGCATGTGCACGTACAATTAATGGAATTGAGCACAAGTTGACGTGTAGAACAATGGAAGGAAGGAGTCCAGATTAATTACGTGTGCTCAGATGGGCTGTTCGCCGGTGGAATGTGAGAAAACTTGCTGCTCAGATGGTCTGTTCGCCGATAAAGCGCAAGAGAGTTTAATTAGCAAGGACTCTACAACAAGGGAAAATAGAGTTCATGTATTTTAATATTTCCTTTAGTCTAGATATTATGTATTAGGCAAGTCTTGTACGAGTCATAATCCTAGCTAGTTAGGAGTCTTTTAGCTCGGGATATAAATACAAACCCCTGGCCATTGTAAAAGATTATCACACGATCAATATCAAAACCGCCTCCGGGCACCCCTTTACCAATTATTGCATCTACTTTACTGCATCTACTTTACCGCATCTACTTTTCGGCGACTTCGCCTTCGTACCTTTTCTCTTTCACGAGTTCTTGCAAACTCGTCGGGCTGCATCGCTTCGATCTCCGGCGTGCTGGTGAGTTCCGCTTTACCGAATAATATCTAGGCTTTAACCTCCGGGCGTATCGCTGTGGTTTCGTCTAGATTTATTCACTAGTTATCGATATCAGCTAGATTAGCAAGTTTATTCTTGTTTCTTTAGCTTTTATCACCCATCTATCCAGCTCGATCTAGATCTCGTCTGCTTTTATTATCTTAAAATATCATCTGTTCTCACAGCCGGCTTAGATTTATTCGAGTGTTGGCGTCACGATCGGCTGTCTTGGCCGATCTTTCTACACATACTTACACTTCGGTTGCTTTCAAGCCTGCCGATCCCGTTTTACTGTATCGGCCGATTGGCAGATACACACACTACTGAAGATCCATCAGCTCTCTAGCCGATTTTCCATTATCAATCAACAGGTCAGATTGGCTGGCATGCCTCGCTACAGACCGGGGAGTATCGTGTGTCACGCGCAAGGGTGACGTCCTATTTTTGCGTCAACACACTTTTGGCACGCTCGGTGGGACACGATATTAAATCCCTATTATCATATCGTCTGATGGAACACGAAGAAATATCCAAGATGAATCAAGAGGTGTTCGATAAGTGCATACAGCGCGCCATGGATAATCAGTCTGAAGTATTGATGATCATCATATGCGAAGCAATCAAGGGTGCTTTCTCTGATTTTGCCCAACAGCAGGGTTGTGTAGCACCATACTGTCAACAACCAAGATTATCGGCTAACACAACGGCACCTGCAGATTATCATGGGATCTTAATCGAGCAGCACCAGTGCGTTCTACTACGTCACTGTTGGTTGATACATCAGTGCACCCAGCCATCTATCGAGATCCGGTATCGGCTTCTCAGCCGATGATGCATCAACAACAGCTAGATGGCTTCCAGACGCAAGCACATATGGCAGCTCATCAATTAATGGTTCGACAACCACCACCGATAGCTCAACAATCCTGGCTTGGGGGGCTGCATCCACAACTGTTGGATCAACAATCTTGGCCCGGGGGGATGCAATCATCCCAGCTATCGGCTCGACCACAACAAGCAGGAAGTGATTGGTCGCAAGAATCGACTATATAGCCGATAGCGTATCAGCCACAGGTATTGGTTCAACAGCAGATGGCTTATCAACCACTTCAGCCAATGGTTTATCAGCAACATCAACCAGAAATATATCAACCACAAGCTGTGAATGAACTGATGGTAACTCAACAGCCACAACCAATAGACCAACGATCTCAGACTGGGGGGCTGCAATATTCCCAGCCGACAGCTCAGCCACAACAATCAGAAAATTATTGGTCACTTGAATCGGCTTTACAGCAAGAGGCATTGAATCCACAGAAGATTGCTTATCAAATGTCTCCTAGGTCAGCACAACTACAGCTAGAAATAAACCAATCAGTTCAGAAGGAGCTTGCGCAGCCGACGAAAATTGATGAAAAATCCTTTGCAATTGATATAGTCAAAGTGAGCACGCAAGATCAAGAGAGCTGTCAATTGGAAGCCAAAAATATTCAGTTACACTATGCTCCTCAGGAATCACCGATGGAGGCTCGTCAATCTGTTGTGTTGCCATCACAAATAGTATTGCGAGTCCAATTGGCTATTGAGGGTCACATGGTTAAACATAAAGGGCATTAGCAGACGACAAAAAATATTAATTATGAGGCACTGGTGTCGGTCGATGAGTTTCGGGGTGAAGGAAGACACAGTTCCGAAGAAATTCACGAGAAAGAGGTCTCAGCCAATTACAAAAATAGAGAAAAACAAGCTGATAGAGATTTTGACTCTAGAGAACCAGATGAGAAAGCATCGGCTGTCAACAATCCTTGTTTAGAAGACATGATTAATATCAACGGCCACAAGGAAACATCCAAAGCTACATTGATAAGTTCTGAAGAAGCTAAGGAATCAAAGGATATTGATTACGAGGTTACAGAAGCAGGGCGACAAATTGTTTCTTGGAGTATTTATTGCTCGCCGCTCAAAAACATTACCCCGAAGGATCGAGCGCCTGGCGTTTGTTTTCCATGGGATCCAGGTGGATGAAAGTAACATACTGTACACCAAGAGCCGACAAGACGTATCTTTCGGCTATTTATTCTAAATAGATCTTACGCCAAGTTAATGACTAAAGAAACCGGATACTCAGTAGAAAAATGCTCGAAAATATTTGTCATTGAGTATGCATCCAAGGGTCGGCTCACTCAAAAATTTGTCAGCCGACGAGTGAAGATGAATGCATTGAAGCAATTAGAAAAAGTGAGAATTGACAACTATTTCCTTGTGAAGCTGTTGGATGGGGCCGAGAAAACAGATCTCGATGCATCATTAAGCCATAAGACTCCATATTTATTAAATATTATACTGCGGCAAGAAAAGATAGTCAGCTGGGTTAAGCTTGGACTACGGCATCCCGATAGATGGATCCTTTGCAATCACATAGAGAAGCTGATGAATTTTTTCGAGGCCGACGGCTAAGAGAACTTGACAACAAACAGGAGCAAATAATTGACAGAGGCTAATGATCGGCAAATAAGTTTGTTGACGTCTGACGCCGCAATCTTGGAGCCACTGTTTATTGGAAGTATGAAATCAAAGAGCGTCATTGAGATCAATTTACAGTTCGACAAAATGATCGGTTGCTGCGACAACTTGCATCAGCCAAATTGAGCAAGCGCTGCACAGAGAATGATTACAATGACAGGGTAACGCTACGAGAGGTTGCACGGCTGTTGTACAAAATTAAGAGGCCAATCCAAAGTGATCCCGTTCTATGTATAGGAGGACCAGCACCAAAATGATGATGAGGCCGTATGTCTGATGGAGCCGATAATATCGGCACCAAAACAGCGAGTGGGAGCACATGGCCTACAAAGACGATACTTGATAGACGAGTTGATGATGGCGCTTGTTCACCTGGCAGAACCAAGCATTATGCAAGCACGACCATTCTTCGTTGACCACACCGGTGGAGTCGTCATCAAGCTCGACACCAGCGATCTCGCCGACGACTACTTCAACGACTTCAACAACTGTTAGCGAATGGATCTGCACCGGCTCGTCATCAAGCAGGCATGTCTACGACAATGCCTAAACGCCCTACGCGGTATGTATCTACTGATAACTACCCTACGCGGCAAGTGGAGTAGATCAATTGGCACCAAAACAAATGCAAGGTAACTGCACGCTGAGGACATAATCCCCAGGATTATTTTAAATTCTTACTTGGGGCCAAGAGGGACATATCGCGTGGCGTGAATATAGAAAGGCCGATGAGAAATATATCGGCTACATGTTATTTAAATGGATTCGAAATGCTACCACAAAGACTACTAGCAAGCAGCAGGGGTCTACCTCATGGTTCATCTGCATAACTAAAAGACCAAAGTCGAGCACGTATGTAAATGGAAGGAACCATATGCGTTGAGAAGTCCAGAAGATTTTTGGTACAATCCATGAAAGTTCTAGAGAAAGAAAAAAGCAATCGGCCAAGTATCTTATACGTCTTCTGGCCGATGGTAAGAGAGAGCCGATGAATGTGTGCGTTAATCGGCTACTCGCTATCTGGATTGGATACCAAAATTGAAACACAATAATAAGCTTGATCAAGGAAGCTGGCAATCCAATAGCCGATAAGGTAATCGGCTGACACAAAATTAATTAATACAGGGATAGCCAAAAATTCTTTGATTCGGTTACTATTGTTTTCGATGTGATAGACACATGATAGAAGAAATTAGAAAGAATACCTGACAGGAGTCCGACTCGCAACTGGACAAACTACAAAAGGGGCATTGATCGTTACTCAGATAGGGGATTCTAGCTTGTGATCAAAACAAAGATCGGATGAGATGAGAAGCCAATTGGATCCTTCATGCCCAATGGCAGTCAGACCAAGTATTCTATTCCCTCAGTGCATACATACAGCTTGCTTTTAAATATTCAGAACCGAGGAGAAGCCGATGAAGCTCATTGCAGCCAGTAAAACAATTCACAACGAAGGAAAAGGAATACTTTTAGGAGAATATACACAAAAGATTTTCATTGCTGCAAAGGACTTCCAGTCGATGAAAAGAATGTGATTGAAATTCTCCATCGGCTATTTCTTTTCAGTGATAAAATAGACAGCCGATGAGAATTGTAAAGTTGAGCTCATAATTAAGCTTGTTGTCTCTAGGTTATTCCTAAACAAGAAAGCAATACAACCGATGAGCGGCCAAGATGTGTGATGGATCAGCCCTGGTGTCAGCCGACAGAAACAATGTTGCAGCCAACAGAGAAACGACCAATAGAAGATCAGTCAGCTATACTTGTGCAATGTATCACGATGCTGCTGCATATTTTAGATCACCAGTCAATTGGCTATTTAAGGAGCATTGGCTAATTCAGTGAAACTGTCTGTCAGCATCTAGGAGGAACAAGCAAGAATTAACCTTGATGAAATCCGTTCCTCTGATTAGGCAAAGTTAAACTCTTTCCCAATGATAAAACTCAAGGAGTATGGAATTCCTGATGACAGAGTTAAGAAGGGGATTGATTAACTCGGAAGATATCTTTATCCCACTATAAAGATTAGTAGCTGATAAAGTAAATATCAGCTGTTGAAGTTTCCGCTTTCCCAAGCAGATAGTCAGATGATGATACTATTACGAGGGCAGCTGATGGAGCTGCTAGACTGCCGTATTCATCGACAAGGAAGAAGGTCGGCAACCAGAATCAAGCAACCTACTTAATCATCACCCAGTGAGTCATATTTGGGAAAATCAATGGAAGTTGCCAGCGCATGATCTGCTGAATATGCGCTAAGAATATAGGAAGCCAAATTCTAGTACTGAAGAGTCGATGATCAGTAATTCAGTTATGATGCGAACAACACTGCTACCACTGTCGGTGCCGGCGCAAGGATGCTGGAAAGAAACAATGCCAGTCCTAATCAGAATTCAAGAGAGGAAAGTTCCATGTCAGCACTTAGGAGCAGATTCTGGGATGGTGCATCAAGCAAGTCCATAAAAACAGTTTGGTGAGATGAGGTTTGATGGATAGTACATGGTCATTGACTGACATGTCAACATATGGGCGCCTTACTCCTGGGTTTCGCCGGCCAAGATGATACAGCAGCCGATAGAGTTATTTTGGGCCGATGGAGAAATAGCAGAATGGAGAAATCACTCGGTGATCAAATCAGCCACAAAGGAACGCAAGGTCCTGCATCTGTCATGGAAGCATGGCACCTACATCTAGTAGCAAGTTGCTGCGAAATGCTATATGCCAAGGGAGCACCACAAGATACTGCCACCAAGTTGGTGCCGCCGCCATGACTATCAAGTGTAGTTTGGAACGAAGGGAGGCCACATAACTGCCGATAGCCAGCAATATGGCGTTAATGGTCGATGATGAGATCAGCATGCTAAAGGCTGAATCTTGGAATGGAAGATGACGACAGTGATACGCCATTGGTGCAGACAAATGAGATTCTACGACTAGTTCAAAGAAATCTAACTCGAAGCTGATAACAGTCCCACAAGTTCCAGGATCCTCAATAAAATTCCCTTATTATCAAATCGGCTTGGTGACGTTCTTGCTGCCACAAGCATGAGAGCTGATGATGAGCGGATGGCAAAGGCCATGCATCTCAAGTTGAGGGACGTTGATCACCAAAGACTGTTCAGAAAGTCGGCAGCTATTAAGGAAAATTTTGCATACATCGGATCATTAGTTATCAGCTCTGGAAGAAATAATTCGCATGAAACCAGGAGCCAATTCAATGAACAGGGTGCTTGCTGATAGAGTCACCAAGGGAAAAATATAAATAGCCGACGGAACAAACTATTAAGTTCTTCAATCGGTTATCATTATGGGGGATAATCAAATAGCCGTATTTCTACCAACGGCTAAACCACGAGTGCATTGGTTGGTGTGACCATCTGTTGGTGTTCTATAATTGTATTAATCCAGATATATAGTTTAAAGATCAGTGGTCAGATACATACATGAAGGTTGGGAGATCAATTGATGATGGAAAACCAAGCTACAGAAATAGCTGATATTTTCTTGATCCAGTATAGCGGCTCAAACATATATCACCTCAAGATTATTTTCAGTGTTGGCTTGGGTATTCGAAGATGGATCCCGAGATAATCAGAAGGTCAACTATGAACACTGCAAGGCTATCGGCGTCACAGAAATGTTGCAAAGCTAGGACAACATCGCGAGGTGACCGGACATCCAAGAAATAGCTCTAAAATGAAAAGCTGTGCAGAGTAGCTGATGGAGATATTTAATTTGAGCTACAAGGGTAACGTCATCCAAGGAAACTCCAAACATTTCCTAAATATTGGCAAAGGCTCTTCCACTGAAGTTATCACAGCCAGTGACCTTATTCATGGAACGGAAGGCGGCCAGGCAATAGATGCAGCTGATATGCAGCAAAGATTGAGGATCGCAAGATTATGCTACCACTACTATTGCACAGCTGCCGGTGTAGAGTTGCGAGGCTGAAACACCAATTGGTGCTGACTGATGATGATGAGACCACACGATCAGTTGGAATTGGATGGGGCACACGGCAAGGTGGTGCAACGATGGCAAGGAGCTACATGCAATCAAAGGAGAGAGCAACCCGATGAAGGTTTGCATCTACATAAAGATGTGTCACCCACACAAGCTAGCAATCATATTGATGATGAAGATTCTTACGAAGTTTTCTGTGAACTGACAGTGACGTGCATTGATCAACTTGAGTTATATATTGGTTGTCAATGTCTGATAACAGACGAGCTTGCTTTTGGTCGATGATATCCGGATCAAGGATGACCAAGTTTATAGGGCCAACAAGAACAAGACGAGAATTAATTATGGGGAATTTATCTGTTCTTGATCGGCTTAGTCATCAACAAGCAATTGTTGCCGGAACAGTGGAACTGTGCCAAGATTGACCAGAGCTCAGAAAAGTATGCTTGAGGGAAGATATCGATTACGAGGTGTTAAATATATGGAGCAGTTTGTATTGGTCAGAAGGAGATTCCAGATTTACAGAATTTCGAAGCATGAATCCTTCATACTCCGAAACTGGGAGGCTTGTGTTGACACCGAAATTTGGACAGAGGGAGTATGTTCCATTGAGATGCAAGACTGATAGCGACAAGATCGGCAAGAGCAGAGCAAAGGAGCAATCGGCGGAAGAGAATCAGCAGGGACCATGCATGAGGCAATCGGCTGGGCAAAACATGGTGTGTGATGCAAGGAGTTGATGGCTGGAAAGAAAGACCAGCAGCGTATAATAAAGGAAAGAATATTAAAGAAAGGAAGAATACGCTATGATTGTTGGCCAACGTCACCAAGTTGGATTCTACTCTAGAAATAGCAGTAAAAACAGGACAATCGGCCAGGAGAGAGGATCAGCCAAGCAGAGGCATAAATCGGCAGATAAACAAGCAAGCTATCACGTGCACGAGAAGATAATTAAATAGAGAAAGCAGAGCTATTGCCAAAGCATGCAGCCGATTTTGACTTGCTCAGATGGGCTGTTCGCCGGTGGAATGTGAGAAAACTTGCTGCTCAGATGGTCTGTTCGCCGATAAAGCGCAAGAGAGTTTAATTAGCAAGGACTCTACAACAAGGGAAAATAGAGTTCATGTATTTTAATATTTCCTTTAGTCTAGATATTGTGTATTAGGCAAGTCTTGTACGAGTCATAATCCTAGCTAGTTAGGAGTCTTTTAGCTCGGGATATAAATACATACCCATGGCCATTGTAAAAGATTATCACACGATCAATATCAAACCCGCCTACGGGCACCCCTTTACCAATTATTGCATCTACTTTACTGCATCTACTTTTCGGCGACTTTGCCTTCGTACCTTTTCTCTTTCACGAGTTCTCGCAAACTCGTCGGGCTGCATCGCTTCGATCTCCGGCATGCTTGTGAGTTCCGCTTTACCGAATAATATCTAGGCTTTAACCTCCGGGCGTATCGCTGTGGTTTCGTCTAGATTTATTCACCAGTTATCGATATCAGCTAGATTAGCAAGTTTATTCTTGTTTCTTTAGCTTTTATCACCCATCTATCCAGCTCGATCTAGATCTCGTCGGCTTTTATTATCTTAAAATATCATTTGTTCTCACAGCCGGCTTAGATTTATTCGAGTGTTGACGTCACGATCGGCTGTCTTGGCCGATCTTTCTACACAAACTTACACTTCGGTTGCTTTCAAGCCTGCCGATCCCGTTTTACTGTATCGGCCGATTGGCAGATACACACACTACTGAAGATCCATCGGCTCTCTAGGCTGGCACACCTCGCTACAGACCGGGGAGTCACGTGTGTCGCGCGCAAGAGTGACGTCCTATTTTTGCGTCAACACACTTTTGGCACGTTCGGTGGGACACGATATTAAATCCCTATTATCATATCGTCTGATGGAACATGAAGAAATATCCAAGATGAATCAAGAGGTGTTCGATAAGTGCATACAGCGCGCCATGGATAATCAGTCTGAAGTATTGATGATCATCATATGCGAAGCAATCAAGGGTGCATTCTCTGATTTTGCCCAACAGCAGGGTTGTGTAGCACCATACTGTCAACAACCAAAATTATCGGCTAACACAACGGCACCTGCAGATTATCATGGGATTCTTAATCAAGCAGCACTAGTGCGTTCTACTACGTCACTGTTGGTTGATACATCAGTGCACCCAGCCATCTATCGAGCTCCGGTATCGGCTTCTCAGCCGATGATGCATCAACAACAGCTAGATCTCTTCCAGACGCAAGTACATATGGCAGCTCATCAATTAATGGTTCGACAGCCACCACCGATAGCTCAACAATCCTGGCTTGGGGGGCTGCATCCACAACTGTTGGATCAACAATCTTGGCCCGGGGGGCTGCAATCATCCCAGCTATCGGCTCGACCACAACAAGCAGGAAGTGATTGGTCGCAAGAATCGACTATATAGCCGATAGCGTATCAGCCACAGGTATTGGTTCAACAGCAGATGGCTTATCAACCACTTCAGCCAATGGTTTATCAGCAGCATCAACCAGAAATATATCAACCACAAGCTGTGAATGAACGGATGGTAACTCAACAGCCACAACCAATAGCCCAACGATCTCAGACTGGGGGGCTGCAATATTCCCAGCCGACAGCTCAGCCACAACAATCAGAAAATTATTGGTCACTTGAATCGGCTTTACAGCAAGAGGCATTGAATCCACAGATGATTGCTTATCAAATGTCTCCTAGGTCAGCACAACTACAGCTAGAAATAAACCAATCAATTCAGAAGGAGCTTGCGCAGCCGACGAAAATTGATGAAAAATCCTTTGCAATTGATATAGTCAAAGTGAGCACGCAAGATCAAGAGAGCTGTCAATTGGAAGCCAAAAATATTCAGTTACACTATGGTCCTCAGGAATCACCGATGGAGGCTCGTCAATCTGTTGTGTTGCCATCACAAATAGTATTGCGAGTCCAATTGGCTATTGAGGGTCACACGGTTAAACATAAAGGGCATTAGCAAACGACAAAAAATATTAATTATGAGGCACTGGTGTCGGTCGATGAGTTTCGGGGTGAAGGAAGACACGGTTCCGAAGAAATTCACGAGAAAGAAGTCTCAGCCAATTACAAAAATAGAGAAAAACAAGCTTACAGAGATTTTGACTCTAGAGAACTAGATGAGAAAGCATCGGCTGGCAACAATCCTTGTTTAGAAGACATGATTAATATCAACGGCCAGAAGGAAACATCCAAAGCTACATTGATAAGTTCTGAAGAAGCTAAGGAATCAAAGGCTATTGATTACGAGGTTACAGAAGCAGGGCGACAAATTGTTTCTTGGAGTATTTATTGCTCGCCGCTCAAAAACATTACCCCGAAGGATCGAGCGCATGGCGTTTGTTTTCCATGGGATCCAGGTGGATGAAAGTAACATACTGTACACCAAGAGCCGACACTCTATAGCTTCGTATGAACACAAACTACAAGATCACCAAGTTTCACAACCATTGGGCAAAGCTAAGATAGAATTGAGTATTTTTGCGAAAATTTGCCCTCTCATGAGCAAAGTTTTAAACATGAGCAAAACATGTCAAAATGGCTAAGCCACACAAATTTCATGCTACGACAACCATTCTAAGCATAAGATCATCATAGACACCCACAAGCACCTCATGTCATGTCAAAGCCTCCGAGCCATGTGCCTACTTCTAGATATGAGACTTCTCATTGGTAGGCAACATGCAACGGTTTAGCACCCAAAAGCAATTAAATTAAGCACATATGACATGGGAGCACATTTTCCAAGCAATTTACATTTCATTTTCAGATTCATTTTGGTACATGAAATGTCTTTGCGACAAAAAGGAACTTATGCCCCTCCACAAGATAAAGCATGAGGGCTAAACATTCATGATGACAAATGAGCCTTTGGCCCCATATGCTCAAAATAAGCTATCCAAGCACAAATTAAGCATAGAAATGCCACTAAAACATGTCATGGTCATATAAAGGCATTTACTCACAAGAGAGCATACATGTGACATTTTTCAAAAAATATAGCTATCAACCATGGATATAAATCAAGATCATCAAGAGCTATGCCAAACTAAGCCATATCATACCAACCTAGCTCACAAGATCATATATAGGCTCATGGTGAACTATGTATATAGGAGAAGCTTTTCTTACAAAATGCATATGATACTGTAAGGAATCGTATGCTCATAGCCTAAGAGGGGGAGGGGGTGAATTAGGCTTCTAAAAACCTTAACCTATGGTTTCACTACTTTTGCATAAACTAAAACTAGAACATACTATCTAGATGTGCAACTATGGTTGTTCTAGTGTGAAACTCCCATCTCAAAACAAGGTTTGCAACCTATAGCCAATCCTAGCATGATACTACTCTAGGAAAGTAAAGGCAAGCAAAGATTGCAAGAGCGTAAATGCGGAAACGTAAAGAGGGATGAGAGGAAGCAAACTATTGACACGCAATTTATCCTGTGGTATCGGTAGGCACTAAGCCACCCCTAGTCCACGTTGTTGAAGCACTCACACAAGAGTATTGCTTCCCGGTCACCAAGTCTCTCCTAAGAGCACCACTTGACTCGCCACAAAGGCTCGCCACTTAGGCACTCGCCAAGCTCCCTTGGTCACCTTGATGCCGCCTCCACTAAGGAGCTTCTCCACCAAGGAAGGGGGTCTCCACGTCCCCCGCACAAAGTGTCCTCGCCACTCCACACCAAGCCGGAGGGTCGAAGACGATTGCCGGTGAGCCACTTAGGTCCCAAGGCTTCCGGCGAACCTTGTACACCTTGATTCACTCAAGAATCACCTCACAAGGTTGGCACAACCTTGCACTCACTCAGCTCTAAGCTAAGCCTAGCACTAATCACATACACTAAGCATATGCAAGTCTATGGATGAGCAAATAAGTACTTGGATGGATTGGATATGATCTTCTAGGTGTCTTGAACTCCTCTATACTTCCACACAATCCAGCCTCCTCAAATGGGTGAGTGGAGGGGGTATAAATAGCCCAAGGCACTCAAAGAGCCGTTGGCTAACGGCCAATGAAAAAGTAAGCGTTGGATGAACCGATGCTATGATTTTCAGGGCGTCGGTTCATCCGGTGCCCCTCCCACGTCACTTAGCCGTTGAGGTTCTCTGACAGAACTACTCCGACGCTATGCTCTGACGCACCATCGGATCATCTGGTGCTGAAGACCCTGCGGCCAAAACCTTACTGTTAGCTTCCATGAGACCATCGGATGAACCGCTGCGGACCCGTCGGTTCATCCGGTGCTACTGCATTGATCTTGGCGCGTCTCTGTCTTGTTTGAACTTAATCATCGGATAGACCGACGGTTCCCTCCATTGGACCGTCGGTTCATCCGACGCTACTGTCTTCGCGGCTTCATCTCTGCAATTCGTCCGACGCAACTAGAAACTGGACCGTCGGTTCATCCGACGGTGCCTTGGCTTTCACCCAGTGTACCAACTCGTCCGACCATTGCACCGACGCTTGCTATCTAGGTACCGTCGGTTCATCCGACGGTGTCCTTTCTTTTCTTTTTCTTCTACGGTTTTGACCCTTGAAAAATATACTATCTTCTCATTTTGGCATGTGGTATTTTTGCATCCTTGGGACCTAGAAATGTCTACAAAGACATGCTAAACAATATGGTTAGTCCCATTGATCATGTTGTCATGAATCACCAAAATCAAACTCGAACTAATGGCATATGAGGCCATGTTCGCTACAGATACAAAATGCATGCAACCTAAGATACAAAGATGCCTATACATCATGTTACATATGCAAATGCAAAATGCAAGAAATGCATATAGGAAACTATAAACATGATACACAAGGAGCTCCCACCACCAACTCAAGAGACCAAATACACACCAAGTTCTCCCCGCAAATGAGTGAAAGTTGCTTGATCTAGGGGCTTGGTGAAAATATCCGCTAGTTGGTTTTGTGTGGGTACATGGATCAAAGCGATTTTCCCTTTCTCAACATTGTCCCTCAGAAAATTGTATCTCACTTCTATATGCTTGGTTTTGGAATGAAGCACTGGGTTCTTGGCAACACTAATGGCACTTGTGCTATCACAAAGAAGTGGAACCTGGGTATACTCCTCGCCAAAGTCACTAATGGTGTATGTGATCCAAAGGAGCTGAGAGCAACAACTAGCTGCGGCAACGTATTCGACTTCGGTTGTAGATTGAGCAACACTCGATTGTTTGCGGGAAGACCAAAACACCAAAGAAGAACCCAAGAACTCGCAAGTCCCAGAAGTGGACTTCCTATCCAACCGACACCCGACCAAATCCGCGCCTGAAAAACTGTGAAGCTCCAAAGAAGAAGACGCGGAGTACTAAAGGCCGAAGTCGGGAGTGTATCGCAAATACCTGAAGATGCGCTTGACTGCTTGCCGATGCGAAATCCTTGGAGACGCTTGAAAATGAGCGCACAGACACACCAAGAATTGGATGTCCGGCCTCGTCGCCGTCAGCTACAGGAGGGAGCCGATCATGCTCCGGTACTCCTTCTGGTCCACGTGTTCACCATCCTCGTCTGCATCAAGGGCTGTAGTTGTACTCATCGACAACGTCATGGCCTTGGAGTCCTCCATCTTGAACTTCCTCACAATGTCCTTGGTGTACTTGGCTTGGTGTACAAACGTTCCTTCCTTTGATTGCTTGATCTAGAGCCCGAGGAAGAACTACAACTCACCCATCATGCTCATCTCGAATTCCCTACTCATGTCTTCTGCAAACCTTGCAACCAAAGAGTTAGACGAGCCACCAAAGACAATATCATCCACGTACACCTGCACAATTAGGATCTCTTTGCCCTGCCTGAGGAGAAACCCTGTGGGGGTACTTCTCACTCTCAAACCCCGGTGGTTGCCTCACGAACACTTCTTCCTCCAAAACACTGTTCAGGAAATCACTCTTCACGTCCATTTCGTACAATTTGAACCCTTTAGCCACGGAAAAGGCTAGAAGGATCCTAATTGCCTCCAAACGGGCTACATGAGCAAAGGTCTTCTCGTAGTCGATCCCCTCTTTTTGTGTGTACCCCTAAGCAACAAGCCTTGACTTGTTTCTCACCACTTCACCTTTCTCTCCCTCTTTATTTTTCCACACCTATTTTGTCCCAATCGGCTTACACCCTGGTGGAGGCTCCACTAACTCCCAAACTTGGTTCCTCTCAAAATTCTCCAACTCCTCATGCATAGAATTAACCCAATTGTGGTCAGATAGCGCATGTCCAATGTCTTTGGGCTCAAAAGTAGCAACAAAAGCAGCATGGGCAAAGTGGGAGTCATTTCTAAACCTCGACCGTGTAGTGCGTTTGTTGATGTTTCCGATGATCGTTGAAGCTGGATGATCCACTTGAACTCGCCGGGGAGCTTCTCACCTCGAAGCCACCTCCCCATCAACTGTAGCTTCCTCTCGATCTTGGCACGTTGTCGTAGGTGTGGGAGAAGGCCTGTCCTCGATCGTAGTCGAAGTAGTATGTACATGCTCAGCCGCGGGCGCCAGACCACCATCTTCCTCATCTCCTTGCTGCTCCACCTCATCCTCGAAAATCTCCTCGCCAAGTTCCTCGTCACCTGCACATTCAAAAACAAGCGAACTCCGTGGCTGTGTCTCATCGAAGGTAACCTCGCAAGTCTTGGAGGTTCTACCGTGCATCAACTCATAGCAAGTTCTCTTCTTATGGACCCTGAGGTAAATCCTGTTCAACACGTAGCACGCGGTACAGAACGCCTCAGCCCAGAACCTTCTCGGAGTCCTATGCTCATCGAGCATCGTCCGAGCCATCTCACACAGGGTTCTATTTTTTCCTTTCCACCACGCCGTTCTGGGGAGGCGTATACAGACTAGAGAACTGGTGTTCAAGACCCAAGTCATGGCAAAAGGTTTCGAAACGATTGTTTTTAAATTCCGAGCCATTGTCACTTTGGATCGCTCGTATGGCATCTCCGTGCCTCTCGTTCTTCAACCTCAAGACAAGATCTCGAACAAAACCAAACGTCTCCCCTTTCTCCTCCAAAAAGAAAATCAAGTATACCGAGAGTAGTCGTCCACCACAACCAGGATGTACCACTTCCCACCCACAGATCTCACACGAGATGGGCCAACAAGGTCCATATGGAGCAGCTCGCATGGACGCTCCGTCATCACATCGGTGAGGGGTGGATGGGAAGCAGCTACCATCTTAGCATGCCTGCACGGCACACACACCAGATCCTTTTCAAACCTCAAGCAGGGTAATCATCGGACCAAGTTGAGTCCACTCAAGCGTGACAACAAGTCAAAACTCAAGTGACCCAACCCCCTATGCCACTTCCACAACTCACCCGAAGAACCAGCCACGAAACACCTCGAAACACCGAACTCTGAGAAAAATCCGGTCGAAATATTTGACCCTCGGGGACGAGCACACAGACAAGGTCACCTCGAGCATCAAGTATCCGAGAACCACCCGACTTAAACAACACCTCTGTTGACAGTGTATTTTGGTACACCAAACATGTTCATTACGCTTTGGTACGCTCTGTTGACCCTCTATCTTGGACGCGAGGATGACGTCGCCAAAATGATGCAAGTGAAGGGGGCAAAGTGCAAAATAGAAAGAGGACCCACGTGTGCGAAGGGGCGACCGAACCGGGCCGAAATGGGATTAGGCCGATCGGCCCAGGTCGGCCGGCCTGGCCCATCCCGACATCGGTTCGGTCCCCCATTTCTTGAGAGTGAAGATGATGCAACCCTAAGTCTGTAGGGGCGCCGCCATTCGCAGGGAGAGAGCCATTCACCCGAGAGGCCGTCCACAAGCTAGAGAGGAAGGAGAGGAGGGAGATCATTCTCGAGAAGGATCGCTCTACTCGAAGAAAGCAACCACAAGTGGAGGAGGACATTGAGGCCCTGCCACGACACCCCCGGAGGAGAAGGAAGACACCGTCGGAAGCGTCACCATGATCAACGGTGCTATGCCTAGCACCTTGATGGGGTAATCTTCTCATTTGTCCATGGGTTGTAATAGATCTTGAGATGTAATCGCGACTTTTATGGTTTCAATCTATCATCTAGTGTTGAAGATGCTTTCATGTTTAAGGTTAGCTACCATGCCTAGTAGGGAGTATAGATCTCACTTCTCCCTTAGAACCTTTCAATACGCCATGATCATCATAGGTCTAGTCACGAATACCTCCGCGTAGTGACAGTATGGGGGGAGGGAAAGGGTGAAACCGTGGTCACAACCCCCGGTAGATTAGATCAGTTTTCATATCTCTAAGCGGTTGCATGTTCAAGTATCGTAGACCCTTGGGCAAGTGTCTTTTATATATCTTGTGAGTTTCATCCCCCTCTCTAGTGTAGCGTAGTAGTTCTCTAGTTTAATCGTAGTTTAGGGTTTGGATAAGTTAACTAGATAGTGTTAGATCAAACGCTTGTAATCCCCTTGCTCCGCGGATTGACAAGAACCTAGGGAATCCCCGTGGTGAAAAAGGTGTAGGTCCGTACGCTTGCGGATCGTAGGTGGATACAAGTTTTATCCATCAACAACCTCAAAACCTTCCTCAAGAAGCTGGGAAACAGAGAGCAAATTGAAACCCAATGACTTGACCAAGGCCACTCGCTTCAGCACCACTTTGTCACTTACCCTCACTTCACCTTCAGCAAGTACACGCCCTCCCCATTGTCCCCAAAGGTGATGTATGTCCTGGACACTACCTATGTGAGGTTGGAGAACCACCCCCGATCTCCGGTCATGTGCCTCGAGCAACCAGAGTCGATCAA
This sequence comes from Cenchrus fungigraminus, assembly GCA_036936925.1. Lineage (NCBI taxonomy): Eukaryota > Viridiplantae > Streptophyta > Magnoliopsida > Poales > Poaceae > Cenchrus > Cenchrus fungigraminus. Next base: position 18,284,678 of record CM072776.1, on the reverse strand, counting down.
ACAAACACTCCCCAATCCTCCCATCTAAAATTCAAAAACGAGCACGTGAGTGAACAAATGACTCAGCACTAGGGTTAGTACCAAAAGAGTAAAACCAGTGCCGAGCCATTTGCTCCAAAGTGGGGTTAGCACCATCCATTCCATCATGCCTGCCAAAGCTACCACCATGGGGAAACCACCCCTGTCTCGCTGGAGGAGCACGAAAGCCACGAAAGGAAGACCGCGGACCGTAGCTCCTCTCCAACTCAAAGCTGCGACCTCTCCTAAACTCGTATCGACCACGTGGGGGAGAACGTCCAGCAAACTCAACACCACCAGACTCACCATGCACCAGACTCACCATGCCAACCACCAGTACCACGACCACCAGAACTGAAACCACTCGAAACGCCACCTCGAAAACCAAACCGCCCAGAATTCTGGGGGGCGGTCTGACCGCCTAGCCAGGCCGGTCTAACCGCCCACCTCTGGGCAGGGCTGGTCTGACCGCCCCTCCAGGTCGGTCTGACCGCCCTATCCAGAAAAGCTCCTCGGCTGCGGGAACTTGCATCTCCCGATGCCGGAACACTTCTCACAATCGCCTTACCCCTGGGTAGTGGCATACGAGGCTCAAGCACACCATGAGATGGGTGGTACCTGTCCTTGCTCGCCCACTCTTTAGCCATCCTTTCTTCCCGCTTCCTCTTGAAGCAAGACTCACCCTTGTGACCATCTCTCCCACAATACTCACAATGGAACCGTATGGGTTTTGGTTTAGGCTTGGGTTGGGGCTGCTCACTTGGCTTCTCTTTTGGCTTCTCCTCACTAGCCTTCTCACCCTTCTTCTCTCCAACCACACTTTCCTTAGAGCTCACAAATCTCACCGGTTTTTGGAAATCATTTGTTGGGTGAGGGAATATGGGTGGATCTGGAGTTGTGTCAAGTTTGTTTCTGAGATAGTTAGGCTTTGGCTCAAACTTGTTCTTGTGTGTTGTTTGTGGTGGGATAGGAATCTCTCAAATTTTCTCATCTCTCTCACCACTACTCTCTCCAATCTTGTCAGCCCCAAGTGCTTGACCATCATAGCGTTTGAAAGCCACTATCATGATACCAAGCTGAGGCTCCTTACCCGACAACCAACTCAAACACTTTCTCAACTCATCATTCTCATCCTGCAAACGATCAACATAATGTGCAAGTTCTAGATTCTTCACAGTATGCAATTCACAAGTAGAGCAGGAAGTATGAATAGGAACTTTCAAATAAGCCTCAAGTGAAACAATGCGAGCACATAACTCATCAATTTTTCCATGCAAAACAGGAAGACGTGCAAGCACCTAGCAAAGAGGGTCTAGATTGCAGCTCAGCCAACTCAACCCTAAGCACATCTAGTTCCTCACACTTGGAGGCATGCTTTTCCCTAAGAGTAGTAAGATCAGCTAGGAACACAGAGCAATCAGCACAATCAACCTCATCAGAAACCAAAGATGAAGCCTTAAGCCAATCAATTTCAAGCTTAACATCCAGGTTTTGTGTTTCTAGCTCAGCCACTCTAGTCCTAGCATCCTCAAGCGAGGCCCTAAGCTCCTTTCTCATTTTCTTAGCCTCTCTAAGCATGTCATCACGATTATCAAGCAATTTTCCTAGATCCTCATTCTCCTAGTGCAAGAAGGAAAGCTCGTCACGTACCTCATCCTCGGAGTCAGAGTCCGAGTTGTCCTTCTGACTCTTCTTGCTGCCGGAGCTGTGTGCCATGCCGCAGAAGCCGTCACGCGCAAAGCAACTCAACCCGCTCAGGTTCTTGGATCCCTTCTTGCTCTTGCACTGATCACCTTCGTCTTCACTGCTACTCCAGCTCGAGGTAGAGTACGCAGAGCTGGAGTCGACGTCGCTCGCTCCGACCATCGCTCGGGCCTTCTTGCCATGGCCATCCTTCTTCTTCGATCGTCGCTCGTCCTTGTGCTTGTGCTTGTGATCGCGCCTCGACCCGTACTTGCTCTCCGTCTTCGACCGGTGCTTGTAGTTGTCCTTGTTCTCCATCTTCTTGGGGCAGTCGGTGATGAAGTGTCCTGGCTTGCCGCACCGAAAGCACGTCCTCGTGTTCCTCCTTGTGTTCACCCGGTTCTCGTGCATCCTCTCGAACCTCCTGGTCAGCAGCGCTAGCTCGTCCTCTCCAAGCACGTCGAACTCCTCATCTGGCAAAGACATTAAAGAGGACAAAGAGTACATCCTGGTGGATGGGTTAGCGTTAGACTTTGCACCTGAGCCACCGATGAGGGCGAGACTATGAGAGTCAGTCAGGCCCTCAAGCTTGGCTGTCACACCCCGGTCCACCTCAGCCGACTTGAGCTTCGAGAACAGCTCGTCCACCGACAAAGTCTCATACTTATCCGACTCAAGTATGGCCTTGACCTTTCTGCCCCAGATTGTACGATCCAACGAGTGCAAGAGCTTCACAGCTCACTCATGATCATCGTAAGGGAGCATGGCCACATTCCCCTCATGTTGTTCACAATCACCGTGAAGCGCTTAAACATCATATCGTTGGACTCACCGGGGAGATGAGTGAAGTTCTCGTACTCTCTCCGGTAAGTCGCAAACAACCGAGCCTGAACCTGACTGTTTCCAGCGTGAGCATTCTTCAGCGTTTCCCAAATCCTAAAAGCTAAGTCCTCTATCTGAACCTGATCGAATTCGGACAGACACAGAGCACGAAACAAGTAGTCGACCGCCTTGTTGTTGCGTCGTGCATATCCCTCGATCCTGGAGCAAGGAAGTTAATCGGATGAACATAAGTTGTGTTCACCGTAACGTCCCAAAGGATCTGACCCTTGTCGCGGAGGAACGCAGCCATCCGCCTCTGCCACATCTGGTAGTTCTTTCCATCAAAGTGCGGAGAACCCGATCCCCGTTCATGGTACGCCATCTTTGGATCTAAGACTGGTTAGAGTCCCGAAAGACCCATAACCGGCTCTGATACCACTTGAAGGACCGAACTGGCGGCCAGAGAGGGGGGAGTGAATGGGAGCCGATAAAAATTCTTCTTGAAGGAGATGTTTCTCTAACAAGATGAACTCGGTTGGGTACCCAAAATCACACGCTCCGCACAAAACCTTCTGTTTGCCAAAACCACGTAGCCACTGGAGTGCTACTGGTCCAAGGAACAAAGACTACCTGCAGGCATAGCTTCTACACACACACGGCAGCGGAAACAACTCGGAAGCTGTCTGCTTGGAGGGGGCGGTTAGACCACCCCCACCTGGTAACCAAGAAATCCTCCGAAACACCTCTTCCGAGCTCCAAAACTCTCCACAATTTCAGCCACAAGATCATCTGATCAAGGCCAAGATAGCTACCAGAAAATTTTTGCAAAAACACGAACTTCACCGAAGGGCCTAGGCGCGGTTTAACCGGCTCACGGGGGCAGTTTAACCTCCTATACCCAGCAAGGAACACAAGCCAAGAACTCCTAGCAAACAAGACCAAAACGGACCCCAATTTCACCAGAATGCTCCACTGATCAAGGCGAACGAACTCACTGAGGAAAATCCGGAAAAATGAAAACTTTCACCTAGGAGACCGAAGGCAGTTAGACCGCCCCCCTATGGTGGTTAGACCGCCCCTCCCAGAAAAACTGGACGCGGGTCAACCCTCAACTTCCCATCGCCCGATCTCCCGATTCACGCCACGGATTGTAGCGAAACTTCGGGGATACCTGGGTTACCGCCTAGGCAACCTCTCCACCAAAGGAATTGCACCGAAACACTCTCAATCAAAGGGAATCGCGGATCTTAGCCCTCTAGGTCATGAACTCGAGCAACTCGAAAAACCACCAAATCGAGGTCGATTCAAGGGAGTTCTTGGGGCAAAGTCACCAGCCAGAGAGGCACAAGGTCCTCATACGTGACACCAAACAAGAATTCCGCAAGAAATCACCCTCAAAACTCCGCCACTAAAATTACAAGAAAGAGCTCCGAATATCACCAAAAAGACAAACGGAAGAGGCAACACAATGCCTCGAGGGACCACGCCAAATCATCTATACGTACCATGAAGGTTCATACAAGGTCTAGCTTGCCACCCGGTCATCCATCCCTCTCTCAAGATCTCACCAAGAAGTTCTCAAGCTAGTCCTAGAAATTTCTAAGAAAAATTGGAAGGGAAAATAGCAAAGGGAAAATGAGCTAGGGTTCCAAGAGTTGGCTGCCATCCCACAACTCAAGTGTTTATATGGGGGCAACGAAAAGACTAAACTACCCTTACTAGCAACTAGGGATATAAGCCCCTCAAGGGCAAATTCGGAAGTCTTCAGTTCAGCACCATCGGACGGATACGCATCCACCGCAAGCCTGCGTAGCACCAACGCAACTCTTGCGATCATGCCGCGTGTCCTCCGCTTCGAAGCTTCTCGGCGGCTGCGACCCAGGCGGTTAGACCGGCCCCAGACGGTCTGACCGCCCTTCCTGGGCGGTTGAACCGGCCTGGCCGGCCACACTACTCCGTCGAGTCTTCGGCCTCAGTTTTGTGGCTTAACCGAGTAACCTAGTGGTTTTGTGGTGAACCACTGCAAACCCCGCAGACTTGGTGTAGCCTCCGCCAATCTCCACTCTGAAGGACCGAAACCGGCGACTAGAGAGGGGGGGAGTGAATGGGAGCCGATAAAAATTCTTCTCGAAGGAGATTGAAACTCCAACAAGACGAACACGGCAACCAAGCACGTCTCCGACTCAACTACCCATGTTGGTCAGGACCACGTAGCTACTGAAGTGCTACTAGTCCTAGGAACCAACACACAGCCTTCCGAACCAAACATGCCAATGCGCACAGCGGAAACTTGCACGGCTTGCTGCCTGTGCTACACCGGTCAGACCGATGGCCTGCGCTGGTCAGACCGGTGACACCGGTCAGACCGGTGGATAGCGCCGGTCAGGCCGGTGGGAATAGCAAACGTTCCAGGAAGCCTCAGTGACTCCTCTAGGCCCTGGAACAAAAACAACCTCCAAAAAACAACCTGCAAGAAAGAAGAACCCTTCACAAAGCCTAACAAAACAACACCAAACAAGCCAAGAACTGACCAGCAGCACCACGGGGCAAAACCACACGAACCAGGCAGATCACCCGAGGCAAATCCCACAAAGCCTCTGCACCAGTCAGACCGTTGAGCAGCACCGGTCAGACCGGTCAGGCTGGGCAGCTCGGGATGAACAGCGCCCGCGGGTCAACTCCCCCAAATCCAACTCCCGATCTCCCGAATCGCTCCACGGTTTTGCACAAGACTTTGGGGATAGTAGGAATACCTCATGGGTACTCCATAGCTAAGATTTGGTCCACCAAAACTTGCTAAAACGAGAGGAATCGAAGAAATCCCACCAAGAACTCCTCTAACCCTAGAGCCAAGAAAACCCCAAAATCGAGCCCCTTTGCTCACGGATTTGGGAGGGGAATCAAAGGGAAAAGAACCACGAAGGGTTCAAGCATACATCCCCCACCAAATCCCAAAGAGAAAGGCCTCGAATCCACCACAAGAAAATCGCCAAGAAAGGGCTCCGAAAATCACCAAAAAGGAGAAACGGGAAAGACACATCCAAGCCTTGAGGAATCACGCTGAATCATCTATACATACCAAAGAGGTTCATACAAGGTCTAGCTTGCCGCCCGATCATCCTTCCCTCTCACAAGATCTCACCATGAAGCTCTCAAGCTAGTCCTAGAAATTCCAAAGGAAAATGGAAGAGGAAAATAGCAAAACAAATGAGCTAGGGTTTTAAGAGATGGCTGCCATCCTCTCACCACTTGGGTTATATGGAGGCAACCGAAAGACGAAACTACCCCTAAGGCCTAATGCTAGGATACACGCCCCCGAGGGGCACTTTGGGAATCTTCATCGTTGAACCATCGGACGGATGCCCAGTGACCGCAAACTTGCTTAGCCTCGACGCAAGCCTTGCGATCCCGGCGCGTGTCCTGCGCTTTGAAGTCTCCGAACTGCGTCATCGCACACCGGTCAGACCGGTGTCATCCACCGGTCAGACCGGTACCCACCGATCAGAACGGTCAGACCATCCGTCTTTGGTTCTTCGGTCTTGGCTTTGTGGATCAACCAAGGAACCCAGTGGTTTTCTGGTGAACCACCGAAAACCCCGCAAACTCGGTGTAGCCTCTACCAATCACCACTAATGACTCGGCTCCCACGTAGTCCCGGCTCGACCTTGGTTTTGAGGCTCAACCAAGAAACCGTCCATGACTTCATCTTGCCGTTCTTGCCACCATGCGGCCTGCACTTGACTCCGCTGGCCACCGGGTCCCTCGAACCAAGCCTACTTGTCTTCTCCACACCTGCAGGCCTCACCAGCAACAACCTTTCGCGCTTGTTCTTCACCTGCACCAACACCAGTCAAGCCGCAACCTGCACCTGCAATACTTAGCCAAGAATCAGTCCACACCACGTTGTCAATCACTCATCACACCAGGAAGTAACCATCCACCGGTCCTCGAACCACACATGGCTCTCAATCTCCCCCTTGATGAGTGCATTGACAACACACACGTTTTGGTAACCAAAGAGAAAAGGAAAAGAAAAGAAATGACTAAAAGAACCTCCAACAAGCGATCGAAAGCCAAAGGAAAGGCAAAGAGCAAGATCACTTGAAGAAGACAAGTCTCGGACCCCTTAGGCAAGGGCAACGGCTCGACACATCCGAGACAAAACCATGCTCAAGCAAAGAGCACAAGCCACCAATCCAAAGCACGAAAACCACAAAGAGCTCCCCCTGCGCACATGCAAGCTCCCCCCAAACCAATGTAACTCCCCCTGGAAGAATTCATGCAAACCACTTCGCGTAATAGAGCAGCTGTCTTAGCCTTGCTCTAACCGGTCAGACCGGTCAACCTCACCGGTCAGACCGGTGGACTAGATCGTCCAGCACTTGACCCTTACACCGGTCAGACCGGTGCCTCTCACCGGTCAGGCCGATGACCACCTGGGAAAAACTGGGAACTGCACGAGCTCAAAACTAGCTCGAAACTACTTGGAAACCTTCTAAATGCATGCAGCAAGCCAAAACATGCTCAAACTTCTCCCCCTTGTTGACAATGCATGAATCAAGCCAAAAATGCAAAGAATGCAACCTAGAGCTTCTCAAATAGACAAAATTCATCACAAGATGCTATACACGTCCAAATGAGCAAGTTAGATACTCTATAGCTTCGTATGAACATCAACTACATGATCACCAAGTTTCACAACCATTGGGCGAAGCTAAGATAGAATTGAGCAATTTTTGCAAAAAAACACTCTCTCATGGGCAAAGTCCTAAACATGAGCAAAACATGTCAAAATGGCAAAGCCACACAAACTTCAAGCTAGGACAACCATTCTAAGCATAAGACCATCATAAACACCCACAAGCACCTCATGTCATGTCAAAGCCACCGAGCCATGTGCCTACTTCTATATATGAGACTTCTCATTGGTAGGCATCATGCAACGGTTTAGCACCCAAAGCTATAAGAATTAAGCACATATGACATGGGAGCACATTTTCCAAGCAATTTACATTTCATTTTCAGATTCATATTTGGTACATGAAATGTCTTTGCGACAAAAAGGAACTTATGCCCCTCCACAAGATCAAGCATGGGGGCTAAACATTCATGATAGCAAATGAGCCTTTGGCTCCATATGATCAAAATAAGCTATTCAACCACAAATTAAGCATAGCCAAGCCACTAAAACATGTCAAGATCATATAAAGGCATTTACCCACAAGAGAGCATATATGAGACATTTTTGAAAAACATAGCCATCAACCATGGATATAAATCAAGATCATCAAGAGCTAAGCCAAACTGACCATAGCATACCAACCTAGCTCACAAGATCATATATAGCACATCATGGTGAACAATGTATATAGGAGAAGCTTTTCCTACAAAATGCATATGATACAAAATGCATGCAACCTAAGATACAAAGATGCCTATACATCATGTTACATATGCCATGCCAAATGGAAGAAATGCACAAAGGAAAGCTATACATATGCTACAAAGGAGCTCCCACACACCAACTCAAGAAATCAAACAAACACCAAGCTCCCCCCACAAACGAGTGAAAGTTGTTTGATCTAGGGGTTTGGTGAAAATATCGACTAGCTGGTCATGTGTGGGTACATGGAGTAAAGCTATCTTCCCTTTCTCTACATTGTCTCTCAGGAAATGATATCTCACTTCTATGTGCTTGGTTTTGGAGTGAAGCACTGGGTTCTTTGCTACACTTATGGCACTGGTGCTATCACATTGAAGTGGGACATGGGTATACTCCTCACCAAAGTCACTCATGGTGTATCTGATCTAAAGGAGCTGAGAGCAACAACTGGCTGCGGCCACATACTCTGCCTCGGTAGTGGATTGAGCAACGCTCGACTGTTTGCGGGAAGACCAAGACACCAAAGAGGAACCCAAAAACTGGCAAGTCCCAGAAGTGGACTTCCTATCCAACCGACACCCGGCAAAATCCGCATCTGAAAAACCATGAAGAGCCAAAGAAGAGGACGCGGAGTACCAAAGGCTGAAGTCGGGAGTATGACGCAAATACGTGAAAATGTGTTTGACTGCTTGCCGATGCGAAGTCCTCAGAGACGCTTGAAAACGAGCGCACAGACATACGGAGAATTGGATGTCCGGCCTCGTAGCCGTCAAGTACAGGAGTGACCCGATCATGCTCCGGTACTCCTTCTGATCCACGTGTTCACCTTCCTCGTCTGCATCAAGAGTTGTAGTCGTACTCATAGGCGTCGCCATAGCCTTGGAGTCCTCCATCTTGAACTTCCTCACAATGTCCTTGGTGTACTTAGCTTGGTGCACAAACGTTTCTTCCTTCGACTGCTTGATCTGGAGACCGAGGAAGAACTGCAACTCACCCATCATGCTCATCTCAAATTCCCTGCTCATGTCTTCTGCAAACCTTGCAACAAGAGAGTTAGACGAGCCACCAAAGACAATATCATCCACGTATACCTGCACAATCAGGATATCTTTGCCCTGCTTAAGGAGAAACAAGGTCTGATCGACCTTCCCCATCTCAAACCCTCTCTCAAACAGGAACCCCCTCAACCTGCCATACCGAGCCCTAGGCGTCTGCTTCAACCCATACAACGCCTTCCTCAACTTGTACACCCGGTGGGGGTACTTCTCACTCTCAAACCCCAGTGGTTGCCTCACATACACTTCTTCCTCCAACACACCATTCAGGAAAGCACTCTTCACATCCATTTGGTGCAATTTGAACCCTTTAGCCACGGAAAAGACTAGAAGGATCATAATCGCCTCCAAACGAGCTACGGGAGCAAAGGTCTCCTCGTAGTCGATCCCCTCTTTCTGACTATACCCTTGCACCACCAACCTCGACTTGTTTCTCACCACCTCTCCTTTCTCTCCCTCTTTGTTCTTCAACACCCATTTTGTCCCAATTGGCTTACACCCCGGGGGAGGGTCAACCAACTCCCAAACTTGGTTTCTCTCAAAGTTCTCCAACTCCTCATGCATCAAATTAACCCAATTATGATCAGATAGCGCGTGTCCAATGCCTTTGGGCTCAAAAGTGGCAACAAAAGCAGCATGAGCAAAGTCAGAATTGTTTCGAACCCTCGACCGTGTAGTGCGTTCATTGATGTCGCCAATGCTCCTCGAAGCTGGGTGATCCACTTGAACTCGCCGGGGAGGTTCTCGCCTTGATGCTACCTCCCCCTCAACAGCAGCTTCACCTTGATCTGGGTTTGTCGTTGTAGGTGTGGGAGAGGGCCCGTTCTCGATCATCGTCGAAGTAGTAGGTACATGCTCAGCTGTGGGCGCCACACCACCATCTTCATCATCTCCATGTTCATGCTCCTCCTCCTGAAAGATCTCATCGCCAAGTTCATTGTCACCTGCACACTCAAAAACAAGCTGACTACGTGGCTGTGTCTCGTCGAAGGTTACCTCGCAAGTCTCCACGATTTGGTTAGTTTCAAGATTGAGCACGCGAAATGCTCTAGAATGAGATGCATAACCAAAGAAAATGCCATCGATAGACCTAGCCTCGAACTTGTCCAACTTCTTCCCTTTCTTCAGAATGAAGCGTTTACAACCAAAGACATGGAAGTGACTCACCTTGGGTGTACGACCGTGCATCAACTCATAGCATGTTTTCTTCTTATGGACCCTGAGGTAGATCCTGTTGGACACGTAGCACGCGGTATTGACCGCCTCAGCCCAGAACCTTCTCGGAGTCCTATGCTCGTCGAGCATCATCTGAGCCATCTCACACAAGGTTCTATTTTTCCTTTCCACCACGCCATTCTAGGGAGGAGTATACAGACTCGAAAACTGGTGTTCAAGACCCAAGTCATGGCAAAAGGTTTCGAAACGAGAGTTTTTGAATTCTGAGCCAATGTCACTGCGGATCGCTCGTATGGCATCTCCGTGCCTCTTGTTTTTCAACCTCAAGACAAGATCTCGAACAAAACCAAACGTCTCCCCCTTGTCCTCCAAGAAGAAAACCCACGCATACTGAGAATAGTCATCCACCACAACTAGGACGTACCACTTCCCACCCGTAGATCGCACACGAGCTGGGCCAACAAGGTCCATATGGAGCTGCTCGCATGGACGCTCCGTCATCACATCGGTGAGGGGCGGGTGAGAAGAGGCTACCATATTGGCATGCCTACACGGCGTACAGACCAACTCTTTCTCAAACCTCAACCGTGGTAATCCTCGGACCAAATTGAGTTTACTCAAGCAAGACAAAAGGTCAAAGCTCAAGTGACCCAACTTCCTATACCACCTCCACAACTCACTCGAAGAACCAGCCAAAAAGCAACGCTCCACACCAGAAGACTAAGAGAAATCAGCTCGGAACACTTGACCCTCGGGAACGACCATGCAAACTAGGTCCCCTCGAGAATCCAAAATCCGAGAACCACCAGGCCGAAACAACACCTCAAAACCCTCATCCAATAACTAGGACACGGAAAGCAAATTGAACCCCAGCGATTGAACAAGAGCAACGCGCTTGAGAGTGACGTTGTCACTTACCTTAATCTGACATTCTGAAAGCACACGCCCTCGCCCATTGTCCCCAAAGGTGATGTATGTCCTGGACACCACCGGGATGAGACTTGAGAACCACCCCTTGTCTCCGGTCATATGCCTCGTGCAACCAGAGTCAATCAACCAAATGTTCCTCAAGTCTCCCACCTGAAAATCAAAAGCGAGCACGTGAGTGAACAAACGACTCAGCACTGGGGTTAGTACCAAAAGAGTAAAACCAGTGCCGAGCCATTTGCTCTAAAGTGGGGTTAGCACAAACCAAATCATCATGCCTATCAAAGCTACCGCCACGAAAACCACCACGGTAACCACCACGACGGAAACAACCCTCTCTAGGTGGAGGAGGACGAAAGCCACGAAAGGGAGACCGTGGACCGTTCCTCTCCATCTCAAAGCTACCACTCCTCCCACCCTTGTATTGAGCACGAGGTGGAGAACGTCTAGCAAACTGACCACCTGCAAACTCTCCATGCCAACCACTAGAACCACGACCAACAGAACCGAACCGAGCATCCGCACGAGCATGGAAACCGAACTGCTGTCTGCCCAGACCTGCACCGGTCTGACCGGTGTGATGCACCGGTCTGACCGGTGGTGCTCGGCCAACAGCACCACCTGCCACCTTCTGATCTCCCCAAGCCGGAATCGTCCTCACAATCACCTTGGCCCTGGGCATCTGTATACAAGGCTCAGGTACACCATTAGAGGGTTGGTCCCTGTCCTTGTTAGCCCACTCCTTAGCCATTCTCTCCTCATGCTTCCTCTTGAAGTAAAACTCATCCTTGTGACCATCTCTACCACAATACCCACAATGGAACTTCATGGGCTGTGGCTTAGGCTTAGGCTTGGGTTGGGGCTGCTCACTCGGCTTCTCACCCTTCTTCTCTCCTTCCTCACCTCCCTTTGGGCTCACAAACTTCACCGGTTTTTGGAAATCATTTGTCGGGTGAGGGAATATGCGTGGATCTGGAGTAGTGTCAAGTTTGTTTCTGAGATGGTTAGGCTTGGGCTCAAACTTGTTCTTGTGTCTGTTTGGTGGTGGGATAGGGATCTCTCCAACTCTCTCAACTCCCTCACCACTGTTCTCTCCAAGCTTGTCAGCCCCAAGTGCCTGACCATCATAGCGTTTGAAAGCCACTATCATGATACCAAGCTGAGGCTCCTGACCCGACAACCAACTCATACACTTCCTCAGCTCATCATTCTCATCCTGCAAGCGATCAAGATAATGTGCAAGCTCCAAATTCTTAACCGCATGCAATTCACAAGTAGAGCAAGAAGTGGGAATAGGCTCTTTCAACTTAGCCTCAAGCGAAACAGTGTAAGCATGCATCTCATCAATCTTTCCATGCAAAACAGGGCAAGAAGTGCAAGCACCTAGCAAAGCAGGTCTAGACTTAAGCTCAGCCACTTCAACCCTAAGCATATCTAGTTCATCACAAGTAGAAGCATGCTTATCCTTAAGAGCAGTAAGATCAGCTAGGTACACAGAGCAATCACAGCAATCAATCTCATCAGAAACCACAGGAGAAGCCTTAAGCGAATCAATCTCAAACTCGGTGTAGCCTCCGCCAATCACCACTAATGACTCGGCTCACACGTAGTCCCGGCTCGACCTTGGTTTTGAGGCTCAACCAAGAAACCGTCCATGACTTCATCTTGCCGTTCTTGCCACCATGCGGCCCGCACTAGACTCCGCTGGCCACCGGGTCCCTCGAACCAAGCTTACTTGTCTTCTCCACACTTGGAGGCCTCACCAACAACGACCTTTCATGCTTGTTCTTCACTTGCACCAACACCAGTCAAGCCGCAATCTGCACCTGCAATACTTAGCCAAGAATCAGTCCACACCACGTTGTCAATCACTCATCACACCAGGAAGCGACCATCCACCGGTCCTCGAACCACACATGGCTCTCACACTCTTGACACGGCTCCCACCATGTCCCGGCTCGATCTTTGTTTTGAGGATCAACCAAGAAACCGTCCACGACTTCGTCTTGCTGTTCTTGCCACCATGCGGCCCGCACTTGACCCCGCTGGCCACCGGGTCCCTCTAACCAAGCCTATTTGTCTTCTCCACACCTGGAGGCCTCACCAGCAATGATCTTTCGCACTTGTTCTGCACCTGCACCAACACCAGTCAAGCCGCAACCTGCACCTGCAATACTTAGCTAAGAGTCAGTCCACACAACGTTGTCAATCACTCGTCACACCAGGAAGCGACCATCCACCGGTCCTCGAACCACCACTGGGTTACTCGGTTGAGCCACAAAACCAAGGCCAAAGACTCGACAAGGAGGGGCGGCCACCCAGGCCGGTCTTACAGCCCAGGAGGGGTGGTCTGACCCCCTGGGCCGGTCTGACCGCCCAGGTGGGGTGATCTAATCGCCAGGGTCGCAGCGCTGAGAAACTTCGAAGCGGAGGACACACGACATGATTGCAAGAGTTGCGTTGGTGTTACGCAGGCTTCGGTGGATGCGCATCCGTCTGATGGTGCTGTGGCCTTTTGTTGTCTCTCCCGTTTTCCTTTTTGATGATTTTCGGAGCATTTTCTTGTGATTTTCGTGGTGGAGTTTTGAGGATGTTTTCTTGCGGGATTCTTGTTGGGTGTCATGTATGAGGACCTTGTGCCTCTTTGCTTGGTGATCTTGACCCAGCAATCTCCTTGAATCGGCCTCGATTTGGTGGTTTTTGTAGTTCCTCGAGTTCATGACCTAGAGGGCCAAGATTCCCGATTCCCATTGTTTGAGAGCGTTTCGGTGGATTTCCTTTGGTGGAGAGGTTTCCCAAGAGGTAACCTAGCTATCCCCGAAGTTTCGCTGCAATCCGTGGTGTGAATCGGGAGATCAAGCGATGGGAAGTTAAGGGTTGACCCGTGGCCAGGTTTTCTGGGTGGGGCGGTCTAACTACCCTGGGTCATCCAGGTCATTGTTTTGGTTTTGCTGGGTTTTCCTCTCTGAGTTTCTTCACCTTGATCAGAGGAGCATTCTGGTGAAATCTTGGTTCGTTTTGGAGTCGTTTGCTAGGTTTCTCTTGGAGGTGATTCTTGCTGGTTACAGGAGGTTGGACCACCCCTGGTAGCCGGTCCAACCACCCTATGCCTGTTTGGTGAAGTTTTTGTTTTCACCAAGATTTTCTGGTAGCTAGCTTGGCCTTGACCAGATGATCTTGTGGCTGAAACCGTGGTGAGTTTGGAGCTCGGAAGAGTGCTTGTGGTGGTTTTCTTGGTTGCCAGGAGCAGGCGGTCTAACTGCCCCCAGATGCGGTCTGACCGCCCCTCCCAGGCAAATAACTTCCGAGTTATTTCCGCTGTTGATTGCGTGTAGAAGCTGTGCCTGCAGGTAGTGTTTGTTCCTAGGACTAGTAGCACTTTAGTGGCTACGTGGTTTTGGCAAATGGAAGGAAGTGTGTGGAGTGTGTGATTCTGGGAACCCAACCGAGTTCATCTTGTTGGAGAAGTCATCTCCTTCGAGAAGAAGTTTTATCGGCTCCCATTCATTCCCCCCCCTCTGGTCGCCAGTTCGGTCCTTCAAGTGGTATCAGAGCCGGTTATGGGTCTTTCGGGACTCTAACTAGTCTAAGATCCAAAGATGGCATACCAGGAATGGGGATCGGGTCCTCCGCACTTCGATGGAAAGAACTACCAGATGTGGCGGAGGAGGATGGCTGCTTTCCTCCGTGGCAAGGGTCAGATCCTTTGAAATGTTACAGTGAACACAACTTTTGTACATCCAATTAACTTCCTTGCTCTAGGATCGAGGGATATGCACGACGCCAATAACAAGGCGGTCAACTACTTGTTTCGCGCTCTCTGTCAATCCGAATTCGATCGGGTTCAGGCAGAGGATTTGGCTTGCAAGATTTGGGAGCGGCTTAAGAATGCTCACGCTGGGAACAGTCAGGTTCAGGCTCGGTTGTTTGCGACTTACCGGAGAGAGTACGAGAACTACACTCATCTCCCTGGTGGGTCCAGAGACACGATGTTCTAGTGGTTCACGGTGATTGTGAACAACATGAGGGCCAATGTGACCGTGCTCCCGTACGATGATCATGACAGAGTTGTGAAGCTCTTGCACTCACTGGATCATACTATTTGGGGAGGAAAGGTCGAGGTCATCTTGGAGTCGGGCACAGATGAGACGCTGACGGTAGACAAGCTGTTCTCTAAGCTCAAGTTGGCTGAAGTGGACCGTGGGGTGACAGCCAAGATTGAGGGCCTGACTGACTCTCATAGTCTCACTCTCGTCAGTGGCTTAGGTGCTAGGTCTAACGCTAACCCATCCTCCAGGATGTACTCTCTGTCTTCCTTGATGTCTTTGCCAGATGAGAAGTTTGACGTGCTTGGAGAGGACAAGCTGGCGCTGTTGACCAGGAGGTTTGAGAGGATGCACGAGAACCGGGTGAACACAAGGAGGAACTCACGAACATGCTTTCAGTGCGGCAAGCTAGGACACTTCATCGCCGATTGTCCTGAGAAGGTTGAGAACAAGGACAACTACAAGCACCGGCCGAGGACAGAGAACAACTACCGGTCGAGGCGCGATCACAAGCACAAGCACAAGAACAAGGACGAGCGGAGATCGAGGAAGAAGGACGGCCACGGCAAGAAGGCACGAGCGATGGTCGGGGCAAGCAACTGTTGGCGGCTGTTAAGTGCCTACTTTAGCCATCAATATACTCATGAATAAAGGAGCAAAAGGCATTTCTTACACACATTTAGTTAAGAATAATGTAGTTCCACTTGTCCTTGGAGGTTTTGTGATTGCAGGTAAAATAAGCATAAAAGAAGTGACAACTCACCTTCTATGGTCCATGCCACGTCACGTCAGCCAAGGAAGGGCTGCCACCTAGGATCCCATGCATGCAAGCCAAGTCACCAATCCAAGGGAGGCAAACCCCGACGAATCAGAGGGCGACACGTGGACGTCACATGGATTGAAGGGCCCCACGGGCAGGCAAACCGCCTCAAACTCGAGTGTACACCGGGCACCGACGCAAGGGCCCACAAGACAGCCACCTGGAGAAAGCACACCCGAGTGGGGCCACAGGGGGTCGGCCGACCCTACAGGTCAGCCGAACCGACCTTGTGGCTGCCACTTAGGGGCTTCCACGTGGTGCTTCTTGGTTGGTCCTGGAGCCCATTCCCGGGGTGTTGGCGCGACATCCACAAGTTGTCCAAGGCCTATAAATAGAAGGGAGGGGACTCATTTCTTACCCAACTCACTTTCCAACTCCTCTCACTTTTGGTTTCCAAGGCTAGGAGGTAGGCTAGAGTAGCTCTACTACAGGTTCCATGTCTACTTTGGGATCTAGGTATGAGTTCTCTTGTATCATTATTTTATTGTATGACTTTGATCTACTTCAGTTATTCAGCTATTTCATATAAAGTAGTGTTAGCATATATGAGTGATTCGTTCATGTGTTCTTCGTTGGTTCATCATTTAGAGGCTCCTGTTCTTGATGAACAATGCCTTTCGATCCTCTTGAAAATGATTTACTCATGTCTTCGTTGTTTGTTCATAAGTTTGAAGCTCGTGTTCTTCACGAACACGACCCTTTGATCCTGTTGAATAGACATAGTAGAATACGAATCCGTTTGTATGACTAGCCTAGTTTGATCCAGTTAGATCACGTGTTTGTGTTGTATGAAGTTCGAGTTCAAGCTACGGTACTTGGTGTAAGTCGCCAGTTATCTGGTGGCACTGACCTGGGTCACAATAGCCCAGGCCAGTCAGTGTCTAGTTAACAATGCAAGCATGGTGCTTAGGTTGAGTAGCTACATTGCATATGAGCGTGCCCCACAGATTGATAGAGGTAGGCCGCGGTAGTGATAGCCGTTGGACCCTTTGTACTCGTCCACGTTCGGGTACACTGTAGGAGTCTAAAATCTAACAACCGACGTCGTGTGGAAGCGACGCGGGCGGTTAGCTCCCCGTTTGTGCCTGGGTGCTGAGCTGATATTCATACAATGCTGTTGTGACTGACTGGTATCTACTAACTTTATATATATATTACATTCCTTAACGTCACATAAGCATTGTATGAATATCAGCTCAGCACCCAGGCACAAATGGGGAGCTAACTGCCCGCGTCGCTTCCGCACGACGTCGATTGTTAGATCTTAGACTCCTACAGCGTAGCCGAACGTGGGGGATTACAAAGGGTCCAACGGCTGTCACTACCGCAGCCTACCCCTAACTATCCATGGGATATGCTCATATGCAACACAGCTACTCAACCCAAGCACCATGCTTGTGTTGTTAACTAGACACTGGCCGGCTTGGGCTACTGTGACCCGGGTCAGTGCCACCAGATAACTGGCCATTTACACCGAGTACCGTAGCTTGAACTCGAACTCCATACAACACAAACACGTGTTCTAACTGGATCAAACTAGGCTAGGCACATAAACGGATTCGTGTTCTACTATGTCTATTCAACAGGATCAAAGAGTCATGTTCATGAAGAACACGAGCCTCTAACTTATGAACAAACATCGAAGGCATGAGTAAATCATTTGTCAAGTGGATCGAAAGGTCTTGCTCATCAAGAACAGGAGCCTCTTAATGATGAACGAACGAAGAACAGATGAACAAATCACACATATATGCTAACACTACTTTATATGAAATAGCTGAATAACTGAAGTAGATCAAAGTCATACAATAAATTAAAGATACAAGAGGACTCATACCTAGATCCCAAAGTAGACTTGGAACCTGAAGTAGAACTACTCTAGCCTACCTCCTAGCCTTAGAAACCAAAAGTGAGAGAGGAGGAGTAAGGTGTGTTGGTAAGAAATGAACCTCCTCCCCTTCTATTTATAGGCCAGAGCATCAGCGCAAAGAGGAGTGAAACACCCCGGGAACGGCCTCTAGGACCAATGGACAAGCGCCACGTGGAAGCCCAGGATCAGCCGACCCAAGGTCGGTTCGGCCGATCCTAGGGTCGGCCGACCCCAGGTGGGCCCCACTCGGGATGTGCTTCCTCGGGGTGGCTGTCCTGTGGGCCCTTAGGTCGGTCCCTGGTGTACACGTGCTCTTGAGGCGGTTTAGGCGCTCTGGTGGGCCCATGGATCCATGTGAAGTCCACGTGTCACGCTCTGATTCATCGGGGCTTGCCTCTCTTGGATCAGTGACATGGCATGCATGCATGGCACCTGAGGTGGCTTAGCTTGCATGCATGGCACCTGAGGTGGCAGCCACTCCTTGAGGTGACGTGGCATGAATCATAGAAGGTGAGTTTGCCACTTCTTTTTTGATTATTTTCCTGCAATCACATAATCTCCAAGGACAAGTGGATCTACATTATATTTAACTAAAATGCGTGTAAGAAATGCCTCTTGCTCCTTTATTCATGAGTAAATTGACAGCTAAAGTAAGCACTTAACAGCCGTCAACACCCAGGTGGTGTCAAAGACATACATCACCTTTGGGGATAATGGGCGAGGGCATGTACTTTCAAAAGGTGAAGTGAGGGTAAGTGACAAAGTGGTACTGAAGCATGTTGCCTTGGTCAAGTCGCTCGGATTTAACTTGCTTTTAGTTTCTTAGCTTCTTGATGAAGGTTTTGAGGTGTTGTTTAAGTCGGGTGGTTCTTGGATACTTGATGCTCGAGGTGACCTTGTCTATATGGTCATTCCCGAGGGTCAGATATTCTGAGTGGATTTCTCTCAGTGTTCGGGTGTTGCTAGGTGTTTCGTGGCTGGTTCCTCGGGTGAGTTGTGGAAATGGCATAGGAGGTTGGGTCACTTGAGCTTTGACCTTTTGTCACGCTTGAGTAGACTTAACCTGGTCCGAGGATTGCCCCGGTTGAGGTTCGAAAAGGATTTGGTGTGTGCACCGTGTAGGCATGCTAAGATGGTAGCTGCTTCCCATCCACCCCTCACCGATGTGATGACGGACCGTCCATGCGAGCTGCTCCATATTAACCTTGTTGGCTGTTGACGGTCTATATGTGTATCAATGTTCGTTTGGATTGCAAGCAGACAAATCCTCCATTGTAGTCAAGGGACCCTTCTTCCCTTAAGTGTCAACCCAAGGTATCGAATCTGTGGAACAATGTGTGATGCAAGAATCAATCTAATAATGCCGAGAACACTTAATCTTCGAAAGGAGTTGATATTGCATCTAATCTAAGAAAACATCAAAAACTCATCTAATCTAAGAAACACCGGAGGTAGCAAGAGATAGAGAGGGGGAGGTAAAACCAAACTAGAGAGATTGGATTGAGCTATTGTTGAAGTTCCAACCAAAGAAGAACATAGCAAACTGAATCTCATAAAAAGTCTCTTTAAATCATAGCTTCCGTTCCAACTCCGAAGACGCCCGCCTTTTGGAACCTTCATCCTATCACGACGTGCCCCTATTCGTGCGGGTTAGCCTAGGGCAAGTCCAAAGGACAAGATGAAAATTTTTGGTAGGTCAGGCATGCACCTCTAGCCACCCCGGCTACAAGAACACCCTACGTGATCTATCTCGATAATAGATCGGGAAGGAAGAAGACCCAAACGAACACAAAGTCATAGAGAAAGCACTTGATCGCTAAGAATCAGATTGTAATTTGATAATTAAACATAACGAATGATACATGGACAAGATCACCACCGTGATCCTACCTTGATCTTGCTCCAAGCTCCTGGAACTCCGATGTGGTCTTCATTGCAAGGTTCCCACGCCGGCTAGGGAAACCCTAGACAACTATCTCGACCCTCTCCTCTCCGGAATTGTGTCCCTCTCTTCTCTGCTCCTTGGCGGCGAATGGCGAATGAAATTGATGTGTGGCTCTTGGCAAGGGGACTATAAATAGTCCGAGGGTCGTCTAGGTCAATGGGGCAGCGAATGGGGTCAGAAATGGGCTGGGCCGGCCGGCCTGGGCCCACTTCGGCTTGGTTCTCGGCCTCCTTCATCGGTGATGCTTCTCGTGTCTTCTGGAACCTTCACCCTTCTGTACGTGTGCCCTTGGCATCAGTTTCTCTGCGATTCGGATAGGGCTCCTTGTTGTGCAAGCTTCAGCATTTTCTGTCCAGGTCCTCAGAGTTTTCTGCCTTCACGGTTCGGTCCTTGGGCCTCTTGGAGTCATGTTCACTTCATAACTTGACTTGTGCCGGGCTTCATGGTCTTCTCACGAGTTGCTTGATGAACTTTACCTAGAAGTCTTGCATTTAGTGCTAAAGTCCTGCATAAACAATAAACTCCAAACACGACATGCAAGAGTGAACTTGATATATCAATGGGGTTAGTACTAATGGATAAGATATTAAATTGATGCCAACACCGAAGGTAAACTCATTGCTAGGTGGACGAAAATTCACCGTCAACAGCTCCCCCATGCTTAAACCTTGGTCGTCCTCGAGTAAGCCTTCGATGGATATCAGTGTTGCCCTTCATTGCTCAAACCCTGCACTTGATCATACACGAGAAAACATAATGCTCTCAAAAGTTTAATTCGTTAGAGTTCCATAAAGGGTGCATATCAATTAAGATCTTCCCACAAGTAATTAAACATGCTCCCAAAATTCAAATGGATCTCACAAATTTTGAAATAAAGAATGAGATGAAAAAGAGCTAAACCATGTTCAAAAATTTAAACCACCTTGCATCTTGCTCATGAACTCTCATCTCATCTTGTCTCTCAAGCCTATTTATTCTATTCCTTTCCCTTTTCAAAAACATATATATGTGGTAGGCTTTATGTGGAGCTTTTGGGAAAAGTTTAGTCCTACCAAGATATTATTATTGAGATATTATCAAAACAAGACAAGCATCTCATGGTCTTACCGAGACTCGTCAAAAAGGTCATTGGAAAATAATGTTATTTCAAGGAGGGGGAGAGAAAAATACACACACTTTCAGATAGGTGGACACGTGCAAATGGCAAAGAGTGACCCCGAGGCACAAAGGAAGTCCTCGTTATCAGATTACACATGGTTGGAAAGATAAGTTTGGATCTTGATCTTGAAGTTTTTTGAAATTCCTAATGCATTTAGAGAACCGGGGAGTTCACTTTATTTTTTTATACATACACATATTTTTTCATACATACATATATATATAGATTTTTTGTTTATCTCTCCTTTTTTTTACTCCCCTTGAACTCTAAATTGCATTTGTACCTACCTCCTCCCCCATGCTTAGACGTTTGCTCGTCCTCGGGCAAAGAGGTGATAGAGATAAGGTAGGTACCGGAATTATTTTTCCTTTGGAGAGATACTTGAAATCTTCAACCTTGGCACCATCTTGCGATCTTCCTCGAGTTGACGATTCATACTCAAATGATAGGTTGTGGTCAAGGAGGTAAACACAAAGATGATATTTTTGGTTTTTAAGGGTGGATATCCGGCGAGGTTTGTGAAATTTCCGATGTGGAGATACACAATGCACGGATAGAAAGGCTAGCAATAAGATAGGTACGCAAAAACGGAATGACCAGCTTCTTAGTCTCGGGCCAGAGAAATCAAGCCCTGAATTAATTCACCCAAAAAAAATCTTGTATACTAAGTTTTTGCACTCAAATAAATATAAGGCTTTGGATAGGTAGAGCAACATGCAAGTGGTATTCATGACAAGGTTAGCATTACTTTTAAGAACAAAAAAAATCATATTTAACCCATCCAAAAATTGAGAGCATAAGAAAAACTATGGGTCGGATGTTTATCATAACCTCCACAGAGGATTAAGCTAGCATTTAGATTAATTTCAGATTTGTATTTTAAGAGAGCATTAGCTTAATCATGCATAAAACAAGTACAAATATAAGCAAAGCGGCAACTATCATCATATATCAACAAGGCACAAACTTTTTATCTTTGCCATAGGTAAAAACATGGTGGTGATTTTATTCATGATAAAATAGAAACTAACACACATGCTGAAAATAAAAACAGAAAATACTACGCATAGATAGACGCACACAAGCTGAAAAATAAAGAAAAGGAAAAGGGGAAAATAAACCAAAGAAACAAGCTTCTCCTCTCTTTAATCTTCCGCCGGCTGTTGGTATTGGTAATCTTGGTTATTGTACCCTTGCTCATAATAAGATTGCACTGCTCCTCCTATGAATTGCTCCGGCAGTGCTAGGTGAAGGCGACCTAACTCAAAAGCAATGTTCGCGTTCCCTTCACCCATTTGATTTGCATTGGATTGGATGGCCGCAATATTTTGCATATTCCTTGCAGCATATCCTCCAATGATGGCCACACTTTGTTGTGGTTGAGGAAGGTGTGCATATTGCTCCACAAAGGCTACGTTGGGTACCGTCAGATGAGTTGGTGGGGGCATGGTTGCACCACTCCCCCATGCTTGCATTGATACACCTCCGTAGTGTCTAGGTGGCACCAAAATTCCTCCATATGGTGGCACATAATCTTGGGGAGCACCTTCTTCTTCTTGGGCTGCGGAAGATCCTTCTTCTATAATCCTTCCTCTCTTGTTCTTCTTGGCCGGCACAAGAAGTCCTCCTTCTAAACAATCTTCATTCCCTTCAATAAATAATTTCAGCCTTGCATCCTATAGGGGTAAATTAACTTTGGCCACTTTGAAGCCTCTTCTCTCATCTCCACTTATATATTTTCCTTTCTTCATATATTCAAATCCTAGGGAAGTCCCGACGAGGAGAAATTTTGGGTTTCTTGTAATTCCCGGCCTTAATGAGATTGCCAACATGGAGAGGTAACACCACGAACTAATATCTCCGGATCCCGATATTGCTTCGCAACACCACCGGTTGATCATAAGGTATGAGCGGTCAAATGGCTGCCCAACAATCAAAGCCGAGTAAAGCCAATTCAACTCCATGTCGATGATCTTGGTCTCTTTAATCCTCCCCAAAATCCTTTTGCATATCCATGAGTGAAACACCTTGATGATGGGGTTCCGGATACTACTCCTTTGCCGATTATCTTCTCCCGCAATCATTCTCAAAATCCTTCCAATGCATTCCCTTGCATGGCTACTTGCTCCGGGGCTCCCTTTTTGAAATGTAAGCAACTCTCTAATGTACTCATAGGGAACTACTTGTTCATCTCCTTCAAAACGAAATGAAAGACTCGGCACTCCTTCATCAAGTATCGGCGCCATGGTCATAAGAATTTCCAGGGCCAATTCCTTGTGGGTGTTTGCCGACACTCCGTTGGAAAATTACACCCAACCTAGGTTTCCCAACAAGTAATAAATGTCCGTGTGAAAGCCCAACACTTGGAGAGCTTGGTCGTCGAAGTCGACATTTGCCACAAGCCTCTTCTCAAGGCGAGTGAGCTTCTCCTCCTCCTCCTCCGTCTTGATGATAAAACCATACTTGGAATACCACGGAGTGTATGGAGGTGGAGCGGATGATCGTGTCGAACAACGAGGCCAGACGGGCGGCTCCTCCGTACGTCCTTGCGATTCGGTAAACCGCATAGACGAGCTTCGTGTGGCCCTGATGCCACCGAGGAGCAAGGTGTCATTCCTCGGCGGTGCCGTGTCCTCCTCCATGCTTCGGGGAGACTCAGAGACCGAGTGCCTCCTCGAAGAACTTGTTGATGGAGCCTTCGACGATGACGAACCCTTCTTCTTGGAGAGGAAGCTAGAGACTGCCTTCCACATGTTTGTTGCTCTCACTCTCACAAGTATATCCGGGGTTATGAGCCGGTAGCAAGGCACACAAAGATAATATATGGAAGGGTGGAATTTTAGTGGATTTTTGGTGGTTTTTGATGTATGAATTGAAGCTCGAAATGGAATGCAAGGTTTTTGGAGGTTTTGGACTTAGATCTCAAGACACAAACTGAGAGTTGGACGAGGGACTTACCTGTCAAAGGGGAGCACCAGAAGGTGAGGCCGGCCAGCCTGGGCCGACTGGCCTAGGTCGCCTACTGCTCCTCCTGGCTCCGTTTTTCTCCAGTGCACTCCATGCTCCTTTGTTGCTTTGTGTCCGCGTGCTTCACTGGGTTGCACCGCCCAAACTCTGTCGTCCACTCCTTTGCTTGCATGATTGAGTCTCCCACTTGATTGCTTTGCTTTGAGTCACTTCCGTGCCTCCTTGCCTCACATTCCTCCATGAGAATCCTGCAAAATAAAGCCTTGGCTGCCCCTCCATGCTTGTCCTTTGCATGTGCCTTGATATTAAATGATGGAGGGGCCTCCCGTGATGCATCATGGTGCACGTGTGATTATGTGAACTCAATTACCTCCCTCTAATCAAGCCTTAATGCTAAGCACTCCTCTAATTTTGAAAAATAAAGTTAAACTCAGAGCTAGCAATGAATCCAAATATATTTAGAGGAGGTCTTAAGCATCAAAAACAAATGTAAGTCGAAAAAGTTTTCCGACTATTTCTATTTTGGTCGCACCGGTATTGTTTGCTTCCATTAGTTGAGAGCAAGCTTTTCCTGGTTTGATCGTGGGGGCATAGGTTTATGTTCTAATTTTGGCTAAATATGATAGAAAGATTTTGAATGAAATAAATTCAAGTGAGGCTTAGAAAAATTCTAACTCTAGAGAAACCAAGGGATATGAATTTTAAACAAACCAAAAGTCAAATTTCTAGGTTCACGCGAGTCCTACCATACACTGAAAATTAAAGATCATCTAGGAACATAGTCTGGCTCAACTCGTGTGTTTTTAACATGTAAAACAAGTCAACCTTATCATCATGAAGAGGATGGAAGGTTGAGGTAGGTTCTGAAATTTTGGTTTTGGTTTCTGAAAAAGAAGCAAATAACACATAGGATGGCTCATGTTATGGGTTTATGATCCAAATAAAATAACCAAACAAAATTTATAACTCTAAACATTATCCAACCACTTTAAGAGTTTATGAATGTCTTGCGTAGAAAATTCTAAAACCAACTTACTTGAAAGACTCGGAAAAGAACTTGATCGGATTGTCCTCCCAGTAGCTTATTCTTGACTCGACGAACGGGTTGCCTCCTGCCTAGCGCTTTGTTTATAGTCCATGGCTATATTTCTTCACTTGTTCCCTTCGGATCAACGCTCATTGCGGGCATTGCAATCTTGGGTACCCACTTCTGCACCATCTTTGGCTTAGGCGCAAGCTTATTCTTCGGCTTAGTCATCTTTTTGGTCTTCACAGGCGGCTTTTGTTCCTGGATCTTGATGGATGCAACAACTTCCTTGATTCCCTATGCTTCCTTCTTCTTTGGCTCTTCCTTCTTCCTTGGCTCTTCCTTGCCAAAGCGACGATGAGGTGGAACATATTTAGCATTAATCATGTTGCATACCTCGAAGCGTGGTCGAAACTTGAAGGAACTCCTCTCGCCGTTGATGTCGAACTTGATCTCCCCCTTGCCGACGTCGATGGTAGATCCGACGGACTTGAGGAAAGGCCTCCCAAGGATGAGCGGCGGCTTCTCCCTTTCTCCCATCTCGAGCACCACAAAGTCGACAGGGATGAACTGGTGTCCGACCTTCACAGACACATCTACGGCAATGCCCAAAGGATAGCGAATGGAGTTGTCGCCCAACTCCAAACGCATGGTCGTAGGCTCTAGCTCCGGTAGGCGTAGCTTCTCAAACACGTCCCTTGGCATGACACTCACACTTGATCCAAGGTCGCATAATGCTTTCTCAAATTTGAAGGAACCAATGGAACATGGAATCGTCGGGCATCCGGGGTCTCCTTGCTTCTCTAGTCCGTTTGCAATAGCGGCGCTACATTGCTTGGACATCTTGACGTGATCCATCCCGAGTGTTGCTATCTCATACTTGTTTGCAAGTATATCCTTGAAGTAGGGAGAGTATGTAGGAACTTGGAGAGCGTCCAATAGCGGCATGTTGATGCTTAACCTGCGCACCACTTCCACAAACTTCTCAAAATGATTATCAAGTTTACCTCGGAAGTAGCGTGGCTTGAGTTGCAGCATCTTCGTGTCTTCTCCCGGCATCTCAAACTCGAGCTCTTCAGTAACGATCTCGGTAACCTTCTCCTTAGCAAATTCATCCGCCTCGGTAGATGGTTTAGGCTTTCTAGCTCCCGTGGAATGTTCTAGATCTTTGGTCTCCTTTCTTGAACGAGTTTGAATGGCCTTCACTATCTGGGGACCTTGAGGTTGTCCCGGTAGCTTCCCTTCATTAGCAGATAGACTCCCGGCAAGTTATCCCACTTGTGTCTCGAGCATCTTCATCATGTTGAGCACTTAATGGTTGGAGCTTCCGACCTCTGTCACCTTGCTATCGATGTTCTCCAGCACTTTGTTTATTGCTTTGAACTTAGTGATGGTGTTCTTGTTGATCTTAGCTTGCTCGTCCATGAAATCCTTCAATTGCATACGAAGAGGAACTGACTTTGGAATGGACGAACTCGCATTAAATTGAGGTCTACCTTACCCGTAGCGGAAGTTCGGCAAATCTCCCTTCCTCATGTAGTCGAGCATCTTGGCTTTCTCCGGGCAATCTTTTTGGACATGGCCATACTCCCCCACACTCTTCACATGTGGATCTTGCTTCGGCTGCCTTTAGGTCTTGAGCTTCTTTCTTTTCTATCTCCGTCTTCTCCAACCTCCTCATGAGCCAGTCAATCTTGCCTTCAAGTAGGTCTTCCTTCTCCACTTGCAATACTCCTTTGACATTCCCCATGGGTTGAACCAGAAGTAAGCGTCCGGATGACACCCATGTATCATTGTCCGTGACCTTCTTGAATAAAGTGAAAGCTTCGGTTGGTGTAAGCTCGATGATGGATCCTCCCACCG
The DNA here is from genome assembly GCA_036936925.1 of Cenchrus fungigraminus. Taxonomy (NCBI): domain Eukaryota; kingdom Viridiplantae; phylum Streptophyta; class Magnoliopsida; order Poales; family Poaceae; genus Cenchrus; species Cenchrus fungigraminus. Next base: position 18,257,917 of record CM072776.1, on the reverse strand, counting down.
ATGCATCAATAATCGTCCTTGAGGCCATGGTAATTCCTTGATAGAACTTTTGAACAAGATCTTCCATTGGGAACTTATGATATGGCACCACCCGACTGTACTCATTGAGGCGCTCGAAAGCATCCGATATAGTCTCCATAGGATATTTAGCAAAAGTAGCAATCTTATTGCGCAAGCTTTGAGTCTTACCTGTCAGTAGTATTCCTTCATGAAAGCTCTCATCAAAGCCTCCCAATTGTGCACCATCTCCATAGGTTGAGTGTAGAACCATTGCAAAGCTTTTCCGAGTAGCAAGAACGGAAAAAGCCTTGCCCTCATTTGGTTTTGAGTCATCCCGTCCATGTTGAACATTTGACAAAGTTGAATGAAAGCTTGAAGGTGAAGGTCGGGATCCTCTTTACCGTTGAAGGGTGAATGTTGCACCATGCGGATTGTTGAGGTCTTGATCTCGAACGGCCTTCCGATCTCTGCGAGGTTCAAGATGGGTAGGTCGATGATGTCCGGGGTGCATAGCTCCCCGATCTTGTGCTCCAGCTGCGGTTCTCCCATCGGTTGCGGTTGAAGTTGATCCTCCCTAGGGTTTGGAGGTGGTGATTCCTTTGAAGGTTCCGATGATCCTCCGGCCTCCGCTTTTGGATCTGCAAATTCCAGCTTTTTAGCTCGTGCTTCCCATCTCTTTAGCCTGTAAAGTTTTTTTGGATCATCCACAAAAGTTTTGAGTTTGTTGGAGAGGTAGCCGTCCATCTCTTGTTAGGGTTAGCAATAAACAATATAAATACAAAAAAAAATAAAAATGAATCTAAGAAAACTAGGGTTAGTCAAAACTAGATTAGATTGATTTTGAGGATGATCAAAAGTTAGTAGATGCAAAAAGAAAAACCAAAAGAAAACTAAAAATATTCACAAAAAGGCAATAATAGATCGAATCTTGATCACTTGTTCCCCGGCAACGTCGCCAGAAAAAGGGGCTTGTTGACAGTCTATATGTGTGTCAATGTTCGTTTGGATTGCAAGCGGACAAATCCTCCGTAGTCAAGGGACCCTTCTTCCCTTAAGTGTGAACCCAAGGTATTGAATCCGTGGAACAATATGTGATACAAGAATCAATCTAATAAAGCCGAGAACACTTAATCTTCGAAAGGAGTTGCTATTGCATCTAATCTAAGAAAACATCAAAAACTCATCTAATCTAAGAAACACCGAGGTAGCAAGAGATAGAGAGGGGGAGCTAAAACCAATTTAGAGAGATTGGATCAAGCTCTTGTTGAAGTTCCAACTAAAGAAGAACATAGCAAATTGAATCTGATAAAAAGCCTCTTTAAATCATGGCTTACGTTCCAACTCCGAACACGCCCACCTTTTGGAACCTTTGTCCTGTCACGACGCGCCCCTATTCATGTGGGTTAGCCTAAGGCGAGTCCAAAGGACAAGATGAAAATGTTTGGTAGGTCAGGCATGCACATCTAGCCACCACGGCTACAAGAACACCCTATGCGATCTATATCGATAATAGATCGGGGAGAAAGAAACCCCAAACGAAGACAAAGTCATAGAGAAAGGACTTGATCACTAAGAATCGAATTGCAATTTGACAATTCAACATAACGAATGATACATGGACAAGATCACCACCAGGATCCTACCTTGATCTTGCTCCTAGCTCCTAGAACTCCGACGTGGCCTTCCTTGCAAGGTTCCCACACCGGCTAGGGAAACCCTAGACAACTATCTCGACCCTCTCCTCTCAGGAATGGTGTCCCTCTCTTCTCTGCTCCTCGGCGGCGAATGGCGAATGAAATTGATGTGTGGCTCTTGGCAGGGCACTATAAATAGTCCGAGGGTCATCTAGGTGAAAGGAGGCAACGAATGGGGCCCGAAATGGGCTGGGCCGGCCGGCCTGGGACTACTTTGACCTGGTTACCGGCCTCCTTCGTCGGTGATGCTTCTCGTGTCTTCTGAAACCTTCACCCTTCTGCATGTGGGCCCTTGGTGTCAGTTTCTCCGCGGTTTGGATAGGGCTCCTTGTCGCGCAAACTTCTGCATTTTTTGTCTAGGTCCTCGTAGTTTTCTGCCTTCACGGTTCGGTCCTTGGGCCTCTTGAAGTCATGTTCACTTCATACCTTGACTTGTGTTGGCCTTATGGTCTTCTCGCGAGGTGCTTGATGAACTTTAACTGGAAGTCTTGCATTTAGCGCTAAAGTCCTACATAAACAATAAACTCCAAAAACGACATGCAAGAGCGAACTTGATATATCAAGGGGTTAGTACCAATGGATAAGATATTAAATCGATGCCAACACCGAAGGTAAACTCATGTCTAGGTTGATGGAAATTCACCGTCAACATTGGCCTAGCTCGTGTGTGATCTGTGGGTGGCAAGTGGTACGTCCTGTTTGTGGTGGACGACTACTCTCGGTATGCCTGGGTTTTTTTTTTGGAAGAAAAGGGGGAGACGTTTGGTTTTGTTCGAGATCTTGTCTTGAGGTTGAAGAACGAGAAACACAGAGATGCCATACGAGCAATTCGTAGTGACAATGGCTCGGAATTTAAAAACTCCCGCTTTGAAAGCTTTTGTCATGACATGGGTCTTGAACACCAGTTTTCGAGTCCGTATACGCCTCCCCAAAACGACATGGTGGAAAGGAAGAATAGAACCCTGTGTGAGATGGCTCGGACGATGCTCAATGAGCGTAGGACTCCGAGGAGGTTCTGGGCTGAGGTGGTCAATACCGCGTGCTATGTGTCAAACAGGAATTTTCTTCGAGTCCATAAGAAGAAAACATGCTATGAGTTGATGCATTGTCATACTCCCAAGGTGAGTCACTTTCACGTCTTTGGCTGCAAATACTTCATTCTTAAGAAAGGGAAGAGTTCGGACAAGTTCGAGGCTAGGTCTGTCGATGGCATTTTCTTTGGTTAGGCGACCCATTCTAGAGACTTTCTACTCAATTTTGAAACTAACCAAATCGTGGAGACTTGCAAGGTTACCTTCGATGAGACACGACCATGTAGTTCGCTTGTTTTTAGTGTGCAGGTGACGAGGAAGTTGGCGAGGAGATATTTGAGGATGAGATGCAGCAGCAAGGAGATGATGAAGATGGTGGTGTGGCGCCCGCGGCTGAGCATGTACCTACTACTTCGACTATGATCGAGGATGGGCCTTCTCCCACACCTACGATGACATGGCGAGATCGAGAGGAATCTGTTGCTGAGGGGGAGGTGGCTTCAAGGCGAGAAGCTCCCCGACAAGTACAACTGGATCACCCAGCTTCGAGGATCATCGGGGACATCAACGGACGTACTACACGGTCGAGGTTTCGAAACAACTCTCACTTTGCCCATGCTGCTTTTGTTGCTAATTTCGAGCCCAAAGACATTAGACACGCGCTTTCTGATTCCAATTGGGTGAATGCAATGCATGAGGAGTTGGAGAACTTTGAGAGAAACCAAGTTTGGGAGTTAGTGGAGCCTCCACCGGGTTGTAAGCCGATTGGGACAAAATTTGTGTGGAAAACAAAGAGGGAGAAAATGGTGAGGTTGTGAAAAACAAATCGAGGTTGGTTGCTCAGGGGTACACACAAAAGGAGGGGATATACTATGAGGAGACATTTGCTCTTGTAGCCCGTTTGGAGGCGATTAGGATCCTTCTAGCCTTTTCAGTGGCTAAAGGGTTCAAATTGTACCAAATGGATGTGAAGAGTGCGTTCCTGAATGGTGTGTTGGAGGAAGAAGTGTATGTGAGGCAACCACCGGGGTTTGAGAGTGAGAAGTACCCCCACAGGGTGTACAAGTTGAGAAAGGCGTTGTATGGGCTGAAGCAGGCGCCTAGAGCTTGGTATGGTAGGTTGAGGGGGTTCCTATTTGAGAGAGGCTTTGAGATGGGAAAGGTAGATCAGACCTTGTTTCTCCTCAGGCAGGGCAAGGACATTCTAATTGTTGAGGTGTACGTGGATGATGTTGTCTTCGGTGGCTTGTCTAACTCTTTGGTTGCAAGATTTGCAGAAGACATGAGCAGGGAATTCGAGATGAGCATGATGGGTGAGTTGCAGTTCTTCCTCGGCCTCCAGATCAAGCAGTCAAAGGAAGGAACATTAGCGCACCAAGCCAAGTACACCAAGGACAATGTGAGAAAGTTCAAGATGGAGGACTCCAAGGCCATGACGACGCCAATGAGTATGACTACAGCCCTGGATGCGGACGAGAAAGGTGAACACGTGGACCAGAAGGAGCACCGGAGCATGATTGGCTCCCTCCTGTACCTGACGGCGACGAGGCCGGACATCCAATTCTCGGTATGTCTGTGCGTTCATTTTCAAGCGTCTCCAAGGACTTCGCATCGGCAAGCAGTCAAGCACATCTTCAGGTATTTGCGATACACTCCCGACTTCGGCCTTTGGTACTCCGCGTCTTCGTCTTTGGAGCTTCACGGTTTTTCAGACGCGGATTTTGCCGGGTGTCGGTTTGATAGGAAGTCCACTTCTGGGACATGTCAGTTCTTGGGTTCTTCTTTGGTGTCTTGGTCTTCCCGCAAACAATCGAGTGTTGCTCAATCTACTACCGAAGTCGAGTACATTGCCGCAGCTAGTTGTTGCTCTCAGCTCCTTTGGATCACATACACCATGAGTGACTTTGGTGAGGAGTATACCCATGTTCCACTTCTGTGCGATAGCACGAGTGCCATTAGTGTTGCAAAGAACCCAGTGCTTCATTCCAAAACAAAGCACATAGAAGTGAGATACCATTTTCTGAGAGACAATGTTGAGAAAGGGAAAATAGCTTTGATCCATGTGCCCACACAAAACCAACTAGCGGATATTTTCACCAAGCCCCTAGATCAAGCAACTTTCACTCGTTTGCAGGGAGAACTTGGTGTGTGTTTGGTTTCTTGAGTTGGTAGTGGGAGCTCCTTGTGTAGCTTATGTATAGCTTTCCTTTTGTGCATTCTTGCATTTTGCATTGCATATGTAACATGATGTATAGGCATCTTTGTATCTTATGTTTGCATGCATTTGTATCGTATGAATTATTGTAGGAAAAGCTTCTCCTATATACATTGTTCACCATGAAGTGCCATAAATGATCTTGTGAGCTAGTTTGGTATGATATGGTTTACTTTGGCTTAGCTCTTGATGATCTTGCTTTATATCCATGGTTGATAGCTATGCTTTTGAAAAATGCTACTTCTATGTCCCTTTGTGAGTAAATGCCTTTATATGATCTTGACATGTTTGAATGGCTTAGTTATACTTAATTTGTGCTTGGATGGCTTATTTTGATCATATGGGACCAAAGGTCCATTTATCATCATGTTTAGCCCACTTGCTTATATTGTGGAGGGGCATAAGTTCCTTTTTGCCGCAAAGGCATTTCATCTACCATGTATAAATCTGAAAATGAATGTAAATCGCTTGGAAATTATGCTCCCATGTCTTTTGTGCTTATTTAAATTGCTTTTGGGTGCTAAACTGTTGCATGATGCCTACCATCAAGAAGTCTCATATATAGAAGTAGACACATGGCTCGGTGGCTTTGACATGACATGAGGTGTTTGTGGGTGTTTATGATGATCTTGTGCTTAGATTGGTTGTCCTAGCATAAAGTTGGTGTGACCTTGTCTTTTTGGCATGTTTTTCTCATGTTTAGGACTTTGCTCATGAGAGGGATTTTTTTCAAAAAAATACTCATTTTGGTCTTAGCTTTATCCAATGGTTGTGAAATTTGGTGATCTTGTAGCTTATGTTCATACAAAGCTATAGAGTATCTAACTTACTCATTTGGACATGTGTAGCATCTTGTGGTGAATTTTGTCTACTTGAGAAGCTCTAGGTTGAATATTTCCGTTTTTTGCATTGATTCATGCATTGTCAACAAGGGGGAGAAGTTTGTACATGATTTGGGCACCTGGGATCTTTTAGAAGATGTTCAAAGTGGTTCGGGCAGGTTTCGAAAAAGTTTGTGCACAGGGCGGTTTAACCGCCTCCAGGTGGTCAAGTCCCAGAGGGGGCGGTCTGACCGGCCCAGGCAGGCGGTCTAACCGCCCTGGGCTGCGAAGCATAAGTTTGCTTCTTGTTTGCATTCCCAAGTTGCATTGCTGCATTGGTTCAGGGGGAGTGTGCTTTGGCTCAGGCGGAGCTTGCATATGTGCAGGGGGAGCTCGTGTGTGAGTTTGTGGTTTGCTTGTTTTGGTGGTTTGCTCCTTTGTGTGAGCTTGTTTTTGTCTCGGTTGTGTCGAGTCGTTGCCCTTGCCAAAGGGGACCGAGACTTTCCCACTTCAAGTGATCTTGCTCTTTGCCTTTCCTTTGGCTTTAGATCGCTTGTTGAAGTTTCTTTTGGTTATTTCTTTTCTTTTCCTTTTCTCTTTGGCTACCAAGTGTGTGTGTTGTCAATGCACTCATCAAGGGGGAGATTGAGAGCCTGTGTGGTTCGAGGATCGGTGGATGGTCACTTCCTGGTGTGATGAGTGATTGACAACGTTGTGTGGACTGACTCTTGGCTAAGTATTGCAGGTGCAGGTTGCAGCTTGATTGGTGTCGGTGCAGGTGAAGAACAAGCACGCAAGGTCTATGATGGTGGGCCTCCAGGTGTGGAGCAGACAAGTAGGCTTGGTTCGAGGGACCCGGTGGCCGACGGGGTCAAGTGCGGACCGCATGGTGGCAAGAACAGCAAGACGAAGTCGTGTATGGTTTCTTGGTTGAGCCTCAAAACCAAGGTCGAGCCGAGACGACGTGGGAGCTGAGTCATGAGTGGAGATTGGCGTGATGCTACACCAAGTCCGTGGGGTTTCCAGTGGTTCACCGCAGAACCACTAGGTTACTCGGTTGAGCCATAAAACCGAGGCTGAAGACTCAACGAGGAGGGGCGGCCACCCATGCCGATCTAACCGCCCAGGAGGGGCGGTCTGACTGCCTAGGCCGGTCTGACGGCCCAGGTGGGTCGGTCTGACCGCCCGGGTCGCAGCGCCGAGAAACTTCGAACCGGAGGACACGCGGCATGATCACAAGAGTTGCGTTGGTGCTACATAGGCTTGCGGTGGATGCGCATCCGTCTGATGGTGCTAAACTGAAGACTTCCAAAAGTTGCCTTGAGCAGTGTGTATCTCTATTATGCTAGTAGGGGTAGTTTAATCTTTCGGTTGCCCCCATATATACTCTTGAGTTGTGGGATGGCAGCCAACTCTTGGAACCCTAGCTCATTTGCCTTTGTTATTTTCCCTTCCTATTTTTCTTAGGATTTCCGTAGAACTAGCTTGAGAGCTTTGTGGTGAGATCTTTAGAGAGGGATGGATGATCAGGAGGCAAGCTAGACCTTGTATGAATTTTTCATGGTATGTATAGAAGATTCGGCGTGATTCCTCAAGGCCTTTTGTTGTCTCTCCCGTTTTCCCTTTTTGGTGATTTTCGGAGCCTTTTCTTGTGATTTTTGTGGCGGAGTTTTGAGGACTTTTTCTTGCGGGATTCTTGTTGGTTGTCATGTATGAGGACCTTGTGCCTCTTTGCTTGGTAATCTTGTCCCAGGAATCCGCTTGAATTGGCCTCGATTTGGTGGTTTTCGGAGTTCCTCGAGTTCATGACCTAGAGGGCCAAGATTCGCGATTCCCTTTGATTGAGAGCATTTCGGTGGATTTCCTTTGGTGGAGAGGTTTCCCAGGAGGTAACCTAGCTATCCCCAAAGTTTTGCTGCATTCCGTGGGGTGAATCGGGAGATCGGGCGATGGGAAGTTGAGGGTTGACCCGCGGCCAGGTTTTCTGGGTGGGGCGGTCTAACCGCCATAGGGCGGCGGTCTAACCGGCCTGAGTCATCCAGGTCAAGGTTTTGGTTTTGTCGGGTTTTCCTCAGTGAGTTTGTTCGCCTAGATCAGAGGAGCGTTCTGGTGAAATCTTGGTTAGTTTTGGAGTCGTTTGCTAGGTTTCTCTTGGAGGTGATTCTTGCTGGGTACAGGAGGTTAGACCGCCCCTGGTAGCCGGTCTAACCACCCTAGGCCTGTTTCGCCAAGATTTTCTGGTAGCTAGCTTGGCCTTGACCAGAGGATCTTATGGTTGAAACCGTGGTGAGTTTTGGAGCTCGAAAGAGTGCTTTCAGTGGTTTTCTTGGTTGTCAGGAGCAGGCGGTCTAACCGCCCCCTAGATGTGGTCTGACCGCCACTCCTAGGCAAATAGCTTCCGAGTTGTTTCCGCTGTCGATTGTGTGTAGAAGCTATGCCTGCAAGTAGTGGTTGTTCCTAGAACCAGTAGCACTTCAGTGGCTACGTGGTTTTGGCAAATGGAAGGAAGTGTGCGGAGTGTGTGATTTTGGGATCCCAACCGAGATCATCTTGTTGGAGAAGTCATCTCCTTCGAGAAGAATTTTTATCGGTTCCCATTCACTCCCCCCCTCTCTGGTAGCCAGTTCGGTCCTTCAAGTGGTATCAGATCCAGTTATGGGTCTTTCGGGACTCTAACCCGTCTAAGATCCAAAGATGGCGTACCAGGAACAGGGATTGGGTCCTCCGCACTTCGATGGAAAGAACTATCAGATGTGGCAGAGGTGATTTACTTACTTGATGTATGGCTTCACCTCTTCGCAATTGTTTAGCACATACCAAACCACCTGGTCGTACTTTGACCCAAGCCAATTAGTGGTCCCTGCTCCAAGTACTTGAACATTGTGATCGAAACAGGATGTTCCATCTTCAGACAAATCAGCATTCTCTCTGTTCTTTCCAACCTGATTGAATCGTGTGGCCACATCATCAGACGCGAAGTACCTAGAGCAAAATGTCAAGGCCTCATTAGCAACATATGCTTCTGCAATGGATCCTTCAGGCCTAGCTTGGTTTCTCACTGAACGCTTCAATGTGCATAGCCTTCTTTCAACGGGATACATCCATCCAAATTGTACTAGACCTCTCAGGATTGCTTCTTTAGGCAAATGGACAGTCAAGTGGACCATAACATCAAAGAAGGCAGGAGGGAAAATTTTCTCAAGCTTGCACAGAATTATTGGGATATCTGTTTTTAGTTTTTGCAAGACATCCAACTTCAGAGTTTTGCAACATAGTTACCGAAAGAAGTTTCCTAATTCTGCAATAGCTGTGTATATCTCTTTGTCCACTAAACCGCGAAGACAAGCCGACAAAACCCTTTGGAGTAGGATATGACAATCATGAGTTTTCAGTCTTTGTAGTTTGCATTCATCTGCAGCAATACACCTAGATAAGTTTGAAGCATATCCTTCGGGGAACTTCACCGAACTTATAAAATCACAAAACAGCTTCTGTTTCTTTTTTGAAAGTACATACAGAGCTTCTGGCATTTTGCATGACTCACCATCCTCAGTTGCCACCATGTGTAGATTTGATCTTACATCCATCTCTTCCAAATCAACCCTAGCATTGATGGTGTCCTTTGTCATCCCAGCAATTTTAAGCAATGTTCCGCATATGTTTTTCTCAATGTGCATCATATCAAGGTTATGTGCCAGCTTCAGAGATGAACAGTACATCAAGTCCCACAAACAAACCCTTCGGCTCCAGCACTATCCGGATTCCTGCTTCCTTTTCTTTCCTTGAGGTAGAGGATGCTTTCCTGGTCTAACATCTTTAACCTTCTCCAGTTGCTACTTCAGCTCCTCGTGGCTAAACTGCCCTAGCTTTTCTCGGTTTTCAACAGTACCATCAAAATTTGCTCTCTTTCTTCTCCATGGATGGTCAGTTGGAAGGAAACGACGATGCCCAATGTAACATATCTTGTTCTTCAATCTCCTTGAGCAAGGATCCTTGTCGCAACGCACACAGGCAAAATAGCCTTTCGTGACTCGCCAAGACAACGTGCTCAATGCTGGATAATCATGTATGCACCAAAGAACCCCAGCACGCAGTTGAAATTCTTTACCCTCAACAGCATCGATTGCCCTGACACCCTTCCAAAGTTGTTACAGCTCTTCGACGAGAGGTTCCATGAAGGCCATCATGAAGTTTGATTCTTCCATGCATACCCATGGCGGCATGTTATACGGCACAACAAATACTGGCCACATACTATATGAGTTGGTCATGTTGCCAAATGGATTGAAACCATCGGTTGCAAGACCAAGTCTAAGGTTTCTAGCATCTTTTGCAAATTCTGGCCAACTTTTATTGAATTGTTTCCATGCCTCACCATTAGCTGGATGGCTAAGCTCATTCTTCACTGGTTTTCGCTTCAACTCATGCCATTGTGTATCCTTTGCTGTTTTTGATGAAAGACATCCTCTTCAGCCTGGAAATCAGCGGAAAATGCCTCAATACCTTTTGAGGAACGCGCTTGTTGTTGTCTGCATCCTTCCATCTTGAATCTGCTTCACAACATACTGGGCACACATCATGTTTGACATACTTCTTCTTGCGAAACAATATGCAATTATTTTTGCAAGCAAGAATTTTTTCATAACCGAGTCCCATGGAACGTATGTACTTCATTGACTCGTCGAAAGAGTTTGGAAGACACGCTTCTGGCAATCCTTTTTGTAACAACTTCATCGTTGCATTAAATGCGACGTTGCTCATCCGACTGAAAGACTTTATATGAAGTAAGTTCATAACAAATGTAAATTGTGCATATGAAGATGTCGGTGTCACCTTACGGTTCAGATGTTCCTTTACAAATTCATACATTTTCTCACCGAGCACCTAACCCTTACCCAAGTCAGCAATCAATTCAGAAATTTCATCGTCTCCAGGGCCTTCATCCTCCTCCATACCCGATATGTATTGGGTTTCCTAGACCGTTTCCTGATCACCACCATCCCGTGGAGCAGCATTATCCACATCCCCCTCTGCATCCGACAGAATTGTGTTATCCTGAACATTTGCATCATCATCAACCATGTCCTCCAAAGCTTCTCCATGATGGATCCACCTTGTGTAAGTGGTTGCCATCCCACTCACAAGTGAACTCCAATTCGCTCAATAGTCCCTATAGATTTGTTGATGCATCGACGACACAGGCATAGTATTTCTTCGTCCTCAGTGTATCTTGTCTGAAGAAATGCCAAGAAATCCTGGACCCCTTTCTCATGATCGGTGGTAAAACCTGTACAACCAACTCAAAATTACTAACCACAGAACGAATCGAAAAGGAGAACATTTTGCGAAATGATTTTTTCCGGATTGAACACAAAACTACTTACCAGATTGACACGCCACTGCAGCTAGTATCACCCAGGTTGCACCCGTAGGAGTGAGCAGTCGTTGGAAGTCGCAAATCACTGCCGGAAATATCCGTTTTGGTAGCCTACTCGCCTCTTCGTTATCCGTTTTCCCTTTTTGAGGCAGCGGGCTGTGGGAAAACTATTTTTGGCTACAGCGTGGGCTTTTCTCCCTCCAACTTATCAGAACCGCTTCGTGCTGTGGTTGGGGCGGAAAGTGTTTCCCATTAAATTGACACAACCAAGAGGTGGTGCAGTGGTAGATAGTGCTGTCTTGTTCCTATAGGTCTCTAGTTCGAACCCTTGCTATGGCAAATTGTTTTTGCAACATTTCATGACCGACAATAGGAAACAAGCAGTTTCGCGATCGTTACTCAGGAAGGTCCTTCCAGCAAAACATCAACATAATGGACCAGTAAAACATCAGCAAATTTAATTCAGAATGGTGAGTATGCTCGACTCAATTTGAAATAGATTAAACCAAATTGGCATAATAAGTTGGAATCTCATAGCACTCATCACCACAAAGTTCACACCACCAGCAAGTAGCAAACACAAGAATACAAACAATTCATCACCACAGAGTACACACCACCTATGAACCATCCAGCTAGCAGTAACACTAGACATGTTTTATCGATTGTCTGCAGCTCAGTCAGAGTTCGATTGCTCTTTCTTTCAACAGGGCATTCTCCGCTAACAATTGCTGAATCTCTTTCAGCTAGTCATTCTCCTGCCGTAACAATTGATAAACATGGTCCCTGCATTTGGTCAGCTCTTCCATCAGGGAAATGTTCTTCTGCTGTAACAATGTCATTTCATTCAACCGGGCATGCTCCTATTGCATCAATTGATAACATTCTTCCATGCATTTCTTCATCTCTTTCTGCTGGTCATTCTGCTGCTATAATGATTGCTCATACAGGTGCTTGTAATATAGAGTCTTTTGCAGTGACTTGAGCTCGATGACTTGTTGTTCTTGCAGGTCTCTCTTCACCTTCTGCAGCTCAGCTTTAGTGGATTCAAGCACCTCCAGAAGCTAGAAAAAAAACAAGAACCTATCAATCCATCAAACGATGCAAACTGAAAACTAACTGAATCAACTTATAACACCAATTGCAATCCAAATATGAGTGTACGATGAAATCTGAATCTATTTTACATTGTCATCCATCCTCTAGATCCCCAAATCTAGAAATCCCCATCCCTAGGTCGATAGGGGAAAATATAGTGGTTCAAACTAGAGGACTAACCTTGTCGTCCTGTTTCATGAACTCGTAGCCGGGAGGTGGCGCATAAACTACCCTCTCATCGCCGCCAGAATCCACCATTCCTACCACAAGTCGTTGCAGATCTGCGCATAGCAAAAGTCGAGAGTCTTTGCAAAGGTAGTGAAGCGTTTCGCCTGCGAATTACTGATTTATATTAAAGATTCGAAAAAATTCTTACATGTGGGACCTAATTAAATTTTATGATGACTTGGAACACTCTATTTTTAAAATAATGCTTACATGTGGGACCAAAGTTGGTTTATGACGTTACTGACCTGGCGAAAATGCTTACATGTGGGACCTTGGAAAATTTTATGATGACTTGGAACACTCTATTTTCGAAAAAATGCTTACATGTGGGACCCAACTGAATTTTATGACGACTTGGAACACTCTATTGCTAAAATAATGCTTACATGTGGGACCAAAGTTGGTTTATGAAGCTATTGCGGAGCTTATGGCATCACAAAACAAGCATGGAATAGGAAATGCTGTCGTTTTTGTTTAGGTCACGGTTTTTCCATTAAATTTCACAGAGTTTGATTAATCCAAATTGTGAATTTCAATAATTCTCAACTTCAAGCAAGATTTCACCCTCACGCATCGCCCCTTCACCCTACTTCCTTCCCAATCTGTCTCATCAACTGTAGCTGTCGCCACCGTGTTGCCTCCCAATCTATCCCATCAATTACCGCTCTCGCCGTCGTGCTGTCGCTGCCGCTCTTCCACCATCGGCGAGATGGTTCACTCCACCCGCTCTTGCAGCTAAGCAACCGAGTCCATCCTGGCTGCCGCTGCCACCATTCTCACCGACACGCCTGCGGTCGCCATTGGTGGGCCGCCTGAAGTGGAGAACAACTCCCACCAAGCAGAGGTGTGATGGGCGAGGAAGATTCGCCAGGGGCGATCGCACCAGGAACGCCCTACCGAGGAGGACGAGGACGACGACTACCTCGAAGCGCAACTAGGAGAAAGATGAAGTGGCGGCGACGGCCGGCGTCCTCGATGCCGAAGAGGACGCTGAAGAGGTGGTGCCTGTCGTCATCTAGGATTCTGATGACAAACTGTTGGGCATCGCTCCGCCTCCCGCCCCTCCGGTTAGTATCATTTTGGGAGTTTCTTGCTAGGACAATAGATTTGGAATCGGGGTTTTCTACTGCAGCTATGGAATAGGGTTTTTTAGTTAACTCAGATTACTAGAAGTAGTTTAGAATGTTACAATGTTTAATTGAGCAATCGCATTCAATCTTGACTAAATATTTAGCATGAAAATTCTTGTACATCAGATTGGAATTACTAGTGAATAATTTAGCACTAATGCATGTTAAAATATTACAGTATTAACTATACGTAGCATAATTTTTTTTCCAAATTTAGCATTGGAATCGTTTGAGGTTAGTTTAGTTGTTGCATTCATGCATGTTTGAGATTCTAATACTGCCTCTGATTTTTTGTTAATGAAGACTCCTAAGCACGACTACGTTTACATGGTCAATGACAAGGTCTCAATTCATTGCGCATTCTCGCATGATAGCGATGCGGAGAATGGATATTGGCCAAAGCTGTCGAGGAGGGAGGTCAGATATGGCGCCCCTAGCTTAACAACGCTAATTCCTGATTATATATATATATATATATATATATATATATATATGTGGTACCCTGGGTACCAAATAATCTATTTTGTACCGAGTCTATCCGGCGCACCAGTCAGACACCTCTGAGTTGCGGCTCTGTCGCCATTTCTTCCCATTTTTTAGGCAATGTATCTTATGCAAACCAACTTAATGTGCAAACTATGCAAACTCCAACTATAATCACTAGATCTCCATCCGATGGCCAGATTAAGAGGTGGGAAATTTTATCACTTAAACCCTCCCACCATTAACTTTAATAATCACTAGAAAATCAAACACCTCCTAACCCTTGGAAAGGCGTCACGGGACGTCGTCAGGCCGCGGCGCCCCGTTACTCTGAACGAATCGTCGCCGCCGCCGCGCGGACTGGATGACGCCGCCGCACTACGGTCAGCTCTACAGACCGCGCCCTAGCAACCCTAGCACCCTCAGCCAGGGCTCCCGGAGCTCCTCGAACAGAGGACAACGCCGACACGCTGCCGCCACCCCTCGGTCAAGGAGCATAGCAATGTGAAGGATGAATCTCAAGATCAAGTATCTGAAGCTGTTGATGATGCTGCGCCGACGAGCAAGGAGGAACGTAGTGGCCTTGGGATAAACCCCTTTGGTGCATATCATGTCGTGTCGTCTCCTGCATGCCTCTTATTTGCATTCCTAGGCTATGGGTATTTTGCCATTTGGTTCGAGGAATGATTTCAAGCACTGCATCATGCCATTCATGAATGGTGAAAATAACGAAGGTTTAACCATGGACGAAGCCTCATTTGTGGAATTCTCGACATATAAGGAATCCTTGACCGAGGGGCAGTGGCAGCGCGTCGGCGCCATCTTCCGTCCGAGGAGCTCCGAGAGCCCTGTTGGGGAATTGGGTAAAAACTTGTCACCTCGGAATTTCGGAGGTATTAATGTTTTCAAGAATTCCGCGATATGGAAGACAAAGAGTTAAACGGTGAGAGTTGTTTCACAAGTTCCGAAGGTGTCGTTCTTACTTTCATGAATGAGGTTCGTGTGATGCGTGAGCTAAAGATTTTCTGACCCACTAATGTTCTTCGGAGTAGATGTTCACCGAAGAAACACGAGTTCTTGGTGCTTGCGTGTTATTTCAGGGAAAGCAGAATTTCGGAGAAGGATTGCGATTCGCGAAACTCAACTTCGAGGATGAGTTCGGACTTCCAAAGCCTGGGTTCAAACTCTCGGTGATTCTCGCGAACGATAGTGGAGCCACGAACAAGCCAAGTCAAAGGCATGACACCAAATGTCCGGGTTTGGAATGTGAATGGATGGCAGGCTTGTAAATATTCGTAATAAAAAATGACGTTTATGTACATATTCCCATTTAGAATATTCTTTAATGTAAAAGTCCGTTCGTCTCACTATAAAGGGGGCCGAGGGGCACGTGTAAAGGGGTTCACATCTTTTGAGGAGAAATACAGGCTTTTGGAGATTCCTTGTTCCCTTGTTCGCGAATTCTTTCTTGTACGTGTTCGGGGATTCTATCCGATTCTTGGATCCCTAACAAGCCCCGGCTGAGGGCGCTAGGGCGTGGTCTGCGGAACTGACCGCGTCGCGGCGGTGTCGTCCAGTCTGAGCGGCGGCGGTGATGACTCATCTTTCTAGGTTGCGCCTTCCTCGGAGAGTCGGAGTAACAGGGTGCCGCGGCCTAACACCATCCCCGTGACGCCTTTCCAAGGGTTTAGGTTTTTTTTTTTGATTTTCTGGTGATTAGTAAAGTTAATGGTGGAAGGGTTTAAGTGATAAAATTTCCCACCTCTCAATCGGACCATTAGATGGAGATCTTGTGATTGTGGTTGGAGTTTGCATAGTTTGCACACGAAGTTGGTTTGAGGAGCCTTCTCTCGGAAGGCACCTCTCCTTCTCGAGAGCTCTCTCCGCCGCCTCCTCTCGGCCCCCTCTCTCCCATCTCCGGCGAGCTTGCCTCACCATAGCGGGTAGGGAGGAGAGCCGCCGGTCTCCTAGTAGTTATAGTTTTTAGCTCCTAGTAGTAGCTCGTAGTAGTAGACGTCGTATGGCATTTTGCCTAGGGTCTGTCGCCACCCTCGCCGTCGTTGCTGTGCTCCAGCTTCGCTTCCTCGCCACCGGTGTTGACTCGTCCGAGGTAAGTTCAATAAACCCGCTCCCCCATGGCTCAGATCTACTCCCTCCCGCCCTGGATCTGAGCTCCCCACCCCCTTCTCATCCATCCTCGATCTGGCGCTTGTGGTTCGTCACCGCTTGCCCAGATCTATCGGTGTCTGGGGTAGAACTGAGGACTACACCTCTCGATTTGCCTCTAGGGGCGGATCTGCTTCTTGGTGATGGCCCTCTTTTCTTTCCCCTCTTTCGGTGGTTGTTCTGGCCCCCTGCATCTTGGCAGGGTTGTTGTCGTGGAACGCTCTGATCGAATCCCGGCGCCCCCGCTTCTGCTTCGCGAAGGTTGTTCTGGTTGCTGAGCCGCCGCTTGTTGTGGTGGTCTTCCAACTGTTGAACGATTCGTGGTGTCGTCGCCTGTGGAGACTTAGATGATTGTTCTGGTGGTTCTGTTGCCACCGTCGAACGCATCATGAGCCTTCAGTCTGCGCCTCCGCTTCCGCCTCTGCCAACTTCACCTATCAAGCGGCAGCTGCTTCTTATGCAACGACTCTGCTCAAGATCCTTCGCCACCGGTTAGGCAGTGAGCCTCCCACCGGTCTTGAAGACGCAGATCTCCTACACGCCGACGCCAACTTCGTCTTCACCTTTGGGTCATCTGCGATGTTCTTCTCAGACGGCGTCTTCAGTCCTTTCAAGCCTTCGCATGTCGAGGCCCCTCCGCACCGCTGCAACCATGCGTCTATGACGCCTCTGCTGCAGATTGCTGGCGTCGAAGGATCTAGATGTTTGGACTTTGTTGTAATTGGTTCCTTTTTCAAGGACCTTTCTGTAATGTTGCCGCTTTAATATAATCTATGTTACTTGTAAAAAAACGGCCGATTCAGTTGTCACCATCCGCTCGCCGCCGCCCATCTCCTCCGCATCGACGTCGTGCCGCCTCGTGCCTTTCCCGCCTCGCCGCCCCTCGTGTTGACCCCTCGCCGGCCCCGGAGCTAGGTTTCCGCCGGGTCAACCGAGGCCGCGCCGGACGCCGCTATAGCCCACCGGCGTCTGTGGATCGCCTGACGCCGCCGTGTAACACCTGCCCCGTAGCCACTGGCGGTGATGACCGGGACGTGAGGTAGCTGGACGGTAACTCACCGGTAAGGGCTCCCGTGGCCGCCGGCGAGAAGGCCGTGGCGTGAGATCATCGTCGCCGACGAGGAAGGGGCGAAGCCCGATCTCTTTCTTCTTTCTATTTTCTTCGATGTCCATCATGTGCTGCTGCTTGCTTTTAGTACTTACAGTCTTGGGTTTCGACTATGGGCTTCATGGGCTGGACCTCTCTTGGGTCATCCTTGGGTCGTGACATTACCGGCCCCTCGAAACGTAGCTTGTCCCCAAGCTGTGGCCGTACTGATGCCCGGATACCACTGCCTCCGAGCGGAAGAATCTGATGTGCTTTGTAGCTCCTGGTCACCTTACTCATACGATCGTAGCAGCTTATTTTGGCACACAGCTTCTCTGTTGCATGGACTGAAGCTCCTTCCATCAGTTCTGCTACTAATAATGCTTGATACTACCAGTGCCTTGTGTGTCAAACAAACTTTGATTATTCCTTGTTTATTTGAATTCACAGCAACTGGAAACATAAACAGAGCTGTCATCCATACTTCCAAGTGATTTGGAGCAACATTCATGTTCCTGATTGAAACCCATCTCTCCCAAAATAAAACTGAGTGGCCAACAGTGGTGCCTAGCATTTTCTCCAACTCAAGGTCTCTAGTATCCAGACCCAACTCTGTAGATGGCTTCAAAATATCCTCACAGACAAGCACTTCATCCCCATCTACTTTTCGATTCACATCAAGTAGAAATTGTCCACCATATTCATTCCTCAAAGTTCCTGTATATACAATGGCCTCTTCTTCATTCTGATTGTCAGGGAACTGCCCCACATTCCCACTGTTGACATAGCATGGAAGATCTGCCAAACAGCACCTTAAGGACCTAGGGGCCACAATACCTTCACCACGAGCAAGACTAAGCCAGTCGCAAGCGAAACTCCCAGCACTGCTCAAGGCTGATGAAACAGTAACTGAAGATGGAATGGCCAGGACCATAGTGTATCAACGCTGACCAAGTATATGCAATGCAGGAGCAAAGTCGACATCACCATAAGCAGAGAGCATAGTCACAGCATCCCTCACAACAGTATGCATACGTAGAGCCATTCGGACATTGCCAGCAATAGTTTTGTCTGAGGAATTTTGACGGACCTCATTTGGATCTTGATTCATTTCCTCCAACAGAATTGGTGCCTCTAATGGAACCTGTTTGCACAGCATCTCCTCAGTCCCCTGAGCAAACTGCAAATCTGCATAGACCCAATCCTCACCAACAATGGTTTCTGTATCTAGAGGTTCCTCATCCCAGATAACATCAGCATAAGTCAGTTTATCCAACCCCTCTTGGCCCGTCCAGTTCTCATCGCACACCTTGTTCCCATCACCAGCAGCTAGTAGATCCAGTAGGCCTCCACAAGTACTGACATTGTGCCCAATTTGCTCATCCTAAACTGCAGCTGAAGTAAACATTTCATTGAACAGTTCATCTGTTGCTTCCCTGTCCCAATTCACATCTGAGAGAAGCCTTTCATCGAATAGGTCATCTGCAACTTCACTATCCCAAATCACCTCTGAGAGAGGCCTTGGATCAAACATCTCCTCGTCATCCCAGTGAGGCAATTCATCAAACACCTTGCGAGCACCCACCTCAGGAACAAATGAATCCATATGGAGGTCATGGTCTTCACGAACCTGGTTGAGGATCTTAGGTGCTAGGACGGTGTCAGAGGTTTAGATCTAGACAGCCCACAGGGGGGTTAACCCCAGTGGTTTAGTTGTTCGGTGGGGCGGAATTTAGGGCTAAGAACTCGAAGGTTGTGCACAAGCACACGGAACACAGAGAACACGACGAGTTTATACTGGTTCGGGCCTCCGGAGAGTAAAACCCTACGTCCAGTTGCTGGTGTAGATTGCTTGAGGATTGCGTGATGTTACAAGGGCTCGCCCCGTCCTCCTTTTATTGGCCAGCGGACAAGGTCGGTTCCCAGACTCCTGGTCGGTTACGACCAGGAGACCTAAGTCTAGCTGTTTACAACACTTGCCATATCCGTCAATCTGCTTGGTCGGAATCCACCGATGTCTTGTCTTGCACGCCAAGTCTTCTAACCGTTCTGGATAAGGTCGTCTGGGGAATCTTCTAGAAGGTCTTCAAGAGGTCGTGTGGGCCACCAACTAGGTCGGTTGGGCCCACTGTCAGGTCGGCTGGTCTTCTGGTAGGCTGGACCCACCTGTCGGGGACGGCTGTGAGCATGGTCGGTGGGGACCCAGGGGTACCCATGTCTCACAAGGCCCCGAGCGATGTGTAGGCGCAGCGACCTTAGAAAGGTCATGGCGAAGTCGTAGAGCTATCGACAGGTCGAATAGCATGCATGTCGGTCCAAAAGAAAAGAAAGAAATCAGCTTTGCAGCCGACCTGTTTGAAGTCTCGCCGAACGAAGAGAGGTCGAGTGTCGACCTATAGGAAGCAGGCTTCCAATAGATCGAAACGACGAAGAAAAAATTTAGAGGGTGTCAAGGACGCACTCATAGAGTAGTATCCGAGCATCGTGGCGGGCAAGATGACCGGTATGATGATCCAAAAAAGAAAGAGAAGAAAAAAGTAGGTCGAGTAACAACGTGATGAGAAACGGGTTTCCCATCAGGCCGGTACGACGAAGAAAACAAGAGGGTGTCGAAGACGCTCTCGTAGAGTAATCCCTGAGCATTGAAGCAGGTAGCGTGGTTGGTTTGATGCTCAAAAAAGAGAAGAAAACTGAGTCATGGTCTTGATCGAACGAAGTGTAGAGGCACCCAGATCTCCTTACATAGCTGCAAGGAGTCTGGCAGGGCTGACCTCGAGGAGGCCTTGTAGGCGTGCCGACCTTAAGGAGGCCTCAAATTAACAATGCCCAGTATCCGAGGATACCTAGCAATGTCTTTTAAACGCATATCGCATGAAGATGTCGTCAATCATGTCGTAGCTGAAGTTGTAATGTCCATAACCGTTGACGATGAAGCTGTAGAAAAATGTTGACTTTGAACGAATGGAGTGTAGAGACATCCAGATATCCTGCATAGCTCCAAAGACTCTGGCAGAGCCACCCGAGGCATGCCGACCTCAAGGAGGTCTCAAATCAACAGCGCCAAGCATCCGGAGATACTTGGCAGGGCCATTAGGCGCGCACCCCACAGGGAGGCCTTCATTCCCAACGTAAAATCTTGGGTGTCCAGAGCAGGTTGGCAGGGCTACAAGAGCACACCGACCTCGGAAGGCCACGCATCCAGGGCACCCAACTAGGTTGGCAGAGCCGTAGACATACAAAGGTATTGCAAGACCTAGGTATTAAGGCACGCCGACCTCAGGAAGGCCGTTTTGGTGCCCAGACGACCAGCATAGCTGCCAATCATCTAGCGGAGCCATGGTACAAAGGTATTGATGACCTAAGTAGCGGGCACACCGACCACAGGGGCCCGACGAAACCATAGACGTGACGAATCTGGACTCCAGGCGTCCAGACGGATCTGGCAGAGCAGCGAGGCACGCCTACATCGGAAGGTCTTCAATCGAACCTACGACCATTCTGCTCAGGAAACAGAAATATAGGCTGATTGGAATAGGTCTGTTTACGTGCAGAGCCATAGTGGGTGCACCAGGACGCAGAGCCTAGCGGGTGCAATGAAGACGTGGAACTGTGGAGAATGCGTTTGATCATCATCGTCATCTGTAGTTGTATCGAGGCGCAGGGCCCTCTGACGCAGAGTCAGGGTCACGGGTCAACAGTGGTCGGAGATACTCTTGCAACAGAGAAAACGACAAACCGTCCACTGACCGAGAAATACACTGTAGCCATGTGACGCCGTAGTGGCCTCAGGCATCATTGATGCACTAGCGACAAAGGCATCGCGAGGCAGGGAAAAGATATCACCTTTAATCATGCACATGCCGACAGGTCTTCTCGATCACATGGTAATGGCGCCATTATCACACCAGCCACTCAAGGCCTGACTTGGGCTATAAATAGCGCCATGAGGCTCAAGGAAGCAAGCACCGAGCATTGTTGAGCTATGAAGCCACAGGGTAGAATTGTAGTCACGCCATGGGCATGTGTCCTTCCACCAGAGCATAGGATGCAAAGTTTGTAGGAGCTTGGAGCTAGAAGAAGACTTGTGAAGTAGAGGTGTCACCCCCACTCTTTGTACCTTGCCTCAGCGAAGAGTCAGGGAGAGTTTGGAGGTGATGCTGTAGAGGCCCGAGGTGAAGCTGCAGGTTCTTGGTAAGCATGAGACGCTTGTCGAGGGCTTGCGGTCCGCGCCGAAGAGCAAGCTCGTGTCTGCATTCCATAGTCAGGCACAAAGTGCGACATGCTATGTGCAGCGTCGTGCAGTTGTTCACCGCAAGGCCACCATCGAGGTCCTGAAGCTAGGAGAATCCTTGCGATGTGCTCTTCGAAGTTCCCGTGTAATGTTTGTTCTCTTCTATCATGTAATGGTCGTTTTGACGAAATTATTCGCCAATGACCTGAAGTAATGTAGTTTGGGGGCTTATCGACCTCATGCAGATCGAATGTGCTATCAGGACGACCTGATAACTGTATTGTATTCACAACCTAAACTTGTAGTGTAGGTCGCCAAACTATCCTTTGGATACATATCCTGTTGTCGTGAAATCTGGCGAGATCATCTCGCGAAATTAGCGGCGTCTAGCCGTTGCAGCGAGCTTCTTGCGGCGAAAGGATCCCGCAACGGGCACTTGTGGTGGGGCCCTTATAAATAGAGTGGCGGGGACCAGCGTTGACCTCCCCTTTCCGTCTTCTTCCTCCTCTCGCTGTCTCCACCAGAATCCTCGCGCCCTAGCTGCCGCGCGCTCCGCAGCCAACTGCCGCCCTAGAATCCTCAGCCCGCCGCCGTCTGTAGTAGACTGTGCGCCGGCTCCGCCATCCACGCGCCGCTCGACTTCGCATGCACATCAAAACCCTAGTGAATTTCAGATCCAAAGCTACTCCTTCTCAAGAAATGGCGGCTGCTGCTCCCCAAATCCCAGATCCGCGGATGGTGTGGGAGCCCTCGACGATGACCGAGGCGAAGATCCAAGCGCTGGTGGATCGCGGGCTCCTGAGGCCCAAGGCGGAGGTGGAGTGGAAGGCGCATACGGGCGAGGCCTTCCCGACGGAGGATGACAAGGAGTAGGTCGTCTTTGCTTCCTTCTTTGAGCGTGGGTTCAACATCCCTGCTGGTGACTTCTTCACAGGTCTCGTCTTCTACTACAAGCTGGAGCAGGTACACCTCGTCCCCAACTCCATAACCGTAGTATCGTTGTTCATCCATTTCTGTGAGGCGTATTTGGAGATAGCGCCTCACTTCTTCCTCTGGCGACATCTCTTCAACGTCAAGTTCACCAGCAAGCGTACCGGTGTTGTGGGGACAGTGATGTTCTGCTTGAGATCAGGTCTCAAGGCAGAATGGATTGATAATGACCTGCCGGACAACACCACTTGGTGGAGGTCGGAGTGGTTCTATATCGCCGATCAGCGGCCGGTGCTCCCGAAGCGGACTGGGCACAAGCCCGAGAAGATACCGGAGTGGGACCTGTCGCTCACCTCCCGCGAGCTGGACGACGTCAAGGAGCTACTGACCCTGGTGAGCGACCTCAAGAAAAAAGGTCTGACAGGGGGCTCGGTGGCGATGTCATTCTGTAGCCGCCTGATTCAGCCGATCAAGGACCGGGTGCACCCGGCATACGAGTATTGGGGGCAATCAGACCCCACTCGCGAGGTGAACCGCAAGGTCTCCCAAGAGGAGATGGCGGCCAGGGTCACCCAGATCTTCACCGGGTGTATCCGGAACAAGAAGTGCCCGAAGGCATACTCCTTGACCCGACCGGCTGACCCTGTAAGTCCTGAGACTACCAGGACATTTTGGGATGTTTGGTTGTTTGCATCGATCTTACTCTTTGTTTCTTGTGTGTTGCAGGTGCGAGAGTTGCAGTTCTGGTGCCCTGCACCCTTACCAAGAGGCGAGGAGCCTCGATGAAAGCTGAGGTCGGATAAGTACCAGCCTCCAGCAGCTGTGATGCTGGAGAATTATGAATCAGATTCATCGGTTGGAGCTGGTGAAGATAGCGACCAGGAGGTCGGTGACGATGTAGCGAGCCGCCTGAGGCGAGCAGCGCTACAAAGCCAGGTCGTAAGACGAGGGTGGCTACCGCGAAGCAGTCGACCACAAGAGCTGCTGCCAAGGCCAAGATGGCCAAGACTGCCAAGCTTGAGGCCGACAAGAAGAAGAGGAAGAGGAAGGCAAGCCCTCCTCCGTTACTCTGATGATTCCTACTCCAGCGACCAAGGAGATCGAGGAGGATGAGGATGAAGCTACTGATGATCCGCCGGTTGTTGAAGATCGCACGGCGAGGAGGTCACCGAGTCCCGCGGCCAAGAGGCAGCGGGAGTTAAAGCGACAAGTGACGGCAGAAGACCTCCGCCGTATGAGGGAGGCGCAGCAAGCTGCCGCTGGCGCGCAGGCCAAGATGACTGTGAAGATAAAGGTTCGGCCCCTAAGGCCGAAGCCACGTGCGCCGGTAACCGTGAGGTAAGGTCGCCGTGCTGAAAGTTGGTGCATTGCTTGGCTTTTTGTTAGGTCTTGTTATAATGTTGACGAAAAAATACTGCAGGCCTGACGTCCAACCTCAGAGCGCCTCGGGTGCTCAGGATTCGCCCTCACGGACGAGGTCATCCGATCATGAGGTCGGGACTCAAGGCTCGGTCGGTGACGTGGGGACGTCCGCTCCCCCGCCTTGCACTGAGGTCGGAACGCAGGGTTCCATTGGTGATGTCGGGACGTCGACTTCTCTGCCTGTCATCAATGTGGACCCCAGCAGCTCGATGCCCAGCACATCGGCTCAGGGCCCGACTGCTGACCCGATTCAAATCGAGCCATCGCAGGGGAACCCAGAAACAACCGGTGTACAGGCACCGGGTCCGACGCCGACGGGGCCAAACTTAAGGCAGAGAACATTGATTGGACCGGCACTCCCTGGGAGGGAGATATCTTCGGGGATGATGAGGATATGAAGGAGGTCCACTGGGCGATTTTGACGCTCAATCAAGCGCTTACAGTAAGCACTATTCTTGTAGTAACTTCGATAACTTGTCTTGTGATTGTTCTTGATGACCTGTCTTCTTGTTTTTGTGAAGCAGTCATTGGCTGACCGTGCCAAGGGGAGGGCTGACCAGCTGAGGAATGCCGCAGCTGTGCAGCTGCGGATGAGAGAGCTCGAGCAAGAGCTCAAATAGGTCTGTGAGGCGGCAGTTGCGGACAAGAAGAAGCTCGAGAACGAGCTAGCTGAGGAGAAGCGTAAGACCCATGAGGCGAATACGCAGTTCAACACGATGAGCGTTGGTAAGACCAGCTGCCTTGCTACTGTTTCCATTATTGACTTGTACTGCTGAGGACTGGACTTCAGGGCTTTTTGTATGTTACAGAGTTTCACAGGCAAGAGGATGACCTCAAGAACGACCTGAAAACACAAAAGAAAAGGTCCGAAGCCTGGAAGTGAACCTACGGGAGGCCGAGGCCGGTGCTGAAGAGCTGAAGCAACTGATGAAGGGCACCATAGACAGTGAGTATGCTGTGTCCCAGAAGCTGGCTTATGAGAAACAGGCTCGAAAGGACCTTGAGGTCAGTCTCGAGGTAGCTTTGGAGGCGTTGAAGAATGACCAAGTGACTATTGCTGGGCAAGAGGTGGAGCTGAACGACTTGAAGAATGCTGCCCACTTTGTGATGGACATGGTGGCGACGCAGGTCGAGGGGGTGGAGCCCAAGCCAGCCATCGACCGACTTCTGGCTGCGCCCGAGAAATTGGTCGACCTCTTGAAGGCGACGACCTTAATGGCGTCTACGCAGTCACTGGTCCGGGTGAAGTCTCATCATCCCGACGTTGACATGGTCAAGGTCGAGGAAGGCCCAGACGCGACGAAGGACCTCGAGGCCATCGAGCTTGAAGTGCGGGAAGCTGCCATGGCGATCATGGACTCCATCGACTTCGAAGGCGATGACGGAATACGAGTAGACGTAGTTTTAGAGCTGTACCCCCTCCTTCCTTCAGTCATGTAAAAATAACTTCTGATAACCTTCATGTAGCTTGCGCGACGTACTTAATTTGTGTTTGCGCGAACTTGGTAGCCTTGTAGTGATGCATCTTTATCATACTCCGCTGACCACTACTCATGGAGAGGCTGGCTTACCGACCATCACAGCTCAGCGGGGAGGCATACGTGCGATCGGCGTGCGGGAATGAGTCTGGGACTCAGGTTTTGCAACCTTATGACCAAGCAGGTTCGCAACAACACAAAGTAGGTAGTCATGAGAGACAATGTCCTCAGGTCAAGCGACCCTTGTGTTGGCTTGAGCCAAGCCCCCGAGCATATCGAGGGGGAGGAACAGGAAACTTCACCCTCAGGTCTTTCGACCCCTGTATTGGCTTTTGCCAAGCCTCCGAGCATGCCGAGGGGGAGGGTTCATGACATGAAGGAAGAGAAGATAGAGCTCGAAATACAGCAGATGACTGCTTTGACTAATATTTATTAAACTGAAAGTACAAAGACGAGGAATACATAGCTGAAATAAAAACTGTTCTACGGATAGAATCATCGTAGGTGCTCCATGTTCCATGGGTTGGGCACACCTTGCCCGTCGCCCCACTGGAGACGATATGTGGATGGGCTGACGACTTCAGTAATGATGAAGGGTCCCTCCCAGGGGGCCGATAGCTTGTGCATGCCGTCGGTCTTCTGTATACGCCGCAAGACTAGGTCGCCAACATTGAAAGAGGTCTCCTTGACGTTGCGATCATGATACCGACGGAGTTGCTGGTCGTGACGAGCTTGCCTCATGACGGCTGCCATTCTCTGTTCCTCGAGGCTGTTGAGGTCGACGCGACGAGTCTGCTCGGCTTCTCCCTCCTCGTAGAACTGTATGCGTGGAGCTCCGAAGGTGACGTTGGTAGGCAGGATGGCTTTTGAGCTGTAGACCAGGAAGAAGGGAGAGAAGCCTGTAGCAGAACTGACTTGGGTCTGTAATCCCCAGATTACGTGTGGTAGCTCGGCTAACCATCAGGTGGCGTAATTTGAAGCGTCATCAAAGATACAATCTTTGAGAGCTTGGAGGACCATGCCATTGGCACGCTCGACCTGGCCGTTGCACCTGGGGTGGGCGACCGAGGAGTAGTAGACGTCGATTGTGTTGTCTTGGCAGAAATCCCAGAAGGCGGACCTTGTGAAGGCCGACCCTAGGTCGGTGATGATTCTGTTAGGTACACCGAAGCGATGTGTTATGTCTTGCATGAATTTTGCCGCTTCTTCCGACGTGACTTTTGCGACAGGTCGGACTTCAATCCACTTGGTGAATTTGTCGACAGCCACAAGAATGTACCTGTAGCCGCCCAGAGCGGTTTGGAATGGTCCTACAGAGTCGAGACCCCACATGGCGAAGGGCCAAGATGGGGGAATCGTGCGCAGGGCCTGAGCTGGCAGGTGCTGCTATTTGGCAAAGAATTGGCACCCATTGCACCTCTTGACGAGGTCTTTGGCGTCAGCCATGGCCGTGGGCCAGTAGAAGCCAGATCGGTATGCCTTGCCGACCAGGTTGGCGGAAGCTACATGGCAACCACACTCGCCGCCATGAATCTCAGCCAGGAGCTGGAGACCTTCTGATCGCAAGATACACTTCATTAAGACGCTGGTGGAGGCGGCTTTCCTGTAGAGGTCGTTATCGATCACGACGTAGTTGGCACTACGTCGCGTAATGCGTTCTCGTTCAGCCTTGTTCTCTGGGACTCGTTGGTCGAGCAGGAATGCCAAGAAAGGCTCGCGCCAATCATCCTCTTTTTCTGCCATCAGCACGTCGCGGGGAGGTGCTGTGGTTAGGTCGGGCTGTGCTTGGTCTGGGTTGTCCAGGTCCAACAGCTTGATCGATGGTTTGCATAGGTCTTGGACGAGCACACCTGCCGGGACTAGAGCTCACTTGGAGCCTAGCTTGGATAGAACGTCGGCAGCCACATTGTTGTTGCGTGGCACATGCTGGAACTCGATTCCCTCGAAGTGGCTCTCGAGCTTGCGGATGTCAGCACAGTATGCATCCATTGTGTCTTTGACACAGTCCCACTCCTTGTTGACTTGTTCAATGACGACCTTGGAATCGCCATAGGCCAGTAGTCGCCTGATGCCAAGGGACACTGCTATACGGAACCCATGGATTAGAGCTTCGTATTCTGCTCCATTGTTGGAGGCCTTGTAGTGTATTTGTAGGACGTATTTGAGCTGCTCTCCCTGAGGAGAGATAAACAACACTCCTATCCCTGCACCTTCGAGGTTAAGGGCACCATCGAAGTACATTATCCAGTGTTCAGGCCTCTCCTTGGGAGGGGGCATCTGGATCTCTGTCCATTCTGACATGAAGTCAGCTAGGATATGCGACTTGATCGCTTGTCGAGGGCAAAACTCGATGTCGAATTCTCCAAGCTCCACCGACCACTTGACGATGCGGCCGTTAGCGTCGCGGTTGCGGATGATCTCTCCTAGAGGGAATGATGAAGGCACCATAATCTTGTGGGCTTGGAAGTAGTGGCGAAGCTTTCTCGACGTGATCAGGAGTGCATAGAGCAACTTCTGAGGTTGGGAGTAACGTGTTTTAGCGTCGGCCAGGACCTCGCTCACGTAGTACACGGGTCGTTGAACAGGGTAGGTCTGCCCTTCTTCTTCTCGTTCTGCGATGAGAACTGTGCTGACCACATTAGTGGTGGCGGAGATGTAGAGGAGGAGCGTTTCCCCTGGTATGGGTGGCGTCATGATTGGAGGCGTGGTCAACGAGTCTTTGAGAGCCTCGAAAGCCTTCTGTGCTTCTTCATCCCATATGAACTTATCTGCTTTCTTCAATAGCTTGAAGAAAGGCAGACCTTTTTCGCTGAGCTTGCTGATGAAACGACCTAGGGCCGCCATCATACCTGTGAGCTTCATGATGTCTTTCTTGCAAGATGGTTTGGCCATGTTGTGTATTGCGTCGACCTTGACAGGGTTGGCTTCAATGCCTCGGTGCCCTACCATGAAGCCCAGGAGCAATCCGGAGGGGACACCGAAGACGCACTTTGTCGGGTTGAGCTTCCACTGGTACTCGCGTAGGTTGGAGAAGGTCTCGGCGAGGTTGGCGATGAGTTGGTCTTGTTCGGTGGTCTTGACGACCACAGTGTCGATGTAGGCTTCTACGTTCTTCCCGATCTGCGACTTCAAGTACTTCTGTATCGCCTTCTGGTAGGTTACGCCAGCGTTTTTCAGGCCGAAGGTCATAACATTGTAGCAGTAGATGACGTTGGGCGTTATGAACGTCGTGTTGTCTTCGTCGTCTGGATTCAAGGCTATCTGGTGATATCCTGAATAGCAGTCGAGGAAGCATAGTAGGACACTGCCAGTTGTGGAGTCCACGACCTGGTCGATGCGAGGAAGAGGGAAGGGATCTTTCGGGCAGTGCTTATTAAGGTCGGTGTAGTCGATACACATCCTTAATCCTTCAGTCTTTTTGGGTACAAGAACCGGGTTTGCGCAAACCGGGTGATTACATTCACGGATGAGTCCTGCAGCTAAGAGCTTACAGACTTCTACTTCTATAGCTTGTTTTCTATCTTTTGCAAATCACCGGAGCTTTTGCTTGATAGGTCGTGCAGTCTTGCTTTCTTCAAGGGTGTGCTCAGCCAGCTCCTTGGGAACACCGGGCATGTCAGATGGGCTCCATGCAAAAATGTCGGCGTTATCCCGGAGGAAACTCGTGAGCGCGAGTTCCTATTTGGGGTCGAGGTCGGCCCCGATGGTGACTTCCTTGGATGCGTCGGGCAGGCTGAGGCAATCTTTCTTCACAGCAGGACTTGGATCCAAGGCGGTGGCTGTTCGCTTCTGTTCTGGCACCTTCAGAGTGGTTTGGTCAATCTTGGCGGCCTGAGCGACCATGACCGTAGCAGCAGCTTTGCAGGCGGAAACCTTGGCGAGGTCGACAGTGTCGCTCTCACAGTTGTAAGAGACGAGGACGTCGCCGTAGACGGAGAGGATCCCGTTGGGTGCTGGCATCTTCATGATAAGGTAGGTGTGGTGCGGTATGGCCATGAACTTGGCCAGCATTGGCCGACCAAGGATGGCATGGTAGGAAGAGCGGAAATCCGCGACCTCGAATGTCAGGTACTCTGTGCGGAAGTTGTCCTTGTTGCCAAAGGTGACCGGTAGGCATACACGACCTATGGGGTATGCAGCCTTGTCGGGCACGACCCCGTAGAAGGGTTCGTCGCAAGCAGTCATCTTGGAGAAGTCGAAGTCCATCTTTCTCAATGTTTCGGTGAAGATGATGTTCAGGCAGCAGCCCTCGTCGATGAGGGTCTTAGGCAGGAACGCACCATCCACGATGGGGTTGACGACCAGCGGGTAGGTCCCGGGGTCAGGTATGTGCACCCAATGGTCTTTCCTAGAGAAAGTGATGGGATACTCCGACCAACGCAGAGGTTGAGGAGTTTCTGTGTTGACTTGGCTGATCTCCCTTGCGTTTGATCACTGCTGTCTGTTGCTCTTGGCTGCTTGGCAACCACCGACGATAAAGTTGATCTGTCGGTTGGTGTTCTGGAATGCGCCATTGGGGTTGCCCCCTTTGGGCGGTGGTGGTGGAGAAGGATCCTTATGGCCGTTGTGGTCGTCTTGACGACGACGATCATCACGCCGGTCATCGCGACGATCATCACGCCGATCGTCATGGCGATCATCACGCCGATCGTTGCGGTTGTCTTCGCGGCGGTAGTTGTCACGTCGGTCGTCACGGCGATCATCGCGGCGATAGTCGCGGCGATAGTCACAGCGATCCCTGTCATCATTGCGACGGTAGGGCCGACGGTCACGGTAATCACGTCGATCAGGTCGACGGTTACGGTTGTCGTAGCGGCGGCTGCTGTTCTGGTCGTCGTTGTTGCCGCTCTTGGTCTTCTTGGGCTCTGGAGGTACTCCTAGGGCGCGCTTTAGCTGTTCGCACTCCCTCATGGTATGCTTGGCGTCGCGGTGGAACTGACACTGGTCGTCCATGACCATGTTGAAGTCATCTTCAAGGAAGGTGGAAGGTCTGGGTGGATCGGTCGCATAGACCTCGCCGGATCTCTTGCGCGACCTGCTGCCACCGTCGTCGTGGTCTTCTCCTTTGAAGTCGTGCATCACCGCGTCTTGAGTGTCGACAAGCTTGTCAACGTAGGCCATGAGGTGGGCGATGGTGTGGGCGTCAGCTTCGTGGATCTTCTCGAAGAGCTTGATGTTTGTTACCCCCTTCTTGTAGTAGGCTATGACGTCTTCATTCTTGACACCTGCAAGAGTGTTGCGGTTCTCGAAGTAGCGGTTAGTATACTCGCAGAGAGTTTTGTCACGCCTCATCCGCACTCTGGCGAGGTGATGTGTATTGTCGGGGCGGTTGTAGGTCGCTTGATAGTTGGTGGTGAAGAGCCGCGACAAGGTCGCCCATGAGGTGATGCACTCCGCAGGAAGATTATCGAGCCACAGGAGTGGCGCTTTGCCCATCACAAGGGGAAAATATCCCGCCATGTGGTCTTCATTGCCTCCAAAGGTGCGGGCCGCAATGTTGTACATCTTCAACCAGATACTCAGGTCGGAGCGACCGTCATATTTTTCGATAGCTGGCTTGAAGTCCTTGGGGTATCTAATCGTCCTGAGGCGACGTGAGAACGCCGGGAAGTTGTTGATTGCTCCAGGACTGGCTGATGGGGCGTAGGCTGTCGGGATGATGTAAAGATCATCAGGAGGACCATTATCTTGGTCGTACTGGGCACGTCGTAGGAGCTCTTGGTCATGCATCTGACGTAGTTCTGTTGCCTGAATAGGGTGATTAGCGTCAAGGGGATCAGGGACCCCGTTGTCACGGTCGTAGTTGGCGCGGCGTGCTATCTCCACTTCATCTCGTATGCATTGTCGTTGACTGCTCTGAGGTCGGTTGGCCTGCACTAGTGGAGGTTGAGCTCCCGGGTTCTGCCCTACGTTGGCAGCGGCGTTTTGTTGTTGGGCGCTAGCAGCATTGGCTGCGTTATTGCCTGTAGCATTAGTGGCGGCGTTGACTGGAGGGTTGGCCGCTGCATTGGCGGCAGCGTTGGCAGCAAGATTGACCGGCTGCACTACTTCGTTTTCGCCTCTTCCCTCTTCAGCCATGGGCTGAAGGGGGGCATTGTTGTGACGTCACTGACGAGGTCACTCTGACCTACTCCTGGAGTAGGAGCTTGAAGTTTATCTGCTGTATCCTGGACCCCTTTCTTCGACCTGGGCGGTGGCGACGCGGATGTGAGCCTGTAGGCACCGTATTGCAGGAGTATCTTCAAGTTGACCCAGCGCGGTGAGGGCCGCGCCTAAGTTTGCTTGGGGGGAGTTGTAAACTTCATGGCCGTCTTGCTCGAAGTCTCGCAAGAGGTCCCTAGCACGTAGGCGGACTCGACGAGGCTCGTTGTGATTCTGCTGCTGCTGAGGGGCGGCTGGAGCCGCGGGGGGTGGTCCCCCGTTGACGACGTTGCCTACGGGTTGGTCGCCGGCACCTGGTACAACTTTATCTACATGCTATCCTGCACCTGCTGCATCTGCATCTACTTCTTGCTGATGACGCACAGCTCGTGCAGCATTGGCATTTTCACACTGAATGCGTTGCTCATCCGTCTCGCCAGCTTGAGGAGGTACGTCAGCGGAGACCACAAGGACCTCTCGGTCTGGGATCTCAAACATCTCACCCGGATAGTTGGGGGAGATGGTCATGCGGGCGATCTGGAACGCGAGGCGGTCCGGAGACAGTTCGCGGTTGAGCTGTCGGCGATGAGCTGCGGTGAGAGGTCGACGAAGCTTCTTGAGCACACGGCACTGGCGAGCTGTGTGTTTTGAGTTCTCGTGGATGGGGCAAGGGTCGTCGAGGTGACATCTGCGGTTTCCACGATGTAGGATCTTGGGTCCAGATTCAATCTGGATCTTGTTCTTCATGTAGCGGGACGCTACGTGAGCTGCGTTCCGCAGGCCAAGAGGCATGCGGGGTGAAAGAGCAGAGGTCCTGCGAGGGTGCTTGGCGCGTTCACAGACCTTAATCGTGTCGGAGAGCATGTCTTCGATGCGATTAAGCCCCGCGATCAGGTCGCGAGGAGTGGGTGGGTGGGTTCCCGCCAGTAGATCTATTTCGACCTGCTGGTTGGATGTGACCGCGTTGCCCTCGATGACGAGGCAAGCGGCTGGAGCGATGGATTCCGCCGGCATGGAGCCGAAGCAGATGTCGACGGGATTGGCGAGGAAGTCCGCCATGCTCTCGGGAAAGATGACGTCGCTTGAAGGAGCCATCGAGTTGCACGAAGAACCCTGAATCCTCCCCTACCTGGCGCGCCAACTGTCAGAGGTTTAGATCTAGACAGCCCACAAGAGGGTTAACCCGGTGGTTTAGTTGTTCGGTGGGGCGGAATTTAGGGCTAAGAACTCAAAGGTTGCGCACGAGCACACGGAACACAGAGAACACGACGAGTTTATACTGGTTCGGGCCTCCGGAGAGTAAAACTCTACGTCCAGTTGCTGGTGTAGATTACTTGAGGATTGCGTGATATTACAAGGGGTGGCCCCGCCCGCCTTATATTGGCCAGCGGACAAGGTCGGTTCCCAGACTCCTGGTCGGTTACGACCAGGAACCTAAGTCTAGCTGTTTACAACACTTGCCATATCCGTCAATCTGCTTGATCGGAATCCACCAATGTCTTGTCTTGCACGCCAAGTCTTCTAACCGTTCTGGATAAGGTCGTCTGGGGAATCTTCTAGAAGGTCTTCAGGAGGTCATGTGGGCCACCAACTAGGTCGGTTGGGCCCACTGTCAGGTCGGCTGGTCTTCTGGTAGGCCGGACCCACCTGTCGGGGATGGCCGTGAGCCTGGTCGGTGGAGACCCAGGGGTACCCATGTCTCACAGACGGACTGGAGCTCCTGCAGCGAGCGGCAGCTTGCCATTGCGTGTGCGCAGGCTGTCGCTGGAAGCATGAGTGCCGAATCCCGTCGAGCTCCGCACCTACTTGGCGGAAAGGGCGCGAACCTGGTGGAGATGGCGCGCATCGAGCTGCCGGTGCCGCCGGGCTTCAGCGTGTCCACGGAGGCGTGCCGCCCGTACCCGCAGCAGCTCGTAGGCGTCAGTGGGGCCGTCATGCCGCCAGGGCTCTAGGACGAGGTCCTCGACGTGCTGCTCTGCTTGGAGCGCGACACGGTCGCTGGTGTCGCGCGACCCGCGCTGCCCGTTGCTCCTGTTCGTGCGCTCCGGGGCGGACGTCGTCTCCATGCCCGGCATGATGGACACCGTGCTCAACCTCGGCCGCAACGCCAAGCGTGTGGTCGCCGCGGAACAGCTCGAGGTCGCCACTCGCTCCGCCCTCGGGAGAGCTCTGGTGCTCGATCCGCGAGCGAGAGAGGGAGAGGATGGGGCGTAGCCGCTGGATCGAGGCCGGAGAGGACGTCGCCGATGCACCGCGCTGCCGTCGCAACAAAATTCCCCGCCACCGCAGCTCCGCTTGCCGAGAATCGCCGGAATCTGATACCACTGTAACACCTGCCCCGTAGCCACCGGCGGTGATGACCGGGACGTGAGGTAGCTGGACGGTAACTCACCGGTAAGGGCTCCCGTGGCCGCCGGCGAGAAGGACGTGGCGTGAGATCGTCGTCGCAGACAAGGAAGGGGCGAAGCCCGATCTCTTTCTTCTTTCTATTTTCTTCTATGTCCATCGCGTGCTGCTGCTTGCTTTTAGTACTTGTGGTCTTGGGCTTCGACTATGGGCTTCGTGGGCTGGACCTCTCTTGGGCCATCCTTGGGTCGTGACACGCCGGTGAGGCCCTACAACGAATTGTGTTTGTACTGGTCCGTAAGATGTATTCAATAGCCTTTGGTAGGACCCATCGCTTGAAGAACGGAGCTGCCGCAGTTTGGTATTAGACCGCAAGCTGCCGCGATTCGGCGATTCCGCCATTGTTCGTCGTGGGTGAACCCACCTGCCCGTCCCCCGTTCTTTCCCCTCTTCCATTCGCTGCTACTGCCGCAGCGACATCATGACCCATCAGATGGCCGAGCCATGCCCGATGCAAACCATTGTTCCTCGCGAATTTTGCAGATAACCCGACGCAAACCATAGTTCCTAACAATAAAAACCAGTCCCTTGCAGATAATCTCCTCCATGGCAGGCAGCTCGCTCATCATCCCTCCAAGCTTCAGCCTGTTATTTTGTTCATATCCATCCTCAGTCCTCACTGAAGCCTTTTGTTGTGTAAGTTACCAAGTTTGTCCCCATTCACTGCTTGTTTCGATTTGCTAGCTGCCTATGGATTACCAGTATTAAGATACACGTATATACTGTGATCCCATTAATATTTTTTTATAATGTTACACTTTATTGATTTGTCTAATCAACTTGGGTTCACGCAAATCTCTGTGCCTGATGGCCAGGCTTGCATTGCATATTTTGTGGCTTAGTTGCATAGCACTAAACCTGCACCTGGTCAACAGGATTTGATTAGGCACTGCAAAGTTGAGTATACAATGCTTTTTTTGTCAGGATCATTCTAGTGATGGCTAATTGTAAAATGTTCATGTTTTATGCTTTCATGTACATCATTATTTATGACTAGGAAAATTCCCCTTATGCTGTAGGTTGTGTAGATTTAAAATGTTTGTCCGTAGATTGCATTATTTTTGACCAAGTTTGTCAATCATAAATAGTCATGTCCTTTATAATTCGGCCAAAGGCAGGCTTGGCAGCTGCCTGCTGCCTGCTGCCTTGCTACTATCTCCTCAATGGGCATCCAGTCCTTAGAGACACCCGTCAGATGGCTCAACTTCTCATTCCCCTTACCCTGTTCGTCTTTGTCGCAGCTCGACAAGATTTTGACTTCATATATATGTACAGTTCAATGGAGATTTTTTTTTGTGATACAGGTAATACAATCTATATGTGCCTATGTGCGCTTATGTTTTCCTTGACCTGTATACATTTAATCCTAAAAATGTGTTGAGATGCGTGAACCTTCTTTGACATTTCTGTCATTTGTTTTGCCTGAATCTCCTTTATGTGGTATAATAGCCCATTGTCAGTAGTTTCTGCTATACTTTGTCTGAATCATAATTTAAATGCGGTCATATGGCCAATTGAGCTGCTGTCAATGAAACATTGAAACTTGACCTGCACATGTCTATTTTCTGCACAAATTAATGTCTTTTGTTCGTGTGGGTTTCCGTCACAGGTCTACTTATTCTAGCCTGAAAATCTTGGAAGTATTGATCAAGATATTGATATGATAGAAATTTAGCTTTCATTGCAGTCTTGAAGTATTGATCCGATAAAAAATCAAATGTACACCAAGTCTGTATTATTCTTGTTTGGTTATTGGTGTACTAGATTTCACCTCGGTAAAATGTTGAGGTCCCTTTTCTTTATTAGTAGGGTCACGAATAATTTAGAAAATAAAAAAAATCACCACATTGGTAACTTATTACCTATTGTCATACTGCAGCCATAGAAGCATATCCATTCAGGGGTGTTGAACAAGATCTGTAATTCCCAACTGTTCTCTGATTAGTGCCCTAAAAAATGTGACTGATTGAAAAATGTGCTGCCAGAGGGAGCATGAAGCTTTGTTTTCAAATCATGCATCCTGGAACCTAGCTGCCTGATCATTAGGGAACTAAGCAAAATTACAGCACTAGATTCAAACACTACAGCCCATTGTAAGACATACTAAGAGCATCTACACTATGTATTTGTGTTGACCTCTTGAGAATCTGTGCCATGCTTGGGTGCCACTCTTGTATTGTCATCCAGATGATGTGATTCTTGTTCCCATGACCTGTAAGTGTCAATTTTGTTGGACCAAATATTTGTTTGAAACCTCTATTTGTATCATTGGCATGTCATTTGTTTCTACTTCACACTAATATGCATGGGTGAGTATTTTTGGATGGATTGGGTGTGATGTATTACCTAAAGGATTAAGCTTCGAGTTTGTAGAGTTATAAGAGTTAACTTGCTGAGGTCACTAATTTGCGTCCCTCTGCCTTCAGATTTAGCTTATGCCTTGTAGATGTATCACCAGCTGGCATGCAAATGATCAGCTCACTCTGGATATCATCTCCCACTTCCATTAGCTTAACTAAATACAATCAGCTATATTTCAGGTGACAATCTAGAGGGGGTGAAGGCTTGCAGCTTGCTGAAGAATTGGGCACAATGTTCTGAAGCTTTTAACTTCAAAATATTGTGGTTCATGATACTATGCGAGCATCATGCATGCATTATTTTTGTCATTTTCTTTATCTTAGATCTGTTGTTCTTTGCTGATAGATATTTGCTATATCTCAGGTGACAATCTAGAGGGGGTGAAGGCTTGCAGCTTGATGAAGAATTGGGCACAAGTAATGCTGCAATAGCATTGAGGCAACGCAAGGACATTAAGTCAAATAACGAATTCAAATTTTTTCGCACTATTTTTTCGGCTGTCACAATATTTTTTGCACCAGATATTCAAAGGCTGATGATATTAGCGTACTGTTCCTGCAAAAATACACGAAGGACAAGCTACCCTAAAGACATGCTCTTGTTTTTATTTGAAAAGGAAATCTAAATGATTACTCGGGCTATCTCCCGATAGTGCTTTGTTTTTGGTCATAAGCTCGACCACGAGGAACCTTCATCTTCCAGTCAATCGAGATAATGGAACTTCCTTCATCGTAGTTCTAGCTGCAAGGTTAGTACCAGAAACGACCACGAAATTTGCAATTTTATGATAAACAAAAGTATCTACAACCTTCGTTTCGAAGTTAGCATGCAGAAGGAAAATGAGGAGGTTGTAGGTTTCGTAAAGGTCATAGGCAATGGGGTTCGATAACTCTGGAAACTTTTGATGTGAGCATGGGATTTGTGATCCCTCTAGTGTAAAACCTTCATGCTCGAGACCTTTTTCTGAATCCAAAGTCAATGCCTTAACAGTGTCCATAGACCACACATGTTCTTGGTTGACCTCATGTCTATAACATTGGAGAAGTGTATCTCGAACCTCAAGATGATATGTTTGCTTTTCTTGGTCAAGCGCACTACTCAATACCCCTTCAATGGGTCTTCCGATGAGAATGAAGGGTGGATCTCCTTTTGCGATGGCAAAGATATGATAATCTAGGAAGATCTCATACTCTCCAATCTTTGTTCGAATGACTCTAAGGATTCCCTCAGTCTCTATGGTTTGACCCGAAATCCATTGGAGACTCTTCTGAGAGAAAGAGAGGGGTTGTCGGGAAAAACCTCTAATACTAAGGATTTAGGAATGATATTGATTCCGACCCTAGGGTCGTAGGTCACATCCGGGTAAGAGAGGTTTCCTACTTGGCACGACAGTGACTTTAGCTCGGGATAAAGCTGGATGGCTTGATCCATGCCTTCTGCTTCTCTCAACCATTCCTAGCTACTGATTGCAGAGATATATTCCAACATTTCTCTCCGTCTTTTCACCTCTTTTGGGTTGGGTAAGTTGACTTCTTCTCTCTCGTGGTTTGGATCTTTTTCCCTTCTTGGGAAGTACTTCTCCGTCCAATGTTTAACAAATAGTTTGTCATAGTATTCATAGACGAAGTCACACGAGGGATCATCGAACTCTTGATAAGGTTGGAAAGGTTCCCCTGTGAACCATGTTTTGGTAAGAGGAGGATGGGTGTTTGTGGATTCATGTTTTTGTAGGACCGGTTCCTCATCTACGGTTTTTGGTTCGAAGAGAGTGTTGGGCATGTGCTCTTCCTTAATGATCTCTTCCTCATCCGGGAATTCATCATAAACTCCCATGTATGGGGTATTTTCAAGGATTTTGTTAGAATGTCATTACACTCAGATAAAGTGAGGTGAGTGAAAGATCCTCCGGAAGAAGAGTCTAAGAAAATTGCTGACTCTCTGGTCCAAGACCATCCCGAAAATGTTGCAAAAGAATGGGTTCCGCGATACCAAGGTCCGGCCCAGAATCTACAATTTTTGTGAATCTTGCCCATGTGGCTCCTAGAGATTCGGTCTCCTGTTGCTCAAAACAGAGGACCTCTCATCAGAGTTTAACTACTTGGGCAGTAGGAAAGAATGTTGGATAGAAAGTCTTTCGTAAAATTTCCCAGTCTCCCATCATACTTCTCACACAGAGCGAATACCATTGTTTGGCTCTCCCCGTTAATGACAACGGAAAGAGTTTCCACTTTAAGGAATCTGGACTCATTCCTGCGATCACAAGACACGAACAAAGTTGTTCGAACTCGCGCAGGTGAGAATAGGGACTTTCATCCTTATATCTGGAGAAGCATTGCTCTCGGACCATAGCTATGAAGCCGGGACGTAGCTCATAGCTAGATGTTTCAACGGAATGTGATGAAGGTGGAGGCTCCAAATGCTCTCCCTTTGGAGCGGAAAAATCAAAAAGTGTTGGATTTGAATCCATGTGATAGATGGGGTGATACACGGACGAACTAGGTTCGGGACTTTTGCCAAGACAGCATGATTGATGTCTACTACTCATCGGTTGCCCACCCCCGGTGCAACAGCCAGGTCGAGCGTGCCAACGACATGGTGCTACAAGCTCTGAAAGATCGCATCTTCGATGATGCATCGAATTATGCTTCTCGTTGGCTAGCCGAGCTACCCCACGTGATCTTGGGTCTCCGAACCCAGGTCAGTTCAGCTACGGGCTTCTCGCCCTTCCTTTTGGTCTATGGCTCAAAGGTCATCCTTCCTACTGACGTCACCACGCATATAGTTCTATGATGAAGGTGAAGCTGAGGAGACTTGCCGTGTTGACTTAGACAACCTCGAGGAGCAAAGGGTGGGAGCTATCATGCGACAAGCTCGCCACGACCAGCAGCTTCGTCGTTACCATGATAGAAACGTCAAGGAGTGTTCCTTCAACGTTGGCGACCTCGTATAAACCCTCGTGTCCCCTGTGTCTCGCCGAGTTCCGTGTGCATCCCATGCATAACCATCTACGGTCTTAGTTCCTTGATCCCTCCTTTAACCTGCAAACCACTCGGGTAGCCCCCTTGTGGATCTGTCTAGGTCTCAACCCCTGACAAGAAGTACCGCCACATCAAAAAGTATGGTGGTATTCCCATGTACGCCTCACAGAGGTGAATGAAGGAGGAGACTATGATGGAGTTGGGGACGAGGTGTACCAGCTCCAGCTTGTAGTAGTAGAGTGGCCCCCTGAAGAAGTTGACAGCGGGACACGCTGAACCCGTGCTCGAAGTATGACGCGAAGACGACCTGCTCCTTGTCGTCCTCCGTCGGGAACTCCTCGCCGGTGGGTACCTTCCACTCCACCTCCGCCTTGGGCCTCAGCAACCCGCGGTCCACCAGCGCCTGAATCTTCTCCTCGGTCATCTCTGAAGGGTCCCAGACCATCTCCGGGGTGGGGATCTGGGAGGACACGGCTGCCATTTCTTTGGAATCTACCAATTTGGATCTGAATGTCACTAGGGTTTTCACGCGCATGCGAAGTGGCGCGGAGCACGGCTCACGGCGGTGGCGGGCGAGCTCTAGCTCTTGCTACGGCGGCGCGCGAGCTCTAGCTCTTGCTACGGCGGTGTGAATGTGGAACCTTGGCGGTAATGGCGCGGGGAGCACTGGCGGCGGAAGGGAGAAGAAGGCGAGCGAGGAGTCAACGCTCATCCCCTCGGCCGTATTTATATGGACCCCGCAGCGGATGCCCGTTGCGGATTTACCGCCGCAACGGCTCTGTGCCGCTTATTTCACGCGAGACAATCTCGCTAGATTTTTCTCCAATGGCTATAAGCCCAACGGATATATCGGCAACCTAACGCCTAGCACTTAGGTCGTAAATACATGTATGCTATCAGGTCGTCCTGATGGTAGACCTGACCTCCTTGAGGTCGGCAACGGATATATCGGCGACCTAACGCCTAGCACTTAGATTTTAGGTCTTTGATGAATAATTTCTTCAAATCGACTATTACATGACAAAAGAGAGCGAACATTACTTGTGTTCCCCCTAGGTACACAAGTCGCCTGCGACCTATCGGGTCATAGAACCAGTTACAAGATACAAAGATATTTGTAGACCTGATCTTCCTAGAGCAATCTTTGCCATGTTCTCTGCTATAGCAGAGCACATTGCAAGAATTCTTCTAGCTTCAGATCCCTAATGGCGGCCTCGTGGTGAACTTCTACATGACGCTGCGCTTAGCAGGTCATGCTTTGTGCCTGACTATGGAATGTAGACATAGTCTTCCCCGGGGAAGGGTGCTGCAAGCCCTCGACGAGCATCTACTACTCAACAAGAACCTGTAGCGTCACCTCGGACCTCTACAACATCACCTCCAAACTCTCCTTGGCTCTTTATTGAGGAAAGACGCAGAGATTGGTGGTGACTCATACACTTCGTAAGTATTCTTCTAGCTCCAAGCTTCTAATTTTGCATCTTATGCTCTGGTGGACGTACACATGCCCATGGCATGGTCACAATTCTACTCTGCGGCTTCATAGCTCAACAATGCTCAGTTCTTGCTCCCAACCTTATGCTGCTATTTATAGCGAGAGCCAAGACTTGGTGATGGCCGGAGGAGCCTCAACACTGTAACCTTGTGACCATGGAACGTTGTGTGCATGTGGACAAATAAAAGCGAGATTCTTTCCCCTTACCTCGCAACAAAGTTGTCGCTGCTGCATCAATGATGCCTGAGGCCGCTGCAGTGTCACATGGCTACAATGCGCCCGTGGTCAGGAGGTACAATTGTCATTTTTTGGGTGGCAAGGGAATTTTTGACAACTGTTGACCTATGAACCTGCAGTCTACGAGGAGATAGGATTGACTCTGTGTCAGATGGCCCTGCGCCTTGATACATCTACGTACGACGACGACGAATCAATTGCACCCGCTAGGCTCACGTCCTGGTGCACCCGCTACGGCTTTGCATGTAAACGGACCTATTCCAATCAGCCTATATTTCTGTTTCCTGAGCAAAATGGTCGTAGGTTCGATTGAAAACCTTCCGGGGTAGTCATGCCTCGCTGCTCTGCCAGATCCGTCTGGGTGCCTGGAGTCTAGATCCATCAAGTCTATGATTTTGTCGGCCCCCCGTGGTTGGTGTGCCCGCTACTTACTTCATCACTACCTTTGTGCCATGGCTCTGCTAGATGGCTGGCAGCTATACTGGTCGTCTGGGCACCAAAATGACCTTCTTTAGGTCGGCGTGCCTT
The DNA here is from genome assembly GCA_036936925.1 of Cenchrus fungigraminus. NCBI lineage: Eukaryota > Viridiplantae > Streptophyta > Magnoliopsida > Poales > Poaceae > Cenchrus > Cenchrus fungigraminus. The sequence continues at coordinate 18,216,380 of CM072776.1, read as the reverse complement.
AAATACTTAGGTCTTGCAATACCTCGGTATGATTATAGCTCTGCCAACCTAGTTGGGTGCCCTAGATGCGTGACCTTCCTGAGGTCGGTGTGCTTTTTACAAAGCTCTGCCAGCCTGTTCTGGACACCCAAGATTTTGCAAAAGGAATGAAGGCCTCCGTGTGGGGTGCGCGCCTAATGGCCCTGCCAAGTGTATCCGGGAGCTTGGGCGCTATTGACTTGAGACCTTCCTGAGCTCGGCATGCCTTGGGTGGCTCTGCCAGACTCTTTGCAACTATGCAGGATATTTGGGTGTCTCTACACTCCGTTTGATTCAAGACCAACATTTTTTAAGGCTTCATCATCAACTGATCTGGACACCACATCTTCGCTTGCGACAGGACTGAAGGCCTCTCCAAGGGGTGCGCGTCTAATGACCCTGCCAGGCATCCTCGGATACTGGGCGCTATTGATTTGAGGCCTCTTTGAGGTCGGCACACCTACAAGGCCTCTTTGAGGTTGGACATACCAGACTCCTTGCAGCTATGCTAGGAGATCTGGGTGTCTCTACACTATGTTCAATCCATGACCATGATCTAGTTTTGATCTCTTTTTTGAGCATCAAACCAGCCATGCTGTCTGCTTCAATACTCGAGGACTACTCTACGAGAGCGTCTTCGACGCCCTGTTGTTTCCTTTGTCGTACCGACCTGTTGGGAAACATGTTTCTCATCAAGTTGTTACTCGACCTACTTTTTTATTCTTTCTTTTTTTGGATCATCATATCGGCCATCCTGCCCGCCACGATGCTCGGATACTACTCTATGAGTGCGTCCTTGACGCCTTCTGAATTTTTTCATCGTCGTTTCGATCTATTGGAAGCCTGCTTCCTATAGGTCGTCACTCGACCTCTCTTCATTCGGCAAGAGTACAAACAGGTCGGCTGCTAAGCTGATTTCTTTCTTTTTTGGACCGACGTGCACGCTATTCGACCTGTCGATGGCTTCAAGACATCGTCATGACCCCCTCAAGGTCATTGTGCCTACACATCGCTCGGGGGCTTGTGAGACATGGGTACCCCTGGGTCCCCACCGACCAGGCTCACGGTCATCCCCGACAAGTGGGTTTGGCCCACCAGAAGACTTGCCAACCTGACAGTGGGCCCAACAGACCTGATCTGTGGACCACATGACCTCCTGAAGACCTTCTAGAAGATTTCCCAGACGACCTTATCCGATCCGTTCGGGTAACTTAGCGTGCAAGACAAGACAGAAGATGTCGGCTGCGCTGTCAATCAGTCCGAAGATCACGGGATTATGTTGTAACTTTCCTTAGATTGGTTTTGATGTTGTAACCGACATGGACTCTGGGTCCACCGACCTTGTCCGTCAGCCAATATAAGGCGGGCAAGGGCGATCCCCCGAGACCAAGTCGTCCTCAAGTCGCAATCCATGCAAAGCAATACAATCAAGAACTGGACGTAGGGTTTTACTCTCCGGAGGCCTGAACCAGTATAAACTCGCTGTGTCCTTTGTGTTCTATGTGCTCTTGCGTAACCTTCGAGTTCTTAGCCCTAGATCTTCCCCCGCCGAACAAATAAACAACTGGGGTTGACACCCCTGTGGGTTGTCCAGATCTAAACCTCTAACACCTACCTAGTGGCCGTGTGATGCACCGACGGTGTTGAGGGACGTCCAGGATCACTCCTTGATGGCGGTTGTGGCGGTTAAGTGTGGGTCCATCGATCCAAGTGCTTCCAACCTTAGCCTATTGATCAAACTAACTTGAAATCAACGCTTCTTGTTCAGTGGTGACTTGTTCATGGGATTGGTAGTGACATGGACCCGAGAGGAGGATTTTGGGTGGTTGTTGATGGCTGTTAAGTACTACATTTACACCGTCAACTCCTGCATTAAATAATTGAAAAGTGATCATCAACACTAGAATAGGGGTTTATACTGACAATCTCCACAAGTGTTGGTGTTTCTATCATTTGTTGCAGGACACATCGAAATGCACATGGAATGATACAATTGAGAGCAAGTAAACCAATGGCATAGATATGGCATCATCATAAACAACCTCAAATGCCAAATTGGTCTGCACCATTGCAATGGGCTCGTCAAGACGATCGAAATGGATATATCATTTGCTTACTTTGGATTTTGGATGAAAGAGATATGCACAAGATATCATGTGGGCCCGGTGGGACCCACACCAGGCCACGTGGCGACATGCTGCCACACAGGAGTCCATGTGGCCATGACACATCATCGATCCAAAGAAGCATACTCTCGACCAATCTGGAGCAAGCACGCGGATCCAAGGGCTCACAACCACGAGATAACTAGCTAGAAACACCACAAGCACCCCATACCCACCTTGGGACCCACCTGGCAGTCACCTGGATGAAAACCGGTGCGATCGGTGCTACCCCAGGATCGATCGATCCCCCAGGTCAGCTGACCCCACCTTAAGGCCTCTCGCGCCGCCCTTCCATGTGTCGGCTTGTCATGACGAACCAAAGGCGGTGCCAGGTGCCTGCCCGAATATCCCTTCGAAATCCTGCAGCTCCTTCTCATGGAAGATTCACCAAATTGGCCCCCAATCCTCAGCGTCACATGTCACCACCTCATTGGTGCATTGGTGGCGCCCCAAGGCAGCCTAGGAACTTCTCTTGGCACTATAAATAGAGGTGGAGGGGGCTAGAATAGAGACACATCCCATTCCTCCTCCCTCTCTCATTTTCTCTCTTGGAGAGGAGTCTCTCCTCTCCATGTGTAGGTGTGAGTAGTGCTAGGTAGAGGGTGATGTAGGTGAGAAGCCCCGCTTGTTTTTCATTTAGAACAAAGTGAGTATTTCTATATTTCCCATTTAGACTAAAGTGGTATTCATGCATAGGTGATATGTTCTTGAGTTCATCTGTTCATCATTTAGAGGCTCGTGTTCTTCGTGACATGATCCTTCGATCCTGTTGACTAGGTGAATAATTCTGCATTTCGTTTGTGTGATTTATCCTGATAGATCTTGTTGGAGTACATTAATCTGTGGCAAGTCGTTATTCCTGTCGCCTATATGATTCCATGATAAGTGAGACAAGTCTCGTACTCGCGGGTTCGTCACTTCGTACATGTACAGAGTGCTATAGTGTTGTTATGGGCCGGCAGACGTAATTGTGCTATAGTAGTAATCGGTGGTGTAGACGTGGTGTCTAGACTGCGGGTTATCCTTCATTTGCCCCATATCCCACTGATTGATAGGGGTAGGCCGCGGTATTGACAGCTGTTGGACCCTTTGTACTCCCCCACATTCGGATACGGTGTAGAGCTTTCGGTTAGAACCGACCTGTTATATCCAGGAGGGAACTAGTGCCCGAAGCGAGTGTTTATGACGAGACCGCTCCTCCTTTAGAATCAATACCGATAGGAAGCACCTCATCATTCCCTACCATAGCAGGGGCTTGGTGTCCTTGGACCATTCTGCTAGGATAGAAGGTAGTGCACGTCATTCCTTGGATTCGATACCCTTTGGAATACTCCTTGGCAGAAGTGCTACAACAGAGTATCCGGGCGCTTGCGGATTCGTTCGCACCCGTCAGTGTACCCGGGTGTTCCTTAGACGCTCACGCTAGACGCGCCACTAGTGGTGATGTTAAGAAATACCAACAAGCATTTCTGGCGCTGTTGCCGAGGAACGGTTGCTATATCTATCTTCGAACCTAGTGGTCCTCGTATGTATCTTTTTCGTTTTCTTCTACCTTTACCCCCGTTACCCTTCGAGATATCCTTTTTTGTTTTCTTTACTTCTACCTTCACCCCCGCTATCCTTGGATGGTTATCCTTGTAAACACCTTCCACCTTCGAGGAGTGAACCCTCAGAACCATCCTTGTCAGAACTCATTCTTTCATCTGGCTGTCAGATACGCCCCTCTCTTGAAGCTAATTCAGGATCTTTTCTTCTCGGGGTCAATTCATGAGAACCCCTTCAATCATGCATCTGATTGAAACTCCGAGTGAAATCGGAGAGTCACTAGACGCTTGGAAAATGGAATTTTCCCCGCTATCCCTCTCTGGGAAAGCACGAGATTGGCACCATTGTTTTGGTAGAGACTACCTCACTTGGGAAATTTTGAAAGCAGCTTACTGCTCCCGATTCTTCCGATACGACGTGTCATCTCATTGAGGATAAGGATTCTCAGTCTCAAGCAAGGTGGGGAGGAATCGCTAGGAATGGTATGGAATCACTTCGCCTTTTTAGCGGAAGATTGCCCAGTCCTCTACGTTCCGAATTGGATGTTGCTTCAACACTTCTAGTATGGGTTACGAAAGGACAATGTCATGCGGCTTAATGCTCTCCCTGGAGGCTCTTTGGTGCACTTGGACGCTGCTGAGGGAAAAGAGATCATGGACAACCTCCAGGATTTCAGCTCCCTTTGCATCCCGGTCGATGAGGTGCCCGTCAGATGAAATGTTGAGCCCCCTAGATCCATCATCAGCCGAGCTGAGGCTTTAAGCTCTGGCTGAAGATACCATTCCTGAATAGCAGGAATATAAGGGAAAGATTGCTTAGCATAGAGTCTACCCTTGGGTTCCCCTCTCGTACCTCTTCTTTGACCTTCTCCCTGAGGCCTTGTCTCATGGGAGGATGGAGAGAGTAATTAGGAAAGGATGAATCATTCTCGGCCAGAATGACTTGTTCGGTCCTAGTTATGATCTCCTAAGGAACATCATAGGCCATTTGAGTTTCTACTATATCCTCTTTTGGAGGCTGTGTGTTTTTCTGAGCTGAGTTCAGTCGGAGATCAGTTGTGAGAGCACTAGCCTCAGTGCTCAATCTTTTCATCTCCGAGGTTCACCACCCTAGTGCTATAGCTTATCGAGTCTCGTGATCACCCCGGGAGCTGTCTCCACCTCCCTGGAATGATCATGTCTGCTTTTAGCTTTGTCATCTTTTGGACTCGTGTTCGTATATATGGCACTATCCTTGCAGCTAGAGCTTCACTGATTCATCGATGATTGGTGGTGAGACAGGAATGATGAAAGGACCTTGTGATGCCTAGAGGGGGGGTGAATAGGATCACTTCAAATTTCTGAAACAATTGCAGCAGTTAAAAACCCTGTCGGTACTACCGACGCTGTGCCGCAACTACCGAGGGGTCGGTACTTCCGGTACTGGGTCGGTACTACAGACAGTTCAGAGAAACTTAGGACGAAATTTGAAATGTAAATCGATTCTAGCAATTCTACTTGAATCAAGAGTTTAGTTTAGAAGCTAAGAACCATCTGCAACCAAAGATATGAGTTGGAACACAACCAATTTAGAGATCGGGCTCAAACACGGTCTAGGGTTAGAGAGAAACAAAGAATTCAAGCAAGCAAAGGAGACACAAGAATTTAATCCGAAGTTCACTCCCACAAAGGAAGCTACATCTCTGTTGAGGATCCCACAAAGGGAGGGCTATCACCAAGAGCCTCTTTTCCTCACCCAACCCCCACAAAGGAAGATTGGTGCTCACTAAGAATTCTCCACTAAGGAGAGGGTAATACAAACGATCACGGGTGCTCCACACCAAGAGGGCACTCAACGGGAGACGCCTAACCGTCTAGAAGCAAGCTTCAAGAGTAACAAACACGAATCGATGCCCGGAGATGCTTCAAGTGCTCTTGAGATGGGGAAATTCGAAGGGGCTCTCAAAGCTTCTCTAATCCTCACTAGGAATCACTTCTCTACCCAAGCCCTAGCTCAAAGAAATCAAATCTTGGCTCTAGGATGGAGGGGAGAAGTGGAGTGAATGCTCAAGTGAGGGTTTGTCCCGTGGTTGGTCAGCAATGAGTGAGGAGGAAGAAGGGGGTATTTATACTCAGCCCTGAAAACTAGCCGTTACTGTGCTCTCACGACTTTTATCGGAACTTCTGACACGGGGTCGGAACTACCGAGGGGTGCCGGTGAAACCCAACAGGGGCGCCATATCGGTATTACCGGCCCGGGGTCGGTACTACCGAGGCCCTGGCTAAAACTCGCCAGTGAGGCCTTGTCGGTACTACCGACCCAGGGTCGGTACTACCGACAAAGGCTGAGAATTGAGGGAAAGAGGAGCAAATGTGTACGTGTCAACTCGGGTTCCTTCTCACTCACTTAGGTCACCTCCTTAAGCACTTTTAGCATCTCTTGGCAGTCAATTCGCATCCCCCTTTTTAGTACGGTGTTTCCTATACTCAAATTCAAAAACAAAATTAAATTAAGCCTTGACTTGAGTTGAGAACGCCGAATTGGAGTTGGGGGCCTTCTTTTGGTCAAAATCATGATTTTCAATAAAGTAAATCCTGCACACATCTTATTCAATGATTAAATACAACAAATTGTGTTTGTCACCATCATCAAAACAATTAGGGGCCAAGATGCACTTTCAATCTCCCCCTTTTTGGTGATTGATGACAACACAATTTATTCTTAAATAAAGGTGTGTGTATCCAACAATTTTGAGAAAAACTCCCCCTAAATGTGTGCTTGATCTTTTATGAATGCCTCAAATGCCTATCACACATTTAGAAGAAATTTCACTCGCAATTTGCATACACAAGTGCATAAGTGTGATACAATAACCGTGATGCATATGACATGATATCCAAATCAACAAAGTGAGAAATAACAACCACCATTTCACACAAAGCATCACAAATATATAAACGAGGTTCCACACTAGCACGATTAAGTCTTACAAATTTAAAAAGGTTCTAGGTTCACCACATCACCATCCATCACACCACACAAATAGTTCATACATGTCCACAACCTAAGGTAGATAGATAGATAAACGAGCGAGTAAAGCGAGCGAAGGTACACACTACCACATGGATAATTGTGAGCTCACTCCCCCTTTGGCATCAAGCGCCAAAAAGAGGAGGCCCTTCAATCATCACTACCATGTGGAGAGTGAATGTCCGGAGGAGAGTCTTCGTCGTCGGTCTCACCTCCACCAAAGTCCTCATCATCAATGTCGGCCGGGGGTGCGCCATACATCATAGACGTGTCGCCGTACACCTCCCAAGGGTTGTAGAAGACGGGTGGAGGAGGGAAGTCCATGGGCTCGCGAACGGGAGAGTGCTCGATGTTGGCTTGAGTGAGCAAGGTCTTCTGGCGAGTCTCCAACTTGATGAGCTGCTCATCCACATACTACCTGTGAGCGCGGATCTCCTGAGCATTGTGCTTCCCAACATTGAAGCAAGCGAAGAGGCCCTGAGAAAGGAAGTTGAAGATACTCTTCTTCTTGCCGGGGGGAACTGTGCCTCTAGATGATGATGGTCCACGAGAGGAAGAGGGAGCCTCATAGGAGGAGGGATCACCGGAAGAAGGTCCAGCTGAGGTAGGAGCTCTAGGAGGGGCATGCTTGCCCAATTTGAGGAGACACTCGATGTTGCCCTTGTTTGGCTTGTACCAAGTGTGAGTCTTGTCGGTGAGAATATCAACCTCCGCAACCTCACATATCATCCTGAAAATCCAAGGGGCATACTGGCAGCTCTTGTTTGCAGACACGGAGCACACAATGATTTCCTCCCAAATGAAGTCGACCACACTAAACATCTCTCGGCCCGGTCCCATCCTCACAAGAATATCCTTGGCAATGTTGGAGATGTTGTAGTTGTCACCTATCTTAGGAGTGAGAGTGTATTGGAAAAGTTGGTTCAACATCCTATAGACGGGCTTCATACCATGAGTAGTGCCAAACTCAACCTTGCCATAAGCGGCGTCATACATGAATGCCATCTCACTATCAAGTGGGATCTCTCCTCCATGAAGCTTCTCACAACCAAGATCTTCCTCACTAAATCCAAGAATTTGAGCAAACCTCTCATATGAGACCGAGAGAGGCTTTCCTTGCAAGAGCCAATGAAAAGTCTTGGTTGAGCGCTGAACATAGAGATTGGCATAGAATTGGGCCACTACTTCCTCATTCCAATCACAATTCACAGCCATGATGGAAGTCATCCCTTTTGCATGACAGATATCTATGGCCTCATTGACAGTCGGGATGTTGAATGACCTCAAAGCTTCCCAATTGATGAACTTCATGTCAATGGTCATGTGCTCCTTGCATAAGATAACCGATTGATACCAATCGGCATTGAACTTGAGCCAAAACAGATATCTTCAAATTCCTTTTGCCATTGAGCCGGATTGGAGTACCTTTCCTTGTATACGTCATGTGTCCCACTCTTGTAATCAACCATCTTCAACACACCTAACATGGTAGCGGGAGAGGAGGCCTAGACGGCCTTAGCACAAACCGAGAAAGAGAGTCCAGAGAGATGTCATCGTAGTCATCATAGTGGTCATCCGGTTCATGGGTTTGCTTGGTGCGTGCACGGTGACCTTGACTGGTAGAGCGACGAGGAGCAGCCAGAGGATTGGTGCGGCCTCGACCACGTGGGCGTTGAGCACTTGTGCCCACCTTCCTCTTCCTTTGAGCGAGAGGAATGTCGTCCTCATCGGATCCCTCTTGGATCACTTGTTTGCCAGCACGACCCATCAGAGAAAGTGTGTGAGGATTGCATAAGATGGGTGTAGAGAATTGAATTGAATTGACTTGGTTCATGGACAACCCCCTGTGACAGGCGCCTGTCGGTACTACCGACCTGGGGTCGGTACTACTGACGGGGCATGCTACAGTGCGGTCGATCCATGAATCAAGAGATTCAACCAATGAAAAACTGCAAGATCATGGGCAAGTGTTCTAGGATGGATGTAAAGATGATTCCCTAAAGCATTCCTCCTAGAAACAACGGCATTGGGAGATCGAGCAAAAGAGGATTTGAATGAGATACCTTGAGCGTTCCCGCGCGAATCGAGGAACTCCCGGCGAGGATCGAATGTTCCGAGGGGTGGAGAATCCAATAGAGAGCCTAGCTTGAAGTTCCCACGGTCGGATTTTGAGATCCCCTCGCGGATTTGAGAGAGGAGAAAGAAAGGGGGCGGCAACGGTCTAAAGGAAACCCTAAGAGTTCACTGGTTCGTCGGGGTATTTATACCCTCGCGAAGTTTATCGGTAGTACCGACAGGGGCTCGGTACTACCGGGGGTCCAAGGAAATTCAACCAGAGAGTCTATATCGGTAGTACCGATGGGGTGTCGGTACTACCGTGGATTTGCAGAAATCCAACAGTTGAGGCATATCGGTACTTCCGGCCTCGCGTCGGTAGTACCGTGGATTTTCGAAATTCCAACAGTGAAGGCTTACCGGTACTTCCGACATTGTGTCGGTAGTACCATTGATCTTTAAGATTTTGAAGATTGGATTGGAAGAACAGCAGAAAGAGATAGAGAGAAATAGCTATGGGCATGTAGAACAACCATAATATTTGGTGATTAGACACAATCAAACAAGCAAAGCAATAATCACCAAACTTTATGGAAAGAACCAAGTTTTGTAAGACACACACAAAGAGTAGAAAATAAAACATTTTTCTCTCTATCTAGGCATCAAACAATTTGTGTGCAACAAGTCAAGCCAAGTTACGAGAATCCAAGATGTTTAGCTCACTTCTCAAAGCACAAAACCTTTGCTCGTCTAGAGGCTTAGTGAAGATATCAGCAAGTTGCCTCTCGGTGCTCACATGACGTAGAGCAATATCTCCCTTAGCCTCATGATCCCTTAAGAAATGATGTCGAATATCTATGTGCTTTGTTCTAGAGTGTTGGACCGGATTGTTTGCTAGTTTGATGGCACTCTCATTGTCACACAAGAGTGGAATCTTACTAAACTCACAACCGTAATCACTCAACGTTTGCTTCATCCACAAGAGTTGTGCACAACAAGCACCGGCCGCCACATACTCGGCTCCGGCCGTGGACAAAGCAACCGAATTTTGCTTCTTTGAGCTCCACGACACCAAAGACCTACCTAGAAATTGGCAAGTCCCGGTTGTGCTCTTTCGATCTACTTTGCAACCGGCATAGTCTGAATCGGAATAGCCAAGCAAATCAAAAGTGGAGCCCTTGGGATACCACAAGCCAAGGTTAGGAGTGTGCACCAAATATCTAAAGATTCTCTTAACGGCCATTAAATGACACTCCTTCGGATTAGCTTGAAATCTTGCACACATGCGCACACTAAGCATTATATCGGGCCTACATGCACAAAGGTAAAGGAGGGAGCCAATCATGGAGCGAAATACCTTTTGGTCGACCGACTTCCCTTCTTCATTGAGATCAAGATGTCCATTTAGTGCCATGGGAGTCTTGATGGGCTTGGAATCGACCATATCAAACCTCTTGAGCATATCCATCACATACTTGGTTTGACATAGAAAAGTTCCTTCCTTCAATTGTTTGATTTGAAACCCAAGGAAGAACTTCAATTTACCCATCATAGACATCTCGGATCTCTTGGTCATGATCCTACTAAACTCTTAACAAAATTTATCATTAGTAGACCCAAAGATAATGTCATCAACATAAATTTGACATACAAAGATATCATTTCCATTTCTTTGAATGAAGAGAGTAGAATCAGCTTTGCCTATCTCAAAACCGTTCTTGAGAAGAAAATCCTTAAGGCATTCATACCATGCTCTAGGAGCTTGCTTGAGCCCATAGAGCGCCTTATGGAGCTTGTACACATGGTTGGTAAGTTTGGATCTTCAAAGCCCAGTGGTTGATCAACATATACTTCTTCTTGGAGGGGTCCATTCAAAAATGCACTCTTGACGTACATTTGATGAAGCTTGAAATCATGATGAGTAGCATAGGCCAAAAGGATACGAATTGATTCAAGCCTTGCTACCGGTGCATAGGTCTCTCCAAAGTCCAAGCCTTCAACTTGAGTATACCCTTTGCCAACGAGCCTTGCCTTGTTCTTCATGACGACACCAAATTCATCTTGCTTGTTCCTAAAGACCCATTTGGTGCCGATCACATTTTGCTTTGGTCTTGGCACCAACTCCCAAACTTCATTCCTCTTGAAGTTATTCAACTCTTCCTCCATGGCAATAATCCAATCCGGGTCCTCAAGAGCTTGTTCCACACTAAGAGGTTCCAAAGAAGAGACGAACGAGTAAAATGCACAAAAATTTGACAATCTTGAGCAAGTTGTTACCCCTCTTTGGATACTCCCAAGTATGTTGTCAACGGGATGATCCCGTTGAACCATTTGATGTACTCTTGGGTGTGGTGCTTGAGATTGACGTTGAATGGGTCCATCATCATCTTCATCTTGTGGAGCTTCTTCTTGAACTTCACCACCTTGTTCTCCCCCTTGATCAAAGCTCCGTCCATGATCGTCACCATGAACTTGACTTTCATCTTGATGAACTTGAGAACTTGGTGGTTCCACTCTTGTTGATGATGATGGATCTTGATTGCTTGTGTCACCCGGAGCTTGAACTTGAGCCTCACGAGGCATCACTTCACCGGTCCCCATTCTAAAGATTGATACACTTGGGGGTTCTTCATCATCTACAAGGTTTTCACTAACTTGCTCTCATTGAGAGCCATTGGATTCATCAAATTTCACGTCTACCGTGGTCTCAACACAACCGGTGGTTTTGTTGAAAACACGATAGGCATGTTCGTTAGTTCCATAACCAATGAGAAAACCTTCATCAACCTTGGATGCAAACTTTGAGGCTTTGGGTTTCTTGTTAAGTATGAAACACTTACACCCAAAGACCCTAAAGTAATGCACACTAGGCTTCTTACCGGTGATGATCTCGTAGGGAGTCTTGTTCAAGTACTTGTGGAGGTAGAGGCGGTTGGCGGCATGACATGCGGTGTTGATTGCTTCCGCCCAAAATGAGTCTGGAGTCTTGTATTCATCAAGCATTGTCCTTGCCGCTTCAATCAACGTACGGTTCTTCCTCTCAACAATGCCATTTTGTTGAGGTGTATATGGAGCGGAAAGTTCATGCTTGATGCCTTCTTCATCGAGGAACTCTTCAACTTGAGGGTTCCTAAACTCCGAGCCATTGTCACTTCTTATGTTCTTGACCTTGAGCTCGAACTCATTTTGAACTCTTCTAATAAACTTCTTGACCACTCCCTTTGCTTCACTTTTATCTTGCAAAAAGAATACCCAAGTGAATCGGGAAAAGTCATCAACAATTACTAAACCATATTTGTTACCACCGATGCTTATGTAGGCAATTGGTCCAAACAAGTCCATGTGTAGTAGCTTCAATGGTCTTGATGTTGATAGGATGTTCTTGGCGGGATGATGCGCTCCAACTTTCTTTCCCGCTTGACAAGCACTACATAACCTATCTTTCTCAAAAACAATATTTGTTAGTCCTAGGATGTGCTCGTGTTTTTGAAGTTTGGCCAAGTTCCTCATGCCAACATGGGCTAGTCAGCGATGCCATAGCCAACCCATGTCGGATTTTGCCACTAAGCAAGCCTTAGGGTCCACCTTTACTTTTGTGAAGTCCACATAGTAAAGCTTTCCCCTTAGGTGACCCGCAAAGACAATAGAGGAATCCTCACTTCTAGAGACGGGCACACCCTCTTTGGTAAAGAGACAATTGTAGCCTTTCTCACAAAGTTGTGAAACCGACAACAAGTTGTACCCTAAACCTTGCACAAGAAAAACATCTTCAATTGAATTTGTTGTTGAGATAGCAATTTTACCTAGACCGATCACATCTCCTTGACCATTGTCTCCATAGATGATAGTTTCCGTAGGGTTGTCATAATGATCAAGGGATGCAAATAAGCCTTCATCTCTGGTCATATGATTAGTGGCACCACTATCAATCAACCATGCGCTTCCACCGGAGGAGTAGGCCTACAAAACAAGTTTAGGCTTTTGGTTTAGTTACCCAAAAGGATTTGGGTCCTTGGAGGTTAGAAGCATAAACTTTTGGAACCCACACACTCTTCCTCATAGCCTTCTTTGTGTAGGCCCCAACATACTTGACCACCATTTTACCATTGTGGTCCAAGGTCACAACATAGTCACAAGTGTAGTTGGGAGAGGGCTTGTGTTCAACCACATTCTTCGATGCCTTTGGTGGAGAATTAACCCCACCATTCCCTTTTGTGGTGTTCATAATCTTTGGCTTGTCCTTTGTTGTGGTGGAGGTGGTGACTCCATGGGCAATATCCATAATAGTGTTGAGGTAGCCTCCCTTGTTCCACAAGGGGATCTCATGCCCTTTAACCACCACCCTACCATTGACCTTGTTGTTCTTGTAGTGCCCAAGTCCTTGCTTGTCAACCACCTTAGGGATGGACTTGGCACCGTTCTTGCCTTAAGAGATCAACATGTTCAATCGGGCTATTTCTTTGTCTTTGCTCTTGATTGTTTCCTCAAGCCTTGCATGGTTAGTCTTGAGAGCATTTATATCAACATTAGAGCAAATAGAACAACCTTTGCTAGTGGAGGCTCTAGAGTCAAGTGTTGCCTTAGAATTGGCTTTGGTGCTTTCCCAAAGGGTACTATAGTTTGCCTCAAGATTTTTATGTTTATCCATCAAGCATGAAAAGCTTGATTGAAGCTCACTATGAGTAGCCTTTAGGAAAGCTAGAGATTCATTTGCCAAAGTGTAATCCTTTGACATCCTCTTGTTGGAGTCATTAGCCAAGGACAAGTCCGTGGTCAACTTCTCCACCTTAGCTTTTTCTTCGGCAAGGATTTTCTCTAGAGCAAGGTTTCTTTCCTTTTCACGGATAAGCAAGTCTTCTTGCTCATGGAGAATCTCCTTCTTTTCCTCTAATTTGTCCAAAAGCTTTTTAATTTCTTTATGGCCCTTTTTACCAAATTGCTTTATCATGTTTGCCTCCATTTCTTTTTCCTCATCTAGGTTGTCTATGTCATTACTAGGTGTGGAAGATGATGAGGTGAGAGAGGATGAGGTGGTTGACTCTTGTACCTTGCTCCCTCTTGCCATGAGACAAAAGTGAGAGTTGTCCTCATCGTCGGAGAAGTTGTTGAAGAGGCGTGGTGAAGATGCTCCTTGTGCCATGGCAAGTGTTGCCATGCCTTTCTTCTTTGGTGTTTCATCTTCATCACTTGAGTCCCATTGTTGACCCACGTGAGCACGCCCTTGGTACTTGTTCTTGTACTCTTTGCTCTTCTCCTTGTACTTCTTCTCTTCCTCATTCTTGTCCTTGCTCTTGTTCTTGGGACACTCGGCAATGAAGTGTCCATACTCTCCACACTCATAGCATTTTCTTTGTGACTTCTTCTTTCTATCATCACCACCTTTCCTTGATGCCTTGGACTTCAAGAACTTCTTGTACTTTCTTATGGCAAAGGCAGTTTCTTCATCTGTGCTTCCTTCCTCACTTGAATCTTCATTCTTAGTCTTGGAAGTCTTCGACTTCAATTCCACCACTTCACTAGAGCTAGCATTGAGGGCTAGACTCTTGTTCACCTTCAATGTAAGTGACTTCTCCACGTCTTGATCAACTAGCTCTTGATGCAAGATCTCACCAAGAAGTTGATTGGGAGTCATGTTGTGATAGTTCGGATCTCTTCTTATCATAGTTGCTAGGTTTGGATTCTTCGGTGTGAAGGCTCTTAGCAACTTCTTTGTGACCTTCTCATCATCCCAATCATTGCTTCCTAGGGCTTTGATGTCCGAGACAAGAAGTATTAGCCTATCATACATTTCCCTCACGGTCTCTCCATCCTTCATGACGAAAAGCTCAAGCTCTCCGTGAATCAAGTCGATCTTGCCTCTTCTCACATGATCGGTACCCTCATGTGCCTCCTTGAGTGTATCCCAAATCACCTTGGCAATTTGGATGTTCCGGACTTGGTTGAACTCTTGAACACACAAGGATCCCGTGATTACTCTTGTTGCTTGCACGTTGCGGTGGAGGTCTTGCTCATGCTCAAGTGTGAGAGCTTCTCCTTCGGCGGGGATTGTCACACCTACAACCACAATCTTCCAAAGAGAAGGGTGAAGCCCGTAGAGGTGCATTTGCATATCATAAGCCCATTTGGGATAGTCTTTCCCATCGAAGTGGGGAGGCTTTCCCAAATGTACGGAATAAAATTTTTCGTTAGGATTGTTGCCCGTAAGTTGTCCGTAGTGGAATGGCACTTCATAGTAGCCGGAGTGGGAATGCTTTGCTTGCTCCTTCTTGATCATCTTCTTGAGGAGCTTCTTGGCCATCTTCTTGGCCTTCTTCTTCTTCTTAGCTTTTCTTCTCTTCTTCGCCGCCTTCCTTGCCGCATCATCATCATCCTTGACGTCTTCATCACTTGAGTCGGAGTCGGAGTCCGAGTCGGAGTCGGATGAAGAGTCATCAGAGCTTTCTCCGTTGGAACGGCTTGGGGCCTTCCTGGTGACGTCTTGGGCTGCCTTAAGCTCTTTCTCTTGAGCTTCCTTGGCGGCGATTTCTTCGGTGGATTGGTTGTCTCTGCTCCCTGACATCTTGATCCCTTAGCGGTTAAGCCTAAATCAAGGGATTAGGCTCTGATACCAATTGAAAGGACCTTGTGATGCCTAGAGGGGGGGTGAATAGGATCACTTCAAATTTCTGAAACAATTGCAGCGGTTAAAAACCCTGTCGGTACTACCGACGCTGTGCCGGAACTACCGAGGGGTCGGTACTTCCGGTACTGGGTCGGTACTACCAACAGTTCAGAGAAACTTAGGACGAAATTTGAAATGTAAATCGATTCTAGCAATTCTACTTGAATCAAGAGTTTAGTTTAGAAGCTAAGAACCACCTACAACCAAAGATATGAGTTGGAACACAACCAATTTAGAGATCGGGCTCAAACACGGTCTAGGGTTAGAGAGAAACAAAGAATTCAAGCAAGCAAAGGAGAGACAATAATTTAATCCGAAGTTCACTCCCACAAAGGAAGCTACGTCTCCGTTGAGGATCCCACAAAGGGAGGGCTATCACCAAGAGCCTCTTTTCCTCACCCAACCCCCACAAAGGAAGATTGGTGCTCACTAAGAATTCTCCACCAAGGAGAGGGTAATACAAACGATCCCGGGTGCTCCACACCAAGAGGGCACTCAACGGGAGACGCCTAACCGTCTAGAAGCAAGCTTCAAGAGTAACAAACACGAATCGATGCCCGGAGATGCTTCAAGTGCTCTTGAGATGGGGAAATTCGAAGGGGCTCTCAAAGCTTCTCTAATCCTCACTAGGAATCACTTCTCTACCCAAACCCTAGCTCAAAGGAATCAAATCTTGGCTCTAGGATGGAGGGGAGAAGTGGAGTGAATGCTCAAGTGAGGGTTTGTCCCGTGGTTGGTCAGCAATGAGTGAGGAGGAAGAAGGGGGTATATATACTCAACCCTGAAAACTAGCCGTTACTGTGCTCTCACGGCTTTTATCGGAATTTCCGACACGGGGTCAGAACTACCGAGGGGTGCCGGTGAAACCCAACAGGGGCGCCATATCGGTATTACCGGCCCGGGGTCGGTACTACCGAGGCCCTGGCTAAAACTCGCCAGTGAGGCCTTGTCGGTACTACCGACCCAGGGTCGGTACTACCGACAAAGGCTGAGAATTGAGGGAAAGAGGAGCAAATGTGTACGTGTCAACTCGGGTTCCTTCTCACTCACTTAGGTCACCTCCTTAAGCACTTTTAGCATCTCTTGGCAGTCAATTCGCATCCCCCTTTTTAGTACGGTGTTTCCTATACTCAAATTCAAAAACAAAATTAAATTAAGCCTTGACTTGAGTTGAGAACGCCGAATTGGAGTTGGGGGCCTTCTTTTGGTCAAAACCATGATTTTCAATAAAGTAAATCCTGCACACATCTTATTCAACGATTAAATACACCAAATTGTGTTTGTCACCATCACCAAAACAATTAGGGGCCAAGATGCACTTTCAAATGACACCACCAATGATAGCTGCAAGATGAAGTTCCCATGGTCGAGCTTATGACCGTAATAAACAAAGCACTACTAGGAGATAGCCTGGATTAGCATAGGTTTTATTTCCCTTTCAAATAAAAGCAAGAACATGTTGTTGGCATAAGTTGTCCTTCGGGTATTTTTAGTCGCTAACCTTTCAGGTGGAGATTGAAATGAATGATGAACAGGTGATACCTAAAAACGTGTGAGTTACTTCAACTACGACACTCCGATAAGATTTTGGTGAGAGAACATTTACAAAGGAAGCTTGATCTCCACACACTTGAGTTTCGTTGCTCAGCAATGCAAACTCCATGTGTGGGGGAGGTACGTGAGCATCCCAAAGTAAAGTTCCTCTCATGCCAAATCTTATCATGGTTTAGAGATGATGTTAGCTCTTGCATCTTGCCCGACAAGCTAGGTATGTGTTGACGGTGAATTTCCGTCAACCTAGCCATGAGTTTACCTTCGGTGTTGACATGAATTTTATATCTTATCCATTGGTACTAACCCCCTTGGTATAACAAGTTTGTTCGTGCATGTCGGTTTTGGAGTCTGATGTTTATGCAGGAATTTAGCGTTGAAAACAAGACTTCCGGGTAAAGTTCATCAAACACCTTGTGACAAGACCTTAAAGCCCAGTACAAGTCAAGCAATGAAGTGAACATGACTTCAAGAAGCCCAAGGACCAACTCGTGAAGACGGAAAACTCCGAGGACCTGAACAGAAAATGCTGAATCTTGCGGGACAAGGAGCTCTATTCAAACCGCGGAGAAACTAACGTCAAGGGCCCACATGCAGAAGGGAGAACACTCTAGAAGACTCGGGAAGCATCGTCCACGAAGGAGGCCACGAAGTGGGCCGAAATGGGCCCAGGCCGGCCGGCCCAGCCCATATCGGGCCGATTCGTGCCCCCCTTTGACCTAGACGCCTCTCGAACTATTTATAGCCCCCCTGCCAAGAGCCACGCATCAACTCATTCGTCATTCGCCACCGAGGAGCAGAGAAGAGAGGGACACCATTCCGGAGAGGAGAGGGTCGAGCTAGTTGTCTAGGGTTTCCCTAGCCGACGTGGGAACCTTGGAAGGAAGACCACATTGGAGTTCTAGGAGCTAGGAGCAAGATCAAGGTAGGATCCCGGTGGTGATCTTGTCCATGAATCGTTTATGATGTTGAATTATCAAGTTGCAATCCGATTTCTAGCAATCAAGTGCTTCTTCTACGACTTTGATTTCGATTGGCTTTTCTTACTTTAAGATCTATTCTCGAGATAGATGGTAGAGGGTGTTATTGTAGCCGTGGTGGCTAGAGGTGCATGCCTGACCTTCCAAGAGATTTCAACTTGTCCATTGGACTCGCCCTAGGCTAACCCGCACGAATAGGAGTGCGTTGTGATAGAACGGTGGCTCCAAAAGGTGGGCGTCTTCGGAGTTGGACGGGAAGCCGCGATTTAAAGAAGCTTTTTATGAGATTCTACTTAGCTATTTCTTCTTTGCTTGTAACTTAAACAAGAGCTTGATCCAATCTCTCTAGATTGGTTTCACCTATCCCTCTCTATCTCTTGCTACCTCCAGTTTTCATAGATTAGATTCGTTTCTTTTGATGATCTCTAGATTAGATGCTAAAGCAACAACCTTTCGAAGATTAAAGTGTTTGTGGCTTTATTAGATTGATTCTTGCATCGCACATTTGTTCCACGGATTCGATACCTTGGGTTCACACTTGAGGGAAGAAGCGTCCCTTGGCTACGACGGAGGACTTGTCCGCTTGCAAGTCCAAACGAAGTTGGAAACGCATATACACCGTCAACAAGCCCCTTTTTTTGGCGCCGTTGCTGGGGAACAAGTGATCAAGATTCGATCTTTTATTGCTTTTTGTGAATATTTTCAGTTTTCTTTTGGTTTTTCTTTTTGCATCTACTAATCTTTGATCAACCTCAAAAAATCAATCTAATCTAGTTTGACTAACCCTAGTTTTCTTATATTTGTTTTTATTTTTGTTTTTGTATATATTTTTGTTTATCGCTAACCCTAACAGGAGATGGACGGCTACCTCTCCAACAAACCCAAAAATTTTGTGGATGATCCAGAAAAACTTTACAGGCTAAGGAGACGTGAAGCACAAGCTAAAAAGCTGAAATTTGCAGATCCAAAAGCGGAGGCCGAAGGATCGTCGGAGTCTCCGAGGGAATCACCACCTCCAAACCCTAGGGAGAATCAACTTCAACCGCAACCCATGGGAGAACAACCGCAGCCGGAGCGCAAGATTGGGGAGCTATGCACCCCGGACATCGTCGACCTACCAATCTTGAACCTCGAGGAGATCGGAAGGCCGTTCGAGATCAAGACCTCAACAATCCGCATGGTGCAACATTCACCCTTCACCGGTAAAGAAGATCCAAACCTTCACCTCCAAGAGTTCATTCAACTTTGTCAGACATTCAACATGGAGGGGGTGACTCAAAACCAAATGAGGGCAAGGCTCTTTCTGTTCTCACTACTTGGAAAGGCTTTACAATGGTTCTACACTCAACCGGCGGAGACGGTGCAAAATTGGGATGCCTTGATGAGAACCTTCATGAATGAATACTACTCACCGGGTAAGACTCAAAGGTTGCGCAATAAGATTGCTACCTTTGCTCAATATCCTACGGAGACCATATCGGAAGCATTCGAGCGTTTCAATGAGTACACTCAGGCGGTGCCACATCACAAGTTCCAGAAGGAAGATCTCGTTCAAAAGTTCTATCAAGGACTTACCATGGCGTCAATGACGATCATCGATGCATCGGCGGGAGGATCCATCATCGAGCTTACACCGACCCTAGCTTTCACTCTATTCAAGAAGGTTGTGGATAATGACACATGGGCATCATTCGGACGCTTACTTCCGGTTCAACCCACGGGGAACATTAAAGGAGTCTTGCAAGTAGAGAAGGAAGATCTACTCGAAGGCAAGATCGATTCGCTTATGCGGAGGTTGGAGAAGATGGAGATAGAGAAGAAAGAAGCTCAAGACTTAAAGGCTGCCGAAGCAACATCCACATGTGAAGAGTGCGGAGAATATGGCCATGTCCAGAAAGATTGCCCGGAGGAAGCCAAGATGCTCGACTACATGAGGAAGGGAGATTGCCGAACTTCCGCTACGGGCAAGGTAGACCTCAATTTAATGCAAGCTCATCCATTCCGAATTTGGTTCCTCTTTGTATGCAATTGAAGGACTTCATGGACAAGCAAGCTAAGATCAACAAGGACACCGTCACCAAGTTCAAAGCCATAGACAAGGTGTTGGAGAACATCGATAGCAAGGTGACGGAGGTCGGAAGCTCCAACCATCAAGTGCTCAACATGATGAAGATGCTCGAGACACAAGTGGGACAACTTGCCGGGCGCCTATCCGCTAATGAAGGGAAGCTTCCGGGGCAACCTCAAGGTCCCGAGACGGCGAAGGCCATTCAAACTCGTTCGGGGAAGGAGACCGAAGATCCGGAGCATTCCGCGGGAGCTAGAAAGCCTAAACCATCTACCGAGGCGGAGGAATATGCTAAGGAAAAGGTTACCGAGATCATCACCGAAGAGCCCGAGTTTGAGATGTCGGGTGAAGACACGAAGATACCGCAACTCAAGCCACGCTACTTCCGAGGTAAACTTGATAATCATTTTGAGAAGTTTGTGGAGGTTGTGCGTAGGTTGAGCATCAACATGCCGCTATTGGACGCCCTTCAAGTTCCTACATATTCTCGCTACTTCAAAGATATTCTTGCAAACAAGAATGAGATAGCAACACACGGGGTGGATCATGTCAAGATGTCCGAGCAATGTAGCGTCGCTATTGCAAACGGACTAGAGAAGCAAGGAGACCCCGGATGCCCGACAATTCCATGGTTCATTCAAGTTCGAGAAGGCATTATGCGACCTTGGAGCAAGTGTGAGCATCATGCCAAGAGATGTGTTTGAGAAGCTACGCCTACCGGAGCTAGAGCCTACGGCCATGTGCTTGGAGTTGGGTGACAACTCCATTCGCTACCCTTTGGGCATCGCCGTGGATGTGCCTGTGAAGGTCGGACACCACTTCATCCCCGTTGACTTCGTGGTGCTCGAGATGGGAGAAAGGGAGAAGCCGCCACTCATCCTTGGGAGGCCTTTCCTCAAGACCGTGGGAGCTACCATCGACGTTGGGAAGGGGGAGATCAAGTTCGACATCAACGGCGAGAGAAGTTCCTTCAAGTTTGGACCACGCTTCGAGGTATGCAATATGATCAAAGTTAAATATATTCCGCCTCATCGTCGCGTTAGTAAAGAAGAGCCAAGGAAGAAGGAAGAGCCGGAGAAGAAGGAAGCGAAGGAAATCAAAGAAGTTGTTGCATCCGTCATGATCAAGGAACAAAAGCCGCCTGTGAAGACCAAAAAGATGACTAAGCCAGAGAATAAGCCTGCCAAAGATGGTGCGGAAGTGGGTACCCAAGATTGCAATGCCCGCAAAGAGCGTTGATCCGAAGTAATCAAGTGAAGAAGTCTAGCCATGGACTATAAACGAAGCGCTAGGCGGGAGGCAACCCGTTTCGTCGAGTTAAGAATAAGCTACCGGGAGGACAACCCGATCAAGATTTTTCGAGTCTTTCAAGTAAGTTAGTTTTAAAATTTTGCTACGCAAGACATTCATAGACTTAAAGTGGTTGGATAATGTTTAGAGTTATAAATCTTGTTTGGATATTTTATTTGGATCATAAACCCTTTACATGAGCCATCCTATGAGTTATTTGCTTCTTTTAGAGAAACCAAAACCAAAAATCTAGAACCTACCTCAACCTTTCATCCTCTTCATGATGTTGTGGTTGACTTGTTTTACATGCTAAAAACACACGAGTAGAGCCACGCTATGTATCTAGATGATATTTAAATTTCAGCGCATGGTAGGACTCGCGTGAACCTAGAAACTTAACTTTTGGTTGGTTTAAAAATTCATATCCTTGGTTTCTCTAGAGTTAGAATTTTTCTAAGCCTCATTTAATTTTATTTCATTCAAAATCTCTCTCATTTAACCAAAATTAGAACCTAAACCTATGCCCCCATGATCAAGCCCGGAAAAGCTTGCTCTCAACTAATGGAAGCAAACAATACCGGTGAGACCGAAATAAAAGTAGTCGGAAAATATTTTTGACTCACATTTGTTTTTGATGCTTAAAAAATCCTCTAATTATATTTGAACTCATTGCAAGCTCTGAGTTTGATTTTATTTTCCGAACTTAGAGGAGTGCTTAGCATTAAAATATGCTTAGAGGAAGGCAATTGAGTTAACTTAACTATGCATGCACCATGATGCATCACGGGATGCCCCTCCAACATTTATCATCAAACCACATGCAAGGGACAAGCATGGGAGGGCAGCCAAAGCTTTGTTTTGCAGGAATCTCATGGAGGAATGTGAGGCAAGGGAGCATGGAAGTGACTCAAAGCAAAACAATCAAGTGGAAGGATCTATCATGCAAGCAAAGGAGTGGACGAGAGCATTTGGGCGGTGCAACCCCGTGGAGCACGCGGTCACAAAGCAACAAAGCAAGCATGAGTGCGCTGGAGAAAGCTAGAGTTGGGAGGAGCAGCAGACCACCCAGGTCGGGCTGGCCTCCCCTCTTTTTAAGGCCCCCGATGCCCGTCTTCCTCAGGTAAGTCACTCGTCCAATTCCTTCTTCGTGTTCATGAGCCCTTAGTCCAGAACCTCCAGAGACATAGCTTCCCACTTTGAGTTTTGTTTCGTCCATCAAAATCCATCCTAAATCCACTCAAAGTCCATACTCCAAATAATATTTGTGTGCCTTGTTACCGGTTGAAAACCCCGGGTATACAATTGTGAGGGAGAGTGCAGCAACCATGTGGAAGAAAACTACAAGTCTTTTCACCAAGAAGAAGGGATCATCGTCGTCCAAGCCATCATCGACAAGCTCTTCGAGGAGGCACTCGGTTTCCGAGTCTCCTCGGAGTATGGAGGAGGACATGGCACTACCGAGGAGGGATGACACTGTTCTCCTCGGTGGTATGAGGGCCACTAGAAGCTCGTCTATGCGGTTCACCGAACCGCAAGGACGCACGGAGGAGCCGCCCGTCCGACCTCGCCGCTCGACACGATCATCCGCTCCGCCTCCATACACTCCGCGATATTCCAAGTATGGGTTTATTATCAAGACGGAGGAGGAGGAGGAGAAGCTCACTCGCCTTGAGAAGAGGCTTGTGGCGAACGTCGACCTCGACGGCCCAGCTCTCCAAATATTGGGTTTTCATACGGATATTTATTACATGTTGGGACACCTAGGTTAGGTGCAATTCTCCAACGGAGTGTCGGCAAACACCCACAAGGAATTCGCCTTGGAAATTCTCTTGACCATGGCGCCTATTCTTGATGAAGGAGTGCCGAGTCTCTCATTCCATTTGGAAGGAGACGAGCAAGTAGTTCCCTATGAATATATTAGGGAGCTACTTGGTTTTCAAAAGGGAGACCCAGAGCAAGTAGATGTGCATGGAGGCACATTGGAAGGTTTTTGGATAATGATCGCGGGAGAAGCTAACCGGCAAAGAAATAGTATTCGGAACCCCATCATCCGAGTATTTCACTCATGGATGTGCAAGAGGATTTTGGGGAGAATGAAAGAGACCAAGATAACCGACATGGAGGTGAATTGGCTTTACTCGGCTTTGATTGCCAGGCAGCCAATCGACCCTACTCACCTTATGATCAACCGGTGGTGTTGTGAAGCAACATCGGGATCGGGAGATATTGGTTCGGGGTGCTACCTCTCTATGTTGGCTATCTTATTGAGACTGGGAATTCCAAGAAACCTGGAGCATCTCCTAGTTGGGACTTCCCTAGGATTTGATTATTTCAAGCAAGGCAAATATATAAGTGGAGTTGAGAGAGGAGGCTTCAAATTGGTCAAGGTGAATTTTGAAGGACCGAAACTGGCGACCAGAGAGGGGGGAGTGAATGGGAGCCGATAAAAATTCTTCTAGAAGGAGATGGCTACTCCAACAAGATGAACACGGCTATCCAAAACATGTCTCCGGCTCAACTACCCAAGTTGGCCAAGACCACGTAGCCACTGGAGTGCTACTGGTCCTAGGAACAAACAACCACCTTGACCTACTCGAGAACACAGCGGAACAAGCAACTCGAGCAACACTGGACTGCACCGGCCAGACCGGTGAGCAGCACCGGTCAGACCGGTCCCTGCTGGAGCAACCTGGCAAAACCTGAGAACTTCCACAGAAGGCTCCTACACCGGTCAGGCCGGTGTAGCTCGCCGGTCAGACCGGTTCAAGCCAGGAAATCCCAAATCCCCCAAACAGACCTACCAAGCTCCAAAACTGACCAAACTCGAAACAGCAGCAACACAAGACAATAGGGAACTCACCAAGACGTTCACCCGAGCAAAACTCAACCAAGGGTCTGCACCGGTCAGACCGGTGAGAGGCACCGGTCAGACCGGTCAAGACCTAAGCTCTCGGGATGAACAGCACCCGCGGGTCAACTCCTCCAAATCCAACTCCCGATCTCCCGATTTGCTCCACGGATTCGCACAAGACTTTGGGGATAGTAGGAACACCTCATGGGCACTCCATAGCCAAGATTTGGTCCACCAAAACTTGCTAGAACGAGAGGAATCGAAGAAATCCCACCAAGAATGCCTCTAACCCTTGAGCCAAGAAAACCCCAAAATCGAGCCCCTTTACTCACGGATATGGGAGGGGAATCAAAGGGAAAGAACCACGGAGGGTTCATGCATACATCCCCCACCAAATCCCAAGGAGAAAGGTCTCAAAACCGCCACAAGAAAATCGCCAAGAAAAGGCTCCGAAAATCATCAAAAAGGGAAAACAGGAGAGACACAATCAAGCATTGAGGAACCACGCCGAATCATCTATACATACCATGAAGGTTCATACAATGTCTAGCTTGCCACCCGGTCATCCATCCCTCTCTCAAGATCTCACCATGAAGCTCTCAAGCTAGTCTTAGAAATTCCAAAGGAAAAAGGAAGAGGAAAATAGCAAAACAAAATGAGCTAGGGTTCCAAGAGATGGCTGCCATCCTCTCACCACTTGGGTTATATGGAGGCTAGCCGAAAGACGAAACTACCCCTAAGGCCTAATACTAGGATACACACCCCCGAGGGGCACTTTGGGAATCTTTGTCTTCGCACCATCAGACGGATGCCCGGCAACCGCAAACTTGCTTAGCCTCGACGCAAGCCTTGCCATCCTGACGCGTGTCCTCCGCTTCGAAGTCTCCGGACTGTGTCGTCGCACACCGGTGTTGACGGTGTATTTTGGTACACCAAACATGTTCATTACACTTTGGTTTGGACTTGATTATGAAACTAACCCGCCACTAGGCACACTAATGATATAACAAGTTCATCTTTGTATGTGCATTTTGAAGTGTTATGTTTTTGCAGGAAAACATGGACATAAAGGACGGAGTCACAGCAAGTTCAAAGGAGCAATTGAGGAGTCCTGTTCGTGTTCGAGAGCATGATGAAATCACTCCCAAAGGTGGCAAGGACCGAAGTGTTACATAGGAACATCCCGGAGGATTGAAGCGTAAAAGACCGAACTTCATGCGAGAAGACCCTCCATCTTGGACGTGAGGATGACATCGTCAAAATGGTGCAATTGGAGGGGCAAAGTGCAAAATGCCAAGAGGACCCACATGTGCGAAGGGGCGACCGAACCGGGCCGAAATGGGCCTGGACCGATCGGCCCAGGCCGGCCGGCCCAGCCTGTTTCGACGTCGGTTCGGCCTCCCATTTCTTGAGCATGAAGATGATGCAGCCCTAAGTACGGGGAGGTGCCGCCATTCGCAGAGGGAGAGCCATTCGCCCGAGAGGCCATCCACAAGCTAGAGAGAGAGAAGAGGAGGGAGATCATTCGTGAGAAGGATCGCTCTACTCGAAGGAAGCAACCACAAGTGGTGGAGGACGTCGAGGCCCTGCCAAGACACCCCCCGGAGGAGAAGGATGACACCGTCGGAAGCGTCACCATGATCAACGGTGCTATGCCTAACACCTTGATGGCGTAATCTTCTCATTTGTCCAGAGGTTGTAATCGATCTTGAGATGTAATCGCAACTTTGTATGGTTTCTATCTATCATCTAGTGTTGACGATGCCTTCTTGGTTAAGGTTAGCTACCATGCCGTGTAGGGAGTATAGATCTCACTTCTCCCTTAGAACCATTCAATACGACGTGATCATCATAGGTCTAGTCACGAATACCTCCGCGTAGTGACAGTACGGGGGGAGGGAAAGGGCGAAACCGTGGTCACAACCCCCGGTAGATTAGATCAGTTTTCATATCTTAAGCGGTTGCATGTTCAAGTATCGTAGACCCTTGGGCAAGTGTCTTTTACATATCTTGTGAGTTTAATCATTCTCTCTAGTGTAGCCTAGTAGTTCTCTAGATTAACCATAGTTTTGGGTTTGGTTAAGTTAGTAGGTAGTGCTAGATCAAACGCTTGTAATCCCCTTGCTCGGCGGATTGACAAGAACCTAGGGAATCCCCGTGGTGAAAAAGGTGTAGGTACGTACGCTTGCGGATCGTAGGTGGATACGAGTTTTATCTGTCAACAAGCCCCTTTTTCTGGCACCGTTGCCGTGGAGCAAGCCAGTTTACATCGTTTGGTTTTGCATCTAATTTCGTTTTAGTTTTTGTTTATCGTTTATTACTAACACCTAACCCCTATTACCTAGAAAACCTTTTTCTTTTGTTTTTGTTTTTATCTTGTTGTCTAGATGGCGTTCGCCAACCACCCCATGGAAGAACCGGAGAAATCGCTAAGGGATTACGCTAGTCCTCGATGTGAAGACATAAAGGTACAAGAGTCGGATTCAAAGCTCGAAGTGACCAAGCATGAAATCAAAGCTAGGATCATCGAGATGGCGGTGGCAACCCCATTTGAAGGGATGGACACGGAGAACCCATATAGACACATAAGGCATTTCACGACACTATGCAACACGGTACGTCAAGAAGGAGTTCCCGACGAATGGTTCAAGTGGAACCTCTTTCCCTACTCACTTGCCGGCGAAGCAAAGACGTGGTACTCGTTTGCGTCCTTTGAGGTTGAAGGCAATTGGAACAAGTTGACGAAGAAATTTTGCGAGAAGTTTTTTCCAATAAGCAAGGTTCAACATCTAAGGAGGCAAGTGATCACCTTCACGCAAGGAGAAGAGGAAGGGACAGACCAAGCTTGGAATAGATTTAATGATTTGATTGAACAAGGAACAAGACTCGGCTTCTCCGGTGACGTACTCTTGCATACATTTTTCTTTTCCGTAACCCCTAGTTGCATGGAACATGTTCAAATGTGTGCAAGTGGGGATCTCATGGAGAAAACACTCACGGAAGCCGCTCAACTCTTACAAAAGATTAGCAAAGCGGCGGCCATGCGAAGAGATTGGGAAACAAGACTTTCGGGAGAGCCGGAACACAATTCAAGGATGAAGACATGTGCTGAAATTTCCAAAAGGGCAACCCCGGAAAACAAGAAAGAGGAGCCAATCCCGGAAAAGCTTGAAGGAGTACACACCGAGACAAGAACTACCCCAAGCGTTGACTTCACCGAGTCAAATGAAACAAACAAAAGGAGTATGTCAAGCGCAAAGCCATTAAGGGAGTTCGAGCAAATGGATTGGATTCCGATTGATTATGGAGAAGTATTCGACAAGAGAAGACCATTCCCTAACCAAAAGGGGATGGCGAGAGCATTGGAAGCGGATTTCCCACCTGAAAAGCAAGCGGAGAATTCGTACGATCTTGAAACCACCGGTGAGATCTTTCGAAAGCTCTTTAGTGATGGTGAAGTGGATCCGGATCACATAGCCGAGGTGAAAAGAATCATGGGGATCAAGCCCGAAGCATCGCCATACGCTCGCCTCGCCGAAGTTTATGCAATAGGATCCGACCAAGAGGAGAAGATGACACCACACTTGAGTTGCGAGATCAACGGAGTTCAATGCAAAGCTTTATGCGACATCAGAGCCCAAGTAAGTGTCCTATCCTCCAAAATTTACGATAAAGTTCAAGACCACAACCTAGACTTAGCTCCAACTTCAACAAAGTTAATCATGGGAGATGGTAGAACTATTAAACCTCTAGGTATTGCTTGCAACATTAATGTAATCATCTCTGGAAAATGCATACCAACCGATTTCTTTGTTATAGATGCTTACTACAATGATCATGATCACATAATCCTAGGTAGGCCTTTCCTTAAGCTGGTTGATGCCATGTTGGATGCCGGAGAAGGCAAAGTAACAATAAATCTTAATGGAAAAAAGTACACATATAATTTTCTTCGCACTTCTAGTCATCCTTCACCTTTCCCTCCCAAAGATGAAGAAGTAGAGGAGGTAGGTAGTCTTTGTTTTGTTGAAACCCTTAGAGACCCGCTGCAAAGAGCGATGGAGAGTCAATCCAATGATCAACAAGATGAGGAACTAGAGGAAGCAACAAAGGGATTAGAACCACAAGATGGAAGCGTGGAGGAGGAAAAATTCGAAGACATAGGAGACACTAAACCCGAAGAGCCACAAGTGCCCAAGGTGGATCTCAAACCTTTGCCCAAAGGATTAAAGTATGAATTTTTGGGCCTAGACAAGACCTATCCAGTCATTGTGAGCGACGAGTTGAGTCCCAAAGAAAATGTGAAGTTGCTGAATTGATTGAAAAAGCATAAGAAGGTGATTGGATATTCGATCAATGATCTGAAAGGACTTAGGGCAGCCTTTTGCAATCATCGTGTACCTATGGAAGACCAATGTAAGCTCGTAGTGGACCATCAAAGGAGGCTAACTCATGCCATGCGAGAGGTTGTAAAGAAGGAGGTCATCAAGCCACTTGATGCTGGAATCATCTACCCGGTGCCGCATAGCGAATGGGTGAGCCCGGTACATTGTGTGCTGAAGAAAGGAGGTTTAACCGTGGTGAAGAATGAGAAGAACGAGTTAATACCGCAAAGAACCGTGACCGGATGGCGGATGTGTATCGATTATCAGAAGCTAAACAAAGCAACGAAGAAAGATCACTTCCCCCTACCGTTCATCAACGAGATGCTCGAGAGATTAGCAAACCACGCTTATTTTTGCTTTCTCGACGGGTACTCGGGGTTTATGCAAATTCCCATTCACCTAGATGATCAACACAAGACAACGTTTACTTGCCCTTATGGAACATTTGCATATAGAAGGATGCCCTTCGGTTTATGCAATGCTCCGGCATCTTTTCAACATTGCATGATGGCAGTGTTCTCAGAATTTATCGAGGAAATTGTCGAAGTGTTCATGGATGATTTTTCCGTTTATGGGAAAACATTCGTGGATTGCTTGGCAAACTTAGATAAGGTTCTCACGAGGTGTGCGGTGGTAGATTTAGTGCTAAATTGGGAAAAGTGCCACTTCATGGTAAAGCAAGGCATAGTGCTCGGGCATGTTATATCCGAGAGAGGAATTGAAGTGGACAAAGCTAAAGTGGAGACGGTTGAGCAACTCCCACCTTCAACGGATGTTAAGTCCTTGAGGAGCTTTCTAGGCCATGCTGGATTCTATAGAAGATTTATTAAGGACTTCTCAAAGATCACTAAGCCTTTAACACAACTTCTTCAAAAGGATGTGGCTTTTGACTTTGATGAGAAGTGCTTAGCGGCATTCCGGACCTTGAAAAATGCTTTAGTAAGTGCTCCTATCATTCAACCTCCGGATTGGAGTCAACCTTTCGAGATCATGTGCGATACAAGTGACTACGCCGTAGGGGTAGTTTTAGGTCAAAGAAAGGAAGGCCGAGTTCACGCCGTATACTACGCTAGTAAAACTCTTAGTGAGGCGCAATTAAATTATGCCACTACGGAAAAAGAGTTGCTAGCGGTGGTGTTTGCTTTCGAAAAATTCAGATCTTACATCGTGAACTCGAAAGTCATTGTTTACACCGATCACGCGGCCATCAAGTATCTTTTGGCTAAGAAGGACGCTAAACCAAGATTGATTCGTTGGATCCTTCTTCTCCAAGAGTTCGATGTGGAAATTCATGACAAAAAGGGGGTGGAAAATGTTGTGGCCGATCATTTGTCTAGGATGAACCGTGGACAAGATGACAAAGAGCCCATAGAGGATAAGATGAGAGGTGACCACCTCTACCAAATACTCAACAAGGATACTTGGATGATCGATATCATTCGAGCAATTCGGATAATGCCTCTTGATCACTTAGATAAAAACACTCAAAGGAGGATAGTCTCCGAAAGCCGGAAATATTTTTGGGATTCACCTTACCTCTTCAAACTTGGGAATGATGGAGTTATGAGAAGATTTGTACCAAGAGAAGAGAGGTAAGAAATTTTGAGAAAGTGTCACTCGGCGGAGTACGGTGGACACTATAGTCATTTTCGAACCCAAGCAAAGGTGTGGTCCAGCGGATTCTTTTGGCCGGAGATGCATGAAGATACTAAAAGATATGTTGCGTCATGCCCCGAATGCCAAAGAACCGGAAACATTTCTCAAAGGAATGCCATGCCTTTGAAATACAATCTACAAATCGATTTATTCGATGTTTGGGGAATTGACTTCATGGGGCCTTTCAAAAACTCACATGGATTTGAGCACATACTAGTCTTGGTTGATTATGTATCCAAGTGGGTAGAGGCCATGCCATGTCGTAAAGCTTCCACGGAAGAATCCATTGCTATGATCAAGAGTGTGATTTTCCCTCGCTTCGGTACTCCGAGAATTTTGATAAGCGATGGAGGAATCACCGGGAAGAACTTTAAGAAGTGCTTGTCCAAGTTAGGGATTGAACATAGAGTCACTACGGCTTGTCACCCACAAACCAACGGACAAGCGGAAACATCGAATAGGCAACTAAAGAGGATCCTTAATAAGACTATAGAGAAGGGAGGTAAGGATTGGTCAAAGAAGTTGGATGGAGCTTTGTGGGCATATCGAACGGCGTTCAAGACACCGATAGGTATGACCCCTTATCAATTTGTTTATGGCAAAGCTTGTCACCTTCCGGTTGAGCTAGAGCACAAAGCCTATTGGGCTATAAAAGAGATGAACCTCGATCTAGATGCCGCGGTAGTAAAACGGAGAATCCAAATAAGCGAGCTAGAGGAGATGAGGTTGAAAGCTTATGAAAATGCAAGCATATACAAAGAAAGAATCAAAAGGTGGTATGACAAAAGACTAAAGAAGAAGGAGTTCAAAGAAGGAGATAAGGTCCTCCTCTATAATTCGAGATTCAAAACTTTTGGAAAGGGGAAATTGCAAAGCAAGTGGGATGGACCTTACATTGTTCATTCGGTGCTCTCCAATGGAGCAGTTACTATCATGGATATGAAAGGTGATCAATTCATGGTGAATGGTCAACGGCTTAAGGTTTATTACGAACCCGACATTGTGCCCCTTCACCATATTGATGTTTTCATCATGGAGGATGAGCCCGAACGTCAAGCCTAGGACGTAAAACAAGGTGAGCATTTTGTAAATAGCTTTTCTTTTATTTTTCTAGAGTTTCTCGCGAAGGTTTACCAGGCCAACTTTTTCACATGGGCTAGCAATTGAAAAATAGTGTGGCACGCGAAAAACCGGACCGAACCGGCCTGCGAAACAGGGCAGGCCGCCCGGCCCGGTCTGATCGGCCCAGGGGGCTTGGGTAGCGGTTCGCCCCCGGTTTTCTCTGGGACGCGCGTCTTCGACTTCCTTGTTTGGTCAGAGAATTTTAGGGAAGTCAAGAAAAGGAAAAGATGGGTTCTAGGGCATTCCTTCCCGGACTATTTAAAGGGACGAGGTTGGAGCTCGGGAATCCATCCCAATTCACATCCTTTTGCACCCAAGCAGCAGCCATGACGTCCCCAAGGAGCATGGAGATCAAGCTAGGCGCCGAGAAGCCTTTGATGCCAGAGGAGGTGAAGCGATGCGAGCTCAAGCCATCAATGGAGATCAAGAGGACCGCCTGCATCCGTTGCGGAGGGCGTGTCCCGACCGGGCTGATCGCATCTCGCCACCATGTCAAGGAGGAGAGGGTCTCTACTCCCGTCCGTAGATCGGAGCGAATCCGAGGCTTGAAGAGGAAAGACTACAAGGAGGTGTCGCCCGAGCCGAAAGATTACAGGGGGGGTGACTACTCCGACGACCGCAGCCCAAGCTCGTGGGCAGCCGCTGGGAGGGACGACAACGACCTCTTCTATTGGGAAGAGGTGCCTAAAGAGAAGACTCCCGAAGGTCCTAACGGTAGCGGAGATCCCGACGACAGCGGCGACGACAACGGCGATGAAGACCCTTTCGGGATGCATCCGCTATGTTGTGCGGCTTGCCATCACTCCATCTCGGATCTCTACGCATCAGTCGAGGAGTGTTTCCAGGCTATGGAGGCGATGAGGCAACGTATGGAGGACTTGGAATGAGTGGTTGAGGACGACTACAAATTCCTCAATCGGAACGTGAGGAAGTTGATTGGGATGGTAGGCAACATGAAGAATAGAGTGGTGCAAGAGCTGTGGAAAGTTCCACTAGGAAGTAGGGTTTTCCCCCCTTAGGATTTTTGTAAGATACGACGAGGACGTCGTATGGTTTTAGCGTGGGGGAGAGCTAGCTAGCTAGATCCTTTTGCTTTAGTAAGTTTAAGTTCGGTTTGGTTTAGATTTTGCGAGAGTTTGAGAGTCTTTTTTTTAGGTGTGCTTTTTAATTTTTCAAAGTTTAAAGTGTCTTAAATTTAGTGTTCGAATCAAGAAAATCAAATAAAAAGTGTCTTTTAAATTTTTGTCTCTTGCAATGCTTTTCTCTCTTTACTTGTATGTTTGTCTTTAATTTTTTATATATAAGCATGAGCGATTGGTTTGAAACGTTTACCGTGGTGCTTAGTGGAGTTTTTACCTTTAAAAGTACCCGCATCATGCTTTGATCTAGAACTTCATTTCGGTTGTGCTGAGTTTGATGCTAATGTTGGAGGAATTTAATTCTGAAAATTATATGAAAAACCCTTGTAATAAAGGTTAGCGAATTCTCTTTCTCCAAATTGAGAGACAAAGAAAAATCCTATACAAAGCCAATTTAATATTCGCTCCACCATAAGTGTGGTTAGCATAATGAGTTGGGCTAGGATCCTTCTCTCTTGGAAGTTTTAATTTCGAGCAATGATCACGTCCTTGTGTTTATCTTTTATTGCTAGCCTCGTCATGCATTCGGTAACGAGACTCTCACATCAAAAGTCCCGTACATCGCCGAATTCCATACCCAAACCATAATATCTCTTTTGTGCATCGTATTCCTTGAACACAACCTATGTTTGAAGTTTCGTCTCGTCTCTAGTATGGTTTTTATTTAAAATTCAGATTGTGTTTATACAAGAAGAGATGAGTAAAGAGCTTTGAAAGAGAGGTAAAGATGTCAAAAGAGAGAGAGAAGTAAAAAATATATATATATGTGTGTATGGAAAAGAAAAAAAAGAGAAAGAAAGAAAAGAAAAGAGAAGAAAAGAAAAAAAGAAAGAAAGAGGAAAGGCAAGAAAGATATGAAGAGGGATGAATCGAGTGAAGGTTAAATAAAGTGTAAGGAAGGATGCCACGTTGTTGTTAAGAGACGAAACTTCCATTCTTTTTCCAACCATGTGCAATCCGACAACGAGAACGTCATCGGTGCCTCGTAGTCTTATTTTCTTTTTGCCCTTGCACATGTCCACCATTCTATATCTTCTTATCCTTGACATCCCCACATTATGGTTTAATTCTCATGATCATTGGCTTTGAAAGGTAAACAACCACTAGAGGAAGTTCTTAGTTTGACAATATTCATGTTAATTGCAATAGCCATACCCATAGCTCCACTTTACATAATATATGAGAGACTTATGGGAGGTGAGAGTTTATGAATTGTTTAGGATAACCACTTCATATGAGCGACATGTGAGAACTTGGAGAAAGGTTTTTGTCTAATACTTGTTGCAGGAATTTTATTTTTGAAAAATCATGAAAACCCTCCAATGGAAGCGAAGAAGTAAGCATGGCTGGAATTGAGGACCTCGAGCGAAAGGTATGAGTTGTGGGGTAAATCTCGATTTGGTAAAAAATCTAAACACCCATGTTGATGTATGATGATCATTGCTTTATGTTTATTATATTAAAGATAAAGGATTGACTAACTTGTGAAGGAAGAATTAGCAGAGCACGTTTTCAACACCTTGGACAAAAGTTCTTTTACGAGTACTTGCTCGAGGACGAGCAAGATCTAAGAGTGGGGGAGATGTTGACGGTGTATTTTGGTACACCAAACATGTTCATTACACTTTGGTTTGGACTTGATTATGAAACTAACCCGCCACTAGGCACACTAATGATATAACAAGTTCATCTTTGTATGTGCATTTGGAAGTGTTATGTTTTTGCAGGAAAACATGGACATAAAGGACGGAGTCACAACAAGTTTAAAGGAGCAATTGAGGAGTCCCGTTCGTGTTCGAGGGCATGATGAAATCACTCCCAAAGGTGGCAAGGACCGAAGTGTTACATAGGAACATCCCCGAGGATTGAAGCATAAAAGACCGAACTTCATGCGAGAAGACCCTCCATCTTGGACGCGAGGATGACATCGTCAAAATAGTGCAATTGGAGGGGGCAAAGTGGAAAATGTCAAGAGTACCCATGTGTGCGAAGGGGCGACCGAACCGAGCCGAAATGGGCCTGGGCCGGTCGGCCCAGGCCGGCCGGCCCAGCCTGTTTCGGCGTCGGTTCGGCCCCCCATTTCTTGAGCTTGAAGATGATGCAACCCTAAGTACGGGGAGGCGCCGCCATTCGCAGAGGGAGAGCCATTCGCCCGAGAGGCCATCCACAAGCTAGAGAGAGAGAAGAGGAGGGAGATCATTCGCGAGAAGGATCGCTCTACTCGAAGGAAGCAACCACAAGTGGTGGAGGACGTCGAGGCCCTGCCAAGACACCCCCGGAGGAGAAGGAAGACACCGTCGGAAGCGTCACCATGATCAACGGTGCTATGCCTAGCACCTTGATGGGGTAATCTTCTCATTTGTCCAGGGCTTGTAATCGATCTTGAGATGTAATCGCAACTTTTTATGGTTTCTATCTATCATCTAGTGTTGAAGATGCCTTCTTGTTTAAAGTTAGCTACCATGCCGTGTAGGGAGTATAGATCTCACTTCTCCCTTAGAACCATTCAATACGACGTGATCATCATAGGTCTAGTCAGGAATACCTCCGCGTAGTGACAGTACGGGGGGAGGGAAAGGGTGAAACTGTGGTCACAACCCCCGGTAGATTAGATCGGTTTTCATATCTTAAGCGGTTGCATGTTCAAGTATCGTAGACCCTTGGGCAAGTGTCTTTTACATATCTTGTGAGTTTAATCATTCTCTCTAGTGTAGCGTTGTAGTTCTCTAGATTAACCATAGTTTAGGGTTTGGTTAAGTTAGTAGGTAGTGCTAGATCAAACGCTTGTAATCCCCTTGCTCCGCGGATTGACAAGAACCTAGGGAATTCCCGTGGTGAAAAAGGTGTAGGTCCGTACGCTTGCGGGTCGTAGGTGGATACGAGTTTTATCCGTCAACAACCGGTCAGACCGGCCTGATGCTGCTGCACTTCCGTCTTCGGTCTTGGCTTTGTGGATCAACCAAGGAACCCAGCGGTTTTCTGGTGAACCACTAGAAACCCCGCGAACTCGGTGTAGCCTCCGCCAATCACCACTCATGACTCGGCTCCCACGTAGTCCCGGCTCCACCTTGGTTTTGTGGCTCAACCAAGTAACCGTCCATGACTTCATCTTGCCGTTCTTGGCACCATGCGGCCCGCACTTGACCCCGCTGGCCACCGGGTCCATCGAGCCAAGCCTACTTATCTTCTCCACACCTGGAGGCCTACCCGGCAACGACCTTTCGCGCTTGCTCTTCACCTGCACCAACACCAGTCAAGCCGCAACCTGCACCTGCAATACTTAGCCACGAATCAGTCCACACCACGTTGTCAATCACTCATCACACCAGGAAGCGACCATCCACCGGTCCTCGAACCACACCGGTCCTCAATCTCCCCCTTGATGAGTGCATTGACAACACACACATTTTGGTAACCAAAGAGAAAAGGAAAAGAAAAGAAACGACTAAAAGAAACTCAAGCAAGCGATCGAAAGCCAAACAAAGGCAAAGAGCAAGATAACTTAAAAGAGAAAAGACTTGGTCCCCTTAGGCAAGGGCAACGGCTCGACACAACCGAGTCAAAAACATGCTCAAGCAAAGAGCAACAAACCATCAAAGCAAAGCTCGAAAAACCACAAAGAGCTCCCCCTGCACACATGCAAGCTCCCCCTGAACCAATGCAACTCCCCCTGGACGAATGTATGCAAACCACTTCAGGAAACAGAGCAGCTGCCCTCAGCTCAACTCTGACCGGTCAGACCGGTCCATCTCACCGGTCAGACCGGTGGACAAGATCGTCCAGCACCTGACACTCTCACCGGTCAGACCGGTGAGCAGCACCGGTCAGGCTGATGACTACCTGGGAAAAACTGGGAACTGCTCGAGCTCAAAACTAGCTCGAAACCCCTTGGAAACCATCTAAATGCATGCAGCAAGCCAAAACATTCTCAAACATCTCCCCCTTGTTGACAATGCATGAATCAAGCCAAAATTAGGAAAAACTCAACATAGAGCTTCTCAAATAGACAAAATTCAACATAGCATGCTACACACATTCAAATGAGTAAGTTAGATACTCTATAGCTTCATATGGACAAAAACTACTAGATCACCAAGTTTCACAACCATTGGGCGAAGCTAAGATAGAAATGAGCATTTTTGCGAAAATTTACCCTCTCATGAGCAAAGTCCTAAACATGAGCAAGACATGTCAAAATAGCAAAGCTACACAAACTTCATGCTAGGACACCCATTCTAAGCATATGACCATTATCAACACCCACAAGCACCTCATGTCATGTCAAAGCCACCGAGCCATGTGCTTACTTCTAAATATGAGACTTCTCATTGGTAAGCAACATGCAACGGTTTAACACCCAAAAGCAAGTAAATTAAGCACATATGACATGGGAACACCTTTTCCAAGCAATTTACATTTCATTTTC
Organism: Cenchrus fungigraminus; assembly: GCA_036936925.1. NCBI lineage: Eukaryota > Viridiplantae > Streptophyta > Magnoliopsida > Poales > Poaceae > Cenchrus > Cenchrus fungigraminus. The sequence goes on along the minus strand of CM072776.1, from coordinate 18,179,459 downwards.
AGATTCATAATTGGTACATGAAATGTCTTTGCGACAAAAAGGAACTTATACCCCTCCACAAGATAAAGCATGGGGGCTAAACATTCATGATGGCAAATGAGCCTTTGGCTCCATATGCTCAAAAAAAAACTATCCAAGCACAAATTAAGCATAGAAATGCCACTAAAATATGTCATGATCATATAAAGGCATTTATTCACAAGAGAGCATATATATGACATTTTTCAAAAAACATAGCTATCAACCATGGATATAAATCAAGATCATCAAGAGCTAAGCCACACTAAGCCATATCATACCAAACTAGCTCACAAGACCATATATAGCACGTCATGGTGAACTATGTATACAAGAGAAGCTTTTCCTACAAAATGCATACAACCTATCATACAAAGATGACAATACATCATGTTACAAATGCAATGCAAAATGCAAGAAATGCACAAAGGAAAGCTATACATATGCTACAAAGGAGCTCCCACACAAGCAACTCAGGAAAACAAACACACACCAAGCTCCCCCCGCAAACGAGTGAAAGTTGCTTGATCTAGGGGCTTGGTGAAAATATCGGCTAGCTGGTCATGTGTGGGTACATGGATCAAAACGATTTTCAATTTCTCAACATTGTCTCTCAGGAAATGATACCTCACTTCTATGTGCTTGGTTTTGGAATGGAGCACTGGGTTCTTTGCAACACTTATGGCACTTGTGCTATCACATTGAAGTGGGACGTGGGTATACTCCACCAAAGTCACTCATGGTGTATGTGATCCAGAGGAGCTGAGAGCAACAACTGGCTGCGGCAACATATTCAGCTTCGGTAGTAGATTGAGCAACACTCGATTGTTTGCGGGAAGACCAAGACACCAAAGAAGAACCCAAGAGCTGGCAAGTCCCAGAAGTGGACTTCCTATCCAACCGACACCCGACAAAATCCGCGTCCGAAAATCCATGAAGAGCCAAAGAAGAAGACGCGGAGTACCAAAGGCCGAAGTCAGGAGTATGTCGCAAATACCTAAATATGCACTTGACTGCTTGCCGATGCGAAGTCCTTGGAGACGCTTGAAAACGAGCGCACAGACATACCGAGAATTGGATGTCCGGCCTCGTCGCCCTCAAGTACAGGAGTGACCCGATCATGCTTCGGTACTCCTTCTGGTCCACGTGCTCACCTTCCTCGTCCGCATCAAGAGCTATAGTCGTACTCATAGGCGTCGCCATGGCCTTGGAGTCCTCCATCTTGAACTTCCTCACAATGTCCTTGGTGTACTTTGCTTGGTGCACGAATGTTCCTTCCTTGGATTGCTTGATCTGGAGGCCGAGGAAGAACTGCAACTCACCCATCATGCTCATCTCAAATTCCCTGCTCATGTCTTCTGCAAACCTTGCAACCAAAGAGTTAGACGAGCCACCAAAGATAATATCATCCACGTACACCTGCACAACTAGGATCTCTTTGCCCTGCCTGAGGAGAAACAAAGTCTGATCTACCTTCCCCATCTCAAAACCTCTCTCAAACAGGAACCCTCTCAACCTACCATACCAAGCTCTAGGCGCCTGCTTCAACCCATACAGTGCCTTCCTCAACTTGTACACCCTATGGGGGTACTTCTCACTCTCAAACCCCGGTGGTTGCCTCACATACACTTCTTCCTCCAAAACACCGTTCAGGAAAGCACTCTTGACATCCATTTGGTACAATTTGAACCCTTTAGCCACAGAAAAGGCTAGAAGGATCCTAATCGCCTCCAAACGGGCTACGGGAGCAAAGGTCTCCTCGTAGTCTATCCCCTCTTTCTGTGTGTACCCCTGAGCAACAAGCCTTCACTTATTTCTCACCACTTCTCCTTTCTCTCCCTCTTTATTTTTCCACACCCATTTTGTCCCAATCGGCTTACACCCCGGTGGAGGCTCCACTAACTCCCAAACTTGGTTTCTCTCAAAATTCTCCAACTCCTCATGCATCGAATTGACCCAATTGTGATCAGATAGCACATGTCCAATGTCTTTGGGCACAAAAGTAGCAACAAAAGCAGCATGGGCAAAGTGAGAATCATTACGAGACCTCGACCATGTAGTGCGTTCGTTGATGTTCCCGATGATCGTTGAAGCTGGGTGATCCACTTGTACTCGTCGGGGAGCTTCTCGCCTCGAAGCCACCTCCCCCTGAGCTAGAGCTTCCTCACGATCTCGGCATATCGTCGTAGGTGTGGGAGAGGGACCGTCCACGATCTTAGTCGAAGTAGTATGTTCATGCTCAGCCGTGGGTGCCACACCACCATCTTCATCATCTCCATGTTCATGCTCCTCCTCCTGGAAAATCTCCTCGCCAAGTTCCTCGTCACCTGCACACTAAAAAACAAACTGACTATGTGGCTCTGTCTTGTCGAAGGTAACCTCGCAAGTCTCCACGATTTGGTTAGTTTCAAGGTTGAGCACTTGAAAGGCTCTAGAATGAAACGCGTAACCAAAGAAAATGCCATTGACAGACCGAGCCTCGAACTTGTCCAACTTCTTACCTTTCTTCAGGATAAAGCATTTGCACCCAAACACATGAAAGTGACTCACCTTGGGGGTTCTACCGTGCATCAACTCATAGCATGTTTTCTTCTTATGCACTCTGAGGTAAATACTGTTCGACACATAGCACGCGGTATTGACCACCTCAGCCCAGAACCTTCTCGGAGTCCTATGGTCATCGAGCATCGTCCGAGCCATCTCGCACAAGGTTCTGTTTTTCCTTTCCACCACGTCGTTCTGGGGAGGCGTATACAGATTAGAGAACTGGTGTTCAAGACCCAAGTCATGGCAAAAGGTTTCGAAACGAGAGTTTCTAAATTCCGAGCCATTGTCACTGCGGATCTTTCGTATGGCATCTCCGTGCCTCTCGTTCCTCAACCTCAAGACAAGATCTCGAACAAAACCAAACGTCTCCCCTTTCTCCTCCAAAAAGAAAACCCACGCATACCGAGAGTAGTCGTCCACCACAACCAGGACGTGACACTTCCCACCCACGGATCTCACATGAGCTGGGCCAACAAGGTCCATATGGAGCAGCTCGCATGGACGCTCCGTCATCACATCGGTGAGAGGTGGATGGGAAGAGGCTACCATCTTAGCATGCCGACACGGCGCACAAACCAACTCTTTCTCAAACCTCAGCCATGGCAATCCTCGGACCAAATTGAGTTTACTCAAGCGAGACAAAAGGTCAAAGCTTAAGTGACCCAACTTCCTATGCCACTTCCACAACTCACTCGAAGAAGCAGCGAAAAGCAACGAGCCACACCAGAAGACTGAGAGAAATCCGCTTGAAAAACTTGACCCTCGGGAACAACCATGCAAACTAGGTCCCCTCGAGAATCCAAAATCCAATAACCACCAGGCTGAAACAACACCTCAAAACGCTCATCCAAAAGCTGGGAAACGGAAAGCAAATTGAATCCGAGCGATTGAACAAGAGCAACACGCCTGAGAGCGACCTTCTGACTTACCTTAATCTCACCTTCTGAAAGCACATGCCCTCGCCCATTGTCCCCAAAGGTGATGTATGTCTTGGACACCACCGGGACGAGACTTGAGAACCACCCCTTGTCCCCAGTCATATGCCTCGAGCAACCGGAGTCAATCAACCAAACGTTCCTCAAGTCTCCCACCTGAAATTCAAAAGCGAGCACGTGAGCGAACAAACGACTCAGCACTGGGGTTAGTACCAAAAGAGTAAAACCAGTGTCGAGCCATTTGCTCCAAAGTGGGGTTAGCACAAACCATATCGTCACGGCTATCAAAGCTACCACCACGAATACCACCACGGGAACCACCACGAGGGAACCACCCCTGTCTAGCTAGAGGAGAACAAAAACCACGAAAGGAAGACCGTGGACCGTTCCTTCTCTCCATCTCAAAGTTACAACTCCTCCCACCCTCGTATTGAGCACGAGGTGGAGAACATCTAGCAAACTGACCACCTGCAAACTCTCCATGCCAACCACCAGAACCACGACCACCAGAACTGAACCGAGCATCCGCACGAGCACGGAAACCAAACTGCTGTCTGCCCAGACCCGCACCGGTCTGACCGGTCTGACAGGTGGTGCTTGGCCAGCAACACCACCTGCCACCTTTCGATCTCCCCAAGCCGGAACCGTCCTCACAATCGCCTTGGCCCTGGGCATTTGCATACGAGGCTCAGGTACACCATTTGAGGAGCGGTACCTGTCCTTATTAGCCCACTCCTTAGCCATTCTCTCCTCACGCTTCCTCTTGAAGCAAAACTCTCCCTTGTGACCATCTCTCCCACAATAGTCATAATGAAACCGTATGAGCTTAGGCTTAGGCTTGGGTTGGGGCTGCTCACTTGGTTTCTCCTCACTCGGCCTCTCACCCTTCTTCTCTCCAACCTCACTCTCCTTGGAGCTCACAAACTTCACCGGTTTTTTGAAGTCATTTGTAGGGTGAGGAAATATGGGAGGATCTGGGTTGTGTCAAGTTTGTTTCTCAGTGGGTTAGGCTTAGGAGCATAGGCATTTTTGTGGAAGGTTTTTGGTGGAGCTTGGATATCACCAATCTTCTCTCCTCCCTCACCACTACACTCTCCAATCTTATCTGAGCCAAGCGCTTGCCCATCATAGCGCTTGTATGCCTCTATCATTATCCTAAGCCGTGGTTCATGACCCGACAACCAACCCATCATTTTCCTCAACTCATCATTCTCATCCTGCAAACGATCAACATAATGTGCAAGTTCCAGATTCTTCAAAGCAAGCAATTCACAAGTAGAGCAAGAAGTGGGAACAGGTTCTTTCAACTTGGCCTCAAGAGAAATAGTGTAAGCATGCATCTCATCAATCTTTCCATGCAAAACAGGGCAAGAAGTACAAGCACCTAGCAAAGCAGGTCTAGACTTAAGCTCAGCCACTTCAGCCCTAAGCACATCTAGTTCCTCACACTTGGAGGCATGCTTTTCCTTGAAAACAGTAAGATCAGCTAGGAACACAGAGCAATCAGCACAATCAACCTCATCAGAAACAACAGGTGAAGCCTTAAGCGAGTCAATCTCAAGCTTAGCTTCTAGATTCTGTATTTCTAGCTTAGCCACTCTATTCCTAGCATCCTCAAGTGAGGCCCTAAGTTCTTTCCTCATCTTCTTAGCCTCTCTAAGCATGTCATCACGATTATCAAGCAATCTGCCAAGCCGTTCATTCTCCTCACGCAAGAAGGGAAGCTCGTCACGTACCTCATCCTCGGAGTCGGAGTCCGAGTCGCTCTGGTGACTCTTCTTACTGCCGGAGCTATGCGCCATGGTACAAAAGCCATCTCCAGCAAAGCAGCTCAGCCTGCTCAAGTTCTTGGATGACTTCTTGTTCTTGCGCCAATCACCTTCGTCCTCACTACTACTCGAGCTCGAGGTAGAGTACGCGGAACTGGAGTCGACGTCGCTCGCTCCGACCATCGCTCGGGCCTTGCCTCGGCCGTCCTTCTTCCTCGATCGTCGCTCGTCCTTGTGCTTGTGCTTCGGCTTGTGATCGCGCCTTGATCGGTACTTGCCATCTGTCTTCGACCGGTTCTTGTAGCCGTCCTTGTTCTCCATCTTCTCAGGGCAGTCGGCGACGAAGTGTCCTGGCTTGCCGCACTGAAAGCATGTCCTCGTGTTCCTCCTTGTGTTCACCCGGTTCTCGTGCATCCTCTCGAACCGCCTAGTCAGCAGCACCAGCTCGTCCTCTCCAAGCACGTCGAACTCCTCATCTGGCAAAGACATCAAAGAGGACAAAGAGTACATCCTGGTGGATGGGTTAGCGTTAGACTTTGCACCCGAGCCACCAATGAGAGCGAGACTATGAGAATCAGTCAGGCTCTCAAGCTTGGCTGTCATACCATGGTCCACCTTAGCTGACTTGAGCTTCGAGAATAGCTCATTCACCGTCAAAGTGTCATACTTCTCAGACTCAACAATGGCCTCGAACTTTCCATCCCAAACTGTACGATCCAGAGAGTGCAAGAGCTTGACAGCTCTGTCATGATCATCATACGGGAGCACATCCACATTGGCCCTCATGTTGTTCACCACAACCGTGAACCGCTGGAACAAGGCATCAATGGACTCACCGGGGAGATGAGTGAAGTTATCGTACTCTCTCCGGTAAGTCGCATACATTCGAGCCTGAACCTGAGCATTTCCAGCGTGAGCATCCTTCAACTGACTCCAAATCCTACAAGCTAAGTCCTGTGTCTGAACCCGATCGAATTTGGACTGACACAGAGCACGAAACAAGTAGTCGACCATCTTGTTGTTGGCGTCATGCATGTCCCGCGATCCAGGAGCAAGGAAGTTAATCGGATGAACATAAGCTGTGTTCACCGTAACGTCCCAAAGGATCTGACCCTTACCGCGGAGGAAACCTGCCATCTGCCCCTGCCACATCTGGTAGTTTTTGCCATCGAAGTGCGGAGGACCCGAACCCCGTTCCTGGTACGCCATCCTTGGATCTTAGACTGGTTAGAATCCGAAGACACGTAACCGGCTCTGATACCACTTGAAGGACCGAAACTGGCGACCAGAGAGGGGGGAGTGAATGGGAGCCGATAAAAATTCTTCTCGAAGGAGATGGCTACTCCAACAAGACGAACACGGCTATCCAAAACACGTCTCCGGCTCAACTACCCAAGTTGGCCAAGACCACGTAGCCACTGGAGTGCTACTGGTCCTAGGAACAAAAAACCACCTAGACCTACTCGAGAATGCAGCGGAACAAGCAACTCGAGCAACGCTAGACTGCACCGGTCAGACCGGTGAGTAACACCGGTCAGACCGGTCCCTGCTGGAGCAACCTGCCAAAACGTGAGAACTTCCACAGAAGGCTCCTACACCGGTCAGGCCGGTGTAGCTCGCCGGTTAGACCGGTCCAAGCCAGGAAATTCCAAATCCACCAAACAGACCTACCGAGCTCCAAAACTGACCAAACTCGAAACAGCAGCAACACGAGACAACAGGGAACTCACCAAGATGTTCACCTGAGCAAAACTCAACCAAGGGTCTGCACCAGTCAGACCGGTGAGAGGCACCAGTCAGACCGGTCAAGAACTGAGCTCTCGGGATGAACAACACCCGCGGGTCAACTCCTCCAAATCCAACTCCCGATCTCCCGATTCGCTCCACGAATTCGCACAAGACTTTGGGGATAGTAGGAACACCTCATGGGCACTCCATAGCCAAGATTTGGTCCACCAAAACTTGCTAGAATGAGAGGAATCGAAGAAATCCCACCAAGAACGCCTCTAACCCTAGAGCCAAGAAAACCCCAAAATCGAGCCCCTTTACTCACGGATTTGGGAGGGGAATCAAAGGGAAAAGAACCACGAAGGGTTCATGCATCCATCCCCCACCAAATCCCAAGGAGAAAGGTCTCAAAACCGCCACAAGAAAATCGCCAAGAAAAGGCTCCGAAAATCACCAAAAAGGGAAAACGGGAGAGACACAATCAAGCCTTGAGGAACCACGCCGAATCATCTATACAAACCATGAAGGTTCATAAAAGGTCTAGCTTGCCACCCGGTCATCCATCCCTCTCTCAAGATCTCATCATGAAGCTCTCAAGCTAGTCCTAGAAATTCCAAAGGAAAAAGGAAGAGGAGAATAGCAAAACAAAATGAGCTAGGGTTCCAAGAGATGGCTGCCATCCTCTCACCACTTGGGTTATATGGAGGCTAGCCGAAAGACGAAACTACCCCTAAGGCCTAATACTAGGATACACACCCCCGAGGGGCCCTTTGGGAATCTTTGTCTTCGCACCATCGGACGGATGCCCGGCAACCGCAAACTTGCTTAGCCTCGACGCAAGCCTTGCGATCCCAACGCGTGTCCTCCGCTTCGAAGTCTTCGGACTGCGTCGTCGCACACCGGTCAGACTGGCCTGATGCTGCTGCACTTCCGTCTTCGGGCTTGGCTTTGTGGATCCACCAAGGAACCCAGCAGTTTTCTGGTGAACCACTGGAAACCCCGCGGACTCGGTGTAGCCTCCGCCAATCACCACTCATGACTCGACTCCCACGTAGTCCCGGCTCGACCTTGGTTTTGAGGCTCAACCAAGAAACCGTCCATGACTTTATCTTGCCGTTCTTGCCACCATGCGGCCTGCACTTGACCCCGCTGGCCACCAGATCCATCGAGCCAAGCCTACTTGTCTTCTCCACACCTGGAGGCCTACCCGGCAACGACCTTTCGCACTTGCTCTTCACCTGCACCTACACCAGTCAAGCTGCAACCTGCACCTGCAATACTTAGCCAAGAATCAGTCCACACCACGTTGTCAATCACTCATCACACTAGGAAGCGACCATTCACCGGTCCTCGAACCACACAGGTCCTCAAATTTGCCCCTACCGGATGCAAGACTAAGACTTTTTCTTGAGGGGAAAGAAGACTGGCTAGAGGAAGGACTTCTTGTGCCGGCGAAGAAAAACAAGAGAGGAAGGATTACAGAAGAAGGTTCTTCCGCAGCCCAAGAAGAAGGTGCGCCACAAGATTATGAGCCACCATATGGAGGAATTCCGGCGCTGCCGAGATACTACGGTGGTGTACCAATGAAAGCATAGGGGAGTAGTGCAGCCATGCCCCCACCTTTTGCGGTACCCAACGCGGCCTTTGCGGAGCAATATGCACACCTCCCTCAACCACAACAAAGTGTGGCCATCATTGGAGGATACGCTGCAAGAAATATGCAAAATATTGAAGCCATCCAAACCAATGCAAACCAAATGGGTGAAGGAAATGCAAACATCACCTTTGAGCTTGGACGCCTTCACCTAGCACCGCCGGAGCAATTCATAGGAGGAGCAGTGCAATCCTATTATGAGCAAGGGTACAACAATCAAGATTATCAATATCAACCACTGGCGGAAGATTAAAGAGAGGAGGAGCTTTAGTTTAATTTTTCCTTTTCCCTTTTCTTTAATTTTGAGCTTGTATGCGCCTATGTATGCGTAGTGTTTTCAGTTTTTATTTAATTTTCAGCATGTGTGTTAGTTTTTATTTTAATCATGAATAAAATCACCACCTTGTTTTTACCCTTGGCAAAGATACAAAGTTTGTGCCATGTTGATATATTATGATAATTGCCGCTTTGTTTATCTTTGTACTTGTTTTATGCATGATTAAGCTAATGCTCTCTTAAAATGCAAATATGAAATTACTCTAAATGCTAGATTAATCTTTTGCGGAGGTTATGATAGAAATAAGACCCATAGTGTTTTATATGCTCTCAAGTTTTGGATGGATTAAAGATGATTTATTTTTGTTCTTAAACGTAATGCTAACCTTGTCATAAATACCCTTGAATGTTGCTCTACCTATCCAGAGCCATATATATTTGAGTGCAAAAACTTAGTATACAAGGTTTATTTTTGGGTGAGTTATTTCAGGCCTTGATTTCTCTGGCCCGAGACTAAGAAGCTGGTCATTCCATTTTTGCGTATCTATCTTTTTGCTAGCCTTTCTATCCGTGCATTGTGTATCCCCACATCGGAGATTTCACAAACCTCGCCGGATATCCACCCTTAAAACCAAAAATATCATATTTTGTGTTTACCTCCTTGACCACAACCTATCATTGAGTATGGATCGTCAATTCGAGGAAGATCGCAAGATGGTGCCAAGATTGAAGATTTCAAAGTATCTCTCCAAAGGAAAAATATTTCTAGTACCTACCTTATCTCTATCACCTCTTTGCCCAAGGACGAGCAAACGTCTAAGCATGAGGGAGGAGGTAGGTACAATGCAATTTAGAGTTCAAGGGGAGCAAATAAAAAAATAAATAAATAAAGAGAGAAGAAAAGAAGTGAAAGTGTATAAAAAAAGGAGAAAAAGAAAGAGATAAAGAAAAAAAATATATGTATGAGAAAAAATATGAGTATAAAATAAAGTGAACTCCCCGGTTCTCTAAATGCATTAGGAATTTCAAAAGTTTCAAGATTAAGATCCAAACTCATCTTTCCAATCATGTGCAATCCGATAACGAGGACTTCCTTTGTGCCTCGGGATCACTCTTTGTCATTTGCACATGTCCACCTATCTCAAAGTGTGTATTTTTCTCTCCCCCTCCTTGATATAACATTATTTTCCAATGACCTTTTTGACGAGTCTCGGTAAGACCATGAGAAACTTGTCTTGTTTTGACAACATCTCATTTACAATATCTTGGTAGGACTAAACTTTCCCAAAAAGCTCCATATAAAGCCTACCACATATGTATGTTATGAGAGGGAAAGGAGTAGAAGAAATAGGCTTGAGAGACAACAAGAGATGAGAGTTCATGAGCAAGATGCAAGGTGGTTTAAATTTTTGAACTTGGTTTAGCTCTTTTTCAACTCGTTCTTTATTTCAAATTTCTGAGATTCATTTGAATTTTGGGAGCATGTTTAATACTTGTGGGAAGAGCTTAATTAATATCCACCCTCCGTAGGGATGAAAGCTAGTGCATTATGGAACTCTAACAAATTAAATTTTTGAGAGCATTATGTTTTGTCATGTATGATCAAGTGCAGGGTTTGAGCAATGAAGGGCAACGCTGATATCCATCGAAGGCTTACTCGAGGACGAGCAAGGTTTAAGCATGGGGGAGATGTTGATGGTGAATTTCCGTCAACCTAGCCATGAGTTTACCTTCCGTGTTGACATGAATTTTATATCTTATCCATTGGTACTAACCCCCTTGGTATAACAAGTTCGTTCGTGCATGTCGGTTTTGGAGTTTGATGTTTATGCAGGAATTTAGCGTTGAAAACAAGACTTCCGGGTAAAGTTCATCAAGCACCTCGTGACAAGACCTTAAAGCCCGGTACAAGTCAAGCAATGAAGTGAACATGACTCCAAGAAGCCCAAGGACCAACTCAAGAAGACGGAAAACTCTGAGGACCTGAACAGAAAATGCTGAATCTTGCGGGACAAGGAGCTCTATTCAAACCGTGGAGAAACTGACGTCAAGGGCCCACATGCAGAAGGGAGAACACTCTAGAAGACTCGGGAAGCATCGTCCACGAAGGAGGGCCGGCCGGCCCAGCACATTTCAGGGCCCATTCATGCCCCCCTTTGACCTAGATGCCTCTCGGACTATTTATAGCCCCCCTGCCAAGAGCCACGCATCAACTCATTCGTCATTCGCCGCCGAGGAGCAGAGAAGAGAGGGACACCATTCCGGAGAGGAGAGGGTCGAGCTAGTTGTCTAGGGTTTCCCTAGCCGACGTGGGAACCTTGCAAGGAAGACCACGTCAGAGTTCCAGGAGCTAGGAGCAAGATCAAGGTAGGATCCCAGTGGTGATCTTGTCCATGTATCGTTTATGATGTTGAATTATCAAGTTGCAATCCGATTTCTGGCGATCAAGTGCTTCTTCTACGACTTTGATTTTGATTGGCTTTTCTTACTTTAAGATCTATTCTCGAGATAGATCATAGAGGGTGTTCTTGTAGCCGTGGTGGCTAGAGGTGCATGCCTGACCTTCCAAGAGATTTCAACTTGTCCATTGGACTCGCCCTAGGCTAACTCGCACGAATAGGAGTGCATTGTGACAGAACGGTGGCTCCAAAAGGTGGGCGTCTTTGGAGTTGGACGGAAAGCCGCGATTTAAAGAAGCTTTTTATGAGATCCGACTTGGCTATTTCTTCTTTGCTTGGAACTTCAACAAGAGCTTGATCCAATCTCTCTAGATTGGTTTTACCTATCCCTCTTTATCTCTTGCTACCTCCGGTTTTCATAGATTAGATTAATTTTTTTGATGATCTCTAGATTAGATGCTAAAGCAACAACCTTTCAAAGATTAAAGTGTTTGTGGCTTTATTAGATTGATTCTTGCATCGCACATTTCTTTCACGGATTCGATACCTTAGGTTCACACTTGAGGGAAGAAGGGTCCCTTGGCTACGACGGAGGACTTGTCTGCTTGCAAGTCCAAACGAAGTTGGATACGCATATACACCGTCAACAGTATGTCCTGCTTTTGACTTTAAACAAAGCTCTTCCGGGAGGTTGCCCGATGTTCACTGTCATATGCTCATGCTTATGTTACCTTTGAAAATAGTTTGATCATGCTTGCATGCTTCCTTTATCTCAGATCACATGCTTTGGTTTGAATGTGTGAAGTTCTCGCACATTCATAGACTATTTTAAATTAAGCGTAGTGATTAGGTTAAAATTGTTCTCTTCAGTCAAAACAAGACATGGTGTCGAGTTTTGATTGATGAACCCGGTTGCATGTATATGGACTAACCCCTGCAGGAAATCATCAAATTCAAAAGGGTAAGTTGTTGAGCTATATCCATTGGGAAGGTAAGTCAAGGTGTCAGATTTATTTTGCACAACATATGAAGGAGGTACATTTGACCCCGTAAAGGTCTTAGGTAAGTATATCCTCCTTTGTTTATGGAGTGCAATATTGGTCTAATCCCGTTTGAGAAAATGACATGGTGATGATAAAAAAAAGAAAAAAACAAACAAAAATATTTGCTTTCAAATAAAGGCTCTATGATTCTCGAACCGGTAGAGTCCATCTTTTGTTCCCACTTTTGCTTGATGAACAACACCAGGTACAAGAACAAGTGTGCGGGAGTCCTCTTGATCTCGTCATCGACATATCCACTCGATAACTCCCACACAAGGGTTGCACGACATCGCCTACAACTTCATGACAAGTACAAGGTAAACTAGAGTGAGCTAGCTACCCCACGGGCTAGCCAAATCACCACTAGTCTTCCTTGATTCCCATATCCTTCAGGAGCGATGGTATGTGCACCCTTCATCTCACCCTCTCTACCTATGAGTTTGAATGATCTTCAATTCTTATCCAGTGAATCAAACTCAAATAATGGTGCTCTGCTTGCTCTACATGATTCATGTGGTTGGCTTGCATATGTTTTATTCCTTACTCATTATCTTGATGCTTGTGAACAAATATCATTAGGGAACTCATGTTTATCTAAGTAGTTGGTGTTTGAGATATGGTTTGATGATATGATCTTCGCTCTAAAGGATTGAGTGCTTGGGAATTTATTTACAAACATGAAAACTCTTTGCAAAGCTCCTCTTTGATATGCCACAGTCCTACTAAAGCCATATGATGTTCTAGTTGAAAACCTTATACTCATATGCTGCTTGTTATTGCATCGAGCTTTGTCAAATTGTTGTGACCCTTGTGAGAATTCTTTTCATGCTTCCATGATCAAGATTCATGTGCACACCATTTCCCCCTTGCTATGCTTCTAAACTGGAAGTTAGCATTGTATCATCCATCTATTCCACCAAATAAAGCTCCATGAATTGTTCCATGATTTACCTCTCTCCAAATATCTCCAAAAGAGACTGGGCTATGCAAAAAAAAGAGAGAGAAGAGAAAGACATGCTCAAAAAGCATGATAAGGAAAGAAAGAGATAGCCCATGTCTCAAATATTTCAAAAAGGAGAGTGTAGAAAATCATGCAAAAAGGAGTTTCGTAATTTAGATAGTAATAACTAGTACCTACTCCGGGGCTAGTGTCCACCTTACAATCACCATAGCATTTCATCGTGTATGGTAATATCTAGAACCCATTCCGGGCCTATTATCCACCTTACCATACTCATCATACCCATACACGTGCACATCTTGATCTGATTGTATGATTTGATTTTATTCTTGGATCCGTTTTTTGACTTTGCAATATATGTGAAACAAGTATGCTTTATCTGTTATCCTACCCTGAGGTCCACATAAGCTATCATTAGAAGTAAGATGAATAAAGGCAATATAATGCCTTGGTGAGGACATGTACACACTAAGCGATCTGAGAGAATCAAATGAGGAGCTAAGCAAGGTTTGTTTTGAAAATCATTGCAAAACCCCAAGTTACTTGACATGATGAGCAGAGGTGATTTGATTCATGACCGTTCCATTCCTCAACTACCTAAGATGGCATAATAGACACTCCACAGAGTTCACAAGTACGAGGTATGGTTTGGAATATCTCTTATGCTCGCTTCACATCTCTGGGTATCATGTACCACCTTGATGTGACTCCCTTTACTCGGGACTTGCAAAGGTCAAGTGTGGGGGTATTTGTTGACGGCTGTTAAGTACTGCTTTTATACCGTCCACTCCTACATTAAGTAATTGAAAAGTGATCATCAACACTAGAATATGGGTTTATACTGACAATCTCCACAAGTGTTGGTGTTTCTATCATTTGTTGCAGGACACATCGAAATGCACATGGAATGATACAATTGAGAGCAAGTAAACCAATGGCATAGATATGGAATTATCATAAACAACCTCAAATACCAAATTGGTTTGCACCATTGCAACAGGCTCATCGAGACGATCGAAATGGATATATCATTTGCTTACTTTGGAGTTCAGATGAAAGAGATATGCACAAGATATCATGTGGGCCCGGTGGGACCCACGCCAGGCCACGTGGCGACATGTTGCCACACAGGAGTCCACGTGGCCATGACACATCATTGATCCAAAGAAGCACACTCTCGACCAATCAGGAGCAAGCACGTGGATCCAAGGGCCAGAACCACGAGATAACTGGCTAGAAACACTGCAAGCACCCCTACACCCACCTTGGGACCCACCTGATAGTCACCTGGACGAAAACCGGTGCGATCGGGGCTACCCCAGGATCGGCCGACCCCACCTTAAGGCCTCTCGCGCCGCCCTTCCACGTGTCCGCTTGTCTTGACGAATCAAAGGCGGTGCCAGGTGCCTGCCCGAATATCCCTTTAAAATCCTGCAGCTTCTTCTCATGGAAGATTCACCAACTTGGCCCCCACTCCTCAGCGCCACGTGTCACCACCTCATTGGTGCATTGCTGGCGCCCCAAGGCAGCCTAGGAACTTCTCTTGGCAATATAAATAGAGGTGGAGGGGGCTAGAATAGAGACACATCCCATTCCTCCTCCCTCTCTCATTTTCCCTCTTGGAGAGGAGTCTCTCCTCTCCATGTGTAGGTGTGAGTAGTGCGAGGTAGAGGGTTATGTAGGTGAGAAGCCTTGCTTGTTCTTCATTTAGAGCAAATTGAGTATTTCTGTATTTCCCATTTAGACTAAAGTGATATTCATGCATAGGTGATATGTTCTTGAGTTCTTCATCTGTTCATCATTCAGAGGCTCGTGTTCTTCGTGACACGATCCTTCGATCCTGTTGACTAGGTGAATAATTCTGCATTCCGTTTGTGTGAATTATCGCGTTAGATCATGTTGGTGTACATTAATCTGTGCAAGTCGTTCTTCCTGTCGCCTATATGATTCCATGATAAGTGAGACCAATCTCGTACTCGCGTGTTCGTCGCTTCGTACTTGTACGGAGTGCTATAGTGTTGTTACGGGCTGGTAGACGTAACCGTGCTATAGTAGTGATCGGTGGTGTAGGCGTGGTGTCTAGACTGCAGGTTATCCTTCGTTTGCCCCGTATCCCACGGATTGATAGGGATAGGCCGCGATAGTGACAGCCGTTGGACCCTTTGTACTCCCCCACGTTCGGATATGGTGTAGAGTTTTCGGCCAGAACCGACCTGTTATATCCAGGAGGGAACTGGTGCCTGAAGCGAGTGTTTACGATGAGACAGCTCCTCCTTTTGAATCAATACCCGTAGGATGCACCTCATCATTCCCTACCATAGCAGGGGCTTGGTGTCCTTGGACCATTCTGCTAGGATAGAAGGTAGTGCACGTCGTTTCTTGGATTCGATACCCTTTGGAATACTCCTTGGGAGAAGTGTTACAATAGAGTATCTATGCGCTTGCGGATTCGTTCATACCCGTTAGTGTACCCGGGTGTTCCTTACACGCTCACACTAGACGCGCCACTAGTGGTGACGTTAAGAAATACCAACAGTGGTGCGGCCGGACCTAGTTGGTGCGGCCGGACCTCGGAGGTGTGGCCGGACCAAATTTTGTGGTGTCTGGCCCATGGACTTGGTCCCCTTGGATATTATGCTAAGCGTAGAGGCATTTGGCAAAGTTTGGTGTTGATCGGAGGAGGTTGATTCGTCCGGCCGAACCTAGTAGGTTCGGCCGCACCTACCCCCGACACGTCTCGTGTCACAATCTTTCGGGAGGCATAATTTCTGCATCCGGACTCCGAATTGGGTGAATCAAAACTCCATTTCGATCATCTCAACGAGAACTTCGCAATGGTGCTATCAAACTAAGCATTTGAGGTTGTTTGTCAAGATGCTTTATTTGTGCTATAATGTCTCATTATGACCTGCATCCAAATATTCACAAAAGCTCGTGGAATCCGTTAGTTTATAACCCTACAGCTGTGATGCAAGCTTTGATGGAGTGAATTTTGTTCAAAGTTGAGGGTCGAAAATAGGGACTTAACGACCATCAACAGCGGCTCCTCCCCGACTTAGGGCTTCACAGGTCTGCTAGGTCGAGGCTTCTCGTGCAAGCCTCGACCTTCCCTCTGATAGCCGCTGGGTCGGGTCGCGCCGCCCGATGTCTTATTGTGAGACATGGGTACCCCTGGGTCCCCACCGACCAGGCTCACGGCCGTCCTCGACAACTGGGTCCGGCCTACCAGAAGACCCGCCGACCTAACAGTGGGCCCAACCGACCTAGTTGGTGGCCCACACGACCTCCCGAAGACCTTCCAGAAGATTCCCAGACGACCTTATCCAGAACGACTTCAAGACTTGGCGTGCAAGACAAGACAATCGGTGGATTCCGACAAGCAGTTCGACGTATATGGTAATGGTTGTAATCAACTAGACTTAGGTCTCCTGGTCGTAACTGACCAGGAGTCTGGGTGCCGACCTTGTCCGCTGGCCAATATAAGGCGGGCAGGGTGACCCCTTGTACAATCACGCAATCCTCAAGCAATCTACACCGACAACTGGACGTAGGGTTTTACTCTCCGGAGGCCTGAACCAGTATAAACTCGCCGTGTTCTCTGTGTTTCGTGTGCTCATGCGCAACCTTCGAGTTCTTAGCCCTAGATTCCACCCCACTGAACAAATAAACCACTGGGGTTGACCCCCCTGTGGGCTGTGTAGATCTAAACATCTGACAGTTGGCGCGCCAGGTAAGGGGAAATCCAGGGTTCTTCGTGCAACTCGATGGCTTCACCAAGCGGCGTCATCTTCCCTGAGAGCATGGCGGACATCCTCACCAATCCCGTCGACATCTGCTTTGGCTCTATGCTGACGGAATCCACCGCTCCAGCCGCCTGCCTCGTCATCGAGAGCACCGCGGTCACCGCCAACAAGCAGGTCAGAACCGATCTGCTGGCGGAAACCCACCCACCCACTCCTCGCGACCTGATCACGGGGCTCGATCGTGTCGAGGACATGCTCTCCGACACGATCAAGGTCTGTGAGCGCGTCAAGCGCCCTCGCAGGACCCCTGCACCTTCACCCCTCATGCCTCTTGGTCTGCGGAACGCAGCTCATCCAGCGTCTCGCTACATGAAGAACAAGATCCAGATCGAATCTGGACCCAAGACCCCACACCGTGGAAACTGCAAAGGTCACCTTGACGACTCCTGCCCTGCCCACGAGGACTCCAAACATACGGCTCGCCAGTGCCGTGTGCTTAAAAAGCTTCGCCGACCCCTAGTCACAGCTCATCGCCATCAAGTCAACCGTGTGTCGTCCCCGGACTGCCTCACGGTCCAGATCGCCCGTACGACCATCTCTCCCAACAACTCGAGCGACACGTTCGAGATCCCGGATCAAGAGGTCCTCGTGGTCTCTGCCGACGTACCCCCTCAAGCTGGTGAGACAGATGAGCAGCACCAACAGCGAGAGAACGCTAATGTTGCACGAGTTGTGCGTCGTCCGCAGGAGGTAGATGCAGCTGCAGCAGCTGCCCAGGCCCCAGGTCAAGCCACAGGCAACGTCGTACCCGGTGTCGGCGGCCAACCCGCAGGCAACATCGTCGATGGGAGACCACACCCCGCGGCCCCAGCCGCTCCCCAGCAGCAACAAAATCAAGATGAGCGTCGTCGACACCGCCTACGTGCCAGAGACCTCCTGAGGGACTTTGAGCAAGATGGCCATGAAGTCTACAACTCTCCTCAAGCCAACGTAGGCGCGGCCCTTGCCGAGCTGGGACAACTTGCGGACACTCCTGCAACTCGACGTCTACAAGCTCACATCCGTATCGCCACCGCCCAGGTCGAAGAAAGAGGTCCAGGATACAGCAGATCAGCCTCAAGTTCCTAATTCAGGAGTAGGTCGGAGCGACCCCGCCATCGTCGTCACCACAATGATAATGCTCCCCTTCAGCCCGTGGTCGAAGAGGGAGGTGTGAGAATGAAGTCGTGCAAGCAGTCAACGCTGCTACCAATGCAGTGGCCAATCCAGCTGCCAACGCTGCCAACGCCGCCGGTAATGCCGCCGGCAATGCCGCCGGCAATGCTGCCAACAACGCCACCAATGCTGCTGGCGCCCAGCAGCAGAACGCTGCTGGCAATGCAGGACAGAACGCGGGAGCTCAACCTCCACCAGCGCAAGCCACACGCGCTCGGAGCAATCAGCATCAACCCATGCGAGATGAAGCGGAGATAGAGCGCCGCGCTAAATACGACTGTGACAACGGGGTCCCTGATCCCCTTGACGCCAATCACCCCATCCAAGCAGCAGACCTCCGCGGGATGCACGATCGAGAGCTTCTGCGTCGTGCCCAATACGACCAGGATAATGGTCCTCCCGATGACCTCTACGTCATCCCGACAACCTACGCTCCAGCATCTGGTTCTGGAGCAATCAACAACTTTCCAGCGTTCTCACGACGTCTCAGGACGATCAGATACCCCAAGGACTTCAAACCAGCCATTGAAAAATATGACGGCCGCTCCGACCCGAGTATTTGGCTCAAGGTGTACAGCATCGCCGCCCGGGCGTCAGGAGGCAACGAAGACCACATGGCAGGATACATTCCTCTTGTGATGGGCCAGGCACCACTCCTATGGCTCGACAATCTCCCTGTGGAGTGCATCACCTCGTGGGCAACCTTATCGCGGCTCTTCACAACCAACTATCAAGGGACCTACAACCGCCCCGGTAACACTCACCATCTCGCCAAAGTACGGATGAGGAAGGACGAAACTCTCTGCGAGTACACCAACCGCTATTTCGAGAACCGCAACACTCTTGCGGGTGTCAAGGATGAAGATGTCATAGCCTACTACAAGAAGGGTGTAACTAACCTCAAGCTCTTCGAGAAGATCCATGAAGTTGTCGCTAACACCATCGCCGACCTCATCGCCTACGTCGACAAGCTCGTCGACACCCAAGATGCGGTGGTACACGACTTCAGAGGAGATGACCACGAAGACAACAACGGTGGTGGCAGGTCGCGCAAGCGATCTGGAGAAGTCTATACAACCGATCCACCAAGACCATCCACCTTCCTTGAAGGTAACTTCAACTCCACATTAGACGATGTGTGTCAGTTCCACCGTGATGCCAAACATTCCATGAGGGAGTGTGGACAATTAAAGCGCGCCCTAGGTGTACCTCCAGAGCCAAAGAAGACCAAGAGTGGTAACAACAACGACCAGAGCAATGGCCACCGCTATGACAACCGCAACTGTCAACCTGATCGACGTGACTACCGTGACAGGTGACCTTACCGTCACAACGACGACAGGGACCGCCAAGATTATCGCCGTGACTACCGCCGCGATGATAGACGTGATGATCGCCGTGATGATTACCGCCAAGACGACTGCCGCGACGACCGGTGTGATGACTGCCGTGAGGAGCGATCTAACTATCATAACTGCGACGACCACAACAACAATGGCAATCGTCGGAAGGAGCCTTCTCCTCCGCCTCCACCTAAAGCAAGCAACCCAACAGCGTATTCCAAAATGCCAAAAGGCAGATCAACTTCATCGTCGAAGGCCGCCAAGCAGCCAAGAGCAACAGGCAGCAGCGGTCGAATGCAAGAGAGATTGGCCAAGTCAACACAGAAACTCCACAACCTCTGCGGTGCTCAGAGTTCCCCATTACTTTCTCCAGGCAAGACCACTGGGTACACATACCCGACCCTGGGACCTACCCGCTGGTTCTCAACCCCATAGTCGACGGTGCTTTCCTGCCTAGGACCCTCGTTGACGGGGGTAGCAGCTTGAACATCATCTTCACCGAAACGTTGAAGAAGATGGACTTCGACTTCTCCAAGATGACTGCCTGTGATGAACCCTTCTACGGGGTCGTGCCCGGCAAGGCTGCGTACCCCATAGGTCGTGTATGCCTGCCGGTTACGTTCGACAAAGAAGACAACTTCCGCACGGAGTAGCTGACGTTCGAGGTCGCGGACTTCCGCTCCTCCTACCATGCCATCCTCCATCGACCTATGTTGGCCAAGTATATGGCCATCCCGCACCACACCTACCTCATCATGAAGATGCCCGCGCCAAACGGGATCCTTTCTGTTTACGGTGACATCCTCGTCTCCTACAAATGTGAGAGCGACACCGTCGACCTTGCCAAGGTATCTGCATGCAAGGCCGCAGCAACGGTCGTGGTCGTTCAGGCTGCCAAGATTGACCAAACTACTCTGGAGGTGCCAGAACAGAAGCGCACAGCTACTGCCTTGGACACAAGTCCCGCAGTGAAGAAAGTTTGCCTCAGCCTGCCCGACACAACCAAGGAAGTCACCATTGGGGCCGACCTCGACCCCAAATAGGAACTCGCACTCACCAGTTTCCTCCGGGACAATGCTGACATCTTCGCATGGAGTCCATCTGACAACGCTGAGCACGCCCTTGAAGTAAGCAAGACAGAAAGACCTATCAAGCAAAAGCTCCAGCGATTTGCAAAAGATAGAAAGAAGGCTATAGAAGTAGAAGTCTGTAAGCTCTTAGCTGCAAGATTCTTTCGAGAATGTAAACACCCAGTTTGGCTCGCAAACCCGGTCCTTGTACCCAAGAAAACTGGAGGATTAAGGATGTGTATCGATTACACCGACCTTAACAAGCACTGCTCGAAAGATCCCTTCCCTCTTCCTCGCATCAACCAGGTCGTGGACTCCATGGCTGGCAGCATCCTTCTATGCTTCCTCGATTGCTACTCAGGATATCACCAGATAGCCCTGAATCCTGACGATCAAGACAAAATGGTGTTCATAACGCCCAACGGCATCTACTGCTACAAGGTCATGACCTTTGTCCTGAAAAACGCTGGCGCTACCCACCAGAAGGCGATACAAAAGTGCTTGAAGTCCGAGATCGGGAAGAACGTGGAAGCCTACGTCGATGATGTGGTCGTCAAGACTACCGAACAAGATCAACTCATCGCCGACCTCGCCGAGACCTTCACCAACCTACGTACCTACCAATGGAAGCTCAACCCGACCAAGTGCGTCTTCGGTGTTCCCTCAGGGTTGCTCCTGGGCTTCATGGTGGGGCACCGAGGCATCGAAGCCAACCCCGTCAATATCGACGCAATTCGCAACATGGCCAGACCATGTTGCAAGAAAGACGTCATGAAACTAACTGGAATGATGGCGGCCCTAGTTCGTTTCATCAGCAAGCTCGCGCGAAAAAGGCCTACCTTTCATCAAGCTATTGAAGAAAGCACATAAGTTCGTATGGGATGAAGAAGTGCAGATGGCTTTCGAGGCTCTCAAAGAGTCCTTGACCACGCCTCCAATCATGACACCTCCGATCCCGAAGGAAACACTCCTCCTATACATCTCTGCCACCACTAATGTGGTCAGTACGGTCCTCGTCGCCGAACGAGAAGAAGAAGGGCAGGTCTACCCTGTCCAGCGACCTGTGCACTACGTGAGCGAGGTCCTGGCCGATGCTAAAACACATTACTCACAGCCTCAGAAGCTGCTCTATGCACTCCTGATCACGTCAAGAAAACTGTGGCACTACTTTCAAGCTCACAAGATCAAGGTGCCTTCATCCTTCCAGTTACGGGAGATCATCTGCAACCGCGATGCCAACGGCCGCATCGTCAAGTGGTCGGTTGAGCTAGGCGAGTTCGACCTCGAATTCTGCCCCAGACAAGCGATCAAGTCGCAAATCCTAGTTGATTTTGTATCAGAGTGGACAGAAATCCAGATGCCCCTCTACAGAAGACAAAGCTGAACGCGAACGCATCACGCGGCGTAGTGCTAACTACGTCATGATTGGCAACGACCTCTACAGAAAAGCCGCCTCTACTGGCGTCTTAATGAAGTGCATCTTGCGATCAGAAGGTCTTCAGCTCCTAGCTGAGATCCATGGCGGCGAGTGTGGCTGCCACGTAGCATCTGCCAATCTGATCGGCAAGGCCTACCGATCTGGCATCTACTGGCCCACGGCTATGACCGATGCCAAAGACCTCATAAAGAGGTGCAAGGGATGTCAATTCTTTGCCAAACAGCAGCACCTGCCAGCTCAGATCCTGCGCACGATACCCCCATCATGGCCCTTCGCCATGTGGGGCCTTGATTCTATTGGACCGTTTAGATCTGCCCCCGGCGGCTATAAGCACATCCTTGCGGCCGTCGACAAATTCACCAAGTGGATTGAAGTCCGACCTGTCACTAAGGTCATGTCGGAAGAAGCGGCGAAATTCATCCAAGAGATAACACATCGCTTCGGTGTACCCAACAGAACCATCACCGACCTCGGGTCGGCCTTTACAGGATCTGCCTTTTGGGATTTTTGCCAGGACAACATGATTGATGTTTACTATTCATTGGTCGCCCACCCACGGTGCAACGGCCAGGTCAAACGTGCCAATGGCATGGTTCTTCAAGCTCTCAAAGACCATATCTTTGATGACGCTTCAAATTATGCTTCCAGGTGGTTAGCCGAGCTACCACACCTGATTTGGGGCCTGCGAACCCAAGTCAGTTCAGCCACGGGCTTCTCGCCCTTCTTTCTGGTCTATGGATCAGAGGCCATCTTACCCACCGACGTTACCTTTAGAGCTCCGTGTATACAGTTCTACGGGAGGGAGAAGCCGAGCAAACTCGTCGCGTCAACCTTGACAGCCTCGAGGAGCAGAGAGTAGCAGCCGTCATCAGACAAGCTTGCCACGACCAGCAGCTTCATCGCTACCATGATCGCAACGTCAGAGAATGCTCCTTCAACGTTGGCGACCTAGTGTTAAGACGCATCCAGAAGACCGACGGCATGCACAAGTTGTCCGCCCCTTGGGAGGGACCGTTCATCGTCACAGAGGTTATCAGCCCGTCAACATATTGCCTCCAGTGGGGCGATGGCCAAGGGGTCCCCAACCCATGGAACGTGGAGCATCTCCGCCGATTCTATCCGTAGAATAGTTTTCATTACAGCTATGTATTCTTCGTCTTTATACTTTCACTTAATTAAATATTAGTGTTATGCAGTCATCTGTTGTGTCTCGAGCTCTATCCTCTTTTCTTTCATGTCATGTACCCCCCCTCGACATGCTCGGGGGCTTGGCAAAAGCCAATACAGGGGTTGAAAGACCTGAGGGTGAAGTTTTTTGTTCCTCCCCCTCGACATGCTCGGGGGCTTGGCAAAAGCCAATACAAGGGTCGCTCGACCCGAGGACGTCGCCCCTCATGATTAGTTACTCTATGTTGTTGCGAGCCTGCTTGGTCGTGTGGTTGCAAAACCAGAGTCCCAGACTCCTTCCCACGCGCCGATCGCACGTAAGTCTCCCTGCTGAGCTGTGGTGATCGGTAAGCCAGCCTCTCCGTGAGTAGTGGTCAGCGGGGTATGATAAAAACACATTACTTCAGGGCAACCAAGCTCGTGCAAACATAAACTAAGTATGTCATGCAGGCCAAACAGAAGATCACCAATGTTATTTACATGACTGGAAGAGGAGGGGGTACAGCCCTATGACTATGACTACTCTTCCCCATCATCGCCCTCGTAATCGATGGCGTTCATTATCTTCTTAGCGGCCACCCGCACTTCTTCTTCTACGGCTCGAAGATCCTTCGTGGCGTCTGGGCCTTCCCCGACCTTGACCATGTCGACCTCGGGGAAGTGCGACTTCACTCGCACCAGCGACTCCATAGCCTCTATCAAACTCGTCGCCCTTAAGAGGTCGACCAACTTCTGGGGTGCGGCCAGAAGATGGTCAATAGCTTGCTTAGTCTCCTCCCCAGTGACCTGCATCTCCACCATGTCCATTACATGGTCGGCGGCGTTCTTCAGATCGTTCACCTCCACCTCTAGCCCTGCAATGATCACCTGGTCATTCTGCAATGACTACAAAGCTACCTCGAGACTGACCTCAAGGTCCTGTCGAGCTTGTTTCTCGTAAGCCAGCTTCTGGCATATGGCATACTCACTGTCCACGGTGGCTTTCATTGGCTGCTTCAGCTCTTCACTGCTCGCATCAGCCGCCCGCAGGTCCACCTCATGGCTTCGGATCTTTTCCTTGGCAACCTTAAGGTCTTCCTTGAGCTTGTCCTTGTCCCTGTGGAATTCTGCAGAGCAAAGATATCATCGGAAACAGGGTTTTAATTTAATAGCTCGAATGAACAAGGTCGTGGGCCGTTGGTCTTACCAGCACTCACGGATGTCAACAGTGTGTCGGCGTCACGATTCTTGCGCTGTTCTTCCTTCAGCTCGTCCTCGAGCCTCTTCTTATCAGCGGCGGCTTCCTCCCGGACTCGCTTGAGCTCTTGCTCGAGCTTCGTCACCCACAGCTGAGCGGCCGTGGCATTCCTACACTGGTCGGCCCTGCTCTGGGCACGGTTGGCCAGTGACTGCTTCAAATAATACAAGATAGATCGTCGATAACAATTACAAGATAAGTTGCTTAATGAATTCAAGAACGGTTATTTACCGTAAAAGCGTCGTTGAGCGTCAAAATGGCCTGACGGACCGCATTCATGTCCTCGTCGTCCTCAAAGACATCTCCCTCCCAGGGAGTGCCACTCCAGTTGATCTCATGCCTTCTCAAGTCAGGCCCCATCGACGTCGAACCCGGTACCTCTCTGCCGGCTATTTCTGGGCCCCGCTTGAGAGACATGGGTCCCCAACGACTAGGGTCCCAGAGGTCCCTGACAAGTGGACCCGACCTGCCAGAAGCCCCGCCGACCTGCAAGTGGGCCCGGAGACCTTATCCACAACCCTAGCAACCTTGGAAGACTCCAGAAGACCTTATCCAGATCCCGGATGATCCGCCGGGCTTGGATCACAAGACGAGCTACTAGATCGTGGCTTGGCGCCGCTGGTAGGTCCGCAGATCGCGGGATTCTCCCTGTAATCGAGGCAGATGGCCTTCCTGATTTGTAACCGACCCCGATGAGGGTCCACCGACCTCGAATGGAAGCCGTAACCCGTTAACCATATAAGGAGGCCTAGAGCTCCATTTGAGGGGACTTCCCTTCCACGCATAATTCCACCCCATACTGGACGTAGGGTTTCACTCTCTGGAGACCCGAACTAGTCTAAACCCTCATGTTTATCGCCATCCTTGCCGTGTTCCGAGTTCCACACGCGAACTACCACCTACGCTCTTAGTTCCCGATCCCCTTCATTAACCCCCTTGCGGATCTGTCCAGGTCTCACCCTCTGACAGTTGGCGTGCCAGGTACGGGAGATCGGGAACTCGCTGTGCAGCATGGTGGCCCGATCTGGTGTCGTCTTCCCGGCAAGCATGGCGGCCATCCTCGCCAACCCTATGGAGATCTGTTTCAGCTCCTTCACGCCGACCTCATCTGTCCCGGCGGCCACGACCTCTCCAGTGGCCGCTGTACGGATCGCGACGGCGCCTATCGCCACCCCCGTTTCCGATCTAGCGACAGAGATCCACCCGCCCAAACCCTATGACATTGTTCAGGGAATGGAGCGCGTCATTAGCATGATGGAGGACACTCTCCACATCTGTGAGCGAGCCCATCGCTCGACGCAGACGGCGCCACATCATGGGGCCTTCCCCTTCGGTCTGCGACCTCCTAGCGACGTCAACACTCGCCAGGCGACCAAGCTCTCTTAGATCCAATCTAGGCGGCGGACTGCTAGCGACCTAAAGCCCGAGCTTCGCGCTCGCCGCGATCGGCTCGACGTACCTTGCACCTTCCATAAAGGCGCGAGGCACACCCTTCGCAGATGCCGTCTGCGGAAGAAGATCGACCAAGAGTGGCTGCGCCGTACCACGCGAACTCCCGCGTCTCCGGACGGCGGTGAGTTTCAGAAGGTCCGGGTCCACGTCTCCCCCAATGACTCGAGCTCCATCTTTCGCCGGGTGATGGTGGTCTCTGAGAATGAACCACCGCGTCACGGCGCGACGGATTCCGAGGAGGCGCGGCGGATCCAGGGGAACGCCAACCGCGCCCAGCGACGTGCGGAAGAGGAGTGCCGCGCAGTCCCCCCTGCGCTAGGGACCTTCGTGTCGAGTTCGAGGAGGCAGGGCTACCGATGTTCAACAGCCCCCAGGCCAACCTGGGTGCTGCCATGGTGCGCCTCCAGCAAGCTGACCACACGCTTGAGGCCGAAGCAACCATAGCTTACCTTCGGGTCGCCACGGCCCTGGTGGAGGAAAAGAGTACGGCCACCAAGTCTGCTGCATCGTCGTCAAGCCACCACTCGCGCAGCCGATCTAACCGATCTAAGCGCAACAACCTCCCGCCCATCCAGGAGGAGGTCAACCAAAATAATCCTGATCAACCTCGGGTGAACGGTGCCAAGGACGACGACCTCCGCGCAAACCTTGACAACAACAGGCGTGCCCGTGACGCTCGTGGCTACATCGACCAGCGCCACCGCGAGCGCGAGGAGCGGGAGTTGCGGCACCGTGCAGAGTACGACCGCGAGTACGGTCCCCCGGGTGCCATCCACCGCATCATGGAGTGCGAGGACCGTGACCGCCACGACGTCGAGAACAGGCGTCGCACTGAGTACGAGGCAAGCTACGGCCATCCGGAGGTCGTCGCCCCTAACCCGGATCACCAGCCTCGATCCCAGATCATCGTCCCTATGCAAGGCAGAGGTGGTGCTCAGGCCGGTGGTGGTGCTGATGACATAGCCATCTCCGCTTTCCCTGTGCTGGCGCCTCGCCTCAGGGCGGTGGTCTACCCCGACAACTTCAAGCCCAACATCCAGAAGTACGACGGCCGCTCCGACCCCAACATCTGGCTGTCGACCTACTACGTCGCCGTCAAGGCGGCCGGTGGCAACTTCGACCACATGGCGGCATATTTTCCGCTGGTGATGGGGGATGCGCCGTCTCTTTGGCTCAACAACCTCCTAGCCGGCAGCATCAAGACCTGGGCCGACCTATCCCAGGCCTTCACATCTAACTTCCAGGCGACCTACAATCGTCCTGGGAACGCCTTCAACCTCGGGAGGGTCACCATGAAGCCCAATGAGCGGCTCCGCGACTACACGAACCGGTTCTTCGAGAACCGCAACACCTGCGTGGGCGTTAGAGACGATCAGGTCGTCGACAGCTACAAGAAGGGCGTTAGAGATCGCAAGATCTTTGAGAAGATCCATGAGTCTGGAGCCACCATCGTCGCGGCTCTCATGGAGGTCGTCAACAAGCTTATCGACACCAACGAGGCGATGGTCAACCAATTTGACTACGACGCCAAACGCGACGCAGGCACGTCCGGCACCGCCGGAGATTCCAGCTCCAAGTTACACAGGCGACCCTCTGAGGTGCTTGCGACAGAGGGACGTCGACCTTCGACATTCAACATGGATGAATTCAACGCGGCGCTCGACAGCCCTTGTGGGTTCCATGAGGGAGCCACCCACACTGTTCACGAGTGCTCGTAGTTCAAGAGGGCCTTCTGCACACCCGAAGACCCCAAGCGACCAAGAGGCGATGGCGACCGATCCTCCACGCGTCGCTACAACAACAACGGCCGCCGCGACGACCGACGTGACTGCCGTGACGACCGCGACGAGCACCGCCGTGACGACCCGCAACCTGAGGCTCACCGCGATGAGCGCGACCTACCTCCTCCACCGAAGACGGGCAACCCCAACGGGCCCTTCCAGGCGGCCAACCGATCGATCAACATGATCGTCGGAGGTCTCAAGGCCCACGTGAGCAGGAGGCGCTACCGCAAAGATAAGCGCGAGGTCCACCTCATCCACACCCAGCCGACGCAGCCGCTGCGTTGGTCTGAGCAGCCGATCATGTTCTCTAGAGCTGATCACTGGGTCCACATCCTAGATCCTGGGTCTTACCCACTCAGCGTCGAGCCTACAGTGGAGGGAGCCCTGCTTCCCCAGACCCTCATCGATGGGGGGAGCGGGCTGAACATCATCTTCGTCGAGACGCTGAAGAAGATGGACTTCAACTTCAAGAGGTTGACGGTGTGCGACGAGCCCTTCTTCGGCATCGTCCCGGGCAAGGCGGCCTACCCCTTGGGTCGGGTCTCCCTCCCTGTCACATTTGGCACGGAGGATAACTTCCGCATGGAGTATCTCAACTTCGAGGTCGCTGACTTCAAGTCTTCTTACCATGCGATCCTAGGTCGCCCGATGCTGGTGAGGTTCATGGCCATCCCGCATTACACCTACTTGGTGCTAAAAATGTCAGCTCCGAACAGGGTCCTGTCCGTCTATGGCGACCTCATGGTCTCCTTCAGATGCGACTCCGAGGCCCTCGACATCACCTCGATGAACGCCTGTGTCGATGCTTCAGCAGTTCTGGTCGCCGAGGCTGCGAAGGTCGCTCCAAGCGACCTGACCATCCCGGAGCAGTAGCGCACTGACACCGCCCTAGACGCCACGCCTTCGACGAAGAGGGTCCGCATCGGCCTGCCCGACCCAGAGAAGACGGTGGTCATCGGTGATAACCTCGGTGAGAAATAGGAACTCGCGCTCACCAGTTTCCTCCGGGACAACACGGACATATTCGCATGGACCCCATCGGATATGCCTGGTGTCCCCAGGGAGCTGGCTGAGCACTCCTTGGATGTAAGCAAGACGGCCAAGCCTGTCAAACAGAAGCTACACCGCTTTGCGAAGGATCGCAAGGAGGTCATTAGGGTAGAAATAGTGAAGCTCCTAGCTGCCGGATTCATCCGTGAGTGTAAAAACCCGGTTTGGCTTGCCAACCCGGTGCTTGTACCAAAGAAAACCGGTCAATGGAGAATGTGTATCGACTACACCGATCTCAACAGGTACTGCCCTAATGACCCCTTCCCTCTTCCGCTCATCGACCAGGTCGTGGACTCCACGGCCGGAAGCGTCCTGGTATGCTTCCTCGACTGTTACTCAGGGTATCACCAGATAGCCTTGAAGGTCTCTGACCAGGACAAGACGGCGTTCATAACACCGCACGGCATTTTCTGCTACACGACCATAACGTTTGGTCTCAAGAACACCAGAGCGACCTACCAGAAGGCCATCCAGAAGTGCTTGGAGTCTCAGATCGGTGACAACATCGAAGCCTACGTCAACGACGTGGTCGTCAAGACCACGGTGGAGGACAACCTCATCACCGACCTTGCTCAGACCTTCGCCAACCTCCGCCGCTACCGCTGGAAGCTCAATCCGGAGAAGTGTGTCTTCGGTGTACCATCTGGCAAGCTCCTAGGCTTCATGGTCAGCCACCAGGGCATCGAGGCAAATCCCACCAAGGTCGACGCCATTCGCAAGATGAAGAGGCCTACCGGAAAGAAAGACGTCATGAAGCTCACAGGCATGATGGCCGCCCTAGGTTGCTTCATCAGTAAGCTGGGAGAAAAAGGCCTGCCCTTCTTCAAGCTGCTAAAAAAGTCTGACAAGTTCGTCTGGACGGAGGAGGCCGATCAGGCCCTGGAAGAGCTGAAGACCTTCCTCGCGACGGCCCCGGTCATGGTCCCCCCAGCTCCAAAATAGACCTTGCTGCTCTACATCTCCGCGTCCACCCAGGTGGTCAGCGCAGTTCTGGTGGCAGAACGACCTGAGGAAGGCCAACCCTACCCCGTCCAGCGACCCGTCTACTACGTCAGCGCGGTCCTTTCTGATAGCAAGGTCAGATACTCGCAGCCTCAGAAGATGCTGTATGCCCTCCTCGTCACTTCGCGCAAGCTCCGGCACTACTTCCAGGCGCACAAGATCAAGGTCGTGTCGGCTTTCCCACTAGGAGAAATTCTGCGTAGCCGCGACACCATGAGGCGCATCATCAAATGGTCCATCGAACTAGGCGAGTTCGACCTTGAGTTCTGCCCACGACAGGCCATCAAGTCACAGGTCATTGCGGATTTCGTCTCCGAGTGGACAGAGACCCAGCAACCTCCACCGGCGGAAAAACCTGAGCACTGGAAGATGTACTTCGACAGTTCCCTGAACCTCGAAGGAGCGGGAGCAGGTGTACTCTTCATTTCCCCTCAAGGCGATCACTTGAAATACATCCTACAAATCCACTAGAAGGCGTCCAACAACGGCACCGAATATGAAGCCCTCATCCACGGGCTTCGCATCGCCGTTTCCCTAGGATCAAGTGGCTCATGGCCTACGGCGACTCCAAGGTCGTCATCGACCAAGTCAACAAGATGTGCGACATCAAGAAAGACATGATGGATGCGTACTGCGCCGAGGTACGGAAGCTTGAAGCCCACTTTGAAGGTCTGGAGTTTCATCACGTCTATCGTGACAAAAATGTAGCGGCAGACGTCCTCTCCAAGTTGGGCTCCAAGCGCGCACTGGTCCCGGTCGGTGTGTTCGTCCAAAACCTACGCAAGCCTTCTATCAAGCTCCTCAGCAACCCAGAGCCGCTGCCTGGCAACGTACCACCCCAAGGCAGCCGCGACGTCCTCATGACCAAGGCCGAAGACGACTGGCACCTCGACATCATCGCCTACATCCTCGAGCATCGGGTCCCTGAAGACAAGGCCGAGCATGAGAAGGTCACGAGGTGCAGCGCCAACTATGTCGTCATCGGCACAGAGCTTTATCGGAGGTCCACCTCCAGTGGCGTGCTGATGAAGTGCATCCTCCGGTCTGAGGGTCTTAGGCTCTTACAAGAGATCCACGGCGGTGAGTGTGGCAACCATGCCGCCTCCGCCAACTTGGTAGGAAAGGCTTTCAGGTCAGGCTTCTACTGGCCTATTGCCATGGCCGATGCGTAAGACCTGGTCCGGCGATGCAAAGGATGCCAGTTCTTCACCATGCAACAGCATGTCCCGGCCCAGACCTTGAGGACAATTCCCCATCGTGGCCCTTCGCCATATGGGTCCTGGACTCGGTAGGGCCCTTCAGAACCGCCCCTTAGTAGCGGTGGATAAGTTCACCAAGTGGATTGAGGTCCGAGCTGTCGCAAGCGTCACGTCGAAAGAGGCGGCGAAGTTCATCGAAGATATCACTCACCGCTTCGGGGTGCCCAACAGGATCGTCACCGACCTAGGCTCAGCCTTCACAGGAGCCGACTTTTGGGACTTCTTCCAAGACAACCTCATCGACGTCTATTACTCCTCGGTGGGGCACCCACGCTGCAATGGCCAGGTCGAGCATGCTAATGGCATGGTCCTCCAGGGTGTCAAAGATCAAATCTTCGACGACGCTTCACCGTACGCCACCAGATGGCTAGCGGGACTCCCACACGTGATCTGGGGTCTCCAGACCCAGGTCAGCTCAGCTATAGGATACTCACCGTTCTTCCTGGTTTACGGGTCAGAGGCCATCCTCCCGACCGACCTTGCCTTCGGCGCCCCTCACATCCAACATTACGAAGAGGGCGCGGCAGAAGAGACGCGCAAGGTCGACCTCGACAGCATTGAAGAGCATCGTGTGGCCGCGCTAATGCGACACACTCACCATGAGCAGTAGATACGTTGCTACCATGACCGCAACATGCGGGAACGATCCTTCAACGTCGGTGACCTAGTCTTGCGACACATACAGGACACCAAGGGCATGCACAAGCTTTCTGCACCTTGGGAAGTTCCATTCATTGTGAAGGTCATTGGACCGGCGACCTATCGCCTCCAGTGGGGCGATGGCCAGGGCGTCCCGAACATCTGGAACATCAAGCATTTACGTCGCTTCTACCCCTGGAAGATCTGTACCAAAATAAAAGCTATGTACTCTCCCCTCTTGTAATTTCCAGTTAATAAAGATGAGATTCCCTTCGGCGGGCCTTCTGTCGACCTACACCTGGGTCTCCCTATTTTTTACTTCCTGTTTTGTTTACCCTTCCCCCCCCCCCGAAGTGCTCGGGGGCTTGGTTTAAGTTAGGTCCGACACGCTCGGGGGCTTGGCTTCGCCAACCTAAGGGTCTCACGACCTGAAGGGGTTCTTTATGTTTTCTTGTATCTGCCGCGTCCTCTCTTAGTGTAGCTCTTACTCTTTTTATGCGCGTTCCTAAGTTGTGCGACTGCGAGACTTAGGGTCCAAGACCCCCCTCCCCGCGCCGGCTGCACCTAAGCCTCCATGCTGAGCCGTGCAGTTGGCAAGCCGTTCCTCCACTGAGTTGGGTTAGCGGAGGGAACGTGTTGCAATCTCGCCACTCTTGAACCTTCATAACAAGTGTTTTTGCTGCTCAAAGGGGCTGCGTGCTTTAAATAAAGTTGCATTCCTTTTATTAAATGTAAGGTCTTTTTACAATATAGGCCACTGGCCTAACCTACGTCTACTCGCTAATGCATCTTGAGCCCTGATTTTCAGAGGTCGAACTTCTTGATGACCTCCTCTGTGGCGGCTTGAACATCCTCACTGCCCACCAGCTCGGACAAGTCGACGTCCTCCGCGAACTTCTGCAGGTCGAACGACGGCTCGTGGAACTTCACCGTCGCCAACGTCGCGGCCGCAGCGACCTTGCTGGTATCCAGCAGCAAGGTCTTCATCCGACCTTCAGCCTCATCCAGGCAATCAACTAGCTCCTTCGGCTCCGCCCCCTCTTCCTGAGGGACGTAGATGTCCATCAAGTACTGGGCGGCCTCCCTAAGGTCGGTGAGCTCCTTCTCCAGACCAGTATCAATGGAAGAAGGCTCGCATACATCATCGGTGCAACGATAGCAAAGACCTTAGGGAGAAAGGGTCGCTCACCTTCCCGGACCTCTGTGGTCCTCTCCTTGAGGACCTTCGCTTGGTCCTTGGTCTCCGACAGCTCCTTCTTCATGGCCTCCTCCATCTCCTTGGCACCTGGATGTTTCAAAGGCCGAAATTGAGGAAAAGACCTAAAGACAAGAAGATAACACCCAAGGACCAAACAAACGTACCATCAGTGACAGCTTGGAGGTCGTCCGCGGCATCCTTCGCCTTTTGCTGGGCGGTCTCTAGCTCCTTCTTCAAGGAGTAATCCTCCTTCTCTGCCTGGCGGGCCATGGTGTCCTTCATGCATCGGATCTCCTCCCTGGCCTCGACCTTGGCTTGTAGCAAAGCCTCTCGAGTCGAGGCCTCCTTTGCGTGCGCATTGCCGACCTCCCTAACCAAGGTCGCCCGAGCCTGCGCCCGCTCGGCGAGCGACTGAAATGAAGGAAGATCCATCTTACATCAAGACCTCGAAACAAACAAAGCAGACGCCAAAGAATAACAAAAATAGTGTCTGATACTTAGCGAGAGCATCCGCGCGATCATCTGTGACGCCGCCTTGAAGTCGTCAACATCGCGGCGTTCGGTGATGACATCGTCCTCCCATGGAGTCCTGACGTACAAGCAACTGTTGTTCTCCTCCTCGAGCCCAGGCCCGCCCGCACCCGCAGTTTGTTGGTCCTACGTTGGCAGCGGGGCAGACATGCACAGGTCATCCTGGAGACCTCCAATTGGCTGAGCGTCGCTGGTGGCAACCTTCTCCGCCTCCGACACTGCCGTCGCCCCGGCTCCAAGGGCCTGGCTCGAGATGTCCGGAGCCAAGGCCGCCGGCGACTGCTCCACCGCCACCCTCCCCCCTTTGTGCCCGAACGCCTCCTGGCCTGAGGCATTCTTGGCACTCTCCGACGTCGCCGGTGTCATCCTGCACATAAGCGGCGACCTTCAACAACAAGAACAACCGAAAATCCAACGCCAAAAGCAAAATGGGCATGGGTTCGGTAACTTACTTGCTGGCGGACCTTAGCCCAGGCTTGATGGGCTTAGGCGGGGCCTTCCTCGCCCTCTTCTACGACCCCGTGTTGCCCGGCACATCCACGCCCAACCTTGAGCGCTCCTCTGCTCCGACGACCTTGCGGGGCATCTCCGTTGCCCGCTCGGTTGACGCGCTAGGCGACATCACGTCGTCCTCCTCCTCAACGTTGATGGTCTCAATGTCGGAGCTGGCCATCGCCGTGTCCACCGACACAGTGGGGCCCGCCGTCTTCCTTTTCTTCTTCTTCGACTCCGCCACCTGGGTAGCAGCGATCATCGTTGCGGACTGGGACACGGACATCTTGCCCGCAGTCTGCCGCGTTCGCCGTGGCGGTGGCGCGGCGACCTTTGGCGGCGCCCTCCTCGCGGTGGGATCTTCATCGTCACTACCCACCGACGAGTCGGAGAGGTAGTCCTCGATACATTGCTGCGGGGGGTCTACACATCCCCCGCAACACGGACCTAGAACCTCCGGTCCTCTTCGTTGCGCAATGGTGCCAGGCACCAGTACGTCCCTTCACGACCCTGAAAGCAGAAGACCTACGTCAAAATCATTCATGTACTCAGACAGCAAAGTATCAAGGTCGATCTAGAGCTTGAAGACTTATGGTATCGGTGGGCCGGTACACGCTGAGCGCCTTGGGGCACGTCCGGTTGCGGATGCGCCCGACGAAGATGCTCTTCACCCGCGCCACCATCTCCTCCTTGGAGACCTTGCACCGGATGACCCGGGTGGGGTCAAACTGCCCCAGTACTTATGGGCCGGGTGTACCCAGTCCTGGATGGGCTACAGCTACCGCCGGCTGAAGCTGATCGCCACAGCGCCGCCAGTCAACCCCTCCGTCTTCAGCCTCTCAAGGTCCTCCAGCAGCGGCTGCAGGTCATCGGTCTCCCGCGACGTGAGCTGGTTGGACCACTCGGGCCTCGCCACGGGAGCGTGCCCAGACCTGGTGGGGTGCACCGGTGCCGGGTTGTAGAGGTAGAACCACCCCTGCTTCCAGCCTGTGGTGTTGTCGGGCAGCACCAGGTCGATGTACACTGGCTTCATAAACCGGCGCAACATGAACCCGACGCTACCCATGACGTCGGACTTGCCCGTCTTCTTCAGCTCGAAGAAATGCCGCCACAAATGTAAATGTGGCGGTATCCTGAGGTAGGCCTCGCACAGGTGGATGAAAGAGGAGACGATGGTAATGGCGTTGGGGACGAGATGTACCAGGTCGATCCTGTAGAAGTACAGGAGCCCGCAAAAGAAGTCGCCGGTGGGACCCCGAACCCGCGCTCGACGTGCGCGAGGAAGACGACGGTCTCCCCGGTCCCCTCGGTGGGCAACGCCTCGCCGGCCGCGGGCCTCCAGGCCACCTCCGCCACGGGCCTCAGCAACCTGCGGGTCGCCAGGGCCTGGATCTGCTCCTCCGTCACCACGGACGGCTCCCAGACGGTCTCCGGCGCCGGTGCAAGCGCGGGCTCCATCTCCTCCTCCTCTACTCCGGTGGATTTGGCTCTAAACACCACGAGCGACTTCGTGCTCATGCGAGGGTGTGCGGCGCGGCGGACCTAAGCATGGCGGTGCTACTAATCTCGCTGGAGAAATAGAGTGGCGGCGTAACCCTAAGCGCTGCGCGGAAATGAAAGCAAGTGGAGGTCCCAGCCCGTGGACTAGCCTTTAATAGCTGGGCCCTAGCGGCGCTGCGGGTCGCTGCGCCCAACGTCTCTCCCGCAGACTTTGCGGTGACCCAATGGATCTGCGCTCCGCGGATCTATTTCTCAACGGCTCTTTCGGCCTAACGGATAGAAGGTAGTAACGGCTAGTTCCGTACGGGAATCTGCGTTCGTCGATTTTCCATCAACGTCCAAACAACCATGGACACGTCATGCCCCACATCTAAGCCCCCCAAATACGATACTTCTGATGCTAACTTCAAGGTCGCCACGGCTCAGAGACGACCTATGGACCTACTCCACTGCCTCCTTGAGGTCGACAAGAACCCAACAGCTTCCTAGGTCGCCTCGGCCTACAAATGGCGGGTTCACACCACGTCTCCTAGGCCAAGCTGCCTACATGCCTTCGAGGTCGCCTCGACCTACAGCGGCGAATACTACCAACGGCCCCGTGCTTAAAGGCTCTACTGCCCGTTGGCGACCTCCTGGTCTTGACTACATCTCTGTGGTGAGGCCCTGTTGCCTTCTAGGTCGATCAAGACCTATAGCTCCCTAGTTGACGTCCTGCGTTGTGTCACTGCACAATGGCCGTGTTGACTCAGGTCGACACGGGTCTCTCATCGATCTCCATGGCCTTCTGAAGGTCGGCGCGCTATCACAGCCCCGCTGGGACCTTGGCCATGCCATTGCCGCCCGAGCGCCTCTACACAACACTCAAAACGCACTGTTCGCCATGCAAATCTGTGTACTAAACTTTCGTAAGCTACAAAGGACTTTGGCCCACGGCCAATTACATGATACAAACGTATTAAAGGTCCTGATCTACCTTACATAATGACTGCGACGCAACCTAGACTGACGAAGTGCGTCGCAAGCTTTCTTCTGGCTTCAGGACCTACTGGGAGACCTACACCGCCACCGAGGTCGCAGATGCCACACAGCCACCTCTACTCTAGCCCCAGAAGGTTTCCTGTGGCACCCTCATTTACATTCGGGTTCCCCCACAAGATTCCAAATCAAGCCAGCGTCACCTCAGGCCTTCGTCGGTGCAGCATGGTGACTTCCAGCATGGCCTCAGGCCTCCACTCACAAGGTCTGTCAAGGCATGTACTACCCCATGCTGCACCTGGATTCCTCGCTAGGCGTGGGTGTAGCGGCTGATGGAGTTCCCCCAACTTCGCAAGCATTCTTCTAGCTTCAGATGCTGGTGGCCTAGCTCTATGCTCTGGTGGACGGAGACACGCCCAAGGCACTAAAAAATTACTACACAGCTTCGCCATGGTTCTCTTGGTTGGCTCAAGTGATGAGTTCGGTGGCGTGGTCACCTATTTATAGACGCGGCGCATGGTCTTGGATCTTATCCGCAACTCAGCCGGCGTGGCGTTCTTATCAGATGACTGTTGCCATGTGAAGAGCAAGGTCCCTGTTCACCCGTGGACGCATTAGCGCGCCTATCCCGTACCTGACTGCATCCTAGCAGCCTTTGTCTTCTGCGGGCAGACAGTGCTACAGCTCTGCTCCAAGACAGGTCCTATGACCGTACAGTGCATCTGTGCATAAGATACAACAACCACTGGTGTCTGGTGCTTTGCCCAAATATTCCGGGTGTTTCGTCACAATCTAATCGTCAGAGCATCTCGAGAGGAACAGAAGGCCGTAGGTTCTCCATTCTTTTAATTTTCGAGCATCAAACCAACCATTCTAATCGCCTTACTACTCGGGGGCTACTCCACGAGTGCATCTTATGACGCCCTCTCCTTCTACGTCGCGACGACCTACTGGAAGCCCGCTTCCACCACTTCTTCGCTCGACCTACCTACAGTTGGGAGCGAGACCTTCCTCAAGGTCACGGAGATTACTTCATGTTGCCTGACTCAGGTCAGGTCGGCGGTTCTTCACAATCAACGCCTTGCCTTCACCTCGACCTCCTGGACTTCCGTCTCCAGGAGCTTGATGTTCGACTTCGTGCGCGCTAAAGGGGTTTCTTTCTTTTTTGGATCCCCGTGCACCCTGCACGACCTTGACGATGCCACGACTTCGCCATGTCTCAACGTGACCTCGTCTCGGCTGCTACGCCTACACATCGATCGGGGGCTTGAGAGACATGGGTACCCATGGGTCCCCACCGACCAAGGTCCCAGAGGTCCCTGACAAGTGGACCCGACCTGCCAGAAGCATCACTGACTTGCAAGTGGGCCCGGAGACCTTATCCACAACCCCGGTGACCTTGGAAAACTCCAGAAGACCTTATCCAGATCCCGGAGGATGCGCCGGGCTTGGAGCACAAGACGAGCTACTAGATCGCGGCTTGGCGCCGCCGGTAGGTCCGCAGATCGCGGGATTCTCCCTGTAATCAAGGCAGATGGCCTTCCTGATTTGTAACCAACCCCGATGAGGGTCCACTGACCTCGAATGGAAGCCCTAGCCCGTTGACCATATAAGGCGGCCTAGAGCTCCATTCGAGGGGACTTCCCTTCCACGCATAATTCCACCCCATACTGGACGTAGGGTTTCACTCTCCGGAGGGCCGAACCAGTCTAAACCCTCATGTTCATCTCCATCCTTGTCGTGTTCTGAGTTCCACACGCAAACTACCATCTATGCTATTAGTTCCCGATCCCCTTCATTAACCTACAACTGCTTGGGTTGCCCCCTTGCGGATCTATCCAGGTCTCACCCCCTGACACCGTTGTGGCTGCCTGAGCTGAGCTTGGTCCACCACCAGGTCTTGAGTCGACGTGCTTGGCACCGCGTTGATTGAGTCCATTTCAATGATGAGCGGGGCAGTCGATGTCCCTACGTCGCCAACGGAACCCTGAGTTCCGACCTCCTGCTCGGACGTCGTCGTCCTTGTGGGAGAGCCTAGAGCACCCAAGGTGCTCTGAGGTCTGGCGTCCGACCTGCAATAATTTCTTAGTCAACATGCTACGACCTCCCAGTGGTTACCAATGAACAAGTCCAAGTATTGGGGTCTTACCTCACGACCAATGGCGCATGCAATTTCGGCATCAGGGGCCGAGCTCGTACCTTCGTAGGCATCTTTGCCTGGGCACCGGCTGCCGCCAGCTGTACCTCCCTAATGCGGTGGAGGTCCTCCTCTGTCACCTTCTGCTCCGCCTCCCGCCGCCTCTTGGTCGCGGGACTTGGCGACCTCGGTGCCGCATGATCATCAATGATCGGCGGATCATCAGTAGCTTCATCCTCTTCCTCGACCTCCTGGGACGTCGGGGTGGGGATCGTCTTCCTCTTCCTCTTCTTCTTGGCGGCCTCAAGCTTAGCAGTCTTCGTTGCCTCGGCCGTCGCGGCAGCCATCGAGCTCGACTACTTTGCCGTCGCTGCCCAAGTCTTGCGTCCCGACCTTGTGGCACTGCTCGCCTCAGGCCGGCTCGCCATGTCATCACTGACCTCCGGGTCGCTGTCCTCGTCAGCCCCCACCGACGAATCAGAAAAGTAATTGTCCAGCAACACAGCTGCTGGAGGTTGGTAGTCTTGCGACCTCAATTTCCGACGTGGCTCCTTGCCGGTCGGCAGCAGTGCAGGGCACCAGTACTGCATCTCCCAAGCCTGGAAAAGACAAGAAACAAGGCCTAAGAGGTCTTCCTCTGAGGCACAAAGAAAATAAACACTTCAAACACGAGCTAGTTAGTCCAAGACTCACTGGGTCAGCTGGTCGGGTCAGGGAGTGCGCCTTCGGGCACTTTATGTTCCGGATCTGCCCAGTGTATAGCTGTGTGACCCTGGTCGCCATCTCTTCCTGGGAGACCTTGCGGTTAACTTCGCGAGTTGGGTCCGACTGACCCCAATACTCGTAGGCCGGATGCACCCGGTCCTTGATCGGCTAGATCAGACGACGACAGAACAACATCGCCACCGAGCCCCCCGTCAGACCCTTCTTCTCGAGGTTGGCTACAAGGGCGAGCAACTCCTTAACATCTTCCATCTCGCGGGAGGTGAGGGATATGTCCCACTCAGGTATCTTCTCGGGCCTATGCCCAGTTCGCTTCGGGGGCGCCGGCTTCTGGTCAGCGACATAGAACCACTTCGACCTCCACCGCGCGGTGTTGTCCGGCAGGTCCATATCAAGCCATTCTACCTTAAGACCTGGTCTTAAGCAGAACATCACCGAGCCTAAGACGCCCGTACGCTTGCTGGTGGTATTGACTTGGAAGAAGTATTGCCACAACAAAAAATGGGGCGGTATCCCAGATACGCCTCGCAAAAGTGGATAAACGATGACACTACAGTGATGGAGTTGGGAATGAGGTGTACTAGCTCTAGCTTATAGTAGTACAGCAGACCTCTGAAGAAGTCACCGGCGGGCACATTGAACCCGCGCTTGAAGAAGGAGGTGAAGACGACCTGTTCCTTGTCGTCCTCCGTCGGGAACGCCTCACCGTTGGGCGCCTTCCACTCCATCTCCGCCTTAGACCTGAGCAGCCCGCGATTCACCAGTGCTTGGATCTTCTCCTCGGTCATCACCGAGGGTTCCCAGACCATCTCCAGGGTGGGGATTTGGGAAGCCGTGGCCGCCATTTCTTGGGACTCTTTGGATTTGGATCTAAATGTGACTAGGGTTTTTATGCGCATGCAGAGCGGCACGATGCACGAGTCGTGGTGATGGCACACGCAGTCTGCTAGGGACGACGGCGGTGAGCTCCGGTTGCGAATGTGGTGGGGTGGATGCGAAAGCTTGGCAGCTAGGGCAAAGAAGCTTCCGGCGGACGGCGAGAGGAAGAAGACGATGGCAGGGGAGGGTCAATGCCCGTCCCCGTGGCTGTATTTATATGGGCCCTTCCGCGGACGCTCGTTGCGGATCTATCGCCACAACGGATCTGCTGTAACGGCTATTCGCCGCTAATTTCGCGAGACGATCTCACCGGATTTCACACCAACGGCTATATGCCCAATGGATAGACTGGTGACCTACACCTCGAGTTTAGGTCATGCACATATTGATGCTACCAGGTCATCCTGATAGCACATTAGATCTCCATGAGGTCGCTAAGCTCCTAGACAACATCACTTCAGGTCTTTGATGAATAATTTCTTCAAATACGACCATTACATGACAGAAGAGAGAGAACATTACGTGGGAACTTCGAAGGTACACAGGTTGCCTATGACCTCATTGGATCCAAAACCTGTTACAAGATACAAACATATTTGAAGACCTGTCCTACCTAGAGCAATCTTTGCCATGTTCTCTACTATAGAAGAGCACATCGCAAGAATTCTTCTAGCTTCAGACCCCTAATGGCGACCTTGAGGCGAACGCCTGCACGACGCTGCGCATAACAGGACACACTTTGTGCCTGACTATGGAATGTAGATACGAGCTTGCTCTTCGGTGCGTACTGCAAGCCCTCAACGAGCATCTCATGCTTACCAAGAACCTGCAGCATCACCTCGGGCCTCTACAGCATCACCTCCAAACTCTCCTTGATTCTTCGCTGAGGCACGGTACAAAGAGTGGGGGAGCTACCTACACTTTGCAAGAGTTCTTCTAGCTCCAAGCTTCTACAAACTTTGCATCCTATGCTCTGGTGGATGGACACAAGCCCATGGCATGGCCAAAATACTACTCTATGGCTTCATAGCTCAGCAATGCTCGGTGCTTGCCTCCTTGAGCCTTCTGGTGCTATTTATAGCCGGAACTAGGCCTTGTGCGGCCGGTGAAGTGGTGACACTGTTACCACGTGATTGAGAGGTCCTGTAGACATGTGGATGATTAAAAGCAATGTACTTTTCCCCTACCTCACGACAGATTTGTCGTTTGCGCATCAATGATGCCCGAGGCCGCTGTGGCACCACATGGCTACAGTGCATCCTTGGTCAGTGGACAGTTTGTTGTTTTCTAGGCGGCAAGAGAACCTCCGACCACTGTTGACCCGTGACCCTACAGTCTATGGAGAGATAAGCCTGACCCTGTGTCAGAGGGCCCTGCGCCTCGCTACAACTACAGATGACGATGCTGCACAAATACAACATTTACGGCTCTACATTTTCAATGCACCCACTAGGCTCTGCGTCCTGGTGCACCCGCTATGGCTCTGCACGTAAACGGACCTATTCCAATCAACCTATATTTTTGTTCCCTGAGCAGAATGGTTGTAGGTTCGATTGAAGACCTTCTGGGGTAGGCGTGCCTCGCTGCTCTGCTGGATCCGTCTGGGCGCCTGGGGATCAGAAGCTTCACGTCTACGATTTCATCGAGCCTCCGTGGTCGGTGTGCCTATTGCTGAGGTCATCAATACCTTAGTTCCATGGCTCTGCTGGATGGCTGGCAGCTATGTTGGTCATCTGGGCACCAAAACGACCTCCTTATGGT
The DNA here is from genome assembly GCA_036936925.1 of Cenchrus fungigraminus. Taxonomy (NCBI): domain Eukaryota; kingdom Viridiplantae; phylum Streptophyta; class Magnoliopsida; order Poales; family Poaceae; genus Cenchrus; species Cenchrus fungigraminus. The sequence goes on along the minus strand of CM072776.1, from coordinate 18,137,534 downwards.
CGGCGTGCCTTAATACCTAGGTCCTGTAATACCTCGGTATGTTTACGGCTCTGCCAACCTAGTTGGGCACCCTGGATGCGTGACCTTCCTGAGGTCGGTGTGCTTTTGAAGCTCTGCTAGCCTACTCCAGGCACCCAGGATTTTACGTCGGGAATGAAGGCCTCCCTGAGGGGTGCGTGCCTAATGGCCCTGCCAAGTATCTCCGGGTGCTTGGGCGCTTTTTGATTTGAGACATTCTTGAGGTCGGCACACCTCGGGTGGCTCTGCCAGACTCCTTGCAGCTATGCAGGATATCTGGGTGTCTCTACACTCCACTCGTTCAAAGATCAACATATTCTCATAGCTTTATCGTCGACAGTTTCAGACATTAAAATTTCAGCTACGACATTATTGACTACCCCTTCATGCGATGCGTGTTTCAAGATCCTGCTGGGTATCCTCGGATATTGTGCATCATTGATTTGAGGCCACTTTGAGGTTGGCACGCCTACAAGGCCTCCCAGAGGTCGGCTCCGCCAGACTCTTTGCAGCCATGCTAGGAGATCTGGGTGTCTCTACACTTCGTTTGATCAAGACCATGACATAGTTTTTCTTATCTTCTATGAGCATCAAACCAGCCATGCTGCCTGCTTCAATGCTCGGGGACTACTCTAAGAGAGCGTTTTCGACGCCTTCTTGTTTTCTTCGTCGTACCGACCTGTTGAGAAACTTGTTTCTCATCAAGTCGTTACTCGACCTACTTTTTTCTTTTCTTTCTTCTTTGGATCATCATACCGGCCATCCTGCCCACCACGATGCTCGGATACTACTCTATGACTGCGTCCTTGACGCCCTCTGAATTTTTTTCGTCATTTCGATCTATTGGAAGCCTGCTTCCTATAGGTCGTCACTTGACCTCGCTCCTCTCGGGATACTATAAACAGGTCGGCTGCTAAGCTGATCTACTTTTCTTTTTGGATCGACGTGCACGCTATTCGACCTGTCGATAGCTCTGTGACTTCGTCATGACCTTCTAAGGTCACTACGCCTACACATCGCTCAGGGGCTTGTGAGACATGGGTACCCCTGGGTCCCCACCGACCAGGCTCATAGCCGTCCCCGACAAGTGGGTCCGGCCTACCAGAAGACCCGCCGACCTAACAGTGGGCCCAACCGACCTAGTTGGTGGCCCACACGACCTCCAGAAAACCTTCCAGAAGATTCCCGGACGACCTTATCCAGAACGACTTCAAGACTTGGCGTGCAAGACAAGACAAGCGGTGGATTCCGACAAGCAGTCCGACGTATATGGTAATGGTTGTAATCAACTAGACTTAGGTCTCCTGGTCGTAACCGACCAGGAGTCTGGGTGCCGACCTTGTCTGCTGGCCAATATAAGGCGGGCAGGGCGACCCCTTGTACAATCACGCAATCCTCAAGCAATCTACACCGACAACTGGACGTAGGGTTTTACTCACCGGAGGCCTGAACCAGTATAAACTCGTCGTGTTCTCTGTGTTTCGTGTGCTCATGCGCAACCTTCGAGTTCTTAGCCCTAGATTCCAACCCACCGAACAAATAAACCACGGTTGACCCCCTGTGGGCTGTGCAGATCTAAACATCTGACACTTATATGCAAAGGATCCGCCTGTCCTTCGCCACTGTTCGATATTTAGGTGATGGGATGCCGGGGCAGTCTGCTTCCCATGCCTGGGAAAATCTCATCATGGCCTAACCGCCTGACAGCACAGATCTGCCCGCCCTGTGGCTCCTGCATGTCCAGAACGGCGCGGGGCCGCCCGTGCCACATTGTGGCCCTTGTCAGGGGGGGCGTTGGTGGGCTACAAGCAAAGGAACCTTAGGTCGTGCGGGGAGGAACCTTCTTCTGACGTAGCCGCGAGGCCGGGGCATTCCCTTAGGTCGCGCGGGGCGAACGCTTGGGTCGGAGGTGATCCCATGGATGATGCCAGGCCGCCGTCTTTGGGAGATGCTGGGCTTGTATTGCTGGCATCAAAGTTGGGCCGCTGCAGATGTGGGCCGCTCTTACCCCTGGTTTATCCCCTCATTAGTAGCCCCCGAGCCTAAGGGGGAAATGGTGAATTTCGCCCTGAGGATTAGTGACGTTGGCGTTTTTTCTTCTGATCTTCATTTCGGTGGGGGCGCGCGAGCACACCCGCCGGGTGTAGCCCCTGAGCCCGCAACGGAGCCAAGGGCTCTGATGCGGCATGTTTATTTAGTCGCGGCGAGTACCGGCTCGCCTTTTGAGGCCGACGTGGCCTGACAGAAGGATTTGACCCAGCTTCACGGGGAACTGTGGCCGTCTTCAGCTGAAGTGACGGGGGTGCTCAGCGGGCCATTAATTCCCTGCCACGCCATTTGGGGTGGGTGACCATTTAAGCTTGTATCGTAAGCTAGCCTGTGCCAGTGGTAGCTCTTCTTGTAAGGTTGGGCCGGTGCTACCCTATAAAAGGAGCTCCTCTTCATCTTGGTGAGACTCCATGGTAGCCATATGGAGAGGGGAAGAAACCTGTTGCTTCTCCTATCGTGGGGGGTTCACCCCCCTGAGTGCAGTGCCACCCCTTGACTCTTCTGATGTTGGTGGGAGTTCAGCAAATGGAGAGGCATTCTCTTGGCAGCCCCTCCTTGCCCTACGGCTCGGGCCCCCACGACGACATGGGGGTCGAAGGCTAGGGGAGGGGGTGCCGACAAGAGTCACCGTGCCGCGTCCGCGCAGTCTCCACCACTTCCCGTTGCATGTCATGGCGCATCCGATGTCGCTTCCCTGAGTGTAGTCGGTGCAGCAGGATGCCAAGTTACCCCTGAACAAGCTTCCAGGATGAGGCTCTTCCCGGAGGACCGATGCTTCACCGGTAGCTTGTTCAAGGGTGGCCCTAGGAACTTGTACTTCTTCCTAGGTGTTGGAAGTTGCGGTGGGGACGTCGGCTGCCTCCCTGATCTCCATAGGGAGTTCCTGGCGCCACGAGAGGTTAATGGGAGTTCAGCAAGGTGCTCCTCCAAGTCTGGTCTGCTGGGAATCGCAACACCGCCATAACGGTGGTGTTTTGTATTACGATACTTGTTCACGGTCCGGTGGTCCACCTTCTTGTACCTTAGAACTTAGGGTTATGTTGATGCAGTTGTCCCTTTGGTCCTTCAATGTTGTCACCCAGTTTGAATCTCTCGAGACAGTTCACCTTCATCTTTTAAGTTGGGCGGGAGGGGGGGCTCTTGACCTTCCCCAGGGATGGTGGGCAACATGCCCCGAGACTGGCGGAGTAATGGGATAGAGGGGCAGCATAGAGAGGGATAGAGAGAAAGTGAAGAGAGAGAGTGCGCCTCCTCGCCTTTGGGTAACCGCTGCGCACGGGGCACAACATGGTTATAAATTCCCGGTGAATGCTTAGATCAGATGCACCTCTTGTCTTCTTCTTCCTCCCGCTCGCACTGCCTCTTTGCTTCCTCGATCTCCTTCCCCAATAGACATCTCGTCCTTCCCGATCCCCATTCTTCGACGGCCGGCGAGAAGCGTTCAGCGGAGGGATCCCTTGACTCATCGGTGAGGGCGTGGACTCTACGCTGACCGGCGGTGCGTGAGGAGGCGGCAGGCGATCACGAGCAGGTGGCGCGTTGGGTCGAGGCCCGCGACGGGGTGGGGCTCGGTGCCAGCAGCTCGAGCGCCAGTGCAGCCGGAGCCGTGGCTGCATCGGCGCGACTGGCGTCGGGCACGGGGGCTGACCGTCCACCCCCGCTGCGGCCCTGGTCATCACCGTCGACGATGCTCACTCAGGACCATCCTGACGGCTCGCGACCGGGCGTAGCTTGACATGGCGCTGCGACACCTCGGGTTGCTCGAGGAGGAGCTTGCCTCCGCACAGCAGGTCGTCTCCGCCTTTAGGGCCGCCATCGAGGGTGCGGAGAGGCAGCTGGCCGCGGCGGAGAGCGCCAAAGCAGATGCGCTCGCCCAGGTTGCTGGTGGGTTGCCTGGCCTTGTCTCGTCTTTTCCGTGGCGTTTTTCCCCTTTAGCTGATAATTTTTCCTCCCGTGTTGCACAGGCCAGGAGGAGGTGGCGAACCTCTACGCTGTGGAGGTGGAGCAGGCGCGCCAGGAGCTCGTTGCGCTGTGGATTTCCCATGGCCACCTCCACGACGCCACCAACGTCACCATGACGGCGGTTCGGCTGGAGCCGACGCTGCTGTACGACCACGTCTGTGCACTCCCTGACCGCATTCGAGCAGTGGTCACTGCGGGGGTGCACCAGGGGGCGACGTACGGTCTCGCCCCTGCGGACCTTCAGAGTCCGTATCGGTGGGTCGGCCGTATCCCCGTGGGGTCCCCGCCGGGAACTAGGCTGCAGAGGCATTAGCTACACACCCTGTACTTCAACACCAATGCTGATGCTGTCCTTCTGTCAGTCGACGTCGACGCCCTCCTCGGGAACAGGGGCCCTGCCGCTGTGAGACGGGCGGCCCTCCTGGACGACGTCAGCGAGTCAGACGACACCTCCAAGGAGGCGAACTCCACTATGAGGGCCGGCCCTTCATCACCGTGAGGTGTGTACCTCGGGCGGGGACTAATCTTTCATGATCAACGCCTCCCCATTTTTTTTATTTTTCTTTTGTAGTCATGAACCTTGGCCTTGATGGCCCCTTAGTTTGCGCCGTAACTTTTTCGATGCTCCCGCTTGTGTACGTGATGCTGGGTGGCCGTAATGAGCCACTCAAGCCTTCCTGGCGATGTCTTGTCGACTGGCACCACCTGTCTTGTCGACCGGCCAGGTCCCGTACTTAGGTCGAGCCATGCGCCCGGGCTTCGACTAAAGGCCGATGACCCCTTTTACCATTTCACCGTGTCGGTAGGTCGAGTCTTCAGCCTTTTGTCGGGGAGATCTCCTCCCTCAATGTGATCGTTTGAGACGTCTTGTCTGCCACGCTTGTGGCCGGCGTGCTAAACGCTTCCCGGGGCGGGATCTGCTTTTTCTGTGGCGTCAGGTCCGGCGGGATTCGTGCGTGAGGGAGTGAAGGAGAGAGAGAGAGAGAGATGCTCCCTTGCTCCTCCCGAGTGGGTCTGGGCAGTGAACTTCCCAAACCGGCCCATGCTTCCCCATTTAAGTCGAGGAGGCGGGGGCTGATTGTGATTCCACCCTTCTCTTTCACATCTGCCTTCCTGCGCACAAGTCTCCTGACCTACAACACCATCTGGTTAGCAGATCCAATCCTCTTACCGCGGCTTCTTGTTCTTGTCACACGCGACGATGTCGAACTAGCAGTGTTCCACCATCTCCCTTGTGGAGCTGACCGCGCTCGCCGACGCGGGGCTGCTTCCGAGCCTCACGGACTCGTGGGAGAGGATCAAGCCCAAGCTTGAGGATTTTCCACAGCCCCCACCGGGGTATGTGGTCTCCTTCGTTGCCTTCCACGAGCGTGGATTCTCGGTGCAGGCCGGTCGGTTCATCTGCGCCGTCCTGCTGACGTACAGCATCGAGCTACAGCACCTCAACCCTAATGGCGTTCAGCACTTGGCGGCATTCGAGGCGCTGTGTGAGGGGTACCTCGGGGTGGAGGCGCACTGGCACCTCTTCTGGTATTTCTTCGGGTTCGTCTGCCTAAAGGACGAGGGGAGGCCGGCGACGATCGGATGTGCCGCCCCCCAGTTGAAGTAGAATAGGTCATCTTCGGGTTCGTCTGCCCGAGTATCTCGCCGGCCCCTTGACCAGTTCGAACAGCGGGTAGCACTCGTAGTGGTTCTACCTAAACAACGACCCCGAGTGCTCACTGCCGGCTTACACCGGCGGCTACTACGATGTGACCTCAGAGGCCTGGTCAGACGGGCCCCTGAAGAAGGATCACCAGAAGCTACTTTCCGGGTGCCTTGAGGCGCTCAAGGCCCTGCAGGGGCATGGAGTCGATCTTGCGACCATGATCGGCGGTTATCTCGCGAGGGGGTCATGCCTCTGCGGCAGCGACCCCTCTGCCTGTTCGAGATGATCACCGATCAGGCTCCCTAAGCGGGGACCGTGACCGCTGACCCCCTGCCCTCAATGGGTGAGGTGCGGCATCGGGTCCAACAGGCCGTCCCTGAATGGCCGCCTGCCGATCTGCTCCCGATGCTCCAGGATGCAGGCACGGTGGTCTTGGTGAGTTTTCCCTTGGGTCCTCTTCGTCATACTCCTCTATTCCTTCCTCCTCATGCTCGGGGTGTGGTTTCCGCTGGCCGGAGGCTGGACCATGATGCAAGCCCGCGCCCCGCTCCCCGTGGAGAGGGTGCGGAACCGCGCCATCGCGGCCAAGCTCAAGAGGTAGAAGGACCGCCACGAGGTGTGTAAAGCGGCGGAGATCGCCAAGCGTGGCCGGAACGACGCTCAGGTGAAGCGGAGGAGAGCCGATGATGAGGACGTTTCCTCTGACGAGTACCAGGAGCTGCCTCCTGGTTCCTCGGATGTGGATGACGACGATGAAGATGTTGTCACTACGGTGGCGCCTCGGACAGTGAGCCAACCGAGGGTTGCTCGTCGTCGACCTTGGGGATCGCGCCGCGGCCGACCGCCATTCCTCGCACTACTCAGGGGCTTCCTGTGGTGCGCCAGAGGGGTGATGGTGCTCGTGATAGGACATCGCATTCTTCCTCGTGAGGCAACCGCCGCGGGGTCCGTGCCTGCGAGTCGTCGGCAGACCGGCCCAGCCGTGCTAACCGCGGGGCGATGGCCTATCGTGGTGACCGAACTGAGAGGAGAGGAGCCGCGACACGGCTTCCCCCATGTCGGGGTCATCTTAGAGGGAGCGCCTGATGCATTGGTCTCCCACGCCGAAGTCGCTAGCTGAGGAGGCCTGTTATTCGCTGTCCCTTCCGCCTGCGACCGCGGGAGCCGCAACAGAGGGGCGGCGGGACGAGGAGGCAATTTCCCCACAGCGCGACCGCCCCCTGGTGTCCAGCGACAAGCAGTCCTCGTATTGGCTGCCATCGTCGGAGCCCAGGAGGGCTCAGGTTCTTGCAGCGAGGTGAACTTCCCTCTTGTTCTTGATTATGATTGTCCGGTGACTTTGATGTTGAATACTCTGCTTTTTTAGGGTGCCCCCTAGCGACCGGCCGCTTGAGACGGCGCTGGAGAAATCCCTTCATCGCATTGTGCGGAAGGTTGTCGTGCCGACGTCAGCGGTGGCGTCACAGACGGCTCCCGAGGCTCCTCCCGTGGCGCCCCTGGAGGAGAAGGGCGTTGCGGGTCCGTGCGCCGAGGAGACATCGCAGAACAGCAATAGCTCCAGTGACGGCTTCCGCCAGCTTGGCGTTACGATGTCAGGGCCCCCACCGTTAGCGGAGGCGCTAGCGGTGCTTGAGGCGGAGATGCGGCTGCAGATCTCGAGTACGGCGGTGGGCGACCACACCGTGATCGCGGACGTCCCCGCCGATGGGGTCCCTGAAGCCCCAGTAGTTACTCTTAGCGGTGTCATCGAGGGAGATGCCGCTGGCGCTGGTGCACCTGGTGTTTCACCCCTTTGCTCTTCCGAGGGTGCGGTCGCAGCTGAGGCGGATCCGGCTACGGCCGCGCCGGAAGACCCAGTTGTGGCCACATCGGTCGCGGGGGTGCTGCCGACCTCCGAGACTCAGAGTGAGGGGTTTGATGCCGGAACGCCTCACTGGGGGGATGGTGACGTGGTAAGTGGGGGAGCGGGCGCAGAGGGCACGGCGTTCGCGGCCCTCTCAGACCCTTTTCCCACTGCCGCGCCAGCCTTCCGCCATGACTCCAGTACCAACACCGGATCAGCTCCGGGGGGTGCTGGTGCACGTTCCAGATGGCAGGGCCTGTCGTCGCAGGCTGCTGGTTGCTGCCCGCGGCGACCCAAGCCAGGTGGTGCTCGACGTCGACGACGAGGAGGATCGCGCCTCAGCTAAGTGGCTTGGGCGCCTGATTCGGCGACACGTGGCCTCGGCTGAAGAGATCGCTACTGCTGCCATGGTACGCCCCTAGCTTTGGGCCTTTCCTCTCGCCTGGCTTTGCGTGATTTTCCTCGTTGTTGTTCTTTTTGAGTTGCTTCTTGAACAGGGGTTCCTGACACGTAGAAGTGCCAAGTCCCGGTTCATCCACCAGCAGGCTGACCATTGGAAAGCGACTGGCGCTCTCCGAGCAGAGGTGGAGCTGGCCGCCCTTCATTCGTCGTCAGCGGAGCGATTGGCGATCGTTGAGGCGGAGAAAGCGGCTCTCGCATCGAAGCTGGCCGAGGCCCTGCAGCAGGTGGAGGGTGCACGGGCTGCTTGCAATGTTGCCGTGCAGGAGGCGGCCCAGAAGCACGCCATTCTGGAGACACGGGTGGCGGAATTAACCGAAGCTGCGGCGAACTCCACTCGCGACCTTGAGGCTGCCGGGGGCAAATCACCTCATTGTGAGACCAGCTCGGCGTCGCTGTCGCCGAGCGGAAACAGCTGCTGGTGGTCGCCACTGATCGTGAGAAGGAGCTGACCGGTTAGCCGACCTCCTCGTGTAGTCCTCTGGCTCCAAGCCTATGTCTGTTCGCTAATAGGCTTACTGTGGTTGTGGTTGTGGTAGCAGCGTGCGTGGAGCTTCACGAATTGCGGGACAAGCGGGCGGCCGACGCCGCTTGGATGAATGAGACCATCACCAAGCAGAGGGAGCTGGCGGCACTCATGTCGTTGCTTGCCGACGGCTTGACGGGTAAGTGTCGTCGTGTCTTGTTGCGCTTGTGTCTTCTGACGATGTGTATCTCATGTTCTTCTTTTTCGCAGAGAGGGCCGCAGCGCTCAAGTTGTCATCTCCGACCACTATCGCGGCCTGGGTGACCCCCCTGGAGAAAGAGGAAACTCAACAGACGATTACCCAAGCCGTCGTTGAGCTGCTGGAAGGTATCGGTGTTGGTGCAGGGGCATCCCTGGTCGAGCGCATCGGGATGGTCGGTGGAGTTGCACACGAGCGGGGGGTGGCTATGGCTCGGTAGCTGGTTCACCAAATCGTGGCCATGTTCCTCTCGCATTACCCCGGCTTGGACCGCGAAGCATTATCGGGTGGATGGGCTCCCGGCTACGAGGATCACCGTTACCCCCAGATCATACCGTGTGTGCCGAGTTCGCCAGAAAGGTAACTGACTCTGCTATAGAGGACCTGGGATGGCTCAATGATGAGCACTGATCACAACAAACAGTTTAGTAGCACTGGTGGCTTGCTGTTGTAATAAACTTGCAATTCTCTTCCTTAAGCAAGGGTATTTTCCTTTAAGTTTGACACTCGGTTCTTTTTCCTTTTCTCTCATTGAGAGGCTCGGGATCTATAGACCAGTAAGGTTGCCCTTTGGACGTTGCTGGTTTTACTCCCTCCCGTAGCTGCCGGAGCGTAGGGACTCGAGAGCGTCAACCGGGCTTAGTCGTGTCGGGGTTCCCTTAGGCCAGCAGCACCTGAGCCTCCTTCGAAGAGTTCGGATAGGTCGGATATTGAGTTACTTTTCAAGAAAAGAGGGGTCGAGGTAGTATTTGTCACTAAACTTAGAAGCGGAGGGAGGGAGTCGACCTAACCGTCCCGGACGTAGCTCGTGGAACCTTGTACGTATAGCCGCGGAGGCGTCACTACTCGGCCGAGCGTGGTATGGCCGGCTCAGTGTGGTAGATCTCCTACAAGATGCGCTTGTGCTTGCGCCTCGGCGGGCGAGCAGGCATTCTGCTGAAGATCATCATGACAGCGCCGCCTTCCCTGGGGAATTTGTCGTTGTCGGCATTCTTAGTGAGGACCTGTGTGGTTCGAGGACCGGTGGATGGTCGATTCCTGGTGTGATGAGTGATTGACAACGTGGTGTGGACTGATTCTTGGCTAAGTATTGCAGGTGCAGGTTGCGGCTTGACTGGTGTTGGTGCAGGTGAAGAGCAAGCGCGAAAGGTCGTTGCCGGGTAGGCCTCCAGGTGTGGAGAAGACAAGTAGGCTTGGCTCGATGGACCCGGTGGCCAACGGGGTCAAGTGCAGGCCGCATGGTGGCAACAACGGCAAGATGAAGTCATGGACGGTTTCTTGGTTGAGCCTCAAAACCAAGGTCGAGCCGGGACTACGTGGGAGCCGAGTCATGAGTGGTGATTGGCGGAGGCTACACCGAGTTCGCGGGGTTTCCAGTGGTTCACCAGAAAACCGCTGGGTTCCTTGGTTGATCCACAAAGCCAAGACCGAAGACGGAAGTGCAGCAGCATCAGGCCGGTCTGACCGGTGGGTCTGACCAGTGGGTACCAGTCTGACCGGTGAGGAGCACCGGTTTGACCGGTGTGCGACGATGCAGTCTGGAGACTTCGAAGCGGAGGAAACGCGTCGGGATTGCAAGGCTTGCGTCGAGGCTAAGCAAGTTTGCGGTTGCTAGGCATCCGTCCGATGGTGCGAAGACAAAGATTCTCAAAGTGCCCCTCGGGGGTGTGTATCCTAGTATTAGGCCTTAGGGGTAGTTTCGTCTTTTGGCTAGCCTCCATATAACCCAAGTGGTGAGAGGATGGCAGCCATCTCTTGGAACCCTAGCTCATTTTGTTTGGCTATTTTCCACTTCCTTTTACCTTTGGAATTTCTTGGACTAGCTTGAGAGCTTCATGGTGAGATCTTGAGAGACGGATGGATGACCGGGTGGCAAGCTAGACCTTGTATGAACCTTCATGGTAAGTATAGATGATTCGGCGTGGTTCCACAAGGCTAGATTGTGTCTCTCCCGTTTTCCCTTTTTGGTGATTTTCGAAGTCTTTTCTTGGTGATTTTCTTGTGGCGGTTTTCAGACCTTTCTCCTTGGGATTTGGTGCGGGATGTATGCATGAACCCTTCGTGGTTCTTTTCCCTTTGATTCCCCTCCCAAATTCGTGAGTAAAGGGGCTCGATTTTGGGGTTTTCTTGGCTCTAGGGTTAGAGGCGTTCTTGGTGGAATTTCTTCGATTCCTCTCGTTCTAGCAAGTTTTGGTGTACCAAATCTTGGCTATGGAGTGCCCATGAGGTGTTCCTACTATCCCTAAAGTCTTGTGCGAATCCGTGGAGCGAATCGGGAGATCGGGAGTTGGATTTGGAGGAGTTAACCCGCGGGTGCTGTTCATCCTGAGAGCTCAGGTCTTGACCGGTCTAACCGGTGCCTCTCACCGGTCTGACCGGTGCAGACCCTTGGTTGAGTTTTGCTCGGGTGAACGTCTTGGTGAGTTCCCTGTTGTCTCGTGTTGCTGCTGTTTCGAGTTTGGTCAGTTTTAGAGCTCGGTAGGTCTGTTTTGTGGATTTGGGATTTCCTGGCCTTGATCGGTCTGACCGGCGAGCTACACCGCCCTGACCGGTGTAGGAGCCTTCTGTGGAAGTTCTCAGGTTTTGCCAGGTTGCTCCATCATGGACCGGTCTGACCAGTGCTGCTCACCGGTCTGACCGGTGCAGTCTAGTGTTGCTCGAGTTGCTTGTTCCGCTGCGTTCTCGAGTAGGTCTAGGTGGTTGTTTGTTCCTAGGACCAGTGGCTACGTGGTCTTGGCCAACTTGGGTACTTGAGCTGGAGACGTGTTTTGGGTAACCGAGTTCGTCTTGTTGGAGTAGCCATCTCCTTCGATAAGAATTTTTATCGGCTCCCATTCACTCCCCCCCTCTCTGGTCGCCAGTTTCAGTCCTTCAAGTGGTATCAGAGCCGGTTATGGATCTTCGGATTCTAACCAGTCTAAGATCCAAGGATGGCGTACCAGGAACGGGGTTCGGGTCCTCCGCACTTCGATGGCAAAAACTACCAGATGTGGCAGAGGCGGATGGCAGCTTTCCTCCGCGGTAAGGGTCAGATCCTTTGGGATGGACGGTGAACACAACTTATGTTCATCCGATTAACTTCCTTGCTCCTGGATCGAGGGACATGCACGACGCCAATAACAAGGTGGTCAACTACTTGTTTCGTGCTCTGTGTCAGTCCGAATTCGATCGGGTTCAGACAGAGGACTTAGCTTGTAGGATTTGGAGTCAGTTGAAGGATGCTCACGCTGGAAATGCTCAGGTTCAGGCTCGGATGTATGCGACTTACCGGAGAGAGTACGAGAACTTCACTCATCTCCCCGGTGAGTCCATTGATGCCTTGTTCTAGCGGTTCACGGTTGTTGTGAACAACATGAGGGCCAATGTGGACGTGCTCCCGTACGATGATCATGACAGAGCTGTTAAGCTCTTGCACTCTCTGGGTCGTACAGTTTGGGATGGCAAGTTTGAGGCCATTGTTGAGTCCGAGAAGTATGACACTTTGACGGTGAACGAGCTGTTCTCGAAGCTCAAGTCGGCTGAGGTGGACCGTGGTATGACAGCCAAGCTTGAGAACCCGACTGACTCACATAGTCTTGCTCTCATCGGTGGCTCAGGGGCAAAGTCTAACGCTAACCCATCCACCAGGATGTACTCTTTGTCCTCTTTGATGTCTTTGCCAGATGAGGAGTTCGATGTGCTTGGAGAGGACGAGCTGGCGCTGCTGACCAGGTGGTTTGAGAGGATGCACGAGAACCGGGTGAACACAAGGAGGAACACAAGGACATGCTTTCAGTGCAGCAAGCCAGGACACTTTGTCGCCGACTGCCCTGAGAAGATGGAGAACAAGGACGGCTACAAGCACCGGTCGAGGACGGACGGCAAGTACAGATCGAGACGCGATCACAAGCCGAAGCACAAGCACAAGCACAAGGACGAGCGACGATCGAGGAAGAAGGACGGCCGCGGCAAGGCCTGAGCGATGGTCGGAGCGAGCGACGTCGACTCCAGCTCCGCCGACTCTTCCTCGAGCTTGAGTAGCAGTGAAGACGAAGGTGATCGGCGCAAGAACAAGAAGTCCTCCAAGAACTTGAGCGGGCTGAGCTGTTTTGCTGGAGATGGCTTCTGTACCATGGTGCGAAGCTCCGACAGCAAGAAGAGTCACCAGAGCGACTCGGACTCCGACTCCAAGGATGAGGTACGTGACGAGCTTCCCTTTTTGCGTGAGGAGAATGAACGGCTTGGCAAGTTGCTTGATAATCATGATGACATACTTAGAGAGGCTAAGAAGATGAGGAAAGAGCTTAGGGCCTAGCTTGAGGATGCTAGGACTAGAGTGGTTGAGCTAGAAACACAGAACTTAGATGCTAAGCTTGAGATTGATTCGCTTAAGGCTTCACCTGTTGTTTCTGATGAGGTTGATTGTGCTGATTGCTCTGTGTTCCTAGCTGATCTTACTATTTTCAAGGAAAAGCATGCCTCCAAGTGTGAGGAACTAGATGTGCTTAGGGCTGAAGTGGCTAAGCTTAAGTCTAGACCTACTTTGCTAGGTGCTTGTACTTCTTGCCCTGTTTTGTAAGGAAAGATTGATGAGATGCATGCTTACACTGTTTCTCTTGAGGCTAAGTTGAAAGAACCTGTTCCCACTTCTTGCTCTACGTGTGAATTGCATGCTTTGAAGAATCTGGAACTTGCACATTATGTGGATCGCTTGCAGGATGAGAATGATGAGTTGAGGAAAATGATGGGTTGGTTGTCGGGTCATGAACCACAGCTTAGGATGATGATAGAGGCATACAAGCGCTATGATGGGCAAGCGCTTGGCTCGGATAAGATTGGAGAGTGTAGTGGTGAGGGAGGAGAGAAAATTGGTGATATCCAAGCTCCACCAAAAACGTTCCACAAAAATGCCTATGCTCCTAAGCTCAACCCACTGAGAAACAAACTTGACACAACCCTAGATCCTCCCATATTTCCTCACCCAACAAATGATTTCCAAAAACCGGTGAAGTTTGTGAGCTCTAAGGAGAGTGTGATTGGAGGGAAGAAGGGCGAGAAGCCGAGTGAGGAGAAACCAAGTGAGCAGCCCCAACCCAAGCCAAAACCTAAGCTCATACGGTTTCATTGTGACTATTGTGGGAGAGATGGTCACAAGGGTGAGTTTTGCTTCAAGAGGAAGCGTGAGGAGAGAATGGCAAAGGAGTGGGCTAACAAGGACAGGTACCGCCCCTCAAATGGTGTACCTGAGCCTCGTATGCAGATGCCCAGGGCCAAGGCGATTGTGAGGACGGTTCCGGCTTGGGGAGATCGAAAGGTGGCAGGTGGTGCTGCTGGCCGAGCATCACCGGTCAGACCGGTGCACTCCACCGGTCAGACCGGTGCTGGTCTGGGCAGACAGCAGTTCGGTTTCCGTGCTCGTGCGGATGCTCGGTTCGGTTCTGGTGGTCGTGGTTCTGGTGGTTGGCATGGAGAGTTTGCAGGTGGTCAGTTTGCTAGACGTTCTCCACCTCGTGCTCAATACGAGATTGGGAGGAGTCGTAGCTTTGAGATGGAGAGGAGGAACGGTCCACGGTCTTCTTTTCGTGGTTTTCGTTCTCCTCCAGCTAGACAGGGGTGGTTCCCTAGTGGTGGTTCCCGTGGTGGTTTTCGTGGTGGTAGCTTTGATAGGCGTGATGATTTGGTGTGTGCTAACCCCACTTTGGAGCAAATGGCTCGGCACTGGTTTTACTCTTTTGGTACTAACCCCAATGCCGAGTCGTTTGTTCACTCACGTGATCGCTTTTGAATTTCAGGTGGGAGACTTGAGGAACGTTTGGTTGATTGACTCCGGTTGCTCGAGGCATATGACCGGAGACAAGGGGTGGTTCTCAAGTCTCGTCTCGGTGGTGTCCAAGACATACATCACCTTTGGGGACAATGGGCGAGGGCGTGTGCTTTTAGAAGGTGAGACCAAGGTAAGTGAGAAGGTCACTCTCAGGCGTGTTGCTCTTGTTCAATCGCTCGGATTCAATTTGCTTTCCGTTTCCCAGCTTTTCGATGAGGGTTTTGAGGTGTTGTTTCGGCCTGGTGGTTCTCGGATTTTGGATTCTCGACGGGACCTAGTTTGCATGGTCGTTCCCGAGGGTCAAGTTTTCCAAGCGAATTTCTCTCAGTCTTCTGGTGTGGCTCGTTGCTTTTTGGCTGGTTCTTCGAGTGAGTTGTGGAAGTGGCATAGGAAGTTGGGTCACTTAAGCTTTGACCTTTTGTCTCGCTTGAGTAAACTTAATTTGGTCCGAGGATTGCCACGGCTGAGGTTTGAGAAAGAGTTGGTTTGTGCGCCGTGTCGGCATGCTAAGATGGTAGCTGCTTCCATCCACCCCTCACCGATGTGATGACGGAGCGTCCATGCGAGCTGCTGCATATGGACCTTGTTGGCCCAGCTCGTGTGCGATCTGTGGGTAGGAAGTGGTACATCCTGGTTGTGGTGGATGACTACTCTCGGTATGCGTGGGTCTTCTTCTTGAAAGAAAAAGGGGAGACGTTTGGTTTTGTTCGAGATCTTGTCTTGAGGTTGAGGAACGAGAGGCACGGAGATGCCATACGAGCGATCTGCAGTGACAATGGCTCAGAATTTAAAAACTCTCGTTTCGAAACCTTTTGCCATGACTTGGGTCTTGAACACCAGTTCTCTAGTCCGTATACGCCTCCCCAGAACGGCGTGGTTGAAAGGAAAAACAGAACTTTGTGCGAGATGGCTCGGACGATGCTCGATGAGCATAGGACTCCGAGAAGGTTCTAGGCTGAGGCGGTGAATACCGCGTGCTATGTGTCGAACAGGATTTACCTCAGGGTGCATAAGAAGAAAACTTGTTACGAGTTGATGCACGGTAGAAACCCCAAGGTGAGTCACTTCCATGTGTTTCGGTGCAAATGCTTCATCCTGAAGAAAGGTAAGAAGTTGGACAAGTTCAAGGCTAGGTCTGTCGATGGCATTTTCTTTGGTTACGCGTCTCATTCTAGAGCCTTTCGAGTGCTCAATCATGAAACTAACCAAATCGTGGAGACTTGCGAGGTTACCTTCGATGAGACATAGCCACGTAGTCAGCTTGTTTTTGAGTGTGCAGGTGACGAGGAACTTGGCGAGGAGATCTTCCAGGATGAGGAGCATGAACATGGAGATGATGAAGATGGCGGTGTGGTGCCACTACAAGAAATGTGTGGCTTTTTGACATTCTATTATATCATAATATATGCCATTTTTGTCATAAATTACATTTTATGACATCTAGTTGACGAAAATATAAATGTCAAAAAGCCGCCGTCATAAATTTGTTATATGACATTTGTATAATTTATGTCACAAGTGTTATGACATTGATTTTTGTCACAAATCCTTTGCCACGCAATGTTGGCAGATGACATGGCATTGACGTGGCAGGAGAGAAAAATGTCATAAATTTAAAATACGGCCTGTTAAGGCCCATGTGGTTAACAGGCTTATAGGAGGCCAAAAATCAAGCGACCTGTTTTTGACCCATTTTTTCTATCAGCCCATTTAGCTTTTTAGTATTATTACTTTTAGCCCCTTTGTTCGAGTGAGATTTGTGCCACTATTTTGACCCATTTTCTACAGGCCCATTTAGCATTTAGTCCAACAGCAAAGCAATTTGTTTTCATGGGCCATTTTTCAACCCACTGTATTTGTAATGTACAGCCCATCAGAGAAGCCCATGAGAAATTCAGCACATTTATCACAATAATCAATTCAGCCAACAGTATATACAAAATTCATCCATGCAACCAAAATTTTAGTTCAATCAAATACAACCTCAAACAACTTTACCAAAATTCAGCTAGCTCACGTACATGGAAAAAGGACTCTTAAGAGTCAAAAACAACATAAAATAGGTTTCAACTACCCAGGTTTGGTTCAGACAAATCTACCATCATGTCTTTGGTTGCCCTCCTCTGTCTTGGATTTCCTCCAAAGTGGCAAAGTCACAATTAGCTGCAATCAATAACAGTCAATTTCATCAATTAGAATTATCAAGAGCAGGATAACAGAAAACTTTATTTTGCACAAAGTTCAAGATAAAGACTGAAACTATGAGATCTAATTTAAGATAGAAACATAGTATACTTTCATAAGATAGACATATGAAATGAGCAGGACTATTCAGTAGTTTGATAGAAAATACACATTAAAAATACTTGCTACTTGCTACTGCTACCAGCCTACCACTGAAATATTGAATGCTTAATGGTCATATTTGAAATATGATGCTCACAATCACATGCACATAACTTGGCACAAATCCAGTTCGTTCTGGCATTTTACCTAAGATTGCAATAGACAGTAGTTGACATGCAGCATACTGAAGCAACAGGCAGTGCCCGATTTCAAGTCTTGACATTCCTTACACGAGCCCACTAGTCTGACTACCATGCTTCTCAGACTAGCAAATTGAGTATTAAGTTATTGATCTACTAAACCAAAGTAAACCAAAGTTCAATTGCTCACAAGAAAATGTCTACTATTTTAAACTTGTCAAGGAGAAACAAAAGGATAATTAACTGAGACAACTAAAAACTTAACACATTTTTTATGAAAGGACTGGAATCCAACATGTGAAAAACAAGTTTACTGGACAAAGCACACAGAAGTACCTAACCTCAAGTGATGCTCTACTACTAATGTAACCAGAAAAAACGTAGCAAGAAAGACGCAGCAAGAAAGAGACATGGCACATCCGCCGGAAAGAGCTGACTAACAGATCTCTGTCGCTCTACGGCGGTCGTTGCGAGACTGGAAGTAATTGTGCCTCTCGTGGCGCCGTGCCACCATCGCGCGCTGTGTCTACGGCGCGGTGACACCCCCTTCGAGGAGTCGCCTCACCTGCTTCTGCTGGACACCAGATGTGGAGATGGAGAACCCTAGCAAGAAGAGAAACGGGATGAAGATTGGACATGGTTGAGTAAACAGATTGGATCTCCGTCGCCGCAGCCAAGCATGAGAGACGCGCGGATCCAATCGCGAAGCAGGAGAGGAGGGGGGTCGGTGGGCTCACTGACCTGGCATCCTCCGGGCGACGACGAGCAGCGGCGACGGTGGTGGCGCGCTGGTCGAGGCGGGATGGCGTTGGTGAGAGGGAGCGGCGGGTCATGGAGAAGGCGTCGGCGGGAGAGGGAACCGCCCGGCTCGGTTTGAGCACCGGCGACCTAGATCGACGGCCGCCAGCTTGTCCTCCTGCATGCGGACCTACGCGGCGGCGGCAGGGACACGAGCGGCATGGCGCAGTGAGAGGGAGCGGCGGCCGTGGCTGGTGGATCTGAGGAGGGAGGGTTTGGGAGGGAGTGGAGGCGTCGACGCCGCAGCGATAGGGAAAGGCAGGAGAATGGAATTAGGGTATGGAACCCGGCCATCTCCTTTTATATCCTGTGAGAGCTACCCTAGCCGTTCGATCGTAGATTGACGGTTAGTAACGATTGGGCCGGGTAAGACGAGCTTAAAACAGCCCATATTGACCTCAACTTAATGTTTTTCTTTTTTTCCCATTATAGAGCACTCCTGTAAAGTAACTTGCATAAATAAAATATTTTTAATAGCCAATCCAGTTTCAAAATGTAATAGTCAACATATAACTTGTTATGTAGGAGTTTCAATGTTTTCTAAATAGGTTTGGTATTTTCTATCATTTAAATGATTTTTTATGCGCTTATTAAAAGCAATTACAAGTTGAACTATGTGTATCTCTGATAAGTTTTGAAAAAGTATACATCATATTTAGGCTCATTTGTTCCATTGGAACCTATGTATTGAAGATCGATAGATAAATTAATTGTCGTCTTGGGAGAACTCAAATTTCTTTCTGCAAACTTCCATATAATAATTATAATAATATCTAAATATGAACAAAAAAATCTAAAATTTGACATGACAATATATTTTTGATCCATAAGATTGCGATAAAAAACTTACATAGTTTCAGCATAGTAAGATCATACATTGTGCACAAAAAAAGATACATCTCTCACATAGTTTCTTATAACTCAAGTCAAACTTTGATATTTGAACACCTCTTAATATTTTTGACCTCCAATGCGCCTCAATTTTTGATACAACCTTATATTGAGGATAATATTAGAATATATGAAGTTACATTACCAATTGTTCTTCAAAAACATGCTTTTCTTTTATCAACTAAATTGCAAGCAAATAAAGCCATATAAAAGCTATCTAAGAAATAGCAACTAATAGACAAACAAACACCCTTATATGAAACATATGAATTTTAGAAAAATTTGGAAAAAAGAACCATCAAATTTGGAGTTCTTATGAGGGAGAAATACCAATTACAAGTTTTCATTCAGGATTAAAAAAGAAAGATGAACTATATTCATGTTCTTGATCTCACTCCACCCTCACGCTCTGACTGGCATGTGGGCCCTGTTTTCACATGGGCCCTCTTAGCACAGGAAGGGCTGTTGGGCCGCCGGCTTAAGTCGGCCCGATTCGGCCCGATTCGGCTCTGGTGGGCTTGATTCTTAGGAAAATAGAGAAAGGGGTAGAGAGAAGGCCGGGCTGGTTTTGTCGGTTGGGCTTGGCTGATTACATGGTTAGTGAGCTGAGTTTGTGTGAGAGCCCGTATTAATTTAGTTTGAATTTGATTTTTTTAAAATTCAAACTTCCACACAAAGATTCAAATAAATTCCAAATAAAACAAAATGAACTCAACACTAACTTTTATTAGTCCTTAACAATAAAATTATATTATATAAGTATAGGAATCTTAGATTGGGAAGAAAAGACACTCTTATTAGTCTAGTCTAGGAATATATAATTTTAGCCTATGTTACATCAAACCGACACAAATGTTTGAGTAGTGGAGAGGTTTGCTCACAGCTACTTCACCCACGAGGTCATGGAGTCCACTCTTTTTTTATGGAGTTTTGCCGCAGGTGGCTGATGGATGTCTTTTTTTTTTGGGGGGGCAATTTTGCCGCAGGTGGTTGATGGAGGTCCTTTTTTTTGAAATTTTGACGCAGGTGGCTGATGGAGGTGCGTTGTTGCCAAAAAATTAAAATTATTTAATAAATATTTTTGTGCCATAAACTTTTATCATATAGTTATGACATTGAGAAATATGGTTTATGACATAGCAACTATCCTCATTAGTTGATATTGGACTACATGTATGACATATGTTATGACATTTGATTTTTTATTGTCATTAAATCAAAATGGCAGATACATAATGTCATAAAATGAAAGATTTAATGACATTATGCTCTATTGTCATACTAAATACGTCAAAAAGCAAGGGACTTATTGTAGTGTGCCTGCGGCTGAGCATGTACCTACTACTTCGACTACGATCGAGAACGGGCCCTCTCCCACACCTACAATGACAAACCCAGATCTAGGCGAAGCTGCTGTTGAGGGGGAGGTAGCATCAAGGCGAGAACCTCCCCGGCGAGTTCAAGTGGATCACCCTGTTTCGAGGATCATCGGCGACATCAATGAATGTACTACATGATCGAGGGTTCGAAACAATTCTCACTTTGCTCAAGCTGCTTTTGTTGCTACTTTTGAGCCCAAAGACATTGGACATGCACTATCTGATCACAATTGGGTCAATTTGATGCATAAGGAGTTGGAGAATTTTGAGAGAAACCAAGTTTGGGAGTTGGTGGATCCTCCACCGGGGTGTAAGCCGATCGGGACAAAATGGGTGTGGAAAAATAAAGAGGGAGAGAAAGGAGAAGTGGTGAGAAACAAGTCAAGGCTTGTTGCTCAGGGGTACACACAAAAAGAGGGGATCGACTATGAGGAGACCTTTGCTCCCGTAGCCCGTTTGGAGGCGATTAGGATCCTTCTAGCCTTTTCTGTGGCTAAAGGGTTCAAATTGTACCAAATGGATGTCAAGAGTGCTTTCCTAAATGGTGTTTTGGAGGAAGTAGTGTATGTAAGGCAACCACTGGGGTTTGAGAGTGAGAAGTACCCCCACAGGGTGTACAAGTTGAGGAAGGCGCTGTATGGGCTGAAGCAGGCGCCTAGAGCTTGGTATGGTAGGTTGAGAGGGTTCCTGTTTGAGAGAGGTTTTGAGAGGGGGATGGTAGATCAGACTTTGTTTCTCCTCAGGCAGGGCAAAGAGATCCTAATTGTGCAGGTGTATGTGGATGATATTATCTTTGGTGGCTCGTCTAAGTCTTTGGTTGCAAGGTTTGCAGAAGACATGAGCAGGGAATTTGAGATGAGCATGATGGGTGAGTTGCAGTTCTTCCTCGGCCTCCAGATCAAGCAGTCGAAGGAAGGAACATTCGTGCACCAAGCAAAGTACACCAAGGACATCGTGAGGAAGTTCAAGATGGAGGACTCCAAGGCCATGGCGACGCCTATGAGTACGACTACAGCTCTTGATGCGGACGAGGAAGGTGAGCACGTGGACCAGAAGGAGTACCGAAGCATGATCGGGTCACTCCTGTACTTGACGGCGACGAGGCCGGACATCCAATTCTCGGTATGTCTGTGCGCTCGTTTTCAAGCGTCTCCAAGGACTTCGCATCGGCAAGCAGTCAAGCGCATATTCAGGTATTTGCGACATACTCCCGACTTCGGCCATTGGTACTCCGCGTCTTCTTCTTTGGCTCTTCATGGATTTTCGGACACGGATTTTGCCGGGTGTCGGTTGGATAGGAAGTCCACTTCTGGGACTTGCCAGTTCTTGGGTTCTTCTTTGGTGTCTTTGTCTTCCCGCAAACAATCGAGTGTTGCTCAATCCACTACCGATGCAGAGTATGTTGCCGCAGCCAGTTATTGCTCTCAGCTCCTTTGGATCACATACACCATGAGCGACTTTGGTGAGGAGTATAACCATGTCCCACTTCAATGTGACAGCACTAGTGCCAAAAGTGTTGCAAAAAACCCAGTGCACCATTCCAAAACCAAGCACATAGAAGTGAGGTATCATTTCCTGAGAGACAACATTGAGAAAGGGAAAATCTCTTTGATCCATGTACCCACACATGACCAGCTAACCGATATTTTCACCAAACCCCTAGATCAAGCAACTTTCACTCATTTTCGGGGGGAGCTTGGTGTTTGTTTGATTTCTTGAGTTGGTGTGTGGGAGCTCCTTTGTAGCATATGTATAGCTTTCCTTTGTGCTTTCCTTGCATTTTGTATGGCATATGTAACATGATGTATAGGCATCTTTGTATCTTATGTTGCATGCATTTTGTATCATATGCATTATGTAGGAAAAGCTTCTCTTATATACATTGTTCACCATGGTATGATATATATGTCCTTGTGAGCTAGTTTGGT
Source organism: Cenchrus fungigraminus (assembly GCA_036936925.1). Lineage (NCBI taxonomy): Eukaryota > Viridiplantae > Streptophyta > Magnoliopsida > Poales > Poaceae > Cenchrus > Cenchrus fungigraminus. The sequence goes on along the minus strand of CM072776.1, from coordinate 18,115,545 downwards.
AAGCTATGGTTAGTTTGGCTTAGCTCATGATGATCTTGATTTATATCCATGGTTGATGGCTATATTTTTCAAAAATGTCACATATATGCTCTCTTGTGAGTAAATGCCTTTATATGATCTCGACATGTTTTAGTGGCTTTGCTATGCTTAATTTGTGGTTGGATAACTTATTTTGATCATATGGGGCCAAAGGCTCATTTGCCATCATGAATGTTTAGCCCCCATGCTTTATCTTATGGAGGGGCATAAGTTCCTTTTTGTCGCAAAGACATTTCATGTACCAATTATAAGTCTGAAAATAAAATGTAAATTGCTTGGAAAATGTGCTCCCATGTCATATGTGCTTAATTTACTTGCTTTTGGGTGCTAAACCGTTGCATGTTGCTTACCAATGAGAAGTCTCATATTTAGAAGTAAGCACATGGCTCGGTAGCTTTGACATGACATGAGGTGCTTGTGGGTGTTTATGATGGTCTTATGCTTAGAGTGGGTGTCCTAGGATGAAGTTTGTGTAGCTTTGCTATTTTGACATGTCTTGCTCATGTTTAGGACTTTGCTCATGGAGGGTAAATTTTCGCAAAAATGCTCATTTCTATCTTAGCTTCGCCCAATGGTTGTGAAACTTGGTGATCTTGTAGTTTTTGTCCATATGAAGCTATAGAGTATCTAACTTACTTATTTGAATGTGTGTAGCATGCTATGTTGAATTTTGTCTATTTGAGAAGCTCTAGGTTGAGTTTTTCCTAATTTTGGCTTGATTCATGCATTGTCAACAAGGGGGAGAAGTTTGAGCATGTTTTGGCTTGCTGCATGCATTTAGAAGGTTTCCAAGTGGTTTCGAGCCAGTTTTGAGCTCGAGCAGTTCCCAGTTTTTACTAGGTGGTCATCAGCCTGACCAGTGCTGTTCACCGGTCTGACCGGTGAGATGGACCGGTCTGACCGGTCAGAGTTGAGCTGAGGCAGCTGCTCTATTTCGTGAAGTGGGTTGCATACATTCGTCTAGGGGGAGTTGCATTGGTTCAGGGGGAGCTTGCATGTGTGCAGGGGGAGCTCTTTGGGGTTTTTCAAGCTTTGCTTTGATGGTTTGTTGCTCTTTGCTTGAGCATGTTTTTGACTCGGTTGTGTCGAGCCGTTGCCCTTGCCTAAGGGGACTGAGTCTTTTCGCTTTCAAGTGATGTTGCTCTTTTCCTTTGTTTGGCTTTCGATCGCTTGCTTGAGTTTCTTTTAGTCGTTTCTTTTCTTTTCCTTTTCTCTTTGGTTACCAAAATGTGTGTGTTGTCAATGCACTCATCAAGGGGGAGATTGAGGACCTGTGTGGTTCGAGGACCGGTGGATGGTCGCTTCCTGGTGTGATGAGTGATTGACAACGTGGTGTGGACTGATTCTTGGCTAAGTATTGCACGTGCAGGTTGCGGCTTGACTGGTGTTGGTGCAGGTGAAGAGCAAGTGCGAAAGGTCGTTGCCGGGTAGGCCTCCAGGTGTGGAGAAGACAAGTAGGCTTGGCTCGATGGACCCGGTGGCCAGCGGGGTCAAGTGCGGGCCGCATGGTGGCAAGAACGGCAAGATGAAGTCATGGACGATTTCTTGGTTGAGCCTCAAAACCAAGGTCGAGCCGGGTGGTCGGAGCCTCATTTATTCCTCCTCGGGCTTCCTCTTGCTGAAAGCGACGGCTTCCTCCCCGTCGGCATGGTCGGTCGCTAGGTTGAGGAGCTTCCGGATGGTTTTCGGCTTGACTTGCCCTATCCGATGGATAAGGGTCTCGCACATGGTACCATCCTGGAAAGCTGTGATGACCTGGTTGTCTGCCGTGTCGGGGAGCTTAGCGCAACGCTTGGAGAAGCGACGAATGTAGTCGCGGAGACTCTCGCCCTTCTTCTGTCGGTAATGGCGCAACTCGCAAGAATTGCCAGGTCGGGCGTAGGTGCCCTGGAAGTGCCCTATGAAGGCATCTCAAAGCTGCGCCCAGCTGCTGATCCTTCCTCGGGGGAGGTGCTCGAGCCAGGTTCGCGCCGAGTCGGCAAGGTACAGCGGGATGCTCTTGATGATGAACAGGTCGTTGCTAGCTCCGCTGTTGTGGCAAGCGACGCGGTAGTCTTCGAGCCAGACGCTGGGGTTGGTCTCTCCATTGTACTTCGTGACCGTGGTCGGAGCACAATATCGAGCCAGAGGGGCTGCAGCAATGACATTCATGCCGAAGGCCCATGGACCTCAGGGGTCGGGCGTCGGGCTCTGGCTGCGGTCTTCACTGCTGTTGTAGCAGCCCTCGTGCCTCCGGTTGTACTCTCTTCGCAACCGGCGCTTGCCGCTGGAGCCGCCGCTGGTCATGGTCCTTCCGCGGGCTGAGGATGCACCTCACGCACTGCAGTTGGAGACGACCTTCTTCTAGGTGGGTGAGTACGCTCTCCGCGCGGCCCGGCTGCCCCGATGGGCACGAGGACCTGCGTTGAGCCGAGTCCTCCGGGGCTTGAGCTCGCGTTTCCCGCCGCTGGGACGCCGAGCTCTCCGCCTGCTTTACGGCGACTGCATCAAGGAGTGTCTGAAGGTGCTAACGGAGCTTCTTTTCCTTCGGGGTTGCTGGCTCATGGCCGGCCCTAAGGAGTACAGCTACCGCGGTGAGATTCTGGGAGGCTCGCTTGGCAACAGGGGTCCCGCGAACGTCGCCAATGATGCAGCGGCGTACTTCCTGCGCGCGTTCATGCGTAGGCGTAGCTGCGGCCTCCATGCCGAGCTCGTGGTGGAGCCTCGCCTTCTTCTTGACGAGGGCTCTCCGAGCCTCGTCGAGCACGTCGAGGCGGGCACGCTACTGTTCGTGATCATCCCCGGCTTGCGGGGGCTCCTCACCAGTGGAAGCATCGGGCGAAGTGGGCTCACCCTCTACGGAGCTCTCGTCGGAGCAAGTGGAGTGGACCGTGTCGACTAGCTGCAGGAGGATGAGCACTCATGTGTCGGGTCGTGGGGTGTCGACGCCTTCTTTGAAAGGGGCACCCCACTTTCAACCTCGTCGCAACTCGACTGGGATGCTTTCGAGGAGACCGGACGGGGGTCTACCGCTGCGGCGAGGGCACTGTCGTACGGACATCCCTGGGCCCATTACTCAGGCGGATACCGGGACCGACTACTACATGGGCCCCTGGGATTACTCGACTTGGGCTGCACGGCACAAGACGGCGTGAAGCACAAGGCATCCAGAGGACTAGTACTCGGTTAGGAAGCTAGACATGTCCGGATCCATGTAGAGTACTCCTAGCCGTGTACGAGTACAACTCTATCCCCCTAACCGACTTGTAACCCTACCTCCCGGACTATATAAGGCGAGGCAGGGACCCCTATCTATCTATCTATCCGCATCATCTTGTAATAACACCCAATCAATCCAGAGCTACGCAGCATACAGGACGTAGGGTATTACGCACCTCGCGGCCCGAACCTGTCTAAATCGTGTGCTACGTGTCTCTCCTTCGAGTTCCCGATCTCAGCGAGGCCACAAACATCTACCTCGGGTACTCCCCTTGGTAGGTTGCCGGTCTAAAACACCGACAGCTGGCGCGCCAGGTAGGGGCTCTCGCCGAAGATCTCATGGCGAACTCGACGGCTTCAATCGTCATCAAGCCAACCGCCGCCTTCAACCGCGGCGACACCTTCGTCTTCGGCTCTTGGGTCTGCACTGCTGACGGCACCGGATCGTTCCAGCGCTACCTTACCATGACTCCAGACCCAGAGACTGGACTCGTGACGCTTCCCAAAGCCATCACGGGCCAGCTCGTCGAGAAATTTGACGAATTTTTGCTCTACAACCAAGTCGCCGACTTCGAGATTGGATCCACTTCCAACTCGAACTCGACGTCAACCTAGATCGAACCGCGCGAACTGGCTCCCGATGCATCGTGCGGCCCGCTCCTCCTACACGAGAACTTCCCGTACGGCCTCTGCAGGGCCAGCAAAGCCTACGTGGAAGCGCTCAACTTGCATCGGGCCGGCAAGGAGGTCATCTCCGAGTACTCCTCGTACTCCAACACCATCCCCGACTACAACTCGAACTCCTCCTACGAGTTCGACTTCGGACTGGATCCGATCGAGCCCGAGTCCGAGTTCAACTCTACCGAGGAACCGCTGTCAGGCCCTGCTGCTGGCTTGGTCATCACGTCTACTCCCGCCGGCAGATTTGTCTAATGGCCAGACAAGAAGCCCGCAGACCTGACCGACGGCAACTCACGCTACGTTGCCTACCTTGAGGCACTCCCCTTCCAGGAAGGAACACTATTGACTCCAAACGCGGAAGAGCACACGCCAACCGAGGTGGCGACTACCGACTCTGGCCTTTGTATGCCCGACCGTGAAGTATTCATGGCAACCGTGGAAGCTGGAACCTCAGAAAACCGAGTTGATCGGTACCTCGACGACATCTCAGAGGACGAGGAATCAGCCAACGCACCCGCAGATGAGACTACCGATGCCAAGAACGCCCGGTGCGAACGCAACAGAAAGCGAGCAGATCGACGCAAGTGGCTCCGACAAGCTCTTCCTATCCGGAACCTCAATGAGGCTCTGGACCAAGTCGCCAACCGGGTCCACACAACCCCTGAGCAATTCCTCATGTCTATCACCACGATAGCTCAAACAGCTCAGGGGCACCGTGCAGGCAAACTCATCGCCAAACTTGGCGAAGATGCCTACTTCATGCGGGTCAACAACAGGGTTGCCGGAGCCGGAAATCACGAACCCCCTAGTCGCAGCCGCACCCTAGCAGAAGTTGGACCCAACCGCGTCCGTGGTAAACACCAGCCGACCCCCAATCGCTCTAAAGCCACTGGGGGAGGACCTTCACATGGCGGCACAAGTGGCAGCGGCGGTGGCGGCAGTGGCAGCAGCGGTAGCTCCTCCCACGATGCCGGCAAAAGAGGCAGTGGCGGCGGCGATCACGGATGCTGAGGCCACGCGAACAGCCATGCCACCGGCAACGCACGTGGCGGCTACGACGCCCACCACAGGATCGATGAGATACGTCGCGCCAAGAATACTACTACCGACGTCAGCGACAGCAACGACTTCCCCGCCTACTCCTCACGACTTCGAGCTCTGATTCTTCCCCAGAAGTTCAAGCCTCTTGGGATCACGAAGTACGACGCGAAGCAAGATCCAATCCAGTGGCTCAGGTGCTATGCTCTGGCCATTGAGAATGCTGGTGGCGACAACGACACCAAGTGTCTCTACTTCCCCTTCTGTCTGGACCAGGCTCCACTCACATGGATCGAGTCGCTTGACTAGAACTCGATGGATGAGTGGGACCAGCTGAAGGCCCAGTTCACCAGCAACTTCGCGGGCGCCATGGGATGCTCGGGTACTCGCATGCATCTAGCGATGGTCAAGCAAGAGCAAGGCGAGACGCTCCCCAGTACATGCGCCGTTTCTTCGACAAGCGCGCGACCGTAGTCAACGTCACCGACAAAGAAGTCATCGACTGCTTCCAAGACGGTCTCTACCACCGTCGCACCTTTGAAGAATTCGGTCGCCGTCGCCCAAGCTCAATCACCAAGCTCAAGGACATGATCACTTCATGGGCCGACGAGGAGGACAAGGCGAACGCCAAATACGACTCCACTCGCGGCAAGAGCAAAAACAACACGAGCGGCAACAACAATAACAAGGAACAAGGGGGTCGCAACAACAACAACAACAACTCGGGTCCTAACCGCAAGCGCAAGCCAGACAACACAGTTGCGGCTGTCCAGCGCCCTGCGAAGGACAGCTCCAAAAAGACCTCCGACGGCTTCAAAGACTTGCTCAAAGAGAAGTGCCCGTGGCATCTGGATGGCAATCACATGACCGATCAGTGCTACCAGCTCCGGCGAGCACTCAAGGATGTTCCTGAGCCACGGCCCCCTCACGACAAGAAGGGCAAGAAGAAAGTCGACAAAGGCAATGGCAACTTCCAAGAACCCGACAAGACGGTGAATGTCCTCTTCGGCGGACTACCCACCAGGCGATCTCAAAAGCTTACCCTACGAGAAGTCTTGAACATAGAGCCAGCGGTGCCGACACCTCTAAGGTGGTCGGAGGTACCCATCACCTTCTCCCGCGTGGATCAATGGACAAGCTTCTCTGAACCGGGACATTTTCCACTCGTCCTGAAACCAGTAGTCGCAGGCTCCAGACTCAACAAGGTACTTATCAACAGTGGGAGCGGACTCAATGTCCTCTTCACCAAGACCTTGAAGAAGATGAAGCTCGACATCACCGACATGCTCACCAAGAGCACGTCACCTTTCTACGGTATCGTCCGGGGCAACGCGGCTATACCACTTGGCTCAGTGGTTCTGCCAGTTACCTTCGGGACAAGGGAGAACTACCGCACCGAGTACATCAAGTTCGAGGTTGCGGACTTCCAAACTTCCTACCACGCCACCATCGGCAGACCAGCTCTTGCCAAATTCATGGCGATTCCTCACTACATGTACTTGGTACTCAAGATGCCAAGTCCTGCCGGAGTACTCGCGCTGCAAGGGGACTTGAAGATTTCTTACGACTGCGACAGCAAAGCCGTGGAACTCGCAGCAACCAATCAAGTACCCAACGCAATGATGGAGATCTTCGCTGCATCCAAGAAGCTTGCGCCAACCGAACTCGAGATACATGAGAAGACCAACACCTCCAACAAACCTCAGCCAACAGAGGAAGTACAAGTGAAGGCCATCGACCTCGGGACCGGCGACAGCAGCAAGACTACCATGATCGGTGCGGGGCTCGACCCTAAATAGGAAGACACGCTCGTCAGCTTTCTTCGAGCTAACCGATACATCTTCGTGTGGAAGCCAGCGGACATGCCAGGTGTGCTCAGGAGGCTGATCGAGCACTCACTCAACGTCGATCCTAAAGCTACCCCCAAGCGACAACACCTCCGCCGTTTTCTTGACGACCGACGGGACGCCATCAAGAAGGAACTCGCCAAACTACTCGCGGCCAGCTTCATCCGAGTAGTCTTCCATCCTAAGTGGCTCGCCAACCCCGTCCTCGTCCGCAAAAAGAACACCAACGAGTGGAGGATGTGCGTCGACTACACCGACCTCAACAAACACTACCCCAAGGACCCCTTCGGGTTGCCGCGGATTGATCAAGTCATCGACTCCACGGCGGGCTGTGACCTGCTCTGCTTCCTCGACGCTACTCCGGGTACCACCAGATCGCAATCAAGGAAGAAGACCAGGAGAAGACCGCGTTCATCACCCCGTTCGGCGCCTACTGCTACACGACGATGTCGTTCGGGTTGAAGAACGCCAGCGCTACCTACCAACGAGCTATCCAGGCCTACTTCAAGGAGCAGCTCAACAAGAACGTCGAAGCCTATGTGGATGACATGGTCGTCAAGACCAGAAACTCCGACATGCTCATCGCCGATCTTGAAGAGACTTTCGCATCCTTGCGAGAGTACCAGTGGAAGCTCAACCCCAACAAGTGCGTCTTCGGCGTACCCTCAGGAAAACTACTCGGCTTCATCATCAGCCATCGCGGCATCGAAGCCAATCCCGAGAAGATCTCCGCCATCACCAACATGAAAGCTCCAACCTGCATCAAGGATGTCCAGAAGCTGACCGGGTGCATGGCGGCCTTGAACAGATTTATCTCGAAGCTCGGAGAGCGGGGACTACCCTTCTTCAAGCTACTCAAGCACCAAGAGAAGTTCGTGTGGACCACGGAGGCTGATCAAGCTCTGACGCAGCTTAAAGACTTCCTGTCCAAGCCACCGGTCCTCACGGCTCCTCGCAAAAAGGAGCAACTACTGCTCTACCTCGCCGCGACTACTCACGTGGTCAGTACTGTCATCGTTGTCGAGCGGCAGGAAGATGGCCACGCCTACCCAGTCCAGCGGCCAGTCTACTTCGTCAGTGAGCTCCTGTTCGAGTCCAAGGCACGGTACCAATCGGTCCAGAAGCTACTCTATACAGTACTCATCACCTCGCAGAAGCTACGACACTACTTCCAGGAGTACTTGATCACTGTTATCACCAACTACCCGCTTGGTGACATACTCCACAACCAAGATGCTACTAGGAGAATCTCCGAGTGGGCGGTCGAGCTTGGCACCCTCAACATCGACTTCAAGCCACGCACTGCTATCAAGTCTCAAGCACTAGTCGACTTCATGGCAGAATGGCAGGAGAATCAACTACCCACACCAACAGAGCGACCAGAACACTGGGTGATGTATTTCGACGGCTCACTCAAGCTCGAGGGCACGGGCACAGGGGTACTTCTGATTTCTCCAAAGGGCGAACAACTCAAGTACGTCCTGCAGATCTTCTGGAAGGTCTCAAACAACGAAGCCGAGTACGAAGCCCTGCTGCATGGGCTCCGACTCCCAATCTCACTAGGCATCAAGCGACTACTAGTCTACGGCGACTCCGCAGTGGTCATCAACCAAGTCAACGACTCTTGGGACCGCAACAAGGAGAACATGGACGCCTACTGTCTAGAAGTCCACAAGCTCGAGAACAAGTTCTATGGTCTCGAGTTCTACCACGTCGTCCGCGACAACAATGTTGCAGCGGATGTCCTATCGAAGATTGGTTCTACTCGCGCTCAAGTACCTGCTGGAGTCTTTGTCCACGAGCTTCACACGCCATCCATCCCGGAGTCGGCGCCAATGACCACTGATCCTGGGCCATCACAGCCCAGTCAGGAGGTCATGATGATCGACGTGGACTGGAGACAACCCTTCATCGACTACATCCGCGAGCAGAAGGTTCCATCTGACAAGAACGAGGCCGAACAACTCGTCCGACGAGCCAAGACCTACGTACTAGTTGGAGACAAGCTCTACAAGCAGGGTGCCACTTCTGGAGTACTCATGAAGTGCATAACCCAGGAAGAAGGCAAGGACATATTGGAGGAGATCCACAAGGGTGTCTGCGGCAACCACGCGTCCTCTTGTACGCTGGTGAGCAAAGCCTTCTGATAGCCTTCTACTAGCCCATAGCTCTGGGTGACGCCGAAGAACTCGTCAGGAGGTGCCAAGGATGCCAATTCTTCGCCAGGCAGCAACACATCCCGGCCTACAAGCTAGTCACCATACCACCGACCTGACCCTTTACCTGCTGGGGACTCGACATGATTGGGCCTCTACCAACTGCACCAGGAGGATTCAACAGAGTTTTGGTGGCCATAGACAAGTTCACCAATTGGATCGAAGTCAAGCCGGTTACCTTCCCAAAGGCTGACAGGGTACTCGACTTCTTGGATGAACTCGTGCATCGCTACGGGCTACCCCATCGCATCATCACAGACTTGGGTTCCAATTTCAACAACCATCAGTTCTGGGAGTACTGCGAGAACAACGGGATTGACGTTCGATACGTCTCAGTCACCCACCCACGAGCTAACGGCCAGGTGGAGCGTGCTAACGGGATGGTACTCGACGTCCTCAAGAAGTGATTGCACGATGCAGCTAACACCAAAGGAGACTAGTGGATCAAGGAATTACCTAACACACTCTGGGGGCTTCGTACTCAACCTACCAAGCCAACGGGTCAGTTGCCCTACTTCCCGGTCTACGGCTCCGAAGCTATTCTACCCGCCGACGTGATGTGGGAATCCTCGACAGTAGAACAATACGACGAAGGCATCTCAGAAGACAGTCGACGGGTTGATATCGACAACCTCAAAGAAGCCCGCTGTGCTGCCCTCGTCCAGTCAGCAAAGTACCTGGAGGGTATCCGACGCTACCATGATCGCAACGTCAAGGAACGCTCCTTCAACATCGGCGATCTAGTCCTCCGTCGCATCCAGAATGTGACAGAACCGCTCAAATTAATTCCATATTATTGCCTAAACCACTCCACTTGGCCATTAAGTAATAATATAGAAGTAACTCGTCGTCTCTACCGGGTCAAGCCCGGTAAATCACTTACATCACAGGATCGACAATTGTACATCAAAACTCACATGAAGGCGAGTCCAGAGATAAACAAGTCACAAATTATTACATAACATCCTTCAAAGGTTCATTATTACAAACCAAGTCTTTTGCATAAAGGTAAATGGTTCAGAGTTTGAAACACAGCGGAAATAAAATACTAAACGACATAGGCAACATCACACGAGGCCATCTGTGATGCCACTAAGCACTGTCATCCTCCCACTCGTACTCCCAACCGGGTGGGAGAGAACCAGGCCACGGAAAGCCATCATCACACACATCATTACCTGAAAAACATCAACAACAGCAAGGCTGAGTATACTAATACTCAGCAAGACTTAACCGTCAGGTGATTGGAAAATCACCAACTCTCTAGACATGCAAGGCTTTATGGCTAGTGGGTTGTTTTGCTGAAAAGCAACAAAGAGTATGTCCTTACTTTCAAATTTTAGCTCCAGATTCTATTCATTTAACCATTACTAGATTAGCAAACTAATTCAAGCATGAGTTGTACAATACAATTAAACAAGTATACAAATTCCTTCTCAAAGGGACATAGAGTGGATGGTTAAGCAGTCTCAGATAACGGTGAGAGGCCGACGATCGATCGATTAGTAACCTTGCAAGGTGGACCTAAACACACGGGAGAATGCATACCCCAAGAATGCCAAATAAAACCAAAAGGGGTGGGGTACACACCAACCAGGCGGTTCCCAACCGTCCTCAGTTCAGAATCAAGTCCACAACCCCTGGTACAAGGTTATCCGGTCACGGTATCTGACCGCCAGATCCACACATGTACCACTGCCTAGTATCTGGGGATCACTCCCGGGATTAGTGGTAGAGAGTTCCCTTGCTGTATCAGGAAAGTACTAGGCTTACCGGTCCCATTCCCGACAAATGCTTAGTACGTTCAAAAGCTTAACCACTGACATCTATTGACAGGAGTCGATCCCATGCTCTTACCACATGAGCAGATAAGTTTAACAATCTTATGATTCCAACATAAGAGACCTATAGCTCGCGAGTGACGGTCATCACTCGACTTTTACCGTGGTCCTAAGCATGGCAACTAGCGACCTGTCATGCTAGTATTTGAACATAGGAACCTAGGATCATGCATCTAAGGTTTCAATTCAACTCCTGAACGTAAATGCACAAACATTGCATAAAGGATTGCATAAGTTAACAAAAGTAGGTTATGCTCCGGGGCTTGCCTTCACTGGCAAAGTCAGTAGCGAGATCCTCCGAACTTTGGTCTGGGTCTTGCTGCACTTCCACCATGTTCACTTCTCCCTCAGCTGGTTCCCCTTCAGACTCAGGCACCAGCTCGCAGTTTCCGTCGGGAAGTTCTATACGATATGCAGATGCATTATTATTCAGGTACACGAATTTAAGAAATGAAATTCAATTCTGAATTCAGAGATAAACATAGGATGTTTTTGTTGGCCATATTCACCTTGACAAGTTTTTAATAAACTTTTCTTCACCAAGGACAAGTGGATGTGTGTGAAACTTTATTTTTATTTGATGGTGATTGTGTGCACATCTAAGTTCATTAGTTAAGTAAACTTCACCAAAGTAACTTGGGGCTGTTCATGAGTGATTTGATAAATCCCAAGTTTTTAATTTAAGTTGCAAACATAAAGATTTATGTTTTCCATTTGTTTTATTCATTCAAAGCTTGATTACTTAGGAAATTAATTCTGGAAAATATATGAACAAACTGACCATGAGACTTTACCAGCATGCATATATTAGCAACACAGAATTACTGACCAAACAGGAGGTAAAACAAAGCTACAAAATAATTATGATAAATGCAACAAGTTAAAGCTACTAGGAGCATGAATAAATCATAAAGCAAAATATAAATATGATCTGAGGCTATAACTTGGCACACAACATGATAAAGATATATCTAGCTCACACACCAAAAAATTGGATCCATTACTGCAGCATAAATATGGATTTGAATTTAACTCAAACTAATCACCATAAATCAAAAGAATAATCTACACATGCCAAAAATTCATCTCCTATTTATGACAGCTACTACTAAGCATTATAGAGCTACTGCAGAAAATTTGATGGCATTTTCTCAATACATAAATTTAAACAATTCATACATTAAGACTAGGCTGAAATCAAAATAAATTCATAACTGGAATTATATACATGATTTATATGCCATTTTTATACAAAGTTCCAATAATGATAACATGAACAACATATCCAAAATTCACATCCATCGCATTTACAGATTTCAAGTTATTTCAAATTTACTCAAACTGATCAATTCAAATTCATTTAAAAACTATACTGAAATTTGAAAACTCCCTTTCTAGAAAAGCTAGCTCTCTTCACAAGGATTCCATAACAGTTGAGTTTGTATTTTTCTGATTTTTCTAACATTTACTACGTATTTTACAAGTTTCAGGATTTTGAATCTAGGGTTTAAGATTCGTTTTTCAGATAAGCCCCTGGAATCTTGCACACAGGCCCCTGCAAAGATTGCAATGTCTGCAATGCAGCCCCCGGCGGCGGCAGGGGCTCGCCGGCGGTGGGAGAAGGCCGGACTCCGGCGTGTGAGCGGCTAGGGTGGGGTTTTAACTCACCCTCGTTCACCTGGCGGGGTCGGTTTGGCCGGAAACGGCTCCGGCGATGGCCGGCGGCGAGGAGGGCGGCGGACGGCCGCGGCGTCCACGATTCCGGTGAGCGGGCGGTTCGGCCGGCCGATGCGCGTGCACGGGAGGGTTCACGGGGTGTGGGTGGAGGCTTGGGACGCGCTTGTACTCGAGGAGGGGCGGTGGAAGGCGGGGCGCGCCGGTGAGCACAGCCTGGCGGTGATGGCGGACGCGGCGGCAAGCGGTGGGACTGCGGTGCTCGGTTTTTGGCCCGAAGGCGAATGCACGAGGGGCCAGGGAGCGCGTGGCGCCTGCCGTGGCTAGGGGCGCCTGCCATGGCTAGGGGCGCCTCCATGGGCCTGCTGGATGGCCAGGTGACGCGCATGCAGTGTGGCCAGGGCGCGCGCGCGGCGTGTGGACGCCTGCGCGGCGCGGCGGCCGTGGCGTGGCCACCTGGCCCGCCCTGAGGCGCGAGGCCACTTGGCCGGGGGATGGGAGAGCGCGCGCACACGTCAGGGCCCACCAGGCGTCGGCGTACGGACCAGTTTACACCGGCCAGGGGTGAACGCCGAGACGCGCCGGTGGCGCGACGTCGCGGCCAGAGCGCGCGGACGCGCAGGAATTTTTCAGAGTAGCCCTATTCGACTGGTTCAAACAGTGAAAAGTTGAACTAAACTTCAAAATCTCCCAAAATAAAAGTTGTAGAGCAAACAACCAGCTCCAACTTTTACAAAGGCTGACCTATCAAAATCTCAACAGATTTGAAGATAAACTTTCTTGAAGTTACAGATTTTCTTGGCTCGGTCAAACTGTTCAGCAGAGCTTTGACTGAGTTTTTGAAGGTTTAAACCTCAAAATTTGAAATGCTAGTAATTGAATGAAATGTGTTCCTGGAAAAACTGAGCAACTTTTATATTGGCGGAATTTGAAGTTCTATTGAGAAATTTTGAGATTTGACCAAAGTTATAGGGATAGGTCTAGGGCTCTAAAGGGGTTTGACCACTATTAAGGATTTTGACTTGGTCAACTCATGGTTAAGCTTCATTAGTGACTGAGATTAAGATTAACAACATCTGGGATGTTACACAGAACACAGACGGACTACACAAGCTCAGCTCGCCTTAGGAAGGTCCCTTCTCAGTCTCCAAGGTGACCGGACTAGGCTCCTATCGTCTTCAGACACTTGAAGGCGACGACATCAGCAACTCGTGGAATGTCGACCAGTTGTGTCGCTTCTACGCGTAGTCGCTCGACTACCTATCTATGAGCCCAGCCTATACGGCTACTCACGGACTCCTCGCTGTAAGCGGCCTTTCGGTCCTGGCACTAGTCTACGGACTACTCCTATCCAAGATCCAATGTTAACAGCTACTAACGGATCTTGGGCTGCTCATAGCCTACGGGCTTGCGCGGCGGTCTACAGACCATGTACCTCTTCAATCCAGCTACTACAACTACTAACGGATCCCCAGCTGTAAGCGGTCCAAGGACCCTAGCAACTACTTAGCCGTAGGCGGCCTTCGGGTCCGAGCGACTTTCTATTTGTAACAGCCCTGGCCATCCAGGTGTACTTATTCATCAGTAATAAAGCTTGATTCTACTCAACTTGTTTACTGTGCCTCCTAACCAGGCAGCTCCTACTGAGTAGTATTACTCACCACCTCTCCAACGGCTTGGTACTCCGCACGCTTCGATGCAAGCGGCGGCAACGAGTACTCATTACAGCATTGAAGTGGACTAACTTCATTCATATTCAAACAAGTTTCTAACCAATTTGTTTGTCTTACACAAACTACCCTGTACATAAGCTACTTCTACAGGTACATCTACTGAAGGTTCAGCTTGTCCGCGACTTGTTCCGCGATAGGCGCCATCTCCTCCAGCGGAGTCTTGTACTGCTCATCCGTGCAGTTCGCCGCAAGACCCCCAGCCACCACATCCACTGGTGCCTTCGGGAAGTACGACTTCATGAAGGCGAGCACCTGGTTCGGTATCGACTTTGCCAAATGCTTGACGTATGTCGCCAGGCGCCCGGGAGCTTCCTTCAGCCTATCCACGAGAGGCGCTATCTTGGGACCGCCTGGATGTGGGATCAGCAGCCTCACGATTGGAAGTGCGGCTTCTTCCAGTTCCTTCAGTTGCCCCCGCAGCTTCTCGCAGTCTTCATTGAGCCTCTGCAGAGATTTGTAATAGCGCACCAGGTCAAGATCGGAGGCTTCGCGGAGCTCCATGTGCTTGATGCACTCATGGCGCAACTGTGCGTAGTCGTTCTCGAGTACCTCTCGGCGATCGGTCTCCCAGTACACAATGTTCTTGAGGTCCGTCTCGGAAGCCTTCAGCTGGTCGACCCTCGCCTCAAGATCTGCAGACAACTTGTCAACGGTCTCAGACTACACAAGCTCTGCAACAAGTACTCAGTGATCGCGGCGAAGGGCATACCTTTGTTTTTCTAGCGCAGAGTCTTGTTCTTCTTGATCAGGTCATCCCTTTTAGCCTGCATCTCTTGTACCTCGTTATGGTACTGGGTGAAGGCACTGTCAAGCTTGGATTGGAGCAGCGCTGAGTGCTTCTTCGACTTGTCCAGTTCCGGATGACCATGTCGCCATACCCTATCAAGAGTTCGGTCTTCTGGCGGGACCTCTCCACCAAGCCCTGCGCAAGGTCACAAGTTCAATCAGTACTCAGTACTCAATGATGCAAGATTACTCAGGGTACTCGCAACGTACCTTGACCCATTGCTCTGTGCGACGCCACGACTCCATGCTTAGATACACGACGACCGGGTCGATCAGATCATCGTCCAGCAACTCGAGACCTTCGCGGCTCGAGGACCGAGTCTCTGGCATCTGCGCCGAGCGAAGCGGCACCGCGTCCTCCACAATAGCCTCGCGGATGACAACTTCAGTCCCGACTTCAGGCTACGGGTCAACTCGTGCCTCCACCCTTGGCTCGGGGGCTGTCGAAGTCATCGGCTCGGGGGCTGTCGCAGTCACCGGCTCGGCAACTGGCTCTGTAGTCGTCGTTTCAACAGTAGCCGTCTCCATGGCTACTGCTTCAGGGATCACCGCCCGTTCAGCTTGTGGTCCTGATCAGATCAATTCAGCCACAGTAGAAGATACGACTACTCTACACGACAAGTATTCACGGCAACAAGATGCGTACCTTCCACCAAGGTGGCCTCTTCAAGCCCCGGCTCCGCTGAGGCTTTGGCTTGTGGTGGTGGCGTGGACTCCCGTGCGTCCGCCGAGCGGTTCTCACCATCGGCAGCTGTGCTTATCCCCGCCTCATCCCACGACAAGTCGGTGGATTTCCTGCATTATGGATTTTTCCAGTAAACAACACGGAATTGACAACTAGCGACTACTCGAAGATTCTGTGTACTTACAGCATAGACCGCACCACGGTGACGGTCGGGGTGCCCAGTATCCTGGCAATGTCTACAATGCCAGGCTCACTAGCGGCTCTTGCCTCGACAGGAGGCTCCTCTACCCTTCCCTCTGGCTGCTCAACGGCCACGGCCGCAGCAGGGGGAGGACCTTGCACTTCTTCAGTTGACGGCTGTGGATGGCTCTCCACAGTCGCGGCTTGTTCCTGTGCCACTTCCGGCACAACATCTTCAGTAACCGCCCATAGCTACGATGCGGGTAGCTAGAGGCCTTCCTGCATGGTGGGCTCCGAGTTCCAGCACGGCGCATGCTTCGGTTGACGACCACTCGGCTTCGGTAGTTCCGGGTGGTGATTGCTGATGTAGAACCACTTCGACTTCCAATCCTGGTTGGAGTCGATCAACTTATACGGCAAGTACTACCCGGCGGCGTCCTCACGCATCTGCACCCCAGCGCCTCCGACTACTCTGGGGTCATCTGTGCTCGGCTGTGGCTTCAACTGGAAGAACATCTGGAACAGGACCCAGTGGGGCTTGATCCCCACGAACGCCTCGCAGAAGTGCACAAAGATGGAGACGTGGAAGATACCATTGGGGTTGAGGTTGAGGTACTCAATGCCGTAGTACCGGAGCATCCCTTTGAAGAAGTCACTCCTTGGTAGTGCGAGTCCACGCTCCACGAATCGCGCAAACATCGGGATTTCATCCGGGTTCTTCTCCATCGGGTACGGATCTCCAGTGGTGGCGCGCCACAGATCCATCTCCTTCTAGCGGAGAAATCCGCTATTGACCAGGGCGAGGATGTCCTCGGTCTTCAACTTCGCCTTCTTCCACTCCTTCTCCGGATTCGGCGGAGTGGAGGGTGACGACGACGACGACGACTGACCGGCATCGCCGGCTTCATCGCGGCTCCTCTTATTCGATGCGCCGGTCTTGGTGCTCTTCGCTGGAGATCCCTTCATCCTTCCGATCACGAGTGTTTTCACTCGCATTCGCTCGGGGGCTATGGAGGAGGGAGGACTACGACGACGACGCCGCTGTAGATCTAATCTATTTCGCGGCGGCGGCAACAGCAAAAGTGCAGGGGGGCAGTGATTCAGATCTAATCTCAGAGAACTACAACCGCTAGGAGTGAAAACCCCTAAGGGGTTCCCCTGTTATTTATAAGCCACCAAGCGGCTCGGTTCTGAATGGGCGAATGGGCTTCAAGCGGCTGACTCAGCGGCGGCAGACTGACTCTTCGTATTCCAGTACTCGATGCTCTCAATCTCGGTGGCTCGACTACAATCTATGGATTCAGTGGGGTAGAACAGATCAAAATTCCACTCCGGACACATTCTATAGTCAAGATGACTCTTCAATTCGAGAGAAAGTACTCGACTCAAGGCTCGGGGGCTCTGTGCCACGTGTCCTTCGGTTTTTTCTCCGGATTTTTCGAGATAAGATTGGCAGAACTTCAGATTGACCCTCAGCTTGAATCTACAATTTGACCTAAGGCTCGGGGGCTACATTCCATATGGAATGCGATTCTCCGAATCGCATTTTCCATATGGTTTTCTCATCAAGACATCACGAGTATTATTGAAGACCTTCGAGAGAAGCACTCGGGGACGCTCAAGGACTACTCGAGAAGACTTCAAGACTACTCAAAGATCAGCTGGAGCACTGTTGATGCTCACTAACTCTTATTTTTATGCATCAACAATACATGAAAAAGGACCAAAAAGATAAATCAACAGTAGTATAGGGCCTTGGACTAATGAATTCCACGAGTTTTGGTGAATTATATATTTTCAGGGACTATTCAGGAAAATGCGAAAAGAATGAATTCTAGAAGGCTCCAGAAGACTCCCGAACTCAACCGAAGTGGGCTCCAAGAAAATATGCATCTAGAAGGGACAAGAGGCCCACACGCGAAGGCGGAGCCCAGCCGGGGCCCAGCCCAGGCCGACCGGCCCTATAGGGAGGCCGATCGGGCTCCCCCTGGCCCCGATCAGGCCCTGCTTCGGGAAGGTTCCTCCACCGCCTCTTAGGGTTAATCTAAACCACTTGTTTAGGTCGGTTTGATCCTACGGCAACGGATTATCCCTCCGGGCTATATAAGCAACCCCAGACCCCCCCTAGGGCAGGGGATGCATCTCTCAGAAGATCATCATCATCAGGCCAAGACAGGAGAAGAAGAGGATACATCAGAGATAGGATAGCTACTTCATAGTTCAAGATCTAATTTCTAGATCAAGAACCTAGTTCTAGATAGAGAGTCAAATTCGAGTAGAGTTGAGCTTTGCTCCAGTTCCAGATCTGTAAGTTATCAAGATTCAGTTCTTATATTGTTTCTTAATGACTTTATGCTATTTCAATGATATGTGTGCAATTGCTAAGTTCTTACTTTATTCTAGTAGTATATTTGATATAGTCATGATTAATGATAAGTCTACGCACTTATTCGTAGAGCTCCTAGTATATTACGCGCGTATGCTAGGTAGTAGAAAGTATGTAAGCATGGTGCTTAGATATAATTTACTTGCGGATTCACCTTATACTCCGGGTCGTGTGGTAGATCGTGGGCGTGACAGGCCTATTGAGTCCTTTGCAGTCCACCCCCCGAGTATAAGACTAGTCGAACAATGATTCTTGGGAGGATCAAGTTTCGTCCTTGATCTTCTTGGGTAATCTTCGGGGTGTTCACATTTATCCTTGACTATGCTATATGTGATGATATGCTACATTAGAATAGATGAATGACTCAGTCTTTGTATGCTATATAGAATTGTGCCTCTTAAGTAAATCCAATTCTAATCTAGACTAGGAATAGTATGTTCTATGCTCCACATGTGCCTCTGCCTGTCTGATTTATCATTACTTTATCATTTGGCTTACCCCTGTTAAAGTATGTGCCATTCCATCAAAGTCCATATAGTAGTCTACTACCATCCCTATGTCTGTTGTTACATCCATCCATCTTCCCTGTGTATACGATATTTTAAAACCCATCACCCCGGGTGAAATGCTCACCGGTATCCGTGCGCTTGCGGATTATCTACAATAATATTTCTGTAGGCTTATCTTATACCAACCAACATTTCTTGCGACATTGCTTAGAATGGATTCTAGATCTATTCTTTGGAAGTTGCATTAAGAAATGTCAACAAGTACCTTCCAGCCTCGGGATAATTCAAGTGCTCTTGAGGACTTTTGGCTTGTAGAACTCGAGGACGCTCAAAGACTACTCGCCAAGGCCATCAAGACTATTCGAAAACGTCCTGCTCGACTACAAAGTACTCGGGGGCTTGTCGTACGGACATCCCAGGGCCCACTACTCAGGCGGATACCGGGACTGACTACTACATGGGCCCCTGGGACTACTCGACTTGGGCTGCACGGCACAAGATGGCGTGAAGCACAAGGCATCTAGAGGACTAGTACTCGGTTAGGAAGCTAGACATGTCCAGATCCATGTAGAGTACTCGTAGCCGTGTATGAGTACAACTCTATCCGCCTAACCGACTTGTAACCCTGCCTCCCGGACTATATAAGGCGAGGTAGGGACCCCTATCTATCTATCCACATCATCTTGTAATAACACCCAATCAATCCAGAGCTACACAGCATACAAGACGTAGGGTATTACGCACCTCGCGGCCCGAACCTGTCTAAATCGTGCGCTACGTGTCTCTCCTTCGAGTTCCCGATCTCGGCGAGGCCACAAACATCTACCTTGGGTACTCCCCTTGGTAGGTTGCCGGTCTAAAACACCGACAGGCACCCATCCCACCGCAAGGCAGCCACGTCTGTCCCTCGGGGTACACGAAGTCATAGCAGAGCTTGCACTCCTCCCAAGACAGTGCCTCCTCCCCCTACAGGCCAAAAACGAGCATCGAGGTGGCATACGCCGCGAATCGGTAAAGATCTTGGGACGGGTTCGGCCCTAGGGCGACCGCCATGTCGCGACCAACCACGTCCCAGACCCGGTCGGCGGCGGACTTCGTCGATCGTGGTTCCTCAAGCGGCTGGCCCTGAGCGTCGGGCTAGGACCGTGAGAACACAGCCCCAAAGCGCAACACAGTACCGTGCACCAGTTGCTCGTCGGAGTGGGCCATCCGGGCCCTTGGTGGCGTCGTGACACATGAAGTGCCCCTACCTAGTGCGCCAACTATCAGGGTTAGATACCGCCGGCAAGTAAATTTTGGTATGTTCGTGCGTCTGATCCAGATGGTTGGGCTTAGAGACATAGGGGTTATGCTGGTTCAGGCACACTGGGTGCCCTACATCCAGTTCAGGAGAGTGTTCTATAAGCCCATGGGGGCTTGTAGTAGGGGGTACAAGCTTAGGTCGAGAGAGGGACCGTGTCCCAGGTCTCTGAGTGCGGTGGTGAGCTAGAAGAGCTCAGTGGGAGTGTGATCGTGTATGATCTAAGGATGTTGTGATGTGCTTGTTGTTGATTGTGTTTGTTGTTCTTTTGTTCTCTTTCGTCCCTGTTTATGGTACCGGCCTCCCCTTTTATAGTCGAAGGGGGGCTGGTGTACAAGGACTAGGATGGTAAAACGGCATCCTGCTATAGTGTTGTAACAGTGCAGGAATAGTTCCGTGTCGTGGGCCTTCGTCTTCGGTTGGCGCCGTACGCTGTGCTAGCATGGTAGTCTTCGTAGGGAGGCATAGCTGGTGGCTCCTGCTCCAAGGCAGCTCCTACCCGACTTATGGCTTTACAAGTCTGGTAGGTCGAGGCTTCTCGTGCAAGCCCCGACCTTCCCTCTGATAGCCGCTGAGTCGGGTCGCGCCGCCTGATGTCTTATACGCAAAGGATTCACCTGTTCTTCGCCATTGTTCAATATTTAGGTGATGGGACGCCGGGGAAAATCTCATCATGGTCTGACCGCTTGACAGCATAGATCCACCCGCCATGCGGCTCCTGCACGTCCCGAATGGCGCGGGGCCGCCCGTGCCACGTTGCGGCCCTCGTCAGGTGGGCCCCCGTCGGTGGGCTGCAAGCGAAGGAACCTTAGGTCGTGTGGGGTGGAGCCTTCTTTCGAGGTAGCCGCGAGCCCGGGGCGCTCCCTTAGGTAGCGCGGGGCGAACGCCTAGGTCGGAGGCAGTCCCATGGATGATGCCAGGCCGCCGTCTTTGGGAGATGCTGGGCCTGTATTGCTGGCGTCGAAGTTGGGCCGTCGCAGATGTGGGCTGCTCTTAGCCTTCATGATTTGGGGATTTAGGAGCTAAGATGATTACCCCTGGTTTATCCCTTCATCACATATATTTGTCAGTATCATTTTGTGTCAATTGTTCTTGAGTGAAAATGCGTCATGAGAAGGCAAATTATGTTGCATACTGAGAGCCTGTGTGGTTCGAGGACCGGTGGTAGGTCGCTTCCTGGTGTGATGAGTGATTGACAACAAGGTGTGGACTGATTCTTGGCTAAGTATTGCAGGTGCAGGTTGCGGCTTGACTGGTGTTGGTGCAGGTGAAGAACAAGCACAAAAGGTCGTTGCTGGTGAGGCCTCCAGGTGTGGAGAAGACAAGTAGGCTTGGTTCGAGGGACCCGGTGGCTAGCGGGGTCAAGTGCGGGCCGCATGGTGGCAAGAACAGCAAGATGAAGTCGTGGACGGTTTCTTGGTTGAGCCTCAAAACCAAGGTCAATCCGGGACTATGTGGGAGCCGAGTCATGAGTGGTGATTGGCGGAGGCTACACCGAGTTCGCGGGGTTTCTAGTGGTTCACCAGAAAACCACTGGGTTCCTTGGTTGATCCACAAAGCCAAGACTGAAGACCGATGACAGAGGTGCAGCAGCATCAGACCGGTCTGACCGGTGGGTCTGACCGGTGGGTACCGGTCTGACCGGTGAGGAGCACCGGTCTGACCGGTGTGCGACGACGCAGTCCGGAGACTTCGAAGCGGAGGACACGCGTCGGGATCGCAAGGCTTGCGTCGAGGCTAAGCAAGTTTGCGGTCGCTGGGCATTCGTCTGATGGTTCGACGATGAAGATTCCCAAAGTGCCCCTCGGGGGCGTGTATCCTAGTATTAGGCCTTAGGGGTAGTTTCGTCTTTCGGTTGCCTCCATATAACCCAAGTGGTGAGAGGATGGCAGCCATCTCTTGGAACCCTAGCTCATTTGTTTTGATATTTTCCTCTTCCATTTTCCTTTGGAATTTCTAGGACTAGCTTGAGAGCTTCATGGTGAGATCTTGTGAGAGGGAAGGATGATCGGGCGGCAAGCTAGACCTTGTACGAACCTCTTTGGTATGTATAGATGATTCGGCGTGGTTCCTCAAGGCTTGGATGTGTCTTTCCCGTTTCTCCTTTTTGGTGATTTTCGGAGCCTTTTCTTGGCGATTTTCTTGTGGTGGATTCGAGGCCTTTCTCTTTGGGATTTGGTGGGGGATGTATGCTTGAACCCTTCGTGGTTCTTTTCCCTTTGATTCCCCTCCCAAATCCATGAGCAAAGGGGCTCGATTTTGGGGTTTTCTTGGCTCTAGGGTTAGAGGAGTTCTTGGTGGGATTTCTTCGATTCCTCTCGTTTGAGCAAGTTTTGGTGGACCAAATCTTGGCTACGGAGTGCCCATGAGGTGTTCCTACTATCCCCAAAGTCTTGTGCAAAACCGTGGAGCGATTTGGGAGATCGGGAGTTGGATTTGGGGGAGTTGACCCGCGGGCGCTGTTCATCCCGAGCTGCCCAGCCTGACCGGTCTGACCGGTGCTGCTCACCGGTCTGACCGGTGCAGAGGCTTTGTGGGATTTGCCTCGGGTGAACTGCCTTGTTCGTGTGGTTTTGCCCCGTGGTGCTGCTAGTCAGTTCTTGGCTTGTTTAGAGTTGTTTTGCTAGGCTTTGTGAAGGGTTCTTCCTTCTTGCAGGTTGTGTTTAGGAGGTTTCCTGGAACGTTTGCTGTGCGGCTGCTGTTGCCACCGGCCTGACCGGCACTGTCCACCGGTCTGACCGGTGTCACCAGTCTGACCGGCGCAGGCCATCGGTCTGACCGGTGTAGCACAGGCAGCAAGCCGTGCAAGTTTCCGCTGTGTGCGTTGGTGTGTTTTGGTTCGAAAGGCTGTGTGTTGGTTCCTAGGACCAGTAGCACTTCAGTGGTTACGTGGTCTTGACCAACTTGGGTAGTTGAGTCGGAGACGTGCTTGGTTGCCGTGTTCACCTTGTTGGAGTTTCAATCTCCTTCGAGAAGAATTTTTATCGGCTCCCATTCACTCCCCTCCCTCTCTGGTCGCCAGTTTCGGTCCTTCAATTGGTATCAGAGCCGGTTACGGATCTTCGTGACTCTAACCAGTCTAAGATCCAAAGATGGTGTACCAGGAACGAGGTTCGGGTCCTCCGCACTTCGATGGGAAGAACTACCAGATGTGGCAGAGGCGGATGGCGGCGTTCCTCCGCGGAAAGGGTCAAATCCTTTGGGACGTTACGGTGAACACAGCTTATGTTCATCCGATTAACTTCCTTACTCCAGGATCGAGGGATATGTTCGACGCCAACAACAAGGCAGTCGACTACTTGTTTCGTGCTCTGTGCCAGTCCGAATTCGATCGGGTTCAGACAGAGGACTTAGCTTGTAGGATTTGGGAGCAGTTGAAGGATGGTCATGCTGGGAATGCTCAGGTTCAGGCTCGAATGTACGCGACTTACCGGAGAGAGTACGAGAACTTCACTCATCTTCCCGGCGAGTCCGTCGATGCCCTTTTCCAGCGGTTTATGGTTGTGGTGAACAACATGAGAGCCAATGTGGCCGTGCTCCCATACGATGATCATGATAGAGCCGTGAAGCTCTTGCACTCGTTGGATCACACCGTATGGGACGGAAAGGTCGAGGCTATTCTTGAGTCTGAGAAGTATGACACCTTGACCGTGAACGAGCTGTTCTCGAAGCTCAAGTCGGCTGAGTTAGACCGTGGTATGACAGCCCGACTGACTCTCATAGTCTTGCTCTCGTCAGTGGCAAAGGAGCTAAGTCTAACGCTAACGCATCACCCAGGATGTACTCTCTGTCTTCTTTGATGTCTTTGCCAGACGAGGAGTTCGACGTGCTTGGAGAGGACGAGCTGGTGTTGCTGACCAGGCGGTTCGAGAGGCTGCACGAGAAACGGGTGAACACGAGAAGGAATCCACAGGCATGCTTTCAGTGCAGCAAGCCAGGACACTTCGTCGCCGACTGTCCGGAGAAGACGGAGAACAAGGACGGCTACAAGCACCGGTCGAGTAAGGACGACAAGTACCGATTGAGGCACGATCACAAGCACAAGAACAAGCATAAGGACGAGCGACGGTCGAGGAAGAAGGACGGCCGCGGCAGGAAGGCCCGAGCGATGGTCGGAGCGAGCGATGTCGACTCCAGCTCCGCCTACTCTTCCTCGAGCTCAAGCAGCAGTGAAGATGAAGGTGATCGGCACAAGAACAAGAAGTCATCCAAGAACTTGAGTGGGCTGAGCTGCTACGCGAGAGATGGCTTCTGCGGCATGGCTCGTAGCTCCGGCAGCAAGAAGAGTCACCAGAGCGACTCGGACTCCGACTCCGAGGATGAGGTACGTGACGAGCTTCCCTTCTTGTGTGAGGAGAACGAGCATCTTGGCAAGTTGCTAGATAACCGTGATGACATGCTTAGAGAGGCCAAGAAGATGAGGAAAGAGCTTAGGGCCTCACTAGAAGATGCTAGGAACCGAGTAGCTGAGCTAGAAACCCAGAACCTAGATGCTAAGCTTGAGATTGATTCTCTTAAGGCTTCTCCTATGGTTTCTGATGATGTTGATTGTGTTGATTGCTCTGTGTACCTAGCTGATCTTACTAGTCTCAAGGATAAGCATGCTTCTACTTGTGATGAACTAGATGTGCTTAGGGTTGAAGTGGCTGAGCTTAAGTCTAGACCTGCTTTGCTAGGTGCTTGCACTTCTTGCCCTGTTTTGCATGGAAAGATTGATGAGATGCATGCTTACACTGTTTCGCTTGAGGCTAAGCTGAAAGAACCTATTCCCACTTCTTGCTCTACTTGTGAATTGCATACGGTTAAGAATTTGGAGCTTGCACATTATGTTGATCGCTTGCAGGATGAGAATGATGAGCTGAGGAATTGTATGAGTTGGTTGTCGGGTCAGGAGCCTCAGCTTGGTATCATGATAGCGGCTTTCAAATGCTATGATGGTTAGGCACTTGGGGCTGACAAGCTTGGAGAGAACAGTGGTGAGGGAGTTGAGAGAGTTGGAGAGATCCCTATCCCACCACCAAACAGACACAAGAACAAGTTTGAGCCCAAGCTTAACCATCTCAGAAACAAACTTGACACTACTCTAGATCCACGAATATTCCCTCACCCAACAAATGATTTCCAAAAACCGGTGAAGTTTGTGAGCCCAAAGGGAGGTGAGGAAGGAGAGAAGAAGGGTGAGAAGCCGAGTGAGCAGCCCCAACTCAAGCCTAAGCCTAAGCCACAGCCCATGAAGTTCCATTGTGGGTATTATGGTAGAGATGGTCACAAGGATGAGTTTTACTTCAAGAGGAAGCGTGAGGAGAGAATGGCTAAGGAGTCGGCTAACAAGGACAGGTACCACCCCTCTAATGGTGTACCTGAGCCTCGTATGTAGATGCCCAGGGCCAAGGCGATTGTGAGGACAGTTCCGGCTTGGGGAGATCGGAAGGTGGCAGGTGGTGCTGCTGGCCGAGCACCACCGGTCAAACCGGTGTACTCCACCGGTCAGACCGGTGCTGGTCTGGACAGACAGCGGTTTGGTTTTCGTGCTCGTGCGGATGCTCGGTTTGGTTCTGTTGGTTGTGGTTCTGGTGGTTTGCAGGGAGAGTATGCAGGTGGTCAGTTTGCTAGACGTTCTCCACCTCGTGCTCAATATGAGGGAGGGAGAAGTCGTAGCTTTGAGATGGAGAGGAGGAACGGTCCACGGTCTTCCTTTCGTGGTTTTTGTTCTGCTCCAGCGAGGCAGGGGTGGTTCCCTAGTGGTGGTTACCGTGGTGGTTTTCGTGGTGGTAGCTTTGATAGGCGTGATGATTTGGTTTGTGCTAACACCACTTTGGAGCAAATGGCTCGGCACTGGTTTTACTCTTTTGGTACTAACCCCAGTGCTGAGTCGTTTGTTCACTCACGTGCTCGCTTTTGATTTTCAGGTTGGAGACTTGAGGAACATTTGGTTGATTGACTCCAGTTGCTCGAGGCATATGACCGGAGACAAGGGGTGGTTCTCAAGTCTCGTCCCGGTGGTGTCTAGGACATACATCACCTTTGGGGACAATGGGCGAGGGCGTGTGCTTTCAGAAGGTGAGATTAAGGTAAGTGACAAGGTCACTCTCAGGCATGTTGCTCTTGTTCAATCGCTGGGGTTCAATTTGCTTTCCGTGTCCCAGTTGTTGGATGAGGGTTTTGAGGTGTTGTTTCGGCCTGGTGGTTCTCAGATTTTGGATTCTCGAGGGGACCTAGTTTGCATGGTCGTTCCCGAGGGTCAAGTGTTCCGAGCGTATTTTTCTCAGTCTTCTGGTGTGAAGCGTTGCTTTTTGGCTGGTTCTTCGAGTGAGTTGAGGAAGTGGCATAGGAAGTTGGGTCACTTGAGCTTTGACCTTTTGTCTCGCTTGAGTAAACTCAATTTGGTCTGAGGATTGCCACGGTTGAGATTTGAGAAAGAGTTGGTTTGTGCGCCGTGTAGGCATGCCAAGATGGTAGCCTCTTCTCACCCGCCCCTCACCGATGTGATGACGGAGCGTCCATGCGAGCCGCTCCATATGGACCTTGTTGGCCCAACTCGTGTGCGATCTGCGGGTGGGAAGTGGTACGTCCTAGTTGTGGTGGACGACTACTCTTGGTATGCGTGGGTTTTCTTCTTGGAGGAGAAGGGGGAGATGTTTGGTTTTGTTCGAGATCTTGTCTTGAGGTTGAAGAACGAGAGGCACGGAGATGCCATACGAGCGATCCGCAGTAACAATGGCTCGGAATTCAAAAACTCTCATTTCGAAACCTTTTGCCATGACTTGGGTCTTGAACACCAGTTTTCGAGTCCGTATACGCCTCCCCAGAATGACGTGGTGGAAAGGAAAAACAGAACCTTGTGTGAGATGGCTCGGACGATGCTCGATGAGCATAGGACTCCGAGAAGGTTCTGGGCTGAGGCGGTCAATACCGCGTGCTATGTGTCGAACAGGATCTACCTCAGGGTTCACAAGAAGAAAACGTGCTATGAGTTGATGCACGGTCGCACACCCAAGGTGAGTCACTTCCATGTCTTTGGTTGTAAATGCTTCATTCTTAAGAAAGGAAAGAAGTTGGACAAGTTCGAGGCTAGGTCTGTCGATGGCATTTTCTTTGGTTATGCATCTCATTCTAGAGCATCTCGTGTGCTCAATCTTGAAACTAACCAAATCGTGGAGACTTGCGAGGTAACCTTCGACGAGACACAGCCACGTAGTCAGCTTGTTTTTGAGTGCGCAGGTGACGATGAACTTGGTGAGGAGATCTTTCAGGAGGAGGAGCATGAACATGGAGATGATGAAGATGGCGGTGTGGCGCCCACGGCTGAGCATGTACCTACTACTTCGACGACGATCGAGAACGGGCCCTCTCCCACACCTACAATGACAAACCCAGATCAAGGCGAAGCTGCTGTTGAGAGGGAGGTAGCATCAAGGCTAGAACCTCCCTGATGAGTTCAAGTGGATCACCCAGCTTCAAGGATCATTGGCGACATCAATGAACGCACTACACGGTCGAGGGTTCGAAATAATTCTCACTTTGCTCATGCTGCTTTTGTTGCCACTTTTGAGCCCAAAGACATTGGACACACACTATCTGATCATAATTGGGTTAATTCGATGCATGAGGAATTGGAGAACTTTGAGAGAAACCAAGTTTGGGAGTTGGTTGACCCTCCCCCAGGGTGTAAGCCGATTGGAACAAAATGGGTGTGGAAAAACAAAGAGGGAGAGAAAAAAGAAGTGGTGAGAAACAAGTCAAGGCTTGTTGCTCAGGGCTATAGTCAGAAAGAGGGGATCGACTACGAGGAGACCTTTGCTCCCGTAGCTCGTTTGGAGGCGATTAGGATCCTTCTAGCCTTTTCTGTGGCTAAAGGTTCAAATTGCACCAAATGGATGTAAAGAGTGCTTTCCTGAATGGTGTGTTGGAGGAAGAAGTGTATGTGAGGCAACCACCGAGGTTTGAGAGTGAGAAGTACCCCCACTGGGTGTACAAGTTGTGGAAGGCGCTGTATGGGTTGAAGCAGGTGCCTAGAGCTTGGTATGGTAGGTTGAAGGGGTTCCTGTTTGAGAGAGGGTTTGAGATGGGGAAGGTCGATCAGACCTTGTTTCTCCTCAGGCAGGGCAAAGATATCCTGATTGTGCAGGTATATGTGGATGATATTGTCTTTGGTGGCTCGTCTAACTCTTTGGTTGCAAGGTTTGCAGAAGACATGAGCAGGGAATTTGAGATGAGCATGATGGGCAAGTTACAGTTCTTCCTCGTCCTCCAGATCAACCAGTCGAAGGAAGGAACGTTTGTGCACCAAGCTAAGTACACCAAGGACATTGTGAGGAAGTTCAAGATGGAGGACTCCAAGGCTATGGCGACGCCTATGAGTACGACTACAGCTCTTGATGCGGATGAGGAAGGTGAACACGTGAACCAGAAGGAGTACCGGAGCATGATCGGGTCACTCCTGTATTTGACGGCGACGAGGCCGGACATCCAATTCTCGGTATGTCTGTGCGCTCATTTTCAAGCGTCTCCGAGGACTTCGCATCGGCAAGCAGGCAAGCGCATTTTCAGGTATTTGCGTCATACTCCCGACTTCGACCTTTGGTACTTCGCGTCCTCTTCTTTGGCTCTTCATGGTTTTTCGGATGCGGATTCTGCCGGGTGTCGGTTGGATAGTTAGTCCACTTCTGGGACTTGTCAGTTTTTGGGTTCCTCTTTAGTGTCTTGGTCTTCCCGCAAACAATCGAGTGTTGCTCAATCCACTACCGAGGCAGAGTATGTGGCCGCAGCCAGTTGTTGCTCTCAGCTCCTGTCAGAGGTTTAGGTCTGAACAGTCCACAGGGGGGTCAACCCCGGTGGTTTATTTGTTCGGCGGGGAGATCGGGAGCTAAGAACGTGATAGTTATGCTAGCGTAGCACACGGAAATCACGGCGAGACACAAGGGACAAGATGATTTTATACTGGTTCAGGCCTCCGGAGAGTAAAACCCTACGTCCAGTTGTTGGTGTAGATTGCTTGGGGATTACGCGATTGTACAAGGGGTCGCCCTGCCCGCCTTATATTGGCCAGCGGACAAGGTCGGTTCCCAGATTCCTAGTCGGTTACGACCAGGAGACCAAAGTCTAGTTGATTACATCGCTTGCCATATCCGTCGATCTGCTTTGGTTGGAATCCACCGATGTCTTGTCTTGCACGCCAAGTCTTGTGGTCGTTCTGGATAAGGTCGTTTGGAAAATCTTCTGGAAGGTCTTCAGGAGGTCGTGTGGGCCACCAACTAGGTCGGTTGGGCCCACTGTCAGGTCAGCGGGTCTTCTGGTAGGCCGGACCCACTTGTCGGGGACGGCTGTGAGTCTGGTCGATGGGGACCCAGGGGTACCCATGTCTCACAAGCCCCCGAGTGAGGTGTAGGCGCAGCGACCTTAGAAAGGTCATGACGCAGTCGTAGAGCTTTCGACAGGTCGAATAGCATGCACGTCGGTCAAAAAGAAAAGAACAAATCGACTTAGCAGCCGACCTGTTTGAAATCTTGCCGAACAAAGAGAGGTCGAGTGACGACCTATAGGAAGCTGGCTTCCAATAGATCGGAACGACGACGAAAAAATTTCAGAGGGCATCAAGGATGCACTCGTAGAGTAGTATCCGAGCATCGTGGCGGGCAGGATGGCCGGTATGATGATCCAAAGAAGAAAAAGAAGAAGAAAGAGTAAGTCGAGTAAGGACGTGATGAGAAACAGGTTTCCCAACAGGTCGTTACGATAAAGAAAACAAGAGAGCGTCGAAGACGCACTCGTAGAGTAGTCCCCGAGCATTGAAGCAGGCAGCATGGCTGGATTGATGCTCAAGAAAGAGAAGAAAACTGAATCATGGTCTTGATCAAATGAAGTGTAGAGACACCCAGATCTCCTAGCATAGCTGCAAGGAGTCTGGCAGAGCCGACCTCGAGGAGGCCTTGTAGGCGTGCCGACCTCGAAGAGGCCTCAAATCAGTAATGTCCAGTATCCGAGGATACCCATCAAGATCTTGAAACGCACATCACATGAAGAGGTTGTTGATGATGTCGTAGCTTGAAGTCATGATATCCGGAGCCGTTGCCGATGAAGTTGTAGAGAATATGTAAATCTTTAACGTATGGAGTGTAGAGACACCCAGATATCCTGCATAGCTGCAAAGAGTCTGGCAGAGCCACCCGAGGCATGCCGACCTCAAGAAGGTCTCAAATCAGAAGCGCCCAAGCACCCGGAGATACTTGGCAGAGCCATTAGGCGCGCACCCCACAGGGAGGCCTTCATTCCCGACGCAAAATCTTGGGTGTCCAGAGCAGGCTGGCAGGGCTACAAGAGCACACCGACCTCGGAAGATCACGCATCCAGGGCGCCCAACTAGGTTGGCAGAGCCGTAGACATACTAAGGTATTGCAAGACATCGGTATAAAGGCACGCCGACCTCTAGGAGGTCATTTTGGTGCCCAAATGACCAACATAGCTACCAGCCATCCAGCGGAGCCAAGGTGCTTAATGTATTGACGACCTCAGCAATAGGCACACCGACCACGGGGGCCCGATGAAATCGTAGACCTCCATGATGCTTCTGATCTCTAGGCGCCCAGACGGATCTGGCAGAGCAGCGAGGCACGCCTACCCCGGAAGGTCTTCAATCGAACCTACGACCATTTTGCTCAGGGAACAAAAATATAGGCTAATTGGAATAGGTCCGTTTACGTGCAGAGCCATAGCGGCTGCACCAGGATGCAGAGCCTAGCGGGTGCAATGAAGACGCAGAGCCGTAAAGGGTGCGTTTGATCGTCATCGTCCTCCGTAGATGTAACGAGGCGCAGGGCCCTCTGACACAAAGTCAGGCTTATCTCTCTGTAGACTGCTGGGTCACGGGTCAACAGTGGTCGGAGATTCTCTTGCCACCCAGAAAACGACAACTTCGTCCAGTGTCGGAGCTCATCCGGCCATAACCGAGTCTTGGCTCTCGCTATAAATAGCATCATAAGACTGAAGGAGGCAAGCACCGAGCATTGTTGAGCTATGAAGCCGCAGAGTAGAATTCCAGCCATGTCATGGACATGCAACCGTCCACCAGAACGTAGGATAGAAAATTGTAGAAGGTCTTGGAGCTAGAAGAACGAAGTCGCTGAGGAGGTCTTCCGAACTGGCGAAGGCGACGATGGAGCCGTAAGGAGGATCTAGCGACCTGACGAAAATGACGACGGGGCCAGAGGAAGGTCTAGCGACCTGACGAGGACGACGAAGAAGCCGGAGGAAGGTCTAGCGACCTGACGAGGACGACGATAGAGCCGGAGGAAGGTCTAGCGACCTGACGAGGACGACGATGGAGCTGGAGGAAGGTCCTAGCGACCTGACGAAGACGACGAAGAAGCCGGAGGAAGGTCTAGCGACCTGACGAGGACGATGATGGAGCCGGAGGAAGGTCCTAGCGACCTGACGAAGATGACGATGGAGCCGGAGGAAGGTCCTAGCGACCTGACGAGGACGACGACGGAGCCGGAGGAAGGTCTAGTGACCTGACGAGGACGACAACGGAGCCGGAGGAAGGTCAAGTGACCTGATGAAGATGACGACGGAGTCGGAGGGAGGTCTAGTGACCTGGCAAAGACAACAACAGAGCTGGAGGGAGGTCTAGCGACCTAACGAGAGCGATGACGGGGCCGGAGGGAGGTCTAGTGACCTAACGCCAGCAACAATGGAGCCACAGGGAGGGTGCACCGACCTGAAGCAGGTGGCAACGAAAACGCCGGGAGGTCTGAAGACGACGATGACGGAGAGGCCGAGAGGTGCACCGACCTGAAGCAGGCGGCAACGAAAACGCCAAGAGGTCTAGAGACCCGACGAAGGTGACGACGAAGCTGCAGGGAGGTCTAGCGACCTGACGAGGACGACGGCGGACACCGGGAGGTCTAACGACCTAAAGCCGGCGACAACAGAGCCGGAAGGAGGTCCGCCGACCTCAATCCGATGACGGCAGAGCCACCAGGAAGGTTCGCCAAAGGCGACGCCGGAGCTGAAGAGAGGTCTAGCGACCTGACGAAACTGACGCCGAAGAAAAGAGCTGGTCCTGTAAAATAAAATAAACACCAGGTCGGTGTATCAATCTGTCGAATATAATGAAAACATAGCCTGAGCTAAGTATGCAGAAGTTGAGTAATGTTAGCCGGAGCTAATCATCCGTGTGCTATGTTTCATTTGAGAAGAAAGGTATTCCCCTTATCGTGCCAGACACGCATTATTCGAATTCAAAAGCTCTGAAGCTGCAAAGTGTTTCACCCCTCTACAATGCTCAGCAGGGAGTCTTAGATGTAGCCGATGCACGGGGAGGAGTCTGGGACTCAGGTTTTGCAACCACACAACATCGAATCTTCATAACGAGAGTCAAACAGTTAAAGGAAGAACACATAAAAAAGAAGTAGGACCCCACAGGTCTGGCGACCCTTAGATTGGCATGGCCAAGCCCCCGAGCGTATCGAGGGGGAGGGGAATATAGCACAAGATATAAAAAAATTGAACCATCAGGTCTGGCGACCTACGTGTTGGCATTGCCAAGCCCCCGAGCATGTCGAGGGGGAGGGGTCGGAAGAGTAGACAAAAACATGTAGAAGCCGTAAAATATTTAATTAAAACTAGCACTTAGCTTGGGTGTAGTCGAGATGATCCAGGCGCCGAAGAGGTCGGAGCGTAGTCGCGGTCAAGATGTGGCTGTCGGCGCCGAGTCGTCGAAGAGGTCGACAGTCCGTGCGCGTAGATGCAACACAGCAACAGGTCGCCAGAGCAAGCTGGGGTCGTCGAATCTCGGTGCACACGAAGATGTGTTTACCCTCACGTATTGGGCGCTCCACATGCAGGTCGTCGTCATGGAGTTGCATGCATCACATTAGGGAGAATAATAATTTAGAATAAACTAATCAAGGAAAGGTGCAAGTGCAATGGAAATCGAATACGAAAAAGAAAAAGCAAATCTTCCCTGCATACGTAGCTTTGTGGATTGATTTTCTGGCCGCACATGACGAACACGCGTGGATTTCGGAGACCGCCGGCTGTTGTACATCAGTTTTTTTTAATACGTGACGGACACAGAGTCACGTCAAGCATGGCCGATGAATCCTCCTGGACGACCGCGACTCGACGTAGTCAGCTTGTAAACCGATCAGGCCGGATACAGTGACGTGGTCTCCTGCTGCCGCCGTCTCTCCACCAAGGGTGTGCACGCGACGACGCAGGACGCCGAACTTGATAACCGCCATGAAACTCGCCGGGTGGGTGGGTGGACACCAAAAATTTTGGCACGCCGTTTGCAGAACGAAGACGTCGACCTCGCGATTAGATCGGAGGGTGGCAGCGAGCAGGTCGCTGCGGAGATATCCTTCGTGTCGTCGCCGAAGATGATCACCGGAGCGAACTGCCATCACGCTACACGAAGAGCTCCCAATCTGCTCCTACCTGGCGCGCCAACTGTCAGAGGTTTAGGTCTGAACAGTCCACAGGGGGGGTCAACCCCGGTGGTTTATTTGTTCGGCGGGGAGATCGGGAGCTAAGAACGTGATAGTTATGCTAGCGTAGCACACGAAAATCACGGTGAGACACAAGGGACAAGATGATTTTATACTGGTTCAGGCCTCCGGAGAGTAAAACCCTACGTCCAGTTGTTGGTGTAGATTGCTTGGGGATTACGCGATTGTACAAGGGGTCGCCCTGCCCGCCTTATATTGGCCAGCGGACAAGGTCGGTTCCCAGATTCCTGGTCGGTTACGACCAGGAGACCTAAGTCTAGTTGATTACATCGCTTGCCATATCTGTCGATCTGCTTTGGTCGGAATCCACCGATGTCTTATCTTGCACGCCAAGTCTTGTGGTCATTCTGGATAAGGTCGTCTGGAAAATCTTCTGGAAGGTCTTCAGGAGGTCGTGTGGGCCCACTGTCAGGTCGGTGGGTCTTCTGGTAGGCCGGACCCACTTGTCGGGGACGGCCGTGAGTCTGGTCAATGGGGACCCAGGGGTACCCATGTCTCACAGCTCCTTTGGATCACATATACCATGAGTGACTTTGGTGAGGAGTATACCCATGTCCCACTTCAATGTGATAGCACCAGTGCCATAAGCGTTGCAAAGAACCCAGTGCTTCACTCCAAAACCAAACACATAGGAGTAAGGTATCATTTCCTGAGAGACAACGTAGAGAAAGGGAAGATAGTTTTGATCCATGTACGCACACATGACCAGCTAGCCGATATTTTCACCAAACCCCTAGATCAAGCAACTTTCACTCGTTTGCGGGGGGAGCTTGGTGTTTGTTTGATTTCTTGAGTTGGTGTGTGGGAGCTTCTTTGTAGCATATGTATAGCTTTCCTTTGTGCATTTCTTACATTTGGCATGGCATATGTAACATGATGTATAGGCATCTTTGTATCTTAGATTGCATGCATTTTGTATCATACGCATTTTGTAGGAAAAGCTTCTCCTATATACATTGTTCACCATGATGTGCCATATATGATCTTGTGAGCTAGGTTGGTATGCTATGGTTAGTTTGGCTTAGCTCTTGATGATCTTGATTTATATCCATGGTTGATGGCTATGCTTTTCAAAAATGTCTCATGTATGCTCTCTTGTGAGTAAATGCCTTTATATGATCTTGACATGTTTTATTGGCGTGGCTATGCTTAATTTGTGGTTGGATAGCCTATTTTGATCATATGGGGTCAAAGGCTCATTTGTCATCATGAATGTTTAGCCCCCATGCTTGATCTTGTGGAGGGGCATAAGTTCCTTTTTGTCGCAAAGACATTTCATGTACCAAATATGAATCTGAAAATGAAATGTAAATTGCTTGGAAAATGTGCTCCCATGTCATATGTGCTTAATTTATTTTGCTTTGGGTGCTAAACCATTGCATGATGCCTACCAATGAGAAGTCTCATACATAGAAGTAGGCACATGGCTCGGTGGCTTTGACATGACATGAGGTGCTTGTGGGTGTTTATGATGGTCTTATGCTTAGAATGGTTGTCCTAGCATGAAGTTTGTGTGGCTTTGCCATTTTGACATGTTTTGCTCATGTTTAGGACTTTGCTCATGAGAGGGTGATTTTTTGCAAAATTGCTCAATTCTATCTTAGCTTCGTCCAATGGTTGTGAAAATTGGTGATCATATAGTTGATGTCATTACGAAGCTGTAGTGTATCTAACTTGCTCATTTGGACATGTGTAGCATCTTGTGATGAATTTTGTCTATTTGAGAAGCTCTAGGTTGCATTTTTTTGCATTTTTGGCTTGATTCATGCATTGTCAACAAGGGGGAGAAGTTTGAGCATGTTTTGGCTTGCTGCATGCATTTAGAAGGTTTCCAAGTGGTTTCGAGCTATTTTTGAGCTCGTGCAGTTCCCAGATGGTCATCGGCCTGACCGGGGTCATCCACCGGTCTGACCGGTGTGAGTTCCCAGGTGCTGGCGATCTAATCCACCGGTCTGACCGGTGAGGTTGACCGGTCTGACCGTTCAGAGCAAGGCTGAAGCAGCTGCTCTGTTTTGCGAGATGGTTTGCATGCATTCGTCCAGGGGGAGTTTGCATTGGTTCAGGGGAGCTTGCATGTGTGCAGGGGGAGCTCTTTGTGGTTTTTGAGCTTTGGTTTTGTCTCGGATGTGTCGAGCCGTTGCCCTTGCCTAAGGGGTCCGAGACTTGTCTTCTTCAAGTGATCTTGTTCTTTACCTCTCTTTTGGCTTTCGATCGCTTGCTGGAGTTTCTTTTAGTTGTTTCTTTTCTTTACCTTTTAGTTGGGGATTTAGGAGCTAAGATGATTACCCCTGGTTTATCCCTTCATCACATATATTTGTCAGTATCATTTTGTGTCAATTGTTCTTGAGTGAAAATGCGTCACGAGAAGGCAAATTATGTTGCATACTGAGAGCCTGTGTGGTTCGAGGACCTGTGGTAGGTCGCTTCCTGGTGTGATGAGTGATTGACAACATGGTGTGGACTGATTCCTGGCTAAGTATTGCAGGTGCAGGTTGCGGCTTGACTGGTGTTGGTGCAGGTGAAGAACAAGCGCGAAAGGTCGTTGCTGCTGAGGCCTCCAGGTGTGGAGAAGACAAGTAGGCTTGGTTCGAGGGACCCGGTGGCCAGCGGGGTCAAGTGCGGGCCGCATGGTGGCAAGAACAGCAAGATGAAGTCGTGGACGGTTTCTTGGTTGAGCCTCAAAACCAAGGTCGAGCCGGGACTACGTGGGAGCCGAGTCATGAGTGGTGATTGGCGGAGGCTACACCGAGTTCGCGGGGTTTCCAGTGGTTCACCAGAAAACCACTAGGTTCCTTTGTTGATCCACAAAGCCAAGACCGAAGACCGAAGACGGAGGTGCAGCAGCATCGGACCGGTCTGACCGGTGGGTCTGACCGGTGGGTACCGGACTGACCGGTGAGGAGCACCGGTCTGACCGGTGTGCGACGACGCAGTCCGGAGACTTCGAAGCGGAGGACACGCGTCGGGATCGCAAGGCTTGCGTCGAGGCTAAGCAAGTTTGCGGTCGCTGGGCATCCGTCCGATGGTTCGACGATGAAGATTCCCAAAGTGCCCCTCGGGGGCGTGTATCCTAGTATTAGGCCTTAGGGGTAGTTTCGTCTTTCGGTTGCCTCCATATAACCCAAGTGGTGAGAGGATGGCAGCCATCTCTTGGAACCCTAGCTCATTTGTTTTGTTATTTTCCTCTTCCATTTTCCTTTGAAATTTCTAGGACTAGCTTGAGAGCTTCATGGTGAGATCTTGTGAGAGGGAAGGATGATCGGGCGGCAAGCTAGACCTTGTATGAACCTCTTTTGTATGTATAGATGATTCGGCGTGGTTCCTCAAGGTTTGGATGCGTCTTTCCCGTTTCTCCTTTTTGGTGATTTTCGGAGCCTTTTCTTGGTGATTTTCTTGTGGTGGATTCGAGGCCTTTCTCTTTGGGATTTGGTGGGGGATGTATGCTTGAACCCTTCGTGGTTCTTTTCCCTTTGATTCCCCTCCCAAATCCGTGAGCAAAGGGGCTCGATTTTGGGGTTTTCTTGGCTCTAGGGTTAGAGGAGTTCTTGGTGGGATTTGTTCGATTTCTCTCGTTTTAGCAAGTTTTGGTGGACCAAATCTTGGCTATGGAGTGCCCATGAGGTGTTCCTACTATCCCCAAAGTCTTGTGCAAAACCGTGGAGCGATTCGGGAGATCGGGAGTTGGATTTGGGGGAGTTGACCCGCGGGCGCTGTTCATCCCGAGCTGCCCAGCCTGACCGGTCTGACCGGTGCTGCTCACCGGTCTGACCGGTGCAGAGGCTTTGTGGGATTTGCCTCAGGTGAACTGCCTTGTTCGGTTGGTTTTGCCCCGTCGTGCTGCTGGTCAGTTCTTGGCTTGTTTGGAGTTGTTTTGCTAGGCTTTGTGAAGGGTTCTTCCTTCTTGCAGGTTGTGTTTAGGAGGTGGTTTTTGTTCTAGGGCCTAGAGGAGTCACTGAAGCTTCCTGGAACGTTTGCTGTGCGGCTGCTGTTGCCACCGGCCTGACCGGCGCTGTCCACCGGTCTGACCGGCACAGGCCATCGGTCTGACCGGTGTAGCACAGGCAGCAAGCTGTGCAAGTTTCCGCTGTGCGCGTTGGTGTGTTTTGGTTCGGAAGGCTGTCTGTTGGTTCTTAGGACTAGTAGCACTTCAGTGGTTACGTGGTCTTGACCAACTTGGGTAGTTGAGTCGGAGACGTGCTTGGTTGCCGTGTTCGTCCTGTTGGAGTTTCAATCTCCTTCGAGAAGAATTTTTATCGGCTCCCATTCACTCCCCCCCTCTCTGGTCGCCAGTTTCGGTCCTTCACATACTCTTCCCTCATATTCTTGTCCAGCACTCACAATCTCTCATCCCACCCACATTCATATGTTATTTCAATCAAGAATACAAAACTACTGTAGCAGCCTGGAATTTGAAACAAACACATGACAAAAATAATTTAGTTCAAAATATAAAACAATGACATTAAAAGGGCAAGTTCTCAAAATTGAAAACAATTGAGCCTGTGGGACCCACTGCATGCGGCACGAGGGAAAACTCAACACGTTTTTTTGCCAAAAAGAATTTCACAGCCCACGAGATTAACCCCCAAGTCAAATATCGCCTCAGAACATTTTCTGCCAAAAAAATTTCAGATCCCACCATTACCCCCCCCCAGATTAAATAACGCGTCCTCATACCACGTCCCCCTAAACCACGCACGGCGGCGGCGACCGTAGTTACGGAATCTGGTCTTCTCGGGAAGGCGATGACTAGGGGAACGTGGAGGCCAGAGGGGCACGACGGTTCCTCTCTGCCCTAGCGCACCGCGAGGCCATCCATGGCCAGCAATGGAAAACCCGTGGCACAACGAAATGGGCACGATGTCATCGAAGTTGATGTTGACATTGACCATCTCAGGTACGTATCGGCCGCCTCGCTCTACACCTTCTTGATGAGTTTCCTGGCTTTCAAGATAAAATTGTGTGCAGTAGTTATGTTGCTCCCTCCATGCAATCGATTTGATATACCTCTAACCCCATCTAGGGTTCTCACTTCTCAATGAATTGTTGCCGCTGTCGTTCTTCTATATATTGGCGCATCTAATAAAAATCACTCAGTTAGGCACCAGGGAAAATTTG
Organism: Cenchrus fungigraminus; assembly: GCA_036936925.1. Lineage (NCBI taxonomy): Eukaryota > Viridiplantae > Streptophyta > Magnoliopsida > Poales > Poaceae > Cenchrus > Cenchrus fungigraminus. Next base: position 18,076,803 of record CM072776.1, on the reverse strand, counting down.
ATTAGCCACAATACCTATTTTCTCATTAACAATTGAGTAAAGCTCCCATAATTGTACTGCTAAACTAGAGTTACCCAGCCAGTTATCCTCCCAAAATTTAACTTTCCTACCATTTCCTATCTTCCACCTATAACCAATTCTAGCTGCTTTGGCTTCCCATAAGAAACCTTTGAAAAATTGTGAACTATTGGAATCTCTAGTGCAGAAAATGTTAGGTTTATTAGTAGCGTATTTGTAGTCTATGAGCTCTCTACAGAGTTTTCCCTCTACAAACGGATACCTTTTGACCCAGGCAGCTGTTGGCATTTCTTAACGTCGATGCTAAGTTACGAGTTCCTAGCAACGATGCCAGAAATGACCAAATGGTAATCCTAATGATTACAAGAGTCCACAAGCGCACGGAAGTACCATTGTAGCATTTCCCCAAAGGAGTATTCCAAAGGGTATCGAATCCAAGGAAGGCTTACTAATTAATGATTAGTATCAAAAGGGAAATATCAGTCTTAAGGCTCTTCAATGAATCAAGATACAAGACCCTCTTCTGCTTCAGAAGGATCGCCACTGCAATCCAGTGGTTCTCACTGAGATAAGCGGAAAGGATGAGTTTCTTTTTAGCATATAGTTGGAAGGCACGCTTCATATAGGACACAGCGAAATCAACAGAGTGAGCCTTGCTGGTCAACATTGTCAAGTTAAAGCATTCGGGATTAAGGAAACCAACTGCAGCGCCCGTCTTCTCAACTTCTACAGCCATATTCCTATTAGTAAGAAAAACAAAGTGTAAGGAGGCAAAATACATGGTAAAGATGATGTGAGGCAAAAAGCACATTTCGATAGAGAATGATTAGTGAGAAGCAGATTAAATTTTTAAGCAACTTACACAATGAAGCAGTGGTTAAGTGTCACATCCAAAGCATCCAACTTGAAGACATCATACAAATCACTGAGTTGCACAAGTATCTGCTCGAGTCCGTTTCATGATCCTTCTCTCGTAGGCCACCAGCTGGTCCCGGGCCGAAGTGCGACCATAATCGGAGAACTATCTTCTGCCTTACAACGTTGCATGAAGAATGTGTGGAGATCTCTGGTACAAGGAGCAGCCACATTGAGTACATAATCACTGAGAATGCTATCTCCAAATTTGTAATTTGGGTTAGTCATAGTCCAAGGATTCTTCTTGGTGTTTCTCTCATATCGCTTTCTAGTAGGCATCTTAGAGGTTTTATTTTCAGCAATTTTCTTTTCCTGCTGCTTTGAGATGGCTGAAGAAGGTTTCTTTAAGGGCTTTCTTGCCTGCTGTAGGTGGTGTAGAGCTTTTATTTTCGGCAAGTTTCTTTTCTTGCTACTTTGAAATGGCTGAAGGTTTCTCAAGGGCTTTCTTGCCTACTGTAGGTGGTGTAGAGCTTTTATTTTCGGCAAGTTTCATTTCTTGCTGCTTTGAAATGGCTGAAGATTTCTCAAGGGCTTTCTTGCCTGGTAACGGTGGTGTCTCACCAGGAGCTATTACAGAGGTATTGGGCCCAGATGTACCTGCAGCTTTCTTTGAAATGTAGTCGATAGATTTATCAGCACCAACCAACACATCACTCTGGTTGCCTGGTAACGGTGGTGTCTCGCCAGGAGCTATTACAAAGGTATTAGGCCCAGATGTACCTGCAGCTTTCTTCGAAATGTCGTCAACAGATTTATCAGCATCGGCCAACATATCAATCTGGGCTCCTGCTTTGGCATGATTGTTTTGAGCACTTTCGTTTGGGGTGTAGGATTTGTTGTTTCATGAGGAGGAGGAGGCGGAGGTGGTGGTGCTGGTGGTGGGGATGGAATATTTGGTGTATCTTGCGGATGTGGGGATGCAAGTTTTTCTTTTTTAGGACGAGTAGTAGGAGGTGTTGATGGAATATTTGGTGTATGTTGCGGATGTGGGGATGCAAGTTTTTCTGTTTTTTCAGGATGACGAGGAGAAGGAGGTGGGGATGGAATAATCTTTGGTGAATCTTGCGGGTGTGGGGATGCAAGTTTTCAGGACGAGGAGGAAGAGGTGGGAATGGAACGTCTTGCAGATGTGGGGATTGAGGAGAAGGAGGAGGTGGGGAACCATGTGAGGAAGGAACCTGTCCCGTAGTCTGTGAACTACAAGGAATCTGTACCGTAGCCTGTGAACGAGTTTTATATGTTGGTGCTCCCTTGATGTGAATGCGACACCTTCTCCACTGTAACCTCTGTCCTACAGCTTGTCCGAGTGTCGTCACCTCGTCATTAGGAGGGTATTCCAGCGGTTCATCCACAAAGACAGTATATACATGCAGCACTTCGACCACAACACCGTCTTCATGAATCGAGACTGTTTGTATCATAGTCTGCTCTGGATGAACCACACCAATTGCAGCCTCACATTCAACACCCCTCCCACATGATACAAAGGCCATAGTGTGCGGGTTCAATCAACATGCCTATAAGGTCTTCCTGTGTACGTCACAGTGCACCTCCGTCAACTCTGCAGTGCCATTGATCAAACCTATATTATCTGCGGACGCATAGCTGTTCTTCAGTGCGGCGGGTGAAGGGCTCGCGCGATTGGACACTAGTGACAACACCACCTGGTACCCTTCTCCCAGCATGGCAAGCAAATCGTTCTGCATCTCAGCCTTGAGTTCTTGTTTGATTTCTTCTATTATCTTTTCCTTATCAACTGATGCGTCGGTCCTTGTCCTCTTCCTCTTCCTGTACATGGAAGCGTGCTGAGGCCATGCATACTTCGAACCCTGGTAGCTGGAGACACCACGCACGTGACCTGGTTGTTCGGGGTGGCCAAAGCACTGACTTAGTGTTGACGGCTGTTAAGTACCTAATTTAAGGCCGTCAATCCCAGCATTTCATCATGAGAATCATGCATCCACACTAGAATAGGGGTTTAAACTAACAATTTCCACAAGTGGATGTATGAAGATGAATGCAGGTGTTTAGCATAAGAAATGAAGAGAAAGCACACCTCTATGATCCTAGCACTTCAGGCTCAGCCAATGAGGGGCTGCCATGCAAGCATCCCCTGGATCAATGACATCACCAATCCAAGAGAGAAAGCCTCGGCGAATCAGAGACCGCCACGCGTGCATCACATGGATCCTATGGCCCACCAGAGCGACTAAACCGCCTCCAACACACGTGTACACCGGGAACCGACCTCAGGGCCCACCAATCAGCCACTCAGAGAAAGCACAAGCCGAGGGGGCCCACCTGGGGGTCGGCCGACCCCAGGATCGGCCGAACCGACCTTGGGTCGGTTGATCCCCGCTTTCCACGTGTTGGCTCCTGGTTGGCTCCTGGTCACATTCCGGGGGGGCACGGGGTGTCCTCTCGCTGATGCCTTGGCCTATAAATAGGAGAGGAGGGGGGTAAGAATAGGACAACACACTTGAAGGCAACTTCTCACCTTAGCCTCTTCTCCTTCTTCTCATTCCCTCTTGGTGGAGGTGAAACCTCATCCCACCATGAGTGTGAGTGTGACGAGGATCTAGCTTAGGTGGTGCTAGGTAGAGAGGGGAGTGTGTGGGTGAGTAGAGGGGAGGTGCGATGATCCGTTCTTCATCCATCATCCCTTTGTATCTCATGAGTGACGCCGTTCTTCATTTAGACTAAAGTGAGTATTTCGTTATATTCCAATTAGACTAAAGTCGTATTCATACATGGGTGATATGTTCTAGAGTTCTTCATCTATTCATCATTTAGAGGCTCGTGTTCTTCGTGACACGATCCTTTGATCTTGTTGACTAGATGAATAGTTTTGCATTCCGTTTGTGTGACTACTTGTCAATTAGAATATAGTGAGTCTCCTGCATATCTGAATTAGATCAAAGTGTCATTCATATCTCTTCATATCATCTTGATTCCATGATGGGCAAGGTCTAGATGTACTCATGGGTTCGTCACTCCGTATTTATATGGAGTGCTATAGTGTTGCTACGGGACGTCAGACGTAGCCATGCTATAGTAGTAGTCGGTAGTGTAGACGTGGTGTCTCGACTACGGGTTATCCTTCGATTGCCCTGTATCCCACGGTTTGTCTTGGGGTAGGTCGCGGTAGTGGCAGTCGTTGGACCCTTTCGGAATCCCCCACGTTCGGATACAGGTGTAGGCAACCATTTGCCGTGAACCGACTGTTATAGCTAGGAGGGTCCGGTGTCCGAAGCGAGATCCTTTGCAGCTTGAACCCCCTATAAAAGATACCATTCCTCTCACCTACCTCAGCAGAGATCCTGTGTCCTTGGATAAGTCGCTCGTAGAGTACCCCATCCGTTCCTAGGATACAATACCCTTTGGAATACTCCTGAGGGAGAAGTGCTACAACGGTGTATCCGTGCGCTTGCGGACTCGTTCGCACCCATCAGTATACCCAGGTGATTCTTACACACTCACGCTATCCCAGCGCCATAGTGGTGAGGTTAAGAAATACCAACACTTAGCACATCATACTCCCTCTGCCCTACCATTCCTGAAGATTCTGCACATGCATTCTTCTCCTTGATGTCTGCAGCTAATTTTTTAATTGCTTTGTTGTTGAACACTATCACGGCAATACGGTCTTTAATCACTAGGTTACTCCTTGCTCACAGCCAATTCTTGGAACGATCGTCAAGGTAGGCGTCATATGGGTTGGGGATCCCAGCTTCAGCTAATTGTCTGTCCTCTTCCTCCCATTGTGGTAGTTTCACAGTATAACCAGCTGGACCCATGCTGTGCTCGCTTGTGTTTCGGCTTCGAAGTTCTTTGAACTTGACACTAACAGATGACGCTTTCTCGGTTTCCTCCTGTTTCATGAACTATTTCCACTGTTCTGGGTCGATAAACGGGTGCCTTGTAAATGGCTCAAGTCCTTTTCTGATAAAATCTCACCTAAGCTAAAATTTGAATTGTCTCCATGCCTTGGATGCCGTCTTCTAGAAAAGCTTGAATGCCTGCTGTTCCAAACCTTCCTAGAACTTCAAGTGTTTCTGCACATGCTTATCAAACAAGTCCCAGTTTTCATCATTGCTTACTTCTTTGATTTCTGGCAAATGCAAAGGTAACTTTTGTCAATCAATGAGCCCTGCAAGCGCCCTGAACTTGCGCTTTTGTGTCAATGGTACTGGCATCCCCCTATGTCGACCTCAGTGACTATCATTGTGTCACTTGGTCACTTTGTGGATGTCCTTGGCGCTCTGCCTCGGCGCGGAGCCCCACCCACCTGGTCTTGTTCTTCACTAGCAGTGCCATAACCCTTTTCTTCATCTTGTGGCCCAGGTCTATAGTCCTCGTCAGATTTATCCTGTGAAGTAATAGTAAAGGGATTTTGAGAAAGGTCAGCTCAGTGTCCAAGAATAGCAAAACAAGCAGACCATACTGCTAGCTCTTCCAGGAGACATGCTACAACAGGAGATAAGTAGAGCACATTTTTAGTTAACCATGCTTAGCAGCTAAGCATGAAAAAACACATAAGAAAACTGAAGGACCGATTAGGCAACCAGAGAGCGGGTGAGTGAATGGGAGCCGATAAAAATTCTTCCCAAAGGATGAACTCGGCCTATGCCCCAAATCCACACCCAAGGTCGCGTAGTCACAACGGACCTACCAACCCTAGGAACAAGCCCCAAACAAATCTCAAGCGAAAGCGCAACTCAAGAAGCAAATGACATAGCCGATCTGCGAGGCTCGGAGCGGACTGTCCGCATGGACTGGCAGACCGGCCGCGAGGCCTAGGCGGACCATCCGCGAGGCTGTGGCGGACCATCCGAAAATAGCTCTCGAACCACCAGTAGCGCACCCCAAAACACGGACTGTCCGTGCCCTACCTGCGGACTGTCCGCGGCGAAGAGACTGTCCGAGCTCTCCTCGCGGACCGTCCGGCAAACTTCGTGCCACCAAAAACACTTGACCAAACGGATCGAAACACGAGCTCGCAAGAACACACGAAGAACACGACGAACACTTGATCTGCCGGCTCCTCGCGGATCGTCCGCGACCCCCTGGCGGACTGTCCGCCACGCACGGGAATAGCAGCCCGAGCCCGACCCTCCAAAGGTCAACACCACCTTCCCTTTGCCCATTCTCCCAAATCAACCAAGGGAAAGCTACCAAATCATAGGTGAAGATGAAGCGTCTCTAGGAGACGCTATACCTACAAAATTGAAGCCTCAAACCCACTGAATTGAGAGGAATCGAGATTCTACCGAGCTCACACAAAAAGCTAGGGTTCCAACCGAAATCTTTCAATTAGAGGCCAAATCCAGAGTTTGAGGGGTCAAGATCAAGCACAAAGATGCACAAGGCATCTATCCATGATCCCCACAAAGAAATCCGAACCCAAACACCTCAGAATCGAAGGAACAAGGCGCGCACGAAAATCTAATGAAAATAGCCCGAAAAAGACACCAAAATCACTCGAGCCACAAGAAGGAAATCGACGCATCCATGAAAGCTTCCATACACTCGGAGGTCAGATTCTCTACAAAATGGTGAAGAAAATCTAAGCCTATGGAGCAGGGGAATGAGAAGCAGTCCGGAAGGATTGATTGCCCAGAAACCCTAGAGCTATATATATGAGTCCCTCTGGGTTGGGCAAAAGACCAAGCTACCCCTAGCACTTAAACTAAGATACAAACCCCTCAGGGGCAATATCGTCAAGAAGCACTCCTCTTCATCAGACGGCCACGCCTTTGTCGCAGTCTGCGTCCTCCTGACGCAAGCCCTGCGATCCCGCCGCGTGTCCCCTGGCATCGAAGCTTCTCGGCGCGCCCGGATCCCGTCTCCGCCCGCCGAGCCTCCGGTCTTGGTTTTGTGGCTCAACAAGTAACCCGACGGTTTTGTGGTGAACCACCGCAAACCCCGTGTTCAGACTCCGGTCGTGAGCCGCTACCATGCACCGGCTCCAGTCGACTACTTCGTCTTGCTTTTCTTGCCACCATGCGGCCCGCACTTGATCCCGTTCGGCCACCGGGTCTATCGAGCCGAGCCTACTTGTCTCTCCACTCCTCGTTGGCCCCGCAAGGCTAAGACCTTTCGCGCCCGCTCTTCACCTGCACCAACACGAATCAAGCCACAACCTGCACCTGTAATACTCGGCCAAGAGTCAGTCCACACCACAATGTCAATCACTCATCACAGCCAGGAGCGACCATCCACCGGTCCTCGGACGCTCGGGTCCTCAACCTCCCCCTTGATGAGTGCATTGACAACACACATAGTAACCAATTCAGAGAAAAAGAGAAAACGAAAAGAAACGAACGAAAAACTCAAACAAGTGATCAAAAGCCAAACAAAAGCCAAAACAAGATCACTTGAGAGAGAAAAATCTCGGTCCCCTAAGACAAGGGCAACGGCTCGACACAACTGAGATAAAATGCTCTAAAATTGCCGACTCCTCAAGGTGAGGCAAAAGGGCTCGACACCATCGGCAAAAGGGCACAACTAAAATCAGGTGACAAAGAGCTCCCAAATGCTAGCACCCCCTATACAAATGCATTTCTCCCAATTTTCTCCCCTTGATGCAAAACTCCCCCTGGATGCATGAATTGGGTACTTTCCTCCCCCTTGTTGGTAATGCATGAATCAAGTCTACAAATGCAAGCATGTGCTTCTCAAATAGACAAAGAGCACTACAACATGCTAAAAATGAGACATAGACAAGCAAGATAGCCACAAATTTAGTACAAGCATCGCCAACAAGACAGATAGGGACATATAAGCATGTGACATAGCTATGATCAAAATGAAGCATTTTCAACACAAATTTCCCTCTTGTGAGCATAGGACCTAAACATGGTCAAAATGAGCACAAACAACATATAACTCACAAACTTCATGCAAGGTCACAAATTCTCATCACAAGATCATCAGAAACACCTACAAGCTATCTCATGTCATGTCAAAGCCACCGAGCCATGTGTCCACTTCTAAATATGAGACTTCTCAACGGTGAACATCATGTTACGATTTAGCACCCAAGATAAGGAATTTAAAACACATAAAAGACATGGAAGCACATTTTTCAAGCACAAGCATTTCATATACCAATTTCATTATTTCAAATTAAGCATCGTACGTGAAGTGCCTTTGTGGCAAAAAGAAGCTTAGGCTTCTCCACAAGGTAGCATGTAGGCTAAACATTCATGATGACAAATGGGTCTTTGATCCCAAATGAAAAGAACATGGTTTCCAAGCACAAATTAAGCAAGATATAGCCATATGTGCACAATTTGAATATGAGAGTCATTCAACTCACAAGAGAGGATCATATATATCATTTTCACAAAATTAAGCCATCCACAAGCATATACATCCCAAAGCTACCAAGAGCATAGCTATACATCACATGAGCAACACTAGCAAGGTCATAAGCTCACATCTAGCATATCATAGTGATCAGAGTATATAGGAGAAGCACATTCCTAAGGCATATGATACAAATGCAGTCTATGATACAAAGATGCAAGCATGATATGATACACAAATGAAAATGCAACATGCATATTTACATTAGACCCCCAACAGAAGCTCAAAAAGGAAAAACCACTCCAAGCTCCCCTCGCAAACGAGCAAATGTAGCTTGGTCCAAAGGCTTTGTTAGGATATCGGCGAGCTGTTTTTCGGTTGGCACATGGATGAGATCTATTTTTCCCTTCTCAACATTGTCTCTCAGGAAGTGGTACCTCACCTCTATATGTTTGGTTCTGGAGTGTAGCACGGGATTTTTGGCAACACTAATGGCACTCGTGCTATCACACATGAGAGGAACATGGGTACACTCCTCACCAAAGTAACTCAGCGTGTATGTGATCCAAAGTAGCTGTGAGCAACAACTAGCGGCAGCGACATACTCGGCTTCTGTGGTAGACTGAGCTACACTAGATTGTTTGCGAGATGACCAAGAAACAAGCGAGGAACCCAAAAACTGGCACGTGCCGCAAAGTCGGCATCCGAAAACCCAAGGAGCGAAAGAGGAGAGGACGCCGAGTACCAAAGACCGAGCTCAGGAGTGTATCGAAGATACCTGAAGATCCGCTTGACGGCCTGCCGATGTGAAGTCCTCGGCGACGCCTGAAAACGAGCGCACAGACACACAGAAAACTGAATGTCCGGCCTCGTCACCGTCAAGTACAAGAGGGAGCCGATCATGCTCCGGTACTCCTTCTGTTCCACGGGCTCTCCGTCCTCGTCCGCATCGAGTGCTATAGTTGTACTCATCGGTGTCGACAGGGGCTTCGAGTCGTCCATCTTGAACTTCTTGAGGATGTCCTTTGTGTACTTAGCTTGATGCACAAAGGTTCCCTCCTTCGCTTGCTTGATCTGAAGCCTGAGAAAGAACTGCAATTCTCCCATCATAGACATCTTGCATTCTATGCTCATGTCCTCCGCAAACCTTGCAACCAAAGAGTGAGACGAGCTGCCAAAAATAATATCATCCACGTACACCTGAATAATTAGGATATCATCGCCCTGCCTGAGGAGAAAACGAGTCTTATCTACTTTGCCCATCTCAAACCCCTTGCTGAACAAGAACCCCCTCAACCGGCCATACCAAGCACGTGGAGCTTGTTTCAGCCCATACAACACCTTCCTCAGTCTATACACCCGATGGGGAAACTCAGCACTCTCAAAGCCCGGTGGTTGCTTCACATAAACCTCCTCTTTTAAAACCCCATTCAGAAAGGCACTCTTCACATCCATTTGGTACAATTTGAACCCTTTAGCCACAGAAAAGGCTAGAAGGATCCTAATCGCCTCCAAATGGGCTACAGGAGAAAATGTCTCCTCATAGTCTATCCCCTCCTTCTGATTATAGCCCTGAGCAACCAACCTCGATTTGTTTCTCACCATCTCACCATTCTCACCCTCTTTGTTCTTCCACACCCATTTTGTCCCGATAGGTTTGCAATATGGTGGTGGCTCTACCAACTCCCAAACTTGGTTTCTCTCAAAGTTCTCTAACTCCTCATGCATTGCGTTCACCCAATTAGGATCAGAGAGGGCGTGTCCAATGTCTTTCGGCTCAAAGGTAGAAACAAAAGCCGAATGAGCAAAGTGAGAAACATTCCTGGACCTTGACCGTGTCGTACGCTCGTTGATGTCGCCGATGATTCTTGAGGGAGGATGATCAACTTGAACGCGCCTCGGTGCCTCTCACCTGGAGATGACCTCCCCCTCAGCAGCAGCTTCCACTTGATCTTGCTGGATCGTAGTCGGTGTAGGGGATGGGCCATCCTGCACCGTAGTCGTCGTAGTGGAAGTAGAGGGTACATGCTCGGCTGGAGCTTCACCATCATCCCCATCATCCTCTCCAGCATCATCCTCCTCGTCCACAAAGATCTTCTTGCCAATCTTGTCGTCACCTGCACACTCAAAAACAGACGAACTGCATGGCTGGGTCTCGTCGAAGGTAACCTCGCAAGTTTCCACGACTAGGTTAGTATCAAGGTTGAGCACACGGAATGCTCGAGAATGACTCGCATAACCCAAAAAGATCCCATCGGAAGACCTCGACTCAAACTTATCAAGCCTACCCTTCTTGAGAATAAAGCACCGACAACCAAAAGCCCTGAAATGGCTCACTCTACGTGCTCGCCCGTGCATGAGCTCATAGCACGTCTTGTTCAAGAAGGCCCGAAAAAAAATCTGGTTCCCAACATGGCACGCGGTATTCACCGCCTCAGCCCAATATCTCATCGGAGTCCTATGCTCATCAAGCATCGTCCGAGCCATCTCACAAAGGGAACGGTTTTTCCTCTCAACCACTCCATTCTGACAAGCAACATAGGGAGAAGAGAATTGATGTTCGAGACCCAAATCACGACAAAAGGTTTCGAAACGAGAGTTTTTAAATTCAGCGCCATTGTCGCTACGGATAGCTCGAATAGCATCTCCATTCCTCTCATTCTTCAACCTCAAGATTAGATCCCGGACAAAACCAAATGTCTCCCCCTTGTCAGCCAAAAAGAAGACCCAAGCATAGCGAGAATAGTCGTCCACTATCACAAGGACGTACCATTTCCCACCCGTCGAGCACACACGAGCTGGACCAATCAAGTCCATATGGAACAGCTCGCATGGCCTCTCTGTCATAACGGATGTTAGAGGCGGGTGAGAGGCGGCGACCATCTTACCATGCCTACATGGAGCACATACCAAATCCTTTTGGTACATCAACTTAGGCAATCCTCAGACCAAACCTAGCCCACTCAAGCATGACAACAAGTCAAAACTCAAGTGACCTAGTCTCCCATGCCATTTCCAAAGCTCCGCCGAAACACCAGCAACCAAACAACGAGAAGAGCCGACACACTGAGAAAAATCAGCTTTGAAAATCTGACCCTCGGGGATGATCGTGCACACAAGATCACCTCAAGAATCTAAAACACGAGAAGCGCCCATTTTGAAACGGACCTCAAAACCCTCATCAAGAAGTTGGGACACCGAAAGAAGATTTAACCCCAAAGACTTGACAAGAGCAACACGCCTAAGAGTCACAGACTCACTCACCTTCACCGTGCCCACTGAAAGCACTCTACCTTTCCCATTATCCCCAAAAGTGATGTACTCTTTGTTCATCACTAGGGTGAGGCTGGAGAACCACCTTCGATCTCCAGTCATGTGTCAGGAGCAATCGGAGTCGATCAACCAAAAGCCCTCCAAGCCTCCCACCTGAAAATAAAAAACGAGAGCGAGAGTGAGCAAACGACTCAGCACTGGGGTTAGTACAAAACGAATCAAACTAGTGCCGTGCCAATTTCTCAAAGGTGGGGTTAGCAAAATCCATCCTATCACTCCTAGGTGGAACACCCACACGTCTCCTTGGAGGACTACGCGTACCACGCGGTAGAGACCGTGGCCCGTAGCTCCTCTAAGACCTAAAGCTGCGATCGTTCGCTCCATACTCGTATTGGCCATGAGCGAAGGAATGTCCAGCAAACTCACCACGCCCAAACCCAACACGCCTGCCACCATCTCTCTGTGGTGGCACACCTCGAGGCAGAAACTCACACCTCCCCTGACGCGGAATGCTGTACACAACACCCTCACCTCTAGGCACCGTACGAGGCTCAGGCACACCACGAGAAGGGCGGTACCTGTCCTTGTTTGCCATCTCCCTAGCAAACCTCTCCTCACGCTTCCTCCTGAAGCAAAATTTAGCTAGGTGCCCATCCCTCCCACAATGCTCACAATGGAAGCGTTTTGGTTTTGGCTTTGGTTTTGGGCTCTGGCTTCTTCTCACTCGTTTTCTCTCCCTTCTTCCCAAAGAACTCGTTCCCCAAGTCACTCTTGAACTTGATGGGTTTCTGGAAGTTGTCGGTGTGTGGAGGAAACACGGGTGGAGCTGGGGTTGTGTCTAGTCGTTTCCTAAGTGGGTTTGGCTTAGGAGCATAAGCATTTTTGTGGTAGGTTTTTGGTGGTTCTGGGATATCACCGATCTTCCCCTCATTCTCACCACTTCCCTCACCAACCTTATCCGACCCAAGCGCCGTTGATGTTCTTGCTTGACCGCTTGCCCTTGTGCCGTTCTTCTTCATCACTTGAGCTCGATGAAGAGTAGCAAGAGCTCGAGTCGATGTCGCTTGCTCCGGCAACCATCGCTCGCTCCTTCTTCTTGTGACCGCCACTCCTCCTCGGCCTCCGCTCGGACTTGTTCTTACCCTTGTGGTCATCCCTCGAGCGGTGCTTGTGGTCGGTCCTCGAGCGGTGCTTGTGCTCAGGCTTGACCTCCATGGCTTTCGGGCACTCAGCGATAAAGTGCCCGTGCTTCCCGCACCGGTAGCACATACCCGAGCTCCTCCGAGCGTTCTTCCGGTTCGTGTACATGCGCTCGAACCGTCTGCTCAGCAATGCGAGATCCTCCTCGCCCAGCACATCGAACTCCTCATCTGGCATGGACACAATACAAGACAAAGAGAACTGTCTCGAAGACATGTTAGCGTTAGTCCTTGGTCCAGAAACGAGAGCCAGACTATGAGGGTCAGTCGGGTTCTCGATCCTTGCTCGCACCCCACGGTCCACCTCGGACGACTTGAGCTTGGAGAACAGCTCGTCCACCGTGAGTGTCTCATACTTCTCCAACTCAAGAATGGCCTCGACCTTCTCACTCCACATGGTACGATCCAGACCGTGCAAGAGCTTCACAGCCTTGTCATGATCATCGTACGGGAGCACAGCCACATTAGCCCTCATGTTGTTCACAATCACAGTGAATCGTTGGTACTGACCACGCAGTGGCAAGGAGCTGCACAGGCCGTGACAGACGCTTGTTCTGGATCCACTGAAGCAGCACCTCGCGGCTGCCGCTGCCACCGCCGACTGCAGCTATGGTGGTGCTCGGGGAGGCTGGGCTCGAAGAAGTCAGAGAGGTGGTCCATGGTCGCAAGCCGGGCTCCGAGTCATGGCTGACGAAGAGACGCTGGCGACTGCAGGATGGAGATGGATTTGACGCAAAAACTTTCCCCTCACGCCCAGCTGCTGCTTCGCGCGCTCGAATCGGTTGTTGCCCGCGCGGGATCCGAGCACACTGCCGGCGGGGAGAGCACGGTCGTGCGGGATCCCAGCTGCCCGTCGTCGGGGGACGCCGCCGCCGTACAACAGGTGGGCGGTCGCCTGCTCCGCCGGTGAGAACGGGACATGCCCGTCGCCTCGCGAGACGCGCGGAGCCCGCCTACGGCCTTGAGTGGGGGCTTTTCGCAAATATACCAACACATAGACGGCTTCAATAGAGAGACTGTACATGTCCTAATGTGCCGACACATAACGAGACATATTTGTACTAGGTGAGCCACCCCGTACTAATGCGCACATCAGTACCAGGTGGTGTTACGCACTGGTATTGATGTGCCTCCCCTGCGACGTGGTAGAGGGAGGCATTAGTACTTAGTGTTAAAACCACTAAGTACTAAAGTGTTTTTTTTCTTTTTTCTTTTCATTATATATTTATTTATTCTACTATTTACTTGATTTTCGTATACTAATCTTAATATGATGTAATATATGTACATACATACATACATAAATGTTATGAGAGTTTAATATTAGTTTTTTTTCTCTGTTCGGTTCCTAGGGCGCCATGGTAAAGGGGTAGCTTGAGCTTGGGGAGTGGAGAGGGTGAAGCTCGGACAAAGGAAGAAGATGACTATTTATAATCGTTGCACATTAGTAACGGGTGTTATCCTGACCCAGTACTAATGTGCTGACTTCACATTAGTAGAGGTGGTCTGAGCCTGGTACTAATGTGAGTCACGAGGAGCGCGTCGGGACCCTCTCTCCCTCCCTCCCCGTCTGGTACTAATGTAATTTTGAACTTGTGACGAATGCTCAAATCTCGTAGCGTATCTATATACTATAAAGATCGAATAATTTAAAAAATCTTTCTCACCTAATTCAGGTCCGCCTTACCTCTCACGTCGGACCCACCTGTCAATTAATTGGGGAGTGGATAGGGTGGAAGACCCATAAAATCGCAATTTGGAGACCGTTTCTGTCAAAAATATAATTATTTTCTCACCTACGGTGGTCCTTACCCACTTGCATACCCACCCCTTCCGTGCCCGGTTGCCCGGGTGGCCGTGTCCTGATCTAATACGCGTACCTCCATTGATATCCCCGGATCGCGAATCTCCCGTCGCCCTTTCCACCCATCGTGGCCACGCCGCCCTGCTCATGTCGTCATCGCCGAACGGGCCACGCCGCTTGCCCCGTGCATCCGCGTTGGGCGCCAAGGGCGCTTGCCATATTAGCAAGCATGCTTGAAGTCAAGAGGCTGTCGCCCCGCAGGCGGGCGCCGACATGCTTGAAGTCAGAGACCTTGAGGTCGCCGCACCCTTCGAGGAGAAGGTCCTCGGGCTTGAGGTCGTGGTGGTAGACCCCATGGCTGTGGCAGAACTCTACGGCCGTGATCAGCTGCTGGAAGTACAGGTGTGCCTAGGGCTCGGGAAGCTGCGATCTGTGCAAGGCGCGCGACGAGCTCGTCGCCGACGGTGTACTCCATGAGGAACTACATCCTGGACCGCGTGGCCATCACCTCGTGGATCGGAGGCGGACGACGTTGGGGTGGTACACGATCTGCATCACGTCCATCTCTGTCTTGACCTTCTCCGACATGCAAGCCCGAGGACCTTCTGGGCCTGCACTTGGAGAGATTTGGGGTACACACCACACTCAAGCATTTGGCCTTGTTTAACGCCTGCATCACTGATGGTCCATTGACGTGTTGCCCTGCCCGGATCTGCTTGCATCATCCCTAGCCCAAGTCGGGTACCTAGGTCTACTACACTAAATTAAACATGCTTAATGCTTTAGTGAAATGTGTATTCTACTGCACTAAACATACTTAATGCTTTACTGAAACTTACATTCTGACGAAGTACTCAACATTTTTTGAAATGTATTACTTCATCTTGGTTAAGAACTAATCTCTTTTTCTTTTGATAATTAGGATAGTTTGGGCTCTTATATATAGTTGTAACCTCTGTTACTTAAATTAATCATTAGTTTGATAGTTAGGATAGTTTTGCAATAACTATCAACAAGGTGCAGTCAAGGGTTGTTTCACGTACATGAGTTTTGGCCAAACGTAACATTGATGCTAATCCTACTGGGAATAGACCTAAGAATATATATACAAGGACGTATTGGAAGTATAGTCCAGAAATTTTGTGGTACGATGTATTTATAATTACTTTCCAATGTTCATGTACTATATGCTTATGACCATCTAAACTAACAGAAACTAACAAGCTGCCGGGAAAATCAATTTGATAGGCTTGTCAAATGGAGCGCCTCCACACACTATTATAACCCGTCTAGGGAATTTCAGTTGCACTAGGTGATTGTGTGCTATAACCCGTTTAGCTAGGGAATTTCAGTTGCACTAGGTGATTGTGTGCTACCAGACCTTTTCTTTTTGCGAATGTGTGCTACCCGACCTTATCAGATTGCAATGACCGCTTCCTTCTCCTATGTTCTGTAGCCATTTTTTATTCGAGGATATGACCTCCATTATATGTCCAGATTGCTAATTTATTGATAGAAGTTGTACCACATCATGTGCAATTTAGTGTGTAAAGTATATGTGAAGTGATGTTAGATTCACATAATACATGTAAAGTGCTATTTGTGAGAAAGTGGAAGTGAGAAAATGTCGAGATCCAATGTGTGTCGATTGCTATGTGTGTTTATTTGGACTGTCATATTTATCATTTTGCATTTTTAAAACTTCACAATGAAAATAGTTATAATAAAAATTTACACGTGTGTGCCACACGTGCATTTTACTAGTCTATACTATAAAGATCGAATAATTTGAAAAACCTTTCTCACCCAATTCGGGTCCACCTTACCCCTCATACCGGACCCACCTATCAATTAATTAGGAGGGTGAATAAGATGGTAGATCTATAAAATCGTATTTTGGAGAACGTTTATATACCAAAACGCGCAATCTTTTCTTACCTCCGCACTTCCTTACCCGCCGACCGTCCCTGTCGATCACGCAGGCGTTCCTTTAACCTTGATAGCTCGGACACCACCTCAAAACAAAACAATGTCCTCCCCAAATCTCCTCTTCTATCCCGATCTCTCTTTCTCTCGTTGTCGGGCTTCCCCGTCGCCGCTGGCTCCGGCCACCATCTCCTCGGTGCCCCTTCCCCTCCCATCGGCGAGCCTCGAGCAGCCTGCTCCTCTTCGCAGAATGAGGGCAGCGGCGTAGTGGCCTGAGCCGCGGGATTGGGCGGCGGCCCCAAGCGGCGTATCTCGGCAGGCCATGTGCAACCTACTGGGCCGAGGCGGCGGGGAACGACGAAGTCGACCTCAGGCCCTCAACAACGTTGGATGTGGCGCTCTGAGTTGGGGCTCAGGGCGGCAATGGACGGGGGCATCCGAGCTCCAGCCATCGATAGCGCCAGATGAGGTGCTCGAGCGCGGCCCTCGGTGGCGACGGACGGCGGCGCATAGCTGCAGCAATGGGCCGGCGCACTCGACCTCGGATCTTGGTAGCGACGAACGGGGTTCTCGAACTCTGATCCTCAGCAACGGTGGATAGGGCGCCCAATCTCCGACCCTCGGCGGTGACGAACGGGTCCCCAAGCCACCGCCGGCACTGGTGCCCCTATCCCGCTGAGCTGTTTGGCCGCTGGAAATTCAGTCCTCTTCGTTGTGTTGCCACGTAAAATCTGGTCGGGCAGAAACAACAAGAAACTTGGGGTCTCATCTCTGCTTTATGGCCTTGCTAGCTGCTCATTTGATTTGAGGATAACTTAACGACTGTATGAATCGGTGCAAGTGTACTTCTCGACATGGTATCATTGTGTGTGTTTTTTCTGTTGACTGTGTCGTTTTCTTCTCCCTGGGATCACTCAAATGCCAACTACCGTGATACGGTTCATATGTTTCTGAGTGTGAAGCAGTCCTTTCTTCAACTGCTATCTGCTGGTCAGGCAAGTGCAGTTTCGAGCTGCCTTCTATTTCTGTATGTGATGTTGAATCTGCCGCAGTCCAACATTTATGGCTTCAGCCTTTGGGACGGGCCATTCCTGCAAATGAATAACATTTCAACACGGATGTTTTGGCTGTCATCAAGCTACCTGCAAGTGAGTTACCCACATAATTCTCATAATGGCATACTAACTTGTCAGAGTGAGTGAGTAATGTTGTGCCTGTAAGGCTAGCTAAATATGGCTCCCTACTTTCTCCTAGATCACTCTAAAGATGTGCATCTGGTTCACCATGAATCTTTGAATTTACTCTTCTGAATACAGGATAAATTTTTTAGAATTGCAAGAATTATGGCTCCAGAGCATAAAGGGACAGAAGGGCATGCTGTTCTGCCAATTAAAATGAAGATGCTGCATTTTATTTTTCTATGAATATTTCTGAATTTTGTATAATCAGATGATCCATGGTGAAAGACTGCACATGTTTGGGTTTTCATTTTTGGAAGAAAATCAAATGTTTCTTACATATTAGATGTTTCGTGGTTTCTACCAACCACAGAATATGGTAAACCTTGTGTCTCCTAATGCTGCTCTATTAGTCGATGCTTTTTAACTATCACAGGTCATCAGAATGAGCACAGCGGAGAAACAAAGTGGTAACATCTATGACTCTACAACTCTCTTTACTGAGCGAGACTTGATGGTTAATGCAATGTGTGAACTAAGGATTATTTGAATTGGGATCAGTTCTGAAACATCTGTGACCTACTTTACTGAGGTATGAGATCACACTTGCATTTGGTTGGACTATGCAAAACAGAAAGTAGGAGCGCCAATGTGAGGAATAAGGAGTACCTCCTACAGGATATTTAAAAGTTATGAGCTTAATATTGTTGCTTGTTTTGAAAGTATACTAGCATCAACGCTTGTGGTTGGCCAAGGAGTTAAATAAAGATTATCGTAATGAGTAATTCATGGCAAGTTCTATGTCAATCGATGTTGTGAGATAGATTTTTCTTTGACTCCTGTATATTTGACGTGCTCAGCTCTTGCATTATAGATGTCTGTTGATTTGTCCCTTTGGTAGTCCAATTTTTTCGCTAGAGTGGACTTGTTAGAACATGTATTCCATCCTCTGTGAGCTATCACTGGCGAAGTTGCCTTGTGTCCAGACCATCATCACCATCAGGCTTGGGGTGTTAGAAATCAGGGGTAGCACATGATGGTGGGATAATATAATATGTTCATCTAGATTATGTGTCAATTTATCAGGACAGCTCCCATGTAGCGATGATAACCAAAAAATGAAGTTTGTTAACCTGTAAGAGCGAAATAACCAGTCAAGGAAATGTGTTTTCTCAATCAAGTTCACATGGTGTGCTTATAGTAAGGTGACGAATGATGTTGTTTAATTCACACATTTTCAGTAGGGGCGCTCGGTTGTAATTCTCCAGTTGCTTGTAACTTTGTAGCACATTATTTTGGTGGTGTGTTTGGATGTTTGATGCTGGTGGTGTCCAGTTATGACTAGCCCTGCAAATGGATTGGACTGTAACAGTTTTAATGGGCTGGATGTTGTGGACTCACTTGGGTTGGATGTTAATGGGCTTACTCTATGTTGGTTTTGTTTGGGCTCTACGGGTTAGCAAATTGGTGTACACGCTTCCGCAAAAAAAAAAAAAAATTGGTGTACACGCGGTGGGGGGGGAGGGGGGGGAGGAAATGGATTCTAACAGGTTACAACCTATGGTGTGTGTCATGGGCCGCGAGTCAAACCTAATTGAGATCCCTTCCAAGATTTTTTTTATTTTTTTAATTTATTTTTTCACTATTTTTTAAAAATATATAGCGGATTCAAAAATTTGCAAAAGTAGCCTTGAATCGCCGTGGTAAATGGTGGTAGGGACCTACCGCCACCGGGAACGGCGGCCAACCGGCGGCTGCTACAACGGCACCGCCATTTACCACGGCAGTTCGAGGCTACTTTTGCAAATTTTTGAATCCGCTATATATTTTTGAAAAATCGTGAAAAAATAAATATATTTTTAAAAAAATTCTCCCTTCTGGTCTCTCCCTCGCCTAGCTTCCTTCCTTCCGCCGCCGCCGCCGCAACCACGCACGCCGCATCGCCCTTCACGCCCGTCGCCACCGCAGTCTTGAAATCGTTGGAGATGGTGGTCGCCGGCGTCTTCTAGTTGTGCTGCTGCTGGCAGGTGCCTTCCTCCATGAGGTAGGGGTACTTCTCCTCCGTGTGCAGGCTGCCGCTGCGGGCGATGTAGTCATGTAGGAGAACGCGCTGTCCTTGAGGCCACCTTTGCAACCGTGGTTGACTGCCGCGGCTCTCGTGGACCGCCAGCACGGCCGTGACCCGACCGTCATGGCCAAGGCGCTCAGCGACGCCGCTCGCGCTTTCGCAGAATCGCTGGCCGACTCCGACGCTACCGCCAGGCTCGTCGATGCGGCCACCTTCTTTACCAAGACCTCTGGTGAGTTCGCCGGCAGGCCACTGGATTTGGAGACCGCAGCCATGCTCGCTAGCGCGTCCCACGATCTGGTCAGTGCGGCCGCCGCGGGAGCTTCGCCGAGAGGCCAGCGTGGTTGTCGAGTGAGATCCGCCGCGGGCCGACGCGACTGTTGAGGCAGACGCCACCGGGAGGCCAGCACAACAAGCCGGCGAGCTCCCCATGGAGAAGAAGACAGTTGCTCACTGCTCCATGGTCGGACTTGGAAGAAAACATGGAAGGAGAAAAGATGAGGTTCTTGAGATTTGAGAATGACAAGTGGGATCCACCTCCTGTTGTTAACTGTGTCACTTCAGTTTGAGAGGGCTTTTCACTTCTGTTTAGCTAACAGAAGAGCACCCATGGTTTGAGAGTGGTTTTAAACAAGTTGTAATTCATTTGTAACCCACGATTTGGTTTATTATAAGTTGAAAAACTGTAATGGTTTGGTGTGATGTGGTTAATAAAGATGGTGGGATGGATAGGTAGGATTTATTACTTTGGGTTAAGTTTGGATTCCGGCCCATTTGCAGGGCTAGTGGGATGGATAGGTTTAGATTTATTACTTTGGGTTAAGTTTGGATTCCGACCCATTTGCAGGGCTAGTACATTTGAAACGAGGGGAGTATCAGCCCATAGTCCAGCCGGGATATTTAACTTTTTACCATTATAACGGAGGGCGCCTCCTCAGATAGCATCATACCAGATGTTACTACATTTTTAGCAGCGGAGAGAGAAAATACATACAGATTTACCACTTTCGCACACTTGGCACGCCAGCGCGGCTGTACAGCTCGGATCTGAGTCAGCAGAGAGTGTAAAATGTCTCTCCTACCCTTTGCCCTCTTCCTCCTTTTCTTTCCTGTCACTTACATGTGGGACCCAGGTGTAAGGTTTCTTCAACCTCCAGCTGTTATCTTGAGCTCTGCCCGGAGCCGGCGAGATTATGCAGGGGAAGTCGCGCGAGCTCGCCGGCGGAGGGGGCGTCGCGAGCTCAGTTGCTCGCCCCCGCGACCTTCGCCTCCTCCCGCACAGGGCTCTAGCAGCTCTGGGTGCGAGCTACAGCAGCTCCTCTCGACCGCGGCGGGCGGTAGTGAAACGAACCGGGTTTCCGAAGACGGGAACCCGATCCCTGCACCTCTGTGATAGTCCCAGGAGACTATCACGTGCAAATCCCTGTCTCAGAAAGTAAAGCAAAGTACTGTACAACAAGAATAAATACTTGAAGGTCCACATAATATTATAATAATTAAGCATCTAAGTACATCATTTCGGCACATGCCGGGTACAAGTCCAACAGGACTGAATCAAGCAGAGTAAACATCTACGCAGCGGCTCTCATGTAGCAAAGTAGACGCCATATCCGCAGGCAACTCGAGTGTAGGGCGAGCCTCAGTCCTCCCATCCGTCGACCACAAAGTCGTAGTCCGGCTCCTGGTCTGAAAGTCCGTCATCTACTCGATAAGCGAGTAGGTCATGTCAGCTTCCCAACAAAGAGCATAAGCAAGAGAGAATAATTCTACTATGCATGAGTAATCCTATTTATGACTGTAGAAGGTTAAGCAAGCAGCGGTAGCAACATCAAGGTAAGCAGAATAGCCGAGAGGTATCCATCTCCGAAGAGATCCACACCTCCGAGGACAACGCCTCCGGGGTCAACGCCCCAACAAGGAAAGAAACACCAAATACTGGATCTCAACCAAGATACAGCATCCCACACTCATCTGCGACGTGGGGTCACCAACTCCCATCCCCACGTCTCAACGGCACGAAGCCGGGCTCACAACACACAGGGGAGAGAAAGCAGCACAAGAAGAGACTAGCCAGAGTAACAGACCCGTGGGCTGTCCCTGCCAGTGGACACGGACTATAGCTATAGGTTTAACACTCTGCAGAGGTTGTACAACTGGACCCGCCGGATAGGGCAGAATCGGATGCCTCCGATCCACATCCCTACCTAACGACCGGAAACCTAGCAGTGGGTGGCACTCTCCTACCTCTCCAAGCCTGACTCGTCCTGAACTGGGGCGCGAAACTTGCCAGCAGGGCCTCGGAGCTGTGAGACCATCCCCGGAGGAGCCGGGACGACGTCTACTCGGGGGGTATAACCCGTCCCCCTCACACGACCACACCGGTCCGCCTACAAGCTGAGTGCCAACCACCAACTAGTTCTCAGACCGAACCCCGCCCATACGTGAGCGAACAGTTTGTACGAAAATAGCCCAAAGATCATGGTTAAACTGTCGATCGGTCCTTAATTGCAGGAGCAAGCACTCACCAACTCCAACCGTCCGACACGCCGCTAGGGCGAGAGGCCAGGTCGCATCTCCCTTAGACAGGCGTTCACAAGTAACCAAGTCGGCTCGCTCCCGCGGTAACACGTCAAGGATACACACTCACCCAAAACTCACGCAAGAGTCCCGAAGTATCCCAACCTCGGTCCAAACCTGGGATCCATCCATAACTAAGGGTAAAATATATGGATGAAATAGTGCCGGGAACTAGCTAGGGGTCTGTAGCTAGTTCCAAAAGTAGGTATTCCAAGGACAGGATGAACAATTCCAAGGCATGGCTAATCAATTGTCTATGCAATTCAAAAACATGCATCAAAAGTAATTAAGCACTAGCAACTAAAGCATGCATGGGAACTATATGGTTGGGAGTGACATGACACCTGGCTGGCGTCCGAAGTCCTGGTCTGGGTTGTAGTCGGGGTCGTAGGCCTCCTCCTGGTTGTAGCTCGGGTCTGTGCAGCACGAGATACGAGACACTAAGATACCGGCAATCAACTAAGCATAAATCCAAAGGAACCCAATTTTAGAAGATCCAAACAGAACCATACTACCTACAATCAGCACCGTCTCATTTTTAGAAAAATATAGAAACTGGTTTCATATTTTTCGGACTTATAAATAATTAGTCATGATTTTTCAAAGGTTATAGGTTTTATAAAATAATTTTCCAAATTCATTTATAAAACAGAAAAGGATTTTTAATTTGAAAATAGGTGATGACGTCAGCATGATGTCATCGTGACATCATCGTCACAGGTTAGTGGGCCTTTGTTGGGCCGAAAGGGTTAGTGGGCCGGATTAGGCCCATCAGACTCAGCCCCGTGGGCCAACCGAGCTAAGTCTGTTGAAGATCCCTGGATTAAAAACTGAGTCCACCAAAGAAAAGAAAAAGGGGCCGTGATGGGTCGTCTTGGGCTGCGCGGCCCAAAACTCTCCCAATCCGCACCAGAGAAGTCTGGTGGGGGTCCCTGGGGAAATCTGGGGTGCGAAGGCACCCCCGGGCACGCGCGCGCGCGTTGGCGCGCCTCGGCGCGAAGCCGGCGACGACGGCGTGTGGCGATCGGCGGCTGCCGCTGCTCCGGAGTTCCCGCAAACGGAAAAACAAGATCTTTAGGATCTGACGGCTCCGCACGGCGCATCCTCGACTCTGGGGTGGAGCCTTGGTCCCGTGCGCAGTGCGACGCGGCGGCGCTCTCGGCGTGAAGCCGAGATGACGGCGTGCGGTAATGACGAGCAGCAGCGGCGACACACCGAACCAAAACGCGAGTGGATGCTAGCAGGCGCAGCAAGTGCGACTCGGCGCGCACATGGGTGTGCTCGCCAGGGCTCACGCGCGCACACAGGCAGAGCCTGGCCGCGACATGGCCGACCGGCGCGCGGGTCCTCGGCGAGCCGAGTCCGCGGCGCGGCGCTTATCGCAGCGACGGAAATGATCAAGCGGCGCAGCGTCCGTGCTCATGGGGGTGGACGTCTTGGGCGCACACGGGAACGCACACACACAAAAGCGCAGCAGCGAGCTCGGCCCACGTGCACGAGCACGCGCGCAGCACGGTGGTGCTCCGGCGCGTCGCGGCGAGGACGGGAATAGCGGGTTAGCGGCCAACGGCCAGCCTGCTGGTGCTGGGGTGCACAGCGGCGACTAGGAGATGGGAACCTGCAGAAGATCGGCGGCTCGAAGGCCGGATAGAGGCTTGACTCAACGACCAGGAGCTCGGCGCACGGCGCAACGGCCGGCACGGCGTGGCGCAGGGGCACGCTCCCAAACATCACAGGAAGGACCAAGGGAGAAGGGAAGAGACAGGCCGGCGCGGTGCTCACGATGGGGCGAAGGTGAAGACGTAGCAGTGAAGACCGCGGCGGTGAAGAGGTGGCGGTGATGTCCTCGGCGGCGGTCCTTGCTCTGCTCCGGCAATGGCTCGACGCGAACGGCCTCCTCTCTTGCTCGTCCGGCTCCAGCTTCGACTGCTCCGGCTCCAGCAGGAAAGCGCGGCGACGATGCGCCTCCAACTTCTCCTCTTCCCCCTTCTCCTCCTCCTTTTCCCTCCCTCCTCTCTCGATGGCGGAACAGAGGAAAGGGGCGATCCCCAAATGCGAGTTGCCTTGCTCTCGGGGTCTCGCCAGGGGTTTTAGCTGGCCGAGCACGCCAGGGTGAAGGGCAAAAGCGTCACGGCTGGGTCCCCATTGGCTCGCGGAGGCGCGGTGGTGACGTGGCTGTGCGGGAGAGGCTGGCAAGCGCGCGGACACGTCGCTGGGCAGGGGCAAAAGGGGAAAAGGCTCGGGTGGCGCGCGGGCGCGGTTGCCTGGCTCGGCGTCCGTGCCACGGGCGCGGTCGGGGGCTTGTCCCCTGACCGGGGTGGCGCTCACGCGCGCGGGCGGCGGCGCGGTGTGGTGCGGGACGCGCTGGCGTGGAGGAGAAGAAGAACAGGAAAGGCCGAGTCCCACTTGTCATTGAGACGAAGCCGGTAGGGGTGTTATGCGGGCTTAAGTGGGCCGCCTCAGTTTGCTGGGCTGAAGAGGAGGGTGACGAGGGAGATCAGGCCGAAAGATGAAGGGGTTTAGCTAGACTTTGGAAGAAGTTAGCTGGCCCAGTTAGTTAGAAGGGTTTTGAATATAGTTTTGAATTTAGTTTAAACCATATATTTGAATTTGAATACTTTCAAATTCAAACACACTCAAATAAAAACCAAATAAAATCCATAAACTCCAAATCACATACTTTACCATATTTTGAAAATATATTTTTATATTTTTTTGGTTTTATTTATTTAGGAATTTAGGAAGAGAGGCTAGAGAGGGTTTAAATGTGGTGACACATCATCAATAAAAGAAAAGTTCAAATTTTCTCACATTTTCATAACTTAGATTTCCGGGTTGTTACAGGTAGCTCCCCGTCATCCGCGGTCTTCGACGACGAGCATCCTCGCGTAGGACGACGCCTCGACGCGCTGGCCGGCCGGCCTTTGACGAGCATCGGGCCCGCGAGAACGGCGGCGGCGGCCACGACGGTGCGAGCACCGGCCAGTGGAGGGCGGCGGCGGCGGCCCGCCCACTGCGTGCGCGAACCACAGAGGGCGTAGTCGGCTTGCAGCGGGCGCCGGGCCGGAGGACGTGGCAGCGGCGGCGCAGCCCCCGCAGCCGCTGACTGACGCAGTGCAAGGGGCAGCAGGCTGCGATACTGTGGCTTCATCTTCCGGTGTGCCCGCACGGCGGAGCTGGAGGTCTGGGCCGGCGAGGACGGTGGCCGCTAGAGGTCCCGTCCGGCCACGATAATCTTCGACGGCGCTGGAGGGCATCTGCTGCGCGGTGGCGAGAGGGACCTGAAGCTCGCCGACGGTGAATCGTCGACCGCGCCCAGGTGCACAGGCTCCGCCGGCCGCCGGCCGTCCTCAGAGGGGCACGGGGCCCGAGCGAGCTCTGGTGGCCAGTGTGTGCGGGGAGGAGCAGGGTAGCGTGCGCGCGACGTCAACGGAGGAAGCGGAACGGTGGCGCGCCGACGACTTGGAGGCGCCAGCCAGTGACGACGGGCGGACGACGAGGAGCTTGAAGAGGAAGAACCGGGGAGAAGAAGGAAGAGGATGGGCAGGGGCAAGAGGTCATTTGCCACTGGTTGTGGGGACAGATCCAACGTGGACGGCTGTGTTGGCGTGTCACGTGAGCAAATGTGATATTTTTGTAACATCTTTCTTCGTTCCGTGGTAAAAATGTAGTGACATCCGGTATGATGCTATCTAAGGAGGTGTCCTCCGTTATAATAGTAAAAAATTAAATATCCCAGTGCAGCCCAACCCGCCGCGCATCTGCACACTCGAAACCTAACTCTTATCTCCCCGAGCGAGCGCGGCGCAGTAATCCAGCGAGCGGGCGGCGTCCGGGCGGGGCTCGGGAGCGGCGGCTCGGTGCTGGGGCAGTTTGGCCGCAGGCGCGACCCGCAGCTCGCGCGCAGCCGCCAGAGGTTAATAAATTCCTCATCCCCAAATCTCCAATGCTACTCTAGTGTTCGAATCGCAATCCGCATGCCTTACCCATGTGACTTCTCTTCATTTGCAAGCACCAGATCAGTCCAAACTCTTTCAATGTTGTCACAACATGCGAAACTCAGTTTGTTGATATCCAATCTTGTTCCTGCTAGGCTACCACTACAACCCAAATCTGGGATTTGTATATTGAATGATTCCTTGTTTTGTATATCACTTGTCAGTTCATCTGCATCACCAATATTTGCTTCAGTGTCTTTCGTAGGTGCTTTGCAGATTGCTACCCAAGTGATGGCTTGCTCATGCCTCTTCTCAAATGTCCTCACTTAAACGAGCTTGTTGAGAATAATAAGGAAAAGGGTTAAATTGTTCGAGGTGACTGAGAGTCTCCTTTTATTGTTGAGGTTGGGACAATAGAGTGCAGCAGAGTATAGCTCTTGTGGGTTCCTATTTGCATGTGGTGGGGACGTTCAACAGATCTTGTTCTAGATTGTGTGCTGGTGGTTGGCTGTCTTTTAATTTCATTTCCTTGGTTTGGTAAAGAAACCAATCTATTATCATGGTCTTTGAGGCCTTGACGGAGGAACATATCCTGTTGATTCCATTTCAGGCTAAATTTGTGGCTTCCAGTCAATTTAGTGCTTCATTAATGTCTTGTTTTCCAAGCTTCTAGCATGAAGAGTCTGCTTCTGTTCTATTGCCTGGTTTGTGAACAGCTGCAGTAGCAGTACCATGAATACAAGTTAAATAACTTATGATGAAGTCCCTTGTGCTGCATCTACCAATATGACTACTGTTGCTGCACTATGCATGTCTGGCAGATCAATAGATTTATGTGCGACCCCTTTCACAGCGCCTATCTTCTTGATAGAATACTAAAAACAATTGCTTAAATGTTAAATCTAGGTATAGAGGGCAATACAGAAGAAAAAGATGGAGGAGAGATGTGCACAATCAAGCCCATTGCTGCCTGCTCAAACTATGCCTGAGAGGACTTTAAAATATTACCAGGTAAGAAGCTAAAATTCCCACTGCACGTGATGTAATTCTTGAAATAATCTAAAATTTTCGACTCGTCCCACCAGAAGTAATGAAAGAAACTTTCTTGCTAGCACTTTAAGGAAATAAGTGGTTCGAATGGAGAATCGGGTATGCATCAAGGGAATGAATCAGCAAACAGAGAATCTTATGGCCTTGTGGTATCTGTTAGGAATAAGGTTAGCTGACATGCGAACAAAAAGTAATGCCAGTCTTTAGGTGTGGATATTGTTACCCTAGAAACTGACCGCTACTTGAGTTGCTGTGATTTCTTTTAAAAATAAGGTTCTCCCACTTTATTTCAAGGAAACAAAGCATCAGTTGATTACAGTACCAGAAATGTATTCAAGGCAGGCCTGCTAAAAACTCCACTATTTATCACCTGATCCACACTCAACCTCACTACTGTTTCTTCTTGTTGCAATGTCTTCTTAACTAGAAAAGGATTCAGTGATATAGAGCCTGATTGGTTCACTACCAAAATTTTGGCATGCCAGAGTTTTGGCAAGTTTTTTGCCCAACTTTTGGCTTGCCAAAATTTTGGCAACGAGCCAATCAGTCTCATAATCTATGGCTGCGACAACTTCACTTCTTCTCGCTTCCAGAAGCTTGGCGTATCTGGAGCCCGCCAGCCCAGCTGACACTTTGGAACCTAATGAGGCCTGCACCTGGGAGCTCTGTGTTGCAGATACTGCCCTCTGGATGTCCAAAGGTCAGGTGTAGTGAGTGTCGAAGCTTGGCAATCAGTGCCTTCCCCACAAGCTGCATCTCTGCCAATTGTGCATCCTTGCACAGAGCTTGACAGTTATTCAATGTTCCAATTAGCTTGCACAACAACTTCTTATCCGCTCAGCTTTCGCCCTGAAAACAAAGTTCGTGACGGCACAACACATTCAGCACACTATTTTTTATTATTGCTGACCCACCCTCGGGCCGCCGATTTAAAGTCAGTACCTAGCACTTTTACCAAAAATATCATATAGGTAATTACACATAGTTGTGGTAACACAAGACTTAAAAATTAAATTGTGCACGGTTTCATCTGCACTGCATAATAGACAGCTTAAGTTTTCCATTTTATTTTTCTTAGTCAGATTTATCCTACTTAAGATTTTGATGATGCTTTGTACTGCTGACCATATGGGAAAAAACTGATAACCGACTGTCTTGTTCAACTTGACACTGCAGGTCCATGAACCACGAAAGGAGGCAGAAAAGGAATCAGATATGGCAACTGTCGAAACAGAAGTAAGTGAAAGGAATCGGCTTATGATGTTAACTAGCTGTGAACTTTGTTTTTGTGAAGTAGCTACAAACTTAACGTACTTATGACAGATGAGATATGCAAATGTTCCAACTATATTTTTGCATTTTTCTTGATAACACATTGAATTGTTCCCTTCCATGTTATAACAAAAACATTGCTAGTAGGAATCTATTCAAAGGCTACATCATTTGAATAAAATGCTACAGAAGTAAGTTTTAAATTACCAAAACCTTGATATTTTGATGTGTGCAGAATACAAGTAAAGGGGATACAGATTTGGAAGAAAGACATGGAATCATGCTTGCTCCTGAACACGAGGCTGGCGAACATGTAAATCATGCAACTGAAGATAGCTTGCAGGTATGATGTGAAAACTCATTAGCAGTTGGCACATAGTTTACGCTTACAAGACCGAAGAAACTGTATGACGTAAACAATGAAGACTAAATTGCACTGGCATTCCATTTTCAGCAATCACCTATTTTGCCGTGGAATGATACTGAAATGAACAGCCGATCAGAAGTACAGGCCCTGGAAACTGGTGACACATTTGTTCAGGTATGTATAACCCAGAATCTTATTTCATGATTGAATTGTTGGGAAGCTATAAACATTTGAATTGTAGGAACTGGACCAAGAGAATGGAAATGCCATCCTAAATGAAGGAGACGAAGACCTCAATGAATGCCAAAAAGATCAAGCTGAAGCAGAAGCTGATGGTGATGAAGACTATATGTTTCCAAGTCCAGAAGAAATGGAAAAGGCCAGGCCTCCAGAGGTTGGCATGGTATTTCCCACACTGCAAGACGCTCATCGCTTTATCAGTGTCTATGGGCAAGTTACTGGATTCGCAGTGATTAAAGGAACGAATTACAAGCACAAGAAGATAACATTCGTGTGCAATAAAAGTAGGAAAGCAAAAGAGACTGATACAAGACAGAGGAAGAGAAGAAGAGATGCAGTTGAGCACACTCAATGCCGCATGAAGATGACTGTGAAACTTGTGGCAGACAGATGGGAGGTTACAGCAGCTATGAATGAACATAACCACCCACTTTGGTGTTCGCCCTTGCTGTCCAGATTTTTCATGAGCCACAAGGACATGTCAGAGGAAGAGAGACACTTCTCAAGAATATTGCAGGAAAGCCGGATTAAGCCGACAAAAATAATGGAAATTTTCAGGAAATTACAAGGGAGATTGAAGAATATACCTGCAAAGAAAGTGGATTCTAACAACTTGAAACAGTCCGACAGACTGATGAAGACTAGGAATACAGATATTGGAAGCACACTAGAACATGTGAGAAGATTGCAAAAGGAGCAACCTGGGTTCTACTACGCTATAAAGACTGATGAAGATAGCACTATAAGAAGTATCTTTTGGACAGATGCACGAGCTAGGCTTGATTATGCTTTATATGGAGATTTCATTCATTTTAATACAACTTATAGAACCAATGCATACCACATGCCTTTTTCCTCATTAATTGGAATTAATGGGCATGGTAAGCTAACAGTTTTTGGTTGGGCTTTGCTTGAAAATGACGAGGCAGAGACATTCTCTTGGTTATTCAGGACATTCTTGGATGTGATGGATGGCAAGAAACCAAGTATTATAATGACACATCAGGATTCAGCCATACAGAAATCAATTGCAGAGGTATTCCCTACAGTTTTTCATCGGTTCAGCATGTGGCATGTGATGAGGGAAGCTGCAGCCGAATTTGGAGGTTTTATGGTTAACAGACCTGGAATGGAAGCTGAGCTGACACGTCTTGTTACAAATTCTCTAACTACTGAAGAATTTGAGAATGATTGGAAAACAATGCTTGAGAAATATGCTGCAGAACTAAATGCACACTTGAAGCACATGTATTGGACAAGGTCTATGTGGGTGCCAGTTTACTTCAAACATGTGTTTTGCCCATTTATACGTTCCTGTGGAAGTTGTGAGAGCACAAATTCAATCTTCAAGGACTATGTTCTGCAAGTCGATACCATAGAAACCTTCATGAGTCAATATAACATTTTCCAAGAGTCTGTTAGCATTGATAGACTTGAGTCAACTCGGCAAAAGCCAAAATACTGTACTAGGCAACCAATAGAAAGGCATGCGGCAGAAATTTACACAATGGGGCTGTTCTTGAAATTTCAGAAAGAGCTACTTGATGCATCAGCTTTCAATGTTTTCGAGAAGGAAAGGGACAGAATTTATATGGTGAAGAGAATGCTGGACTATGAGGATTCTGAGTTTCTCCACGATACCTTCTCTGTTGAAGTTGACATGAAAAATAAGACATTTAATTGCATATGTTCAAAGTTTGAGCGAGATGGAATACTTTGTTGCCATGTTCTTAGGCTTTTCACCCAGTTTGGAATTAACGAGATCCCTGAGCACTACATCAAGCAAAGGTGGACAATGAAGTTCAGAGAGCAGGAGTTACAGAAACTTTGCACAGAGAAGACAGGATCAACCGCTTCACAAAATGCGTCGAGATATGCTGTGCTTATGAACAGGACATTAGAAATTGGTGCTACTGTAAGCAAGGATCCAAAGCGAAGTCAAGTATTCTTGGAAGAGCTTGAAAGGATTCAGCAGAAGCTGTCAACCGGAGCATAGCTCGCTGAGGAAAAGAGGGTGCACCTACACAAGAGGAGGAATTGTGCATAATGAGCCCATGCAGTACTGTAGCACAATACATAGCTTCATATCAGTCTTTTTTTATTAGCTGCGTTGTTTAGGGGGTCATTTAGATTGTATGCTTTTAGATGTCAAGTCATCATTAGTTAGAGATAACTTGTGATGCATATTGATCTCAACTCTGAAGGGGTTCTGTTTTACCCTCCCTCTTTCGGCATGAATACTGGCCTATGTGGTGATTTATTTGCTAGGGTACATATCCTATGCAAACCAACACCCTTGTTGAAACTATGGAAACTCGAAGCTGAACCTTTGGATCTAGATCTGATGGCTGAGGTGAGAGGTTTGGTAATTTACATTCTACTACCCGCCAAACTTTTTTCGCATCCCCTTTTTTGTGCAAAACACCCTCGGAGCCCGTACACCCTTCTCCTAGTCCTCAGTTGCCCGCCGCCCCGTTCTCCACGCCGCGACGGAGCGCCTCTCCTAGCCGGTTTGCGCCCCCCTTAAGGTCCGCCTCCCACCCCTTCGCATTGCTGCCGCAGCCTCGTCGGGCCGCCTCCTCTTTGCAGTGGTGGTGCCCCCTCGTCAGGCCGCTTCTCGTTCGCAGTACCACCGCCCCCTCGTCGGGCCGCCTCCCCTTTGCAGCGGTGGTGCCCCCTCACCGGGCCGCCTACCGTTCGCAGCACCGACGCCCCTCGTCACATCGCCAGGCTACCTCCCCTTCGCAGGGGCCACGAGGGCGACCCACAGGAGGAATGCTGAACTAGCTATCTGGATGTTGTCTTCTTCAGAGTTGAATGTGAACTAGCTATCTGAATGCTTCACAGCATAGCTGTATGTATGTTGATGGTTGTTAAGTACCTAAATTAGCCTTCAATATACTCATGAATAAAGGAGGAAAAGACATTTCTTATATGCATTTAGTTAAGAATAATGTAGTTCCACTTGTCCTTGGAGATTATTTGATTGCAGGAAAATAAGAGTAAAATAAGTGACAAACTCACCTTCTATGGTCCATGCCACATCACCTCAGCCAAGAAGGGGCTGTCACCTAGGATTCCATGCATGCAAGCCATGTCATCAATCCAAGGGAGGCACACCTCGACGAATCAGAGGACGACACATGGATGTCACATGGATTGAAGGGCCCACGGGCACCCAAACCGCCTCAAAACCGTGTGGACACCTGGAACCACTATGAGGACCCGCCTAACAGCCACCACAAGAAAGCACAACACGAGGGGGGCCCACAGGGGGTCGGCCGACCCCTAGGATCGGCCAAACTGACCTTGGGTCAGTTGATCCTGGCTTCCACGTGGTGCTTCCTTATTGGTCCTACAATGGATTCCCGGGGTGTTTGGGGTGCTCTCACGCTGGTACCAGGGTCTATAAATAGAAGGGGAGGGGGTTCATTTCTTAGTAACTCACTTTGCAACCCCTCTCTCACTTTTGGTTTCCAAGGCTATGAGGTAGGCTAGAGTAATTCTACTTCAGGTTCCAAATCTACTTGAGATCTAGGTACGAGTCCTCTTGTATTTTTATTTCTTTGTATTATTTTGATCTACTTCAGTTATTTAACTATTTCATATAAAGTAGTGCTTGCATGCATGGGTGATTTGGTCATGTGTTCTTCATCCGTTCATTATTTAGAGGCTCCTGTTCTTGATGAACAAGGCCTTTCGATCTAGTTGACGAGTGACTTATTCATGTTTTCTTCGTTTGTTCATAAGTTAGAGGCTCGTGTTCTTCGCGAACACGACCCTTTGATCCTATGGAATAGACGTAGAAGAACACGAATCGGTTTGTATGACTAGACTAGTTTGATCTAGTTAGACTACATGTTTGTGTTGTATGAAGTTCAAGTTCAAGCTACGGTACTCTGTGTAAGTGGCCAGTTATCTGGTGGCTCCGACCTGGGTCACAATAGCCCGGGCCGGTCAGTGTCTAGTTAACAACGCAAGCAAGGTGCTTGGGTTGAGTAACTGCGTTGCATATGAGCTCGCCCCACGGTTTGTCTTGAGGTAGGTCGCGGTAGTGACAGACGTTGGACCCTTTGTAATCATCCAAGTTCGGTATCGCTGTAGGAGTCTAAATTCTAACAATTGTCGTCGTGCGGAAGCGGCGCAGGTGGTTAGCTCCCCGTTTGTGCCTGGGTGCTGAGCTTATATTCATACAATGCTTGTGCATCTAACTTGTATCTACTGACTTTATGTGTTTAGTACATTAGAACCTAGAACTAACTTGTATGTTGCCTCCTAAGCCATAGTGTACCTTTGGGGATGAGTTCAAGTGTGTTCACACTACCCTATCAATATCATATCTTACCCTTGTACTTGAGAACCTGATTTACTTCCGTCTATGATTTATACTCATTGGAATAGTGTTGGTCTTGTTAATCCGACCATGCCTTCCTTGGATTTGGTACCCTTTGGGATACTCCTTTGGGGAAATGCTACAATGGTATATCTGTGCACTTACGGATTCTTTGTGATCGTTAGGATTACCATCAGACATTTCTGGCATTGTTGTTAGGAACTTACGAACTTAGCAATGACGTTAAGAAATGCCAACAATGGATATGTATGCTGAATACATTGTTGATTTAGCAGGAAGTGATGCCTGCTTACATTGGGAAAAGTTCAGCAATTGAAAGGCTCATCAATGGCTGGTGATTCTGTGCAAGTTCTGAATAGCAGGATGCTGTACAGAATATAGTTTCTAGCAATTTTCATTTGTATTCTCTTGTTGCAATGGCAATTGTGCCTCCTATGTAATGAAGTTTTGTGTGGAGCAGAAAATGAATAGAAATGATCTTTCTCTTTTACAATTGTGTGTGAATTTGATGGCTTAAATATTGAGAAATTGTGTGGCAAATAGACAGATTGAAATAACATTGCAAATTGGTAGACCATTGACAGATTGAAATAGTATTTGTATTCTAACCATCAAGCTTACCAAGTACTTGCAGTTCATAGACTCAAAAATTGATAGACTGAAAATGATAAGACTAAAATTCACTGGCTGAGAGCCTGTGTGGTTCGAGGACCGGTGGATGGTCGCTTCCTGGTGTGATGAGTGATTGACAACGTGGTGTGGACTGATTCTTGGCTAAGTATTGCAGGTGCAGGTTGCGGCTTGACTGGTGTTGGTGCAGGTGAAGAGCAAGCGCGAAAGGTCGTTGCCGGGTAGGCCTTCAGGTGTGGAGAAGACAAGTAGGCTTGGCTCGATGGACCCAGTGGCCAGCGGGGTCAAGTGCGGGCCGCATGGTGGCAAGAACGGCAAGATGAAGTCATGGACGGTTTCTTGGTTGAGCCTCAAAACCAAGGTCGAGCCGGGACTACGTGGGAGCCGAGTCATGAGTGGTGATTGGCGGAGGCTACACCGAGTTCGCGGGGTTTCCAGTGGTTCACCAGAAAACCACTGGGTCCCTTGGTTGATCCACAAAGCCAAGACCGAAGACGGAGGTGCAGCAGCATCGGACCGGTCTGACCGGTGGAGGACACCGGTCTGACCGGTGTGCGACGATGTAGTCCGGAGACTTCGAAGCGGAGGACACGCGTTGGGATCGTAAGGCTTGCGTCGAGGCTAAGCAAGTTTGCGGTCGCTGGGCATCCGTCCGATGGTGCGAAGACAAAGTTTCCCAAAGTGCCCCTCGGGGGTGTGTATCCTAGTATTAGGCCTTAGGGGTAGTTTCGTCTTTCGGCTAGCCTCCATATAACCCAAGTGGTGAGAGGATGGCAGCCATCTCTTGGAACCCTAGCTCATTTTGTTTTGCTATTTTTCCTCTTCCATTTTTCCTTTGGAATTTCTAGGACTAGCTTGAGAGCTTCATGGTGAGATCTTGTGAGAGGGAAGGATGATCAAGCGACAAGCTAGCCCTTGTATGAACCTTCATGGTATGTATAGATGATTCGGCGTGGTTCCTCAAGGCTCGGTTGTGTCTCTCCCGTTTTTCCTTTTTGGTGATTTTCGGAGCCTTTTCTTGGCGATTTTCTTGTGGCGGTTTTGAGACCTTTCTCTTTGGGATTTGGTGGGGGATGTATGCATGAGCCCTTCGTGGTTCTTTTCCCTTTGATTCCCCTCCCAAATCCGTGAGTAAAGGGGCTCAATTTTGGGATTTTCGTTGTCCTAGGGTTTGTTGTGTTCTTGGCGGAAATCCTTCGATTCCTCTTGATTCAACGAGTTTTGGTGGACCAAATCGTAGCTATGGGATGCCCATGAGGTACTCCTAGTATCCCCAAAGTCTTGTGCGAATCTGTGGAGCGAATCGAGAGATCGGGAAGTGGACTTGGGGGAGTTGACCCGCGGCTCGCTGTTCATCCCGAGCTGCCCAGGCGCGACCGGTCTGACCGGTGCTCTTGACCAGTGCAAGCCCTTTGTGGGATTTGCCTCGGGTGAACGTCTTGGTGTGTTCCCTGTTGTTGTGTGTTGCTGTTGGTCAGTTCTTGGCTGGTTTCGAGGAGTTTGGCTAGGCTTTGTGTAGGGTTTTCTTCCCTTGCAGGTTGTGTTTTCTGAGGTGGCTTTGTTCCAGGCCCTAGAGGAGTCACTGAGGCTACCTGGAATGTTTTCTGTGCGGCTGCTGTAGCCACCGGCTTGACCGGCCCTGTTCACCGGTTTGACCGGTGTCACTGGTCTGACCGGCGCAGGCCATCGGTCTGACCGGTGTAGCACAGGCAGCAAGCCGTGTAGGTTTTCGCTGTGCGTTTGGTGTGTTTTGGTTCGGTAGGTTGTGTGTTGGTTCCTAGGACCAGTAGCTCTCCAGTGGCTATGTGGTCTTGGCCAACTTGAGTAGTTGAGTCGGAGACGTGTTTGGTTGTCGCGTTCATCTTGTTGGAGTAGCCATCTCCTTCGAGAAGAATTTTTATCGGCTCCCATTCACTCCCCCCTCTCTGGTCGCCAGTTTTGGTCCGTCACTGGCACACTAAAAATTATCTCTAGTACAGAATAAATGTTTACAATCATCCAACAATATTGTTTGGGCAATTTCGCGCATCAGGATCCACTATTTGCTTGCATTTTCCACACTTCCGTTCTTTTGGTGCCTTCTTCTCCTTACTCTTCCTAATTCTTTTGCCACACCCTTTGGACACGATAGCAGTAGGTGGATGTATCTGGACTTCTTCCCGAATTTTGCTACCAAGGAATGTTTCAAACTCATCCTGTTTATTAATTGTAGTAGCGGGAATGATCTTTTGGAGAGGTTCTACTAGGTTCGACAAACTAGAATACAAAAAAGTCAATCCCTGCTTCAGAGTTCTTAGCCATTTGGATTAGATCTTCAAATTTGTTGCGTGAATCTGAAATTTGTTTTCGCATTGCCACATCTATAGGATCTTTAGCCTTTTCGTACAGAATGTTGCCTTCATCATAAAAAAATACTTCTCTGCGAAATCAAATATTTGATCAACACTATGACCATACAAAACAAAAACTGCGGTACCAACTCACCTTTTACATTTTTCTCCCATCTCTTCATAATATAAATGGATGGTACCTCATTTTGCTTCTCAGCTCTAAGCACTTGTATGATATGATGACATGGGATGCCATAGGACTCGTATAATTTACAGGAGCACATACCAAACATGTTTGACTTGTTCATCTGAAAAACTCGCTCTTTTCCAAATTGACTACTGGTGGTGAAACATTTTGTAGAAATATCTTGAATAATGCAATGGTCTCTTGCAACTACAAATTGATCCTTAAGTTTTGAGAAAACTTCATGTGTATATATCACACTACATTGCTTTTCCATGGCCCATGGTGTCATCATTTTAGGAGTGCTGTGTAGACTTTTATTATCAGCTATCAACTCCTCTTGATGTTGGCACTCCAAAGTTGTGTCAAACCTTAGCGAAAACTCAACAAAGGTCAACTTTCTATGAATGAAACAATAAAAAAAGAATTTGCACTCTCTGATCGTGATGTAATCCAAAGCATAGCTGTTAGAGGTATGTCCAAAAAGTATACCGGAATCCATGATTCGCGAATGGCAAACCTATTGGAAAACTAATAATTTCCCATGGGTCCATAATCTGTCATGATAGAATTCCATTGTGACACAAAATCTGAATTCTCGGTCCCCCAGACACACTTATTTAGTCTTTCCCAAAATCTTGATCTTCTCTTATAGATGGCCCGACCTTCTTAGGTACCTTATCCATGATATGACACATGCAAAGTCTATGAGTTCTATTTGGTAGAATCTCAGCAATAGCAGCCTTCATGCTCGCATCTTCATCCGTTGTGATTTGATGAGGTGCTACTCCACCCATAGCCTTAAGAAAAGTCTTAAACAACCAGACATATGACTCGATCTTTTCATCTGCTAAGAATGCAGCCCCAAGAAAAACACTTAGGAAGTGATGATTGATTCGTGTAAATGGCACAAATTTCATGTTATACTAATTGGTGGTATATGTTGCATCTACCCAAATCACATCACCAAAAACACTATAGTTTTTCCTGCATTAAGCATCTACCCAGAATACATGAACAAGTGGTCCTTGTTCATCCACCATAAAGTCATAAAAGAAGGTAGGATTAACTTCCTTCTTTCGCTCAAGTTGTGCCACAAACATTTGAGCATCTCCATCCATGATTTTGGTTCTGAGGTCACGGTAATAGTTTTGCAAATCCCTCTTTGTGCACCCAACATTGTTAAACCCACCCTCACTGACATGAAGGAAGTCAATATGCCGGTGAGGTGCCAATGCTAGCCTTATGACAATTGAACAAAGTACTCTTAGCCCTCTCGCTAACTCTACTATTGGATCTTAACAAATGCCTCTTATCTGGGGACACAAAACCATGGCTCTGCTCCTCAACCGTTGAAGCTATGTGATACTTTTTGTCACTGCCAAGCTTGACAACAATATGTGCTAGACAACCACATCTGGTTTCCATCACCTTCGATGTCTTCCTTATTTTCCTAGATTCATCATTAGCATCAGGTTCCTTCTCCTGACTGAACCATTCTCTTCAACAATAATACCTCTTGAATAATATTGCATCATTTTCCTTCTTGTGCTGACAAATACGAACAGAGAAACCAGCATCATCTACATACGAGTTGTAGAATTTCTCCACATCTGTGAGAGTATCAAAGATCAGTCCAATCATTGGCTTCAAATGTTCTTTGGAATTTGTGTTGCCCGTGTCACTTGTTGCCTATAGAAGTGTAAAAACACATGCTGTGTAAAAATTGTATGATCAACAAACAGGTAGAGGATATTCAATTGTTCTTTCCAACTTACTACGATACTTGGAGAAGATGTTGGTTATGGTGTGCTTGTATGTTCAAGGCGGGCTCCAACTTTGGCGTCGATGGCTGCATTGGAGACAGAATTAACGATGATCTCCATGACGGCGGCAGCATCGATCTCCATGGCGGCGCCAACGACTGAGTTCATGGCTGCACCTAGACGTATGAAATTATATACGTTTGTTGACCTTTGTATGAAGAGATGAATCACCCGAGCAGACGTTTGTATAGACATGCATGATTTCTATGAATGACACAGACGTACGGACATAGCCATACATGCAGTCCAAAGCTGTGAGTCCATGCCTGCACAGGTGGCGGAGTCCACGTGCGGATGGCGGCCTTGCCGGACAAGAGGGACTTGAGTGGCTCCACATCAACGACGCCCATCCAGGCCGTCACTCCATTGCACGACATCCAGGCCGAACTCCGTTGGGAACAACCTCTGCACACACCTCCAAGCGATGACGGACCTGGAGGCAAGAATAGTTTGGGAGGAGCAATTGATTGGAAAAAAACACAGGCAAAACGAACAGAGAAGAGGACGAGTGGTCGAGGGGTCATGGGAGGAGTAGTGGAGCACAGACCTGGCGGGAAGAACGATGCACCTCCACGCGGCGATGGCGGTCCAAGTCGAGGTGCAACGAAGTATCGCGTTGTCGGGGAAAA
Organism: Cenchrus fungigraminus; assembly: GCA_036936925.1. Lineage (NCBI taxonomy): Eukaryota > Viridiplantae > Streptophyta > Magnoliopsida > Poales > Poaceae > Cenchrus > Cenchrus fungigraminus. The sequence goes on along the minus strand of CM072776.1, from coordinate 18,037,714 downwards.
CAAATCGACTACCCTGACCTGCGGCGCCCAAAGGGGATTAGGGTGGGGGGTTTTGTGCAAAATGTGATTAGCAAGTTATTGGTGGGAGGGTTTAAGTGTTATATTTGTCCGGCCTCTTTCTCTAACCATCATATCTATCCAAAGGTTCAGCTTGGAGTTTCCATAGTTTCCAGAAGGGTGTTGGTTTGCATATATAGGATATGTTCCCTATTTGGTAAAGTGAGCGTTTGTCTAGTTGTATCAGGTCACAAAAATGACATATTGGGGGTGTTTGAATCCCAATCCCATAGCTATTTTTTACTCTACTTTTTTTAGCCCAAATAACCCAAAAGGAGCCAAACAAATGGGCTATTTTAGAGCTATTTGCAACTAACCCACTCTAAAAAATTATCCCCCAAGAAGTGGTAATTGAAGCTATTTGGAGAGGAGTCCAAATAGCTTTTTGACTAATTTTCCAAACACCCCCATTTACATTTCTTGCCCACGTGACAAAGAACAGGTCGACAGACTGACTTCGTGCGTGGCGGGTACTTGAGTTGTTGTCGGGCTTTGTAATTTTTTTATTTTGTTTTATGATTTTTAAAAAATATATGGTCTCCAAAAAGTTTTGCAAAACTAAATCTCTATCATGAAATGAAATGGTGGTTGGGTGCCACTTCGTTCACATTTTCAAAAGATTCATAACTATTTCATATAAACTCGAATGGAGAAAAGTTTTATATGAAAATTGACGAGATCTACAACTTTGTAGTTCAAATATTTTTCATTTGGAATCATATTCATACTCAAATAATCGGTATAATGTTCAAATATAGAATTAAAATTTTAGATCTCAAGATTGTGTTGATTATTTGAGTAGGAAGATAATTTCAAATGAAAAATATTTGGACTATAAACTTGTAGATATGGTCGAGGTCTACAATTTTTTATAAAACTTTTCTCCGTCCGAGTTCATATAAATAATTATGATTTTTTATGAAAATGTGTTGTTGAGAGAAACAAAGTTCTTTCAGTTCATTAAATCTGAGCGTTATATCGATTTTTTTGGGCACGGATGAAATGGTTGGTGCACTGTAGCACCCAACCACCATTTCATTGAAATGGAGCTAGATGGTTAGTTTTGGAAAACTTTTTAAAGACCATATATTTTTTGTACAATCATAAAAATAAATATAAAAATAAAAAATTTCGGGCTTCGCAAGAGAACTTGGCCCAAGAAGGGTAGCGTGGTGCGTGTGACACCCCAAGTTTTTTAATTAGTGTAATTACCTCATTAACCAAGTCAACAATCATTAGTTGTCAAAACCCTAGTCAAATCCCTGGTCAAACACTAACTCCAAGTGGTCAAAACTCTAGTGTACATGAACCTTTTCTAGAACTTTTGCCACGTTCTCCAAATTTCACTTAAACACTAAAAAATCGGCCAATATAAAAGTTGTGCATATTTTTGAGGGATACAATTTTCATAATTGGCGGTATTTCATATTTTGAGTGGAAAACGTGCAAAACCTCTGTTAACATTGGCATCTACCTTCCTGCCAAGTCGAGAAAGACATCAACTTCACCAACAATTTATGCTCAAACCATTCATCAAACACCCTATCGCCCTTTGTAAAAGTTGTAGCTGGATGTTTCCTCTACAAGTTTGCTATTGGGAGAAATTGAACATCTATTCATGTTTTTGGAGTTTGAGTCAGTCAAATGTGGTTAAACGAACTTAAACACGGCATTCCGGCACCCTGAAACGCGCTCTCACGCCGGGCGCGCGCACGCGCACACGCGCGCCGTCGCGTTTCGACGTCCGAGCCCTGTTGACCACGAGTACGACGAGTACAATGACCGCATGACCGCGCACCCCTGCTCTCGGTCAGTCTCCCGGTCCCGACCCCGTGGCGTCGCGTGGCGTGCATCCGTGTGGGCATCGATAGGGCCCGCGCCCCGCACGTCTCCGTGCCGCCGTCGCCTTGGCGGCCAAGCCGGCCATGTCCTCTCGCGTCCATGACTTCGGGGTGAAGTGTTGGACCTCCTGTTCACCCTCCTCACCTATAAAAGGCCCTGCTTCTCTCCTCGCGCGCGTACAGAGCTCCGCCGGCCGCCATTGCTGCCGTTGAGCTCGCTTCTCCGCTCAACCCCTCTGCCTTCCACACACACCAGAGCCCCCTCCGAACCTCCTACCCGCCCCCTCGACCCCACAGTACCGCACAGTGCCCTCCTCCTCGCCGGAATCTGAGCCGCGGCGACTGCGTCGCCACTTCCTCACAGCCGGAGCTCGCCGAAGCCACAACCGCCCTGTCCACCTACTCCAATCGATCACTAGTGAGACACAACACAGACTAGGCCACATCCCCGGCCAAGTCCGGCCGACCCCTGCCGGCGGCGAGCTCCCCGGCACCGCCAAGGGTACTGAGTAGATCTTTATTTTATGATTTAATTTTTATTTATGCTAGATCTATCTAAAAGAATTTTGTAGCTAAATATAAATAGATTTTTGTGCTCCACTTCTGGTTATAGTCCTAATATGCCTAGATTCACGTTTGGTGAATTTCTCATGATTTTTGGACTGCTGTAAATATTTATTCTTGATTTATGCTTAGTTTTAAATATATTTCCATAGTTTAAAACCTAGATAGGCCCATGAGTTTCTTGTTGTGTGTGTAGCGTATTTTTGGGTCAGAGAGTAGTTGTGAGAAAGTTTGGATCCAGAGGATGATTATTTATTTTTATATGAATTTATCATATTTTGGTAGCTAGATTTTGTCATTTTTTTGTATAATTAAATTATAGCTCAATTAAGTGTGAACTTTTGCTAAGTGGCTTTGTATATGGCTAGAGAGCTTGAGAAACTCCATCCACTGTTAATTTATAAATAAATTTATGGATAATAATATTTCAAGCAAATTAAGCTCAATAATAGGTTTAAATGGGAAGACCACCATAACCACACTTAGTTAACCCTATGGATGTGTTGTGGAGCATGCTAAGGAGCTTAGGGTCACCCCTTTCTATTTTTCATAAATTAATTTATTTTATTAGTATAAATGTGTACACAGTCACCATCAAAAAGAATAAATAATAAAGCACCACATGTCATCCTTTATAAGAAGAGTATGTTGAATATATGTTGTCAAGTTGAATGTGGCTAAATTAAACTTAAATAAAATTCACCAACTAATGTTGCATATGCATCCTCGTGTAGAACTCCCCGACGGTAACTATACACTCATGTCGGAAGGAGGAGAGGAGGGAGCTGACGGTGAAGTGCACTACGTGGCAGTAGACCAAGACCTGGACCAGAGTCCAAAAGGGCCCAAGGCCAACCTTGCCAACGAAGGCAAGCCCCGGATCATTAGCCCTTCTTTTTAAAATTATGCAACTACCTTTTCTATGCTTGTGCATTTACGTTTCAGGAGTTGGATGAAACCCTAGATGCATGATCCCTAGGTACCTATGTTCATCACTCGCGAGAATAGGTTCTTATGCTGGAACCATAAGATCTTTATAAATGGATTGCTCACGTGGTAAGAGCATGGGATTTGGGCTCTGGTCCAGTGGCTTTCGTGGGCTAAGCTTTTGAACGTACTAAGCACTTGTTGGGAATTAGACTAGTAAGCCTAGTACCTAATTGAGGTAGCAAGGGATTTGCCATTACTAATCTTGAGCATTTGCCTGCCCGAATCATAACCGTGTGGAGGGTACATGTGTGAGGCTGGATGTACTGTGAGGGGCAAACCAGATAAGCCTTGTACCCTGGACTGTAATCCTTATCCCGAACCAAAGATCAACAGGAACCACCTGGTTGGTGCCAACTCCGTTGGGGCACCATTCCGTGTGTTTAGGTGTAGCTTGCAAGGGTTATGAATCGGTCGATCGCCGGCCTCTCAACGTTATCTGAGACTGCTTAATCAACTAGCCATGATATCCCTTAGTGATGGAACTATGTGAATATTGATGCTTTGATTAATTGTATTGCACAACTTATGCTTGCAATAGATTGCTTACTTAGTAATGGTTAATTTACTAGAACTTGAGCTAAAAATATTGAAAGTAAGGATCAATGATCTTAGTTGCTTTTTGGCAAAACAAACCCACTAGCCAAAAGCCTTACATGTCTATAGGTATTCTTATTTTTGGGACGGTTAAGTCTTGCTGAGTATTAGTATACTCAGCCTTGCTATATAAATGTTGCTTTCAGGTGATGTGGTTTGGCCCGGAGAGATTCCACTCGGTTGGGAGCTAGAATGGGTGGATGACGATGTGTGATTGCATCATGGATGGCCTCCTATGATGTTTATCATATCGCTAGTTTATTTTCCGTTGTTTTAAAACTATGAACTATTTACTTACCATGCTGAAGTTTTTATTTTATATCATGAACCATGGTTTGTAATAAATAAACCCTTCATGGGAAGATTGGATTTAATTTGCATGATGTACTCTGGACTCACCTTCGTGTGAGTTTTAATTCAAATGTTTGATCCTTTGTTGCTATGCAAGTGATTTCACCGGGCTCGACCCGACAACTTACGACGGGATGATACCTTATTATTACTTAATGGCCAAATGGAGTGGCTTAGGCAATAGTACGGTATTTTCTCGGGCGGGTTGTCACAGCTGGCATCAGAGCGAGTAATATGCACCAGAGTTAATTAACATCCTTAATCACTTGTTTTTAAAATAAAATATGTCAAGATTGATTGTATTTGCAAAATACGTTCGATCGTTGTTGACGGCTGTTAAGTACCCATTTTAAGGCCGTCAATTCCTGCATTTCACCATGAGAACCATGCATCCACAGTAGAATAGGAGCATAAATTAACAAATTCCACAAGTGGTAATGCAAAGTTGATTGTAGGTATTTGGCACAAGAAATGAGAAGAAAACACACCTCCATGATCCAAGTAATTCAGACTCAGCCAATGAGGGGCTGCCATGCGAGCATCCCCTGGATCCATGATGTCATCAATCCAAGGGGGGAAGACTCGACAAATCCAAGGGAGAAAGCACAAGGCAGGCGGGCCACCATGGGGTCGGCCGACCCCACAGGTCGGCCGAACCGCCATCGGCTCGGCTCATCCTTCCCTTCCACGTCTTGGCTCCTGGTTGGCTCCTAGACACGTTCTGGGGGTGCTCGGGGTGTTCTCTCGCCGGTGCTCAGGCCTATAAATAGAAGAGGAGGGGGGTAAGAATAGGACAACACACTTGAAGGCAACTTCTCACCTTTGCCTCTTTCTCCTCTCTCATTCTCTCTTGGTTGAGGTGAAACCTCACCTCACCATGGGTGTGTGTGTGGAAGATCTAGCCTAGGTGGTGCTAGGTAGAGAGGGAGTGTGTGGATGAGTAGAGGTGAGATGGTGATGATCCGTTCATCATCCATCATCCCCTTGTACCTCGTGGATGATGCCGTTCTTCATTTAGACCAAAGTGAGTATTTTAGTATATTCCAATTAGACTAAAGTAGCATTCATGCATAGGTGATATGTTCTTGTGTTCTTCATCCGTTCTTGATCTTAGGCTTGTGTTCTAGTAGAACGACTCCTTTCGATCCCGTGGAGAAGGTACATAAGTAGTTTATCCGTTTGTGTGATTGTTCGTCAATTAGAATATAGTGGACGCTCATGCATATCCATCAAGATGATTTCGAAGGTGAAAAATTCACCAATATGATTCCGAAAGTGAAAAATTAACACGTGAAATCGCACTGAGATGATTCCGAAGCACACGAATCCATTGAGATGATTCTAAAGGTGAAAATCAATCTCGAGAAATTCCGCCGAGATTATTTCTAAGGCTAAAAATTCCACTGATCTAATTATCACTACAAGAAAATCGTTGACTAGTGACGCAACCACATTTTAGCGTCATTGATTTATGATGTTCCTGGCTGATCTCGTCATAATATTTCACTTCCGAGCAAATTTAGTGACAAAAAAACTTTCATCATTACGGTTGGTACTGTAGCCGGGTATTCACTGTTCCATGCTGTTTTGTGATGCCATAAGCTCTGCAAAAACGTCATAAACCAGCATCGGACCCACATGTAAGCATTATTTTAAAAACAGAGTGTTCCAAGTTGTCATAAAATTCAGTAGGGTCCCACATGTAAGCATTCTTTCGAAAATAGAGTGTTCCAAGTCGTCATAAAATTTTCCAGGGTCCCACAACTCGCGCATTTTCACCAGGTCACCGGAGGCCAGGTCAAGAAATGTTGCAAAAAGAATTTGCCATTTCTATGGTTCGAACTGGAGACCTATAGGAACAAGACTACGCTATTTATCACTACACCACTTCTTTGTCGTGTCAATTTTACGGGAAAAATTTTCCCTATGCTTAAAATTTTTGGATAATTCTTTACAGTGACCAGGTCCCACAAGTAAGTTTCAGGTGAGTCTTTAATATAATTGCCTATAGAATGATTGGCGAGACGCTTCACTCAGACTTCGCAAAGACTTTTGACTTCCACTACATAGATCTGCAACGACAGCTTGTGGTAGGAATGGAGAATCGTAGCAGCGATGAGAGGGTGAGTTATGAGGCACCTCCCGGCTACCACTACCTGAGTCAGCACGACAATGTCAGTCTTCTGGTTTGAGCCACTACATTTTCTCCTACAACCTAGGGATGGAGATTTCTAGATTTGGGGATCTAGCAGATTGATGAGCATATACAAATACAATTGATTCAGATTTCTTCGTACCCTCAGATTTGCACTTCGATTAGTGTTAGAAGTTGATAGGCTATTGACAATTCATAGGTGTTAGATTCAGTTAGTTATCAATTTGCATCAGATTGATAGGTTGTTGTATTTTACTAGCTTCTGGAGGTGGCTCGGTCCACTGATTTCGTTACATCGGGCCCTCCTGATGCTGATCTTATCCTTGTGGATCGCTATAACAAGTGCGAGCATGGGTATGTTGTCCTTGTCAAGGAACCCTTGTGCACCCTTGGGCGCCGGTATGGAATCTACGGTCGCGTAAACAACAACTTGTTTAAATTACAATAGACTTGTAGTACTTGTACTCTTGATGTCAGTGTCGCAAATGGATAATTGTATGAACATGTATGTATTTGGTGTCTACAGCCTGAAGAACAACAATGTGGGACGTTTATTTGGATTGATCCTCAATGGGATGCTAGGACTACTGCTGTTCTGGAGAGGCTGACAAAGGTTGTTGAAAAAGGTCGAGAGGAAGCAAGTGATTTGAAGGAAGACTGTGAAATTGCTAACAAGCGGCTTGAAGCTACTACCGCTGAGTTGAAAAAGGTGAAGGCAAAGCTGGAACGGGTTGAGAAGGAGAAGGAATCGATGCTTTGCGAGTTCAATAAAAATAGGTAGGTACGATTGTTATGAAACTTGTTGCTTGTTGAGGTTTAACTACTGGTTGTTGCTCACTTCATAGTGATGAACGACCCTGAATGACATGTAGTGTTATAAAACTTGTTGCTGCTGATGTTTACTTCAGATCATGCAAACGACAAAGGAAACAACAATGGGAAGGATCACCAGAAGCTAGCAAGAAGCTTGAAGCTACTTCTCCGCAGAAGATGCAGGATGGAGCTATGGAAGGAGAATCAACACCTACAAATGTAATTGATGTTTAGTTCTTGAGTGTTGAGAAAGGTCATGAGTTGATGGAACTTGTTGCTACTTGGTGTTGTGAACTTTGTGGTCGTGAGTTGAGAAACTTGATGCTACCTGATCATAATTATGTTTGCTACTTGGTGTTGTGAACTTTGTGGTCATGAGTTTAGAAACTTGTTGCTACTTGGTGTTGTGAACTTTGTGGTCATGAGTTGATGTTTTGTTGGAAGGACCTTCCTGAGTAATGATCGCGAAACTGCTTATTTCCTACTGTCGTTCCAAGTCATCATAAAATGGAGTCCCACATGTAAGTATTTTCGCTAGGTCACGAAATGTTGCAAAAACAACTTACAATTGCAAGGGTTCGAACTAAAGACCTATAGGAACAAGACTACGTTGCTTACCACTGCACCACTTCTTGGTTCTGTCATTTTAACAGGAAACACTTTCCTTATGGTTGTGTAAGGTGAATCTTTAACATAAATCAGTAATTCGCAGGCGAAACGCTTCACTACCTTCGCAAAGACTCTCGACTTTTGCTACGCGCAGATCTGCAACGGCTCGTGGCAGGAATGGCGGATCCTAGAGGCGACAGGGAGATGGTTCCGCCGCCACCTTCCATCTACAAGAAGCTGAAATGGCTCAACAAGGTCAGTTCTCTGGTTTGAGCCGCTATATTTTCCCCTATCGTCCTAGGGATTTCTAGATTTGGGGATCTAACGGATTGATGAGCATATACACTAGAATCAGATTTCATCGTACCCTCATATAGCACTTCGTTTGGTGTTACAAGTTGATAGGCTATAGACAATTCATAGGTTTTAGATTCAGTTAGTTTTCAGTTTGCATCGTTTGATGGATTGATAGGTTCTTGTATTTTACTAGCTTGTAGAGGTGCTTGAAGCCACTAAAGCTGGGCTGCAGGAGGTGAAGAGACCTGCAAGAACAAGAAGGCAGAGAACTCATGGCATAGCAAGAGGCTGTAAAATACAAGGAGCTATGTCAGGAAATCTTAAATACAACTATGCAAGAGATGAGGAAATTCAACGAGATGGCTGACCGATTGTTACATGAACAATTGCAACAGACCAACAACTACAAGGAGTTGTGTGCCCATATGTTACGCCAGGACAATGCCTTATTGAAAGAAATAGGTGAGATTCTTGACCAAGAGTTGAAAGACCTGGTACTGCATAGGAAGGAAAAACCTAAAGAGGAGGCAAGGTCATGGAAGGAAGAATGCGCAAAGGCTAACATCAAGCTTAAAGCAACTACCACTGAGCTGGAAAACGTGAAGGGAAAGCTGAAACATGCCATCGATACGATGGAAGTGTATAAGCAATCGGTTAAGCAGCTAGTTATCGAGATTGAGAAGGAGAAGCAATCGATACAACAGAGTGTTATCCAGATGGAGAAGGAGAAGCAATGGATACTGCACGAGAAAGATAAAAATAGGTAGTGCTTGATTATTATGAAACTTGTTCTTTGGTGATGTTTAATTACTGGTTGTTCCTCCTGATCATAATACGTAGTGTTATGAAACTTGTTGGTGCTTATGTTTTCTTTAGGTCAGCCAAGCGAAAAAGGGATCAACAATGGGAAGGATCCTCAGAAGCTAACATGAAGCTTGAAGCTACTGCCGCTGAGCTGCAGAAGGTGAAGGGACAGCTGCAGGATGGAGCTATGGAAGGAGAATCAACGCCTACAGATGTAAATTGATGATCAGTTCTTATCATTATGATTACAAATGGGTGGTTATGATTATTTTGAAAATTGTAATGATAATCATCTTATGATGTTTGCTACTTGGTGTTGTGAACTTTGTGGTCATGAGTTAAGAAACTTGTTGCTACTTCGTGTGATGATCATCCTATGATGTTTGCTACTTGGTGTTATAACTTGTCGCTACTTGGTGTTGTGAACTTTGTGGTCATGAGTTGAGAAACTTGATGCTACCTAATCATAATATGATGTTTGCTGCTCGGTGGACGGCAAAGTTTCGGTATGTTGATGTTTTGCTGGAAGGACCTTCCTGAGGAACGATCGCGAAACTGCTTGTTTCCTACTGTGGTTCCAACTCGTCATAAAATTTAATAAGGTCCCACAAGTCAGTCTGATTAAAAAATAGAGGAAAATTAAAAGGATACTATGTCAATAGCAGGGGTCGAACCCGCAACCAATGGCTATATCAACCGCGTACCCTGCAAGGGGCTTGCCAGCACGCTCCTGTGGGTCATTGTGGCAAATATCTAGCCTAGAGGCGTTGGTGCGCAGATCTACAACCCGCGGCGGGAATGGCGGATCCTCGTATCGAAGGGAGGAGAGTGAGCTACGGTCAGGTCAGTACCCTGTTTTGTGCCTCTGCTTTCCCCTTTCGTCAGAGGGAAGTGATATTTGGAATTGGGGATTTTGGTTGAAGCACGATTGTTGTTACAAGTTGATTGATAGGCTTTAGTTTAGAAAGTGCAAAACTAAGCATTTATTTCAAGTTGCAATGAATTTTTTTGAAGCATCCATGTACTCCAACATCTTCTTCCATTGGTAGTAACTGCTCGGAGACATCTTCCTGCAATAGTAGCCATTGGCATCCTAAAGATAAATGCAAACACGGGTTGAGAGCTGTGGTGAAGTATGCTTGGACCTTTCTCAACCCTGGCCGCTGGTTTGCTGGCTGCCCAAAGGTAATGGCTAGTTGGCTACCTGCTTATGTGGTGCTCGTGGTCAACGGCTATTGCTAATGGGTCGTTTAATTTGCAGAAAGAAAAAGAGCAATGCGATTACTTCTTCTGGATTGATCCAGAATGGGATGAAAGGTCGTATGCTGTTATACTGAAGCTCATGAAGAAGAAAGCGAAAGCTGAAGAGGATGCAAAGCAGTGGGAGGGGGAATTGGGAAAAGCTAACTGTGAGCTTAGAGAGATTAGGAATGAGCTCAAAATAGCACGACTAAAACTTCAGAAGGCTACCGCCGAGCTGAAGTCAATTGGGAATTATAGGCACAATGTCAAACTCGCACATGTGTTGCTTGCTGTATTTGTTGTTTTCGCGGGAATGGTGGGATTGATGCTCGGTGGCAAGGCTAATTAGATGTGTCGATCATGTATTCTGCAAGTGTCACTTTGGTATTGTGAACAATGTGTCGATCATGTATTCTGAACATTGTGCCCTATGCTTCTGAGCATTGTACTGATGATGTATAGCCAAAATCGACCAAGAAATGCGCGGCAGTTAGTATCCACCACATTGTACTGACCGTTTAGTCCGACCTATTCACATTTCCAAGAACGTAATTTCCGTTAGGTTCCCCGACAGTCATAATGAATTATTATTGTTATCCCGAAATCAACGGAGCAGCAACGAAGGTTGTTTTGGGTGGTGAAGGAGCAATGAATTTACTGTAAATGCGGAGAAAGGAACGGCGGATTTGTTGTAAATGGGGCATTGATCGACTTCTTCCGCCTGGGGTACAGAAAACATTTTTACAATTGCATCTCCTCCTCTCAGAAGGAAGATCTGTGAGAGTACAGTGCTCTCTTCCAAGTCTCTGTATCATTTTGAATGTGCATTTGACCTAGCACTCTGATGTTTGATCAAACTATTTTCAGGACACCGGTAGGTTAGTAATCATGTTGTCGAGGCGGTTGCCTTTATCGCTGGTGGTGCTCCCTACCGAGGTGAACATTGACATCGCCGGCCACCTCGCTGCGACCTCGGAGCGGGCCATGGACAACCTCCGTAGCCTACGGGCGACCTGCCGGGAGATGCGTTGCCTGTGCAAGAACGTGGCCGTTGGTCGGCGCGTGGCGCTAGAGCGATTTGCCGTTGAGCTCTCCTACAGAGTACTTTGGATGGATGTTCATTCGAAAAATGTGAACCTATTTTGCCAACAAATCAACAAATAATTTAGTCCGGTCTTGTCACTTTTTCTTAACAGTAACATCCGCCCGTTGCCATCCTCATGCCACAACTTCCCATGGAAGGTGGTTGCCATCATCAAGAGATCACAGACGTGTTGGTCATAAGGCACGGGGACCCGCACATCAGCCCCTCAACGGTGGAAGATGAATGGAAGCCACTCAAGAGTCAAGACTCAAGAGGCGCTCGTTGCTTACCTTCTCACCGAAGCGGCACACCTTCCCAGGCAAGGCGAGTAACTCCACATAAATCACCATTCCTACCCCCCACCATCGGCGTCCTCGCCAGTTCTGAACCACTCTACCACTTCCCAAACACTCACGCCTCACTCCTATTGCCCGGCCGATGCAATGAAGTGATCAGGCTCCCCGTCGCGCCGGTTATCCCCCACCGGTTCCCCGTCGCGTCGGCTATCCCCCACCGGCTCCCCGTCGCGCCGGTTCTCACCCTCGCCCTTCAACTGATCCTCCAACGCCACATCCTCTTCGCGTGCCCGTGACTGGGTGCTGCCGCGCGACGGCCAGCACTTCGCCCGCATGTTCACGGAGGCGCTGTGGGGCCACATCCACGGCACGTTGCCGCCGCGCTCCGACGCTGCCAACGTCGACCCGCCGTTGTTCATCGGCAGTTTCCGAAGAGCCGGTGGATTCCCAGCCTCCTCCACTGTCGCTGCCGCCACCCTTCGACGACGCCAACGTCGACCCGCCGTCGATCGCCGGCACTTTGCCAGGAGCAGCTGGTGTCTCGCCGGCGGATATCCAGCCTCCTCCACCATCGCCGCCTCGGAAGCTTACATTTACGGTTACCCTTCCTACTGGTGAGTTTGACTTCGACTCCGACTCTGACTCCCAAGCTAACACAGACTCGTCTGAGGACCGTTTCCACGGCTACATCCCTCCGGCCCCCCAGGGTGATGCTTTGCGCGTCTTCTTGCGCTTGAACGGCACGTACGGGTGCCCTGTCTGCCCCAACATTATGCACCGGTGGCGCAAGCTGAATGAGGTCAAGGACCATGTCCTTGAGATGGCCAAGTCTGCGCCCCTGAGGCAGAACTACAAGAAGAAGTGGAGCCGCCACCGCGTCGTGGCCAGGAACGAGGGATGGATGGAGTAGATGGAGTGAGCGAGCCGCGCCGGTGGAAGATCTATGCTGTTATGTTATCTGTGATGTTAATTAGTATCTTTAGATTTCGTTGGAACATTGTCTTATGTATGTGAACTTTGTGATGTTATGTTATCAGTGATGTTAATTAGTATCATTAGATTTTGTTGGAACATTGTCTTATGTATGTGGAAATTGTGATGTTTAATTAGTTACTTTAGAATGCACTCTGTTTCCTACTTTGGATGGATGTTCGTTCGAATAATGCGAGCATATTATCCTAATAACAATTCAATGAACCATTTAGTCCGGTCCGGTCACTTTTGCAGATCAGTAAGATCCGGCCATTGTCATCCTATTTTGCCCACAAAATCAACATTGAATTTAGTCCGGTTTGGTCACCTTTTCTTGTCAGTAACATCCGGCCGTAGCCTTCCTCGATAGGCCGAGGCGCCCGTTGCCTAATTTCCCATGGAAGCTTGCCACAACGCCCCATAGAAGGCGGGTGCCATCAATAAGAGGTTAGGGACGTGTGGGTATACCCAGATGTTACCCACACGTCAGCCACTCAAAGCTTGTAGATGAATAGCAGCCACTCGATCTAGAGGCCTGTTGCTTAGCTTGTCACATAAGCTTGCACAACTTTTCATGGAAGCTGGCCATTGTATTTCTACCACCATCGACTCAATGAAGCAATCAGTCTCCCCCAGACACACAGAGCTCAGGCGCATGGCCGTACCCACCCCTGCTCATCGGTCCGGCGGCGTTGCCAGCCTCTCACCCACCGCCTCCTCAGGAGCCGAATCCAGGTCCTAGCTGTCACCGCGCGGTCTCCACTTCATCCGCTCCTACTTAGAGTGGCAAGGGCGTCAATTCCACAGCACGGAGCCGTCCCGCTGCGATGCCGCCAACGTCGACCCGCCAATGCCTGGAGCCGCTGGTACGTCGCTGGCGGATTCCCAGCCTCCTCCACCACAGGCAGAGTTGGACTCCGACTCCAATTCCGACTCCAACTCCGACACCCAAACTGACATAGACCATCTTAAGACCTTTGCTCTGCGCGTCTTCCAGCGCACTACCAACACCTACGGGTGCCCTGTCTGCCCCAACCGTATGCACCGGTGGAGGAACCTGAATGAGATCAAGGACCACGTCCTTGGGATGGCTAGGTCTGAGGCCCTGAGGGAGGACAACATGAAGAGGTGGAGCCGCCACCGCGTCCTGGCCAGAAACGAGGAATGGATGTAGATGGAGTGAGCGAGCCGCGTCAGTGGAAGACCTATGCCGATATGTTATCTGTGATGTTAATTAGTATCTTTAGATTTCGTGGGAACATTGTTTTATGTATGTGAACATCGTGATGTTAATTAGTAACTTTACATTTCCACGAAACATGGTCTCATGTGTTGTCCAGCCTATTCGTGTTTCGTAGACAAGAACATCCGCTCTTATTGTACTTATACATGATCGTGTTTCCTAGCTTGACACATGATCTGGAGAGGTTGAAGATCAATATTAGACGATTAATAAGAAATAGCAATGTGATCGTTGCTCACCTTGACCAAATTCAAAACAAGCATCCAGTTATTGCCAAACATCCAAAATGCTAATGCGTCCCAAACCCAAACCATGTTTGTGATTTTGGTTATCGTTTGTTTGTTGATCAATCCCCTTGCTTGAAGTTGTTTATGCTTTGTTTCCCTGACTATCTCCCTTCCTTGTCTCCCTATAAATGTTATCCTATTTTATCACTCTCATAAACTATGAAATCATAGATCACCTTCGCCCAAAATCAAAATAAGCATCTTTTACAGGTCCGGAAAAATTTGTCCTTTCTGTATATTTTTCTTGACCGAAACATCCGGTCTGTTAATGCATCCCATACCCGAACATCCGGTTTAATGGCAGTAAACAATTCATCTCTTCATGTTGAAGTGCTTGTAAATATAGTTTGCTCCAAATTCACTAAGATTACAAATTTACATAGTTCTTTTCTTTGCAAAAGACCGTTACATTATTAGAGATCGAGGCACCTCCTTGCATTAGTGTGACACAACTCCCGAAGAGACACCCCGACTTTCCCTGAAACTGAGATCTATTAATATACCGGACTCTCCCAACTCCCTCCATTGCCTTGTCTCAAACTCTCTTCCTCCAGAAAACCACAACCACCATGCCTTCTTCTCCGATTCGACTTCCCGCCTCCCCGTTCCCTTCCAACCCCTCCTCCAACGGGACACCACCCGACTCCCCCCAACTAAGTGCATGCGAGCCATCCGATCCCTCCTTGAGTGAATCTGATGTAGAAGACATGGAAAGGCAGGAGAGCGAGGACAGCAAGGATGAGTACGACTACGTGGAAGAGGATGAAGAGGAAGAGAAAGAGGATGAGGAAGAGACGTGGGCGGCCATTGAGAAGAAGCGATTGGCGGCCAAGAAGAGGAAGTGGGTGGAGGCCAAGAAGTGGAATCAACAGACGGAGGCATTTGTGAGGCAGCTTTTGAAGGATGACAAGGCCGGTAAGCTTGATTCGTTCAAAGACATTCCGTCAGAGAAGAAGAAGAAGGGTGCGGAGGAGGGGGAGGAGGTGGACTCAAAGAGGACCAAGAAGAAGATGGACCTCGATGCCAGCCCCGCCAATCCCGGTCCCGTGGCTCCCCCAGCCATTGAAGCTCCCTCGACGCCAGAGTCATCGGGGAACTCCTCGGAGGGGTCGTCTTAGATTACTCGGATTTGGGTTTTCTTTTTCACTTTCAAATAGGTGGTATTGTGGATGGAAAGATCAATGGTATGTTTTCTTTTGGATGGAAAAGATCGATCCCCTATTTTCCTGCTCTGTGAATCTTGTAGTGGTAGGAAAATCCCCTGTATCCCTTGTTATCCATGAAGAACATGGGTGTTCTTCTTTTCCATGATCGCCTTCCTTGATTCAGTGGATTTCCCTGGTCATGATGCGTTGCCATAGTCTAAGATGTAATGTCTTGTCATGTGATATTTTATTCTTATCCCACCGCACCGCATTGCAGATACACAAGTAAATGATGACCGATTTTACAAATTTACCGTTTGACTAAATTCACCATTTTGCCAAGAATATACAGAACGTAAATGATGGTCACCTTGCCCAAATTATTCAAATTAAATGTGCACATACATGATACATCCCCATAGACATACACTCGTATAGTGGCACTGGCACTGGCGCGCACAAACACACACCCAGCAACGAAATCTTCGGACTTGGCAACGAGGAAGACAACAGACACGGTCATGGAGATGGATACAGCACACGCCTATCCTGCCATACCTAATGCACGACGGAATGTAGCATAACAAGGATCCGTGCGGAGATATTCCTCCAATGCACGGTGCCTACCCCTCGACTTCATGGTACGTCCCGAGCGACCAATGCCAGAAGCATGCTGTAGGATGTCACGAAAACTCCACTGCATGTGAGCAAGATTGCAGTAAGGGCACACACAGCGACCATGGCGAAGCACACGAGTGTAACCCTGCTCCTGCAGCCAAGCCAAAGCATCTTTCTTCATCTCCTCCATTTCTTCCTCGTCCGCTTCATCCATGTCGTACAGATCATGTGGATCCATGTATCCTGGCCGCTGCGGAGGTGGCACAACATGGAAGTTGGTGTTTCCTCCGTTCACATCAGAAGCCATCCTCCTACACACTCGCCAACAACGTAAACATTATAAGCACTGACCAGAAACAATGATTGTAACCTATAAAAACACGACGCGGAAGCTAAGAGCTAACCTCTTCCACAGCGCGCAGAACCAAATAGAGAGGTCTGCTAGTACAATGCATGGAGGATGAAGAGGCGATGAGCAAAGGCCTTAGGGGCACGCCTATTTATCGAACCATTACCGATAATAAGGCAGCGTGCACCTCGTGGTAGAGCATGCCTCACGGGATTACAGTAGCCATGAAAATACGTGGGATGCTCAGAATACGAAGGCCTACACTGCTGAGGAATCCTGTCACAAGTATAGGGCGGAATATGCAGGCTTTTTCCCCGGTAGGCATGTGAAATATTTGGTGGGTACACAAGTGTGCTTTGGTCCGGATAAGAACGCAGAAGGAAGATCCTTATATCCATATGACTTTAAAAAATAGACGTGTAGGCATTGTAGTGGGAGAAGCAGCTGTTAGGCTTTGTGATCTTCGACTGGAAACACACCCAGCTTCACTGAAGCGTGGGCCTCTTCCAGATATCCGTCTTCCGCCTACTTTGTACGCCACCAGAATCCCACCCAAACTCGCTGACAATATGGGGCCGCGATTGCACGGCCTCAGTTGTCAGTAGCCCCGAAGCAAGTGCAGCTAATCAAAATTTCATTTCGCGGCCAGGAAGTCGAAAGCGGGATTTTCAAATTCTGTATTCCCTCTCCGCCCCGAAATAATAAATACTCTACTCCATTGCTACCGTGTTGCACCACTAAACTCCCACCTTCCATTTCCAAAAAGCATCACTCTGCTCAGCTAGATCTGCGGTGGCGGTCTGACCTCGTCGTCGCTGGTGGAGGGGGAGGGGTATCTCAACAGATGGTGGGCGGCAGATATCAGTGTTCTGCTTGCGTCTGCTGTGCTGGACAAGCTGAGCAGTTAAGCGAGGATACGGCGCAAGCACCGGCTCCCGATGCCCCCTCAATCCATGGGCCCCTAAATCTTGGAGCTTCACAAGTGTGAATCTCATTTCCTTTTCTTTCTAGTCCCCTTGTAGTATTTTCGTTGGCTTAGAAAGTAAATTGCTTCGTGTATTGTGTTAGTTCTAAGATTCTTCTCTTAACTTTGCCGCTCTAGATCCAGTCATTGATTTGGAACACAAGTTAATCGATGAGCCATGCGTTGGAAGTAAATTGCTTTGTGTATTGTGTTAGATTGGAGATTCTTCTCTTACCTTGGCCGCTCTAGATGCAGTTACTGATTTGTAACACAACTTAATAGATGAGCCATGCTTAGAAAGTAATTTACTTTGTTTATTGTCTTAGATTTCATATCCTTCTCTTACCTTGACCGCTCTAGATCCAGTTCCTGATTTGTAACTTATTGTGCAGGGCTAGCATCCCACTCCTGCAATGCTGAGATTCAATCACATGGCGTGGTATGTAACAAAACGCATGATTATCCTGCTACTTTATTCTTAGGATTATTCTTAAGTTTATTTGCTTGCTTCGTTTAAGGTTTCTCCTTTCATTTTTAGGCTCAAATGTTGAGGACGATCCTTGCGGTTCAAATATCAAATTCCTGTCCCTCCAATGTGAAGTCAAAGCCATTCATTGATTACATGCCTCGAGATTATCCAGCTTTCGCTACATGCTCAAGACCTGAAGTTTCATTGGGAGGGCTAGATGCAGCTGCTGACCTTAGTGAAATCTTTCTTGAACAGGACCAAGTTTTGACAGACTTGAAAATCAAGGCAGAAGCATCAGATGTAGCAATGAAAGTGCAGACTGATGAGATTGAGAGGTTGAAGAAACAAGTAGAAACTACTGAGACCCTCCTTTGTCAACTGCTAAGCACGCACCTTGGGTAAGGCCACTATGTTTGTTAGTCTTCTGCTTGTGTCCTCCTAGCCAGTTGTGCTAATTTGTGAGTACTGAGCTTTGTTATCTTAGTGGGTTCTATTTCAAGACCAACTTTATTTGTGAGCATGGAAATATCATGTGTATTGGTTTGTGAGCTCCTACTGACAATCTGCTTGTGGTTGTTCTGTGTTCATTGATAATAATGTGTCATGTGTGATCCGAAACATTTATTTGTATCAGTGGTATGGAAATATTATCTGTGATGTCAATTACTTAATTGATTAGTATGTAATATGAGAATGAATTATATTTAATTAAGCGCTACCTGGAGTGCAGCCCAAAATAACAGGGAAAAATATGTGGGCTTGCCCCCTCGGCCCATTATCTTTTTACGAATTCAAAAACGATTTATTAATAAAATGGGCCGTATCAAAAATGACATCAGCGAATGGTGGGCTAGGTCCAATATCAGTTGGGCCTTAATCATTTTATGACGTCATCGAATATTGAACTCGATCCAACCAGTACTGGACCCAAAACAAATTAATGACGAATGGAATTATTGGGCTCGGTCATGCTAAAACCGGGCCTAAAACATTCTATGACGACCTCGATTATTGGGTCGGTCCAACCAAAATTAGGCCTAAAAGTATTTATGACGACAACAATTATTGGGCTCCATCCAACCATAATAAGGCCTTAAACAATCTATGACGCAAACAATATTGGGCTCCATCCAACCTTAATAAGGCCTAAAACCAATTTATGACGACCGAACATTGGGCTCAGCTTAACATTAAGTGGGCCGAATTCAATCTATGACGACACGGAATTTGGACCTTGGCCCAACAAAATATGGGCTAAATTCACTTAATGACGAAACAGCACAAAACGCCGTGCCACATCAAGATTTTGGTCCGACATGGCATGTACCTTATAATGCCTTAGTGTTACGAATTTATACGCGTCATTAAACTCATGACACCGCGAAATAAGGTCTCGTCATTAATCTCGGTTTGTGACGCTCGATTAATGACGGAGCGTTTTCGTAACAACCGGTGTCATTAATCGTGGTTTATCACGAGAAACGGCCTTTTTTTGCGTCACTAGTCGGCGTTTTTCTTGTAGTGTGTGATGAGTGAAAAAATTGTCCCTGAATCCCATTAATTAGCTTGGCTTGCTATCGCATACGAAGGTTGCTTCGTCACTTACATCTACAAAAGGTTAGTAGATACCAAAACGTAGCGAATAATAGAAAAAATGCATGATGGTACGTAACGCCAGCATACGCTTCCTTCGGAAAAATTGCAGACAGCAGACCTTCGTCGTTTAAAATACGAAGGGCTAAAAATGGTACCAATGTTTGGCAGTAATACCTGGGCACTATGTCACAAGCCTGAGCCTTAAAAGTATTGATGCCTTGAATTGGGCTTCGTCTTTTCAAGTGCCTTGAATTGGTCGAAGGGATTGTTGGTGCAAATCGGGCCCGAAGGTGGACGCCGAAACAATAGCCCCCTTTTCGACTTACTTTCCTCATAAGGGGCAAGTGCAGCGCCCTTCGGAGAAAACTCTCCCTCAAGAGCCAACCGCTCTCCCCTTCTACTCCTACTGCTACCTTCGCTACTGCTACCCTACTTCTAATTCTACCACTACTGCTACTGCTATTGTTGTAAAGAAAACTAAGTATTACGAAGAGATGCAATAAGAAATGTAAACCCTTCGGAGGTCTCTTCTTATTCCGGTGTGTCTGATCAATTGCAAGGAACCTCCTATTTATAGGGGGGCTGAGAACACCTCCCTTACAACAATTACACCTTTTTCTCGCCCAACGGGCAGCTTTACACACTTTTCAAGGGCATTACAGTAACTACGGCTTTGTACGGAACTTCCAGCGTGTCTTCGCACGATCGAGCCCCCTTTCCACGTCACGCCTTTTGTCTCTCCTTCGTACGACGTCACTTTACACCTTGGCTCCACCAACGTGCCCATGTACGCGCCCCCCCTGACAATCAGGGGCCACCGGTCAGGCTCCCCCTTCGGTGCCGACGCACCCAGGAGACCCCTTCGGTCCTTCGGGGGCTCCGGAGCCCCCTTGCCAACCTTGGCGTCCCGCCACCTGCAGTCACCACACATAGCACGCGAACAAGGTCAACACCTCATTAGCCTTAGCCAAACACGCCGAAACAATTTTCGGTCTTTTAAAACTCTGAAGCCGCCTTTGGTCGCTAAACCTCCGAAGCCCCCTTCATCCATGGGAAAAATGCCTCCAAAGGCCATGTTCCCTAATAGTAGCCCCTCGTTAGTGAGGGCCGTCCCTTCCCTTAGATGGGCCGAACTTACAACCATTCCTCAAAGGGCAAAAATGGGCTTCGGAACTCCCATGGACGGCCCACACTGCGGGAAATTTTGGCGAAAAGACGCGGCTTACCCTTAAAGAAATGACCGTTACCAGGCATAGGGGAGGGGATAAAATCATAAAACAGCCTCCCACCTGCTCGATTATCAGGACACTCGGCACTATAAAAGGGGCCCGACTGCTCATTTCCAATCATTTCACCGCAACAAGAAGTGGGAAAAAACCTGCGCCTTCATCCCTAAGCCGTAAGCCCTCCTTCCTTCGCTAAGCTTTGCTGTTCATTCGTAGTAGTTTTCTTCAATGGCTCCGAAGAGGAAGCATGATCCTGCTGTTAAAGTGTTGACGAAGACATATACTTTCGGCCGAAGCCTGCTGGATGATAAAGATGTAGCGTTGCTGGGGAAGAACGGAATGGTGGGTTCGGCCAAAGCCCCAGGAAAAGAGACGGCGCCGAAGCCCAAGGAAAATCAGGTTGCCATTTTCCGAGATTTGCTATATGCGGGCCTTCGTTTCCCCTTGCACCCCGCCGTTGTGGACATCCTCTGGTATTTTGATATCTACCTTCATCAACTTACCCCTAATGCAATCCTGTGACTTTCGGTGTACATGTGGATCTGCCGAACCACAAAAATTAAACTGTCTGTCGAAGGGTTCGCCTCGGCCCACCAGGTGCACCATCAGCGCCGAACCGTCTTTGAGGAGGAGGGTGACGACACCGTGGAGCGAGACTGCCAGTTCAGGTGCCTGAACTTCTCCTACAAATCCGGCATTGTCAGCCCCGTGACTGCATATCATAACAAGTGGCCTTCGGATTGGCAATAATACTGGCTGTACCATGACGTGAAGCCGCTTGCCGAAGGAGAAGCGCACCCTCTGGCCACAAAGGTTTTGCCTCCCCTCCATGAATTGTACATGAAGAATCCCACCTGCCCTGAAGGCGACGAGTTCGTGATGATGCTTTACCGCTTCGCTCGCAAGTATAGCACCCGAGACATCGTGGAGGAGTATCGCACCATACCCGTGTGTCCGCTGCTCGACGGCTGGTCAATCGCAGATGACGCCTGGGCGCCCAAAATTGGCGGGATCCCCTATCCTAACTGGACGAAAGCCTTCGGCTTCACGTCAGCATGTAAGTTCTTTGAACTTCGTTTGTTTTCGAAGCCTTGTATGTCCTAAAGGTGTGCCTTCGTTCGATATTTCTAACACACATTTTCGATTACCCATTTCAGTGCTAAAGAAGAGGAAGGTGGAACAGCATGGCGACTTCATCCTTGGGCCTGTTTTGCCGAAAGAGTACAAGGATACAATGACCGAGCTGAACGGATCGCGGACCAACCGCGTATTCGAATTCTTCAAAGTCGTTCCCCCCGAACGCGAAGGTTTCGCAAAACACCGCGAAGCAGCTAAGAGAAAAGCCGTTGCGCTCGCCGCTGCTGGTGCTGATACTACCGAGACCGCAACATCTTCGCGTGCTGGTGGTGCTCAGAAGAAGAAGACTTCAAAGAAGGTTCCGACTGCGGCCGCGACAACGACTGCTGCCGAAGGGAAGGAACGAAAGAAATGCGGTGTAAGGCCGACCGGCTCGCCCCCCATGACCAAAAAGACAAGGTTTGTTGATGTGAACACTGGCGCTGCAACAACAGTCATCCCTGCTGTTCCCCTTCGGTCCGTTGCACCTTCGGCCGACGATGATGCCGCTGGCAGCGGTCCTCTCCTTGTGTCCTGGAGCCCGAAAGAAAAAGAAAGCGACGAGGATAGCGATGTTAAGGTGGTGTCTTCGGTTGGAGACGACCCTCGTGACCGAAGCCCCCTGAACCTTGACCTGCAAGCCCCTAGCGATGAAGGCAAGGTGGGCTCGTCGTCTGTGGGCTCCTCGGTTTCTTCCTCAGATGGTATCGAGCAATCTGCCTCACCTTCAACTGTGGGCTCTAAAAATGCTGAATCAAATCCAGAGGACAACAAAGAAGAAGAACCTGAAAGCAGCAACTATCGTGTGACTCCTGAGGAACCCGAAGAGGCCGCCGCTCGGCTCCAAGTGCCTGCCGGTGTGAAGCTGATTGGTGGGAAACAGATCCTCTTCCTGAACTTAATGAGCGGTGGTCACGAGCGTAAATTCTTGGATGAGGCTGGTTCTAGCTTTGCCATTCCGCACGAAGAGGAGCACTTCGGTAGCTTCCGTTCCCAAGATCTGGCGACTGCCTACGGGGACCTGGCATTGAAAAGCTTCATTGCTTCCCGGTGCCTTGCTCGCAAAATGGAGCGGGAACAACTGGTTACGAAGGACTCGTCGATGGAAACGATAGCATCCCTGATTACATGCGTGGCCGAGCTTGAAAGGCTACTTGCCTCTGAGAAGGACCGGAGTCAGCGCTTGTAGAAAGAAAAAGATGAGAGTGCACAGACATCTCGCACTGCTATTGAAACACTTTGCACCAAAGTAGAGAATCTGTCTAGCTCCAAGGAGGATCTGATGGGCCAACTTCGCGACAAAGAAGGCGAACTAGCAAATGAGAAGGGGGAGTCGACTCGCTTGGCCAACACCCTAGAGAAGTACCGCTCACAGCATATTCGTAGCGCTGAGATGCTTCGTGATGACATGTTGGAACTCCTGGGGTAATGCAATCTTGAAGCACCTCCTACTTCATTTCCAAGATGCACCATTGGTGCCTTCTATGAATGGGTGAGCGCCTGCTCCGATCTAGTCGCAATGAATACAAAGATCTTCGGCGAGCTCAGAGCGGCTGTGGGGGTGCACACATTGGCATACTCTGTGTGCTCACTGGTCCCCCCATACCGCCATTTGTCTGAAAAAGTTGTAAGCAAGAACGATCTTCATCGGCTGACCAAAGATGACCACACCTGGCCAACTGATGCTGAGCTGGATGTGACGAAGCTCCCCGTCCTTGCAAAGAATTTGGCGAAGAACTTCATGAACACCGTCTTCGCGGAGCGAGGGGCACAACTCACCCTCAACGAGTCCACTCATCTTGGCGCTTAGGTTCGACTAACCGAATCTTATTCCTTACTGTATCATTTCTATTTGGCTTCTATTAGCACTGAAGAAGCTGTGTGCTTTTCATCGTCTTGCAGATAGCACCTTGCCTCCAGGCAAGGGTTTCTGTGCGTCTTCGGTCTCGACGCCCCGCCGGAGGGCCGCCCCATCCACCCTTCATGGAAGACGCCGACTAGATTGATATGGCAAGCATTCCTCTGCTCGCCCCCAAAGAGATGACTGCCGAAGCTGTCCTAGACACCCCGGAAGGTGGAGATGCTGGAAGTGCTGAGAACCATCCTGGCGATGCTCAAAATGCCGTCCCTTCGGCCGCCGTGTCTCCCGCAGCGCACCCAACCAACGCCGAAGGTGACTCCACTCCGTTGGGAGAAAGGGTGGAAGATTGCGTGGGCGAGACTCATGCTGCTGAGACTGGAGGAGGTGATCCTGAGGACGAAGCGCACACGGCTGAGCTCGAGTCTGTGCTTATCGCAGCAAGTCTTCCTGACAATGAAGCAGTTGCAAGCGTGCCTCCTCTCGAAGCCAACTCTCCTTCGGTGGTTGCGCCCGATGCAGAGGTGTGAGGGATTCTAGCGAAGTAGGCATTTGTACTTTTGCCCCCACTGGTTGTAAGTAAAACTAATCGCGGTTGCTTCTGCGCAGGTCCCTTCGCTGGTGCCTGCGCAGACAGCTGAAGGTACGAGCAAACAGACCTCTGCCCTAAGTTCATTTTTTGTCACACCCAACGTTTGGACGAAGTTTAGTATTCACCATCCCGGTGTGTCTTATTCTGATTTCTTATCATACCGAGCCCGGTGATACCAGGTTCGGAACGAAGCCGCGAAACGTTTCTTTGCGGAATTTTCAAATGATCCTAACCATCGTGACGCGGTCCTTAGAGAGCGTGCCACGTGCTGAGCGGCTAAGCACCTTGCCGCCGGCCCCTTCGTACGTGAGGGGCTGGTTCCAAAACCAGAGCCCATTGAGGAGGGGATGGTCGCCCCCCCGAATACGTGTCCTTGATTCCGGATGCGCCACCAGACGACGGCAGCGTTGTACAGCACGAGCATTTGTAAAGTTCCACATACCTGATTCTGCCCTATCTTCGGCGCAGGACGAATGCCTTCGGAAGAGGAACTGTGCCAAATGGCACTTGACATAATAAACGTGGCTGCCCTTCAGCTGATCGACGAGATTTGTGAAGTTATAATTAATGAGGACTAGCCCCTTGGCATGTAAAGTACAGCCCTTCGTGTATATTGTACTGAGAAATGTATTGTTACTGTGTCAACCTGTGTGAGCCGCGAAGACTTGAAAATTTTTTGCTTCGGAACTCCCCCCCGGAAGTGTTCGCGTCTGACCTGGGTGACACTGCGTACTTCGACGTATATTGTATGGAATTTGTTTATGCTTGTTTGTCGCCTACATTTTGATTTTGTTCGCTTTTACTTTTTTGCCCACATTGGTTCGATTGCGATGTGGCAAAATTCCCATTCATGCGACGAGATACCTTCGGTTATGATGGGGCCGAGTGGCTGGTTCTTCTCGAGCGCCAACCCTCAACCTAATGGGGCCGAACGATCGCTACCCTTCAGCCAAAAGCAGACCGACACATCGCGTTTTGCTGACTCGCTCCTTCGGCCGTAAGGGGGCTGAGCATATCTCTTTTAGGGAGCGCACCGCCTTTGGCCACGAAGGAACCGACACGCCGCCTTGCACGGACGGCAACCTTCGGCCGTAACGGGACCAACACGCCGCCTTGCGCGGATTCAAATTCTTGGCCATCACGGGACCGACATGGCGCTTTTGCGGACTTAACCTTCGGCCATAACGGGACCGACATGCTGCCTTTTGCGAACTGAAACCTTCGGCCATAACGGGACCGATACACCGCCTTGCGCGGACTCAAATTCTCGGCCATCACGAGACCGACATGCCGCTTTTGCGGACTTAAACCTTCGGCCATAATGGGACCGACATGCTGCCTTTCGCGGACTGAAACCTTCAGCCACAACGGGACCGGTACGTCTTACTTAGACGCAATAAGTGAAAGGCAGCCCTCTTGTACACCTATCGTTGCCCGGTGGGATGCCGTTACTTATCCCGACTGGAAAAACCTCTGAAG
Source organism: Cenchrus fungigraminus (assembly GCA_036936925.1). Lineage (NCBI taxonomy): Eukaryota > Viridiplantae > Streptophyta > Magnoliopsida > Poales > Poaceae > Cenchrus > Cenchrus fungigraminus. Next base: position 18,012,103 of record CM072776.1, on the reverse strand, counting down.
ACTACGCCCCCCGTACTACGAAGGGGGAGTGTTGCTTTGGAAAAATCTGCGAAGACTGAAAAAGACGAAGAGCTTTTGGGGAAAAGGACTTACTTATATCGTACACAAAAGGGTTATGTGGGTCCGCCTTGTTAAAAACCTCACTCTTCGTAGATCTAGTGAAAATCCACGAAGCTTCCCCTGTGAGGAAAAGAGTACGTCCCCCTACTTATTGTTCATATATTACAAACTTCAAACCAGAAAGAAAACTAAGAAAAAGGAAACTACGAAAGTCCTTCGCTTCCGAAACCCTTAAACAAAGTACTTCTGTAACATGTCCACGTTCCACGTATACGGCTCTTCAACCCCATTCATCCTTCGTAACTTGAAGGCTGCTTCGTTTGCCGTCGCCGTGGCTATGAACAGACCTTCCCATTTGCAATGCACTTTGTCTTTCATTTTGCCCTTCGGAATCTTTCGCAAGACGAGGTCTCCTGACTGGATTTGCTTCGGTCTTATCCTCTTGTTTTTCCACCTTCGTGTTTCCTCTTGGTAAGTTGCTAAATTAGATCCGGCCTGCAACTGTGCCTCCTCGATGTTCCGAACCGAAGCCTTCTGGTCTTCTTCACAGGGATGCATATCTCTCCAAGTCCCCAAGCATAGCTCTTCGGGGAGCATGGCCTCTTCACCATACAACAGCTTAAATGGAGAAAACTGCATTGTTCTTGAGGTGGTGGTATTCTGCGACCAGACTACCGTCGGCAACTCTTCAGCCCACTTGCTCTTCGGTAACTCTGTGATATTCTTTTTGATGCCGGCGAAGATGATGCCATTCGCCCTTTCTACCGCCCCATTGGACTGCGGGTGGTAGACCGAAGCGAAACAATGCTTCGTGCCCAGGTAAGTGCATAATTCCCGAATGTCTATGCTATCAAACTGCTTGCCATTATCCACTGTGACCTCGTACAGTACGCCAAAACGGCACACAATGTTCTGCTAGAAGAATTTCTGTATTGTCGCCGAAGTGATGCTCAGCAATGGCTTTGCCTCAACCCACTTTGAGAAATACTCCACTGCCACCACTGCATGTTTGTAATTGCCTAGCACCGTTGGCAGCGGTCCAACAATGTCGACGCCCCATCTTGCGAAGGGCCACACGGGAGGTATGAGTTGTATTTCATTAGCGGCAAACTTGCTGTATGGCGCGTGGCATTGACACTCCGGGCAGTGGCGCACTATGTCATGGGCGTCAGCCACTGCCGAAGGCCAGTAGAATCCCTGTCGGAACGCCTTCTGTACCAATGCCCTTGTGCCTATGTGGTGCAAGCACATGCCACTGTGTATTTCATGCAGTAATTGTTTCCCTTCGGTCACAGAGATGCACTTCAGTAGCGGGGCGCAAACTCCCTTTCAGAACAAGTTGTCTCCAACTATGCAGTGGTTCCTTGCCCTAATGGCCACTCATTTTTCTATGACCCCATCTTCGGCCTCGTAGTACCCCTTGATTGCTGCCACTATCGGAGCACGCCGATCTTCACTATAGATTCTAATGACCTCGTCAACATGTGCCTCCAGGGGGACAAGGAGTCGTTGCAGGAATACATGCACAAGGTAGTCAAGCTTACAGCACGAGCACCAGGCGTGTCCGAAAATAGCATCATTGACGCGATCGTGGGGGGACTAAAGGTGAGCACATGCCAAGATGTTGTTGACGGTCGATTTCCGTCAACCAAGAGCACTTGTTACACTTTGGTTTGAGCTTTGAATTATAACTAACCCGCCATTAGGCATACTAATGATGTAACAAGTTCACACTTGCATGTGGTTTTTGGAGTTTATTGTTTACGCAGGAAATCAACGTTAAAGAGGAGACTTTCAGGATAAGTTCATCAAGCACTTTATGAGAAGATCATGAAGCCCGTCACAAGTCAAGACATGAAGTGAACACGACTCCAAATGACCCAAGGACCGAAGCATCAACACGTAAAACTCCGGGGACTAGAAGGTTTACCAACGAGATCAATTTAGCCCGAGAGATATTCTCGCAGCCTAGAACAGCATGATCTTTCGGTGCAGATTCGGAGATTTAAACGGCCTCTAATGGCAAAAGTTTGACTACCAAAGTTGTGGGCCTCGACGATAGCTTCGATTTCGACATATGGAAGCCCCAATTCGGCTAAGGGAGCTATGAGATATGGCCCCCGAAATGCCAGCTGCGCAGACATGTCCGAAATCAGACAGATTATCTTCCGAGGTCGTTTTGGGGATCTTATCTTCGTTTCCAATGAAACCAATGAATACCAAAGTTGGAGATAATTTCGTGGCACACAACCTGGACACCGAATTTGTATTATTTGTAGTCCGAACGTGGGAGATATGGTGTCGGCAAGGAAGGGCTGTGAATCAGGAAAATCTGGACGAGGTTGATTTTATGGAAACCGAGTTTGCTTCTCTCCCAAGGAGGATCTCGTGCAAGGCAAGGTGGAGCACTATAGCGAACATGGCCCCATTTGCCATTTGTTCGAGTTGATTTTGGTGATTCATGCTAACACAAGTAATGGGACTAACCACATTGTCTAGCATGTCTTTGTAGGCATTCTTAGGTCCCATGGATATTACCACAAGTTAACATACAATGCCCAAGTTAACATACCATGCCCAAGTTAACATGTCATACCACAAGTTAACATACCATGCACATGTTAAGTTACTCATAGCAAAAATGAGGACTTAGTATATATTTTGGGGCTATAAGTGATGGCATGTTAAGTATGTTAAGTTGAAACAAAGATCCAAGTTGAAGACGCGAAGAAAAGGAAGAAAAGACACCGTCAGATGAACCGACGGTATCCTGGAGGCGAGTGTCGGAGCACTTGATACACTGCGCAGCGACTGGAATCAACTTGACACCGTCGGATGATCCGACGGTCTATATCCTAGTTGCATCGGATGAATTAGAGAAGGGAAGCCGCGAAGACAGTAGCGTCGGATGAACCGACGGTCCATTGGAGGGAACCGTCGGTCTATCTGATGATCAAGTTGAAACAAGACAGAGACGCGAGTTCTGTCAGAGAACCTCAACGGCTAAGTGACGTGGGAGGGGCACCGGATGAACCGACGCCCTGAAAAGGATAGCATCAGTTCATCCGACGCTTACTTTTTCAGTGGCCGTTAGCCAACGGCTCTTTGTGTGCCTTGGGCTATTTATAGCCCCTCCACTCACCCATTTGAGGTTGCTGGATTGTGTGGAAGTCCAGAGAAGTGCAAGACACCTAGAAGATCATATCCAATCCATCCAAGTGCTAAATTGCTCATCCACAGACTTGCATATGCTTTGTGTATGTGCTTAGTGCTAGGCTTAGCTTAGAGCTGAGTGAGTGCAAGGTTGTGCCAACCTTGTGAGGTGATTCTTGAGTGAATCAAGGTGTACAAGGTGTGCCGGAAGCCTTGGGGCCTAAGTGGCTCACCGGCAATCGTCATCGACCCTCCGGCTTGGTGTGGAGTGGCGAGGACACTTTGTGCGGGGGATGTGGAGACCCCCTTCCTAAGTGGAGAAGCTCCTTAGTGGAGGCGGTATCAAGGTGACCAAGGGAGCTTGGCGAGTGCCTTTGTGGCGAGTCAAGTGGTGCTCTTGGGAGAGACTTGGTGACCGGGAAGTAATACTCTTGTGTGAGTGCTTCAACAACGTGGACTAGGGGTGGCTTAGTGCTGAGAGCCTGTGTGGTTCGAGGACCGGTGGATGGTCGCTTCCTGGTGTGATGAGTGATTGACAACGTGGTGTGGACTGATTCTTGGCTAAGTATTGCAGGTGCAGGTTGCGGCTTGACTGGTGTTGGTGCAGGTGAAGAGCAAGCGCGAAAGATCGTTGCCGGGTAGGCCTCCAGGTGTGGAGAAGACAAGTAGGCTTGGCTGGAGGGACCCTGTGGCCAGCGGGGTCAAGTGCGGGCCGCATGGTGGCAAGAACGGCAAGATGAAGTCGTGGACGGTTCCTTGGTTGAGCCACAAAGCCAAGATCAAGCCGGGACTACGTGGGAGCCGAGTCATGAGTGCTGATTGGCGGAGGCTACACCGAGTTCGCAGGGTTTCCAGTGGTTCACCAGAAAACCACTGGGTTCCTTGGTTGATCCACAAAGCCAAGACCGAAGATGGAGGTGCAGCAGCATCGGACCGGTCTGACCGGTGTGCGACGACGCAGTCCGGAGACTTCGAAGCGGAGGACACGCATCGGGATCGCAAGGCTTGCGTCGAGGCTGAGCAAGTTTGCGGTCACCGGGCATCCGTCCGATGGTGCTATGACGAGAATTCCCAAAGTGCCCTTCGGGGGTGTGTATCCAAGTATTATGTAATAGGGGTAGTTTCGTCTTTCGGTTGCCTCCATATAAACTTAGACGAGAGAGGATGGCAGCCATCTCTTGGAACCCTAGCTCATTTTGTTTTGCTATTGTTCTCTTCCATTTTCCTTTGGAATTTCTAGGACTAGCTTGAGAGCTTCATGGTGAGATCTTGTGAGAGGGAAGGATGATCGGGTGGCAAGCTAGACCTTGTATGAACCTCTTTGGTATGTATAGATGATTCGGCGTGGTTCCTCAAGGCTTGGATGTGTCTTTCCCGTTTCTCCTTTTTGGTGATTTTCGGAGCCTTTTCTTGGCGAATTTCTTGTGGCGGTTTTGAGACCTTTCTCTTTGGGATTTGGTGGGGGATGTATGCGTGAACCCCTCGTGGTTCTTTTCCCTTTGATTCCCCTCCCAAATCTGTGAGCAAAGGGGCTCAATTTTGGGGTTTTCGTTGTCCTAGGGTTCGTGGTGTTCTTGGCGGAAATCCTTCGATTCCTCTTGATTCAACGAGTTTTGATGGACCATAACTTGGCTATGGAGTGCCCAAGAGGTGTTCCTACTATCACCAAAGTCTTGTGCGAATTCGTGGAGCGAATCGGGAGATCGGGAGTTGGATTTGGGGGAGTTGACCCGCGGGCGCTGTTCATCCCGAGCTGCCCAGGCATGACTGGTCTGACCGGTGCTCTTGACCGGTCTGACCGGTGCTAGCCTCTGGTGGGATTTGTCTCGGGGAACTGCCGTGTTCATGTGGTTTTGTCCCTTGGTCCTGCTGGTCAGTTCTCGGCCTGTTTGGAGTTGTTTTGTTAGGTTTTGTGAGGGGTTTTCCTTCCTTGCAGGTTGTGTTTTGGAGGTGGTTTTTGTTCCAGGGCCTAGAGGAGTCACTGAGGCATCCTGGAACGTTTGCTGTGTGGCTGCTGTAGCCACCGGTCTGACCGGCGCTGTCCACCGGTCAGACCGGTGTCACCGGTCTGACCGGCGCAGGCCATCGGTCCGACCGGTGCAGCATAGGCAGCAAGCCATGCAGGTTTCCGCTGTGCGTGTTGGTGAGTTTTGGTTCGGAAAGCTGTGTGTTGGTTCCTAGGACCAGTAGCACTCCAGTGGCTACGTGGTCTTGACCAGCTTGGGTAATTGAGTCGGAGACGTGCTTGGTTGCCGTGTTCGTCTTGTTGGAGTTTCAATCTCCTTCGAGAAGAATTTTTATCAGCTCCCATTCACTCCCCCCCTCTCTGGTTCGCCGTTCTGGTCCTTCAAGTGCCTACCGATACCACGGTATAAATCACGTGTCAAGATTTTCTTCCTCTCATCCCTCTTTACGTTTCCGCATTACTCTCTTGCAATCTTTGGTTGCCTTTACTTTCCTAGAGTAGTATCATGCTAGGATTGGCTATAGGTTGCAAACCTTGTTTTGGGATGGGAGTTTCACACTAGAACAACCTTAGTTGCACATCTAGATAGTATGTTCTGGTTTATCTTTATGCAAAAGTAGTGGAAGCCACAGGTTAAGGTTTTAAGAAGCCTAATTCACCCCCTCCCCCTCTTAGGCTACGGGCATCCGATTCCTTACAAGCACGCCCCAAGGCACCCCAAAGGTATAAATACAACCCCCTAGGCCCCCAAGATGATTACCCATTGACATCCATTCATCGGAGAGCCGCCGGAGATCACCACCAGGAGGAGGACGCCGAGGCCTTGCCGCGGCGCTGCCGAAGTTGGAGGACGGCGAGGATTGATCTTCATCGAATGCATCTACCACATTCAACGGTACCATGCCTAGCATCTTGATGGAGTAGATTCATCGTTTGTCCATGGAGTTGTAATGGATCTTGATATGTAGTCACCAACTCTTGTTAGATCATAATATATCGTTCCTTTGTTGATGACGCTAAATGCTAAAGGTTTGGCCGCCATGCTTTTCGGGTCGCTCCCATGGATCGCGTCAACATACCGTGATCATCAATAGGTTTAGCAAAGATTACCTTCGCGTAGTGACAGTACGGGGGGAGGAAAAATGCTAAACCATGGTCACATGTTTAGATAGATTAGATCGGTTTTATCATGTTTAGGTGATTGCATCTTCAAGTACCCTAGACTCCATGGGCAAATGTTCTCCATAACTTGTGTATCTCACTTCTCTCGTTTGACCTAGATTAGATTGGTTTTGACTTGTCTTAGTTCATAGATTAGATTGTCTTTAGTGCATAGATTAATCTTTCATCCAAAGGTTTGCATCAACTAGATTAGTGCTAGATCAAACGATAGTGATCCCCTTGCTCCGCAGATTGACAAGAACCTAGGGAATCCCCGTGGTGAAAAAGGTGTAGGTCCGTACGCTTGCGGATCGTAGGTGGATACGAGTTTTATCCGTCAACAAGCCCTTTTTCTAGCGCCGTTGCTGGGGAGCAAGCCAGTTTGCTACATTTAATCTAGTATTAATTTTGTTGATTACTAACATCTAACCCTTATTTTCTAGAAAAATTCTTTTTTTTTTCTTTCTATTTTCTTGTGCCTAGATGGATTTGTTCACCTCACCATTGGAAGACGAAGAGATGTCGCTTAGGGAGCTAGAAATACCGTCAATGGAGGACACTGAGATGCAAAAATCAGATTTGACGCTTGCTACAACCCACTACGAAGTGAAGCCTAGAATCATCAAGTTAGTGGCGACAAACCCATTCAAATGATTGGAGGATGACAACCCATATAAACACATTAAGGAATTCACGATGATATGCAACACGGTGCAACAAGAAGGAGTTCCGGATGCTTGGTTCAAGTGGAATCTTTTTCCGTTCTCTCTCGAAGATGAAGCGCGAAGATGGTACACATTTGCGTCCATTGAAGCAAAAGGAAATTGGGATGAGCTCGTGAAGAAATTTCTTTCAAAGTTCTTTCTCATAAAAAAGGTCCAAGACTTATAGAGGCAAGTGCTCAATTTCAAGCAAGGAGAAGATGAAGGAATTGATGAGGCTTGGGACCGTTTTAATGAACTACTTGAGCGAGGCTCGAACTTAGGATTTTCCGGTGACTTGATGTTGCATACATTTTATTTTTCACTAACCCCTAACTCTTCCCGTTTTGTAAGTGTGTGTGCAGGCGGTGATTTAATGGATAAAACAATTAGTGAAGCCGCACAAATCTTACAAAGGATAAGGAATGAAAAAAGAACACACCGAGATTGGCAAAGACGTTGTCGGGAGGAGCAAAATGACAAAAGCAAGCCCGAGGTGCTTGCTGAAATTTCTGAAAAAGATGAACTGAAGGTCAAGGAAGATGAACTGACCATACAAGAAATTGAAGAACCACTTCCTAAGGTAAGCGAAGTCATTTCGCATGATAAAAATGTTGAAACTAACATGAATGTTGGCTGAAGTATGGGGAATGATAGACCATTGGCGGAGTTCAATCAATCCGATTGGACTCAAGTTGATTTTGCCCCCCTAATCAACTACCAAAGGAAGGAGGAACACCGACACGTCTCTAAAAGAGTTGAAGGTATATTTGATCAAGAGTTGAGTGGAGAGTCGATCCAAAAGATATTTGAAGAAGAAAGAGAAGAAGAAGATGAAGGACGGATCGACCAATTTGACAACTCGAAGATTTATAATGAAGGAAGAGAAGAGTACAACCGTGATGAGCCTAGTGACTCGAAGGATAAATGGAAGAAGACAGAACTCAAGCTAGAAGATGAGTGGGAAAGAGACGGCACAAGGCAAACACACCTACATGATCCCTTTCAACAAGATCATAGCTTGTGTGCTATTGAAGCTTACACACTAGCGAATCAAGACATGGAAGTGCTTAAGGATAAAGAAAAGAGTGAATCAACGATGAGCAATCTCGACAACATGTGGTACACGGGAGATAAAGAAAGCAATGTACAAGACTTTGAAGATGAAGCATGTGATGATCATGAAGACTTCAAAGAAGAAACGAATGCATACATTGCTAAAGGATTACATGTTCCACATGATGAGATGGAGGAGATGCCAAAAGGTAACAAAGAGACACCTCTACTCGTCGAGATTGATTTGCTTTCAACGCTACAAGACGAACCAAAAATCACTCTTGTTGAGAAAGCTTCGTGGCTAAGGTACACGCTGAAATCTCAAGATATTATTGGTATTGATGAAGATATATTCAAATACTCATGCTCAACCAATAGAATAAATGATAGTTTAAATTCTGTGCCTTTTCCAATAATGATCATGTTGATAGGCTAGATTTTCTTGAGAATGATGATGAGACAATGTTTATATTTGAACCATTTAATTCTATGCCTAAAGAACCTTTGCCTAATGATGAAGTAAGTGCTTTGCATGAAACATATGCTTCTTTTAATTACACCTTGATATGTTGCTATAATTTGCTTGTGGTGTTAATTATTGACGCGTATGTTTACAATAAGTTTTGTAAATCTCGATCATGCTTTGTGCTTGGTCAAGCTAATGACCTTAAAGAAGCACATGTCGGGAGAAGGCCCGATTTTCACTAACCATGTAGATAAGGTTTGAATAATGAAAAGAGAAGTCATGCCTAAAGAGTTGCAAGATAAATCATCAACCTCTCCAAATCCCGCGATGGATGCTGCTGTCTTCATCAATTTGAGACCTTGTTCAGAGGTATACAAATGAAGCAAATGAGATATTCAGAAGCTCCATAAAGTTTCCATTCCAACACATCAAGAACCAACAAATTTGAAGACCCGTGCAAGGAGTTATGGAGAAAACATTGAGCGTCGCGCGTTCTGAAATTTCAGGACAGATTTCATCGCCGAAGTAAAACGGACGTAACTCTCTTGTTCGGAATCCTATTTGGGCAAATAAAGACTTGTTGGAAAGAAAATTTTATGCACTTTGCAATGGCATAGATTTTGGGTACACTTTCTATTATGGAAATTAAATAAAAATTTGTGGAGTGGAGGCATCACCGAAGGGCGACAAGGAGGGATATAATGATGAAGCAAAAGGATATCGTGGCAAGTCTTCTATTAATGAGCAAGCACAACATGGGAAGTGACTTAAAGCTGCATTGGCACTTTTTCTTCTTGCATGAAGGGCCATGTCTATGCGACAATAAGAAGGTATGTGAGAAAGTCGAGCTCTATGACTTTAAATGAAGCGCTTTTCGGGAGGCAACACGTTTCTTTATGTTTTTATTCCTTTCTTTGAGAGAATAAAGAAAGGCACCATCCTATGATGATCAACTTGTGTCTAATTATCATATTTATCTTTTTGCTTGCATTGCATTTTGTCATCAATGTGGTGTTTATTTCTTTGCATATACATGTTTGCATATAGTTGGCTTGGTTGTTTTATAAGGTTTAATGATGAATGCTTCAGTTTCCATGTTAATCCTTCTATAGGGCATTTTTCTATTTGCGATCTTGTGTGAACATGGTGTTTAAACATGATTGCGGACCATCATCATTAAGTTCGATAAACCTTGCTAGATTTTCATATGTTTTCATGTTGCATTGGTTAGTTTATAAGCTTTGCAATGCGCTTAGTTTTTCTTATGCTATAATAGTTATTGATCTAGGGATAGACATGCTGTTTTAACCCTAGATAAATAAATCTTTATGACTATGGAGAAATTCGGCAACCTAGCTATAAACATGGTGTTTAGAACTAGGTGAAAACATTATCTTTGTTTATATGCTTTCCTCTCATGTGCATACACACCTTGCACCACGTACACTCATTAGGTTTTTATTTCTCATTAGACTAATTATGCCACAAGTTAAGAGTTCTAGGAAACATTGTTGGATGGTTGGAAATTCTATCTACTCCCAACCATCACCTTGGGGGTAGAATGTGCGCTTAAAATGTCTTGCAGGCAAGACAAAGACTCTCAATACACGGAAATTGAAGGATGGCTAAGATAAAAAATGTTTTGTCTTCTTCTTCCATGCTTAGAAAAATGCTAAGCATGGGGGAGGCCCTAAATCTTCAACACGGAAGTGCAACATGATGTTCTAGAAGATAGAACAATCAAGATCATCAACATCTCCGGATCGATGCACAAGAAGCCACTGATCTCATCAAAATTCTACATGGTCTCAAAGGGAAAACACTGTATACTATTGGATATTTGGAAGCCCCATGAAGTTACAATTCCAACAAAATCAAGAATCAAGACAATCGGAGGTCCCTACGAGCGGTTGTGGCCGAATCACCGAGTGCAACATGTCCTGAAATCAGTTTTGGACAGCACGCAGCGCTGAAGTAAAACGGACATAACTCCCTCGTTTGAACTCCGTTTTCGATGAATGACCACACGTTGGAAAGGTAATTTCATAAACTTTTCAATAGTTCTATATTTCGATATATGTTCTGTATTGGACAGAGGGGAAATCTATGGAAAAGAGACAGCAAGGAGATGATCAGAACAAGAAAGAGGAGATGGTGATGACAACATTGAAGAGAAGGCGACCATTGACTCCATTAAGCATTCATGATCAAATTCAGAAGTTTAGGAGCATTGAAAAATCAAGACAAAAGCAAATCTACATACATGGAGATGTCGGGAGAAGATCGCGAAAAAAACCCACAAAAGACGGTAAAACCTCCATGGACCTTCTCTTTTCCGAACATAAATGCTTGTAAGTATGCCTTCAAGCCCAACTAGGTGCAACTTTTGTTTTTTTGCCTTTGACAATAACATGGATACTAGGAGTACAACCTAGGTTTGTTTTTGTTTTCAATAATAATCGATGTTACCTTGTGCTCACTATGATGATATCTCGTATGCTCTTACTTAGGATATATGATGATTGATGCCACTTTGCTCATTCTTATGTTTGGTTTGTATATGATTAAGCTAGTGCTCTCTTTAAATATGATCTGAAAATTAATTTAATGCTAGCCTAATCTTTTGTGGAGGTTATGATAACTTGAGACCCATAATATTTTTTATTGCTCTCACTTTTGAATGAATCAAAGATCATTTATTTTTGTTCTTAAAAGATATGCTAACCTTGTCTTTGATACCACTTGCATTTTGCTCTACCTATCCAAAGCCTTATATTCATTGTGCAAAAACCTTAGTATACAAGATTTATTTTTGGGTGCATTGATTCAAGGCTTGATTTTTCTGGCTCAAGACTAAGAAGCTGGTCATTCCGTTTTTGCGTATCTATCTTTATGCTAGCCTTTTCTATCCGTGCATTGTGAGTTCTCACATCGGGAATTTTGCAAACTTCGCCGGATATCCACCCACAAACCCAAAATATCTTTTTGTGTATACCTCCTTGACCACAACCCAAAACTTTGAGTTTGGATGAATATTTCGAAGAAGATTACAAGGAATGTGCCGTCAAGTGGAGCAAGATTTTGAGAGAACTCCATAAAAGGATCCTTAGAAGGTTTCAAGTATCTCTCTTCAAGAAAATACAAGAATTTCAGCACTTACCTCGGCACAATAATCACCTCTTTGCTCGGGGACGAGCTACGTCTAAGCATGGGGGGGGTGCCAAGGAAGTACTAGTGTAGTCTAGAGTTCAAGGGGAGTAAAAATAAGAAGAAGAAGAAGAAAAAAAAAGAGAAAAGTGATGAAAGAAAAAAAATAACGAGGACTTCGTTTGTGCCTCGGGATCACTCTTTGCCATTTGCACATGTCCACCTGTCTTAAAAGTGTGTGTTTTTCTCTTCCCCCTCCGCGGAACATTATTTTCCAATGACCTTTTTGACGAGTCTTGGTAAGTCCATGAAAAGCTTATCTTGTTTTGATAATATCTCAACTATAATATCTTGGTAGGACTAAACTTTCTCATAGCTCCATATAAAGCCTTCCACAAAATATTTGAGAGAGGAAAGGAGTATAACAAGTAGGCTTGAGAGACAAGATGAGATGAGAGTTCATGAGCAAGATGCAATGAGGTTTATTATTGATCTTGGTAAAGCAATTTTTCTTCATTCCGCTCTTTATTTTCAAAATTTCTGAGATTTGTTGAAAATTTGAGAGTATGATTAATTACTTGTGGAAAGAGCTTAAATGATATCTACCCTCCATAGCGATGAAAGCTAGCTGCATTATAGAACTTTAACAAATATAAACTTGGAGAGCATTATGTTTTGTCATATATGATCAAGTGCAGGGTATGAACATTGAATGGCAATACTGACATCCATTAAAGGCTTACTCGAGGACGAGCAAGGTTTAAGCATGGGGGTATGTTGACGGTCGATTTCCGTCAACCAAGAGCACTTGTTACACTTTGGTTTGAGCTTTGAATTATAACTAACCCGTCATTAGGCATACTAATGATGTAACAAGTTCACACATGCATGTGATTTTTGGAGTTTATTGTTTACGCAGGAAATCAACGTTAAAGAGGAGACTTTCGGGATAAGTTCATCAAGCACTTTATGAGAAGATCATGAAGCCCGTCACAAGTCAAGACATGAAGTGAACACGACTCCAAATGACCCAAGGACCGAAGCATCAACATGTAAAACTCCGGGGACTAGAAGGTTTACCAACGAGATCAACTTAGCCCGAGAGATATTCTCACAGCCTAGAACAGCATGATCTTTCGGTGCAGATTCGGAGATTTAAACGGCCTCTAATGGCAAAAGTTTGACTACCAAAGTTGTGGGCCTCGACGATAGCTTCGATTTCGACATATGGAAGCCCCAATTCGGCTCAAGGAGCTAGGAGATATGGCCCCCGAAATGCCAGCTGCGTAGACATGTCCGAAATCAGACAGATTATATTCCGAGACCGTTATGGGGATCTTATCTTCGTTTCCAAGGAAACCAATGAATACCAAAGTTGGAGATAATTTCGTGGCACACAACCTAGACACCGAATTTGCATTATTTCGAGTCCGGACGTGGGAGATATGGTGCCGGCAAGGAAGGGCTGCGAATCAGGAAAATCTGGACGAGACTGATTTTATGGAAACCAAGTTTGCTTCTCTCCCAAGGAGGATCTCGTGCAAGGCTAGGTGGAGCACGCCCCAAGGCACCCCAAGGGTATAAATACAGCCCCCTAGGCCCCCAAGATGGTTACCCATTGACATCCATTCATCGGAGAGCCGCCGGAGATCACCACAAGGAGGAGGACACCGAGGCCTTGCCGCGGCGCCGCCGGAGTTGGAGGACGGCAAGGATTGATCTTCATCGGATGCATCTACCACATTCAACGGTACCATGCTTAGCATCTTGATGGAGTAGATTCATCATTTGTCCATGGAGTTGTAATGGATCTTGATATGTAGTCACCAACTCTTGTTTAGATCATAATATATCGTTCCTTTGTTGATGATGCTTAATGCTAAAGGTTTGGCCGCCATGCTTTTCGGGTCGCTCCCGTGGATCGCGTCAACATACCGTGATCATCAACAGGTTTAGCAAAGATTACCTTCGCGTAGTGATAGTACAGGGGAGGGAAAATGCTAAACCGTGGTCACATGTTTAGATAGATTAGATCAATTTTATCATGTTTAGGTGATTGCATCTTCAAGTACCCTAGACTCCATGGGAAAATGTTCTCCATAACTTGTGTATCTTACTTCTCTCGTTTGACCTAGATTAGATTGGCTTTGACTTGTCTTAGTTCATAGATTAGATTGTCTTTAGTGCATAGATTAATCTTTCATCCAAAGGTTTGCATCAACTAGATTAGTGCTAGATCAAACACTAGTGATCCCATTGCTCCGCGGATTGACAAGAACCTAGGGAATCCGTGTGGTGAAAAAGGAGTAGGTCTGTACGCTTGCGGATCGTAGGTGGATACGAGTTTTATCCGTCAATAGATGTGCTGGACAGGATCAAACCGAAGTCTCTGCAAGAGTTGTTCGAAGTAATGCAAGAATATTGCAAGTCCAACAAAGGTCGCCGAAGAAGGATCGAGCGAGCCAATGTCGCTAAGAAGCAGAAGCAGCAAAATCAATGGGAAGCACCGAAGGGTTGGAAGAACAATCCTCCGAAGCAGCCATACCGGCAAGTCAACAATGTGTCAGCAAACAGCAACTCCAACCAAAATAGAGGAAATGGAGGTCACAAAGGGGGGCACGGAGGTAACAGGAGACCGAAGCCCCCGCAACCACCACCACCGGCTCAGGGAGGCGACGATAAGTACTTCTATTGGCTGCACGGGACCAACGCCTACCATCACACCCATCAGTGCCCTTCGGCGATTAAGAAGAAGATAGAATGGGAGAGCGAGAAGGCCGAGGCGGCCGGGATGGCCGTATATCATGTCACGAGGTATCAGAATGCGGGCCAGTTCAGAGACCTATCAGTGCCATACCACCCACCTCAGTCCTTTCAGCCTTCGGCACTGATGCAAGGGCGCAGATGTTCCCACCTTCGGCACCGCAGCTGCCTCCCCCACCACCTTTGTCAATGCATGTGCAACCATCATCGGTGTTTGTGCCTTCATGGCCAGGCACATCGGCCTCCTCTCAGGTGGTCTTTGGCTCTTCAAGCTATCAGCAGCCGGTGGCTCCGAAGCCGGAAGCATCAGACTCTGACACAGCAGGGCCCATGGGCATGGTCAACATCATTAATGCCATCTCATGGGGCTCGAACGAGCCAGTGCATGAGATGAAGCGACAGCGCCAGAATTACTACCGAAGTGTCTCGCACATTTGCTCAGGGAAGTATTTCCATTTGCTGTGGTCTCACGTCCCGATCACTTTCACAGCGGCATACATCAGGCTGCAACATTATCCGCACAATGACCCCCTCATCATAAGGGTGAACATCAGCAAGAATACGAAGTACTACTTCGGCAATGACGTGGATCGTGTGCTGGTAGACAACGGCAGTTTGGATGATATACTGACCTGGCAGTGTTTCTCGGACATGGGTTTCAAGAAGGAAGACTTGCAGAAGGCCGAGCACCCTTGGTACGGCTTCGGCAATAAGAGGATTGAGGCGTTAGGCAAGATCGATGTTAACGTCACCTTCGGGCAAGATGCCACGCTGCGAACGGAAGTTATCACCTTTGATGTTATCGACTTTGTGTACCCATACAATGCCATCTTCGGTCATAATACAATCAACAAGTTTGCAGCAGTCATTCATCAGGGGTATTTGTTAATGAAAATCCCAACTGCGGGCGGGGTCATTTCGGTGTACGGCAGTCAGGAGGAGGCTCGGAGAGCCGAAAGAAATACTTCGGTGCATAATAGGCTGGTGCACGTAATCAATGATGCTGAAGGGGAGGATGTTCTGCTCGAGGCTGAGAAGAAAGCTGAGGCACAGATGAGGCAGGCAATGAAGCAGTCTGAAGAGGAGCGAATGAAAGCCATCGATGATACCAGAACGGTCCCTCTATGTGCAGATGTACCGAGCAGGACGGCCATGATAGGCACCGAAGTCAGCAAGGAAGAGGAAAGGAGGCTCTTGGAGTTCCTTCGTCACAACCAGGATATTTTTGCCTGGTCCAAGTCAGATTTGATAGGGGTTCACCAGTCCGTCATAGAGCATGCTCTCTGAACACTGACCCGAAGGTAAGGCCGAAGTTGCAAAGACAGAGACCGATGTCGGATGACAGAGTCAAATCCACCGAGGCTGAGGTGCAGAAATTGCTCGATGCAAAAATCATAAGGGAAGTGCAATACCCATTTTGGGTGGCCAACGTCATCATGGTACCGAAGAAGAACGACAAGATGACGATGTGTATCGACTTTACAGAGCTCAACAAGGCATGCCCGAAGGACCCTTACCCGCTTCCCAGAATTGACATAGTCATTGATCAGGCAGCCAGATGCGAGATGTTGAGTTTGCTCAATTGCTTCTCCGGATACCATCAGGTGTGGATGCGGAGGGAGGACGAGGCCAAGACAGGTTTCACAACCCCCTTCAGAATATTTTGTTTCGTAAGAATGCCGGAGGGTCTTCGTAATGCTGGCCCTACTTTCAACAGAATGATGAAAATAATCCTAGGCACGCAGCTCAGGCGCAACGCTTCGGCATACGTTGATGATGTCTTAATCATGAGTGTAAGTGATACCGATCATATTTCAGATCTGACCAAAACTTTCGACAACATACGGCGTCATGGTTTAAAGTTGAACCCAGAAAAGTGCATCTTCGGCATCCGCAAGGGGCAGTTGTTGGGATGTATGGTATCCAAACGCGGCATACAAGCCAACCCGCAGAAGATCGAAGTGTTACAAAGGATGCAGCCACCACGGAACAGGAAAGAGGTGCATAGGTTGATGGGCAGAATCGCGTCATTGAACAGATTCATTTTGAAGGCAGCAGAACGAAGTCTACCATTTTTCAAAGTGCTTCGGGCAAACACAACATTCCAGTGGGGTGCAGAGTAGCAGCAGCATTCGAGGACTTCAGGAATTACCTGGAGGAGGCCGCGATTATGATGAGGCCGTCTCCGAAGGCTGACTTGCTACTGTACATCGCGGCAACTGAAACTGCAGTAAGCGCAGTCCTGGTGGAGGAACGGATGGAGGCAGATGCCTTAAAACAGTTCCCATATACTATGTGTCCGAAGCCCTGAGTGGCTCGAAGTTATTCTATACCGAGATGGAAAAGATGGCATACACTGTCGTAATGGCAAAAAGGAAGCTCCGGCATTATTTCCAGAGCCACAACGTGTCAGTTCCAACGGCATACCCCCTTCGGGACATGTTCGAGAACAGAGAGTCAATAGGAAGAATATGCAAATGGGCCACTGAGCTAGCGGACAATGTCATAAACTTTGTCTCGCGCAGTGCAATCAAGTCCCAGGTGTTGGCAGATTTTGTGGCCGATTGGACACCTTCGTCCACAAAGCAAGACACAATCATCACGGAACCTATATAGGAAGTCCAGTGTGATGGAGCTTATTGCCACATGGGCTCCGCGACAGCGGCCATTCTCAAGTCACCGTCAGGCATTAAATTGCGGTACGCACTCCGGCTGAATTGTGACCAATGCACAAACAATGTGGCTGAGTACAAAGGGTTGTTGCTGGCGCTCCGAAAGGCCAGGGTAGTAGGGGCCAGGTGGCTCATCATTTTGACAGACTCTGAGTTGGTGGCGGGCCAGATTGGCAAAACCTATAAAGCTAAGAAGCCGGACATGATGAAGTACCTGCAGGCAGTACGAAGCATGGAAAATTTTTTCCTCAGCATCACGGTTAAGAGTTTCCCTAGGCACTATAATAAAGAAGCAGCAGCTTCACAGGAGCCCTTGCCTCCAGATGTATTTTATGAAACAACAACAGCAAAATCTGCTGATGTCGAAGAGGCACCACCGATGTTCGTAAATGCAATCCACAGTGAAGACTGGCATGCTCCGATAGTGGCAGCAATCAAGGGGTACTACGAGGCCGAAGATGGGGTCATAGAAAAATGAGTGGCCATCAGGGCAAGGAACTACTGCATAGTGGGAGACAACTTGTACCGAAAGGGAGTTTGCGCCCCGCTACTAAAGTGCATCTCCGTGACCAAAGGGACACAATTACTGCATGAAAAACACAGTGGCATGTGCTCGCACCACATAGGCACAAGGGCATTGGTACAGAAGGCGTTCCGATAGGGGTTCTACTGGCCTTCGGCGGTGGCTGATGCCCATGACATAGTGCGCCACTGCCCGGAGTGTCAACGCCACGCGCCATACAGCAAGTTTGCCGCCAATGAAATACAACTCATACCTCCTGTGTGACCCTTCGCAAGATGGGGCGTCGACATTATTGGACCGCTGCCGACGGTGCCAGGCAATTACACACATGCAGTGGTGGCAGTGGAGTATTTCTCAAAGTGGGTCGAGGCGAAGCCATTGCTGAGCGTCACTTCGGCGACGATACAGAAATTCTTCTGGCAGAACATTGTGTGCCGTTTCGGCGTCCTGTACGAGGTCACCGTGGATAATGGCAAGCAGTTTGATAGCACAGACTTTCGGGAATTCTACACTTACCTGAGCACGAAGCCGTGTTTCGCTTCGGTCTACCACCCACAGTCCAATGGGGCGGTAGAAAGGGCGAATGGCATCATCTTCGCCGGCATCAAAAAGAATATCACAGAGCTACCGAAGAGCAAGTGGGCCGAAGAGTTGCCAACGGTAGTCTGGTCCCACAATACCACCACCTCAAGAACAACGCAGTTTTCTCCATTTAAGCTATTGTATGGTGAGGAGGCCATGCTCCCCGAAGAGCTATGCTTGGGGACTTGGAGAGATACGCCTCCCTGTGAAGAAGACCAGAAGGCTTCGGTTCAGAACATCGAGGAGGCACAGTTACAGGCCGGATCCAATTTAGCAACTTACCAAGAGGAAACACGAAGGTGGAAAAACAAGAGGATACGACGGAAGCAAATCCAGTCAGGAGACCTCGTCTTGCAAAATATTCCGAATGGCAAAATGAAAGGCAAAATGCATTGCAAATGGGAAGGTCCGTTCATAGCCACGGCAACGGCAAACAAAGCAGCCTTCAAGTTACGAAGGATGAATGGGGACGAAGAGCCGTATACGTGGAACATGGACATGTTACAGAAGTACTTTGTTTAAGGGTTTCCGAAGCGAAGAACTTTCGTAGTTTCCTTTTTCTTAGTTTTCTTTCTGGTTTGAAGTTTGTAATATATGAACAATAAGTAGGGGGACATACTCTTTTCCTCACAGGGGAAGCTTCGTGGATTCTCGCTGGATCTACGAAGTGTGAGGTTTTTAACGAGGCAGACCCATGTAACCCTTTTGTGTATGATATAAGTAAGTCCTTTTCCCCAAAGCTCTTCGTCTTTTTCAGTCTTCACAGATTTTTTCCGAAGCAACACTCCCCCTTCATAGTACGGGGGGCGTAGTCTTCAGAGGTTTTTTCCAGTCGGGATAAGTAACGGCATCCCACCGGGTGACGATAGGCGCAACCAAGGGCTGCCTTTCACTTATTGCGTCTAAAGAAGACGTGTCGGTCCTGTGATGGCCGAAGGGTTCAGTCCGCGAAAGGTGGCGTGTCGGTCCCGTTATGGCCGAAAGTTTGAAGTCCGCAAAAGGCGGTGTTTCGGTCCCATTATGGCTGAAAGTTTGAAGTCCACGCAAGGCGGCGTGTCGGTCCCGTTATGGCCAAAGGTTTGAGTCCGCAAAAGGCGGCATGTCGGTCCCGTTATGGCCGAAGGTTTGAGTCCGCAAAAGGCGGCATGTCGGTCCCATTATGGCCAAAGGTTTGAGCCCGCGCGAGGCGGCATGTCGGTCCCGTTATGGCTGAAGGTTTGAAGTCCACGCAAGGCGGCGTGTCGGTCCCATTATGGCCGAAGGTTTGAGTCCTCAAAAGGCGGCATGTCGGTCCCGTTATGGCCGAAGGTTTGAGTCTGCAAAAGGCGGCATGTCGGTCCTGTTATGGCCGAAGGTTTGAGCCCACGCGAGGTGGCGTGTCAGTCCCGTTACGGCCGAATGTTGCAGTCCGCACAAGGCGGCGTGTCCATTCTGTTGTGGCCGAGGGTGGTGCGCTCGCTAAAAGCGATATACTCGGCCCCTTTACGACCGAAAGAGTGAGTCGGCAAAACGTGATGTATCGGTCTGCTTGTGGATGAAGGGTAGCGATCGTTCATACCCATCAGGTCGAGGGTTGGCGCTAGAGAAGAACCAACCGTTCAGCCCCATCATGACCGAAGGTATCTCGTCACATGATGGGGACCGACATCGCAACCAAACCAGTGAGGAAAAAGTAAAAACAAGCAAAATCAAAATGTAGGCAACAAACAGGCAGGAACCATTTCCATACAATATACACCAAAGTTCCCAATGTCACCCAGGTCAGCCCCGAACACTTCCGGGGGGGAGTTCCGAATCAAAAAATTTTCAAGTCTTCGCGGCTCATGCAGGTTGACACTGTAACAATACATTCCTCAGTACAATATACACGAAGGGATGTACTTTACATGCCAAGGGGCTAGTCCTCATTAATTACAACCTCACAAATTTCGTGGATCAGCCGAAGGGTGGCCACGTTTATTATGTCAAGTGCCATTTGGCGCAGTTCCTCTTCTGAAGGCATCCGTCCTGCACCGAAGACAGGGCAGAATCAGGTATGCGGGACTTTACAAATGCTCATGCTTTACAATGCTGCCGTCCTCTGGCGGCACATCCTGAATCAAGTACAGGTATTCGGGGGGACCGATGATCCCCTCCTCGATGGGCTCTGGTTTTGGAACCAGCCCCTCATCTACGAAGGGGCCGGTGGCTAGGAGCTTAGCCGCTCGGCACGCGGAACACTCTCTAAGGACCGCGTCACGACGGTTAGGATCTTTTGAAAATTCCGCAAAGAAACGTTTCGCGGCTTCGTTCCGAACCTGGTATCGCCGGGCGCGGTACGATAAGAATTCGGAATAAGATACACCAGGATGGCGAATACTAAACTTCGTCCAAACGTTGGGTGCGACAAAAAACAAAATTAGGGAAGAGGTCTGTTTGCTCGCACCTTCGGCTGTCTGCGCTGGCACCAGCGAAGGGACCTGCGCAGAAGCAACCGTGATTAGTCTTACTTACAACCACTGGGGGAAAAGTATAAATGCCTACTTAGCTACAATCCCTCACATCTCTACGTCGGCCGCAGCCACCGATGGAGAATTGGCTTCGAGAGGAGGCACGCTTGCGTTGGCTTCATTGTCAGGAAGACATGCTGCGATAAGCACGGACTCGAGCTCAGCTGCGTGTGCTTCGTCCTCTGGATCACCTCCTCCGGCCTCAGTAGCATGAGTTTCGCCCACACAATCTTCTGCCCTTTCTCCCAACGGAGTGGAGTCGCCTTCGACTTTGGTTGGGTGCGCTGCGGGGGACGCGGCGGTCGAAGGGACGGCGTTTTGAGTGTCATCAGGATGGTGTTTACGCGAAAATAGGACGTCACCTCTGCGCGCAGCACATGTGACTCCCCGGTCTGTAGCGAGGCATGCTAGCCAATCTGACCTGTTGATTGACAATGGAAAAATATTAAGGATCAGCTAGAGAATTGATGAATCTTCAGAGACACGTGTATCTGCCAATCGGCCGATACAGAGAAGCAAGATCGGCCGGCTCGAAAGCGACCGAAGCGCGAATACATAAATAAAGAGATCACCTCGATCGACCGATCGTGACGTCAGCACTCGAGCAGGTCTAAATCGGTTGTAGTGTTAGAAGCCGATAGGATCTAGATCGAGTGGGATAAATTGATGATAAGAGCTAAAACCACAAGAATTGGTACGAAAACTTGCAGATCTAGCTAATATCGGTAAGGGGTGAATGAAGAACTAGACAAAACCTCAGCGATGCGCTCGGAGGTTAAAGCCTAGGGTTATTCGGTAAAACGGTACTCACAAGCTTGTCGGAGATCGATCGATGCAGCCCGACGAACTTGAAGGACGACGTTTGAAGAAAAGGGAAAAACGCAATGGCGAAGTCGCCGAAAAAGTAGATGCTGTAAAGTAGATGCTGTAAATTGTAAAGGGTTTGCCCGGAGGCGGTTTGTTTGATATTGGTGTGTACAGATTTTCCGACCACGCAGGGCCGCTATTTATGTCCTAAGGACAACCCGACTCCTAGCCGATTACGGCACTGTTTACTTGCATCTAAAGAAAACGAACACTACTAAAAATAGAAAAAACCTCATGCAAGAGTCAAACTCTCCTAAAAACTGACTCTGACCCGTTGCCAATCGTGGATTGACCCACCTCCGCCGTGCCTTCCCTTTGGCGTATTTCTTGATTGCTACTTTCCTCTTCATCGGCCGATTCCTCGATTGACCATCGGCCGATCAGGTTTGACCCGTATGGATCGGCGCGCTTCCGTTGACTGCCTTCTCTTTCTTCAATCGGCTGATTGTACTGTTTTCTCATCGGCTGGTCCTTCTTATCCCTTTTGACCCGTTTTTCCAAAAAACAGTGTCAACACATGCCGCCCAGTTTCGGAGTAAATAATCTTTTGCTCCGAAATTTACTCAAATCCGGTATCCTCTTTGATTTGAAGGCGGCTGGAGTATCTAAACAAATCCCACAAAGAGCCCAATAAATACAACCACCTCAACTCTCCTTTTTCCCCCGAAGTTTCGTTGCTTTCAACATCTCAAGCTTCTGGACGACGAACCCTAAGCATATAGCTCTTGCTCATTCATGGCATCTTCAAGTTCCGCCGGAGGTTCTCACCCCACTCCTGCACCTCCGAAGGCATCTCTTTCTTCAATTCCTCCGGTATTCCCTTGTCCCTTTGCTTATTGTTGGTTTTTTTCAATGCCGCTATTTTGCTTTGCCTAAAGTTTAGATTCCCTTTCCTTCAGGAGCTTAGATTCAATCTTACTATTCCTGTTGATGACAAGCCTGGGTTTGTCTTTCTTGGTCCAATGGGCAACGCTGATCCAACCGAAATGATTAATTTTGAAACTGGCAGAGTCCTTTTCAAGAATGCTTCCTTGGATCTGGCCGATTGGGATAGCTGTTTCAGGTCTTGGACAGGGTATACCAAGGGATGGAGAAACTAGTACCGTAGAGTGTCTGAGAAGAACAGAGATTTCTGGGAGCAATATAAAATTGGTCAATGCATCACCCTGTCTTTGTCTGAAATGTCCCAGAACGAATCTCTTCAGATAGCTGCCTCTTATTTCTGGTCCGATGCACTCAATGCTTTTTTATTTGGTCATGGGCCGATGACTCCAACTCTGGCCGATGTTCTTCTGCTGATTGGTTTAGATGTTTCTTCTTCGGATGTTCTTTTTGGTCGCCGGAATGACAAGACTTCTCATCATCTAAAAACCAAGAATGTGGGTGGCTGGTCTGGTTATATTGCTGAGCATATGAAGGAAGGTACCGTAAACAATAGAGAACATGTGGCTTTTCTGAACATGTGGCTTGAAAAAATCATCTTCTGCGGTAAATCTTTTGGCCCCACTTCTAACTATCAGATCGTAGCTGGACGGTTGGCTGCCGGTTCTTGCATCCCTCTTGGCAAATATCTCTTGGGTGCAGTTTATAATCTCCTTCCTCAAGTGGTAGTTAGTCTGTCGGCCAATTCCCCAATAGGAACCCCGGGAGGCCCTTGCTGGTTTATCAACATGTGGTTGAATCTTCACCTCCGAGACAAGTTGGAGCAGAATATCTTTGATATGTTCTTTCCAGGAGATCAGCCAGACAGCGTCCTGGTTGAAAAACGCCGATGCATGTCTTTTGGAGAAGCAGTCTCCGCCTTCCCAGGACACAAGAGGACTCCATCCCGCATAGTAGAGCATTTCAGGAGTTTTTATCTTGGCTTTACTCCAGAATCTATAATCTGGTTTGCATATGAAGATCATGATACTAATTTTGAGACCACGTTCAACTTTGATGACATCAACAAAGATGATGAGAACAGAATTGCTTTTGTGGAAATGATCAAACCAGGTCTCCTTCCATCTTGTGTCTTTGGAAAGGATCAATCGGCCACCTATGAATTCTATAACCCTTCTGTGAGTGCTCGTTAGTTGGGGTTTGGCCAATTGCCGATTGGCCTTTACTTTTCCAATTTGATCAAACCACGGGAGGTTATTCGTAATGGTACTCATTATCAACGTCTCCTGGATCTGATCCCTGATTCTTCTACTATTAATCTTGACTCCTGGAAATTTGCCACTTTTGCTTCTCCTCTCTTTAACATCTAGTGGGCAGAATGGTGTGATCATCTTTTCTGCGTGTCCCCCAAACTTTATTGCGAGAAGCTGGATCCTGCGTATAAGGCATCGATTGACGAGGTATTCTCTCACTGGATTATTTCATGTATTCTTAATATGCTCTGACTTTTGCCCTTTTCTTCAGCCTGATACTTCTGTACCACCTGCTAGAAGCAAAAGTGGCAAGCCGATTAATTATTTTCCACCAAGGTCTTCACCATACATCGGCTACAAAGCTTCCCCAATCTCTTCAGTCATGCAGAGCCCTAAGATAAATCCAGCTCCAAACAATCTGCTCCTTTCGACCCTCAAGAGGAAAGGTGTGACTAGCAAAGTTCTCAGTCGCAGAACGAAGAAGAAGATCGACACCACGGTTGTTAACATCCTAGACATGGCTGGAGTATTGGCGGGTGCTTTTGAGGTATTAGTCATCTTTAGTCTTTCTTTTCTTTTAACATACTTTGATTGATCTGTCTTTTGTGCAGTCCTCGGGTTTGATCGGGCAATCAAAACAAACAATTACCGCTGATCTTGGTCAAGATACGACATTGGAGCCGATTCAAGGGAGTTCGGCTAATGATGCTTTGGTTGCATCAACTGAGCAACCTGAACCAAATCAAAGGGCCGATGTCTTATATGCTTCTAGTGGCCAACTTCAGAATCCCCTTGAACCGATCATCCCTCAGACTGAGAAACCAATTGAGGTAGAAATGATCTTTCTACTTGTTATCTTCCCATTCTGCCTGTCTTTAATCCCTCATCTTTGTTCAGGATGCTAATGAAACAACGATCGAGACTCAAGACAAATCTCTGGATGATCCTCAGTAGGTAACTGGTGACCCGCCAAAATCGCCAATTGTTGAAGTTCCAGAACCAGGATCGACTGAAGAGCAGATTATTCAACCGCAGGCGATTTCTTCTATTGTGGAGGTAAATTTCTTGAATTGCTCAGTTTTCTGCTTTAGGCATCATACTGATTTTTCTTTTCTCTCGCAGCCTCCACCCATCTTGTCTCTCGCTGTTCAGAATGCATCGGCCAGTCTGCTTCCCGATGATGTGAAAGCCAAGCTCTTGGAAGTATTTCCATTGCTGAACCAAGACATCCGTCAACTTGTACAAGATGCTGAACCGATCAGGAGTATCTTCAAGCAGATCCAAAGCCAGTTGCCCAGAGATCTTAAGTCGAAGATGCTTCAAGTTGCTTACATCGAAAATCGCCAGCTTCTAGTTCAAGAAGCTCAAGATCGGCTGGACGAAAGGAGACGCCAGGAGCAACTTACTAGAGACAGGGAGAATTTGGACAGCAGTATGGCTGACCTGGACAGCAGGATTGGATTGCTAGCTTCCTCCCGTTCTGACATTATTAACAGCATTGATCGTCTAAAACGGCGTCGTGCTAAACTGATGAAGGAGCTTGGTTAGGTGGATCAAGATTTTGCAGTTGAAGAGCAGAAGCTCATGGATCTTCCGGGCACTATTGCTACTATGCAAGAAAAGAAGGACTCTATTGCACGGAAAGCCCAAGCTCTTCGTGAACAAGAGTAGCCAAATCCCGGTTCAACCGATGCCGATCGTCAAGAGATCGAGGGGGCCGATCAGCTGCGCCTGGACCTCATCAATGCTATCCATCTTCCAGGCATAGTTTAGCTATTGTAATTTTACACTTGTAACTAGCCTTTACTGGCCAACTCCCAACGCTTCGTATTGATTGCTTTGACCGAACATTTTAATCGGTCTTTATAAGATGCGAGATCTCTTTTGCCTTTTGAACTGTACTTCTTTTCGTGATGGCTTCTTCTTCTTCCTCCTCCTCTGTGAATCAGGTTGGCTTTTTCATCATTTTTTTCACTTTTCTGATCCCCTTTTGATGTTTCTCTATTTCTTCCCCAGTCTCCAAATCGCAAAACCGTGGAAAGGATTGTGTCGAACATCAACGCCTTTGGTGTAAATCAACCAACACAACCGTCCAGGAAAGAACGGGGTCTTCGCCTTGTGATTGCAAATGACAAGAAGAAGCTGGAAGTTCTTGAAGCCAGGAGGACTGCTCTTCTTCAGGAACTAGACCATGTAGATGAAGAAATAGTCCGAGTTAGAG
The DNA here is from genome assembly GCA_036936925.1 of Cenchrus fungigraminus. NCBI lineage: Eukaryota > Viridiplantae > Streptophyta > Magnoliopsida > Poales > Poaceae > Cenchrus > Cenchrus fungigraminus. The sequence continues at coordinate 17,986,141 of CM072776.1, read as the reverse complement.
TGGAACTAGATAAGGCAAAGAATCTTCTTTAACCCTTGATGTACTATCTGCCGATGCAATCGGCCTATTTATGAATAAAATCACTCCCCTTTTACTGGCATTGATGAAACTGAATGTACTATTTTCTGGTGATAGCTTCCCACACATGCTTGCACGTGCCTTTTATAATCTGATTCGTCTCTTTACTTGTTATAAAAATGCAACTCGCTTCTTATGCGGCACCATAACCTTCTGTCCATGAACCAAATCGGCCTCCGTTAAGAATAAGAGGTATGCCTCCCTAAGAGTGCTCCTAGAAAAATGCAATTATCCCCATTCCTTGACAAGTTTCTTCTTGAAGTGTTCTTGCATCCAGATGATGTATTGAAGCTTGTTGTTGTTGCTAGCAATGTTGAGAGAGAAAGATCCTGAAAACGTCCTCTTCTGGGGTACAGAGTGGGGCCATTCATTTTTATTCAATTCACCTTCAAAGCCGGTCCCTGATTTTTGGGAAACGTATCACTGCATGACTATCCATCGTTCAGTCTAAGACTCTCACGGGGAAACTGTTCCTGCTTTGACTGAATCGGGTGCCCTTTATTTTGCCTTTTTCAATTCCCTCTTGTAGTTATCTCTCCTGCTATATGAGGCTATAAATAGGCTTGAAGCTCGATAGAGGACGCCACACTCATCAACCATGGCGCAGAAATCAGATCTGATAGATTGTAGACTCTTGTTGTATGACTGCCTCTTTTTCTTTCTTCCCTTTCATAGCTAGAAGAATTCTTGTGAAGTGGTGTAGTAACACCTCTTCCTCTTCGTCCCCTCTTGAAAAGCCAGGAGGCACTATAGCTAGAAGAATCCTTGTGAAGAACTTGGATTCACTGGCTTTAGGGGAAGGAGCAAGGTAGGGTGTCTTGCTGCACATTTATCAGAGGAGGAGCGTGCCAAGGGAACGACCATCTTGGTCTTCAACTCGGACTCCTTACGGCGGAAGATTATAGAATCTGGTGAAGATCTTAGTCTTCCATTTCCTCTTCGCGGTGTTCATCTCTCCTTCATCGATTCAATATCCTCATCATACTAGAGATAGGACAGTGCACCCCTTGTAAGTTCTTGAAAATGCATGTAATCTTCGGATCTGAGTTGTAATATCATCATTGTAATCCGAAACAGAGGAAATGAAAATATATTCATTTTTATTCTAAGGGTGATATGTGTATCAGCCATGATCTGGAAGAGCCGAATATATTAATTGTACATTGGTTTTTACATTTTTTGTACTAAAGGCGATTCTTTACTGACATCGGCTATCCTACTAGAGGCGATTACATTTGCAATCGGCTACAGCTCGAAATTTCAATCGACCGATAGGCTCAAAATATCAATCGGCTTACATAACTGTTCATACACTTGGGCAACCAATCCATCGGCTACTATGATTCCATGCCTAAGCTTTCCTTCATCTTTAATGAATTGATCCATTAAATCTTGTCATCAGAGCCGACTGCTTGAACCGGCTGTAGTCCGAAATCAGACACCTTGAGATACTCGGTATCCCATGCTTTTCCTGATATGCAGCTCACTCGATCATAAGTCCATCCTTGTGCTTCTGTAGCTACCACGGTCAAGGAGGTTTCTCCTTTGACCATCTCCACTGAATCTCTGATCCATTGGATGATGCATTGGTGCATTGTAGATGGTATACGGGAATTGGCATGTATCCAATCCCAACCCAGCAGTAAATTATAAGATCCCCTCCCTTTAATGACAAAGAAAGTGGTTGGCAGGGGGCTTGAAGGTTTCCTATGAAGGTTTCCTATGACTGCGACACTGTTGGGTATTTTAGCGTCACACGAAATAAATCCGCAAGCGCACGGATACCGTTGTAGCTTTCACCTCAGAGTATTCCAAGGGTATCGAATCCAAGGGAACGTGTGTGCACTAACTTCGTATAGTCGGTCCAAGGACACACCACGATATGAGGCACTGGGAGAGAGGATTCCTATGGATAGCTCTACAGATGAGGTTAAAGGTCGATCTCTCAAGAACTTGCTTCGGGCACCGGCTAACCCCTGATCTGTCAGGAGACTCCGGCCTACGGATCTGACGAACCTCAACCTGCACTATATCCGAACGTGGAGGATTTCAAAGGATCAACAGGGCTGTCACCACCCGCGATCTACCTCTACCAAGCCATGGGATATAGGGCAAACGAAGGATAACCCTTAGCCTAGACACTACGTCTATGCTACTGATTACTACCGTAGCCTGACTACGCTATCCCACGGTGCGTAGTAACCTACGGCACTCTATATTAAATATAAAGCGACGAACCCGCAAGGAGAAGAACTGATCTCACTCAACTATAGGTACTACTAGCTTATGCTTACAGCATACGAGAGAGCACTCGGTCCCGTACTATGCTTCCAACGTATACGAATGACTTGCAGCAGACGAACGCATAAACCCAGGATCTACGCACTAGCAGAGGAGAAAGGCTACTCATGCAACCTAGCATAAACTATTAGAAAGGAATCACGAACACACTTTATTCTAATCAGAGCATGCAAGCATTTCCACTTTATTCTAAATGACGAACATGCATACAAATGGATATGAGCACATGTGGCCCTGTGCTACAAGATCGAAAGGTTGTGTTCACGAAGAACACAAGCCTCTAAATCAAGAACAAGTGAAGAACACAAGAACACATCACCTATGCATGAATGCTACTTTAGTCTAAATAGGAAATGCGGAAATACTTACTTTACTCTAATTGAAGAACAAGCATCCATAGATACAACTCACTCTCTATTCTCAACTCTAATCTAGATACACACTAGGAGAGGCCTCTCCTTTGAAGGGAAGCTCTCATCATAGCATGAATTGGTGTGCTCTATTCTCTACCCCCTCCCCTCATATTTATAGGCTAGGGAGTGTGAGAGCTAGGGGGTATTTGTGCCTCAAACTCCTGGCCGCAGCCATCCCTGGGGTACCACTTGGCACTGTAGCGTGCAGGAGAAGATGCTTGAGGCAGTGGGAGAGGAAACCGGGCAAGAACCGAATCCTAGGTGCCTGAACCGGAGCCGAACCGGTTAAAATAGTGCTGAACCGGGCAAAACAGGGGCTGATCAGCCGAAGCACTAGCGGCCCATGCAACCGACTCTGGGGCCGCCTTCCAGTGCCCGCCACGTGGCCCGGCCGGGGGCGAACCTGTGCTCCCCGCGCACGCACACCCGCGTTGTTGTGGGGGCCAGCCGGTGGCCGACACGTGGCCTGGCGGGGGCCGTTCCCGTGCGCTCGCGCGGCGACCCGCGGCTGCGGCGGCGCGCCAATGGCCGCCCGCCACGTGGCCGCGCCTGGAGCCTCCCCCGCACTTGCTCTGTACGATGATGGGGTGCTGACGTCAGCATGACATCAGCACCTCTTATATTTTTATCCATTTAATATCTTTTCCATCCGTGCTCCGATGTAGACAAATAATATATCCATTTCGATCGTCTCGACGAGCCCGTCGCAATGGTGCAATACAATTTGGCAATTGAGATTGTTTATGATGATGTCATATCTATGCCATTGGTTTACTGGCTCTCAACTATATCATTCCATGCGCATTTACATATGTCCTGCAACAAAAGATAGAAACACCAACACTTGTGAAAATTGTCAATATAAAGCCCTATTCTAATGTTGATGCCCACTTTCTATTCATTTTATGCAGGAGTTGACGGTGTAAAAGTGGTACTTAACAGCCGTCAACAGACATCGAAGCCGTGGAGCTCGCAGCAACCAACCAAGTACCCAATGCCTTGATAGAGATCTTCACTGCATCAAAGAAGCTCGCCCCAACCGAACTCGAGATACCGGAGAAGACCGACACCTCCAACAAACCTCAGCCAACAGAGGAAGTACAGCTGAAGGCCATCGACCTTGGGACCGGCGACAGCAGCAAGACTACCATGATCGGCGCGGGGCTCGATTCTAAATAGGAAGATGCGCTCGTCAGCTTCCTCCGGGCTAACCGAGACATCTTCGCGTGTAAGCCAGCGGACATGCCAGGTGTGCCCAGGAGGCTGATCGAGCACTCACTCAACGTCGACCACAACAAGCACTGCCCCAAGGACCCCTTCGGGTTGCCGCAGATGGATCAAGACATCGACTCCACGGCGGGCTGCGACCTGCTATGCTTCCTCGACTGCTACTCCGGGTACCACCAGATCGTAATCAAGGAAGAAGACCAGGAGAAGACCGCGTTCATCGCCCCGTTCGGCGCCTACTACTACACGACAATGTCGTTCGGGTTGAAGAACACTGGCGCTACCTACCAATGAGCAATCCAAGCCAACCTGTTTCAAGGAGCAGCTCAACAAGAACGTCGAAGCATACGTAGATGATGTGGTCATCAAGACCAGAAATTCCGATACGCTCATCGCCGATCTTGAAGAGACTTTCGCATCCCTGCGAGAGTACTAGTGGAAGCTCAACCCCAACAAGTACGTCTTCGTTGTACCCTCAGGGAAACTACTCGGCTTCATCATCAGCCATTGCGGCATCGAAGCCAACCCCGAGAAGATCTCTGCCATCACCAACATGAAAGCTCCAACCTGCATCAAGGATGTCCAGAAGCTGACCGGGTGCATGGCGGCCCTGAACAGATTTATCTCAAAGCTCGGAGAACAGGGACTACCCTTCTTCAAGCTACTCAAGCACCAAGAGAAGTTCACGTGGACCGCGGAGGCTGATCAAGCTCTGACGCAGCTTAAAGACTTCCTGTCCAAGCCACCGGTCCTCACGGCTCCTCGCAAAAAGGAGCAGCTACTGCTCTACCTCGCTGCGACTACTCATGTGGTCAGTACTGCCATCATCGTCGAGCAGCAGGAAGAAGGCCACGCCTACCCAGTCCAGCGACCAGTCTACTTCGTCAGTGAGGTCCTGTCCGAGTCCAAGGCACGGTACCAACCGGTCGAGAAGCTACTCTACGCAGTGCTCATCACCTCACGGAAGCTACGACACTACTTCCAGGAGTACTCGATCACTGTCATCACCGACTACCCACTCGGTGACATACTCCACAACCAAGATGCAACCGGGAGAATCTCCAAGTGGGCAGTCGAGCTTGGTGCCCTCAACATCGACTTCAAGCCACGTACCGCCATCAAGTCTCAAGCACTAGTCGACTTCATGGTAGAATGGCGGGAAAATCAACTACCCACACCAACAGAGCGACCAGAGCATTGGGTAATGTACTTCGACGGCTCACTCAAGCTCGAGGGCGTAGGCTGAAGGACCGATTAGCACTACAAGAAAATCGTTGACTAGTGACGCAACCACATTTTAGCGTCATTGATTTATGATGTTCCTGGCTGATCTCGTCATAATATTTCACTTCCGAGCAAATTTAGTGACAAAAAAATTTTCGTCATTACGGTTGGTACTGTAGCCGGGCGTTCCCTGTTCGATGCTGTTTTGTGACGCCATAAGCTCTGAAAAAACGTCATAAACCAACATCGGTCCCACATGTAAGCATTATTTTAAAAATAGAGTGTTCCAAGTCGTCATAAAATTCAGTAGGGTCCCACATGTAAGCATTCTTTCGAAATTAGAGTGTTCCAAGTCGTCATAAAATTTTCCAGGGTCCCACATGTAAGCATTTTCGCTAGGTCAGCGGCGTCATAAACCAACTTTGGTCCCACATGTAAGCATTATTTTAAATAGAGTGTTCCAAGTCCTCATAAAATTCAGTTGGGTCCCACATGTAAGCATTTTCGCCAGATCAGTGGAGGCTAGGTCACGAAATGTTGCAAAAATAATTTGCCATGGCATGGGTTCGAAACAGGGACCTGAAGGAACAAGGCTGTGTTGTTTACCACTGCACCACTTCTTGGTTGTGCATATTTTATGGGAAACTCAACTAATAGTTCATGCGAATTCTTTACTGTGACCAGGTCCCACATGTAAGTTTCAGTTGAGTCTATAATTGCCTATCGAATGGTTGTCGAGATGCTTCACTCAGACTTCGCAAAGACTTTCAACTTCCGCTACGCAGATCTGCAACGACGGCTTGTGGTAGGAATGGAGAATCCTAGCGGTGATGAGAGGGTGAGTTATGAGGCACCTCCCGGCTACCAGTACCTGAGTCAGCACGACAAGGTCAGTCTTCTGGTTTGAACCACTACATTTTCTCCTACAACCTAGGGATGGAGATTTCTAGATTTGGGGATCTTGTGGATTGATGAGCATATACAAATACAATTGATTCAGATTTCTTTGTACCCTCAGATTTGCACTTCGATTGGTGTTAGAAGTTGATAGGCTATTGACAATTCATAGGTGTTAGATTCAGTTAGTTTTCAATTTGCATCAGATTGATAGGTTGTTGTATTTTACTAGCTTCTGGAGGTGGCTCGGTCCACTGATTTCGTTATATCAGGCCCTCCTGATGCTGATCTTATCCTTGTGGATCACTATAACAAGTGCGAGCATGGGTATGTGTGAGACATGGGTACCCCTGGGTCCCCACTGATCAGGCTCACGGCCGTCCCCGACAGGAGGGTCCGGCCTACCAGAAGACCCGCCGACCTGACAGTGGGCCCAACCGACCTAGTTGGTGGCCCACACGACCTCCTAAAGACCTTCCAGAAGATTCTAAGACGACCTTATCCAGAACGACTTCAAGACTTGGCGTGTAAGGCAAGACAAGCGGTGGATTCTGACAAGTAGGTCGACGTATATGGCAAGTGTTGTAAACAACTAGACTTAGGTCTCCTGGTCGTAACCGACCAGGAGTCTGGGCACCGACCTTGTCCACTGGCCAATATAAGGAGGGCAGGGCGAGCCTTTGTACAACCACGCAATCCTCAAGCAATCTACACCGACAACTGGATGTAGGTTTTTACTCTCCGGAGGCCTGAGCCAGTATAAACTCGCCGTGTTCTCCGTGTTCCGTGTGCTCGTGCACAACCTTCGAGTTCTTAGCCCTAGATTCCACCCTGCCGAACAAATAAACCACTGGGGTTAACCCCCCTGTGGGCTGTTCAGATCTAAACCTCTGACAGTTGGCGCACCAGGTAGGGGGGGATCCAGGGTTCTTCGTGCAACTCGATGGCTTCGTCAAGCGGTGTCATCTTCCCCGAGAGCATGGCGGACATCCTCGCCAACCCCATCGACATCTGCTTCGGCTCTATGCCAGCAGGATCCACCGCTCCAGCCGCATGCCTCGTCATCGAGAGCGCTGTGGTCACCACCAACCAGCAGGTTGGATATGATCTGCTGGAGGAAACCCACCCACCCACTCCTCGCAACCTGATCGCGGGGCTCGATCGCGTCGAGGACATGCTCTCCGACAGGATCAAGGTCTGTGAGCGCGTCAAGTGCCCTCGCAGGACCTCTCCGTCTTCATCCCGCATGCCTCTTGGTCTGCGGAACACAACCCATGCAGCTTCTCGGTACATGGAGAACAAGATCCAGATCGAATCTGGACCCAAGATCCCACATCGTGGAAACTGCAGAGGTCATCTCGACGACCCCTGTCCCATCCATGAAGAATCTAAACACACGGCTCGCCAGTGCCGTGTGCTCAAGAAGCTTCGTCAACCTCTCATCACGGCTCATCAACGACAGATCAACCGCGAGCCATCCCTGGACTACCTCGCGTTCCAGATCGCCCGAACGACCATCTCCCCCAACTATCCGGGCGAGGTGTTCGAGATCCCGGACCGGGAGGTCCTCGTGGTCTCCGCCGACGTACCCCCTCAAGCTGGCGAGACAGACGAGCAGAACATATAGCGTGAGAACGCTAATGCCGCACGAGCTGTGCGTCGTCAGCAGGAGATAGACGCAGCTGCAGCAGCCGCCCAAGCCCCAGGTCAAGCCGCGGGCAACGTCATACCAGGTGCCGGCGGTCAACCCGTAGGCAACGTCGTCAATGGGGGACCACCCCCCGCGGCCCCAGCCGCTCCTCAGTAGCAAGATAATGAGCCTCGTCGACATCGTCTACGCGCTAGAGACCTCCTAAGGGACTTTGAGCAAGATGGCCACGAAGTCTACAACTCACCTCAGGCTAACCTAGGCGCGGCCCTTGCCGAGCTGGGACAACTTGAGGAAACTCCTACAACACGATGCCTACAAGCTCACATCCGCATCGCCACGGCCCAGGTCGAAGAAAGGGGTCTAGGATATAGCAGATCAGCTTCAAGCTCCTACTCCAGGAGTAGGTCGGAGCGACCCCGCCATCGTCGTCACAACAACGACAACGCTCCCCTTCCGCCGGTGGCCGAAGAGGGAGGAGGCGAGAATGAAGTCGTGCAGCCGGTCAATGCCGCTGCTAATCCAGCAGCCAACCCAGCTGCCAACGCCGCCGGTCATGCCGCCGGTCATGTTGTCAACAACGCTGCCAACACTGCTGGTGCCCAACAGCAGAACGCCGCCGGCAACGTAGGACAGAACGCGGGAGCTCAACCTCTACCAGTACAAGCCAACCGCGCTAGGAGCAATCAACGTCAACCCATACGAGATGAAGCGGAGATAGCACGTCGTGCTAACTACGACTGCGACAACGGGGTCCCTGATCCCCTTGACGCCAATCACCCCATCCAAGCCACAGACCTCCGGCAGATGCACGATCAAGAGCTCCTGCGTCGTGCCCAGTACGACCAGGATAATGGCCCTCCTGATGACCTCTATGTCATCCCGGTAGCCTACGCTCCTTCATCTAGTCCTGGAGCAATGAACAACTTCCCAGCGTTCTCATGACGTCTCAGGACGATCAGATACCCCAAGGACTTCAAGCCAGCCATTGAAAAATACGACGGCCGCTTCGACCCGAGTATTTGGCTGAAGATGTATATCATCACCACCCGGGCGTCTGGAGGCAATGAAGACCATATGGCAGGATACTTTCCTCTTGTGATGGGCAAAGCGCCACTCCTGTGGCTCGACAATCTCCCTGTGGAGTGCATCACCTCCTGGGCAACCTTATCACGACTCTTCACGACCAACTATCAGGCGACCTACAATCGCCCTGGCAACACTCACCACCTTGCCAGAGTACGGATGAGGAAGGACGAAACTCTCCGCGAGTACACTAACCGCTACTTCGAGAACCGCAACACTCTCGCAGGCGTTAAGGATGAAGACGTCATAGCCTACTACAAGAAGGGAGTAACCAACCTCAAGGTCTTCGAGAAAATCCATGAAGCTGACGCCAACACCATCGCCGACCTCATGGCCTACGTCGACAACCTCGTAGATACTCAAGATGCGGTGGTACACGACTTCAAAGGAGAAGATCATGATGACGGTGGCGGCAGGTCGCGCAAGCGATCTGGCAAGGTCTACGCGACCGATCCACCTAGACCTTCCACTTTCCTCGAAGGTGACTTCAACATCATCATGGACGACCAGCGCCAGTTCCACCGTGACGCCAAGCACACCATGAGGGAGTGCGAGCAGCTAAAACGCGCCCTAGGTGTACCTCCAGAGCTCAAGAAGACCAAAAGCGGCAACAACGATGACCAGAACAACCGTCGACCTGACCGACGCGATTACCGCGACCGACGACCTTATCATCGCAACGACGATAGGGATCACCATGATTATCACCGCGACTATCGCCGTGATGACCGACGTGACGATCGTCGTGACGATGACCGCCGCGACGACCGCCGTGAGGACCACCGCGACGACCGACGTGATGACCGCCGCCACCACGATGATCGCAACAACGACAACAACTGTCGTAAGGAGGCAACTCCTCCACCACCGCCTAAGCCAAGCAACCCTAACGGTGCGTTCCAGAATGCCAAACGGCAAATCAACTTCATCGTCGGTGGTCGTCAAGCCGCCAAGAGCAACAGACAACAGCGATCCAACGCAAGGGAGATCGGTCAAGTCAACACCGAGACTCCACAACCCCTGCACTGGTCGGAGTACCCTATCACTTTCTCCAGGAAAGACCATTGGGTACACATACCAGACCCCGGGACCTACCCGCTGGTCGTCAACCCCATAGTAGACGGCGCCTTTCTGCCTAAGACCCTCGTCGACGGGTGTAGCAGCTTGAACATCATCTTCACCGAGACACTAAGAAAGATGGACTTCGACTTCACCAAGATGACAGCTTGCGACAAACCCTTCTACGGAGTTGTGCCCGGCAAGGCTGCATACCCCATAGGTCGTGTATGCCTGCCGGTCACTTTTGGCAAAGAAGACAACTTCCGGACAGAGTATCTGACGTTCGAGGTCGCGGACTTCCGCTCCTCCTACCACGCCATCCTTGGTCGACCCATGTTGGCCAAGTTTATGGCCATCCCGCATCACACTTACCTCATCATGAAGATGCCAGCACCAAACGGGATCCTTTCCGTTTACAGCGACATCCTCGTCTCCTACAACTGCGAGAGTGACACCATCGACCTCGCCAAAGTTTCTACGTGCAAAGCTGCAGCAACAGTCATGGTCGCTCAGGCCTCCAAGATCGACCAAACTACTCTGGAGGTACCAGAACAGAAGCGCACAGCCTCTGCTTTGGATGCAAGTCTTGCAGTGAAGAAAGTTTGCCTCGGTCTGCCCGACGCAACCAAGGAAGTCACCATCGGGGCCGACATCGACCCCAAATAGGAACTCACGCTCACTAGTTTCCTCTGGGACAACGCCGATATCTTCGCATGGAGCCCGTCCGACATGCCCGGTGTCCCCAGGGAGCTGGCTGAGCACGCCCTTGAAGTAAGCAAGACAGCAAGACCTATAAAGCAAAAGCTCCGGCGATTTGCAAAAGATAGAAAGCAAGCCATAGAAGTAGAAGTCTGTAAGCTCTTAGCTGCAGGATTCATTCGAGAATGTAAACACCCGGTTTGGCTCGCAAACCCAGTTCTTGTACCAAAGAAAACTGGAGGATTAAGGATGTGTATCGACTACACCGACCTCAACAAGCACTGCCCGAAGGATCCCTTCCCTCTTCCTCGCATCGACCAGATCATGGACTCCACAGTTGGTAGCGTCCTATTATGCTTCGATTGCTATTCAGGATATCACCAGATAGCCTTGAATCCCGACGATCAAGACAAGACGGCGTTCATAACGCCCAATGGCATCTACTGCTACAAGGTCATGACCTTTGGCCTGAAAAACGCTGGCGCAACCTACCAGAAGGCGATACAGAAGTGCTTGAAGTCTCAGATCGGGAAGAACGTGGAAGCCTACGTCGATGATGTGGTCGTCAAGACCACTGAACAAGATCAGCTCATCAACGACCTCGCCGAGACCTTCACCAACCTACGCACCTACCAGTGGAAGCTTAACCCGACCAAGTGCATTTTCGGTGTTCCCTCCGGGTTGCTTCGGGGCTTCATGGTGGGACACCGAGGTATTGAAGCCAACCCCGTGAAGGTCGATGCAATACGCAACATGGCCAGACCATCTTGCAAGAAGGACGTCATGAAGCTCACGGGTATTATGGCGGCCCTAGGTTGTTTCATTAGCAAGGTCGGTGAAAAAGGTCTACCTTTCTTCAAGCTATTGAAGAAAGCAGATAAGTTCGTATGGGATGAAGAAGCACAGAAGGCTTTCGAGGCTCTCAAGGAGTCCTTGACCACGCCTCCAATCATGACTCCTCCAATACCCAAAGAAACGCTCCTCCTCTACATATCCGCCACCACTAATGTGGTCAGCACGGTTCTCGTCACCGAACGAGAAGAAGCAGGGCAAGCCTACCCTGTTCAGCGACCTATGTATTACGTAAGCGAGGTCCTGGCCGACGCTAAGACACGTTATTCACAACCTCAGAAGTTGCTCTATGCACTACTGATTACGTCAAGAAAGCTACAACACTACTTCCAAGCCCACAAAATCAAGGTGCCTTCATCCTACCCGCTAGGAGAGATTATTTGCAACCGCGACGCTAACGGCCGCATCGTCAAGTGGTCGGTTGAGCTCGGCGAGTTCGATATTGAGTTCTGCCCCAGGCAGGTGATCAAGTCGCAAATTTTAGCTGACTTCGTGTCAGAATGGACGGAGATCCAGATGCCCCCTCCCAAGGAGAGGCCTGAACACTGGAAAATGTACTTCGATGGTGCACTTAACCTCGAAGGCGCAGGAGCAGGAGTGCTATTCATCTCTCCTCAGGGAGATCAGCTCAAGTACGTCCTGCAGATACACTACAAGGCCACCAACAATGGAGCAGAATACGAGGCTCTAATTCATGGGCTCCGCATCACAGTGTCCCTTGGCATCAAGCGACTATTGGCATATGTTGACTCCAAGGTCGTCATCGAGCAAGTGAACATGGAGTGGGATTGTGTCAAAGACACAATGGATTCTTACTGCGCTGAGATCCGTAGGCTCGAAGGCCACTCCAACAGGATCGAGTTTCAGCATGTGTAACGCAACAATAATGTGGCTGCCGACGTCATATCTAAACTAGGCTCCAGGCGAGCTCTAGTCCCGGCAGGTGTGTTTGTCCAAGACCTACGCAACCCGTCGATCAAGCTCTTTGATCCGGACAACCCGGACCAAGCGCAGCCCGACCCAACTCCAGCACCTCCCCACGACGTGCTGATGACAGAAAAAGAGGATGATTGGTGCGAGCCTTTTCTAGCCTTCCTACTCGATCAGCGAGTCCCAGAAGATAAAGCTGAACGAGAGCGCATCACGCGGCGTAGTGCCAACTACGTTGTGATCGGCAATGACCTCTACAGAAAAGCCGCCTCTACTGGCATCTTGATGAAATGCATCTTGTGATCAGAAGGTCTTCAGCTCCTGGCTGAGATTCACGGCGGCGAGTGTGGCTGCCACGCAGCATCCGCCAATCTGGTCGGCAAGGCTTATCGATCTGGTTTCTACTGGCCCACGGCCACGACCGATGCCAAAGACCTCGTCAAGAGGTGCAAAGGATGCCAGTTCTTTGCCAAACAGCAACATCTGCCAGCTCAGATCCTGCGCACGATTCCCCCATCTTGGCCCTTCGCCATGTGGGGCCTCGACTCCATAGGACCGTTCCGAACCACTCCGAGCGGCTACAAGCACATCCTTGTGGCCATTGACAAATTCACCAAGTGGATTGAAGTCCGACCTGTCGCTAAGGTCACGTCGGAAGAAGCGGCTAAATTTGTCCAGGAGATGACACATCGCTGCGGTGTGCCCAATAGAATCATCACCTACCTCAGGACGGCCTTCACAGGGTCTGCCTTCTGGGATTTTTGCCAGGACAGCATGATTGATGTTTACTACTCGTCGGTCGCCCACCCACGGTGCAACGGCCAGGTCGAGCGTGCCAATGGCATGGTTCTTCAAGCTCTCAAAGATCGTATCTTTGATGACGCTTCTAATTACATCTCCTGGTGGTTAGTCGAGCTACCACACGTGATCTGGGGTCTGAGGACCCAAGTCAGCTCTGCTACGGGTTTCTCACCTTTCTTCCTGGTCTACGGCTCAGAGGCCCTCCTACCTACTAATGTCACCTTTGGAGCTCCACGCATACAGTTCTATGAAGAAGGAGAAGCCGAGCAAACTCCTCGTGTCGACCTCAACAACCTTGAGGAGCAGAGAGTAGCAGCCGTCATGAGACAAGCTTGCCACGACCAGCAACTTCGTCGGTATCATGATCACAACGTCAAGGAGTGCTCCTTCAACGTTGGCGACCTAGTTCTACGACGTATACAGAAGACCGACGACATGCACAAGTTGTCTGCCCCTTGGGAAGGACCTTTCATCATCACAGAAGTCATCAGCCCGTCTACATATCGCCTTCAGTGGGGCGATGGGCAAGGAGTACCCAACCTATGGAATGTGGAGCATCTTTGACGATTCTATCCGTAGAATAGTTTTCATTACAGCTATGTATTCTTCGTCTTTGTATTTTTAGTTCAATAAATATTAATTAAAGCAGTCATCTGCTATGTTTCGAGCTCTACCCTCTTTTCTTTCATGTCATGTACCCTCCCCCTTGACATGCTCGGGGGCTTGGCAAAACCTAATACAGGGGTCGAAAGACCTGAGGGCGAAGTTTCCTGTTCCTCCCCCTCGACATGCTCGGGGGCTTGGCACAAGCCAACGTAAGGGTCGCTTGACCTGAGGACGTCGTCCCTCAAAACTACTCACTTTATGTTGTTGCGAACCTGCTTGGTCGTGTGGTTGCAAAACCTGAGTCCCAGAATCCTCCCCCCGTGCCGATTGCACGTAAGTCTCCCTGCTGAGCTGTGGTGATTGGTAATCCAGCCTCTCCGTGAGTAGTGGTTAGCGGGGTATGATAAAGGCACATTGCTTCAGGGCAACCAAGTTTGTGCAAACATAAACTAAGTACGCCATGCAGGCCAAAAGAAGATTATCATTATTATTTACATGACTGGAGGAAGAAGGGGGTACAACTCTACGACTACGACTACTCTTCACCATCGTCGCCCTCGTAATCGATGGCATCCATTATCTTCTCGACGGCCTCCCGTATCTCGTCCTCCACGACCTTGAGATCCTTAGTCACGTCTGGGCCTTCCCCGACCTTGACCATATTAACCTCAGGGTGATGCGATTTCACTCGCACCAGCGACTCCGTTGCCGCTGTCAAGCTCGTCGCTCTCAGGAGATCGATTAACTTCTGGGGCGCAGCCAGAAGTCGGTCAATGGCTGGCTTGGGCTCCTCCCCAGCGACCTGCGGCCCCACCATGTCCATCACATGCTCGGCGGCATTCTTCAGATCGTTCATCTCCACCTCATGCCCTGCAATGATCACCTGGTCATTCCGCAACGCCTGCAAAGTTACCTCGAGACTGACCTCAAGGTCCTTTCGAGCCTGCTTCTCATAAGCTAGCTTCTGGGACACAACGTACTCACTGTCTACGGTGGCTTTCATCAATTGCTTCAACTCTTCAGCGCCAGCTTCGGCCTCCCGCAGGTTCACCTCCAGGCTTCGGACTTTCTCCTTAGCATCCTTGAGGTCATTCCTGAGGTTGTCCTTTTCCCTGTGAAAATCTGTGATATAAAAGAAGTCATCAGGTGCAATTCTCAGTTACACAAGTCAAGGATGGACAAAGTTGTGAAGCAGTTGGTCTTACCAGCGCTCACAGTCGTCAATAATGTATCGGCATCCCGATTTTTCTGCTTCTCTTCTTTTAGCTCGTCTTCGAGCTTCTTCTTATCAGCCGCAGCCGCCTCCCGGACATGATCGAGCTCTTGTTCGGGCTCCGTCACCCGTAGTTGCACGGTCGTGGCATTCCTAAACTGGTCAGCCCTGCCCTGGGCACGGTTTCCAGCGACTGCTTCAAAAACAAGAGACAGGTCATCGACAACAAACCAAAGACAAAATACTTCATGAAGTCCAAGACAGCTACTTACCGTGAACGCATCGTTCAACGTCAAGATGGCCCAACGAACCGCCTTCATGTATTCCTCATCTTCGAAGACATCTCCCTCCCAGGGAGTGCCGCTCCAGTTTATCTCCTCCCTCTCCAAGGTTGGCCCCTTCGACGACGAACCCGATACCCCGCCGCCGGCTGTTTCTGTGTCTCGCAGTGGCTGCTCGAGCTGAGCTTGGTCCACTGTCAGGTCCTGAGCCGATGTGCTCGGGACCGCGTTGAGTGGGTCCACCTCGATGACGGGTGGTGCAGCTGATGTCCCCACGTCGCCAACGGAACCCGAGGTTCCGACCTCATGCTGAGACGCCGTCGTCCTTGCAGGTGAACTTTGAGCACCCGAGGTGCTCTGAGGTCTAGCGTCCGACCTGCAGCAAGTTTTAAAAGTCATCACGCTATGACCCACCAGCAGTTATCAATGAACAAGGCCTAAGTATCAGGATCCTACCTCACGACCACTGTCGCCCGCAACCTTGGCCTCAGGGGCCGAGCTAGAATCTTCGTAGGCATCTTTGCCTGAGTACCAGCTGCAGCCCGGTGGGCCTCCCTGATACGGTGGAGGTCTTCCTCTGTCACCTGCTGCTCCAGCTCCCGTTGCCTCTTGGTCGTGGGACTTGGCGACCTCCTTGCCGCACGATCATCAGTGACCGGCGGATCATCAGTAGCTTCATCTTCCTCCTCCTCGACCTCCTTGGTCGACAGAGTAGGGATTGTTGTCCTCTTCCTCTTCTTCTTTTCAGCCTCAAGCGTAGCAGTCTTTGCTGCCTTGGCCGTTGCAGCGGCCCTTGAGCTCGACTGCTTCGCTGTTGTTGCCCTCGTCTTGTGCCTCGGCTTTGTGGCACTGCTTGCCTCAGGGCGGCTCGCCACGTCGTCACCGACCTCTGTGTCACTGTCTTCATCAGCTCCCACCGACGAATCAGACAGATAATTTTCCAGCAGCACAGCTGCTGGAGGCTGGTACTCCTCTGACCGCAGCTTCCGACGTGGCTCCTCACTGGTCGGTAAGGGTGCGGGGCACCAGAACTGCATCTCCCGAGCCTGCAACAAAAAGCAACAAGGCATAAGAAGTCTTCCTCTAACTAAATAAAGCAAGTAAACAAGTTGATACGACCTGGTTGTCTCAGGACTTACAAGGTCAGCTGGTCGGGTCAGGGAGTGTGCCTTTGGGCACTTCCTGTTCCGAATCCGCCCGGTGTATAGCTGAGTAACCCTGGCTACCATCTCCTCCTGGGAGACCTTGTGGTTGACCTCGCGAGTAGGGTCTGACTGCCCCCAATACTCGTACGCCGGATGCGTCCTTGATCGGCTGGATCAAGCAGCGATAGAATGACATCGCTACCGAGCCCCCCGTCAGACCTTTCTTCTTGAGGTCGGCCACCAGGGCAAGCAGCTCCTTGACGTCTTCAATTTCACGGGAGGTGAGGGCCAGGTCCCACTCCGGTATCTTCTCGGGCTTGTGCCCGGTCCGCTTCGGGAGCGTCGGCTTCTGGTCAGCGATATAAAACCACTCTGACCTCCACCCAGTGGTGTTGTCTAGAAGATCCATGTCTATCCATTCTGCCTTAAGACCTAATCTTAAGCAGAACATCACCGACCCTACTACACCGGTCCGCTTGCCGGTGGTCTTGACGTTGAAGAAATATCGCCAAAGGAAAAAATAGGGCGGTATCCCTAGATACGCCTCACAAAAATAGACGAACGACGATACTACAGTAATGGAGTTGGGGACGAGGTGTACCAGCTCCAACTTGTAGTAGTATAGCAGACCTCGGAAGAAGTCGCCCGCAGGCACATTGAACCCGTGCTCGAAGGAGGCGAAGACGACCTACTCCTTGTCGTCCTCCGTCGGAAACGCTTCGCGGGTGGGCGCCTTCCACTCCACCTCCGCCTTGGATCTCAGCAACCCGCGATCCACCAGTGCCTGGATCTTCTCCTCGGTCATCACCGAGGGCTCCCAGACCGTCTCCAGGGACAGGATTTGGGAAGCCTCGGCCACCATTTCTTGAAGACGAGAGGATCTAGATCTAAAAGTGACTAGGGTTTTTATGCGCATGCGGAGCAGCGCGGCGCATGGGTGGCGGTGCCGGCACGCGGTCTGCTATAGACGGCGGTGGCAAGCAAGGCTTTCGCGGGTGGAGGATGGATGTGGAAGCACGACGGCTAGGGCAAGATGAGCTCCGGCGGAGGCAGCGGGAGGAAGAAGATGAAGGCAGGGGAGGGGCAACACCCGTCCCCGCGGCCGTATTTATATGGGCCCCGCCGCGGATGCCCATTGCGGATCTATCGCTGCAACAGGTCTGCTACAACGGCTATATGCCGCTAATTTCACGAGACGATCTCACCGGATTTCACGCCAACGGTTATATCACCAACGGATAAACTAGCGACCTATGCCCCGAGTTTAGGTCGTAAATACAACAAAGCTATCAGGTCGTCCTGATAAGCAATTCGATCTCCATGAGGTCGTTAAGCCCTCCAAACAACATCACTTTAGGTCTTTGATGAATAATTTCCTCAAATCGACCATTACATGATAGAAGAGAGCGAACATTACACAGGAACTTTGAAGGTACACAGGTCGCCTGCGACCTCATTGGATCCAGAACCTGTTACAAAATACAAACATATTTGAAGACCTGATCTACCTAGAGCAATCCTTGACGTGTTCCCTGCTATAGCAGAGCACATCGCAAGAATTCTTCTAGCTTCAGGTCCTCGATGGTGGCCATGCGGTGAATGCTTACATGATGCTGCGCATAGCAGGACACACTTTGTGCCTGACTATGGAATGCAGATATGAGCTTGCTCTTCGGCGCGCCCTGCAAGCCCTCGATGAGCATCTCATGCTTACCAAGAACCTGCAGCATCACCTCGGGCCTCTACAGCATCACCTCCAAACTCTCCTTGATTCCTCGCTGAGGAACGGTACAAAGAGTGGGTGTGCTACCTGCATTTCGCAAGAGTTCTTCTAGCTCCAAGCCTCTACAAACTTTGCATCCTATGATCTGGTGGACAGACACATGCCCATGGCATGGTCTCAATACTACCCTGCAGCTTCATAGCTCAGCAATGCTCAGTGCTTGCCTCCTTGAGCCTTATGGTGCTATTTATAGCCGAAACCAGGCCCTGTGCGGCCGGCGAAGTGGTGACACTGTTACCACATGATTGAGAGGTCCTGTAGACATGTGCATGATTAAAAGAGATGTCTTTTTCCCTGCCTCACGACGCCTTTGTCGCTGGTGCATCAATGATGCCTGAGGCCGCTACAGCGTCACATGGCTATAGTACACCTCTCGGTCAGTGGGCAGCTTGACTTTTTCTGGGTGGCAAAGGAATCTCCGACCACTGTTGACCCGTAACCCTACAGTCTACAGAGAGATAAGCCTGACTCTGCGTCAGAGGGCCCTGCGCCTCGTTACATCTACAGATGACGATGATGACTACGATGACGATTAAACGCACCTTTTTCGCTTTGCGTCTTTATTGCACCCGCTAGGCTCTGCGTCCTGGTGCACCTCTATGGCTCTGCACGTAAACGGACCTATTGCAATCAGCCTATATTTTTGTTCCCTGAGCAAAATGGTCATAGGTTCGATTGAAGACCTTCCGGGGTAGGCGTGCCTTGCTGCTTTGCCAGACCCGTCTGGGCGCCTGGAGATTGAAAGCTTCAAATTTACGATTTCGTCGGGCCCCCGAGGTCGGTGTACCTATTGCTGAGGTCGTCAATACCTTAGCACCTTGGCTCCGCTGGATGGCTGGCAGCTATGTTGGTCGTCTGGACACCAAAACGACCTCCTTGAGGTCGGCGTGCCTTAATACCCAGGTCTTGCAATACCTTGGTATGTCTACGGCTCTGCCAACCTAGTTGGGCGCCCTAGATGCGTGACCTTCCGAGGTCGGTGTGCTCTTGTAGCCCTGCCAGCATGCTCTGGACACCCAGGATTTTACGTCAGGAATGAAGGCCTCCCTGTGGGGTGCGTGCCTAATGTCTCTGCCAATTATCCCCGGATACTTGGGCGCTTCTAATTTGAGACCTTCCTGAAGTCGGCATGCCTCGGGTGGCCTTGCCAGACTCTTTGCAGCTATGCAAGATATCTGGGTGTCTCTATACTCCATACGTTCCAGATCTACATATTTTTCTGGCTTCATCGACGACAGTTACAGACATTATAACTTCAGCTATGACATCATCGACGACCTCTCCATGCGACGTTCAACGATTCAGTTAGTTTTCAATTTGCATCAGATTGATAGGTTGTTGTATTTTACTAGCTTCTGGAGGTGGCTCGGTCTACTGATTTCATTACATCAGCCCTCCTGATGCTGATCTTATCCTTGTGGATCGCTATAACAAGTGCGAGCATGGGTATGCTGTCCTTGTCAAGGAACCCTTATGCAGCCTTGAGCACCGGTATGGAATCTGCGGTCAGGTAGACTCATAGTACTTGTACTCTTGATGTTAGTGTTGCAAATGGATAATTGTATGAACATGTATGTATTTGGTGTCTACAGCCTGAAGAACAACAATGTGGGACGTTTATTTGGATTGATCCTCAATGGGATGCTAGGACTACTGCTGTTCTGGATAGGCTGACAAAGGTTGTTGAAAATGGTCGAGAGGAAGCAAGTTATTTGAAGGAAGACTGTGAAATTGCTAACAAGCAGCTTGAAGCTACTGCCGCTGAGTTGAAAAAGGTGAAGGCAAAGCTGGAATGGGTTGAGAAGGAGAATGAATCAATTCTTTGCGAGTTAAATAAAAATAGGTAGTTACGATTATTATGAAACTTGTTGCTTGTTGATGTTTAACTACTGGTTGTTGCTCACTTCATAGTGATGAACGGCCCTGAATGACATGTAGTGTTATGAAACTTGTTGCTGCTGATGTTTACTTCAGATCATGCAAATGACAAAGGGAACAATAATGGGAAGGATCGCAAGAAGCTCGCAAGAAGCTTGAAGCTACTTCTCCGCAGAAGCTGCAGGATGGAGCTATGGAAGGAGAATCAACGCCTACAAATGTAATTGATGTTTAGTTCTTGAGTGTTGAGAATGGTCATGAGTTGATGGAACTTGTTGCTACTTGGTGTTGTGAACTTTGTGGTCGTGAGTTGAGAAACTTGATGCTACTTGATCATAATTATGTTTGCTACTTGGTGTTGTGAACTTTGTGGTCATGAGTTGATGTTTTGTTGGAAGGATCTTCCTGAGTAACGATCGTGAAACTGCTTATTTCCTACTGTCGTTCCAAGTCATCATAAAATGGAGGTCCCACATGTAAGCATTTTCGCTAGGTCACGAAATGTTGCAAAACAACTTACCATTGCAAGGGTTCAAACTAAAGACCTATAGGAACAAGACTGCGTTGCTTACCACTGCACCACTTCTTGGTTCTGTCATTTTATCAGGAAACACTTTCCTTATGGTTGTGTAAGGTGAATCTTTAATATAAATCATTAATTCGCAAGCGAAAGGCGTCACTACCTTCGCAAAGACTCTCGACTTTTGCTACGCGCAGATCTGCAACGGCTCGTGGCAGGAATGGCGGATCCTAGAGGCGACTGGAAGATGGTTCTGCCGCCACCTTCTAGATTTGGGGATCTAACGGATTGATGAGCATATACACTAGAATCATATTTCATCGTACCCTCATATTTGCACTTCGTTTGGTGTTACAACTTGATAGGCTATAGACAATTCATAGGTGTTAGATTCAGTTAGTTTTTAGTTTGCATCGTTTGATGGATTGATAGGTTCTTGTATTTTACTAGCTTGTAGAGGTGCTTGAAGCCACTAAAGCTGGGCTGCAGGAGGTGAAGAGAGACCTGCAAGAACAAGAAGACAGATTACTCATGGCGCAGCAAGAGGCTGTAAAATACAAGGAGCTGTGTCAGGAAATTTTAAATACAACTATGCAAGAGATGAGGAAATTCAACGAGATGGCTAACCAATTGTTACATGAACAATTGCAATAGACCAACAACTACAAGGAGTTGTGTGCCCATATGTTACGCCGGGACAATGCCTTATTGAAAGAAATAGGTGAGATTCTTGACCAAGAGTCGAAGACCTAGTACTGGACAGGAAGGCAAAACCTGAAGAGAAGGCAAGGTCATGGAAGGAAGAATGCGCAAAGGCTAACATCAAGCTTAAAGCAACTACCACTGAGCTGGAAAACGTGAAGGGAAAGCTGAAACATGCCATCGATGCATGCCATCGATGCGATGGAAGTGTATAAGCAATCGGTTGAGCAGCTAGTTATCGAGATAAAGAAGGAGAAGCTATCGATACAACAGAGTGTTATCTAGATGGAGGAGGAGAAGCAATGGATACTGCGTGAGAAAGATAAAAATAGGTAGTGCTTGATTATTATGAAACTTGTTCTTTGTTGATGTTTAATTACTGGTTGTTCCTCCTGATCATAATACGTAGTGTTATGAAACTTGTTGGTCCTTATGTTTTCTTTAGGTCAGCGAAGCGAAAAAGGGATCAACAATGGGAAGGATCCTCAGAAGCTACTGCTGCTGAGCTGCAGAAGGTGAAGGGACAGCTGCAGGATGGAGCTATGGAAGGAGAATCAACGCATACATATGTAAATTGATGATCAGTTCTTATCGTTATGATTACAAATGGGTGGTTATGAGTATTTTGAAAATTGTAATGATGATCATCCTATGATGTTTGCTACTTGGTGTTGTGAACTTTGTGGTCATGAGTTAAGAAACTTGTTGCTACTTCGTGTGATGATCATCCTATGATGTTTGCTACTTGGTGTTGTAATTTTTTGCTACTTGGTGTTGTGAACTTTGTGGTCATGAGTTGAGAAACTTGTTGCTACCTGATCATAATATGATGTTTGCTGCTCGGTGGATGGCAAAGTTCCGGTCTGTTGATGTTTTGCTAGAAGGACCTTCCTGAGGAACGATCGCGAAACTGCTTGTTTCCTACTGTGGCTCCAACTCGTCATAAAATTTAATAAGGTCCCACAAGTCAGTCTGATAAAAAAACAGAGGAAAATTAAAAGGATAACTATGTCAATAGCAGGGGTCGAACCCGCGGCCAACGGCTATATCAACCGCGTACCCTGCAAGGGGCTTGCCAGCACGCTCCTGTGGGTCGTTGTGGCAAATATCTAGCCTAGAGGCGTTGGTGCACAGATCTACAACCTGCGGCGGGAATGGCGGATCCTCGCATCGAAGGGAGGAGAGTGAGCTACTTTCAGGTCAGTACCCTGTTTTGTGCCTCTACTTTCCCCTTTCGTCAGAGGGAAGTGATATTTGGAATTGGGGATTTCGGTTGAAGCACGATTGTTGTTACAAGTTGATTGATAGGCTTTAGTTTAGAAAGTGCAAAACTAAGCATTGATTTCAAGTTACAATGAATTTTTTTGAAGCATCCGTGTACTCCAGCATCTTCTTCCATTGGTAGTTACTGCTCGGAGACATCTTCCTGCAATAGTAGCCATTGGCATCCTAAAGACAAGTGCAAACACGGGTTGAGAGCTGTGGTGAAGTATGCTTGGACCTTTCTCAACCCTGGCAGCCGGTTTGCTGGCTGCCCAAAGTTAATGGCTAGTTGGCTACCTGCTTATGTGGTGCCTGTGGTCAACGGCTATTGCTAATGGGTCATTTAATTTGCAGGAAGAAAAAGAGCAATGCGATTACTTCTGCTGGATTGATCCAGAATGGGATGAAAGGTCGTATGCTATTATGCTGAAACTCATGAAGAAGAAAGCGAAAGCTGAAGAGGATGCAAAGCAGTGGGAGGGGGAATTGGGAAAAGCTAACTGTGAGCTTAGAGAGATTAGGAATGAGCTCAAAATAGCGCGACAAAAACTTAAGAAAGCTACCGCCGAGCTGAAGTCAATTGGGAATTATAGGCACAATGTCAAACTCACGCATGTGCTGCTTGCTTTATTTGTTGTTTTCGCGGGATTGATGCTCGGTGGTAAGGCTAATTAGATGTCTCAGTCATGTATTCTGCAAGTGTCACTTTGGTATTGTGAACAATGTGTCGATCATGTATTCTGAACATTATGCCCTATGCTTCTGAGCATTGTACTGATGATGTATTGCCAAAATCGACCAAGAAATGCGCGGCAGTTAGTATCCACTACATTGTACTGACCATTTAGTCCGACCTGTTCACATTTCCAAGAACGTAATTTCTATTAGGTTCCCCAACAGTCATAATGAATTATTATTGTTATCCCGAAATCAACGGAGCAGCAGCGAAGGTTGTTTTGGGTGGCGAAGGAGCGGTGAATTTACTATAAATGCGGAGAAAGGAACGGTGGATTTGTTGTAAATGGGGCATTGATCGACTTCTTCCGCCTGGGGTATAGAAAACATTTTTACAATTGCATCTCCTCCTTTCGGAAGGAAGATCCGTGAGAGTACAGTGCTCTCTTCCAAGTCTCTATATCAATTTGAATGTGCATTTGACCTGGCACTCTGATGTTTGATCAAACTATTTTCAGGACGCCGGTAGGTCAGTAATCATGTCGTCGAGGCGGTTGCCGTTATCACTGGAGGTGCTCCCTACAGAGGTGAACATTGACATCGCCGGCCACCTCGCTGCGACGTCGGAGTGGGCCATGGACGACCTCCGTAGCCTACGGGCGATCTGCCGGGAGATGCGTCGCATGTGCAACAACGCGGCCATTGGTCGGCGCGTGGCGCTAGAGCGATTTGCCGTCAAGCTGCAGTGGAACGACCGCAAGGGCTACGACGCCCTCCTCGATTGCCTGACCCGCGTAAGAAACCCAGAGGCATGTTTCCTCTCTGGGATGGACATCTTGTTCGGGGTAAACTACAGCTCCCGGTCATCCATCGCCAAGCCCGAGGAGGCCGCCCAGGCCGGGCACAATGTGGTGGCCTACGTAGCCACCATGGTCCTCCACAGGGCCAATGGCGGCGCCGGTGATGATGACACTACGAGGCGGTACATCAGACAGGTCGAGGACGAGGAAGAATCGGCGGTCGCGACATCGCCGACGATGCGGACGAACAAGGGTTGCCTGTGGTGCCTTGAGGCAGCCTCAGAGGTGATCTGGTGAGTGACATGGCGCCAACGTGCAACGCTGGCGCCGCCAGTGGTGCGCGGCAATCAACAGTGCGCAGGCCGCCTGTGCTTCAAGATGAGCTAGGAAGAATGGTCACATTTTTGTAACGAGGAATGTAGAATTCACGCTGAATGTGATCTGTTCTTTAGCAAAATAATTGGATATCTGCATCCAAACAAATTACCTTGACATGTGAGAATGATTTTGGATATATTTGTTTCTAGATCAATCCACTTATATCTGTTTCTATCTCTCTTCCTTGATTCCTGTGTAGCAATACTCGCACACGCATTGATGTGATGGAAACCAACTTCTGGTCTTCCCCCATTTATTTGCCACGGCTGGTAGTTGGAATAGTTCATTAGAGAGGTGGAAATCAATATTGGACAATTAAAAAACAAATAATGTGATCTCACTATCTCAGAAACTACGAAATCAGTAATCTGGTTTGCCCAATTCAAAACAAGCAACTTTTGCCAGGAAAGGAATAAAAATTTTTGTCCGGTCTGTTAATGTTTCGTAAACCCAAACATCCGGTCCTGCCCGGGTTATATTGCCTATCTCATTGCATGCTTTCATTTTGTTGTTACCAAGCATGACTCGTCAACAAGGAAGAATGAAGCCGTGGTTCAAACTCTAAGTCACTTGCTTATCTTCACGATTCTTTCCTACTAACCAAGTCTTTGAAAAACAAATCTTGGCTAGATGGGGTAGTGTACACTAGATAGAGTAGACACCATCTTACTGAAAGCCAATTTGTTGCCCATCGCTTCAATTTGCTCTACCTAAGCCACGACTCCACGTTCGAATTGTGCACGTTTTTGGCTCTCCCTAACAAGGATGATATCATATCTCACCTTGTCCATATTTAAAACGAGCTACTTTTTGCCATCAAATGATTAAAAATATTTCTCGGGTCTACTCATGGTTCGTAAACCCAAACATTCGACCTCGTATACCAGAATAACCGGTTTCGTGGGAACTTTTGATATCATCATGTTCAAGTGAATTAAGTTTGCTCCAAGTTCAACGAGATTGCAAGTTACGCGCCTAGGCCATTTGCCTGACATGATCCCCCATGAGACCCAGCGCCTTTCCCTTGGCAAATGAGATCTAATATATACTGGAAAACACTTTTGCATCTCCTCCTCAACGAAAGAAAACCCCATCAGCATCTCCTCCTCTCGGCACTAGAAGACCCCATCGGCATCGCCTCCTATCGGCGCAAGTACCGTCGTCCTCTCTCCCAATTCAATTGATTTCTTTGTTCTTTCGACCTTTTCCGCCTCTTTGAGCAAACTAATTTTTATGTGCATTTCAGAGCATCTCCTCCAATGGCCGGCGACAATCATCGCGTGCCTCCTGTGGAGCTCGCTCTCCTACCATCCACACCGGCTAAAGCTCCGACGGGGCCGAGATGCGGCGACTGCGGCAAGACAAAAACGCCGCAATGGATGGCCAGGCCGATGGAGCCCGGCACGCTCTGTGCCGACTGCAGCCTTCGTCGCTGGCATGCCGGGCAGCGATGGGACAGGCGTTCTCTCCGCATCTATCAAACCACGATTCCCGTCTCACCGTCGCCACCAGAAGCTGGCGTGCAGTCGGTGGAGTGCCCGAGAGGCCGGGTAGGTCGCATGTGGCAGCCGTGGCCCTCCACTCCGCCATTGATGTCAAGTGCGCCCGCCGCTTGGACTGTCCCGGAGAGCTCAGGTGCACGGTTGTTCCCGTCCCTGCTCCACAAGCCGGCGGTGTTACCAGCCGCTCGGCCATTGATGTCAAGTGCGCCCGCCGCTTCGACTGTCCCGGAGAGCTCAGGCACACGGCCGTACCCGTCGCCACCAGAAGCTGGCGTGCAGTAGGTGGAGTGCCCGAGAGGCCGGGCTGGTCGCACGTCGCAGTCGTGGCCCTCCACTCCGCCATTGATGTCAAGTGCGTCCGCCGTCCCGGAGACCTGAGGTGCACGGTCGTTCCTGTCCCTACTCGACAGGCCGGCAACGTTGCCAGCTGCTCAGCCATTGATGTCAAGTGCGCCCGCCGTGCCGACTGTCCCGGAGAGCTCAGGGGCACGGACGTTCCTGTCCCTGCTCGAAAGGCCGGCGGCGTTGCCAGCCGCTCAGCCCCCGTGTTGGACCCGTTCCTACTCGACGGCGAGGCGACGCCTTTGATCCTCGACGATGCAGACTGGATGAAAAGATAATTGCCAACAATAACAAGTGTCACTTTGCTGTAATGCTTATTAGTGTATGATCAGAGAACTCTGTTTCCTCCTATGGAGTACTTTGGATGGATGTTCGTTCGAAAAATGTGAACCTATTTTGCCAACAAATCAACAAATAATTTAGTCCGGTCTTGTCACTTTTTCTTAACAGTAACATCCGCCCGTTGCCATCCTCGTGCCACAACTTCCCATAGAAGGTGGTTGCCATCATCATGAGATCACAGACGTGTTGGTCATACGGTGCGGGGACCCGCACATCAGCCCCTCAACGGTGGAAGATGAATGGAAGCCACTCAAGAGTCAAGACTCAAGAGGCGCCCGTTGCTTACCTTCTCACCGAAGCGGCACAACTTCCCAGGCAAGGCGCGTAACTCCACATAAATCGCCATTCCTACCCCCCACCATCGGCGTCCTCGCCAGTTCCGAACCACGCTACCACTTCCCAAACACTCGCGCCTCACTCCTACCTGGCCGACACAATGAAGCGATCAGGCCCCCCGTCGCACCGGCTATCCCCCACCGGTTCCCCGTCGCGCCGGCTATCCCCCACCGGCTCCCCGTCGCCCCGGCTCTCACCCTCACCCTTCAACTAATCCTCTGGTGCCACATCCTCTTCGTGCACCCGTGACTGGGTGCCGTCGCGCGACGGCCAGCACCTCGCCCACATGTTCACGGAGGCGCTGTTCCTGCTCCACGGCACGCCGCCGTCGCGCTCCGACACCGCAAAAGTTGACCCACCGCTGCCGAGCTCCGACGCTGCCAACGTCGACACGCCGTCGCTCATCGGCGGTTTCCCAAGAGCCTGTGGTGGCTTGCCTGCGGATTCCCAGCCTCCTCCACCATCGCTGCCGCCGCCCTCCGACGACGCCAATGTAGACCCGCCGTCGATCACCGGTGCTTTGCCAGGAGCAGCTGGTGTCTCACCGGCGGATATCCAGCCTCCTCCACCGTCACCGCCTCGGAAGCTGAAGTTTACGGTTACCCTTCCTGCTGGTGAGTTTGACTCCGACTCCGACTCTGACTCCCAAGCTGACACAGACTCGTCTGAGGACCGTTTCCACGGCTACATCCCTCCGGTCCCCCGGGGCGATGCTTTGCGCGTCTTCCGGCGCTTGAACGGCACGTATGGGTGCCCTGTCTGCCCCAACCTTATGCACCGGTGGCGCAAGCTGAATGAGGTCAAGGACCATGTCCTTGGGATGGCCAGGTCTGCGCCCCTGAGGCAGAACAACAAGAAGAAGTGGAGCCGCCACCGCGTCGTGGCCAGGAATGAGGGATGGATGGAGTAGATGGAGTGAGGGAGCCGCGCCGGTGGAAGATCTATGCTGTTATGTTATCTGTGATGTTAATTAGTATCTTTAGATTTCGTTGGAACATTGTCTTATGTATGTGAACTTTGTGATGTTATGTTATCAGTGATGTTAATTAGTATCGTTAGATTTCGTTGGAACATTGTCTTATGTATGTGGAAATTGTGATGTTTAATTAGTCACTTTAGAATGGACTCTGTTTCCTACTTTGGATCGATGTTCGTTCGAATAATGCGATCGTATTTTCCTAATAACAATTCAATGAACCATTTAGTCTGGTCCGGTCACTTTTGCAGATCAGTAAGATCCGGTCGTAGTCATTCTATTTTGCCCACAAAATCAACAATGAATTTAGTCCGGTCTGGTCACCTTTTCTTATCAGTAACATCCGGTCGTAGCCTTCCTCGACAGGCCGAGACGCCCGTTGCCTAATTTCCGATGGAAGCTTGCCACAATGCCCCATGGAAGCTTGTCGATGAATCGCAGCCACTCGATCTAGAGGCCCGTTGCTTATCTTGTCACATAAGCTTGCACAACTTCTCATGGAATCTGGCCATTCTATTCCTACCACCATCGGCGTCCTTGCCAGTTCCGAACCACTCTACCCATAGTTCTCTTCCCAAACACTCACGTTTCAGTCCTACTGCCCGTCTGACGCAATGAAGCAATCAGTTTCCCCCAGACACACAGAGCTCAGGCACATGGCCGTACCCGCCCCTGCTCGTCGGTCCGGCGGCGTTGCCAGCCTCTCACCCACCGCCTCCTCAGGAGCCGAATCCGGGTCCTGGCTGTCACCGCGCGGCCTCCACTTCATCCGCTCCTACTTAGAGTGGCAAGGGCGTCAATTCCACAGCACGGAGCCGCCCCACTGCGACGCCACCAATGTCGACCCGCCAATGCCCGGAGCCGCTGGTACGTCACCGGCGGATTCCCAGCCTCCTCCACCACTTGTAGAGTTGGACTCCGACACCAATTCCGACTCCAACTCCGACACCCAAACTGACATAGACCATCTTAAGACCTTTGCTCTGCGCGTCTTCCGGCGCACTACGAACACCTACGGGTGCCCTGTCTGCCCCAACCGTATGCACCGGTGGAGGAACTTGAATGAGATCAAGGACCACGTCCTTAGGATGGCCAGGTCTGAGGCCCTGTGGGAGGACAACATGAAGAAGTGGAGCCGCCACCGCGTCCTGGCCAGAAACGAGGGATGGATGTAGATGGAGTGAGCGAGCCGCGCCAATGGAAGACCAATGCCGATATGTTATCTGTGATGTTAGTTAGTATCTTTAGATTTTGTGGGAACATTGTCTTATGTATGTGAACATCGTGATGTTAATTAGTAACTTTACATTTCCATGAAACATGGTCTCATGTGTTGTCCGGCATGTTCGTGTTTCGTAGACAAGAACATCCGCTCTTATTGTACTTATACATGATCGTGTTTCCTAGCATGACACATTTTTTTCGAATCGAGGGCATCCCCCATTTCCATTGCAACAACGGAAATACCGAACAAGTCGTAGAACAGGGATAAAAGAGGAGTTCACTGGCCCTTGACTCGCCCGAACCTACCTTGACTCAAGCTAGATTAGGACAACGATCGCCCCTAGGACTCCCAGGGAGAGTAAGCATCACCAGACAACGAGTCTGAACATCATCACAAGTTTCCAACCCAAAACATAGCACCACTAGACAGACCTACACCAATATCTACCAATCGCTTGACAATGTCAGTTTCCTAGCTTGACACATGATCTGGAGAAGTTGAAGATCAATATTGGACGATTAATAAGAAATAGCAATGTGATCGTTGCTCACCTTGACCAAATTAAAAACAAGCATCCGGTTATTGCCAAACATCCAAAATGCTAATGCATCCCTAACCCAAACCATGTTTGTGAATTTGGTTATCATTTGTTAGTTGATCAATCCCCTTGTTTGAAGTTGTTTATGCTTTGCTTCCCTGACCATCTCTGTTCCTTGTCTCCCTATAAATGTTATCCTATTTTATCGCTCTCATAAACTATGAAATCATAGATCACCTTTGCCCAAAATCAAAACAAGCATCTTTTACAGGTCCTGAAATGTTTGTCCTTTCTGTATGTTTTTCTAGATCGAAACATCCAGTCTGTTAATGCATCCCATACCCAAACATCCGGTTTAATGGTAGTAAACAGTTCATCTCTGCATGTTGAAGTGCTTGTAAATATAGTTTGCTCCAAATTCACTAAGATTACAAATTTACATAGTTCTTTTCTTTGCAAAAGACCGTTACATTATTAGAGATCGAGGCGCCTCCTTGCATTAGCGTGATACAACTCCCTAAGAGACACCCCGACTTTCCCTAAAACTGAGATCTATTAATATACCGGACTCTCCCAACTCCCTCCATTGCCTTGTCTCAAACTCTCTTCGTCTAGAAAACCACAACCACCATGCCTTCTTCTCCGATTCAACATCCCACCTCCCCGTTCCCTTCCAACCCCTCCTCCATCGGGACACCACCCGACTCCCCCCAACCAAGCGCATGCGAGCCATCCGAGCCCTCCTTGAGTGAATCTGATATAGAAGACATGGAAAGGCAGGAGAGCGAGGACAGTGAGGATGAGTACGACTACGTGGAAGAGGATGAAGAGGAAGAGGAAGAGGAAGAGGAAGAAGAAGAGGATGAGGAGGAGACGTGGGCGGCCATTGAGAAGAAGCGATTGGCGGCCAAGAAGAGGAAGCGGGTGGGGGCCAAGAAGAGGAATCAACAGACGGAGGTGTTTGTGAGGCAGCTTTTGATGGATGACAAGGCCGGTAAGCTTGATTCGTTCAAGGACATTCCGTCGGCGAACAAGAAGAAGGGTGCGGAGGAGGAGGAGGTTGACTCGAAGAGGACCAAGAAGAAGATGGACCTCGGCGCTAGTCCTTCCAATGCCGGCCCCGCCAATCCCGGTCCCGTGGCTCCCCAGCCATTGAAGCTCCCTTGATGCCAGAGTCATTGGGGAACTCCTCGGAGGGGTCGTCTTAGATTACTCGGATTTGGGTTTTCTTTTTCACTTTCAAATTGGTGGTCTTGTGGATGGAAAGATCAATTGTATGTTTTCTTTTGGATGGAAAAGATCGATCCCCTATTTTCCTGCTCTGTGAATCTTGTAGTGGTAGGAAAATCCCCTGTATCCCCTGTTATCCATGAAGAACATGGGTGTTCTTCTTTTCCATGATCGGCTTCCTTGCTTCAGTGGATTTCCCTGGTCATGATGCGTTGCCATAGTCTGAGATGTAATGTCTTGTCATGTGATATTTTATTCTTATCTCACCGCACCGCATTGCAGATACACACATAAATGATGACCGATTTTACAAATTTACCGTTTGACTAAATTCACCGTTTTGCCAAGAATATACAGAACGTAAATGATGGTCACCTTACCGAAATTATTCAACTTAAATGTGCACATACATGATACATCCCCATAGACCTACACCTGTACAGTGGCACTGGCACAGGCGTGCACAAACACACACCCAGCAATGAAATCTTCGGACTTGGCAACGAGGAAGACAACAGACACGATCATGGAGATGGATACGGCACACGCCTATCCCTCCATACCTAATGCATGACAGAATGTAGCATAACGAGGATCCGTGCGGAGATATTCCTCTAATGCACGGTGCCTACCCCTCGACTTCATGGTACGTCCCGAGCGACCAATGCCAGAAGCATGCTGTAGGATGTCACGAAAACCCCACTGCCGGTTAGCAAGATTGCAGTAAGGGCACACACAGCGACCATGCCGAAGCACAAGAGTGTAACCCTGCTCCTGCAGCCAAGCCAAAGCATCTTTCTTCATCTCCTCCATTTCTTCCTCGTCCGCTTCATCCATGTCATACAGATCATATGGATCCATGTATCCTGGCCGCTGCGGAGGTAGCACAGCATGGAAGTTGGCGGTTCATCCGTTCGCATCAGAAGCCATCCTCCTACACACTCGCTAACAACGTAAACATGATAAGCACTAGCCAGAAACAATGATTGTATCCTGTAAAAACACAATGCGGAAGCTAAGAGCTCACCTCTTTTCACAACACGCAGAACCAAATAGAGAGGTCTGCTAGCACAATGCGTGGAGGATGAAGAGGCGATGAGCAAAGGCCTTGGGGGCATGCCTATTTATCGAACCATGACTGATACTAAGGCAGCGTGCACCTCGTAGCAGAGCATGCCCTTACGGGATTACAGTAGCCTTGAAAATACGTGGGATGCTCGGAATACGAAGGCCTACACTGCTGAGGAATCCTGTCACAAGTATAGGGCGGAATATGCAGGCTTTTTCCCTGGTAGGCATGTGAAATATTTGGTGGGTACACGAGTGTGCTTTGGTCCGGATAAGAACGCAGAAGGAAGATCCTTATGTCCGTATGACTTAAAAAAATAGACGTGTAGGCATTGTAGTGGGAGAAGCAGCTGTTAGGTTTTGTGATCTTCGACTGGAAACACACCCAGCTTCACTGAAGTGTGGGCCTCTTCCAGATATCCGTCTCCCGCCTATGTTGTACGCCACCGGAATCCCACCCAAACTCACTGACAATATGGGGCCGCCATTGCACGGCTTCACTTGTCAGTGGCCCCGAAACAAGTGCAGCTTACCAAATTTTCATTTCGCGGTCAGGAAGTCGAAAGCGGGATTTTCAAATTCTGTATTCCTTCTCCGCCCCGAAATAATAAATACTCTACTCCATTGCTACCGCGTTGCGCCACTAAACTCCCGCCTTCCATTTCCAAAAAGCATCACTTTGCTCAGCTAGATCTGCGGTGGCGGTCTGACCTCGCCGTCACTGGTGGAGGGGGAGGGGTATCTCAGCAGATGGTGGGCGGCAGATATCGGTGTTCTGCTTGCGTCTACTGTGCTGGCCAAGCTGAGCAGTTGAGCAAGGATACGGCGCAAGCACCGGCTCCCGATGACCCTCAATCCATGGGCCCCTGAATCTTGGAGCTTCACAAGTGAGAATCTCATTTCCTTTTTTTTTCTAGTCCCCTAGTAGTATTTTCGTTGGCTTAGAAAGTAAATTGCTTTGTGTATTGTGTTAGTTCTGAGATTCTTCTCTTAACGTTGCCGCTCTAGATCCAGTCACTGATTTGGAACACAAGTTAATCGATGAGCGATGCGTTGAAAGTAAATTGCTTTGTGTATTGTGTTAGATTGGAGATTCTTCTCTTACCTTGGCCGCTCTAGATGCAGTTACTGATTTGTAACACAACTTGATAGATGAGCCATGCTTAGAAAGTAATTTACTTTGTTTATTGTCTTAGATTTCAGATCCTTCTCTTACCTTGACCGCTCTAGATCCAGTTCCTGATTTGTAACTTTTTGTGCAGGGCCTAGCATCCCACTCCTGCATTGCTGAGATTCAATCACATGTCGTGGTATGTAACAGAACGCATGATTATCCTGCTACTTTATTCTTAGGATTATTCTTAAGTTTATTTGCTTGCTTCGTTTAAGGTTCAAGTTTGACTTCTTTCATTTTTGGCTCAAATGTTGAGGACAATCCTTGCGGTTCAAATATCAAATTCCTGTCCCTCCAATGTGAAGTAAAAGCCATTCATTGATTACATGCCTCGCGATTATCCAGCTTTCGCTACATGCTCAAGACCTGAAGTTTCGTTGGGAGGGCTAGATGCATCTGCTGACCTTGGTGAAATCTTTGTTGAACAGGACCAAGTTTTGACAGACTTGAAGATCAAGGCAGAAGCATCAGATGTAGTAATGAAAGTGCAGACTGATGAGATTGAGAGGTTGAAGAAACAAGTAGAAACTACTGAGACCCTCCTTCGTCAACTGCTAAGCTCGCGCCTTGGGTAAGGCCACTGTGTTTCTTAGTTTTCTGCTTGTGTCCTCCCAGCTAGTTGTGCTGGTTTGTTAGTGCTGAGCTTTGTTATCTTAGTGGGTTCTATTTTAATACCAGCTTTATTTGTGAGCATGGAGATATCATGTGTATTGGTTTGTGAGCTCCTACTTACAATCTGCTTGTGGTTGTTCTGTGTTCATTGATAATAATGTTTCATGTGTGATCCGAAACATTAATTTGTATCAGTGGTATGGAAATATTATCTGTGATGTCAATTACTTAATTGATTAGCTTGTAATATGAGATTGAATTATATTTAATTAAGCGCTACCTGGAGTGCAGCCCAAAATAACAGGGAAAAATATGTGGGCTTGCCCCCTCGGCCCATTATTTTTTTACCAATTCAAAAACGATTTATTAATAAAATGGGCCGTATCAAAAATGACGTCAGCAAATGGTGGGCTGGGTCCAATATCAGTTGGGCCTTAATCATTTTATGACGTCATCGAATAATGAACTCGATCCAACCAATACTGGACCCAAAACAAATTAATGACGAATGCAATTATTGGGCTCGGTCATACTAAAACCGGGCCTAAAACATTCTATGACGACCTCGATTATTGGGTCGGTCCAACCAGAGTTAGGCCCAAAAGTGTCTATGACGACAACAATTATTGGGCTCCATCCAACCATAAATAGGCCTCAAACATTCTATGACGCAAACAATATTGGGCTCCATCCAACCTTAATAAGGCCTAAAACCAATTTATGACCAAAGAAATATTGGGCTCAGCTAAACATTAAGTGGGTCAAATTCAATCTATGACGACAAGGTATTTGGACCTTGGCCCGTCAAAATATGGGCTGAATTCACTTAATGACAAAACAGTTTGTCACAAAACGCCGTGCCACATCAGATTTTGGTCCGACGTGGCATGTACCTTATGACGCCTTTGTGTTGATAATTTATACGCGTCATTAAACTCATGACGTCGGGAAATAAGGTCTCGTCATTAATCGCGGTTTGTGACGCTCGATTAATGACGGAGCATTTTCGTAACAACCGGCGTCATTAATCGTGGTTTATGACGAGAAACAGTCTTTTTTTGCGTCACTAGTCGGCATTTTTCTTGTAGTGTAGGCGACCAGAGAGGGGGGAGTGAATGGGAGCCAATAAAAATTCTCCTCCGAAGAGTCGAACTCGACTATGTCCCAAATCAACAACCAAGGATTTCCACACGAGCTTGCCAAGGTCGCGTAGTCATAACAGACCTACCAACCCTAGGAACAAGTCTCAAACAAATCCCAAGCGAAAGCGCAACTCAAGAAGCAAAGGACTTAGCCAATCTGCGAGGCTCGGGGCGGACGGTCCGCGGGGTACGGGCGAACGATCCGCGCAGAGGGGGTGGACGGTCCATAGGTTGAGCGCGGACGGTCTGAAAATCAACCCCGAACCTCAAGTATGACCGGCGAAAAACGAACGGTCCGGGCGAGCACCGCGGACAGTCCGGGCGAGCACCGCGGACGGTCCGAGCCGCGCAGAAAATCCGGCCACCCCTGGCGGACGGTCCGGCCAACTCCTTCCAACCAAAACCTACCGACTCGATGGATCGAAACAAAGCGACGCAAGAACTCGCGAAGAACACGATGAACAACCGGTTGGTCAAGACCTCGTGGATGGTCCGCACGGAGCACACGGACAGTCCGCCAGGCTCGCAGACAGCAACCTGAGCCCAACCTCTTGAAGGTAACCCTTCCTTCCCTTTGCCCGATCTCCCGAATCAACCAAGGGATTGCTACCAAATCATAGGTGAAGGTGAAGCGCCTCTAGGAGATACTATAGCTACGAATTTGTAGCCTCAAACCCACTGAATCGAGAGGAATCAAGATTCTACCGAGCTCACACAAAAAGCTAGGGTTCCAACCAAAATCCTTCAATCAGAGGCGAAATTCTGAGTTTGAGGCCTCAAGATCAAGCACAAAGATGCACAAGACATCTATCCATGATCCCCACAAAGAAATCCGAACCAAAACACCTCAGAATCGAAGGAACAAGGCGTGCACTAAAATCCAACGAAAATAGCCCGAAAAAGACACGAAAATCACTCGAGCCACAAGAAGGAAATCGATGCAACCATGAAAGCTTCCATACACTCGGAGGTCAGATTCTCTACAAAACAGTGAAGAAAATCTAAGCCTATGGAGCAGGGAAATGAGAAGCAGTCCGGGAGGATAGTTTGCCCAGAAACCCTAGAGCTATATATATGAGTCCCTCTGGGTTGGGCAAATGACCAAGCTACCCCTAGCACTTAAACTGAGATACAAACCCCTCAGGGGCAATATGGTCAAGTAGCACTCCTCTTCATCGGACGGCCACACCTTTGCCGCAGTCCGCGTCCTCCCGACGCAAGCCCTACGATCCCGCCACGTGTCCTCCGGCATCGAAGCTTCTTGGCGCGCCCGGATCCCGTCTCCGCCCGCCGAGCCTCCAGGCTTGGTTTTGTGGCTTAACCAAGTAACCCGACAGTTTTGTGGTGAACCACCGCAAACCCCGCGTGCAGACTCCGGTCCTGAGCCGCTACCCTGCACCGGCTCCGGTCGACGACTTCGTCTTGCTTTTCTTGCCACCATGCGGCCCGCACTTGATCCCGTTTGGCCACCGGGTCCATCGAGCCGAGCCTACTAGTCTCTCCACTCCTCGGAGGCCCCGCAAGGCTAAGACCTTTCGCGCCCGCTCTTCACCTGCACCAACACGAATCAAGCCGCAACTTGCACATGCAATACTCGGCTAAGAGTCAGTCCACACCACATTGTCAATCACTCACCACAGCCAGGAGTGACCATCCACCGGTCCTCGGATGCTCTGGTCCTCAATCTCCCCCTTGATGAGTGCATTGACAACACACATAGTAACCAATTCAGAGAAAAAGAGAAAAAGAAAAGAAATGAATGAAAAACTCAAACAAGTGACCAAAAGCCAAACAAAAGCCAAAACGAGATCACTTGAGAGAGAAAAATCTTGGTCCCCTAAGACAAGGGTAACGGCTCGACACAACCGAGATAAAATGCTCCAAAATTGCCGACTCCTCAAGGTGAGGCAAACGGGCTCGACACCATCGGCAAAAGAGCACAACTAAAATCAGGTGACAAAGAGCTCCCAAATGCATGAATGCAAGCTCCCCGTAAACAAATGCATTAATTTTTCTCCCCTTGATGCAAAACTCCCCCTGGATGCATGAAATGGATACTTTCCTCCCCCTTGTTGGTAATGCATGAATCAAGTCTATAAATACAAGCATGTGCTTCTCAAATAGACAAAGAGCACTACAACATGATAAAAATGAGACATAGACAAGCAAGATAGCTACAAATTTAGTACAAGCACCGCCAACAAGATAGATAGGGACATATAAGCATGTGACATAGCCATGATCAAAGTAAAGTATTTTTCAACACAAATTTCCCTCGCATGAGCATAGGACCTAAGAATGGTCAAAATGAGCACAAACAACATATAACTCACAAACTTCATGCAAGGTTACAAATTCTCATCCCAAGATCATCACAAACACCTACGAGCTATCTCATGTCATGTCAAAGCCACTGAGCCATGTGTCCACTTCTAAATATGAGACTTCTCAATGGTGAACATCATGCAACGGTTTAGCACCCAAGATAAGGAATTTAAAGCACATAAATGACATGGAAGCTAATTTTTCAAGCACAAGTGTTTCATATACCAATTTCATGATATCAAATTAAGCATGGTACATTAAGTGCTTTTGCGGCAAAAAGAAGCTTAGGCTTCTCCACAACGTAACATGTAGGCTAAACATTCATGATGACAAATGGGTCTTTGACCCCAAGAGAAAAGAACATGGTTTCCAAGCACAAATTAAGCAAGAAATAGCCATATGTGCACAATTTGACATGAGAGGCATTCAACTCACAAGAGAGGATCATATATATCATTTTCACAAAATTAAGCCATCCGCAAGCATATACATCCCAAAGCTACCAAGAGCATCTCCACACATCACATGAGCATCACTAGCAAAGTCATAAGCTCATATCCAGCATATCATGGTGATCAAAGTATATAGGAGAAGCACATTCCTAAGGCATATGATACAAATGCGTTCTATGATACAAAGATGCAAGCATGATATGATACATAAATGAAAATGCAACATGCATATGTACATTAGACCCCCAACCGAAGCTCAAAAAGGAAAAACCACTCCAAGCTCCCCTTGCAAACGAGCAAATGTAGCTTGGTCCAAAGGCTTTGTTAGGATATCGGCGAGCTATTTTTCGGTTGGTACATGGATGAGGTCTCTGTTTCCCTTCTCAACATTGTCTCTCAGGAAGTGGTACCTCACCTCTATGTTTAGTTCTGGAGTGTAGCACGGGATTTTTGGCAACACTAATGGCACTCGTGCTATCACACATGAGAGGAACATGGGTACACTCCTCACCAAAGTCACTCAGCGTGTATGTGATCCAAAGCAGCTGTGAGCAACAACTAGCGAAGGCGACATACTCGGCTTCTGTGGTAGACTGAGCTACACTTGATTGTTTGCGAGAAGACCAAGAAACAAGTGAAGAACCCAAAAACTGGCACGTCCCCGAAGTCGACTTCCTATCGACTCGACACCCCGCAAAGTCGTCATCCGAAAACCCAAGAAGCGAAAGAGAAGAAGACGCCGAGTACCAAAGACAGAGCTGCTTGACGGCCTACTGATGTGAAGTCCTCGGCGATGCTTGAAAATGAGCTCACAGACACACAAAAAACTGAATGTCCGGCCTCATCGCCGTCAAGTACAAGAGGGAGTCGATCATGCTCCGATACTCCTTCTGGTCCACGGGCTCTCCATCCTCGTCCGCATCCAGTGCTATAGTCGTACTCATCGGTGTCGACAGGGGCTTCGAGTCGTCCATCTTGAACTTCTTGAGGATGTCCGTCATGTACTTGGCTTGATGCACAAAGGTTCCCTCCTTCGCCTGCTTGATCTGAAGCTCAAGAAAGAACTGCAATTCTCCCATCATAGACATCTCGAATTCCTTGCTCATGTCCTCTGCAAACCTCTCAACCAAAGAGTGAGATGAGCCGCCAAAGACAATATCATCCACGTACACCTGAACAATTTGGATATCATCGCCTTGCCTGAGGAGAAAAGAGTCTTATCTACTTTGCCCATCTCAAACCCCTGCTGAACAAGAACCCCCTCAGACGGCCATACCAAGCCCGGGGAGCTTGTTTCAGCCCATACAACACCTTTCGTAGCCTATACACCTGTGAGGAAACTCAGCACTCTCAAAGCCCGGTGGTTGCTTCACATAAACCTCTTCTTCTAAAAACCCATTAAGAAAGGCACTCTTCACATCCATTTGGTACAATTTGAACCCTTTAGCCATAGAAAAGGCTAGAAGGATCCTAAGCACCTCCAAACGGGCTACAGGAGCAAATGTCTCCTCATAGTCTATCCCCTGCTTCTGACTATAGCCCTGAGCAAACAACCTCGATTTGTTTCTCACCACCTCACCATTCTCTCCCTCTTTGTTCTTCCACACCCATTTTGTCCCGATAGGTTTGCAATGTGGTGGTGGCTCTACCAACTCCCAAACTTGGTTTCTCTCAAAGTTCTCTAACTCCTCATGCATTGCGTTCACCCAATTAGGATTAGAGAGGGCGTGTCCAATGTGTTTCGGCTCAAAGGTAGCAACAAAAGCCGAATGAGCAAAGTGAGAAACATTCCTGGACCTTGACCGTGTCGTACGTTCGTTGATGTCGCTGATGATTCTTGAAGGAGGATGATCAACTTGAACGCACCTCGGTGCCTCTCGTCTGGAGGTGACCTCCCCCTCATAGTGAAAGTAGAGGGTACATGCTCGGCTGGAGCTTCACCATGATCCTCTCCAGCATCATCCTCCTCGTCCTCAAAGATCTTCTTGCCAATCTCATCGTCACCTGCACACTCAAAAACAGATGAACTGCATGGCTGGGTCTCGTCGAAAGTAACCTCGCAAGTTTCCATGACTAGGTTAGTATCAAGGTTGAGCACAACGAATGCTCGAGAATGACTCGCATAACCCAAGAAGATCCCATCGGAAGACCTCGACTCAAACCTATCAAGGCTACCCTTCTTGAGAATAAAGCACCGACAACCAAAAGCCCTGAAATGGCTCACTCTAGGCGCTCGCTCGTGCATGAGCTCATAGCACGTCTTGTTCAAGAAGGCCCGAAGAAAAATCTGGTTCCCAACATGGCACGCGGTATTCACCGCCTCAGCCCAATATCTCCTCGGAGTCCTATGCTCGTCGAGCGTCATCCGAGCCATCTCACAAAGGGAATGATTTTTCCTCTCAACCACACCATTCTGACAAGCCACATAGGGAGAAGAGAATTGATGTTCGAGACCCAAATCATGACAAAAGGTTTCGAAACAAGAGTTTTTAAATTCATTGCCATTGTCGCTACGAATAGCTCGAATAGCATCTCCATTCCTCTCATTCTTCAACCTCAAGATTAGATCCCGGACAAAACCAAAAGTCTCCCCCTTGTCAGCTAAAAAGAACACCCAAGCATAGCGAGAATAGTCATCCACTATCACAATGACGTACCATTTCCCACCCGCCGAGCACACACGAGCTAGACCAACCAAGTCCATATGGAACAGCTCGCATGGTCTCTCTGTCATAACAGATGTCAGAGGCGGGTGAGAGGCGGCGACCATCTTACCATGCCTACACGGAGCACATACCAAGTCCGTTTGGTATTTCAACTTAGGAAATCCTCAGACCAAACCTAGCCCACTGAAGCGTGACAACAAGTCAAAACTCAAGTGGCCTAGTCTCCTATGCCATTTCCAAAGCTCCGCTGAAACACCAGCAACCAAACAACGAGAAGAGCCGACACACTGAAAAAAATCGGCTCTGAAAATCTGACCCTCGGGGATGATCGTGCACACAAGATCATCTCGAGAATCCAAAACACGAGAAGCGCCCGTATTGAAACGGACCTCAAAACCCTCATCAAGAAGTTGGGACACTGAAAGAAGTTTGAACCCCAAAGACTTGACAAGAGCAACACGCCTAAGAGTCACAGACTCGCTCACCTTCACTGTGCCCACTGAAAGCACTCTACCTTTCCCATTGTCCCCAAAAGTGATGTACTCTTTGGTCATCACCAGGGTGAGGCTGGAGAACCACCTTCGATCTCTGGTCATGTGTCGAGAGCAACCGGAGTCGATCAACCAAAAGCCCTCCAAGCTTCCCACCTGAAAATAAAAAATGATAGCGAGAGTGAGCAAACAACTCAGCACTGGGGTTAGTACAAAATGAATCAAACCTATGCCGTGCCATTTGCTCAAAAGTGGGGTTAGTAAAATCCATCCCCCCATACTCCTCTGAGACCTAAAACTGCGATCGTTCCCCCCATACTCGTATTGGCCACGAGCGAAGGAACGTCCAGCAAACTCACCACGCCCAAACCCAACACGCCTACCACCATCTCTCTGGGTGGCACACCTCGAGGCACAAACTCACGCCTCTCTCGAGGGTAAATGGTACACATCACACCCTCACCCCTAGGCACCATAGGAGGCTCAGGCACACCACGAGAAGGGCAGTACCTGTCCTTGTTTGCCATATCCCTAGCAAACCTCTCCTCACGCTTCCTCCTGAAGAAAAACTCATCTAGGTGCCCATCCCTCCCACAATGCTCACAATGAAAGGGTTTTGGTTTTGGCTTTGGTTTTGGGCTCTCTTTGGGCTCTGGCTTCTCCTCACTCGGTTTCTCTCCCTTCTTCCCAAAGAACTCGTTCCTCATGTCACTCTTGAACTTGATGGGTTTCTGGAAGTTGTCGGTGTGTGGAGGAAACACGGGTGGAGCTGGGGTTGTGTCTAGTCGGTTCCTTAGTGCGTTTGGCTTAGGAGCATAGGCATTTTTGTGGTAGGTTTTTGGTGGTTCTGGGATATCACCGATCTTCCTCTCTGTTGACGCTTACTAGCATCGCACCAGGTTTATATTCCACGGCAATGGCGCTAGAAAGCTTGTTGACACTCTCTAGCGTCGCACCAGGTTTATATCCCCGGCAACGGCGCCAGAAAGCTTGTTGACACTCTCTAGCATCGCACCAAGTTTATATCCTCGGCAACGGCGCCAGAAAGCTTGTTGGTATAAATAACGATCGCAGAAAAGTCCGCAAGCGTACGGATACCGGTGTAGCTTTCACCCAAGTGTATTCCAGGGTATCGAATCCACAGGGAACGTGTGTGCACTAGTGAAGTATCAAGATCAGCCTTGGACGAGAGAAGATATGGGAATAGTGTAGGAGAGGTAGAGAGGGTTTCGAAGGATTCCGGATACTAAAGATAAGATCAGCGTTTGCTACGATGCTTGCTTCGGGACGCTCAACCGTCCAAACCCGGAAAGGGATGAGAAGGGGGCTAGGCAAGCCAAGCAGGGGTCCTACTGCGCTCTAGTGGATCTCACGTGGTGGACTACATAGGCCGTCAGGGCTGTCACCACCTGGGGCTACCACCACAATCCGTGCCACTAGGTGTACTCTGAGGTAGTCGCAAGACTAGACACCACGTCCACTCTAGTGACTACTATTCTAGCTTTGCAATTACTAGAACACTAATCAAAGCAAGCAGCCCACGAGCATAAATAATAAAGCTGAACTTAATTAATTAAATAAATCTAGAATGCCTAAGAGTTACCCGGATGTTACTCGAAGTGGAGCCGCATCCGCCGAGGTACAAGAGGAAGGGAGGAAGCCGACAACTCCGGCTTCTCCCGACTCGCACCTCAACTCTCACCTAATTCTAACACTAATTTTTGTAGGGCTTCACCTTCATCTCTGCTTCTCTGTGCGTCTATTGAAGTGAGGAGGATGGCTTCTATTTATAGGGGAGGAAACTTGGAGAAGTTGAGGACCTCCCCCTCTTTCCTGGGGCCAAACCGACCTACCCAGGGCGGTGGGCGCACGTGAAGAGTTCTCTGTACAGCACTAGAGGCGGTGGAAGAAAGAACCAGGCGAAAACTGGATC
The DNA here is from genome assembly GCA_036936925.1 of Cenchrus fungigraminus. Taxonomy (NCBI): domain Eukaryota; kingdom Viridiplantae; phylum Streptophyta; class Magnoliopsida; order Poales; family Poaceae; genus Cenchrus; species Cenchrus fungigraminus. Next base: position 17,943,328 of record CM072776.1, on the reverse strand, counting down.
CTAAGGTGCTGAACCGGGCCTGAACTAGTCTCTAGGTCGCTGAAACGGTGCAGGAAATGGAAAAACCAGCCGAACCGAGGGCCAACCGACCTGCTGTGCGCCAGTCTGCGGCCGCCATCTGTCCCAGACCCGGTCCGGTTCCCGCGCGTCCGCATGCCCCACGTGCGCCCCGCGGGGGTTGACCCGCGCTCGTCCGCTCGGCCAGCGGGAGGCCGCCTCGCCACTGGCTAGTTGCCGCGTGGCCCGCCTGGGGTTCTCCCACGCGCGCCGTGGCGCACCCCAGCGTGGCCCGCTGGCCACTCGGCTCGCGACACGTGGCACACATGTGTGAGTGCAGCGTTGGAGTGGGACCCTGATGACGTCAGCATCCTATGTATATTTTATACCTCCTTCATACGAACTCTAACTTAGACAAATAATATATCCATTTCGATTGTCTCGACGAGCCCGTCCCAATGGTGTAGTCCAAATTGGCATTTGAGGTTGTTTGTGATAATGCCATATTTTATTCTATAATTGCTCATTTGCACCTACAACCAAATGTACACCAAAGCTTGTGGAATTTGATAGATTATAACCATATAGCTATGGTGCACACTTTCATGGAGTAACTTTTATCCGAAGTTGACGGTCGAAAATAGGGACTTAACGACCGTCAACAAGCTCCCCCACACTTAGCCCTTTGCTCGTCCTCGAGTAAAGGTTAAGGACTAGGGTGGAAAACTTGAATCCAAAATGATATGATGTAAGCATGTAAGATATTCCAAGGCATACCTGTACTTGTGACTCTTTGGGGTGTCTACCATGTCATCTTGGATGGTTGAAAAATGGAATGGCTGGATTTGAATCACCTCGACTCCATCTGTAAAGTAGCTTGGGTTTTTGATAAAATATTTTTTTCAAAACTTAGCCTTACTTGACTCCTCAAATGATGCTCTCGGATCGCTCAGTGTGTATGATTCCTCACCAAGGCATTAAACTTGCCTTTCTTCAACCTACTTCTAATGAAGGCTATATGTGGAGCTCAAGGTAAGGTTGAAGATATAAGGCATACTTGTATCACATAATATTGCAAAGTCAAAAACCGGATCCAAGAAGAAAACTCGTCATACAATCTGATCAAGATGTGCAAGTGTGTGGAAAGGGGATGATATGGTAATATGTACTCCTTGTTGTATGATCTCTCTCCCTTTGAACTTTATTTTGAGAACATGGCTATATATTTTCTTTTCTTCTCTTTTTCTTCATGCTTGAGAAGAGTTTCTCTTTAGCATGTGTCTTTATCTCTCTTTTTTTCTATATTTTTTTTAGCCCATGTCTCTTTGGAGGAAAATCTAGGGAGAGAGATTCATAAATTGAATGGAGTAATTATTTTTGTGGATGGATGGATGTTGCTAACTTCCAGTGTAGAAGTTTAGCATATGAAGGTGGAGTGTACGTGATCTGGATCATGAAAGCATGAAAAGCTTCTAGCAAGGGTCACAACAATTTGACAAAGCTCAATGTAATAACAAGCAACATATGTATGAGGTTTTCTAAAGTAAACAACATATGGCTTTGGTAGGAATATATCATCACTAAGGAGCATGTAAGGCTATTTTTTTTCAAGTAAAACATCCCAAGCACTTCGTCAGAGAGAGTAAGGTTCATCGCATCGTACCATATCTCATCAATCAACCATTTAGATGAACATGTTTCCTATTGATATTTGATCACAAGCAACAGATATATGTGCTATAGGAATAAAGAACATGCAAGCCAATCAATTGAAAACATGCAAGCAATGGAGCATCAAGATTCATTAAGTTTAAATTAATGATTATATCATGAAAGGAATTATAACTTATGAATCATGGAATTAGGGGGATAGAATTGTTCAAACCATGTTGTTCCTTTGAATGTTGGGAGAAGTTGACTCTCGGTACCTCCCCCACACTATCTTTTGATGCGTCTTCTCCTGCACACTTTTAGACAAAGATGAGATACATGGATTTGGCTAGTACAGATTGTACTAGCCAAATCAAAGCAAAGTTTTATTTATTTTTTATTATTATTCACCATGAGACCGATGGTGAACATCGGGCAACCTCCTGGAAGGGCTTTGTTTAAAGTCAAAAGTAGGAAATATCTAGCTAGGCAAGATGCATGAGCTAACATCATCTCCAAATTAGGATAAGATTTTGTATGAGAGGAGCTTTACTCGGGATGCTCACATACCTCCCCCACACTTGAAGTTTGCATTGCTGAGCAACAAAACTCAAGTGTGTGGAGATCAAGCTTCCTTTCGTAGTCATTCTCTCACCAAAAACTTACCAAAGTGTTGTAGTTGATGTAGCTCACATGTTCGTAGGCATCATCTGTCCATCATTCATCTTGATCTCCACCCGAAAGGTTAGCGACCAAAAATACCCGAAGGACAATCTTATCCTAGAAACATGCTCTTGCTTTTATTTGGAAGGAGAAATAAATCTACGCTAATCCAGGCTATCTCTTGGTAGTGCTGTGTTTACGGTCATAAGTATGACCATGGGAATTTCTTCTCGCAGCTATCATTGGTGATGCCATTCTCGCCTCACCACCAATCGTTAATGTGTTAATGAAGCTTTAGCTGCAAGGTTAGTGCCACAATGCACTCACGAGATCTGCAATACTTATGGTGGACATATGCATCTACAACCATCCTTCTAAACTTTTTGCAAAGGAGAACCATAAGGCGGTTGTAGTCCTGATGTGTGCTCTGTGCACTGAGCGTGGCTGACTCTAGAGAGACATGATGCAAGCATGGTTCCTGAGGTAAATCAAGAGTAAAGCTACCATGCTTCTTGATGAGATCCTTTCGTTCGGACCCCAGAGTCGGCGCCTTATAGATTTCCATGGCCCATGAATTCTCCATCTCAAAAGATGCATCATGTATGAACAATGTTGATTCTTGACCACGGTCGGAAACAACATGATACGGGCCAGTGGGAAGAGGCCCAAACTCGATCAAAGGTGATGATGATCGTTCGTCTTCACAATGGTGAAGCGGGTCTTCCGAGTCATACTCCTGAGAAGTAGTAAATTCTACAAGCTCAATGAGAACGGGCTCGGACGACGCGAACGGAGATACATGCATCATCTCCTCGAATGGGTTTTGCTTGGGAAGCGGCGTCACCCTAGAATTTTTTGATAACAAGGGAGTGGTGGCCGAAATGGCTTCCCTAAGCTTTTTATCTAGGCTTCCTCGAGATGCATCGAGAAGTTTTTCTATATGGGAGCCTAGGAGGAGATCAAGCTCGAGGACATCAAAGACGTGGAAGTCTAGATTAACCTTGATCTTGTCTACTAGGAGCGGCACAGCATATGCAACCCCCCGACACTTAAGAGTGTGTCTGGAGAGACAACTCTTGAGGAGCTTGTCGGATGGTCTTAGCGTCACGTTGCCTAATAAAGTGTACGCTAAGTGCCATGGCATAATATTAACCTCCATGACGGGGTTAAGATGGGCTTCTATGGTAATCCCTTTTATGGAACAAGGAAGGATCGTAGAAGGTGAACAAATCCAAAGTGCTTCGGAAAAGTGTTCCACTCCAGTCGACCACTTCTTTTCCATGGCATCCATGATAGATGTTTCGGTTGGAGGATCAGGAGGCAAAGGAGGGACCGTAGGCCTAGGGGAAGATTCTGTCAAAAGATTTCTAGCTGGCTGGATTTGGACAGAAGAGGGCTCCTTCCCTTGTTCGGCATCCAAGTGATTCAAGGTGTCTTCAGGATTCTTAGTGCGATCATCCTTGAATCGGTCATGGAACTTTGCTATTGCATTCCGTGCACGAGCTAAGGAGACGGTTTGTGTGGATTCGTCTAGTTGCACGGCTAGGCTACCATTAGCCATTTCTTGGAAAAGTCTCTCGGTAGGCTGACCTATAAGAATAGGTATGTCCGGATTATCGTAGACATGAAAGTCTAGAAAGATCTCGGCCTCATTGGCAACTACCGGGACTATTCTGACAACACCGCAACATTCCAAGATGGTCCCATAAGGATCTTGAAAAATCTTTCGGGACGAACATAGGGTCATGTTGTGAAAGAGCTGTTGGTCAAGAGATTTTGAGATGATATTTATCCCAACAGTGGGGTTGTACTGGAGATCCATCATGACGCCTTGTATTTGATAGGAAAGAAGAGTGGACGGCATGATGAGTCTAACTACCTCGGGTGATGTCTCGGCTTCTCTCAACCATTCCACACTCATAGCCCCCGACAAGCATTTAAGGTCTTCTTTGAGAATGGGCTTATCGGGTTGGCTAGCATTTTGTTGAAACAGAGAGTTGCACGCTCGAGGTTTTGGTTGGATCGGAAAATTCGAGGCATTTCCAAAGTCTGAGAAAAGATCATCCTCGATTTCGCCGATAAAGTCCATTGGATGAGTTTCCTCATCTTCTAGACTATGGAGGTTTTCTACGGGAGGCTCTACTTTTATTGGCTCAGAGAGAGGAGCGGTCACAGGTGTAGGCTGGATAGGTGAAACCTCATTTTCCGGCTCAAGGATATCATCAACCTCTTCCTCGGGAAATTCATCAAAAATACCAGTGTAGGGGGTATTCTCAAGGATTTTGTTGAGAACGTTCCTCCCTTCACTAGGTGTCAAATGAGTGAAAGAACCTCCCGAAGAAATATCGAGAAACTGGGCGGACTCCTTGCTAAGGCCTCGATGAAAATGCTGTAAAAGCATCGGTTCGGAGAGTTCGAGGTTGGGACCGGACATGTTTAGGTCCAAAAATTGTGCCTAGGCTGCTCCTAAGGTTTCCTTTTCCTTTTGCCTAAAGCCTAACACTTCCATACGGAGGTCGACCAATCGGGATTCCGGGAAGAAAGCTAGACAAAATTTGTTTTGCAAAGCTTCCCAATCTCCCTTGACACCCCTAACGGTTTGAGCGTACCATTTCTTGGCAATCCCCGTCAAAGAGAACGGGAAAAGCTTCCATTTTAATGTTTCGTGTGACATGCCACGAATGACAAGGCACGAGCACACTTCCTCAAAACCGCGAAGGTGGGTGTACGGATTTTCCTCTTCTGCTCCAGAAAAAGATTGCTCTCGTACGATAGCTATGAGGGCGGGACGAAGTTCATAGCTAGGTGCATGGATGGGTAATGATGAGGGTGGAGGCTCCAGATCTTCGCCCGTTGGAGCCGAAAACTGATTGATAGGTTTGGAATCCATATGGGGATATGTGATGGTATGGATAGGGATATACTGACGACTCAGTTGGACACTAGTACAGGAATCGTTCCCCGGCAACGGCGCCAGAACGCTTGTTGACGCTAACTAGCGTCGCACCAGGTTTATATTCCCTGGCAACGGTGCCAGAAAGCTTGTTGACACTCTCTAGCGTCGCACCAGGTTTATATCACCGGCAACAGTGCCAGAAAGCTTGTTGACACTCTCTAGAGTCGCACCAGGTTTATATCCCCGGCAACGGCGCCAGAAAGCTTGTTGGTATAAATAACGATCGCAGAAAAGTCCGCAAGCGTACGGATACCGGTGTAGCTTTCATCCAAGAGTATTCCAGGGTATCGAATCCACAGGGAACGTGTGTGCACTAGTCAAGAATCAAGATCAGCCTTGGACGAGAGAAGATATGGGAATAGTGTAGGAGAGGTAGAGAGGGTTTCGAAGGATTCCGGATACTAAAGATAAGATCAGCGTTTGCTACGATGCTTGCTTCGGGATGCTCAACCGTCCTAACCCTAAAAGGGATGAGAAGGGGGCTAGGCAAGCCAAGCAGGGGTCCTACTGCGCTCAAGTGGATCTCACGTGGTGGACTACGTAGGCCGTCAGGGCTGTCACCACCTGGGGCTACCACCACAATCCGTGCCACTAGGTGTACTCCAAGACTAGACACCACGTCTACTCTAGTGACTACTATTCTAGCTTTGCAATTACTAGAACACTAATCAAAGTAAGGAGCCCACAAGCATAAATAATAAAGCTGAACTTAATTAAATAAATAAATCCAGAATGCCTAAGAGTTACCCGGATGTTACTCGAAGTGGAGCCGCATCTGCCGAGGTACAAGAGGAAGGGAGGCAGCCGACAACTCCGGCTTCTCCTGGGCTCGCACCTCAACTCTCACCTAATTCTAACACTAATTTTTGTAGGGCTTCGCCTTCATCTCTGCTTCTCTGTGCGTCTGTTGAAGTGAGGAGGATGGCTTCTATTTATAGGGGAGGAAACTTGGAGAAGTGGAGGACCTCCCCCTCTTTCCTGGGGCCAAACCGACCTCCCCAGGGCGGTGGGCGCACGTGAACAGTGCTTTGTACGGCACTGGAGGCGGTGGAAGAAAGAACCGTGTGAAAACCGGATCCTAAGGTGCTGAACCGGGCCTGAACCGGTCTCTGGGTCGCTGAAACGGCGCAGGAAAGGGAAAAACCAGCAGAACCGAGGGCCAACCGACCTGCTGTGCGCCAGTCCGCGGCCGCCATCTGTCCTAGACCCGGTCCGGTTCCCGCGCGCCCGCATGCCCCACGTGCGCCCCACGGGGGTTGACCCGCGCTCGTCCGCTCGGCCAGCGGGAGGCCACCTCGCCACTGGCTGGCTGCCGCGTGGCCCGCCTGGGGTTCTCCAGCGCGCGCCGTGGCGCACCCCAGTGTGGCCCGCTGGCCACTCAGCTCGCGACACGTGGCACGCATGTGTGCGTGCAGCGTTGGAGTGGGACCCTGATGACATCAGCATCCTTTGTATATTTTATACCTCCTTCATACAAACTCCAACTTAGACAAATAATATATCCATTTCGATCGTCTCGACGAGCCTGTTGCAATGGTGTAGTCCAAATTGGCATTTGAGGTTGTTTGTGATAATGCCATATTTTATTCTATAATTGCTCATTTGCACCTGCAACCAAATATACACCAAAGCTTGTGGAATTTGTTAGATTATAACCCTATAGCTATGGTGCACACTTTCATGGAGTAACTTTTATCCGAAGTTGACGGTCGAAAATAGGGACTTAATGACCGTCAACACCCTCATTCTCACCACTTCCCTCACCAACCTTGTCCGACCCAAGCGCTTGCCTATCATAGCGCTTGTATGCCTCAATCATCATCCTAAGCTGAGGCTCATGACCTGACAACCAACCCATCATCTTCTGCAACTCATCATTCTCATCCTGCAAATGGTCAACATAGTGTGCAAGCTCCAAATTCTTCACAGCATTTACTTCACAAGTAGAGCATGATGTAGGAATAGGAGCTTTCAAAGCAGCTTCTAGAGATCTAGCACAAGCAACTGACACATCTAGTTTCTCATGCAAAACAGGACAAGAAGTGCAAGCACCAAGCAAGGAGGGCCTAGATTTCATCTCATCTAGCTCAACCCTAAGCACATCTAGTTCCTCAACCTTGGAGGCATATTTTTCCTTGAGCACAGTCAAATCACCAAGAAAAGTGGAACAATCAGTACATTCAGGTTCATCAGTCACAATAGGAGCAGACTTAAGAGAATCTATTTGAGCCCTAGCATCAACAAGCAACGACTATAGTTCAACCACCTTCACCTTAGCCTCTCCAAGCAAAGACCTATACTCCCTCTTCTCCTTGTTGGTCTTTCTAAGCACATCATCACGGTTGTCAAGCAATTCATTCAACCTAGCATTCTTCGCTACCAAGAAGGATGGATCATTATTTACCTCATCCTCATAGTCGGAGTTCGAGTCATCCTTGTTGCTCTTCTTGCTTGCGGAGCTATGTGCCATGCCGCAAAAGCCTTGGGCGGCAAAGCACAAGCCATTGATGTTCTTGCTTGACCGCTTGCCCTTGTGCCGGTTCTCTTCTTCATCACTTGAGCTCGATGAAGAGTAGCAGGAACTTGAGTCGATGTCACTCGCTCCGGCAACCATCGCTCGCTCCTTCTTCTTGTGACCACCACTCCTCCTCGGCCTCCGCTCGGACTTGTTCTTGCCCTTGTGGTCATCCCTCGAGCGGTGCTTGTGGTCGGTCCTCGGACGGTGCTTGTGCTCGGGCTTGACCTCCATGGCTTCTGGGCACTCAGCGATAAAGTGCCCGTGCTTCCCACACCGGTAGCACATGCCAGAGCTCCTCCGAGCGTTCTTCCGGTTCATGTACATGTGCTCGAACCGCCTGCTCAGCAATGCTAGATCCTCCTCGCCCAGCACGTCGAACTCCTCATCTGGCATGAATGCAAGACAAGACAAAGAGAACTGTCTCGAAGACATGTTAGCGTTAGTCCTTGGTCCAGAAACGAGAGCCAGACTATGAGGGTCAGTTGGGTTCTCGATCCTTGCTCGCACCCTACGATCCACCTCGGATGATTTGAGCTTGGAGAACAGCTCGTCCACCGTGAGGGTCTCATACTTCTCCGACTCGAGAATGGCCTCGACCTCTCACTCCACACGGTACGATCCAGACCGTGCAAGAGCTTCACAGCCCTGTCATGATCATCGTACGGGAGTACGGCCACATTAGCCCTCATGTTGTTCACAATCACAGTGAACCGCTAGAACATTGCGTCAATAGACTCACCGGGGAGATGAGTGAAGTTCTTGTACTCTCTCCGATAGGTCGCGAACAGCCGAGCCTGAACCTGTGCATTCCCAGCGTGAGGATTCTTCAGCTGCTCCCAAATCCTACAAGCCAAGTCCTCTGTCTGAACCCGATCGAATTCGGATTGACACAGAACACGAAACAAGTAGTCGGCCGCCTTGTTGTTGGCGTCGTGCATATCCCTCGATCCTGGAGCTAGGAAGTTAATTGGATGAACATAAGCTGTGTTCACCGTAACATCCCAAAGGATCTGACCCTTGCCTCGAAGGAAAGTAGCCATCCGCCTCTGCCACATCTGGTAGTTCTTACCATCAAAGTGTGGAGGACCCGAACCCCATTCCTGGTACGCCATATTTGGATCTTAGACTGGTTAGAATCACGAAGATCCGTAACCGGCTTTGATATCAATTGAAGGACCGATTAGGCGACTAGAGAGGGGGGAGTGAATGGGAGCCGATAAAAATTCTTCTCCGAAGAGTTGAACTCGGCTATGTCCCAAATCAACCACCAAGGATTCCCACACGAGCTTGCCAAGGTCGCGTAGTCACAACAAACCTACCAACCCTAGGAACAAGTCTCAAACAAATCCCAAGCGAAAGCGCGACTCAAGAAGCAAAGGACTTAGCCGATCTGCGATGCTCGGGGCGGACGCTCCACGGGGTACGGGCGGACGGTCCGCGCAGAGGGGGCAGACGGTCCGCGCGTTGAGCGCGGACGGTCTGAAAATCAACCCCGAACCTCCAGTATGCACTGGTGAAAAACGGCAATCCGAGCGAGCACCGCGGACAGTCCGAGCCGCGCGGACTGTCCGGCCACCCCTGGCGGACGGTCCGGCCACCCCTGGCGGACGGTCCGGCCAACTCCTTCTAACCAAAACCTACCGACTCGACGGATCGAAACAAAGCGACGCAAGAACTCGCGAAGAACACGACGAAAAACCGGTTGGTCAAGACACCGTGGACGGTCCACACGGAGCACGCAGACAATCCGCCAGGCTCGCAGACAGCAACCCGAGCCTGACCTCTTCAAGGTCAACCCTTCCTTCCCTTTGCCCGATCTCCCGAATCAACCAAGGGATTGCTACCAAATCATTGGTGAAGGTGAAGCACCTCTAGGAGATGCTATACCAACGAATTTGTAGCCTCAAACCCACTTCATCAAGAGGAATCGAGATTCTACCGAGCTCACACAAAATGCTAGGGTTCCAACCGAAATCCTTCAATCGGAGGCCAAATTCGGAGTTTGAGGGGTCAAGATCAAGCACAAAGATGCACAAGACATCTATCCATGATCCCCACAAAGAAATCCGAACCCAAACACCTTAGAATCGATGGAACAAGGCACGTACGAAAATCCAACGAAAATAGCCCAAAAAGGACACGAAAATCACTCGAGCCACAAGAAGGAAATCGACACAACCATGAAAGCTTCCATACACTCGGAGGTCAGATTCTCTACAAAACGGTGAAGAAAATCTAATCCTATGGAGCAGGGAAATGAGAAGCAGTCCGGGAGGAAAGTTTGCCCAGAAACCCTAGAGCTATATATATATAAGTCCCTCTGGGTTGGGCAAATGACCAAGCTACCCCTAGCACTTAAACTGAGATACAAACCCCTCAGGGGAAATATGGTCAAGTAGAACTCCTCTTCATCGGACGGCCATGCCTTTGCCGCAGTCCACGTCCTCCCGACGCAAGCCCTGCAATCCCGCCGTGTGTCATCTAGCATTGAAGCTTCTCGGCGCGCCCGGATCCCGTCTCCGCCCGTCGAGCCTCCGGTCTTGGTTTTGTGGCTCAACCAAGTAACCCGACGGTTTTGTGGTGAACCACCGCAAACCCCGCGTGTAGACTACGGTCGTGAGCCGCTACCCTGCACCGGCTCTGGTCGACAACTTCGTCTTGCTTTTCTTGCCACCATGCGGCCCGCACTTGATCCCGTTTGGCCACCGGGTCCATCGAGCCGAGCCTACTTGTCTCTCTACTCCTCGGAGGCCCCGCAAGGCTAAGACCTTTCGTGCCCGCTCTTCACCTGCACCAACACGAATCAAGCCGCAACTTGCACCTGCAATACTTGGCCGAGAGTCAGTCCACACCACGTTGTCAATCACTCATCACAGCCAGGAGCGACCATCCATCGGTCCTCTGACTTTCCGGTCATCACAGGCGCAGGGGTACACCTGATCTCTCCGAAGGGCGAACAACTCAAGTACGTCCCGCAGATCTTCTGGAAGGTCTCAAATAATGAAACCAAGTACGAAGCTCTGCTACATGGGCTTCGACTCGCAATCTCACTGGTCATCAAGCGGCTACTAGTCTACGGTGACTCCGCTGTGGTTATCAACCAAGTCAACGACTCTTGGGACCGCAACAAGGAGAACACGGACGCCTACTGCCTAGAAGTCTGCAAGCTCGAGAACAAATTCCATGGTCTCGAGTTCCATCATATCGTCCGCGACAACAATGTTGTAGCAGATGTCCTGTCGAAGCTCGGTTCTACTCGTGCTCAAGTACCCGCTGGAGTCTTCGTTCATGAACTTCATATGCCATCCATCCTGAAGCCGGCGCCTACGACCAGTGACCCTGGGCCATCTCAGCCCAGTCAGGAGTTCATGATGATCGACGTGGACTGGAGGCAACCCTTCATCGACTACATCCGCGAGCAGAAGGTCCCTTCCAACAAGAACGAGGCAGAACAACTCGTCCGACGAACCAAGACCTACGTACTAATCGGGGACAAGCTCTACAGGTGAGGTGCAACTTCTGGAGTACTCATGAAGTGCGTACCTCGGGAAGAAGGCAAGGAAATCTTGGAGGAGATTCACAAAGGCGTCTGTGAAAACCACGCATCCTCCCGCACACTGGTGAGAAAGGCTTTCCGACGAGCGTTCTACTGGCCTACAGCTCTGGGTGACGCAGAAGAACTCGTCAGAAGGTGGCAAGGGTGCCAATTCTTCACCAAACAGCAACACGTCCCAGCCTACAAGCTAGTCACGATACCACCGTCCTGGCCATTCGCTGCTGGGGGTTCGACATGATTGGACCTCTATCAACTGCGCTAGGAGGATTCAACAGAGTTCTGGTGGCTATCGACAAGTTCACCAAGTGGATCGAAGTCAAGCCGGTCACCTGCCCAAAGGCCGACAGAGTACTCGACTTCTTGGATGAACTCGTGCACCGCTACGGGCTACCCCATCGCATCATCACAGACCTGGGCTCCAACTTCAACAATCATCAGTTCTGGGAGTACTGCGAGAAAAATGGGATCGATGTCCGGTAAGTCTCAGTCACCCACCTGCGCGCAAACGGCCAGGTGGTACTCGACGCCCTCAAGAAGCGACTGCACGATGCTGCTAATACCAAAGGAGGCAAGTGGATCAAGGAACTACCCAACACACTATGGGGGCTTCATACTCAACCTACCAAGCCAACTGGGCAGTCGCCCTACTTCCTAGTCTACGGCTCCGAAGCTATTCTACCCGCCGAAGTGATGTGGGAATCCCCAGCAGTAGAACAACACGATGAAGGCATCTTAGAAGACAATAGGCGGGTTGATATCAACAACCTCGAAGAAGCCCGCTGTGCTGCCCTCGTCCAATCAGAAAGGTACCTAGAGGGCATCCGGTGCTACCACGATCGCAATGTCAAGGAACACTCCTTCAATGTCGGTGGTCTAGTCCTCCGTCGCATTCAAAACACGGATGGACTACACAAACTCAGCTCGCCCTAGGAAGGCCCTTTCTCAGTATGCAAGGTCACCGGCCCGAGCTCCTATGACATCAACAACTCGTGGAACGTCGACCAATTGTGTCGCTTCTACGCATAGTGACTCGACTACTCATCTACGGGTCCAGCCTACACGGCTACTCACGGACACTTTGCTGTAAGCGGCCTCTTGGTCCTAGCGCCAGTCTACGGACTGCCCCCATCCGAGATCCAGCGTTAACGACTACCCACGGATCCTGGGCTGCACACAGCCTAAGGGCTTTGGCAGCGGTCTGCTGACCATCTACTCTTTTAATCTAGCTTCGGTAGCTACCTACGGATCTTCAGCTGTAAGGGGTCCATGCACCCTAGCGATTACTTAGCCATAGGCGGCCTACGGGTCCTAGCGACTACTTATCTGTAACGGCCCTGGCCATCCAGGTGTACTCTTTCATCAGTAATAAAGTCTGATTCTACTCAACTTGTTTACTGCGTCTCCTAACTAGACGGCTCCTACTGAGTACTACTACTCATCACCTCTCCAACGACTTGGTACTCCGTAGGCTGCGCTGCAAGCCGCGGCAACGAGTACTCATAGCACCTCAGAAGTGAAATAACTTCAAATACATTCAAACGAGTTCTTCATTAACTTCTTTATCTTACATCAACTACTCCTGTACATTAGCTACTTCTACAGGTACATCTACTGGAGGTTCAACTTGTCGGCGACTTGTTCTGTGATGGGTGCCATCTCTTCCAGCAGAGCCTTGTACTGCTCGTCTGTGCAGTTCGCCGCAAGACCTCCAGCTACCACATCTACCGGCGCCTTGGGGAAGTACGACTTCATGAAGGCGAGTACCTGGTTCAGTATCGACTTCGCCAAGTGCTTGACATACGTCGCCAAGCGCCCGGGGGCTTCCTTCAGTCTATCCACCAGAGGTGCTATCTTGGGTCCGTCCGGATGTGGGACCAACACCTTGCAATCGGAAGCGCGGCTTCTTCAAGCTCCTTCAGTGACGCCCGCAGCTTTTCGCAGTCTTCATTCAGCTTCTGCATAGATTTGTAACAACGCACAAGGTCAAGATCTGAGGCTTCACGAAGCTCCATCCATTTGATGCACTCATGGCGCATCGCCGCGTATTTATACTCGGCTACCTCACGACGGTCTGTCTCCTGGTACATGATGTTCTTCAAGTCTGTCTCGGAAGCCTTCAGCCGATCAACAGTAGCCTCAAAATCTGCAGACAACTCAACAACAGGTGTCAAACTACATATAAGCAACACAAATAAGTACCCGAGCACTGCGGCGGAAGGCATACCTTTGTTTTTCTGGTGAAGTGTCTTGTTCTTCTTGATCAGATCATCGTCCTTCGCCTGCATATCTTGCACCTCGTTGTGGTACTGGGCGAAGGCCCTGTCAAGCTTGGACTGAAGTAGTGCAGAGTGCTTCTTTGACTTGTCCAACTCCCTCTCCAGAGCTTCAGCACGGATGACCGTGTCGCCGTATCCCTTCAGAAGCTCAGTCTTCTTCTGGGATCTCTCTACAAGGTTCTGTGCGAACATCAAACCTTCATCAGTACCCAGTACTCAACACCGCAAGACTACTCAGGGTATTGATAGCGTACCTTGACCCACTGCTCCATGCGACGCCACGACTCCATGCTCAGAGACACAACAGCGGGTCGATAAGATCGTCGTCCAACAACTCGAAGCCTCCGCGGCTCGAGGTCCCAGTCTCTGACATTGGCACCGAGTGGAGCGGCGCTGCATATTCCACCATCGCCTCACGGACGACAACTTCAGACCTTGACTCGGGCTGCGGGTCAACCCGTGCCTCTACCCTTGGCTCGGGGGCTTTAGTCGTCGCCTGCTCGACAACTGGTTCAGTAGCTGTTGTCTCGACAGTAGCCGCTCCCATGGCTACTGCTTCGGGGATCACCTCTCCTTCGGCTTGCGGCCCTGTCAAGATCAAGTCAGCAACATGTGGTGGCTACAACTATTCTACATGATAAGTACCCGCAACATCATCAGCAGCTGGAGGCAGGCTGGTACTTGTTCCAGTCGTCGCCACAACTGTGTCCCAGTCCTCTTCCTCATCCCGGGCAGCGGGATCCGGGGAGGGGATGTCCTGCAACAAAGCAACTCAAGTCATCAGTAACAGACTACTCGACAGGTACTCGACTACTCTAGTCGTGGTACCCACCTCTTGTCTAGTGGCTTCAGACAGCTTCAACTTCTTCACGGCGTGTTTGCGCGCCACGTTGCGGGGCTTCCTCGACAACAGCGGCAAGTCCACCTCGAGACTAGCCGGCGGCTCAATCACGGGCACGTGCGGCATCCCAGCCCGGCTAAACCTGGAGCGTAGCTAGAAGCGCTGCTCCAGTGTCTCTTCATCTTCCTCATCGGAAGTATCTTCCATGACGACAGCATCACTGTCCTCGCCGACTACTCGGCGCTCTTTCACCATTGGCTTCGCCTTCCCCTAAGGTTATTTCTCAAACCGTGGGGGGACGGCGGGATGGAGAAGAACTTCTGGAGGTCATCCTACAAGACCAAGCAAGCAATCAGTACAACTACATACGCTATTAGTACTCGGGGGCTCTAGCCACGACTACTAACCTCCTTCGGCGGGCGTACTGCGGAGTACTCCGGCATGGGGCATGGCATGAACGCAGGCATATCTTTGAAGATTTTCCCTAGCCGCTCGATGACCACATCATCATCAATCTCCTCACCGGGCATCCAAGAGGAATCTTTAGCGCCGGTGTACTCGTAGCCGAGATGGTCTCGTGCCATCAGCAGTTGCACTCTCCTCTTCATAAAATTGAAGGCCACTTGCTCGGCCCTCAGTCCGGCCTTCCTTAAGGCCTTAATCTTCTCCAGCAGCGCAGGCAGCTGGAGGCCTTCCTGCATGGTGGGCTCTGAGTTCCACCACGGTGCATGCTTTGGCTATTACCCGCTCGGCTTCGGTAGCTCCGGGTGGTGGTTGCTGATGTAGAACCATTCTGACTTCCAATCTTGGTTGGAGTCTATCAGCTTGAATGGCAAGTACTGCCCAGCGGCACCTTCATGCATCTGCACCCCGGCACCTCCGACTACTCGGGGGTCATCTGCGCTTGGTTGGGGCTTCAACCGGAAGAACTTCCAGAACAAGATCCATTGGGGTTTGATCCCCACGAACGCTTCGCAGAAATGGACGAAGATGGAGGAGTGGAAGATACCGTTGGGGTTGAGGTTGAGGTTGAGGTACTCGATCCCATAGTACAGGAGCATCCCCTTGAAGAAGTCGCTCGTGGGAAGGGTAAGCCCGCGCTCCACGAATCGCGCGAACATCGGGATCTCGTCTGGATTCTTCTCCATCAGATACGGATCTCTAGTGGCGGTGCACCACAGGTCCATCTCCTTTTCACAGAGGAAACCACTGTTGACGAGGGCAAGGAGGTCCTCGGTCTTCAACTTCACCTTTTTCCACTCTTTCGACGGATTTGGTGGAGTGGAGGGGGGTGGCGACGACGACGACTGACCAGCATCGCCGGCCTCATCGCGGCTCCACTTCTTCGATGTGCCCGTCTTCGTGCTCTTCGCCGGCGACGCCTTCATCCTCCCAGTCACGAGTGTTTTCACTCGCATTCACTCGGGGGCTGTGAGGGGGGGCGGACTACGGCGGCGACGCTAAAGTAGATCTAATCCACTATGCGGCGGCGGCGGCAGTGGAGAAGGGGGCTCTTCAGATCTAATCACTAAGACTACAACTGCTGGAAGTGAAAAAACACTAAGGGGTTGCCCTGTTATTTCTAAGTCACCGGGCGGCTCAGTTCCGAGCGGCTGGCTCAGTGAGGCGGCCTGAGTCTTCATCTTCCAATACTCGAAGCTCTCAATCTCGGGGGCTCGACTTCGATCGCTGGAATCAGTGGGCTACACCGGATCAAGGACCCACTCCGGACACATTCTACAGTCAAGATGACCCTTCAATTCGAGAGAAGTACTCGACTCAAGGCACGGGGGCTCCGTGCCACGTGTCCTTCGGTTTTTTCTCCGGATTTTTCAGGATAAGATTGGCAGAACTTCAGATTGACCCTCAGCTTGAATCTACAATTCGACCTAAGGCTCAGGGGCTACATTCCATATGGAATGCGATTCTTCGAATCGCATTTTCCGTATGTTTTTTCATCACGACATCACGAGTACTATTGAAGACCTTTGAGAGAAGCACTCGGGGACGCTTGCTGACTACTCGAGAAAACTTCAAGACTACTCAAAGATCAGCTGGAGTACCTTCCAGCCTCGGGATGATTCAAGCATTCTTGAGGACTTTCGGCTTGTGGAACTTGGGGACGCTCAAGAACTACTCGCCAAGACCGTCAAGACTACTCGAAGACATCCTGCTTGACTACAAAGTACTCGGGGCCTTGTCGTACGGACATCTAGGGCCCACTACCCAGGCGGGTACTAGACCGACTAATACGTGGGCCCCCGGGACTACTCGACTTGGGCTACACGGTACAAGGCGGCGTGGAGCACAAGGGAACCAGAGGGCTAGTACTTGGTTAGGAAACTAGACATGTCCGGATCTATGTAGAGTACTCCTAGCCGTATATAACTAGTACTCTCCTCTCTGAACCGACTTGTAACCCTGCCTCCCGGACTATTTAGGCGAGGCAGGGACCCCTATCTATCTATCCACACCATCTTGTAACAACACCCAATCAATCCAGAGCTACGCAGCATACATGACGTAGGGTATTACGCACCTAGCGGCCCGAACCCGTCTAAATTGTGTGCCACGTGTCTCTCCTTCGAGTTCCTAATCTCGGCGAGGCCACAAACGTCTACCTCGGGACTCCCCTTGGTAGGTTGCCGGTCTAAAACACCGACAGGGTCTTACTACCGATGGTGAGCTCTATGCACATTGCACCTTGAGTCGGAGAGACATTGCCTTCAAAGTCTACCAGCATCATGTCGGTTTGGGTTAGATCTTCATCAGACTTCCCAATATGCTGTGAACCGTTTTCTCTTTTTGGTGATTTTCGGAGCCTTTTCTTGGCGATTTTCTTGTGGCGGTTTCGGGGCCTTTCTCTTTGGGATGTTCAAGCATGTCATCACGAAGCATCTCAGCGCTACGAATATGCTGTGAACGGTACCTCTCTAGGGTGTTGGCCAAGCGAGTCGACTCCCCCTTCTCATTTGCCAGTTCGCTTTCTTTGTCACGAAGTTGGCCCATCAGATCCTCCTTGGAGCTAGATAGATTCTCTACTTCGGTGCGAAGTGTTTCAATTGCAGTGCGAGATGTCTGGGCACTCTCGTCCTTTTCTTTCTGCAAGCGCTTGCCCCGGTCCTTCTTAGAGGCGAGCAGTTTTTCAAGCTCGGCCACTCGTGTGTTCAGGGATGCTATCGTTTCAGTCGACAAGTCCTTCGTAGCTTGCTGTTCTTGCTCCATTTTACGATCAAGGCACCGGGAAGCAATGAAACTTTTCAATGCTAGGTCCCCGCAGGCAGTCGCCAGCTCTTGGGAACTGAAGCTGCCGAAGTGCTCCTCTTCGTGCGGTATGGCAAAGCTAGAGCCAGCCTCATCCAAGAACTTAAGCTCGTGACCATCGCACATTAAGTTCAGGAAGCGGATTTGCTTCCCACCGATCAGCTTCGCACCAGCGGGCACTTGGAGCCGAGCGGCCGCCTCTTCGGGTTCCTCAGGAGTCACACGATTGTTACTGCTCTCGGGTTCTTCTTCTTCTTCATTGTCCTCTGGATTTGATTCGCCATTTTCACAGCCCGCAGTTGAAGGTGAGGCAGATTGCCCAGTACCATCCGAGGAAGAATCCGAGGAGCCCGCAGACAATGAGCCAGCCTTGCCCGCATCGCTAGGGGCTTGTAGCTCAAGGTTCAGGGGGCTTCGGTCACGAGGGGCGTCTCCGACCGAAGATACCACCTTAACATCGCTATCCTCGTCACTTTCTTTTTCCTTCGGGCTCCAGGGCACAAGGAGAGGGCCGCCGCCAGCGGCATCTTCGTCGGCTGAAGGCGCAACAGACCGAAGGGGAACAGCGGGAATGACTATTGTTGCAGCGTGTTGACAGTCGATTTTGGTACACCTAGCTATGAGTTTACCGTCAACATTTGCACAGATTTGATATTCTAACTAATGGTACTAACCCCCCGGAGGTATCAAGTGCACTCTTGCATGTCGATTTTGGAGTTTATTATTTACGTAGGAAACTAACGTTAAAGGGGAGACTTTCAGGATAAGTTCATCAAGCACTTCAAGAGAAGATCATGAAGCCCGGCACAAGTCAAGACACATCATGAACATGACTCCAAATGGCCCAGGGACCGAAGCATGAAGCCGTAAAACTCCAGGGACCTGAACAGAAGATGCTGAAGCTTGCGCGACAAGGAGCTCTATCTAAACCGTGGAGAAGACGACGTCAAGGGCCCACATGCAGAAGGGAGCAAGTCAACAATTGACTGAGAAGCATCGGGGAGCGAGACGGAGCCGAATCGGGCCGGTCGGCCCGGGCCGGCCGGCCTGGCCTGTTCCAGGCCCGGTTCGCGCCCCCCTTGGACCTAGGTGCTCCTCTATAAATTGCCTCTACCTCCGCCGGCCGCCACATCCATCCATCCATCCATTCATCAGAGAGCCGCCGACACAAAGGAGAAGCACCGGGAGGAAGCCGACGACCGCCGCAAGTCCTCGAGTTGCCTAGGAGATGGCCTAGGCCATGCCCTAGCCGCCATGGTTGGCCCTGCGTGGTGAAGCCATGGTGGAGTTCCGGAGCCACGACTTGAATCCGTCAAGTCGTTTGTACCTTCAACATTCGATGGTGATGTAATCATATCTTGTCCTACTTTGATCTACATCGATGAGTGTTCTATCCATACGTGTAGCTAGCATATGTTTTTAGTAGGAATAGGTCTAATCATGGTGGTTAGTCTATCTCTTGCGGATACATCGTTGTAGTGCATGGACCGAGGTTGTCGTTCGATGATGATCATCCTTGCGTAGTGACAGTACGGTGGAGGAGAAAGCGGCGAATGAACGTGTATCGGACCACTCCATATCATGTTACTCCATATCGAGTGTACTCCTTATCACAGTATAGGTTTAGATTGGTTTGTCACCTTGGCCGGAACGGCAACAAGAAGATGATAGGCTAGGTTTACCTTTTGGATGCATATCTTTATAGCTAGGTGGATGTGATCCATACATCCCTTCGTGTTTGTATGTTACCTTTATGCAATCAACGCTTCATGATAGGTTAGATCATTAGATTAGATGGATAGCCTTAGGAGTTTGCTTCCGATCCTTGGATTGACAAATCTAGAGAGGACCCTCCTTGGTGAAAAAGGCACCAAGTCACCCGTACGCTTGCGGTGAACTTGAGCACGGTTTTGAACCGTCAACAAGCCCCTTTTTCTGACGCCGTTGCCGGGGATCGGCAACTCGAACCCTAGGGAGATCTATCTTTCTTTTTAACTAACCCTGATTTTATTATTGCATATACCCTGTGTTTCTTGTTTGTCTCCTTGATTGCAGGTAAAACCCTAGACACAAAGCGATTGAGAAGTTTTCGACATTCGGACTTCGACAAGTCCAACCTCGCTCAACCTAGTTGATGGCTACACAATGATTTGCTCTTTAGTGGTAGGTGCTAACCTTGGTTAGTGGCCCAACATCCGCTATTGAGCCCCCACAAAGCAAACGAAGATGAACAAGGTATGCCTACGTGTGTCAATTAAGTTTTTAAGACTAATCTCTTTTGGAGGTTTGTATGTTCAAGCTATAGGTTTCGGAAATGACCATGTCAAGCACGATGGAGAAGGATTCCATTACCATCATGCTTATGCAGCGAAGGTAATGACTTTTGAAGCCAAGGGATGTGTGACATGGTGCCCTAAAAGACTTCAAGATAAAGATCACGCGTACATCTCCGGATCGATGGACGAAAGGATTATGGTGTCTTCAAGATGTTTGCATGAGCCTCAGCAGAAAGCATAAGATACATTTGGATTTTCAAAAGCCCCATGAAGTCTACGTTCCAACAAATCAAGCGGCAAGGCAATCGGAGGTTCCTACAAGCGGATATGGCCGAATCACCGAAGGTTGCACGTGCTGAAATTCTGGACAGCAAGCAGTGCTGAAGTGAAACACCCATAGCTCCCTCATTCGGACTCTGATTAAGACGAATGAGTACCTGTTGGAAAGGTAATTTTATAAATTTTTCAATAGAACTATATTTTGGTATATGTTCTGTTCTGGATGCAGGGGTAAATCCATGAAGAAGAGGCAGCAACAAGGAGATGACGACAAGATAGAGGAGATGGACATGGTGTTAATAAAGAGAAGATGGGGCAACGGTTCCACAACACGTACATGATGAAATTCAGAACCTAAGGACTAAAACAAAACCTCCGGAGCATGGATGAATGAAGACACAAGAGGCACCACTCAACACATGAAGATGTTGGAAACGAACCACGACCGATTTCATAAGGCAACATCAAGCTGCATGGCTACTTTGGATTCTCGCACAAAGAACCATGGCTTCACGACGATAAAAAGGTACGTGAGAAAGTCGAGCTCTAAGACTTAAAATGAAGCGCTTTGCGGGAGGCAACCCGATATTTTTATATATCTATATAAACTATGACAAGTCTACATTGTGTTCTTTATTTGAAAACTTCAAGTAACATCGTACCAATGCTCTAATAAATGTCACAACCATATGTTGTATGCTTTAAATAGATATTGAGTGAGCACTATGCTACATGATTTTGGAAAACTTGTAGACCACTTTTTTGTGTGCTTTTTAGTGTTTAGAGCCTTTTTTTATTTGTGTCGTTTTAGAGAGAAATATGAAGCATGATCCCTTTTGATTCTAAACTTGTGGCTAGTTAACTTAGGCTAACTTTTGCTTTCGGTTTAGATCACCACCACATCATGTCATACCTTTTTGTTCATTCATATCATGTTGCACTTCATTCCACTTTGTTCTCCACCTTTGCATTGTGTTGCATGTTGCATCTCATCTTTTATAACCCATCCCATTAAAAAAACATCTTTGCCTAAACCTTCCTATCAAACCACACCTAACCCAAGCCAACAAAAGGGGGAATCGACTTATGTCAAGTCGACAAAGTCTATCTCTATCCCTTTTCTAATTAAAATTTTGACTAGCCTCATCCTAAACCCTTAGGAAAACCCCTCATACCTTTAGTAATCCTAAAACCATAGGTTTGTTTTTCATCCGAAAATCTAACCCTTGTTTTCTCTTCTTCTTTTTCAAAACCACCTTAGATAGAATTTCTTCACCTGACTTATCTTTTCAAAATTCTTGTCTTAAGCCAAAAATATAGGATACCCTTAAGCCTTACCTTGAAACCTTGTTAGCATGTTTGATTAGGTCCTTTGATAAAAGATTTTTGTTGACAAGACTTTACCTCTCATAAAGTGACTTGCTTGTCATTATTGAGGAACAACATCGAAAGTCTTTTTCAAACATTGTTGACCCTTTTTACTAACCCCTTTTTGCATTTGCATTTTTGCATCAACCCCTTTGTCCTATCATGCATAGATTAGCTTGGTTTCTTTGCAAAACCTTTTGATGAATGCTTTATTTCCATGTTAATGCTTCATATGGGCATTTTCCTTAGCAACCTTGTGTAAACGTGGTGTTTAAACTTGCTTGCAGACCATCATCATTTAGTTCAATAAACCTTGCTAATTTCCATAAGTGCATTGGTTGGTATATAAACTTTGCATTGAGCTTTATTTTTCTTGTGCTATAAGAATTATTAATCTTGGGATAGACATGGTGTTTTAACCTTGGATAAATAAACCTTTATGGCTATGGAGGAATTCGGCAACCTAGTTGTAAACATGGTGTTTAGAACTAGGTGTAAACATTGTCTTTGTTTGTATGCTTTCCTTTCATTCGCATTTTTTCACCTACATGCACGTACACTCATTAGGTTCTCTTTTCTTTTTACTAGGTGAGCTATGACACAAGTTAAGATCTTAGGGATGTATTTGGTTTGTTGGCAATTGTTTCTACTCCCGACCATCACCCCGGGGGTAGAATGTGCATTTGATTTGTTTTGCAGGCATGACGAAGTGTTCCCATGAGTTCTTGACCGATTGCAATCAAGATCATTAGTCATCTACAAGACTTGAGATGGAAGTCACTGTTTCCATTAAGTTTGAGCACATATTCAAAGATGTACAATGGAAGAAAAGTTAATTTTCAGAAGCTCCTTCAAACCATCTTTCGAACGCGTCAAGGATCATCAATTTTGAAGACCCATACAGGGAGATATGGCAAAAACATTGAGCGCTACGCAGTCTGAAATCAGCTTTGGACAGATTGCATCGCCGGAGTAAAATAGGCAGAACTCTCTTGTTCGAAACCCGTTTCATGCGAATGATAGCTCGTTGGAAAGATAATTTCATGAACTTCAACTTGGAGGGGTGTTTCAGTACATGTCCTGTTCTGGAAGTAAAAGAAAAACTGTGGAAGATGAGGCAGCAACAAGGACGGGATGGAAGTCGGTGATGACGATATGATGAAGGATTGGAACCATGGCTTGATGATAATAAGAAGAAGTTGAGGGACGACTGAGCAACAAAGGCAAGGAAGTGAAGATGATTTTCAAACACATGGCAATAGGGAATTACAAGCGATTCGAGTTCTTCCACACTTAGCAACATGCTACGCATGGGGGAGGATTTGAAGGACGAAAGGGGGAAAGGCCACATGGAGTTCAAGGATCACCTTCACCACAAGATGCTCATCATTCTTTTTCCATGTTAAGCACAATGCTTAAGCATGGGGGAGGCCACGCTGCACTTCACTATGAGCATCGAAAAGGACGGTAACTCGCCCTTAACTTTATATTTGTTTATCACCTTTTAAATACTTGCACATATATGCTTTCAACCATAGACAACCTTTGTATTTATCTCTCGATCAATAACATGGCTACTAGGAGGACAACCTAGGTTAGTTAGTTTTTATTTTATTTTTTTTCAATAAATGAATCACCATCTCTTTTGAGCTTACCACGATGATATAATTCGTATGTCTTGCTTATGGAAAAGTGATGAAAGTTGCCGCCTTGTTTTACTTGCATGATGTTTTATATGACATGACTTTTTGCTCTCTATTAAAAGGAACTTAAATTGATTAAATACCGGCTCTTACATTTGTGGAGGGTAAATGACTAGTTTTTAAGACCCACATACTCTATGTTGCTCTTTGATTTAAGTTTACCGATGACCTATGCCTTGCACTTATTTTATTTAAAATTATTATGCTATCTACATTTGTGAATCTCTTGCAAGGCTCTACCTACCAAAGCCTATACACATACAAGTACTTTCATGATATAACCTTTAGTTTGCAAACTTATATCTTGATGAGTTGGATTAGGATTGATTTCTGTGGTACGAGACTAAGAAGCTGGTCATTCCTTTGCGTATCTTTTTCATGCTAGCCATTTTTGTCCATGCATTGTGAGTTTCTACACTGGAAATTTCACAAACTTCGCTGGGCATCCACCCTAAACCCAAAACATCTTTTTGTGATTACCTCTTTGACCACAACCCAAATTGAGTATGGATGATCTTTCAACAAATTTTCTGAAGATTTTCTGGCAAGATTTCAAGACATATAACATATGGAGGGACTCATCAATGCAATCAAGATCGTGTGGAGTTTCGACATGGAGGATGCCCTGAAGATTTCAAAAGATTTATAAAGGAATACAAGGATTTTGTACTTCTTTAGCAGCCATAGGTCCCCTCACTTCTATGCTCGAGGATGAGCAATCATTTAAGCATGGGGGAGGACTGCCATAGCAAGTACTATGTTGCTTAAAAGTTCGGAGGAGCATAAAAAATGATGAATAAAAAGAAAGAGAAGAAAAAAATGAATGAAGAAAAAATAGAAAAAAAGAAGAAAGAAAAAATAAGAAAAGAAAAAAACAAAAAAAAGAGAAAAATAAAAATGCTCCTCAGTTCTTTTTCGCTTTCATTAAAATCTTAAAGAGCTTTGAAGACAAGTCCATACCCAATTTTTTCCAACCATGTGCAATCCGGTAACGAGAAATTCATTCGTGTCTTGGGATCACCCATTTGCCACTTGCACATGTCCACCTTTCTAAATGCGTGTGTTCCATCTCTCTCCCTTTCCAATATTTATTTTCCATGACCTTTTTGACTAGTCTCGGTAATTCCAATAGATCTCTCTCTTAGTTTGACAATATTTCAAGTATAATGTTTTGCTAGGATTGTTTTTACCTACCAAGCTCCACATAAGCTTTCCACTTTCATATATGAGTAGAATAGGTTGAGAATAATCTAGTGTAGGCTTGAGTGACTTGACGAGATGAGTGTTCCCATGAGCTTTTGCAAGAGAACCTCACTTATGTTAGACGTGCAACTTTTTGAAAATTCTTCACGATGCAACAAGGTAAAGGTTTAAAGTTTGCTTAAGTTTGAGAGCACTATATTTGTTTTATTGTGGCATGTTCTTTAATAATAGTCTATCTTCCATAATGAAGTAGCCGGTCAAAACTTGAACCTTAAATGCTAAATACTTGAGAGAGCAATATGTCTTGTTGTGTATAACTAAGTGCAGGGAAGACATTGAAAGGGAACGCTGATTTCTAAGTTAAGCAAAGATCTTGGACTTGCTCGAGGACGAGCAAGGTTTAAGCATGGGGGTATCTTGATGGTCGATTTTGGTACACCTAGCTATGAGTTTACCGTCAACATTTGCACATATTTAATATTCTAACAAATGGTATTAACCCCCCGGAGGTATCAAGTTCACTCTTGCATGTCGATTTTGGAGTTTATTGTTTACGTAGGAAACTAACGTTAAAGGGGAGACTTTCGGGATAAGTTCATCAAGCACTTCAAGAGAAGATCATGAAGCCCGACACAAGTCAAGACACATCATGAACATGACTCCAAATGGCCCAGGGACCCAAGCATGAAGCCGTAAAACTCCAAGGACCTGAACAGAAGATGCTGAAGCTTGCGCGACAAGGAGCTCTATCTAAACCGTGGAGAAGACGACGTCAAGGGCCCACATGCAGAAGGGAGCAAGTCAACAATTGACTGAGAAGCATCGGGGAGCGAGACGATGCCGAACCGGGCCGAAACGGGCCTGGGCCGGTCGGCCCAGGCCGGCTGGCTGGCCTATTCCGGGCCCGGTTCGCGCCCCCTTTGATCTAGGTGCTCCTCTATAAATTGCCTCTGCCTCCGCCGGCCGCCACATCCAACCATCCATCCATTCATCAGAGAGCCGCCGACATGAAGGAGAAGCACCGGGAGGAAGCCGACGGCCACCGCAAGTCCTCGAGTTGCCTAGAAGATGGCCTAGGCCATGCCCTAGCCGCCATGGTTGGCCCTGCGTGGTGAAGCCATGGTGGAGTTCCGGAGCCACGACTTGAATCCGTCAAGTCGTTTGTACCTTCAACATTCGATGGTGATGTAATCATATCTTGTCCTACTTTGATCTACATCGATGAGTGTTTTATCCATATGTGTATCTAGCATATGTTTTTAGTAGGAATAGGTCTAATCATGGTGGTTAGTCTATCTCTTGCGGATACATCGTTGTAGAGCACGGACCGAGGTTGTCGTTCGGTGATGATTATCCTTGCGTAGTGACCGTACGGTGGAGGAGAAAGCGGCAAATGAACGTGTATCGGACCACTCCATATCGGGTTAGTCCATATCGAGTGTACTCCTTATCATAGTATAGGTTTAGATTGGTTTGTCACCTTGGCCGGAACGGCAACAAGAAGATGATAGGCTAGGTTTACCTTTTGGATGCATATCTTTATGGCTAGGGGGATGTGATCCATACATCCCTTCGTGTTTGTATGTTACCTTTATGCAATCAATGCTTCATGATAGGTTAGATCATTAGATTAGATGGATAGCCTTAGGAGTTTGCTTCCGATCCTTGGATTGACAAATCTAGGGAGGACCCTCCTTGGTGAAAAAGGCACCAAGTCACTCGTACGCTTTTGGTGAACTTGAGCACGGTTTTGAACCGTCAACACAGCGCCAGTGTCCACGTCAACAAACCTTGTCCTTTTGGTCGCGGGGGGCGAGCTGGTCGGCTTTGCACCGCATTTCTTTTGTGCCTTCCCTTCGGCAGCTGCCGTTGCCGTGGCCGCGGTCAGAGCCTTTTTCGAGGTCTTCTTCTTCTGGGCACCATCGGCGCGCGGAGACGTTGCGGTCTCGGTAGTATCAGCGCCAGCAGCGGCGAGCGCAGCGGCTTTTCTCTCAGCTGCTTCGTGGTGTTTTGCGAAGCCTTCGCGTTCGGGGGGACTGACCTTGAAGAACTCGAATACACAGTTGGTCCGTGACCCGTTTAGCTCAGTCATTGTATCCTTGTACTCCTACGGCGAAACAGGCCCAAGGATGAAGTCGCCATGCTGTTCCACCTTCCTCTTCTTTAGCACTGAAACAGGCAATCGCAAAGGTGTGTTAGAAACATCGAACGGAGGCGCACCTTTAGGACATACGAAGCTTCGAAAGCAAACGAAAGGCAAGAAACTTACACGCTGACGTGAAGCCGAAGGCTTTCGTCCAGTAGGGGCAGGGGATCCTGCCAATTTCGGGTGCCCAGGTGTCATCGGCAATCAACCAACCGTCGAGCAGTGGACACACGGGTGGTGCGATACTCCTCCACGATGTGTCGGGTGTTGTACTTGCGAGCGAAGCGGCGAAGCATCATCACGAACTCGTCGCCTTCGGGGCAGGTGGGGTTCTTCATGTACGATTCATGGAGAGGCGGCAAAACCTTCGTGGCCACGGGGTGCGCTTCTCCTTCGGCAAGGGGCTTCACGTCGTGGTACAGCCAGTGTTGTTGCCAATTCGAATGCCACTTATTACGATATGTAGTCACGGGGCTGACCACGCCGGATTTATAGGAGAAGTTCAGGCACCCGAACTGGCAGTCTCACTCCACGGTGTCATCACCCTCCTCCTTAAAGACGGTGTGGCGCTGATGGTGCACCTGGTGGGCCGAGGCGAACCCTTCGGCGGACGGCTTAATTTTTGTGGTTCGGCAGATATACATGTACACTGAAAGTCATAGGATTGCATTCGGGGTAAGTTGATGAAGGTAGATGTCGAAATACCGAAGGATGTCCACAACGGCGGGGTGCAGGGACGAAGGCCCGCATATAGCAAATCTTGGAAAATGACGACCTGATTCTCTTGGGGCTTCGGCACCATCTCCTTTCCTAGGGCCTTGGCCGAACCCACCATTCCGTTTTTCCTCAGCAGCGCAACATCTTTATCATCCAGTAGGCCCCGGCCGAAGGTATATGTCTTCGGCAACTCTTTAACGGTAGATCGCACTTCCTCTTCGGAGCCATGGAAGAAAACTACTACGAACGAAAACAAAGCTTAGCGAAGGAAGGAGGGCTTACGGCTTAGGGACGAAGGAGCAGGTTTTCCACTTCTTGCTGCGGTGAAATGATGGGAAATGAGCGGTCGGGCCCCTTTTATAGTGCCGAGCGTCCCGATAATCGCGCAGGTGGGAGGCGGTTTTACGATTTTATCTTCTCCCCTATCCCTGATAATGGTCATTTCTTTAAGGGTAAGCCACGTCTTTTCGCCAAATTTCCCACAGTGTGGGCCGTCCATGGGAGTTCCGAAGCCCATTTTCGCCCTTTGAGGAATGGTCGTAAGTTCGGCCCATTTAAGGGAAGGGACGGCCCTCACTGATGAGGGGCTACTGTTGGGGAACATGGCCTTCGGAGGCGTTTTTCCCATGGACGACCGAAGGGTGCTTTGGAGGTTTAGCGACCGAAGAGGTCTTTGGAGTTTTAAAAAGGGCTAATGAGGTGTTGACCTTGTTCGCATGATATGTGTGGTGACTGCAGGTGGTGGGACGCCCAGGCTGGCAAGGGGGCTTCGGAGCCCCCAAGTGACCGAAGGTGTCTCCTGGGTGTATCGGCACCAAAGGGGGAACCTGACTGGTGGCCCCTGTTTGTCAGGGGGCGCGCTTACAAGGGCACGTTGGCGGAGCCATGGTGTAAAGTGACGCCGTACGAAGGAGAGACAAAAGGCACGACGTGAAAAGCGGCTCGACCGTGCGAAGACACGCTGGAAGTTCCGTACGAAGACATAGTTACTGTAAAGCTGCCCGTTGGGGGAGAAAAAGTGTAATTGCTGTAAGGAAGGTGTTTTTACCCCCTATAAATAGGAGGGTCCTTGTAATTGATCGGACACACCATAATAAGAAGAGAGCTCCGAATGGTTTACCTTTCTCGTTGCTTCTATCCGTAATACTTAGTTTTCTTTACTGCAATAGCTGTAGCGGTAGAAGTAGAAGTTGAGTAGCAGTAGCGAAGGTAGCTGTAGCAGTAGGAGAAGGAAGTGGGAGTTCTTGGGGGAGGGCTTTCTCCGAAGGGGCCCCGCGCGTGCCCCTTCGGGGGGAAAGTGAGTACAAAGGGGGCTGTTGTTTCAACGTCTACCTTCGGGCCCGATTTCCACCAACACCTCCCAAAGAAGTAGCTAAGTTCCACTACTTTATTTTATTTTACGTTGCAAACGACGTATTCTCCGAAGGAGAATCAAGTCAAACCTCACTCACGAAATGAACTGGTCTGTTTGAGGGAAACTCTGACCGGCCAGTCCTATTGCACTCATGCGCACATCCGAACTCTGGAGGTTGGCTAGCGGCTTCGGAACTGTGACTCCGAAAGGGACCCGCCGAGTAGTTTAGCTGCACATGCTGATTAGAAACTAGTGTAATACTAGCTTTTCTGCTGTATCTCTCCTTTTGTCCTCGGATGCAATGAGCTGGGCGCCCGCCCCCTCGGAACCAGGCGAGTGACGAAAGCCTGCAGCCTGCTCCCTCGTACTACACGGCACCGAAGGGGCCTAGCAGGCTAGCAGTTATCAGTTCGTTATCAAACTATATGTGTCAGTTAACTCTAACTCTTGTTTTTGCAGAATGTATCCTTTATATTAAATCATTTGTGCAGCTTGCACTCATAGTATTTTTTTACACTGCTCGCATACTGCTTTCAGCGTACGTTAGCCTTATTGCAATGTTACTCCGAAGGGGAGATATTTTCACATCAGGTTTGATGCGTTGTGTTATTATTTATTTTAAGGCATTACCATATTCATCCTAACAAAGGCTTCGAATGTACGTACTAGTCACCTACTAACAGTTTGATTTTCAGTCAAGTGAATATTTTATTGTGTGACCAAGCAATGGGTCACCGAAGTACCCATCGTCGGATATAACCGAGCTAAATAATATTGGGATTTCAGTTATTCATGAACTTTACGACAATGAATTGATCGTTTGTACGGTGGGTGTTGGGGAACATGGCCTTCGGAGGTGTTGTCCCATGGACGACCAAGGGCATCTTCGGAATGTCAGCGACCGAAGGGGCTTCAGCGTCTTGGAAAAAGGTAATACGATTGTTGACCTTGTTCGTGTTACATGTATGGTGACTGCAGGTATGGGGGTGCCGAAGTCGGCGCGGGAGCTCTAGGACCTTCAAGTGGTTGAAGGGGCCTCCTGAGAGCTTCGGTGCCGAAGGGAGAACCTCGTTGGTGGCCCCTGTTTGTCAGGGGGGCGCGCGTACGAGGACACGTCGGCAAGGCGAACGTGTAAAGGGGCGCCGTACGAAGGGGAGACAAAAGGCGTGGCGTGTAAAGGGGCTTAGCCGTGCGAAGACACGCTGGAAGCTCCGTACGAAGCCATAAGTTACTGTAATACCCTTGAAAAGCGTGTAAAGCTGCTCGTTGGGGGAGAAAAGGTGTAATTGTTGTGGGGGGTGCTCCCAGAGCCCCCTATAAATAGAGGGATCATTGTAATCGATCGGACACACCATAATAAGAGGAGAGCTCCGAAGGGCTCATTACTTTCTTGTTGTTCTGCTCTTATTACTAGTTTTCTGTACTGCAATAGCGGTAGAAGTAGAAGTAGAGTAGAAGAAGAAGTTTAATAGTAGTGACGAGGGTAGAAGTGTAGAGGTAGTAAAGCTAGAGAGGGTTTCCTCCGAGGGGGCCTTCGGCCGTACCCCTTCGGAGGGAAGAGTGGGAGAAAGAGAGCTGTTGTGTCGGCGTGCACCTGCGGACCCGATTTCCACCAACATTGGGCTCTTTGTCGTCAAAATACTATTGGCAGCTGCCGGCCTCAATTCAAGCAGTGGCTTCGGCTTTTTCTCCAGTGGCTCCAAACGGTTATCAAGAGCTTCGGTATATTTTCGCTGTGCATTTTTATATAGGATCAGTTTCAACTCTCTACATTGCAGCTATGCAGCCCGACATAAATATCTAGCTCTTAAGCCCACTTCGGCCACTACTTCGAAGCCCACTTTGGGTCAATACTAGGCCACTAGAAATGAAGCCCAGCTTGATCCCAGGCAGGCTGCTGAACAACGGACAAATTCGCTGGCAGGTGTCTCGTCAACTACTACTCCCTCCGTCCCGTAAAGAATGCAATCCTACCATTTGAAAAAAAAAATCTCACAAAAAGTGCAATCCTATAAAATAGATCTAATTACCTGCTTTAGTAAGCAATCAGATCTGATCTGCATGCCAAAACTTACTGCATACGGCTAAAAAATATGGGTAGTAGAGTCTTTTCGCGTCACCATTGATCTGTCTTAGAAAAACTAGAATTGCACTTATTATGGACGGAGGGAGTACTTCGTTACTGCTTTCGGAATCACTAGAGAAAGTGTGGCTGCGGCGTTGCCGCACCAACTTGGATCGGACCAGTCACCAGTGTTTCTTGCTTAACATCGAGCGAGACATAGAAATATCTACTGTGGGAGAAATGGAGTGGAATGGTGATGGATCCCTTTGTGAGTTGTGACTGTATATACTCGACCCATATGGCAATGAAATTTATCACATTATTTACAATACAGATATATAAGGATAAATAACATGGCAAAAAAATATATATATCTTGTTTAGTCTTGGTTGTTAAATTATTACATATCTATTTTAAGAAAATATGGAAACACATTGTGCCAAATTAAAGGGGAAAAGATAAATATGGTTGAGTATAGATTCAAAGATTTGTGAAAAAAGTGAAGTTGTGCTTACGAATTGCATATATTGGATCTAAGTATGTATATCATGACAAATCAACAAAGTTTACAAATTTAGAAGTTATGAAAGAATAAGACAATAGATTGTAGTGTCAGTACTGAACACTTTGTGTACTGCCAATAGCCATATTTAACTACGAATGGATAGCCCATCCTGATGAGAAATAACTCACTTTGGTAACGGGCATAGATTGCCTTTAGTAACGGGCAAAGCGCCCGTTACCGATCAAGTGTTACAAATGAGCCAAGAAAGGTAACGGGCAGATACCCGTTACTGATAACACGTATTCGTAAGGGGCATCAAACAATGACCGTTACCACAACTAGCCACCGGTCACGTGAAATGGCTGTTTCTCTGAGCCCACAGGGAACTTTGGTAACGGGCACCAAAACAGAGCCCATTACAGTAGCTCAACATCAGAGACGCATGCTGTGTACTTGCGTCTCCTCTATCTAGACGAAATGAGACACGTCTATTTCACGCGCGTCTCAGCACAACCAGGATTCGTAACGGGCATCAAACAAAAACCGTTACCACAACTAGTCACCGGTCACGTGAAATGGCTGTTTCTCTGGGCCCACAGGGAACTTTGGTAACGGGCACCAAAACAGAGCCTGTTACTGTGAACTCAATATCAGAGACGTGTGCTGTGAACCTGCGTCTCCTCTGTCTCGACGAAATGAGACGCATCTGTTTCCACGCGCCTCTGCTGTCTCTCGACTAAAGGAGATGCGTGTTGTCAACCCGCGTCTCCTCTATCTCGACGAACGGGCCAGGTTCTGGGGCCCACCGGTCAGTACTGGTAACGGGCTTTTACACTGCCCGTTACACTGTTGGCATGTTTGTAACGGGCGTTCCGAATGAAGCCTGTTACTCACTGATCAGTGTTTGTAACGAGCTTTAATTAATGCCTGTTACAGATACGTAGGCGACCCCTACAGTAATCTGCCTGCTTGCCGGCTGCATCCTGGAACCAGCCAGGATTTGGCAGCCATCAGGGGCTGCATCCTGCCATCCTGGAACCAGCCAGGATATGACAGCCACCACAGCAAGGAGACATCACAAACACATTCTCACATCACAGATATAGATAAGCAAGATCACATTTATAGACAAGCAAGATCACATTTATAGACAAGCTAGCAAGATCACATCAAGTTTCAAGTTACTCTCATCAGGGCTTGTTTGGATGGAGTCATGAGAAAACTGCCTGAACCAGGCAACATCTGACCCCAACCAAGCAAGCCAAGAAGGTTTCTCAGGCAACAACACCTGACTAAAGAAGATTGAATGAGTTTCAAGTTTCTGGCTACAATGAACTCACGGTGCACCATTATAGAAGTTGCCCTTTCGGTCAATGATCTCCTTAAGAATGTACTCGCACAGTATCTCCCGGACACGCTTTAGATCTTCTGTCGAAACATCTACAGCAGCTTTGAAATCCTACAAAATACAATCATTTATGAGAATACAAGTAGAAATCAGTTTTTAAAACAGATGGAGAATATGAGCAGAGACAAGGTTGAGCATTATTATCTACTTACAGCAGCCTTCTTGATGTCAGGTATGTCATCGAGTAGTCTTAACATATGGAATGCCACATGGAATCCACACAAAGAGGACCGCCATGGCTGCTGAGCACACTGCATCGAGGTACCAAAATGACAAGTTAATGCGATACCAAATAGGTAAGAAGGGACCATAAAAAAACTTCGGTCTTACATCGAGATTTGTTTTGTGCTTGAGTGTTGTGGCTTTTGGCTTTTTTTTCTTTCCTTTCATCACTCTGTCCTGTGCATGATCAGCAAAGGTCCTGCATGATCAGCAAAGGCCCTGCATGATCAACAATACCGATTAGAAACACTAAGAGATTGAATTTTTGTGAACAAAACCTACAAGATACTGTACCAAAGGCCCTGCATAGTCAGCAATACCGATTAGAAACACTAAGAGATTGAATTTTTGTGAACAAAACCTACAAGATACTGACCAGTCCACAACAGATTTGAGGTCTGAGAACTTTAGCGGGGGATGTTGTTTAGCAGAATCTAGATACCAAACCTCTTTGAACTTCATACAGATGATCACTGTTACCTAGTGGCTAGTGTAGTAGGCACCCACCACGTAGTCGTTGTTTATTGCATTTGCGATTGCTTTGGTAATAAGGCCAGAATGCTGAGAAATATTTTTGGAAGTAATAAAATCTGGATCTAAAAACCCAACACTGATTTGCATCTCCGCTGCCTTGTCCATCATTTTCCTACAAAAAATCAAATTGTTAGCATGCATGAACTTTGTGGTCAAAATTAAAGAAATATCTTTTTAGGTTTTAAGGGACTTACAATGTCCACAACCTCAAGAAGGTAACATCTAGAGAAGCCAGGGTTATAAGGTTATACACGCTACTGAATGCAATGTTTAACATTAAAGCACCACCACCACCTTTAAAGTAGTGTTGATCCACCTTTGCTGGAAAGGCAAGTTTATCCTTACTGTGTTCCATGACGTAAGCATGCAACCTGGCACAATTTGGTCCAGCAGCCTCTAAGTTTGCTTCTAACAATATAGGTGCACCAGGCTTGTATTTTGGTCGTTCCTGTTCTGTCCCAATAATACTGTTAAGAATCTCATCTTTAGACAGAGGTTTCCTGGCCTGGTTCCCCTTTTGCAGTGGAGATTGCTTGGGCTCCTCCTCCTATTGCAGAGGCTAATGTACATGTTGCATCTGCTGCTTAGGGGGAGATTGCCTGCGCTCCTCCTCCTGCTGCTGGAGAGGCTGCTGTTTCGTCTGTTGCTTATCCTCATGTTGCAGCTGCTGCTTAGGCAGAGTTTGCCTAGGCTCCTCCGGGTGTTGTTGACCCTCCTGCTGCGTAGTTTTGGTGATCTGCTGCTGCTGCTGCTATTGAGCCTTCTCTTGCTAACACTGAGCTGCAGTACCTCCATCTGATGCTGTACCCCTGCTACCTGTTGGGGCTTCAGGGTTGGGATGTCTCGTCATGGGTGGTATAAGGATCATGTCCTTTAGCCATTGGATCCTTTGAACGAGAGCCTCAGCTAGGGTTGCTATGTCACCCTCATCAATTGGTACAGGCAGAGGGTAGTGACCCGCATTGGCCCACACATAAGTAGGTTGCACCACAACATACCCATCCTACACCGGTACTGAATGGCAAGCCTTTTGAAATGGAAAGACTTTCGCTAGTGCGAGCTCCACATTAATCCCGGTGCCATCTAAAAGGCTGCACGCGGTTGGCTCTGTCAGCTTATCTATTGTGTCCAGCATAGGTGATCGACTATCACTGTGCACTTGATTCGCTTCGTCCTCGTTGGCATTCCAATGGTTTTGCTCTCTGCCACACGCATCTTCCTCGCTGTCATGTGCATGTTCTTCCTCACGGTCATGCGCATGTTCTTCCTCGCGGTCATGCGCATCTTCTTCCTCGCTGCCATGCACATCTTCTTCCTCGCTACTACTGACAGGCGCTAGTAATTGGGAAGGAAGAAGTACATTTTTCAGTATTTCGATGCCTGATAGTCTTAGAGCATGGACAACTATTTTAAATGTTATGTCCATCATATCATCAGACCTCTTGTTCCTCCTCTTCTTCCTGTACATTCCAGCAAACTCTTCACCAAACCCTTTACCCCAACCAAGTGAACTAGACACGCCTTAGACCCGACCTCGATGCTCTGGAGTCTCAAGTGCTGCGGTGAGGATATCATCCTCCCTAACCCAGAGAAAGAACCATCGCTACCCTGAGCTGCAAGTGTTTTCACCCTATTTGCTACCCCCACCACCGCAGGATTACTGAAAGTTATGCCCCCACTTCCTTCACTAGTATTCTTCCTCTTCTTCCCTACCCTTGCCCGCAGATAAGGTCTCGAACGTCCAGGAAATTGGTCCCAAGGGTTCTGTTTTCCTTCTGCAGCTAGCTTTGCATCCTCCTCCTCCCACTCTTTCCTTTTACCATGATAACCTTTTCTGCCCGTCTTGTGTGGCTTATTATGCAATGCTCTCTTTTGTTTCATCTCCTGGCTCAATTGCTGAAATGGAGGAGAATTGGTTTCCTGCGCAAACATGTCCCAGTCTTTTTGCTGCAAAAAGGCATGCTTCACAAAGGGAGTCTCCTCTTCGCTCACATATTTTTTTTCTTAAATGGGCCTTGAACCGCCGTTGCAAGGTTCCAATCTCTAATATAGCTGCCTTAACTACCTTCTTGCGAACAGATTCTTCCAGATTGGCTGGGTAATCTAGCTTTTCCTCTAAAACTGTGAACAGATGGTCCTTCTCAATTGGTGAGAGACCATCAACCGCCTTGTTGATTGACACCCTCTCCCGAGCAATGAGGCCACAGACCAATACAAATCTATTACTCGCAGCATCTGGGGTAGGCCAAAAATTGGCATCAAGTCCAGTTGCAGTCAACTTATCTTCTGGCCATTCGGTTTGTGTCCTTGACCTGCGGGATCGAGCACTACTCACAGCAGTCTGTGCTGAGTGACCCTGTGAAGAAGGTTCACCGCCGATGGGCTGTGATGGTGCACTGGAGGTAGAGGAGTTTGTTGTTGTGGCAGACTGCATAGATGATATGTCAGGTTGTCAGTAGAGCAACATAAGCAAGACTGAAAATCTAAACAAAATTCTTATTAGATAAATTCATTTTCTCTGACAGGAAAAATAACTGATATTACACTAGAAATCATTACAAATCGTAAATAAAATCAGCATAGACATACACAGTTAATATTTTACTTAATTAGCATACAGGGATAGGTGTTAACCATTTTGACAGGGACACAACAATATGCTTATATATCAAAGCAGAGAATAAATTCCTTCAACTACTCCCTTGTCCAACTTCAGCAGCGATAGATTGTGTGTTCCATGTGTACATGCAACAAGAGGATAAAGCAATCATGACATTATATATGACAGTAGTGAAACAACACTCACAACACATCATGACACCAACAATAATAATATATATGACAGTAGTGAAACAATTAACACTCACAACAAAGCATAGGACAGTCTAGTTATCACTACATTATAAACCACTGCGATGCAATTCCCACTGACATTATGTGGCCATCAGAATTAAAGTATGCTAACAGGTCCAAAGCATAACTGTCGATCTGGTACATTTAAAGCATAGCAGAATTAAAGTATGCTAACATCCTCAATGCTTTTCATGAATTTACAGTGCAAAAATTGTAGCACCAGGAACATGAAAATGAATTTCAACAGTTCATATAACTTCATCTGTTTGCAACAATTTATTCAAACAGACTTGGAGCAACAAAATCCATCCATCAAATCCACAGTCAATCAATTAAAAATGAACTATTATGGCATGTCTCCCTAATCCACCTTGACATGAATATATAGCAGATTGGGTGGACTACATTATAAATCACTGCGATGCAATTCCCACTGACATTATGTGGCCATCAGAATTAAAGTATGCTAACAGGTCCAAAGCATAAGTGTCGATCTGGTACATTCAAAGCATAGCAGAATTAAAGTATGCTAACAGGTCCAAAGCATAACTGTCGATCGGGTACATTCAAAGCATAGCAGAATTAAAGTATGCATTAATCCTGAATGCTTTTCATGAATTTACAGTGCAAAAATTATAGCACCAGGAACATGAAAATGAATTTCAATAGTTCATATAACTTCATCTGTTAGCAACAATTTATTCAAACAGACTTGGAGCAACAAAATCCATGCATCAAATTCACAGTCAATCAATTAAAAATGAACTATCAAGGCATGTCTCCCTAATCCACATTGACATGAATATATAGCAGATTTGGTGGCTGAGCAGAGAGAGGGTGTTGGGGGTTAAAGCAGGACTAACCTCTGTCGCGAATGAAGTAGTTGTTCTCATGATGGTCGGAGGGGCTGGATCCACGTCGGCTCGTGGCCTGAGGTGGCCGGCTCGTCGTCGTGGCCGGGGATGACGGATCCGTGTCAACCGTCTTTAGGTTGGTCGGGAAGTTGTCTGCATGCCAGTAACCGCGTCCTCATCACCGTCGTCACACCGGGAGCGGTGGGGCTGGATAAGAGCAGGGCTGCGGCGGGGAGAGAGCGGCGAAGGCAAGCGGGGAGAGTGGCAGCGGCGGTGGGGAGAGTGTGGGCGTTGTGGATCTGTCTAGCGAGGAGCCGAATATGTGCCCTGAGGAACTGCGCGCGTAACTGTGTCTAAGGAAATTACTAGCGTGCCCTTGACGGCTCTCTGGTGGAATTGGAATTCCATGGGCATTATAGTCAATATAGGTGGAAAATTTTGAGCAGCCCGCGCACGGTTTGCATGCTGACGCTGACGCGTGGGCCAGTGTCATTGGCGACGATGGTTAGTGAACCCGCATCGCCTTTGTTCGCAGTTGGGTCCGGCGGGCGGGCAGTGGTTATCTTTTTATTTTGGCTGCTGACGCTGACGCGTGAGCCATCCACTATTTTTTTTCGAATGAAACGTGCTTCCCTAAAATATTAGAGCCCATAAAACAGCACCTAAAAAATCATAAAAATACGAATAATTTGTATTTGGACATTTAGTATTTGAATAAAATATCAACGGTCACACTTGTGTGCCCAAGATTGTTAGAATTCGTTTTTACATCCCATGTTAATGATGTAATAATTCTAATAACATCTAGTGTGTTCTAAAAAATCTACAAATTGACTTGGCAACATAATTTGGGTACCTAGACTTGTCTTCAAAATTTCAAATGGTTTTGATGAAGGAATAATATGCTTGTGTACAAATATCTACATCTCTCAAATAGTTTCCTAGAATGTTCCTTGAACATTGAAGTTTTCCACACTTTGCAACATGTTCGAACTCATATGCATTTGAAAACTTAACAAAACCTTGTGTTCACCTTAAGATTACGAAAATCCAAAGTTTCATTACAGGAGGTGTGGAAAACAAATATTATTTATATGTTGTACTTACATAGAATAAGATAAGGCATATAAACATTGTTCAAGAAACGAAATATACACTAAACAATGAAATTAATGAAAACACGGTGATTTTAGAAAACTGTAAAAAAAATAAAATTTGGACTAATTACGACAGAGAAATACATGTTACAAAGTTTGATTGGAGATTAAAAAGAGAAATGCCGTCGGTGACGCGGGACAGATAAACTGTTCTTCATTCTCCAATAGAACAAAGGAGGAAGCAGAGGGCACCTCCGCCCGCTGCCGCCCCCGACGTGCCCGCTTCGGCGGTTTTGACACCCAAGAGGGCATCCTAGGCTTCGTCGGCGGCAAATGAGACCACCGCAACCTTCGACTTGACTCACAAATGTGACAAATCAAATCTTGTCTATCAAAAATTGATTAAAAACCGACATCCCGATAAAATCAAATCCGTATTTAGTATTATCTAATAATTTATATTCAAGATAGATAATGTTCATTGATGCTTGCGCCTATATCCCGATGTTTATCCTGCTGATGGCGTACTCCACGGCGGCGCTGAAGTTATGCGTCCAAAGGTCGAACTCATGACGGATGCGACACTCGGCGCTGCAGTAGTGGATGATCTCTGAGGTCTCTGGCCCGTAGAGCCTACATCCCGCTGCCCAAATGCAGACGTGGGGATTCTGGACGGGCAGCAACAGAATGTCGTCGTCGCCGTCACCAAACCAGAACCACCACGCAATGTTCTCGAGATCCCGTTTGACAAGGTAGCGCAGTCGCCGCAGGTTGTGGTTCTTCCACCGCCCGTCAGGGGGCGACGGGCCGCCGCTGATTTCCTGGTGCAGTGCCATGGCTTCGGGGCCCGCAGGGTTGCAACGGTACTTCAGCATCGCTAAGAAGTACTTGGCACCAGAGTCTTCAGGAGCGGCATCTCCGACGAACTTCAGACCCTTATCGGGATTCCACCGCCTCATCAACCTCTCCATCCCCTCGAAGCATAATGCCTCCGGATGATTGGCCTCGCGGAAGCGCCGCTCAAAGCACGACCTGACGTAGTGATTCTTGCACACGTCCCGAAGATCACGCAGTGACATGTGCAGTAGTACCTCATCGGAGTCGCAGATGCGCCGGAAGGTGCCGCAGATTTTATTACGAAGGTTCAGAAAATGGATGACGGGCTCATCCTTGATGGAGTGGATGATGATCTGGGTGACAAGATCATCTGGCAGCAGCTGCATCAAGCACACCACGGCCATCAAGGAGAAGGGGAGGAAATAGAAAAGCGACGGGGTTTGGAAATTGAAAGGCGACGAGGGTTGAAGTTGAAGGCGACGAGGGTTGAAGTTGAAGAAGGCGACGAGGCCATCTAAAACAATAAATGGAAATTGAGAAGGCGCTGCAGTTTGGCTGCTGCCGCTGACGAGTGGGCCCGACATCATTGCCCCTGCCCCTTCACCTTCCCGCGTAATTGAAAGGCGACGCGTGGTTTTGGACGGTTTTGCGCCCGAAACGGAGCCCGATGCGCAATTGAGTGGCAGTTGTGTAGTGGGTGGGGGCAGAGGCGCCTAACGGTTCCGCGTCTTGTCAATATAGCTCCCCTGCCTCCCCCTGCTTTCCCCTGCTTCTTCCATAAGCTTATCATCTCTTTCGCATCTTCTTCCTCCTCACGATCCACGACTACAAATCTTCGGTCACCGAGAGATCACCAAGGAGGAGATGGCATCGAGGAGCCCGCCGCCAGCGAAGCAGGGACGAAGGGAGGACGACGATGACAAAAGTCGCCGTCGGAGGAAGTTGGAGAAGGGGAAGGAGCCGGCGACCAAGGACACTGATGAGGAACCGTTCTTCGACGACACTAAGTTCGCCGTTGACCTGCTCAGGAGCGCCTTTAGAAAGCTTCAAGATGTTGGGGAGGCCTTCGACATCAAGGCGCCTCATGAAGTGGACAAGGACCCGAGCATGAAGGGTCTCACCTTCAGGATCCACGGGTTGGCTGAGAAGCTCGAGAACCTCCCCGTGGTCAAGTGGGCTGGACGCCACTTCGTCTTTGACGACGGCGGCTCCGACGGCGGCGACCGACTAAATGATAGACTCCTCTACCATGTATAGTCATAATGTGTGTGTGTGTGTGTTTGTGTCTTCGTCAGGTTGTTGGACATGAACTGCTTAGTTTGTTTGTCGATCATGAACTACTTAGTTAATTAGTTTGGTTGTTGAATTTTGTATGTCATCAACTCGATCTAATAGACGCGAGTAGATCCATCCACATCTCCTATAATATGTGTTCTGTTGTGATGAACATGAGATCTGTTGTGATGAACTAGAGATCTGTTGTGATGAATTAGATCTTAGAGACAATGGATAGTCATTGCCGACGCAGGTTAGCCTGCTGACGCTGACGCTGACACGTGGGCCAGTGTCATTGGCAACGACGGATAGTGAACCCGCATCGCCTTTCTTGGCAGTTGGGTTCGGGCGGGTAGTCAATGGTTATCTTTTTATATTGGCTGCTGACGCTGACGCGTGGGCCCGTTACTATTTTTTTGGAATGAAACTTGCTTCTCTAAAATATTAGAGCCCATGAAGCAGCACCTAAAAAATCATAAAAATACGAACAATTCATATTTGGACATTTAGTATTTGAATAAAATATCAACAGTCACACTTGTGTGCCAAAAATTCTTATATTTCGTTTTTACACCCCATGGTAATTATATAATAATTCTAATAACATCAAATTTTCTCTAAAAAATCCACAAATTGACTTGGCAACATAATTTGGGTACCTAAACTTGTCTTCAAAATTTCAAATGGTCTCGATGAAGGAATAATATACTTGTGTACAAATGTTTACATCTCTCACATAGTTTCCTAGAATGTTGGTTGAACATTGAAGTTTTCCACACTTTGCAACATGTTCGAACTCATATGCATTTGAAAACTTAACAAAACCTTGTGTTCACCTTAAGCTTACGAAATGCAAAGTTTCATCACTAATGGTTGTGTAAAACAAATATTATTTATATGTTGTTGTACTTACGAAGAACAAAATAAGGCATATAAACATTATTCAAGAAACGGAATATACACTAAATAATAAAATTAATGAAAATATGGTGATTTCAGAAAAATTTAGAAAAAAATATCAAATTTGGACTAATTACGACGAAGAAATACATGTTACAACATTTGATTGCAGATTAAAAGGAGAAATGCAAACTGTTCGTCATTCGAATAGAACTGGGCCCCACAGTCAGTAGCGACACGGTACTGATAACCCGTGTCGGCTTTGTTGCTCTTCCCAAAATTTACACAGATAATACGAGCAATTTACGAAAGCTAATCCACTACAGATTTCCTATTCCAATACTCCGTTCGAACTTCACCATTTCGTGGCGAAGCCTACAGTCTTCGCTGCAAAACAGAGAAATTCCAAGCCATCCTTTATCCACGCCGCAGCCGCCGCCGTTGCCTGCGCACGGCTGATCGCTGCACACCTATGCCGGAGGCGGCAGCGGTTCACCCCAAATGCGCCAAGTCGAGGAGTGGATCGCACGCGCGGCCTTCTCGCGCAAAGGCAGACACCCCTCGTTGCTCAGCCATCTCGACGTCGTACTGCCGCCGCCCACGACCCGCCTCATGTACCGCTTTGCGGTGTCATCGGCGGCGGCATAGCCATTGTCCCTGTAGAGCAAGATGGCGTATAGATAGACTGCCGCATCGTGCCCACCCTCGGCGGCGCGCCAGAGATAATTGCATCCCCTGTTTTCCATGAAGACGGCTTTGATCGCGGAGAAGAAGCAAGCCTCCGGATTCTCGAGATCGGTCAGCATAGCAAGGAAGGCTTTGTAGGCGGTGGGGACCCACACCCAAGAAATCTCATCTCTTATCCCCTCTATCCACAAACGTCGGCCGACGTCGCCGTGGCCGCACACGCGACGCATGGTTGAACAAGTACCACGTAGGCTGCGGAGGTTAGCCAAGGGCCGCTCCGAGGTGAGAGCCATGTGTGGTTCAAGGACCGGTGGATGGTCGCTTCCTGGTGTGATGACGGATTGACAACGTGGTGTGGACTGATTCTTTGCTAAGTATTGCAGGTGTAGGTTGCGGCTTGACTGGTGTTGGTGCAGGTGAAGAACAAGCGCGAAAGGTCGTTGCTGGTGAGGCCTCCAGGTGTGGAGAAGACAAGTTGGCTTGGTTCGAGGGACCCGGTGGCCAGCGGGGTCAAGTGCGGGCCGCATGGTGGCAAGAACGGCAAGATGAAGTCGTGGACGATTTCTTGGTTGAGCCTCAAAACCAAGGTCGAGCCGGGACTATGTGGGAGCCGAGTCATGAGTGGTGATTGGCGGAGGCTACACCGAGTTCGCGGGGTTTCTGGTGGTTCACCAGAAAACCACTGGGTTCCTTGGTTGATCCACAAAGCCAAGACCGAAGACCAGAGGCAGCAGCACCAGGACCGGTCTGACCGGTGGGTCTGACCGGTTTGACTGGTGTGCGACGACGCAGTCCGGAGACTTCGAAGAGGAGGACACGCGTCGGGATCGCAAGGCTTGCGTCGAGGCTAAGCAAGTTTGCGGTCGCTGGGCATCCGTCCGATGGTTCGACGATGAAGATTCCCAAAGTGCCCCTCGGGGGTGTGTATCCTAGTATTAGGCCTTAGGGGTAGTTTCGTCTGTCGGTTGCCTCCATATAACCCAAGTGGTGAGAGGATGGCTGCCATCTCTTGGAACCCTAGCTCATTTTGTTTTGCTATTTTCCTCTTCCATTTTCCTTTGGAATTTCTAGGACTAGCTTGAGAGCTTCATGGAGAGATCTTGTGAGAGGGAAGGATGATCAGGCGGCAAGCTAGACCTTCTATGAACCTCTTTGGTATGTATAGATGATTCGGCGTGGTTCCTCAAGGCTTGGATGTGTCTTTCCCGTTTCTCCTTTTTGGTGATTTTCAGAGCCTTTTCTTGGCGAATTTCTTGTGGCGGTTTTGAGACCTTTCTCTTTGGGATTTGGTGGGGGATGTATGCATGAACCCCTCGTGGTTTTTTTCCTTTGATTCCCCTCCCAAATCCGTGAGCAAAGGGACTCAATTTTGGGGTTTTCATTGTCCTTGGGTTCATGGTGTTCTTGGCGGAAATCCTTCGATTCCTCTCGATTCAACGAGTTTTGGTGGACCATAACTTGGCTATGGAGTGCCCATGAGGTGTTCCTACTATCCCCAAAGTCTTGTGCGAATCCGTGGAGCGAATCGCAAGATCGGGAGTTGGATTTGGGGGAGTTGACCCGCGGGCGCTGTTCATCCCGAGCTGCCCAGGCGTGACCGGTCTGACCGGTGCTCTTGACCGGTCTGACCGGTGATAGCCCCTCGTGGGATTTGTCTCGGGGAACTGCCTTGTTCGTGTGGTTTTGTCCCTTGGTCCTACTGGTCAGTTCTTAGCTTGTTTGGAGTTGTTCTGCTATGCTGTGTGAAAGGTTTTCCTTCCTTGCAGGTTGTGTTTTGGAAGTGCTTTTTGTTCCAGGGCCTAGA
Organism: Cenchrus fungigraminus; assembly: GCA_036936925.1. Taxonomy (NCBI): domain Eukaryota; kingdom Viridiplantae; phylum Streptophyta; class Magnoliopsida; order Poales; family Poaceae; genus Cenchrus; species Cenchrus fungigraminus. The sequence continues at coordinate 17,899,520 of CM072776.1, read as the reverse complement.
GGAGTCACTGAGGCTTCCTGGAACGGTTGCTGTGCGGCTGCTGTAGCCACCGGCCTGGCCGGCGCTACTCACCGGTCTGACCGGTGTCACCGGTCTGACCGGTGCAGCACAGGCAGCAAGCCGTGCAGGTTTCCGCTGTGAGTGTTGGTGAGTTTTGGTTCGGAAGGCTGTGTGTTGGTTCCTAGGACCAGTAGCACTCCAGTGGCTACGTGGTCTTGACCAACATGGGTAGTTGAGTCGGAGACGTGCTTGGTTGCCGTGTTCGTCTTGTTGGAGTTTCAATCTCCTTCGAGAAGAATTTTTATCGGCTCCCATTCACTCCCCCCCTCTCTGGTTCGCCGTTCCGGTCCTTCACGAGGTCGCACCGACGCGCGCCGCAATCTCAATGCGGAGGTCTTGAGGGAGGTCCAGCAGGGACGACGGCTGGTGCCGCCTGCTTCTTCCTGGCATGCTATTCATCTCTGACCGGGAATGGTGACGATGAGGAGTAGGCAGTTGCTGTTTTTTCGCGGGTAGATGAAGTGGCAGGGGATCTAAATTATTTTGGAAGGAGAAGATACAGGAGATTTGTTTCCAAACACAGTTTAAGTATGCAATGGAGACGACATTTGGCTAATCCGCGTATCCTTTAATTCTCCATTGCAGACGACGTTTGGCTAATCCGCGTATCCTTTAATTCTACATTGGAGACAACGTTAAGTTAATCCGCGTATCCTTTAATTCTACATTGGAATCACTGCCTCCGCTCTCAGCCATTGACTGGGCAACTGTTTCCCCATTGACCGGATCTGGCATCAATTTCTTGGGAACCTTCCCGTTTCCTGTGCTCTTGATCTTATCCCTTCCTCTTTTTTTTTGACAACCGATCTTATCCCTTCCTTGTTTTTGTTATAAAAAAGGGACCGACGCCTATTGGTCCTCCTCACTTGCTTCGTTCTTCTCTAGATCTAGATCTAGCTATGGCACAAAGAATAGATCTCATAGGGCGCAAGCTTTTGTTTTTCTCTCTTCTTCCTCCTCCTCGTTCTCTCAGTTGCTAGAAGAATTCTTGTGATATGGGTGATTGGGTTGCTCGTCCCTCTAGCACAGCTACTAGAAAAATCCTTGTGATATATTTCCTTGTGATTTGGCATCAGCTGTCGAGGGGAGAGTAGCCCAGAACCTCCTGCATCAGGAAGAACAAGCCGACAGAAAGATCACTGAGGTCTGGGGAGAGAAGCCCAACTCCACTACATCTTTCTCGTCAAATTTGTGCTTCCTTTTGCTTTCCCTTCTCCTCCAGGAGGAGGAGTTTTGAAGGGATATGTTTCCACCCTCTGCTGTATCTTTCTCTTGTGCTCACTTGTAAGCATGAAGAAGAGCAAGCGGACGGGAAGGTCGCAGAATCTGGAGCATATCTCGCCAAACTTATGTTTCCTTTTGAAGGGATATGTTCTCCCCTTCTGCTGTATTTTCCTCACTTGTAATCATGATGAAGAACAAGCCGTCGGGAGCATCTCTTTTGCTTAGTTTAGATCTATATATGTTCCTCATCCTGGTAGTGCTTAGTGATGATGAACATAGATGGCCGCTTTGTAACCTTCTGATGTATCAATGATGACTGTAATCTGTGTGTGTGATTTTGCATCTCAGGAGACATGCTTGTGTGATTATCTGCGTGTAGTCCAATTTTTTGTATGATTTACCTACTCACTTGCAAGCATGAAGAAGAACAAGCCGACGGGGGCTAGCTAATCCGCATCTCTTTTGATGTAATCTGTGTGTGTGATTTCGCATCTCTTGCCCATAATAAAGGCGACGCGGGTTGGTTAATCCTCGTCTCTTGCCCATAACAAAGGCGACGCGGGTTGGCTAATCCTCGTCTCTTCTATATTAACGCCCGTTACTGAACTGAAGCAGCCTGCAACATACTTACTGAACTGAAGCAGAATATAAACAGAATATATATAGTATCTTAGGCAGAAAATATTACAAAAAGGATTCAAATTCCACCACATCCTATGTATTACAAAAATGATTCAAATTCCACCAATACATCACATCCTTTATATTAGAAAACGGATTCCATTTCCACGAATAGACACATCCTGCATTACAAAAAGGATTCAACAGAAATCAAGCTTGCTTTTTCTTCCTTGATTTCTGTATATGGATTTTTTCACTATGCTCGCTTCGCAAGTACGGTGTTTTGTTAGTTCCCAAGAGTCGGGGCTTGTATGAAGTGTCAAAGGATGGAATTTCGTCAAACTGGTTGTATTCCTCCTCCTCAACAACATTTTCAACCCCAACAATCCTTTTTTTCCAGGCATAACCACAGACCAGTTCTTCTTTGCAAGGTCAGGTACAGAGAACACTTGCTCAACATCGTTGGCGAAGACAAACAGATCATTTTTGTAACCAAAGACCCGGAGATCAACACTAACATAACCATATTTGTCCTTCCTCACAGCTCTCTTCCCATTGGTGACCCATCTACACCGAAACAAGGCTACCTTCAATCCTACATAATCAAGCTCCCATATCTCCTCTATTTGACCATAATATGTGTCTGTCTCCATGTCATCATCATCATGACTGTCGTCGACGATGGCCCGTACACGCACACCACTATTTTGATAGACGCTCTTTTTATCCTGGGCCATGGTGTAGAACGTATATCAATTGATATCCATTGCTTGGTATTTTGTAACAGTGAACAATGGCCCCGCTACTAGATTCCTTATCTCGTCGGTTATTACAGCATTGCTGCATGTCTCGACATAATCTCGGAGCCACCTGCTGAAACCTTGCATGTGCATCTTTGCAAGCCAAGCCCTACCACGGTCAGTGTTGTCTTCACGTAGTTTTCGCTTGTGCTCATTGGCAAATGGTGTAATTAGGTGCAGCTGTTGTATCACGGTGAAATGAGCCTTTTGGAAGGCATCTGGTTCCGGAGTGACTGACTTTTTTCCCAGGGTCCCAACACCTGAAAGCTTACCTTCATGCCGTGAGCGAGGCACACCAATGGGGTTTTGGGGGTCCATATAACCCATGGCCCACTCCACTGCTTCGATAGTCTCGTAGCCACGAACAATGGCTCCCTCCGGAAATAACTGGTTATGTACCAATAATTTCAGGAATCCATAGAACCTCTCATATGGAAACATCTGATGAAGGTAAGATGGGCCAAGGAACCAGATTTCCCTCGCGAGGTTTGCTGTTAGATGCAGCATGAGATCAAAGAATGATGGTGGGAAGGTAGCTTCAAGTAGGCATAGGGTCTCGAAATGCCTCCTCTCTAAGTCTAATAGTTTTTCCTCATCAATCACCTTCTGTTCTATTGCATTGAAGACACAAGCTCGTGACCGTGTCGTGAACTAGTTCTGTCTTAATACCTCTAAGTGCAATAGGAAGAAGAGCTGTCATCAACACATGGCAATCATGAGATTTCATCAAGTTGAAATTCATTTTCATGTCCTTCACCGATACTAGCCTCTTGAAGTTTGATGAGTAGCCTGAAGGTACTTTCAAATCATGCAAAAACTGACAGAATTCTTTTCTCTCTGCCTTTGACAAGGTGGTTGCAGCAACGGGAAGGTCCGTCCCCGTCTCTGTTTCCTCTGCATAGAGCTCCGGCCTAATGCCCAGTTCTTTAAGATCCTCCCTTGTATTTTTATGATCTTTTCCTTTGGACTTCTGGTGTAGCAATGTTCCACAATTAGCTTTACACACATTCTTCTTGACGTGCATGTTGTCAATCGAATGACGCACATCCAACATCGGCCAATACTCTAGCTCCCATAGAATTGATTTCTTGTTCCACATTCCTTCTTCTTGTTCTTCACCATCTCGTTTCTTTCTTTTGCCAAGGATTTTTTCAGTCAGTTTGGGTAACTCCTCGATAGTTTTGACATCCTTGACTTTCAAGTGGACCAGATCTCCAGTCACATGCAACGGCGCCTCTCGATTCTCCTTTTCCCCATTAAACTGACAATCCATGGCCCGGTATGGATGTTTCTTACCGAGGAAACGACGATGCACCATAAATACGTATTTCTTTGAATGTCCTAGCCATACTGCGCAAGTATCTTCAAAGCAGTGTGGGCAAGCTGCACCTTTCGTTTTACTCTGGCCAGAGACGTTGCGATGAGCCGGGTTGTCGTTGATGGTGGTGAACAACATGGAGCGCATTGTGAACTCCTCACGCTTGTACTCATCCCAAACCTCCTTCACACCAGGGTTCCACAGTATCTTCAAGTCATCAACTAGTGGCCTCAAGTAGACATCAATACGGTCGCCAGGTTGCTTTGGTCCGGAGACCAATATTGTCAGCTTCATATATTTTTGTTTCTTGCATAGCCAGGGTGGAAGGTTGTACAATGACAGCACAACAGGCCAGGTGCTATGTGTTGAGCTCTGGTTACTGAATGGGTTCACGCCATCTATGCTCATAGCAAACCGTATGCTCCTTACGTCTTCGTCAAACCACGGAAAGTGGTTATTAATGTTACCCCATTGTGCTGCATCTGCGGGGTGCCTAAACTTGCCATCTTGCTTAAGCTCCTTTCGGCCTTCGTCATGCCAACGCAAGAGTTGGGCCTCCTTTCGTGTTGCGAACCATCTTCTCAGCCGAGGAATGATGCAAAAATACTAAGCCACCCTTACAGGAGCCCCTTTGTTAGCCACCCTCATAGGAGCCCCTCTGATCTCGCCGGGCTCGTTCTTGTCATCAACATTATTATCATCTACACCATCCTTTTTCCTCTTGTACCGATCATAGTCACACTTGGGGCACTTGTCAAGGTCTGCATAATCTCCACGGAACAATACACAACTGTTCTTGTATGTATGGATTTTTTCAACCTCTGTTCCCAGAGGACAGATTATCTTCTTCGCCTCATAGACAGACTCTGCTATTTGGTTTCCTTCAGGTAGCATGTCTCTAAGCACATCTAATAGATGTTTGAAACTTTTGTTGCTCCAACCATGATCTGCCTTAAGCTGCAGAAGTTTTAGATCACCAGAAAGGCGAGAGTACTTCTGGCAATCAGGATAGAGGGGTTTTTTTGAATCTTCAATGAACTGGTTCAGCCTCGCTAATTCAGAAGGTGTGTACACTCGTTGAAACTCAACATCCCGCAACATTTGATCAACATTGTGCACACGTTGCAACACCTCACCATCATCGAAGCCCCTAACTTCTTGATCAGAGATATCCTCAGGCCTCATCACATTTGGTGGGAATAATGGTTCATTTTTCTCAAAAATTCCACCATCATCAAGGTCTTCATCATGGTCGGTAGCATGGTGTCGCACTTCACCTTCATTTAGGCAGCCTGCTTTGAGTTCATTAAGGCCTTCCTCCCCATGTTTATTCCAACACGTGTGATTTTTTGTGAAACCACGTGTGACCAAATGATGAAAAATGATTTCCCGTTGTGCAAATTTCTTCTGGTTGAGAGAATTTATACAGGGGCAAAGCATTGCCTGAACACCACGGTTTCTCATATCCGCCTCTGCTTGATTTAGAAAACCATTGACCCCGCTTAAGAAATTCTCTCAATCTTCTTGGGGCTGTCTGTACATCCAAGCCCGAGCAGCAGACGCCATCTGCATTCCATACACCAAATGAGCATAATTCATCACACAAAAAAAACTGATAACATAAGAGGATTAGCACAGCTGAAGAATTTCAATAAAAGGGGACAATTAATTTCCACCTTGACGAGGACTTTCTATGAGGCGAGCGCGGCCGAGGAGGAGGATCGGAGGCGGCGGCGCGGCCGCGGTGATAGCCCGGAGGACGGCACCGAGCCCCAGGGGGAGGGGACACGGAGGCGTCTGCTTTGGATGACGTCGCGGTCGACGTCCGCTGGCCCCTTTCGCCGTCGCGCACGCGGCCGGTCGGCCTGCTACAGCGCCGGCTTTCTGAGGAGAGAAAGCGCGATCCTCAGAGCGCGCGCAGCTGGCGGCGGCGAACGGGGCAGGCCGGCGGGGACATCTGAGCAGAGAGATCGAGCGAGTGACCTTCTAAGGAGAGAGAGCGAGTGTTGTTGTCGGAACGGGAGTGGCCTTCTGCGGAGAGAGAGCGAGTGGTGTCGGAAGGAGAAGACAGAGACGAGCAATAACAACATGCGTCTCCGATGTGAGAAAAAGACGACCCTAGGTGGCAATCAGAGGGGACGAGTCCTAAGAAACGAGCGTATCCAATTGGGTCACCAGCAAAGGAGACGCATCCTAACAAGCATGCGTCTCCAGTACGAAATTATCGATAACAGACTTTATAGCCCGTTACCAATACGGCAATGATTAGTAACGGACTTAAACAGCCCGTTACCGATAGGGTATTGATCGGTAACGGACTTTACGAGCCTGTTACCGATAGGTTTAACTTTTGTAACGGACTCGTTTTAACATCCGTTGCAAAGAATTCATGTAACGGGCGTTTAAGAAGCCTGTTAACAGAAGTCCACATTGGTAACGGGCGTAGTGGAGACCAACCCCGGGGCCGGCCTGCCGCGCTTATGGGTAACGGGCGCCAAACAACAGCTGTTACAGATGTGGGTGCATGTAACGGGCGTTAAGGGCCCGTTACAAATGCTGTGTGACCTATTTAAGGTTTTCACGTAGTGAATGTGACATATATTACTGAGCTACATTTGAAGACAATGCCTCCTTAATGGAATCGTGATTCAATCCTTCCTCGGAATGTAGGGCATGGGCTTTCTTTCAAAAAAAAAAGTAGGGCATGGGAATTTGAGAATTTGTACAGGCACTCATAACCTGATTGCAGGTAGTGTGGTAGGAACCAGAGAGGCAATGTCCAGATTCAGAGGATATTTTTTTATCAGCTTTAAAAATGGTGCAACATTGTGTATATATAATAAATAATAAGTATGCAACTTGATAAAAATGTAATACACATCATCAGTGTTTTTTTTAGTATTCTTCATCCTAGAGAAAGACATGTTACATTAGCAGATTAGCACATGAGTTATTGTACCTTACAATCTTACGTTGTCCAGTAATAATAATGGGCTACTTTTCAGTAAAATGCATCTTTAAGAAATTAGTGTTGTAAACTCAATAAGAAGATTTGTTGCTTTAGTTCCTTTTTTTCCGCTTGTGATAAAACAGTCAGTGAAGAACAGGAGAGAATGAATGATTCCCTGAGCGCAGCTTGCTTCCGCAGTGGGAGATTGCTGAGTGATGCGAGAACGGTAGCCCGCGTGGTGCCCCCGTCCGCTGCCGTGATGGCCGGAGCTGGGCGGTTGGCGAGAGTGGGAGCTGGCTTGGCGGCAAGGCAGGCGAGCGCCGCCGCTCTGTGCCTCGCGACCCCGTCCTCTTGCGCTGCCAGGTGTCAGCACTATCACAACCCCGGCGCCCCCGCCGTGTGCGCCGCCAGGCCCAGACGCGCGATCCCTCTTATCAACTGTTAACCCATCCGCAGGGCTCGGTAGGCCTCCGTGAGGGCCGCTCGCACAACCTCCGCCAAAGGCGCCCACCGCCCAGCTCCGCCGCTACAATACTCGCGCTGCCGCCAGCGGCCTCCACTCCGCCGTTGGGGTCCATTGATCTGGCGTAGTGTGGTCTGTCCGCGAGCTCCAGCTGCCAAATTAGGCGGAGATGGGCGGGGGATTTGGGAATCGGGAGCGGGGGAGGACGGAGGAGAGACCGGAGGTGCGGGGACGGCGGAGGGCAGCGACCAACGGACAGAGGCGCGGAAGGGAAGAGTGGGTTCGCGAATGTTCGGGTCCGCAGCCTAACGGGCGGCGAGAGGCCACGCGGCGGCCGGCGTACGCCGCTGCACCCTAGCGTCTGGACCCCCCTCTGCAAATCGCGCGCCCGAGGCACCGGCACCATCATTTGCGTGCGCCGCCCGAGCAAATCGACCTGGGGGCGCGTCCCGCCGCACGTGGCCGTCCCGCCGACACCCTGGCCGGACCCCCCGCCGCCATTGCCGCCGGTCCTCGCCTGCCGCGCCGGTTCTCCCCTTAACTCGCCTCCCTTGCTTTGAGGCGAAGCTCACACTCCTCCACACATGCTTGCCCGCCTATAAAAGGCTCCCCAGTTCTCCCCCGCGCGCACACACCCTCCGCCGACCCGCCATTGCCGACGCCACCGCGAGCTCGCCCCTCCACCAGCTCCCGCCGCCGGCCAAGCTCCTTAGCACCTCCCCTAGGCTCCACTCAAGCTCTCACCATCGCGTGTTGGCCTGCATTGCGCCTGCGCTCGCCGGATTTCGAGCCGAGGCGGCCGCACCGCTGCGGTCTCGCCGCCGCCGCTCGCCGGAGCCATCTCAGGCCGCGCTACCACCACCAATCAAGTCGTGGTAAGCTCAATCGATCGCCCCTGTCATTTGTTTGCCAGCCCCGGCCGTGGTTCACCGCCGGCGAGCTCGCCTCACTGCCGGAGGGCACGGTTGTAAAACCCGAGGGTAGATCTGTGAACCAGGGGCTTGGTTGTAATGATCTTTAACTTACCTTTCTTGCAACTTAGTCCAGCACCTTGGAAAAATCCTAGAAATTTGTAGAAAAATCAGAAAAATGCAAACTCAATTATTTTGGTTTCAGTAAGACTAGATATACAACTTCTACAAAGCATGACCATACTTTTGACTTACAGATTTTGAATGAAAATTCAAACTCAGTTTGACACCCTTTTGCTCTAGTTCAAAATCTACAAAAGTTATGGAGCTGAATTTTGGATATGTTGCTAGGCATGTCATTTGTAGGCTCTGGACAAACATTTGCACAAAATTATTGAACAAATCTTTTTATATGAATTACTTTGCATTTATGCTATTTCTGCCTTATTGATTTTTGTAGCAAAATGTAAATAGATTTTTGTGCTCAACTTGTGGCTATACTCATGATATGCCTAGATTAAACTTTCCTACTTTTACCATGATTGTATCTCTGCTAGAAGTATTTAATCTTGTTTTATGCTTAGATTTACATTTAAATGCATAGTTCAAATTTTAAATAGGTTCTTGATGTGCTTGTTGGTTTCCTAGGCTTGTTTTAGGTTAGAGATGTTATAGGAATGAGTTTGGCTGCAGAGGTGCTTTATTTATTGATTCATGTATTTCTCATAATTCTAGTAGCTAGGAAATGTCATTTTTGATATATAGGTTTTATGGCTCTTTTAAAAATAAATCTTGGACCCGTAGCTTGTTTGGGTCAATAGGACCTGCAGTGCACCCTTTTTCTCTGTTTTTATACTTTATTTTATAATTAGAAGCTTGGAATCCATATAGGCTCATAATAGGTTTAATTGGGAAAGTCCTTCTTGCTTCCTTAATGACCTTGCTAAAATGTTGATTAGCTTAATTAGGAGTGAAAAACCCACCCTTGCTGTTTTGTGTAATTAAATAGCTTTAATTGCTTAAATGTGTACACAGTCACTATTAAAAAGATTAAAATAATAAACCTCCACTTGTAATGACTTTAATAGAAAGAAATGTTAATTAATTGTTTGTCAAGGTGAATATGGCCAACAAGAGTTGGATGTGATAATTAAACTCTCACCCCACACAATAACCCTGCATATGCATCCCGTGTAGAACTCCCCGACGGTAACTACTCGCTCGTGCCGGAAGCTGAGGAAGGAGGAGCTGACGCGGAGCTGCAGTGCGTGGAGGTAATCGAGGACACCGAGGACCCCCAGGCTAACTTTGCTGACGAAGGCAAGCCCCGGTGCATCAACCTATTTGTTTTTGGAAACTTATGCAATTATCTATGGATGTTTGTGCATTTACGTTTAGGAGTTGAATTGAAACCCTAGATGCATGATCCCTAGGTACCTATGTCTTTACTAGTATGCTAGGTTGGTAGCTGCTATGCTATAGGACCGTTACAAGTCGAGTGATGCTTGTCACTCGCGAGAATAGGTTCTTATGTTGGAATCATAAGATCTTTATAAATGGATTGCTCATGTGGTAAGAGCATGGGATGTGGGCTCCGGTCCAATGGCTTTCGTGGGTTAAGTGTTTGAAAGTACTAAGCACTTGTCAGGAATGGGACCGGTAAGCCTAGTACCTTAATGAGGTGGTAAGGGATTTTACCGTCACTAATCTTGGGATGCGTCTCACGGCTAGCTATCGGTGGTGCATGTGTGATTCTGGGTGCCTTGCGGGGTATGCCAGATAGCCTGTACCAAAGACTGTGGCCTTTTATCCCGAACCGAGGATTTTTGGGAACCGCCTGGTAGGTGGGCTCTTGGTGAGGACACCCTACCGTGTGTTTAGGTCTACCTTGTAAGGTTTAAATCAACTGGTTGTCGGCCTCTCACCGTTATCTGAGACTACTTACCCAACTGGCCATGATATCCCTAAGTATGGAACTTTGTGAATATTTCTGCTTGAATAATTGTATTGCACAACTTATGCTTGCAATAGCTTGCTCATGTAGAAAAGAGTAATCAACTAGAATCTGAGCTAAAATATTGAAAGTAAGGACACACTCTTTGTTGCTTAAGGAACCCCACTGGCCAAAAAGCCTATCATGTCTAGAGTTTGTGATGTAGTTGTCACCGACGGGTAAGACTTGCTGAGTATTAGTATACTCAGCCTTGCTGTAATTTGTGGATTTTCAATTAATGCTTTTAGTGATGTGTGGCCTGGAGAGATCCCGCCTGGCTGGGAGCTGGAGTCGGTGGAAGACGAAGAGTAAAGGCATCATGGCAGGCCTCCTGTGATGCTCATCGCACCGTTTAGTTTAATTCCGCTGTTTTCGAAACTCTAAACTTCATTTCCATGTCAAGTACTTCAGTTGGTAATAATTTAACCCTTCGGGGCAGATTTGGATTTAATCTTGTGTTGTACTCTGGACTCGCCTTCGCGTGAGTTTTATGCATATTTGTCGATCCTTTGTTGCTATGTAAGTGATTTCACTGGGTGTTAACCCGGCAACTAACGACAGGATGATACTTTATTATCGCCTAATGACCGAAGTGGATTGGTTTAGGCGATAGTACGGTATTTTCCTGGGCGGGTTGCACAGATAGCACTATAGATGAGATTAAAGGTCGATCTCTAGATAGAACTTGGCTTAGGGTACCGATAGCCCTGACTTAACAGGTGACTCCGGTACGCGGATCTATGTGGAACGAGCTCTGACTATATCCAGCTGTGGAGGATCAACGAGGGCCAGAAGGGCTGTCACCACCTCCTGGACTGCCTCTACCTAACCTTGGGATAAGCCGAACGGATGATAACCGGTAGTGTGTCACAACGTCCACGCTGTGGTTACTGCCGTAGCCAACGGACTACGGCACCCTGTACTAATAGAACTACGACCACGGAAGAGAACTGATCTCACTCACTATAGGTACTACTAGCTTATACTAAAGGCATACGAGAGAGCACTCGGTCCCGTACTATGCTTCCAATGTATACGAACGACTTGCAGCAGACGAACGCATAAACCCAGGATCTATGCACTAGCAGAGGAAAAAGGCTACTCATGCAACCTAGCATAAACTATTAGAAAGGAATTGCGAACACACTTTATTCTAATCAGGTATGCAAGCATATCCACTTTATTCTAAATGATGAACAAGCATACAAACGGGATACAAACTTGTGCACCTAATCAACTAGATCGAGGAGATGTGTTCGTGAAGAACACGCGCCTCTAAATGATGAACAGGCGAAGAACACAAGAACATATCACTTGCACTTTAGTCTAAATAGAAAATGCGGAAATACTTACTTTACTGTATTTGAAGAACAAGCATCCGTAGAAATACAACTCTCTCTCTCTCACTCTCCTACTCTCTAATCTACCAAGGAGAGGCCTCTCCTTTGAAGGGAAGCTCTCATTATTGGGTGAAGTGGTGTGTCCCATTTCTTACCCCCTCCCCTCATATTTATAGGCCAAGAGGAGCTTCCTAGGCTGCCTTGGGTGCCACCAAGACACCAATAAGGTGGTGACACATGGCGTAGAGGAGTGGGGGCCACGTTGGTGAATCTTCCATGAGAAGGAGCTGCAGGCTTTTGGGCGGATATTAGGGCATGCACCTGGCACCACCTTTGGCTCGTCACGACAAGATGACATGTGGCAGGGTGCCGCGAGAGGCCTCAGAGTGGGTTCGGTCGACCTAGGGGGTCGGCCGATCCCGGGGTGGCCCCGATCACGCTGGTTTTCGTCCAGGTGACTACCAGGTGGGTCCCAAGGTGGGTATGGGGGTGTTTGCGGTGTTTCTAGCCCGTTATCTCGTGGTTGTGGGCCCTTGGATCTGTGTGCTTGCTCCTGATTGGTCGAGAGTGTGCTTCTTTGGATCGGTGAGGTGTCATGGCCATGTGGGCGCCTCAGGGCTGGACGCCGAGCCAGCTTGGCTTGGCTCAGCTCGGCTTGGTCTGGCTCGTTAAGGTAACGAGCCTGCTCGGCTCGGCTTGTTAACGAAACAAGCAAAAATGTTGGCTCGACTTGGCTTGTTAGTAGCTCGAGCTAGCTCATTAGGCTTGCGAGGTGTATGTAAATTTGAAATTAACATCTGAGCATATGGAAAATTTTTAAAAATAATAATTATAAAGTTGTAAACCATAAAATTAGTCGCACATGGAGCACTTAGGAAAGATTAGCATAGCTTCAATGGCTCGACTCTACTTTGATGGCTCAGTTTTCTATGTTGAAATTAGAACTTCTTAGCCCGTTTGGCTCGCGAGTAGCTTGCGAGCTGGCTCGAGCCAGCTTGTTAACAAAACGAGCAAAAACAGTTGCTCGGCTCGTTAAAAAATTGATCGAGCCGAGCCGAGTCGAGACAAGCTATGAACGAGTCGAGCCAGCTCATGAGTTTCTGGCTCACGGTCCAGCCCTAGGCGCCTGTGTGGCAGCATGTCGCCACGTGGCCTGGTGTGGGTCCCACCGGGTCCACATGATGTCTTGTTGTTGACGTTCCTTAGCCTCACTACTAGGTTTGCACTCACGGTGACGGCGCCAGAAATGCTTGTTGGCACTCGCTAGCGTCGCTACCGGGTTTATACCCCTAGTAATGGAGCTAGGAACGTCTTTGGTAAAACACACGTCAAAGAAAGGTCCGCAAGCGCACAAATTACCGTTGTAGCACTTCACCCGGTGGTATTCGGGTTATCGTATTTATATTTTCCCAAGGGAAGCACTATGGCATAGATAATCGAAAGAACGGTAGAGAGGATCGAGCTTCGGTAAAAGGGACTTATAGCGGGGGTGACGATAAAGATATGCGGGGAGTAACTTGACATGCGAGGAGATCTTGATAAAAGAACAAGAGAGGTCCTAGTGAGTTGGAAGGACAACGAGATGAGGAGGGATTCTAAGGCAATCTATCTATTCCTGTCAACTCCGGGAAAAGAACTAAGGTAAAGCAGAGCCAAGGTAAGATAGGATCAACAAGCTCTTTTAGTGCATGCAAAGCTGCGCTCTCGGACTGGGATGAGAAGGGAGAACAGCGACGCGCTGAATCCTACCGGCCCGAACTAACGTGGTGGACTATAAAGCCCGTCCGGAGCTGTCACCTCCTTAGGGTACCACAACTATTCCATTGAACGGGACGCCAATCTAAGACTAAGGCAAGCTCTGAGCACCGCGCTCACAATGAACCAGAGAACCTTCCCTAAGGCCTTTAGGGAGAGGTCTCTCTCTATGGCTGAACACCGAAGTGCCTAGACGAAGATCAAGCGAAGAACGACCACAACAGTATAGGGTTCAAGAGAGCTACGCTAATCGAGGCAAAACTCACTTTAGTCTATACCTAGAATAAAGCTTCTATTAGCTAAACAAAAGCTGAATGTAAATGACTCGAAATGTTAGATAGAAAGATAACTTGAATTGCACTTAAGTCTTATAAAGGAAAGATACAAGAGAAGTACCCGAACTCTGAAGAAGACTTCTCCAGAGCCCCGAGACTAGCTCGACTCGACTCTAACTCCCAAACTACACTACTTCCTACTCTAAGATACAAAAGTGGACAATAGTGATACTCCTGCTGTGTGTCTTTGTTCTAGCGAGTGGAGGGTCCCTTTTATAGCAGTGGGAGGTCGGTGGAGCGCTGAGGAGGTGGGAGCCTGTTGACGGTCCTTACAACAAAAATTTGACCGCCAACATCTCGGCTGCGACAGCACTTTATAACGAATTTTGTGCATGTTTTAGGTGCTAACAAGGTTCCACGAGTTGTGTTGAGATTCTATCTGCAGGTTCAAGAATAGGGAACAATTCCGGAGCACCGAGCCACATAAGGTAGGCACGGCCGCACCTAGTGGTGCGCCCGGCCCTACCTTGCACCACTATTCAGGTTCACACCAAGTGTAGCCCCATGCACCAGTTCCCAAAAGACCAAAACCATCACGATCGTGTTGGATCAAGCAAACACACCACAGGCGAGCTGCACCGGGGCCAAGAGGCAGGGCCGGCCGAATCACTAGGGCCGGCCGAACCTCCTGAGCCGGCCGGACCTCCCGGGCCGGCAGAACCTCCAGGGCCGGCCGCACCTACCCGACACGTCCACACGTGCCACCAAGCCTCGGTCACTACAGGGAGCACAGCTAGAAATGATCCTGATCGAGGAAACAAGGTCGGTTTGATCCAGAGGTTGAGATTAGCTTCACTTGGATTCATAGACCCACAAGTTAGTGAACAACCGATGTGGGACAGCATCCAGGACTTCATCTACCCACTAGAGCATGATCCAAAGCGTATGGCAAAGGGGCCCAGGGCTGGCCGCACCTCCTTCACTGAGCCAACCGACCTACAATCGTCTTCAAACCGCCTCAGGGACCAAATCACGGATGCACGATCGAAGGCGGTGGAAATCACAGGGCCGGCCACACCTAGAGGCACGGCCGCACCTCCTTTCCGGCCACTGCACCTCCCTCTCGCCTACAAGTACCCCCTCCTACAGCCAACAACCCAGAGGGGCTATATATAGAGCCTGGCACCTCATAGAAGGACACAAGTGATTAGAAGCAAGTGGCAGAGCCCTACATAAGTTAGTATTCAGAGAGTAGGGAGAGAGAGTTGAGTGTTGGAGTAGAAGCCGGAGTGTCGGTCTTCTTCCCCTAGTGTTGGAGTAGAAGCCGGAGTGTCAGTCTTCTTCCCCTTCCTCAGCGGGTGCGGTACAACTACGGTCGTCCACACCTGGGATATTTTGTAAGTTCGGATTCATGAGTAACTAAGTCTCAAGTCATTTCATCGTTCACTCTTAGGTTCTTCGATTGCATTTAGTAGTTTCTACTTGTTGTGATTGCTTTGCTTTGAATTCGAGTAAAGTAGTGCTTGGTTAGTGTAGACGTGGTGTCTAGGCTTTCCAGTACCTTGGAATGCTTCCCGGTTCAACAGAATAGTTGTGGTACCCTAGGGAGCTGACAGCTCCAGACGGGCTTTGTAGTCCACCACGTTAGTTCCGGCAGGTAGGAGTTACGACATCAGAGCCCCATTCTCATCCCTTTCTGTGGCTCTTTTCCCTCTGGCCTCGACGAGCGACAAGTTTTGCCTTGATTATATCTGTGACTCTCACGAGTCCCAAACTTCATCAGCTATCCCCTCTCTACCCGAAATCTACCCTTGCCTTTCTATCCTTCGTCACCATATCTCCCAGATGAATTAGTTCAGGTTCACAACACTTCTCATTCCCTGTGGAAATCGATACCTTGGAATGCTCCCGGGTGAAAGCTACAACGGTATCCGTGCGCTTGCGTATCTATCTGTGATCGTGTAGTATACCAACAGGTTTTTTGGCACCGTTGCAAATCTAGTAACGACGTAAGAAGTGCCAACAAGCTTTCTGGCGCCGTTGCCGGGGAACGGTAGCTGTTCTGATCCGGAACCTAATTCGTCCGTGTATCGCCCCATTTATCACATGGATTCCAATCCAACCCTTTTCGATTTTTCCGCTCCAAAGGGCGATCATTTGGAGCCTCCACCTTCATCACATTCCATCAAAACATCTAGCTATGAGCTACGTCCCGATTTCATAGCTATGGTCTGAGAGCAAAGCTTCTCCGGAGATAAGGATGAAAGTCCTTATTCCCACCTGCGTGAGTTCGAACAACTTTGTTCGTGTCTTGTGATCACAGGAATGAGTCAAGATACCATGAAATGGAAACTCTTTCCGTTTTCATTAACAGGGAGAGCAAAACAATGGTATTCGCTCAGTGTGAGAAGTATGAAGGGGGACTGGGAACGTTTACGAAAGGCTTTTTGCCTAATATTCTTCCCGACTCCCCAAGTAGTGAAACTCCGACGAGAGGTCATCTGTTTTGAGCAACGGAAGACCGAATCTCTAGGAGCCGCATGGGCAAGATTTACAAAAATCGTAGATTCTGGTCCAGACCTTGGTATCGCAGAGCCCGCTCTTTTGCAACACTTTCATGATGGTCTTGGACCAGAGTCAGCAATTTTCTTAGACTCTTCTTCTGGAGGATCTTTCACTCATCTCACCTTGTCTGAGTGTAAGGACATTCTAACAAAAATCCATCAAAATACCCCTTACACAGGAGTTTATGATGAATTCCCGGATGAGGAAGAGATCACTTAGGAGGAGCACATGCCAAACACTCTCTCGGAACCAAAACCCATAGAGGAGAAACCCACTAGAACTTTTTGGCATGAAGAACCACTCCTCTATCCCCGTGTGTACCCAGCTGATTTCTCGTATGACTTCGACGAGGAATCAACAAACTTCGATCCTCTCTCTGAATCAGAATTCATAGAGGAGGAGCCTATCCTAGAAAAATTCATATCCATAGACACCCATCCTCCTCTTACCAAAACTTGGTTCACAGGGGAACCATTCCAACCTTATCGAGAGTTCGATCACCCCTCGTGTGACTTCGTCTATGAATACTATGATGAGTTCTTTGATAAACATTGGACGGAGAAATCCTTCCCGAGAAGGGAAAGAGACTCAACACACGAGGGTGAAGAAGTCCACTTACCCAACCCAGAGGAAGAGAAAAGATGGAGAGAAAGGTTGGAATATGTCTCCGCAATCAGTAGCCGGGAATGGTTGAGAGAAATAGAAGTCATGGATCAAGTCATTCAGCTATATCCCGAGCTAAAGTTACTCTCGTGCCAAGTAGGAAACCTCTCTTACCAGGATGTGTTCTACGACCCTAGGGTCGGTATCAATATCATTCCTAAATCCTTAGTATTAGAGGCCTTTCCCAACGAACCCCTCTCTTTCTCTCAGAAGCGTCTCCAATGGATTTCGAGTCAAACCATAGAGACTGAGGGAATCCTTAGAGTCATCCGAACAAAGATTGGAGAGTATGGGATCTTCCTAGATTATCATATCTTTGACATCCCAAAAGGAGATCCACCCTTCATTCTCATCGGAAGACCCATTGAAGGGGTACTGAGTAGTGTGCTCGACCATGAAAAGCAGCCATATCATCTTGAGGTTCTAGATACACATCTCCAATGTCATAGATCTGAGGTTAAGAAAGAACATGTGTGGTCTATGGACATTCTTGAAGTGTCGACACTAGATTCTCAAAACAGACTCGAGCATGAAGGTTTTACACTAGAGGGATCACAAATCCCATGCTCACATCAAAAGTTTCCAAAGTTATCAAGCCCCCTTTCCTATGACCTTTACGAAACCTACACCCTCCTCATTTTCCTTTTGCATGCTAACTTCGAAAGGATGGTTGTAGATGCTTTTGTTTATCATAAACATTGCAAATTTTGTGGTCGTACTAACCTTGCAGCTAGACCTACAATGGTTTCATCATCTCGATTGGCTGCAATATGAAGGTTCCTCATGGTCGAGCTTATGACCAAAAACAAAGCACTATCGGGAGATAGCCTGAATAATCATTTAGATTTCCTTTTCAAATAAAAGCAAGAGCATGTCTTTAGGATTAGTCGTCATTCGGGTATTTTTGGTCGCTAACATTTCAGGTGGAGATTGAAAGGACCGATGGATAGGCAATGCCTAAAAACATGAGAGCTACACCAACTACAACACCAAGGTAATTCAGGGTGAGAGAGTATTACGAAGGAAGCTTGAACTCTGCACACTTGAGTTGTGTTGCCTAGCAATGCAAACTCCAAGTGTGGGGGAGATATGTGAGTATCCCGAGTAAGTTTCTCTCATACTAAATCTTATTTTGGTTTGAAGATGGTGTTGGTTCTTGCATCTTGCTCTCTTAAAAAACACAAAAATATTTGAATTTGAATAAAGGCTTCCTAGCTCTTCGGCTAGCAGAGCCTCCCTTTTTGTTTCCATCTTTTTCTTTGAATAATAACACCAGGTACAAGAATAAGTGTGGGGGAGATCTCCCAAGCTCGTCGAAACACACAATTGAGATCTCCCACCAAGGTGCTGCACAACATTGACTACGCTAATATGACGAGGGATGAGGTAAATGCACTAGAGCAAGTAAGTCACCCCTGTGGTTTGGCCGAATCACCGTTTGTCTACCCCATTCCCCACTTTTTCCAAGAGCGATGGTATGTGCACCCCTAGCTCTCTACTTTTGGAAATTATGAGTTTAAATGAGCTTTAAATCCGATCATATAAATCAAACTCAATTGAATCCTCATGCACCCAATGCTCGACATGTTTCATATGGTTGGCTTGCATAGTTTTATTCCATACTTATTATCTTGATGCTTGTGAACAACATATCTTTAGGAAACCATGCCCATCTAAGTAGTTGATGTTTGAGATATGGTCCGATGAAATGATCTTTGCTCCAAATGTTTGAGTGCTTCGGAAATTTATTTCAAAATTTTGAAAACCCTTTGCGAAGCTCCTCTTTAATATGCCAAGTCCTACCAAAGCCATATGATGAGACATCTTGAAAACCTTATACACATATGCTACTTGTCGTTGCATTGAGCTTTGTCAAAATGTTGTGACCCATGTGAGAATTCTTTTCATGCTTTCATGATCAAGATACACGTACATGCCAACATCCTCCTTGCTATGCTCAGTTGAGAGCTAGCATTGTACCATCTATCTATTCCACAAAATAAAGCTCCACACTATGTGTTGATCTCTCTCTCTCTCCAAGTTAATATTACAAAAGAGGCATGGCTATAGAAAAAAATATGGACACATGAAGGTCCAAGTGAAAAAAAAGAAAAAAAAGTTGGACACATGAAGGTCCAAGAAAAAGAAAGAGAGAAAGAGAAAAGATAGCCATGTCCACAAAAGAGTTAAAGTAGAGAGAGAGGATCATGCAAAATGGAGTTACAACAAATCAGATGGTAATAACTAGCACCCATTCCGGGCCTAGTGTACACCTTACCATCATCACAACATTCATTATACATATGGTAATATCTAGCACCCATTCTGGGCCTAGTATCCACCTTACCATATCCATCATATCCCTACACATGCACATCTTGATCTGATTGTATGATTTCATTTTCTCCTTGGATCCGGTTTTTGACTTTGCAATACATGTGATGCAAGTATGCCTCATCTTTATACTCTACCCTAAGCTCCATATATAGCCATCATTAGAAGTAGGATAAGGAAAGGCAAGTCTAATACCTTGGTGAGGATTATACACATTGAGTGATATGAGAGAATCAAATGAGGAGCTAAGCAAAATGTTTGTTTTTGAAAATTTAATGCAAAACCCAAGCTACTCGACATGATGAGATGAAGTGATTTGATTCATGACCGTTCCACTTCTCAACTACCCAAGATGGCATGATAGACACTTCAAAGTTCACAAGTGCAAGGTATGGTTCGGAATATCTCTTATGCTCGCTTCATACTATAGGAATTTTTGTTTCACCTTGGTCCTTAACCTTTACTCGAGGACGAGCAAAGGGCCAAGTGTGGGGGAGTTTGTTGACGGTCCTTACAACAAAAATTTGACTGCCAACATCTCGGCTACGGCAGCACTTGATAACGAATTTTGTGCATGTTTTAGGTGCTAACAAGGTTCCACGAGTTGTGTTGAGATTTTATCTACAGGTTCAAGATTAGGGAACAATTCCGGAGCACTGAGCCACATAAGGTAGGCACAGCCGCACCTATGAGTGCGCTCGGCCCTACCTTGCACCACTATTTAGGTTCACACCAAGTGTAGCCCCATGCACCAGCTTTCAAAAGACCAAAATCATCGCGATCGTGTTGGATCAAGCAAACACACCACAGGTGAGCTGCACCGGGGCCAAGAGGCAGGGCCAGCCGAATCACCAGGGCCGGCCGAACCTCCTGAGCCGGCCGGACCTCCAGGGCCGGCCGAACCTCCAGGGCCAGCCACACCACTACGGCCGGCCGCACCTGCCCGACACGTCCACACGTGCCACCAAGCCTCGGTCACTCCAGGGAGCACAGCTAGAAATGATCTTGATCGAGGAAACAAGGTCAGTTTGATCCAGAGGTTGAGATTAACTTCAGTTGTATTCATGGACCCACAAGTCAGTGAACAACCGACGTGGGACAGCATCCAGGACTTCGTCTACCCACTAGAGCATGATCCGAAGCGTGTGGAAAGGGGCCCAGGGCCGGCCGAACAAGGAGGTACGACCGAACCTCCTTCACCGAGCCAACTGACCCACAACCGTCTTCAAACCGCCTTAGGGACCAAATCACGGACGCACGATGGAAGGCAGTGGAAATCACAGGGCAGGCCGCACCTAGAGGCACGGCCGCACCTCCTTGCCGGCCACTACACCTCCCTCTCACCTACAAGTACCCCCTCCTACAGCCACCGACCCAGAGGGGCTATATATAGAGCCTGGCACCTCATAGAAGGACACAAGTGATTAGAAGCAAGTGGCAGAGCCCTACATAAGTTAGTATTCAGAGAGTAGGGAGAGAGAGTTGAGTGTTGGAGTAGAAGCCGGAGTGTCGGTCTTCTTCCCCTAGTGTTGGAGTAGAAGCTGGAGTGTCGGTCTTCTACCCCTTCCTCGGCGGGTGCGGTACAACTACGGTCGTCCACACCTGGGATATTTTGTAAGTTCGGATTCGTGAGTAACTAAGTCTCAAGTCATTTCATCGTTCACTCTTAGGTTCTTCGATTGCATTTAGTAGTTTCTACTTGTTGTGATTGCTTTGCTTTGAATTCGAGTAACGTAGTGCTTGGTTAGTGTAGACGTGGTGTCTAGGCTTTCCAGTACCTTGAATGCTTCCCAGTTCAATGGAATAGTTATGGTACCCTAGTGAGGTGACAGCTCCGGATGGGCTTTGTAGTCCACCACGTTAGTTCCGGCAGGTAGGAGTTACGACATCAGAGCCCCCTTCTCATCCCTTTCCGTGGCTCTATTCCCTCTGGCCCCGACGAGCGACAAGTTTTTCCTTGATTCTATCCGTGACTCTCACGAGTCCCAAACTTCATCAGCTATCCCCTCTCTACCCGAAATCTACCCTTGCCTTTCTATCCTTCGTCACCATATCTCCCGGACGAATTAGTTCAGGTTCACAACACTTCTCGTTCCCCGTGGAAATCGATACCTTGGAATACTCCCGGGTGAAAGCTACAACAGTATACATGCGCTTGCGGATCTATCTGTGATCGTGTAGTATACCAACAGGCTTTCTGGTGCTGTTGCAAATCTAGTAACAACATAAGAAGTGCCAACAGAGCCAGGCATGGCCGCACCTCTAGGTGCGGCCGCACCTATGATGTGCCGCCATTCGTCGTGGACGGTCCTGATGCTCGATCCTTGGTCGGCTGTGAGTCGGTATCCTGGGTCGGTTCCGCCGGATTCGCCGCTTCGTAGGTACGGCCGTATCTCTTGATTTGGTCGTACCTACTCCAAGCCGTGTGATGCACCGCCAATGATAGGGGATGCTCAGGATTGCTTCAAAATGGCGGTTGGTTGCATGTAGAGGTGGGCCCGACATAACCCCGGCACATCCCATCCATCCAAGGTGTGTTTGTGGAAATGATGGTCGCTTGGACTCGAGACGTGGTGTGGTGCAGGGCCGGCCGCACCTGGTGGACCGGCCGCACCAGCAGGGCCGGCTGCACCTGGCGGTTCGGCCGCACCAGCAGGGCCGGCCGCACCTGTTGGTTTGGCCGTGCCTGCTAGGTGTGGCCCGGTGACTCCTGATTTCTCCCAATTGCGTACCTGCATATAAAATTCACAACACAACTCGTGGAACTTTATTAGTACTAAAAATGTGCATGAAACTTGTCATATACCCTTCTCATTTCCGAGATTTTGATGGTCGGATTTTTGTTGTAAGGACCGTCAACAAACTCCCCCAAGCTAAACGTTTGCTCGTCCTCGAGCAAAGCCTAGGCTTTGCCTCGGTGGATCAGGATGTTACCGCTCTGCAAGTTTCTATGCACAATTCCATACTCTACTTGCTATTGAAAAGATTGGTACGAGAGGAACTTAGCCTTGTTTTACCTGTGGGGCTTGTAACTTTCCACCTTGCCTTCGGAGGTTGGAGAGTAGAACGGTTTTGACTTTGCATCACTCACTCTTCTCTTTTCTGGATCCTATCTCGGAGTTTTGAATTTTTTTTTGCAAAGAGAGACAAGTTCCTCGGATGGTTCCCTCGATCGCTCAAGTGGTGTTTGTTACCTCACCAAAGGCTTTTGAATGAGCCTCAACTTCCTACTCTATGGCTTGTATGTGGAGCTTTGGGTAGGATAAGCATGAGACTCACTTGTGCCACATGATGTTGTTGAGCCAAAGACCGGATCCAAGAAGAAACTAGTCATGCAACTTGACCGAGATGTGCCAGTGTGTGGAATATTTTTGTTTGTTTTTCTAAGTACTCCTTGCTTTGAGATTCTCCTCTTATTTTATTTTGGAGGGGGGTCATGCTTCATCATTTCTATGCTCTTTGACTGGAGCACTTCTTTTTTTTCTCTGTGCTTCTTGAGCATATACTCTCTCTCTCTTTTTTTTGATGACCCCTCTCTCCTTTTGCAAGAATACAAGAAGAGAAATCTCTTAGGAACTTTGGAGTATTTATTTTTGGTGGGTGGATGGCATGTTTTGCGTAACTCCCGGTGTGGAAGTTAGCTTGTATATGTGGGTGTGCATGATCTCGATCATGGGAGCATGAAAAGATTCTACCAAGGGTCACAACAATTTGGCAAAACTCAATGGGTCACAAGCAAGCATATGTAGAAGGTTTGTACATTGATATCAACATATGGCTTTGGTAGGTGATATGACCATTGAGGAACTTGTCTTGTTTTATTTTCAAAAGAAATCATCCAAGATTTTCACCATACTAAGAGATAAAGTAAGATTAACATTGTCGCACCATATCATACTAGTCAACACCCTAGGTTTGGTCATAAGCATTTGCTTCCCACAAAGTTTTAATTTAGGCTCTTGTTTCAACACATACCAATAGTTTCACATGCTCGTAGAGTACAAAGTTGTACGCTAGGTTCTTGCAAAGTTTTAACATGGCAACTTTTCATTATTTCCAAAAGAGGGTGCATAGACAAGATTTCAAGTGCACATGGTGAGAGCAAATGTTTTTGTTGTTCTTTTTCTTTTATTCCCTATGTTGTCAGGATTGGACTGGATGGGCATACCTTCTTTGATTAAACAGGGGCTCTCCCCCAAGCTGATTTCCGATTACCTGGATGATATGTCCTTCCTTGTGATGCTTAGTGGAGCACTTAGGGGCTCGATGCTGAAGTTGCTGGACAGTTCTGTGTAATTTCATAGGTACGGCTGTACCTGTTGGTTCGGCCGGTCCTACTACTTTTGTTCCAAGTGCTCACTTCCCCTCCTGCAAGTGTTCTGCACAAAAATTTTGTCGAGGGGAGGTACGGCCGTACGAAAACTTTCCAAAACAGAACTTGGGTCACTAGTGAAACTCTAACTAAACTCCTGAACATTATTACCGTTTGAAAGACTCTTTCTCTCTTAAAACCCCTTTTTTTGAAAGACAGCTAAATAAACAAAAGAAACGAAAAAGAAAGGCCGATTGGTTTTTTTTTGAACGGGGGGGGGGGGCCTCTCCCCCAAGCTGGTTCGTATGCGGGACTAGTAGTTGGGCGGTTGCTGGTATGGGTTCCATGAACCGAAAAGGCTGTGCACTGCTTGGAAACCCTCTTGCGTGGTCGAGGTTAGGGTGTAAAGCTGGCCGTCTGTCTCCTGCTGTCGTCTAGCGGTGTCCTGGAGGCCTTGTTCTATTCGCTCAGCGCGGGCATCGATACTACGGAGCCGATTGTCTATGTTAAAGAGGCCTTGATCAATGATGCCATATTGCTCCTCATGGTAGTTGTATGGGTAGCTCTGAGGATAGTTTCCGCCGTGGGTTTGGTGGTCCCCAAAATGAGCCGACTGCGAGTGCGCTGGAGTAGATGGAGGTGCTGGGGGGTTGGTTCCTACTGGACTGCCATTGCTGGTGGCTGCCAGAGGGTCCTGCCCTGTCGGATGCTAGAGCTTGTTGTGTTGTTTTCTCCGGGACGAGGTTCTTATCGTGCCTACGAGTGCGTGATCAGGTTGTTGGTCCGGGTCCCGAGATGCTATGTCTCGAAGGCCTCACCGTCTCCACATCGTCCTCGGGTGTCAGGTTCAAGGTGTACTTCTTAACTTGGTATAAACCAAGCTCTGGACACGGGAGGACGATGGTGGTAGAGGAGTGGGGGTAAAGCATGACCAACTCCCCCTCTACACACTTAAGCAAGTGGGCTTGCACGAAGTGATCCTCATCAAAAGTTTCACGGGGCGTCTCTAAGAAAGTAACCTGAGCTCCCTCAAGAGCTCTGAGGTACGTAGCAATCCGAGTCACCAAAGAGGTGATCTCAATTTTGACAGTCCTCGTGGTCATGGTGCACCAGTGCTCGACCATGGTGATGACAGGAGCAAGGTTTATCTTGTGGACGATGGCAAACAAACATTGCAACTCATCCACCCTAACCGTTCGAAACTCGACTCTTGGGGCAATCATGCCCGAAATGAGCCGATGGAGGAAACAAAGAGTAGGGTTGTGGATCAAGTTGATCCGAGGAGCGGGATTCAACCCTCTCCCCGAAATCTTTTTTCCAGAATGTCTCTCTCGAAAAAGCCCTCATACCTCTATGCTTAGACCACTCAATCAAACAATTTGAATCAAAACCTAAAGCAACACTCAACTGATCCCAGGTTAAGTCGTACTCTTCGTTGAAGAGACGAAACTTAATGCCTTTGCTATCAGTGCTCAAGGTTGAGAGGAACTCTAGGGTGAGAAAGTTTGAACCCTCCTCCCAAGCATGCCAAAAATTTCCCCATCCTATGGCATCAAAGGCTGCCCCAAACTCTCCTATCATGCCGGTTTCATTAAGCAGGGTATTATCATATACCTTTGTGTGTGCGAATTCCCGGTCCTTTAGTTGCTGAAATAATCTCCGCTCTTGATCGGTACGTAAGATGATTTGTGTTTCGGAGGTGAGGAAACATGTCCTTTCCTCCGAACCTGAACCACCATAGTGTACCGAGCTCGTGGACATGTCCTAGGCAGAACCCATAGACATATCATCCTGATGCTCAAAACCTGGGGGCACTGAATGATTTTTGCCAACCTGAGGCAGTGGAATGACCACTGCGGCTCGAGTCTGAGTCACTGGATTGGAACCTGATGTGTTTCCCCTTAACCACCTTAGCGGCCTTGCGGAACCACGACATCCTGCAAAAGGTTAGTGCCAAGGATACCCGAAGGATGAAGGTTAGGAGAAAAAGAGTTAGCCATTCGAGGGTTAGTGGTCCAAGGGTTAGCGGTCCTTGTGGGGTAATGAAACCTCCACAAAATTTGAAAGATTTTAAACTACGAAGGACACGCTCTCGGAACTCCTCTCCACTAATTACGAACGAGCTTAAACGAGGGAGCAAAGGGAGCTAACTTCAGAATTTGATCGTGGTGCTTTGAGAGAGTGCACGGGGGGTCTCCTTTTATAGGCAGGCGAAAAGGGGTAGGTGCGGCCGCACCTGCTCACCCGGCTGTGCCAACTAAAAACAAGGGACACCCTCAGTGCTTGATCAGGAGCCTAGGGATAGGTTGCGGCGATCTGGATGTGACAACTTGGTGGAATTCATAGGTGCGGCCGTACCAACAGGGCCGGCCGGCCCTAGTGCCTCCACCAAAACATTGCCAGGCAGCTGCTATGCCCTCTAGTGCTTAGGATCCTCGAAATTTTTGCGCACTCAAATGTCTAAAAGCTGCTGGCCATGCAACTAGTGGTGGGAACGCTACTGCAAATTGGACTTGATCCTACACAAGCGAGAGCACTACCATGCAACTAGTGGGTGCTCCACGCACTCAACCAAGCAAAAGAGGTGGTGCGCCCGTGCCAAGTGGGCCGGCCGCACCGAGCAAAACGCTCGAAACTGCTCCCTAACCCTTCTAAACACTACACCATCCAGTGGCTAAAAGAATTTCGAAAATTATACATGCTTGGTGCATTAAACAAAATTAGGAAGGGAAACATGGGATACATACCGGTTTATCTCACGGTGAGAGCATCGAATTTATAGTCCTCGAGCTGGACTTGTCGATGCTCATTTCTTCTTCAAGTGATTCTCTTGATTAGAGAGGTAATTCACTAGAGCTCGGAAGAAAAACAAGAGATAGACAGCAATCTTATCTATCCAAGATTGGGAATGGTCTTTGATTTCTTCGCCCTGGGATTCTTTTTTGGCGGGCATAGCTAAAATCCTCTCTAGAAATTCTAGCCCCTCAGTTGGATTTTCGTGAAAAAGTGATCCCTTTGTGAGTGCAAGCAAGCGGAAAACACTGTCTAGAATGAGGCCGTGCTGAAAATGTTGAATCAACACTATATCTGGTAGGCCATGATCGGGACAAGTTTGTATAAGATCATAGAATCTAGTCCATGCTTGATTTAGGGATTCGGTCTTCTTCTGTTGGAAATTGATAATCTGTCCTCGAAGATTCATGAGGCAAGATAAGGGGAAGCACTTAGCGCAGAACTTGTCACGCAAATTTCCCCAATTTGTGGTGACTTCCTTCTCTTGCTGGAAGTACCAAGCCCTTGCTTTTCCCGCTAGCGAGAATGGGAAAAGTCTAACTCTAAATTCGTCGGGAGAAAGATCGGAGTATGAATGAGTAGAGCACAATTGCTCGAAACTTCTCAAGTGATTGTATGGATTTTCTCCTTTGAATCCTGAAAAAGGATTTTTCTTGGCGATGGAAAGGAATCTTAGAGGAATAGTTCCATTGGAGAAGAACCTTGGTTTGAGATTTCCGTTTCCGACTGGGATTGCCATCTTGGTTGGAGTGTGGAATTGATAAATAGAGAACTCAAGGTTGGCTTCTTTGGCCATGCAAAAGATGGTTCTGTCTACAGGATCGACTGGGTTTGTCGTGATAAATTGAGAGAAACTTTTCAAATGGTAGTGACATGAGGTCGGAATACCCTTCACAAGTGACTCTGAATAGGTGTGAAGACAGGACGGAACTGTCGAAACTGGATACTACTCCGTACACTAGGAACGGAGTAGGGATAGACCCGCTAAGAGATGGTTCACCGAACTGAGATAACTCTACCGAAAAGAAATCTAGTGCCTATTGCATCCCCGGCAACGGCGCCAGAAATGCTTGTTGACGTTCCTTAGCCTCACCACTAGGTTTGCACTCATGGTGATGGCTCCAGAAATGCTTGTTGGCACTCGCTAGCGTCGCTACCGGGTTTATACCCCTAGTAATGGAGTTAGGAACATCTTTGGTAAAACACACGTCACAGAAAGGTCCACAAGCGCACGGATTACCGTTGTAGCACTTCACCCGGTGGTATTCGGGTTATCGTATTTATATTTTCCCAAGGGAAGCACTATGGCATAGATAATCGAAAGAACGGTAGAGAGGATCGAGCTTCGGTAAAAGGGACTTATAGCGGGGGTAACAATAAAGATATGCGGGGAGTAACTTGACACGTGAGGAGATCTTGATAAAAGAACTAGAGAGGTCCTAGTGAGTTGGGAGGACAACGAGATGAGGAGGGATCCTAAGGCAATCTATCTATTCCTGTCAACTCCGGGAAAAGAACTAAGGTAAAGCAGAGCTAAGGTAAGATAGGATCAACAAGCTCTTCTAGTGCTGCAGGGACATGCAAAGCCGCGCTCTCAGACTGGGATGAGAAGGGAGAACGACGACGCGCTGAATCCTACCGGCCCGAACTAACGTGGTGGACTACAAAGCCTGTCCGGAGCTGTCACCTCCTTAGGGTACCACAACTATTCCGTTGAACGGGACACCAATCTAAGACTAAGGCAAGCTCTGAGCACCGCGCTCACAACGAACCAAAGAACCTTCCCTAAGGCCTTTAGGGAGAGGTCTCTCTCTACGGCTAAACACCGAAGTACCTAGACGAAGATCAAGCGAAGAACGACCACAACACTATAGGGTTCAAGAGAGCTATGCTAACCGAGGCAAAACTCACTTTAGTCTAAACCTAGAATAAAGCTTCTATTAGCTAAATAAAAGCTGAATGTAATTGACTCGAAATGTAAGATAGAAAGATAACTTGAATTGCACTTAAGTCTTATAAAGGAAAGATACAAGAGAAGTACCCGAACCCTGAAGAAGACTTCTCCGGAGCCTCAAGACTAGCTCGACTCGACTCTAACTCCCAAACTACACTACTTCCTACTCTAATATACAAAAGTTGACAATAGTGATACTCCTGTTGTGTGTCTTTGTTCCAGCAAGTGCAGGGTCCCTTTTATAGCAATGGGAGGTCGGTGGAGCACTGAGAAGGTGGGAGCCAGGCACGGCCGCACCTATGATGTGCCGCCATTCGTCGTGGAAGGTCCTGATGCTCGATCCTTGGTCGGCTGTGAGTCGGTATCCTGGGTCGGTTCCGCCGGATTCGCCGCTTCATAGGTGCGGCCGTATCTCTTGATCCGGCCGTACCTACTCCAAGCCGTGTGATGCACCGCCAATGATAGGGGATGCTCAGGATTGCTTCAAAATGGCGGTTGGTTGCATGTAGAGGTGGGCCCATGGATCCAAGTGCCTCTTTTCTACTCCTTTGGATCAAACCGACATAACCCCGACACATCCCATCCATCCAAGGTGTGTTTTTGGAAATGATGGTTGCCTGGACTCGAGACATGGTGGAGTGCAGGGCCGGCCGCACCTGGTGGACCGGCCGCACTAGCAGGGCCGGCCGCACCTGTTGGTTCGGCCGTGCCTGCTAGGTGTGGCCCGGTGACTCCTGATTTCTCCCAATTGCGTACCTGCATATAAAATTCACAACACAACTCGTGAAACTTTATTAGTACTAAAAATGTGCATGAAACTTGTCATATACCCTTATCATTTCCGAGATTTTGATGGTCGGATTTTTGTTGTAAGGACCGTCAACACTTGTGCTTATCTCTCTCATCCGGGCTCCGATGTATGCAAATGATATATCCATTTTGATTGTCTCGACGAGCCTGTCACAATGGTGCAGACCAATTTGGCATTTGAGGTTGTTTATGATGATGCCATATCTATGCCATTGGTTTACTTGCTCTCAACTAAATCATTCCATGCGTATTTTGATGTGTCCTGCAACAAAAGATAGAAACGCCAACACTTGTGGAAATTGTCAGTGTAAACCCCTATCCTAGTGTTGATGCTCCTCACTTTTTATTTATTTTATGCAAGAGTTGACGGTGTAAAAGTGGTACTTAACAGCCGTCAACACACACGACGGGATCACAGGGCTTGCGTCGGGAGGACGTGGACTGCGGCGAAGGCGTGGCCGCCCGATGAAGAGGAGTGCTACTTGACCATCTTGCCCCTGAGGGGTGTGTAGCTTCCTTTTTGTTCTAGGGGTAGCTTGGTCATTTGCCCAACCCGGAGAGACTTCATATATACAAATCATCCATCTGGACTGCTTCTCATTTTCCCTGCTCTTTAGGCTAGATTTTCTTCATGATTTTGTAGAGAATCTGACCTCTGGTTGTATGGAAGCTTTCATGGCTGCGTCGATTTCCTTCTCTTGGCTCGAGTGATTTTCGTGTCTTTTTCGGGCTATTTTGTGGGATTTTCATGTGCGGCTTGTTCCTTCAATTCTGAGGCATTTGTGTTCGAATTTCTTTGTGGGGATCATGGATAGATGCCTTGTGCATCTTTATGCTTGATCTTGACCCCTCAAACTCCGGATTTGGCCTCCGATTCGATTGGAACCCTAGCTTTTTGTGTGAGCTCGGTTCGTTGTCGATCCCCGGCGATTTATTAGTGTGTTTGAGGCTCCAAGCTTTTGGGTATAACATCCCCTAGGGACGCTTCACATCTCCCCCAAATCTTTTCTCAATCCATTCAGCCGTTTGGGAGATCCATGGATGGATAGAGGGAGTTGACTTGCGTTTTTCGGGCTCGGTCTGGTTCTGTTCGTGCCTGACGGACAGTCTGTCACGTAGGCATGGACGGTCCGTGGTGACTGGTGTTTGTCCAGTTGATCGACTGTTCGTGCAAGTACGTGGTTCAATCCATCTGAGCGCTAAGTCTTTGTCGCACGAGGTTTGGCGGATGGTCCGTGGAGGCTTGACGGACGGTCTGCGAGACGTGCTCGAGGTGTGTGTTTTGGCTAAGGGATACGGACGCTCCGCGGGGGTGTGTCGGACGGTCCGTAGTGGTGACAGACAGTCCGTGAGTTCAGATTGGACGGTCTTTATAGGCTGGTGTGTTTCTGGAGGTTTTGTTAGCTAATACGGACGGTCCGTCCTTGACCCACGGACGATCCGCGCGACCCAGATGGACAGTCCGTCCCACGCTGGCAGATTTGCTTAAGTCCTTTGGTCCTTGAGTTGTGCTTCCACTTTGCAACTTGTTTGGACTTGTTCTTAGGGTTGGTAGGTCTGTTGTGACTACATGACCTTGGCAAGCTCGTGTGAGAATCCTTGGTTGTGATTTTGGGACTTAGCCGGTTTTCTCTCGGAGAAATTTTTATCGGCTCCCATTCACTCCTCCCTCTCTGGTCACCGAACCGGTCCTTCAATTGGTATCAGAGCCGGTTACGGATCTTCATGATTTTAACCAATCTAAGATCCAAAGATGGCGTACCAAGAACAGGGTTCGGGTCCTCCACACTTTGATGGTAAGGATTACCAGATGTGGCTGCGTCGTATGTCTGCTTTTCTCCACGGCAAAGGACAGATCATACGGGATGTGACGGAGAACACCTCCTGTGTCCACCCCATCAACGTCCTTGCTCCAGGTTCTCGAGATATGCATGACGCCAACAACAAGGCGGCCGACTATCTCTTTCGTGCCCTTTGCAAACCTGAATTCGATCAGGTTCAAGCAGAGGACTTGGCATGCAAGATTTGGGAGAAGTTGAAGAATGCTCACGCTGGGAACAACCAGGTGAAGGCGCGCTTGTTTGCGACTTACCAGAGAGAGCACAAGAACTTCACTCAACTCCCTGGTGAGTCCATGGACGCCATGTTCCTGGGGTTCACTATGATAGTGAACAACATAAGAGCCAATGCATGTGACCGTGTTCCCATACGATGATCATGACAGGGCTGTGAAGCTCCTGCACTCGCTGGATCGTACCGTGTGGAAGGTCGAGGCTATCTTGGAGTCAGGGAACTATGAGACCCTCACGGTGGACGAGCTGTTTTCTAAGCTCAAGTCATTTGAGGTGGACCGTGGGGTGTGAGCAAGGATCGAGAACCCGACGGACCTGTTGACACCATTTTTTGGAAAAAAAACAAGTCAAAAGAGGATAAGAAGATTCTGCAAGATATGCTGATGGGAGAATAATGCAATCGGCTGATGGTAGCAAGAAAGATGGTCAACAGAAGCCGCCGATAGTCAAGATAGTTCAAAATGGTCCATCGATGGACAGGCGGGTCGACCCGATCGGCCGATGGTCAAACTAGAGGATCGGCCGATGAAGAGGAAGACGGTGCCAATCGAGAAATATGCCAAAGGAGAGACACGGTGGAGACAGGTCAAATCAACAATTGACGATGGGCCAAAGTCAGTTTTAGGAGAGTTTGACTCTTGCGTGAGTCTTTTTATATTTTTAATAATGTTCGTTTTCTTTAGATGCAAGTAAATCGTGTCGTAATCAGCTAGGAGCCGGGTTGTCCTCAGGACATAAATAGCGATCTGTGTGGTCGGAAAATTTCTACACACCAATATCAAACAAACTGCCTCTGGTCAAACCCTTTAAAGTTTACAGCATCTACTTTACAACATCTACTTTTCGGTGACTTCGCCACTGCATTTTTCCTTTTTTCAACGCCGTCCTTCAAGTTCGTCGGGCTGCATCGATCGATCTCCGGCAAGCTTGTGAGTACCGTTTTACCAAATAATCTTAGGCTTTAACCTCTGGGCGCATCGCTGAGGTTTCGTCTAGTTCTTTATTCACAATTTATCGATATTAGCTAGATCTGCTAGTTTTCATACCAATTCTTGTAGTTTTGGCTTTTATCACCAATTTATCCAGCTCGATCTAGATCGCGTCGACTTCTACTATCATAGCCGATTTAGATTCATTTCGTGCGCTGACGGGCATGATCGGCTGATTCAGCCGATCTCTTTATACATATTTGCACTTCGGCTGCTTTCGAGCCCGTCGATTCTGCCTTATCGTATCGGCCGATGAGCAGATACATATACTGTTGAAAATCCATTGGTTCTCTAGCCGATCTCTTAATATTTTCCATTGTCAATCAACAGGTTAGATTGGCTGGCACGCCTCGCTACAGATCGGTGAGTCACGTGTGTCGCTCGTGGGGGTGACGTCCTATTTTCGCTTCAACACACTTTTGGCACCTGCGGTGAGACACGAAATAAAAGTCAACGATGTCAAAGATCCTGAAGCCTGGTAAAATTACTGAGGAGAACATTCAACCAATCACTAGAGATCACCTGAAAGATGTAGATAAAGCCGAGTTCGAAGCACACATGAAGCGATACGAATAACTATGCTTGGCTTCATATGGTCAGACTAAAAGTGGGGTCATCAAGAAAAATCTCTACCAGGACCACGTCATGTCACCTTTTCATCTGATCCTCAAGGACTCCAAGATATGATGAATGAAGCCATGCATCAGACTATGATCAATCAGTCAACAGTCCTCACCAATACTATTCAGAATTGCTTGACTGAAACTTTCAAGAAAGGAGTAGAAGAGGGATATGTGGGACCTGCATACTTTCAACCTGGACGATCTCCTCTGATGTTCCCAAAGGTCCAATCGGCTTCCCAGTCGATTTATGATCCAACAGTGGGGGTTACTCCACCTCCACTGGTCAATGCAACTGCTCCTGACACTTCATCAGATTCCCAGCCGATTCAAAATCAGAATATTGGAGATGCATCTAAAGATCCTATTGTTACAGTGCCAATAGTTCAAACCTATTCAGCACAGTCCAGTGTTCAAGATCAGACGTTCTTGGTCCATAATCCTCCTCAATATCCTATAATGAGGGATCAAAGTGGAAGACTTACAGGATGGGATTTACCTCACAATCATTTTGAGACTGATATCTCATAATTCTTTGAGCCCCTACCTGAAGAAATTCCAGAAGTAAAGTACCCAAATCATTATCAAGCTAGGTTTGGAGATACTTTAGGGACTGTGCATTTAACTAAGGAGGGAGTGGAGTTTGTCTATTTCAATCAGGGGAGCAAGGCGTTTGAAAGAGTCAAGATAAGTCCAGCTCACGCACATATGGTTATACCAATAGAAAGAAAAGCTCCTATTCACCCCAAAAACCGGCTCCTCGGCCGATTTTGGGTCAACCTATGCAGACTACTCCACTAAAGCAAATAATGTCATTGCAACCTGTCATGACCCCGGCTCATACGGTTACTCATGTGAGATCATCACCTCAGGAGCCAATCAATCAAGGGGTGACAAGACAACCAGTAGCACAGCCACAACAGATAGATCCTGTGCAAACGATGCAAATGCTTCTAAATCAATTGGCAGGCTCGGGCCAGTTGAACTTGCATCAACCAACTCCATCGACTGGACAGCCGATCAGGCAAACACCACATGTTATAAGTCAGTTAAATACACAGAATTCTTCTGGAGTAAGAGTATCAGCGGAAGTACCAAATCCACAATTAGGGACTCTTGAAGAGCAACCTTTAGAGACTACATCGGCTGACATGCGGCCGATAGAACAGATATCCGCTAAGATAAAATCTCATCTGAAGGAAGAGTTGACTGACCAGACTACAGAGACGCTGCAAAAGCACTTTGGGATAAAACCTAAGTAGCAGGTTTATATGTACAGAAAATTGTATCCATCTCGTTATGATCAGATACCTTCCCACCAAGATTCAAGGTGCCTGATTTCACTGAATTCTCTGGGCAAGATGACACATCCACAACGAAGCATATCAACAGATTCATCATACAATGTGGAGAAGCAGGGAATATTGATTCACTCAGGATACGATTGTTCTCTTCATCTCTCTCAGGGCCGGCATTCTCATGGTTCACTTCACTTCCGGCCAATTCCATTATTAAGTGGTCTGATTTGGAACAGCAGATCCACAATTATTTCTTCTCTTGTATTCATGAGATGAAGATTACTGATCTGACCAAACTCAAGCAAAGGAATGATGAAACTGTTGCTGGATTCGTTCAGAGGTTTAGAGAAGTTAGAAACAAGTGCTATCGTCTGAATCTAGAGGACAAACAACTAGCTGAGTTGGCATTCCAAGGGCTCTTGCCATCTTTGAGAGAGAAGTATGCATCACATAACTTCGAAAGCCTCAGCCAATTGGTGAGTCGGATGAGCCAAGAAACTGCAAAGTCTTATGAGCTAAGAAGGAATTTCCAAAAGAAGGTTTCTTATGTGGAATGCTCTAACTCAGAAGATGAAGAAAACATGATAGGACTTGCAGAATGGGTCAAAGGCAAGAAGACTGTGTGTTGTCCTTTTGGTACAAAGGAGCCAGAGAGATTCGGCTTTGATATCACTAAGGCCGATAAAATATTTGATCTGTTGCTTCAACAAGGACAGATTAAGCTCTCTCAGTTCCATACCATATCTTCTGCAGAAGAGCTCAAGAGGATGAAGTATTGCAAGTGGCATAATGCAACATCTCATGACAACAATGACTGCAAGATATTCAGACAACAGATTCAATCAGCTTTTGAGCAAGGGAAACTTAAATTTGAAACCCCAACCAAAGCTGAAAAGCCGATGAAGATTGATCAGCATCCTTTCCCGACCAATACAATTGAGGTGTCTAGCAAAGACACGTCACGTACCAAGTTGCTGACGTCAGAATTGGCTCAAAATAAAGGAACTGTTGATCCCAAAGTACAAGCAACTGCTGCAAATGTCAAAGGAAAAGGGTTGTAACTTGAAGAAGAAGATATGAAGCCACGCCGGCCTGTTACGTCTGAGATGCTGATTAATAAATTTCAGCCACGGCAGGAGAAAGCAAAAGGGAGAGAAGAGTGGGCACGGCGCGATGAGGGGCATTGGAGATGTCCATTCTTCAAGTACTGTTGGGAGGCAGGAATCAAACTGCCAACGGTAGAGAATTGTCCAGAGTGCAATGGAGCCTACAACAATGGCAGCTCATCCAAGAGGGTTTGCTTCAATGACAGAAGGCCTATGACTGGGAATCACCGTGAATTCAATAATCAACGGGTATTAGTTCACCAACGGCTGGGCGGCAAAGCCAGCGTCTATGATCGGCTGGGGGGCAAGGCCAACGTTCTTGATCGGCTGGGAGGCCGAGTCAATGAAAAGTTAAGCAATCAGCTGGAAGAATTAGCCGATTCTTTTGTTCTTGATGAAGACAGCATGTGCCAAGCTCCTGAACGACGACGCACCGTGCAACTAGACGATGAAGGGTCAAACCGGTCATACAAGAAGCTTAATCCACAATGGTGTCCAGATGGTTTGACCAAATCTCAGAAATGGAGAGTTCAGTGCCTACGACAGGTGGAACAGCAAGAAGAAGAAGAGAGGCATGTGCTGGACAAGAAGAAAGTTTAGTCTCAAGTATGGTGTCCTAAGCTTAGAGCCGATAATGAGAAGGACGGTGGGCCAAAAGCTGATATAAACATGGTTGTCCTTCTACCAAAGGAGTTCATGGCTCCAATTGATTCGGATGCGTCCGATGAAGAATTAGGGATGGCTCAGTTGACATTGGAACCTACACAAGCTATCTTTGAGAAACCAGAAGATGAGAAACGGCAACATTTCAAAGCTTTGTTCCTCAAAGGTTTTGTCAACGGGAAACCAGTCACCAGAATGCTATTCGATGGAGGAGCAGTAGTCAATCTGATACCTTACACCCTATTTTGCAAGATTGGGAAGTCTGATGAAGATTTAACCCAAACAGATATGATGCTGGTGGATTTTGAAGGCAATATTTGTCCAGCCCAAGGTGCAATCTGCGTGGAGCTCACGATCGGTAGTAAGACCCTTCCAACCACTTTCTTTGTCATTAAAGGGAGGGGATCTCATAATTTCTTGCTGGGCCGAGATTGGATACATGCCAATTGCTGCATACCATCTACAATGCATCAATGTATCATCCAATGGATCAGAGATTCAGTGGAGATGGTCAAAGGGGAAACTTCCGTGACAATAGCAGCAATAGAAGAACAAGGGTGGACCCATGATCGAGTAAGCTGCATATCTAGAAAGGCATGGGATACTATATATCTCAAGGTGTCCGATTTCGGACTACAGCCGGTTCAAGCAGTCAGCTCTGATGAAAAGTCTTAATGGATCAATTCATAGAAGATGAAGGAAAGTCTGAGCATGGGTTCACATCGGCCGATGGATTGGTTGTTCAAGTGTATAAGCAATCGTGTAGCCGATTATCATGTCGAGCTTATTCGGTCGATTGAGATTTCGAGCTATAGCCGATTATAAATATAAAAAAATGTAAAAACTGATTTGCAATCGACATACTCGATTCTTTCAGAACATGGCCGATATACACATCACCCTTAGAACAAAATAAATATACTTTATTCTTCTGTCTTCGATTACAATGATAATATTACAACTCAGATCTGAAGATTACATTCATCTCCAAAAGGTTACAAGGAGTGCACTGCCTTATCTCTCGTATGATGAGGATATTGAATCGATGAGTGAGAGAAAGACACCGCGAAGAGGAAATGAAAGACTAAGATCTTCACCGGATTCTATAATCTTCTGCCGAAAGGTGTCCGAGTTGATGACAAAGACGGTCGTCCCCTTGGCACGCTCCTCCTTTGGTATGTGTGCAGCAAGACGTTCTACCTTACTCCTTCGCCTAAGCCGGTAAATCCAAGTTTTTTCACAAGGATTCTTCTAGCTATTGCACCTCCTGGCTTTTCAAAAGGGGATGAAGAGGGAGAGGTGTTGCTGCACTACTTCACAAGAATTCTTCTAGCTATAGAGGGGAAAGGGGAGGAAGAGACAGTCATACAACAAGAGCCTACAACCTATCAGATCTGATTTGTGCGCCATGACTGAGAAGTGTGGCCTCCTCCATCGGGCTTCAGGTCCATTTATAGCCCCAAGTAGCAGAAAGGGATAACTACAAGAGGGAATTGAAAAAGGCAGAATAAAAGGAGCCAGATCTGGTCAAAAGAGAAATAGTCTCCCCGTGAATGATTCAGGCTGAACGGCTGGCAACCACGCAGTGATGTGTTTCCCAAAAAGCAGGAGTGGGCTTTGAAAATGATCTGAATAAGGATGAGCGGCCCCACTCTGTACCCCAGAAGAGGAGGTTTTTGAGATTTCCTTTCCTCAACATTGCTAGCAACAACGACAAGCTTCAATCCGTCATCTGGATACAAGAACACTTCAGAAAGAAACTTGTCAAGGAATGGGGATGACTGCATTTTCCTGAGAATGCTTATAGAAAAGCATGCCTCCTATTCTCAACAGAGACCGATTTTCAGGTAGAAGGATCTGGTGCCATATGAGTGACAAGTTGCATTTTATAGTGAGCAAAAGACCAAATCAGGTCATGAAGGGGCCTCTACGAACATATTGCATTCAGGATTCTTCAATGCCAATAAAAGGGGAGATTTTGTTCATAAAGATACCCGATTGCATCGGCCAGCAGTACAATACATTAAGGCTTAAGGAGACTCTTTGCCTTATCTAATTCCGCTCTAACTCGGGTTATTTTCTCGCCTACATAATCTAATTCTTGGAGGAAAGTGTTTCTCTTGGCTTCGAGGGCTTCCAGTTTCTTCTCATCACAAGCAATCACGAGACGAAGACCCCGTTCTTGCCTAGATGGTTGCGCTGGCTGATTCGCACCGAAAGCATTGATGTTCATCAAGATTCTTTCCACGGCTTCACAATTTGGAGATTGGAAAGCATTGATGTTCATCAAGATTCTTTCCACGGCTTCACAATTTGGAGATTGGGGAAGAGACGACGAAATGTCAAAAGGGGATCAGAAAAGTAGAGAGAGTAAAGGAAACCAACCTGATTCACAGAGGAGGAGGAAGAAGAAGAAGCCATCACGAAAAAAGCAAGATGAAAGGCAAAGAGATCTCGCATCTTACAAAGACCGATTAAAACGTTCGGTCAAAGCAATAAATAAGAAGCGTTGGAAGTTGGACAGTAAGGGCTAGTTACAGTCTAGGAGTTACAATATTCAAGTGGATTAAACTATGCCTAAAAGATGGATAGCATTGATGAGGTCCAGTAGCAGTTGATCGACCTCCTCGATCTCTTGACGATCAGGATCGGCCGAACTAGGAATCGGCTGTTCTTGTTCACGAAGAGCTTGAGCTTGCTGTGTGATGGAGTCTTTCTGTTCTTGCATAGTGGCGATGGTTCCCGGAAGATCCACCAGCTTCTCTTCGATGGCCAAATCTTGCTCAGTCTGACCAAGCTCCTTCATCCATTCAGCACGACGCCGTTTCAAGTGATCAATGCTGTTAATAATGTCAGGACGAGAAGAAGTTACCAATTCAATCCTACTATCTAGGTCAGCTATACTACTATCTAGATTCTCCCTGTCTTGAGTAAGTTGCTCCTGACGCCTCCTTGCTTCCAGTCGATCTTGAGCTTCTTGGACTCAAGCTGCCGATTCTCAGTAAAGGCCACTTGGAGCACCTTTGCCTTAAGATCCCTAGGCAATTGGTCTCGGATTTGCTTAAAAATGTTCCTAATCGGCTCGGCATCTTGTACAAGTTGGCCGATATCTTGATTAAGCAGGGGAAGCATTTCAAGAAGCTTGGCTTTCACATCATCAGGAAGGAGATTGGCCGGTACACTCTGGCCGATGAGGGGTAAGACAGGTGGAATCTGAGAAAAGGAAAAAACCAGCATAATATCTAGAGTGAAAGACAGGGTAATTCGAGGGTTGCCTCTGCAGCAGAAGAAACTGCTTGTGCTTGAATAATCGGCCTTTCAGCCGATTTTGGCTCTAAAAATTCAGCAATTGGCGTTTGTGGCCTGTCACCAACTAATTGTTGAGAGTCACCCAAAGACTCCTTGAGTTGAATCTCAACCAT
Source organism: Cenchrus fungigraminus (assembly GCA_036936925.1). Taxonomy (NCBI): domain Eukaryota; kingdom Viridiplantae; phylum Streptophyta; class Magnoliopsida; order Poales; family Poaceae; genus Cenchrus; species Cenchrus fungigraminus. The sequence continues at coordinate 17,860,209 of CM072776.1, read as the reverse complement.
GTTTCATTAGCCTCTTGCACAAAATAAGGAGTCAGAGACAAGCAGAGTAAATAAATGACAAGGGAGGGAGTTCTACCTAAACTAGAAGATGCCCAGACTGGGGATGGATCGGTTCAAGAGGATTCAACTGGTCCTGGATCTGGCCACCTGAAGCATCTAGAATATCTGCTCTGTGATGGTTTGGCTCAGGTTGTTTAGTTGTCATGACCAAAACTTCATCAGCTGAACTTTCTTGGATTGGCTCCGACACCGTCTCTTTGCCAGAGTCAGTAGTCAAAGCACTGATTTTTATTGGTTGTTCCAAGAGAGCCGAAGACTATATAGAGAGTAAATTGATCAGATGATGTTTGGAAAAGAAAAGGAGGAGTGAGAATGATTAATACCTCAAAAGCACCAGCCAACACTCCAGCCATGTCCGGCATGTCAACAACCATAGTGTCAATCTTCCTTTTAGTTCTGCGACCAGGTGGTTCTGAGACTTTGCTAGTCACAACTTTCCTCTTGAGGGTCGACAAAAGTGGATTGTTTGGAGTAGGGGCTACTTTTGGACCCTGCATAAGTGAAGAAATTGGAGGAGCTTTGCAGCCGATATACGACAGAGGCCTCGGTTAAAAATAAGTAATCGGCTTGCCACTTTTGCTTCGAGCAGGGGGTTTAGTAGTATCAGGCTGAAGGAAGAATATATTAGTCAGAACATCTTAAAGAAAATGAATACACAAAGTAGTCAGGCAAGAAAGTACCTCGTCAGCCGGAGCATTATATGCGAGATCCAGCTTCTCACAATAAAGTTTGGGAGACACGCAGAAAAGATGATCGCTCCATTCTGCCCACCAGATGTTGAAGAGAGGAGAGGCAAAACTAGCAAGTTTCCAGGAGTCAAGATCAACGGTGGAAGAGTCAGGGATCAGATCTAGGAGCCGTCTATAGTGAACGCCATTTGGAATAATCTCCCGTGGTTTGATCAAGTTGGAAAAATAAAGACCAATCGGCAATTGACCAAATCCCAGCTGGCGAGCACTCACTGGAGGGTTATAAAATTCATATGTAGCCGATTGATCTTTTCCGAAAACACAAGATGGAAGGAACCCCAGTTTGATCATCTCCTCAAAAACAATCCTATTCTCGTCATCATTGGTGATGTCATCAAAGCTGAATACAGTCTCGAAGGAATTAGGGTCTTCATATGCAAACTAGATTACGGATGCGGGTTTGAAACCATTGTAGAAACTCCTGAAATGCTCGGTTATGCAAGATGGAGTCCTTTTATGTCTTGGGAAAACAGATACTGCCTCCCCAAAAGAAGTGCATTGGTGTTTTTCAATTCGGACATCATCTGGCTGATCTCCTGGAAAGGACATATTGAAAATATTCTTCCCTAATTTATCTCGAAGGTGGAGATTCAGCCACATATTGATGAACCACCAAGGGCCTCTTTGAGTACCTATAGGAGAGCCAGTCGACAAACTGAATGACACTTGATGAAGGAGATTATAAACCGCACCCAATAGATACTTTCCAAGAGGAATGCAAGAACCGACAGCCAACCGTTCGGCAATAATCTGGTAATTGGAAGTGGGACCCAAAAATTTGCCACAAAAGATGAATTTCTCAAGCCACATGTTCAAAAAAGCGACATGCTCTCTAGTATCTGCGGTGCCTGTCTTCATATGCTCAATGATATAACCAGACCAACCACCAACATTTTTGGTTTTCAGACGATGGGAAAGTTTGTCGTTCCGATGAGTAAACAGGATATCCGAAGAAGAAACATCTAAACTGGTCAGCAGAAGGACATCGGCCAAAGTTGGGGTCATCGGCCCGTGACCATATAAGAAAGCATTGAGAGCATCAGACCAGAAGTAAGAGGTAGCTATTAAGAGAGATTCATTTCGAGGCATAACAGACAAAGATAAAGTAATGCACTGGCCGATTTTGTATTCATCCCAGAAAACCATATTCTTTTGAGACATCCTGCAGTACCAGTTCCTCCACCCCTTGGTATATCCTGTCCAATACCTGAAACAGCTATCCCAATCGGCTAAATCCAAAGAGGCATACATAAAAGGAATTTTACCAGTTTCAAAATTAATCATCTCAGTGGGATCAGTGTCACCCATTGGACCAAGAAAGACAAGCCCATGTTTATCATCAACAGGGATAGTGAGGTTGGATCTAAGTGCCTGAGACGGATAAAACAAATCTAAGATTCAGACAAAACAGATGACAACATTCGAACCAGGCAGAAGTGAAGAGATGAGGAAATACCTGAGGAACTGAAGAAAGGGACGCCACCGGAGGCGCAGGAGGAGGGTGAGAACCGCAAGCAGAGATTGAAGAAACCATGGATCTGCGAAAGACTGCAGATTTAGGGTTCGTCGCCTGGAAGCTTGAGCTGTTGAACGCAACAGAGTTTCGAGGGAAAAGAAGAGCTGGAGAGGTTGTATTTATTGATCCCTTTTGGAGATTTGTTTAGATTCGCCAGCCGTCTTCGAATCAAGGCGGATACAGGATTCGAGTAAATTTCGGAGCAAAAAGGTATTTACTCTGAAAGTGGGGGGCATGTGTTGACACCATTTTTTGGAAAAAACAAGTCAAAAGAGGATAAGAAGATTCTGCAAGATATGCCAATGGGAGAACAGTGTAATCAGCCGATGGTAGCAAGAAAGATGGTCAACAGAACCCGCCGATAGTCAAGATAGTTCAAAACGGTCCATCGATGGACAGGCGGGTCGACCCGATCGGTCGATGGTCAAACCAGAGGATCGACCGATGTAGAGGAAGACAGCGGCAATTGAGAAATACGCCAAAGGAGAGACACGGTGGAGGTGGGTCAAATCAACAATTGACGACAGGTCAGAGTCAGTTTTAGGAGAATTTGACTCTTGTCTAAGTCTTTTTCTATTTTTAGTAATGTTTGTTTTCTTTAGATGCAAGTAAACGGTGTCGTAATTGGCTTTGAGTGGGGTTGTCCTCAGGACATAAATAGAGACCCTGCATGGTCAGAAAATCTGTACACACCAATATCAAACAAACCGCCTCTAGGCAAACTCTTTATAATTTACAACATCTACTTTTCGGCGACTTCGCCACTGCGGTTTTCCTTTTTTCAACGTCATCCTTCAAGTTCGTCAGGCTGCATCGATCGATCTCCGGCAAGCTTGTGAGTACCATTTTTCCGAATAATCCTTGGCTTTAACCTCCGGGTGCATCGTTGAGGTTTCGTCTAGTTCTTTATTCACAATTTATCGATATTAGCTAGATCTGCAAGTTTTTGTACCAATTTTTGTAGTTTTGGCTTTTATCACCAATTTATCAAGCTCGATCTAGATCGCGTCAGCTTCTACTATCATAACCGATTTAGATTCATTTCGAGTGCTGACGTCACGATCGGCTGATTTGGCCGATCTCTTTATACATATTTGCACTTCAGCTGCTTTCGAGCCTGCCGATCCTGCCTTATCGTATCGGTCGATCGGCAGATACATATACTGTTGAAAATCCAATGATTCTCTAGCTGATCTCTTAATATTTTCCATTGTCAATCAACAGTTCAGATTGGTTGGCACACCTTGCTACATACTGGGGAGTCACGTGTGTCGCGCGCGGGGGTGACGTCCTATTTTCGTGTCGACATGACCCTCATAGTCTGACACTCGTTTCTGGACCGAGCACTAACGCTAACCTGTCTTCTAGGCAGTTCTCTTTGTCTTGTCTTGTGTCCATGCCAGATGAGGAGTTCGATGTGCTGGGCGAGGATGATCTCGTGTTGTTGAGCAGGCAGTTCAAGCACTTGTACACGAACCGGAGGAACGCTCGGAGGAGCTCAGGCATGTGCTACCGGTGCGGGAAGCACAGGCACTTTATCGCTGAGTGCCCGGAGGCCATGGATATCAAGCCCGAGCACAATCACCGTCCGAGGACCGACCACAAGCACCGCTCAAGGAATGACTACAAGGGCAAGAACAAGTCCGAGCGGAGGCCGAGGAAGAGTGGCGGCCACAAGAAGAAGACGGAGCGTGCGATGGTCGCTGGAGCGAGCGACATCGACTCGAGTTCCTGCTACTCTTCATCAAGCTCAAGCGCTGAAGAAGAAGAGGTGGACTGGAATAAGGGCAAGTTGTTGAGCAAGAACATCAACAGCTTGTGCTTCGCCGCACAAGGCTTTTGCGGCATGGCACACAGCTCCGAGAGCAAGAAGAGCCAGAAGGATGACTCAGACTCCGACTCCGAGGATGAGGTAAACAATGATCCTTCCTTCTTGGTAGCAGAGAATGTTAGGTTGAATGACTTGCTTCACAACCGTGATGATGTGCTTAGAAAGACCAACAAGGAGAAGAGGGAGTATAGGTCATTGCTTGGAGAGGCTATGGAGAAGGTGGTTGAGCTAGAATCTTTGCTTGTTGATGCTAGGGCTCAAATAGATTCCTTGAAGTCTGCTCCTTTTGTGACCAATGAACCTGAATGCACTGATTGTTCTACTTTCCTTGGTGATTTGACTGTGCTTAAGGAAAAGTATGCCTCCAAGGTTGAGAAACTAGATGTGCTTAGGGTTGAGCTAGATGAGATGAAATCTAGGCCCTCCTTGCTTGGTGCTTGCACTTCTTGTCCTGTTTGCATGTGAAGTTAGATGAATCACATGCTTATGCTGGATCACTAGAGGCTGAGTTGAAAGCTCCTATTCCTACATCATGCTCTACTTGTGAAATACATGTTGTAAAGAATTTGGAGCTTGCACACTATGTTGATCGTTTGCAGGATGAGAATGATGAGTTGAGGAAAATGATGGGTTGGTTGTCGGGTCATGAGCCTCAGCTTAGGATGATGATTGAGATATATAAGCGCTATGATGGGCAAGCGCTTGGATCAGATAAGATTGGGGGGTGCAGTGGTGAGAAGGAGGAGAAGATAGGTGATATCCCAGCTCCACCAAAATCCTTCCACAAAAATGCTTTTGCTCCTAAGCCAAACCCACTTAGGAACCTACTAGACACAACCCCAGATTCTCCCGTGTTTCCTCCACAAACCTACAACTTCCAGAAACCCATCAAGTTCAAGAATGACTTGGGGAACTAGTTCTTTGGGAAGAAGGGAGAGAAAACGAGTGAGGAGAAGCCACAGCCCAGAGAGAACCCAAAGCCAAAGCCAAAACCAATCCCGTTCCATTGTTATCATTATGGGAGGGATGGTCACCTAGCTGAGTTTTGCTTCAAGAGGAAGCGTGAGGAGAGGTTTGCTAGGGAGATGGCAAACAAGGACATATACTGCCCTTCTCGTGGTGTGCCTGAGTCTTGTGTTGTGCCTAGGGGCGAGGGTACGGTGTGTACCATTTACCCTCGAGAGAGGCGGGAGTTTCCTACACGGGGTGTGCCTCCTCAGAGAGACAGTGGTAGGCGTGTTGGGTTTGGGTTTGGTGAGTTTGCTAGACGTTCCTTCACTCATGGCCAATACGAGTATGGGGGGGGGGGAACAATTGCAGCTTTAGGTCTCAAAGGAGCTACGGGCCACGGTCTCCACCTCGTGGTACACGTAGTCCTCCAAGGAGACGTGTGGGTGTTCCACCTAAGAGTGATAGGATGGATATTGCTAACCCCACTTTTGAGCAAATGGCACGGCACTGGTTTGATTCCTTTTACACTAACCCCATTGCTGAGTTTCTTGCTCACTCTTGCTCTCATTTTTGATTTTGTAGGTGGGAGGCATGGAGGGCTTTTGGTTGATCGAATCCGGTTGCTCTCGACACATGACCGGAGATTGAAGGTGGTTCTCCATCCTCACCCCGGTGGTGTCCAAGGAGTACATCACTTTTGGGGATAATGGTTAAGGTAGAGTGCTTTCAGTAGGCACGGTGAAGGTAAGTGAGAGCGTGACTCTTAGGTGTGTTGCTCTTGTCAAGTGTTTGTGGTTCAATCTTCTTTCAGTGTCCCAGCTTCTTGATGAGGGTTTTGAGGTCTGTTTCAAAATGGACACTTCTCGTGTTTCGGATTCTCGAGGTGATCTTGTATGCACGATCATCCCCGAGGGTCAGATTTTCAGAGTCGATTTTTCTCAGTGTGTCGGCTCTTCTCGTTGTTTGGTTGCTGGTGTTTCGGCGGAGCTTTGGAAATGGCATAGGAGGCTAGGTCAGTTGAGTTTTGACTTGTTGTCACGCTTGAGTGGGTCTGGTTTGGTCCGAGGATTGCCTAAGTTGAAGTACCAAAAGGACTTGGTATGTGCTCCATGTATGCACGGCAAGATGGTCGCCGCCTCCCATCTGCCTCTGACAGCTGTTATGACAGAGAGGCCACGCGAGCTGTTCCAAATGGACTTGGTTGGTACAGCTCGTGTGTGCTCGGCGGGTGGGAAATGGTATGTCCTGGTGATAGTGGATGACTATTCTCGCTATGCTTGGGTCTTCTTTTTAGCTGACAAGGAGGAGACGTTTGGTTTTGTCCGAGATCTAATCTTGAGGTTGAAGAATGAGAGGAATGGAGATGCTGTTCGAACTATTCAGCAAGGGGTTTGAGACGGGCAAAGTAGGTAAGCCTCTATTTCTCCTTAGGCAGGACGATGATAACCTAATTGTTCAGGTGTATGTGGATGATATTGGCTTTGGCGGCTCATCTCACTCTTTGGTTACAAGGTTTGTAGAGGACATGAGCAAAGAATTCGAGATGTCTATGATGGGAGAACGGCAGTTCTTTCTCAGGCTTCAGATCAAGCAAGCTAAGGAGGGAACATTAGTGCATCAGGCCAAGTACACGAAGGACATCCTCAAGAAGTTCAAGATGGACGACTCGAAGCCCCTGTCGACACCGATGAGTACGACTACAGTGCTGGATGCGGACAAGGACGGAGAGCCCATGGACCAGAAGGAGTCCAGGAGCATGATCGGCTCCCTCTTTTTTAGTGTCTGTGCGCTCGTTTTCAGGCGTCGCCGAGGACTTCACATCGGCAGGCTGTCAAGCGGATTTTCAGGTATCTTCGATATACTCCTGAGCTTGGTCTTTGGTATTCGGCGTCCTCTTCCCTTTTTCTCCTTGGTTTTTCGGATGCCGACTTTGCGGGGTGTCGAGTCGATAGGTGAAGGACCGAAACTGGCGACCAGAGAGGGGGGAGTGAATGGGAGCTGATAAAAATTCTTCTCGAAGGAGATGACTACTCCAACAAGACGAACACGGCTAGCCAAATCACGTCTCCGACTCAACTACCCAAGTTGGCCAAGATCACGTAGCCACTGGAGTGCTACTGGTCCTAGGGACCAACAACTCAACCAAACAAACCAAACGCTCCAAACACGCAGCGGAAAACTGCACAGCCTGCTGTCTGTGCCACACCGGTCAGATTGATGGCTCCTGCCAGTCAGACCGATGGCACCGGTCAGACCGGTGGACTCTACCGGTCAGGCCGGTGAAACACAGCAAGTGCACAGCAAAGTTCCAGGAAGCCTCAGTGACTTCTCTAGGCCCTGGAACAAAAAGCACCTCCAAAACTCAAACTGCAGAGGAAGAAAACCCTTCACAAAGCCTAGCAAAAGTCCTCGAAACCTACCAAGAACTGACCAGCAACAACTCAGCCCAAAGACACACGAACCAGGCAGTTCACCCGAGGCAAATCCCACAAAGGCTTGCACCGGTCAGACCGGTCATGCCTGGGCAGCTCGGGATGAACAGCGCCCGCGGGTCAACTCCCCCAAATCCAACTCCCAATCTCCCAATTCACTCCACGGATTCGCACAAGACTTTGGGGATAGTAGGAACACCTCATGGGTACTCCATAGCCAAGATGTGCTCCACCAAAACTTGCTAGAATGAGAGGAATCGAAGGATTTCCACCAAGAACGCCTCTAACCCTAGAGCCAAGAAAACCCCCAAAATTGAGCCCCTTTACTCACGGATTTGGGAGGGGAATCAAAGGGAAAAGAACCACGAAGGGTTCATGTATACATCCCCCACCAAATCCCAAAGAGAAAGGTCTCAAAACCACCACAAGAAAATCACCAAGAAAAGGCTCTGAAAATCACCAAAAAGGGAAAATTGGAAGAACACAATCAAGCCTTGAGGAACCACGCCGAATCATCTATACATACCATGAAGGTTTATACAAGGTATAGCTTCCGCCTGATCATCCTTCCCTCTCACAAGATCTCACCATGAAACTGTCAAGCTAGTCCTAGAAATTCCAAAGGAAAAATGGAAGAGGAAAACCGCAAAACAAATTGAGCTAGGGTTCCAAGAGATGGCTGCCATCCTCTCACCACTTGGGTTATATGGAGGCTAGCCGAAAGACGAAACTACCCCTAAGGCCTAATACTAGGATACACACCCCCGAGGGGCACTTTGGGAAAGTTTGTCTTCGCACCATCGGACGGATGCCCAGTGACCGCAAACTTGCTTAGCCTCGAAGCAAGCCTTGCGATCCCGACGCGTATCCTCCGCTTCGAAGTCTCCGGACTGCGTCATCGCACACCGGTCAGACCGGTGCTCCTCACCAGTCAGACAGGTACCCACCGGTCAGACCCACTGGTCAGACCGGTCCGATGCTGCTGCACCTCCGTCTTCGGTCTTGGCTTTGTGGATCAACCAAGGAACCCAGTGGTTTTCTGGTGAACCACTGGAAACCTCCGCCAATCACCACTCATGACTCGGCTCCCACGTAGTCCCGGCTCGACCTTGGTTTTGAGGCTCAACCAAGAAACCATCCATGACTTCATCTTGCCGTTCTTGCCACCATGCGGCCCGCACTTGACTCCGCTGGCCACCGGGTTCCTCGAACCAAGCCTACTTGTCTTCTCCACACCTGGAGGCCTCACCGGCAACGACCTTTCGTGTTTGTTCTTCACCTGCACCAACACCAGTCAAGCCGCAATCTGCACCTACAATACTTAACCGAGAATCAGTCCACACCATGTTGTCAATCACTCATCACACCTGGAAGCGACCTACCACCGGTCCTCGAACCACACATGGCTCTCAATCTTCCCCTTGATGAGTGCATTGACAACACACGTTTTGGTAACCAAAGAGAAAACGAAAAGAAAAGAAACGACTAAAAGAAACTCCAACAAGCGATCGAAAGCCAAAAGAAAGGCAAAGAGCAATATCACTTGAAGAGGACAAGTCTCGGTCCCCTTAGTCAAGGGCAACGGCTCGACACAACAGAGACAAAACACGCTCAAGCAAAGAGCACAAGCCACTAATCCAAAGCTCGAAAACCACAAAGAGCTCCCCCTGCACACATGCAAGCTCCCCCTGAACCAATGCAACTCCCCCTGGATGAATGCATGCAAACCACTTCACAAAAAAAAGCAGCTGCTTCAGCTCAGCTTTGACCGGTCAGACCGGTCAACCTCACCGGTCAGACCGGTGCCCAACATGTGAACAGGGCCAGCACTCAGACCGGTGACTTCAACCGGTCTAACCGGTACACAACAGAGCCCAGAAATGGCTCGAAACCACCTGAAAACCCACCAAATGCATTCAGTAGGCCAAAACATGCTCAAACTTCTCCCCCTTGTTGACAATGCATGAATCAAGCCAAAAATGCAAAAAATGCAACCTAGAGCTTCTCAAATAGACAAAATTCAACATAGAATGCTACACATGTCCAAATGAGCAAGTTAGATACTCTATAGCTTCGTATGAACAAAAACTACAAGATCACCAAGTTTCACAACCATTGTACGAAGCTAAGATAGAATTGAGCATTTTTGTGAAAAATCACCCTCTCATGAGCAAAGTCCTAAACATGAGCAAAACATGTCAAAATGGCAAAGCCACACAAACTTCATGCTAGGACAACCATTCTAAGCATAAGACCATCATAAACACCCACAAGCACCTCATGTCATGTCAAAGCCACCGAGCCATGTGCTTACTTCTAAAAATGAGACTTCTCATTGGTAAGCAACATGCAACGGTATAGCACCCAAAAGCAAGTAAATTAAGCACATTTGACATGGGAGCACATTTTCCAAGCAATTTACATTTTATTTTCAGATTCATATTTGGTACATGAAATGTCTTTGCGACAAAAAGGAACTTATGCCCCTCCACAAGATAAAGCATGGGGGCTAAACATTTATGATGGCAAATGAGCCTTTGGCCCCATATGATCAAAATAAGCTATCCAACCACAAATTAAGCATAACCAAGCCACAAAAACATGTCAAGATCATATAAAGGCATTTACTCACAAGAGAGCATACATATGACATTTTTCAAAAACATAGCCATCAACCACGGATATAAATCAAGATCATCAAGAGCTAAGCCAAACTAACCATAGCTTACCAAACTAGCTCACAAGGACATATATAACATACCATGGTGAACAATGTATATAGGAGAAGCTTTTCCTACTCAATGCATATGATACAAAATGCAAGCAACCTAAGATACAAAGATGCCTATACATCATGTTACATATGCAATGCCAAATGCAAGAAATGCACAAATGAAAGCTATACATATGCTACAAAGGAGCTCCCACACACCAACTCAAGAAATCAAACAAACACCAAGCTCCCCCCGCAAACGAGTGAAAGTTGCTTGATCTAGGGGTTTGGTGAAAATATCGGCTAGCTGGTCATGTGTGGGTACATGGATCAAAGCGATTTTCCCTTTCTCTACGTTGTCTCTCAGGAAATGATACCTCACTTCTATGTGCTTGGTTTTGGAATGGAGCACTGGGTTCTTTCCAACACTTATGGCACTAGTGCTGTCACATTGAAGTGGGACATGGGTATACTCCTCACCAAAGGCACTCATGGTGTATGTGATCCAGAGGAGCTGAGAGCAACAACTAGCTGCGGCTACATACTCTGCCTCGGTAGTGGATTGAGCAACACTCGATTGTTTGCGAGAAGACCAAGACACCAAAGAAGAACCCAAGAACTGGCAAGTCCCAGGAGTGGACTTCCTATCCAATCGACACCCAGCAAAATCCGCGTCCGAAAATCTATGAAGAGCCAAAGAAGAAGACGCGCAGTACCAAAGGCCGAAGTCGGGAGTATGACGCAAATACCTAAAAATGCACTTGACTGCTTGCCGATGCGAAGTCCTCGGAGACGCTTGAAAATGAGCACACCGACATACCGAGAATTGGATGTCTGGCCTCGTCGCCGTCAAGTACAGGAGTGACCCGATCATGCTCTGGTACTCCTTTTGGTCCACGTGCTCACCTTCCTCGTCCGCATCAAGAGCTGTAGTCGTACTCATAGGCGTCGCCATGGCCTTGGAGTCCTCCATCTTGAACTTCCTCACAATGTCCTTGGTGTACTTAGCTTGGTGCACAAATGTTCCTTCCTTCGACTGCTTGATCTGGAGGCTGAGGAAGAACTGCAACTCACCCATCATGCTCATCTCAAATTCCCTGCTCATGTCCTCTGCAAACCTTGCAACCAAAGAGTTAGACGAGCCACCAAAGACAATATCATCCACGTACACCTGCATAATTAGGATCTCTTTACCCTGCCTGAGGAGAAACAATGTCTGATCGACCTTCCCCATCTCAAACCCTCTCTCAAACAGGAACACCCTCAACCTACCGTACCAAGCTCTAGGCGCCTGCTTCAACCCATACAGCGCCTTCCTCAACTTGTACACCCGGTGGGGGTACTTCTCACTCTCAAACCTCGGAGGCTGCCTCACATACACTTCTTCCTCCAAAACACCGTTCAGGAAAGCACTCTTCACATCCATTTGGTGCAATTTGAACTCTTTAGCCACGGAAAAGGCTAGAAGGATCCTAATCGCCTCCAAACGAGCTACGGGAGCAAAGGTCTCCTCGTAGTCGATCCCCTCTTTCTGACTATACCCTTGCGCCACCAACCTCGACTTGTTTCTCACCACCTCTCCTTTCTTTCCCTCTTTATTTTTCCACACCCATTTTGTCCCAATCGGCTTACACCCTGGTGGAGGGTCAACCAACTCCCAAACTTGGTTTCTCTCAAAATTCTCCAACTCCTCATGCATCGAATTGACCCAATTATGATCAGATAGCGTGTGTCCAATGTCTTTGGGCTCAAAGGTAGCAACAAAAGCAGCATGAGCAAAGTGAGAATTGTTTCGAACCCTTGACCGTGTAGTACATTCATTGATGTCGCCGATGATCCTCGAAGCTGGGAGATCCACTTGAACTCGCCGGGGAGGTTCTTGCCTTGATGCTACCTCCCCCTCAACAGCAGCTTCTCCTTGATCTGGGTTTGTCGTTGCAGGTGTGGGAGAGGGCCCGTTCTCGATTGTAGTTGAAGTAGTAGGTACATGTTCAGCCGCGGGCACCACACCGCCATCTTCATCATCACCATGTTCATGCTCCTCCTCCTGGAAAATCTCCTCGCCAAGTTCCTCGTCACCTGCACACTCCAAAACAAGCTGACTACGTGGCTGTGTCTCGTCGAAGGTAACCTCACAAGTCTCCACAATTTGGTTAGTTTCAAGATTGAGCACTCGAAAGGCTCTAGAATGAGACGCGTAACCAAAGAAAATGCCATCGACAGACCTAGCCTCAAACTTGTCCAACTTCTTACCTTTCTTTAGGATAAAGCATTTGCACCCAATCACATGGAAGTGACTCACCTTGGGAGTTCTACCGTGCATCAACTCGTAGCAAGTTTTCTTCTTATGCACCCTGAGGTAGATCCTGTTCGACACATAGCACGCGGTATTGACCGCCTCAGCCCGGAACCTTCTCGGAGTCCTATGCTCATCGAGCATCGTCCGAGCCATCTCGCACAAAGTTCTATTTTTCCTTTCAACCACGCCGTTCTGGGGAGGCCTATACGGACTAGAGAACTGGTGTTCAAGACCCAAGTCATGGCAAAAGGTTTCGAAGTGAGAGTTTTTATTCCGAGCCATTATCACTACGAATCGCTCGTATGGCATCTCCGTGCCTCTCGTTCCTTAACCTCAGGACAAGATCTCGAACAAAATCAAACGTCTCCCCTTTCTCCTCCAAGAAGAAAACCCAGGCATACCGAGAGTAGTCGTCCACCAGAACTAGGACGTACCACTTCCCACCCGCAGATCGCACACGAGCTGGGCCAACAAGGTCCATATGGAGCAGCTCGCATGGACGCTCCGTCATCACATCGGTGAGGGGCGGGTGAGAAGAGGCTACCATCTTGGCATGCCTACACGGCGCACAAACCAACTCTTTCTCAAACCTCAGCCGTGGCAATCCTCGGACCAAATTGTGCTTACTCAAGCGAGACAGAAGGTCAAAGCTTAAGTGACCCAACTTCCTATGCCACTTCCACAACTCACTCGAAGAACTAGCCAAGAAACAACGAGCCACACCAGAAGACTGAGAGAAATCCGCCCGGAAAACTTGACCCTCGGGACGACCATGCAAACTAGGTCCCCTCGAGAATCCAAAATCCGAGAACCACCAGGCCGAAACAACACCTCAAAACCCTCATCCAAACGCTGGGAAATGGAAAGCAAATTGAATCCGAGCGATTGAAAAAGAGCAACACGCCTGAGAGTGACCTTCTCACTTACCTTAATCTCACCTTCTGAAAGCACACGCCCTCGCCCATTATCCCCAAAGGTGATGTATGTCTTGGACACCACCGGGGCGAGACTTGGGAACCACCCCTTGTCTCCGGTCATGTGCCTCGAGCAACCAGAGTCAATCAACCAAACGTTCCTCAAGTCTCCCACCTGAAATTCAAAAGCAAGCACGTGAGTGAACAAACGACTCAGCACCGGGGTTAGTACCAAAAGAGTAAAACCAGTGCCGAGCCATTTGCTCCAAAGTGGGGTTAGCACAAACCATATCATCACGCCTATCAAAGCTACCACCACGAAAACCACCACAGGAACCACCTCTAGGGAACCACCCCTGTCTAGCTGGAGGAGAACGAAAACCACGAAAGGAAGACTGTGGACCGTTCCTCCTCTCCATCTCAAAGCTACGACTCCTCCCACCCTCGTATTGAGCATGAGGTGGAGAACGTCTAGCAAACTGACCACCTGCAAACTCTCCATGCCAACCACCAGAACCACGACCACCAGAACCGAAACGAGCATCCGCACGAGCACGGAAACCAAACTGCTGTCTGCCCAGACCAGCACCGGTCTGACCGGTGGTGCTCAGCCAGCAGCACCACCTGCCACCTTTCGATCACCCCAAGCCGGAACCGTCCTCACAATCACCTTGGCCCTGGGCATTTGCATACGAGGCTCAGGTACACCATTTGAGGGGCGGTACCTGTCCTTGCTAGCCCACTCCTTAGCCATTCTCTCCTCACGCTTCCTCTTGAAGCAAAACTCGCCCTTGTGACCATCTCTCCCACAATGGTCACAATGAAATCGTATGGGCTTAGGTTTAGGCTTGGGTTGGGGCTGCTCACTCGGTTTCTCTTCACTCGGCTTCTCACCCTTCTTCTCTCCAACCTCACTCTCCTTGGAGCTCACAAACTTCACCGGTTTTTGAAAGTCATTTGTAGGGCTAGGAAATATGGGAGGATCTGGGGTTGTGTCAAGTTTGTTTCTCAGTGGGTTGGGCTTAGGTGCATAGGCATTTTTGTGGAAGGTTTTTGGTGGAGCTTGGATATCACCAATCTTCTCTCCTCCCTCACTACTACACTCTCCAACCTTCTCCGAACCAAGCGCTTGCCCATCATAGCACTTGTATGCCTCTATCATCATCCTAAGCTGTGGTTCATGACCCGACAACCAACCCATCATTTTTCTCAAGTCATCGTTCTCATCCTGCAAGCGATCCACATAGTGTGCAAGTTCTAGATTCTTCAAAGCATGCAATTCACAAGTAGAGCAAGAAGTGGGAACAGGTTCTTTCAACTTAGCCTCAAGAGAAACAGTATAAGCATGCATCTCATCAATCTTTCCATGCAAAACAGGGCAAGAAGTGCAAGCACCTAGCAAAGCAGGTCTAGACTTAAGCTCAGCCACTTCAACCCTAAGCACATCTAGTTCCTCACAAGCAGAGGCATGCTTATCCTTAAGACTAGTAAGATCAGCTAGGTACACAGAGCAATCACAACAATCAATCTCATCAGAAACCATAGGTGAAGCCTTAAGCGAATCTATCTTAAGCTTAGCATCAAGATTCTGGGTTTCTAGTTCAGCTACTCAGTTCCTAGCATCTTCTAGTGAGGCCCTAAGCTCTTTCCTCATCTTCTTTGCCTCTCTAAGCATGTCATCACGATTATCAAGCAACTTGCCAAGACGCTCATTCTCCTCACGCAAGAAGGGAAGCTCGTCACGTACCTCATCCTTGGAGTCGGAGTCCGAGTCGCTCTAGTGACTCTTCTTGCTGCCGGAGCTACGAGCCATGCCGCAGAAGCCATCTCTCGCATAGCAGCTCAGCCCGCTCAAGTTCTTGGATGACTTCTTGTTCTTGCGCCGATCACCTTCATCTTCACTGCTACTCGAGCTCGAGGAAGAGTAGGCAGAGCTGGAGTCGATGTCGCTCGCTCCGACCATCGCTCGGGCCTTCCTGCCACGACCGTCCTTCTTCCTTGATCGTTGCTCGTCCTTGTGCTTGTTCTTGTGCTTGTGATCGCGCCTTGATCGGTACTTGCCGTCCTTATTCGACCAGTGCTTGTAGCCGTCCTTGTAGCCGTCCTTGTTCTCCATCTTCTTCGGATAGTTGGCGATGAAGTGTCCTGGCTTGCTGCACTGAAAGCATGTCCGTGGATTCTTCCTTGTGTTCACTCGGTTCTCGTGCAGCCTCTCGAACTGCCTCGTCAGCAGCGTCAGCTCATCCTCTCCAAGCACGTAGAACTCCTCGTCTGGCAAAGACATCAAAGAAGACAGAGAGTACATCCTGGAGGATGCATTAGCGTTAGACTTAGCACATTTGCCATCGACGAGAGCGAGACTATGAGTGTCAGTCGGGCTCTCGATCTTGGCTATCATACCACGGTCCAACTCAGTTGACTTGAGTTTCGAGAACAGCTCGTTCACGGTTAGGGTGTCATACTTCTCGGACTCAAGAATAGCCTCGACCTTTCCGTCCCATATGGTGCGATCCAACGAGTGCAAGAGCTTCACGGCTCTATCATGATCATCGTATGGGAGCACGGCCACATTGGCTCTCATGTTGTTCACCACAACCGTAAACCGCTGGAAAAGGGCATCGATGGACTCGTCGGGGAGATGTGTGAAGTTCTCGTACTCTCTCCGGTAAGTCGCGTACATCCGAGCCTGAACCTGAGCATTCCCAGCATGAGCATCCTTCAACTGCTCCCAAATCCTACAAGCTAAGTCCTCTGTCTGAACCCAATCGAATTAGGACTGACACAGAGCACGAAACAAGTAGTCGACCGCCTTGTTGTTGGAGTCGAACATGTCCCTCGATCCTGGAGCAAGGAAGTTAATCGGATGAACATAAGCTGTGTTCACCGTAATGTCCCAAAGGATCTGACCCTTTCCACGGAGGAACGCAGCCATCCGTATCTGGTAGTTCTTCTCATCGAAGTGCGGAGGACCCGATCCCCGTTCCTGGTATGCCATCTTTGGATCTTAGACTGGTTAGAGCCTCGAAAGACCCGAACCGGCTCTGATACCAATTGAAGGATCGAAACTGGCGACCAGAGAGGGGGGGAGTGAATGGGAGCCGATAAAAATTCTTCTCGAAGGAGATGACTACTCCAACAAGACGAACACGGCTAGCCAAATCACGTCTCTGACTCAACTACCCAAGTTGGCAAAGACCACGTAGCCACTGGAGTGCTACTGTTCCTAGGAACCAACAACTCAACCAAACAAACCAAACGCTCAAAACGCGCAGCGGAAAACTGCACAGCCTGCTGTCTGTGCCACACCGGTCAGACCGATGGCACCGGTCAGACCGATGGACTCTGCCGGTCAGGCCGGTGACACACAGCAAGTGCACAACAAAGTTCCAAGAAGCCTCAGTGACTTCGCTAGGCCCTGGAACAAAAAGCACCTCCAAAACTCAAACTCCAGAGGAAGAAAACCCTTCACAAAGCCTAGCAAAACTCCTCGAAACCTACCAAGAACTGACCAGCAACAACTCAGCCCAAAGACACACGAACCAAGCAGTTCACCCGAGGCAAATCCCACAAAGGCTTACACTGGTCAGACCGGTCAAGAGCAGCGGTCAGACCGGTCACGCCTGGGCAGCTCGGGATGAACAGCGCCCGCGGGTCAACTACCCCAAATCCAACTCCCGATCTCCCAATTCGCTCCACGGATTCGCACAAGACTTTGGGGATAGTAGGAACACCTCATGGGTACTCCATAGCCAAGATTTGGTCCACCAAAACTTGCTAGAATGAGAGGAATCGAAGGATTTCCACCAAGAATGCCTCTAACCCTAGAGCCAAGAAAACCCTAAAATTGAGCCCCTTCACTCACGGATTTGGGAGGGGAATCAAAGGGAAAAGAACCACGAAGGGTTGATGTATACATCCCCCACCAAATCCCAAAGAGAAAGGTCTCAAAACCACCACAAGAAAATCGCCAAGAAAAGGCTCCGAAAATCACCAAAAAGGGAAAACGGGAAGAACACAATCAAGCCTTGAGGAACCACGCTGAATCATCTATACATACCATGAAGGTTCATACAAGGTCTAGCTTCCGCCCGATCATCCTTCCCTCTCACAAGATCTCACCATGAAGCTCTCAAGCTAGTCCTAGAAATTCCAAAGGAAAAATGGAAGAGGAAAACCACAAAACAAAATGAGCTAGGGTTCCAAGAGATGGCTGCCATCCTCTCACCACTTGGGTTATATGGAGGCTAGCCGAAAGACGAAACTACCCCTAAGGCCTAAAACTAGGATACACACCCCCGAGGGCACATTGGGAAACTTTGTCTTCGCACCATCGGACGGATGCCCAGCGACCGCAAACTTGCTTAGCCTCGACGCAAGCCTTGCGATCCCGACGCGTGTCCTCCGCTTCGAAGTCTCTGGACTGCGTCGTCGCACACCGGTCAGACCGGTGCTCCTCACCGGTCAGACTGGTACCCACCAGTCAGACCGGTCCGATGCTGCTGCACCTCCGTCTTCGGTCTTGGCTTTGTGGATCAACCAAGGAACCCAGTGGTTTTCTGGTGAACCACTGGAAACCCCACGAAGTCGGTGTAGCCTCCGCCAATCACCACTCATGACTCGGCTCCCACGTAGTCCCAGCTCGACCTTGGTTTTGAGGCTCAACCAAGAAAGCATCCATGACTTCATCTTGCCGTTCTTGCTACCATGCGGCCCGCACTTGACTCCGCTGGCCACCGAGTTCCTCGAACCAAGCCTACTTGTCTTCTCCACACCTGGAGGCCTCACCGGCAACGACCTTTCGCGCTTGTTCTTCACCTGCACCAACACCAGTCAAGCCGCAACCTGCACCTGCAATACTTAGCCAAGAATCAGTCCACACCACGTTGTCAATCACTCATCACACCAGGAAGCGACCTACCACCGGTCCTTGAACCACACATGGCTCCCAATAGGAAGTCGACTTCGGGGACGTGTTAGTTTTCGTGTTCCTGTTTGGTTTCTTGGTCTTCTCACAAACAATCAAGTGTAGCTCATTATACCACAGAGTGCCATTAGTGCCATTAGTGTTGCCAAAAATCCCGTGCTACACTACAAAACCAAGCATATAGAAGTGAGGTACCACTTTTTGAGAGACAATGTTGAGAAGGGAAACATAGACCTAATCCATGTGCCAACCCAGAAATAGCTTGCTGATATCCTAACAAAGCCTTTGGACCAAGCTACATTTGCTCATTTGCGGGGTGAGCTTGGGGTGATTTATCCTTTTTGAGCTTGGGTTGGGAGTCTGATGTACATATGCATGTTGCATTTTCATTCTTGTATCATATCATGTTTTCCATTTTTGTATCATAGACTGCATTTGTATCATGTGCTTTAGAGATGTGCTTCTCCTATATACATTGATCACTATGATACGCAGGATGTGAGCTTATGACTTTGCTAGTGAGCTCTTGTGATGTATAGCTATGCTCTTGGTAGCTTTGGAGATATATGCATGTGAAACGGCTTACTTTTTGAAGGACCGATTAGGCGACCAGAGAGGGGGAGAGTGAATGGGAGCCGATAAAAATTCTTCTCCGAAGAGCCGAACTCAACTATGCCCCAAAATCACAAGCAAGGGTTCCCACACAAACTTGCCAAGGTCACGTAGTGACAACGGACCTACCTACCCTATGAACAAGTCTCAAACCAATCCAAAGCGGAAGCACAACTCATGAAGCAAAGGACTTAGGCTGATCTGCCAGCCAGGGACAAACCGTCCGAACTGAACCGGTGGACTGTCCGTCACCTCCTCACGGAATGTCTGAATTAGTGGACAGAACACCCAGAGATGAAGCGCTCCTCACGGACTATCCAAACCGGACCCACGGACTGTCCGTCCGGTTCAGACCAAACTTGCACCGCGAGCTCACCCACTGAAGGACCGATTAAGCGACCAGAGAGGGGGGAGTGAATGGGAGCTAATAAAAAATTCCTCCCAAAGGATGAACTCGGCCTATGCCCCAAATCCACAACCAAGGATTCCCACACGAGCTTGCCAAGGTCGCGTAGTTACAATGGACCTACCAACCCTAGGAAAAAGTCTCAAACAAACCCCAAGCGAAAGCGCAACTCAAGAAGCAAAGGACTTAGGCAATCTGCAGTGGCCTGGGTGGACCGTCCGCGCGGAGGGGGCGGACTGTCCGCGGGGGCCAGGCGGACCGTCTGCAAGCACAGGGTGGACTGTCCGAAAATAGCACCCGAACCTCCAGTAGCGCACCGTGAAAAATGGACCGTCCGTGCCCTACCCGCGGACTGCCCGTGACGAAGGGACTGTCCGCACTCTCCTCGCGGACCGTCCGCCAAACTCCTTGCAACCGAAAACCACCGACTCGACGGATCGAACGAAAGGCAAACAAGAACACGCGACGAACACGACGAATTGCCAGCTGAAAGCCTCCTCACGGACCGTCCGCCAGGGGCGTGCGGACCATCCGCGTGGTGTGCAGACAGCAGCCCGAGCTCGACCTCTTGAAGGTCAACTCCTCCTTCCCTTTGCCCGATCTCCCGAATCAACCAAGGGATTGCTACCGAATCATAGGTGAAGATGAAGCGTCTCTAGGAGAAGCTATACCTACGAATTTGGAGCCTCAAACCCACTGAATCGAGAGGAATCGAGATTCTACTGAGCTCACACAAAGAGCTAGGGTTCCAACCGAAATCCTTCAATCGGAGGCCAAATCCGGAGTTTGAGGGGTCAAGATCAAGCACAAAGATGCACAAGACATCTATCCATGATCCCCACACACAAAACCGAACCCAAACACCTCGGAATTGAAGGAACAAGCCGCGCACGAAAATCCAATGAAAATAGCTCGAAAAAGACACGAAAATCACACGAGCCACAAGAAGGAAATCGACGCAACCATGAATGCTTCCATACACTCGAAGGACAGATTCACTACAAAACGGTGGAGAAAATCTAAGCCTATGGAGCAGGGAAATGAGAAGCAGTCCGGAAGGATGGTTTGTCCAGAAACCCTACAGCTATATATATGAGTCCCTCTTGGTTGGGCAAATGACCAAGCTACCCCTAGCACTTAAACTAAGATACACACTTCTCTGGGCAATATGGTCAAGTAGCACTCCTCTTCATCGGGCGGCTACGCCTTCGCCGCAGTCCGCGTCCTCCCAACGCAAGCCCCGTGATCCCGCCGCGTGTCCCCCGGCATCGAAGCTTCTCGGCGCGCCCGGATCACGTCTCCGCCCGCCGAGCCTCCGGTCTTGGTTTAGTGGCTCAACCAAGTAACCCGGCGGTTTTGTGGTGAACCGCCGCAAACCCCACGTGCAGACTCTGGTCATGAGCCGCTACCCTGCACCGGCTCCGGTCGACGACTTCGTCTTGCTTTTCTTGCCACCATGCGGCCCGCACTTGACCCCGTTCGGCCACCGGGTCCATCGAGCTGAGCCAACTTGTCTCTCCACTCTCGGAGGCCCCACAAGGCTAAGACCTTTCACGTCCACTCTTCACCTGCACCAACACGAGTCAAGCCGCAACCTGCACCTGCAATACTCGGCCAAGAGTCAGTCCACACCACGTTGTCAATCACTCATCACACCAGGGAGCGACCATCCACTGGTCCTCAGACGCTCCGATCCTCAATCTCCCCCTTGATGAGTGCATTGACAACACACATAGTAACCAATTCAGAGAAAAAGAGAAAAAGAAAAGAAACGAATGAAAAACTCAAACAAGTGATCAAAAGCCAAACAAAAGCCAAAACGAGATCACTTGAGAGAGAAAAATCTCGGTCCCCTAAGACAAGGGCAACGACTCGACACAACCGAGATAAAATGCTCCAAATTTGTCGACTCCTCAAGGTGAGGCAAAAGGGCTCGACACCATCGGCAAAAGAACACAACAAAAATCAGGCGACAAAGAGCTCCCAAAGCTTGAATGCAAGCTCCCCCTGAACAAATGCATTTCTCCCAATTTTTCTCCCCCATGATGCATAACTCCCCCTGGATGAATGAATTGGGTACTTTCCTCCCCCTTGTTGGTAATGCATGAATCAAGTCTACAAAAGCAAGCATGTGCTTCTCAAATACACAAAGAGCACTACAACATGCTAAAAATGAGACATAGACAAGCAAGATAGCCTCATATTCAGTACAAGCATCAACAAGATAGATAGGAACATATAAGCATGTGACATAGCCAGAATTGAAGTGAAGCATTTTTCACAAAATTTCCCTCTCATGAGCATAGGACCTAAGCATGGTCAAAAAAAGCACAAACAACATAACCCACAAACTTCATGCGAGGTCACACATTCTCATCACAAGATCATTACAAACACCTACAAGCTATCTCATGTCATGTCAAAGCCACCGAGCCATGTGTCCACTTCTAAATATGAGACTTCTCTATAGTGAACATCATGCAACGGTTTAGCACCCAAGATAAGGAAATTAAAGCACATTTGACATAGAAGCATATTTTTCAAGCATAAGCATCTCATATACCAATTTCATGATTTAAAATTAAGCATGGTACATGAAGTGCCTTTGCGGCAAAAAGAAGCTTAGGCTTCTCTACAAGGTAACATGTAGGCTAAACATTCATGATGACAAATGGGTCTTTGACCCCAAATGAAAAGAGCATGATTCCCAAGCACAAATTAAGCAAGATATAGCCATATGTGCACAATTTGAGCATGAATGGCATTCAACTCACAAGAAAGGATCATATATAGCATTTTCACAAAGGTAAGCCATCCACATGCATATACAACCCAAAGCTACACTAGCAAAGTCATAAGCTCACATCCAGCATATCACAGTGATCAATGTATATAGGAGAAGCACATCTCTAAAGCATATGATACTAATGCAGTCTATGATACAAAGATGCAAACATGATATGATACCGGAATGAAAATGCAACATGCATATGTACATCAGACTCCCCAACCGAAGCTCAAAAAGGAAAAACCACTCCAAGCTCCCCCCGCAAACGAGCAAATGTAGCTTGGTCCAAAGGCTTTGTCAGGATATCAGCGAGCTGTTTCTCGGTTGGCACATGGATGAGGTCTATGTTTCCCTTCTCAACATTGTCTCTCAGGAAGTGGTACCTCACCTCTATATGTTTGGTTCTGTAGTGTAACACGGGATTTTTGGCAACACTAATGACACTAGTGCTATCACACATGAGAGGAACATGGGTACACTCCTCACCAAAGTCACTCAGCGTGTATGTGATCCAAAGTAGCTGGGAGCAACAACTAGCGGCAGCTACATACTCGGCTTCTGTGGTAGACTGAGCTACACTTAACTGTTTGCGAGAAGACCAAGAAACAAGTGAGGAACCCAAAAACTGACACGTTCCCGAAGTCGACTTCCTATCGACTCGACACCCCACAAAGTCGGCATCCGAAAAACAAAGAAGCGAAAGGAAAGAGGACGCTGAGTACCAAATGTCGGTGTTTTAGACCGGCAAACCTACCAAGGGGGTACCCGAGGTGGTAGATTGTGCGGTGGAGGATCGTGATCGGGAGACACTAGAAATCAGGCCTTGGCCAACCCCTATTTTTGGTTGCAATATTGGTATTTTGGTTGCAACTGGAATCAGTTTCAACGAAGTCGGGTCGTCGACAGATTGTTGCAATTGGAACATTGTATTAGCCTCAAGCAACAACTTAAATGTGGCGTTGCAACAGTTTTTTGCTATTGCAACGAACATAAAAGCCTATTGCAACAAATATTTGGTTGCAAGAACAAATATTGCAACGAACGAAAAAGCCTATTGCAACGAATACTTGGTTGCAAGAATAAATATTGCAATGAACAAAAAAGTCTATTGCAACACATATTTGGTTGCAAGAACAAATATTGTAACGAACGAAAAAGCCTATTGCAATGAATACTTGGGTGCAAGAATAAATATTGCAACGATTAGATTGGTTGCATTATAGTGCTTTTGCAACATATCAGATATGGTGGCAATAGATGATATGGTAATGCAATGAACTAGTCTTCGAGGTAATATACGTAGGTTGCAACGAGTTTGTGTTGGTGGTAATAGAGGTCACATGCAACAAATAATTGTTGGTGGCAATAGATGATATGATAATGCAACGCATAAAGTTCATCGCAATAATGCATACTGCAACCAAAATCAATGGTTGCCTATTATTCTATCGCAACGAGGGGAATTTACATAAAAGGGGATATCATTAGATTGTGCAATGATTTTGCATCTGATGTTATAAGTTTGGAGAGTATCAATGGGTCTTTGATCACTCTTATTCCAAAGAAGGAGAATCGTCAGTTTGTTAATGATTATAGGCCCATCTCCTTATTGAATTACTCTCTGAAATTCCTTAGTAAACTTCTGGCTAACAGACTTCAGGCTGTTATCTTGAAAGTTGTTCATGAAAACCAGTATGGTTTCATCAAAGGGAGAACTATACAAGATTGTCTTGCTTGGGCCTTTCAGTTCTTACACATTTGTCACAAGTCAAAGAAAGAAATTGTTTTGCTGAAGTTGGATTTTGAGAAAGCTTTTGATAAATTGGAACATGAGGTTATTCTGCAAGTTATGAAGCACAAAGGTTTCTCTGATAAGTGGATTTCTTGGACTAAAGCAATTTTATCCTCAGGTTCCTCTGCTGTTCTGTTGAATGGGGTTCCTGGAAAGCCTTTTAAATGCAAAAGAGGGGTTAGAGGTTAGACAGGGAGATCCTCTGCCTCCTCTTCTTTTTGTGCTTGGGGCTGATCTTCTGCAGTCAGTGATCAATGCTGAGGCTTTGCTGGTAATTTTGCTCATCCCCTAGGTCCTGATTTTGGAGGGGATTTTCCTATTGTCCAATATGCACATGACACCTTAATTGTCCTGCCAGCTGATCCTGATCAACTCATTCATTTAAAAGAAGTCCTGCACACCTTTGCTATTTCAACAGGTTTGAGAGTTAATTTTGATAAATCCTTCCTGGTGCCAATTAATGTGGAGGAAGCTAAATGGCAGTCCTTGACTGATGCTTTAGGCTGTCAATTAGGCAAACTTCCTTTCACTTACCTTGGTTTACCTTTGGGGACTACAAGGCCGTCTGTTCAAGAGCTCTCACCAATTCTAACCAGAATGGAGAAGTACCTCATGGGTATTTCGAGGCACTTGACATATGCAGGCAGACTAATCCTTGTCAACTCAGTGTACTTAGCTTTGCCAACCTTTTTTATGAGCTTTATAAAATTGCCAGGGGAATTACTGGAGCAAGTCGACAAGTATAGGAAACATGTGCTTTGGCATGGGGGTGATGTTAACAAAAAAGGAGGTTATCTAGTAGCCTGGAAGCATGCTTGCAGAAGTAAAGAGGATGGTGGTCTAGGAATCATTGATCTGAGGAACCATAATTCTGCTCTCTTATTGAAGTTTCTTCACAAATTCTACAACAAGCATGACTTGCCTTGGGTAAAGCTGACCTGGTCCAAACTCTACAGTAATAGCAGGCCTCCTCATGAGAGGAAATTTGTTGGCTCTTTCTAGTGGAGAGACATTATGTCCTTGGCTCCTAACTTTCTCTTGATGACAAGATGTAAAGTTAACAGTGGCCTCACAGTATCCTTTTCGAATGATCACTGGGATTTGGGTGTTCTCAAGGTCTCCTATCCACAACTTTTTTCTTTTCCAAAGAAAAAAACCTGATCAGTGAATCAGTTTCTGTCCTGGGAAGATGACAGATCCTTTTTTCTCCCTTTATCACAAATAGCTTTTGGTCAATTTCTAGAGCTCAAAGAGGCCATCTCTGATTTGCAGCTTCAACCTCTTTTGGCTGACATCTGGTCTTATTCTTGGAATGGAGGAGCTTTCTATAGTAAGCAGGCTTATTGCTTTCTTCAAGGAACTCGTCAGGCTTCTCCTTTGTTCAAATGGATGTGGGCCTCTAACGTGCATAACAACATAAATTCTTCTTCTGGCTTTTCCTTAGGGACAGAATCAATACCAAGAACCTGCTTCATCGAAAAATATGTTTCTGCCATCGTATATTTGTGTGCTTTGCGTGGAAAATGAGGAGGAGGATATTAAGCACTTATTTTTCTCTTGCCCTTTCAGTGATGCTTGTTGGACCTATCTATGGATCCAGTGGGATCTTTCCCTGGAATTTCAAGCTATGGTGCTCAATGCCAGGTTGCTTTTTAATTCAGTCATCTTCAGAGAAATTTTTATCATCGGTGCTTGGAGTTTGTGGTGTCACAGAAATGATATTATCTTTGATGGTTCTTCCCTGTCCTTTTCTACTTGGAAGGCTTCTTCTCTTCGAGAAATGGATTTGGTTTTGCTTAGGGCTAAACCAAAGTTGGCTGATAAACTCAAGTTGTGGTTGAGTAGTCTCCTGTAATGATCTTCTTTTTTTCAGTTTGGGCCTGTGGCCTTGTACACTGTACATATTCTTTTATATATATATATAAAATAGGGGTAGGGGCCTCCCCTGCTGATTCCCATAAAAAAATGAGGGGAATTTGAATAGTTTTTAAATTATTTTCACAACATGCACATCACATATAATAACTGATACATTCTTTAATTTACATTTTGTCTCAAACCAAAGTAACACACAATGACTAGAATTCAGCTTAAAAGAACATGACCACAACTAACAAAATAAAGACACCATATTTAGCTAAGTTCACAACATTGTTTAGCATATACTAAACAAATCTAAAAATGAGTTCGATGGTTGCTCCATCACCCATCAGCTACACCATCATAAATAAGCATCTTTGTAACTTGTCATTCTTGTTGGTGCCGGCCATCAACATTAAGCGATAAAAGCTTTCCCTAATTGTTTTGGCTATCCGAGTTTCTCTGCGATTCATGAAAACATATATGATTAAATTCATGGAGTAATTAGCAATCATAGAAAGGATGGCAATGCAATTACCTGAGACGATAAAGAACAGGCAAAGGAATAAGTATTGCACCCAATCTGCACTTTAAATGAGGTGATATCACAAAACATAGATATACAATATATCTAGAACAAATCAGAGTGCATATCAAATGTCATGTCAGCACAAAATCATGTCATTTTACAACATTTCAAAATTTCAATTGATAGATCCATGGATAAGCAGTCAAATGAACCAGTACTGCAGTAAACATGTTTCAAAATGGATCCTAACATATATTTGTTTTATAGATCATTTAGTCCATATGGAAAAAATATCGATCAACCATACCAAAATATTTTCATTCATAATGATTCAACTTGCATATTCATGCATTTAACCACAATAAAAATTAATTTGTCACGAACATAGAAAATCCAAGTATCATTTCAATATGCAATGTCACATGAAAAAGACTACACTAAGCTAACCCACTTTGAATGTTGAACAATGACCGGAAACCAAAAGATTCAGTTTCAACCTTAAGTTGCTAGTTACAAAAATAGCTTCTTATGAGGCATCACTACTTGACTCCCCTACGTTCCATTCCATGAAAAGGCTTATCTTCTAGTTGACACAAGCTAATTGACTGCAACAAAGAATATGACAAGTTGACAAATTTAATTTAGCATGGAAAAAACATTGTGGTCCTTCTGATAACAATAGTTATGCTGATCTAAACCAAGCTCAGATTTGAACTAAGATAAGCCATACACAGGGCATAGGGCTAAGAGAAGCAATCCTCGATAAAGGGAACTGCACTAAGGAGCCAATACAAAATGATTTTCAGACCAAGACAGGTGGGATCAATCAAAGAGGAACACTGACAGTGAAAGTATATCTAATCTTGTAAGTTCTGGTTACTCATTTTTATCTAAAACAAGAATCAGATGCTCTAGTAGCTATGAAAAAAAAGGAGGTTTCAGTTTCTGAAATGAGTGCATTCCATGTTGCACTATCATAATTAAAGCTTACTAGATGTGGCATTGGAGAGCATTCAATCTTCGATAGTCCTTCTATCTGGTCCTGACTGAAGTAAAAAAAACATAAACTAATCTGAGAAAAAATTGGAAAAAATGCATATACAGTAACAGAAGTTTTAGCCAGTAGGTAATGCAAACTGATTGGATTTGCAAAAGGTTAGCAGCAAAGCCCTGTTCTGAACTACTGCAGAATGGATCAAGAAATATCCTGTGTGTGCAGTATGGTTTCAAGAAAATTTGAAAGGAGGGTAAACAAAAACACAACAGAATCCTAACTTTTTCAATATTAAAAGTTTAATCTAGCAATCACAGCTTCATGACAATGGGTAACCCTAGGGACATTAGCGGTTCAACAACATCGGTTTATCCAACATAAGGAAAACTCTGCTAATATACATGCTACAGTATCGATCCCTGTCAGGTACCATATTCATCTTGAACATGGGCTTTGGACAGAATTAATCGGTGCACTAGCTCAGTTCTAGGTTTGATTGGGGAGGGAGGGGATCAGGGGAACTCATCTCAGTGTCGCAGGAGGCAGGGCAGGGCAGCCGTCGCCGTCGTAGGAGGTAGGGCAGGGCAGCCGTCGGCCCGTCACCATCGCAGGAAGCAGGGCGGGCACGGCGGCTCATCTCCGCCTCTCCGACCGGACTCCGGTGATGCAGACTGCGGAGGCTGGTTGGTGGTAGGGCAGTCGCCGTCGCAGTGCGCCCGTGCGGCGCGTGCCGCGTGGTGGAGGCGGGCGGAATAGAAGGGTCGAAGGGGCGGCGGCTGCGTCGGGATGGGATGGAATCGTAGGGGAGGGATGGATAGTAGGGCATTCTTTGTCTTAGGTGGGCTGGGCCATATCGATTTTTGGGCCGAGACGTATCCAAAGCTAAGTTTTCGGCCCACCTATTTCAGGATACGCGGACACGGCCGTCGATACGTATCCTAGTCGTATCCGTGTCGGATACGTATCCAAAATGGGATATGCTACCAGGGTGACATATTCATGCATCATAGCTAGAAAATGGTAGAAGCAATGCGGTGACATGTAAGTAATGGCATTATCACATATAACTTCCAGCAAAACTAAACAGTGTACGAGGGAGGAAGTAATAAAATCATTAAATCTGTATGCAACTTCCAAAGGCTTCAGTTTTTCGAGGTATAGTTTTTTTAAGGCATCAATTACATAGGTTAACAGTAGCCAGAGGCATATGTTCTTGCAGAGTGCCAAATGAAATGCAAAATCAGTCGATATGCACATTACTCCACATTAGAGGGCTCCGCAGGACCACCGCCGGCCCCTACCTCCTCCGCCGACCAGGGGGCTGCGGGATTGGGCCCCGGCCGCCTCACCGCTGCCGGTACGGGAGAGGAGAGGGAGCAGGGGAGGAGTGGAGAGGGAGGGCGAAGAGATAGGGGTGTAGGGAAGTGGACAGGACGACCGCCGGCCAGTGAGGGGAGGTGGAGGTGGATCTGCCGAGGCAGCTGGGACTATGGGCGTGAGCGTGACTGGATGAAGGGTTGAAGGGCGACGGAGGTGTGCTAGGCTTTGGGTACGCTGGATCGACAGTTGACGATCAACAATTGTTGGGTCATTTGAGCCGAAACAGGCCTGGTTCAATTTTTGGTCTATTTAATGTTTTTCTTTTTCTTTTTCATTGCATTGCATCATTATAAAGTAACACATGAAAATAATTGGTATATATACACCATTTGTATTTTTTAATCAAAAGCAGTATATATCAGTTGTATTGTACAATTTCTATAAATTTTGGAACTAATTTACTATTTTCTATACATTAAATGAAATTCTACATTATTATCCAGATTAATTCTAAATGAACTCAAACTTCTACTAGTCACCTCATTATAAAATAATGATAATAATTCCTAAAACTTCTCAGAAAATTATGTAAATTGGCATAGAAATAAGATTTTGTGAAAATTGGAGTGTACATTGTTCATAAAGTAGATAATTCCCTCACATTGTTTCATACAACTCAACTTAAACATTAAAATTTGTACACACTCAAGTACCTTCTTACCCCATGGACACCTCAGATTTGTATGCAACCTTACATTTACTCTACTATTAGTATTTGGAGATTTAGATTTCTAATTGTCATGCCAAAAAGTCATTTTTCTATTTTTTTAAATGTTGGATCTCATATGGACCTCAAATTTGGATATGATCTTATATTGAATATAACGTTATAAAATACTGCATTTCATTAATAATTATTGTGAAAAAACATCTTTTGTTTTCTATTCTCTTGTGAGTGAGAGAAATGAAGGCATATGAATAGAATTCGTAAAATTGCAATTAACATAGAAAAAAAACTAAAATGTCACACTGTACCATAACCAAGCACGTAGCCTAGTGGTCAGGTGCTACAGTCCTAGTGGTCAGGTGCTACAGACTGTGGCCAGTTCTTGGGTTCGAAACCCCCTACCAGCGCAATTGGTTTTGGTAAAAATTATTTGGCAAGTGGCAGCGGTGTTGCGCATTTACAAAGGAAAGAAAAACATCTAAGTAACAACAATTGAGGAAGTGGTGCGGTGGTAAGGGGCGTGAGTATGGAATTGAGCGTCCGGGGTTCAAAACCCACTGATGACGAATTTTTTGGTATAAATATCGGTCGGTGGCTGACGTGGCCGAGGGCCGCGGTCATCAAGAAAAGTGCATAAATTTGATAATATAATGGTTGAAGACAAGAAAAAAAATGAAAATGTGTGTAGCTCGATGGTAGATGCCATGTAGCTTGGACCTAGAGACCCAATTCAAACCTTGATGTGTCTCAATTTTTTCTAGATTTTGTTCTCTTTTTTCTTTCCTAGTATTTTCAGTTTAGAATGAATTTTGGTTGTTTTTTCTTCCTTATAATTTCGTCTTAAAGAAAATTGTGCATGTTCATAATGATCTTAATAAATTGCGACTATATATTATTCACAAATTGACTTGTATGTTTTTTCAAAAATTTTCCATTTTAATTTATTGTCCATTACGAAATGATGAAACACATTGTGGGTCGAATTATGACGAAATTCTTTTCACACGTTATAGGAAAGTTTTTTTTTAATTTATTGATCATGAGAAAATGTTTAGACTCATACGCACTTCAAAATTGAACAAAACCTTACTGTCAACGTCTTATTAACATTTGTGGATTTACATTAGCACTTGTTATGCAAAAAAGTTATTTTTTGTTTTTTAAATCACTAACGAATACACCCTTGTGGAGTAAGTTGCAAAATCGTTATCTTATATGCCCCAAATATATTTTTCACACTTGAAACACAACATATAAGTTTTCATCTAGGAATTTCAAGAATTTTCAATTGGATTTGCTATTTTCTAACATTTAAATGAATTTCTGCATGTTTATCGAAAGTAATTCCATTTTGACCTATATGTATATCTAACAAGATTAAAAAAAATTCAAAAAACTATATTTAGGCACCTATGGTCCATTATAGCCCAAATCTAGGAGATTGACAAAAAATTCAATTGACTTATAGGGAAACTCATACTTTTACTAGTCTCCTTGTTATAAAATAATGATAATAATACCTAAAACTTCTCCAAAAATTATCAAAATGGCATAAAATTATTTTATGGATGTACAAGCTTGACAAAAAAGTTTCATAAGATTTTGTAAAAATTGGAGTATACATTGTTCATAAAATGTATACATGTCTCATATAGTTTCTTATAAATAAAGTCAAACTTTATGATTTTAATACCTTGTGACTTTTTTAAACTATATGAACCTCAAATGTTGACTCATTCTTACATTTACCTTCCAAATCATAAGCATGATTTTAGTTTACCTGTATTTTTATTTTCCGATATAAAACATGAACACAATTAATAACATGTTATTACCACACTTGGTCACTAGCGTCGGTGTGGCGTAGTGTTAGGGTGCTGCATCTTTTGTTTCCACCACCTAGTTTCAAATCCCACCTTTCTGTCATTTGCACCAAGTTTTTTTATTTATAACCTTTGCTTTCTAGTATAAATAATATAATACCAAACTTCTTAACAACTAATGTTGTAGTGTAGTGGTAAGGCATGAGAATCTCAGCTGCTAAACTTGGGTTCAAATCCCACCTTTGCTAATTATTTTTGATTTTTTTCTTTGCACGGCCGGCCGGGCCGTGGCGTGGCCTGCTTTCATGCAGCCGGCTGGGGCGCGGCCGGTGGCTGCTGCCTGGCACAGCCGGTCGGGGCCTTGGCGCGGCCGGCCAAGCCTTGGCGCAACCGGCCGGGGCACGTCGTGGGAGGCTGCGGCCGGGCGGGGCCGTGGCGCGGGAGGCTGGAGGGCTGCTGCGGCCGGTCGGGGCTCAGCCGATCGCAGCCACAGTCGGTCGGTGGCAAAACCAAGTACAAAAATGTTGAATGCAAAGGAAAAACACAAATTTGTATGTAGTGTAGTGCTAAGAGTTGTTTAGTTGAGGTAAGAGGTGCACTGTTCAAAGCTTGACCTCTTCATTTTTTTTATTTTCTCTATTTTTTCATATATTACTCTATTTTTCCTAAGTTTTGTAATTATTGATCGTGATGATCTATATTTCTTTTCACACGTTCCATGAAAGTTCACATAATTCATTGGTGGCAATAGAAGCTAATTGATGCAATGATTTGTCTTCTGGATGCAACAGACACATGAGCTATCGCCACAAAGGTTAAGTTTTAGACAATGTTATTTCATCGTGGCCACAAGCAGGCATAATCGCAACCAACTAAATATTCATGGCAACAAATGCACATCAAATGCAATGAATTGTTTTCTGGATGCAACAGGCACATGAGCTATCGCAACAAAGGTTAAATTTTAGACAACATTATTTCATCGTGGCCATAGGCATGCCTATTCACAACAAACTAAATGTTCGTGGCAACAAACACACATCAAATGCAACGAACTGTTTGCTGGATGCAATAGCCACATGAGCTATTGCAACAAAGGTTATGTTGTAGACAACGTTCTTTCATCGTGGCCACATGCATGCCTATTCGCAACCAAATAATTATTCGTGGCAAGAAACACACATCTATCGCAATACTAAATCGATACTATCACAATGCACAATTAGTTGTGGCAATAGGTACCCATAAAGGCAACCACCTTTTTCACCGTGGCATTAACACTAACTTGTTGCAATGAATATTTCAACAGACGCAACCCACATTTTTTGTGGCCATAAGATCTAGATATCGCAACCCATTAAAACGTTCGTTGCTATAAAACCTAATATTGCAACCAAATATGTGGTGTTGCCAGAAAAAACATTCTCTAAGGGTCAATTCCTTGTACCTGGAACTCAAAGATAAAGGCAAGGACACATGACACAAGATTTATACAGGTTCGGATCGCCAGAGTAGCGAGCCCTACGTCTTGTTTGGGGTATCAAGTATGGCGCCCTGCGCTTGGTATTGGGTTGGTTGAGATGAGTTGTCCTCCTAGGTACCTGGGCCTCCTTTATATAGTCCAGCGGGCGGGTTCCTAGTCAGTTACAAGTTAGGAGTCCTAGTAGGATTACACGGAACGAGTCCTAGTAGGATTATAGGGGAATTCTAGTAGGAGTCCGTCTTCATCCTTCCATCTATGAGTACCCGGGGTGTATGCCCGACAAGCCCCCGAGCACGTTGTAGTCGAGAGTAGTAGTTCAAGTAGTCTTGAAGCCTCTTCGAGTAGTTCTTGAGCGTCCTCGAGTACTACTTGGAGAAGTCTTTAATAGTACTTGAACTGCCACAAGGCTAGAAGGTGTTCCAGCTCATCAGTCTTGAAGTCTAGATTATATGGAAATGCGATTGCAAAACTGCACTCCATATGGAGTAGCCCCCGAGCCTTAGGTTGAGTCGCGGACTCTATCTGAGGGTCAATCTTGATCCTGAATCTTCCATCTTGAAAAAATTGAATGATGGGTATAGCATAGCAGCCCCCGAGCCTTGAAATGATTAGATAATCAATCCAAGGGTCTTCCGTTTTCGCGAAAGCCATCATCCAAGTACTCTTGCAGCGTGTAGCCCCCGAGATAAGAGAGTCGTATGAGCCACGTTGAGTAGTTGTTGTTGTAGAGCCCCCGAGCTGGAGAGATTATAAGTAGTAATTTGGCATCGAGCCGTGTAGCTTGAGAAGTAGTCATGTTGTCAAAGCGGACTTTAGATGCGACCGAAGTCGACTTTAGATGTCGGCAGAGCAGAATTTAGAATGCGACTCGAAAACCGAAGTCGACTTTGTGCCACGCGGAGCAGACTTTGATATGCGACTTGAAAACCGAAGTCGACTTTTATAGTTGCCGCATGGAGCGGACTTTGATATGCGACTTTAGAAGTCGACTTTAGACTGCCGCGTGGAGCAGACTTTAGATGTGACTACATTAGTCGACTTTGTGCCATGTGGGCTGGACTTAAGATGCAAAAAAACGAAAAGCACTTCCGAAGGCAAAATCGAACGAAAAATCAGAGAAAACGAGAAGTTTTGCCACCAGAGCGGACTTCAGATTGCGACCGTTGAGGTCGACTTGAGATTGCGACTACAGAAGTCGACTTGTGCCACCGGAGTGGGCTCGGGTGCCACCGTTAGCGTCGACTTGTGCCACCAGAGTGGTCTTGTGTGCGACCATTAGTGTCGACTTGTGCCACCGGAGTGGACTTAGGTGCGACCGTTAGCGTCGACTTGTGCCACCGGAGTGGGCTTGTGTGCGACCGTTAGTGTCGACTTGTGCCACCGGAGTGGGCTTGTGTGTGACCGTTAGCGTCGACTTGTGCCACCGGAGTGGGCTTAGGTGCGACCATTAGCATCGACTTGTGCCACCGGAGTGGGCTTGGGTGCGACTGTTAGCATGGACTTGAGTACTTAGGGTACTAGGACCCATGGTACGGAGCACGAGTACATAGGGTACGAGACCCATGGTACGGTGCGTGAGTACTTAGGGTACTCGGTGAGAGCCTGTGTGGTTCGAGGACCGGTGGATGGTCGCTTCCTGGTGTGATAAGTGATTGACAACATTGTGTGGACTGACTCTTGGCTAAGTATTGCAGGTGCAGGCTGCGGCTTGATTGGTGCTGGTGCAGGTGAAGAACAAGCGCGAAAGGTCGATGATGGTGAGGCCTCCAGGTGTGGAGCAGACAAGTAGGCTTGGTTCGAGGGATCCGGTGGCCAGCGGGGTCAAGTGCGGGTCGCATGATGGCAAGAACAACATGATGAAGTCGTAGACGGTTTTTTGGTTGAGCCTCAAAACCAAGGTCGAGCCGGGACATGGTGGGAGCCGAGTCATGAGTGGAGATTGGCGGAGGCTACACCAAGTCTGCGTGGTTTGCAGTGGTTCACCACAAAACCACTGGGTTACTCAGTTGAGCTACAAAACCGAGGCCGAAGACTCGACGGAGGAGTGTGGCCGGCCAGGCTGGTTCAACCGCCCAAGAGGGCCGGTCAGACCGCCTGGGGCCGGTCTAACCGCCCAGGGGGGCGGTCTGACCGCCCGGGTCACAGCCGCCGAGAAGCTTCGAAGCAGAGGACACGCGGCAAGATCGCAAGAGTTGCGTTGGTGCTACGCAGGCTTGCGGTGGATGCGCATCCGTCCGATGGTGCTGAACTGAAGACTTCCAAAATTGCCCTCGAGGGGCTTGTATCCCTAGTTGCTAGTAAGGGTAGTTTAGTCTTTTTGTTGCCCCTATATAAACACTTGAGTTGTGGGATTGCAACCAACTCTTGGAACCCTAGCTCATTTCCCTTTGCTATTTTCCCTTCCTATTTTCCTTAGGAATTTCTAGGACTAGCTTGAGAGCTTCATGGTGAGATCTTGAGAGAGGGATGGATGACCGGGTGGCAAGCTAGACCTTGTATGAACCTTCATGGTATGTATAGATGATTTGGCGTGGTACCTCAAGGCCTTGTGTTGCCTCTCCTGTTTGTTTTTTTCGTGATTTTCGGAGCTCTTTCTTGTGATTTTCATGGCGGAATTTTGAGGGCGATTTCTTGCGGGATTCTTGTTGGGTGTCACGTATGAGGACCTTGTGCCTCTTTGGCTGGGGACTTTGCCCCAAGAACTCCCTTGAATCGACCTCGATTTGGTGGTTTTTCGAGTTGCTCGAGTTCATGACCTAGAGGGCCAAGATCCGCGATTCCCTTTGATTGAGAGCGTTTCGGTAAAATTCCTTTGGTGGAAAGGTTGCCCAGGAGGTAACCCAGGTATCCCCGAAGTTTCGCTGCAATCCGTGGGGTGAATCGGGAGATCGGGCGATGGGAAGTTGAGGGTTGACCCGCGGCCAGTTTTTCTAGGAGGGGCAGTCTAACCACCATAGGGGGGCGGTCTAACCACCCTGGGTCTCCCAGGTGGATGGTTTGCTTTTCCGGATCTTTCTCTGTGAGTTTGTTCCCCTTGATCAAAGGAGCGTTCTCATGAAGTCTTGGCTCATTTCGGTGCTATTTGCTAGAAGTTCTTAGCTTGAGTTCTTTGCTGGGTACAGGAGGTAAGACCACCCCTGGTTGCCGGTCTAACCGCCCCTAGGCCCCTGGGTGAAGTTTTGGTTTTCGCCAAGATTCTCTGGTAGCTAGCTTGGCCTTGACCAGAGGGTCCAGTGGGTGAAACCGTGGAGAGTTTTGGAGCTCGAAAGAGGTCGTTCGGAGGATTTCTTGGTTACCAGGTGGAGGCGGTCTAACCGCCCCCCATACCCGGTCTAACCGCCCCCTGCTGGCCAGACAGCTTCCGAGTTGTTTCTGCTGCCGTGTGTGTGTAGGAGCTATGGCTGCAGGTAGTGTTTGCTCCTAGGACCAGTAGCACTCCAGTGGCTACGTGGTTTTGGCAAACGGAAGGTTGAGTACGGAGCGTGTGATTTTGGGTATCCAACCGAGTTCATCTTGTTGGAGAAGTCATCTCCTTCGAGAAGAATTTTTATCAGCTCCCACTCACTCCCCCCTCTCTGGTTGCCAGTTCGGTCCTTCAAGTGGTATCAGAGCCGGTTATAGGTCTTCCGGGACTCTAACCAGTCTAAGATCCAAATATGGCGTCCCAGGAACGGGGATCGGGTCCTCCGCTGTTGGCTCTTCTTACGTCGTTACTAGATTTGCAACGACGCTAGAAAGCCTGTTGGTATACTACACGATCACAGATAGATTCGCAAGCGCACAGATACCATTGTAGCTTTCATCCGGGAGTATTCCAAGGTATTGATTTCCACGGGGAACGAGAAGTGTTGTGAACCTGAACTAATTCGTCCGGGGGATATGGTGACGAAGGATAGAAATGCAAGGGTAGATTTCGGGTAGAGAGGGGATAGCTGATGAAGTTTGGGACTCATGAGAGTCACGGATAGAATCAAGGCAAAACTTGTCGCTCATCGGGGCCAGAGGGAAAAGAGCCACGGAAAGGGATGAGAACGGGGCTCTGATGTCGTAACTCCTACCTGCCGGAACTAACGTGGTGGACTACAAAGCCCGTCCGGAGCTATCACCTCCCTAGGGTACCACAACTATTCCGTTGAACCAGGAAGCATTCCAAGGTACTGGAAAGCCTAGACACCACGTCTACACTAACCAAGCACTACTTTACTAGAATTCAAAGCAAAGCAATCACAACGAGTAGAAACTACTAAATGCAATCGAAGAACCTAAGAGCGAACGATGAAATGACTTGAGACTTAGTTACTCACGAATCCGAACTTACAAAATATCCCAGGTGTGCACGACCGTAGTTGTACCGCACCCGCCGAGGAAGGGGAAGAAGACCGACACTCCGACTTCTACTCCAACACTAGGGAAAGAAGGCCGACATTCCGACTTCTACTCCAACACTCAACTCTCTCTCCCTACTCTCTAAATACTAACTTATGTAGGGTTCCACCACTTGCTTCTAATAACTTGTGTTCTTCTACGAGGTGCCAGGCTCTATATATAGCCCCAATGGGTCGGTGGCTGTAGGAGGGGGTACTTGTAGGCGAGAGGGAGGTGCAGTGGCCGGCAAGGAGGTGCGGCCGTGCCTCTAGGTGCGGCCGGCCCTCCACTTTCCACCGTCTTCGATCGTGCGTCTGTGATTTGGTCCCTGAGGCGGTTTGAAGATGGTTGAGGGTCAGTTGGCTCGGTGAAGGAGGTGCGGCCGGACCTCTAGGTGCGGCCGGCCCTGGGCCCCCTTGTCATCCACTTCGGATCATGCTCTAGTGGGTAGATGAAGTCTTGGATGCTGTCCCACGTCGGTTGTTCACTGGCTTGTGGGTCCATGAATCCAAGTGAAGCTAATCTCAACCTCTGGATCAAACCGACCTTGTTTCCTCGACCAAGATCATTTCTAGCTGTGCTCCCTGGAGTGACCGAGGCTTGGTGGCACGTTTGGACGTGCCGGGCAGGTGCGGCCGGCCCTAGAGGTTCGGCCGGCCCTAGTGGTGTGGCCGGCCCTGCCTCCTGGCCCTGGTGCATCTCTCCTGTGGTGTGTTTGCTTGATCCAAGATGATCGTGATGATTTTGGTCTTTTGGGAGCTGGTGCATGGGACTACACTTGGTGTGAACCTGAATAGTGGTGCAAGGTAGGGTCGGGCGCACCACTAGGTGCGGCCGTACCTACCTTATGTGGCTCGATGCTCCGGAATTGTTCCCTAATCTTGAACCTGCAGATAAAATCTCAACACAACTCGTGGAACCTTGTTAGCACCTAAAACATTCACAAAATTCGTTATAAAGTGCTGCCGTAGCCGAGATGTTGGCGGTCAAATTTTTGTTGTAAGGACCGTCAACAAACTCCTCCACACTTGGCCCTTTGCTCGTCCTCGAGTAAAGGTTAAGGACCAAGGTGAAACAAAAATTCCTATGGTATGAAGCGAGCATAAGAGATATTCCGAACCATACCTTGCACTTGTGAACTTTGAAGTGTCTATCATGCCATCTTGGGTAGTTGAGAAGTGGAACAGTCATGAATCAAATCACTTCTGCTCATCATGTCGAGTAGCTTGGGATTTTTTAATAAGTTTTCAAAACAAACTTTGCTTGGCTCCTCATTTGATTCTCTCAAATCGCTCAATGTGTATAATCCTCACCAAGGCATTAGACTTGCCTTTCCTTATCCTACTTCTAATGATGGCTATATATGGAGCTTAGGGTAGGGTATAAAGATGAGGCATACTTGCATCACATGTATTGCAAAGTTAAAAACCGGATCCAAGGAGAAAATCAAATCATACAATCAGATCAAGATGTGCATGTGTAGGGATATGATGGATATGGTAAGGTGGATACTAGGCCCAGAATGGGTGCTAGATATTACCATATGTATAATGAACGTTGTGATGATGGTAAGGTATACACTAGGCCCGGAATGGGTGCTAGTTATTACCATCTGATTTGTTGTAACTCCATTTTGCATGATCCTCTCTCTCTCTACTTTAACTCTTTTGTGGACATAGCTATCTTTTCTCTTTCTCTTTTTTTTTTCTTGGACCTTCATGTGTCCAACTTTTTTTTTCTTTTTTTTCACTTGGACCTTCATGTGTCCATATTTTTTTTCTATAGCCATGCCTCTTTTGTAATATTAACTTGGAGAGAGAGAGATCAACACATAGTGTAGAGCTTTATTTTGTGGAATAGATAGATGGTACGATGCTAGCTCTCAACTGAGCATAGCAAGGAGGATGTTGGCGTGTACGTGTATCTTGATCATGAAAGCATGAAAAGAATTCTCACGAGGGTCACAACATTTTGACAAAGCTCAATGCAACGACAAGTAGCATATGTGTATAAGGTTTTCATGATGTCTCATCATATGGCTCTGGTAGGACTTGGCATATCGAAGAGGAGCTTCGCAAAGGGTTTTCAAAATTTTCATATAAATTTCCCAAGCACTCAAACATTTGGAGCAAAGATCATTTCATCGGACCATATCTCAAACATCAACTACTTAGATGGGCATGGTTTCCTAAAGATATGTTGTTCACAAGCATCAAGATAATAAGTATGGAATAAAACTTATGCAAGCCAACCATATGAAACATGTCGAGCATTGGGTGCATGAGGATTCAATTGAGTTTGATTTATATGATCGGATTTAAAGCTCATTTAAACTCATGATTTCCAAAAGTAGAGAGGTATGGGTGCACATACCATCGCTCTTGGAGAAAGTGGGGAATGAGGTAGACAAATGGTGATTCGGCCAAACCACAGGGGCGACCGACTTGCTCTAATGCACTTACCTCATGCCTCGTCGTATTAGCGTAGTCGATGTTGTGCGGCACCTTGGTGGGAGATCTCAATTGTGTGTTTCGACGAGCTTGGGAGATCTCCCCCACACTTATTCTTGTACCTGGTGTTATTATTCAAAGAAAAAGATGGAAACAAAAAGGGAGCCTCTGCTAGCCGAAGAGCTAGGAAGCCTTTATTCAAATTCAAATATTTTTGTGTTTTTATTAAGAGAGCAAGATGCAAGAACCAACACCATCTTCAAACCAAAATAAGATTTAGTATGAGAGAAACTTACTCGCGATACTCACATATCTCCCCCACACTTGGAGTTTGCATTGCTAGGCAACACAACTCAAGTGTGCGGAGTTCAAGCTTCCTTCGTAATACTTTCTCTCCCTGAATTACCTTGGTGTTGTAGTTGGTGTAGCTCTCAGGTTTTTAGGCATTGCCTATCCATCGGTCCTTTCAATCTCCACCTGAAACGTTAGCGACCAAAAATACCCGAAGGACGACTAATCCTAAAGAGATGCTCTTGCTTTTATTTGAAAAGGAAATCTAAATGATTATTCGGGCTATCTCCCGATAGTGCTTTGTTTTGGGTCATAAGCTCGACCACTGGAGATCTTCATCTTGTAGCCAATCGAGATGATGAAACCATCATAGCTCTAGCTGCAAGGTTAGTACAAAAAAAAATGACCACGAAATTTGCAATGTTTATGGTAAACAAAAGCATCTACAACCTTCCTTTCAAAGTTAGCATGCACAAGGAAAATGAGGAGGTTGTAGGTTTCGTAAAGGTCATTGGTAATGGGGCTTGATAACTCTGGAAACTTTTGATGTGAGCATGGGATTTGTGATCCCTCTAGTTGAAGGATCGAAACGGCGAACCAGAGAGGGGGGAGTGAATGGGAGCCGATAAAAATTCTTCTCGAAGGAGATAGAGACTCCAACAATATGAACACGGCTTCCAACACACGTCTCCGACTCAACTACCCAAGTTGGCCAAGACCACGTAGCCACTGGAGTGCTACTGGTCCTAGGAACCAACAACTCAACCAACCAAACCAAACACACCAAACGCACAGCGGAAAACTGAGCAGCCTGCTGTCTATGCCACACCGGTCAGACCGATGGCTCCTGCCGGTCAGACCGATGGCACCGGTCAGACCGGTGGACTCTGCCGGTCAGGCCGGTGGCGAACAGCAGATGCACAGCAAAGTTCCAGGAAGCCTCAGTGACTCCTCTAGGCCCTGGAACAAAAACCACGACCAAAGAACAACCTGCCAAGAAGGAAAACCCCTCACAAAGCCTAGCAAGACAACTCCAAACTGGCCAAGAACTGATCAGCAGGACCACGGGATAAAACCACACGAACACAGCAGCTCCCCGAGACAAAACCCACCAGGGGCTCGCACCGGTCAGAACCAGTCAAGAGCACCGGTCAGACCGGTCACGCCTGGGCAGCTCAGGATGAACAGCGCCCGCGGGTCAACTCCCCCAAATCCAACTCCCGATCTCCCGTTTCGCTCCACGGATTCGCACAAGACTTTGGGGATAGTAGGAACACCTCATGGGCACTCCATAGCCAAGATTTGGTCCACCAAAACTCGTTGAATCAAGAGGAATCGAAGGATTTCCGCCAAGAACACCACGAACCCTAGAACCACGAAAACCCCAAAATTGAGCCCCTTTACTCACGGATTTGGGAGGGGAATCAAAGGGAAAAGAACCACGAGGGGTTCATGCATACATCCCCCACCAAATCCCAAAGAGAAAGGTCTCAAAACCGCCACAAAAAATTCACCAAGAAAAGCCTCCGAAAATCACCAAAAAGGAGAAACGGGAAAGACACATCCAAGCCTTGAGGAACCACGCCGAATCATCTATACATACCAAAGAGGTTCATACAAGGTCTAGCTTGCCGCCCGATCATCCTTCCCTCTCACAAGATCTCACCATGAAGCTCTCAAGCTAGTCCTACGAAAATCCTAAGGAAAATAGGAAGGGAAAATAGGAAAAACCAAATGAGCTAGGGTTCAAAGAGATGGCTGCCATCCTCTCACCACTTGGGTTATATGGAGCCAACCGGAAGACGAAAATACCCTTGCTAGCTAACTAGGGATACATGCCCCTCAAGGGCGAATTCAGAAATCTTTGTCTTCGCTCCATCGGACGGATGCCCAGCGACCGCAAACTTGCTTAGCCTCGACGCAA
This sequence comes from Cenchrus fungigraminus, assembly GCA_036936925.1. Taxonomy (NCBI): domain Eukaryota; kingdom Viridiplantae; phylum Streptophyta; class Magnoliopsida; order Poales; family Poaceae; genus Cenchrus; species Cenchrus fungigraminus. The sequence continues at coordinate 17,818,456 of CM072776.1, read as the reverse complement.
GCCTTGCGATCCCGACGCGTGTCCTCCGGTTCGAAGATTTCGGACTGCGTCGTCGCACACCGGTCAGATCGGTGTACCTCACCGGTCAGACCGGTACCCACCGGTCAGACCGGTCCGATGCTGCTGCACCTCCGTCTTCGGTTCTTCGGTCTTGGCTTTGTGGATCAACCAAGGAACCCAGTGGTTTTCTGGTGAACCACCGGAAACCCCGCGAACTCGGTGTAGCATCCGCCAATCACCACTCATGACTCGGCTCCCATGTAGTCCCGGCTCGACCTTGGTTTTGAGACTCAACCAAGAAACCGTCCATGACTTCATCTTGTCGTTCTTGCCACCATGCGGCCTGCACTTGACTCCGCTGGCCACCGGGTTCCTCGAACCAAGCCTACTTGTCTTCTCCACACCTGGAGGCCTCACCGGCAACGACCTTTCGCGTTTGTTCTTCACCTGCACCAACACCAGTCAAGCCGCAACCTGCACCTGCAATACTTAACCAAGAATCAGTCCACACCACGTTGTCAATCACTCATCACACCAGGAAGCGACCTACCACCGGTCCTCGAACCACACATGGATCTCAATCTCCCCCTTGATGAGTGCATTGACAACACACACATTTTGGTAACAACAGAGAAAAGGAAAAGAAAAGAAACGACTAAAAGAAACTCCAACAAGCGATCGAAAGCCAAAGGAAAGGCAAGGAGCAAGATCACTTGAAGAAGACAAGTCTCGGACCCCTTAGGCAAGGGCAACGGCTCGACACATCCGGGACAACACCATGCTCAAGCAAAGAGCACAAACAACCAATCCAAAGCTCGAAAACCACAAAGAGCTCCCCCTGCACACATGCAAGCTTCCCCTGAACCAATGCAACTCCCCCTGGACGAATGCTTGCAAACCACTTGACGAAAAAGAGCAGCTGCATCTGCTCAGCTCTGACCGGTCAGACCGTCCAGCACCACCAGTCAGACCGGTGCCCAACATATGAACAGAACCAGCACTCTGACCGGTCAGACCGGTGACCTCAACCGGTCAGACCGGTGCACAACAGAGCCCAGAAATGGCTCGAAACCACCTGAAAACCCTCCAAATGCATTCAGAAGACCAAAACATGCTCAAACTTCTCCCCCTTGTTGACAATGCATGAAACAAGCCAAAATTAGAAAAATTTCAACCTAGAGCTTCCCAAATAGACAAAATTCAACATAGCATGCTATACACCTCCAAATGAGCAAGTTAGATACTCGATAGCTTCGTATGGACAAAAACTACAAGATCACCTAGTTTCACAGCCATTGGACGAAGCTAAGATAGAATTGAGCATTTTTACGAAAAAAATCCCTCTCATGAGCAAAGTCCTAAACATGATCAAAACATATCAAAATGGCAAAGCCACACAAACTTCATGCTAGGACAACCATTCTAAGCATAAGACCATCATAAACACCCACAAGCACCTCATGTCATGTCAAAGCATACCGAGCCATGTGCTTACTTCTATGTATGAGACTTCTCATGGTAAGCAACATGCAACGGTTTAGCACCCAAAAGCAAGTAAATTAAGCACATATGACATGGGAGCCCATTTTCCAAGCAATTTACATTTCATTTTCAGATTTATAATTGGTACATGAAATGTCTTTGCGACAAAAAGGAACTTATGCCCCTCCACAAGATGAAGCATGGGGGCTAAACATTCATGATGGCAAATGAGCCTTTGGCCCCATATGATCAAAATAAGCTATCCAAACACAAATTAAGCATGGCATAGCCACTAAAACATGTCAAGATCATATAAAGGCATTTACTCACAAGAGAGCATACATATGACAATTTTTGAAAAGCATAGCCATCAACCATGGATATAAATCAAGGTCATCAAGAGCTAAGCCACACTAAGCCATATCATACCAAACTAGCTCACAAGGACATATATAGCATACCATGGTGAACAATGTATATAAGAGAAGCTTTTCCTACACAATGCATATGATACAAGATGCATGCAAGCTATCATACAAAGATGACTATACATCATGATACAAATGCAATGCAAATGCAAGAAATGCACAAAGGAAAGCTATACGTATGCTACAAAGGAGCTCCCACACACCCAACTCAAGAAATCAAACAAACACCAAGCTCCCCCCGCAAACGAGTGAAAGTTGCTTGATCTAGGGGTTTGGTGAAAATATCGGCTAGCTGGTCATGAGTGGGTACATGGATCAAAGCGATTTTTCCTTTCTCTACGTTGTCTCTTAGAAAATGATACCTCACTTCTATGTGCTTGGTTTTGGAATGGAGCACTGGGTACTTTGCAACGCTTATGGCACTTGTGCTATCACATTGAAGTGGGACATGGGTATACTCCTCACCAAAGTCGCTCATGGTGTATGTGATCCAAAGGAGCTGAGAGCAACAACTAGCTGCGGCCACATATTCTGCCTCGGTAGTCGATTGAGCAACACTCGACTGTTTGCGGGAAGACCAAGACACCAAAGAGGAACCCAAGAACTGGCAAGTCCCAGAAGTGGACTTCCTATCCAACCGACACCCGGCAAAATCCGCGTCCAAAAATCCATGAAGAGCCAAAGAAGAAGACGCAGAGTACCAAGGCCAAAGTCGGGAGTATGTCGCAAATACCTGAATTTGCGCTTGACTGCTTGCCGATGTGAAGTCCTCGGAGACGCTTGAAAACGAGCGCACAGACATACCGAGAATTGGATGTCCGGCCTCGTCGCCGTCAAGTAGAGGAGTGACCCGATCATGCTCCGGTACTCCTTCTAGTCCACGTGTTCACCTTCCTCGTCCGCATCAAGAGCTGTAGTCGTACTCATAGGCGTCGCCATGGCCTTGGAGTCCTCCATCTTGAACTTCCTCACAATGTCCTTGGTGTACTTAGCTTGGTGCACAAATGTTCCTTCCTTTGATTGCTTGATTTGTAGCCCGAGGAAGAACTGCAACTCACCCATCATGCTCATCTCAAATTCCCTGCTCATGTCTTCTGCAAACCTTGCAACAAGAGAGTTAGACGAGCCACCAAAGACAATATCATCCACGTATACCCGCACAATCAGGATATCTCTGCCCTGCCTGAGGAGAAACAAGGTCTGATCGACCTTCCCCATCTCAAACCCTCTCTCAAACAGGACCCCCCTCAACCTACCGTACCAAGCTCTAGGCGCCTGCTTCAGCCCATACAGCGCCTTCCTCAACTTGTACACCCGGTGGGGGTACTTCTCACTCTCAAACCCCGGTGGTTGCCTCACATACACTACTTCCTCCAAAACACCATTTAGGAAAGCACTCTTGACATCCATCTGGTACAACTTGAATCCTTTAGCCACGAAAAAGGCTAGAAGGATCCTGATCGCCTCTAAACGAGCTACGGGAGCAAAGGTCTCCTCGTAGTCGATCCCTTCTTTCTGTGAGTACCCCTGAGCAATAAGTCTTGACTTGTTCCTTACCACTTCTCCTTTCTCTCCCTCTTTGTTCTTCCACACCCATTTTGTCACAATCGGCTTACACCCTGGGGGAGGGTCAACCAATTCCCAAACTTGGTTCATCTCAAAATTCTCCAACTCCTCATGCATCGAGTTAACCCAATTGTGATCAGATAGCGCGTGTCCAATGTCCTTGGGCTCAAAGGTGGCAACAAAAGCAGCATGAGCAAAATGAGAATTGTTCCGAACCCTCGACCATGTAGTACGTTCATTCATGTCGCTGATGATTCTCGAAGCTGGGTGATCCACTTGCACTCGCCGGGGAGGTTCTCGCCTTGATGCTACCTCCCCCTCAACAGCAGCTTCGCCTTGATCTGGGTTTGTCATTGTAGGTGTGGAAGAGGGCTCGCTCTCGATCGTAGTCGAAGTAGTAGGTACATGCTCAGCCCCGGGCACCACACCGCCATCTTCATCATCTCCATGTTCATGCTCCTCCTCCTGAAAGATCTCCTCGCCAAGTTCGTCGTCACCTGCACACTCAAAAACAAGCTGACTACGTGGTTGTGTCTCGTCGAAGGTTACCTCGCAAGTCTCCACGATTTGGTTAGTTTCAAAATTGAGCACATGAAATGCTCTAGAATGAGATGCGTAACCAAAGAAAATGCCATCGACAGACCTAGCCTCGAACTTGTCCAACTTCTTCCCTTTCTTCAGAATGAAGCATTTACAACCAAAGACATGGAAGTCACCCACCTTGGGTGTGCGACCGTGCATCAACTCATAACAGGTTTTCTTCTTGTGAACCCTGAGGTAGATCCTGTTCGACACATAGCACGCAGTATAGACCGCCTCAGCCCAGAACCTTCTCGGAGTCCTATGCTCATCGAGCATCGTCCGAGCCATCTCGCACAAGGTCCTATTTTTTCTTTCCACCACGCCATTCTGGGGAGGCGTATACGGACTCAAAAACTGGTGTTCAAGACCCAAGTCATGGCAAAAGGTTTCGAAGTGAGAGTTTTTGAATTCCGAGCCATTGTCACTGCGGATCGCTCGTATGGCATCTCCGCGCCTCTCGTTTCTTAACCTCAAGACAAGATCTCGAACAAAACCAAACATCTCCCCTTTCTCCTCATGAAAGAACACCCACACATACCGAGAGTAGTCGTCCACCACAACAAGGACATACCACTTCCCACCCACAGATCGCACACGAGCTGGGCCAACAAGGTCCATATGGAGCAGCTCGCATGGACACTCAGTCATCACATTGGTGAGAGGCGGGTGAGAAGAGGCTACCATCTTGGCATGCCTACACGGCGCACAAACCAACTCTTTCTCAAACCTCAACCGTGGCAATCCTCGGACCAAATTGAGTTTACTCAAGCGAGACAAAAGGTCAAAGCTCAAGTGACCCAACTTCCTATGCCACTTCCACAACTCACTCGAAGAACTAGCCAAAAAGCAACGCTCCACACCAGAAGACTGAGAGAAATCAGCTCGGAACACTTGACCCTCGGGAACGACTATGCAAACAAGGTCCCCTCGAGAATCTAAAATCTGAGAACCACTATGCCGAAACAACACCTCAAAGCCCTCATCCAACAACTGGGACACGGAAAGCAAATTGAACCCCAGCGATTGAACAAGAGCAACACACCTGAGAGTGACCTTGTCACTTACCTTGATCTCACCTTCTGATAGCACACGCCCTCACCCATTGTCCCCAAAGGTGATGTATGTCCTGGACACCACCGGACGAGACTTGAGAACCACCCCTTGTCCCCGGTCATATGCCTCGAGCAACCGGAGTCAATCAACCAAACATTCTTCAAGTCTCCCACCTGAAATTCAAAAGCGAGCACGTGAGTGAACAAACGACTCAGCACTGGGGTTAGTACCAAAAGAGTAAAACCAGTGCCGAGCCATTTGCTCCAAAGTGGGGTTAGCACAAACCATATCATCACGCCTATCAAAGCTACCACCACGAACACCACCACGGTAACCACTACGAGGGAACCAACCCTCTCTAGCTGGAGGAGAACGAAAGCCACGAAAAGAAGACTGTGGACCGTTCCTCCTCTCCATCTCAAAGCTACGACTCCTCCCACCCCCGTATTGAGCACGAGGTGGAGAACGTCTAGCAAACTGACCACCTGCAGACTTTCTACCAACCACCAGAACCACGACCACCTGAACCAAACCGAGCATCCTCACAAGTACGAAAACCAGACCGCTGTCTGTCCAGACCTGCACCGGTCTGACCGGTGTAGGGCACCGGTCTGACCGGTGTAGCTCGGCCAGTAGCACCACCTGCTACCTTCCGGTCTCCCCAAGCCGGAACCGTCCTCACAATCGCCTTGGCCCTGGGCATCTGCATACGAGGCTCAGGTACACCATTAGAGGGGTGGTACCTGTCCTTGTTAGCCCACTCTCTAGCCATTCTCTCCTCACGCTTCCTTTTGAAGCAAAACTCATCCTTGTGACCATCTCTCCCACAATACCCACAATGGAACTTCATGGGCTGTGGCTTAGGCTTAGGCTTGGGTTGTGGCTGCTCACTCGGCTTCTCACCCTTCTTCTCTCCTTCCTCACCTCCCTTTGGGCTCACAAACTTCACCGGTTTTTGGAAATCATTCGTTGGGTGAGGGAATATGGGTGGATCTGGAGTAGTGTCAAGTTTGCTTCTGAGATGGTTAGGCTTGGGCTCAAACTTGTTCTTGTGTCTGTTTAGTGGTGGGATAGGGATCTCTCCAACTCTCTCAACTCCCTCACCACTGTTCTCTCCAAGCTTGTCAGCCCCAAGTGCCTGACCATCATAGCGTTTGAAAGCCGCTATCATGATACCAAGCTGAGGCTCCTGACCCGACAACCAACTCATACATTTCCTCAGCTCATCATTCTCATCCTGCAAGCCATCAACATAATGCGCAAGCTCCAAATTCTTAACCGCATGCAATTCACAAGTAGAGCAAGAAGTGGGAATAGGCTCTTTCAACTTAGCCTCCAGCGAAACAGTGTAAGCATGCATCTCATCAATCTTTCCATGCAAAACAGGGCAAGAAGTGCAAGCACCTTGCAAAACAGGTCTAGACTTAAGCTCAGCCACTTCAACCCTAAGCATATCTAGTTCATCACAAGTGGAAACATGCTTATCCTTGAGACTAGTAAGATCAGCTAGATACACAGATTAATCAACACAATCAACATCATCAGAAACCACAGGAGAAGCCTTAAGCGAATCAATCTCAAGCTTAGCATCTAGGTTCTGGGTTTCTAGCTCAGCCACACGGTTCCTAGCATCTTCTAGTGAGGCCCTAAGCTCTTTCCTCATCTTCTTGGCTTCTCTAAGCATGTCATCACGATTATCAAGCAACTTGCCAAGACGCTCGTTCTCCTCACGCAAGAAGGGAAGCTCGTCACGTACCTCGTCCTCGGAGTCGGAGTCCGAGTCGCTCTGGTGACTCTTCTTGCTGCCGGAGCTACGAGCCATGCCACAGAAGCCATCTCGTGTGAAGCAACTCAGCCCACTCAAGTTCTTGGATGACTTCTTATTCTTGCGCCGATCACCTTCGTCTTCACTGCTACTCGAGCTCGAGGAAGAGTAGGCGGAGCTGGAGTCGACGTCGCTCGCTCCGACCATCGCTCGGGCCTTCCTGCCGCGGCCGTCCTTCTTCCTCGAGAGTCGCTCGTCCTTGTGCTTGTGCTTGTGATCGCGCCTCGATCGGTACTTGGGGTCCTTCCTCAACCGGTGCTTGTAGCCGTCCTTGTTCTCCGTCTTCTTTGGGCAGTCGGCGACGAAGTGTCCCGGCTTGCCACACTGAAAGCACGTCCGTGCTGTCCTCCTCGTGTTCACCCGGTTCTCGTGCAGCCTCTCGAACCGCCTGGTCAAAAACGCCAGCTTGTCCTCTCCAAGCACGTCGAACTCCTCGTCTGGCAAAGACATCAAAGAGGACATAGAGTACATCCTGGAGGATGCGTTAGCGTTAGACTTAGCTCCTTTGCCACCAACGAGAGCAAGACTATGAGAATCAGTCGGGCTCTCGATCTTGGCTGTCATACCACGGTCCAACTCAGCCGACTTGAGATTCGAGAACAGCTTGTTCACGGTCAGGGTGTCATACTTCTCGGACTCAAGGATAGCCTCAACCTTCCCGTCCCATACGGTACGATCCAACGAGTGCAAAAGCTTCACGGCTCTATCATGATCATCGTATGGGAGCACGGCCACATTGGCTCTCATGTTGTTCACCACGACCGTAAAACACTGGAAAAGGGCATCGACGGACTCGCCGGGGAGATGAGTGAAGTTCTCGTACTCTCTCCGGTAAGTTGCGTACATCCGAGCCTGAACCTGAGCATTCCCAGCATGAGCATCCTTCAACTGCTCCCAAATCCTACAAGCTAAGTCCTCTGTCTGAACCCGATCGAATTCGGACTGACACAGAGCACGAAACAAGTACTCGACCGCCTTGTTGTTGGCGTCGAACATATCCCTCGATCCTGGAGCAAGGAAGTTAATCGGATGAACATAAGTTGTGTTCACCGTAACGTCCCAAAGGATCTGACCCTTACCGCGGAGGAACGCCGCCATCCGCCTCTGCTACATCTGGTAGTTTTTGCCATCGAAGTGCGGAGGACCCTAACCCCGTTCCTGGTACGCCTTCATTGGATCTTAGACTGGTTAGAATCCAAAAATCCGTAACCCGCTCTGATACCACTTGAAGGACCGAAACAGTGAACCAGAGAGGGGGGAGTGAATGGGAGCCGATAAAAAATCTTCTCGAAGGAGATAGAGACTCCAACAAGATGAACACGGCTTCCAACACACGTCTCCGACTCAACTACCCAACTTGGCCAAGAAAACCCCAAAATTGAGCCCCTTTACTCACGGATTTGGGAGGGGAATCAAAGGGAAAAGAACCACGAAAACCCCAAAATTGAGCCCCTTTACTCACGGATTTGGGAGGGGAATCAAAGGGAAAAGAACCACGAGGGGTTCATGCATACATCCCCCACCAAATCCCAAAGAGAAATGTCTCAAAACCGCCACAAGAAATTCGCCAAGAAAATCCTCCGAAATTCACCAAAAAGGAGAAACGGGAAAGACACATCCAAGCCTTGATGAACCACACCGAATCATCTATACATACCAAAGAGGTTCATACAAGGTCTAGCTTGCCGCCCGATCATCCTTCCCTCTCACAAGATCTCACCATGAAGCTCTCAAGCTAGTCCTATGAAAATCCTAAGGAAAATAGGAAGGGAAAATAGGAAAAACCAAATGAGCTAGGGTTCAAAGAGATGGCTGCCATCCTCTCACCACTTGGGTTATATGGAGGCAACCGAAAGATGAAAATACCCTTACTAGCTAACTAGGGATACATGCCCCTCAAGGACGAATTCGGAAATCTTTGTCTTCGCTCCATCGGACGGATGCCCAACGACCGCAAACTTGCTTAGCCTCGACGCAAGCCTTGCGATCCCGACGTGTGTCCTCCGCTTCGAAGATTCCGGACTGCGTCGTCGCACACCGGTTAGACTGGTACCCTTCGGTCAGACCGGTCAGACCCACCGGTCAGACCGGTCCGATGCTGGTGCACCTCCGTCTTCGGTTCTTCGGTCTTGGCTTTGTGGATCAACCAAGGAACCCAATGGTTTTCTGGTGAACCACCGGAAACCCCGCGAACTCGGTGTAGCCTCCGCCATTCACCACTCATGACTCGGCTCCCACGTAGTCCCGGCTCGACCTTGGTTTTGAGGCTAAACCAAGAAACCATCTGTGACTTCATCTTGCTGTTCTTGCCACCATGCGGCCCGCACTTGACCCCGCTGGCCACCGGGTCCTCGAACCAAGCCTACTTGTCTTCTCCACACCTAGAGGCCTCACAGGCAATGACCTTTCGCGCTTGTTCTTCACCTGCACCAACACCAGTCAAGCCGCAACCTGCACCTGCAATACTTAGCCAAGAATCAGTCCACACCACGTTATCAATCACTCATCACACCAGGAAGCTACCATCCACCGGTCCTCGAACCACACATGGCTCTCACTAGTGTAAAACCTTCATGCTCGAGTCTATTTTGAGAATCCAGTGTTGATGCCTCAAGAATGTCCATAGACCACACATGTTCTTTCTTAACCTCAGGTCTATGACATTGGAGATGTGTATCTCGAACCTCAAGATTATATGGCTGCTTTTCATGGTCGAGCACACTACTCAGTACCCCTTCAATGGATCTTCCGATGAGAATGAAGGGTGGATCTCCTTTTGGGATGTCAAAGATATGATAATCTAGGAAGATCCCATACTCTCCAATCTTTGTTTGGACGACTCTAAGGATTCCCTCCGTCTCTATGGTTTGACCCGAAATCCATTGGAGACGCTTCTGAGAGAAAGAGAGGGGTTCGTCGGGAAAGGCCTCTAATACTAAGGATTTAGGAATGATATTGATATCGACCCTAGGGTCATAGAACACATCCTGGTAAGAGAGGTTTCCTACTTGGCATGAGAGTGACTTTAGCTCGGGACATAGCTGGATTACTTGATCCATGCCTTCTGCTTCTCTCAACCATTCCCGGCTACTGATTGCGGAGATGTATTCCAACTTTTCTCTCCATCTTTTTACCTCTTCTGGGTTGGGTAAGTTGACTAATTCTCTCTCATGTGTTGAGTCTCTTTCCCTTCTCGGGAAGGATTTCTCTGTCCAATGTTTATCAAATAACTCGTCATAGTATTCATAGATGAAGTCACACGAGGGGTGATTGAACTCTCGATAAGGTTGGAATGGTTCCCCTGTGAACCAAGTTTTGGTAAGAGGAGGATGGGTGTCTGTGGATATGAATTTTTCTAGGATAGGCTCTTCCTCTATGAGTTCCGATTCAGAGAGTGGATCGGAGTTTGTTGATTCCTCGTCGAAGTCATACGAGAAATCAGTTGGGTACACACGGGGATAGAGGAGTGGTTCTTCATGCCAAAAAGTGCTAGTGGGTTTCTCCTCTATGGGTTTCGGTTCTGAGAGAGTGTTTGGCATGTGCTCCTTCTAAGTGATCTCTTCCTCATCCGGGAATTCATCATAAACTCCCATGTAAGGGGTATTTTGAAGGATTTTTGTTAGAATGTCCTTACACTCAAACAAGGTGAGATGAGTGAAAGATCCTCCGAAAGAAGAGTCTAAGAAAATTGCTGACCCTGGTCCAAGACCATCGCGAAAATGTTGCAAAAGAGCGGGCTCTGCGATACCAAGGTCTGGACCAGAATCTACGATTTTTGTAAATCTTGCCCATGCGACTCCTAGAGATTCGGTGTTCCGTTGCTCAAAACATATGACCTCTTGTCGGAGTTTCACTACTTGGGGAGTCGGGAAGAATGTTAGGCAAAAATCCTTTTGTAAACTTTCCCAGTCCCCCTCCATACTTCTCACACTGAGCGAATACCATTGTTTTGCTCTCCCCGTTAATGAGAACGGAAAGAGTTTCCATTTCAAGGTGTCTTGACTCATTCCTCCGATCACAGGACACGAACAAAGTTGTTCGAACTCGCGCAGGTGGGAATAAGGACTTTCATCCTTATCTCCAGAGAAGCTTTGCTCTCGGGCCATAGCTATGAAGCCAGGACGTAGCTCATAGCTTGATGTTTCAATGGAATGTGATGAAGGTGGAGGCTCCAAATGATCGCCCTTTGGAGCAGCAAAATCAAAAAGGGTTGGATTGGAATCCATGTGATAAATGGGGTGATACACGGACGAACTGGGTTCAGAATCAAAACAGCTACCGTTCCCCGGCAACGGCGCCAGAAAGCTTGTTGGCACTTCTTACATCATTACTAGATTTGCAACGATGCCAGAAAGCTTGTTGGTATACTACACAATCACAGATAGATCCACAAGCGCACGGATACCGTCGTAGCTTTCACCCGGGAGTATTCCAAGGTATCGATTTCCACGGGGAACGAGAAGTGTTGTGAACCTGAACTAATTCGTCCGGGGGATATGGTGACGAAGGATAGAAAGGCAAGGGTAGATTTCGGGTAGAGAGGGGATAGCTGATGAAGTTTGGGACTCGTGAGAGTCACGGATAGAATCAAGGCAAAACTTGTCGCTCATCAGGGCCAGAGGGAAAAGAGCCACAGAAAGGGATGAGAAGGGGGCTCTGATGTCATAACTCCTACCTGCCAGAACTAACGTGGTGGACTACAAAGCCCGTCCGGAGCTGTCACCTCCCTAGGGTACCACAACTATTCTGTTGAACCGGGAAGCATTCCAAGGTACTGGAAAGCCTAGACACCACGTCTACACTAACCAAGTACTACTTTACTCGCATTCAAAGCAAAGCAATCACAATGAGTAGAAACTACTAAATGCAATCGAAGAACCTAAGAGTGAATGATGAAATGGCTTGAGACTTAGTTACTCACGAATCCGAACTTACAAAATATCCCAGGTGTGCACGACCGTAGTTGTACCGCACCCGCCGAGGAAGGGGAAGAAGACCGACACTCCGGCTTCTACTCCAACACTAGGGAAAGAAGACCAACATTCCGGCTTCTACTCCAACACTCAACTCTCTCTCCCTACTCTCTGAATACTAACTTATGTAGGGCTCTGCCACTTGCTTCTAATCACTTGTGTTCTTCTATGAGGTGCCAGGCTGTATATATAGCCCCAATGGGTCGGTGGCTGCAGGAGGGGGTACTTGTAGGTGAGAGGGAGGTGCAGTGGCCGGCAAGGAGGTGCGGCCGTGCCTCTAGGTGTGGCCGGCCCTCCACTTTCCACCGTCTTCGATCGTGCGTCCGTGATTTGGTCCCTGAGGAGGTTTGAAGACGGTTGTGGGTCGGTTGGCTCGGTGAAGGAGGTGCGGCCGGACCTCTAGGTGCGGCCGGCCCTGGGCCCCCTTGTCATCCACTTCGGATCATGCTCTAGTGGGTAGATGAAGTCTTGGATGTTGTCCCACGTCGGTTGTTCACTGGCTTGTGGGTCCATGAATCCAAGTGAAGCTAATCTCAACCTCTGGATCAAACCGACCTTGTTTCCTCGATCAGGATCATTTCTAGCTGTGCTCCCTGGAGTGACCGAGGCTTGGTGGCACGTTTGGACGTGTCGGGCAGGTGCGGCCGGCCCTGGAGGTTCGGCCGGCCTTAATGGTGCGGCCGGCCCTGCCTCCTGGCCCCGATGCATCTCTCCTGTGGTGTGTTTGCTTGATCCAACACGATCGTGATGATTTTGGTCTTTTGGGAGCTGGTGCATGGGACTACACTTGGTGTGAACCTGAATAGTGGTGCAAGGTAGGGTCGGGCGCAGCACTAGGTGCGGCCGTGCCTACCTTATGTGGCTCGGTGCTCCAGAATTGTTCCCTAATCTTGAACCTGCAGATAAAATCTCAACACAACTCATGGGACCTTGTTAGCACCTAAAACATGCACAAAATTCGTTATAAAGTGTTGCCGTAGCCGAGATGTTGGCGGTCAAATTTTTGTTGTAAGGACCGTCAACATCCGCACTTCGACAGAAAGAACTACCAGATGCGGCAGAGGCGGATGGCTGTGTTCCTCCGCGGCGTGGGTCAGATCCTTTGGGACGTTATGGTGAACACAGCTTATGTTCATCCGATTAACTTCCTTGCTCCGGGATCGAGGGATATGCACGACGCGAACAACAAGGCGGTCGACTACTTGTTTCGTGCTCTGTGTCAGTCCGAATTCGATCGGGTTCAGATAGAGGACTTGGCTTGTAGGATTTGGGAAATGCCAAAGAATGCTCACGCTGGAAACAGTCAGGTTTAGGCTCAGTTGTTTGCGACTTATCAAAGAGAGTGAGAGAACTTCACTCATCTCCCCGGTGAGTCCATCGGTACGATGTTCCAGCGGTACACGGTGATTGTGAACAACATGAGGGCTAATGTGGCCGTGCTCCCGTACGATGATCATGAGAGAGCCATGAAGCTCTTGCACTCGTTGGATTGTACAATCTGGGGCGGAAAGGTCGAAGCCATTCTAGAGTCAGACAAGTATGAGACTCTGTCGGTAGACGAGCTGTTCTCGAAGCTCAAGTCGGCTGAGGTTGATCGGGGTGTGACAGCCAAGCTTGAGGGCCCAACTTACTCTCATAGTCTCGCCCTCATCGGTGGCTCACGTGCAAAGTCTAACGCTAACCCATCCACCAGGATGTACTGTTTGTCCTCTTTGATGTCTTTGCCAGATGAGGAGTACGACGTGTTTGGAGAGGACGAGCTGGCGCTGCTGACCAGGAGGTTCGAGAGGATGCACGAGAACCGGGTGAACACAAGGAGGAACACGAGGACGTGCTTTCATGCGGCAAGCCAGGACACTTCGTTGCTGCCTACCCTGAGAAGATGGAGAACAAGGACAACTACAAGCACCAGTCGAGGACGGAGAGCAAGTACTGGTCGAGGCGCGATCACAAGAACAAGCACAAGCACAAGCACAAGCACAAGGACGAGCGACGATCGAGGAAGAAAGACGGTCACGGCAGGAAGGCCCGAGCAATGGTCGGAGCAAGCGACGTCGACTCCAGCTCCGCCTACTCTACCTCGAGCTCGAGTAGCAGTGATGACAAAGGTGATCTGCTCAAGAGCAAGAAGGGATCCAAGAACCTGAGCAGGCTGAGCTGCTTCGCGCGTGACAGCTTCTGCGGCATGGCACACTACTCCGGCAACAAGAAGAGTCAGAAGGGCGACTCGGACTCTGACTCCGAGGATGAGGTATGTGACGAGCTTTCCTTCTTGCGCCAGGAGAATGAGGAGCTAGCGAATGAGGAGCTAGGAAAATTTCTTGATAATTGTGATGACATGCTTAGAGAGGCTACGAAGATGAGAAAGGAGCTTAGGGCCTCGCTTGAGGATGCTAGGACTAGAGTGCCTGAGCTAGAAACACAAAACCTGGATGCTAAGCTTGAAATTGATTCGCTTAAGGCTTCACCTGTTGTGTCTAATGAGGTTGATTGTGCTGATTGCTCTGTGTTCCTAGTTGATCTTACTGCTCTTAGGGAAAAGCATGCCTCCAAGTGTGAGGAACTAGATGTGCTTAGGGTTGAGTTGGCTGAGCTACAATCTAGACCCTCTTTGCTAGGTGCTTGCACGACTTGCCCAGTTTTGCATGGAAAAATTGATGAGTTGCGTGCTCACATTGTCTCACTTGAGGCTGAGTTGAAAGTTCCTATTCCTACTTCCTGCTCTACTTGTGAATTGCATGCAGTGAAAAATCTGGAACTTGCACATTATGTTGATCTCTTGCAGGATGAAAATGATGAGTTGAGAAAGTGGTTGAGTTTGTTGTCGGGTCAGGAGCCTCAGCTTGGTATCATGATAGCAGCTTTCAAATACTATGATGGTCAAGCACTTGGGGCTAACAAGATTGGAGAGGGCCGTGTACTTGCTGAAGGTGAAGTGAGGGTAAGTGACAAAGTGGTCCTGAAGCGAGTTGCCTTGGTCAAGTCGTTGGGTTTTAATTTGCCCTCTATTTCCCAGCTTCTTGAGGAAGGTTTTGAGGTGTTGTTTATGTTTGGTGGTTCTCGGATACTTGATGCTCGAGGTGACCTTGTTTGTGTGGTCGTCCCCGAGGGTCAAATATTTTGAGTTGATTTCTCTCAGAGTTCGGGTGTTTCGAGGTGTTTCATGGCTGGTTCTTCGGGTGAGTTGTGGAAGTGGCATAGGAGGTTGGGTCACTTGAGTTTTGACTTGTTGTCACGCTTGAGTGGGCTCAACTTGGTCCGACGATTGCCCCGCCTGAGGTTCGAAAAGGATTTCGTGTGTGTGCCGTGCAGGCATGCTAAGATGGTAGCTGCTTCCCATCCACCCCTCACCGATGTGATGACGGAGCGTCCATGCGAGCTGCTCCATATGGACCTTGTTGGCCCAGCTCGTGTGCGATCTGTGGGAGGGAAGTGGTACGTCCTGGTTGTGGTGGAAGACTACTCTCCGTATGCATGGGTTTTCTTTTTGGAGGAAAAAGGGGAGATGTTTGGTTTTGTTCGAGATCTTGTCTTGAGGTTGAAGAATGAGAGGCACGGAGATGCCATACGAGCGATCCGCGGTGACAATGGCTCGGAATTTAAAAACTCTCGCTTCGAAACCTTTTGCCATGACTTGGGTCTTGAACACCAGTTCTCTAGTCCATATACGCCTCCCCATAACGGCATGGTGGAAAGGAAAAACAGAACCCTGTGTGAGATGGCTCAGACGATGCTCGATGAGCATAGGACTCTGAGAAGGTTCTGGGCTGAGGCGGTCAATACCGCGTGCTACGTGTTGAACAGGATTTACCTCAGGGTTCAT
This sequence comes from Cenchrus fungigraminus, assembly GCA_036936925.1. Classification (NCBI taxonomy): domain Eukaryota; kingdom Viridiplantae; phylum Streptophyta; class Magnoliopsida; order Poales; family Poaceae; genus Cenchrus; species Cenchrus fungigraminus. Next base: position 17,802,724 of record CM072776.1, on the reverse strand, counting down.
AAGAAGAGAATTTGCTAGGAGTTGATGCACGGTAGAACCCCCAAGGTGAGTCACTTTCACGTCTTTGGCTGCAAATGCTTCATTCTTAAGAAAGGGAAGAAGTTGGACAAGTTCGAGGCTAGGTCTCTCGATGGCATTTTCTTTGGTTACGCGTCTCATTCTAGAGCCTTTCGGGTGATCAATCTTGAAACTAACCAAATCGTGGAGACTTGCGAGGTTACCTTCGACGAGACACAGCCATGTAGTTCGCTTGTTTTTGAGTGTGTAGGTGACGAGGAACTTGGCGAGGAGATTTTCGAGGATGAGGTGCAGTAGCAAGGAGATGAGGAAGATGGTGGTGTGGCGCCCGCGGCTGAGCATGTACATACTACTTCGACTACGATCAAGGACGGGCCTTCTCCCACACCTACGACGACGTGCTGAGATCGAGAGGAAGCTACAACTGAGGGGGAGGTGGCTTCGAGGCGAGAAGCTCCCCGGCGAGTACAAGTGGATCACCCAACTTCAACGATCATCGGGAACATCAACGAACGAACTACACGGTCGAGGTTTCGAAATGACTCTCACTTTGCCCATGCTGCTTTTGTTGCTACTTTTGAGCCCAAAGACATTGGACATGCGCTATCTGATCACAATTGGGTTAATTCTATGCATGAGGAGTTGGAGAATTTTGAGAGAAACCAAGTTTGGGAGTTAGTGGAGCCTCCACCAGGGTGTAAGCCGATTGGGATAAAATGGGTGTGGAAAAACAAAGAGGGAGAGAAAGGTGAAGTGGTGAGAAACAAGTCGAGGTTGGTTGCTCAGGGGTACACACAAAAAGAGGGGATCGACTACGAGGAGACCTTTGCTCCCGTATCCCGTTTGGAGGCAATTAGGATCCTTCTAGCCTTTTCTGTGGCTAAAGGGTTCAAATTGTACCAAATGGACGTGAAGAGTGCTTTCCTGAACGGTGTTTTGGAGGAAGAAGTGTTTGTGAGGCAACCACCGGGGTTTGAGAGTGAGAAGTACCCCCATAGGGTGTACAAGTTGAGGAAGATGTTGTATGGGCTGAAGCAGGCGCCTAGAGCTTGGTATGGTAGGTTGAGGGGGTTCCTGTTTGAGAGAGGCTTTGAGATGGGGAAGGTAGATCAGACCTTGTTTCTCCTCAGGCAGGGCAAAGAGATCCTAATTGTGCAGGTGTACGTGGATGATATTGTCTTTGGTGGCTCGTCTAACTCTTTGGTTGCAAGGTTTGCAGAAGACATGAGCAGGGAATTCGAGATGAGCATGATGGGTGAGTTGCAGTTCTTCCTCGGGCTCCAGATCAAGCAATCGAAGGAAGGAACATTTGTACACCAAGCCAAGTACACCAAGGACATTGTGAGGAAGTTCAAGATGTAGGACTCTAAGGCCATGATGACGCCGATGAGTACGACTATAGACCTTGATGCGGACGAGGATGGTGAACACGTGGATCAGAAGGAGTACCGGAGCATGATCGGCTCCCTCCTGTACCTGACGGCGACAAGGCCGGGCATCCTATTCTCGGTATGTCTGTGCACTTGTTTTCAAGTGTCTCGAAGGACTTCGCATCGGCAAGCAGTCAAGCGCATCTTCAGGTATTTGCGATACACTCCCGACTTCGGCCTTTGGTACTCTGCGTCTTCTTCTTTGGAGCCACGGTTTTTCAGACGCGGATTTTGCCAGGTGTCAGTTGGATAGGAAGTCCACTTCTCAGACTTGCTAGTTCTTGGGTTCTTCTTTGGTGTCTTGGTCTTCCCGCAAACAATCGAGTGTTGCTCAATCTACAACCGAACCCGAATATGTTGCCGCAGCTAGTTGTTGCTCCCAGCTCCTTTGGATCACATACACCATGAGTGACTTTGGTGAGGAGTATACCCAGGTTCCACTTCTTTGTGATAGCACGAGTGCCATTAGTGTTGCAAAGAACCCAGTGCTACATTCCAAAACCAAGCATATAGAAGTGAGATACCATTTTTTGAGGGACAATGTTGAGAAAGGGAAAATCGCTTTGATCCATGTGCCCACGCAAAACCAACTAGCGGATATTTTCACCATGCCCCTAGATCAAGCAACTTTCACTCGTTTGCGGGGAGAACTTGGTGTGTGTTTGGTTTCTTGAGTTGGTGGTGGGAGCGCCTTGTGTAGCATATGTATAGTTTCCTTTTGTGCATTCTTGCATTTTGCATTGCAATGTGACATGATGTATAGGCATCTTTGTATCTTAGGTTGCATGCATTTTGTATCATATGCATTTTGTAGGAAAAGCTTCTCCTATATACATTGTTCACCATGATGTGCTATATATGATCTTGTGAGCTAGTTTGGTATGATATGGCTTAATTTGGCTTAGCCCTTGATGATCTTGATTTATATCCATGGTTGATAGCTATGTTTTTGAAAAATGTCACATGTATGCTCTCTTGTGAGTAAATGTCTTTATATGATCATGACATGTTTTAGTGGCATTTCTATGCTTAATTTGTGGTTGGATAGCTTGTTTTGAGCATATGGAGCCAAAGGCTTATTTGTCATCACGAATGTTTAGCCCCCATGCTTTATCTTGTGGAGGGGCATAAGTTCCTTTTTGTCGCAAAGACATTTCATGTACCAAATATGAATCTGAGAATGAAATGTAAATTGCTTGGAAAATGTGCTCCCATGTCATATGTGCTTAATTTTAATTGCTTTTGGGTGCTAAACCGTTGCATGTTGCTTACCAATGAGAAGTCTCATATATAGAAGTAGGCACATGGCTCGGTGGCTTTGACATGACATGAGGTGCTTGTGAGTGTTTATGATGATCTTATGCTTAGAATGGTTGTCCTAGCATGAAGTTTGTGTGACTTTGCCATTTTGACATGTTTTGCTCATATTTAGGACTTTGCTCATGAGAGGGTAAATTTTCGCAAAAATGATCAATTTTATCCACTACAAGAAAATTGTTGACTAGTGACGCAACCACATTTTAGCGTCATTGATTTATGACGTTCCTGGCTGATCTCGTCATAATATTTCACTTCCGAGCAAATTTAGTGACAAAAAAACTTTCGTCATTACGGTTGGTACTGTAGCCGGGCTTTCACTGTTCCATGCTGTTTTGTGACGCCATAAGCTCTGAAAAAACGTCATAAACCAACATCGGTCCCACATGTAAGCATTATTTTAAAAACAGAGTGTTCCAAGTCGTCATAAAATTCAGTAGGGTCCCACATGTAAGCATTTTTTCAAAAATAGGGTGTTCCAAGTCGTCATAAATTTTTCCAGGGTCCCACATGTAAGCATTTTCGCCATGTCAGTGGCGTAAAAAACCAGCTGTGGTCCCACATGTAAGCATTATTTTAAAAATAGAGTGTTCCAAGACGTCATAAAATTCACTTGGGTCCCACATGTAAGCATTTTTTTCGAATCTTTAATATAAATCAGTAATTCGCAGGTGAAACGCTTCACTGCCTTCGCAAAGACTCTCGACTTTTGCTACACGCTGATTTGCAACGGCTCGTGGTAGGAATGCCGGATTCTGGCGGTGATGAGAGGGTGGTTTATGCGCCACCTCCCGGCTACGAGTTCATGAAACAGGACGACAAGGTCAGTCCTCTGGTTTGAGCCACTATATTTTCCCCTATCGACCTAGGGATGGGGATTTCTAGTTTGGGGATCTAGAGGATGGATGACGATATACAATAGATTCATATTTCATCGTACACTCAGATTTGAATTGCAATTGGTGTTAGAAGTTGATTTAGTAAGTTTTCAGTTTGCATCGTTTGATGGATTGATAGGTTCTTGTATTTTTCTAGCTTCTGGAGGTGCTTGAATCCACTGAATTGCTGAGCTGATTTCATCGTACACTCAGATTTGAATTGCAATTGGTGTTAGAAGTTGATTCAGTTAGTTTTCAGTTTGCATAGTTTGATGGATTGATAGGTTCTTGTATTTTTCTAGCTTCTGGAGGTGCTTGAATCCACTAAAGTTGAGCTGCAGAAGGTGAAGAGAGACCTGCAAGAGGCTCTAAATTACAAGCACCTGTATGAGCAATCGTTACAGCAGCCGAATGAACAACTGAAAGAGATGAATCAATTGCTGCAACAGGAGAAAGACCAGCTGAATCAAATGGCATTGTTACAGCAGGAGAACATTGCCCTGATGGAAGAGCTAACCAAAGATAGGGGCCATGTTAATCAATTGTTACGGCAGCAGAATGACCAGCTGAAAGAGAATCAGCAATTGTTAGCGGAGAATGCCCTGTTGAAAGAAAGAGCAAATATACTCTGACTGAGCTGCAGACAATCGATAAAACATGTCTGGTGTTACTGCTAGCTAGACGGTTCATAGGTGGTGTGTACTTTGTGGTGATGAATTTGTTTGTATTTTTGTGGTTGCTACTTGCTGGTGGTGTGAACTTTGTGGTGATGAGTGCTATGAGATTCCATCTTATTATGCTGATTTCGTTTAATCTGTTTCAAATTGAGTCGAGCATACTCACCATTCTGAATTAATTTTGTTGATATTTTGCTGGTCCGTTCTGTTGATGTTTTGCTGGAAGGACCTTCCTGAGTAACGATTGCGAAACTGCTTGTTTCCTACTGTTGGTCACGAAATGTTGCAAAAACAATTTGCCATAGCAAGGGTTCGAACTAGAGACCTATAGGAACGAGACAACACTATCTACCACTGCACCACCTCTTGGTTGTGTCAATTTAATGAGAAATACTTTCCACCCAAACCACAGCACGGAGCGGTTGTTCTGATAAGTTGGCAGGAGAAAAGCCCGCGCTGTAGCAAAAAAATAGTTTTCCCGCAGCCCGCTGCCCCGAAACGGGAAAACGAAGAACGGAGAGGCGAGTAGGCTACCAAAACGGATCATTCCGGCGGTGATTTGCGACTTCCAACGGCTGCTCACTCCTACGGGCGCAACCTGGGTGATACTTGCTACAGCGGCGTGTCAATCTGGTAAGTAATTTTGTGTTCAATCTGGAAAATTTCATTTCGCAGAATGTTCTCCTTTTCGATTCGTTCTGTGGTTAGTAATTTTGAGTTAGATTCGCTAAAAACTTTCCAGATGGATAGACGCTGGATAACCGGTTGTACTGGTTTTACCACCGATCTTGAGAAAGGGGTACAGGATTTCTTGGCATTTCTTCAGACAAGATACACTGAGGACGAAGAAATACTATGCCCGTGTCGTCGATGCCTCAATAACTCTACAAGGACTATAGAGCGAATTGGAGTTCACTTACTTGTGAGTGAGATGGCAACCACTTACACTAGGTGGATCCATCATGGAGAAGCTTTGGAGATTATGGTTGACGATGATGAAAATGTACAAGATAACGCAATTCTACCGGATGCAGAGGGGGATGTGGATAATGCAGCTCCACGGGATGGTGGTGATCAGGAAACGGTCTAGGAAAACCAATACATATCGGGTATGGAGGAGCATGAAGGCCCTGGAGATGATGAGATGTCTGAATTGTTTGCTGACTTGGGCAAGGGTCAGGTGCTCGGTGAGAAAATGTATGAATTTGTAAAGGAACATCTGAACCGTAAGGTGTCACCGACATCTTCATATGCACAATTTACATTTGTAGTCAAGTTACTTCATATAAAGTCTTTCAGTCAGATGAGCAACGTCGCATTCAATGTAACGATGAATTTGTTACAAAAAGGATTCCCAGAAGCGTGTCTTCTAGACTCTTTCGATGAGGCAATGAAGTACATACATTCCATGGGACTCGGCTATGAAAAAATCCATGTTTGTAAAAATAATTGTATATTGTTTCGCAAGGAGAAGTATGTCAAACTTGATCTGTGCCCAGTATGTTGTGAAGCGGATTCAAGATGGAAGGATGCAGACACCAACAAGCGCGTTCCTCAAAAGGTATTGAGGCATTTTCCGCTGATTTCCAGGCTGAAGAGGATGTTTCTTTCATCAAAAACAGCAAAGGATGCACGATGACACGTGTCGAAGAGAAAACCGGTGAACAATGAGCTTAGCCATCCAGCTAATGGTGAGGCATGGAAAGAATTCAATAAAAGATGGAAAAAATTTGCAAAAGATGCTAGGAACCTTAGACTTGGTCTTGCAACCGATGGTTTCAATCCATTTGGCAACATGAACAACTCATATAGTATGTGGCCAGTATTTGTTGTGCCGTATAACATGCCACCATGGGTATGCATGGAAGAATCAAACTTCATGATGGCCTTAGTGATCCCTGGGCCGAGTTCTCCATCAAAGGATTTTGATATCTTCATGGAACCTCTCGTCGAAGAGCTGCAGCAACTTTGGAAGGGTGTATGGGCAATCGATGCTGTTGAGGGTAAAGGATTTAAACTGCATGCTGCAGTTCTTTGGTGCATACATGATTATCCAGCATTGAGCACGTTGTCTGGGCGAGTCACAAAAGGCTATTTTGCCTGTGTGTGTAGCGACAAGGATCCTTGCTCAAGGAGATTGAAGAACAAGATATGTTACATTGGGCATCGTCGTTTCCTTCCAACTGACCATCCATGGAGAAGAAAGAGAGCAGATTTTGATGGTACTGTTGAAAATTGAGAAAAGCAAGAGCAGTTTACCCATGAGGAGCTGAAGCAGCAACTGGAGAAGGTTAAAGACGTTAGACCAGGAAAGCATCCTCTACCTCAAGGAAAGAAAAGGAAGCGGGAATCCGGACAGTGCTGGAGCCGAAGGGTTTGTTTGTGGGACTTGCCGTACTGGTCATCTCTGAAGTTGGCACATAACCTTGATGTGATGCACATTGAGAAAAACATATGAGAATTCCTTATTGGAACGTTGCTTAAAATTGCTGGGAAGACAAAGGACACCATCAATGCTAGGGTTGATTTGGAAGAGATGGGCGTAAGATCAAATCTACACATGGTGGCAACTGAGGATGGTGAGTCATGCAAAATGCCAGAAGCTCCATATGTACTTTCAAAAACGAAACAGAAGCTGTTTTGTGATTTTATAGGTTCGGTGAAGTTCCCAGATGGATATGCTTCAAACTTAGCTAGGTGTATTGCTGCAGATGGATGCAAACTACAAAGACTGAAAACTCATGATTGTCATATCCTACTCCAAAGGGTTTTGCCGGCTTAATCTTCGCAGTTTAGTGGACAAAGAGATATACACAGCTATTGCCGAACTAGGAAACTTCTTTCGGCAACTATGTTGCAAAACTCTGAAGTTGGATGTCTTGCAAAAACTGAAAACAGATGTCCCAATAATTATGTGCAAGCTTGAGAAAATTTTCCCTCCTGCCTTCTTTGATGTTATGGTCCACTTGGCTGTCCATTTGTCTGAGGAAGCAATCCTGAGAGGTCCAGTACAATATGGATGGATGTATCCCGTCGAAAGAAGGCTATGCACATTGAAGCGTTCAATGAGAAACCAAGCTAGGCCTGAAGGATCCATTGTAGAAGCATATGTTGCTAATGAGGCCTTGACATTTTGCTCTAGGTACTTCGCGGCTGATGATGTGGCCACACGATTCAATCAGGTTGGAAGGAACAGAGAGAATGATGATTTGTCTGTAGATGGAACATCCTGTTTCGATCACAATGTTCAAGTACTTGGAGCAGGGACCACTTGTTGGCTTGGGTCAAAGTACGACAAGGTGGTTTGGTATGTGCTAAACAATTGCGAAGAGGTGAAGCCATATATCGAGTAAGTAAATCATCATTGCAATGATAGAACTACAATTATTTCGTTCTAACATTGAGATGGTACTGCTTTGCAGAGTGTTCAAGAATGAATTAAAAGCAAAAGGTGTGTCGATGAGGATATTGATCGTCGAATTGCTACAGAATTTCGGCACTGGTTTAGATCACATGTTAGTATTCTTTTTTTTGTTTGGTAGCTAACTTATATTACCTTGTGAGGACCTTTACATAAGACTATATTTAAAAAAACTATTGCTCTTATATACAGATTACAAACAATCCAGTGAGCGACGACAACCTATATGCATTATCAGCTGAACCAGACCGGCGAGCAAAAACTTATACAGCATGTATTGTAGGTGGTGTCCGGTACCACACCAAGGCCCGAGAGGCAAATAGGAAGACATAGAACAGTGGAATCATGACTATAGGATCACATAAAGACATTAAAGAAATTGAGTTTTATGGTTCACTAGGAGACATTATTGAGCTGCGGTACAACTCGGGGCTTGATAGAGATCGAACTGTTGTTTTATTCCAGGTTGACTGGTATGATCTGGAAGAGACCAAGAAGGAACCGAAGATTAGAAATGATGGTTACTTCACAAGCATTAATACTAGAGATTACTGGTACCAAGATGATCCCTACATTCTTGCTGAACAAGCAACGAAGGTCTTTTACTTGCCAGACACCCTACTACAACACCCATGGAGAGTGGTGCAAAAATTTGAGCACAGGCATTTGTGGAGCTATAATGAAAATGAGGAGGACATAGCTCCCACTAGCATGGTACTTGCATATCAAGATGATGAAATTGACCAAACCTTGCATGATGTTATACTTGATGATGGTCTCAGTGATGGTTCGGAGGTTCCGGTGCCTATTACTGGCGAGGAGACTATGGTTGCAGGCGCTGAAGTTGACGCAATTCACCAGCAGGAGCTGTCTGATGTGGATGGATTCAATTCTGAAGATGAGGACGACGACACTCTATGGCAATACGTCGATGAAGATGAAAATGCTGCTGATGAAAGTGACGACGACTAGGATATCAAATCAGTAAATGTTTAAGTCGATCCGAACTAAAATCATGTGGACCTTATGATTTATATGTAATTTATATGTAGTTGAAGTGCACTTTCCTGAATATTAAACCTGTCGTAGGTGCCTACTATCCGGTTCACTGTATTATGTAGCATCGGAACTTCCTGTTGCGTCTTTACAAAATATACGATCGCGCATGGGGATGCCGATTATCCGGTACGTTGTATTATAAAACAACGGAACGTCCTGTTGGGCTACACGAATGTGTTAATCTCCAATGTGGGCATGATCGAGGAGTATGCAACGTGATGTGCTCATGATCATGTAGTACTAGGTGAATGAATCAACGAAGGAAGGGATGTGTTGATCTCCAATGTGGGCATGATCGAGGAGTATGCAACGTGACGTGCTCATGATCATGTAGTACTAGGCGAACGAATCGACGAAAGAAGGGACGTGTTGATCTCCAATGTGGGCATGATCGAGGAGTATGCAACGTGACGTGCTCATGATCATGTAGTACTAGGCGAACGAATCGACGAAGGAAGGGATGTGTTGATCTCCAATGTGGGCATGATTGAGGAGTATGCAACGTGACGTGCTCATGATCATGTAGTACTAGGCGAACGAATCAACGAAGGAAGGGATGTGTTGATCTCCAATGTGGGCATGATCGAGGAGTATGCAACGTGACGTGCTCATGATCATGTAGTACTAGGCGAACGAATCGACGAAGGAAGGGCTGTGTTGGAATGTGGGCATGATCGAGTAGTATGTAACGTGACGTGCTCATGATCATGTAGTACTAGGCGAACGAATCGACGAAGGAAGGGATGTGTTGATCTCCAATGTGGGCATGATCGAGGAGTATGCAACGTGACGTGCTCATGATCATATAGTACTAGGTGAATCGAATCGACGAAGGAAGGGATGTGTTGATCTCCAATGTGGCCATGATCGAGTAGTATGCAACGTGACATGCTCATGATCATGTAGTACTAGGCGAATCGAATCGACGAAGGAAGAGATGTGTTGATCTCCAATGTGGGCATGATCGACTAAGTATGCAAATGGATTGTCCGGTTCTGTGTATTATGTACGACAGGACCATCCTGTTATGACTTTCATACTCATCGACATACGTCCGGAGCATGGTCCGATCTGGTATACATCGGAACAGAGGAACTTCCTTGTAAACTACAGGTACGAAAGGCGCTTCCCATTTCCTAGTCACAGGGTGCCAACAGTGCACTACACACACCTTTATGGCTTTATCCAATGGCGTGTCACTAGTGCTGACCCGCCATCCCCCCATTTACTGTCTCCTCACTTGAGGCGCAACCCCTTCCTAGGGTTCCGCCGCTACCGCCGCCGCCGCCTGCAGCAGCCTCCAGCGGATACCTCAATCCGTCACCGAAATCAGAGGTATGCGTCCGCCTCCAGGCTCTAGCGGATACCGCAATCGACCGCCGAATTCTTGGAATGGCACTAATTCGAGAAATTCATTGCAGATGGGACGAGATGGTGGCAAGAGGGATGGAAAGGCACTTGATCCTCCTCCGGCGAAGCGACAATGAAAGTCGCAGCTGACTTCTGAAGGAACGTCTGGTCCTCAGACGAGGCTAAGGTGCAGGTCTGCGGCACGGGATTCTTCCTCTGCCCCTACACACTGCACACGGGGTGGGTCAACCTCGGTGCCTTCCTGCCGCACATGGGGTGGGTCAAGCTCGGCGCCTTCCTACCGCACACGGGGTGGGTCAACCGCGTGCCGTCGCCCGCCCCACCCTTCAGAGTTTCCTGCGCCAGATCCTAGGAAGGAGAAACAGGTACAACTTCACCCTCCACCGGAAGAGCCGCTTAAGATGATGGACATGCGCAACCACACCTACCAAATGATTAAAGGTCTTAGATGGATGCCTGAGAAGCATTGGTGGGACAAAACCAAGGACAAACGGGTCGAACCAAGATTTAGGAATGTCCTTCAGCAAACTTTCTATTACAACTACAAATACCTGCCCATGAAACTGTACCAGCACAGGGTTATAAAATTGGGATCATATGACGTTGGCCGCGGGAGGGGATGTTAAGGCATACTTCGATGATCATCCCGGATTGGCTGAATTTGGTCTCAATGCATCATAAGTATGTTGAGGATTGGGTGAGAGTTTTTTATGCTACTGTGTACATTGCCGATAATAGGGCGTACATCATGTTCATGTTTCAGGGACGCTAGGTTACTCTTTTCTGACACCATATTGCTGACAAACTTGGATTGAGGGATTTTGAAATAGGAAAGTACGACCATAAGACATCCCTACATAATATTGTCTACGGGGATCGTGAACCACCTCGGCGTAGTTTGCTCGGTGGGTCGTTCTCGTCCGACGAGGAGATGGCCGGACTTTTTGTTGAGTCGTTCACAGGTAGGCGAGCATATCGCACACTTGACATGCTTACATCTGAGGCAAATGTGGTACACCGGGCACTACGGAAGACATTGTTACCATGGATTGGCAATGCAGAGTCGATCACTAGTCTTCAGCAGTGGCTTCTCCTTCACGTCATGACTGGCCGGCCCTTCGACATCGTGGACTTCATTTTAGCCGAGATTGAAGATGTTATCTTTGATGGGTTGACCATGGCCCAATATATACCGTATGCTCACTGGATCTCCTTCATGCTGAGTAGTCTTACCAGAGTAGATGAAGATGGGGAAAGGGTGCGAACCGGACCCAAAGATTGGCGTCCCAAGTACATGATGTCCGAGACACATTTCAAGGAATACAGGCCTGCGAGACTAGGAGACAGACGTCATGGCCTAAGGCCTACAATTGAGCCATCTCCTGATGACATTTGTTCCTCAGATAATGAAGGCAATGAGGCGTCTCCAGTGAGACATCTCCGAGTAAATGATGGTGCATCACTACCCACTGAAAAAACAGAAACAGTTCCAGTCACTCTAGCAACAACCAGTGAGCCAATGGACTCTTCCTTCTTTGTGAAACTGATCCTTGAAAATCAGGGTGACCAGAGAAAGTTCCAGTCAATGATGGAGATGAGGATGGCACACCAGGAGGAATTAAACCACGCACACTCGGAGCAGATAGCACAAATGGTAACACAGCACCAGTGCACTATGGAGAATTTTGTGAATGCTTCACTCAGTCACCTTCACCAAATTAACGGCTTACTGCCACCGCCCGCTCTACTCGCACCTATTGGTCAGACTCCCTTGCAACTCATGCCTCCTGCTAACTTGGGTAAATCATCTGAAGTCTATGAGCTGCCTCACAGTTCAGCAATTGGTTCACAACGGATGACAGAAAAGGATTCCAAAGAAGAAAAGGAAGCAGATGCAACAATACTCAAGGTTCTATCTGATATTGTAGCAGAGGAAACGAATAAGGAAGATCCTTTGGTGGCAACAGCAAATGGTCCGGAAGATCCTGCTCCAGCTACCTCGGAAGGCTCTCGTGTAGCTGATCCTGCTCCAACTCCTGCTACATCGGAAGGCTTTCCTGCTCCTGCTCCTGCTCCTGCTACCTCAGAAGGCTCTCCTGCTCCTGCTCCTGCTCCTGTTACCTCAGAAGGCTCTCCTGCTCCTGCTCCTGCTACCTCAGAAGGCTCTCCTACTCCTGCTCCTGCTACCTCAGAAGGCTCTCCTACTCCAGCTCCTGCTACCTTGGAAGGCTCTCCTGCTCCAGCTCCTGCTCCTGCTACCAAAGAAGGCTCTCCTGCTCCTGCTCCTGCTCCAGCTCCGGCTCCTGATGACCCTCTTCACAATCCTGTTACATCGGCTCCTTCGAACACCGACGAAAAAGAGGGAGAATGTTAAACATTCCTTTATTGTCATTGATTCCATTTGATTGTTGTATTCGAGTTGAACAATACATTTTTCTTCACGTGTGTGAAACAGCTATAAATAATCATTTTTCCTGGGCTTTGTGCTTAGGTCTTCACAATTGCTGACCAAGATGAAATTGTACCAGAGTCAGAAGACTCCCAATACTCTTGTACCGGGTTGCAGAATGAGATACAGGTACTAGCACTTCGTTTCCAGAATAGAACATCGTCCTTGTGTCGTGACGTTGAAGACTGCGACTTCCATACGATTGAATCCTCCGATTGGATTAATGGCTTGGATCAATGCGGGATTCCTACAACCAAAACGGAGAGTTCTACGGCCTCGACATCATGCAATGCATGAGTTGTGCTATGCATAAAACGAACCCAACACTCCCTACGGATGCTTTTGTTTATAATTTTCAATGTAATCCTTGAATCATGTCACAATACCGATGTTTGCTGAGAGGAAGGGATGTGTTGATCTCCAATGTGGCCATGATCATGGAGTTTGTAACGTGACATGCTCATAATCTTGTAGTACTAGGCGAACGAATCGATGAAGGAAGGGATGTGTTGATCTCCAATGTGGGCATGATCGAGGAGTATGCAACATGACGTGCTCATGATCATGTAGTACTAGGCGAACGAATCGATGAAGGAAGGGCTGTGTTGATCTCCAATGGGGCCATGATCGAGAAGTATGCAGTGTGACGTGCTCATGATCATGTAGTACTAGGCGAACGAATCGACGAAGGAAGGGATGTGTTGATCTCCAATGTGGGCATGATCGAGTAGTATGCAACGTGACGTGCTCATGATCATGTAGTACTAGGCGAATCGAATCGACGAAGGAAGGGATGTGTTGATCTCCAATGTGGGCATGATCGAGGAGTTTGCAACGTGACATGCTCATAATCTTGTAGTACTAAGAATCGAATCGACGAAGGAAGGGATGTGTTGATCTCCAATGTGGGCATGATCGAGGAGTTTGCAACTTGACGTGCTCATAATCTTGTAGTACTAAGCCAATCGAATCGACGAAAGAAGGGTTGTGTTGATCTCCAATGTGGGTATGATCGAGGAGTATGTAACGTGACGTGCTCATAATCTTGTAGTACTAAGCCAATCGAATCGACGAAGGAAGGGTTGTGTTGATCTCCAATGTGGGCATTATCGAGGAGTATGCAACGTGACGTGCTCATGATCATGTAGTACTAGGCGAATCGAATCGACGAAAGATGGAATGTGTTTATCAATATAAGGGGAGTAGTACATAAACGAAATGAGTAGTTCCTAGTCAAGGAATATCCTATCTAGTAGTATGTTTATTAGAGGAACATCCTTTGCCGCAGTATATAGCGCTGACCAGCCCTCAGAACAAACCGGCGCGCGATTCAAATATTCGGAATTTCGGACGCCCGGGCAAAGCAGATGTTAAATGTCCTTTTTGCTTCCCCCTTCCCAATGCACCCCGTTTCAGTCACCACCATAATGAAAGGGTATATTGGTAATCTGACAAGGCCCTCTACCGAAATGGACAAGGCCCCGCCCCCGTACCTTCCCTCCCTTCTACTCCTCTCCTCGCCATCTCAAATCTTTCCGCCCCCATTTCACCTTCCCTCCTCGCCGGCAGCCTAAATCTTCACCACCTCTCCTCGATCGTCTCAAATCTACCGCTCATAGCTTCAACCCTTTCCCATCTGCCTCTGTAGTAGCAGTGGCGACGACACAATGGCACCAGGAGGGAAGGTTGTACGAAGAAAATATCCAGAACAAGGTACAATGTTTTCCTCCTCGGTTCACCTTCCCCGGTGGATTCGTACTTGCGTGTTTCCCATGTGGCAGATCCCATGTGTGCACTAGTTTTTTTTTATCAGGTAGATCCAATGTCTACACTAGTTCTTTTTAGGATCTTGTTTTGACTAGGAACATCCTTTCAGGATCTTGTTCGGCTAGGAACATCCTACTAGTTCTTATAGAAGTTTTTAGATCTGACAGATCTCATGTCTACACTACTTCTTCTCAGGATCTTGTTTTGACTAGGAACATCTTTTTCAGGATCTTGTTTCGGCTAGGAACATCCTACTGGTTCTTATAGAAGTGTTTAGATCTAGTTTTATATATAGTGGTAGGCCAACCTTACAGAAGTTTCTCTGCTTTCCTAACAGAAGTAGACGAGCGCGGTGATTACGAGCGGCATAGGGACATGAATGTTTTGAAGAATCACAATTTCTTCTCTAGTCTCGGCATCGAGAAAATGAAAGCACTTTTAGCAGCTGACCGACCAAGCAGAAAGGGTACCAACGATACAACAATACATGATTCGAATCCGAAGTACAACCCTTCTGATGAACATGAATCTGACCCAGAGACATGTCAACAAGAGGTAGTCTTATCATGAACTCATTTCATGTACTAGTTATGCAGGATTGCTTCTGATCTTGTCTTTCTTTGTTGAATTTTGTGTAATCAGGTCACTCATAGCCTACCTGTCAGTGGAGGAAGAGGGACCAAGAGAATTCGGGCATCGGATGACCCTACCAGAATGCCTCCTAGACTGACTAGGACAAAGGCAAGGGAATTAGCTTTAGCTGATGGGAGTGGGACAACTCTTGATACACAAGAATTGCCAACTGAAGGCCAAGCAACAGCAACCCACGATGAGAACATCATTGACATGACGACTGCAGAAGGCAAGTCATTTGATCTCATATTCGAATGTCCTAATTACCAACCGAATAATTATTAACTTGTATGGTTGTAACAAACTTGTTAGGTGATGCACGCCCTTCCAGAGCACAACAAGGGCTGCGGGATTCAAGAAGATTGGGCAGAGATCTGGACCGAATTAGCCGAGGCTTAAATGGCAAGATCCCTATACACATTCAAGAAGGGCTCAAACGCCCAGAGGCACCAATGCAAGCTGCAAAGTTTGCATCAGAAGGTGGGATCATAGTGCGTGGGCACATACCGATCCTTCCTAGCTGGAAGGACTACAAGCCAAAGAAGAACCAGCAAGATGGTGAAAAGACTGAAGACCATCTCAAGAACTACATGGGCAAACTAGCGGTGTGCATATGTCCACTCATCTACTACCATAGTTCTTTGCATCCATTCTTGTCATCCATTTTTCTGATAATTGTCTTGTGCTAGGGGCAATTTGACATTAACACCACCAGTGAGCCTGTAAGGGTGGCATGCACTGACATGCTGAAGTCGATACAGAGACAGGCGAGGTATCGCCTGAAGCAAAAGTACTTCAATGATGTTCCAGCAAATGCAGTCCCAACTAAATCTCCTGTGGCCAATCTGACCGACGCCCAATGGAAGGCACTGGTTAACATGTGGTCTTCCCCTGAACACAGGGTATGATAGAACGTCAACTTGCCACTACCACATTTTCATGTACTTATATATTGTTCTTAATCTTATTTCTTACACGAGTTCTTATTATTGTAAAGGCGAGGTGTAGTACAAACACCGGTAATCGAGGAAAGGTCAAGTACCATCAGCGCATGGGATCTCGAAGCTACATTGTACAACCTAATCTTGTGGTAAGCATATGAACAAGTCATGTTTTTACTCTGTAGTTCATTTCATGAACCATTTTACAATGCTAGCACTTTGATAATTATGCCTGTTTTCGAAACATATTTAGAGGCAGAAGTATACTGCTGAAGGAGAAGGGCTAAGTCCACTTGATTATTTCAAGTCCTTCCACTGCAGCAAGAATGGCTTCACTACTCCAGTACAGGCAGCCATTGTAAGTACTTGTCTATTTTTGCATTTTTCTATGCAACAATACTAGAAACATGTGTGACTATTTTATTTTAAAACTTTCATTTTATTTCCTTTTTTAGGCTCGCATGGAACAAATTGTCGCTGAACCTCAAGGCGACCAACCAAGAAAGACTGCTGCTGAAGCAGTGGCGGAAGTTCTCCAATCTAGGACTTTTCGGGAGGTTGCTGGCATTCGCCCACCCTCCATGAAAAAGACTAGGGTTACTACTTCACTTCAGGTTCAGGAAATACGAGCTGGACTTAATAATGAGAATCAAGGGGGGGCACAACTACGGCAGAAGATTGTTGAACAGGAGGCTGAGATGAGCGAACTGAGATTGAAGGCTCAAGAACAGGAGACAACATTGAAGTCTCAAACAGAAGGGCTTGAAGCTTTGAAGAAGAGCACAACTGACATGCATAATCTGATCCAAGGCTTGATAAATTTCAGCCAGGTTTATCCTCCTCTCAACTGAAGTATGGTCCTGGTGAACTTGTGTTGCTGATGACTTGTTGTATGTTCATTCGATTCGATTCTAACTTGATGTATGTTGCACAATTGTACTGGTTGAACTATTCCCTGAATGTGGTGTGAATTATATGGAAGTGGGAAATGTTTTGTTTTGTTGTCTAATTATGTGCTGGCGATCAGCAGCAGACAGAACAGTATACAGTGCCCTACGAAATGCAATATGGGCTGATCTAAAAAAAAGCAATATGGGCCGAGGCCTAGGAAAGGCCCTGTGGATAATGCCCAAAATCAAATGTCCAAGCATAATGCAATATGGGCCAAGTTCGTTAGATTGCTAGGGCCCAAAATAAAATAGCCCAATATATTGTGCAACAAACATTTTGGGAATGGCCAAAAAAAATAACATGAAAACCTGAAACGGGCTAAAATTGGCCCAACAATATTAGGCGCACAAAGGCTCTTACATGGACCGGGCCTCAATTTGTGATGAACCGAAATTGTCATAACCCCCTGCCACATCGGAGCCATGATGGATCTCGGTCCGACGTGGCATGTACCTTATGACGCCTTTGTGTTACGAATTTATACGCGTCATTAAACTCATGACGCAGGGAAATAAGGTCTCGTCATTAATCACGGTTTGTGACGCTCGATTAATGACGGAGCATTTTCGTAACAACTGACATCATTAATCACGGTTTATGACGAGAAACGACCTTTTTTTTGCGTCACTAGTCGGCGTTTTTCTTGTAGTGATCTTAGCTTTACCAAATGGTTGTGAAACTTGGTGATCTTGTAGTTTATGTTCATACGAAGCTATAGAGTATCTAACTTGCTCATTTGGATATGTGTAGCATCTTGTGATGAATTTTGTCTATTTGAGAAGCTCTAGGTTGAAACTTTTCGGTTTATGCCTTGATTCGTGCATTGTCAACAAGGGGGAGAAGTTTGTGCATGTTTTGGGCACCTGGGAACATTTGGAAGGTGTTCAAAGTGGTTCGGGCAGGTTTTGAAAAGTTTGGCGCAGGGCCGGTTTCTTGGGGCGGTCTAACCGCCGCCAGGCGGTCAGATCCCAGAGGGGGCGATCTGACCGGCCTGGGCATGCGGTCTAACCGCCCTGGGCAGTGTGAGCAGGTTTTTGCTCCATGTTGCATTCTCATGTTGCATTACTGTATTGGTTCAGGGGGAGTGTGCTTTGGCTCAGGGGGAGCTTGCATATGTGCAGGGGGAGCTCTTGTGTGAGTTTGTGGCTTGTGGCCTTGTGTGCCTTTAGTGGTCTTTGCTCTTTGTGTGAGCTTGTTTTTGTCTTGGTTGTGTCGAGCCGTTGCCCTTGCCTAAGGGGACCGAGACTTTCCTTCTTGAAGTGGTCTTGTTCTTTGCCTTTTCTTTGGTTTTTGATCGCTTGTTGAAGTTTCTTTTGGCCGTTTCTTTTCTTTTCCTTTTCTCTTTAGTTACCAATCATGTGTGTTGTAAATGCACTCATCAAGGGGCAGATAGAGAGCCTGTGTGGTTGGAGGACCGGTGGATGGTCGCTTCCTGGTGTGATGAGTGATTGACAACGTTGTGTGGACTGACTCTTGGCTAAGTATTGTAGGTGCATGCTGCGGCTTGATTGGTGATGGTACAGGTGAAGAACAAGCGCGAAAGGTCGATGCTGGTGAGGCCTCCAGGTGTGGAGCAGACAAGTAGGCTTAGTTCGAGGGACCCGGTGGCCAGCGGGGTCAAGTGCGGGTCGCATGGTGGCAAGAACAGCAAGACGAAGTCATGGACGGTTTCATGGTTGAGCCTCAAAACCAAGGTCGAGCCGGGACATGGTGGGAGCCGAGTCATGAGTGGAGATTGGCGGAGGCTACACCAAGTCTACGGGGTTTGCAGTGGTTGACCACAAATCCACTTGGTTACTCGGTTGAGCCACAAAACCGAGGCCGATGACTCGACGGAGGAGTGTGGCCGGCCAGGCCGGTTCAACCACCCAGGAGGGGCGGTCAGACCGCCTGGGTCCGGTCTAACCGCCCAGGGGGGGCGGTCTGACCGCCCGGGTCGCAGCCGCCAAGAAGATTCGAAGCGGAGGATACACGGCATGATCGCAAGAGTTGCGTTGATGCTACGCTGGCTTGCGGTGGATGCGCATCCGTCCGATGGTGCTGAACTGAAGACTTCCAAAATTGCCCTTGAGGGGCTTGTATCCCTAGTTGCTAGTAAGGGTAGTTTAGTCTTTTGGTTGCCCCCATATAAACACTTGAGTCGTGGGATGGCAGCCAACTCTTGGAACCCTAGCTTATTTCCCTTTGCTATTTTCCCTTCCTATTTTCCTTAGGGATTTCTTGGACTAGCTTGAGAGCTTTATGGTGAGATCTTGAGTGAGGGATGGATGACCGGGTGGCAAGCTAGACCTTGTATGAACCTTCATGGTATGTATAGATGATTTGGCGTGGTTCCTTAAGGCCTTGTGTTGCCTCTCCCGTTTGTTTTTTGGTGATTTTCGGAGCTCTTTCTTGTGATTTTCGTGGCGGAGTTTTGAGGGCGATTTCTTGCGAGATTCTTGTTGGGTGTCACGTATGAGGACCTTGTGCCTCTTTGGCTGGTGACTGTGCCCCAAGAACTCCCTTGAATCGACCTCGATTTGGTGGTTTTTCGAGTTGCTCGAGTTCATGACCTAGAAGGCCAAGATCCACGATTCCCTTTGATTGAGAGTGTTTCGGTGAAATTCCTTTGGTGGAGAGGTTGCCCAGGAGGTAACCCAGGTATCCTCGAAGTTTCGCTGCAATCCGTGGGGTGAATCGGGAGATCGGTCGATGGGAAGTTGAGGGTTGACCCGCGGTCAGTTTTTCTGGGAGGGGCGGTCTAACCACCCTGGGTCTCCCAGGTGGAAGGTTTGATATTGCCAGATCTTTCTCTGTGAGTTTGTTCGCCTTGATCAGAGGAGCGTTCTGGTGAAATCATGGCTCATTTCTGTGCTGTTTGCTAGGAGTTCTTGGCTTGAGTTCTTTGCTGGGTACATGAGGTTAGACCGCCCCTGGTAGCCGGTCTAACCGCCCCTAGGCCCCTGGGTGAAGTTTTGGTTTTCGCCAAGATTCTCTGGTAGCTAGCTTGGCCTTGACCAGAGGATCCAGTGGGTGAAACCGTGGAGAGTTTTGGAGCTCGAAAGAGGTCATTCGGATGATTTCTTGGTTACCAGGTGGAGGCGATCTAACCGCCCCCTGCTGGCCAGACAGCTTCCGAGTTGTTTCCGCTGCCGTCTGTGTGTAGGAGCTGTGGCTGCAGTAGTGTTTGCTCCTAGGACCAGTAGCACTCTAGTGGCTATGTGGTTTTGGCAAACGGAAGGTTGAGTACAGAGCGTGTGATTTTGGGTATCCTACCAAGTTCATCTTGTTGGAGAAGTCATCTCCTTCGAGAAGAATTTTTATCTGCTCCCATTCACTCCCCCCTCTCTGGTCACCAGTTCGGTCCTTCACTCAGACCCTTGATACGGTTGCTCCCGGAGCGGGCTTGAAGGTGCGACCGGAGTCGACTTGAGTACCTAGGCCATGGATTTTAGACCCAAGGTACGAAGCGCGAGTACTTAGGGTACTCGGACCCTTGGTACGGTTGCCGCCGGAGTGGGCTTGAAGGTGCGACCGGAGTTGACTTGAGTACTTGGGCCATGGATTTCATACCCAAGGTATGGAGTGTGAGTACTTAGGGTACGAAACCCATGGTACGGTGTGCGAGTACTTAGGGTACTCAGACCCATGGTACGGTTCCCGCCGGAGTGGGCTTGAGATTGCGTCTTTGGAAGTCAACTTTAGATTGCCGCGCGGAGCGGACTTTAGAAGCTGCCTCCTTGGGATAGCCCCCGAGTTGATGAAGTAGGCTCGTGGTGACTTAGTCGATATACCCCAAGAGTAGTCGGCAGGGTGTAGCTCTCGTGAAAACCGGCCGAGGAGCGTACACAAATGAGTAATCGGCGTGTTGTCCTGCGTGATGAGGAAAACAAGACAAGGAAAGAAAAATAATCATTTAAATAAATGACTTAGCTTTTGTGCCTGAGCAGACTATTGATGCGACCGGAGTCGAGTTGTCGAGCGATGAGACGACGCGTCCAGATGCAAGGCATAGACAGAGTAGAGCCGGTGCAATCGGGCGACGAGTAGTCGAGCCGCAAGACACAGTGACCGGGCGCACGGCGAGAGCCAGTGCGACCGACCGACGAGAAGTCGAGCGGCGAGACGGCGCGTCCGGATGCACGCAATAGAGACGGTGCAACCGGGCGACAAGTAGTCGAGCCACGAAATGGAGTGACCGGGCGCACGGCGAGAGCCAGTGCCAGCGAGCGACGAGAAGTCGAGCAGCTGTTGACGCTCCTTAGCCTCACCACTAGGTATGCACTCACGGCGACGGCGCCAGAAATGCCTGTTGGCACTCGCTAGCATCGCTACCGGGTTTATACCCCTAGTAATGGGGCTAGGGAACGTCTTTGGTAAAACACACATCACAGAAAGGTCCGCAAGCACACGGATTACCGTTGTAGCACTTCACCCGGTGGTATTCGGGTTATCGTATTTATATTTCCCCAAGGGAGGCACTGGGTAAAGATGATCGAAAAAACGGTGGAGAGAAACAAGACTCGATAAAAGATATAGCGAGGGTAATGAATAAAGATATTCGGGGATAACTTGACACACGCAAGGAGATCTTGGTAAAGGGTTAGAGAGAACCTAGTGAGCTGGGAGGACAACAAGACAAGAAAGGATCCTAACACAATCTATCTATTCTTGTCAGCTCCGGGAAAAGAACTAAGGCAAAGGATAACCAAGGCAAGCTAAACTCGTCAAGCTCTTCTAGTGTTGCAGGGGCATGCAAAGCCGCGCTCTCGGACTGGGATGAGAAGGGAGAATGACGACGCGCTGAATCCTACCGGCCCGAACTAACGTGGTGGACTACTGAGCCCGTCCGGAGCTATCACCTCCTTAGGGTACCACAACTATTCCATTGAACGGGACACCAATCTAAGAATAAGGTAAGCTCTGAGCACCGCACTCACAATGAACCAAAGAACCTTTCCCCGGATATCACGAAGGAAGGTCTCTCTCTACGATGAAACACCGTAGATCAAGCGAAGAATGACCACAACACTATAGGGTTCAAGAGAGCCATCCTAACCAAGATTAAACTAACTTTAGTCTAAATCAAGAATAAAGCTTCTAGAGCAAAGTAAAAGCTGATTGTAATTGACTCGAAAGGTAACATAGAAAGATAACTTGAATTGCACTTGAGTCTAAACAAAGAAGGGATACAAGAGTAGTACCGGAACCCTGAAGAAGACTCCTCCGGAACCCTGAGACTAGCTCGACTCGACTCTAACTCCCAAGCTACACTAATCCTACTCTAAGTGAACAAAAGTGGGAAATGGAGATGCTCCTGCGTCGTGTGTCCATTCCAGCGAGTGGGAGGTGGCTTTTATAGGCAAGGGAGGTCGGTGGAGCGCATGGGAGGAATATCCTAGGTGCGGTCGGCTCACTAGGCACGGCCGGCCTTGTGATCCGCCGCCTCTCGCCTTGGACGCCCCTGATCACTGCTCCTGAGGCGGTTGTAGGTCGGCTCCTTGGGTCGGTTTCGCCCGGCACACTAGTTGATAGGTGCGGCCGGCCCACCCCCGTGCCGTGTGATGCACCGACCATGCTCGGGGACGCCTAGGATTGCCTCTGAATGGCGGTTATAGCGGTTGAGCGATCGGATAAGTGGACCCATTGATCCAAGTGATCCTAGCCTCCACCATTTGATCAAACCGATGTTTCTTAAGTGAATCTCGCTCATCCAAGTTGTGCTCAAGGGAGAGGGGGTACTCTGGACCAACGACGCTGAAGGACCGGAAAGGCGAACCAGAGAGGGGGGCAGTGAATGGGAGCCGATAAAAATTCTACCCAAGAATTCGGCCTATGAACCCAAGATCACTCGGAGACCTCCGCGCACTTCCCTTGCCAAATCCACGTAGCACTGAAGTGCTACTGGACCTAGGAACAAGACTCCACCAAGCAACACTCGAAAACACACAGCGGAAAACAACTCGAGCACCTGCTGCCAGAGTAAAACCGGTCAGGCCGGTTTCTCAAACCGGTCAGACCGGTTTTGCAAGGGGAGAAAACGACTAAGTCACCAGAAACTGGTCAAACCTCTTTGCCAAACTGGTCAGACCGGTTTTGCCAGACTTAACCAAAATCCAACACACCAAAACCGGTCAGACCTCTTTCCCAAACCGGTCACACCGGTTTCGCCCAGGGAGCTCAAACTCAAAATCCCAAAACTAGAGCTAACGAACTCGAAACTTGACGAAACTTGGACCAGAGCTTCTTCTACCAAAAGGAAACTTGTTCCCAGAAGATCTCCCCAAAAACACACCTTTGACCAAACCGGTCAGACCGGTTTGGCAAACCGGTCAGACCGGTTTTGCCCAGAAATCCCCCAAAGATCAACAAGGCCAAAAACCAAGCAAACGAACTCCAAACGCGACAAAACTTGGACCAGAGGACTTCTTAGACAGAGAACAACCCGCCTACCAAAAATCTTCCCGAACGGCCACTGTGACCAAAACCGGTCAGACTGGTTTCCCAAACCGGTCAGACCGGTTTCGCCAGACAGACGGGAGAAACACAGCCCGCGGAAACCACCTCTTCTTCCAACCAATCGATCTCCCGATTCACCCAACGGATTGCAACCAAACTTCGGGGGAAGGTGGATTACCTCTTGGGCAACCTCTATCTCAAGGGATCCATCCCGAAATGCATCCAAAAGGGAGGAATCGAAAGTCAACCACCAAGAACACCTTTTGCCGAGTTCATCCAGAAACCACCAAATCGAAGGCCTTTCCACGGGTTTGGAGGGGCAAGATCACCAAGAAAAGAGGCACCACGTCCTCATGTGTGATTCCCACTACAAATCCCGCAAAGAAACTCCTCCAAAATCTCCTCACGAAAATCCCAAGAAAAGGGCTCCAAAAATACCTCCGAAAATGGCATAAAAGAAAAAGCCACGGGAATAAAGGATTTGGCACAAGATTAAGAAGGATAAATCACTATGAATCATGTAGCCATATCCGGTTACAAGCCATACACAAGAATCACAAATCTTGGTAGGCAAAAAGCTCAAACAAAGAGCCACTCTCTCCTCTCATCCTCACACCAAGAGCACTCCAAGAAGAAGGAGCACACCCACCTAACCTAGCCAAAAGAGATGGCTGCCCAACCAGCCACTCCTCCTACATATAGAGCCCTCCGGACAAAAGACCGAAGTGCCCCTACACTAGGAGTTACAACACAAGCCCATGCAAGGGCGTTTTGGTCAACACATGATTAACACCATCAGACGGATGCACATCCACCACAAGCCCGCGTACCACCGACGCAACTCTTGTGATCATGCCGCGTGTCCTCCGCTTCGAAGCATCTCGGTGCCCTGCGACCCCAAACCGGTCAGACCGGTTTCACCAACCGGTCAGACCGGTTTTGGTCTGTCAGCCACACGGAGTGTTCGGCCTTGGCTCTCTGGCTCAGCCAAGTAACCCAGTGGTTTTCTGGTGAACCACTGGAAACCCCGCGAACTCGGTGTAGCCTCCGCCAATCACCACTCATGACTCGGCTCCCACGAAGTTCCGGCTCGACCTTGATTTTGAGGCTCAACCAAGAAACCATCCACGACTTCGTCTTGCTGTTCTTGCCACCATGCGGCCCGCACTTGACCCCGCTGGCCACCGGGTCCCTCGAACCAAGCCTACTTGTCTTCTCCACACCTGGAGGCCTCACCGGCAACGACCTTTCGCGCTTGTTCTTCACCTGCACCAACACCAGTCAAGCCGCAACCTGCACCTGCAATACTTAGCCAAGAGTCAGTCCACACAATGTTGTCAATCACTCATCACACCAGGAAGCGACCATCCACCGGTCCTCGAACCACACATGGTCCTCAATCTCCCCCTTGATGAGTGCATTGACAACACACACATTTGGTAACCAAAGAGAAAAGGAAAATGAAAAGAAATGACCAAAGAAACTCAAACAAGCGATCGAAAGCCAAACAAAGGCAAAGAGCAAGATCACTTGAAAGAGGAAAGACTCGGTCCCCTTAGGCATGGGCAACGGCTCGACACAACCGAGTCAAAAGCAAGCTCAAGCAAAGAGCACAAACCACCAAAGCAACCACGAGCTCGACACAACCGAGTCAAAAACAAGCTCAAGCAAAGAGCACAAACCACCAAAGCAACCACGAGCTCCCCCTGCACATATGCATACTCCCCCTGGACATGTGCCAACCCTGAGCACAAACCGGTCAGACCGGTTTCCCAAACCGGTCAGGCCGGTTCCACCAAACCGGTCAGGCTGCTTCCCAAAATCGGTCAGGCCGGTTCCCAAAACCGGTCAGGCCGGTTTAACTCAGCAGAAACACCCCCCAAAAACCAAAAATGCAAAAGAAATGCACAAGCTCCCCCTTGACTATTGGAATATGTTCTAGGGATGCAATGCAACTTTTCTCAACCAACCTTTCTCCCCCTTGTTGCCAATGCATGAATCAAGGCTCAAATTTGGAAAAGATGCAACTAGAGCTTCTCAAATAGACAAAATTCATCACAAGGTGCTACACATGATCAAATGAGCAAGCTAGAAACTCTACAGCATCGTATGAACATCAACTACATGATCACCAAGTTTCACAACCATTGGGTAAAGCTAAGAGAGAATTGAGTATTTTTGCGAAAAAATCACCCTCTCATGAGCAAAGTCCTAAACATGAGCAAAACATGTCAAAATGGCAAAGCCACACAAACTTCATGCTAGGACAACCATTCTAAGCATAAGACCATCATAAACACCCACAAGCACCTCATGTCATGTCAAAGCATACCGAGCCATGTGCTTACTTCTATGTATGAGACTTCTCATTGGTAAGCAACATGCAACGGTTTAGCACCCAAAAGCAAGTAAAATAAGCACATATGACATGGGAGCACATTTTTCAAGCAATTTACATTTCATTTTCAGATTTATAATTGGTACATGAAATGTCTTTGTGACAAAAAGGAACTTATGCCCCTCCACAAGATGAAGCATGGGGGCTAAACATTCATGATGGCAAATGAGTCTTTGGCCCCATATGATCAAAATAAGCTATCCAACCACAAATTAAGCATAGCATAGCCACTAAAACATGTCAAGATCATATAAAGGCATTTACTCACAAGAGACCATACATATGACATTTTTCAAAAACATAGCTATCAACCATGGATATAAATCAAGATCATCAAGAGCTAAGCCACACTAAGCCATATCACACCAAACTAGCTCACAAGATCATATATAGCATATCATGGTGAACAATGTATATAGGAGAAGCTTTTCCTACACAATGCATATGATACAAAAAGCATGCAACCTAAGATACAAAGATGCCTATACATATGCTACAAAGAAGCTCCCACACACAAAGCTCACAAACGACCGGCTCCTCGAGGGGAGGCAAAGAGGGCTCGACACCACCGGCAAAAGAGCAAAGGGGCAAAAGACTCACAAGCTCCCCCTAAACACATGTACTTGGGCCAAAGAGCATACAAAACTCACCCTAAGCGCACATGATAGAGCAAAGAGCACACTAAGCACACAGGCTCCCCCTAGACTCATGTGTTAGGTCAAAGAGCATACAAAGCTCACCCTACACACACGAGATAGGGCAAAGAGCAAAAGACCGAGTGGATTGACCAATGCCACACCCTCGAAGGTCACAAATTCACTTACCTTGATCATTTCTTCAGAAGTCACTCGTCCTCGTTCACCATCCCCGAAAGTGATGTACCTCCTTGACACCACCGGGGTATGAGGCCGAAGAACCACCCCCGATATCAACCAAATGTTCTCCGTGCCTCCCACCTACAACTCAAAAACAAGCTGACTACGTGGCTGTGTCTCGTCGAAGGTCACCTCGCAAGTCTCCACGATTTGGTTAGTTTCAAGATGGAGCACACGAAATGCTCTAGAATGAGATGCGTAACCAAAGAAAATGCAATCGACAGACCTAGCCTCAAACTTGTCCAACTTCTTCCCTTTCTCTTCAAGAAAGAAAACCCACGCATACCGAGAGTAGTCGTCCACCACAACAAGGACATACCACTTCCCACCCGCAGATCGCACACGAGCTGGGCCAACAAGGTCCATATGGAGCAACTCGCATGGACGCTCAGTCATCACATCGGTGAGAGGCGGGTGAGAAGAGGCTACCATCTTGGCATGCCTACACGGCGCACAAACCAACTCTTTCTCAAACCTCAACCGTGGCAATCCTCGGACCAAATTTAGTTTACTCAAGCGAGACAAAAGGTCAAAGCTCAAGTGACCCAACTTCCTATGCCACTTCCACAACTCTCTCGAAGAACCAGCCAAAAAGCAACGCTCCACACCAGAAGACTGAGAGAAATCAGCTCGGAACACATGACCCTCGGGAACGACCATGCAAACAAGGTTTCCTCGAGAATCTAAAATCCGAGAACCACCAGGCCGAAACAACACCTCAAAGCCCTCATCCAACAACTGGGACACGGAAAGCAAATTGAACCCCAGCGATTGAACAAGAGCAACACGCCTGAGAGTGACCTTGTCACTTACCTTGATCTCACCTTCTGATAGCACACGCCCTCGCCCATTGTCCCCAAAGGTGATGTATGTCTTGGACACCACCGGGACGAGACTTGAGAACCACCCCCTGTCCCCGGTCATATGCCTCGAGCAACCGGAGTCAATCAACCAAACGTTCCTCAAGTCTCCCACCTGAAATTCAAAAGCAAGAGCGAGAGCGAGCAAACGTCTCAACACTGGGGTTAGTACCAAAAGAGTCAAACCAGTGTCGAGCCATCTCCTCAAAAGTGGGGTTAGCAAAACCATCCTATCACGCCTATAAAAGCTGGAACCACCACGGGGAAACCACTCCCGTCTCGCTGGAGAAGTACAAGAACCACAAAAGGGAAAGCGTGGTCTGTAGCCCCTCTGAGACTCAAAACTGCGACCCCTCCCAAACTCGTATCGACCACGAGGTGGAGAGCGTCCAGCAAACTCAACACCACCAGACTAAACATCCCTACCACTTACACCTCGACCAAAAGAACTGAACCGACTAGCTCCATGAGCACGAAACGCAAACTGCTCACCCTACTGCCTCCAAACCGGTCTGACCAGTTCTGGAACCGGTCTGACCGGTTTGCCTGTACGGGCAACCCAAACCGGTCCGACCGGATTCAAAACCGGTTCGACCGGTTTATCCCGGCCAGTAGGCTCTTCCACCCGAAGCACTCCTAGCTCCCCAAGCCAGAGCGCACACACAAACAACCTCACATGGGGCAACAGAAACGAAGAAACGCTCAGAGCGAGAGAAGAACCTCCAAAGATCCCAATTGAGTACCATAGAAAAGATACCAATTGAAAGATCACAAATGGCTACCAAAAGCTACACCCTCAAAATCAAATCCCCTAACGAGTGAAGCCAAGCTCCCCCTCAACCAAAGACAACTAGCAAAGCAAGAGCTAGGAAAAGAAAGAGCAAAAGAGAAGATCTAAACCCAACCGAAAAGGGAGAGAACCAAAAGAGGAACAAAGCACAACCCGAAGACAACGCAAGCCCAAAACCCAAAGAACTCCCAAAACATGCTACACAATGCATTTACAATACGAAACAAGATAAATAAAGTATTGTAACATGATTTCACATATATGAATACAAGCATGGGCTAACAAGCATGTCATCAAGGTGCAAACCTATACAACTAGCTTAACCAAAATGATACAAATGAACACCATGCCAAATATGATAAAAGAACTAAATAAAGGCATGAAACAAGTTCATTTGGATCAACCACCAACATATATTACAAAGCTAGCATGACAAGGTATACATGGGGGACAAACATGCTAACAAGAAAGGATACCATAGAGCTAGACAAAAATGATAAGGATGAACAACATGACATAACCAGCATAGAGCAACCATAAAGCATGACATGATGTTCATCTATATCATCCACCACAATATCATACAAAAGACAGCAATATAGGTATACAAGATCACAAAGCTATCATGAACAAGGTGGCTAGCCTACCATGGTTTACACACAAGCAAGACACAAGTATATACAAGTGAGCACAAAGGGAAAAGAAAACTCACTATACACGTGTACAAAGGCTTTCAAGAGCCATCCAAAGCGGTGTGGAGAACCATCCTGTCTTGATCCACTCATGTCCAAAGATCAAGTACTATCCAACCCATGTTCTCCAACCGCGTCTCCATACCAACACACAAGGAGACGAAAAAGACCGAGTCTTGGATCCCAAAGGGTTAGCAAGCACATACTTGGGAATCCAATACTTGGTCACACGGGTAAATGTTGCACTCAACTTATCATGTGGGTTAGCATGATGCAAATGCTGGTTCGAATGAAAAGGTTTTCGAACACCCTTAGAACCATGCCTCAAAGGAGCAACCCGCGAAGAAAAATGAGTGCTACCACAAGCAAAAAGGCAAAAGTCCCTCGAGGTCATATGAGAGGAACCAACACAAGCACCACAGGAAACATGTCGCGGACCAACACAAGAAGCACTAGAAGCATGTCCACGAGCATGGCCTAACTCACTAGAAAGAGTGTCATAAAACCCGTCCACAAAATGTGCCTTCTTAGGTGCACAAGTGGTCATGCCATGAGAAGGGCTATGAACAAACAAAGGCCTAGAAGCACCGGCTCGCCGCATTCTCTTTGCCCGGTGGTAGCAAAAGCTCTCTTGATGCCCATCTTTCCCACAATGAGAGCAATGGTACAAAGGCCTATCGGGAGGCACGGTCCGAGTGGACGAATCACTATTCTCTTGTAAGTGAGAAGTCCCTTGGGACTTAGAGCAAGAAGCATCAACCTCAACACTCGACTTGGTGCCAACATTAGAATCACACATGCCATGAGAAAGGCTATGTGGCTTCTTAAAAGCTTTGGCACGCACACGTCGCTCGTGCTTGACACGGTGAAAGCAAAACTCAACGGTATGCCCCTCCTTCTTGCAAAAGGTGCATTGTAACTTTTGGTTTAGGAACATGAGTTCCAAATATGTGAGAAGCACCTTTGCCATCCGACACATCTTGGGCAACACCGGAGGAAGCAACAAGCTTAGGGGTAGCTATGAAAGAGCTATCCGAAGCACTAGCACACTTGGTACCATCCAAAGACTCACACTCAAGAGAAGAAGTCGACTCCGGTTGAGAAGAAGCAAATTTAGAAGCATCAACATCGGAGTGACAAGAAATGTGAGAATCCAAACCCTTAGCACAAAGACTCTTGAATCTTGTGCGCAAAACCTCATTTTGAAATTTGAGGCTCTCACAAGTACCACATGTCATATTTCTCAAATTTTCAATTTCTTTTTCAATGCACTTAGCATATGTGGTACGCAAGAGTTCATTCTCTTCCTCAAGGTTGGCACTCATCTCATTATGCTCAACCAACTTGGCGCTCATATCATCGCGCATTTTCTTCAAAGCCAAAACTTCACTTTCCAAATCAATGCAAGAGGTGCAAATGAGACCACATGAACAAGTATCATCATTTACATCAACTAAAGCATCATCATCATCACAAGAAGTATGGCAATCATCCTCTACAAGCAACAAAGAGCACTTGCTACAAGGCATAAACTTCAACTTACAAATTTCAGCCCTAGGATGTTCAAGATCATCTACACATGTGGTGTGAGTCAATTTTAATTGATTAAAATCAGCAAGCAAAGACTCACAAGAGGTACATGGTAGGGAAGCACTTGACTCTAGCAAAGCAATCTTACTCCTAGCCATATCAAGTTCATCATTCAAAGCAACACAAGAGTTGAAAGGTATAGAAGCATTGAATTTCAACAAGTCAATTTCAGATTGCAAGTTAGTAAGAGACCAGTTTAAATCTTCATTCTCTCGAAGAAATGTGCCAACATCATTAGCATACTCAAGATTTTCTCCCCTAACAAGTTTATTTTCAGCAAGCAAAGCATCACAAGATTTGCAAGGCAAAGATGCATTGAAATGCAACATTTTAATTTCAGATTTTAGGTGAGCAAGAGAGGAGTTCAACTCAACATTCTTAGCATGCATGGTATTACAATAGTTGCATGAATTCAAAGCACACGACTTCCAATGAGCCATACCACATTTCAACCTAGCAAAAGAACATTTCATCTTTTCATTCTTCCTACGCAAGGCATCACACAAATCTATGTTTCTCCTATGCAAATCCTCACAATCACATTCACAATCATTCAACCTATCGCATTGGATCAAGATGCCTTTAGCAAGCGTACCTTGGTTCATGTCTCTTAGCTTGCGGTAGAGCTCACCCTTCTTGAGGTCACCATCTTGATAGTCCTCGATGAGGGACATCATCTCCTTCACTCCGGCTTCCGCCTCAACCTCCATACTTCTCCTGCTCAAAGAACCACAAGGAGAAGAGCTTGGAGCCATACTCAAAGCACCGGTTAGGATTAGCCGAAAACAAGCTCAAATCGCGCAAACCAAAACCGCAAGACAAAGCACCCCTTCTCTTTTTGTCGCCCTATGGATCTTAGACTGGTTAGAGTCACAAAGACCCGCAACCAGCTTTGATACCACTTGAAGGACCGGAAAGGCGAACCAGAGAGGGGGGGAATGAATGGGAGCCGATAAAAATTCTACCCAAGAATTCGGCCTATGAACCCAAGATCACTCGGAGACCTCCGCGCACTTCTCTTGCCAAATCCACGTAGCCACTGAAGTGCTACTGGACCTAGGAACAAGACTCCACCAAGCAACACTCAAAAACACACAGCGGAAAACAACTCGAGCACCTGCTGCCAGAGTAAAACCGGTCAGGCCGGTTTCTCAAACCGGTCAGACCGGTTTTGCAAGGGGAGAAAATGACTAAGTCACCCGAAACCGGTCAGACCTCTTTGCCAAACCGGTCAGACCGGTTTTGCCAGACTTAACCAAAATCCAACACACCAAAACCGGTCAGACCTCTTTCCCAAACCGGTCACACCGGTTTTGCCCAGGGAGCTCAAACTCAAAATCCCAAAACTAGAGCTAACGAACTCGAAACTTGACGAAACTTGGACCAGAGCTTCTTCTACCAAAAGGAAACTTGTTCCTAGAAGATCTCCCCAAAAACACACCTTTGACCAAACCGGTCAGACCGGTTTGGCCCAGAAATCCCCCAAAGATCAACAAGGCCAAAAACCAAGCAAACGAACTCCAAACGCAACAAAACTTGGACCAGAGGACTTCTTAGATAGAGAACAACCCGCCTACCAAAAATCTTCCCGAACGGCCACTGTGACCAAAACCGGTCAGACTGGTTTCCCAAATCGGTCAGACCGGTTTCGCCCAGACAGACGGGAAAAACGCAGCCCGCGGAAACCACCTCTTCTTCCAACCAATCGATCTCCCGATTCACCCAACGAATTGCAACCAAACTTCGGGGGAAGGTGAATTACCTCTTGGGCAACCTCTATCTCAAGGGATCCATCCCGAAATGCATCCAAAAGGGAGGAATCGAAAGTCAACCACCAAGAACACCTTTTCCCGAGTTCATCCAAAAACCACCAAATCGAAGGCCTTTCCACGGGTTTGGAGGGGCAAGATCACCAAGAAAAGAGGCACCACGTCCACATGTGTGATTCCCACTACAAATCCCGCAAAGAAACTCCTCCAAAATCTCCTCACGAAAATCCCAAGAAAAGGGCTCCGAAAATACCTCCGAAAATGGCATAAAAGAAAAAGCCACGGGAATAAAGGATTTGGCACAAGATTAAGAAGGATAAATCATTATGAATCATGTAGCCATATCCGGTTACAAGCCATACACAAGAATCACAAATCTTGGTAGGCAAAAAGCTCAAACAAAGAGCCACTCTCTCCTCTCATCCTCTCACCAAGAGCACTCCAAGAAGAAGGAGCACACCCACCTAACCTAGCCAAAAGAGATGGCTGCCCAACCAGCCACTCCTCCTACATATAGAGCCCTCCGGACAAAAGACCGAAGTGCCCCTACACTAGGAGTTACAACACAAGCCCATGCAAGGGCGTTTTGGTCAACACATGATTAACACCATCGGACGGATGCACATCCACCGCAAGCCCGCGTACCACCGACGCAACTCTTGCGATCATACCGCGTGTCCTCCGCTTCGAAGCATCTCGGTGCCCTGCGACCCCAAACCGGTCAGACCGGTTTCACCAACCGGTCAGACCGGTTTTGGTCTGTCAGCCACACGGAGTCTTTGGCCTTGGCTTTCTGGCTCAGCCAAGTAACCCAGTGGTTTTCTGGTGTACCACTGGAAACCCCGCGAACTCGGTGTAGCCTCCGCCAATCACCACTCATGACTCGGCTCCCACGAAGTTCCGGCTCGACCTTGGTTTTGAGGCTCTACCAAGAAACCATCCACGACTTCGTCTTGCTGTTCTTGCCACCATGCGGCCCGCACTTGACCCCGCTGGCCACCGGGTCCCTCGAACCAAGCCTACTTGTCTTCTCCACACCTGGAGGCCTCACCGGCAACGACCTTTCACGCTTGTTCTTCACCTGCACCAACACCAGTCAAGCCGCAACCTGCACCTGCAATACTTAGCCAAGAGTCAGTCCACACAACGTTGTCAATCACTCATCACACCAGGAAGCGACCATCCACCGGTCCTCGAACCACACATGGTCCTCAGACGCGCCACGGGGCAGGGCCGGCCGCACCTGCAGGGCCGGCCGGACCAAGTGGTTCGGCCGTGCCTTGCACGTGTGGTGTGTTGGTCCCAAATTCTCCCAAAATGTGTACTTGCCTATGAAATTCACAACACAACTCGTGGAACTTTATTAGCAGTAAAAATGTGCATGAAACTTGGCGTATACTCCTCTCGAACCCGAGGTTTTGACGGTCAAATTTTTGTTGTAAGGACCGTCAACAAACTCCCCCAAGCTAAACGTTTGCTCGTCCTCGAGCAAAGCCTAGACTTGGCCTCGGTGGATCAGGAGTTGCATTGATGTTACCACTCGGCAAGTACCTATGCACAATTCCATGTTCTTGTTGCTATTTGAAAAGATTGGTACGAGAGAAACTTAGCCTTATTTTACCTGTGGGGCTTGTAACTTTCCACCTTGCCTTCGGAGGTTGAAAGGTAAAATGGTTTTGACTTTGCATCTTTCACTCTTCTCTTTTCGGGCTTCTATCTCGGAGTTTTGAAACTTTTGCAAAGAAAAACAAGGTTCCTCGGATGGTTCCCTCGATCTCTCAAGTGGTATTTGTTACCTCACCAAAGGCTTTTGAGTGAGCCTCAACTTCCTACTCTATGGCTTGTATGTGGAGCTTTGGGTAGGATAAGTATGAGACTCACTTGTGCCACATGATGTTGTTGAGCCAAAGACCGGATCCAAGAAGAAACTAGTCATGCAACTTGATCGAGATGTGCAAGCGTGTGGAAAATTTTTGTTTGTTTTTCTAAGTACTCCTTGCGTTGAGATTCTCCTCTTGCTTTTATTTTGGAGGGGGTCATGCTTTATTTCATTTTTTTTCCTATGCTCTTTTATTGGAGCACATTTTTTTTTCTATGCTTTTTGAACATATACATTTTTTTTTCTTTTGATGACCCCTCTCTCCTTTTGCAAGAATACAAGAAGAGAAATCTCTCAAGAACTTTGGAGTATTTATTTTTGGTGGATGGATGGCATGTTTTGCGTAACTCCTGGTGTGGAAGTTAGCATGTATATGTGGGTGTACGTGATCTCGATCATGGGAGCATGAAAAGATTCTACCAAGGGTCACAACAATTTGGCAAAACTCAATGGGTCACAAGCAAGCATATGTAGAAGGTTTATACTTTGATATCGACATATGGCTTTGGTAGGTGGTATGACCATTGAGGAACTTGTCTTGTTTTATTTTCAAAAGAAAATCATCCGAGATTTTCACCATACTAGGAGATAGAGCAAGATTAACATTGTCTTACCATATCATACTCGTCAACACCCTAGGTTTGGTCATAAGCATTTGCTTCCCACAAAGTTTTATTTCAGGCTCTTGTCTCAAAATATACCAACAATTCAAATGCTCATAGAGCACAAGGTTGTACACTAGGTTCTTACAAAGTTTTAACATAGCAACCATTCATCATTTCCAAAGTGAGGGTATAGACAAGATTTCAAGCGCACATGGTTTGAAACAAATATTTTTGTTGTTTTCTTTTATTCAAATGTGGTAAACAAGACGTTGAAAATCGGTTTGGATGGACATACCTTCCTTGATAGAAAATGGGGTCTCCCCCAAGCTAATTTTTGGCTACCTGGTTGGCATGTCTTCATTTTGGTGATGAGTTGAGCACTTGGAAGCTTGTAGTGGTTGGCTTGATGGATTTGTGGAAGATCATTGGTACGGCGGTACCACTTGGTTCGGCCGGCCCTACTATATTTGTTCCAAGCACTTGTGTCCCCTCCTGTAAACATCCTACACAAAAATTTTGTCGAGGGGAGGTACGGCCGTACCTCTAGGTTCGGCCCTATCACCAAAAATCTCCAAAACTATTTTTCTATGCCTTGTTTACTTACTAATGCAATGGTGAAATCAAATTTGAAATATAAATATGCTTGATGCATGAAATAAAATGTTGGAAGGGAAATATGAGATAAATACCGGTTTTACCTCATGGTGAGGGCTCATAGTTCATAGTCCGTGAGCGGGACTCCTCCGTTTGCTCAATTGATTTTTGATTCGTCCGGTCCCGGAGTGGAAGACTCGGACGATGCTCTCTTCACACGCCACACCTTCTTTGTTTTCTTCGGTGGCACTGAAGTCGGTGAGGCTTTAGCGGGGGTGTTTTTGGTTTCCATCTTCTTTTCCTCCTTAGCCTTGTTGATTGCCTTCGGCTTCTTTGTTTGGTGGCGCCCTTTGAATGCTTTGTCTTGCTCCCAATGCTTCCTCATCGTTGTGATGAGGCTATCTACCTTGGGCTTGGTCGGGGCTACCTTCTCTTTCTTGTATTGGGGTTGTGGCTTCCTCTACTCCCTAGATTCCTCATCTTGCACTAGGTAACATTGCTCTTCTTTTGCTTGGAATTTGAATGTCATGTTCCTTCGCCCTATGCGGAATTGAATCTTTCCGGCTCCGACATCAATCCTTGCATTGACATCTCTTAGGAATGGTTGCCCGAGAATAAGTGGCATTTCTCCATCTTGTGTGTCAAGGACCACGAAATCCGCAAAGACATAGGAGCCTTTGACATTCACCAAGAGATTTTCCACTACGCCCTCTGGATATATAATCGATAAGTCGGCGAGTTGGACTGTCATCATTGTCGGAGAGAGAGCAGGATATCCTAACTCCTCAAACATGGCCTTGGACATGAGGTTGACCTCGCACCAAGGTCACAAAGAGCATTCTTGATCTTTTGATAGTAGATCGTGCATGTGATAGCCGGATATCCATTATCTTTCGTGTGCAAGACTGCTGATTCCTCCCATGGGTCTTGGATTTGATGTATGAGCTTCCCTACATGGTTAGGTGCATACATCCTCCTAGATGACTTACCCCATCTGGTGGATACAACGCTAACATTTTCTCGGGTAGGCTCGGGTTGCCACGGGATTCCACCCGACTCGGAAGAAGGTAAAGAAGCAGCAAGCTGAGCAAGTTGAGTTTCTATCATTTTATTAAAGCTTAGCTGATTCTTCATAGCAGTAGTGAAAGATTCTATAGAGGAGTTCAAATTTTCAAGAACTTTATCATTGGCGGCTAGCTTCTTGTTTAAGTTTTCATTAATTCTAGCTTGGCCAAAGACAAGATCTCTAATGGAAGGCTGATTATTAAAATTGTTAGAATAGTTACCTCCATTTTTTATTGTAGTTGTTGTTGCCATTGTTGATGAAGCTGGGCCTCGAGTTCCACCCTTGTTTATTGTAGTTGTTGTTGCGGAACCCGTTGTTGTTGCCATTGTTGATGAAGCTGGCTTCTTCCCTTGTTTTGGGACAATCATTTCCCGAATGACCCACATTACCGCAAACCTC
Source organism: Cenchrus fungigraminus (assembly GCA_036936925.1). Taxonomy (NCBI): domain Eukaryota; kingdom Viridiplantae; phylum Streptophyta; class Magnoliopsida; order Poales; family Poaceae; genus Cenchrus; species Cenchrus fungigraminus. The sequence continues at coordinate 17,765,857 of CM072776.1, read as the reverse complement.
GCACGTCATGCGAGCGTCCATAATCTTGGCGGTCTCCACATTGCTTGGTGCCTCCAATTTCTTCATTAGGAGGTCCATCTTTGCAGCGAGCATGTCGATTCCATCAACTTGGTGTACACCACAGTTACGGGGTTGGAGACGATCTCCATCCCAACCTTGATTTGCCACCATCTTCTCGATCAACTCTTTGGCAGCGGGTACTTGTAGCGAAAAGAATGCTCCTCCAGCAGCTGCATCTAGGTGCTAACGGGCGGTACGCTTGAGCCCGTGGTAGAAGGTTTGAATTAAGAACCACCCGTGCATGCCATGGTGCAGGCGCATGGTGATGTATTCTTGGAAACGTTCCCATGCTTCCGGGATACTCTCATCATTCTGCTGCTGGAAGCCCGAAATTCTAGCACGGAGGGCATTGGTTTTGCCCACCGGGAAGAACTTTGCGAGAAATGCCTTAGAGCATTTATCCCATGTGTTGATGGCATCTCGCTCCGCATAAAACCATTGCTTCGCCTTCCCGAGCAATGAGAACGGGAATAGGCGAAGACGAATTGCATCGTCTGTCACTCCGCGGATAGTGAAAGTCCTACACACCTCCAGAAAATGCTGGAGATATGCGTTGGCATCTTCATTAGGCTTGCCGCAGAACGGATTTGCTTGCACCATGTTGATCAACGCCGGCTTGAGTTCAAAGTTTCCGTCCCCCACCGTCACGTTTGGTCCGGTAGGGACATTGGTGTCGGAGGGAGCGGAAAACTCGCGGATCGTCCTCTCTGAAGGACCGATTAAGCGAACCAGAGAGGGGGAGTGAATGGGAGCTGGTAAAAATTCTTCTCGAAGGAGATGGGAACTCCAACAAGTAGAACACGGCTTCCAAAACACATCTCCGACTCAACTACCCAAGTTGGCCAAGACCACGCAGCCATTGGAATGCTACTGGTCCTAGGAACCAACAACCACCGAAACTAGCCCGAGAATGCAGCGGAACAAGCTACTCGAGCAGCTACTGACCACACCGGTCAGACCGGTCACCTGCACCGGTCAGACCGGTCAAGGCCGGATCACCCGGACTAGACCGCCGGATCACCCGACACCCACCAGAGACACACCGGGTCACCCTGGACCCTGAGCCGGGTCACTCTAGCAGGACTTGATGATTTCCACTGAAAGGCCCCTACACCGGTCAGGCCGGTGTAGCTCACCGGTCAGGCCCGTCTAAGCCTGGAAACCCCAATTCCAAGAAACCAACCTCCCGAGCTCCAAAACACACCAAACTTGAGACAACAGCAACAAGGAACAACAGGGAACTCACCAAGATGTTCACCCGAGGCAAAACCCACAGAGCCTCTGCACCGGTCAGACCGGTGAGCTGCACTGGTCAGACTGGTCAGGCTGGGACGCTCGGGATGAACAGCACCCGCAGGTCAACTCCCCCAAATCCAACTCCCGATCTCCCAAATCACTCCACGGTTTTGCACAAGACTTTAGGTATAGTAGGAACACCTCATGGGCACTCCATAGCCAAGATTTGGTCCACCAAAACTTGCTAAACCGAGAGGAGTCGAAGAAATCCCACCAAGAACGCCTCTAACCCTAGAGCCAAGAAAACCCCAAAATCGAGCCCCTTTGCTCACGGATTTGGGAGGGGAATCAAAGGGAAAAGAACCACGAAGGGTTCAAGCATACATCCCCCACCAAATCCCAAAGAGAAAGGCCTCGAAAACGCTCCAAGAAAATCGCCAAGAAAGGGCTCCGAAAATCACCAAAAAGGAGAAGCGGGAAAGACACATCCAAGCCTTGAGGAACCACGCCGAATCATCTATACATACCAAAGAGGTTCATACAAGGTCTAGCTTGCTGCCTGATCATCCTTTCCTCTCACAAGATCTCACCATGAAGCTCTCAAGCTAGTCCTATGGAAATCCTAAGGAAAATAGGAAGGGAAAAATAGGAAAACCAAATGAGCTAGGGTTCCAAGAGATGGCTGCCATCCTCTCACCACTTGGGTAATATGGAGGCAACCGAAAGACTAAAATACCCTTACAAGCTAACTAGGGATACATGCCCCTCAAGGGCGAATTTGGAAGTCCTTGTCGTCGCACCATCGGACGGATGCCCGGTGACCGCAAACTTGCTTAGCCTCGACGCATGCCTTGCGGCCCCGACGCGTGTCCTCCGCTTAGAAGTCTCCGGACTGCGTCGTCGCACACCTTTCAGACCGGTCCGATGCTGTTGCACCTCCGTCTTCGGTTCTTCGGTCTTGGCTTTGTGGATCAACCAAGGAACCCAGTGGTTTTCTGGTGAACCACCGGAAACCCCGTGAAGTCGGTGTAGCCTCCGCCAATCACCACTCATGACTCGGCTCCCACGTAGTCCCCGCTCGACCTTGGTTTTGAGGCTCAACCAAGAAACCGTCCATGACTTCATCTTGCCGTTCTTGCCACCATGCGGCCCGTACTTGACCCCGCTGGCCACCAGGTCTCTCGAACCAAGCCTACTTGTCTTCTCCACACCTGGAGGCCTCACCAGCAACGACCTTTCGCGCTTGTTCTTCACTTGCACCAACACCAGTCAAGCCGCTACCTGCACTTGCAATACTTAGCCAAGAATCAGTCCACACCACGTTGTCAATCACTCATCATACCAGGAAGCGACCATCCACCGGTCCTCGAAACGCACATGGCTCTCAATGTCCCCCTTGATGAGTGCATTGACAACACACACGGTTTGGTAACCCAGAGAAAAGGAAAAGAAAAGAAACGACTAAAAGAAACTCCAACAAGCGATCGAAAGCCAAAGAAAGGCAAAGAGCAAGATCACTTGAAGAAGACAAGTTTCGGACCCCCTAGGCAAGGGCAACGGCTCGACACATCCGAGACAAAACCATGCTCAAGCAAAGAGCACAAACCACCGATCCAAAGCTCGAAAACCACAAAGAGCTTCCCCTGCACACATGCAAGCTCCCCCTGAACCAATGCAACTCCCCCTGGACAAATGCATGCAAACCACCTCGCAAAATAGAGCAGCTGCTTCAGCTTTGCTCTGACCAGTCAGACCGGTCGACCACACCGGTCAGGCCGGTGTGCTAGATCGCCTAGCACCTGAACCTCACATCGGTCAGACCGATGTACCTCACCGGTCAGGCCGATGCCACCTGGGAAAAACTGGGAATTGCCCGAGCTCAAAACTAGCTCGAAACCACTTGGAAACCTTCTAAATGCATGCAGCAAGCCAAAACATGCTCAAACTTCTCCCCCTTGTTGACAATGCATGAATCAAGCCAAAAATGCAAAAAATGCAACCTAGAGCTTCTCAAATAGACAAAATTCAACATAGCATGCTACACATGTCCAAATTAGCAAGTTAGATCCTCTATAGCTTCGTAATGACATCAACTACATGATCACCAAGTTTCACAACCATTGGGCGAAGCTAAGATAGAATTGAGCAATTTTGCGAAAATTCACCCTCTCATGGCAAAGTCCTAAACATGAGCAAAACGTGTCAAAATGGCAAAGCCACACAAACTTCATGCTAGGACAACCATTCTAAGCATAAGACCATCATAAACACCCACAAGCACCTCATGTCATGTCAAAGCATACCGAGCCATGTGCTTACTTCTATGTATGAGACTTCTCATTGGTAAGCAACATGCAACGGTTTAGCACCCAAAAGCAAGTAAATTAAGCACATATGACATGGGAGAACATTTTCCAAGCAATTTACATTTCATTTTCAGATTTGAAATTGGTACATGAAATGTCTTTGCGACAAAAAGGAACTTATGCCCCTCCACAAGATTAAGCATGGGGGCTAAACATTCATGATGGCAAATGAGCCTTTGGCCCCATATGATCAAAATAAGCTATCCAACCACAAATTAAGCATAGCCAAGCCACTAAAACATGTCAAGATCATATAAAGGCATTTACTCACAAGAGAGCATACATGTGATATTTTTCAAAAACATAGCCATCAACCATGGATATAAATCAAGATCATCAAGAGCTAAGCCAAACTAACCATAGCTTACCAAACTAGCTAACAAGGACATACATAACATACCATGGTGAACAATGTATATAGGAGAAGCTTTCCTACAAAATGCATATGATACAAAATGCATGCAACCTAAGATACAAAGATGCCTATACATCATGTTACATATGCCATGCCAAATGCAAGAAATGCACAAAGGAAAGCTATACATATGCTACAAAGGAGCTCCCACACACAAAGCTCACAAACGACTGGCTCCTCGAGGGGAGGCAAAAAGGGCTCGACACCACCAGCAAAAGAGCAAAGAAGCGCAAAACTCACAAGCTCCCCCTAAACACATGCACTAGGGCCAAAGAGCATACAAAGCTCACCCAAAGTACACATGATAGAGCAAAGAGCACACTAAGCACACAGGCTCCCCCTAAACTCATGCATTAAGGTCAAAGAGCATACAAAGCTCACCTTACACACATGAGATAGGGCAAGGAGCGAAACGAACCAAGTGGCTTGGCCAAGGCCACACACTTGAAGGTCACAAATTCACTTTCCTTGATTATTTCTTCAGAAGTCACTCATTCTTGTCCACCATACCCAAAAGTGATGTACCTCCATGTCACCACCGGGGTATGAAGCCGGAGAACCACCCCCGATATCAACCAAATGTTCTCCGTGCATCCCACTTGCAACTCAAAACAAAGAGCGAGAGCGAGCAAATGACTCAACACTAGGGTTAGTACCAAAGGTGTCAAACAAGTGCTGGGCCATTTCCTCAAAAGTAGGGTTAGCAACATCCATCCTACCGCGCCTATCAAAACTGCGATCCATCCTGTCAAACCTATCAAACCTGGAACCACCATGGGAAAACCACTCCCGTCTCACTGGAGGAGTACGAGCACCACGAAAAGGAAAGCGTGATCTATACCCCCTCTGAGATTCAAAGCTGCGACTTCCCCCGAACTCGTATTGATCACGAGGTGGAGAACGTCCTGCAAACTCAACACCACCAGACTCAAAGCCCCTACCACCAGTTCCACGACCAAACGGGCTGAACCCTCTAGCATCACGGCCTTGGAAACCAAACTGTCCAGCACTCTGCCTAGCACCGGTCTGACCGGTCACTCTGACCGGTCTGGCCGGTGGTCCTCGGCCAGCAAACTTGTCTCCACCTGAAGCTCTCCTATCTCTCCATGCTGGAACCGTATGCACAACACCCTTTCCCTTAGGCAGTGGCATACGAGGCTCAGGCACACCATGAGAAGGGTGGTACCTGTCCTTGTTTGCCCACTCCTTAGCCATTCTCGCCTCTCTTCTTCTCTTATAGCAAAACTCTCTCTTGTGACCATCCTTTCCACAAAACTCACAATGGAAACGGATTGGTCTGGGCTTAGGCTTGGGTGAGGCTCTTCACAAGGCTTCTCACTAGGTTTCTCACTAGGCTTTTCACTAGACTTCTCACTTGGTTTTTCTCTCGGTTTAAGCAACTAGTTTGGCTTGGGTAACAACTTGTCTTTGGTTGTGGGTTGTGGTGGAACTGGAATATTCCCAAATTTCCCTTCTCTCTCACCACTGCTCTCAGCAAACTTATCAGATCCCAAAGCCCAACCATCAAAGCGCTTATAATCGGCAATCATCATACCAAGCTGAGGTTCCTGACTAGACAACCAACTCAGCAGTTCACGCAACTTATTGTTCTCATCCTGCAAATGGTCAACACATTGTGCAAGTTCCAAATTCTTCACAGCATGCAACTCACAGGTAGAACAAGAAGTAGGAATAGGCACTTTCAAATCAGCCTCAAGCGAAACAATGCGAGATCGAAGGTCAGTAATTTTTTCATGCAAACCAGGGCAAGAAGTACATGCACCAAGCAAAGTGGGTCTAGATTGCAGCTCAGCCAACTCAACCCTAAGCACATCTAGTTCCTCACACTTGGAGGCATGCTTTTCCCTAAGAGCAGTTAAATCAGCTAGGAAAATAGAGCAATCAGCACAATCAACCTCATCAGAAACCACAGGGCTAGCCTTAAGCGAATCAATTTCAAGCTTGCCATCAAGAACCTATGTTTCTAGCTCAGCCACTCTAGTCCTAGCATCTTCAAGCAAAGCTCTAAGCTCCTTCCTAAGCTTCTTAGCCTCTCTAAGCATGTGATCGTGATTATCAAGCAAGTCAACTAACTCCTCATTCTCCTTGCGCAAAGAAGAGAGCTCCTCATATACCTCATCCTCGGAGTCGGAGTCTGAATCCGAGGCGTTCTCCTGGCTTCTCTTGCTGCCGGAGCTGTGTGCCATACCGCAAAGACCATCCTTCTTGTTGTAGCATCTCGAAGTCTTTCTTGCGGTACAGCATAGGCCGTTCAAGTACTTGCCGAAGTCCTTCTTCTTCTTCTTGTCTTTCTTCTTGCTGTCTTCTTCTTCTTCTTCACTTGAGCTTGATGACACGTCCTCAGAGCCAGAGTCGATGTCACTCGATCTCTTGATCTTCTCTCGGGTCCGTGTCTTCCTCCCATGTTCATGGTCCTTCTTCTTGGATCTTCTTCCTTTGTCCTTGGACTTGTGCTTGTCGTGGTTGTTCACCTTCGGACACTCGGCGAAAAAGTGTCCGGTCTTGCCACACTTGAAGCACATCCTCGAGTTCCTTCTTGAGTTCACCCGGTTCTCATGCATCCTCTAGAATCTCCGTGTCAGCAACGCCAACTCGTCCTCTCCAAGTACATCAAACTCCTCATTTGGCAAAGACATGAAAGAGGACAAAGGGTACATCCTGGAGGATGGGTTAGTGTTAGTCTTAGCACTTGAGCCACCGACGAGAGCAAGACTATGAGGGTCAGTCGGGCTCTCAAGACGGGCTGTCAAACCTCGATCAACCTCAGCAGACTTGAGCTTAGAGAACAGCTCATTCACCGTCAAAGTGGTGTACTTCTCGGACTCAAGAATGGCCTCGACCTTTCCATCCCACACGGTACGATCCAGCGCGTGTAAGAGCTTCACAGCTCTATCATGGTCGTCGTACGGGAGGACGTCGACATTGGCCCTCATGTTGTTCACAACCACCGTGAACCGCTGGAACAAGGCATCAATAGACTCACCGGGGAGATGAGTGAAGTTCTCATACTCTCTCCGGTAAGTCGCATACAACAGTGCTTGAACCTCAGCATTCCCAGCATGAGCATTCTTCAGCTCCAACCAAATCCTACAAGCTAAGTCCTCTGTCTGAACCCGATCGAATTCGGATTGACACAGAGCACGAAACAAGTAGTTGACCGCCTTGTTGTTGGCGTCGTGCATATCCCTCGAGCCTGGAGCAAGGAAGTTCACAGGATGAACATAAGCTGAGTTCAACGTGACATCCCAAAGGATCTGACCCTTTCCGCGGAGGAACGCCGCCATCCGCCTCTGCCACATCTGGTAGTTCTTCCCATCGAAGTGCGGAGGACCCGAACCCCGTTCCTGGTACGCCATCTTTGGATCTTAGACTGGCTAGAGTCAATGAAGACCCGAACCGGCTCTGATACCAATTGAAGGACCGATTAGGCGAACCAGAGAGGGGGAGTGAATGGGAGCCAATAAAAATTCTTCTCGAAGGAGATGGGAACTCCAACAAGTAGAACACGGCTTCCAAAACACATCTTCGACTCAACTACCCAAGTTGGCCAAGACCACGCAGCCACTAGAATGCTACTGGTCCTAGGAACCAACAACCACCGAAGCTAGCCCGAGAATGCAGTGGAACAAGCTACTCGAGCAGCTACTGACCACACCGGTCAGACCGGTCACCTGCACTGGTCAGACCGGTCAAGGCCGGATCACCCGGACTAGACCGCCGGATCAGCCGACACCCACCAGAGACACACCGGGTCACCCTGGACCCTGAGCCGGGTCACTCTAGTAGGACTTGACGATTTCCACTGAAAGGCCCCTACACCGGTCAGGCCGGTGTAGCTCACCGGTCAGGCCGGTCTAAGCCTGGAAACCCCAATTCCAAGAAACCAACCTCCCGAGCTCCAAAACACACCAAACTTGAGACAGCAGCAACAAGGAACAACAGGGAACTCACCAAGATGTTCACCCGAGGCAAAACCCACAGAGCCTCTGCACCGGTCAGACCGGTGACCTGCACCGGTCAGACCGGTCAGGCTGGGACGCTCGGGATGAACAGCACCCGCGGGTCAACTCCCCCAAATCCAACTCCCGATCTCCCAAATCACTCCACGGTTTTGCACAAGACTTTGGGGATAGTAGGAACACCTCATGGGCACTCCATAGCCAAGATTTGGTCCACCAAAACTTGCTAAATCGAGAGGAATTGAAGAAATCCCACCAAGAACGCCTCTAACCCTAGAGCCAAGAAAACCCCAAAATCGAGCCCCTTTGCTCACGGATTTGGGAGGGGAATCAAAGGGAAAAGAACCACGAAAGGTTCAAGCATACATCCCCCACCAAATCCCAAAGAGAAAGGCCTCGAAAACGCTCCAAGAAAATCACCAAGAAAGGACTCCGAAAATCACCAAAAAGGAGAAACGGGAAAGACACATCCAAGCCTTGAGGAACCACGTCGAATCATCTATACATACCAAAGAGGTTCATACAAGGTCTAGCTTGCCGCCCGATCATCCTTCCCTCTCACAAGATCTCACCACGAAGCTCTCAAGTTAGTCCTATTGAAATCCTAAGGAAAATAGGAAGGGAAAAATAGGAAAACCAAATGAGCTGGGGTTCCAAGAGATGGCTGCCATCCTCTCACCACTTGGGTTATATGGAGGCAACTGAAAGACTAAAATACCCTTACAAGCTAAGTAGGGATACATGCCCTTCAAGGGCGAATTTCGAAGTCTTTGTCTTCGCACCATCGGACGGATGCCCGGCGACCGCAAACTTGCTTAGCCTCGACACAAGCCTTGCGATCCCGACGCGTGTCCTCCGCTTCGAAGTCTCTGGACTGCGTCGTCGCACACCGGTCAGACCAGTGGTCCTCACCGGTCAGACCCACTGGTCAGACCGGTCCGATGCTGCTGCACCTCCGTCTTCGGTTCTTCGGTCTTGGCTTTGCGGATCAACCAAGGAACCCAGTGGTTTTCTGGTGAACCACCGGAAACCCCACGTACTCGGTGTAGCCTCCGCCAATCACCACTCATGACTCGGCTCCCATGTAGTCCCAGCTCGACCTTGGTTTTGTGGCTCAACCAAGAAACCGTCCATGACTACATCTTGTCGTTCTTGCCACCATGCGGCCCGCACTTGACCCCGCTGGCCACCGGGTCCTTCGAACAAAGCCTACTTGTCTTCTCCACACCTGGAGGCCTCACCGGCAACGACCTTTCGCGCTTGTTCTTCACCAGCACCAATACCAGTCAAGCCGCAACCTTCACCTGCAATACTTAGCCAAGAATCAGTCCACACCACGTTGTCAATCACTCATCATACCAGGAAGCGACCATCCACCGGTCCTCGAACCACACATGGCTCTCACTCTCAGCCATTGGTGCTGACGAGGCGCTGTCTACGGGATCGACGGTGTTCGTCTCTTGACTCGAGAGAAACTTCTGAGGAATGAGGACACGAGGTCGCACTCTCCTCACAAGTGACTCCGGATTGTCGTGAAAGTTGGACGGTAGGTCGAAACCGGTCATGCACTACTCTGCGTACACGAGAGTAGAGCAAGGGTAAACCCGCTTAAATACCGGTTCACCGAATCTAGATAACTCTACCACAAAGTTTAAACGATATCTTTTGCCTATTGACTCCCCGGCAGCGGTGCCAGAAATGCTTGTTGACGCTCCTTAGCCTCACCACTAGGTATGCACTCACGGCGACAGCGCCAGAAATGCCTGTTGGCACTCGCTAGCGTCGCTACCGGGTTTATACCCCTAGTAATGGGGCTAGGGAACGTCTTTGGTAAAACACACATCACAGAAAGGTCCGCAAGCGCACGGATTACTGTTATAGCACTTCACCCGGTGGTATTCGGGTTATCATATTTATATTTTCCCAAGGGAGGCACTACGGCAAAGATGATCGAAAAACGGTGGAGAGAAACAAGACTCGATAAAAGCTATAGCGGGGGTAACAAATAAAGATATCCGGGGATAACTTGACACACGTAAGGAGATCTTGGTAAAGGGTTAGAGAGGACCTAGTGAGCTGGGAGGACAACAAGACAAGAAAGGATCCTAACACAATCTATCTATTCTTGTCAACTCCGAGAAAAGAACTAAGGCAAAGGATAACCAAGGCAAGCTAAACTCGTCAAGCTCTTCTAGTGTTGCAGGGGCATGCAAAGCCGTGCTCTCGGACTGGGATGAGAAGGGAGAACGACGACGTGCTGAATCCTACCGGCCCGAACTAACGTGGTGGATTACTGAGCCCGTCCGGAGCTGTCACCTCCTTAGGGTACCACAACTATTCCGTTGAACGGGACACCAATCTAAGACTAAGGTAAGCTTTGAGCACCGTGCTCACAACGAACAAAAGAACCTTTCCCCGGATATCACGAAGGAAGGTCTCTCTCTACGATGAAACACTGTAGATCAAGCGAAGAATAACCACAACACTATAGGGTTCAAGAGAGCTATGCTAACCAAGATTAAACTAACTTTAGTCTAAACCAAGAATAAAGCTTCTAGAGCAAAGTAAAAGCTGATTGTAATTGACTCGAAAGGTAACATAGAAAGATAACTTGAATTGCACTTGAGTCTAAACAAAGAAAGGATACAAGAGTAGTACCGGAATCCTGAAGAAGACTCCTCCGGAACCCCGAGACTAGCTCGACTCGACTCTAACTCCCAAGGTACACTAATCCTACTTTAAGTGAACAAAAGTGGGAAATGGAGATGCTCCTGCGTCGTGTGTCCATTCCAGCGAGTGGGATGTGGCTTTTATAGGCAAGGGAGGTCGGTGGAGCGCAGGGAAGGAATATCCCAGGTGCGGCCGGCTCACTAGGCACGGCCGGCCCTGTGATCCGCCTCCTCTCGCCTTGGACACCTCTGATCACTGCTCCTGAGGCGGTTGTAGGTCGGCTCCTTGGGTCGGTTTCGCCCGGCACGCTAGTTGATAGGTGCGGCCGGCCCACCCCCGTGCTCTGTGATGCACCGACCATGCTCCGGGATGCCTAGGATTGCCTCTGGATGGCGATTGTGGTGGTTGAGCGATCGGACAAGTGGACCCATTGATCCAAGTGATCCTAGCCTCCACCATTTGATCAAACCGACGTTTCTTCAGTGAATCTCGCTCGTCCAAGTTGTGCTCAAGGGAGAGGGGGTACTCTGGACTAGCGACACGCCACGAGGTAGGGCCAGCCGCACCTGGCAGGGCCGGCCTCACCTGTAGGGCCGGCCGCACCTGCAGGGCCGGCCGGACCAGGTGGTTCGGCCGTGCCTTGCACGTGTGGTGTGTTGGTCCCAAATTCTCCCAAAACGTGTACCTGCCTATGAAATTCACAACACAACTAGTGGAACTTTATTAGTACTAAAAATGTGCATGAAACTTGTCGTATACTCCTCTCGAACCCGAGGTTTTGAGGGTCAAATTTTTGTTGTAAGGACCGTCAACACCAGCGAGACGACATGTCCAGATGCACGTCATAGGCGCAGTAGAGCCGGTGAGTGACCGGGTGCACGGCGAGATCTAGTGCGACTGACTGATTAGAAGTCGAGCGGCGAGATGGCGCGTCGCACGACGTAGTATACATAGAGCCGCTGCGGCCAGAGGCAATTAGCCGCGGCGCACAGCAAGGTTGATGTAGAGCCGTTGAAGCCGGAGGCAAGTAGCTGCGGCTCACGGCGAGGTTGAGGTATCGCCCGTGCGGCCGGGGGACTAGTAGTCACGGTGCACGGCAAGGTTGATGTAGAGCCCGTGTGGTCGGGTGACGAGTAGTCGCGGCGCACAGTGTAGCTAATGTAGAGCCAGTGCGACTAGACAACAAGTCAAGCGGGCACATGGAGTAGTCACGACACATGGCGTAGGCGAGGTAGAGCCAGTGTTGCCATGGGACGAGTTGTCGCAGCGCATAGCGTGGGCGATGTAGAGCCTATGCGACCGGGAGACGAGTAGTTGCAGTGCACGGCGTAGTTGATGTAGTGCTGTTGCGGCCGGAGGTGACGTGGTCGTACTCGCGTACACCTTCCCGTGTATCGCAAGCAAAGACCTTGAAGCTTGCTGGTAGCCTCCGTGTGCGTGTAGCATAGTACTTGTTCATTATGATTTGGTTGCTTGCACGGACAGAACATGAGCTCATGATTGCTTTGTACTACACGTAGTAATTTCCAGCAAGTTGATTTGGAGCACAAATGGACAGTAGCACCGTCGATTGCTTTCGCGTGGTTCGGAGTTGAAGAGTATTGCCCGCTCTGCTCCTTGACAGCTTCGACTTTGGGTTCAGGACGGAGAAAAGAGATTTTCGACTTGAAAACCGAGTAAATAACGTAGACCACGTCGTACTTGTGCAGGTGTAGTGCCTTGCTCCTGAGGCCGGTGGCTTCAGGAATCGACCACTCGTGTGGGCGTTCTTCTCCGCTCCGGAATCCAGTTCGGCGAGAACAGAATTGAGATGGACTTGACTGTGCAGTCGCCGAGTCGTCGATTTTACTAGAATATAGCGACCTTGATGAGTAGATCGATCTTTCAATGCTTGATGATGATGTCATTCGAATTAGCCCGGTCTTGATAATCATCCCTACCTGGCGCGCCAGCTGTTGGTGTTTTAGACTGGCAAACCTACCAAGGCGGTACCCGAGGTAGTAGATTGTGCGGTGGAGGATCGTGATCGGCAGACGTGGAACTAGAAGGTAAAGGCAGGGACACAGGACACAACATTTATATAGGTTCGGGTCGCCAGAGTAGCGAGACCTACGTCCTGTTTGGGGTATCAACAATAGCGCCCTACGCTTGGTATTGGGTTGGTTGAGATGAGTTATCCTCCTAGGTACCCGGGCCTCCTTTATATAGTCTAGGGGGCGGGTTCCTTGTCGGTTACAAGTTAGGAGTCCTAGTAGGATTACACAGAATGAGTCCTAGTAGGATTACAGGGGAATTCTAGTAGGAGTCCGTCTTCATCCTTCCTTTTATGAGTACCTGGGGTGTATGCCTGACAATAAAGACCAAGCTCAGGAGTGTATCGAAGATACCTGAAAATCCGCCTGACGGCCTGCCGATGTGAAGTCCTCGGCGACGCCTGAAAATGAGCGCACAGACACGCAGAAAACTAGATGTCTGGCCTCATCACCGTCAAGTACAAGAGGGAGCCGATCATGCTCCGGTACTCCTTTTGGTCCACGGGCTCTCCGTCCTCGTCCGCATCCAGTGCTGTAGTCGTACTCATCGGTGTTGACAGGGGCTTCGAGTCGTCCATCATGAACTTCTTGAGATGTCCTTCGTGTACTTGGCTTGATGCACAAAGGTTCCCTCCTTCGCCTGCTTGATCTAAAGCCCAAGAAAGAACTGCAATTCTCCCATCATAGACATCTCGAATTCTTTGCTCATGTCCTCTGCAAACCTTGCAACCAAAGAGTGATACGAGCCGCCAAAGACAACATCATCCACATACACCTAAACAATTAGGATATCATCACCCTGCCTGAGGAGAAAAAGGGTCTTATCTACTTTGCCCATCTCAAACCCCTTGCTGAACAAGAACCCCCTCAACCGGCCATACCATGCCCGGGGAGCTTGTTTCAGCCCATACAACGCCATCCTCAGCCTATACACTTGGTGGTTAAACTCAACACTCTCAAAGCCCGGTGGTTGCTTCACATAAACCTCTTCCTCCAAAAACCCATTCAGAAAGGCACTCTTCACATCCATTTGGTACAATTTGAACCATTTAGCCACAAAAAAGGCTAGAAGGATTCTAATCGCCTCCAAACAGGCTACAGGAGCAAATGTGTCCTCATAGTCTATCCCCTCCTTCTGACTATAGCCCTGAGCAACCAATCTCGGTTTGTTTCTCACCACCTCACCATTCACACCCTCTTTGTTCTTCCACACCCATTTTGTCCCAATGGTTTGCAATGTGGTGGTGGCTCTACCAACTCCCAAACTTGGTTTCTCTCAAAGTTCTCTAACTCCTCATGCATTGCGTTCACCCAATTAGGATCAGAGAGTGCGTGTCCAATGTCTTTCAGCTCAAAGGTAGCAACAAAACCCGAATGATCTAAGTGAGAAACGTTCCTGGACCTTGACCGTGTCGTACATTCGTTGATGTCGCCGATGATTCTTGAGTGAGGATGATCAACTTGTATGCGCCTCAGTGCCTCTCGCCTGGAGACAACCTCCCCCTCAACAATAGCTTCCACTTGATCTTACTGGATCGTAGTAGGTGTAGGGAATGGGCCATCCTGCACCGTAGTCGTCGTAGTGGAAGTAGAGGGTGCATGCGTGGTTGGAACTTCACCATCATCACCATCATCCTCTCCAGCATCATCCTCCTCATCCTCAAAGATCTTCTTGCCAATTTCGTCGTCACCTGCACACTCAAAAACAGACGAACTGCATGGCTGGGTCTCGTTGAAGGTAACCTCACAAGTTTCCATGACTAGGTTAGTATCAAGGTTGAGCACACGAAATGCTCGAGAATGACTAGCATAACCCAAAAAGATGCCATCGGAGGACCTCGACTCAAACTTATCAATCCTACCCTTCTTGAGGATAAAGCACAAACAACCAAAAGCCCTGAAATGGCTCACTCTAGGTGCTCGCCCATGCATGAGCTCATAGCACGTCTTGTTCAAGAAGGCCCGAAGAAAAATCCGGTTTCCCACATGACAAGCGGTATTCACTACCTCAGCCCAATATCTCCTCAGAGTCCTATGCTCGAACAACATCTGCATTCCTCTCATACTTCAACCTCAAGATTAAATCTCGGACAAAACCAAACATCTCCCCCTTGTCAGCGAAAAAGAAGACCCAAGCATAGCAAGAATAGTCATCCACTATCACCAGGACGTACCACTTCCCACCCGCCGAGCACACACGAGCTAGACCAACCAAGTCCATATGGAACAGCTCGCATAACCTCTCTGTCATAATGGATGTCAGAGGCGGGTGAGAGGCGGCGACCATCTTGCCATGCCTAGGAGCATATACCAAGTCCTTTTGGTATTTCAACTTAGGCAATCCTCGTGTCGTATGGACATCCTAGGGCCCACTACCCAGGCGGGTTCTGGAACCGACTACTCCGTGGGCCCCCGGAACTACTCGACTTGGGCTACGTGGTGCAAGACGGCGTGGAGCACAAGGCAACCAGAGGGCTAGTGCTCGGTTAGGAAACTAGACATGTCCAGATCCATGTAGAGTACTCCTAGCCGTGTACAACTAGTACTCTCCTCCCTAAACCGACTTGTAACCCTGCCTCCCGGACTATATAAGGCGACACAGGGACCCCTATCTATCTATCTGCATCATCTTGTAACAACACCCAATCAATCCAGAGCTACGTAGCATACAGGACGTAGGGTATTACGCACCTCGCGGCCCGAACCTGTCTAAATTGGGTGCCACATGTCTCTCCTTCAAGTTCCCGATCTCGACGAGGCCACAAACATCTACCTCGGGTACTCCCCCTGGTAGGTTACCGATCGAAAACACCGACAGCTGGCGCACTAGGTAGAGGATCTCGTCGAAGATCTCATGGCGAACTCGACGGCTTCCATCATAATCAAGCCAACCGCCGCCTTCAACCGCGGTGACACCTTCATCTTCGGCTCCTGGGTCTGCACTGCTGACGGCGCTGGTTCGTTCCAGCGCTACCTCACCATGACCCTGGACCCGGAGACCGGACTCGTGATGCTTCCAGAAGTCGTCACGGGCCAACTCGTCGAGTAATTCGACGAATTTTCGCTCTACAACCAAGTCGCCGATTTCGAGATTGGATCCACTTCCAACTCGAACTCGACGACAACCTGGATCGAGCCACACGAGCTGGCTCTCGAGCCCTCGTGTGGACCGGTCCTCCCTCATGAGCACTTCCCGTACGGTCTCCGCAGCACCAGCGCGGTCTACGTGGACGCGCTCATCCCGCGTCAGGCCGACAAGGAGGTCATCTCCGAGTACTCCTCATACTCCAACGCCGTCCCCGACTACAACTCGGACTCCTCCTACGAGTTCGACCTCGGATTGGACCCGATTGAGCTTGAGTCCGAGCTTGACTCTACCGAGGAGCCGTTGTCAGGTCCTGCTGCTGGCTTGGTCATCACGTCTACTCCTACCGGTAGATTCGTCTACTGGCCCGACTGGAGGCCCGCAGACCTGACTGACGACAACTTACGTTGCATCGCCTACCTCGAGGCACTCCCCTTCCAAGAGGAAACACCTCTGACTCCCACAGCAGAGGAGTACTCGCCAACCGATGTGGCAACCACCGACTCCGGCCTCTGCACACCCGACCGCGAGGTATTCGTGGCAACCACAGAAGCCGGTACATCAGAAAACCGGTTTGACCGGTACCTCGATGACATCTCAGATGACGAGGAGTCAGCCAACGCACCACCAGATGAGACTACTGAGGCCAAGAACACCCGGTGTAACCACAACAAGAAGCGAGCAGAACGGCGCTGGCGGCTTCGAGAACTCCTACCCATCCACAACCTCAACGATGCTCTGGATAAAATCTCCAACCGGCACCACACTACCCCTAAGCAATGCCTTCTGTCAATCAACAGGATAGGGTGAGCGGTTCAGGGGCATCGTGTGGGCGACATCATAGCCAGACTCGCGGAGGATGCTTACTTCATGCGAGTTGACGACAGGATCGCCAGAGCCGCAAACCAAGAAGCCACAAGCCGCAGCCACACTCTAGCAGAGGTTGGACCCAATCACGTCCGCGGTGAACATCAGCCGACCCCCAATTGCTCTAGAGCTACGGGGGGAGGACTATCACATGGTGGCGCTAATGGCGGCGGTGGTGGCGGTGGCGGCAGCAGCGGTAGCTCCTCCCACGACACCGGCAGAAGACGCGGTGGCGGCGGCAATCGCGGAGGCCGAGGCCATGCGAACAGCCACGCCACCGGCAACGAACGTGGCGGCTACGATGCCCGCCACAGGATCGACGAGATACACCGCACGAAGAAGACTACCGACGTCAGCGATAGCGACGGCTTCCCTGCCTACTCCCCACGACTTCGCGCTTTGCTACTCCCCCAGAAGTTCATGCCTCTCGGGATCAATAATTACGACGCGAAACAAGACCCAGTAAAGTGGCTCGGGTGCTACACCTTGGCCATCGAGAATGCCAGTGGCGACAACGACACCAAGTGCCTCTACTTCCCCTTCTGTCTCAACCAAGCTCCACTCACATGGCTCGAGTCACTCAACAAGAACTCGATCGATGAGTGGGACCAGCTGAAGGCGTAGTTCACTAGCAACTTTGCGGGCGCCATGGGGCGCTCTCGTACTTGCATGGACCTGGTGATGATCAAGTAGGAGCAAGACGAGATGCTCCGCCAGTAGATGCGCCGCTTCTTCGACAAGCGCACGACCGTAGTCGACGTCATCGACAAAGAAGTCATCGACTGCTTCCAAGACGGTCTCTACCACCGTCGCACCTTCGAAGACTTCGGTCGCCGCCACCCAAGTTCAATCACTAAGCTCAAGCACATGATCACTTCATGGGCTGATGAGGAAGACAAGGCCAACGCCAAGTATGACTCCAATCGTGGCAAGGGCAAGAACAACACGGTCGGCAACAACAACAACAATAATGAGGATCAAGGGGGTGCAACAACAACAACAAAAACTACTACTCGGGTCCTAACCGCAAGCGCAAGCCAGACAACACTGTCGCGGCTATTCAGCGCCCTGCGAAGGATACCAGCAAGAAGACCTCCGGCGGCTTCAAGGACTTGCTCAAAGAGAAGTGTCTGTGGCACTAGGATAGCAACCACACTACCGAACAGTGCTACCAGCTCCCACGGCCACTCAAGGAGACTCCTGAGCCATGCCACCCTCACGACAAAAAGGGCAAGACTAAAGTCAACGAAGACAATAGCGACTTCCAAGAACCCAACAAGACGGTCAACGTCCTCTTCGGTGGCCTCCCGACCAAGCGATTGCAGAAGTTAACTCTGCGCGAAGTCTTGAACATTGAACCAGCGGTCCCGACACCCCTCAGGTGGTCGGAGGTACCCATCACCTTCTCCCGTGCGGATCAATGGACAAGCTTCTCCGAGCCAGGGCGCTTTCCACTCGTCCTGAACCCAGTAGTCGCGGGCTCCAGACTCACCAAGGTACTCATTGACAGTGGAAGTGGACTCAATGTCCTGTTCACCAAGACCTTAAAGAAAATGAAGCTCGACATCACTGGCATGCTCACCAAGAGCACGTCGCCCTTCTACGGCATCGTCCCAAGCAACGCGGCTATACCACTTGGCTCAGTGGTTCTGTCAGTTACCTTCGGGACAAGGGAGAACTACCGCACCGAGTACATCAAGTTCGAGGTTGCGGACTTCGAAACTTCCTACCACGCCATCCTCGGCAGACCAGCTCTTGCCAAGTTCATGGTGATTCCCCACTACGTGTACTTGGTACTCAAGATGCCAAGTCCTGCCGGAGTGCTCGCACTGCAAGGGGACTTGAAGATTTCCTACGACTGCGACACCGAAGCCGTGGAGCTCGCAGCAACTAATCAAGTACCCAACGCGATGATGGAGATCTTCGCTGCATCTAAAAAGCTCGCCCTGACCAAACTCGAGATACCTGAGAAGACCGACACATCCAATAAACCTCTGCCAACAGAGGAAGTACAAGTGAAGGCCATCGACCTCGGGACCGGCGACAGCAGCAAGACTACCATGATCGGCGTGGGCTCGACCCCAAATAGGAAGACGCGCTCGTCAGTTTCCTTCGGGCTAACCGAGACATCTTCTCGTGGAAGCTAGCGGACATGCCAGTTGTGCCCAGGAGACTGATCGAGCACTCACTCAACGTCGATCCTAAAGCTACCCCCAAGCGACAACACCTCCGCCGTTTTGCCGACGACCGACGGGATGCCATCAAGAAGGAACTCGCCAAACTACTGGCGGCTGGCTTCATCAGAGAAGTCTTCCATCCTGAGTGGCTCGCCAACCCCGTCCTCGTCCACAAGAAGAACACCAACGAGTGGAGGATGTGTGTCGACTACACCGACCTCAACAAGCATTGCCCCAAGGACCCCTTTGGGTTGCTGCGGATTGACCAAGTCATCGACTCCACAGCAGGCTGTGACCTGCTCTACTTCCTCGACTGCTACTCCGGGTACCACCAGATCGCAATCAAGGAAGAAGACCAGGAGAAGACCGCGTTCATCACCCCGTTCGGCGCCTACTGCTACATAATGATGTCGTTCGGGTTGAAGAACGCTGGCGCCACCTACCAGCGAGCTATCCAGGCCTGCTTCAAGGAGCAGCTCAACAAGAACGTCGAAGCTAACATAGATGATGTGGTCGTCAAGACCAGGAACTCAGACACGCTCATCACCGATCTTGAAGAGACTTTCGCATCCCTGCGAGAGTACCAGTCGCTCTGACGCAGCTCAAAGACTTCCTATCCAAGCCACCAATCCTCATGGCTCCCCGCGAAAAGGAGCAGCTACTGCTCTACCTCGCTGCGACTGCTCATGTGGTCAGTACTGCCATCGTCGTCGAGCGGTAGGAAGAAGGCCACACCTACCCAGTCCAGCGACCAGTCTACTTCGTCAGCGAGGTCCTGTCCGAGTCCAAGGCCCGGTACCAACCGGTCCAGAAACTACTCTACGCAGTACTCATTACCTCACAAAAGCTACGACACTACTTTCAGGAGTTCTCGATCACCGTGATCACTGACTTCCCACTCGGCGATATACTCCACAACCAAGATGCAACCGGGAAAATCTCGAAGTGGGTGGTCGAGCTTGGCGCCCTCAACATCGACTTCAAGCCACGAACAACCATCAAGTCGCAAGCACTAGTTAACTTCATGGCAGAGTGGCGAGAAAATCAACTACCCACACCAATAGAGCGACCAGAGCACTGGGTGATGTACTTCGATGGCTCACTCAAGCTCGAGGGCGCAGGCGCAGGGGTACTCCTGATCTCTCCAAAGGACGAACAACTCAAGTACATCATGCAGATCTTCTGGAAGGTCTCAAACAATGAAGCCGAGTATGAAGCTCTGCTACATGGGCTCCGTCTCGCAATCCCACTAGGCATCAAGCGACTACTAGTCTATGGCGACTCCGATGTGGTGATCAACCAGGTCAACGACTCCTGGGACCGCAACAAGGAGAACATGGACGCCTACTGCCTAGAAGTCCGCAAGCTCGAGAACAAAGTCCATGGTCTCGAGTTCATCATGTTGTCCGTGACAACAACGTTGCAGCGGACATCCTGTCGAAGCTTGGTTCTACTCGCGCTCAAGTATAAGAAGGAGTCTTTGTCCACGAACTTCACACGCCATCCATCCCTGAGCCGGCGCCAACGACCACTGATCCCGGGCCTTCTCAACCCGGCTAGGAGGTCATGATGATCGATGTGGACTGGAGACAACCCTTTACCGACTACATCCGCGAGTAGAAGGTCCCCTTCGACAAGAACGAGGCAGAACAACTCGTCCGATGAGCCAAGACCTACGTACTAGTCGGGGACAAACTCTACAGGCGGGGTGCGACTTTTGGAGTACTCATGAAGTGCGTACCCCGGGAAGAAGGCAAGGACATCTTGGAGGAGATCCACAAAGGCGTCTGTGGCAACCACACATCTTCTCGCACGCTGGTGAGCAAGGCCTTCCGACGAGCTTTCTACTGGCCTATAGCTCTGGGTGACGTAGAAGAACTCGTCAGAAGGTGCCAAGGGTGACAATTCTTCGCCAAGCAGCAACAAGTCCCAGCCTACAAGCTAGTCACGATATCGCCAACCTGGCCGTTCGCCTGCTGAGGGCTCGACATGATTGGGCCTCTGCCAACGGCGCCTGGAGGATTCAACAAAGTTCCGGTGGCTATCGACAAGTTCACCAAGTGGATCGAAGTCAAGCCGGTCACCTGCCCAAAGGCCGACAGAGTACTCGACTTCCTGGATGAACTCGTGCATCGCTACGGGCTACCCCATCGCATCATCACAAACCTGGGCTTCAACTTCAACAACCACCAGTTCTGGGAGTACTGCAAGAACAGCGGGATCGACGTCCAGTACATCTCCGTCGCTCACCCGTGCGCCAACGGCCAAGTGGAGCGCGCCAACGGGATGGTACTCGACGCCCTTAAGAAGTGACTGCACGATGTTGCTAACACCAAAGGAGGCAAGTGGATCAAGGAACTACCCAACGCACTCTGGGGGCTTCGTACTCAACCTACCAAGCCAACGGGGCAGTCGCCCTACTTCCTGGTCTACGGATCCGAAGCTATACTACCCACCAACGTGATGTGGGAATCCCTGGCGGTAGAACAATATGACGAAGGCGTCTCAAATGGGAGCAGACGGGTTGACATCGATAGTCTCGAAGAAGCCCGCTGTGCCGCCCTCGTCCAATCAGCAAGGTACCTGGAAGGCATCCAATGCTACCACGATCGCAACATCAAGGAACGTTCCTTCAACGTCGGTGATCTAGTCCTCCGTCGCATCCAGAACACAGACGGGCTACACAAGCTCAGCTCACCCTGGGAAGGTCCTTTCTCAGTATCCAAGGTCACCGGCCCGGGGTCATATCGTCTCCAGACACTTGAAGGCGAAGACATCAACAACTCGTGGAACGTCGCTTCTACACGTAGTCACTCGACTACTTATCTATGGGTCCAGCCTATATGGCTACTCACGGATTCCTAGCTGTAAGCGGCCTCCGGGTCCTAGCGCTAGTCTACGGACTTCTTCCATCCAAGATCTAGCGTCAACGGCTACTCACAGATCTCGGGTTGTACATGGGCTAAGGGCCCTGGCAGCAGTCTACATACCACCTACTCCTTAGATCCAGCTTTAACAGCTACGTACGGATCTCTAGCTGTAAGCGGTCCGCGGACCCTACGGGTCCTGGCGACTACCTATCTGTAATGGCCCTGGCCATCCAGGTGTAATCTTTCATCAGTAATAGAGCTTTATTCAACTCAACTTGTTTACTGTGTCTCCTAACTAGATGAATCACAACCGTGTATTACTACTCATCACATCTTCATCAACTTGGTACTCCGCGGGCTTCGTTGCAAGCCGCGGCAACGAGTACTCATCACAACACAGAAGTGAAATAAACTTTCATACATTCAAACGAGTTCTTAGCTAACTTGTTTATCTTACATCAACTACTCCTGTACACCAGCTACTTCTACAGGTACATCTACTGGAGGTTCAGCTTGTCGGCGACTTGTTCTGCAATGGGCGCCATCTCCTCCAGCAGAGCACGGCACTGCTCGTCCGTGTAGTTCGCCACAAGTCCTCCAGCCACCACATCCACATGCGCGTTGGGGAGATAAGACTTCATGAAGGCGAGTACCTAGTTTGGTATCAACTTCGCCAAGTGCTTGACATACATCGCCAAGCGCCCGGGGGCTTCCTTCAATCGCCAAGCGCCGGGGGCTTCCTTCAATCGCCAAGCGCCCGGGGGCTTCCTTCAATCTGTCCACAAGAGGAACTATCTTAGGCCCGCTTGGATGTGGGACAAACAACCTCACGATGGGGAGCGCGGCTTCTTCGAGTTCCTTCAACGATGCCCGCAGCTTCTCGCAATCCTCATTGAGCTTCTGCAGAGATTTGTAACAACGTACAAGGTCAAGATCAGAGGCTTCACGAAGCTCCATCCATTTGATGCACCCATGGCGCATCTACGTGTCTCTATACTCGGCTACCTCTCGGGCATCTTGCTCCCGGTACACGATGTTCTTGAAGTCTGTCTCGGAAGCCTTCAGCCACTCAACAGTAGCCTCAAGATCTGCAGACAACTCGCCAACAACATCAAACTATAGACAAGCAAACACAATAAGTACTCAAGCACTGCGGCGGAAGGCATACCTTGTTCTTCTTGATCAGATCATCCCTCTTTGCCTGCATATCTTATACCTCGTTGTGGTACTAGGTGAAGGCATTGTCAAGCTTGGATTGGAGCAGCGCAGAGTGCTTCCTCAACTTGTCCAACTCCTTCTCCAAAGCTTCAGCGCGGATGACCGTGTCTCCATATCCCTTCAGGAGCTCGGTCTTCTTTTGGGATCTCTCCACAAGGTTCTGCACAAGATCAGAGCTTCATCAGCAATCAGTACTCACTACCACAAGACTACTCAGGATACTCGCAGTGTACCTTGACCCACTGCTCCGTGCGGCACCACGACTCCATGTTTAGGGACACGACGGCTGGGTCGACCAGCTCGTCGTCCAACAACTCGAGGCCTCCGCGGCTCGAAGCTCCAGTCTCCGACATCGGCGCCGACCGGAGTGGCGCTGCATCTTCTACCATCATCTCGCGGACGACAACTTCAGTGCTCGAACCAGGCTGTGGATCAACTTGTATCTCTACCCTGGGCTCGGGGGCTGTAGTCATCGCCTGCTCGACAACTGGCTTGGCAGCTGTCGCCTCGACAGTAGCCGTCTCCATGGCTGTTGCTTCGGGGATCACCCCACCTTCAGCTTGCGTCCCTGTCAAGATCAAGTCAGCAACATGTGGTTGCTACAACTAATCTACACGACAAGTACTCACAACAGCAGGACACGTACCTTCTACGAAGGTGGCCTCTTGAAGTGTCGGCCCAGCTCCTCCTTCGGCTTGTGGCGGCGGTGTGGGTTCCCGCGCTTTTGTCGAACGGTCTCCACCATCGGCAGGCGCACTAGTCTCCGCCTCGTCCCACGACAAGTAGGTGGATTTCCTGCATCAAGAAGTGTTAAATCAGCAACATGAAAGTCGCGGTCAATGACTACTCGAAGACTTCGTGTACTTACAGCATCGACCGTACTACCGTGACGGTCGGGGCGCCAAGCAAGCTAGCAATATCTACAATGCCAGGCTTGCTAGCAGTTCCTGCCCCAACAGGAGGCTCTTGTTCCCTCTCCTTCGGCTGCTCAACGGCCATGGCCGCAGCAGGAGGAGGGTCTCGGGCTTCTTCAACCGACGGCTGTGGATGGATCTCCACAGTCACGGTCTGCTCTTGTGCCTCGCCAGGCACAACATCTTCGGCAGCTGGAGGCGGGCTGGTGTGTCCTCTAGTCGTCGCCCCCACTGTGTCCCAGTCTCCTTCCTCGTCCCAGGCAGCGGGCTCCGGGGAGGGGATGTCCTACTGTTGGTAGTTGTTAAGTGCAATTAGAATATGAAAGATTCCGCAAGCACACAGAACACCATTGTAGCTTTTCCCTAGGAGAGTATTCTAGAGTATCGTATCCACAGGGAAGCTTTGGCTAAGGAATCTGATAAGTCACAATCATGTATCTACTAACTTAGCCAACCAACTAGACTATTAATGAGAAGGTGAATGATATTTATGATAAAGGATAACACACTAGAGAACTTTATAATAAATGAGTAGCTAGCGAATAGAGAGGACAACGAGAGAGATCTAAGCTTCCTGGGTTCTTCTCTATTACTTGGGTTCTATAAAAGCAATCATACAAAAGCACTTTGGGACATCGGAACACTAGCCACAGAAAGGGATGAGAAGGGGACTAGGAAGCTCCGACAAAAGTCCTACAAACACCAACCCGAACGTGGCGGAATACGTCGGCCGTCAGGGCTGTCACCACCTGGGGCTACCACAACTATCCGTGGGATTGGGTGCAATCTCAGGTAACTGGTAGACTAAACACCACGCCTAATCTACCAATTACTACTCTAGTCACATACGATTAACGAGAGCACTCGATGCGAGCGAAGATCCCATGCAAAAGTATAACAACTATACTAACCAAATAATGACATGAAAGTAATGGAGAAGATAATTATAAAGCATAAGTCTTACAAGAGAAGATAGAAAGACATACCATACTCCGAAGACTTCTCCAGAACCGAAGCGCAACTCCGCTCTCTCTAACTCTCTAGTTCCTAATCTACTACATTGGAATGTCTAGTCCTAATTCTCTAATATTGATGAGAGGTCATCCTTTCATGGGACAAGTCTCAAATCTATATGGTGTCTCTCCAACCAGGGGGTCTGGGGGCTACTTATATAGTCCTGAGGAGGTGCCTCGCCACCATACGATCCAACTGACCCTGATCTACGGCCAAGATGTGGTTTTATAGGTCGGTGGAGGAACCTTCTGGAACATACCAGAAGCGTGGCCCGTTTGGCAGCAGGGCCAGGCCGATCAGCCCTATGAGGAGGCCGGTCGGCCACCCACTGTGGTGCTTCAGGCCCATCTTTGGTGGGTGTGTGCGCGTCGTCGTGCCGTTTCCGAAAAACTATAATTTGCGTCAAACGGAGTCCGGATGAGGAAGTTATGCCCGTTTTACCGAACCCCGCTCTGCAACTGATATCTTCTGATTCTGGACTCCGAATATGGCAATTGATATATCCGTTTCGATCATCTCGATGAGCTCTTTGCAATGTTGCACTTTAATTCTTCATTTGGGATGCTTCTATGCTGCTCTTTTGTAGGAGTTGGATTGGAGTACGATTGGGACACGTCTTGGAGTCCTATGACTTGACAATTCTTGCTGTTTTCCCGTTTAGTCCCTGCAAATCATAACTTCACCAAAACTCATGGAAATCATTAGTAGCAAACCCCTAAGTCTATATTGATATTCATTTATGCCCTTTTCCATGCTTAATTGATTACTTAATATTAACGTTAACAAGCGTCAACAAGCTCCCCCAAGCTTACCCTTTGCTAGTCCCTAGCAAAGCCAAACTTAACAATGGATCAGGAGTTGCTACAACGCTTTCACACCTCAAAAGTGAAATACTATGGTTTTCAAAAATAAATTCTCCTCACAACAAGATTGCTCTGTCTTACCTTTAACCATGGTGCGTAGCCTTTTCATAAATCATAAGCAATTAAAAGACAGAACTATCAAGTCAAGCAGTATATATCAAATTCTTTGATCAACTATCATCCTGGGATTTTTGCAAGATAAAACTCAGAGATCCTGTGCATGACCCTCTCAAGTATGGAGTCACACTTGGCAAGATCTGTATGGCGGGATGATAGTGTGGATGAGGGTGAAAGGTGGTAAGCCTTTAGCCTTTTTCTCGTATCTTTTTCTTCTCATGCATCTTGGACTATATCTCTCTTTCTAAGACTTTTGAGATCTGGGCTTTCCATTCTTAGAGAGGTGGGCTCTACTCGCCCCGAACTTTTGTCCATTTTTCTCTCTCCTTAGAGATGTGGGCTCTACTCGCCCTCGGACACGCGTCCATTATTCATCTCTAAATTTATTTATTTTTTTTTCAGGGAGATAGGCCCTACTCGCCTAGTATGACACTTGTCCTTTTCTCTCCCTCTCTCGTCTCACTTTTTCCTCTCTTTTTTTTCTCTTTTTCTTTCTCTTTTTTTTTTCTTTTGGAATGTAGCCCCAGAATCTTTTTGACATTGAGAGAGACATATCCAAGAATTGCATGAGCTATTTTGTAACATGGCTTCTGGCTAGATGGAGTATGGATGATGCGTACTTCCGGGGTAGAAGCAGCATAAATGGTGGAGTGGAATGATCTTGATGTGTATGACAAGCTCTCAAGGGTCATGAATACAGGAACTCATCATGTAAACTTTTTATGATTTTCAAAAGGTAAAAGCCAGGAATCAAGTATCTCTAGGAAAAATGATAAGCAACAGCTCAACTTTTCATGAATCTTTATCCTTCAACGCCTAGATTCAGATTAAGCATGTGCTTCCCACAGGTTTTTGGGTTTAGAGCAAATTAAGCATTTAAAGCTTTAGGAGAATCTAAGTCTGAAGACTAAGTAGTTTTAAGAGGAATTATGGCGGAGCAACTATTCATCATATCCATGCACATAGATCATCTTCAGCGTTCAAATTATTCTAACAAGCAAGCAACTTTAAACACACTCCCTATTTATAGCAAACTTATATATCACAAAATATATATAAAGATAACATAAACTTTTTATTTGATTTTCTATGGTTATTTTTTTAACAAAGCAAACATATCAAACTAGTAGAAAATAAGATAAAAGGTAAGAGTACTTACCTGGATAATGGGGGTTGCACTCCCCCAAGCTGGATCTTGACAGTCTTCTAGAGATGTAGAAGTGAGGTAGACTGTGGTGGTGTGGTAGGTTTATGCTAAACCATGAACGTTCACAACGAATATCCTTACCTGCAAAATGTTAGTAGACGTATACCCGAAGGATTGCAACAAATTTGAAGATCAGGTTGTTGTCCATAGGTTGAAATAATCTCATCTATGCTAACAAAAGATGGTTCTTTAATTACTTTAGCACAGATATTGTTTATCATGTTTATAGCAATTTATGTTCATAGCTGCACTCTAGCATGGCTCAAGGCAAAGTTAACTTGCAACAAAAGACAAAGTGAGTGAATTAATACTTACAGATCTTCCTTCCATGAGGAAAGAGCTGGGTCTTCTTTTGCGCAGAGTTGTTGGAGTTCATCACATACCTCGCGTCAGCTAATCTCTTACCCCAAATTGGATTTGATACTTTTCTTCGCTCACAAATAGAATTTGTGAGTTGTGTAGCTTCTTTATCCGTCACTTGAGATGTGCGTTGAATTCTTGTGACGACGACCTTTTCTTCAATCTACACGTGGTTAGGATAATATATATATGTATTTATACCTGTGAGATGGCAGGGCTCCAGTGTTGATGGATCTTGATGTTTAGGCACCTTGGTTTCTCCTTTTCTTGTGGAAGCTTGCCGGAAGGTCGCGACGGCATCAAATATTCTGTCTATTCCACACTCAACAGAACAAAGGGTAATCCTACTAAAGCTAGTGATACACTAAATTAGCAAATATCAAGATCATTATCAGAATCCTTACACTGAATGCTTCCCCGGCAACGGCACCAAAAAGCTTGTTGGTAGTTGTTAAGTGCAATAAGAATATGAAAGATTCCGCAAGCGCACAGAAAACCATTGTAGCTTTTCCCTAGGAGAGTATTCTAGAGTATCGTATCCACAGGGAAGCTTTGGCTAAGGAATCTGATAAGTCACAATCATGTATCTACTAACTTAGCCAACCAACTAGACTATTAATGAGAAGGTGAATGATATTTATGATAAAGGATAACACACTAGAGAACTTTATAATAAATGAGTAGCTAGCGAACAGAGAGGACAACGAGAGAGATCTAAGGTTCCTGGGTTCTTCTCTATTACTTGGGTTCTATAAAAGCAATCATACAAAAGCACTTTGGGACATCGGAACACTAGCCACAGAAAGGGATGAGAACGGGACTAGGAAGCTCTGACAAAAGTCCTACAAACACCAACCCGAACGTGGCGGAATACGTCGGCCGTCAGGGCTGTCACCACCTGGGGCTACCACAACTATCCGTGGGATTGGGTGCAATCTCCGGTAACTGGTAGACTAAACACCATGCCTAATCTACCAATTACTACTCTAGTCACATACAATTAACGAGAGCACTCGATGCGAGCGAAGATCCCATGCAAAAGTATCACAACTATACTAACCAAATAATGACATGAAAGTAATGGAGAAGATAATTATAAAGCATAAGTCTTACAAGAGAAGATACAAAGACATACCATACTCTGAAGACTTCTCCAGAACCGGAGCGCAACTCCGCTCTCTCTAACTCTCTAGTTGCTAATCTACTACATTGGATTGTCTAGTCCTAATTCTCTAATATTGATGAGAGGTCATCCTTTCATGGGACAACTCTCAAATCTATATGGTGTCTCTCCAACCAGGGGGTCTGGGGGCTGCTTATATAGTCCTGAGGAGGTGCCTCGCCACCATACGATCCAACCGACCTTGAGCTATGGCCAAGATGTGGTTTTATAGGTCGGTGGAGGAACCTTCTGGAACATACCAGAAGCGGGGCCCGTTTGGCAGCAGGGCCAGGCCGATCGGCCCTGTGAGGAGGCCGGTCGGCCTCCCACTATGGTGCTTCAGGCCCGTCTTTGGTGGGTGCGTGCGCATCGTCGTGTCGTTTCCGGAAAAGTATAATTTGCGTCAAACGGAGTCCGGATGAGGAAGTTATGCCCGTTTTACTGAACCCCGCTCTGCAACTGATATCTTCTGATTCTGGACTCCGAATATGGCAATTGATATATCCGTTTCGATCATCTCGATGAGCTCTTTGCAATGTTGCACTTTAATTCTTCATTTGGGATTCTTCTATGCTGCTCTTTTGTAGGAGTTGGATTGGAGTACGATTGGGACACGTCTTGGAGTCCTATGACTTGACAATTCTTGCTGTTTTCCTGTTTAGTCCCTGCAAATCATAACTTCACCAAAACTCATGGAAATCATTAGTAGCAAACCCCTAAGTCTATATTGATATTCATTTATGCCCTTTTCCATGCTTAATTGATTAATTAATATTAACGTTAACAAGCATCAACACCTATAATGACAAGTCAAGTGGTTAACAACAGACTATTTGCTAGGTACTTGACTACTCGGGTCGTGACACTCACCTCTGGCCTAGTGTCTTCAGACACCTTAAGCTTTTTCACAGTGCGTTTGCGCGCTGTGTTGCGTGGCTTCCTCGGCAGGAGTGGCACATCTTCTCCAAGGTTCGCCGGCGGCTCTTCAACGGGTACATCTGGCATCCTAGCTCGCCAGAACCTGGATCGAAGCTGGAAATGTTGCTGCAGCGTCTCTTCATCTTCATCATCGGATGTGTCTTCAATGACGATGGCGTCATCGTCCTCGCCGACTACTCGGCGCTCCTACACCTTCGGCTCCGCCTTCCCCTGAGGTTGCTTCTCAGGCTGTGGGGGGGAAGGCGGCACAGAGACGAACTTCTGGAGATCCTCCTACAAGACCAAGCAAGCGTCAGTACGACTACACAAGCTATTAGTAGTCGGGGGCTTTGGTCACGAGTACTAACCTCCTTCGGTGGGCGTGCTGCGGAGTACTCCTCCACAGGGCAAGGCGTGAACGAGGGCATATCTTTAAAGATCTTCCCCAGCCTCTCGATGATCACGTCATCGTCGATCTCCTCACCAGGCATCCGTGAGGAATCCTCGGTGCCGGTGTACTCGTAGCCGAGATGGTCTCGTGCCATCAGCGGCTGCACCCTCCTCTTCATGAAACTGAAGGCCACATGTTCGGCCCTCAGTCCGGCCTTCCTTAGGGCCTTAATCTTCTCCAGCAGCGCAGGCTGCTGGAGGCCTTCCTGCATGGTGGGCTCTGAGTTCCACCACTATGCGTGCTTCGGCTGGTACCCACTCGGCTTCGGAAGCCCCGGGTGGTGGTTGCTGATGTAGAACCACTTTGACTTCCAATCTTAGTTGGAATCTATCAACTTATACGACAAATATTGCCCGGCAGCATCTTCACACATCTGCACCCCAGCACCTCCGACTACCCGGGGGTCATCTGCGCTCGGCTGGGGCTTCACCCAGAAGAACTTGCGGAACAAGATCCGGTGGGGCTTGATCCCCACAAACGCCTCGCAGAAATGGGTGAAGATGGAGATGTGGAAGATACCGTTGGGGTTGAGGTTGACGTACTCGATCCCACAGTACCGCAGCATCCCTTTGAAGAAGTCACTCGCGGGAAGAGCGAGCCCGCGCTCCACGAATCGCGCGAACATCGGGATCTCATCCGGATTCTTCTCCATCGGGTACGGATCTCCAGTGGCGGCGTGCCACAGGTCCATCTCCTTTCCGCGGAGGAAACCGCTGTTGACGAGGGCAAGGAGGTCCTCAGTCTTCAATTTCGCCTTCTTCTACTCCTTCGCCGGATTCGGCGGAGTGGAGCGGGGCGGCGATGACGATAACTGACCGGCATCGCCGGCCTCATCACGGCTCCTCTTCTTCGACGCGCCCGTCTTCGTGCTCTTCACCGGTGACGCCTTCATCCTCCCAGTCACGAGTGTCTTCACTCGCATTCGCTCGGGGGCTATGGGAAGGCGGACTACGGCGGTGGCGCTAACGTAGATCCAATCTACTAACTGACGCCGGCAGCGGCGGCAGTGGAGAGGGGGAGGCTCTTCAGATCCAATCACAAAGACTGCAACTGCTGGAAGTGAAAAAACCCTAAGGGGTTGCCCTGTTATTTATAAGCCACCGGGCGGCACTGTTCGGAGCGGCTGACTCAGCACATGCGGGCTGACTCTTCATCTTCTAGTACTCGATGCTCTCAATCTCGGGGGCTCGACTTCGATCGCTGGAATCAGTGGGCTACACCAGATGAAGGACCCACTCCGGACACATTCTACAGTCAAGATGACCCTTCAATTCGAGAGAAGTACTCGACTCAAGGCTTGGGGGCTCCGTGCCATGTGTCATTCGGTTTTTTCTCCGAATTTTTCGGGATAAGATTGGCCGAACTTCAGATTGACCCTCAGCTTGAATCTACAATTCGACCTAAGGCTCGGGGGCTACATTCCATATGGAATGCAATTCTTCGAATCGCATTTTCCATATTGTTTTTCATCAAGACATTACGAGTACTATTGAAGACCTTCGAGAGAAGCACTCGAGGATGAAGGACCGAACTGGCGACCAGAGAGGGGGGAGTGAATGGGAGCCGATAAAACTTTTTCTCGAAGGAGATGGCTACTCCAACAAGATGAACATGGCTAACCAAAACACGTCTCCGGCTCAACTACCCAAGTTGGCCAAGACCACGTAGCCACTGGAGTGCTACTGGTCCTAGGAACCAACAACCACTGAAACCTACTCGAGAACGCAGCGGAACAAGCAACTCGAGCAGCTACTGACCACACCGGTCAGACGGGTCACCTGCATCGGTCAGACCGGTCAAGGCTGGGTCACCCGGACTAAGCCGCCGGATCACCCGACACCCTCCAGAGACACACCGGGTCACCCTGGACCCTAAGCCGGGTCACCCGAGCAGGACTTGACAATTTCCACAGAACAGCCCCTGCACCGGTCAGGCCAGTGCAGCTCACCGGTCAGACCGGTCTGAGCCTGGAAATCCCAAATCCAAGAAACCAACCTCCCGAGCTCCAAAACACTCCAAACTCGAAACAGCAGCAAACTCAGAGACTAGGGAACTCACCAAAACGTTCACCCGAGCAAAACCCAATAGGGGGTCGGCACCGGTCAGACCGGTGGAAGGCACCGGTCAGACCGGTCAAGCCATGGGCTCTCGGGATGAATAGCAACCCGCAGGTCAACTCCTCGAAATCCAAATCCCGATCTCTCGATTCGCTCCACGGATTCGCACAAGACTTTGGGGATAGTAGGAGTACCTCATGGGCATTCCATAGCCACGATTTGGTCCACCAAAACTTGCTAAATCAAGAGGAATCCAAGGATTTCCACCAAGAACGCCTCTAACCCTAGACCGGAGAAAACCCCAAAATTGAGCCCTTTACTCACGGATTTGGGAGGGGAATCAAAGGGAAAAGAACCACGAAGGGTTCATGCATACATCACCCACCAAATCCCAAAGAGAAAAGTCTCAAAACCGCCACAAGAAAATCACCAAGAAAAGGCTCCGAAATCACCAAAAAGGTAAAACGAAAGAGACACAATCAAGCCTTGAGGAACCACGCCGAATCATCTATATATACCATGAAGGTTCATACAAGGTCTAGCTTGCCACCCGGTCATCCTTCCCTCTCTCAAAATCACACCATGGAGCTCTCAAGCTAGTCCTAAAAACCTAAGGAAAATAGGAAGGGAAAATATCAAAAGCAAATGAGCTAGCGTTCCAAGAGATGGCTGCCATCCTCTCACCACTTGGGTTATATGGAGGCTACCAAAAGACGAAACTACCCCTATTACATTAAACTAAAATACATGCCCCCGAAGGGCCTTTTGGGAAACTTCATCGTAGCACCATCGGACGGATGCCCGCGACCGCAAACTTGCTTAGCCTCGACGCAAGACTTGCGATCCCGAGGTGTGTCCTCCGCTTCGAAGTCTCCGGAACGTGTCGTCGCACACCGGTTAGACCGGTGTACCCCACCGGTCAGACCGGTACCCACCGGTCAGACCGGTCCAGTGCTGCTGCCTCCGGTCTTCGGTCTTGGCTTTGTGGATCAACCAAGGAACCCAACGGTTTTCTGGTGAACCACTGGAAACTCCGCGAACTCAGTGTAGCCTCCGCCAATCACCACTCATGACTCGGCTCCCACGTAGTCCCGGCTAGACCTCGGTTTTGAGGCTCAACCAAGAAATCGTCCATGACTTCATCTTACCATTCTTGCCACCATGCGGCCCGCACTTGACCCTGCTAGCCACTGGGTCCCTCGAGCCAAGCCTACTTGTCTTCTACACATCTGGAGGCCTACCCGGTAACGACCTTTGGCGCTTGCTCTTCACCTGCACCAACACCAGTCAAACCGCAACATGCACCTGCAATACTGTTGACAGTCATTAAGTCCCTGTTTTCGACTGTCAACTTCAGATAAAAGTCACTTCATGAAAGTGTGCACCATAGCTATAGGGTTATAATCTAACAAATTCCACAAGCTTTGGTGTATAGTTGGTCGCAGGTGCAAATGAGCAATTATAGAATAAAACATGGCATTATCACAAACAACATCAAATGCCAATTTGGACTACACCATTGTGACGGGCTCGTCGAGACGATCGAAATGGATATATTATTTGTATGCATCGGAGTCCGGATGAAGAAGATATGGAAAGGACAAGATGCTGACGTGTGCATGGATGCCATGTGTCGAAATCTGATTGGCCAGCACTGCGGGCCCGGGGGCCCCATGCGGCAGCACAGCAACCCAGCCAGGTCAACGCCCAGGCGCAGGGGCAAGCGCGCACGCGGACCCGCCCGGGCCACGCGTCGCCCCCCGGCTGGCTGCCGGCCGGGCCACATGCAGGTGCGCAAGCACGCGAACCCGCCGGGCCATGAGGCGCCCGCCAGTTGGCCTACGGCCGAACGCGCGGGTTGCACCCATGGGGCACGCGTTGGGAGGCTGGCTGGGCCGCCAGATGGCAGCGCGGGTGAGGCCGCCGTAGGTCGGTTTGGCCGGCTCGCCTGGTTTTTTCTTTTTTGTGTCGTTTCAGCGCCCAGCCGACCGGTTCACCTCCGGTTCAGCACCTTAGGATCCGGTATTCGCCCGGTTCTTTGCTCCACCGACTTGGGGAGGCGTGCCCCGCACTGTTCACATGCGAACTGCCCCTAGAAAGGCTGGTTGTGCCCCAGAAAAGAGGGGGAGGTCCTCCACTCTCCCAAGTCTCCTCCCCCTATAAATAGAAGCCCCATTCCTCACTTCAAGAACGAAGAAGAGAAGCAGAGATCAAACGAAGCTCTACCAAAATTAGTGTTAGAATTAGGTGAGAGTTGAGGTGCGAGTCCGGGAGAAGTCGGAGTTGTCGGCTTCCTCCCTTCCTCTTGTACCTTGGCGGATGCGGCTCCACTTCGAGTAACATTCGGGTAACTCTTAGGCATTCTAGATTTATTTAATTAATTAAGTTCAGCTTTATTATTCATGCTTGTGGGCCCCTTGCTTTGATTAGTGTTCTAGTAATTGCAAAGCTAGAATAGTAGTCACTAGAGTAGACGTGATGTCTAGTCTTGCGATTACCTCGGAGTACACTTAGTGGCACGGATTGTTGTGGTAACCCCAGGTGGTGACAGCCCTGACGGCTGACGTAGTCCACCACGTGAGATCCACTAGAGCGCAATAGGACCCCTGCTTGGCTTGCCTAGCCCCCTTCTCATCCCTTTCCGGGTTAGGACGGTTGAGCGTCCCGAAGCAAGCGTCGTAGTAAACGCTGATCTTATCTTTAGTATCCGGAATCCTTCGAAACCCTCTCTACCTCTCCTACACTATTACCATATCTTCTCTCGTCCAAGGCCGATCTTGATTCTTCACTAGTGCGCGCACGTTCCCTGTGGATTCGATACCCTGGAATACTCTTGGGTGAAAGCTACACCGGTATCCGTATGCTTGCGGACTTTTCTGTGATCGTTATTTATGCCAACAAGCTTTCTGGCGCCGTTGCCGGGGATATAAACCTGGTGCGACGCTAGAGAGTGTCAACAAGCATCCTGGCGCCGTTGCCGGGGAACGGTTGCTGTGCTAGTGTCGAACTGAGTCGTCCGTGTATCCCCATCCATACCATCACATATCCCCATATGGATTCCACACCTATCAAGCAGTTTTCGGCTCCAACGGGCGAAGATCTGGAGCCTCCACCCTCATAATTACCCATCCATGCACCTAGCTATGAACTTCGTCCCACCCTCATAGCTATGGTACGGGAGCAATCTTTTTCTGGAGCAGAAGAGGAAAATCCGTACACCCACCTTCGCGGTTTTGAGGAAGTGTGTTCGTGCCTTGTCATTTGTGGCATGTCGCACAAAACACTAAAATGGAAGCTTTTCCCGTTCTCTTTGACGGGAATTGCTAAGAAATGGTACACTCAAACCGTTATGGGTGTCAAGGGAGATTGGTAAGTTTTGCGAAACAAATTTTGTCTCGCTTTCTTCCTGGAATCCTGATTGGTCGACCTCCGTATGGAAGTGTTAGGCTTTAGGCAAAAGGAACAAGAAACCTTAGGAGCAGCCTGGGCACGATTTTTGGACCTAAACATGTCCGGTCCCAACCTCGAACTCTCCGAACCGATGCTTTTATAGCATTTTCGTCGAGGCCTTAGCAAGGAGTCCGCCCAGCTTCTCGATATTTCTTTGGGAGGTTCTTTCACTCATTTGACACCTAGTGAAGGGAGGAATGTTCTCAACAAAATCCTTGAGAATAGCCCCTACACTGGTATTTTCGATGAATTTCCCGAAGAAGAGGTTGATGAAACCTTGAGCCAGAAAATGAGGTTTTACCTTTCCAGCCTACACCCGTGACCGCTCCTCTCTCTGAGCCAATAAAAGTGGAGCCTCCCGTAGAAAACCTTCATAGTCTAGAAGATGAGGAAACTCATCCAATGGACTTTATCGGTGAAATCGAGGATGATCTTTTCTCAGACTTTGGAAGTGCCTCTAATTTTCCGATCCAACCAAAACCTCGAGCGTGCAACTCTCTGTTTCAACAAAATGCTAGCCAACCCGATAAGCCCATTCTCAAAGAAGACCTTAAATGCTTGTCGGCGGCTATGAGTGTGGAATGGTTGAGAGAAGCCGAGACATCGCCCGAGGTAGTTAGACTCATCATGCCGTCCACTC
This sequence comes from Cenchrus fungigraminus, assembly GCA_036936925.1. Taxonomy (NCBI): domain Eukaryota; kingdom Viridiplantae; phylum Streptophyta; class Magnoliopsida; order Poales; family Poaceae; genus Cenchrus; species Cenchrus fungigraminus. The sequence continues at coordinate 17,729,727 of CM072776.1, read as the reverse complement.
TTCTTTCCTATAAAATAAAAGGCGTCATGATGGATGTCCAGTACAACCCCACTATTGCGATAAATATCATCTCAAAATCTCTTGCCGAACAGCTCTATCCCAACATGACCCTATGTCCGTCCCGAAAGATTTTTCAAGATCCTTATGGGACCATGTTGGAATGTTGCGGTGTTGTCAGAATAGTCCCGGTAGTTGCCAATGAGGCCGAGATCTTTCTAGACTTCCATGTCTATGATAATCCGGACATATCTATTCTTATAGGTCGGCCTACCGAGAGACTTTTCCAAGAAATGGCTAATGGTAGCCTAGACGTGCAACTAGACGAATCCACACAAACCGTCTCCTTAGCTCGTGCACGGAATGCAATAGCAAAGTTCCATGACCGATTCGAGGATGATCCCACTGAGAATCCCGAAGACACCTTGAATCACTTGGATGCCGAACAAGGGAAGGAGCCCTCTTCTGTCCAAATCCAGCTAGCTAGAAATCTTTTGACAGAATCTTCCCCTAGGCCTACGGTCCCTCCTTTGCCTCCTGATCCTCCAACCGAAACATCTATCATGGATGCCATGGAAAAGAAGTGGTCGACTGGAGTGGAACACTTTTCCGAAGCACTTTGGATTTGTTCACCTTCTACGATCCTTCCTTGTTCCATAAAAGGGATTACCATAGAAGCCCATCTTAACCCCATCATGGAGGTTAATATTATGCCATGGCACTTAGCATACACTTTATTAGGCAACGTGACGCTAAGACCATCTGACAAGCTCCTCAAGAGTTGTCTCTCCGAACACATTCTTGAGTGTCGGGGGGTTGCATATGCTGTGCCACTCCTAGTAGACAAGATCAAGGTTAATCAAGACTTCCACGTCTTTGATGTCCTCAATCTTGATCTCCTCCTAGGCTCCCATATAGAAAAACTTCTCGATGAATCTCGAGGAAGCCTAGATAAAGAGCTTAGGGAAGCCGTTTCGGCCACCACTCCCTTGTTCTCAGAAAATTCTATGGTGACGCCACTTCCCAAGCAAAACCCGTTTGAGGAGATGATGCATGTATCTCCATTCGCGTGGTCCAAGCCTGTTCTCGCTGAGCTTGTAGAATTTTCTACTTTTCAGGAGTATGAATCGGAAGACCCGCTTCACCTTTGTGAAGACGAACGATCATCATCACCTTTGATCGAGTTTGAGCCTCTTCCCACTGGCCCGTATCATGTTGTTTCCGACTGTGGTCGATAATCAACATTGTTCATACATGATGCATCTCTTGAGATGGAGAATTCATGGGCCATGGAAATCTATAAGGCACCAACTCTGGGGTCCGAAGGGAAGGATGTCATCGACAAGCATGGTAGCTTCACCCTTGATATACCTCAGGAACCATGCTTGCATCATGCCTCTCTAGAGTCAGCCACGCTCAGTGCACAAAGCACGCATCAGGACTACAACCTCCTTATGGTTCTCCTTTGCAAAAAGTTTAGAAGGATGGTTGTAGATGCATATGTCCACCATAAGTATTGCAGATTTCGTGAGTGCATTGCTGCAAGAAGAAGTTCCCATGGTCCAGCTTATGACCGTAAACAAAGCACTACCAGGAGATAGCCTGGATTAGCGTAGATTTATTTCTCCTTCCAAATAAAAGCAAGAGCATGTTTCTAGGATAAGATTGTCCTTCGGGTATTTTTGGTCGCTAACCTTTCGGGTGGAGATCAAGATGAATGATGGACAGATGGTGCCTACGAACATGTGAGCTACATCAACTACAACACTTAGGTAAGTTTTTTGTGAGAGAACGGCTACGAAAGGAAGCTTGATATCGACACACTTGAGTTTTGTTGCTCAGCAATGCAAACTTCAAGTGTGGGGGAGGTATGTGAGCATCCCGAGTAAAGCTCCTCTCATACAAAATCTTATCCTGATTTGGAGATGATGTTAGCTCATGCATCTTGCCTAGCTAGATATGTCCCGTTTTTGACTTTAAACAAAGCCCTTCCGGGAGGTTGCTCTATGTTCACCATCGGTCTCATGGTGAATAATAAAAAATAATAATAAAACTTTGCTTTGATTTGGCTAGTACAATCTGTACTAGCCAAATCCATGTATCTCATCTTTGTCTAAAAGTGTGCAGGAAAAGATGCAGCAGAAGATAGTGTGGGGGAGGTATCGAGAGTCAACTTCTTCCGACATTCAAAGGGATATCATGGTTTGAAAAATTCTATCCCCCCCAATTCCATGATTCATGAGTTATAATTCCTTTCATAAGATAATCATTAAATTAAACTCAATGAATCTTGATGCTCCATTGCTATACATGTTTTCAATTGATTGGCTTGCATGTTCTTTATTCCTAGCACATATATCTGTTGCTTGTGATCAAATATCATTAGGAAACATGTTCATCTAAATGGTTGATTGATGAGATATGGTACGATGCGATGAACATTACTCTCTCTGACAAAGTACTTGGGTTGTTTTACTTGAAAAAAAGAAAACATATAATAGCCTTACAAGCTCCTCAGTGATGATATATTCCTACCAAAGTCATATGTTGTTTACATTAGAAAACCTCACATATATGCTGCTTGTTATTACATTGAGCTTTGTCAAATTGTTGTGACCCTTGCTAGAAGCTTTTCATGCTTTCATGATCAAGATCACGTACACTCCACCTTCATATGCTAAACTTCTACACTGGAAGTTAGCAACATCCATCCATCCACAAAATAAATACTCCATTCAATTTATGAATCTCTCTCCCTAGATTTTCCTTCAAAAGAGACATGGGCTAAAGAAAAATAGAAAAAAAAGAGATAAAGACACATGCTAAAGAGGAACTCTTCTCAAGCATGATGAGAAAAAAAAAGAAAAAAAATAGCCATGTCCTCAAAATAAAATTCAACGGGAGAGAGATCATACAACAAGGAGTACATATTACCATATCATCCCCTTTCCACACACATGCACATCTTGATCAGATTGTATGACTAGTTTTCTTCTTGGATCCGATTTTTGACTTTGCAATATTATGTGATACAAGTATGCCTTATATCTTCAACCTAGAACTTGTACCCCTCAACGGAAGTTGCTACCTTGAGCTCCAAATATAGCCATCATTAGAAGAAGGTCGAAGAAAGGTGAGTTTAATGCCTTGGTGAGGAATCATACACACTGAGCGATCCGAGAGCATCATTTGAGGAGTCAAGTATGGTTCAGTTTTGAAAAACAAATATATTATCAAAAACCTAAGCTACTTTACAGAAAGAGTTGAGGTGATTCAAATCCAGCCGTTCCATTCTTCTACCCTCCAAGATGACATGGTAGACACCCCAAAGAGTCACAAGTACAGGTATGTCTTGGAATATCTTACATGCTTGCATCATATCATTTTGGATTCATGTTTTCCACCCTAGTCCTTCACCTTTACTCGAGGACGAGCAAAGGGCTAAGTGTGGGGGAGCTTGTTGACGGTCATTAAGTCCCTGTTTTTGACCGTCAACTTCAGATAAAAGTTACTTCATGAAAGTGTGCACCATAGCTATAGGGTTATAATCTAACAAATTCCACAAGCTTTGGTGTATAGTTGGTCGCAGGTGCAAATGAGCAATTATAGAATAAAATATGGCATTATCACAAACAACATCAAATGCCAATTTGGACTACACCATTGTGACGGGCTCGTCGAGACGATCGAAATGGACATATTATTTGTATGCATCGGAGTCCGGATGAAGAAGATATGGAAAGGACAAGATGCTGACGTGTGCATGGATGCCATGTGTCGAAATCTGATTGGCCAGCACTGCGGGCCCGGGGGCCCCACGTGGCAGCACAACAGCCCGGCCAGGTCAACGCCCAGGCGCGGGGCAGGTGCGCACGCGGACCCGCCCGGGCCATGCGTCGCCCCCGGCTGGCTGCCGGCCGGGCCACATGCAGGCGCGCAGGTGCGTGGACCGACCGGGCCACGCGGCGCCCGCCGGTTGGCTTGCGGCCAAACGCACAGGTCGCCCCCGTGGGGCGCGCGTGGGGACGCTGGCCAGGCCGCCAGGTGGCAGCGCAGGGGAGGCCGCCGTAGGTCAGTTTGGCCGGCTCGCCTGGTTTTTTCTTTTTTGTGCTGTTTCAGCGCCCAGCCAACTGGTTCACCTCCGGTTCAGCACCTTAGGATCCGGTTTTTGCCTGGTTCTTTGCTCCACTGACTTGGGGAGGTGCTCCCCGCACTGTTCACGTGCGAACCGCCCCTGGAAAGGCCAGTTGCGCCCCACAAAACAGGGGGAGGTCCTCCACTCTCCCAAGTCTCCTCCCCCTATAAATAGAAGCCCCATTCCTCACTTCAAGAATGAAGAAGAGAAGCAGAGATCAAGCGAAGCTCTAACAAAATTAGTGTTAGAATTAGGTGAGAGTTGAGGTGCGAGTCCGGGAGAAGCCGGAGTTGTCGGCTTCCTCCCTTCCTCTTGTACCTCGGCGGATGCGGCTCCACTTCGAGTAACATCCGGGTAACTCTTAGGCATTCTGGATTTATTTAATTAATTAAGTTCAGCTTTATTATTCATGCTTGTAGACCCCTTGCTTTGATTAGTGTTCTAGTAATTGCAAAGCTAGAATAGTAGTCACTAGAGTAGACGTGGTGTCTAGTCTTGCGATTACCTCGGAGTACACCTAGTGGCACGGATTGTTGTGGTAGCCTGACAGCCCTGACGGCCGACGTAGTCCACCACGTGAGATCCACTAGAGCGCAGTAGGACCCCTGCTTGGCTTGCCTAGCCCACTTCTCATCCCTTTCCGGTTTACGACAGTTGAGCGTCCCGAAGCAAGCGTCGTAGTAAACACTGATCTTATCTTTAGTATCCGGAATCCTTCGAAACCCTCTCTACCTCTCATACACTATTACCATATCTTCTCTCGTCCAAGGCCGATCTTGATTCTTCACTAGTGCGCGCACGTTCCCTATGGATTCGATACCCTGGAATACTCTTGGGTGAAAGCTACACCAGTATCCGTACGCTTGCGGACTTTTCTGCAATCGTTATTTATGCCAACAAGCTTTTTGGCGCCGTTGCCGGGGATATAAACCTGGTGCGACGCTAGAGAGTGTCAACAAATACTTAGCCAAGAGTCAGTCCACACAACGTTGTCAATCACTCATCACACCAGGAAGCGACCATCCACCGGTCCTCGAACCACACAGGCTCTCAGGGGACGCTTGGGGACTACTGGAGAAGACTTCAAGACTACTCAAAGATCAGCTGGAGTACCTTCCAGCCTCGGGATGATTCAAGCATTCTTGAGGACTTTCGGCTTGTGGAACTCGGGGACGCTCAAGAACTACTCGCCAAGGTCGTCAAGACTACACGAAGACATCCTGCTCAACTACAAAGTACTCGGGGGCTTGTCGTATGGACATCCTAGGGCCCACTACCCAGGGTGGTACTGGAACCGACTACTCCGTGGGCCCTCGAGACTACTCGACTTGGGCTACATTGTGCAAGACGACGTGGAGCACAAGGCAACTAGAGGGCTAGTGCTCTGTTAGGAAACTAGATATGTCCGGATCCATGTAGAGTACTCCTAGCCATGTACAACTAGTACTCTTCTCCCTAAACTGACTTGTAACCCAGCCTCCTGGACTATATAAGGCGAGGCAGGGACCCCTATCTATCTATCCGCATCATCTTGTAACAACACCCAATCAATCCAGAGCTACGTAGCATACAGGTGAAGGACCGATTAGGCGACCAAAGAGAGGGGGAGTGAATGGGAGCCGATAAAAATTCTTCCCGATGGTTGAACTCGGCCTATGCCCCAAATCCACAACCAAGGATTCCCACATGAGCTTGCCAAGGTCGCGCAGTCACAACGGACCTACCAACCCTAGGAACAAGTCTCAAACAAACCCCAAGCGAAAGCGCAACTCAAGAAGCAAAGGACTTAGCCAAATCTGGAAGGCCCCTGGCGGACAGTTCACGACCGTACGGCGGACAGTCCGCGAGCTCGGCGGACGGTCCGCGACTCCCCGGCGGACGGTCCGCAAATAGCGGCCGAGCCACCAATACCACACCCCCGAAATTCGGACAGTCCGGGCAAGCACTATGGATAGTCCGTGGCGCGCGGATAGTCCGGCCCCACCTGCCAGACAGTCCGGCATACCTCCTCCAACCGAAAAACCAAACTTTGACGGATCAAAATGACTCGTCCTCACGAACAAACGAACACGCGACAAACACCCGACGAACAAGAGGCTCGCGGACAGTCCGCGGGCCACAGGCGGACAGTCCGGGGGCCACAGGCGGACAGTCCGCCGGCCACGAACAGAACAGCCCGAGCTCAAAAATGCGAAGTCAACTCCACCAATCCATCCATGGATCTCCCAAACGGATTAAGCTCTTGAGACAAGATTTGGGGAAGATGTGAAGCGTCCATAGGGGATGCTATGCCCCAAAAATTGAAGCCTCAAAACAACTAAATCGCCGGGAATCGAAGTTCTACCGAGCTCACACAAAAAGCTAGGGTTCCAACCGAAATCCTTCAATCGGAGGCCAAATCCGGAGATTGAGGGATCAAGATCAAGCACAAAGATGCACAAGACATCTATCCATGATCCCCACAAGAAAATCCGAACCCAAACACCTTGAAATCGAAGAAACAAACCGCACATGAAAATCCAACGAAAATAGCCTGAAAACGACACGAAAATCACACGAGCTAAAAGAAGGAAATCGACGCAACCATGAAAGCTTCCATACACTCGGAGGTCAGATTCTCTACAAAACGCTGAAGAAAATCTAAGCCTATGGAGCAGGGAAATGAGAAGCAGTCCGGAAGGATGGTTTGCCTAGAAACCCTAGAGCTATATATATGAGTCCCTCTAGGTTGGGCAAATGACCAAGCTACCCCTAGCACTTAAACTGAGATACAAACCCCTCAGGGGCAATATGGTCAAGTAGCACTCCTCTTCATCAGACGGCCACACCTTTGCCGCAGTCCGCGTCCTCCTGACGCAAGCCCTGCGATCCTGCCGCGTGTCCCCTGCATCGAAGCTTCTCGGCGCACCCGGATCACGTCTCCGCCCACCGAGCCTCCGGTCTTGGTTTTGTGGCTCAACCAAGTAACCCGACGGTTTTGTGGTGAACCGCCGCAAACCCCGCGTGCAGACTCCGGTCGTGAGCCACTACCCTACACTGGCTCCGGTCGATGACTTCGTCTTGCTTTTCTTGCCACCATGCGACCAGCACTTGACCCCGTTTGGCCACCGGGTCCATCGAGCCGAGCCTACTTGTCTCTCCACTCCTCGGAGGTCCCACAAGGCTAAGACCTTTTGCGCACGCTGTTCACCTGCACCAACACGAGTCAAGCCGCAACCTGCACCTGCAATACTCGGCCAAGAGTCAGTCCACACCACGTTGTCAATCACTCATCACAGCCAGGAGCAACCATCCACCGGTCCTCGGACGCTCCGGTCCTCAATCTCCCCCTTGATGAGTGCATTGACAACACACATAGTAACCAATTCAAAGAGAAAGAGAAAAAGAAAAGAAACGAATGAAAAACTCAAACAAGTGATCAAAAGCCAAACAAAAGCCAAAACAAGATCACTTGAGAGAGAAAAACCTCAGTCCCCTAAGACAAGGGCAACGGCTCGACACAACCGAGATAAAATGCTCCAAAATTGCCGACTCCTCAAGGTGAGGCAAAAGGGCTCGACACCATCGGCAAAAGAGCACTACTAAAATCAGGCGACAAAGAGCTCCCAAATGCATGAATGTAAGCTCCCCCTGAACAAATGCATTTCTCCCAATTTTCCCCTTGAACAAATGCATTTCTCCCAATTTTTCTCCCCCTTGATGCAAAACTCCCCCAGGATGCATGAATTGGGTAATTTTCTCCCCCTTGTTGGTAAAGCATGAATCAATTCTACAAATGCAAGCATGTGCTTCTCAAATAGACAAAGAGCACTACAACATGCTAAAAAAAGAGACATAGACAAGCAAGATAGCCACAAATTTAGTACAAGCATCGCCAACAAGATAGATAGGGACATATAAGCATGTGACATAGCCATGATCAAAATGAAGCATTTTTCACAAAATTTCCCTCTCATGAGCGTAGAACCTAAACATGGTCAAAATGAGCACAAACAACATATAACTCACAAACTTTATGCAAGGTCCCAAATTCTCATCACAAGATCATCACAAACACCTACAAGCTATCTCATGTCATGTCAAAGCCACCGAGCCATGTGTCCACTTCTAAATATGAGACTTCTCAATGGTGAACATCATGCAACGGTTTAGCACCCAAGATAAGGAATTTAAGGCATAAATGACATGTAAGCACATTTTTCAAGCACAAGCATTTCATATACTGATTTCATGATTTTACAATTAAGCATGGTACATGAAGTGCCTTTGCGGCAAAAAGAAGCTTAGGCTTCTCCACAAGGTAGCATGTAGGCTAAACATCCATGATGACAAATCGGTCTTTGACCCCAAATGAAAAGAACATGGTTTCCAAGCACAAATTAAGCAAGAAATAGCCATATGTACACAGTTTGAACATGAGAGGCATTCAACTCATAAGAGAGGATCATACATATCATTTTCCCAAAATTAAGCCATCCACAAGCATATACATCCCAAAGCTACCAAGAGCATCGCTATACATCACATGAGCATCACTAGCAAAGTCATAAGCTCATATCCAGCATATCATGGTGATCAATGTATATAGGAGAAGCACATTCCTAAGGCATATGATACAAATGCAGTCTATGATACAAAGATGCAAGCATGATATGCACCCACACGTCCCCTTGGAGGACTACACGTACCACGTGGTGGAGACCGTGGCCCGTAGCTCCTTTGGGACCTAAAACTGTGATTGTTCCCCCCATACTCGTATTGGCCACGAGCAAAGGAATGTCCAGCAAACTCACCACGCCCAAACCCAACACACCTACCACCATCTCTCTGGGGTGGCACACCTCGAGGCACAAACTCACACCTCTCTCGAGGGTAAATGGTACGCACCACACCCTCACCCCTAGGCACCACACGAGACTTAGGCACACCACGAGAAGGGTGGTACCTGTCCTTGTTTGCCATCTCCCTAGCAAACCTCTCCTCACGCTTCCTCCTGAATCAAAACTCAGCAAGATGTCCATCCCTCCCACAATGCTCACAATGGAAGGGGATTGGTTTTGGCTTTGGCTTTGGGTTCTCCTTGGGCTCTGGCTTCTCCTCGCTCGGTTTCTCTCCCTTCTTCCCAAAGAACTCGTTCCCCAAGTCACTCTTGAACCTGATGGGTTTCTGGAAGTTGTTGGTTTGTGGAGGAAACACGGGAGGATCTAGGGTTGTGTCTAGTCGGTTCCTAAGTTGGTTTGGCTTAGGAGCATAGGCATTCTTGTGGAAGGTTTTTGGTGGAGCTGGGATATCACCAATCTTCTCCTCACCACTGCACTCCCCAATCTTATCCGACCCAAGTGCTTGCCCATCATAGCGCTTGTATGCCACAATCATCATCCTGAGCTGAGGCTCATGACCCGACAACCAACCCATCATTTTCCTCATCTCATCATTCCCATCTTACAAGCGATCAACATAGTGTGCAAGCTCCAAATTCTTCACAGCATTTATTTCACAAGTAGAGCATGAAGTAGGAATAGGAGCTTTCAGCTTAGCCTATAGTGATCTAGCATAAGCATGTGATTCATCTAGCTTTTCATGCAAAATAGGAGAAGAAGTGCAAGCACCAAGCAAGGGGGGCCTAGATTTCATCTCATCTAGCTCAACCCTAAGCACATCTAGTTCCTCAACCTTGGAGGCATACTTTTCCTTAAGCACAGTCAAATCACCATGGAAAATAGAACAATCAGTGCATTCAGGTTCATCAGTCACAGTAGGAGCAGACTTCAGAGATTCTATTTGAGCCCTAGCATCAACAAGCAAAGACTCTAGTTCAACCACCTTCTCCTTAGCCTCTCCAAGCAAAGACCTATACTCCCTCTTCTCCTTGTTGGTCTTTCTAAGCACATCATCACAGTTGTCAAGCAATTCTTTCAACCTAGCATTCTCCGCCACCAAGAAGGTAGGATCATTATTTACCTTATCCTCAGAGTCGGAGTTTGAGTCATCCTTGTTGCTCTTCTTGCTCTTGGAGTTGCGTGCGATGGCACAAAAGCCTTGGGCAGCAAAGCACAGGCTGTTGATGTTCTTACTCGACCGCTTGCCCTTGTGCCGTTCTTCTACTTCATCACTTGTGCTCGATGAAGAGTAGCAAGAACTTGAGTCGATGTCGCTCACTCCGGCAACCATCACACGCTCCTTCTTCTTGTGACCGCCACTCCTCCTCGGCCTCCGCTCAAACTTGTTCTTGCCCTTGTAGTTGTCCCTCCAGTGGTGCTTGTGGTCGGTACTCGGACGGTGCTTGTGCTCGGGCTTGATCTCCATGGCCTCTGGGCACTCAGCGATAAAGTACCCATGCTTCTCGCACTGGTAGCACATGCCCGAGCTCCTCTGAGCGTTCTTCCGCTTCGTGTACAAGCGCTCGAACCGCCTACTCTGCAATGCGAGATCTTCCTCGCCCAGCACCTCGAACTCCTCATCTGGCATGGACACAAGACAGGACAAAGAGAACTGCCTAGAAGACAAATTAGCGTTAGTTCTCAGTCCGAAAACAAAAGCCAGACTATGACGGTCAGTTGGGTTCTCGATCCTTGCTCGTACCCCACGGTCCACCTCGGACGACTTGAGCTTGGAAAATAGCTCGTCCACCGTGAGGGTCTCATAGTGATCCGACTCCAGAATAGCCTCGACCTTCTCACTCCACACGGTACGATCCAGTGAGTGCAGGAGCTTCACAGCCCTGTCATGATCATCGTATGGGAGCACGGTCACATTGGCTCTCATGTTGTTCACAATCATAGTGAACCGCTAGAACATGGTGTCTATGGACTCACCGGGGAGATGAGTGAAGTTCTCGTACTCTCTCTAGTAAGTCGCAAACAAGCAGGCCTGAACCTGAGCATTCCCAGCATGAGCATTCTTCAACTGCACCCAAATCCTACAAGCCAAGTCCTCTGTCTGAACCCGATCGAATTCGGATTGACACTGAGCACGAAACAAGTAGTGGACCGCCTTGTTGTTGGCGTCGTGCATGTCCCTCGATCCTGTAGCCAGGAAGTTGATCGGATGAACATAAGCTATGTTCACCATAACATCCCAAAGGATCTGACCCTTGCCGCGGAGGAAAGCAGCCATCCACCTCTGCCACATCTGGTAGTTATTACCATCAAAGTGTGGAGGACCCAAACCCCGTTCTTGGTATGCCATCTTTGGATCTTAGACAAGTTAGAATCATGAAGATCCGTAACCAGCTTTGATACCAATGGAAGGACTAATTAGGTGACCAGGGAGGGGGGGAGTGAATGGGAGCCGATAAAAATTCTTCTCCAAAGAGCCGAACTTGACTATGCCCCAAAATCACAAGTGAGGGTTCCCACACAAACTTGCCAAGGTGACGTAGTCAAAACAGACCTACCAACCCTAGGAACAAGTCTCAAACCAATCCAAAGAGGAAGCACAACTCACGAAGCAATGGACTTAAGCTGATCTGCCAGCCAGGGACGGACGGTCCGAACTGAACCGACGGACTGTCCGAAACCTCCTCACGAACTGTCCGTATGGGCACCACGGACTGTCTGAATTAGTGGACAGAACACCCAGATACGAACCGCTCCTCATGGACTATCCATCCGGTTCAGACCAAACTTGCACCTCGAGCTCACCCACATGGACCGTCCGTCATGGACTCACGGACTGTACGTAAAACCTTGTGCAACAAAAATCAACCGACCCAACCAATCGAAACATGAGCGCTCAAGAACTGGATGAACTCTTGATGAACACCAACAAACAGGCCTCCTCACGGACAGTCTGTATGGGCACCACGGACAGTCCATCCTCCACGGACAGAGCCTTGCGAAAATGAAAAACGCAAGTCAACTCCACTTATCCATCCATGGATCTCCCAAACGGCTGAACGGATTGAGACAAGATTTGGGGGAGATGTGAAGGGTCCCTTGGTGATGCTATGCCCAAAAACTTGAGGCCTCAAACACACTAAATCGCCAGGAATCGAATCGCAACCGAGCTCAACCAAAAAGCTAGGGTTCCAACCGAACTCCTCGAATCGGAGGCCAAATCCGGAGTTCGAGGGGTCAAGATCAAGAACCAAGATGCACAAGACATCTATCCATGATTCCCCAAAGAAATTCGAACACAAACGCCTCAGAATCAAAGGAACAAGCCACGCACAAAAATCCAACAAAAATAGCCCGAAAAAGACACGAAAATCACTCGAGCCACAACAAGGAAATCGACACAACCATGAATGCTTCCATACACTCAGAGGTCATATTCTCTACAAAATGGTGAAGAAAATCTAGCCTAAAGAGTGGAGAAATGAGAAGCAGTCCGGATGGATGAGTTGCCCTAAAACCCTAGAGCTATATATATGAAGTCTCTCCGGGTTGGGCAAATGACCAAGCTACCCCTAAAACTTAAAATGAGATACACACCCCTCAGGGGCAATATGGTCAAGTAGCACTCCTCTTCGTCGGGCAGCCACGCCTTCACCGCAGTCCGTGTCCTCCCGACGCAAGCCCTGCGATCCCGCCGCGTGTCCCCTGGCATCGAAGCTTCTCGGCGCGCCCAGATCCCGTCTCCGCCTGGCGAGCCTCCGGTCTTGGTTTTGTGGCTCAACCAAGTAACCTGATGATTTTGTGGTGAACCGTCGTAAACCCCGCGTGCAGACTCCAGTCGTGAGCCGCTACCCTACACCAGCTCCAGTCGACGACTTCGTCTTGCTTTTCTTGCCACCATGCGGCCCGCACTTGATTCCGTTCGGCCACTGGGTCCATCGAGCCGAGCCTACTTGTCTCTCCACCCCTCGGAGGCCCCGCAAGACTAAGACCTTTCGCGCCCGCTCTTCACCTACACCAATGCAAATCAAGCCACAACCTGCATCTGTAATACTCGGCCAAGAGTCAGTCCACACCACGTTGTCAATCACTCATCACACCAAGGAGCGACCATCCACCGGTCCTCGGACGCTCTGGTCCTCACTTTTGTAAAAATGCTATATGTGATCCTCTCTTGTGAGTTGAATGCCTTTCATGCTCATTTTGTGCTCAAATGTCTATATCTTGCTTAATTTGTTCTTGGGTATCATGTTCTTTTCATTTGGGGTCAAAGACACATTTGTCATAATGAATGTTTAGCCTACATGCTACCTTGTGGAGAAGCCTAAGCTTCTTTTTGCCGCAAAGGCACTTCATGTATCATACTTAATTTGTAATCATGAAATTGGTATATGAAATGCTTATACTTGAAAAATATGCTTCGATGTCACATGTGCTTTAAATACCTTATCTTGGGTGCTAAACCGTGCATGATGCCTGCCATTGAGAAGTCTCATGTTTAGAAGTAGACATATGGCTCAGTGGATTTGACATGACATGAGATAGCTTGTAGGTGTTTATCATGATCTTGTGATGAGAACTTCTGAGCTTGCATGAAGTTTGTGAGCTATATGTTATGTTGAGGTCCTATGCTCATGAGAGGGAAATTTTGTTGAAAAATGCTTCATTTTGATCATGGTTGTGTCACATGCTTATATGTTTATCTATCTTGTTGGAGATGCTTGTATTGAATATGTGGCTATCTTGCTTGTCTATGTCTCATTTTTAGCATGTTGTAGTGCTCTTTGTGTATTTGAGAAGCACATGCTTGCATTTGTAGACTTGATTCATGCATTAACAACAAGGGGGAGGAAAGTACCCAATTCATTCAGGGGGAGTTTTTGCATCAAGGGGGAGAAAAATGGGAGAAATGCATTTGTTCAGGGGGAGCTTGCATTCATGCTTTGGGACTCTTTGTCGCCTGATTTGATTTGTGCTCTTTTGCCGATGTTGTTGAGCCCTTTTGCCTCACCTTGAGGAGTCGACAATTTTGGAGCATTTTATCTCATTTGTGTCGAGCCGTTGCCCTTGCCTCAGGGGACCGAGATTTTTCTCTCTCAAGTGATCTTGTTTTGACTTTTGTTTAGCTTTTGATCACTAGTTTGAGTTTCGAGTTCGTTTCTTTTCTTTTTCTCTTTTCTCTGAATTGGTTACTATGTATGTTGTCAATGCACTCATCAAGGGGTAGATTGAGGACCGGAGCGTCCGAGGACCTGTGAATGGTCACTCCTTTGTGTGATGAGTGATTGACAACATGGTGTGGACTGACTCTTGGCCAAGTATTGCAGGTGCAGGTTGCGGCTTGTTTTGCATTGGTGTAGGTGAAGAGCGGGCGCGAAAGGTCTTAGCCTTGTGGGGCCTACGAGGAGTGGAGGGACAAGTAGGCTTGGCTCGATGGACTCGGTGGCCGAACGGGATCAAGTGCGGGCCGCATGGTGGCAAGAAAAGCAAGACGAAGTTGTGGACAGGAGCCAGTGCAGGGTAGCGGCTCACGACCGGAGTCTGCACATGGGGGTTTGTGGCGGTTCACCACAAAACCATCGGGTTACTTGGTTGAGCCACAAAACCAAGACCGGAGGCTCGGCGGGCGGAGACAGGATCCGGGCGCACTGAGAAGCTTTGATGCCGAGGGACACGCGGCGGGATCACAGGGCTTGCGTCGGGAGGACGCGGACTGTGGCGATGGTGTGGCCGCCCGATGAAGAGGAGTGCTACTTGACCGTCTCGGCCTTGAGGGGTGTGTATCTTCCTTTATGTTTTTGGGGTAGCTTGGTCATTTGCCCAACCCGGAGAGACTTCATATATATAGCTTTAGGGTTCCAGGGAAAATCATCCATCCACACTGCTTTTCATTTTCCCTGCTCTTTAGGCTAGATTTTCTTCATGATTTTGCAGAGCATCTGACCTCTGGTTGTATGGAAGCTTTCATGGTTGCGTCGATTTCATTCTCTTGGCTCGAGTGATTTTCGTGTCTTTTTCAGGCTATTTTGTGGGATTTTCGTGCGTGGCTTGTTCCTTCGATTCTGAGGCGTTTGTGTTCGGATTTCTTTGTGGGGATCATGGATAGATGCCTTGTGCATCTTTGTGCTTGATCTTGACCCCTCAAACTCCGGATTTGGCCCCCGATTCAAGGATTTTGGACGGAACCTGAGTTTTTGTGTGACCTCGGCTCGTTGTCGATTCCTGGCGATTTAGTGTGTTTGAGGCTCCAAGCTTTTGGGTATAGCATCCCCTAGGGACGCTTCACATCTCCCCCAAATGTTTTCTCAATCCTTTCAGCCGTTTGGGAGATCCATGGATGGATAGAGGGAGTTGACTTACGTTTTTCGGGCTCGGTCTGGTTCTGTTCATGCCTAACGGATAGTCCGTCGTGTAGGCACGGACGGTCCGTTGTGACTGGTGTTCGTCCAGTTCATCACCTGTTTGTGCGAGTTCGTGGTTCGATCCGTCTGAGCGCTAAGTCTTTGTTGCACAAGGTTTGGCGGTCGGTCCGTGGAGGCTTGACGGACGGTCCGTGGAGGCTTGACGGACGGTCCGTGGACGCTGGACGGATGGTCCGTGAGACGTGCTCGAGGTGTGTGTTTTGTCTAAGGCAGACGGACAGTCCATAGTGGTGACGGACAGTCCGTGAGGTCTGATCGGATGGTCTGTATAGGCTAGTGTCTTTCTGGAGGTTCTATTAGCTAATACGAACGGTCCGTCCTTGACCCATAGACGTTCCGCCGTAGGTGACGAACGGTCCGCGTGACCCAGATGGACAGTCTGTCCCAGGCTGGCAGATTTGCCTATGTACTTTGGTCCTTGAGTTGTGCTTTCGCTTTGCAACTCGTTTGGAATTGTTCCTAGGGTTGGTAGGTCCGCTGTGACTACGTGACCTTGACAAGCTTGTGTGGGAATCCTTGGTTGTGATTTTGGGACTTAGCCGGTTTTCTCTCAGAGAAATTTTTATCGCCTACCATTCACTCCCCCTCTCTGGTCACCTAACCAGTCCTTCATATATCTAGCACGAGGGGCTTCCTCGAGTACTTCATCAACATTATTCGACAACATCAACCACTTCACCACTACTTTCTTCGTCGACATAGTTCGGCATGAAAGGCTTCCTCAACTACCTCTTCATCGACATGTGTTAGGCTCGAGGGGCTTCGTCGTCTACTTCGTCGACGTGGACTTTAAACTTTGTCTTCGGCGTCTACGACACCGACACCGACAGGACTCCGGCTTGAGGGGCTTCGTCGTCTACTTCGTCGACGTCGACTTTCAACTTCGTCTACGACACTACGGCATCAACGTCGACAGGACTCCGACTCGAGGGGCTTCGTCGCCTACCTCGTCGACATCGACTTTCGACTTCGTCTTCATCGACTACCTCACCGACGTTGACTCTAGCTCTGCTTTCATCAACACGTACTTCGTCGCATGCAGTGTACGACACTAGGGCCTTCATCACAACCACTGGACAAGAGGGGCTATGGTGGCATCGGGATGAGTGGTGTCACCCCGAAGGCCCGATGATCGTGACCGAAGGAGAAGAGGCAGCTCACCATCATCGACGACGTTCTGAAAGAAGAACATGAGCGAAAAGAGAAGCACATGAAGGCTCTGAAGGCAAGACCGAAGCATATGGGGGAGAAGCATCGAGGATAAATGCCATCTTAGTGACAACGACGAAACTGACGTCATCACTGAAGGCACCCTTCATTGTCAAAACAAGACCGAAGATGACCGTTAGTTGGGCAGGCTGATAACATCGCGTGCATATAAATCCGCTAGGCGTATGTGTTCTTTTCTCCACTCCTATTTTTCCCACTGGTTTTTTCGGAATGAAGTTTTTAGTGAGGCGTACGGGCGGAGGGTCTTGAGGGCGTTCCTCAGGGACGAAGTTGCAGGGAGGTCTGGGCCAGTCCATTTGTATTCAGCTACTCTACTTTGTTGTGCCAGCCAAACCGCAGTAGCTGAGGGGCTACTATTGGGGTAATGGCCCAACCCATGTAGGGGTTAATGGGCCTTTGTGTGAGCTCGGGGGGCTTCTTGTAAATATTGTGTCCATCAAGGGCTTAGAAGAAAATATCCACCAGGGGCTCGGGGGGAAATTGTCAGCTCCTCCCACCCCTATATATAGGAGGGTCATTGTAATTGATGGGAAAAGCATTGAATGGGGAGAAAATTCCAAGGTATTGAGTTACTATTTCGTTCTTTATTTTCTGCATTGTAGTAGCAGAGGTAGAAGAGATAGTTGCAGCAGTAGTAGTAGAGGTAGCAGTAATGGAGGAAGAAGGAGTAGTTCTCTGAAGGGACCCTTCGGTTCTTTACCCCTTCGGAGGAGAAGAATGCTGTTGTATCGGTGTACCCTTCGGTCCTGATGTACACCAACCGGGACCCTTCAGATGAGATAGCAATTTTTATCCTTCGAAATAATCTCGACGGGATTTCTCAAGATTGATTTTCACCTTCGGAATTATTTTGAGCAATTTTTTACCCTTCGGAATAATCTTAGCGGGATTTCACGAGAGTGAATTTTCTACTGTTAGAATTATCTCAGATCCATTTTTTAATATGCTCGAGACTGGATTTTCACCCTTTCGGAATTGGCAATTTTATCCCTTCAGAACTCAAAAAGAGGCTCTACGCATGCTCGCTAGAAGTCGGATGAAAGTTTACTATATAGTCACGAGAACTCACCACCTAAGGGGCCGCATGCATGCTCTTGCTCGCTAGAAGTCAAATGAAAGTTTACTATAGAGTCACGAGAACTCACCACCTAAGGGGCCGCATGCATGCTCTTGCTCGCTAGAAGTCAAATGAAAGTTTACTACAGAGTCACGGGAACTCACCTAAGGGGCCGAAATGCCATCGTGGGCATGTCATGGCCCAAATCGACAGAGGAACCCACCTTCGTCATCATGACTCATATTCGGCAACCCACTTCGGAGCTCACACCACCTATATGTGTCGATGAGGCCCAGCATTAGCACTTTTCTCAGCTTCTCTGTCTCCATGCAATTTATTCTCCATGATGTGTGATTTCTGGGCCGCATATTACGAAGCCCAACCCGCAACAGCAGTGGACTCTACGAGATGAAGCCCAGTTGTGATGCTGGGAAAAGAGATTTTTTTATATTTTTTTAATCATTTTGCAAAATTATACAATGGTTTGAAAATTTATCAGATTTGACCACCAACCGCCGTGCGCCACGACGGCCGCCGTGGGCCACGGCGGTTGCAGGTCCAACCGCCGTAGCCCACGGCGGTTGGGCCAATAGCTGTGGGCCCCACGGGCGGGAAGGCCAGCCGCCGTGGCCCACGGCGGTTGAGGCCTATTCGCCGTGCGCTACAGCGGCAGGACCGACCGCCGTGGGCCACGGCGATAGGGGTTGTGCAACCGCCGTGGCCCACGGCGGCAGGTCAGCTGAACCCTATAAGAGCCGAAAATTACCCCGAAAATGTCATAAAATTCGGAAAAAAGAAAGAGAGGGTTGGGAAGGAGAAGAGAGTGAGGGGCGGAGCAGTGAAGCTTTGCCGGTTCTTCGCTTCATTGTAAGTATTTCGTCGATTTGAACCCTTTTAGCACCTATACTTAGAAAGCGTAATTAGTGATTCACTACGTTTCTTTAGATATGTAGTATTAAAATGTCCTGTTTGTAGGGTTTAGGGTTGAGAAGGAGAAGAAAGGGAGGTGGAGGGTGCGGAGCAGTCAAGCTCTGCTGCTTCTTCGCTTCATTGCAGGTATTTCACTGATTTCAACTCTTTTAGTAATTTTACTTATATATAATTACTATTTCAGTTAACTGTAGATTTTTGTAGATTTATGTATGATATAGATTTCTGGAGTATAGATCTGTAGTTGTAGTTTATATTATGTAACATATTTACTGTTAAGTGTGTAGATTGCGACTAATTAGTTTGCTATTTTAGTTTAGATATTAGTCTATTTGTTTCTTAGTCCCTGGATGTAGTATTTGATAGCAGTTATTGCTTTTTATTATGAATCAGACATGTCGGAGACAGTAACAATCAAATTGTATTATGGAATTGGAGAAATTATATATGGTCCACAAGGAGTTGACTTGTCAAATTTTAGTTCAATTGAGAAAAATGTTAAAAGAGCAGCAGAAAGAACTTGAGAGGGTATAACCAACTGGCTGGTCAAGGCATTTGCAGTAGATTTAGAGCACCAATGCCTGTCAGTGATGGCACTAATCAACAGAAGTGAACATGTGTATTGGGAGCTCGTGCCACTTGAAGGGACTCCACGATGGAGGAGTTTTATCAGAAATGCATGTCGAGTTGGTTTGCCCATGATTTTGTTTGTCCAAGTTTTCTAGAAGGGTGGGTCTAGCAGTCAAGTGCATGAGGAAGCTGAGGATGTGGACGAGGGGGAAGGTGGTGAAGAAGGGGAAGGTGCTGAAGAAGGGGAACAACAAGAGGAGGAAGAAGGGGATTATGAGGGTGAGCAGACATCTAGAGGTTATGTTGTCACTAGTGTTATTCATGAGGGAGAAGGAAACCCAAAGGTGATGAGAAAATATCAGAGAGAGTTAGAAGCTGATGAACGTGCATTGGAAGAGGACTCTTCAGATGATGATTATGATGATGATGATCATGATGATGATGATCAGTCTGAGGATCATGTGCCCTGGGATTGGCAGAACTACGATTTCTCACAGTGTACTATTAATAGTGGTGAGAATGTGCTCTAGGATACACGGAGAATGAGGTTACAGTAGGCGCTATGTAACCCAGTACTGCACATGTGAAGGATGCAGTGAAGCAGTGGTCCACCTTAACTCTACACAGGGAGTTCAGGGTAGTGAAGAGCTCCCCGAGGATATATGATGTGTGTTGCAAGAAGGATGATTGTTCTTTTCGAGTGTATGCATATATGGGGAAGTGAGATAATTACTTAGAGGTGAAAGAAGTGAGGGGTCATACTTGTACCCTTGATCGTATTGATGCAAGGCACTGAATATTTCAGCCGATTTTGTTGCAAACCACATGTACCCTACCATTGTGAAATGTATTACTTATGAGCCGAAGGCAATTATCGGTGCAATTGAGGAAAAATTTGGGTACACCATCAGTTATGGCAAGGCATACCAAGCAAAGAAGAAGGTATTGGAGCATAGGTGGGGTACTTATGAAGCATCCTACCACAATTTGCCTAACTTGCTACACACAATAGTTCAGATGAATCCTGGCAGCTACTATGATATCAAGGACTATGCTTGTGAGGAGAAACCAGGCAAGCTTGTGCTTCAGTGGTCATTCTTGGCATTGGGTGCCTGCATTGAGGCTTTCAAACTGTGTTGACCCGTCGTTTGCAATGATGGCACTTTTCTCACAGGCCAATACAAAGGAACTATCCTGACTGCTGTGGCAGCTGATAGTAACAATCAGTTGCTTCCTTTGGCCATTGCATTTGCGGAGAGGAGAACGGTGACAGTTGGTACTAGTTCCTTGAGAGGTTGAAGAACTTGGTGGTCCAGGATGTGCAGGATGTGTGTGTCATACATGATAGGCACAAAGGTATTTTGCAAGCAATCAATGACATGAAAGAGGGCAGCCAAGAGCGAAACAGAGTTCCATTGTGGCCAGATGTTAAGAGCAGGTGGTGCATTAGGCACATGAAAGAAAACTTCCACAGCCAGTTCAAGAACAAGACCCTGTCTAAATTGTTTGAGCGGTTGTGTGAGCAGACTCAGCAGAAGAAGTTCGATTCCATTTGGAAGAAATTAGATGACCTGACAAAGAAGGCATCAGAGGAGATATCAAAGAGGCCAGTGAATCCCGAACCTGGAGAGGAGCCAATTTCTCTCGAGGATGTGGGATTAGATGGCCCTCAAGTTAGGCGCAGAAGAGGGCGTGCTGTGAAGACCTTCAGCCAGTGGATTTAGAATGAGCCTAAGGAAAAGTGGTGTCTCTCGTACCAATCTTTTCAAATAGCAAGTAGAGCATGGATTTGTGCATAGGTACTTGCCGAGTGGTAACATCATGCAACTCTTGATCCACCGAGGCCAAGTCTAGGCTTTGCTCGAGGACGAGCAAACGTTTAGCTTGGGGGAGTTTGTTGACGGTCCTTACAAAACAAATTTGATCGTCAAAACCTCGGGTTCGAGAGGAGTATATGACAAGTTTCATGCACATTTTTAGTACTAATAAAGTTCCACGAGTTGTGTTGTCATTTTCATAGGCAGGTACACATTTTGGGAGAAATTGGGACCAACTAATAAAGTTCCAGAGCTTCATTGAGGTTCCGGATGGGGAGAGTTCCCCAGAGATGTCTACGTCGATCGTTCCGCTTCCTGTTGCGGTCACGCCGGGCGTTATTGTCTTCGGGGGTCTCGTTCGGAGGTGCGTTGGCGGACAACTCATCGTCTGAGATGTCGTCAAGGTACCGGTCGGGTCGATTTTCCGAGGTCCCAACATCTGCGGTCGTCATGAAGACTTCACAGTCAGGAGTGCAGAGACTGGAGTCAGTGGTCGCCACCTCGGTGGGGGTGTGCTCGTCGTTTGGAGCCAGCGGGGTCCCCTCCTGGAAGGGGAGTGAATCGAGGTAGGCGACATAGTGTGAGTTGTCGTCAGCCAGGTCTGTGGGCTTGCGGTCGGGCCAGTAGACGAATCTGCCGGTGGGAGTAGATGTAATGACCAGGCCAGTGGCAGGACCTGACAGCGGTTCCTCAGTTGTGTTGAGCTCGGACTCGGACTCGATTGGGTCCGATCCGAAGTTGAACTCGTAGGAAGAGTCCGAGTAGTAGCCGGTTGCGGTGTTGGAGTCCGAGGAGTACTCAGAGGCGATCTCCTTGCCGGCCCGACGTGCGGCGAGAGCTTCCGCGTGGGCCCTGCTAGAGTTGCAGAGACCGTAGGGGAAGTGCTCGTGGAGGGGGACTGTCTCACACGATGGCTCAGGAGCCGGCTCGCATGAAACGATCTAGGGCGACATCGAGTTCGAGTTGGAGGCGGATCCAAACTCGAAGTCGGCGACTTGTTGGCAGAGCGAAAATTCGTCGAATGTTTCGACGAGTTGACCCGTGACGGCTTCGGGAAGCGTCACGAGCCCGGTCTCCAGATCCAGAGTCATGGTGAGGTAGCGCTGGAACGATCCAGCGCCGTTAGCGGTGCAGACCCAGGAGCCGAAGACGAAGGTGTCGCCGCGATTGAAGGCGGCGGTTGGCTTGATGACGATTGAAGCCGTCGAGTTCGCCATGTGATCTTCGGTGAGTTCCCCTACCTGGCGCTCCAGCTGTCGGTGTTTTAGACCGGCAACCTACCAAGGGGAGTACCCGAGGTAGATGATTGTGGCCTCGCCGAGATCGGTAACTCGAAGGAGAGACACGTGGCACACAATTTAGATAGGTTCGGGCCGCGAGGTGCGTAATACCCTACGTCCTGTATGTTGCGTAGCTCTGGATTGATCAGGTGTGTTTACAAGATGATGCGGATTGATGAGATAGGGGTCCCTGCCTCGCCTTATATAGTCCGGGAGTCAGGGTTACAAGTCGGTTTGCCAGAGGAGTACTAGTCGGCTGCGGCTAGGAGTACTCTACATGGATCCGGACATGTCTAGCCTCCTAACCGAGTACTAATCCTCCGCTTGCCTTGCGCTCCACGCCAACAGGTGCCGTGCAGCCCAAGTCGGGTAGTCCCAGGGGCCTACGGAGTAGTCGGTCCCAGTACCCACCTGAGTAGTGGGCCCAGGGATGTCCGTACGACAGGCGTAGGACCAACCTAGGATTCAGATGATCATAGTTGCTTGTAGTGTTAGGACATTTAATTTTGGAATTTGTAATATTCGAACTATTATTTCTTCTACGAACTTATGCATGGTATTGTATTGTAATAATTGAACTTCTATTTCGTGTCCTCGTAATTATGTCGATTCATTTGTATTATTTTGCCTATGATTGTTCTCATCTTGTTTTGTAGATTTGCAATGGCCTCCTGAGGTCCTGAGTTGGACTTGGAGTTCCTCACGAAGAGGAACGACAATGTCGAGGTGCCACAGGGGATCGACACTCCTATATGCTTCTGCGGTAACAATTGCAAGCTTGTCAGGTGCACGGTCCTGGGGTACGCCCACAGGATGAGGTTCCTCATGTGTGCCAACTATGCGCACGACCCGATCCAGCCATTCGACCACAACCTTAGAGCCAAAGTAAGAACTTACTACATTTCTCGATTATTCATTAGTCATTTGTATTTTATTATTTGCTGACATGTCTTTGAAAAAATACTCCACCTCCTCTTTGTGATTTCATGCAGTGGCTAGATATCGAGCAGTCTGACGTCGAGAAGAGGT
This sequence comes from Cenchrus fungigraminus, assembly GCA_036936925.1. Lineage (NCBI taxonomy): Eukaryota > Viridiplantae > Streptophyta > Magnoliopsida > Poales > Poaceae > Cenchrus > Cenchrus fungigraminus. The sequence continues at coordinate 17,706,422 of CM072776.1, read as the reverse complement.
ACGTCGAGGGAGCTGCCTGTGATGCTAGGGAGAGGTGGTTGCGCATGGTCGAGTGGGAAAGAGAGAGGAGGAAAAGAAGGAGGAGCAGAAGGAAATGAGCATCAAAGGATATGAGAGAACGTGAAGCGGCCCAGGCCCGTGAAGCCGATAGAGAGAGGAACAGGGAGAGGGCTCGCCGGGCCAAGGAAGCTGGGTCGGATGCCATCAGAAAGGGGAAATACCCCCGCTGTACTCAGTAGACCTAGAGTATTAGTCGAACTGTATCAAATAATTCCGGACTTCATGACATCGTCACCTAGGGTCCTCGGTTTGTATCCTTAAGAACTATAATCGAACTGCATTAGAGTGTGTTTTATCCATTATGTGTGTTTCGTTACAGTGATTGTCATATGCAGAGTTGTTGTGTTTCCTCTGAGTCACTGACGCGTTCCCCACCCACGGATCGACTGGCCCACAATGCGACAGTGCCCTAGTACTAGGGTGTGTTTTCTCTGAGTCACTGCTTCGTTTCCCTTCCCACGGATCGAAGGGCCCACCACCCAGCCAGCCTCCTTCTTCTACCTATATGTAGCACCATTCACTCCATTGGCTTCTTCTCACAGCATTCAACAATGTCTTCGTGGAGTGGGGATGAACACGGTTTCGGTCCTGAGTTGTGGCATCAGCAATCAGAAGATTTCGTAGCCAATTTCCAACTGAAAGGCAAGAGTGACTACAGATCGATGCGTGATGTTAGAAGCTACGCACCGAAGCTAACGGTGTTGTGGCCTAGGTGTTCACACGGTGAATTTTGCGTGATGCAAGTGTACCAGGGATGGAACAACTCCGGTCGTCGCTTCTGGTACTGCCCATATGCATGGGTAAGCAATGTCCACAAATTTGTTTATCATGTTTCTTTGGTTTGCTAACATTTTCTTGCCTTTTGCAGTACTACACACAACTAGAGAACTGCAGTTTCTCGCAATGGGTGGATCCACCAGCTATTGATCCCTATCAACAGTACATCGACTACCTCGAGGACGTCGTCATCTACAACCTGAAGTGGGAGCTGTCGGAGGCACTGGCTTCTCCAGATCCATCATCTAGCGTAGGAGACGACCGGTGCTGCAAATGTTCGACCAGCACTTGTGAATGCCACAAGAACAACCCCTCCCCCCCCAAAGATTGGTCCCCTCCACCTTCACCACCTCCACCACCAGCTGGGTACTATTACATGCCATCCCAGCACTCCGGTGGCTCTATGCTCTCCGGGCAGTTCTCGTACAACTAGATTAATTAGGAATGTTGTAATCAAATTTCTAAATTCCCTAAGGCAAGTTATCAGTACGTAAGGCGCTTTGTTAGGGTTGTACAAGCACCGTACATGCCATTGCAAATGTATGTGTTTCCTCTTCTAAATATTTTTTAAAAAAACCAACCGCCGTGGCCCACGGCCGCTGCCTGCCGCCGTGCGGCTCCTGCAACCACCGTCTACAACCGCCGTGGCCCACGGCGTTAAGCCCAACCGCCGTGGGCTACGGCGGTTGGACCTGCAACCGCCGTGGCCCACGGCGGCCGCCGTGGCGCACGGCGGTTGGTGGTCAAGTCTGATAAATTTTCAAACAGTCGTATAATTTTGCAAAATGATTAAATAACAAATATATAAAAAAATTCCTGTGAAAAGAACAAGGCTGAGGTATATATAAAAAAATTCCTGGGAAAAGAACAAGGCTGAGGTTACTTCTGATTCGCAACAGCAAATTCCACTCCGAAGGTGAGTAAACCCGCTAACGAGCTAAGCTCTAGGAAATCACTTGGAACTGCACCGGCACCCTTCGTTATTCTACCATTATCATGACGATTCCTTGAATATTTAAAACATACGTACAAAGCTTAAGTAAAAGTATTACATCCTCATCAATTTGTTTTTGGGGTTGATTTTTCATATGAAGTACCCTTCGTCTGAATGGTGACGAGGTGCCTTTAATGCTTAGAGCTTCGGAGGAAAATTTTTTTGGATGCTCCGTTGATACTATTTTTAGCTCCCATGTGCCTTTATTAGTTTAAGGTTTTAGTTTAGTGCCATGCTGTTCGCACCTAAAATTGGCACAAAGCCGATCAGGCTGATGCCACCAGTCAGACCGGTGTCCCTGGACGGTCTGACCGGTCGGGGGTCCTATAGCCGATCCGGCAACGGCCACACCGGTCTGACCGGTGGGCCTGACCGGTCTGACCGGTGGACCTTGAGTCCGAGTAGAATTGAGGAATCCTAGCGAATTTCGACTTGTAAAAGGTTTCCTTGCGGGGTAAGACCCCCACCCTATAAATATAAAGGGCCACGGCCGGTTGAGGATCTATGACCCAATCGATCATTACTTTTTACAACTTTTATCTCTCAAACCCTAGCTTTTCCAACCTTGTGCTTTCCTTGTTTGTCTCGACAACGATCAGGGACGTTCTGAGTGGCCTGGCCGACCTCAGAGCAACCCTAGGCGCGCCATCTCCGACGGGGTCCCTCCCGAGGCGGCGATCTTAGGCTTTCACCGCGCCTCTGCAGCCACCGGTCAGACCGGTCCGGGCAGGAGCTCGGCGAGTTCAGCATTTCGACGTTCCGCGCGATCTAGCGCTCGTGTGTGTTGACCAGAAAAGCGTCAACATACTTTTGGCGACTCCGCTGGGGAAGAAAGATCAGGTTGCTAAAACCGTTCAATCTAACCTCAGCCAGATGGGTGCTCGGTGCGATCTCGACATGAACAACATTGTCACCGAGTCACTGGAAGATCTCTCTCCGAAGGAGCAGCAGAAGTTCAAGGCGCTACAAGAGTACATGCAAGTGCAATTTCTAGCTGGCGTCAAGAAGGATCGATCCGGCAAGGTGGCAAGATTGAAAGAATTCGAGCTACTGGTGATCAGGCTAAACGACAACAACGTTGAGGTAATTCCCACTGTAAGTAAGAAACCCCCGCCTGAACCTTCTCCTATGAACTCTACAGTGGAAAGTGATGAATTACTTGCTTCGTACATGTGATCCCGAGTTTGATAGATTTCCTCTCCCACGTGGTTGGCGTATGCCTGATTTAATTAAATTTAGTGGTGATGATGACCGAACCACATGGGAGCATATTAGTCAATACACTGCACAACTATGTGAAGCTGGTGTCTATAATGCTTTGAAAGTACACTTATTTTCTTTATCTTTAACTGGTACCGCTTTTGCTTGGTTTTCTTCGCTTGCTCCTGGTTCTATTATATCTTGGGATATGTTAGAGCATAAAATCCATGATCACTTTTATAGTGGGAGCATGCAATTAGAATTGACAGATTTAACATCGGTTAGGCAAGTAAGAGATGAGACTGTCTCTGCCTACATTAAAAGGTTTAAAGAAACTAAAAACCGGTGCTTTAATTTGTCATTCACTGATATTGACCTTGCAGACATTTGTCTGAAAGGTTTAAGGTCGTCTATTAGGGATAAAATAGAGGGCACTGATTTTCTTTCGGTTGCACAAGTTCAAGTAAGAGCTTTAGTTGTTGAAAACCGAATGAATAAAGAAAAAGATAATTTTAGTCGCGTCGTTCTAATGTTCATATTATTGATTATGATTCTGATAGTTCGAACGATAGTGATAAAGAAATTTATGCTGCTGAATTTGTTTGGCCCTCTAAAGAAAAAGCTTATTCTTGCTCATCTCTTAAGCCGGCTAGTAAAGGTCGGCAAGAACAAAAATAAATTTACTTTTGATGTTTCCAAATGTGATCGTATATTTGATGAATTGCTTAAATCTGGAAATATCAAGTTAACTCATACTATTCCTCCACTTGATGAATTGAAAAGGCATGCATATTGCAAGTTTCATAATTCATTTTCTCATGCCACTAATGATTGCAATGTGTTTCGTCGACAGGTTCAATCGGCCATAAACGAAGGTCGTTTGACTTTTCATGAGATGCAAGTGGATAAGACTCCTTTTCCAATCAACACCATGGATTTACAACAGCCTAAGGTACTGGTTCGGCCGCATCAAGTTGAAGCAACTAAAGGCAAGAACGTGGTAATCGGGAAGGCTAAGCCCGATTTAAGAGGAAAGGAGCTGGTTCGCAAAGTTGAGTATGAGAAAACTCCTGATTGTAAAGAGACCTTCAAGGTTACTGTGAGTGCCTCTGGACATGGGGGCAAGAGTCATCCACACCCGCCGAGCAACGACCGTCTGAGCCGTCTCTGGCCAGACCGGTCAGACCGGTGGAGGTGACCGGTCAGACCGGTGCGCCTCTGGGCCATCCGAGGATGATCAAGCCAAGCTGCCCGGAGATTGGAAATTGGAAGCTTAATGTAGCAAAGAATTAGCGGAGTGGTCCTAAGCCAAAGGTCACTTTGATATGCTATTTGACAAGTATTCCAAGCAAAAGGCCGTTACAAGTGATCGGCCATTAAAAAAAAGGATGAGGTCACCTACACACCAAGGAGGGTCATCTTCACCTCCAAGGGCTGCTACAAGACTCAAGGGTGAATCATCACAGCAGGGGCAACGCTTTACTCCACCTTGGGCGTCATCAAGTTCAAGTGCACCACCCCCGATTTATGATGACAATGGAGTAATGTGGGTACCTTATCAACAAGCCTTTCATCCTAGATGGGGAGGACAGAGATCAGCTTTTGATAGAATCTCCAGGCCTATCCAAGACCGATTGGCTCCTCGCCGTTCTGGTCAGGGTTACCAGACCCGACCGGTCAGACCGGTCGCTAGCCCCGGTCAGACCGGTGTGGCCAGGCAAGCCGTGCCGCCTCCCGTGAAGCAAGTATACAGGCCAAAGCAAAGGGAGGAGGTTTAGAAGATGGATATTGATCCAGAGAGGACCACAAATCAAGATGTTATTCAGATTGGATTAATGGATGTTCCTATTGGAGAAGATGGCAAAAGACCGATTGTTTCAAACAATAAGGTTGTGACATCAACTCCAGGGGTATTTGCTGCTGCTAATGACCATGAGGCCACTGGGAGTGGTTCCAACTCCAAATATTTCTTGCCAAGGTGGTGTCCTCCCGGTTTGACTTGCACACAAAGGAGGAAGCTTAAACGCCTGATGTTTCAAGAGAAGAGGGAGAAGGAGCTAGAGAAGCAGAGTGATGAAGCTTTCAACCAGTACAGGCCTATGGTACCTCAAGGAAAAGAGTGGAGAGTCAAGACCATCTCCCAGCTAGCACCGGTCAGACCGGTGGAGGAGTCGGTCAAACCGGTGGTGGTCGTCGGTCAAACCGATGACCCAGAGACGCTGCCCGGTTTCTCTTCTTCAGCTCCTATGGTTTATGATGACAAGTCCGCATTGGATCCTGCACCAGAAGGCGATGAGGAACTTGTTGATTACAGTTCTTCGCCCAAGCACATAAGTTTGTACATCAACGTGATCCATATGTCTATGGATGGTTATTTGCTCTCGGAGGAGGATGTTGCGCATCTCGACTTTGGGCCAAAGGAAGCTATTTTCCAGAAGGCTAAAGCTACTGAGAATCATCTGAAGGCTTTATACATGAAGGGACACATCAATGGGAAGCCTATCTCTCGCATGCTGGTGGGTGGAGGAGCGATCATCAACTTGATGTCGTATTCTTTGTTCAAGAAGCTGGGAGGTTCAGATGATGAGCTGATCAAGACCAACATGACCGTCAGCGGTGTAGGAGGAGGCGAGCCGATGGGAGCTAAAGGCGTCGTCTCTATGGAGCTCACCGTTGGGAGCAAGACATTGGCTACGGCATTCTTCGTTGCTGAGACACAAGGTAACTTCAGCCTAATCCTTGGTCGTGATTGGATTCATGCAAATCAGTGTGTGCCTTCTACCTTGCATCAATTTTTAATTCAATGGGTAGGCGACGAGGTAGAGATTGTTCATGGTGATACGTCGGCTTGTGTTGCAGTGGCTGATAGTTCTACCATGGATAATCATGAGAATCTTAAGTGCTTAACTGGTTTAGATTTATCTAATTTAAGGCTTATTGATTCTACCAAAGATGGCTTTGCTACTGTTGTCATGAAGCCGATCGTTGATCAGGCTAGAACCTCTCTTTCGATTTGATGGATGAAAATCTAGAGTGGTTGCAACAAAGGTGAGAGCACTATTGGGCGCACAAGAACGATATGTGTGAGGCCATCGAAGACTTTGATGATTTGAGCAAGTTAGGACAAGGGTTTACGTCAGCTGATCCTTTAGAGGAGGTGGATATTGGTGATGGCACTATACCTAAGCCGACATTTGTAAATAAGAATCTTGATCCTTTGTTTAAATCTGATTTAATAAAGTTGTTAAAGGAGTATGTTGATTGTTTTGCATGGAACTACAATGAAATGCCTGGTTTAAGTCGTGATTTAGTTGAGCATCGTTTACCTATTAAACCTGGTTTTAGGCCTTATAAACAACCTTGTAGGAACTTTAATCCTGATATTTATGACTGAGTGAAAGAGGAAGTCAATCGGTTACTTGATGCAAAGTTTATTAGGCCTTGTCATTATGCTAATTGGATCTCTAATATTGTACCTGTTGAGAAAAAAGGAACAAAAAAGCTTCGTGTTTGCATTGATTTTAGAGATCTTAATAGAGCTACTCCTAAAGATGAATATCCTATGCCTATAGCCAATTTTCTTGTTAATGCTGCATCCGGACATAGAATTCTTAGCTTTCTTGATGGTAATGTTGGTTACAATCAAATCTTTATGGCTGAAGAGGATATATCCAAAACGGCTTTCATTTGTCCGGGTTTTGTTGGCTTATTTGAGTGGGTTGTGATGACTTTTGGATTGAAAAATGCGGGTGCTACTTATAAAAGGGCTATGAATTTAATCTTTCATTATTTGCTTGGCATCATAGTAGAGGTTTATATCGATGACATTGTTGTCAAATCGGTTGGAGATGATTCTCATTTAGCTGATTTAAGACTTGCATTTGAAAAGATGCGTCGGTACAAATTAAAGATGAACCCACTCAAATGTGTTTTTGGTGTATCGACTGGGAAGTTTTTGGGCTTCATTGTGCATGAGAAAGGCATAGAGATAGATCCTAAAAAGATTGAGTCAATCCGGAATGTTAAAGCGCCTACATGTAAGAAGGATTTGCAAAAGTTCTTGGGCAAGGTAAATTATTTGAGGATGTTCATTTGTAACTTGTCTGGGAAGGTGAATGCTTTTACTCATTTACTTCGGTTGAAAAATGATGTTGACTTCACTTGGGGGGCAAAGCAACAAGAGGCATTTAATGAGATTATGAGCTATTTGACTTCGCCACCAATTCTTCAAGCACCCAAGAGTGGTATTCGTTTCAAGTTGTATGTAGCAGCTGAGAAGGATGTCATTGGAGGTGTTTTGACTCAAGAGACCGAAGGCAAGGAGTACATAGTTGCATATGAGAGTAGAAGATTGTTGGACACCGAAACAAGGTACACTTTTATTGAAAAGTTGTTTTTATCGCTATATCATACTTGTACCAAGTTGAGGCATTATTTATTACCAAGTACTTGCATAGTAGCATGTCAAACCGACATAATTAACTACATGTTGCATAAACCAATTTTAAGTGGTAGAGTTGGCAAATGGGCTTATGCTTTAGTTGAATATGATTTGCATTGTGAACCATTAAGTTCAATGAAAGGTCAAATTGTTGCCGACTTTATTGTTGGACATATAGTAGATAAGCAACTTGATTTAAATGTCGGTTATGCTACTTTTACTCCATGGAAGTTACATTTTGATGGATCGGTTTGCAAAGATGGTTGTGGTGTTGGAGTTGTCATTATTTCACCAAATGGGGTTGTTTTTAAAGCTCTTAACCGATTGGATCATGATTGTACTAATAACCAAACCGAATATGAGGCTCTTCTATTTGGGTTAGAGATCTTACATGACATGGGAGTAAAACATGTGGAAGCATATGGAGATTCTTTATTAGTGGTGCAGCAAGTTTCCAAGCTATGTTAATGTCTAAATGGCTTTTTAAATGCTTATCTTGATAAATATTTAGACATCATATCTTGTATGGATGAATTTGTTATATATCATGAGCCACGAGAGGAAAATCCTAGAGCTAACGCTCTGGCTCAGCAAGCATCTGGTTATAATGTTTGAAAAAGAAATTTTCAAGAACACAAACCATTGCTTACAGCCGAGTGCTTTACGCTGGAGGCACCGGTCAGGCTGACGCAGCCGACCGGTCTATCCGGTGACACTGTTGACGGTGTATTTTGGTACACCAAACATGTTCATTACACTTTTGTTTGGACTTGATTATGAAACTAACCCGCCACTAGGCACACTAATGATATAACAAGTTCATCTTTGTATGTGCATTTGGAAGTGTTATGTTTTTGCAGGAAAACATGGACAAAAAGGACGGAGTCACAACGAGTTCAAAGGAGCAAATGAGGAGTCCCGTTCGTGTTCGAGAGCATGATTAAATCACTCCCAAAGGTGGTAAGGACCAAGGTGTTACAAAGGAACATCCCCGAGGATTAAAGCGGAAAGGACCGAACTTCATGCGAGAAGACCCTCTATCTTGGACGCGAGGATGACATCGTCAAAATGATGCAATTGAAGGGGGCAAAGTGCAAAATGTCAAGAGGACCCACGTGCACAAAGGGGCGACCGAACCGGGCCGAAATGGGCCTGGGCCGGTTGGCCCAGGCCAGCCGGCCCAGCCTGTTTCAGCGTCGGTTCGGCCCCCCATTTCTTGAGCCTGAAGAAGATGCAACCCTAAAGACGTGGAGGCGCCGCCATTCGCAGAGAGAGAGCCATTCGCCCGAGAGGCCGTCCACAAGCTAGAGAGGAAGAAGAAGAGGGAGATCATTCGCGAGAAGGATCGCTCTACTCGAAGGAAGCAACCACAAGTGGAGGAGGACGTCGAGGCCCTGCGAAGACACCCCCGGAGGAGAAGGAAGACACCGTCGGAAGCGTCACCATGATCAACGGTGCTATGCCTAGCACCTTGATGGGGTAATCTTCTCATTTGTCCATAGGTTGTAAACGATCTTGAGATGTAATCGCAACTTTTATGGTTTCAATCTATCATCTAGTGTTGAAGAAGCTTTTTTGTTTAAGGTTAGCTACCATGCCATGTTGGGAGTATAGATCTCACTTCTCCCTTAGAACCCTTCAATACGCCATGATCATCATAGGTCTAGTCACGAATAGCTCCATGTAGTGACAGTACAGGGGGAGGGAAAGGGCGAAACCGTGGTCACAACCCCCGGTAGATTAGATCGGTTTGGTATCTCTTAGCGGTTGCATGTTCAAGTATCGTAGACCCTTGGGCAAGTGTCTTTTATATATGTTGTGAGTTTAATCGCTCTCTCTAGTGTAGCGTAGTAGTTCTCTAGATTAACCGTAGTTTAGGGTTTGGATAAGTTAGTTAGTAGTGCTTGATCAAACACTTGTAATCCCCATGCTCCGCGGATTGATAAGAACCTAGGGAATCCCCGTGGTAAAAAAGGTGTAGGTCCGTACGCTTGCAGATCGTAGGTGGATACGAGTTTTATCCGTCAACAAGCCCCTTTTTCTGGCACCGTTGCCGGGGAGCAAGCCAGTTTACATCGTTTGGTTTTGCATCTAATTTTATTTTTGTTTTTTTATCGTTTATTGCTAACATCTAACCCCTATTACCTAGAAAACCATTTTGTTTTGGTTTTGTTTTTTTATCTTGTTGTCTAGATGGCGTTCACCAACCACCCCGTGGAAGAACCGGAGAAATCGCTACGGGATTACGCTAGTCCTCGATGTGAAGACATAAAGGTACAAGAGTCGGATTCGAAGCTCGAAGCGACCAAGTATGAAATCAAAGCTAGGATCATCGAGATGGCGGCGGCAACCCCATTTGGAGGGATGGAGACGGAGAACCTGTATAGACGCATAAGGCATTTCACGACGCTATGCAACACGGTGTGTCAAGAAGGAGTTCCCGATGAATGGTTCAAGTGGAATCTCTTTCCCTACTCACTTGCCGGCGAAGCAAAGACGTGGTACTCGTTTGCGTCCTTTGAAGTTGAAGGGAATTGGAACAAGTTGACGAAGAAATTTTGTGAGAAGTTTTTTCCAATAAGCAAAGTTCAACATCTAAGGAGGCAAGTGATCACCTTCACGCAAGATTTAATGAATTGATTGAAGGGATAGACCAAGCTTGGAATAGATTTAATGAATTGATTGAACAAGGACCAAGACTCGGCTTCTCCGGTGACGTACTCTTGCATACATTTTTCTTTTCCCTAACCCCTAGTTGCATGGAACATGTTCAAATGTGTGCAGGTGGGGATCTCATGGAGAAAACACTCACGGAAGCCGCTCAACTTTTGCAAAAGATTAGCAAAGCGGCGGCCATGCGAAGAGATTGGGAAACAAGACTTTCGGGAGAGCCGGAACGCGATTCAAACATGAAGACACATGCTGAAATTTCCGAGAAGGCAGCCCCGGAAGACAAGAAACAGGAGCCAATCCCGGAAAAGCTTGAAGAAGTATACACCGAGACAAGAACTACCCCAAGCGTTGACTTCGCCAAGTCAAATGAAATGAACAAAAGGAGTATGTCAAGCGCGAAGCCATTAAGGGAGTTCGAGCAAATGGATTGGATTCCAATAGATTATGGAGAAGTATTCGACAAGAGAAGACCGTTCCCTAACCAAAAGGGGATGGCGAGAGCATTGGAAGCGGATTTCCCACCGGAAAAGCAAGCAGAAAATTCGTACGATCTTGAAACCACCGGTGAGATCTTTCGAAAGCTCTTTAGTGATGATGAAGTGGATCCGGATCACATAGCCGAAGTGAAAAGAATCATGGGGATCAAGCCCGAAGCATCGCCATACGCTCGGCTCGCCGAAGTTTATGCAATAGGATCCGATCAAGAGGAGAAGACGACACCCCACTTGAGTAACGAGATCAATGGAATTCAATGCAAGGCTTTATGCGACATCGGAGCCCAAGTAAGTGTCCTATCCTCCAAGATTTACGATAAAGTTCAAGACCATAACCTAGACTTAGCTCCAACTTCGACAAAGTTAATCATGGGAGATGGTAGAACTATTAAACCTCTAGGTATTGCTTGCAACATTAATGTAATCATCTCTGGAAAGTGCATACCAACCGATTTCTTCGTTATTGATGCCTACTATAATAATCATGATCACATAATCCTAGGTAGGCCTTTCCATAAGTTGGTTGATGCTGTGTTGGATGCCGGAGAAGGCAAAGTAATAATAAATCTTAATGGAGATAAGTACACATATAGTTTTCTTCACGCTTCTAGTCATCCTTCACCTTTTCCTCCCGAGGATGAAGAAGTAGAGGAGGTAGGTAGTCTTTGTTTTGTTGAAACCCTTAGAGACCCGCTGCAAAGAGCGATGGAGAATCAATCCAATGATCAACGAGACGAGGAACTAGAGGAAGCAACGAAGGGATTAGATCCACAAGACGGAAGCGTGGAGGAAGAAAAATTCGAAGATATAGGAGACACTAAACCCGAAGAGCCACAAGTGCCCGAGGTGGATCTCAAACCTTTGGCCAAAGGATTAAAGTACGAATTTTTGGGCCCAGACAAGACCTATCCAGCCATTGTGAGCGACGAGTTGAGTCCCGAAGAAAATGAGAAGTTGCTGAATTTATTGAAAAAGCACAAGAAAGTGATCGGATATTCGATCAATGATCTCAAAGTACTTAGCCCAGCCTTAAGCACTAATCGAATACCTATGGAAGACCAATGTAAGCCTGTAGTGGACCATCAAAGTGAAGGACCGGAACATGCGACCAGAGAGGGGGGGAGTGAATGGGAGCCGATAAAAATTCTTCTCGAAGGGGATGGAGACTCCAACAAGATGAACAAGGCTTCCAAACACACGTCTCTGACTCAACTACCCAAGTTGGCCAAGACCACGCAGCCACTGGAGTGCTACTGGTCCTAGGAACCAACAACCACCTAAGCTAACCCAAGAACGCAGCGGAAAGACCAACTCGAGCAGCTACTGGACCACACCGATCAGACAGGTCCCTGCTGGAGCACCCCGACAGATCCTAAGAACTTTCACAGAAAGCTCCTACACCGGTCAGGTCGGTGTAGCACGCCGGTCAGACCGGTCTAAGCCAGGAAGCCCCAAAATCACAAACCTGACCATCCGAACTCCAAAACCAACCAAACACGAAACAGCAGCAACACGAGACAACAGGGAACTCACCAAGACGTTCACCCGAGGCAAATCCCACAAGGCCTCTGCACCGGTCAGACCGGTCGACTGCACCGGTCAGACCGGTCAGGCTGGGCAGCTCGGGATGAACAACACCCGCGGGTCAACACCCCCAAATCCAACTCCCGATCTCCCGAATCGCTCCACAGATTTGCGCAAGACTATGGGGATAGTAGGAACACCTCATGGGCACTCCATAGCCAAGATTTGGTCTGCCAAAACTTGCTAAATCGAGAGGAATCGAAGAAATCTCACCAAGAACGCCTCTAACCCTAGAGCCAAGAAAACCCCAAAATCGAGCCCCTTTGCTCACAGATTTGGAAGGGGAATCAAAGGGAAAAGAACAACGAAGAGTTCAAGCATACATCCCCCACCAAATCCCAAAGAGAAAGGCCTCGAAACCACCACAAGAAAATCGCCAAGAAAGGGCTCCGAAAATCACCAAAAAGAAGAAACGGGAAAGACACATCCAAGCCTTGAGGAACCACGCCGAATCATCTATACATACCAAAGAGGTTCATACAAGGTCTAGTTTGCCGCCCGATCATCCTTCCCTCTCACAAGATCTCACCATTAAGCTCTCAAGCTAGTCCTAGAAATTCCAAAGGAAAAGGAAGAGGAAAATAGCAAAATAAAATGAGCTAGGGTTCCAAGAGATGGCTGCCATCCTCTCACCACTTGGGTTATATGGAGGCTAGCCGAAAGACTAAAATACCCCTAAGGCCTAATACTAGGATACACACCCCCGAGGGGCACTTTGGGAAACTTTGTCTTCGCACCATCAGACGGATGCCCAGCGACCGCAAACTTGCTTAGCCTCGACGCAAGCCTTGCGATCTCGACGCGTGTCCTCCGCTTCGAAGTCTCCGGACTGCGTCGTCGCACACCGGTCAGACCGGTGCTCCTCACCGGTCAGACCCACCGGTCAGACCAGTCCGATGCTGCTACACCTCCGTCTTCGGTCTTCGGTCTTGGCTTTGTGGATCAACCAAGGAGCCTAGTGGTTTTCTGGTGAACCACCGGAAACCCCGCGAACTCGGTGTAGCCTCCGCCAATCACCACTCATGACTCGGCTCCCACATAGTCCCGGCTCGACCTTGGTTTTGAGGCTCTACCAAGAAACCATCCACGACTTCATCTCGCCGTTCTTGCCACCATGCGGCCCGCTTGACCCCGCTGGCCACCGGGTCCCTCGAACCAAGCCTACTTGTCTTCTCCACACCTGGAGGCCTCATCGGCAATGACCTTTCGCGCTTGTTCTTCACCTGCACCAGCACAAGTCAAGCCGCAACCTGCACCTGCAATACTTAGCCAAGAATCAGTCCACACCACGTTGTCAATCACTCATCACACCAGGAAGCGACCATCCACCGGTCCTTGAACCACACAGGCTCTCAATCTCCCCCTTGATGAGTGCATTGACAACACACACATTTTGGTAACCAAAGAGAAAAGGAAAAGAAAAGAAACGACTAAAAGAAACTCCAACAAGCGATCGAAAGCCAAGGGAAAGGCAAAGAGCAAGATCACTTGAAGAAGACAAGTCTCGGACCCCTTAGGCAAGGGCAACGGCTCGACACATCCGAGACAAAACCATGCTCAAGAAAAGAGCACAAACCACCAATCCAAAGCTCGAAAACCACAAAGAGCTCCCCCTGCACACATGCAAGCTCCCCCTGAACCAATGCAACTCCCCCTGGACGAATGCATGCAAACCACTTCACAAAACAGAGCAGCTGCCTCAGCTTTGCTCTGACCGGTCAAACCGGTCCTCCTCACCGGTCACACCTGTGGACAAGATCGTCTAGCTCCTGACACTTACACCGGTCAGACCGGTGGACAAGATCGTCCAGCTCCTGACACTTACACCGGTCAGACCGGTGCATCCCACCGGTCTGGCCGATGGCCACCTGGGAAAAACTGGGGACTGCACGAGCTCAAAACTAGCTCGAAACAACTTGGAAACCTTCTAAATGCATGCAGTAAGCCAAAACATGCTCAAACTTCTCCCCCTTGTTGACAATGCATGAATCAAGCCAAAAATGTAAAAAAAATGCAACCTAGAGCTTCTCAAATAGACAAAATTCAACATAGCATGCTACACACCTCCAAATGAGCAAGTTAGATACTCTATAGCTTCGTATGGACAAAAACTACAAGATCACCGAGTTTCACAACCATTGGAAGAAGCTAAGATAGAAATGAGCGTTTTTGCGAAAAATCACCCTCTCATGAGCAAAGTCCTAAACATGAGCAAAACATGTCAAAATGGCAAAGCCACACAAACTTCATGCTAGGACAACCATTCTAAGCATAAGACCATCATAAACACCCACAAGCACCTCATGTCATGTCAAAGCATACCGAGCCATGTGCTTACTTCTATGTATGAGACTTCTCATTGGTAAGCAACATGCAACGATTTAGCACCCAAAAGCAAGTAAATTAAGCACATATGACATGTGGGCACATTTTCCTAGCAATTTACATTTCATTTTCAGATTTATATTTGGTACATGAAATGTCTTTGCGACAAAAAGGAACGTATGCCCCTCCACAAGATAAAGCATGGGGGCTAAACATTCATGATGGCAAATGAGCCTTTGGCCCCATGTGATCAAAATAAGCTATCCAACCACAAATTAAGCATAGCCAAGCCACAAAAACATGTCAAGATCATATAAAGGTATTTACTCACAAGAGAGCATACATATGACATTTTTGAAAAACATAGCTATCAACCGTGGATATAAACCAAGATCATCAAGAGCTAAGCCAAACTAACCATAGCTTACCAAACTAGCTCACAAGGACATATATAACATACCATGGTGAACAATGTATATAGGAGAAGCTTTTCCTACTCAATGCATATGATACAAAATGCAAGCAACCTAAGATACAAAGATGCCTATACATCATGTTACATATGCCATGCCAAATGCAAGAAATGCACAAAGGAAAGCTATACATATGCTACAAAGGAGCTCCCACACACCAACTCAAGAAATCAAACAAACACCAAGCTCCCCCCGCAAACGAGTGAAAGTTGCTTGATCTAGGGGTTTGGTGAAAATATCAGCTAGCTGGTCATGTGTGGGTACATGGATCAAAGCGATTTTTCCTTTCTCTACATTGTCTCTCAGGAAATGATACCTCACATCTATGTGCTTGGTTTTGGAGTGGAGCACTGGGTTCTTTGCAACGCTTATGGCACTGGTGCTATCACATTGAAGTGGGACATGGGTATACTCCTCACCAAAGTCACTCATGGTGTATGTGATCCAAAGGAGCTGAGAGCAACAACTAGCTGCGGCCACATACTCTGCCTCGGTAGTGGATTGAGCAACGCTTGACTGTTTGCGAGAAGACCAAGACACCAAAGAAGAAACCAAGAACTGGCAAGTCCCAGAAGTGGACTTCCTATCCAACCGACACCCGGCAAAATCCACATCCGAAAAACCATGAAGAGCCAAAGAAGAGGACGCGGAGTACCAAAGGCCGAAGTCGGGAGTATGACGCAAATACCTGAAAATGCGCTTGACTGCTTGCTGATGCGAAGTCCTCGGAGACGCTTGAAAACGAGCGCACAGACATACCGAGAATTGGATGTCCGGCCTCGTCGCCGTCAAGTACAGGAGTGATCCGATCATGCTCTGGTACTCCTTCTGGTCCACGTGTTCACCTTCCTCGTCCGCATCAAGAGCTGTAGTCGTACTCATGGGTGTCGCCATAGCCTTGGAGTCCTCCATCTTGAACTTCCTCACAATGTCCTTGGTGTACTTGGCTTGGTGCACGAATGTTCCTTCCTTTGATTGCTTGATCTGGAGCCCGAGGAAGAACTGCAACTCGCCCATCATGCTCATCCCAAATTCCCTGCTCATGTCTTCTGCAAACCTTGCAACCAAAGAGTTAGACGAGCCACCAAATACAATATCATCCACGTATACCTGCACAATCAGGATATCTTTGCCCTGCCTGAGGAGAAACAAGGTCTGATCGACCTTCCCCATCTCAAACCCTCTCTCAAACAGGAACCCCCTCAACCTGCCATACCAAGCCCTAGGCGCCTGTTTCAACCCATAGAGCGCCTTTCTCAACTTGTACACCCAGTGGGGGTACTTCTCACTCTCAAACCCCGGTGGTTACCTCACATACACTACTTCCTCCAAAACACCGTTCAGAAAAGCACTCTTCATGTCCATTTGGTGCAATTTGAACCCTTTAGCCACGGAAAAGGCTAGAAGGATCCTAATCGCCTCCAAACGAGCTACAGGAGCAAAGGTCTCCTCGTAGTCGATCCCCTCTTTCAGTGAGTACCCCTGAGCAACAAGCCTTGACTTGTTTCTCACCACCTCTCCTTTCTCTCCCTCTTTATTTTTCCACACCCATTTTGTCCCAATCGGCTTACACCCCGGTGGAGGATCCACCAACTCCCAAACTTGGTTTCTCTCAAAGTTCTCCAACTCCTCATGCATCGAATTGACCCAATTATGATCAGATAGGGCGTGTCCAATGTCTTTGGGCTCAAAAGTAGCAACAAAACCAGCATGAGCGAAGTGAGAATTATTTCGAGCCCTCGACCGTGTAGTGCGTTCATTGATGTCGCCGATGATTCTCGAACCTGGGTGATCCACTTGAACTCACCGGGGAGGTTCTCGCCTTGATGCTACCTCCCCCTCAACAGCAGCTTCGCCTAGATCTGGGTTTGTCATTGTAGGTGTGGGAGAGGGCCCGTTCACCACCGTAGTCGAAGTAGTAGGTACATGCTCAGCCGTGGGCACCACACCGCCATCTTCATCATCTCCATGTTCATGCTCCTCCTCCTGGAAAATCTCTTCGCCAAGCTCATCGTCACCTGCACACTCAAAAACAAGCTGACTACGTGGCTGTGTCTCATCGAAGGTTACCTCGCAAGTCTCCACGATTTGGTTAGTTTCAAGATTGAGCACACGATATGCTCTAGAATGAGATGCGTAACCAAAGAAAATGCCATCGACAGACCTAGCCTCGAACTTGTCCAACTTCTTCCCTTTCTTAAGAATGAAGCATTTACAACCAAAGACATGGAAGTGACTCACCTTGGGTGTGCGACGGTGCATCAACTCATAGCAAGTTTTCTTCTTGTGGACCCTGAGGTAGATGCTGTTGGACACGTAGCACGCGGTACTGATCGCCTCAGCCCAGAACCTTCTCAGAGTCCTATGCTCATCGAGCATCGTCCGAGCCATCTCACACAAGGTTCTGTTTTTCCTTTCCACCACGCCGTTCTGGGGAGGCGTATACGGACTAGAGAACTGGTGTTCAAGACCCAAGTCATGGCAAAAGGTTTCGAAGCGAGAGTTTTTAAATTCCGAGCCATTGTCACTAAGAATCGCTCGTATGGCATCTCCGTTCCTCTCGTTCTTCAACCTCAAGACAAGATCTCGAACAAAACCAAACTTCTCCCCTTTCTCTTCCAGAAAGAACACCCACGCATACCGAGAGTAGTCGTCCACCACAACTAGGACGTACCACTTCCCACCCGCAGATCGCACACGAGCTGGGCCAACAAGGTCCATATGGAGCAGCTTGCATGGACGCTCCGTCATCACATCGGTGAGGGGCGGGTGAGAAGAGGCTACCATCTTGGCATGCCTACACGGCGCACAAACCAACTCTTTCTCAAACCTCAGCCGTGGCAATCCTCGGACCAAATCGAGTTTACTCAAGCGAGACAGAAGGTCAAAGCTTAAGTGACCCAACTTCCTATGCCACTTCCACAACTCACTCGAAGACCCAGCCAAGAAACAACGAGCCACACCAGAAGATTGAGAGAAATCCGCTCGGAACACTTGACCCTCGGGAACGACCATGCAAACTAGGTCCCCTCGAGAATCCAAAATCCGAGAACCACCAGACCGAAACAACACCTCAAAACCCTCATCCAAATGCTGGGACAGCGAAAGCAAATTGAACCCGAGCGATTGAACAAGAGCAACACGCCTAAGAGTGACCTTCTCACTTACCTTAATCTCACCTTCTGAAAGCACACGCCCTCGCCCATTATCCCCAAAAGTGATTATGTCTTGGACACCACCGGGACGAGACTTGAGAACCACCCCTTGTCTCCGGTCATATGCCTCGAGCAACCGGAGTCAATCAACCAAACGTTCCTCAAGTCTCCCACCTGAAATTCAAAAACGAGCACGTGAGTGAACAAACGACACTGCACTGGGGTTAGTACCAAAAGAGTAAAACCAGTGCCAAGCCATTTGCTCCAAAGTGGGGTTAGCACAAACCATATCATCACACCTATCAAAGCTACCACCACGAAAACCACCACGGGTACCACCACGAGGGAACCACTCCTGTCTAGCTGGAGGAGAACGAAAACCATGAAAGGAATGTCGTGGACCCTTCCTCCTCTCCATCTCAAAGCTACGACTCCTCCCACCATCGTATTGAGCACGATGTGGAGAACGTCTAGCAAACTGACCACCTGCAAACTCTCCAAACCAACCACCATCACCACAACCACCAGAACCGAACCGAGCATCAGTACGAGCACGAAACCCGAACTGCTGTCTGCCCAGACCAGCACCGGTCTGACTGGTGTAGTGCACCGGTCTGACCGGTGGTGCTCGGCCAGCAGCACCACCTGCCACCTTTCGATCTCCCCAAGCTGGAACCGTCCTCACAATCACCTTGGCCCTGGGCATTGGCATACGAGGCTCAGGCACACCATTTGAGGGGCGGTACCTGTCCTTGTTAGCCCACTCCTTAGCTATTCTCTCCTCACGCTTCCTCTTGAAGCAAAACTCACCCTTGTGACCATCTCTCCCACAATAGTCACAATGAAACTGTATGGGCTTAGGTTTAGGCTTGGGTTGGGGCTGCTCACTTGGTTTCTCCTCACTCGGCTTCTCACCCTTCGTCTCTCCAACCTCACTCTCCTTGGAGCTCACAAACTTCACCAGTTTTTGGAAGTCATTTGTTGGGCGAGGAAATATGGGAGGATCTGGGGTTGTGTAAAGTTTGTTTCTCAGTGGGTTGGGCTTAGGAGCATAGGCGTTTTTGTGGAAGGTTTTTGGTGGAGCTTGGATATCACCAATCTTCTCTCCTCCCTCACCACTACACTCTACAACCTTCTCTGAACCAAGTGCTTGCCCATCATAGCACTTGTATGCCTCTATCATCATCCTAAGCAGTGGTTCATGACCCGACAACCAACCCATCATTTTTCTCAAGTCATCGTTCTCATCCTGCAAGCGATCCACATAGTGTGCAAGTTCCAGATTTTTCAAAGCATGCAATTCACAAGTAGAGCAAGAAGTGGGAATAGGCTCTTTCAACTTAGCCTCAAGCGAAATAATGTAAGCATGCATCTCATCAATCTTTCCATGCAAAACAGGGCAAGAAGTGCAAGCACCTAGCAAGGCAAGTCTAGACTTAAACTCAGCCACTTCAACCCTAAGCACATCTAGTTCATCACAAGTAGAAGCATGCTTATCCTTAAGAGCAGTAAGATCAGCCAAGTACACAGAGCAATCACCACAATCAATCTCATCAGAACCACAGGTGAAGCCTTAAGCGAATCTATCTCAAGCTTAGCATCAAGGTTCTTGGTTTCTAGCTCAGCTACTCGGTTCCTAGCATCTTCTAGTGAGGCCCTAAGATCTTTCCTCATCTTCTTTGCCTCTCTAAGCATGTCATCACGATTATCAAGCAACTTGCCAAGACGCTCGTTCTCCTCATGCAAGAAGGGAAGCTCGTCACGTACCTCATCCTTGGAGTCAGAGTCCGAGTCGCTCTGGTGACTCTTCTTGCTGCCGGAGCTACGAGCCATGCCGCAGAAGCCATCTCTCGCGTAGCAGCTCAGCCCGCTCAAGTTCTTGGATGACTTCTTGTTCTTGCGCCGATCACCTTCATCTTCACTGCTACTCGAGCTCGAGGAAGAGTAGGCGGAGCTGGAGTCGACGTCACTCGCTCCGACTATCGCTCGGGCCTTCCTGCCGCGGCCGTCCTTCTTCCTCGACCGTCGTTTGTCCTTGTGCTTGTTCTTGTGATTTGTGATCGCGCCTTGATCGGTACTTGCCGTCCTTGTTCGACCGGTGCTTGTAGGCGTCCTTGTAGCCGTCCTTGTTCTCCATCTTCTCCGGACAGTCGGCGATGAAGTGTCCTGGCTTACCGCACTGAAAGCATGTCCGTGGAGTCCTCCTTGTGTTCACCCGGTTCTCGTGCAGCCTCTCGAACCGCCTGGTCAGCAACGCCAGCTTGTCCTCTCCAAGCACGTCGAACTCCTCGTCTGGCAAAGACATCAAAGAAGACAGAGAGTACATCCTGGAGGATGTGTTAGCGTTAGACTTAGCCCCTTTGCCACCGACGAGAGCAAGACTATGAGAGTCAGTCGGGCTCTCGATCTCGGCTGTCATACCACGGTCCAACTCAGCCGACTTGAGCTTCGAGAACAGCTCGTTCACGGTCAGGGTGTCATACTTCTCGGACTCAAGAATAGCCTCGACCTTTCCGTCCCATACGGTACGATCCAACGAGTGCAAGAGCTTCACGACTCTATCATGATCATCGTATGGGAGCACGGCCACATTGGCTCTCATGTTGTTCACCACTACTGTAAACCGCTGGAAAAGGGCATCGACGGACTCGCCGGGGAGATGAGTGAAGTTCTCGTACTCTCTCCGGTAAGTCGCGTACATCCGAGCCTGAACCTGAGCATTCCCAGCATGAGCATCCTTCAACTGCTCCCAAATTCTACAAGCTAAGTCCTCTGTCTGAACCCGATCGAATTCGGACTGACACAGAGCACGAAATAAGTAGTCAACCACCTTGTTGTTGGTGTCGAACAAGGAAGTTAATCAGATGAACATAAGCTGTGTTCACCGTAACGTCCCAAAGGATCTGACCCTTACCGCGGAGGAAAGCCGCCATCCGCCTCTGCCACATCTGGTAGTTTTTGCCATCGAAGTGCGGAGGACCCGAACCCAGTTCCTGGTACGCCATCCTTGGATATTAGACTGGTTAGAATCCGAAGATCTGTAACCTGCTGTGATACCACTTGAAGGACCAGAACTGGCGACCAGAGAGGGGGGGGGGAGTGAATGGGAGCCGATAAAAATTCTTCTCGAAGGAGATGGAGACTCCAACAAGATGAACAAGGCTTCCAAACACACGTCTCCGACTCAACTACCCAAGTTGGCCAAGACCACGTAGCCACTGGAGTACAACTGGTCCTAGGAACCAACAACCACCAAAGCTTACCCGAGAACGCAGCGGAAAGACCAACTCGAGCAGCTACTGGACCGCACCGGTCAGACCGGTCCCTGCTGGAGCACCCCGACAGATCCTGAGAACTTCCACAGAAAGCTCCTACACCGGTCAGGCTGGTGTAGCACGCCGGTCAGACCGGTCTAAGCCAGGAAGCCCCAAAATCACAAACCTGACCTTCCGAACTCCAAAACGAACCAAACACGAAACAGCAGCAACACGAGATAACAGGGAACTCACCAAGACGTTCACCCGAGGCAAATCCCACAAGGCCTCTGCACCGGTTAGACCGGTCGACTACACCGGTCAGACCGGTCAGGCTGGGCAGCTCGGGATGAACAGCACCCGTGGGTCAACACCCCCAAATCCAACTCCCGATCTCCCGAATCGCTGCACGAATTTGCGCAAGACTTTGGGGATAGTAGGAACACCTCATGGGCACTCCATAGCCAAGATTTGGTCCGCCAAAACTTGCTAAAACGAGAGGAATCGAAGAAATCCCACCAAGAACGCCTCTAACCCTAGAGCCAAGAAAACCCCAAAATCAAGCCCCTTTGCTCACAGATTTGGAAGGGGAATCAAAGGGAAAAGAACCACGAAGGGTTCAAGCATACATCCCCCACCAAATCCCAAGGAGAAAGGACTCGAAACCACCACAAGAAAATCGCCAAGAAAGGGCTCCGAAAATCACCAAAAAGAAGAAACAGGAAAGATACATCCAAGCCTTGAGGAACCACGCCGAATCATCTATACATACCAAAGAGGTTCATACAAGGTCTAGCTTGGCGCCCGATCATCCTTCCCTCTCACTAGATCTCACCATGAAGCTCTCAAGCTAGTCCTAGAAATTCCAAAGGAAAAGGAAGAGGAAAATAGCAAAACAAAATGAGCTAGGGTTCCAAGAGATGGCTGCCATCCTCTCACCACTTGGGTTATATGGAGGCTAGCCGAAAGACTAAAATACCCCTAAGGCCTAATACTAGGATACACACCCCCGAGGGGCACTTTGGGAAACTTTGTCTTTGCACCATCGGACGGATGCCCAGCGACCGCAAACTTGCTTAGCCTCGACGCAAGCCTTGCGATCCTGACGCGTTTCCTCCGCTTCGAAGTCTCCGGACTGCGTCGTCGCACAACAGTCAGACCGGTGCTCCTCACCGGTCAAACCGGTACCTACCGGTCAGACCGGTCCAATGCTTTCGAAAAATTATGCCACTACGAAAAAGGAGTTGGTAGCGGTGGTGTTTGCTTTCGAAAAATTCAGATCTTACATCGTGAACTCGAAGGTCATTGTTTACACCGATCACGCAACCATCAAGTATCTTTTGGCTAAGAAGGATGCTAAACCAAGATTGATTCGTTGGATCCTTCTTCTCCAAGAGTTAGATGTTGAAATTCGTGATAAAAGGGGGTGGAAAATGTTGTGACTGATCATTTGTCTAGGATGAACCGTGGACAAGATGACAAAAAGCCCATAGAGGATAAGATGAGAGATGACCACCTCTACCGAATACTCGACAATGATACTTGGATGATCGATATCATTCGAGCAATTCGGAGAATGCCTCTTGATCACTTAGATAAAAACACTCAAAGGAGGATAATCTCTGAAAGTCGGAAATATTTTTGGGATTCACCTTATCTCTTCAAACTTGGGAATGATGGAGTTATGAGAAGATGTGTACCAAGAGAAGAGAGGCAAGAAATTTTGAGAAAGTGTCATTCGGCGGAGTATGGTGGACACTATAGTCATTTTCGGACTAAAGCAAAAGTGTGGTCCAGCAGATTCTTTTGGCCGGAGATGCATGATGATACTAAAAGATATGTTGCATCATGCCCCGAATGCCAAAGGACCGGAAACATTTCTCAAAGGAATGCTATGCCCTTGAATTACAATCTACAAATCGATTTATTCGATGTTTGGGGAATTGATTTCGAGGGGGCCCTTCAAAAACTCACATGGATTTGAGCACATCCTAGTTATGGTTGATTACGTATCCAAGTGGGTAGAGGCCATGCCATGTCGCAAAGCTTCCACGGAAGAATCCATTGCGATGATTAAGAGTGTGATTTTTCCTCGCTTCGGTACCCTGAGAATTTTGATAAGCGATGGAGGAACTCACTTCACCGGGAAGAACTTTAAGAAGTGCTTGTCCAAGTTGGGGATTGAACATAGAGTCTCTACGGCTTATCACCCACAAACCAATGGACAAGCGGAAACATCAAATAGGCAACTAAAGAGCATCCTTAACAAGACTATAGAGAAGGGAGGCAAGGATTGGTCAAAGAAGTTGGATGGAGCTTTGTGGGCATATCGAACAGCGTTCAAGACACCAATAGGTATGACCCTATATCAATTTGTTTATGGCAAAGCTTGTCACCTTCCGGTTGAGCTAGAACACAAAGCATATTGGGCTATAAAAGAGATGAACCTCGATCTAGACGCCGAGCTAGAGGAGATGAGGTTGAAAGCTTATGAAAATGCAAGCATATACAAGGAGAGAATCAAAAGATGGTACGATAAATGTTAAAGAAGGAGTTTAAAGAAGGAGATAAGGTCCACCTCTATAATTCGAGGTTCAAAACTTTCGGAAAGGGGAAATTGCAAAGCAAGTGGGATGGACCTTACATTGTTCATTCGGTGCTCTCCAATGGAGTGGTTACCATCATGGATATGAAAGGAGATAAATTCATGGTGAATGGTCAACGGCTTAAGGTGTATTTCGAACCCGACGTTGTGCCCCTTCACCATATTGATATTTTCATCTTGGAGGATGAGCCCAAACGTCAAGCCTAGGACGTAAAACAAGGTGAGCATTTTGTAAATAGCTCTTATTTTATTTTTCTGGAGTTTCTCGCGAAGTTTTACCAGGCCAATTTCTCTACATGGGCTAAACATCAAAAAAACAGTGGAGCACGCGAAAAACTGGACCGAACCGGCCCGCGAACCAGGGCAGGCCGGCTGGCCCAGTCAGATCAGCCCAGGGGCTCAGGGCGGCGTTTCGCCCCCGTTTTCCTCTGGGACGCGCGTCTTCGACTTCCTTGTTTGGTCAGAAAATTTTAGGGAAGTCAAGAAAAGGAAAAAATGGGTTCTAGGGCATTCTTTCTCGGACTATTTAAAGGGACGAGATTGGAGCTCGGGAATCCATCCCTATTCACATCCTTTTGCACCCAAGCAGCAGCCATTACGTCCCCAAGGAGCGTGGAGATCAAGCTAGGCGCTGAGAAGCCTTTGAAGCCAGAGGAGGCGAAGCGATGCGAGCTCAAGCCATCAATGGAGATCAAGAGGACTGCTCGCATCCGTTGCGGAGGGCGTGTCCCGACCGAGCCGATTGGATCTCGCCACCATGTCAAGGAGGAGAGGGTCTCTACTCTCGTCTGTAGATCAGAGCGACTCCGGGGCATGAAGAGGAAATACTACAAGGAGGACTCGCCCGAGCCGAAGGATTACGGGGGGAGTGACTACTCCGACGACCGCAGCCCGAGCTCGTGGGCAGCCGCCGGGAGGGACGACAATGACCTCTTCTATTGGGAAGGGGTCCCTAAAGAGAAGACTCCCAAAGGTCCAAATGGCGGCGGAGATCCCAACGACGGCGGCGACGGCGACAACGGCGACGACCCCGGCGACAACGACCCATTCGGGATGCATCCGTTATGTTGTGCGGCTTGCCGTCACTCCATCTCGGACCTCTACGGTCGGGCGAGGAGTGTTTCCAAGCTATGAAGAGGATGAAGCAAAGAATGGAGGATTTGGAACGAGTAGTCGATGATGACTACAAGTTCCTTAATAGGAACGTGAGGAAGTTATTCGGGATGGTCGGCAACATGAAGAAAAGGTGGTGCAAGAGTTGTGGGAAGTTCCACTAGAAAGTTAGGGTTTTCCCCCTTAGGATTTTTGTAAAATACGACGAGGACGTCGTATGGTTTTAGCGTGGGGGAGAGCTAGCTAGCTAGATCTTAAAATTTTTTGCCTTAGTGAGTTTAGTTTGGTTTGGTTTAGAGTTTGTGAGAGTTTTAAATTTTTAGGTGTGCTTTTAAATTTTCAAGTTTGAAGTGTGTTAATTTAGTGTTCGAGTCGAAAATCAAATAAAAAGTGTCCTTTAATTTTTGTCTCATGCGATGCTTTTTTTTCTTTACTCGTATGTTTGTCTTTAATTTTTAATATATGAGCATGGGAAATTGGTTTGAAATGTTACCGTGGTGCTTAGTGGAGTTTTTACCTTTAAAAGTGCCCGCACCATACTTTGATCTAGAACCTTATTTCGGTTGTGCTAAGTTTGATGCTAATGTTGGAGGAGTTTAATTCTAAAAATTATATCAAAACCCCTTGTAATAAAGGTTAGCAAACTCTCTTTTTCCAAGTTGAGAGACAAAGAAAAATCCTATACAAGGCCAACTCAATATCTGTTCCACCATAAGTGTAGTTAGCATAATGAGTTGGGCTACGATCCTTCTCTCTTAGAAGTTTTAATTTCGAGCAATGATCATGTCCTTGTATATATCTTTTATTGCTAGCCTTGTCATGCATTCGGTAACAAGACTCTCACATCAAAAGTCTCGTACATCGCCGAATTCCATACCCAAACCATAATATCTTTTTTATACATCGTATTCCTTGAACACAACCTATGTTCGAAGTTTCGTCTCATCTCTAGCATGGTTTTTATTTAAAATTCAGATTGTCTTATGCAAGAAAAGATGAGCAAAGAGCTTTGAAAGAGAGGTAAAGATGTCAAGAGAGAGAGAAGTAAAGAAAAAAATATAAATACATGTATGTAAAAGAAAAGAAAAAAAGAAAGAAAATAAAAAAAAGAAAAGAGAAGAAAGAAAGTAAGAAAGAGGAAAGGCAAGAAAGATATGAAGAGGGATGAATCAAGTGAAGATTAAATGAAGTGTAAGGAAGGATGCCACGTTGTTAAGAGACCAAACTTCTATTTTTCCAACCATGTGCAATCCGACAACGAGGACATCATCGGTGCCTCGTAGTCTTAATTTCTTTTGCCCTTGCACATGTCCACCATTCTATATCTTCTTATCCTTGATATCCCCACATCATGGTTTAATTCTCATGATCATTGGCTTTGAAAGGTAAACAACCATTAGAGGAATTTCTTAGCTCGACAATACTTGTGTTGATTACACTAGCCATACCTATAGCTCCACTTTACTTGGTATATGAGAGACTTATGGGAGGTGAGAGTTTTATGAATTGTTTAGGATAACCACTTCATATGAGCGACATGTGAGAACTTGGAGAAAGGTTTTTGTCTAATACTTGTTGCAGGAATTTTATTTTTGAAAATCATGAAAACCCTCCGATGGAAGCAAAGAAGTAAGCATGGCTGGAATTGAGGACCTTTAGTGAAAGGTATGAGTTGTGGGGTAAATCTCGATTTGGTAAAAATTCTAAACGCCCATGTTTATGTATCATGATCATTGCTTTATATTTATTATATTAAAGATAAAGGATTGACTAACTTGTGAAGGAAGAATTAGCGGAGCACGTTTTGAACACCATGAACAAAAGTTCTTTTGCGAGAAACTTCCTCAAGGACGAGCAAGATCTAAGCGTGGGGGAGATGTTGACGGTGTATTCTGGTACACCAAACATATTCATTACACTTTGGTTTGGACTTGATTATGAAACTAACCCGCCACTAGGCACACTAATGATATAACAAGTTCATCTTTGTATGTGCATTTGGAAGTGTTATGTTTTTGCAGGAAAACCTGGACCAAAAGGACGGAGTCACAACAAGTTCAAAGGAGCAATTGAGGAGTCCCCTTCGTGTTCGAGAGCATGATTAAATAACTACCAAAGGTGGCAAGGACCAAGGTGTTACAAAGGAACATCCCCGAGGATTAAAGCGTAAAGGACCGAACTTCATGCGAGAAGACCCTCTATCTTGGACGCGAGGATGACATCGTCAAAATGATGCAATTGAAGGGGGCAAAGCGCAAAATATCAAGAGGACCCACGTGCGCGAAGGGGCGACCGTGAAGGTCCGATTAGGCGAACCAGAGAGGGGGGGAGTGAATGGGAGCCGATAAAAATTCTTCTCAAAGGAGATGAGAACTCCAACAAGACGAACACGGCTTCCAACTCACGTCTCCGACCCAACTACCCAAGTTGGCCAAGACCACGCAGCCACTGGAGTGCTACTGGTCCTAGGAACCAACACTCAACCTTCCGAGCCAAAACTCACCAAACCACACAGCAGAAACTTGCACGGCTTGCTGCCTGTGCTACACCGGTCACACCGATGGCCTGCGCCGGTCAGACCGGTGGACAGAGCCGGTCGGGCCGGTGGCTATAGCAGCCGCACAGTAAACGTTTCAGGAAGCCTTAGTGACTCCTCTAGGCCCTGGAACAAAAACCACCACGAAACACAACCTGTGAGGAAGAAGAACCCCTCACAAAACCTAGCAAAACAACTCCAAACACGCCAAGAACTGATCAGCAGGACCACGGGACAAAACCACACGGACAAGGCTATTCCCCGAGACAAAAACCCACCAAGGGCTAGCACCGATCAGACCGGTCAAGAGCACCAGTCAGACCGGTCGTGCCTGGGCAGCTCGGGATGAACAGCGCCCGCGAGTCAACTCCTCCAAATCCAACTCCCGATCTCCCGATTCACTCCACGGTTTTGCACAAGACTTTGGGGATAGTAGGAACACCTCATGGGTACTCCATAGCCAAGATTTGGTCCACCAAAACTTGTCAAATCAAGAGGAATCGAAGAAATCCCACCAAGAACGCCTCTAACCCTAGAGCCACGAAAACCCCAAAATTGAGCCCCTTTGCTCACGGATTTGGAAGGGGAATCAAAGGGAAAAGAACCACGAAGGGTTCATGCATACATCCCCCACCAAATCCCAAAGAGAAAGGCCTCGAAATCGCTCCAAGAAAATCGCCAAGAAAGGGCTCTGAAAATCACCAAAAAGGAGAAACGGGAAAGACACATCCAAGCCTTGAGGAACCACGCCGAATCATCTATACATACCAAAGAGGTTCATACAAGTTCTAGCTTGCCGCCCGATCATCCTTCCCTCTCACAAGATCTCACCATGAAGCTCTCAAGCTAGTCCTACAAAAATCCTAAGAAAATAGGAAGGAAAATAGGAAAACCAAATGAGCTAGGGTTCCAAGAGATGGCTGCCATCCTCTCACCACTTGGGTTATATGGAGGCAACCGAAACACGAAAATACCCTTACTAGCTAACTAGGGATACATGCCCCTCGAGGGCGAAATTGGAAGTCTTTGTCTTCGCACCATTGGACGGATGCCCAGCGACCGCAAACTTGCTTAGCCTCGACGCAAGCCTTGCGATCCCGACGCGTGTCCTCCGCTTCGAAGATTCCGAACTGCGTCGTCGCACACCGGTCAGACCGGTGCTCCTCACCGGTCAGACCGGTCAGACCCACCGGTCAGACCGGACAGACCCACCGGTCAGACCGGTCTGGAGCTGCTGCACCTCCGTCTTCGGTTCTTCGGTCTTGGCTTTGTGGATCAACCAAGGAACCCAGTGATTTTCTGGTGAACCACCGGAAACCCCACGAACTCGGTGTAGCCTCCGCCAATCACCACTCATGACTCGGCTCCCACGTAGTCCCGGCTCGACCTTGGTTTTGAGGCTCAACCAAGAAACCGTCCATGACTTCATCTTGTCGTTCTTGCCACCATGCGGCCCGCACTTGACCCCGCTGGCCACCGGGTCCCTCGAACCAAGCCTACTTGTCTTCTCCATACCTGGAGGCCACACTGGCAACGACCTTTCACGCTTGTTCTTCACCTGCACCTGCACCAGTCAAGCCGCAACCTGCACCTGCAATACTTAGCCAAGAATCAGTCCACACCACGTTGTCAATCACTCATCACACCAGGAAGCGTCCATCCACCGGTCCTCGAACCACACCTGGCTCTCAATCTCCCCCTTGATGAGTGCATTGACAACACACACGTTTTTGTAACCAAGAGAAAAGGAAAAGAAAAGAAACGACTAAAAGGAACTCCAACAAGCGATCGAAAGCCAAAGAAAAGGCAAAGAGCAAGATCACTTGAAGAAGACAAGTCTCGGACCCCTTAGGCAAGGGCAACGGCTCGACACATCCGAGACAAAACATGCTCAAGCAAAGAGCACAAACCATCAAACCAAAACTCGAAAACCACAAAGAGCTCCCCCTGCACACATGCAAGCTCCCCCTGAACCAATGTAACTCCCCCTGGACAAATGCATGCGAACCACTTCACGAAACAGAGCAGCTGCAACAGCTCAGCTCTGACCGGTCAGACCGGTCGACACCACCGGTCAGACCGGTGCGCAACATGTGAACAGGACCAGCACTCTGGCCAGTCAGACCGGTGACCTCAACCGGTCAGACCGGTGCACAACAGAGCCCAAAAATGGCTCGAAACCACCTGAAAACCTTCCAAATGCATTCAGTAGGCCAAAACATGCTCAAACTTCTCCCCCTTGTTGACAATGCATGAATCAAGCCAAAAATGCAAAAAATGCAACCTAGAGCTTCTCAAATAGATAAAATTCAACATAGGATGCTACACATGTCCAAACGAGCAAGTTAGATACTCTATAGCTTCGTAATGACATAAACTTCATGATCACCAAGTTTCACAACCATTGGGCGAAGCTAAGATAGAATTTAGCAATTTTGCGAAAAATCACTCTCTCATGAGCAAAGTCCTAAACATGAGCAAAACATGTCAAAATGGCAAAGCCACATAAACTTCATGCTAGGACAACCATTCTAAGCATAAGACCATCATAAACACCCACAAGCACCTCATGTCATGTCAAAGCCATCGAGCCATGTGCCTACTTCTATATATGAGACTTCTCATTGGTAGGCATCATGCAACGATTTAGCACCCAAAGCAAATTAAAATTAGCACATATGACATGGGAGCACATTTTCCAAGCAATTTACATTTCATTTTTCAGATTTATAATTGGTACATGAAATGTCTTTGCGACAAAAAGGAACTTATGCCCCTCCACAAGATGAAGCATGGGGGCTAAACACTCATGATGGCCAATGAGCCTTTGGCCCCATAAGATCAAAATAAGCTATCCAACCACAAATTAAGCATAGCCAAGCCACAAAAACATGTCAAGATCATGTAAAGGCATTTACTCACAAGAGAGCATACATATGAAATTTTCAAAAACATAGCCATCAACCATGGATACAAACCAAGATTATCAAGAGCTAAGCCAAACTAACCATAGCTTACCAAATTAGCTCACAAAGACATATATATCATTCCATGGTGAACAATGTATATAGGAGAAGCCTTTCCTAAACAATGCATATGATACAAAATGCATGCAACCTAAGATACAAAGATGCCTATACATCATGTTACATATGCCATGCCAAATGCAAGAAATGCACAAAGGAAAACTATACATATGCTACAAAGGAGCTCCCACACGCCAACTCAAGAAATCAAACAAACACCAAGCTCCCCCCGCAAACGAGTGAAAGTTGCTTGATCTAGGGGTTTGGTGAAAATATCGGCTAGTTGTTCATGTGTGGGTACATGGATCAAAGCTATCTTCCCTTTCTCTACGTTGTCTCTCAGAAAATGATACCTCACTTCTATGTGCTTGGTTTTGGAATGGAGCACTGGGTTCTTTGCAACGCTTATGGCACTAGTGCTATCACATTGAAGTGGGACATGGGTATACTCCTCACCAAAGTCACTCGTGGTGTATGTGATCCAAAGGAGCTGAGAGCAACAACTAGCTGCGGCCACATACTCTGCCTCGGTAGTGGATTGAGCAACACTCGATTGTTTGCGGGAAGACCAAGACACCAAAGAAGAACCCAAGAACTGGCAAGTCCCAGAAGTGGACTTCCTATCCAACCGATACCCGGCAAAGTCCGCGTCTGAAAATCCATGAAGCGCCAAAGAAGAAGACGCAGAGTACCAAAGGCCAAAGTCGGGAGTGTGTCGCAAATACCTGAAAATGCGCTTGACTGCTTGCCGATGCGAAGTCCTCGGAGAAGCTTGAAAACGAGCGCACAGACACACCGAGAATTGAATGTCCGGCCTCGTCGCCGTAAAGTAGAGGAGTGACCCGATCATGCTCCGGTACTCCTTCTGGTCCACATGTTCACCTTCCTCGTCCGCATCAAGAGCTGTAGTCGTACTCATAGGCGTCGCCATGGCCTTGGAGTCCTCCATCTTGAACTTTCTCACAATGTCCTTGGTGTACTTAGCTTGGTGCACAAATGTTCCTTCCTTTGATTGCTTGATTTGTAGCCCGAGGAAGAACTGCAACTCGCCCATCATGCTCATCTCAAATTCCCTGCTCATGTCTTCTGCAAACCTTGCAACAAGAGAGTTAGACGAGCCACCAAAGACAATATCATCCAAGTATACCTGCACAATCAGGATATCTCTGCCCTGCCTGAGGAGAAACAAGGTCTGGTCGACCTTCCCCATCTCAAACCCTCTCTCAAACAGGAACCCCCTCAACCTACCATACCAAGCTCTAGGTGCCTGCTTCAACCCATACAGCGCCTTCCTCAACTTGTACACCCGGTGAGGGTACTTCTCACTCTCAAACCCCGGAGGTTGCCTCACAAACACCTCTTCCTCCAACACACCGTTCAGAAAAGCACTCTTCACATCCATCTGGTACAACTTGAACCCTTTAGCCACGGAAAAGGCTAGAAGGATCCTGATCGCCTCCAAACGAGCTACAGGAGCAAAAGTCTCCTCGTAGTCGATCCCCTCTTTCTGACTGTACCCCTGAGCAACAAGTCTCGACTTGTTCCTCACCACTTCTCGTTTCTCTCCCTCTTTATTTTTCCACACCCATTTTGTCCCAATCGGCTTACACCCTGGGGGAGGGTCAACCAACACCGAAACTTGGTTCCTCTCAAAATTCTCCAACCCCTCATGCATTGAGTTAACCCAATTATGATCAGATAACGCGTGTCCAATGTCTTTGGGCTCAAAGGTGGCAACAAAAGCAGCATGAGCGAAATGAGAATTGTTCTGAACCCTCGACCGTGTAGTACGTTCATTCATGTCGCCGATGATTCTCGAAGCTGGGTGATCCACTTGCACTCGCCGGGGAGGTTCTCGCCTTGATGCTACCTCCCCCTCAACAGCAGCTTCGCCTTGATCTGGGTTTGTCGTTGTAGGTGTGGGAGAGGGTCCATTCTCGATCGTCGTCGAAGTAGTAGGTACATGTTCAGCCGCGGGCATCACACCGCCATCTTCATCATCTCCATGTTCATGCTCCTCCTCCTGAAAGATCTCCTCGCCAAGTTCGTCGTCACCTGCACACTCAAAAACAAGCTGACTACGTGGCTGTGTCTCGTCGAAGGTTACCTCGCAGGTCTCCACAATTTGGTTAGTTTCAAGATTGAGCACATGAAATGCTCTAGAATGAGATGCATAACCAAAGAAAATGCCATTGACAGACCTAGCCTCGAACTTGTCCAACTTCTTCCCTTTCTTCAGAATGAAGCATTTACAACCAAAGACATGGAAGTGACTCACCTTGGGTGTGCGACCGTGCATCAACTCGTAACAGGTTTTCTTCTTGTGAACCCTGAGGTAGATCCTGTTCGACACATGGCACGCGGTATTGACCGCTTCAGCCCAGAACCTTCTCGGAGTCCTATGCTCGTCGAGCATCGTCCGAGCCATCTCGCACAAGGTCCTGTTTTTCCTTTCCACCACGCCATTCTGGGGAGGCATATACGGACTCGAAAACTGGTGTTCAAGACCCAAGTCATGGCAAAAGGTTTCGAAACGAGAGTTTTTGAATTCCGAGCCGTTGTCACTGCGGATCGCTCGTATGGCATCTCCGTGCCTCTCGTTTCTTAACCTCAAGACAAGATCTCGAACAAAACCAAACGTCTCCCCCATCTCCTCAAGAAAGAACACCCACGCATACCGAGAGTAGTCGTCCACCACAACAAGGACATACCACTTCCCACCCGCAGATCGCACACGAGCTGGGCCAACAAGGTCCATATGGAGCAGCTCGCATGGACGCTCAGTCATCACATCGGTTTGAGGCGGGTGAGAAGAGGCTACCATCTTGGCATGCCTACACGGCGCACAAACCAACTCCTTCTCAAACCTCAACCGTGGCAATCCTCGGACCAAATTGAGTTTACTCAAGCGAGACAAAAGGTCAAAGCTCAAGTGACCCAACTTCCTATGCCACTTCCACAACTCACTCGAAGAACCAGCCAAGAAGCAACGCTCCACACCAGAAGACTGAGAAAAATCAGCTCGGAACACTTGACCCTCAGGAACGACCATGCAAACAAGGTCCCCCCGAGAATCTAAAATCCGAGAACCACCAGGCCGAAACAACACCTCAAAACCCTCATCCAACAACTGGGACACAGAAAGCAAATTGTATCCAAGCGATTGAACAAGAGCAACACGCCTGAGAGTGATCTTGTCACTTACTTTAATCTCACCTTCTGACAGCACACGCCCTCGCCCATTGTCCCCAAAGGTGATGTACTTCTTTGTCACCACCGGGACGAGACTTGAGAACCACCCCTTGTCTCCGGTCATATGCCTCGAGCAACCGGAGTCAATCAACCAAATGTTCTTCAAGTCTCCCACCTGAAATTCAAAAGCGAGCACGTGAGTGAACAAACGACTCAGCACTGGGGTTAGTACCAAAAGAGTAAAACCAGTGCCGAGCCATTTGCTCCATAGTGGGGTTAGCACAAACCAAATCGTCACGCCTATCAAAGCTACCACCACGGTAACCACCATGAGGGAACCAACCCTCTCTAGCTGGAGGAGGACGAAAGCCACGAAAGGGAAACCGTGGATCGTTCCTTCTCTCCATCTCAAAGCTACGACTCCTCCCACCCCCGTATTGAGCACGAGGTGGAAAACGCCTAGCAAACTGACCACCTGCAAACTTTCTAGACCAACCACCAGAACCACGACCTCCAGAACCAAACCGAGCATCCTCACGAGCACGAAACCCGACTCGCTGTCTGCCCAGACCTGCACCGGTCTGACCGGTGTAGCTCGGCCAGCAGCAGCACCTGCAGCCTTCCGGTCTCCCCAAGCCGGAACCATCCTCACAATCACCTTGGCCCTGGGCATCTGCATACGAGGCTCAGGTACACCATTAGAGAGGTGGTACTTGTCCTTGTTAGCCCACTCTCTAGCCATTCTCTCCTCACGCTTCCTCTTGAAGCAAAACTCATCCTTGTGACCATCTCTCCCACAATACCCACAATGGAACTTTATGGGCTGTGGCTTGGGCTTAGGCTTGGGTTGGGGCTGCCCACTCGGCTTCTCACCCTTCTTCTCTCCTTCCTCACCTCCCTTTGGGCTCACAAACTTCACCGGTTTCTGGAAATCATTTGTTGGGTGAGGGAATATGGGTGGATCTGGAGTAGTGTCAAGTTTGTTTCTGAGATGGTTAGGCTTGGGCTCAAACTTGTTCTTGTGTCTGTTTGGTGGTGGGATAGGAATCTCTCCAACTCTCTCAACTCCCTCACCACTGTTCTCTCCAAGCTTGTCAGCCCCAAGTGCCTGACCATCATAGCGTTTGAAAGCCGCTATCATGATACCAAGCTGAGGCTCCTGACCCGACAACCAGCTCATACATTTTCTCAGCTCATCATTCTCATCCTGCAAGCGATCAACATAATGTGCAAGCTCCAAATTCTTAATCGCATGCAATTCACAAGTAGAGCAAGAAGTGGGAATAGGCTCTTTCAACTTAGCCTCAAGCGAAACAGTGTAAGCATGCAACTCATCAATCTTTCCATGCAAAAGCAGGGCAAGAAGTGCAAGCACCTAGCGAAGCAGGTCTAGACTTAAGCTCAGCCACTTCAACCCTAAGCATATCTAGTTCATCACAAGTAGAAGCATGCTTATCCTTAAGAGCAGTAAGATCAGCTAGGTACACAGAGCAATCACAGCAATCAATCTCATCAGAAACCACAGGAGAGGCCTTAAGCGAATCAATCTCAAGCTTAGCATCTAGGTTCTGGGTTTCTAGCTCAGCCACACGGTTCCTAGCATCTTCTAGTGAGGCCCTAAGCTCTTTCCTCATCTTCTTGGCCTCTCTAAGCATGTGATCGCGGTTATCAAGCAAGTCAACCAACTCATCATACTCCTTGCGCAAAGAAGAGAGCTCATCACATACCTCATCCTCAGAGTCAGAGTCCGAGTCACTCTAGTGGCTCTTCTTGCTGCCAGAGCTATGGGCCATGCCGCAGAAGCCATCTCCCGCGAAGCAGCACAACCCGCTCAAGTTCCTGGATGACTTCTTGTTCTTGCGCCGATCACCTTCATCTTCACTACTACTCGAGCTCGAGGAAGAGTAGGCGGAGCTGGAGTCGACGTCGCTCGCTCCGACCATTGCTCGGGCCTTCCTGCCGCGGCCATCCTTCTTCCTCGACCGTCGCTCGTCCTTCTGCTTGTTCTTGTGCTTGTGATCGCGCCTGGATCGGTACTTGCCATCCTTGCCCGATCGGTGCCTGTAGCCGTCCTTGTAACTGTCCTTGTTCTCCGTCTTCTCCAAGCAGTCGGCGACGAAGTGTCCTGGCTTGCCGCACTGAAAGCACGTCCGTGCTGTCCTCCTCGTGTTCACCCGGTTCTCGTGCAGCCTCTCGAACCGCCTGGTCAGCAATGCCAGCTCGTCCTCTCCAAGCACGTCGAACTCCTCGTCTGGCAAAGACATCAAAGAAGACAGAGAGTACATCCTGGAGGATGCGTTAGCGTTAGACTTAGCTCCTTTGCCACTAACGAGAGCGAGACTATGAGAATCAGTCGGGCTCTCGATCTTGGCTGTCATACCACGGTCCAACTCAGCCGACTTGAGCTTCGAGAACAGCTCGTTCACCGTCAAGGTGTCATACTTCTCGGACTCAACAATAGCCTCAAACTTCCCGTCCCATACGGTACGATCCAACGAGTGCAAGAGCTTCACGGCTCTATCATGATCATTGTATGGGAGGACGTCCACATTGGCTCTCATGTTGTTCACAACGACGGTAAATCGCTGGAAAAGGGCATCGACGGACTCGCCGGGGAGATGAGTGAAGTTCTCGTACTCTCTCCGGTAAGTCGCGTACATCCGAGCCTGAAGCTGAGCATTCCCAGCATGAGCATCCTTCAACTGCTCCCAAATCCTACAAGCTAAGTCCTCTGTCTGAACCCGATCGAATTCAGGCTGACACAGAGCACGAAACAAGTAGGTTCATACAAGGTCTAGCTTGCCGCCCGATCATCCTTCCCTCTCACAAGATCTCACCATGATGCTCTCAAGCTAGTCCTACAAAAATCCTAAGAAAATAGGAAGGAAAATAGGAAAACCAAATGAGCTAGGGTTCCAAGAGATGGCTGCCATCCTCTCACCACTTGGGTTATATGGAGGCAACCGAAAGACAAAAATACCCTTACTAGCTAACTAGGGATACATGCCCCTCGAGGGCGAAATTGGAAGTCTTTGTCTTTGCACCATCGGACGGATGCTCAGCGACCGCAAACTTGCTTAGCCTCGACCCAAGCCTTGCGATCCCGACGCGTGTCCTCCGCTTCGAAGATTCTGGACTGCGTCGTCGCACACCGGTCAGACCGGTACCCCTCACCGGTCAGACCGGTACCCACTGGTCAGACCGGTCAGACCCACCGGTCAGACCGGTCTGGAGCTGCTGCACCTCCGTCTTCGGTTCTTCGGTCTTGGCTTTGTGGATCAACCAAGGAACCCAGTGATTTTCTGGTGAACCACCGAAAACCCCGCGAACTCGGTGTAGCCTCCGCCAATCACCATTCATGACTCGGCTCCCACGTAGTCCCGGCTCGACCTTGGTTTTGAGGCTCAACCAAGAAACCATCCATGACTTCATCTTGCCGTTCTTGCCACCATGCGGCCCGCACTTGACCCCTCTGGCCACCGGGTCCCTCGAACCAAGCCTACTTGTCTTCTCCACACCTGGAGGCCTCACCGGCAGCGACCTTTCGCGCTTGTTCTTCACCTGCACCTGCACCAGTCAAGCCGCAACCTGCACCTGCAATACTTAGCCAAGAATCAGTCCACACCACGTTGTCAATCACTCATCACACCAGAAAGCGACCATCCACCGGTCCTCGAACCACACCTGGCTCTCAGACCGAACCGGGCCGAAATGGGCCTGGGCCTTATCGGCCCAGGCCGGCCGGCCCAGCCTGTTCCAGCGGCGGTTTGGCCCCCCATTTCTTGAGCCTAAAGAAGATGTAACCCTAAATACGTGGAGGCGCCGCCATTCGCAGAGAGAGAGCCATTCGCCCGAGAGGCCGTCCACAAGCTAGAGAGGAAGAAGAGGAGGGAGATCATTCGTGAGAAGGATCGCTCTACTCGAAGGAAGGACGTTGAGGCCCTGCCAAGACACCCTCAGAGGAGAAGGAAGACACCGTCGAAAGCGTCACCATGATCAACAGTGCTATGCCTAGCACCTTGATGGGGTAATCTTCTCATTTGTCCATGGGTTGTAAACGATCTTGAGATGTAATCGCAACTTTTATGGTTTCAATCTATCATCTAGTGTTGAAGATGCTTTCTTATTTAAGGTTAGCTACCATGCCATGTTGGGAGTATAGATCTCACTTCTCCCTTAGAACCCTTCAATACGCCGTGATCATCATAGGTCTAGTCACGAATACCTCCGCGTAGTAACAGTACGGGGGGAGGGAAAGGGCGAAACCGTGGTCACAACCCCCGGTAGATTAGATCGGTTTGGTATCTCTTAGTGGTTGCATGTTCAAGTATCGTAGACCCTTGGGCAAGTGTCTTTTATATATCTTGTGAGTTTAATCGCTCTCTCTAGTGTAGCGTAGTAGTTCTCTAGATTAACCGTAGTTTAGGGTTTGTATAAGTTAGTTAGTAGTGCTAGATCAAACGCTTGTAATCCCCTTGCTCCGCGGATTGATAAGAACCTAGGGAATCCCCGTGGTGAAAAAGGTGTAGGTCCGTACGCTTGCGGATCGTAGGTGGATACGAGTTTTATCCGTCAACAGACACCGGTTGGACCGTTGTCACCGACCGGTCTGACCGGTCCCCTGGTGAAAGATCCTCTTCGGTTTTTCGTGACAAAAATGAAGTAGAGGATTGGAGGAGGCCTCTGGTTGATTATTTACAAGATCCTAGCAGTTCAGTTGATAGAAAAGTCCGACGATGAGCTCTTAAGTTTGTTCTTGATAATGGTGTATTATATCGTCGGACTGCGGATGATTTTCTTCTTAAATGCTTGGGTCCTGATCAAGCTAGGTTGGCTATGGCAGAGGTTCATGAAGGTTTTTGTGGTACTCATCAATCGGCTCCCAAGATGAAGTGGCTCCTCAAGCGAGCTTGCTTTTATTGGCCTACTACAATAGCTGATTGTTTTCGGTATTACAAAGGATGTGAAGAGTGTCAAAAGCATGGAGATGTTCAGTTGGTGCCTACTGCATTGATGCATCCAATCATCAAGGCTTGGCCTTTTAGAGGATGGGGTTTGGATTTTATTGGCAAGATTCATCCTCCTTCGTCGAAGGGGCATTGTTTTGTGATTGTGGCTACTGATTACTTCACCAAGTGGACTGAGGCTATTCCTTTGAAGAATATGACACATAGAGAGGTGATTGAGTTCATTACTGGGCATATTATACATAGATTTGGCATTCCACAAACTTTGACTACGGATCAAGGGACTATGTTCATATCTAAAGAGGTGCGTGAGTTTGTCGATTCTTATGGTATTAAATTACTCAATTCATCTCCATATTATGCTCAAGCCAATGGTCAAGCCGAGTCTAGCAACAAGACATTGGTGAAGCTCATCAAGAAGAAGATAGAAGACAATCCTAGAAGATGGCATGAGGTATTATCTGAAGCTTAATGGGCTCATCGTATTTCTAGACATGGTGCTACTAAAGTTACTCCTTTTGAGCTTGTGTATGGTCAAGAGGCCGTTTTGCCTGTTGAGGTGAATCTAGGCGCATATAGACTTGCAAAGCAGAATAATCTCGATGTTGAGACATATTATGCTTTGATGATGGACAACATTGATGAAGTGATCGACAAGCACATAGAGGCTTTGGAAGAAATTGAAAAGGACAAAAGGTGAGTTGCTAAAGCATACAATAAGAAGGCAAAAGCCAAATCTTTTCAGGTAGGTGATTTGGTTTGGAAGACGATTTTACCTATTGGGACTAAAAGTAACAAGTTCGGCAAGTGGTCTCCAAGTTGGGAAGGTCCGTACAAGGTTGTCAAGGTTTGTTCTGGGAATTCTTATATGGTGGAAACTTTGCAAGGACAGCGGCTTCCGAGGGCTCTCAACGGGAGATACTTGAAGAAATTTCATCCAAGTGTTTGGCAAGACGCTTGATAGGATATGGCCGATTCAAAGCAAAAATCACCCTTAGACCAAAAAATGGTCGGTGAAGTGTCACATTGACCTTAGAATTATTTTTTAGACAGCAAGCTTTACTAAAAAACAGGGGGGCATATGTTCGCACCAAAAATTGGCACAAAGCTGATCAGGCTGAAGCCACCGATTAGACCGGTGTCCCTGGACGGTCTGACCGGTCGGGGGTCCTGTAGCCGATCTGCCAACGGCCACACCGGTCTGATCCGGTGGACCCCGAGTCTGAGTAGAATTGAGGAATCCTAGCGAATTTCGACTTATAAAAGGTTTCCTTGTGGGGCAAGACCTCCCCAATATAAAGGGCCACGGCCGGTTGAGGATCTATGACCCAATCGATCATTACTTTTTACAACTTTTATCTCTCAAACCCTAGCTTTTCCAACCTTGTGCTTTCCTTGTTTGTCTCGACGACGATCAGGGACGTTCTGAGTGGCCTGGCTGACCTCAGAGCAACCCTAGGCGTGCCATCTCCGACGGGGTCCCTCCGGAGGTGGCAATCTTAGGCTTTCATCACGCCTCTGCAGCCACCGGTCAGACCGGTGCCCCTGACCGGTCAGAGCGGTCCGGGCAGGAGCTCGGTGAGTTCAGCGTTTCGACGTTCCGCTCGATCTAGCGCTCGTGTGTGTTGACCAAAAGTATGTTGACGCTCTAGGAGCTCCCGTCCTCAAGTGCAAATTCAGAACCATCACTTCACATTGCACCTAATACTCCTACTAAGAACATAGGTAAGGCCCATTGTGCTACACTCACGGAAGGTGAGAATTGTGTTAATGTGCTGAATTTTTCCACAAATCATGCTCTAGTTGAGCAATTAATAGTGGAACCATCTCTTGATCTATCTTTGTCACATGGTGATTTGCTTGCTGTTTCTTGTGATAAAGATGAATTGTGTGCTACTACTTCAGTTTTACATGCTAGTTCTGAAAATAAACATGTTATGCATGTTGCTAGTAAAAATGATGAGCTACATTTGTTATCTTATTTACATACCTTGGGTTACATTGAATTTGATGATTTGTGTAATCTAGATTGTTTAGAAGAGAGAACTTTTACATATGCTGAGTTGCCATGGTTGTCTAGACATTCATATCATCTTATTGGCAAATATAACAACAAAGGAAAATATATCAGTGCATCGGCTTGCACCTAGGCCGGACACATATATCATTTGGTATCAAAGTTGGTCCATTGTTAAGAAGGGGAGAATGATGAGGATATCTTCCTCCACTATTACCCGTTGGCAAAGACGCAACAAATGGGCCACCGATGGACCAAGTTGTAGTCGGCGGCGACTGCATGAGCCTCATTATCTCACCTTTATTAGCTTGGGAGGAGGAACCCACCCGTATTGGACTAGTCTTCTGGGGCGATTAGGCCTTTCCCTGATGAGGGGTGCACCGGATAATGGGGGCCGGAAGGTACGTATCTGTAGCTGGAATCACGGGGGCCAGAGTGTATGTGCCTATAACTGGAATCGTGGGGGCCAGGTTGTGTGCACCTGAAGTCAGATTCGTGGGGGCCAGGTTGTGCGTAACTGTAGCCGGATTTGTGGGGGTCAGATCGTGCGTAACTGTAGCTGGATCGGTGCATCGGGCTTCCACCTGGGCCAGACACATATACCATGTTGTTTAGACCATGACTTGCGTCGTGGATGGGTTGAGTCCGTACTCTATAGAGGTGGTTATTTGTGAGCTTCTTGGTGGTGATTTGGATTTTCTAACACCCGAAAATTCCATGACAATAAAATAATGCTAGCAACATGGTTTAGTTTTTTCCCTAAGGATTAATAAATTATCAAATAAATTTGGCCCATAAATATTTAAATAAAATTTAAATAATATTAGAAACAACAAGTGTTTGTGCATCATTTTTGGTTTGCATTGTTCTTGTTTGATGTTGTGTTTCAAAAATCATAAAAAGTTCAAGTCCCAAAACCACCCTCTATCTCTTTCTCCTTTTCTCTCTCAAGCCCAAACCGGCCTACCTCCTTTTCTCTTTTTTCTTTTTTCCTCAGCCCAGTCCTACGCGTGGCCCAGCTTGGCCCAGCTCTTCCGCCGGCCCACCTCTCTCCTCTCCCACTCCTAGCTGCTAACCAGCGGGTCCCACCCGTCAGCATCACCCCTTACCTTCTGCTATCTCCTACCTCCAGCCGACCGCCTCCCATGGCCGAGCCGTGCGCCATCCGCCACACTGGCGCCCGTCCCTCTCTCGCACCTCCTCCCCTCCCCATCAGAGGACCACCATCAATGCTAAGTGGAGCATCTGTGCGCCCCCTCGCCCCCTTCCTCTCCCAAAACGGCTCCACCACCATTGATGGCCGCCCACCACCGAGCACCACCTTGCCGGCCCCTCCTCTTCCCCCTCCACCCTATATAAGGCGCCCCCGAGCACCTGCCTCTCCCCATACCTCCTCCTCGCTCTCTCCTCACACGTAGCGCTACCACCGCCCAAGACCGGAGCGCTGCCGCCCCGCTGGCATCGATCTCCTTCTCCACTGCCTCTCCAACGCCGTTCTCTTCACTGGAGCTTCGTGTGAAGGTAAGAAACACAGCTAGGCCTTCCTTTTGATCCTAGAGTCCGTAGCCCCCCTGCGTCTACTCGCTGGCGAGCTTGCCACTGAGCGCCACCGCGCAATGCCCGCCTGCCACCGCCCACTCCACCGGAGCTGCGCCAGTCGTTCGATCTGGCTTGGACGGCTCAGATCGATCCTTGTCCTTTAGTCAATCCAGCCGTAATGGTCAACCAGAGCCGCTGCCAACCTTTTTGCTAAAGAGCCCCTGTGGTTTCCAGTTATGACAAGTCGGTCCTTCCACCTTTGAAGATCCTTACATATAAGTCCTTCTTTTCCGTTTAGGCCCTTAGGCTTTCTAGTTTTTCCGCCTATCATCCTTAGCCGCCTCTTTTGCAACAAAGCCCCTCGGTTCTTTTGGATAATTAGGTTTAGGTCCCTAGTTTCTTGCAGATAAGCCCTGGAGGATAGTTTCCTTCACAGCCTAGTCCATGAACCTTGTTTAAGCCACATCTTTTCCGTCTTAGCTCTATTTTAAGCGTTCTTGGTGCCCACGCGATCGTCTTAGCAAGCCTGTTAGTTTTCAAAGTGTGTTTTAGTCTTTTATTAATGTTTGATGCACTATTTTATTTATTGTATGTTTTCATGTGTGATCGTAGGAGACCTAGGAGGCTCGAGACGGACATGAGTGTGAAGAGCTTTTATGGTATCCCTCATTTTCTTATCATTTTTCCTCCATTCTTGCTCAACAACTTCTATATCTCTCTGTGATTTGCACATACTAAGGAAGATGCTGATCAATTTGCAAAGCGGGGAGCTGTGCTTTTTCTCCCTCTGCCAGGGGCAGTTGAACCGCCCCTGGCTGATATGCCTCCCAGCTCCGCGGCGCCTCCCTTTCTTCAAAGATTTCTTGTTCTTCTTGCTGATCATCCTGTGGAGATGGGACCCTCACTGTCCTGCTAGGCTTAGGTTGCAAAGGGTGATGCTTTGTGTCTTTAGGATAAGCCCTTTGTGTGACTTTCTTGATGAAGTAGCTAATGTAGGGGCTATAGCTACACAACCTTTGTGGATTTTCTGAAGAATTCTTTATTTCCTGCCACAAAAAGTCACCAACATTAAACGGCGGCTCGCCGGGCTTCATGGCAACTATCAAGTTCCTCTGAAAAGCAGTGATATCCGAAGAGTTGCCATCCCTAGGAGTGAGAGTCTTTCTAAATAGCCGGTTGAGGACCGAATAATATGTGTATAATCC
Organism: Cenchrus fungigraminus; assembly: GCA_036936925.1. NCBI lineage: Eukaryota > Viridiplantae > Streptophyta > Magnoliopsida > Poales > Poaceae > Cenchrus > Cenchrus fungigraminus. Next base: position 17,662,792 of record CM072776.1, on the reverse strand, counting down.
CTTCACATGCCCCCAACCATCCCTTGCATTCCTAAGGCACATAAAAGCCATCCTCTTAGCCTTAAGTGGGCCCTCATCATGGAGCTTCCGGCGGAATGCATCATGTGGCAGTCTGAACAAAGTGAGAAAACTAGAGAAAGAGAGCTAGAAGGACTCACCCTCAGTCATCCAATACATAGCTCTCTCACTTTGCCTACTCTCATTTAGCACATAGCCAAAATAGACTGTAGCATAAAATTGAGCGATGAGCTCCTTATTCCAATGTTGCTTAAAGCCCATGAAAACCTTCAGCTCTTTCTCCTCACAAGCCTGAATCACCTCATCAAAGATAGGATTATGCTTCCTCTCCAAAAAGTCCCAATCAACAAACTGAGCATCATTGGTGATTTTAGCCTTTCTAGCACTGATGATGGCCGTGGTGTAATATTCTTGCCGGAAAGTGGTCCAAAATCTGTAATCTGTAGCTGACCTAGGCTCACCAGCCGGGTTCACTCTCCTCAACTTCACCACAGTGTCTGCCATCCCTGCCTGATAATAATCAACTGGCCCTTTGTATGAAGGATAGTTGGGCTCTCTGACATAAGGCTTACCAAGCTGATTACCACCTCTCTGTTCCTCTTCCTCATCCTCTTCCTCATCACTATCATCATCACCACTGTCATCACCTCCTCCATCACCACCTTCAACTCTCTGTGGACGGAAACTCATTTCAAAGTTCAGAGTTGGATCCTCCACACTATCATCACTGCTCTCAACTCTGTCACTCATCTCAATGTCATCACCATAGTCCACAGGTGGTCGCTGCTGTCCTAGGTCTCAAGTTATGAGTACTTGGACCGGCGGACGTCCCGGTGTCACCACTGCCTCTTTTCTTCCTTTTCTGAGTACCGGCACCCCTTGGCATTGCTACTGTCCCTGGATCACAAGATGTGAAACAAAAGTGTATGAGACACCAGTAACAAGATTGTCTAGAATGAGCGTCGAGGCTCATCGTTTTGGAGCAATTGGCACAAAATTGGTCAGGGCGGTCACACCGCCCTAGGGGGGTGGTTAGACCGCCCCTGCCAGGTTTGAGCAATGGCTCTTTTTTGGCCAAACACAACAACACAGATAAAAGATGTGGAAATACTGTTCACTAGCCATTCCTTGATAGATGGAGATTAAATACATGCAGAAAACAAAAAATTGAGCCGGGCATGCGCAGGTCGGTTAGACCACCCCTGACAACCAACCCTAATTTTGAGTTCATGACAATGTACTTAACGAAATTGATTCAAACTCTAGGGATGTCTTCTAGGGGTTGCCAGGTGATGTTCTCCAAAGGAAATTCAAATCTACATGTGGAGTTGATAGATCGGGTAAAAACAAAACTTGAATACCTTTGGAGAGAAGAACTTGAGATGAAAACCAAGAAACCGGGTGGGGAACCGGTTCAGCCGCCTTAGGGAAGTACTTTCCACGGATTGGATTTGATTTTTGGTGGTTGAAACCTCAAATCACCATGGTAGAAGGTGTTGAAGCTATGAGAGGGAGAGAGCTCAGGTTTGGGATGAATAGGGGTGTTCCTGGTCGTTGGAGAGAGAGAGAGGAGGGGAGGAGATAAGGTGGGGATGCTGTAGAGTCACAGGTTGGATAAAAATAGTGAAACATGTGACCCTTGGTCTAACCGTAGGTGACGCCCGGTTAGACCGCCCCTCCTTGTGGCAGAGGAGATAAGGTTAGAGATAGATTCTTGTCGCCCTTTTTCACGTAAGCCCCTGGAGAAGATAGATTTTGAGCTGGAGAGACATTTTGGGGGAAGGAGACGAAAACATGGTGGGGCGGTTGAACCGCCCCTCCTAGGCGGTTAAACCACCTACCCCCAAAATCTCCAACAGAGAGTCTTTAATGGTAGTTTCGAGGCTACCCTCGAGCGACGGCACCTCGACCATTCCGCCCGACAAGGGCATTAAATGCCCGAACCCGCCGCAGGCACCATAGTCAAAAAGCAAATCTCCTCCCACGCCTCGCCGCTGACACCGCCTAGGGCTCTGCACATCTGACCCCGTCACTCTGCGGCCGAACCCCGTTACTGTACATCCATCCCTGACACTGTGCAGGTACCGCGCGGCCCTGTGCGAACAGGCCGGCGTCATTCCGTAGCACTGTGCTGCCAACTCCCGTCCTCCTCCCACGGCGAACCCCTCGAAAGGGCATGGGGGAACCCTCGAAGAGTGTACGGGTAGCGACCAATCGCACGCGCCGGGCGCCGCCGTGGCACGGACTACGCGGAGCATGTCTTCTCCACCATCCCTGACACTATGCATCCATCCCCATCGCTGTGACGCCCTGTACTGACAAGACATCACCACGCCGGCGCCTGTGCGGCCAGAGCTCTCCCCTGCGGCAAGACCCTCGAACAAGCATTGACGCATCCTCGATCGGTGTACGGACGACGACCAAGCACGAACATCAGTCAAGCCACCCCTCGAAGCTATTTCCCGACAAGCACAAGAGCCGCCGCGACGCCCGCCGAAGCCGGAATTCGTCATCAACCCACGCCGAGCGCAAGGATTCACAAGGACAACAGTCACACCCGGCGTACTGTATGCCAGCACGCCGCCACTGGACATAACATGATGCATCACGCTTGTAGCTGCCTCCCCTTGGCCTATAAAAGGAGGAGGCAGACGCCCAACTGCGGGCACGTTAACACATACCTATCTACGCTCATTCACCTGCACACCACACTCCACGATATTGGCACTCACCTCAATCACCCTAGCAGGGACTTGGAGCACTCGCCTCCTCTCCCACCTTGCTTGTAGCCCCCCTCTACGAGCACCCTAGTTATTGTCGGGACTAATCCTAACACTGACAGTTGGCGCGCCAGGTGGGGGGCACGCGTTGTGATCATTTCTCCACCCACCAGCTTTCTCGATGGTGATCTGCACTGAGATGACGCCGTCGAGGTACGCCTGGGGATCCTTTGACCCCTTCCCGGCCGGATTCGAGATCCGGTTCGGGAGTCTGGAGTTCCATGCGATCGGCAATGGCTACCTCATGCGTATCCTCAACCGGGACGACCTCCATCCCTGGCGCTCGGCCATGCAGACTCCGATGCTAGCAGCCCGATCATCGCCCTAGCGTCGTAGGCGCTCGGGCCAGCGCTCGCGACAAGCGCGCGCAGAGTGACGTCGGGCGGTGCGCTGGCTCCCCCCAGCGGGTCGAAGCGGATGCGCCACAGCCCACCGACACGATGCACGAAGTCGCATCTCCACCGACAAACCCGACGGTACATCCTGTCGGGGAAAACGTGGCCACGTCGTCGCAATTTCCCCACGGGATGCCCAGCTCAACGGCGGTCTACATTTCGTCGGTCAGCGCGGACATGGCCACATACGAGGATCTTTCGGGTCATCACCTCCTGTCGATCCGGAACCTCATTGCGACTTCACCCGACGAGCGGTACCCCGACACCGACAGCGAGGAGTACTCGCGTGGGCACGAGGACCTAGGGTGGGACTACTCTGGGCTCCAGGACCCTGATGCCTTCAGGCGGTTTCAAGCCGCAGTGGACTACTGCCTCACCTACTCCGATGACTCCAGGGAGGGGGACTACAACCCCATGCGTGAGTGCTTCGTCGTTGCCATAGGAGAACAAGATGACGGGGCAAACGGGGCGGGCGATGCAGAGGACCACAACAACCCTACGGCAAACCGGCGGCCGGGAATGCCGCCGGACAATGCAGCACTCGTAGCACAGCTGGCCCAAGTCTTTGCGTTGTAAGCGAAGCTCACGGTAGAGCGCCGGCAGGTGCGAATGCTGCAAGCCACGCTTGCAGGCGAGACGTCAGCACGTGGCGGACACGCCCGAGAAGCGAGACGTACCGCTCGTGCCCACATCAACATCGACGATGACGTGGATGACCCGCAGGCACTGCCTAGGGCCAGCCAGAAGCTCATCGCTGCGGCGACCTTTATTCGGGCCTTGCCCGAACCATCAACGCCCGAGGGACACAACCTGCGCCGCGAGGCACAGGCCCTCATCGAGCAATATGCTGTGCAGCAAGCCGAGAGCTCTGCATCCTGCATGCACCACCAGTCCAGTGCAAGAACTGGTGGGGGTGCTCGGGACCAGGAGGAGTCGGTTCACGCTCCGCACGGTGGCGCGGCGGGCCAACCGGCAAACCAGGGCAAGAAGCCCGTCAGGGAGTAGATCCTTGATATGCGAGGCAAAGCCAACGACGGCGATGCCCGCAACATCCTGAACAAGAAGAAGCAGGACGCCGTCACGGCTCACGGCTACCACCCACGACGTGGTGGCCGCTACGACAGTCGGGATGATAGGACCCCATCGCCAGAACCCCCGAGAACCCGAGTGTTCAGCCGGGACATCCGCACGGCACCAATCACCCCACGCTTCTGATAGCCCACAACTATCACCAAGTACTCGGGGGAGACGGACCCCCGGGTATGGCTCAACGACTATCGTTTGGCTTGCCAGCTGGGTGGTGCCACCGACGACGCCATGATCATCCGCAACTTACCTCTGCACCTCTGTTGACGCTTGTTAACGTTAATATTAAGTAATCAATTAAGCATGGAAAAGGGCATAAATGAATATCAATATAGACTTAGGGGTTTGCTACTAATGATTTCCATGAGTTTTGGTGAAGTTATGATTTGCAGGGACTAAACGGGAAAACAGCAAGAATTGTCAAGTCATAGGACTCCAAGACGTGTCCCGATCGTACTCCAATCCAACTCCTACAAAAGAGCAGCATAGAAGCATCCCATTAAATTATAGTTTTTCGAAAATGGCACGACGACACGCACGCACCCATCAAAGATGGGCCTGAAGCACCACAGTGGGAGGCCGACCGGCCTCCTCACAGGGCCGATCGGCCTGGCCCTGCTGCCAAACGGGCCTCGTTTCTGGTATGTTCCAGAAGGTTCCTCCACCGACCTATAAAACCACATCTTGGCCGTAGATCAAGGTCGGTTGGATCGTATGGTGGCGAGGCACCTCCTCAGGACTATATAAGCAGCCCCTAGACCCCCTGGTTGTAGAGAGACCATATGGATTTGAGAGTTGTCCCATGAAAGGATGACCTCTCATCAATATTAGAGAATTAGGACTAGACATTCCAATGTAGTAGATTAGCAACTAGAGAGTTAGAGAGAGCGGAGCTGCGCTCCGGTTCTGGAGAAGTCTTCGGAGTATGGTATGTCTTTGTATCTTCTCTTGTAAGACTTATGCTTTATAATTATCTTCTCCATTACTTTCATGTCATTATTTGGTTAGTATAGTTGTTATACTTTGCATGGGATCTTCGCTCGCATCGAGTGCTCTCGTTAATCGTATGTGACTAGAGTAGTAATTGGTAGATTAGGTGTGGTGTTTAGCTTACCAGTTACCTGAGATTGCACCCAATCCCACGGATAGTTGTGGTAGCCCCAGGTGGTGACAGCCCTGACGGCCGACGTATTCCGCCACGTTCGGGTTGGTGTTTGTAGGACTTTTGTCGGAGCTTCCTATTCCCCTTCTAATCCCTTTCTGTGGCTAGTGTTCCGATGTCCCAAAGTGCTTTTGTATGATTGCTTTTATAGAACCCAAGTAATAGAGAAGAACCCAGGAACCTTAGATCTCTCTCGTTGTCCTCTCTGTTCGCTAGCTACTTATTTATTATAAAGTTCTCTAGTGTGTTATCCTTTATCATAAATGTCATTTACCTTCTCATTAATAGTCTAGTTGGGTGGCTAAGTTAGTAGATACATGATTGTGACTTATCAGACTCTTTAGCCAAAGCTTCCCTGTGGATACGATACTCTGGAATACTCTCCTAGGGAAAAGCAATAATGGTGTTCTGTGCGCTTGCGTAATCTTTCATATTCTAACTGCACTTAACAAATACCAACAAGGTTTTTGGCGCCATTGCCGGGGAAGCAATTGGCATAAAGATTGTTGATAATGATCTTGATGTCTGCTAATTTAGTGAATCACTAGCTTTAGTAGGATCACCCTTGTTCTGTTGAGTGTGGAATAGACAGGACATTTGATGTTGTCGCGACCTTCCGGCAAGCTTGCACAAGACTTTGAAGAACCCAGGGTGCCTAAACATTCAAGATTCATCAACATTGGAACCCTGCCATCTCAAAGGTATGTGTATACAAATATATATTCTAACCATAAGTAGATTGGAAAAAAGGTCCATATAATACTCACCATGATCATGCTCTTTCATCTCTATTTGAGTAAATCTCTATAGTGCTTACATGCTACCTGTGTTTGCTATAGTATGCTTTGATTTAGAAGTGTTGCTAGTATACTTCTAAAGGTTTTTAAATTTAGCGTGGTGCTTAGGTTAAAATTCCTTCCCTGATTGAATTAGACATGGAGTCTAGTTTGGTTATTGAACTGAAAATTGCTTTGTAGACACTGGTTATTTTGTCGGACTAACCCCTGCAGAAAACTCCCAAATCCAATTCGGGTAAGTCAAGAGATGAACTCATATCAGATGAAGTGAAGCAGATGATAAAATCCAAGAACCCTGTACAATAGAAGACCTGGCTCATTCATCATTGATGGAAGAATTAATGGAACAACGAAGGAGATGAATGCCGCACAACAAGACTACGGAGAAAAGCACTCACTCAAAGGAAGCAGATGGACACGGAGTTGACGGACTAGGAAGACATTAAGAAGATTGTAGAGAAGTCCACTCAACCCCAACCAACCTGCCACTCTAAAGGTATCCTCCGAAGAAGCGAGCATGGAAAAAGAAAGAAGCATCACCTGCTGAAGCGGACGTCAACAGTACACCGTCGGAAGACCCACCAACCGAACAAACGTCATCTCCATCGGCTACCTCATCTACACCACTCGTCGAGACCATTGAAGGCACCGTACCAGGCACGACATCCCGACGAGACGCCATAGATGATAACACGCCATGGGAGTAAGTACTCGAACTCTCGCCGAGAGGTAACTCGGTATTTATCTGCACATTTATTTTCTGCATTGCATATTTAAATTAGCATGTTTTCTTTAGCATATTTACTTTCTTACGCTTGCACTAGAAAAGACCAAAAATATGCTTGCTGCATTTGCATCTGATTCCTAAAGCCCCATGTAAGAACTCCTTACTGTGGTGGCATAAAAATAAAAATACAAAAATATTGCATCTATATGTTCTTGCATCATCATCTCTTTTGCATAAGAAAAAAAAATCCTCAAAAAGAAGTGAGCACATGAAGGCTCACAACATGTTCCTAGAATTTGCTCCTTCGGGTATATGCGGAACTAATATTTGCAGGAAGAACATTTAAGGAGAACCCGAAGACGAACAAGTTCCAAGGACGAATCAAAGGACTACTTCAAGATCCAGCTTGGGGGAAAGCAGCCCCATTTATCACGATAAGTATTACTACTTTAGCCTGTTATTATATATGTTTGATTAGAGTTAATGAGTCTTAGTTAAAGTCTTTATAAATAAGAAGTGTCTTAGAAGTTGATTTCTGCTACATGATCTCTAAAGTTAGTCCTTATGCTTAGAAATGATGAATAGTTGCTCCGCCATAATTCCTCTAAGTACTTAGTCTTCAGACTTAGATTCTCCTAAAGCTTTAAATGCTTAAGTTGCTCTAAACCCAAAAACCTGTGGGAAGCACATGCTTAATCTGAATCTAGGCGTTGAAGGATAAAGATTCATGAAAAGTTGAGCTGTTGCTTATCATTTTTCCAAGAGATACTTGATTCCTGACTTTTACCTTTTGAAAATCATAAAAAGTTTACATGATGAGTTCCTGTATTCATGACCCTTGAGAGCTTGTCATACACATCAAGATCATTCTACTCCACCATTTATGCTGCTTCTACCCCGGAAGTACGCATCATCCATACTCCATCTAGCCACAAGCCATGCAATTCTTGGATATGTCTCTCTCAATGTCAAAAAGATTCTGGGGCTACATTCGAAAAGAAAAAGAGAAAAAAAGAGAAAGAAAAAGAGAAAAAAAAGAGAGGAAAAAGTGAGACGAGAGAGGGAGAGAAAAGGACAAGTGTCATACTAGGCGAGTAGGGCCTACCTCCCTGAAAAAAAATATAAATAAATAAATTTAGAGATGAATAATGGACGCGTGTCCGAGGGCGAGTAGAGCCCACATCTCTAAGGAGAGAGAAAAATGGACAAAAGTCCGGGGTGAGTAGAGCCCACCTCTCCAGGAATGGAAAGCCCAGATCTCAAAAGTCTTAGAAAGAGATATATAGTCCAAGATGCATGAGAAGAAAAAGATACGAGAAAAAGGCTAAAGGCTTACCACCTTTCACCCTCATCCACACTATCATCCCGCCATACAGATCTTGCCAAGTGTGACTCCATACTTGAGAGGGTCATGCACAGGATCTCTGAGTTTTATCTTGCAAAAATCCCAGGATGATAGTTGATCAAAGAATTTGATATATACTGCTTGACTTGATTGTTCTGTCTTTTAATTGCTTATGATTTATGAAAAGGCTACGCACCATGGTTAAAGGTAAGACAGAGCAATCTTGTCGCGAGGAGAATTTATTTTTGAAAACCATAGTATTTCACTTTTGAGGTGTGAAAGCGTTGTAGCAACTCCTGATCCATTGTTAAGTTTGGCTTTGCTAGGGACTAGCAAAGGGTAAGCTTGGGGGAGCTTGTTGACGCTTGTTAACGTTAATATTAAGTAATCAATTAAGCATGGAAAAGGGCATAAATGAATATCAATATAGACTTAGGGGTTTGCTACTAATGATTTCCATGAGTTTTGGTGAAGTTATGATTTGCAGGGACTAAACGGGAAAACAGCAAGAATTGTCAAGTCATAAGACTCCAAGACGTGTCCCGATCGTACTCCAATCCAACTCCTACAAAAGAGCAGCATAGAAGCATCCCAAATGAATAATTAAAGTGCAACATTGCAAAGAGCTCATCGAGATGATCGAAACGGATATATCAATTGCCATATTCGGAGTCCAGAATCAGAAGATATCAGTCGCAGAGCGGGGTTCGGTAAAATGGGCATAACTTCCTCATCCGGACTCCGTTTGACGCAAATTATAGTTTTTCGAAAACGGCACGACGACACGCATGCACCCACCAAAGATGGGCCTGAAGCACCATAGTGGGAGGCCGACCGGCCTCCTCACAGGGCCGATCGGCCTGGCCCTGCTGCCAAACGGGCCCCGCTTCTGGTATGTTCCAGAAGGTTCCTCCACCGACCTATAAAACCACATCTTGGCCGTAGATCAAGGTCGGTTGGATCGTATGGTGGCGAGGCACCTCCTCAGGACTATATAAGCAGCCCCCAGACCCCCTGGTTGTAGAGAGACCATATGGATTTGAGAGTTGTCCCATGAAAGGATGACCTCTCATCAATATTAGAGAATTAGGACTAGACATTCCAATGTAGTAGATTAGCAACTAGAGAGTTAGAGAGAGCGGAGCTGCGCTCCAGTTCTGGAGAAGTCTTCAGAGTATGGTATGTCTTTGTATCTTCTCTTGTTAGACTTATGCTTTATAATTATCTTCTCCATTACTTTCATGTCATTATTTGGTTAGTATAGTTGTTATACTTTTGCATGGGATCTTCGCTCGCATCGAGTGCTCTCGTTAATCGTATGTGACTAGAGTAGTAATTGGTAGATTAGGCGTGGTGTTTAGCCTACCAGTTACCTGAGATTGCACCCAATCCCACGGATAGTTGTGGTAGCCCCAGGTGGTGACAGCCCTGACGGCCGACGTATTCCGCCACGTTCGGGTTGGTGTTTGTAGGACTTTTGTCGGAGCTTCCTAGTCCCCTTCTCATCCCTTTCTGTAGCTAGTGTTCCGATGTCCCAAAGTGCTTTTGTATGATTGCTTTTATAGAACCCAAGTAATAGAGAAGAACCCAGGAACCTTAGATCTCTCTCGTTGTCCTCTCTGTTCGCTAGCTACTTATTTATTATAAAGTTCTCTAGTGTGTTATCCTTTATCATAAATATAATTTACCTTCTCATTAATAGTCTAGTTGGGTGGCTAAGTTAGTAGATACATGATTGTGACTTATCAGACTCTTTAGCCAAAGCTTCCCTGTGGATACGATACTCTAGAATACTCTCCTAGGGAAAAGCTACAATGGTGTTCTGTGCGCTTCCGGAATCTTTCATATTCTAACTGCAATTAACAAATACCAACAACCTCGCGGACTCTGCTCGAACATGGCTCGAGCACCTGCCTGCAAGCCAGATCCACAACTGGGATGACCTGGTCTGGACCTTCGTAGGGAACTTCCAGGGCACGTACGTGCACCCTGGGACTCTTGGGACCTACGAGATTGCATCCAGAAGAATGGCGAGTCTAGGAGGGATTTCATCCGCCACTTCTCCAAGCGTTGCACCGAGCTCCCAAGCGTCGGCAAATCTGAGATTGTACATGCCTTCCTCGAGGGAACGACTTGCCGGGACCTGGTGCGTGAGCATGGGCGGAACCCTCCTGAGAGCGTCAACTAGCTATTCGACATCGCCACAAGCTTCGCCTCTGGAGAAGAGGCAGTTAGTGTGATCTTCGACACCAAGAAAGGCAAGCGTGCAGAGGATGCACCATTGGAGGGCAGCAAACCTAAGGACTCTACAAAGAAGCAGAAGCGGGGCAAAAAAGGCAAGAAGCCCCAGTGCACCACGCGTGCGCAGGAGCCGGCGAGGACTCAGACGAGGTCCACGCAGTCGACCACGCTCACAAGGGCCCTCGAGGGCCTGGCGTGTTCAACGACATGCTGAAGAAGCCCTGATCGTACCACAAGACCCCGGGTCACCACGAAGGATGACAAATCCAAGAAGGGCGTGGTCTTCCTCATCTTTGGGGGGCCAACGGTGGACATGACGTCTCAGCAACGCAAGCGCGAGTGGTACGAGGTCCTTGCTGCCCATAAGGCTGTGCCATCCTTCCTCAACTGGTCGGAGGAGACCATCTCCTTCAGCTGTGAAGACCACCCGAACCACATCCTGAACCCAGGGCAATACCCGCTTGTTGTCGACCCCATCATCGGCAACTCGCGGTTCTCCAAGGTGCTCATGGACGGAGGCAACAGCCTCAACATCTTGTACTCCTCCACCTTGGAGCTCATGGGGATCAGCTTGGATAAGCTGCGGCTCAGCAAGTCGCCATTTCACGGTGTTACGTCGGGCAAGTGAGTTCAACCCCTCGGGTAGATCGACCTGCCCGTTTGCTTCAGCTTGCCAGACAACTTCCACAAGGAGGTACTCACCTTCGAGGTGGAGGGGTTTCAGGGAGCCTACCACGACATTCTTGGGCGCTCATGCTACGCCAAATTCATGCGTTCCCGAACTACACTTACCTCAGGATGAAGATGCCGGGGCCAAACGGCGTAATCACGGTGGGGCCATCGTTCGAGCACCCCAATGAGTGCAACGTCGAGTGCGTTGAGCACGCGGAGGCACTCGCGCATGACGAAGCTCTTATGGAGGACCTGGAGCAGCTAGCCAACGAGGCCCTCGGCTCCACCAGCAAGCATGCGGGCAGCTTCGAGGCTGCTGAGCACACCAAGGCTGTATCCCTGGCCCTAGTGCTCCCGAAGGCAAGGCGTTGAGGATTAGCTCCACCCTCGACCTAAAATAGGAAGTGGTGCTCGTCGACTTTCTCTATGCCAACGCCGATATCTTCGTGTGGAGCCCCTCGGATATGCCAGGCATTCTGAGGGAGGTCGCCGAGCACTCCCTTGACATCCTACCTCACTCCAAAGTAGTGAAGCAACGCATAGGATGCTTTGAAGAGGAAAAGCGCTGGGCAATTGGAGAGGAGCTGCGGAAGCTCTTAGAGGCCAGATTCATCAAGGAAGTGTTTCATCTCGAGTGGTTAGCTAACCCTGTATTAGTTAAGAAAAAGAATGGGAACTGGCGGATGTGTGTAGATTACACTGGTTTAAATAAAGCATGTCCAAAAGTTCCTTTTCTTTTGCCACGTATCGATCAGATAGTAGATTCTACTGCGGGATGCAAACTTTTATGTTTCCTTGATGTGTATTCCGGCTACCACCAAATAAAGATGAAAGAGTCCGACCAGCTCACGACTTCTTTTATCACACCGTTCGGCATGTTGTGCTACGTCACAATGCCATTCGGCCTCCGAAACGCCGGGGCTATATACCAGTGATGTATGCTCCACGTCTTCGGGGACCACATCAAGCGGACCATTGAGGCGTACGTAGATGACATAGTCGTAAAATCTAGGAAGGTGGATGACTTGGTTAATGATCCGCGTTGCGTTTGATTGCCTTCGGGTGAATGGGGTAAAGTTAAACCCCTAGAAGTGTGTCTTTGGGGTGCCGCGTGGCATGCTCTTGGGTTTCATTTTCTCCCAGCAGGGCATTGAACCCAACCCTGAAAAGGTTTCGGCCCTCGATCGAATGGGATCAATCCGGGACCTGAAGGGGGTACAGAAGGTCCTGGGCTGCCTAGCGGCTCTGAGCCGCTTCATCTCATGTTTAGGGGAGAAGGGCTTACCCCTGTACCGACTCCCAAAGAAACATGAACGCTTTTCTTGGACCGCCGAGGTCCAGGAGGCTTTCGATAAGCTGAAGGTGATGCTCGCGTGCGCTCCAATCCTAACACCGACACAGGACAGCGAACCTTTGTATCTCTATATCGCTGCGACAACCCAAGTGGTCTGTGCGGTCATTGTCGTGGAGAGAATAGAGGAAGGCTACGCCTTGCCTGTCCAGAGGCTGGTGTACTACATCAGCGAGGTGCTATCTGAAACCAAGATGCGATATCCACAAATCCAGAAGCTGCTCTATGCGGTGGTGCTCGCACAGCGCAAACTGCAACTCTACTTCGAGGCCCATCCCGTCACCGTGGTCTTGTCTTTCCCCTGGGAGAGATAGTTCACAACCAAGACACTTCGGGTAGAAATGCTAAGTGGTCAGTGGAGCTCATAGGTGAAACTCTCACCTATGCGCCGCGAAAGGCGAGAAAATCACAAATCTTGGAGGATTTCGTTGCTGAGTGGACTGACACCCAGCTGCCCCCGCCCCAGAACCAAGCTGAGTGCTGGACCATGTACTTCGATGGGTCGGTGATGAAAATGGGTGTAGGCGCAGGCCTGCTCTTCGTCTCACCCCTCAGAGAACACACGCGCTACGTGGTGCGCTTGCATTTCCCCACATCCAACAACATGGCGGAGTACGAGGCCCTCCTCAGTGGCCTCCGCATTGCCATCGAGCTTGGCATCAAGCGCCTCGACATCCGGGGAGACTCTCAGTTGGTCATAGACCAAGTGATGAAGGAAGCAAGCTGCCACAATGAGAAGATGGAGGCGTACTGCAACACGGTGCGCAAGCTCGAGGACAAGCAGTTCTACGGTTTTGAGCTCAACCGTATCACGTGAAAGTACAATGAAGAGGTGGACAAACTGGCCAAGATCACATCGGGGTGAATCACCATTCCCCCAAACGTCTTCGCCCGCGACCTTGGTAAGCCCTCCATCGATTTCGACAAAACAACCAAGATCCCTGATGAGCCCTCGGGGGGTACCCCCTCGAAGTCTGCGGGCATCGAGCCCATGGACGAGGAGCCCTTGAAAGGGGAACTCGAGGCCTCTGACCATGAGGGGTCTTGGGCGGACGAAGCTAAAGCAATGGAGATTGACAAGGTCCCACCTTCTCAGGACTGGCGGCACCAATACCTCAGTTGGATCGACCGGGGAGAACTACCCTAGGATCGAATCGAGGCAAAGCGCATCGCCAGGAAGGCCAAGTCCTTCGTTGTGATCGATAGGGAGTTGTACAAGCGCAGCCCCTCGAGGATTTTGTAGTGGTGCATCCCCATTCCTGAGGGCCGAGAGCTAATTCGGGATATTCATGCGGGCATATGCGGTCACCATGCGGTGCCGCGCACCCTCATGGGCAACGCGTTCTGCCAGGGTTTTTGCTGGCGTAAAGCGGTCGCCGACGCCAGTGAGGTCTTGCGTACCTGCGAAGGGTGCCAATTCTACACCCGCAAGACACATCTCCCAGCTCACGCCCTCCAACCCATCCCCATCACATGGCCTTTCACCGTGTGGGGTTTAGACTTCATCGAGCCCCTGAGGAAGGCGCCCGGTGGCTCCACCCACTTGTTGGTAGCGATCGACAAGTTCTCGAAATGAATCGAGGCCCGCCCCATTAGCTACCTCAGGTCCGAGCAGGCCGTGCTGTTCTTCACGAACATTGTCCACAGGTTCGAGGTACTATCGACATTTACTAAAGTCGTTACCAGGTTTGTACTCCATGACAATAGCGCTAGAAATGCTTGTTGGCATTTCTTAACATCATTGCTAAGTTCGTGAGTTCCTAGCAACGATGCCTGAAATGTCCGATGGTAATCCTAACATTCACAGAGAATCCGCAAGAGCACGGATATACCATTGTAGCATTTCCCCAAAGGAGTATTCCAAAGGGTCTCGAATCCAAGGAAGGCATGGTCAGATTAACAAGTTCAACACTATTCTAATGAGTATAGATCACATACGAGAGCAAGTCAGGTTCTAAACACAGGGGTAAGATATGATAATGATAGGGTAGTGTGAACACACTCGAACTCATTCTCTCTTTGGTACACTACGACTTAGGAGGCAACATACGAGTTAGTTCTAGGTTCTAAGGTACTATACATACGAAGTTAGTAGATACCAGTCAGTCACATAAGCACTATATGAATATCAGCTCAGCAACCAGGCACAAATGGGGAGCTAACTGCCCGCGTCGCTTCCGCACGACGTCGGTTGTTAGACTTTAGACTCCTACAGCGTACCCAAACGGTGAGAATTACAAAGGGTCCAACAGCTGTCACTACCGTGGCCTACCTCAAGACAATCCGTGGGGCACGCTCATATGCAACGCAGCTACTCAACCCAAGCACCATGCTTGCGCTGTTGACTAGACACTGACCGACCCAGGCTATTGTGACCTATGTCAGTGCCACCAGATATCTGGTCACTTACACCGAGTACCATAGCTTGAACTCGAACTTCATACAACATAAACACGTGATTAAACTAGATCAAACTAGGCTAGTCATACAAACGGATTCGTGTTCTACTATGTCTATTCAACAAGATCAAAGGGTCGTGTTCGTGAAGAACACGAGCCTCTAACTTATGAACAAACAACAAGAACATGAGTAAATCATTCGTCAACTAGATCGAAAGGCCTTGTTCATCAAGAACAGGAGCCTCTAAATGATGAATGAATGAAGAACACATGAACAAATCACTCATGCATGGCAACACGACTTTATATGAAATAACTGAATTACTGAAGTATATCAAAGTCATACAATAAAATAAAGATACAAGAGAACTCATACCTAGATCCCAAAGTAGACTTGGAACCTGGAGTAGAACTACGCTAGCCTACATCCTAGCCTTGGAAACCAAAAGTGAGAGAGGAGTTGGAAAGTGAGTTGGGTAAGAAATGAGCCCCCCTTCCTTCTACTAATAGGCCTTGAGCAACTTGTGAAAGCCGTGCCAACACCCCGGAAATGGACTCCGGGACCAACCAGGGATCACCACGTGGAAGGCCAGGGTGAGCTGACACAAGGTCGGTTCGGCCGGCCTGTGGGGTCGACCGACCCCTTGTGAGCCCACCTCGGCCTGTGCTTTTGCGTGGTGGCTGCCCTGTGGGTCCTCAGGTCTGTTCGCAGTGTCCACTTGGTTTTGAGGAGGTTTGCTTGCCCGTGGGCCCTTCAATCCATGTGATGTCCACGTGTTGCCCTCTGATTCGTCGGGGTTTGCCTCCCTTGGATTGGTGACATGGCTTGCATGCATAGGATCCTAGGTGGCAGCCCTTCCTTGGCTGAGGTGATGTGGAATGGACCATCGAAGGTGAGTTTGTCACTTCTTTTATGCTTATTTACCTGCAATCACATAATCTCCACGGACAAGTGGAACTACATTATTCTTAACTAAATACGTGTAAGAAATGTCTTTTGCTCCTTTATTCATGAGTGAATTGATGGCTAAAGTAAGCACTTAATAGCCGTCAACAGGTACCAAACTCCATCATAACCGACAACGGCACCCAATTCACACGCAGAAAGTTCTTGGAATTCTGCGACAACTACCACATCCGCGTGGATTGGTCGGCTATGGCGCATCCACAGACGAACGGCCAAGTAGAACGCGCCAATGGCATGATTCTATAAGGTATTAAACCAAGAATCTTCATCAAACTGAACAAGTTTGGCTGAAAGTGGGTGCAGGAGCTGTCTTCGGTCATATGGAGTTTCAGAATGACCCCGAGCAGAGCCACGAGATTCACCCTGTTCTTCCTCATATATGGCGCGGAGGCCATCCTCCCCACGGACTTGGAGTACGAGTCCCCGAGGCTCAGGGCTTACCAAGAGGACCAAAACCAGCGGGCTCGCGAAGACTCGCTGGACCACGTGGACGAGGCTCGAGGCGTGGCGATCCTACACTCGGCATGGTACCAGCAATCGGTCTGGCGATATCAAGCGCAGAGGATCCGACGTCAAGACTTTAGCAAGGGAGACCTGGTGCTGAGGTTACAACTTGACAACCGGGGCCGACACAAGCTCTCGCCACCATGGGAAGGGTCGTACATCATCGCCGAGGTACTCAAGCCCGGCACGTACAAGCTCGCGAACAAAAAGGGCTAAGTCTTCACCAACGCTTGGAACATTCAGCAGCTACGTCGCTTCTATCCATGAGTTTCCAAGATCTTTTGTACATATCGGGCATCTCATACTCGTAGTTATAAATCAAACCACGAATAAACACAGGGCGACTCGGTTTTACCCTCGAATTGGGCCATGATATAAACCAAGTCCCCCTCGTGGCCTACACCCCCCCGAAGTGTCCCAATTTTTTCGCAAAACACTTTTTGTTTCAAAAAATGTTAGCGCATTACGCCTCGAACACTTAGAGAAATAGAAGCAGGGCGTGGACCAACTCCGGCTAGGGCCGGTCGAGTTGCGGGACCGCTTACGCCTCCGAGAGGAGAATGCATCCCCCTCGTTACCCTACGCTAAGTTTGTTCACGAAAGCGAACTTCCCGGCCAAAATTTCTTTAAGACATGAGGAAAACGTAATGGCATACGAAACAAACTTACAAATAAATTTGTACATTCAGTACCAAATTGTTTGTTACAAAAAAAGGCGCTTGGCCAACTTCCTAACATAAACTACGGGCCTCGAGGCTCAGCTCTTCAGGGCGCGCGAGGGCTCGGGGCAGCGGTGCCTTCGCCTTCATCTGCGTCGGGGAAGAGGTTGTCCTCGAACAGATTGGCAAGTGCTGCAGCGGGGTCTGCGACGGTGGCGTCTGCTTGGTTGATGGCGTCGAGCGTGGCGTCATCATCAATCCCGTCGGCAAGGATGTAGCCTGTCTGCAACGCGTCGAAGTCGACGAGATAATGCGTGGGCACCAAGCCCAGGGTCTTCTGGACACCAAGTCGAAGGGCGCCTCTCAGGCGCTCGACGACACGGCCGCCCAGAGATCTCAGGCTACTCGCCACCGAGCCGCCAGACGACGGGCCCTCGGCCCCCTTAACCTCCTTGCACGCCGCAAGGGCGGCGTCCTCTAGATCTTGGAGCTCCTCCTGAGCCTTTGTGTAAGCGATCTGGAGGGCCTCCATCTGCCCCGATGAGTCCGTCAGCTCCTTTCGCAGCCCTGCAGCATGAAAGCAAATGTCAAAATGAGCCTTGATGAACCCGAGAAAACCAAAGGAGCCGGGGCCTGCAACTTACCCTCGGTCCGCCTCTTCTCCTCCTCGAGCTCGGCCTGCACGACACCAGCTTCTTTCTGTAGCTCCAGAATCGAGGTGTCCCTCTCTCTAAGGATAGACTGCAGGGCCTCGACGCTGCAGATCTCCCGCACCAGAGCCCCGGTGAGCTGCTCGACCACTACTTACCGGATCTGGAGCTGGGAGTTCGCCACCGCGATGAACGCATCCCGCTGTTGGAGAGTGGACCTTGCCCCCTCGAGTTCCGTGCGCTCGAGCTGGAGCTGGGTCTGTGCATCCTCACGAGCCGCGCACTCCCGCTGGAGCAGGCCCTCGACCGCCGTTAGTGCGTCACTCTTCTCCTTGAGGGTGGCGCCTAGCTGCTCGGCCTCCTGGGCCTTCTGCTCGTCCTGGGCGAGCCAGGCGTGCGCCTCCTCGAGCGCCTTGCGCTCCCGCTCGAACTGAGCCTACGCCTCGGTGAGGGCTGTGTCCTTCAGCACGAGCTGGGACTTGACCTCATTGAGCGCCGTGCACTCCCGCTAGAGCTCTCCCTCCATCACGGTCGGCGCCTCCTCCTTCTTTTGCAGCGTGGTGCTGAGCTACTTAGCCTCCTTGGCCTTCTGCTCTGCCGTGGCCCGATGGGTGTCGCGGTCCTGCTCTGCGCAGAGCCGGGCATTCTCGCGTGTGAGAGCGCCCACCTGCAGCTCGTCCACCTAGGAGCGAAGACGGAGCAACTCCGGGCCGAGTTGGGCATTCGCCTGCTGGACCTTCTCGAGGTGGGCGTACAGGTCGGCGATATAGGAGACCTTGTCCCCCGCCTGTGTCCACAGTCGCTGCCGAAAAGAGAAAAAGAACCCAGATGAAGCACGGTCTAGAACGAAGAAAGGGGAACAGTGTGAACACGAACACACGTACCAGGTAAATCTGCGACGCTTGGTTGGTGTGGAGCTTGAAGGCGTGGTGGAGCGCACTCTGCATGGAGACGCCAACTTGGTAGAACTCCTACCACAAGTTCTTCTCCGCCTCCGGGTCCCATACCAGCGTGTCTGGGACCCCGGGCTGATCGAGCCCTAGGCCCTGTTGATGGTAAATTTCTGTCAACCTAGCCATGAGTTTACCTTCGGTGTTGGCATCAATTTTATATCTTATCCATTGGTACTAACCCCCTTGATATAACAAGTTTGTTCGTGCATGTCGGTTTTGGAGTTTAATGTCTATGCAGGAATTTAGCGTTAAAAGCAAGACTTCCGGGTAAAGTTCATCAAGCACCTCATGAAAAGACCATGAAGCCCGGTACAAGTCAAGCAATGAAATGAACATGACTCCAAGAAGCCCAAGGACCAACCCTTGAAGGCAGAAAACTCTGAGGACCTGAACAAAAAATGTTGAAGCTTGCGCGCTAAGGAGCTCTATCCAAACCGCGGAGAAACTGACGTCAAGGGCCCACATGCAGAAGGGAGAACGTTCTAGAAGACACGGGAAGCATCACCAACAAAGGAAGCCGAGAAATGGGCCGAAGTGGGCCCAGGCCGGCCGGCCCAAGCTGGCCGGCCCAGCCCATTTCGGGCACCATTCGCCACCCCTTTGACCTAGACGATCCTCTGGCTATTTATAGTCCCCCTGCCAAGAGCCACGCATCAATTCATTCGCCATTCGCCGCCGAGGAGTAGAGAAGAGAGGGACACCATTCCGGAGAGGAGAGGGTCGAGCTAGTTGTCTAGGGTTTCCCTAGATGACGTGGGAACCTTGCAAGGAAGACCACGTCGGAGTTCCAGGAGCTAGGAGCAAGATCAAGGTAGGATCCCGGTGGTGATCTTGTCCATGTACCTTTGAGTATGTTGAATTATCAAATTGGAATCCGATTTCTAGCGATCAAGTGCTTCTTCTACGACTTTGTCTTCGATTGGTTTTTCCCACTTTAAGATCTATTATCGAGATAGATCACATAGGGTGTTCTTGTAGCCATGGTGGCTAGAGGTGCACGCCTGACCTACCAAGAGATTTTATCTTGTCCATTGGACTCGCCCTAGGCTAACCCGCACGAACAGGAGTGTGTTGTGACAGAATGGTGGCTCCAAAAGGTGGGCGTCTTCGGAGTTGGAACGGAAACCGTGATTTACAGAAGCTTTTTATGAGATTGAATTTGGTTATTTATTCTTTGCTTGGAACTTCAACAAGAGCTTGATCCAATCTCTCTAGATTGGTTTACCTACCCCTCTCTATTGCTACCTCCGGTTTTTATTAGATTAGATTCGTTTTCTTGGTGTTCTCTAGATTAGATGCATAAGAGTTTCCCTTGGAGATCTAAGTGTCCTCAGCTTTAATAGATTGGTTCTTGCATCACACATTTGTTCCACGGATTCGATACCTTGGGTTCACACTTAAGGGAAGAAGGGTCCCTTGACTACGATGGAGGATTTGTCCGCTTGCAATCCAAACAAAGTTTGATACGCATATATACCATCAACAAGCCCCTTTTTCTGGCGCCACTGTAGGGGAACAAGTGATCAAGATTCGATCTTTTATTGTTTTTTGTGAATATTTTCAGTTTTCTTTTGGTTTTTCTTTTTGCATCTACTAACTTTTGATCATTCTCAAAAATCAGTCTAATCCAGTTTGACTAACCCTAGTTTTCTTAGATTTGTTTTTATCTTTGTTTTTGTATATATTTCGTTTATTGCTAACCCTAACAGGAGATGGACGGCCACCTCTCCAACAAACTCGAAAATTTTGTGGATGATCCAGAAAAACTTTACAGGCTAAGGAGACGTGAAGCACAAGCTAAAAAGCTGGAATTTGCAGACCCAAAAGCGGAGACCGAAGGATCATCGGAGTCTCCAAAGGAATCACCACCTCCAAGCCCTAGGGAAAATCAACTTCAACCGCAACGGATGGGAGAACAACCGCAGCCAGAGCGCAAGATCGTGGAGCTATGCACCCCGGACATTGTCGACCTACCAATCTTGAACCTCGCAGAGATCGGAAGGCCGTTCAAGATCAAGACCTCAACAATCCGGATGGTGCAACATTCGCCCTTCACCGGTAAAGAGGATCCAAATCTTCACCTCCAAGCGTTCATTCAACTTTGTCAGACATTCAACATGGATGGGGTGACTCAAAACCAAATGAGGGCAAGGCTCTTTCCATTCTCACTACTCGGAAAAGCTTTGCAATGGTTCTACGCTCAATCGGCGGAGAGCCTTCATCAAGGAGTACTACTCACCGGGTAAGACTCAAAGCTTGCGCAATAAGATTACTACTTTTGCTCAATATCCTACGGAGACCATATCGGAAGCTTTCGAGCGCTTCAATGAGTACACTCGAGCAGTGCCACATCATATGTTCCCGAAGGAAGATCTTGTTCAAAAGTTCTACCAAGGCCTCACCATGGCGTCAAGGACGATCATTGATGTATCGGCGGGAGGATCCATCATCGAGCTTACACCGACCGAAGCTTTCACTCTATTCAAGAAGGTTGCAGACAATGACACATGGGTGTCATCCGGACGCTTACTTTCGGTTCAACCCACGGCGAACGTCAAAGGAGTCTTGCAAGTGGAGAAGGAAGATCTACTCGAAGGCAAGATCGACTCGCTCATGAGGAGGTTGGAGAAGATGGAGATAGAAAAGAAAGAAGCTCAAGACTTAAAGGCTGCCAAAGCAAGATCCACATGTGAAGAGTGCGGGGGGTATGGCCATGTCCAAAAGGATTGCCCGGAGGAAACCAAGATGCTCGACTACATGAGGAAGGGAGACTTGCCGAACTTCCGCTACGGGCAAGGTAGACCTCAATTTAATGCAAGTTCGTCCATTCCGAATTCGGTTCCTCTTCGTATGCAATTGAAGGACTTCATGGACGAGCAAGCTAAGATCAACAAGGACACCGTCACTAAGTTCAAAGCCATAGACAAGGTGTTGGAGAACATCGATAGCAAGGTGACGGAGGTCGGAAGCTCCAACCATCAAGTGCTCAACATGATGAAGATGCTCGAGACACAAGTGGGACAACTTGCCGGGCGCCTATCCGCTAATGAAGGGAAGCTTCCGGGCCAACCTCAAGGTCCCGAAACGGCGAAGGCCATTCAAACTCGTTCGGGGAAGGAGATCGAAGATAAGGAGCATTCGCGGGAGCTAGAAAGCCTAAACCATCTACCGAGGCGGAGGATTTTGCTAAGGAGAAGGTTACCGAGATCATCACCGAAGATCCCGAGTTTGAGATGTCGGGAGAAGACACGAAGATACCACAACTCAAGCCACGCTACATCCGAGGTAAACTTGATAATCATTTTGAGAAGTTTGTGGAAGTTGTGCGTAGGTTGAGCATCAACATGCCGCTATTGGACGCCCTTCAAGTTCCTACATATTCTCGCTACTTCAAAGATATACTTGCAAACAAGTATGAGATAGCAACACTCGGGGTGGATCACGTCAAGATGTCCGAGCAATGTAGCGCTGCTATTGCAAACGGACTAGAGAAGCAAGGAGACCCCGGATGCCTAACGATTTTGTGTTCCGTTGATTCCTTCAAGTTTGAGAAAGCGTTGTGCGACCTTGGAGCAAGTGTGAGTGTCATGCCAAGAGACGTGTTCGAGAAGCTACGCCTACCGGAGCTAAGCCTACAGCCATGTGCTTGGAGTTGGCTGACAACTCCATTCGCTATCCTTTGGGCATCACCGTAGATGTGCCCGTGAAGGTCGGACACCACTTCATCCCTGTCGACTTCGTGGTGCTCAAGATGGGAGAAAGGGAGAAGCCGCCGCTCATCCTTGGGAGGCCTTTCCTCAAGACCGTCGGAGCTACCATCGACGTTGGGAAGGGGGAGATCAAGTTCGACATTAACGGCGAGAGGAGTTCCTTCAAGTTTCGACCACGCTTCGAGGTATGCAACATGATCAAAGTTAAATATATTCTGCCTCATCGTCACGTTAGTAAGGAAGAGCGAAGGAAGAAGGAAGAGCCGGAGAAGAAGGAAGAGAAGGAAATCAAGGAAGTTGTTGCATCCATCAAGATCAAGGAACAAAAGCCGCCTGTGAAGACCAAAAAGATGACTAAGCCGGAGAATAAGCCTGCGGCAAAGATGGTGCGGAAGTGGGTACCCAAGATTGCAATGCCCACAAAGAGCATTGATCCGAAGTAAACAAGTTAAGAAGTCTAGCCATGGACTACAAACGAAGCACTAGGCGGGAGGCAACCCATTCGTCGAGTCAAGAAAAAGCTACCGGGAGGACAACCCGATCAAGATTTTTCGAGTCTTTCAAGTAAGTTGGTTTTAAAATTTGCTATGCAAGACATTCAGACTCTTAAGTGGTTGGATAATGTTTAGAGTTACAAATCTTGTTTGGATATTTTATTTGGATCATAAACCCTTTACATGAGCCATCCTATGTGTTATTTGCTTCTTTTTGAGAAACCAAAATCAAAAAAAAATTCAGAACCTACCTCAACCTTTCATCCTCTTCATGATGTTATGGTTGACTTGTTTTACATGCTGAAAACACATAAGTAGAGCCACACTATGTTCCTAGATGATATTTAAATTTCAGCGCATGGTAGGACTCACGTGAACCTAGAGACTTAACTTTTGGTTTGTTCAAAATTCATATCCTTGGTTTCTCTAGAGTTAGAATTTTTCTAAGCCTCATTTAATTTTATTTCATTCAAAATCTCTTCTACATTTAACCAAAATTAGAACCTAAACCTATGCCCCCACGATCAAGCCGGGAAAAGCTTGCTCTCAACTAATGGAAGCAAACAATACCGGTGCGACCAAAATAAAAGTAGTTGGAAAATATTTTCGACTTACATTTGTTTTTGATGCTTAAAAACTCCTCTAATTATATTCGAACACATTGCAAGCTCTGAGTTTAAATTTTATTTTTTGAAATTAGAGGAGTGCTTAGCATTAGAACATGATTAGAGGGAGGTATTTGAGTTAAATTAACCACACATGCACCATGATGCATCACGGGATGCCCCTCCAACAATTATCATCAAAGCACATGAAAAGGACAAGCATGAGGGGGCAGCCAAAGCTTTTTTTTGTAGAAATCTCATGGAAGCATGTGAGGCAAGGGAGCATGGACGTGACTCAAAGAAAAGCAATCAAGTGGAAGGATCAATCCTGCAAGCAAAGGAGTGGATGAGAGCATTTGGGTGGTGCAACCCCGTGGAGCACGCGGTCACAAAGTAACAAAGAAGCATGGAGTGCACTAGAAATACGGAGCTGGGAGGAGCAGCAGGCGACCCAGGCCGGTCGGCCTAGGCCGGCCGGCCTCACTCCCATTTAAGCCCCCTGGTGCTCCCCTTCGGCAGGTAAGTCACTCGTCCAGCTCTTTGTTCATGTTGTAGAGCTCTAAGTCCAAAACATCCAGAAACTTTGCTTCCCACTTCGAGCTTTAATTCGTCCATCAAAAACCATCCTAAATCGACTAGAATATCACCCTTCCATATAATTCATTTGTGTGCCTTGCTACCGGTTCATAACCGCAGATATACTTGTGAGAGTGAGAGTAGCAAATATGTGGAAGGCAGCCTCAAAACTCCTCTCCAAGAAGAAGGGATCATCATCATCCAAGCCATCATCAACAAGCTCTTCAAGGAGGCACTCGGTCTCCGAGTCTCCTCAGAGCATGGAGGAGGACACGGCACCGCTGAGGAGGAACGACACTCTACTCCTCGGTGGCATGAGGGCCACACGAAGCTCGTCTATGCGGTTCACCGAACCGCAAGGACGTACGGAGGAGCCGCCCATTCAACCTCGCCGATCGACACGATCATTCGCTCCACCTCCGTACACTCCGCGGTATTCCAAGTATGGGTTTATTATCAAGATGGAGGAGGAGGAGGAGAAGCTCACTCGCCTTGAGAAGAGGCTTGTGGCGAACATCGACTTCGACAACCAAGCTCTCCAATTGTTGGGCTTTCATGCGGATATCTATTACTTGTTGGGACACCGAGGTTGGGTGCAATTTTCCAACAGAGTGTCGGCAGACACCCACAAGGAATTGGCCCTAGAAATTCTCATGACCATGGTGCCGATACTTGATGAAAGAGTGCTGAGTCTCTCATTCCGTTTGGAAGGAGATGAACAAGTAGTTCCCTATGAGTACATTACGGAGTTGCTTGGTTTTCAAAAGGGAGCCCCGGAGCCCCGGAGATATTGGTTCGGGGTGTTACCTCTCCATGTTGGCCATCTCATTGAGACCGGGAATTACAAGAAACCCAGAGCATCTCCTAGTCGGGACTTCTCCAGGAATTGATTATTTGAAGCAAGGTAAATATATAAGTGGAGATGAGAGAGGAGGCTTCAAAGTGGCCAAAGTGAATTTACCCCTACTGGATGCAAGACTAAGACTTATTCATTAGGGGAAAAAAGATTGGTTAGAGGAAGCACTTCTTGTGCCGGTGAAGAAAAACAAGAGAGGAAGGATTATAGAAGAAGGTTCTTCCGCAGCCCAAGAAGAAGTGTGCCCCAAAATTATGTACCACCATATGGAGGAATTCCGGTGCCGCCAAGATACTACGGAGGTGTACCATTGCAAGCATGGTGGAGTGGTGCAGCCATGCCCCCACCAAATTTTGTGGTACCCAATGTAGCCTTTGCAGAGCAATATGCACACCTCCCTCAACCACAACAAAGTGTGGCCATCATTGGAGGATATGCTGCAAGAAACATGCAAAATATTGCAGCCATCCAATTCAATGCAAACCAAATGGGTGAAGGAAATGCAAACATCGCCTTTGAGCTAGGCCGCCTTCACCTAGCACCGCCGGAGCAATTCATAGGAGGAGCGATGCAATCCTATTATGAGCAATGGTACAACAATTAAGATTACCAATATCAACCACCGGCAGAAGATTAGAGAGAGGAGGAGCTTTTGTTTAATTTTATCTTTTCCCTTTTCTTTAATTTTCAGCTTGTGTGCACCTATGTATGCGTACTATTTTCAGTTTTTATTTATTTTCAGCATGTGTGTTAGTTTTATTTTCATCATGAATAAAATCACCAACTTGTTTTTACCTTTGGCAAAGATAAAAAGTTTGTGCCATGTTGATATATGATGATAGTTACCACTTTGTTTATCTTTGTACTTGTTTTATGCATGATTAATCTAATGCTCTCTTAAAATACAAATCTGAAATTAATCTAAATACTAGCTTAATCTTTTGCGGAGGTTATGATAAAAATGAGACCCATGTTTTACATATGCTCTCAAGTTTTGGATGGGTTAAAGATGATTTATTTTTGTTCTTAAAAGTAATGCTAACCTTGTCATGAATACCTCTTGCATGCTACTCTACCTATCCAGAGCCATATATATTTGAGTGCAAAAACTTAGTATACAAGGTTTATTTTTGGGTGAGTTAATTCAGGGCTTGATTTCTCTGGCCCGAGACTAAGAAGCTGGTCATTCCGTTTTTGTGTATCTATCTTTTTGCTAGCCTTTCTATTTGTGCATTGTGTATCCCCACATCGGAGATTTCGCAAACCTCGCCGGATATCTACCCATTAAACCAAAAATATCATCTTTTGTGTTTACCTCCTTGACCACAACCTATCATATGAGTATGGATCGTCAATTCGAGGAAGATCGCAAGATGGTGCCAAGGTTGAAGATTTCAAGTATCTCTCCAAAGGAAAAAATATTTCTAGTACCTACCTTGTCTCTATCACCTTTTTGCCCGAGGACGAGCAAATGTCTAAGCATGGGGGAGGAGGTAGGTACAATGCAATTTAGAGTTCAAGGGGAGCAAATAAAAAAAGTGTATAAAGAAAAAAAAGGGAAGAAAGAGAAAGAAAGAAAAAGAGAGAAAGAAAAACTATGTATGAGAAAAAATATGAGTATGTTTAAAAAAATAATAATAAACTCCCCGTTTCTCTAAATGCATTAGGAATTTCAAAAGTTTCAAGATTAAGATCCAAACTCATCTTTCCAACCATGTGCAATCCAATAACAAAGACTTCCTTTGTGCCTCGGGATCACTCTTTGCCATTTGCACATGTCCACCTATCTCAAAGTGTGTGTATTTTTCTCTGCCCCTCCTTGATATAACATTATTTTCCAATGATCTTTTTGACGAGTCTCGATAAGACCATGAGAAGCTTGTCTTGTTTTGACAATATCTCATTTATAATATCTTGGTAGGACTAAACTTTCCCAAAAAGCTCCATATAAAGCCTACCACATATATATATGTTTTGAGAGGGAAAGGAGTAGAATAAATAGGCTTGAGAGATAAGATGAGATGAGAGTTCATGAGCAAGATGCAAGGTGGTCTAAATTTTTGAACTTGGTTTAGCTCTTTTTCATCTTGTTCTTTATTTCAAAGTTTCTGAGACCCATTTGAATGTTGGGAGCATATTTAATACTTGTGGGATGAGCTTAATTAATATCCACCCTCCGTAGGGATGAAGGCTAGTACATTATGGAACTCTAACGAATTAAACTTTTGACAGCATTATGTTTTCTCATGTATGATCAAGTGCAGGGATTGAGCAATGAAGGGCAACGCTGATATCCATCGAAGGCTTACTCGAGGACGAGCAAGGTTTAAGCATGGGGGAGATGTTGACGGTGAATTTCCGTCAACCTAGCCATGAGTTTACCTTCGGTGTTGGCATTTATTTTATATCTTATCCATTGGTACTAACCCCCTTGATATAACGAGTTCATTCGTGCATGTCGGTTTTGGAGTTTAATGTCTATGTAGGAATTTAGTGTTAAAAGCAAGACTTCTGGGTAAAGTTAATCAAGCACCTCGTGAGAAGACCATGAAGCCCGGTACAAGTCAAGCAATGAAATGAACATGACTCCAAGAAGCACAAGGACCAACCTGTGAAGGCAGAAAACTCCGAGGACCTGAACAGAAAATGTTGAAACTTGCGCGACAAGGAGCTTTATCCAAACCGCAGAGAAACTGACGTCAAGGGCCCACATGCAGAAGGGAGAACATTCTAGAAGACACGGGAAGCATCGCCAACAAAGGAGGCAGCGAAATGGGCTGAAGTGGGCCCAGGCCGGCCGGCCCAGCCCATTTCGGGCACCATTCGCCGCCCCCTTTGACCTAGACGATCTTCGGGCTATTTATAGTCCCCCTGCCAAGAGCCACGCATCAATTCATTCGCCATTCGCCGCCGAGGAGCAGAGAAGAGAGGGACACCATTCCGGAGAGGAGAGGGTCGAGCTAGTTGTCTAGGGTTTCCCTAGCCGGCGTGGGAACCTTGCAAGGAAAACCACGTCGGAGTCCCAGGAGCTAGGAGCAAGATCAAGGTAGGATCCCAGTGGTGATCTTGTCCATGTACCTTTGAGTATGTTGAATTATCAAATTGCAATCCAATTTCTAGCGATCAAGTGCTTCTTCTATGACTTTGTCTTCGATTGGTTTTTCCCACTTTAAGATCTATTATCGAGATAGATCACATAGGGTGTTCTTGTAGCCATGGTTGCTAGAGGTGCACGCCTGACCTACCAAGAGATTTCATCTTGTCCATTGGACTCGCCCTAGGCTGACCGCACGAATAGGAGTGCGTTGTGACAGAATGGTGGCTCCAAAAGGTGGGCGTCTTCGGAGTTAGAACGGAAGCCGCGATTTAAAGAAGCTTTTTATGAGATTGAATTTGGTTATTTCTTCCTTGCTTCGAACTTCAACAAGAGCTTGATCCAATCTCTCTAGATTGGTTTACCTACCCCTCTCTATCTCTTGCTACCTCCGGTTTTCATTAGATTAGATTCGTTTTCTTGGTGTTCTCTAGATTACATGCATTAGAGTTTCCCTTGAAGATCTAAGTGTTCTCGGCTTTAATAGATTGGTTCTTGCATCACACATTTGTTCCACGGATTCGATACCTTGGGTTCACACTTAAGGAAAGAAGGGTCCCTTGACTACGACAGAGGATTTGTCCGCTTGCAATCCAAACGAAGTTTGATACGCATATATACCATCAACAGGCCCCACTCTTCGGGACCTTCAGGGGCCGCGGGCTGGCGCGACGAAGACCCGCTGGCTCCCTGCTCCACCCCGGCACCGGTAGCACCACCTAGCCACCGGGCCGCATCTGCAGTGCCTCGAACCTGAGTCCAAGCGCCGCCTCCTCCACCGATCGACATTGCCGACGCCGTCGGGCCCACGTCCCTGACACGGGCCGGGTCCGCCCGCTCGACAGCAGCCGCTACTAGTGGGGCCGCCTCCACCATGCCGGTTCGAGGGGCCGCCCCCCACGAATGGCCTCAGGCCTCCATGATGGTGACATGGGCCTTCTCCCTCCCATTGCGCCGTTGCGAGGCTCCGTGCTCTATCGCCGCCTGAAGGGTCGCCACGACCGCCGCAGCTAATCGCGGCACCCTCGCCGAGCGGGGTCCCGTCACGCGCGGTGCGTCGTGCTCCCCCACCTTAAGCACCTTGGTGAGCGTGAGCGAGGGGACAATGGGCGAGCCCGTGCGGCTGACAGAAAGGGAAGAAAGGCATCAAAAACCCAGTCAACGAATCAAGCAAATGAAAAGTCAGCGCGTGACTTACCGTTGGGCAGACGCCTGCTGCTTGCGCTTCTTCGAGGAGCTCGGGGGCGGCACACCCCCCGAGCCGGGTGCACCCCTCGAAGATGCACCTCCACCAAGAGACGCAGCACCCGCCGCGGAGGCGGGCGCGACACGAGCCCGCGTCGTCGAGGGCGCAGACTCAACAATAACTTCCTTGCCCTTAGCCGCCGGGGCCAAGGGTGCTTCCTCCTCCTCCTCCTCCCTGATAGCCAGCTCCTCACGGTCGCTGCTGTCGCTCACTGTGTTCTCCGGAGTCGTCGGGAGGGAGCTCTCCTTCTCCCATTGCGTATACTCCAGATTGTACGCGTCGAGCCGCTCCTGCCTCCTCTTCCTCCTCACCTTCTCCGCGTCCACCCTCGCCTTCTCCTCTTGCTGCCGGGCACGGTTGGCCACGTGAGAATTGGGCGTAGGGGGTCCGATGAGTAGGCACCCTAGCAGGTTAATCCTTGTCACCACGAGATGAGGGGTAATTTCTTACCAACGAAAAGTAGCCCTCTTCAGGGCGCATCTTGAAGGACCACAGGTCATCGTCCTTGTCACACGCCACCTTCCTGGTGTCCACCGCGCGCCTCGCCTGCGCGACCAGCAACCGCGAGCACGCCAGCACTGCAGGGTCCGCGCTCTCCGTCATCGCGTAGATGGGGAGCGCCCTCTCCATGAGAGGGATCACCCGCCACCGGTGGAAGTGCACGATGACGGCCACCGCGGTCAGCCCCGCCGCCACCAAGGAGTGCAGGGCGTCCAGGTATGGCCCGAGCTTCTCCCGCCTCCCGGGGCCCGACACCCCGTATGTCCAACTGTCCGGGCGCTTCGTCGGCACCTTCCCGGTAAACGCCGGGAGCCTGGCGCCGTCGTTGCAAAGGTAAAACCAACCCTTCTCCCAGTCGGCGTTGTTGGATGTCATAGTGTAGGGTAGGTACAGATCCTCGCGCACCGCAAATGTGAGGTCGCCGGCGCTGATGGGCCGGCGTGTACCCCTCACCCCACTGGATACCGTGTGGAGCTCGCCCCGGAAGAGGTGAACCCACGGGTCCCAGGAAGCGTGGACTCCCAAGAACCCCTCGCAGACGGTGACAAAGGTAGCCGCCTGCGAAATGGTGTTAGGAGCAAAGTTGTGGAGCTTCACCTCGTAGTGATAGCATAGCCCCGCATGAACCTGCTCGCCTGTGCATTGAATCCCCGCTTCTGCAGGTGGACAAAGCTCACCACGTACCCTCCGGGGGGACTCGGCTCTCAATGCGACGGCGGCGGCACGATCCATTTCGGCCTCGCCATGTCGATGGTCCCCGACAGCTGCCCGTCGGCAACGAGCCCCCGCAGGGAGTGCTCGTCCACAGTTGACCGGCTCCACGGCATGGCTTCGCCAACCTGAACCATGGTTGAAATGTACGAGGAGTGGGGGACAGGACTGGGTCGAAGAGGAACGGGTGCACTCAGATCTCTCACGACGGAGCTCGAGAATGCGGGGGAAGACGAAAGCGAGAGCGGCGACGACGAATGGCTAAGGTAAAATACCCCTGCACTTCCTATCTTATATAAAGTAGGGAGGGAATCGAGCGGTCAGGTGCACGGCGTACAACCGCAGTAAATGCGGTGGGTGCCGCCCGTCACTGACGGCGGGGCCCCACCGCCCCGAAATCAACGTACGCATGCGCGCGAGCCATCATTACGGTGCGGTAAAACAGGGAATACCGTGGCGTGTCACTTCAAACCTGCTCACCACCTGCGCCACCTCGCCTAAAAAGGCGCACCCACTCCACCCATTAAATGCCACGACGGCCATAACCACTCGCGCGTGGCCATGATCCGGTCCACGACCGCAGACCAAACGACGGGGGTTCCTTCCAAGGGAAGGTAACACCTTGAATCCTACTAACCAGGGGATCAAGGCCTGGCCCCTCGAAGGGGTTCAAGCAAACATCCAGATCGAGGGGGTCAGTGGTGCCCCAGGATGCGCTTGCTTGAGACCGCCCTCGAAAGCGAAGTTCGGGGAGCATTCGGCGCTTCTCGCCAAAATTCTTACTGATCAGTGGCTCGAGTCCTAGCCTGCTGAGGGTACGACGGGTGCCACAGATGCACCTCGTGACGAGGGCATTACTGATCAGTGGTTCGAGGCCTGACCCAACAGGGGTTCGACAGGCGCCATAGATGCACAAAGACGGGGACGTACGGTGCTCCCTGCAAGGCCCTACTGATAAGAGATTCAAGCCTTGACATGCGAAAGGTTCGAACAGGCGTTTCAGATCAACTGAGTCTGGGATGACTAGGGCGCGCATGATCGAGCCTATCCCCGAATACGAAGTTTGGGGGCGCCCCATAGTTCGTGTTCATGGCCAGACGAAGGCAGCTAGTCGAGGGATCCCATCGAGGGAGAGCTTCTGCGCCCTCGGCCCCTATCGAACGGGACCGAGCCCTACCTAGCAAACCTTTGCGAGCGCTCTCATGGATGTGTCTCCGGACCATGAGATGACCCTTATCGAACGGGGCACGGACGTCCACTTGAACCACCCGTTAACAGCTCACCGAAGCATCCATGACTCGCGGCCCGCTTGATGGGAAGCATGGATCGCCTCACCTCTCCTCCCTGCGGAAGGGCGACGAGGGTCGTAACCCAAAGCCATGGACTCCCCCTGATCATCCCTACCTGGGCTAGGGCTCGGGGGCTCCTCGCAACATGGCCACACCCTCTGAATGCGTCACTTGGTTATAAAGACCCGTGGAGGGTCGACCCCCAAAAAACAATGAGCAAACCCTCCAGAGCTCGCTCTGGACAAGGTTGACGCTACTCCACCCGCATAGATTGCCGATGCTGGCTGAAACATCACCGAGGCCAGCTGAAACAAACGCATAACAAGCCCGTCACTCAACGTTTATAAAACCATGCACGAGTGCATGCACTCCTCCAAGGCTTCGGGGGCTACACCGGCGGGTGCGCTAGCGCGCCCCCACGGAAAACCCATGCGTATTCAAAGGGGAAAATCCCATGCGGAGCTAATAGCCTTTGTGGGACTAATCACCATTCCAGCAAAGGCTCGGGGGCTACTGTCGGGGACGGTCATAAGGGGTCCCCTAACTAAGGGGAAAATCACCCTCTCAAAACACAACTAACAGGAGACAAAACGCACGCGAAGCCCAAGGTCCACCACGGCCCAGTAGCCGCTCGGGCCCATCCATCGAGGGCACTCACCCACGCGCAAAATCTCCACCTCGCTCGAGGGCCCCAGCCACACTCGAGCCCATTTCCGCCTCACTCGGGGGACCAGCGCCCCTCGAGTAAATCTTCCCCTCGCTCGAGGGACCAGCGCCCCTCGAGCGAATTTCCACCTCGCTCGAGGCTCCCCCTCGACCGACGGCACCTCGACCATTCCGCCCGGCAAGAGCATTAAATGCCCGAATCCGCTGCAGGCACCATAGTCCAGCGTCATTCCGTAGCACTGTGCTGCCAACTCCCGTCCTCCTCCCATGGCGAAGCCCTTGAAATGGCATGAGGGAACCCTCGAAGAGTGTACGGGTGGCGACCAAGTGCACACGCCGGGTGGCGCCGTGGCACAGATTACGCGGAGCACATCTTCTCCAGCATCCCTAACACTGTGCGGCCATCTCCGGTGCTGTGCGGCCATCCCCGTCGCTGTGACGCCCTGTACTGACAAGACATCACCACGCCGGTGCCTGTGCGGCCAGAGCTCTCCCCTGCGGCAAGACCCTCGAACAAGCATGGGCGCACCATCGATCGTTGTACGGACGACGATGAAGAACGGACATCAGTCAAGCCACCCCTCGAAGCTGTTCCCCGACAAGTACAGGAGCCGCCACGACGCCCGCAGAAGTCGGAATTCGTCATCAACCCACGCGGAGTGCAAGGATTCACAAGGACAACAATCACACGCGACGTACTGTATGCCAGCACGTCACCACTGTACATAATACTATGCAGCACGCTTGTAGCTGCCTCCCATTCGCCTATAAAAGGAGGAGGCAGACGCCCAGCTGCAGGCACGTTAACGCATACCCATCTACGCTCATTCACCCACACACCACACTCCACGATATTGGGACTCGCCTCAATCACCCTAGCAGGGACTTGGAGGACTCGCCTCCTCACCCGCCTCGCTTGTAGCCCCCCTCTACGAGCACCCCGATGCGAATTAATACAGTGCGCGCACACACTCTGCTGGACGTACGGCCCCGCGGCCGGAACCAGGATAAAACCGCGTCTTTGTGTTAGCATTTGCACCAACCATCAAGAGGCTTATCACAGCGCAATTCACTAGTTAGTGTCAGGACTAATCCTAACACTGACAATTTAGAGCTTCAAAATATATATTATATCTAGATTTTGGTATGGTTTCTTTTGCATTGATTGTGGTTGCATCTATGAGACCTAAAATGTCTACAAAGGCATACTCAAACACTATAGTTAGTCCCACTGATCATGTTGCCATGAATCAGCAAAATCATAATGAACAAATAGCTTTTATGGCCATGTTCGCTACAGACTCGTCCCACTAATCATGTTGCCATGAATCATCAAAATCATAATGAACAAATAGCTTTTATGGTCATGTTCGCTACAGACTCTGCTTTTGATTTTCCCTATTATGTATGGGCTCCTTTCCCTATTTTATTATTAGCTCTGGTGTTGAGAATGGTGTAAAAACTTTGTTGTGTGTGGTTGAAGATGCTCGAAACAATTCACTTCTTCTAAAAAATAAGTAGTTAGTTATCGTGCGAGGGGTAACATTTTGCCATGAAACTGTCCTAGCAGTCAGGGGACGCATCATTGAATATGTATATTTTTGCCAACACGTGTATGCTAAATCTATACACAACAATTTTACCATGGGCATATGAGCAACCAGGTCACACTCTGTAATTTAGTACCACTCGGTCACGACTTTCCATCGCTATCGATCTAACGCGGCAATTACTTGTACAGGTAGATATCGTATAGAAGAGTACATAGCGCACTGTGATGATCAACTGGAGTGCTTCACTGAACAAGCCACTACTTGAGCCCAGTGCCTAAGTCTTGTCTTCACAAGCTGAGGGTTGTCACCTGTTGCATCAAAGCCGGCCATGAAAGGAAAAGAAAGGAATCAACACAACAATTAAACTAAGTACCAAGATAGATGATTCCGAATGAGCGTTTTAGAGATTGGATTTCAGGTACATAATAACCTTTTGTAAGAAACTGCTAAAAAGATGAAAATTGCAATATACTATCTTTTGTAAGAAACTACTAAAAAGATGAAATTTGCAAATTACCTGGACTAAAAATCTTCCAGGAGTCCATGGGGTTAGAGTGCGCGCTAGGGCTACCTGGGCATGGTGTGCCGCACAGGTTGGGTGATGACTTGGTTGCCGATAGAGGCGGCGCCGAGCTGGTAGACCACCGCATCTTGGGCTCGGAGAGCTGACGGTTGACCGCAAAGTAAAGATCTAGGGCGGGAAGAGTGTCGCAGAGATCCTGGCCACCCTTCTGCTCGTCGAACCTGAAGCCGAGATCCATGGATCCCTTCAGCTCATCAAGATCCTCATCCGTCAGACGCTTGGTCACCCGCTCCATGCTTGAGCTTGCCTCGCCGTCACCGGAACAGGCACCTCCGCCACCGGTGGCCAAGTTAGTGTCGGCTTCGTGCAGGCCCATGCTACTCCTCTGTCGTTGTATCTGCCGCCGTCGCTTCTCCCACTTGACCTCCCGGGTGGTCTCCATCATGGATAGCTGCTTGGTCAGCTTCTTCTTGTTGGTGTTACCGGCTACCGCGGCGGTCAATGATGGGTCCATCGGCGACGACAGCGTGGGCCTGCTGGCCTTGACGACCTCCTCTTCCTCCCAGTGCCAGTAAAGTGACAATGGCGGTGGGCGTGGGATGCCGCACCTGTGCTCACGGCCGTTGCTGCCCATGGCATCTATCGTTGTGCTCTCTATTGCGATCTGAAGAGAAATGGTTGGCTTAAACGTGGGGGCGTCTCCTTGCCTCCTCCTCCCCCTCCCCTGAAGAATATCGTGCTTCACAGCAGCTGCCGTGGTCCGACAGCTGCCGTTGGTGCTGGAGGAAAGAGACAGAGGGGGAGACGTCGACAAGAAGAGAGGGGAGGTGATGCTCCCCCAAATATCAAGGTGACCGAGGAGGAGAAGGAATAATCCAAAAATAGGGGTGTGTAATCTATCCCATGGCCTAGCGACACGCCTATTTTGCAACATCCAAATGTTAGCCATGCAGGGATGTTAACCATGACCGTCGGCGGTGTGCATTCTGGACCATCCATGGCTCCGCACTTAACTTAGTTTTTGGCCAATATCAGCATAGAATCAATAGTCCTAGAAAAAAAAGCATATGAGCACTACATTGTTATTTAAGGAATATCTAATAACCAATACGTAAAAAACTGACAAAAGTGACACACAAATTAGTGACACGAACTGAAAATGTGTCACAACTGTGAGATTAATGATGGCCACAATTAAAATGTCACTAATACCTTTGTCATGGCTCGTATGCAAATAAAATATTGACCCATGTCAACAAAATACGTCATTGGTAATTGAACCTTAGTCATTAGTGACGCTCTTCCAAAAACACGTCACCAATATTTCAACTTATTAGTGATGCATTCCGTTGATCCGCGTCACCGTTAACTCCCGCTACAATATGGTGAGATCAATTCTGTTTAAAACAACTCTCGTGTCCGCCTGTCGCCCAGTACCCTCTTTAGGTCTCCCCATCATCTCTAGCTCCCTCACGACTCTCCTCTGGCAGATACTGCTGGTGGCGGGCACTGGCTGGCATCACTCGGGGTCGGCGGCAAGGTAGAAGGTAGGTTTGCGGTTGTGGGGGCTGTTCCCTCTCTCTCTCGATCTGGCTGGGATGCATGGGGTCGTCCCACTGGTGATACGTCGTCGCTGCCACACGCCTTGGAAAAGAGAATGTGCTGGCCGACCGGCCACGACATCGGCATGCTACTGCCGCCGCTCTCTGTGAGACGTCGGATCCCTCCTCAACGCCATCGTTGCCCTCTCCGAGTGCGACGCCGGATCTGACCTCCCTACTTATATCCTTCCCTGTTGTGGCTTCCATGCTCCTCGCCTCGGCTCCGATGGCGAGTGGTGGGTAGTAAGGGCAAGAGAGGGCGAGGCGACCCTCCTCCACACCAGCCTCTCAACTAATTGTGATGCCCTCACGTCACCCAGTGGCCGTGTTGCCTGACCATCTTGTCGTTCTTGCTTAATCAACACCTCATGTTGGGCATAGATTCCGAATACATGCGTTCCTACTAGAACTTATACCATGTAGTCCTACTAGGACACCTACCTTGTAACCGACAAATAACCCACCCCCTGAACTATATAAAAGAGGGTTGGGGTACCTAGATCGGTAGGCACCACATGAGGGCATCCTCATACCTCAACACCCAAGTACAAAGCGCAATATACAACATCACAAATAGGACATAGCGTATTACGCTAATCTGGCTACACGAACCTATATAAACCTTGTGTTTTGTGTCTGCGCGCATACCTTCGATTTCTAGGTCTGATGATCATCCACTATGTACTCTCTGATGGTACCCCCTCAGGAGGTTGTCGGATATACAACTCCGACATTAACACCAACCGTAGGGCGAGCATCGAGATCATCGGGCAAATTCGAAGGACATCATCACCAAGTTCAATAGGCTCGGTGCAATGCGATTGAGTTATGCACTACGTCTTCCGTGGCGTAGCGCAATAATCGATTCGAAGTCCTCGAGTCAGAACTCCAACCGGACAAGTCTACGTCGAATCAATGCATCCGCGCGTTCCAGTCGAAGACCGAGTTCGAGTCAAAGAAGACACCATCATCAGAGAAAAAATTGCAACGCGCCCGCAGCATGCAAGGAAACCTCCAGCTTTGCACAGATTAACAAGATTTCTTTCGTGCCAGTTGATCACCAGACTGTACTCTTGAGTCTTGAGCACGAGGTTGAGATGGAGACGTGTCCGATATCGAGTTAGTTTCCGCTGCAGGCTGCTGCATGTAGTTCGTCGATCAAGGTGAGGCAAATCCGTATCATATCCAAGTCGTTGAGTGTTTCAGACTCATGGTGGCGTACGACACACGCGCTTCTGGCCCAAACAGAGCAGAGCACTGAGCTGTTGTCTGTGTTTCTGGTGACCCCTGCATGTGAAGAATGCTTTGGAACTTCGCTACAACCACACGCAGATGTACCAGGAAGCTTGAAGATCTTCACTCAATGTACATGAAGGGAAAGGAAGCTTCTACGTGAAGTTAGCGAGACGGGTGGTGCCATTTATAGAAAAAGATTGGCTACAATAGCACTTTATGCACTTCACTTTTGGCTATTCTACATGAGCAACAACTAGCCTGGGAAATGGGCTTCATTCAAGTCTTGGTCTTTTCGGATTCACTTATTTACGTGCATTTTCTTAAGGAAAGAGCCTACCAACTCAAACCTGATAGATGGATGGAATGAACCTAGCATAGCGAATTCTTTAAGTTGAATATAAGAAAGAAAGCCTACAAGTATAGAAAGAAGTGCTGTAAGAGAGCACTACTCCTTCAACATGCAGCTGCATCGACTCACCATATGACTACTTTGACTACCCATCTCCACTAGGAACTAGTCGAGAGCGGCTCTCATGCCATCGACAACTAGTCAGACACTACGGGAAAACCCACCTTTGCCTTGCATCGAAATCTTTGTCGTGCACTTTATTTCGGGCACACGGCAAATGTCTTGTTTGCCGTGCATTTTTTATAGGGCGCACGGCAAAGAAAAAACGCACGACACAAGACTTGTTTGCCGTGCGCTAGAAAAAAACGCACGGCAAAGGTCTTGTTTGCTGTGCGCTTTTTTCACCGCGCACGGCAAACTATTTTTCTCCCCCTTCCACTCTTCGAATAAATCAAATATCATTATTTTTAAAATACTTTGCCGTGCGCGGTGAAAAAACGCACGGTAAACTTATGTGTTTGCCGTGTGTTTTTTCACCGCGCACGGCAAAGTATTTTTCTCCCCCTTCCCCTCTTCGAATAAATCAAATATCATTATTTTTAAAATACTTTGACGTGCGCTTTTCCTCGACGCACGACAAACTTATGTGTTTGCCGTGCGCTTTTTTCACCGCGCACGGCAAAGTATTTTTCTCCCCCTTCTCCTCTTCGAATAAATCAAATATCATTATTTTTTAAATACTTTGCCGTGCGCTTTTCCTCGACGCACGGCAAACTTATGTGTTTGCCGTGCGCTTTCTTTTATGCGCACGGCAAAGTATTTTTTTACCTTTAAGTATTTTCCCCTAGGTCTCAAATCCATTGCTCCTTAAAAAAAATTCTCCTAACCTTGAAATCTTTTTCTACTCTATACATACAACATGTGATACATCATGTTAAAATTTGGTTGATTCTTGTGGTCATTTGCTATATTTAACTAATTAATTGCATTTCAAGTAATTTTTTTGAAAGAAGTCAAATTTGAACTACATGTGATTCAACTAATAGAATAAAATTAGTGAAAAAATGATATTCAAGTTATTTAGATCAATTTAAGACTTTTTCCATGAGATCAAAAGAAATTTTGAACATCTTGACTAGGGAACACGACCATGATCCTGTGTCAAAATGATTTAAACATTCTAAAAAATTCAAATAAAGTTTGAAAGTTATGAGATTTGTCAATATCTTATGATATCATGTGTGAAGGCTATAGTAAAAATTTGAATGAGTTTTGGAAATTTTGAAAGTACGATGCTTAGAAATCGAAACATCTCCGATGAAGTTTCATAAAGTTACAAAAGATATGGTTAGATTTGTAAGCGACGCGACTTCAAAACTTGTTTTTATAAGCAATAGACAACATAACTTAATTTGTGTTAATTTTCTGAATTTTGTCAAATTTATTTGATAATTTTTATGAATTTCTAAAAACTATAGAAAAATAGTTTGCCGTGCGCTGACGCACGACAAAGAAATCTTTGCCGTGCGCCCTATTTAAAAGTGCACGGCAAAGAATACTGTTCGCCGTGCGCCTGAAACCAACGCACGGCAAACCAGCGCCCCACCCGGCCCTACAGCGCACCCCTGGCCCTTATCTCCTCCCAACCCGCCATCATTCTAAAAAAAACAAAAAACAACCGCCATCGGTCCCCACCTCCACCTCACCGATCCGCACCCCCCCGATCCGGCCTTATCCACGGCTCCATGCCTGCGGCACGCAAGGCCACCAGACTCCCCCGCCCCCTCATCTCTCTCGAATCCTCCAGCGCTCCCCTCGCTCCCTTCTCTCTGGATCGACTCGATCTCCCGATGTTGGTGGCGGCCCGACCTCCCGATGGCCGCGGCGGCCCGAGCTCCTGGCCGCGCTGGCGGAGGAGGCCGCGGTGGCCCCGAGCTGCTGGGCACGCCGGCGGAGGAGCCGCGGCAGCCCGAGCTCCTGGCCGTGCCGACGAAGGAGACCGCGCCGGCCGGAGCTGCTGGCTGCGCCGGCGGAGGAGGCCGCGGCGGCCCAAATCTCCTGGCCGCGCCGGCGGAGGAGGCGTGCGCGGGATCCAGAGGCGGCGTAGGCGCGGGCTTCTTCTCATCCTTCTTCCCTGATAGGAGGCTGCACTGACTCGCCGGCCGCCGCCTCTTTTACTTCCCCGGCCACGGACCGACTCGCTGCCACCGGATCCGGTCAACACAGACCCGGATCTCCTTCCCCGGTGGCGGTGGCAGTAGCAGCGCGCGGCGACGGCCTGCGGTGGCCCAGATTCGCGCGGCCCCGGGCGAGTAGGGGAGGGGACGTGAGCGTCCTTCTTCTTCCGGTCGGCGGCGACGAGATGTTCTGGTGGTGCGGGCGGCGGGCTTCTTCTCCCCCTCCTTCCCCGACGGATGGCTGCACCGGGAGCCGGCGGCTACACGGTGGCATGGAGGAGGGGCCCTGCAGCTCCCTCCCTCTCCCTCGCACCGACGCACAGGGGCACGGCGGCCGCCCCCTCCATCTCTCCCCCCCATCTCATCTCCCTCTTCCTGTACAGGTGGTGGCGGCGGGCCTGGTGGCTGTGGTGGTGGGTGTGGTGCTGGCGGTCGACGGTGATGTGGGTGACGGCGGATGTGGTGGCGGGCCGGAGGTGGATGTGATTTTCTTTTTTTTTATCTTTTCTGAAACGTTTGCCGTGCGCTATAGAAGACGCACGGCAAAGAAAATAGTTGGGGTTTCCTGATTGTGTCATTTCTGTGCCGTGCGCCGTAGAAGACGCACGGCAAAGAAAATAATTGGGTTTCCTGGTTCTGTAATTTCTTTGCCGTGCGCCGTGTTTGACGCACGGCAAAGGCCCTTTGCCGTGCGTGCGACAAAAGGCGCACGGCAAAGTCCCTTTACCGTGCAAAAATCTACCGTGCGGCCTTTGCCGTGCGTTTTCGAGAAAAACGCACGGCAAAGGCTTTGCCATGCGTTTTTTAACCTTTGTCGTGCGCCCCTAACGCACGG
Organism: Cenchrus fungigraminus; assembly: GCA_036936925.1. Classification (NCBI taxonomy): domain Eukaryota; kingdom Viridiplantae; phylum Streptophyta; class Magnoliopsida; order Poales; family Poaceae; genus Cenchrus; species Cenchrus fungigraminus. Next base: position 17,622,064 of record CM072776.1, on the reverse strand, counting down.
CAAAGTCCAGTTTTCCTGTAGTGAGAACCGACTTCGACTAGTTGACTTCAGCAACAACCATCATGGCTTCATCACAAACCAACACATCGTCATCGACACTCATCCATGAGTCAAGCTACAACACAAGAAAAACGCCCACTAGTGACGCAACCTAATATTGGAGTCACTGATTTATGACGTTCCTTGCTGATCTCTTCATAAAATTTCACTTCAGAGAAAATTTAGTGACAAAATTAAGCAACTTCATAAAGGTCGCTACTATAGCCAGACATTGCCTTGCATGGTGGTTTTGTGACAACATAACCTGAAGGACTGGATTGGCAATCAGAGAGGGGGGATGTGAATGGGAGCAGATAAAAATTCTTCTCGAAGAATTCGGCCTATGTCCCAAAATCACTTTCAAGAACCACTACACAAACTTCCCAAGATCACGTAGTCACGACGGATCTACTGACCCTAGGAACAAGTTAGGGCAAGCGTAGAAGCAAAGCACAAGCAAGTTCAAAAGGAAACGAGAGAAAGAACGGGGTCAAGGCAACCTATGGTAGATTTGTCGAAACTTCCGGCCAAGTATCAGAACTTTTGATAATGGTTTCTCTGTCTGTCAAAAACTCATTATCGGAACATCTGGTCCAGGGTTGGAACATCCGACCATCGGAACTTCCTGCATAGGGTCGGAAGTTCCTACAGAACACAGAAAAACAGCTCGAAAGAGAAAGAGGAAAAATCCAAAACTCGATCAAACGACTTCATGAAATCATGAAATATTAACCATAGCTTCACAACACCATAAGGAAGCTTTTCCCAAAAGATCTCCAAAACATCATGATTCCACCACGAAAAAAATCAGCTAGGTTAAGAACACAAGAGAGAAGAGTTTTTCCTCAAATCAATCGATCTCTCAACTCGTGCAATGGATTGAGTGAGATTTTGGGGAGAGTAGACTTGTCTCATGGGCAAACTATAGCTAGAAGCTCAAGTCCCAAAACCTACTCCATCATGCGGAATCGAGGATTTGGTGCAAAGGGTCGGGTAGAGAGGAAGAACTCCAAATCCAAGCCGATTCGTGGGGTGTGTGGTAACAAGATCACCAGGAGTATGGTCACACAAGACCTATACGTGATCCTGATGAGTCCGGCCTACACTACAAGAAAAACGCCGACTAGTGACGCAAAAAAGGCTGTTTCTCGTCATAAATTGCGATTAATGATGCCGGTTGTTACGAAACGCTCCGTCATTAATGGAGCGTCACAAACTACGATCAATGACAAGACCTTATTTCGCGGCGTCATGAGTTTCATGACGCGTGCAAAATCGTCAATACAAAGTGTCATAACTTCGTTCCTGCAGCTTTGCCACGCTGGACATAATCTGATGTGGCATCCGAGTGGCATGCCAATTGTGACAAATCGTATGCGTCATAAAACGAATTTGGCCCGTTTGTAGCTGGGTTGAGCCCAAAACTGTTCCTGTAGGCTGTCGTTGTTCATATAGCCCAAAAAAGATTTTGTTGGGCCCAATTGTATCTTTTTTAGATGAAATTTGATTAGGGTGGGCCCGTTTTGGTTGGGTCGAGTCCAACAGGTGCGCACATTGTTGCGGCCTTCTGTGTCACATTAATTTGAAAAAATTGACTTTTGGCCCAATTAAAAGTGGGCTAAGCCCACTGAAGGACAACATAAAACTAACTAATCATGCATCAGTATTAATGGATTTCATTTCAATTCTTATCCTTTTTTTAGAAAATTCCGACATGGTTGGCAAAATAGTAATCAACACATATTTCTTTATATAATAAAGCAAACTGTTGTTTACTATCAAGCACGACCATATTGTTCATCACATATCACAAACTATTACAAGATAACAGCATCACAAGGAATATTAATTAACAAAGCTAAATCCAGGTCATAATCACAAGAGAAAGTAGAGATTTGATCTAATGATCTTAACCTCTTCATCTTTTACTGCTAAGCAGTAGACGAAGGAGGTCCTCACTGTCTTCGGTTAGCTTCTGCAACCTCTTAATCTCAGCCGACTGCATTTTCAGAGTTGATTCTGATTCTTCGGTCTTCTTCTTTAAGGTACATAACTCTTTTTGGTGATCAACAAACCGTTGTCGAAGTTGTACCCCATCCTGATTGGGAGCGTCAACTTGCTCTTTATCAACACTACTACATAAGGATTTGGTACCCATTCTTGAGTACTCGGCTGCCTCTGTTTTGATTTGTTCGGGAAGAAGCATCATTGACTTGTTAGCTTCCATCTGGAAGTCAGATTAGGACCTTGTAGTTGATTCGAAATAAGGAACCAAAGGTGTTAAGTTTGTTACCTAGGAGCAGGTCTGAACAGGAGCGACTTCAGATGTTGACCCTTTGGCCTGCTGAAACAAGTACAAGAACAAGAGGTAAGGGTTGAGATCATTCGCAACCGGAAACAAAGAAGGTGTTAAGTTTGTTACCTTGGAGCAGGTCTGAACAGGAGCGACTTCAGATGTTGACCCTTTTGCCCGCTGAAACACGTACATGAACAAGAGGTAAGGGTTGAGATCATTCGCAATCGGAAACAAAGAAGGTGTTGAGTTTGTTACCTTGGAGCAGGTCTGAACAGGAGCGACTACAGATGTTGACCCTTTGGCCCGCTAAAACAAGTTCAAGAACAAGATATAAGGGTTGAGATCATTAGCAATCAGAAGCAATTTCATCTATTAAGTTTAATGCGGTAGATGAACAATCACACCCAATCCATCATCACCCAAGCATGCAACAAAAATATGGAAAGCCAAAGAGCATGGGTAAGCAATATAATAATTTCATCCTTTAATTTCTACAAACCTCAAATAAGTTGACTTGGAACAATCTCTTGCAGTAGGGAACAGAAGATCCACAATCACCCAAGCATGCAACAACAATAGGCAAAGAGCATTGGGAAGCAGTCCAATAATTTCATCTACAAATTTCTACAAACCTCTAATAAAATGACTTCTAACAAACTCTTGCGATAGGGTACAGTAGATCCACAATCACCCAAACATGAAAGAATATTATAGAAAGCCAAAGAGCATGGGGAAGCAATCTAATTGAATCGAACAATAGATGGAGGAGACCGCAGACCTGACGAATAGGACGAGAAGAAGGTGCCGAATGCCGTCTCGATTTAGCAGCCTGACCTTGCGCCTTCAGCACGATTTTCTGCGCAACTGTTGCAGATCTGCGGCCGCCAGGTTGAGCCTCGGAGGACCCGACGGAGCAACGACTTTGAACCATCTTGTAGCTTCAAGGACATAGCCGAGGAATGCCGCCGCTTGTAGAACAGGAAGGCCGCCACTCGTAGAAGATGAAGGCCGTCGCTCGTAGCAGAGGAAGCCGTCGTTGGTAGCTAGGTCGCCGTTGCTGCTTCTGCTGCAGATCTAGGTTCTTCGACGGTCGAGGAGAAGATCCCCTGATTTTGGAAAAATACCAGTAGGGAATTGGGAGACCTGGTTTCCCTCTTTGTTTTATATATAAACGAGGAGGACTAGAAGGAGGAGCGGGGAATTCAAAATTTTAAGTCTCGCCTTTGTGGTCCAGAGCGGGAAACGAAAGACTTTGGATCATGGACCCAAACGTCAGTGACCCAAACGAAAGACCGCTTGGGTGTCGGACCCAAACATCAGTGACCTTACGCAGAGAGGCAAGTTGTTGATTGGGTTGTCCATGCCACCATGGATCATGGAATGGACAAACACACACAGAACTATACTCTACTTCATATTCACGTTAGACGGATGATCCAATTATTGCATTACAAATGTACTCACTGCAACAAATTAACGTACCATTGCAACTGTTTATTACATGACTAAAAACACTTAAACAAAACATTAAAACAACAGGGGACCGAGAAGGCATCAAGGTGTGTGTCAATAATTGTAACAGTTTCAGAGCTAGACTCCACTCCTGGGCCATAGAGCATTGCCTCCATCACACAAGATACTTTTGGCACATCAGCACGTATCGCTCGTATCACCCGCATTCTGCACCTACGTGGAAGACAACTTCCACTGGGTCTTGGTATGCAACGCTTTCGCATATGCTTCTTTGTAATGATGGAGGAGGAACTTCAATGCTGTCGTCCTCCAGTACTGTAACAACACATGATATGTGTATGTGATCTTCATTGGATGTCACGCGCTCAATGTCATGATGCTCCACCAGACATTCAAATCCTCTTTCTTGTAGATCTCGATTCATGAAACAAACTTCTTTTGTAGCTTGAACTCGAAACGTATCATATTCATCATTTGGGTCTCCAGCCATTGCACGCAACAATACTCGCACCTACGTGGAAGGAAGCAGTCACAGGCTTGACAACAATAATATAATGTGACCTTATTGCCACGTGTGAGTGTGTGTATTCATAGCAGCAACAAGACACGTACCATTTGGGATTTGTGCACAGGAACGAGGACGACGGCAATGTCGTTTGGAACATCCATCCACTGATGATAATTCATACCTGTAGGATAGCAACGTAGCTTCCATTGACGGCCTCCCACCATGAACGTACCAGATTCCTTGTACTATCCCGCGGTCCCTTCTGCTTTCGCTTCCTGGCTTGAGACTAAGAAGTCGACTTGCATGGAAGGAATCATTTTAGCGTCTAATGCCATTAACACAAATGGCCTGCAATGATCGTCTCGTGCCTGAACTATCTCTTATTATAGTGGGAGTGAATGTGTCATTCTGAAACGTCCGTTCGTGGACATCAGTTACCACCCAGAATGGACGTGTCCCTTCAGTGCGGGTGTGGTCATGTTCGGGTCATGAACATCCCGGTTCTAGTTCTTAAGTGCGATTCACAATGATCGACACGTCCGTTCAGAGGGGGTGTGCACACAAGTTCGTCGGTTAACACCCGGTGCCAGTCCTTAACTGCAATTCTCAATGATTGACACGTGGATCAACTTGTGAGAGCGTGTCGTTCCCAAACGCCCATTCGAGATGCCCTTCTGTGCTTATATGCATGTTAATATTACACACACACACACATACACAAAAACATATATTGCTTTTCCAATTCAAGCTTATTCCGTTTTGTCTTGTCACGTCAACAAGTTCATCACGTTTCTCAGTCTCCAAGGCCTGCGGGAATCATCAAGTGCGAATCCAGACCATTCGTTGACCTTTATAGTCAAGACTCACGCAGCATTTCTGATCGAGGAGGACTTGTCAAGTCATCCCGCACCCTACGTGTTGCAACACAAGGACCATCCGGTCCATCTGATTACATCACCCAATATGGTTCTCCAGATGCAATTAACGCCTAAACCATTACTCACGTTTTCCATAGTAACTTTAGCCATGCTACACAGAGCTCACGTGATCACTATAGTCCTTGATAAATTGGCGATTGTAGCACAATGTTCTTGAAAGGCAAGGCCAACACTCATCGGTTCCCCGTCTTGCATTTCTCTACTTCAGTGGGGTACAAGGGTGAGATCATTTTGTCGGCTAATCTTGTTCACTTTATGTATGCATGGTATCGAGAAAGTCACATTGTTAGCTTATGTAGGGTTTGTTCTTCGTTTCTGTAAGCAGTACGTGGGGAATGGCCGGGCAAGGAAGGGACGGAGCATGGACCTTGGAGGAGTCGGGGAAGCGGGAGCTGTCGGGCGCAATATCACCTCACCACCACCCGGTTCAGCCGCTGCCATTGGCACCGCAGTAGCACCCAGCCCCAATGGCACCTCCACTTCCGCTGGTATCGGCACCTCAGCAACACCCGGCCCCAATGGCACCTCCATTTCCACTGGCATCGGCACCTCAGCAACACCCGGGGGTGATGCCACCTCCAGTTCAGCCGCTGGCAATGACAGCTCAGGATTAGCTGAACCTCATGGCACCACCTTTTCGCCCACGGCCCAGGCCGCCACCTCTGTTGTTGCCTGTTGAAATACCACCCCCGCGGCCAGTGCTCATTGAACAAGATGAATCGCATGACCAGAAATGGTCTGTGTTGCTTTGGCTTTAGTAGGGCGGGCCCGCCCGTGTTTATCACGAAGGTATGTGGGTGTGCCCTTTTTGCCACAGGGGTCATAGGCAATAGACCATTCGTGACCTGCTGTTACACGCACATAACATTGCCATTTCGCCTGCCTGGCTTTGGGATACAAGGGTGAGGCATCGCACTTTGGAGGAGTATCTGATCCAGGAGCCACATTTTGTTGCACTCCGTGCAGCGGCTGGATTTCCATGAGCCCGTGATGGTAGTAGTATGAGCCGTGATGGTAGATTGCTAGTGGTATGTCATTTAGAGTATGTCACTGTAGTTCCAACTATGGTGGATCGATCCATCCTCATGTGTGATCAATGCATATGCAAGCATTTGTGTCGTTTGTATTTGGATTGTGTTGTTTCTAATAAAAATGGTAATGTGTGTGTACTCCCTCGGTATAAATTTGTTGTATACGAAAAGTCTGTTCTCTTGATTTCTTAAATACTGGATGAACACAGGACAAAAGTCCGGTTTGTAGTTTTCAATCGGATCGGATTAAACTGTCACTGCTACGCAATGAGAAAATCAACACCTTACAAGGAAAAAACAGTAATAGTAGTATTCAATCAGACCAGATGAACAGAAGGTGAATGTTCGTTCTACTTCTTCTACTCCAACTTCTACTAGTAGCAGTTACCACTAATCCACTAATCAAGGCGTCACATCTTTGTCGATGGTGCATGTTGTGCCTTGTTGCAGCTGCTCACGGACGAGGATGTCGCTCTGTTGCTGCCGCCTGTGGAAGATGGTGGCGGACCTCCCAGGGCGCCGCCCGCGGATGAGGTCGTCCCTCTAATGCCGCCGCCAGAGGATGATGTCTCCGCTCCATGGCGGCCGGTCGAGCACGGCCTTGGCGCCGCTCCATGGCGGATGACGACAGCCGGTCGATGATGGCCTCTGCTCGGCGAGGATGGCAGAGATCGACTACCGCCGACCGATGATGATGAGAGAGGATGATGGCGCTTGGAGACGATAGTTCTCCGGCGAGTGGCGGTGCTTACACGCCCCTGACCCCTAGCACCTCTTGCTGACTTGCGGGGGGTGCGGTGTTTCAGAGGCACATGATCTTGGATTTCATTTTGTTCCACAAACTTTTAATCATCAGAGGATGCATCAACTACCACCCGAATGGGCCTCCGCTCTACCTCCTCTTCATCAGACAACTGGGGATCCTCCCTTTCATCAGAAGAGGACGAGGATGTGTCTTGCGCTACACCTCTAGGAGACAATGGCTCCATGGGGAGAGGAAGAGAGTGTTGTGCGAGGATGGGTTTTTTGTTGGTTGCAAGAGTGGGGAGAGGAAGAGGGCGCTGTGCGAGAATGGGGTTTTTTGTTGGTTGCAAGAATGGGGAGAGAAGGGGGCTTTTGTTTGTTGCCAGACTGGGATATTTATGGCCAGAGGAACCCATTCAGCCATTATTGAAAAAACTGCTCCCGAAAAGATTAGAGTAGTTTTCTATAATGTGGGATCCGTTCTGGTCAAACTAATTCAATTTTGACCAAATTTATAGTAAATTGTGTTAACACTTATATCTTCATATAAATTTATCGGGAAGTGAGAATTGCATTCTTTTGTGGACGGAGGGAGTACTTCTGAGGAAGAGGGAAAGACCGTTCAGCAGAATCTTAACAGATCGGAAGAAATAATAGTAGTCCAGAAGGTCCTTTTAGCAATACATCAGTATACCGAACCTTCTGGACTACCTTTTCCACTCATTTGTCTTTGTTGGAGCTGTAACTCCTCCATTGTTCTCCCACAACCTTGTTCTTTGGCTATCCTGTCAACGATGCCTCATCCCTAGGCAAATCTTATTCCTGACATTGTTGTGAGCGTCACTAATAAGATTAGTGGTGCAAGAGATTTCATCATGTTCAAAGCTGTCTGCAAGGGTTGGAACTGCGCTCGTTCAGGTGAGGCACACCCGTTTGACCCTTGGATTCTGAAATCTGAATTTATTGATGAATTTGTAGTAGTGACATTCGCATCCGTCACTGATATGCGGCTTTTTGAGGTCTCCTTTCATGCATTGGCCGGGAAAAGGACTTGATTGATTGGTTGCGGCGGATCTAGAAGCCTAGTCGCCTTAGATTGCAGAGATTGGTGCAACGCGCTCATGCTGAATCCTTTGTCTCCTCGGAAGCACATGCGCCTTCCTCGACTTCCAAAATGGAGCCAAATGGCTACTCTCCAAGCTTGTATCTTGTGCCTTGAAACAGCAGCTGGTGGAGAGTCATTTGTCGTGATTACTTTCTTTTGGCAACATAAATCTTTTGCAGCGCTTGGGTCGTTGCCCGTTTTCATGTGGCATTTGGGTAGCCAATCCGACTGGACTACACTACCTTCGGAAGATTTCTAGTGCAGTTCTTCTGAACACATACGGATCTACTTGGGGCAAGATCTTCCAGCACCTCCCCATCCTGTTGGACTTCGGTTGTCATGGGTTATTGGCATGGGCAACTGTTCTCTACTCGAAGGTGAAGACCAATTGTTCTTTGTTGTTCTGGAGGAGAAAGAAGTTGAGGTGGTAGAATTAACTTTGCCTTCATTCGTCGGGGACATTTGGTAGCCTATTCCCTGGGAGAGAGCTCCTGAGTTCTGGAATAAGATCATCTTGTTTGGTCCTGGCAAGTGTATTGTTACAGAAGAGCATGCCATTTCTGGTTTGCCTGACCTGAGGGCAAATCACATTTACTTCCTACGAACTTATCATCACGATGAAAAGAATGAGTACTGGATCTACCAGCAGGGAATAGGTATTATTCCAGGCGTCAACACTACTCCTGCGATCCGCATTAAGCAGGTTCGTGGGGACTGGATTTGGTCACAAGGAACATAGCTGTTGCCTAGTTATCCGTAATGCAGAACTTCGATTGTGTACCACCTGTAACGCAATTCAATGTACAAATATCATTATTAGCCTTCGTCAATTATTTAGCGCATATGTATGAGTTTCTACCACAATCACTGTAGGGAACAAGCAGTTACGCATTCGATAATCAGGAAGGTCTTTCCCTCCAAACATCAACAGAGCGGACAAGTATCAAACATCATAAGATGGCATCTCATAGCTACTCATCACCACAAAGTTCACACCACCAACAAGTAGCAAATACCAAAACTCAAGCATGATTAGCACCTCTAAACTATCTACCTAGCAATAACACCACAAATCACATTATGCCTCATTGTTGTCCTAGAGTGACCTCTTATATGAGGCCTGTCTCAGCTATTCCTTCACCTTCTTCACCACAACTGTTGCAGAATCCAGGAGCTGCTTGACCGTTTGCAGCTCAGCAGTAGTCTCTTGAATCTCCCTGTTAGCCTTTGCACATTCTTCCTTCCACATCCTTGCCTCGCTTTCAGCTTTTAAGTACCTGTTGGCTTCACCCTTTTCTGTAGGAGACAACTGAGCATCATTTCTCATTTTCTTTCTCATCTCAAACAGGTTATGGGTTACCTCCCAGTAGTATCGCGTTATCGTCTGCAGCTCAACTGCTTTGACATTGGCCTCCTCCTTAGCAGTTGTACATGCTTCTTTCCATGACCTTGCTTCCTCTTTTGCTTTTCCTTCATTTCCACAAGTTTCTCTAGAACTTTTAGAGTCCTAATATCCCATTCAGGATCTATCCAACTAAACGATGCGCACTTCATGCCATCAGTCTGCAGTCATCGATTTCGTTCATATAATTAGCAATTGACCACACTAACATCAAATGTAGAAGCAACATTTATTAGAAGTGATACAAGTTATCGTTTACCTCGCAGCAGCATACATATCGACGCCCAGGGTTGGCGCCTGTCCAGTCATACCTCAGATAGACAGGCAACCCATCCTTGCACTCGTTTTCATTAGGATCTAGAACGATAACTTCACGATGACCAGGCGTCGGTGATCTGGAGCTTTCGGAGTCTACTCCAAACACCTTTAAAATACATGAATATAGTCTATTAACCCAGAACCCCAAATCCAGAATTCCCCTTAACTAGTATGACAGATCAAAGTAGTTTGGCAAAACAGAGGACTGACCTGACCGGAGTGAGTCCTGCTTCTCCGTTCGCCGCTAGGGCTGCTACGATTCACCATTCCCGCCACGGGCAACATCAGATCTAAGCACCGATGCTAGCTCTAGTCTTTGCCACAAGGAAAAGGAGCATGGTGCCGACGAGTTTCTTGCAGAGTTGCAGTAGTTTACACCGTGTCGTCGAGAGAAATGAGATATATACACTTGTCTGTGGGAAAACTTTTTTTTGGCTGTCGCGCGCGCTTTTCTCCCGCCAACTTACCAGAACCGCTCCATGCTGTTGTTGGGGCAGACATGTCCAGTTTCCGGGCGCGCGGTGGCCGGCCTTGTGGAATAGTCGGCACTTGGAAACAAGCAGTTCCACAATAGTTTCTTAGGAAGGTCCTTCCTGGAAACCATCAAAAGAATGGACCATCCGATTCAGGATCAATCCAAATAAACAACATCTTAGCTTTTCCTCCCTTTTTACCACTAGGAAGGTCCTCCTTGCGAAACATCAACAGACCGGAGTTTCCTTAATAATAACTTCCCCCTTCTCTATCTATTATCACCATACCTCCATTGTTCTCCCTCTACCTCCATTGCAACACGTATGAATTCTGAATGGTGAGTATGCTCGAAACGAAAGACTTCAGATCATGGACCCAAACGTCAGCTACCCAAACGAAAGACCGCTTGGGTGTCGGACCCAAACATCAGTGACCTTACGCAGTGAGGCAAGCTGTTGACTGGGTTGTCCGTGCCACCATGGATCATGGAATGGACAAACACACACAGGACTATACTCTACTTCATATTCACGTTAGACGGATGATCCAATTATTGCATTACAAATGTACTCACTGCAACAAATTAACGTACCATTGCAACTGTTTATTACATGACTAAAAACACTTAAACAAAACATTAAAACAACAGGGGACCCTGGTACCCTTCAGATAATCTTCTACGGAGATTGTGCATAAATTCAGGATGATCAGTGCATACAACCGCCCAATCATATGTGAGTATTCCGTGAGGGAAGATTCGCTCTAAGAGAGACATGCACTTGTCCTGCAATTGTGTGCAGTTAGCCTCAATTGCCCATTGTAGAAATGAAGACATAGTTTCCTCGCTTGCCATGTCCCACATCTTTGATGCACAGTGCAGCTTCAACCTTTCGACTTGGTACATGTCGGCGACCGAGAGTAAATAAGGCTAGGCACTGGCAGGAGTGTCCCATAAATCAGCCTCCTCCGGTTGTGATCCTTCCCTAGCATATTTGATCAGGACCTAGAAGGCATCAGGGTGTGTGTTAATAATTGTAATAGTTTCAGAGCTAGACTCCACTCCTAGGCCATAGAGCATTGCCTCCATCACACAAGATACTTTCGCCACATTGGCACGTATCGCTCGTATCACACGACATTCTGCACCTATGTGGAAGACAATTTCCAAAGGGGCTTGGGCTGCAACGCTTTCGCACATGCTTCTTTGTACTGATGGAGGAGGAACTTCAATGCAGTCGTCCTCCAGTACTGTAACAACACATGATATGTGTATGCGATCTTCATTGGATGTCACGCGCTCAATGTCATGATGCTCCACCAGACATTCAAATCCTCTTTCTTGTAGATCCCGATTCATGAAACAAACTTCTTTTGTAGCTTGAACTCGAAACATATCATCTTCATCGTTTGGGTCTCCAGCCATCGCACGGAACAATACTCGCACATACGTGGAAGGAAGCAGTCACAGGCTTGACAACAATAATATAATGCGACCGTATCACCATGTGTGAGTGTGTGTATTCATAGCAGCAGCGAGACACGTACCATTGGGATTTGTGCACAGGAACGAGGACGACGACAATGCCGTCTGGAACATCCATCCACTGATGATCATTCATACCTGTAGGATAGCAACGTAGCTTCCATTGACGGCCTCCCGCCTTGAACGTACCGGATTCCTTGTACTGGCCTGCGGTTCCTTCTGCTTTCGCTTCCTGGCTTGAGACTGAGAAGTCGACTTGCATGGAAGGAATCATTTTAGCATCTAAAGCCATTAACACAAATGGCCTGCAATGATCGTCTCGTGCCTGAACTGTCTCTTATTATAGTGGGAGTGAATGTGTTCTGAAACGTCTGTTTGTGGACAGCAGTTACCACCCAGAATGGACGCGTCCCTTCAGTGTGGGTGTGGCCACGTTCGGGTCATGAACTTCCTGGTTCTAGTCCTTAAGTGCGATTCACAATGATCAACACGTCCGTTTAGAGGGGGTGTGCACACAAGTTCGCTGGTTAATGCCCAGTGCCAGTCCTTAACTACAATTCTCAATGACCTCCATTGCAATGCGTATGAATTCGTAATGGTGAGTATGCTCGAATCGGCATAATAAGATGACATCTCATAGCAACTCATCACCACAAAGTTCGCACCACTAGTCCACCAACAAGTAGCAAACATCATACGATGATCCGATAGCCAACACCAAAATACAATCATGATACAAGTTTCACAATAATCATGACTACTCATTCATAATCATAACTCCATCTCATGTTTGGCCTCCTGCAGCTGTTCCTTCAACTTCTGCATCTCCTACCGTGAATTTTTGATCTTGCAGACCTCTCTTGCATTTCTTAAAGTTCTTTCAGAAGATCTGGATGTCTCGTCTCAGGGCGAGGACTCTATAGGATCTCCAAAGAGATTGAAAACATAATACAACAACTAGCAGACAGAGAGAAAGAGCTTCAGTACACACCTAAGAACAAGAAAACTGACGGCAGAGCTGATTCTCCTTACCATAGACATTGGAATAAATGCATCGATGAATGGGTAGGGCATTGAGTTTGTTTGGTCAGTCTTTTCTTTTAAATGTTCAAGAAGTTTGTTGTCAGTTGGACTGAAATGAGGACTAATAGGCAAGGGTACCCGTTTCAGTCCAACTGATAACGAACTTCTTGAACATTTAAAAGAAAAGACGGACCAAACAAACTCAATGTCCTACCCATTCATTGACACATTTATTCCAATGTCTATGGTAAGTAGAATAAGCTCTGCTCTCAGTTTTCTTGTTCTTAGGTGTGTACTGAAGCACTTTCTCTCTGTCAGCTAGTTGTTCTATGATGTTTTCAATCTGTTTGGAGATCCTAACGGAGTCCTCCCCCGAGATGAGACATCCATATCTTCTAAAATAACATTAAGATTTTCTTGTAGAAATAAACTCATTCTTGGCGAAAACTAATCTCGATCTGAAAAATAAACTCATCTAAGTCTATAAAAAAACCTGAATCCCTTGAACCCAATTGTATGAGTACAGTACAACAACCACCACACGCCACAAAACCTGGTTGTTTGCTACCTACATAAACTCAGAAAGGGCATGGTTGTCCTAACTGAACCTATCGATCCGTCAAACAATGCAAATTGGAAACTAACTGAATCTAACACCTATGAATTGTGCAAATGCTAGCAATCGTGGTAGAATCCAGATGTCCCTTCAACGGTCTGCAGCTTCAAAATAGTATCTTCAATCTACCAATTCATAAAATGATGGACCTATCAATCCTATCAATTGTGCACCTCGACAAAAATCCATAAAACGAGTGGCTTGAAGCACATCCAGAAGCTACTAAAATACAAAACCTACCGTAAGACGGTGCAAATTGAAAACTAACTAAAGCTAACATGAATTGTCTATAGCCTATCAACTTCTAGCATCTATCAAAGTGCAAATCTAAGGGTACGATAATGAAATCTAAATGTACCTTATATGCTCATCAATCCTCCAGATCCCCAAATCTAGATATCCCCTACCCTAGTATGATAAGGGAAATTATAATGGCTCAGACCAGTGGACCAACCTCGTCATGCTGTCTCATCCTCTTGTTGCTGGGAGGTGGTGGTGCAACCATCTTCCTCTCACAGCTAGGATCCGCCATTCCTACCACGAACTATTACAGATCTGCATAGCAGAAATCAAAAGTCTTTGCGAAGTCTGAGTGATGTGTTTCGCCAGCCATTCGGTACGTAATTATAGACTCAACTGAAACTTACATGTGGGACCTGGTCACAGTAAAGAATTCACATGAACTATTAGCTGAGTTTCCCATAAAACACACACAACGAAGAAGAGGTGCAATGTTAAACAGCACACCCTTGTTCCTTCAGGTCCCTGGTTCGAACCCATGCCATGGCAAATTATTTTTGCAACATTTCGTGACCTAGCCTCCTCTGATCTAGCGAAAATGCTTACACGTGGGACCCTGGAAGTATTTATGACAACTTGGAACACTCTATTTTCAAAAAAATGCTTACATGTGGGACCCAATTGAATTTTATAACGACTTGGAACACTCTATTTTAAAATAATGCTTACATGTGGGACCAAAGTTGGTTTATGACGCCACTGACATGGCAAAAATGCTTACATGTGGGACCCTGGAAAATTTTATGACGACTTGGAACACTCTATTTTCGAAAAAATGCTTACATGTGGGACCCAACTAAATTTTATGACGACTTGGAACACTATTTTTAAAATAATGCTTACATGTGGGACCAAAGTTGTTTTATGACGCTATTGCGGAGCTTATGGCGTCACAAAACAAGCATGGAACAGGGAACACTCGGCTACAGTAGCAACCGTTATGACGAAAGTTTTTTTGTCACTAAATTTTCTCGAAAGTGAAATATTATGATGAGATCAGCCAGGAACATCATAAATCAATGACGCCAAAATGTGGTTGCGTCACTAATCAAAAATTTTCTTGTAGTGCGAGGTGGGGTCAGATGAAAAGCCCACCCCTCGGAGAAAAGGCCCAATCGCCCAAAAGACTAGTCCAATAGGGGAAGGTAGCTCTCCTTTTTAAGGTGACTTTGTCCTCCCGTGCTAAACAAGGAGGGATAATTCGGGCGTGCACGGCTGCCACCTACACCGTTGTGCCCCTGGTCAAACCGTGCTCAGTGGCTGCCACCTACACTATTCTGCGCCTGGCCAAATCATGCTCTCGCTAGGCCATGACTGCCGCCTACACTGTCGCGCGCCTGGCCAAACCGTGCTCCACGGCTGCCGCCTACACTATTGTGCGCCTGGCCAAATCGTGACCTGGGATGTCCTCATCAGATCCACACAAAGAAATCCGACGAATGGAAAAATCCACTAGAAAGACCCCAAAAATCACAGAAAAAGAAAAATGCTTAGGAATCAAAGTGGAGAACAACGCCAAATCTTCCATGCATCAAAGGAGTGATTCTTTACAAAGCGAGGCTAGCCTCCTCCCTTCATCCTACCCACTGAAAAAGTGGAGAACAAGAAGTAGAGAGGCCTCCTTGTCTCAACTGTCCAACGTGAAGGACTTGGCTAGCCTATCGGAAGAAAACGAGCTAGGGTTCCAAGACCTAGCAGGCATCCACCCCTCTAGCACCTATTTATATCAAGTCACTTGGTGGAGGCAAAAGACCAAACTACCCCTACAACATGAAAATAAGATACACACCCTCAAGGGTGATACTAAAATGTTGTAAGTATCTTCATCGAGCAGACACGCATCCACTGCGATGTTGCTTCCCTCCGACGCAAGCTTGGAAGTGCATCTAGGCTCCTAATTATTTTGGTGATAATGACAATACAATTTGGATGGATTAACGCTTTCAAATGAGATGTGTGCAGGGTTAAAAAGAATAATATTTGTGTTTGGGTCAAAGGAAGCCCCTCATACCTCCAATTCGGTGTTGAAGCTCAAATGGAGTTTTAATTGACTTTATCTTTTGAATTTGAGTATAGGAAACACCGTACTATAAAGGGGGACGCAATTGATTGATCAAGGTTGACACCAAGTGCTATTTCTTGAGATCTAACAACCCATGAGAGACACTTTGCACTCACAAACATGGTTTGGGGTAGCTGTTGCAGCCACACCGGGTGATCCGGCACTTAGGGTCGGATGACCTGAGGTAGTACTGTTAGCAGTGTTGTGGGCAGTGCACATAACAATCACTTTTTAGGGTTGGGGTATTTATACCCCCTCACCCCCTCTTTCTTTTGCTGCTGACCTCTACGCCTCCAACACCTCCTTGAGCTCCATTTCCACTCTCTCAACTCCCTTCCAAGCCACTCCAAGCTAGGATTCAACAAGGGTCTGTGTGTGAGAGAGATTTGAGGTGTGGGATTGAGCCCCTTGTGAGAGTTCATCCCGAGTTCATCTCAAGAAGCACTTGGTGTGGCTAAGATCGGTTGATTCACGTTTATTACTCTTGAAGCTTGCTTCTATACGGTTAGACGTCACCCCCTGAGTGCCCTCTTCATGTGGAGCACCCGGGATCGTTTGTATTTCCCTTTTCCTTTGTGGAGTGTTCTTAGTGAGCACCAATCTTCCTTTGTGGGGATTGGGTGAGGCAAGAGGCTCTTCGTGATAGCCCTCCCTTTGTGGGAACCTCAATAGAGATGTAGTTTCCTTGGTGTAAATGAACTTCAGATTAAATTTCTTGTCTCGTGCTTGTTTGAGTTCATCTCTTATTTCTGACCCTAGAAGCTTGTTTTGGCCTAATCTATATATTTGTGTTGTTCCGTGGCAAATCTTTGGTTGCAGGAGGTTCCTAGCATATCTACAAAACTTTTGATTCATATATAATTGTCTAATTTTTCTCTGATTTTGAATTGTGTGCACGAGTTCGTGCCTGCCGGATCATCCGGGCCTTACCACCAGATCACCCGGGGTGGTACTGTTGGCCACTAGGTCATCCGGAGGTAAGCGTCGGGTCATCCGGCCATCTCATATGCTACTAAGTTTTTTGAAGATTTTTTGAAGTGAGCCTATTCACCCCCCTCTAGGCATCACAAGATGCGTTCAATTTGTATCAAAGCCTAATCCCTTAATTTAGGCTTAACCGCTAAGCGATTAAGATGTCGGGGGATGGAGTTGGACCATCCGCTCTAGAGGTAGCCGCCAAGGAAGCTCAAGAAAGAGAGCTTAAAGCAGCTCAAGACCAAGTTGCAGCTCAAGGGGGCAATCTCTTGGACAAAGCTCCAAGCTGCCCTTCATCCAACATTGAGAGCTCCGACGACTCCGACACCGACTCTGACTCGGACTCCGATTCAAGTGATGAAGAGAACAAGGATGGTGATGATGATGCGGCCAAGAAAGAGGCGAAGAAAAGAAGAAAAGCCAAGAAGAAGAAGAAGGCAAAGAAGATGGCCAAGAAACTCCACAAGAAGATGATCAAGAAGGAGCAAGCGAAGCATGCTCCAACCAGCTACTATGAAGTTTCCTACCACTACACTCAAATTCCGAGCAACAACTCTAACGATAGATTTTCTTCCGTACATTTGGGAAAGCCTCCTCATTTCGATGGGAAGGACTATCCCAAATGGGCTTATGATATGCAAATGCACCTCTACGGGCTTCACCCTTCTCTTTGGAAAATTGTGTGTATAGGTGTGACATTGCCCGCCGAAGGTGAAGCTCCAATGCTCGAGCATGAACAAGACATCTACCCCAATGTGCAAGCCACTAGAGTCATAACGGGATCCTTGTGCGCCCAAGAATTCAACAAAGTTAGTAACATCCATATTGCTAAGGTGATTTGGGATACTGTTATGACCGGCATCACCTTCGGTCGGCGCCGCGCGCGACGTGGCTAGGGGGTGCGCGCCGGCATAGGGGGCCAAGGGCCCAATTCATTTATTTCAGCAAGTTTTAGGGGGTTAATTAGAAAGTTGAATACTCATAAATACTTTTGTAAACTCTTGGTTTTGATTAAGTAGAAACAATCTATTGTTTCCGGCTTCCCTTAGGGAGCTGGGAGATTCGTCTGCGTCCAAATCCTAGCCGCCTAGCACTCTCCTCCTCCTAGCCCACGCACGCCCAGCTCCCACGGTGCCCCGGCGCTGCCCTCGCTCTCGCCCTTCATGCCCTAGTCATCCGTATGCGCTGCGAGAGATCACCGGTAGGATCTGAAATCCTATCAACCTGGTATCAGGGATGTCGGGTTCCCTTCCATCCGCCTCCGTGCCGCCGGGCAACACCACGCCGCCGCCGGTCTCCACCATGCCACTGCCAGTCTCTTCCGCGCCACCACCAGCCTCTACGATGGGGTTTCAAGCAGTCTCTTCCTCCGCTGTGACCTTATTGTCGGGTCTGTCGACGACCGTTCCAGCCCTAACGAATGAGCAATTGACGGCGGCGCTCCTCAACCTCTCCACCAACCAGACGGAGATTCGCAATGAGTTCCACGACTTCATGATGGGGCTCCTACCCCTGTCATGCCATGGGCCTGCTAGTGCCCCATCCTGGCCGCTGCTGCCAGCCGCCACAGCCCCGGAGCCGCTATCCGCGGGCGTGTCGCTCCACCACATCTCCTTCCTGCCGTCTCCATCCCCGATCCCTCCATGGCTGTTGGGGTCCACACAGGGCGCCACCCTGTCGTCGTCGGCGCCTAGTCCGTCGACCGAACCGCCGACCTGGTCCGGGGCATTCACCAATGTGGGCGCCCAGCCGTCCGGCGTCCTCTACGACGGGGTTGATGGAACCCTATTTTCGTCCACCACCATGGGTCCCCTAGGCGCCGGTCTTGCCGCTCGATGGCACGGGTCAGGCGGCCCCGCGCTTCTACAAGCCGGAGTTCCTGACGTTCGACGGCCTTGACGACCCACTGAACTGGCTCAATCATTGTGAGCAGTTTTTCCGCGGCTAGCGCACACCGCCCGAGGACTACACCTGGCTGGCGTCATACCACCTCCGGGGAGCCGCCCAGACCTGGTATTTCACCCTGGAGCAGGATGAGGGACGTCCGACGTGGGAGCGCTTCAAGGAGCTGTGCCACCTCCAGTTCGGTCCCCCTGTGTGTGGCTCCCGCTTGGCTGAGCTCGGTCGCATCCAGTTCCACTCCACCGTCCAGGACTACAAGAACCGCTTCAACACCGTCCTGTGCCATGCGCGTAATCTCGACAGCTCCCAGAAGGCCGACTTTTACGTGGGGGGATTACCGAATCATATCCGGGTCGACGCCGAGCTTCGTGCCCCCCGCGACCTTCCGACTGCAGTTTACCTGGCAAGGTCGTTTGAGCTCCGCGCCCGCTCTTTGCTGGCGCAACGACCTTCGGAGCCGCAACGCTTCGGCCGCAAGCAGCAGCAGACACGCCCTACACCTACGGCGCACCAGCCCCTACCTCCACTGGCGCCTGCACCAGGGGGCACCCCCCACCAGGCGTCCAGCAGCCGGCCGCTCAGCAGCCGATTCGTCAGTTTCGCCGTCTCACGCCGGCGGAACAACTGGAGCGGCGTCGTCAGGGGTTATGCTACAATTGTGACGAGCCATTCGTCCGCG
The DNA here is from genome assembly GCA_036936925.1 of Cenchrus fungigraminus. NCBI lineage: Eukaryota > Viridiplantae > Streptophyta > Magnoliopsida > Poales > Poaceae > Cenchrus > Cenchrus fungigraminus. Next base: position 17,602,696 of record CM072776.1, on the reverse strand, counting down.
GCCATCAGTGCAAACGACTTTTCTACCTTGAGTCGGGCGACTACGCGGAAGACGACACTCCACCAGACCCCGAGGCGGCCGGGGACGACACGGCGGCGTTCCTGGACACGACCTCTAATGCTTTGGTGGTTTCATTACATGCTGTGGTAGGTTTACAGACGGAGAACAACATGGTGGTCTATGTCACGATCAAGGGCGAGCGCTTGCTCGCCCTCCTGGACACTGGCTCGATGCATAACTTCATCCAGGGGAGCACCTTGCAGCGCCTCGGCCTCACGGTGTTGGGAGGCGACCAGCTCTGGGTCACTGTTGCTAACGGTGACCACTTACCGTGCGTCGGGATCGCACGAGGTGTGGAGGTCTCGATCGCGGGCGCGCCCTACACCATCACATGCATCGGCATTGACCTCGGCCGCCCTCGCTCTGGCCCTCTGTGCCCTAGTCATCCGTACGGGTTGCGAGAGATCACCGGTAGGATCCAAAATCCTATCAGATACACTCAAGGAGGCTGTTGACGGTTTATATTCGTATCAAAGTTCTTTTGGATTTGCAAGCGTACAAATCCTCCATCATAGTCAAGGGACCCTTCTTCACTTAAGTGTGAACCCAAGGTGTCGAATCTGTGGAACAATGTGCGATGCAAGAATTAATCTAGTAAAGTCGAGAACACTTTAATCTTCAAAGGATTGCTTTTGCATCTAATCTAACAAAACATCAAAAACTCATCTAATCTAAGAAACACCAAAGGTAGCAAGAGATAGAGAGGGGGAGGTAAAACCAATCTAGAGAGATTGGATCGAGCTCTTGTTGAAGTTCCAACCAAAGAAGAAGATAGCAAATCGAATCTCATAAAAAGCCACTTTATATCCTGGCTTCCGTTCCAACTCCGAAGACGCCCACCTTTTGGAACCTTCGTCCTATCAAAACGCACCCCTATTCGTGCGGGTTAGCCTATGGCGAGTCCAAAGGACAAGATGAAAATGTTTGGTAGGTCAGGCATGCACATCTAGCCACCACGGCTACAAGAACACCCTATGCGATCTATCTCAAAAATAGACCGGGGAGAAAGAAAACCCAAACGAAGACAAAGTCGTAGAGAAAGCACTTGATCGCTAAGAATCGGATTGCAATTTATAAGTTCAACATAGTAAATGATACATGGACAAGATCACCACCGGGATCCCACCTTGATCTTGATCCTAGCTTTTGGAACTCCGACGTGGTCTTCCTTGCAAGGTTCCCACGCCGGCTAGGGAAACCCTAGTCAACTATCTCGACCCTCTCCTCTCCGGAATGGTGTCCCTCTCTTCTCTGCTCCTCGGTGGCGAATGACGAATGGTATGATGCGTGGCTCTTCGCACGGGGACTATAAATAGTCTGAGGGTTGGCTAGGTCAAAGGGGGCGACGAATGGACCTAGGAATGGGCTAGGCCGGTCGGCCTGGCCGAATGGCTTGGGCCCATCCTGGCCCAATTCATGGCCTCCTTCGTCGGTGATGCTTCTCGTGTCTTCTGGAACCTTCACCCTTCTGCATGTGGGCCCTTGGTGTCAGTTTCTCCGCGATTTGGATAGGGCTCCTTGTCGCGCAAGCTTGAACATTTTCTGTCCAGGTCCTCGGAGTTTTCTGCCTTCACGGTTTGGTCCTTGGGCCTCTTGGAGTCATGTTCACTTCATATCTTGACTTGTGCCGGGCTTCATGATCTTCTCACGAGGTGCTTGATGAACATTACCCGGAAGTCTTGCATTTAGCGCTAAAGTCCTCGATAAACAATAAACTCCAAAAACGACATGCAAGAGCGAACTTGTTATATCAAGGGGGTTTGTACCAATGGATAAGATATTAAATTGATGCCAACACCAAAGGTAAACTCAAGGCTAGGTTGACGGAAATTCATTGTCAATAGCTCCCCCATGTTTAAACCTTGCTCGTCCTCGAGTAAGCCTTAAATGGATATCAGTGTTGCCCTTTATTGTTCAAACCCTACACTTGATCATACACCAGAAAACATAATGCTCTCAAAATTTTAATTTGTAGAGTTCCATAGTTACTAGCCTTCATCCCTACGGAGGGGATATTAATTAAGCTCTTCCCACAAGTATTTGAACATGCTCCCAAAATTTAAATAGATCTCAGAAATTTTGAAATAAAGAATGAGATGGAAAAGAGCTAAACCAAGTTCAAAAAAATTAAACCACCTTGCATCTTGCTCATGAACTCTCATCTCATCTTGTCTCTCAAGCCTATTTATTCTACTCCTTTCCCCTCTCAAAAACATATATATGTGGTAGGCTTTGTATGGAGCTTTTGGGAAAATAATGTTATTTCAAGGAGGGGGAGAGAAAAATACACAAACTTTGAGATATGTGGACATGTGCAAATGGCAAAGAGTGATCCCGAGGCACAAAGGAAGTCCTCGTTATTGGATTGCACATGGTTGGAAAGATGAGTTTGGATCTTGATCTTGAAGCTTTTTGAAATTCCTAATGCATTTAGAGAACGGGGGAGTTCACTTTATTTTACTCATATTTTTCTCAAACATATTTTTTTCTTTTATCTCTCTTTTTTTCTCTTTTTCTTTCTATATATCTATATTTTTTTATTACTCCCCTTGAACTCTAAATTGCATTGTACCTACCTCCTGCCCTATGCTTAGATGTTTGCTCATCCTCGGGCAAAGAGGTGATAAAGATAAGGTAGGTACCGGAAATATATTTTCCTTTGGAGAGATACTTGAAATTTTCAATCTTGGCACCATCTTGCGATCTTCCTTGTGTTGATGATCCATCCTCAAATGATAGGTTGTGGTCAAGGAGGTAAACACAAAGATGATATTTATGGTTTATGGGTGGATATCCAGCGAGGTTTGTGAAATCTCCGATGTGGAGATTCACAATGCACGGATAAAAAGGCTAGCAATAAGATAGGTACGCAAAAACGGAATTACCAGCTTCTTAGTCTCGGGCCAGAGAAATCAAGCCCTGAATTATTTCACCCTAAAATGAATTTTGTATACTATGTTTTTGCACTTAAATAAATATAAGGCTTTGGACAGGTAGAGCAACAAGCAAGTGGTATTAATGATAAGGTTAGCAAACTTTGAAGAACAAAAATAAATCATCTTTAACCCATCCAAAACTTGAGAGCTTAAGAAAAACTATGGGTCTCATCTTTATCATAACCTCCACGAAGGATTAAGATAGCATTTAGATTAATTTCATATTTGTATTTTAAGAGACCGTTAGCTTAATCATGCATAAAACAAGTACAAAGATGAGCAAAGCGGCAACTATCATCATATATCAATATGGCACAAACTTTTTATCTTTGCCAAAGGTAAAAACATGGTGGTGACTTTATTCATGATAGAATTAAAACTAACACACATGCTGAAAATAAAAAACAGAAAATACACGCATATATAGAGGCACACAAGATGAAAAATAAAGAAAAGGAAAAATCAACCAAAGTAAAAGAAATAAGCTTCTCCTCTCTTTAGTCTTCTGCCGGCGGTTGGTATTGGTAGTCTTGGCTATTGTATCCTTGCTCATAATAAGTTTGCACCGGTGCTCCAATGAACTGCTCCAGCGGTGCTATGTGAAGGCGACCTAGCTCAAAAGCGATGTTCGCGGTCCCTTCTCCCATTTGATTTGCATTGGATTGGATGGCTGCAATATTTTGCATGTTCCTTGCAGCGTATCCTCCAATGATGGCCACACTTTGTTGTGGTTGAGGAAGGTGTGCATATTGCCCCGCAAAGGCTACATTGGGTACCATAAATTGAGTTGGTGGGGGCATGGCTGCGCCACTCCCCCATGCTTGCATTGGCACCTCCTCCGTAGTGTCTTGGCGGCACCAGAATTCCTCTATATGGTGGCACATTAACTTGGGGTGCACCCTCTTCTTCTTCTTCTTGAGCCGCGGCTGACGATCCTTCCTTTATAATCCTTTCTCTCTTGTTCTTCCTTGCCGGCACAAAAAGTCCTTCCTCTAACCAATCTTGTTTCCCCTCAATAAATAATTTCAGCCTTGCATCCGATAGGGGTAAATTAACTTTGACCACTTCGTAGCCTCTCCTTTCATCTCCACTTATATATTTTCCTTGCTTCATATATTCAATTCCTAAGGAAGTCCCGGCGAGGAGAAAGTTCGGGTTCCTTCTAATTCCCGGCCTTAATGAGATGGCCAACATGGAGAGATAACACCCTGAACCAATGTCTCTGGATCCCGAGATTGCTTTGCAACACCACCAGTTGATCAATATTTATGAGAGGTCAATTGGCTGCCCAACAATTAAAGCCGAGTAACGCCAATTCAACTCCATGTCGGTGATCTTGGTCTCTCTAATCCTCCCAAAAATCCTTTTGCACATCCATGAGTGAAACACCTTGATGATGGGGTTCCGGATACTACTCCTTTGCTGATTATATTCTCCCACAATCATTCCCCAAAATCCTTCTAATGCATTCTCATGCACATCTACTTGCTCTGGGGCTCCCTATCGAAATCCAAGCAACTCTCTAATGTACTCATAGGAAACCACTTGTTCATCTCCTTCCAAACGGAATGAAAGACTCAGCACTCCTTCATCAAGTATTGGTGCCATGGTCATGAGAATTTCCAGGGCCAATTCCTTGTGGGTGTTTGCCGAAACTCTGTTGGAAAATTGCACCCAACCTAGGTTTCCCAACAAGTGATAAATGTCCGTTTGAATGCCCAACACTTGGAGAGCTTGGTCGTCGAAGTCGACATTTGTCACAAGCCTCTTCTCAAGGCGAGTGAGCTTCTCCTCCTCTTCCTCCGTCTTGATGATGAAACCATACTTGGAATACTGCGGAGCGTATGGAGGTGGAGCGGATGATCGTGTCGAACGACGAGGTCGGATGGGAGGCTCCTCCGTGCATCCTTGCGGTTCTGTGAACCGCATGGATGAGCTTTGTGTGGCCCTCATGCCACCGAGGAGCATGGTGTCGCTCCTCGGCGGTGTTGTGTCCTCCTCCATGCTCCGGGGAGACTCGGAGACCCAGTGCCTCCTCGAAGAACTTGTTGATGGAGCCTTCGACGATGACGAACCCTTCTTCTCAGAGAGGAAGCTAGAGGCTGCCTTCCACATGTTTGTTGCTCTCACTCTCACAAGTATATCCGGGGTTTTGAGCTGGTAGCAAGGCACACAAAGAAAGTATATGGAAGGGTGAAATTATGGTGGAGTTTTGGTGGATGAATTGAAGCTCGAAATGGAATGCAAGGTTTTTGGAGGTTCTGGACTTAGAGGTCAAGAACACAGACTGAGAGTTGGACGAGGGACTTGCCTGTTGAAGGGGTGCCTCAGGGGGCTTAAAAGGGGGTGAGGCCGGCCGTCCTGGGCCGACCGGCCTGGGGTCCCTGCTACTCCTGCTGGCTCCAACTTTCTCAAGTGCACTCCATGGTCCTTTGTTGCTTTGCGTTCGCGTGCTCCACGGGGTTGCACCATCCAAGCTCTCTCGTCCACTCCTTTGCTTGCATAATTGAGTCTCCCACCTGATTGCTTTGCTTTGTGTCACTTCCATGCCTCCTTGCCTCACATGCCTCCATGGGAATTCTGCAAAGCAATGTCTTGGCTACCCCCCCATGCTTGTCTTTTGCATGTTCCTTGATGTTAAATTATGGAGGGGCCTCCCGTGATGCATCTTGGTACTTGTGTGGTTAGGTGAACTCAATTACCTCTCTCTAATCATGTTTTAATGCTAAGTGCTCCTCTAATTTCGAAAAATAAAATTTTACTCAGAGCTAGCAATGAGATCAAATATATTTATAGGAGTTTTTAAGCATCAAAAACAAATGTAAGTCAAAAAAGTTCTCCGACTACTTTTATTTTGGTCACACCGGTATTGATTGCTTCCATTAGTTGAGCGCAAGCTTTTCCCGGCTTGATAGTGGGGGCATAGGTTTAGGTTCTAATTTTTGGCTAAATGTGAGAGAGATTTTGAATGAAATAAAATCAAGTGAGGCTTAGAAAAATTCTAGCTCTAGAGAAACCAAGGGATATGAATTTTAATCAAACCAAAAGTCAAGTTTCCTAGGTTCACGCGAGTCCTACTGTGTGCTGAAATTTAAAAATCATATAGGAACATAGCATGGCTCTACTCGTGTGTTTTTAATCATGAAAAACAAATCAACCTTAACATCATGAAGAGGATGAAAGGTTGAGGTAGGTTCTGAAATTTTGGTTTTGATTTCTCAAAAAGAAGCAAGTAACACATAGGATGGCTCATGTCATGGGTTTATGATCCAAACAAAAATTACCAAACAAAAATTATAGCTCTAAACATTGTCCAACCACTTAAGAGTTTATAGAATGTCTTGCGTAGCAAATTCTAAACCAACTAACTTGAAAGACTCAGAAAAATCTTGATTGGGTTGTCTTCCCGGTAGCTTATTCTTGACTCAACGAACAGGTTGCCTCCCGCATAGCACTTCATTTATAGTCCATGGCTAGACTTCTTCACTTGTTCACTTCGGATCAACGCTCTTTGCGAGCATTGCAATCTTGGGTAACCACTTCTGCACCATCTTTGGTTTAGGCGCAGGCTTATTCTTCAGCTTAGTCATATTTTTGGCCTTCACAGGCGGCTTTTGTTCCTTGATCTTGATTCCCTTCGCTTCCTTCTTCTCCGGCTCTTCCTTCTTCCTTGGCTCTTCTTTGCTAAAGAGACGATGAGGTGGAACATATTTAACATTGATCATGTTGCATACCTCGAAGCGTGGTCGAAACTTGAAAGAACTCCTCTCGCCGTTGATGTCGAACTTGATCTCCCCTGAGGACCGGAGCGTCCGAGGACCGGTGGATGGTCACTCCTTGCTGTGATGAGTGATTGTAAACATGGTGTGGACTGACTCTTGGCAGAGAATTGTAGGTGTAGGTTGCGGCTTGATTCGTGTTGGTGCAGGTAAAGAGCGGGCGTGAAAGGTCTTAGCCTTGCGGGGCCTCCGAGGAGTGGAGAGACAAGTAGGCTCGGTTCGATGGACCCGGTGGCCGAACTGGATAAACCGCGGGCCGCATGGTGGCAAGAAAAGCAAGACGAAGTCGTCGACTGGAGCCGGTGCAGGGTAGCGGCTCACGATCAGAGTCTGCACGCGGGGTTTGCAGCGGTTCACCACAAAACCGTCAGGTTACTTGGTTGAGCCACAAAACCAAGACCGGAGACTCAGCGGGCGGAGACGAGACCCGGGTGCGCCGAGAAGCTTAGTTGTTGGGGGACACACGGCGGGATCGCAGGGCTTGCGTCGGGAGGACGCGGACTGTGGCGAAGGCGTGGCCGCCCGATGAAGAGGAGTGCTACATGACCATATTGCCCCTGAGGGGTGTGTATCTCATTTTAAGTTCTAGCGATAGCTTGGTCATTTGCCCAACCCAGAGGGATCTCATATATATAGCTCTAGGGTTTCAGGGCAAACCATCCATCTGGACTGCTTCTCATTTCCCTGCTCTTTAGGGTTAGATTTTCTTCACCGGTTTGTAGAGAATCTGACCTTCGAGTGTATGGAAGCTTTCATGGTTGTGTCGATTTCCTTCTTGTGGCTCGAGTGATTTTCGTGTCTTTTTCAGGCTATTTTCATTGGATTTTCGTGCGTGGCTTGTTCCTTCGATTCTGAGGTGTTTGGGTTCGGATTTCTTTGTGGGGATCATGGATAGATGCCTTGTGCATCTTTGTGCTTGATCTTGACCCCTCAAACTCCGGATTTGGACTTGGATTTGAGGATTTCGGGTGGAACCCTAACTTTTTTGCAGAGCTCGGTTGTCATTCGATTCCCGACGATTTAGTTGGTTTGAGGCCTCAAGTTTCTGGGCATATCTTTAGGGACGCTTCACATCTCCCCCAAATCTTTTCTCAAGAGCTCAAGTCGTTTGGGAGATCGGGTGATGGATTTGGTGGGTTGACTTCGCGGGGTCAGTCTGTTTCTGCTCTGTTCGTGGCTTGCGGACTGTCCGCCCGAGGGTTGCGGATTGTCCGCGCGGTCCCTGTTCGTCAGTTGTTCGTCATGTGTTCTTGAGTTCATGAGCATGATTCGTTTTGATCCGCGAAAAGGCAAGGGTTTTGTCGTGTGTTGTTTGCGGACCGTCCGCGTGCAGGTCACGGACCGTCTGCCCATCTCTGACCGTCCGCGGAGCCCACTCAGACTGTCCGATTTTTTGAGGTGCGCTACTAGAGGTTCGGTTGGCTTTTACAGACTGTCTGCTGAGGGGTCGCGGACTGTCCGCCAGGCTCGCGGACTGTCCGTCGTACGCTTGCGAACTGTCCGCTCAGGGCCTCGCAGATTTGGCTAAGTGCTTTGGTTCTTTGATTTCTGCTTCCGCTAGTTGAACCAAGGATCACTCCTAGGGTTGGTAGGTCCATTGTGACTATGTGACCTTGGCGATTATGTTCTCCATCGTGTGTGCTCGGATTTGGAGTTGATTTTGGGGCATAGTCGAGTTCATCTTTTTTTAGGTGAATTTTTATCGGCTCCCATTCACTCCCCCCTCTCTCTGGTCGCCTAATCGGTCCTTCATCCACCTTGCCGACATCGATAGTAGCTCCGATGGTCTCGAGGATAGGCCTCCCAAGGATGAGTGGCGGCTTCTCCCTTTCTCCCATCTCGAGCACCACAAAGTCGATGGGGATGAAGTGGTGTCCGACCTTCACGGGCACATCCACAGCGATGCCCAAAGGATAGAGAATGGAGTTGTCGCCCAACTCCAAGCACATGGCCGTAGGCTCTAGCTCCGGTAGGCATAGCTTCTCGAACACCTCCCTTGGCATGACACTCACACTTGCTCCAAGGTCGCATAATGCCTTCTCAAACTTGAAAGAACCAACAGAACACGGAATCGTCGGGCACCTAGGGTCTCCTTGCTTCTCTAGTCCGTTTGCAATAGCAGCGCTACATTACTCAGACATATTGACATGATCCTCCCCGAGTGTTTCTATCTCATACTTGTTTGCAAGTATATCTTTGAAGTAGAGAGAGTACGTAGGAACTTGGAGAGCGTCCAATAGCAGCATGTTGATGCTTAACCTGTGCACCACTTCCACAAACTTCTCAAAATGATTATCAAGTTTACCTCGAAAGTAATGTGGCTTGAGTTGCAGCGTCTTCGTGTCTTCTCCGGCATCTCAAACTCGGGCTCTTCGGTGACGATCTCGGTAACCTTCTCCTTAGCAAAATCCTCCGCCTCGGTAGATGGTTTAGGCTTTCTAGCTCCCGCGGAATGCTCCGGATCTTCGATCTCCTTCCCCAAACGAGTTTGAATGGCCTTCGCCGTCTCGGGACCTTGAGGTTGTCCCGATAACTTCCCTTCATTAGTGGATAGGCGCCTGGCAAGTTGTCCCACTTGTGTCTCGAGCATCTTCATCATGTTGAGCACTTGATGGTTGGAGCTTCCAACCTTTGTCACCTTGCTATCGATGTTCTCCAACACTTTGTCCATCGCTTTGAACTTAGTGACGGTGTCCTTGTTGATCTTAGCTTGCTCATCCATGAAATCCTTCAATTGCATATGAAGAGGAACCGAATTTGGAATGGACAAACTTGCATTAAATTGAGGTCTACCTTGCCCGTACCGGAAGTTCGGCAAATCTCCCTTCCTCATGTAGTCGAGCATCTTGGCTTCCTCCGGGCAATCCTTTTGGACATGGCCATACTCCCCGCACTTTTCACACGTGGATCTCGCTTCGGCAGCCTTTATGTCTTAAGCTTTTTTCTTTTCTATCTCCATCTTCTCCAACCTCCTCATGAGTGAGTCTATCTTGCCTTCAAGTAGATCCTCCTTATCCACTTGCAATATTCCTTTGACGTTCCCTGTGGGTTGTGAGAGCCATGTGTGGTTCGAGGACCGGTGGATGGTCGCTTCCTGGTGTGATGAGTGATTGACAACGTGGTGTGGACTGATTCTTGGCTAAGTATTGCAGGTGCAGGTTGCGGCTTGACTGGTGTTGGTGCAGGTGAAGAACAAGCGCGAAAGGTCGTTGCTGGTGAGGCCTCCAGGTGTGGAGAAGACAAGTAGGCTTGGTTCGTGAGACCGGGTGGCCAGCGGGGTCAAGTGCGGGCCGCATGGTGGCAAGAACGGCAAGATAAAGTCATGGACGGTTTCTTGGTTGAGCCTCAAAACCAAGGTCGAGCCGCGACTACGTGGGAACCAAGTCATGAGTGGTGATTGGCGGAGGCTACACCGAGTTCGCTGGGTTTCCGGTGGTTCACCAGAAAACCACTGGGTTCCTTGGTTGATCCACAAAGCCAAGACCGAAGAACCGAAGACGGAGGTGCAGCAGCTCCAGACCGGTCTGACCAGTGGGTCTGACCAGTACCGGTCTGACCGGTGAGGAGTACCGGTCTGACCGGTGTGCGACAACGCAGTCCGGAATCTTCGAAGCGGAGGACACGCGTCGGGATCGCAAGGCTTGCGTCGAGGCTAAGCAAGTCTGCGGTCGCTGGGCATCCGTCCGATGGTGCGAAGACAAAGATTTCCAATTTCGCCCTTGAGGGGCATGTATCCCTAGTTAGCTAGTAAGGGTATTTTAGTCTTTCGGTTGCCTCCATATAACCCAAGGGGTGAGAGGATGGCAGCCATCTCTTGGAACCCTAGCTCATTTGGTTTTCCTATTTTCCTTCCTATTTTCCTTAGGATTTTTCGTAGGACTAGCTTGAGAGCTTCATGGTGAGATCTTGTGAGAGGGAAGGATGATCGGGCGGCAAGCTAGACCTTGTATGAACCTCTTTGGTATGTATAGATGATTCGGCGTGGTTCCTCAAAGCTTGGTTGTGTCTTTCCCGTTTCTCCTTTTTGGTGATTTTTTGGAGGATTTTCGTTCATCGCTCGATTCGTCGATTTGAGGGCGTTTCTCTCCGGATTTCTTTGAGGGGATTATGGGTGAGTGCCTTGTGCCTCTTTGTGTTTGATCTTGACTCCTCAAACACCGGATTTGGCCTTCGATTCATTGACTTTCGGATGAACCCTAGGTCATAGTGTTCTTGGCAAGGTTTCACGATTCCGGGAGTTGTAGGGAGTTTGAGACCGAAATTTTTGGGGCATATCCTCTCCTTGGGGTGTTCATCTTCTCCCCAAAATTTCGTCTCAAGACTCCAAGTGGTTTGGGAGATCCATCAATCGAAAGTTTGGGGCTGTTTCGCGGGCTGAATTTTGGGGGGGGGGGCGGTACTACCGACCCTATCCAGGTAGTACCGATAACCTGATTTTCAGCTGCCAGAGAGTCTTTATCGGTAGTACCGACCCGAGGTCGGTAGTACTGATAGTCGGAAGTACCGACCCTGTGCCGGAAGTACCGATAACCTGGTTTTTAGGTGCCAGTAAGCCCATATCGGTAGTACCGACCTGGGGCCGGTAGTTCCGACAATTTCTGCTGCAGTTTGCCTCGCACTAGCTTTTTCTCTCGGTTCTTTTTGTGCTTGCTTCCGCTTTGTTTCTAAGCTTGTTCTAACTTGTTCCTAGGGTCAGTAGGTCCGTTGTGACCACGTGATCTTGGCAAGTGTGTGCGGAATTCTTCGGAAGTGATTTTGGGGTATAGGCCGAGTTCTTGAGAAGAATTTTTATCGGCTCCCATTCACTCCGCCCCCCTCTCTGGTCGCCAATCCGGTCCTTCAATTGGTATCAGAGCCGGTTCGGGTCTTCATTGACTCTTACCAGTCTAAGATCCAAAGATGGCGTACCAGGAACGGGGTTCGGGTCCTCCGCACTTCGATGGGAAGAACTACCAGATGTGGCAGAGGCGGATGGCAGCGTTCCTCCGCGGAAAGGGTCAGATCCTTTGGGACGTTACGGTGAACACAGCTTATGTTCATCCGATGAACTTCCTTGCTCCAGGATCGAGGGATATGTTCGAAGCCAACAATAAGGCGGTCGACTACTTGTTTCGTGCTCTGTGTCAGCCTGAATTCGATCGGGTTCAGACAGAGGACTTAGCCTGTAGGATTTAGGAGCAGTTGAAGGATGCACATGCTGAGAATGCTCAGGTTCAGGCTCGGATGTACGCGACTTACCGGAGAGAGTACGAGAACTTCACTCATCTCCCCGGCGAGTCCATCGATGCCCTTTTCCAGTGGTTTACGGTCGTTGTGAACAACATGAGAGCCAATGTGGCCGTGCTCCCATACGATGATCATGATAGAGCCGTGAAGCTCTTGCACTCGTTGGATCGTATCGTATGGGACGGGAAGTTTGAGGCTATCGTTGAGTCCGAGAAGTATGACACCTTGACCGTGAACGAGCTGTTCTCGAAGCTCAAGTCGGCTAAGTTGGACCGTGGTATGACAGCCAAGATCGAGAGCCCGACTGATTCTCATAGTCTTGCTCTCGTTGGTGGCAAAGGAGCTAAGTCTAACGCTAACGCATCTTCCAGGATGTACTCTCTGTCTTCTTTGATGTCTTTGCCAGATGAGGAGTTCGACGTGCTTGGAGAGGACGAGCTGGCGTTGCTGACCAGGCGGTTTGAGAGGCTGCACGAGAACCGGGTGAACACGAGGAGGACAGCACGGACGTGCTTTCAGTGCGGCAAGCCAGGACACTTCGTCGCCGACAGCCCGGAGAAGACGGAGAACAAGGACGGCTACAAGGACGGCTACAAGCACCGGTGGAGCAAGGACGGCAAGTACCGATCAAGGCGCGATCACAAGCACAAGAACAAGCACAAGGACGAGCGACGGTCGAGGAAGAAGGACGGCCGCGGTAGGAAGGCCCGAGCGATGGTCGGAGCGAGCGACGTCGACTCCAGCTCCGCCTACTCTTCCTCGAGCTTGAGTAGCAGCGAAGATGAAGGTGATCGGCGCAAGAACAAGAAGTCATCCAAGAACTTGAGCGGGTTGAGCTGCTTCGCGGGAGATGGCTTCTGCGGCATGGCTCGTAGCTCCGGCAGCAAGAAGTGTCACCAGAGCGACCCAGACTCCGACTCCGAGGATGAGGTATGTGATGAACTCTCTTCTTTGCGCAAGGAGAATGAAGAGTTGGTTGACTTGGTTGATAATCATGATCACATGCTTAGAGAGGCCAAGAAGATGAGGAAAGAGCTTAGGGCCTCACTGGAAGATGCTAGGAACCGTGTGGCTGAGCTAGAAACCGAGAACCTAGATGCTAAGCTTGAGATTGATTCGCTTAAGGCTTCTCCTGTGGTTTCTGATGAGATTGATTGCTGTGATTGCTCTGTGTACCTAGTTGATCTTACTGCTCTTAAGGATAAGCATGCTTCTACTTGTGATGAACTAGATGTGCTTAGAGTTGAAGTGGCTGAGCTTAAGTCTAGACCTGCTTTGCTAGGTGCTTGTACTTCTTGCCCTGTTTTGCATGGAAAGATTGATGAGATGCATGCTTACACAGTTTCGCTTGAGGCTAAGTTGAAACAGCCTATTCCCCCTTCTTGCTCTACTTGTGAATTGCATGCTTTGAAAAATCTGGAACATGCACATTATGTGGATCGCTTGCAGGATGAGAACGATGACTTGAGAAAAATGATGGGTTGGTTGTCGGGTCATGAACCGCAGCTTAGAATGATGATTGAGGCATACAAGCGCTATGATGGGCAAGTGCTTGGCTTGGAGAAAGTTGGAGAGTCTAGTGGTGAGGGAGGAGAGAAGATTGGTGATATCCAAGCTCCACCAAAAACCTTCCACAAAGATGCCTATGCTCCTAAGCCCAACCCACTGAGAAATAAACTTGACACAACCCCAGATCCACCCATATTCCCTCACCCAACAAATGATTTCCAAAAACCGGTGAAGTTTGTGAGCCCAAAGGGAGGTGAGGAAGAGAAGAAGGGTGAGAAGCTGAGTGAGCAGCCCCAACCCAAGCCTAAGCCTAAGCCACAACCCATGAAGTTCCATTGTGGGTATTGTGGGAGAGATGGGTACAAGGATGAGTATTGCTTCAAGAGGAAGCGTGAGGAGAGAATGGCTAGAGAGTGGTCTAACAAGGACAGGTACCACCCCTCTAATGGTGTACCTAAGCCTCGTATGCAGATGCCCAGGGCCAAGGCAATTATGAGGACGGTTCCGGCTTGGGGAGACCGGAAGGCAGCAGGTGGTGCTGCTGGCCGAGCTACACCGGTCAGACCGGTGCGCTACACCGGTCAGACCGGTGCAGGTCTGGGCAGACAGCTAGTTGGTTTTCGTGCTCGTGAGGATGCTCAGTTTGGTTCTGGTGGTCGTGGTTCTGGTGGTTGGTCTGGAAAGTTTGCAGGTGGTCAGTTTGCTAGGCGTTCTCCACCTTGTGCTCAATACGAGGGTGGGAGGAGTCGTCGCTTTGAGATGGAGAGGAGGAACGGTCCACGGTCTTCTTTTCGTGGCTTTCGTCCTCCTCCAGCTAGAGAGGGTTGGTTCCCTCGTAGTGGTAACCGTGGTGGTGTTCGTGGTGGTAGCTTTGATAGGAGTGATGATTTGGTTTTTCTGCTAACCCCACTTTGGAGCAAATGGCTCAGCACTGGTTTTACTCTTTTGGTACTAACCCCAGTGCTGAGTCGTTTGTTCACTCACGTGCTCACTTTTGAATTTCAGGTGGGAGACTTGAGGAACGTTTGGTTGATTGACTCCGGTTGCTCGAGGCATATGACCGGAGACAAGGGGTGGTTCTCAAGTCTCGTCCCGGTGGTGTCCAAGACATACATCACCTTTGGGGACAATGGGCGAGGGCGTGTTCTATCAGAAGGTGAGATCAAGGTAAGTGACAAGGTCACTCTCAGGCGTGTTGCTCTTGTTCAATCGCTCGGGTTCAATTTGCTTTCGATGTCCCAGCTTTTGGATGAGGGCTTTGAGGTGTTGTTTCGGCCTGGTGGTTCTCGGATTTTAGATTCTCGAGGGGACCTTGTTTGCATGGTCGTTCCCGAGGGTCAAGTGTTCCGAGCTGATTTCTCTCAGTCTTCTGGTGTGGAGCGTTGTTTTTTGGCTAGTTCTTCGAGTGAGTTGTGGAAGTGGCATAGGAAGTTGGGTCACTTGAGCTTTGACCTTTTGTCTCGCTTGAGTAAACTCAATTTGGTCCCAGGATTGCCACGGTTGAGGTTTGACAAAGAGTTGGTTTGTGCGCCGTGTAGGCATGCCAAGATGGTAGCCTCTTCTCACCCGCCTCTCACCGATGTGATGACTGAGCATCCATGCGAGTTGCTCCATATGGACCTTGTTGGCCCAGCTCGTGTGCGATCTGCGGGTGGGAAGTGGTATGTCCTTGTTGTGGTGGACGACTACTCTCGGTATGCGTGGGTGTTATTTCTTGAGGAGAAAGGGGAGACATTTGGTTTTGTTCGAGATCTTGTCTTGAGGTTAAGAAACGAGAGGCACGGAGATGCCATACGAGCGATCCGCAGTGACAATGGCTCGGAATTCAAAAACTCTCGCTTCGAAACCTTTTGCCATGACTTGGGTCTTGAACACCAGTTTTCGAGTCCGTATACGCCTCCCCAGAATGGTGTCGTGGAAAGGAAAAACAAGACCTTGTGCGAGATGGCTCGGACGATGCTCGACGAGCATAGGACTCCGAGAAGGTTCTGGGCTGAGGCGGTCAATACCGCGTGCTATGTGTCGAACAGGATCTACCTCAGGGTTCACAAGAAGAAAACCTGTTACGAGTCGATGCACGGTCGCACACCCAAGGTGAGTCACTTCCATGTCTTTGGTTGTAAATGCTTCATTCTGAGGAAAGGGAAGAAGTTGGACAAGTTCGAGGCTAGGTCTGTCGATGGCATTTTCTTTGGTTATGCATCTCATTCTAGAGCATTTCGTGTGCTCAATCTTGAAACTAACCAAATCGTGGAGACTTGCGAGGTAACCTTCGACGAGACACAGCCACGTAGTCAGCTTATTTTTGAGTGTGCAGGTGACGACGAACTTGGTGAGGAGATCTTTCAGGAGGAGGAGCATGAACATGGTGATGATGAAGATGGCCGTGTGGTGCCCGCGGCTGAACATGTACCTACTACTTCGACGACAATCGTGAACGGGCCCTCTCCCACACCTACAACGACAAACCTAGATCAAGGCGAAGCTGCCGTTGAGGGGGAGGTAGCATCAAGGAGAGAACCTCCCCGGCGAGTGCAAGTGGATCACCCAGCTTCGAGAATCATCGGCGACATGAATGAACGTACTACACGGTCGAGGGTTCGAAACAATTCTCATTTCGCTCATGCTGCTTTTGTTGCCACCTTTGAGCCCAAAGACATTGGACATGCGCTATCTGATCATAATTGGGTTAATTCGATGCATGATGAGTTGGAGAATTTTGAGAGGAACCAAGTTTGGGTGTTGGTTGACCCTCCCCCAGGGTGTAAGCCGATTGGGACAAAATGGGTGTGGAAAAATAAAGAGGGAGAGAAAGGAGAAGTGGTGAGAAACAAGTCAGGACTTGTTGCTCTGGGGTTCAGTCAGAAAGAGGGGATCGACTACGAGGAGACTTTCACTCCTGTAGCTCGTTTGGAGGTGATCAGGATCCTTCTAGCCTTTTCCGTGGCTAAAGGGTTCATGTTGTACCAGATGGATGTGAAGAGTGCTTTCCTGAACGGTGTGTTGGACGAAGAGGTGTATGTGAGGCAACCACCGGGGTTTGAGAGTGAGAAGTACCCCCACCGGGTGTACAAGTTGAGGAAGGCGCTGTATGGGCTGAAGCAGGCGCCTAGAGCTTGGTATGGTAGGTTGAGGGGGTTCCTGTTTGAGAGAGGGTTTGAGATGGGGAAGGTCGATCAGACCTTGTTTCTCCTCATGCAGGGCAGAGATATCCTCATTGTGCAGGTATACGTGGATGATATTGTCTTTGGTGGCTCGTCTAACTCTCTTGTTGCAAGGTTTGCAGAAGACATGAGCAGGGAATTTGAGATGAGCATGATGGGCGAGTTGCAGTTCTTCCTCGGGCTACAAATCAAGCAATCAAAGGAAGGAACATTTGTGCACCAAGCTAAATACACCAAGGACATTGTGAGGAAGTTCAAGATGTAGGACTCCAAGGCCATGGCGGACGACTGCAGCTCTTGATGCGGCTCTTGATGAGGCCTATGAGTACGACTGCAGCTCTTGATGCGGACGAGGAAGGTGAACACGTGGACCAGAAGGAGTACCGGAGCATGATCGGGTCACTCCTTTACTTG
The DNA here is from genome assembly GCA_036936925.1 of Cenchrus fungigraminus. NCBI lineage: Eukaryota > Viridiplantae > Streptophyta > Magnoliopsida > Poales > Poaceae > Cenchrus > Cenchrus fungigraminus. Next base: position 17,585,608 of record CM072776.1, on the reverse strand, counting down.
ACGGCGACGAGGCCGGACATCCAATTCTCGGTATGTCTGTGCGCTCGTTTTCAAGCGTCTCCGAGGACTTCGCATCGGCAAGCAGTCAAGCGCATATTCAGGTATTTGCGACACAGTCCCGACTTCGGCCTTTGGTACTCTGCGTCTTCTTCTTTGGCGCTTCATGGTTTTTCAGACGCGGATTTTGCCAGGTGTCGGTTGGATAGGAAGTCCACTTCTGGGACTTGCCAGTTCTTGGGTTCTTCTTTGGTGTCTTGGTCTTCCTGCAAACAGTCGAGTGTTGCTCAATCCACTACCGAGGCAGAGTATGTGGCCGCAGCTAGTTGCTGCTCTCAGCTCCTTTGGATCACATATACCATGAGTGACTTTGGTGAGGAGTATACCCATGTCCCACTTCAATGTGATAGCACCAGTGCCATAAGCGTTGCAAAGAACCCAGTGCTCCATTCCAAAACCAAGCACATAGAAGTGAGGTATCATTTCCTGGAGACAATGTAGAGAAAGGGAAGATAGCTTTGATCCATGTACCCACACATGACCAGCTAGTCGATATTTTCACCAAACCCCTAGATCAAGCAACTTTCACTCGTTTGCGGGGGGAGCTTAGTGTGTGTTTGATTTCTTGAGTTGGTGTGTGGGACCTCCTTTGTAGCATATGTATAGCTTTCCTTTGTGCATTTCTTGCATTTGGCATGGCATATGTATCATGATGTATAGGCATCTTTGTATCTTAGGTTGCATGCATTTTGTATCATATGCATTGTTTAGGAAAAGCTTCTCCTATATACATTGTTCACCATGAAATGATATATATGTCTTTGTGAGCTAGTTTGGTAAGCTATGGTTAGTTTGGCTTAGCTCTTGATAATCTTGGTTTATATCCATGCTTGATGGCTATGTTTTTGAAAAATGTCACATGTATGCTCTCTTGTGAGTAAATGTCTTTATTTGATCTTGACATGTTTTAGTTGCTTGGCTATGCTTAATTTGTGGTTGGATAGCTTATTTTGATCATATGGGGCCAAAGGCTCATTTGCCATCATGAATGTTTAGCCCCCATGCTTGATCTTGTGGAGGGGCATAAGTTCCTTTTTGTCGCAAAGACATTTCATGTACCAATTTCAAATCTGAAAATGAAATGTAAATTGCTTGGAAAATGTGCTCCCATGTCATATGTGCTAATTTTAATTTGCTTTGGGTGCTAAACCGTTGCATGATGCCTACCAATGAGAAGTCTCATATATAGAAGTAGGCACATGGCTCGGTGGCTTTGACATGACATGAGGTGCTTGTGGGTGTTTATGATGGTCTTATGATTACAATGGTTGTCCTAGCACGAAGTTTGTGTGGCTTTGCCATTTTAACATGTTTTGCTCATGTTTAGGACTTTGCTCATGAGAGGGTGAATTTTCGCAAAATTGCTCAATTCTATCTTAGCTTCGCCCGATGGTTGTGAAACTTGGTGATCTTGTAGTTGATGTCATTATGAAGCTATAGAGTATCTAACTTGCTCATTTGGACATGTGTAGCATCCTATGTTGAATTTTGTCTATTTGAGAAGCTCTAGGTTGCATTTTTTTGCATTTTTGGCTTGATTCATGCATTGTCAACAAGGGGGAGAAGTTTGAGCATGTTTTGGCTTGCTGAATGCATCTAGAAGGTTTTCAGGTGGTTTCGAGCCACTTCTGGGCTCTGTTGTGCACCGTTCTGACCGGTTGAGGTCACTGGTCTGACCGGTCAGAGTGCTTGTCCTGTTCACAAGTTGAGAACCGGTCTGACCGGTGGTGTCGACCGGTCTGACCAGTCAGAGCTGAGCTATTGCAGCTGCTCTGTTTCGTGAAGTGGTTCGCATGCATTCGTCCAGGGGGAGTTGCATTGGTTCAGGGGGAGCTTGCATGTGTGCAGGGGGAGCTCTTTGTGGTTTTCGAGCTTTGGTTTGATGGTTTTTGCTCTTTGCTTGAGCATGGTTTTTGTCTCGGATGTGTCGAGCCGTTGCCCTTGCCTAAGGGGTCCGAGACTTGGTCTTCTTCAAGTGATCTTGCTCTTTGCCTTTTCTTTGGCTTTCGATCGCTTATTGGAGTTTCTTTTAGTCGTTTCTTTTCTTTTCCTTTTCTCTTGGTTACCAAAACGTGTGTGTTGTCAATGCACTCATCAAGGGGGAGATTGAGAGCCATGTGTGGTTCGAGGACCGGTGGATGGTCGCTTCCTGGTGTGATGAGTGATTGACAACATGGTGTGGACTGATTCTTGGCTAAGTATTGCAGGTGCAGGTTGCGGCTTGACTGGTGTTGGTGCAGGTGAAGAACAAGCGCGAAAGGTCGTTGCCGGTGAGGCCTCCAGGTGTGGAGAAGACAAGTAGGCTTGGTTCGAGAGACCCGGTGGCCAGCGGGGTCAAGTGCGGGTTGCATGGTGGCAAGAACGGCAAGATAAAGTCATGGACGGTTTCTTGGTTGAGCCTCAAAACCAAGGTCGAGCCGGGACTACGTGGGAGCCAAGTCATGAGTGGTGATTGGCGGAGGCTACACCGAGTTCGCGGGGTTTCCGGTGGTTCACCAGAAAACCACTGGGTTCCTTGGTTGATCCACAAAGCCAAGACCGAAGAACCGAAGACGGAGGTGCAGCAGCTCTAGACCGGTCTGACCGGTGGGTACCGGTCTGACCGGTGAGGAGCACCGGTTTGACCGGTGTGCGACGACGCAGTCCGGAATTTCGAAGCGGAGGACACACGTCGGGATCGCAAGGCTTGCGTCGAGGCTAAGCAAGTCTGCGGTCGCTGGGCATCCGTCCGATGGTGCGAAGACAAAGATTTCTGATTTCGCCCTTGAGGGGCATGTATCCCTAGTTAGCTAGTAAGGGTATTTTAGTCTTTCGGTTGCCTCCATATAACCCAAGGGGTGAGAGGATGACAGCCATCTCTTGGAACCCTAGCTCATTTGGTTTTCCTATTTTCCTTCCTATTTTCCTTAGGATTTTTCGTAGGACTAGCTTGAGAGCTTCATGGTGAGATCTTGTGAGAGGGAAGGATGATCGGGCGGCAAGCTAGACCTTGTATGAACCTCTTTGGTATGTATAGATGATTCGACGTAGTTCCTCAAGGCTTGGTTGTGTCTTTCCCGTTTCTCCTTTTTGGTGACTTTTTGGAGGATTTTCGTTCATCGCTCGATTCGTCGATTTGAGGGCGTTTCTCTCCGGATTTCTTTGAGGGGATCATGTGTGAGTGCCTTGTGCCACTTTGTGGATGATCTTGACTCCTCAAACACTAGATTTGGCCTTCGATTCGTTGACTTTCGGATGAACCCTAGGTCATAGTGTTCTTGGCAAGGTTTCGCGATTCCGGGAGTTGTAGGGAGTTTCAGACCGAAATTTTCGGGGCATATCCTCTCCTTGGGGTGTTCATCATCTCCCCAAAATTTCGTCTCAAGACTCCAAGTGGTTTGGGAGATCCATCGATCGAAAGTTTGGGGCTGTTTCGCGGGCTGAATTTTTGGGGTGGGCGGTACTACCGACCCTGTCCAGGTAGTACCGATAACCTGATTTTCAGCTGCCAGAGAGTCTTTATCGGTAGTACCGACCCTGTGCCGGAAGTACCGATAACCTGGTTTTTAAGTGCCTGTAAGCCCATATCGGTAGTACCGACCTAGGGCCGGTAGTTCCGACAATTTCTGCTGCAGTTTGCCTCGCGGTAGCTTTTTCTCTCGATTCTTTTTGTGCTTGCTTCCGCTTTGTTCCTAGGCTTGTTCTAACTTGTTCCTAGGGTCAGTAGGTCCGTTGTGACCACGTGATCTTGGCAAGTGTGTGCGGGATTCTTCGGAAGTGATTTTGGGGTATAGGCCGAGTTCTTGAGAAGAATTTTTATCGGCTCCCATTCACTCCCCCCCCTCTCTGGTCGCCAATCCGGTCCTACAGGTTGAATCAGAAGTAAGCGTCCGGACGATGCCCATGTATCATTATTCGTGACCTTCATGAATAAAGTGAAATACTAAAAGTTAGTAGCCAGACGATGATCAAAAGTTAGTAGATGCAAAAAGAAAAACTAAAAGAAAATTGAAAATATTCACAAGGCAATACTAGATCGAATCTTGATTGCTCGTTCCCCGGCAACAACGCCAGAAAAAGGGGCTTGTTGACGGTTTATATTAATATCAAAGATCGTTTGGATTTGCAAGCGTACAAATCCTCTGTCGTAGTCAAGGGACCCTTCTTCCCTTAAGTGTGAACCCAAGGTATCGAATCCGTGGAACCATGTGTGATGCAATAATCAATCTAATAAAGCTGAGAACACCTTCATCTTCAAAGGATTGCTTTTGTATCTAATCTAAGAAAACATCAAAAACTCATCTAATCTAAGAAACACCGGAGGTAGAAAGAGATAGAGAGGGGGAGGTAAAACCAATCTAGAGAGATTAGATCGAGCTCTTGTTTAAGTTCCAACCAAAGAAGAAATAGCAAATTGGATCTCATAAAAAGCCTCTTTAAATCATGGCTTCCGTTCCAACTCCGAAGACGCCCGCCTTTTGGAACATTCGTCCTGTCATGATGCACCCCAATTCGTGCGAGTTAGCCTAGGGTGTGTCCAAAGGACAGGATGAAAACATTTGGTAGGTCAGGCATGCACCTCTAGCCACCACGACTACAAGAACACCCTGTGTGACCTATCTCGATAATAGATCGGGGAGAAAGAAAACCCAAATGAAGACAAAGTCGTAGAGAAAGCACTTGATCGCTAAGAATCGGATTGCAATTTGTAAGTTCAACATAGTAAATGATACATAGACAAGATCACCACCGGGATCCTACCTTGATCTTCATCCAAGCTCCTGGAACTCCGACATGGTCTTCCTTGCAAGGTCCCCACGCCGGCTAGGGAAACCCTAGTGAACTATCTCGACCCTCTCCTCTCCGAAATGGTGTCCCTCTCTTCTTTGCTCCTCGGCGGTGAATGACGAATGGTATGATGCATGGATCTTCGCACGGGGACTATAAATAGTCTGAGGGTCGGCTAGGTCAAAGGGGGTGATGAATGGACACAGGAATATGGGCTGGGCAAGCCGACCTTGGCCGACTGGCCTAGGCCCATCCTAGCCTAGTTTCTGGCCTCCTTCGTAGGTGACGCTTCTCGTGTCTTCTGGTTGTGGGCCCTTGGCGTCAGTTTCTCCGCGGTTTGGATAGGGCTCATTGTTGTGCAAGCTTCAGCATTTTCTGTCTAGGTCCTCGGAGTTTACTGCCTTCATGGTTTGGTCCTTGGGCCTCTTGGAGTCATGTTCACTTCATATCTTAACTTGTGCCGGGCTTCATGATCTTCTCACGAGATACTTGATGAACTTTACCGAGAACTCTTGCATTTAGCGCTAAAGTCCTGCATACACAATAAACTCCAAAAACAACATGCAAGAGCGAACTTGTTATATCATGCAAGAGCGACCATGCAAGAATGATAAGATATTAAATTGATGCCAACACCGAAGATAAACTCATGGCTAGGTTGACGGAAATTCACCGTCAATAGAGGCGCATGAGGGAACCGACCATGTAAGAGAAGGGAAGATTGACTTGATTCACGGAGAGCTTGAGATATTCATCATGAAGGAAGATGAGACCGTGAGACAAATGTACGATAGGCTAATGATTGGGAAGACACCAAGGTCACCAATAAGCTACTAAGGACATTCACTCCAAGGAATCCTACTCTTGCAACCATGATAAGAAGGGATTCAAACTACCACAAGATGACTCCCAATCAACTTCTTAGAGAAATCTTACATCAAGAACTAGTAGAGAAGAATGTGGAGAAATCACTTCGCTTAAAGGTGAATAAGAGTCTAGCCCTCAATGCTAGCTCTAGTGACAAGGTGGAACCAAAACACAACACTTCTGTTCGAACCCAAAAGTAGCACGGTTCGAGATATGTGAGGCTAAGGTTAGAATTGCCAATTTAGTGTTAACTCTTGATATTATGCAAGTTTGGCTTGGATGTGCATTTTACAGGATAAGAGGGTCATCTTGGTAGTTCTGAATATGATTCCATAAAGAGGGCATAGAAATATTTGGAGAAGCGCTAATATGATGTCAAATCATGAGTTCAAGTGTACCAAGATGAAGCTTTTGCCAAGAGGATCAAGATGGACATGTAGATCAAACAATCATGGTCAAAAGTGGCAGATTTGGCTAATATGAGAAGGCCAACTGATCTAGTTTAGTTATTGGTCATATAGCCGATTAGTAGCCTTCACCGGTCTGACCTTTCAACCACACCGGTCAAACCAATGTGCTCAAAATGCCAATTGGACTTCACCATTGTGTAGATCTCGTCGAGACAATCGAAATGCACATGTGGAACGTCCAGTTCGGAGTCCGAATGAGGGGGTTATGGTTAGGCCTAGGCATTCAGTTTAAACCGACCTTTAGGTTCGGTTTTTCGATGCATAAAATTTCGGTTTTCCAACACTCAACAACCGATCGGTTTGTAAAAAGATAAAAAACCGACGAATTCAGTGTCGGTTTTTTCAGTTCGGTTTTGGTTTCTACCAAAAAACACTGAACTTTTAGTCCAAGCATTCCAGGCAGAAATTCAACTAGGCAGAGTGGAAGAAAACAAGTCAACAGCAGGACAACCGCACTGCAGCTCAGCTCACTAGCCGCCATAGATTTTCCCTGCCGGCCCGCCGCAGATTCCCCTGCCAGCCAGCCCCGCCGCGTAGCCCCGTCGCAGATCCTCCCGTGGTCGCGCATGCGAGTGCCTACTTGGGTGCTGCGCCGTGGAGGTGTACTCTTGTGGAGGGGAGCAACCACCGTGAGGCCGAGCACCACAGGGCGCAGGAGGCTGGAGGCCTAGAGCCGCCGCCGCCGCCTAACGCGTCGTGTGAGCGTGGGGAAGAAAGCAAACTAGATAGGGTAGGTTCGCTTGGGATATAGAGTTGAGGGATATGCTCCTAATTTTGGGGCGAGGTGGGCTAAAATGCTCGTGCTATTGGTATTGCAATGGCTGCTGGGCTGCGGCTTGTGCATTTGAGCATGCGTGGGATGCTGGGCTGCGTGACCTGAGGTGAAGTTTCAGTTTCTTCAGTTGATCGGTTTGGTACCCCATAAAAACCGAAACCAAAACCGAAGGCCGAACTCTGAAAAATTGAAAACCAAAGTCGAACGGAATAAATGAAAAACCGACATTTCAGTTCGGTTCGGTATTTTTTTCGGTTTCAGTTTAAAAGTGCCATGCCCTAGTTATAGTCCTGGCAAGAACCAGCCCTGCGCCCGTCCGGTCTGACCGGTGCGGGACGATGGTCTGACCAGTGCCTGCAGCCTAATCTAAGTTAGGAGTTGTATTTCGACACGGGATTTGTATAGGTTTCGACTCCTACTGGGGCAAGACCTCCTCACCCTATATTTATGAAGGGCCACAGCCGATTGAGGGGAACACAATCGAATCAAACATTACCTTCTACTTTTTATCCTCTCAATACCTTTTCCAACCTCCATGCTTCTCGTCTCTTGATCTCCACGGTAATAGATGGCGTCCTAGGGCCTGCTAGTCGACCTAGGGCACACCGGCGACGTCCACGCCCTGACGGGTCCCTCCTGGGCGAGAGCTTCGATGGCCTTTGCTAGTTTGCTCGTAAACTAGTCGTTCTTCACCACGTAAGTGCGTTGGTTATCTCTTTGCTGGTTTGCTCGTAAACCTAGCCGTCCTCCATCACGTAAGTGTGGTAGTTACCCTCCCGAACGTTCGAATTAGGCAAACCCCAGGACATCGGTTTGACCGGTCCCGGTGGCATCTTTGCTCTTTACTCTGTTCGCGACCCACATGCTCTAGTGCTCTCGTGTTTTGGCCCTGAAAGGTGTCAACAACTTCGAAGGCCAAGCAAGAAGAATCAAGTGAAGCAGGAAGCAGTGATGAGCATACCGCCTTTGCTATAAGAAAGTACAATAAGTTCTTGAAGTTCAAGGCATCAAGAAAAGGCGGTGATGAAAGGAAGTAGAAATCTCAAAGGAAGTGCTATGAGTGTGGAGAGTATAGACACTTCATTGCCGAGTGTCCCAGGACAAAGAAGAAGAATGAGGAAGAAAAGAAATACAAGGAGAAGAATAAGGAGTTCAAGAACAAGTATCAAGGGTGTGCTTATGTGGGTCAAGAATGGGACTCAAGTGACAATGATGAAGAACCCAAGAAGAAGGGCATGACAACAATTGCCATGGCACAAGGATCATCCACTACACGCCTCTTCAACAACTTCTTCGACGATGAGGACAATTCTCACTTTTGCCTCATGGCAAGAGGGAGCAAGGTACAAGAATCATCCACCTCATCCTCTCTCACTTCTTCGTCATCCACACCTAGTGATTTCATAGAGAACCTAGATGATGAAGATAACATGGAAGCTAATATGATAAAACAATTTAGTAAAAAAGGCTATAAGAAAATCAAGAGGCTTATGGAGAAATTAGAGAAATGAAAGAAGTGCCTCCATGAGCAAGAGGACTTGCTTATCCATGAAAGGAAAGAAAACCTTGCTCTAGAGAAACTTCTTGCCGAGGAAAAGGCTATGGTCGAGAAGTTGACCGTTTGACTTGTCTTTGGCCAATGACTCCAATAAGAGGATGTCAAAGGATAATGCTTTGGCAAATGAATCGCTAGCTTCCCTAAAGACCACACATAGTGAGATTCAAACAAGCCTCTCATGCTTGACGGTTAAATACAAAGATCTTGAAGCAAACTATAGTGCTCTTTGGGAAAGCACCAAAGCCAATCCTAAGGCAAAGCTTTACTCTAATGCCTCCACAAGTGATGCTTGTTCTAGATGTTCTAAATTTGATATAAATGCTTTTAAGACTAACCTTGCTAAGCTAGAGGAGACAATAAAGAGCAAGAACAAGGAGATTGACCGATTGAACATGTTGGTCAAACAAGGAAAATTTAGTGTCAAGTCCACATCCAAGGTAACAAACAAGGAAGGACATGGAGGTGGTGAAAGGCCAAGAGGTCCCTTTGTGGAATAAGGGTGGTTATCTCAACACTATCATGTATATTGCTCACGGAGTAACCACCTCAACCACAACACAAGACAAGCCTAAGAGTGTGAACATCACAAAAGGAAATGTTGGGGTTAACTCTCTATCTAAGGCAACGAAGAATGTGGTGGAACATAAACCCTCTCCCAATTACACTTTTGATTATGTTGTTACCTTGGACCAGAATTTATGTTGGAGCCAACACCAAGAATACCATGATGAGGAGGAGTGTGTGGATTCCCAAAGTTTATGCCTCTAAGCTCCAGGGACCCAAATCTTTTTGGGTACCTAAACCAAAAGCTTAAACTTGTTTTGTGGGCCTACTCCTCCGGTGGAAGCGCATAGTTGATGGATAGTGGAGCAACTAATCATATGAACAGAGACGAAGGCTTGTTTGCATCCCTTGACCATTATGACAAGCCTATGGAGACTATCATTTATGGAGACAATGGTCAATGAGATGTTATTGGTCTAGGTAAAATTGTTATCTCAACATCAAATTCAATTGAGGATGTTTATCATGTTCAAGGTTTAGGGTACAACTTGTTGTCGGTTTCACAACTTTGTGAGAAAGGTTACAATTGTCTCTTTACCATTGAGGGTGTGACCGTCTCGAGAAGGGAGGATTCCTCTATTGTCTTTATGGGTCAACTACGAGGGAAGCTTTACTATGTGGATTTCACAAAACTAAAAGTGGAGCCTAAGACTTGTTTAGTGGCAAAATCTAATTTGGGTTGGCTATGGCATCACCGACTAGCCCATTTTGGCATGAGGAACATGGCCAAACTTCAAAAGGATAAGCACATCCTAGGACTAACAAATGTTGTTTTTGATAAAAATAGGTTATGTAGTGCTTGTCAAGCCGGGAAGCAAGTTGGAGCACATCATCCCGCCAAAAACATCCTATCATCATCAAGATCGTTGAAGCTACTACACATGGACTTGTTTGGACCAATTGCCTACAAAAGCATCGGTGGTAAAAAAATATGGTTTAGTAATTGTTGATGACTTTTCCCGTTTAAGTTGGGTATTCTTTTTGCAAGATAAAAGTGAAGCAAAGGGAGTGGTCAAGAAGTTCATAAGAAGAGTTCAAAATGAGTTCGAGCTAAAGGTCAAGAACATAAGAAGTGACAATGGCTCGGAGTTTAGGAACACTCAAGTTGAAGAATTCCTTGACGAAGAAGGCATCAAGCATAAGCTCTCCGCTCCATACACACCCCAACAAAATGGCATTGTTGTGAGGAAGAACCATACCCTGATTGAAGCAGCAAGAACAATGCTTGATGAGTACAAGACTCCAGACTCATCTTTGGCGGAAGCCATCAACATCGCGTGTCATGCCACCAACCGCCTCTACCTCCACAAGTACTTGAACAAGACTCCTTATGAGATCATCATCGGTAAGAAACCTAGTGTGCACTACTTTAGGGTATTTGGGTGTAAGTGTTTCACACTTACCAAGAAAACTAAAGCCTCAAAGTTTGCATCCAAGGTTGATGAAGGTTTTCTCATTGGTTATGGAACTAACGTACATGCCTATCGTGTTTTCAACAAAACCACCGGTTGCATTGAGATCACGGTAGATGTAAAATTTGATGAATCCGACGGCTCTCAAGGAGAGCAAGTTAGTGAAAACCTTATAGATGATGAAGAGCCTCCAAGTCAATCCATCTTTAGAATGGGTACCTGTTGACGGTGAATTTCCGTCAACCTAGCCATGAGTTTACCTTCGGTGCTGGCATTAATTTGATATCTTATCCAATGGTACTAACCCCCTTGATATAACAAGTTCACTCTTGCATGTCGTTTTTGGAGTTTATTGTTTATGCATGATTTTAGCGCTAAAAGCAAGACTTCTGGGTAAAGTTCATCAAGCACCTTGTGAGAAGATCACGAAGCCCAACACAAGTTGAGACACGAAGTGAACATGACTTCGAGTGGCCTAAGGACTGAAGTGTGAGGGAAGAAAACTCCAAGGACATGAACAGAAAATGCTGAAGCTTGTGTGGCAAGTACCCCTATCTAAATCGCAGAGAAAATGATGTCAAGGGCCCACATGCAGAAGGGTGAAAGTTCCAGAAGACACAAGAAGTGTCGTGCAGGAAGTAGGGGGCCAACTGGGCCAAGATAGGCCTAGGCCGGTCGGCCTAGGCCGGCCGGCCCAGCCCAATTCGGGCCCCATTCGCTGCCCCCTTTGAACTAGCTGACCCTCAGAGTATTTATAGTCCCCGTGCGAAGAGCCACACACCATACCATTTGTCATTCACCGCCGAGGAGCAGAGAAGAGAGGGACACCATTCCAGAGAGAAGAGGATCGAGATAGTTGACTAGGGTTTCCCTAGCTGGCGTGGGAACCATGCAAGGAAGACCACGTCGGAGTTCCAGGAGCTAGGATCAAGATCAAGGTAGGCTCCTGGTGGTGATCTTGTCCATGTATCATTTCTACATTTAATTTGCAAGACTGAATCCGATTTCTAGCGATCAAGTGCTTTCACTATGATTTTGTCTTCGTTTGGGTTTTCTTATTCTCCGATCTTCCGGATAGATCGCATAGGATGTTCTTGTAGCCATGGTGGCTAGAGGTGCATACCAGACCTACCAAGCGTTTTCAACTTGTTCTTCTTGAACTCACCCTATGCTAACCCGCACGAATAAGGGCCTGTCGTGACAGGGCAGTGGCATCCGAAAAGCTAGCGTCTTCGGAATTGGAACGAAAGCGATGATTTAAAGAGGCTTTTTATAAGATTAGTTTTGCTATTTTCATCTTTGTTGGGAACTTCAATAAGAGCTTGATCCAATCTCTCTAGATTGGTTTTACCCCTCTCTCTCTCTCTCTCTCTCTCTTGCTACCTCCGGTGCTTTATAGATTAGATGTTGTTTTCTTGGATTAGATGCAACAACAAAGATCAATGTTTTCGGCTTTATTAGATTGAATCTTGCATTGCACATTGTTCCACGGATTCGATAACCTTGGGTATTACTCAAGGGTAAAAGGAGTACGATGGGGATTTGTACGCTTGCGATCCAAATGAACTTTGATACAATAATTAACCGTCAATACGTCCCTTTTTCTAGCGCTGTTGCCAGGGAACAAGCAATCAAGATCTGATCTAGTATCGCTTTCTTGTGAATATTTTCAGTTTTTCTTATGGTTTTTCTTTTACATCTCTTTACTTTGATCATCCTAAAAAAACCAATCTAATCTAGTTTTTGACTAACCCTACTTTTTTAGATTTATTTTTTATTTTATTTTTTTGTTTTTGTATTTATATTGTTTATTGTTAACCCTAACAGGAGATGGATGGCTACCTCTCCAACAAACCCAAAAATTTTGTGGATGATCCAGAAAAACTTTACAGGCAAAGGAGACGTGAAGCACAAGCTAAAAAGCTGGAAATTGTAGATCCAAAAGCGGAGGCCAAATGATCGTCAGAATCTCCAAAGGAATCACCACCACCAAGCCCTAAGAAAGATCAACTTCAACCGCCACCGATGAGAGAACAACCGCAGCCAGAGCGCAAGATCGGGGAGCTATGCACCCCGGACATCGTCGATCTACCTATCCTAAACCTCGCAGAGATCGGAAGGCCGTTCGAGATCAAGACCTCAACAATCCGCATGGTGCAACATTCACCCTTCACTTGTAAAGAGGATCCCAACCATCACCTCCAAGCGTTCATTCAACTATGTCAGACTTTCAACATGGACGGGGTGACTCAAAATCAAATGAGGGAAAGGCTTTTCCATTCTCGCTACTCGGAAAAGCTTTGCAATGATTCTACACTCAACCAGCGGAGATGGTGCAAAATTGGTGAGGACCGGAGCATCTGAGGACCGGTGGATGGTTGCTCCCTGGTGTGATGAGTGATTGACAACGTGGTGTAGACTGACTCTTGGCCGATTATTGCATGTGCAGGTTGCGGCTTGATTTCCATTGGTGCAAGTGAAGAGCGGGCGTGAAAGGTCTTAGCCTTGCGGGGCCTCCGAGGAGTGGAGAAACAAGTAGGCTTGGCTCGATGGACCCGGTGGCCGAATGGGATCAAGTGCGGGCCGCACAGTGGCAAGAAAAGCAAGACGGAGTCGTGGACAGGAGCCGATGCAGGGTAGCGGCTCACGATCGGAGTCTGCACGAGGGGTTTGTGGCAGTTCACCACAAGACCATCGGGTTACTTGGTTGAGCTACAAAACCAAGACCGGAGGCTCGATGGACGGAGAAGGGATACGTGTGCGCCGAGAAGCTTCGATGCGGGGGGACACGCGGCGGGATCGTGGAGCTTGCGTTGGGAGGACGCAGACTATGGCAAAGGCGTGGCCGTCCGATGAAAAGGATTGCTATTTGACCATCTTGCCCCTGAGGGGTGTGTATCTTCCTTTATGTTCTAGGGGTAGCTTGGTCATTTGCCCAACCTGGAGAGACTTCATATATATAGCTCTAGGGTTCCAGGGCAACTCATCCATCCGGACTGCTTCTCATATTCTCTACTCTTAAGGCTTGATTTTCTTCTTGTTTTTGTAGAGAATCTGACCTCTGGTTGTATGGAAGCATTCATGGTTGCGACGATTTCCTTCGCTTGGCTCGAGTGATTTTTGTGTCTTTTTCAGGCTATTTTGTGGGATTTTTGTGCACGGCTTGTTTCTTCGATTCTGAGGTGTTTGTGTTCGGATTTCTTTGTGAGGATCATGGATAGATGTCTTGTGCATCTTTATGCTTGATATTGACCCCTCAAACTCCGGATTTGGCCTCCGATTCGTGGATTTCAGTTGGAACCCTAGCTTTTTGTTTGAGCTCGGTTCGTTGTTGATTCCCGGTGATTTAGTGTGTTTGAGGCTCCAAGTTTTTGGGTGTAGCATCCCCTAGGGATGGTTCTCCTTTCCCTAAAATCCTGTCTCAAACTGTGCAGCCGTATGGGAGATCCGTGGAAGGGTTTGGAGAGTTGACCTCGTGTGTGCGGTTCTGTTCGTGCTCTGCGTCACGCACGGACGGTCCGTGGCTGGCTCAGTTCGTCGAGTTCATGTTGTGTTCTTGCGAGCTCGTGTTTTGAACTGTTAGGGTTTGTGATTTTTCTTGGAGAGGTTTGACGGACAGTCCGCGACGGTCCGCAGCTGATGGACGGTCCGAAGGTGCGTGTCAGATGGTCCGTATAGCGTGGGGTGTTTCTGGTGGTTCGGGCTGCTAAATATGAACGGTCTGTCCAGCTCCCACGGACGGTCCGCCGTACACCACAGAGGGTCCGAGGCCCCCTCGTGGATGGTCCGTCCTAGTCTGGCAGATTAGGCTATGTCCTTTGCTTCTTGAGTTGTGCTTCCGCTTTGCAACTTGTTTGGACTTGTTCCTAGGGTTGGTAGGTCCGTTGTGACTATGTGACCTTGGCAAGTTCGTGTGAGAATCCTTGGAGTTGATTTTGGGACTTAGCCGGTTTTCTTTCGGAGAATTTTTATCAGCTCCCATTCACTTCCCCCCTCTCTGGTTGCCTAATCGGTCCTTCAATTGGTATCAGAGCTAGTTACAGATCTTCATGATTCTAACCAGTCTAAGGTCCAAAGATGGCGTACCAAGAACGGGGTTCGGGTCCTCCACACTTTGATGGTAAGGATTACCAGATGTGGCAGCGTCGTATGTCTGCTTTTCTTCGTGGCAAAGGACAGATCATTTGGGATGTGACGGAGAACACCTCCTATGTCCACCCCATCAACTTCCTTGCCCCAGGCTTTCGAGATATGCATGACGCCAACAATATGTCGGTCGATTATGTCTTTCGTGCCCTTTGCAAACCTGAATTCGATTGGGTTCAAGCAGAGGATTTGGCATGCAAGATTTGGGAGAAGCTCAAGGTAGCTCATGGTGGGAACAATCATGTGAAGGCTCGCTTGTTCACGACCTACCGTATGGAGTATGAGAATTTCACTCATCTGTCTAGTGAGTCCATTGACTCCATGTTTCAGCGCTTCACCGTGATTGTGAACAATATGCGGGCCAATGTGATCGTGCTCCCGTACGATGACCATGACAGGGCTATGAAGCTCTTGCATTCTATGGATCGTACCATGTAGTGTGCCAAGGTCAAGGCCATGCTGGAGTCAGACCACTATGAGATGGTCACCATGGATGAGTTGTTCTCCAAGCTGAAGTCCTCTAAGGTGGATCGTGGTGTGAGAGGCAAGATCGAGAACCCGACTTACCCTCATAGTCTGGCTCTCGTTTCTGGACCGAGAACTAATGTTAACCTGTCTTCTAGGTAGTTCTCTTTGTCTTGCCTTGTTTCCATGCCAGATGAGGAGTTCGATGTGCTGGGCGCGGATGATCTCACGTTGCTGAGCAGGCGGTTTGAGCGCTTGTACATGAACTGGAAGAACGCTCGGAGGAGCTCGGGCATGTGCTACCGGTGCGAGAAGCACGAGCACTTTATCGCTGAGTTCCCAGAAACCATGGAGATCAAACCCGAGCACAAGCACTGTCCGAGGACTAACCACAAGGACCGCTCGAGGAACGACTACAAGGGCAAGAACAAGTCCGAGTGGAGGCTGAGGAAGAGTGGCGGCCACAAGAAGAAGACAGAGCGTGTGATGGTCGCCGGAGCGAGTGACATCGACTTAAGTTCCTGCTACTCTTCATCAACCTCAAGCGGCGAAGAAGAAGAAGTGGACCGACACAAGAGCAAGCAGTCAAGCAAGAACATCAACGGCCTGTGCTTCACCACCCAAGGTTTGTGCGGCATGGCCCACAGCTCTGAGAGCAAGAAGAGCCAGAAGGATGACTCGGACTCTGACTCCGAGGATGAGGTAAGCAATGATCATGCCTTCTTGATAGCAAAAAATGCTAGGTTGAATGACTTGCTTGACAACTGTGATGATGTGCTTAGAAAGACCAACAAGGAGAAGAGGGAGTATAGGTCTTTGCTTGGAGAGGCTAAGGAGAAGGTGATTGAGCTAGAGTCTTTGCTTGTTGATGCTAGATCTCAAATTGATTCCTTGAAGTCTGCTCCTATTGTGACCGATGAACCTGAATGCACTGAATGTTCTGTTTTCCTTGTGATTTGATTGTGCTTAGGGAGAACTATGTCTCCAAGGTTGAGGAACTAGATGTGCTTAAGGTTGAGCTAGAAGAAATGAAATCTAGACCCTCTTTACTTTGTGCTTGTACCTCTTGTCCTGTTTTGCATGCGAAGTTGGATGAATCACATGCTTATGCTAGATCTCCAGAGGCTGCTTTGAAAACTCATGGAGATACTTCTTGTTCTACTTGTGAGGTGCATGTTGTTCCGAATATAGAACTTGCACATTATGTTTATCGCTTGCAGGATGAGAATAATGAGTTGAGGAAAATGATGGGTTGGTTGTCGGGTCATGAGCCTCAGCTTAGGATGATGATTGAGACATACAAGCGCTATGATGGGCAAGCGCTTGGGTCGGATAAGATTGGAGAGGGTAGTGGTAAGAAGGAGGAGAAGATTGGTGATATCCCAGCTCGACCAAAAACCTTCCACAAGAACGCCTTTGCTCCTAAGCCAAACCCACTTAGGAACCGACTAGACATAACCCCAGATCCACCAGTGTTTCCTCCCCAAACAAATGATTTGCAGATTCCCATCAAGTTCAAGAGTGACACGGGTAATGAGTTCTTTGGGAAGAAGAGAGAGAAACTGAGTGAGGAGAATCCACAACCCAGAGAGAACCCAAAGCCAAAGCCAATCCCATTCTATTGTGACCATTGTGGGAGGGATGGGCACTTAGCTGAGTTTTGCTTCAGGAGGAAGCGGGAGGAGAGGTTTGCTAGGGAAAGGCAAACAAGAACAGGTATCGCCCTTCTTGTGGTGTGCCTGAGCCTCGAGTTATGCCTAGGGGTGAGGGTACTGTGCGTACCATCTACACTCGGGAGAGGCGTGAGTTTCCTACACGGGGTGTGCCTCCTCAGAGAGATAGTGGTAGGCGTGTTGGGTGTGGGCGTGGTAGTTTGCTGGGCGTTCCTTCACTCGTGGCCAATACGAGTATGGGGGAACGATCGCAGCTTTATGTCTCAGAGGAGCTACGGGCCACGGTCTCCACCTCGTGGTACTCGTAGTCCTCCAAGGAGACGTGGGGGTGTTCCACCAAGGAGTGATAGGATGGATTTTGCTAACCCCACTTTTGAGCAAATGGCATGGCACTGGTTTGATTCCTTTTACACTAACCCCAGTGCTGAGTCATTTGCTTACTCTCGCTCTCATTTTTTATTTTGCAGGTGGGAGGCATGGAGAGCTTTTGGTTGATCGACTCTGGTTGCTCTCGACACATGACTGGAGATCGAAGGTGGTTCTCCAGTCTCACCCTGGTGGTTTCCAACGAGTACATCACTTTTGGGGACAATGGGAAAGGTAAAGTGCTTTCAGTGGGCTCGGTGAAGGTAAGTGAGAGCGTGACTCTTAGGCGTGTTGCTCTGGTCAAGCCTTTGGGTTTCAATCTTCTTTCGGTTTCCCAGCTTCCTGATGAGGGTTTTGAGGTCCGTTTCAAGACGGGCGCTTATCGTGTTTTGGATTCTCGAGGTGATCTTGTGTGCACGATCATCCCCGGTGGTTTCCAAGGAGTACATCACTTTTGGGGACAATGGGAAAGATAAAGTGCTTTCAGTGGGCACGGTGAAGGTAAGTGAGAGCATGACTCTTAGGCGTGTTGCTCTTGTCAAGTCTTTGGGTTTCAATCTTCTTTCGATTTCCCAGCTTCTTGATGAGGGTTTTGAGGTCCGTTTCAAGACGGGCGCTTGTCGTGTTTTGGATTCTCGAGGTGATCTTGTGTGCACGATCATCCCCGAGGGTCAGATTTTCAGAGCTGATTTTTCTCAGTGTGTCGGCTCTTCTCGTTGTTTGGTTGTGGGTGTTTCGGCGGAGCTTTGGAAATGGCATAGGAGGATAGGTCACTTGAGTTTTGACTTGTTGTCACGCTTGAGTGGGCTTGGTTTGGTTCGAGGATTACCTAGGTTGAAATACCAAAAGGATTTGGCATGTGCTCCGTGTAGGCATGGCAAGATGGTCACCGCCTCCCATCCGCCTCTGACAGCTGTTATGATAGAGCGCCCATGCGAGCTGCTCCATATGGACTTGGTTGGTCCAGCTCGTTTGTGCTCGGCGGGTGGGAAATGGTATGTCCTGGTGATAGTGGATGACTATTCTTGCTATGCTTGGGTCTTTTTTTTGGCTGACAAGGGGGAGACGTTTGGTTTTGTCCGGGATCTAATCTTGAGGTTGAAAAATGAGAGGAAAGGGGATGTTGTTCGAGCTATTCGTAGCGACAATGGCACTGAATTTAAAAACTCTCGATTTGAAACCTTTTGTCATGATCTCGGTCTCAAACATCGGTTTTCCTCTCCCTTTGTCGCTTGTCATAATGGTGTGGTAGAGAGGAAAAATCGTTCCCTTTGTTAGATGGCTCGGATGATGCTCGATGAGCATAGGACTCCGAGGAGATATTGGGCTGAGGCAGTGAATACCGCGTGCCATGTGGGGAATCAGATTTTTCTTCTGGCTTTCTTGAACAAGATGTGCTATGAGCTCATGCATGGGTGAGCACGTAGAGTGAGCCATTTCAGGGCTTTTGGTTGTTGATGTTTTATCCTCAAGAAGGGTAGTCTTGATAGTTTGAGTCGAGGTCCTCCGATGGCATCTTTTTGGGTTATGCTAATCAATCTTGAGCATATCGTGTGCTCAACCTTGATACTAACCAAGTCATGGAGACTTGCGAGGTTACCTTCGACGAGGCACATCCATGTAGTTCGTCTGTCTTTGAGTGTGTTGGTGATGATGAAGTTGGCAAGAAGATCTTTGAGGATGAGGGTGATGAGAGCCTGTGTGGTTCGAGGACCGGTGGATGGTCGCTTCCTGGTGTGATGAGTGATTGACAACATTGTGTGGACTGACTCTTGGGTAAGTATTGCAGGTGCAGGTTGCGGTTTGACTCGTGTTGGTGCAGGTGAAGAACAAGCGTGAAAGGTCATTGCCGGTGAGGCCTCCAGGTGTGGAGAAGACAAGTAGGCTTTGTTGGAGGGACCCGGTGGCCAGTAGGGTCAAGTGCGGGCCGCATGGTGGCAAGAACAGTAAGACGAAGTCGTGGACGGTTTCTTGGTTGAGCCTCAAAACCAAGAGCCGGGACTACGTGGGAGCCGAGTCATGAGTGGTGATTGGCGGAGGCTACATCGAGTTCGCGGGGTTTCCAGTGCTTCACCAGAAAACCACTGGGTTCCTTGGTTGATCCACAAAGCCAAGACAGAAGACGGAGGTGCAGCAGTATCAGGCCGGTCTGACCGGTGGGGTACACTGGTCTGACCGGTGTGCGACGACGACTTCCGGAGTCTTCGAAGCGGAGGACACGCGTCGGGATCGCAAGGCTTGCGTCGAGGCTAAGCAAGTTTGCGGTCGCTGGGCATCCGTCCGATGGTGCTACGACGAAGATTCCCAAAGTGCCCTTCGGGGGCGTGTATCTTTGTTTAATGTAATAGGGGTAGTTTCGTCTTTCGGCATGCCTCCATATAACCCAAGTGGTGAGAGAATGGCAGCCATTACTTGGAACACTAGCTCATTTGCTTTTGCAATTTTCCCGTCCTATTTTCCTTAGGATTTTAGGACTAGATTCAGAGCTTCATGGTGAGATCCTTAGAGAGGGATGGATGATCGGGTGGCAAGGTAGACCTTGTATGAACCTTCATGGGATGTATAGATGATTCGGCGTGGTTCCTCAAGGCTTGATTGTGTTTCTCCCGTTTTCCCTTTTTGGTGATTTTCGGAGCCTTTTCTTGGCGATTTTTTGTGGCACTTTCGGGGCCTTTCTCTTTGCGATTTGGTAGGGGATGCATGCATGAGCCCTTCGTGGTTCTTTTCCTTGTGATTCCCTTCCCAAATCTGTGAGTAAAGGTGCTCGATTTTGGGGTTTTCTTAGGTTTAGGGAAAGTGGTGTTCTTGGTGGAAATCTTTCGATTCCTCTTGATTCAATGAGCTTTGGTGGACCAAATCATGGCTATGGGATGCCCATGAGGTACTCCTACTATCCCCAAAGACTTGTGCGAATCAGTGGAGTGAATCGGGAGATCGGGATTTGGATTTGGAGGAGTTAACCCGCGGGTTGCTGTTCATCCCGGGCGCCAAGGCCCTGACCGGTCTGACCGGTGCCCTCCACTGGTCTGACCGGTGCAGACCCCAGTTAGGTTTTTTTGCTCGGGTGAACATGTTGGTGAGTTCCCTAGTTCCTAAGTTTGCTGCTGTTTCAAGTTTGATGCTGTTTGGAGCTCGGGAGGTCGGATTCTTGGATTTGGGGTTTCCAGCCTAGGACCGATCTGACCGGTGCGCTGTACCGACCTGATCGATGCAGGGGCTTTGCTGTGGAAATCTTCAAGTCGTGCTCAGGTGATCCGGCTTGGGGTCCACGGTGACCCGGTGTGTCTCTGGTGGGTGTCGGGTGATCCGGCGGTCTAGTCCGGGTGATCCGGCCAGGATCGGTCTGACCGGTGGTGTTGACCGGTCTGACCGGTGTGGTCAGTGTGCTGCTCGAGTTGCTTGTGCCGCTGCGTTCTCAAGTAGGTTTCGGTGGTGTTGGTTCCTAGGACAAGTAGCACTTTAGTGGCTACGTGGTCTTGGCCAACTTGGGTAGTTGAGTCGGAGAAGTGATTTGGCCAAGCTGTGTTCGACTTGTTGGAGAAGCCATCTCCTTCGAGAAGAATTTTTATCAGCTCGCATTCACTCCCCCCCTCTTTGGTCGCCAGTTCGGTCCTTCAGATGATGATGCTGAAGAAGATGATGGTGATGATGGTGAAGCTCCATCCACACATGTACCCTCTACTTCCACTACTTCGACTATGGTGCAGGATGGCCCATCCCCTACACCGACTACGATCCAGCAAGATCAAGTGGAAGCTGCTGTTGAGGGGGAGGTCGTTCCAGGCGAGAGGCACCAAGGTGCGTTCAAGTTGATCATTCTCCCTCAGGAATCATCGGTGATATTAATGAACGTTCGACACAGTCGAGGTCTAGAAATGTCTCTCACTTTGCTGCCTTTGAGCCAAAAGACATTGGCACACACTCTCTAATCCTAATTGGGTGAATGCTATGCATGAGGAGTTAGAGAACTTTGAGAGAAACCAAGTTTGGGAGTTGGTAGAGCCACCACCACATTGCAAACCTATCGGGACAAAATGGGTGTGGAAGAACAAAGAGGGAGAGAATGGTGAACTGGTGAGAAATAAGTCGAGGTTAGTTGTTCAGGGTTATAGCTAGGAAGAGGGGATAGACTATGAGGAGACATTTGCTCCTGTAGCCCGTTTGGACGTGATTGGGATCCTTCTAGCCTTTTCTGTGGCTAAAGGGTTCAAATTGTACCAAATGGATGTGAAGAGTGCCTTCTTGAATGGGTTTTTGGAGGAAGAGATTTGTGACAACCCGCCCAGGAAAATACCGTACTATCGCCTAAACCAATCAACTTTGGTCATTAAGCGATAATAAAGTATCATCCTGTCATTAGTTGCCGGGTTAACGCCTGGTGAAATCACTTACATAGCAACAAGGATCGACATATATGCATTAAAACTCACGCGAAGACGAGTCCAGAGATCAACACATGATTAACATCCAAATCTACCCCGAAGGGATTAATTATTACAAACCATTGTTCACGACGTGAAGTGGAAGTTCAGAGTTCGAAAACAGCGAAAATAAATAAACTAGCGCAACGATAAACATCACAGGAGGCCGTCCGTGATGTCATCACTCGTCGCCATCCACCCATCCCTGCTCCCAGCCGGGTGGAATCTCACCAGGTCAAACAACACCTGCAACAACATTTTTAAAGCAAGGCTGAGTATACTAATACTCAGCAAGACTTAACCGTCGGGTGATAACTACTTCACCAAACTCTAGACATGAGAGGCTTTTGGCCGGTGGAGTTCTTTTGCTCAAAAGCAACAAAGAGTATGTCCTTACTTTCAATATTTTAGCACCAATTCTAGGTAATTAGTATTTCTAAGTGTGCCAACTAATTCAATCAAGAATTGTACAAACAATTAATTCAAGCATTAATATTCATCGAGTTCCACCAATAAGGGATATCATGGCCAGTTGATTAAGCAGTCTCAGATAACGGTGAGAGGCCCACAATCGATTGATTTAAACCTTGCAAGGTAGACCTAAACACACGGTAGGGTGCCCCCGCGAGGACAACCACCAGGCGGTTCCCATCATTCTTCGGGTCGGGATCAGACCTACAATCCTTGGTACAAGGCTTACTGGTACATCACGCCGGACCGCCTAGAATCGCACAGGTACCCCACTGTTGCAGGCAGGGGGACACATTAGGTGTCCTAGGGGTAGTAGGGAAAAGTTCCCTTGCTGTGTCCATCAGGTACTAGGCTTACCGGTCCCATTCCCGACAAGTGCTTAGTACGTTCAAAAGCTTAGCCCACGAAAGCCACTGGACCGGAGCCCAAATCCCATGCTCTTACCACATGAGCAATCCATTTATAAAGATCTTATGATTCCAACATAAGAACCTATTCTCGCGAGTGACGAACATCACTCGACTTCTACCGGGTCCTATAGCATAGCAGCTATCGACCTAGCATACTAGTGAAAGAGCATAGGTACCTAGGGATCATGCATCTAGGGTTTCAATTCAATTCCTGAAACGTAAATGCACAATCATAGCAAGGATAAATGCAAAATTTTCAAAAGGAAAGGTTTAATGATCCGGGGCTTGCCTTCGCCGGCAAGGTTGGCCTTGGGCCCTTCTGGACTTTGGTCCAGGTCTTGCTCTACAGCGATGTAGAGCACGTCTCCGTCAGCTCCTCCGTCTCCTCCTTCCGGGACACGCGTACAGCTACCGTCAGGAAGATCTACACGAGGATGCAAAATGCAAGATTTAATTGACAACTTTTAATTTAATTAATTACAAACAACAAATGACAACCATGGGGTGCATGGTTCACCACATTCACCTAGATAAACATACATTCAGCATACTCTTCCAATAAAGGAACAATATGTTGTTCTTTATTAACTATCCTTTTAATAGTGACTATGTACATATTTATGTAAATAAATTAATTAAATTTCACAAACAGCAAGGGTTCGGTTTTAAGCATTTTAAAATGATTTACATCACACACACAGGGTTATTAGGGGTGTGGTTGATGATTTTCCCATTTAACTTTAATATTAAGCTTAAAAAGGCTGCCATTGCTTTTATTCACAAAATAAATTGATAAAATTCAGTGGAAGTGTTTATGAAGCACTACAAACCTATACAAAGCAACTGCACACACATGCACACTTAGGAGAGCTATGAATTAAATATACTGAAAATAATAAAATCTAGCTACCAAAACAAGATAAATGCATATAAAAATAAATACACATCAAAATGATTCCAACTTTCTCACACATGGTCTCTGGTCCAAAACTAATCTAGGAATGCAACACATACACCTAGAGCTACTATAGATCTTGGGTTATGCAATTACAAGGAAAATCAAGCATATTTCAAGAATAAATAATTCTGCAAATATAAAATCACGGTTAATTCACCAGAGGTACATTTAGGCATAAACAGATCACATGCAGAAGTTGAGCACAAAAAGATATTTATTTTTAGCTACAAAAATCATTTAGACAGATTCAGGATACATACAAAATAAATCATATAAAAAGATTTACTCAGTAACTTTGTGCAATTTTTGGTATAGCAGCTAGGTATGACATGACACACAACATATCCAAAATTCAGCTACAGAAAACATGTAAATTTTGAGATACAACAGATCTAGGTTTAAGAGTCTTCTATTTTTCATGCAAAAATTATCAAGAAAAAGCATGATCATGCTTTACAAAAGTTGTAGTTCTTACAACGAATCCAACAAAATTGAGTTTGCATTTTTCTAAATTTTTATGATTTTCTACAGATTTTACAAGATTCAGCTGAAACTCAAACACTATTTAAGAATCTACTTTGCATGCAGGCCCCTGGAAAGTTTTACAGGTTCACAAATATGCCCCTGGTTTGCAGATTGGCCCCTAGAAAGATTTACCAGCTCGCAATGTGGCCCTTGGCCATGGCCGGCGGCGGTTCCGGCCAAAATCCGGCGAGCCGGCGGCGCGGATGGCCGGGGAGAAGGTGGGGGAGTGCACGGTGCTCACCTAGGGTTCGATTTGCGCCAGATTTGAAGGTCGGGGTGGCTCCGGCGAGCTAGCTCGGCGTCGTCGGGCGGCGTCGGCCGCTGGAGCGTCTGCTCCGGCGAGGCTGCGGCCCGGCCAAGACAACACGCGGCACTGTGAGGTTCTATAGGCCTTAGGGAAGACGATTCAGTGCTTGGGCGGTGGTGGTAAGGTCCGGAGGGGGAGCTCGTCGTTCGGCCTCCAATGGCGGGCGGCGGCAGAGCTCTGCCTCGCGCGCGGGGCGAGCTGCGGCGTGTTTTATAGCCGGCGGTAGCTGGTTCCCTTCGAGGCGAAGGCAGCGTGGTGGTAAGGGGGACCCGACCAGCGTCGCGGCGCCCAAGGCAGGGGAGTGGCACGACAGCGACGCTGCGGGGAAGAGCTAGGGGGGTCCAGCGTGGGTGTGAGCACATGGCTCCTCGGCGTGCGTCGGCAGGCGAGGGGGGTCAGGGCAGGGGCGTGGTCCGCGCGTCCCCGCGTGCCAAGTGGCCGCGCGGGCATCTCGGCGTCCGGGCCCCAGGGAGCAGCAGTGCGGGGTTCGCGGCGCCGGTCGGCGTGGGGACGGCGCAAGTCCGGCCCCTAGAGCTGGTTTCTATTCGGTCGAAGCAATTTCAAACAAGTCAAACTCGAAGAAGTGGAATAGAAGTTCAAAATCTTCAATTACGAAAGTTGTAGAATGATGAACAGGCCACAACTTTTACAAAGGGCGGCATACGTTTTGGTGAAAGGTGCGACCAGGAACGTGTGGCAAAAATTGAGATTTTCTTGCCTCGAAACACTATTCAAAATAGCTTTGATCAAGTTTTTGACACTCAAAACTTCAAAATTTGAAATGCCGCCAATTATAAAAATTGTGTCACTCAAAAAGACGAACAACTTTTATATTGTCCGATTTTGAAGTGTTTAGGTGAAATCCAGAGAACGCGGCAAAAGTCCTCGGAGGGTTCAAAGGCATTAGGGGTTTGACCCGGATTTGACCATGCCTTTGACCGAGATTTGACCACAAGTGAGTGATGACTTGGTTAACAAGGTCATTAGGGGTTGCTGGATAGGTTTTCGAGGTGATGACCCAGGTTGACCAAGGTTTGACCAACGTCAACAGTGTTTGACTCGGTTGATTCGGTCATTAGCACTAATGATGCTAATTAAAAACCAGGGGCGTCACAAGGTTTATGTGAAGCAACCACCAGGCTTTGAGAGTGTTGAGTTCCCACACCGAGTGTATAGGCTGTGGAAGGCTTTGTATGGGCTGAAACAAGCTCCCCGGGCATGGTATGGCATGTTGAGGGGGTTCTTGTTCAGCAAGGGGTTTGAGATGGGCAAAGTAGATACGACTCTTTTTCTCCTCAGGCAGGGCGATGATATCCTAATTGTTCAGGTGTATGTGGATGATATTGTCTTTGGCGGCTCGTCTCACTCTTTGGTTGCAAGGTTTGTAGAGGACATGAGCAAAGAATTCGAGATGTCTATGATTGGGGAATTGTAGTTCTTTCTCGGGCTTCAGATCAAGCAGGCCAAGGATGGAACATTTGTACACCAAGCTAAGTACACGAAGGACATCCTCAAGAAGTTCAAGATGGACGACTCGAAGTCCCTGTCGACACTGATGAGTACGACTATAGCACTGGATGCAGACGTGGACGGAGAGCCAGTGGAGCAGAAGGAGTACCGGGGCATGATCGGCTCCCTCTTGTACTTGACGATGACAAGGCCGGACATACAGTTCGCTATGTGCCTGTGCGCTTGTTTTCAGGCGTCGCCGAGGACTGCACATCGGCAGGCCGTCAAGCGGATTTTCAGGTATCTTCGATATACTCCAGAGCTTGGTCTTTGGTACTCGGCGTCCTCTTCTCTCTCGCTTCTTTGTTTTTCAGATGCCGACTTTGCGGGGTGTTGTGTTGATAGGAAATCAACTTTGGGTACTTGTCAGTTTTTGGGTTCTTCTTTGGTTTCCTGGTCATCTCGCAAACAGTCAAGTGTAGCTCAGTCTCCTGCAGAAGCCGAGTATGTAGCTGCCGCTAGTTGTTGCTCCCAGCTGCTTTGGATCACCTATACTTTGAGTGACTTTGGTGAGGAGTGCACCCATGTTCCTCTCATGTGTGATAGCATAAGTGCCATTAGTGTCGCCAAAAATCCTGTGCTACACTCCAAAACCAAACATATAGAGGTGAGATACCACTTTTTGAGAGACAATGTGGAGAACGAAATCATAGACTTAATTCATGTGCCAACCCCTCGCAGATATCCTGACCAAACCTTTGGACCAAGCTACCTTTTCTCATTTGCGGGGTGAGCTTGGTGTGGTTTTTCCTTTTTGAGCTTGGGTTGGGATCTCATGTACATATGCATCTTGTATTTTCTTTTCTGTAATATATCATGTCTAGCATCTTTGTATCATAGACTGCATTTGTATCATATGCTTTAGAGGATGTGCTTCTCCTATATACATTGATCATTGTGATATGTTGGATGTGAGCTTATGATCTTGCTCATGAGCTCTTGTGATGTATGGCTATGCCCTTGGTAGCTTTGGAGATATATGCATGTGGAATGACTTATTTTTGTGAAAAATGCTAAATGTGATCCTCTCTTGTGAGTAGAATGCCTTTCATGATCATTTTGTGCTCAAATGGCTATACCTTGCCTAATTTGTGCTTGGGTATCATGCTCTTTTCATTTGGGGGTCAAAGACCTATTTATCGTCATGAATGTTTAGCCTACATGCTACCTTGTGGAGAAGCCTAAGCTTCCTTTTGCCGCAAAGGCACTTCATGTACCATGCTTAATTTTAATCATGAAATTGGTACCTTGAAATGTCTATGCTTGAAAAATATGCTTCCATATCATATGTGCTTTTAATTCCTTATCTTGGGTGCTAAGCCGTTGCATGATGTCTACCATTGAGAAGTCTCATGTTTAGAAGTAGACTCATGGCTCGGTGGCTTTGACATGACATGAGATAGCGTGTAGGTGTTTATGGTGATCTTGTGATGAGAACTTGTGCCCTTGCAAGAAGTTTGTGGGTTATATGTTGTTTGATCTCTTTTTGGCCACGTTGAGGTCCTATGCTCATGAGAGGGAAGTTTTATTGAAAATGCTTCATTTTGGTCATCGCTATGTCACATGCTTATATGTCCCTTTCTATCTTGTTGGCGATGCTTGTACTGAATATGAGGCTATCTGCTTGTCTATGTCTCATTTCTAGCATGTTGTAGTGCTCTTTGTCTACTTGAGAAGCACATGCTTTGTTGATGGTTGATTGTCGTATCAAAGTTCGTTTGGATTTGCAAGCGGACAAATCCGCCGTCGTAGTCAAGGGATCCTTCTTCCCTTAAGTGTGAGAACCCAAGGTATCGAATCCGTGGAACAATGTGCAACGCAAGGATTCAATCTAGTAAAGCAATAAAACAATTTCTTTTGAAGAACCAAGTTGCATCTAATCTAAGAGATCATCGAGAAAGCACATCTAATCTAATCTAATCTACTAAACTCAAGTGGTAGCAAGAGAAAGCAAAGAGATAACCGATCTAGAGAGTCTAGATCATGCTTATGTTGTAGCTCCAAACAAGATAGATGAAGATATAAAAGCGAATCTCATAAAAAGCATCTTTAAACCGTGGCCTCCGATCCGATTCCGAAGACGCCCGCCTTTTGGAGCCACCATTCTGTCACAACGCACTCCTATTCGTGCGGGTTAGCCTAGGGTGAGTTCAAGAAGAACAAGTTGAAAATACTTGGTCTGTCCGGTATGCACCTCTAGCCACCGCGGCTACAAGAGCACCCTATGCAATCTATCTTAAGTATATATTGAGGAAGAAGCAAAACCAAGGAAGAACAAAATCATCGAGAAGGCACTTGATCGCTACAAATCGGATTCACTATAAAAACTTCACCATGAATGATTACATGAACAAGATCACCACCGGGATCCTACCTCGATCTTGATCCTTGCTCCGGAGCTCCGATGTGGTCTTCCATGCAAGGTTCCCATGTTGGCTAGGGAAACCCTAGACAACTAGCACAACCCTCCTCTCCGAGATGGTGTCCCTCTAGCTTCTCTGCTCCTTGGCGGCGGATGACGAATGAATTGATGCGTGGCTCTTGGCAGGGGGACTATAAATAGTCCGAGGGGCATCTAGGTCAAAGGGGGCGCCGAACCAGGCCCGGAATAGGTTGGGCCGGCCGGCCTGGGCCGATCGGCCTGGGCCCATTTCGGCCCAGTTCGGCCCCGGCTTCCTCCCGGTTGCTTCTCGTGTCTTCTGGAACTTTCCACTTCCTGCATGTGGGCCCTTGGCGTCAGTTTCTCCACAGTTTGGATAGGGCTCCTTGTCGCGCAAGCTTCAGCATTTTCTGTCCAGGTCCTCAGAGTTTCACAGCTTCACGCTTCGGTCCTTGGGCCACTTGGAGTCATGCTCACTTCGTGTCTTGACTTGTGCCAGGCTTCATGATCTTCTCAGAAAGTGCTTGATGAACTTTCCCGAGAAGTCTCCCTTGTTGCGTTAAAACCCTGCGTAAACAATAAACTCCAAAAACCACATGCGAGTGCGAACTTGATATATGATGAGGGTTAGGATCATTAGTTTGGATATCAAATTAATACCAACACCGAAGGTAAACTCATGGCTAGGTTGACGGAAATTCATCGTCAACATCTCCCCCATGCTTAAACCTTGCTCGTCCTCGAGTAAGCCTTCGATGGATATCAGTGTTGCCTTTCATTATTTAAACCCTGCACTTGATCATACACGAGAAAACATAATGCTCTCAAAATTTTAATTTGTTAAAGTTCCATAGTGTACTAGCCTTCATCCCTACGGAGGGTGGATATCAATTAAGCTCTTCCCACAAGTAATTAGTCATGCTCCCAAATTTCAAATGAATCTCAGACATTTTGAAATAAAGAACAAGATGAAGAAAAGAGCTAAACCAAGTTCAAAAATTTAAACCACCTTGCATCTTGCTCATGAACTCTTATCTCAACTTGTCTCTCAAGCCTATTTGTTCTACTCCTTTCCCCTCTCAAAAATATATAAGTGGTAGGCTTTATGTGGAGCTTTTGGGAAACATTTAGTCCTATCAAGATATTATTATTGAGATATTATCAAAACAAGACAAGCTTCTCATGGTCTTACCGAGACTCGTCAAAAAGGTCATTGGAAAAATAATGTTACAAGGAGGGGGGAGAGATGAACACACACTTTTTTGAGATAAGTGGACATGTGCAAATGGCAAAGAGTGATCCCGAGGCACAAGCAAAGTCCTTGCACATGGTTGGAAAGATGAGTATGGGTCTTGATCTTGAATCCTCGTGAAACTCCTAATGCATCTAGAGAGCCGGGGAGCTTTATTTTTTTTTCTTTCTCTCTTTTTTTACATATATACACATTTTTTTCTCTCCTTTTTCTTTCTTTCTTTATTTCTTTTTCTCTATTTTTTCCTTTTTTATACTCCCCTTGAACTCTAGATTACATTGTACCTACCTCCTTGGCGGCTCCCCCCCATGCTTAGACGATTGCACGTCCTCGGGCAAAGAGGTGGAAAAGTTTTTGTTCCAATGTAGGTACAAAAAGTTCTATATTTTCCTGGAGAAAAACACTTGAAATCTTCTAGGGATCCTTCACGCAACCATATCATCTCGGAGGTCTCCCAAAATTATACTTCAATCCTTGGCACCTTCATTCTTGTGATCTTCCTCGAAATATTCGTCCATACTCAAATGTTGGGTTGTGGTCAAGGAGATAAACACAAAAAGATGTATTGGGTTTTTGGGTGGATATCTGGCGAGGTTTGCAAAATTTCCGATGTGGAAACTTACAATGCACGGATAGAAAAGGCTAGCATTAAGATAGATATGCAAAAATAGAATGACCAGCTTCTTAGTCTCGGGCTAGAGAAATCAAGCCCTGAATTAATTCACCCAAAAATACATCTTGTATACTAAGTTTTTGCACTCAAATAAATATAAGGCTTTGGATAGGTAGAGCAACATGCAAGAGGTATTGAGACATCCGCGAAGAGTTAGATGGCGCCTCCGATGATGGTGATCATGTCCTTCTCCCGAGGACGATGTTCATGGCCTTTTTCATCGTGCCTTGCTGCACAAATTCACAAACAACACTCCCGGGGGTTTCTTGCCGGTAGAAAAATGCACAAAGAAAGTATATGGAAGGGCAAGAATTGTAACGAATTTTTGAGAGTTTTTAGAGAAGGAAGTGAGCCATGAATTTTTTTCTGAGTGGTTTGTGAGGTTTCTGGACTATGAACTTGGGAGCATGAACTTGCAAATGAATGAGAGGCTTACCTAAGGAAGATGGACGCCGGGGGCCACAAAAAGAGACCAGGTCGACCGGACCAAGCCGGCCGGCCTGTGGTCCCTGCTGCCCCAATTGCCTCGGCTCTTCTCCCACTTGCTCCTTGCTGCATTATGTCCTTGTGTCCTCATGCTCCACAAGAATCCATCGGCCAAACTCCCTCGACCACTCCTTTGTTTTGAATGATGAGATCAATGCCTCCCTCCTTAACTTTATGTCACTTCTTGTCTTCCATGGTTCATGTGCTTTCACTTATTTCCTGCAAAACAAAGTCATGTTGCCCTCCCCCATGCTTGTCCTTTACATGTGCCCAAGATGGTTTGATGATAAAGCCTTCCCGTGATGCATCATCGAGCACAAGGTGTTAAATAAACCTCAAATCCTTCCCTTGATCATGCTTAGATGCTTATTACTCCTCTAAATTTCATAAATTAAAGATTAACTCAGAGCTAGCAATGAGTCTAAATATATTATTAGAGGAGCTTTTAAACATCAAAAACAATTTGTAAGTCGAAGACTTTCTGACTACCTTTATTTTGGTTGCACCGGGATCGTTTGCTTTCATTAATTGATAGCAAGGTCCTCCGGCTTTACCGTGGGGTATGGGTTTAGGTTCTAAATTTGGCCAAAAATGCGAGAGAGATTTTGAATAAATAAAAACAATGGTCCTTGGAAAAACTCTAGCTCTAGAGAAACCGGTATATGTTAAGTGAAATCAAACCAAAAATCGAATTTCGTATGTTAACGTGAGTCCTAGCATGCGCCAAAAGATTTAAAAACATTAAGGAACATAGCGAGGCTCTACTCGTGTGTTTTTAACATGCAAAACAAAATTGAACCTACCATCATGGAGAGGATGGAAGGCTCAAATAGGATCTGAATTTTAGGTTCTAGTTTCTCAAAATGAGGCAAATAAATCATGGGATGGCTCATGTCATCGGTTTAAGATAGAAAAATTCAAATATAATGACCGAGCAAATAAAAGGTTCTCTAAAAACTTGTTCAACCACTTAGGAGTTAATAAAATGTCTTGCGTAGAAAATTCTATGACCAACTTACTTGGAATTCGGAAATTTTCCGGGTTGCCCTCCCGGTAGCTTTTATTCTTGATCGGGTTGTCCTCCCGGTAGCTTATTCTTGACTTGACGAACGGGTTGCCTCGCGCCTAGCGCTTCATTTATAGTCCATAGCCAGACTTCTTCTCTTCTTCACTTTGGATCAACGCTCTTTGTGGGCGTTGCAATCTTGGGTAGCCACTTCCGCAACATCTTGGGCGCGGGCTTATTCTTCGGCTTAGTCATTTTTTTGGTCTTCACAGGCTGGCTTTGTTCTTTGGTCTTGACGGATGCAACAACTTCTTTGATCTTTGTTTCCTTCTTCTCTGGCTCTTCCTCCTTCTTTGGCTCTTCCTCGATAAAGCGATGATGAGGTGGAACATATTTAACATTGAACGTGTTGCATACCTCGAAACGTGGTTGAAACTTGAATGCACTCCTCTCGCCGTAGATGTCGAACTTGATCTCTTCAACTTTTACGGGTACATCTTCGGCGATTCCCACGGGATAGCGAATAGAGTTGTCTCCCAACTCTAGACACATGGCCATAGGCTCGAGTGGTAGGCGTAGCTTCTCGAACACGTCTCTTGGCATGACTCCCATACTTGCTCCAAGGTCGCATAATGTCATTTTGTGCTTGTTGGTAAGCATGTCTCGGAAGTAGTGTGGAGGCATCTTCATGTATTGGCTCGGCATCTCAAACTCCAGTTCTTCTGTAGTGATCTCCGGAATAGTGGTGACCTTCTCCTCAGTGTGATCCTCCGTCTCTCCCGAATGAGTTTGAATAGCCATAGCCGTCTTGGGACCATGGGGTCGTCCCGGCATGCTTCCTTCGTTACCCATCGGGCTCCCAGCAAGTTGTTCCACTTGCGTCTCTAGCATCTTCATCATGTTAAGCACTTGATGGATAGAGCTTCCAACCTCCGTCACCTTGCCATCTATATTCTCCAATATTTTGTCCATAGCCTTGAACTTAGTGATGACGTCCTTGTTGATCTTAGCTTGCTCGTCCATGAAGTCCTTCAATTGTGTACAAAAAGGAACCAAATTTTGAATGGACGAACTTGCATTAAATTGGGGTTTACCTTGCCCATAGCGGAAGTTTGGCAAATCTCCTTTCATGTAGTCAAGCACCATTGCTTCCTCCGGACAATCTCCTTGGACATGGCCATACTCCTCACACTCCTTGCATGTGGATCTTGCCTTGGCAGCCTTTAGGTCTTGAGCCTCTTCCTTTTCAACCTCTATCTTCTCCATCCTCTTCTTAAGTAAACCGATATGCCACTCAAGGAATTCGGCTCGCATGTATTCATTGAAACGCTCCGAAGCTTCCGCAATCGTCTCCGTTGGAAATTGAGCAAATGTATCAATCTTGTTGCGCAAATTTCGAGTCTTGGTTGGCGAATAAAATTCCTTCATGAAGTTCCTCATCAACGCTTCCCAATCTTGTTTCAACTCTGCCGGTAGAGTGTGGAACCAATGCAAAGCTTTTCCAAGTAGCGAGAACGGAAAAAGCCTTGCCCTCATTTGATCTTGAGTCACCCCATCCTCATAAAAAATTTGACATAGTCGAACAAATGCTTGGAGGTGAAGGTTTGGATCCTCTTTACCGGTGAAAGGTGAGTGTTGCACCATGCGGATAGTTGAGACCTTGATCTTGAATGGCCTCCCGGCGTCTTGAAGGTTTATGATAGGTAGATCAATGATGTCCGGGGTGCATAGCTTGATCTTGCGCTCCGGTTGCGGTTGTTCTCCCATCGGTAGTGGTTGATGTTGATCTTCCTTCGGACTTGGAGGTGGTGATTCTTTTGGAGATCCCGGCGATCCATCGGTCTCGGCTTTTGGATCTAGGGTTTTCAATCCTTTAGCTTGTGTTGCATGTCTCCTTTGCCTGTAAAATTTTCCTGGATCATCCACAAAAGAAAGTTTGGGTTTCTTGGAGAGGTAGCTAACCATCTCCGGTTAGGGTTAGCAATAGACAAAAATCTAAAAAAAGAAAAATTAGGGTTAGTCAAAAACTAGATTAGATTGATTTTTTTTCTTTTTAAGGATGATCAAAGTTAAGAGATGCAAAAGAAAAATCAAAAGAAAAACAGAAAAAAGAGAAAAAAAAGGAAAATATTTACAAGAAAGCGATACTAGATTGGATCTTGATTACTTGTTCCCCGGCAATGGCGCCAGAAAAAGGGGCTTGTTGAAGGTTGATTGTCGTATCAAAGTTCGTTTGGATTTGCAAGCGGACAAATCCCCCATCGTAGTCAAGGGACCCTTCTTCCCTTAAGTGTGAGAACCCATGGTATCGAATCCGTGGAACAATGTGCAATGCAAGGATTCAATCTAGTAAAGCAAGGAAACACTTTCTTTTGAAGAACCAAGTTGCATCTAATCTAAGAGATCATCGAGAAAACACATCTAATCTAATCTAATCTACTAAACTCAAGAGGTAGCAATTGAAAGCAAAAAGATAACCGATCTAGAGAGTCTAGATCATGCTTATGTTGTAGCTCCAAACAAGATAGATGAAGATAGAAAAGCGAATCTCATAAAAAGCATCTTTAAATCGTGGCCTCCGATCCGATTCTGAAGACGCTCGCCTTTTGGAGCCACCGTTCTGTCACAACGCACTCCTATTCATGCGGGTTAGCCTAGGGCTAGTTCAAGAAGAACAAGTTGAAAACACTTGGTCGGTCCGGTATGCACCTCTAGCCACCGCAGCTACAAGAGCGCCCTATGCAATCTATCTTAAGTATAGATTGAGGAAGAAGCAAAACCAAGGGAGAACAAAATCATCGAGAAGGCACTTGATCGCTAGAAATCGGATTCACTATAAAAACTTCACCATGAATGATTACATGAACAAGATCACCACCGGGATCCTACCTCGATCTTGATCCTTGCTCCGGAGCTCCGACGTGGTCTTCCATGCAAGGTTCCCACGTCAGCTAGGGAAACCCTAGACAACTAGCACGACCTTCCTCTCCGAGATGGTGTCCCTCTAGCTTCTCTGCTCCTCGGCGGCGGATGACGAATGAATTGATGCGTGGCTCTTGGCAGGGGGACTATAAATAGTCCGAGGGGCGTCTAGGTCAAAGGGGGTGCCGAACCGGGCCCGGAATGGGCTGGGCCGGCCGGCCTGGGCTGACTGGCCTAGGCCCATTTCGGCCCCGGCTTCCTCCCGGTTGCTTCTCGTGTCTTCTGGAACTTTCCACTTCCTGCATGTGGGCCCTTGGCGTCAGTTTCTCTGCGGTTTGGATAGGGCTCCTTGTCGCGCAAGCTTCAGCATTTTCTGTCCAGGTCCTCGGAGTTTAACGACTTCACGCTTCGATCCTTGGGCCACTTGGAGTCATGTTCACTTCGTGTCTTGACTTGTGCCAGGCTTCATGATCTTCTCAGAAAGTGCTTGATGAACTTTCCCGGGAAGTCTCCCTTTTGGCGTTAAAACCCTGCGTAAACAATAAACTCCAAAATCCACATGCGAGTGCGAACATGATATATGATGAGGGTTAGGATCATTAGTTTGGATATCAAATTAATACCATCACCGAAGGTAAACTCATGGCTAGGTTGACGGAAATTCACCATCAACATGCTTGCATTTGTAGACTTGATTCATGCATTACCAACAAGGGGGAGAAAAGTACCTAATTCATTCAAAAGGGGGAGTTTTGCATCAAGTGGGAGAAAAATGGGGAGAAATGCATTTTTTCAGGGGGAGCTTGCATTCATGCTTTGGAAGCTCTTTGTCGCCTGATTTGCTTTGTGCTTTGCTCTTTTGTCGATGGTGTCAAGCCCTTTTGCCTCACCTTGAGGAGTCAGCAATTTTTGGAGCATTTTGTCTCGGTTATGTTGAGCCGTTGCCCTTGCCTTAGGGGATCGAGACTTGTTCTCTCAAGTGATCTTGTTTTTGGCTTTTGTTTGGGTTTTGATTACTTGTTTGAGATTTTGGTTCATTTCTTTTCTTTTTCTCTTATCTCTGAATTGGTTACTATGTGTGTTGTCAATGCACTCATCAAGGGGGAGATTGAGGACCGGAGCGTCCGAGGACTGGTGGATGGTCACTCTCTGGTGTGATGAGTGATTGACAACATGGTGTGGACTGACTCTTGGCCGAGTATTGCAGGTGCAGGTTGCGGCTTGATTTGCGTTGGTGCAGGTGAAGAGCGGGCACGAAAGGTATTAGCCTTGCAGGGCCTCCGAGGAGTGGAGAAGCAAGTAGGCTGGACTCAATGGACCCAATGGCCGAACGAGATCAAGTATGGGCCGCACGGTGTAAAGAAAAGCAAGACGAAGTCGTGCACAGGAGCCGGTGCTAGGTAGCGGCTCACGACCGGAGTCTGCACCCGGGGTTTGCGGCGGTTCACTACAAAACCGTCAGGTTACTTGGTTGAGCCACAAAACCAAGACCGGAGGCTCGGCGGGCGGAGATAGGATCCGGGCGCGCCGAGAAGCTTCGATGCTGGGGGACACGCGGCGGGATCGCGGGGCTTGCGTCGGGAGGACGCAGACTGCGGCGAAGGCGTGGCCGCTCGATGGAAAGGATCGCTACTTGACCATCTTGCCCTTACAAGAAAAACGCTGACTAGTGACGCAAAAACGGTTGTTTCTCATCATAAACCGCGATTAATGACGCCAGTTATTACGAAAACGCTCCATCATTAATCGAGCATCACAAACCGCGATTAATGACGATACCTTATTTCGCGGCGTCATGAGTTTAATGACGCATGCAAAATCGTCAATACAAAGCGTCATAACTTCGTTCCTGCAACTCTGCCACGCTAGACATAATCTGATGTGGCATGCCAATTGTGACAAACCGTATGCGTCGTAAAATGAATTTGGCCCGTTTGTAGCTGGGTTGATCCCAAAACTATTCCTGTAGGCTGGCGTTGTTCATATAGCCCAAAAAGATTTTGTTGGGCCCAATTGTAGCTTTTTTAGATGAAATTTGATTAGGGTAGGCCCGTTTTGGTTGGGTTGAGTCCAACAGGTGCGCACATTGTTGTGGCCTTCAGTGTCACATTAATTTGAAAAAAAAAAGACTTTTGGCCCCATTAAAAGTGGGCCAAGCCCACTGAAGGACAACATAAAATTAACTAATCATGCATCAGTATTAATGGATTTCATTTCAATTCTGATCCTTTTTTTAGAATAATTCCGATCTGGTTGACAAAATAGTAATCAACACATATTTCTTTATACAATAAAGCAAACTGTTGTTTACTATCAAGCACGACTATATTGTTCATCACATATCACAAACTATTACAAGATAACAGTATCACAAGGAACATTGATTAACAAAGCTAAATCCAGGTCATAATCACAAGAGAAAGTGGAGATTTGATCTAATGATCTTAACCTCTTCATCTTTTACTGCTAAGCAGTAGACAAAGGAGGTCCTCACTATCTTCAGTTAGCTTCTGCAACCTCTTAATCTCAACCAACTGCATTTTCAGAGTTGATTCTGATCTTCAGTCTTCTTCTTCAAGGTACATAACTCTTTCTGGTGAGCAACAAACCGTTGTCGAAGTTGTACCCCATCCTGATTGGGAGCGTCAACTCAATCTTCATCAACACTACTACATAAGGATTTGGTACCCATTCTTGAGTACACAGCTGCCTCTGTTTTAATTTGTTCGGGAAGAAGCATCATTGACTTGGTAGCTTCCATCTAGCAACAGTGGATCCCAAGTCAGATTAGGACCTTGTAATTGATTCGAACTAAGGAAACAAAGGTGTTAAGTTTGTTACCTTGGAGCAGGTCAGAATAGGAACGACTTCAGATGTTGACCCTTTGGTCCGCTGAAACAAGTACAAGAACAAGAGGTAAGGGTTGAGATCATTCGCAATCAGAAACAAAGAAGGTTTTAAGTTTGTTACCTTGGAGCAGGTCTGAACAGGAGGGACTTCAGATGTTGACCCTTTTGCCCGCGGAAACAAGTACATGAACAAGAGGTAACGGTTGAGATCATTCGCAATCGGAAACAAAGAAGGTGTTGAGTTTGTTACCTAGGAGCAGGTCTGAACAGGAGCGACTACAGATGTTGACCCTTTGGCCCGCTGAAACAAGTTCAAGAACTAGAGATAAGGGTTGAGATTTCATCTATTAAGTTCAATGCGGTACATGAACGACCACACCCAATCCATCATCACCTAAGCATGCAACAAAAATATGGAAAGCCAAAGAGCATGGGCAAGCAATATAATAATTTCATCCTTTAATTTCTACAAACCTCAAATAAGTTGACTTGGAACAATCTCTTGCAATAGGGAATAGAAGATCCACAATCACCCAGGCATGCAACAAGAATATTCAAAGGCAAAGAGCATGGGGAAGCAGTCCAATAATTTCATCTAGAAATTTCTACAAACCTCAAATAAAATGACTTCGAACAAATTCTTGCGTTAGGGTACAGTAGATCCACAATCACCCAAACATGAAAGAATATTATAGAAAGCCAAAGAGCATGGGGAAGCAATCTAATTGAATTGATCAATACAGGGAGGAGACCACAGACCTGACGAATAGGACGAGAAGAGGTGCCGAATGCTGTCTCGATTTAGCAGCCCGACCTTGCGCCTTTAGCATGATGTTCTGCGCAACTGTTGCAGATCTGCGGCCTCCAGGGTGAGCCTCGGGGGAGCCGATGGAGCAACGAGTTTGAACCATCTTGCAGCTTCAAGGACGTTGCCGAGGAAGGCCACCGCTCATAGAAGAGGAAGGTCACCGCTCGTAGCAGAGAAAGCCGTCGTCGGTAGCTAGGACGCTATTGCTGCTTCCGCCTCAGATCTAGGTCTCTTCGGCGGTCGAGGAGAAGATACCCTGATTTTGGAAAACTACCAGGAGGGAATTGGGGGACCTGGTTTCCCTCTTTGTTTTATATATAAACAAGGAGGACCGGAAGGAGGAGCGGGGAATTCAAAATTTCAAGTCCCGCCCTTGGGGTCCAGAGCGGGAAACGAAAGACTTTGGATCATGGACCCAAACGTCAGTGACCCAAACGAAAGACCGCTTGGGTGTCGGACCCAAACGTCAGTGACCTTACGCAGAGAGGCAAGTTCTTGACTGGGTTTTCTGTGCCACCATGGATCATGGAATGGACAAACACACACAGGACTATACTTCATATTCACGTTAGACGGATGATCCGATTATTGCATTACAAATGTACTCACTGCAACAAATTAACGTACCGTTTCAACTATTTATTAAATGACTAAAAACACTTAAACAAAATATTAAAACTACAGGGGACCCTGGTACAACCCTTCAGGTAACCTTCAACGGAGATTGTTCATAAATTCGGGATGATCAGTGCATACAACCGCCCATTCATATGTGAGTATTTCGTGAGGAAAGATTCGCTCTAAGAGAGACATGCACTTGTCCTGCAATTCTGTGCAGTTAGCCTAAATTGCCCATCGTAGAAATGAAGTCACAGTTTCCTCGCTTGCCATGTCCCACATCTTTGACGCACAGTGCATCTTCAACCTTTCGACTTGGTACCTGTCGGCGACCGAGAGTAAATAAGGCCAGGCATTAGTAGGAGTGTCCCATAAATCAGCCTCCTTCGGCAGTGATCCTTCCCTAGCATATTTGATTAGGACTGAGAAGGCATTAGGGTGTGTGTCAATAATTGTAACAGTTTCAAAGCTAGACTCCACTCCTGGGCCGTAGAGCATGGCCTCCATCACACATGATACTTTTGCCACATCGGCACGTATCATTCGTGTCACCCGGCATTCTGCACCTACGTGGAAGACAACTTCCACAGGGGCTTGGGCTGCAATGCTTTCGCATATGCTTCTTTGTACTGATGGAGGAGGAACTTCAATGCAGTCGTCCTCCAGTACTGTAACAACACATGATATGTGTATGTGATCTTCATTGGATGTCACTCGCTCAATGTCATGATGCTCCACCAGACATTCAAATCCTCTTTCTTGTAGATCCCGATTCATGAGACAAACTTCTTTTGTAGCTTGAACTCTAAATGTATCATCTTTGTCGTTTGGGTCTCCAGCCATCGCACGCAATAATACTCGCACCTACGTGGAAGGAAGCAGTCACAGGCTTGACAACAATAATATAATGCGACTGTATCGCCATGTGTGAGTGT
Source organism: Cenchrus fungigraminus (assembly GCA_036936925.1). Taxonomy (NCBI): domain Eukaryota; kingdom Viridiplantae; phylum Streptophyta; class Magnoliopsida; order Poales; family Poaceae; genus Cenchrus; species Cenchrus fungigraminus. The sequence goes on along the minus strand of CM072776.1, from coordinate 17,545,958 downwards.
GTGTCTTCATAGCAACAACGAGACACGTACCATTTGGGATTTGTGCACAGCAATGAGGACGACGACAATGCCGTCTAGAACATCCATCCACTGATGGTCATTCATACCTGTAGGATAGCAACGTAGCTTCCATTGACGGCCTCCCACCATGAACGTACCGGATTCCTTGTACTGGCCCGCGGTTCCTTCTACTTTCGCTTCCTGGCTTGAGACTGAGATGTTGACTTGCATGGAAGGAATCATTTTAGCGTCTAAAGCCATTAACACAAATGGCCTGCAATGATCATCTCGTGCCTGAACTGTCTCTTATTATAGTGGGAGTGAATGTGTCGTTCTGAAACATCCGTTTGTGGACATCAGTTACCACCCAGAATGGATGCGTCCCTTCAGTGCGGGTGTGGCCACGTTCGGGTCATGAACTTCCCAGTTCTAGTCCTTAAGTGCGATTCACGATGATCGACACGTCCGTTCAGAGGATGTGTGCACACAAGTTCGTCGGTTAACGCCTGGTGCCAGTCCTTAACTACAATTCTCAATGATCGACATGTGGATCAACTTGTGAGAGCGTGTCATTCCCAAATGCCCATTCAAGATGCCCTTCTGTGCTTATATGCATGTTAATATTACACACACACATACACAAAAATATATATTGCTTTTCCAATTCCAGCTTATTCCATTTTGGTCTTGTCGCGTCAACAAGTTCATCACGTTTCTCGGTCTCCAAGGCCTGCGGGAATCATCAAGTGCGAATCCAGACCATTCGTAGACCTTTACAGTCACAACTCACGCAGCGTACCTGATCGAGGACTTGTCAAGTCATCCCGCACCCTGCATGTTGCAACACAAGGACCATCCGGTCCATCTAATTACAACACACAATCTTGTTCTCCAGAGGCAATTGACGCCTAAACCATTACATAAATAAACGGTAGAGAGTTGTCTCGTTGTTGATGCGGCATGAGCTGATGCAGTGAAACGGCCATAAGATGCAGCTGATGCAGCGTGATTTGTCTGCAGGGCTTTCTTGTGCTCTAGAGAGGAAAGTTCGGAAGCAAACACATACCTAGACACGTCGGGCTCATCCCGTGGTACCCATCATCCACACATGTAATCGACGCACGCCAATGAAGATTCTGACCTAGATAGATTCCTATCACGCGTAGGCCTGACTATATTCCGAGCATCTCACATTTTCCATAGTAACTTTAGCAATGCTACACCGAGCTCACGTGACCGCTATAGTCCTCGATAAATAGGCGAGTGCAGCATAGCGTTCTTGAAAGGCAAGGCCAACAGTCATCGGTTCCCCGTCTTGGATTTCTCTACTTCAGTGGGATACAAGGGTGAGATCATTTTGTTGGCTAATCTTGTTTACTTTATGTATGCATGGTATCGAGACGGTCACATTGTTAGCTTATGTAGGGTTTGTTCTTCGTTTGTGTATGCAGTACGTGGGGAATGGCCGGGCAAGGAAGGGATGGAGCATGGAACTTGGTGGAGTTGGGGAAGCGGGAGCTGTCGGGCGCAATAGCACCTCACCTCCAACCAGTTCAGCCGCTGCCATCAGCACCGCAGCAGCACCCGGCCCCAATGGCACCTCAACTTCAGCTGGTATCGGCACCTCAGCAGCACCCGGCCCCAATGGCACCTCCACTTCCGCTGGCATCGGCACCTCAGCAACACCCGGGGGTGACGCCACCTCCAGTTCAACCGCTGGCAACGACAACTTAGGATCAGCTAAACCTCATGGCACCACCATTTCGCCCACGACCCAGGCCGCCACCTCTACTGTTGCCCATTGAAATGCCACCCATGTGGCCAGTGCTCATTGAACAAGATGAATCGCATGACCTGAAATGGTCTGTGTTGCTTTGGCTTTAGCAGTGCAGGCCCGCCCGTGTTTATCACGAAGGTATGTGGGTGTGCCCTTTTTGCCACAGGGGTCACAGACAATGGACCATTCGTGACCTGCTGTTACACGTGCATAACATCGCCGTTTCGCCTGCCTGGCTTTGGGATACAAGAGCGAGGCATCACGCTTTGGAGGAGTATCTAATCCAGGAGCCACATTTTGCTGCACTTCGTGCAGCGGCTGGATTTCCATGAGCCCGTGATGGTAGTAGTATGTTGTGATGGTAGTAGTATGAGCCATGATGGTAGATTGCTAGTAGTATGTCGTTCAGTGTATGTCGCTGTAGTTCCAACTATGGTGGATCGATCCATCCTCATGTGTAATCAATGCGTATGCATGCATTTGTGTTGTTTGTATTTGGATTGTGTTGTTTCTAATAAAAATAGTAATGTGTGTGTACTCCCTCGGTATAAATTCGTTGTGTACGGAAAGTCCGTTCCCTTGATTTCTTAAATACCGGATGAACATAGGGCGAAAGTCCGGTTTGTAGTTTTCAGTCGGACCGGATTAAACTGTCACTGCTACGCAAAGAGAAAACCAACATCTTACAAGGAAAAAACAGTAGTAGTAGTATTCAATCAAACCAGATGAACAGAAGGCCAATGTTCATTATGCTTCTTCTACTCCTACTTCTACTAGTAGCAGTTACCACTAATCCACTAATCAAGGCGCCGCTTCTTTGTCGATGGTGCACCCGGCGCCTTATTGCAGCTGCTCACAGACAAGGATGTCGCTCTGTTGCCGCTGCCTGTCGAAGATGGTGGCGGACCTCCCAGGGTGCTGCCCGCGGATGAGGCCGTCCCTCCAATGCCGCCGCCAGAGGATGATGTCGCCGCTCCATGGCGGCCGGTCGAGCACGGCCTTGGCGCCGCTCCATGGCGGATGATGATGGCCAGTTGATGATGGCCTCTGCTCGGCGAGGATAGCAGAGATCGACTGCCGCCGACTGATGAGGATGAGAGATGATGATGGCGCTTGGAGACGACAGTTCCTCGGCGAGTGGCGGTGCTTCCGCGCCCCTGGCCCCTGTGTTGACGGTGTATTTTGATGCACCAAACATGTTCATTGCACTGTGGTTTGAGCTTGAATATAGAACTAACTCGCCACTAGACACACTAACGATATAACAAGTTCATCTTCTTATGTGTATTTGGAAGTGTTGTGTTTTTGCAGGAAAACATGGACTAAAAGGACGGAGTCACAACAAGTTCAAAGGAGCAAATGAGGAGTCCCGTTCATGTTCAAGTGCATGATGAAATCACTCCGAAAGGTGGCAAGGACCGTAGTGTTACAAAGGAATATCTCTGAGGATTGAAGCGTAAAAGACCGAACTTCATGCGAGAAGACCCTCTATCTTGGACGCGAGGATGACATCACCAAAATGACGTAATTGAAGGGGCAAAGTGCAAAATGGCAAGAGGACCCATTGGAGTGAAGGGGCGACCAAACCGGGCAGGGATGGACCTGGGCCGGTCGGCCCAGGCTGGCCGGCCTGGCCCATTGCCGTGGCGGTTTGGCCCCCCATTTCTTGAGCGTGAAGATGATGCAACCCTAAGTACGTGGGGGCGCCGCCATTCGCAGGGAGAGAGACATTCGCCCGAGAGGCCGTCCACATGCTAGAGAGGAATGACAGGAGAGAGATCATTCGCGAGAATGATCGCTTGAGTCCAAGGAGGCAACCACAAGTGAGGAGGACGTCAAGGCCCTGCCACGACACCCCCAGAGGAGAAGGAAGACACCGTCGGAAGCGTCACCATGATCAACGGCACCATACTTAGCGCCTTGATGGGGTAATCTTCTCATTTGTCCATGGGTTGTAAACGATCTTGAGATGTAATCGCTACTTTTATGGTTTCAATCTATCAATCTAGTGTTGAAGTGCTTTTCATGTTTAAGGTTAGCTACCATGCTTTTCGGGAGTATAGATCTAACTTCTCCCTTAGAACTCATCAATACGCCGTGATCATCATAGGTCTAGTCATGAATACCTCCGCGTAGTGACAGTATGAGGGGACGGAAAGGGCGAAACCGTGGTCACAACCCCCGGTAGATTAGATCGGTTTTGTATCTCTAAGCAGTTGCATGTTCAAGTATCATAGACCCTATGGGCAAGTATCTTTTATATATCTTGTTAGTCTCATAGCCCTCTCTAGTTTAGAGTAGCAGTAGTCTTTAGATTAATCTTTAGTTAGGGTTTGGTTAGTTAATTAGGTAGTGCTAGATCAAACGCTTGTAATCCCCTTGCTCTGCGGATTGTCAAGAACCTAGGGAATCCCCGTGGTGAAAAAGGTGTAGGTTCGTATGCTTGCGGATCGTAGGTGGATACGAGTTTTATCCGTAAACAAGCCCCTTTTTCTTGCGCCGTTGCTGGGGAGCAAGCAAGTTTACATCGTTTGATTTTGCATTAATTTTTGTTTATTGCTAACATCTAACTCCTATTACCTAGAAAACCACTTTGTTTTGTTTTTGTTTTTCTATTTTGTTGTCTAGATGGCGTTTGCCAACTACCCTATGGAAGAACTGAAGAAATCGTTACGGGATTATGCTAGCTCTCAATGTGAAGACATCAAAGTATAGGATCATCGAGATGGCGGCGGCAACCCCATTTAGAGGGATGGAGACGGAGAACCCGTATAGACACATAAAGCATTTCACGACGCTATGCAACACGGTGCGTCAAGAAGGAGTTCCCGACGAATGGTTCAAGTGGAATCTCTTTCCCTACTCACTTGCCGGCGAAGCAAAGACATGGTACTCGTTTGCGTCCTTTGAAGTTGAAGGGAATTGGAACAAGTTGACGAAGAAATTTTGTGAGAAGTTTTTTCCAATAAGCAAGGTTCAACATCTAAGGAGGCAAGTGATCACCTTCACACAAGGAGAAGAGAAAGGGATAGACCAGGCTTGCAATAGATTTAATGAGTTGATTGAACAAGGACCAAGACTCGGCTTCTCCGGTGACGTACTTTTGCATACAATTTTCTTTTCCCAAACCCCTAGTTGCATGGAACATATTCAAATGTGTGCAGGTGGGGATCTCATGGAGAAAACACTCATGGAAGCCGCTCAACTTTTACAAAAGATTAGCAAAGCGGTGGCCATGCGAAGAGATTGGGAAATGTTGACGGTCCTTACAACAAAAATTTGACCGTCAAAACCTCGGGTTCGAGAGGAGTATACAACAAGTTTCATGCACATTTTTAGTACTAATAAAGTTCCACGAGTTGTGTTGTGAATTTCATAGGCAGGTACACATTTTGGGAGAATTTGGGACTAACACACCACACGTGCAAGGCACGGCCGAACCACCTGGTCCGGCCGGCCCTGCAGGTGCGGCCAGCCTGGCAGGTGCGGCCGGCCCTGCCAAGTGCTACCGGCCCTACCCCGTGGCACGTCTCTGGTCCAGAGTACCCCCTCTCCCTCGAGCACAACTTGGACGAGCGAGATTCACTAAAGAAACGTCGGTTTGATCAAATGGTGGAGGCTAGGATCACTTGGATCAATGGGTCCACTTGTCCGATCGCTCAACCGCCACAACCGCCATCCAGAGGCAATCCTAGGCGTCCCCGAGCATGGTCGGTTCATCACACGGCACGGGGGTGGGCCGGCCGCACCTAGAGGGCCGGTCACACCTATCAACCGACGCGTCGGGCGAAACTGACCCAAGGAGCCGACCTACAACCGCCTCAGGAGCAGGGATCAGGAGCGTCCAAGGCAAGAGGCGGCACATCACAGGGCCGGCCGCACCTGGCATGTGGCCCCCCTGCGCTAACCGACCTTCCTTGCCTACAAAAGGCACCTCACACTCACTGGAATAGACACACGACGCAGGAGCATCTCCATTTCCCACTTTTGTTTACTTAGAGTAGGATTAGTGTAGCTTGGGAGTTAGAGCTGAGTCGAGCTAGTCTCGGGGTTCCGTAGGAGTCTTCTTCAGGGTTCCGGTACTACTCTTGTATCCTTTCTTTGTTTAGACTCAAGTACAATTCAAGTTATCTTTCTATCTTACCTTTCGAGTCAATTACATTCAGCTTTTACTTTGCTCTAGAAGCTTTATTCTTGGTTTAGACTAAAGTTAGTTTAATCTTGGTTAACATAGCTCTCTTGAACCCTATAGTGTTGTGGTCATCTTCGCTTGATCTACGGTGTTTCATCGTAGAGGGAGACCTTCCTTCATGATATCCGGGGAAAGGTTCTTTGGTTCGTTGTGAGCGCGGTGCTCAGAGCTTACCTTAGTCTTAGATTGGTGTCCCGTTCAACGGAATAGTTGTTGTACCCTAAGGAGGTGACAGCTCCGGACGGGCTCAGTAGTCCACCACGTTAGTTCGGGCCGGTAGGATTCAGCATGTCGTCGTTCTCCCTTCTCATCCCAGTCCGGGGGCGCGGCTTTGCATGCCCCTGCAGCACTAGAAGAGCTTGACGAGTTTAGCTTGTCTTGGTTATCCTTTGCCTTAGTTCTTTTCCCGGAGTTGACAAGAATAGATAGATTGTGTTAGGATCCTTTCTCATCTCGTTGTCCTCCCAGCTCACTAGGTCCTCTCTAACCCTTTATCAAGATCTCCTTGCGTGTGTCAAGTTATCCCCGAATATCTTTATTCGTTACCCCCGCTATAGCTCTTTGTCGAGACTTGTTTCTCTCCACCGTTTATTCGATCATCTTTGCCGTAGTGCCTCCCTTGGGAAAATATAAATATGATAACCCGAATACCACCGGGTGAAGTGCTACAACGGTAATCCGTGCGCTTGCGGACCTTTCTGTGACATGTGTTTTACTAAAGACGTTCCCTAACCCTATTACTAGGGGTATAAACCCGGTAGCGACGCTAGCGAGTGCCAACGAGCATTTATGGTGCCGTCGCCGTGAGTGCATACCTAGTGGTGAGGCTAAGGAGAGTCAACAAGTATTTTTGGCGCCGTTGCCGGGGAGGCAATAGGCAAAAGATATCGTTTAAACTTTGTGGTAGAGTTATCTTGATTCGGTGAACCGCTATTTAAGCGGGTTTACCCTTGCTCTACTCTCGTGTACGCAGAGTAGTGCATGACCGGTTTCGACCTACCGTCCAACTTTCACGACAATCCAGAGTCACTTGTGAGGAGAGTGTGACCTCGCGTCCTCATTCCTCAGAAGTTTCTCATGAATCAAGAGACGAACACCGTCGATCCCGTAGACAGCACCTCGTCAGCACCGATGGCCGAGAGGACAATCCGCGAGTTTTCCGCTCCCTCCAACACTAATGTCCCTACCGGACCGAACGTGACGGTGGGGGACGGAAACTTTGAACTCAAGCTGGCGTTGATCAACATGGTGTAAGCAAATCCGTTCTGCGGCAAGCCTAATGAAGATGCCAATGCACATCTCCAGCATTTCCTGGAGGTGTGTAGGACTTTCACTATCCGCGGAGTGATGGGCGATGCAATTCGTCTTCGCCTATTCCCGTTCTCATAGCTCGGGAAGGCAAAGCAATGGTTTTATGCGAGTGAGATGCCATCAACATGTGGGATAAGTGCTCTAAGGCATTTCTCGCAAAGTTCTTCCCGGTGGGCAAAACCAATGCCCTCCGCGCTAGAATTTCGGGCTTACAGCAGCAGAATGATGATGGTATCCCGGAAGCATGGGAACGTTTCCAGGAGTACATCACCGCGTGCCCGCATCATGGCATGTAGGGGTGGTTCTTAATTCAAACCTTCTACCACGAGTTCAAGCGTACCGACCGTGAGCACCTAGATGCAGCTGCTGGAGGAGCCTTCTTCTCGCTACAAGTACCCCCTGCCAAGGAATTGATCGAGAAGATGGTGGCAAATTAAGGTTGGGATGGAGATCGTCACCAACCCCGTAACCGTGGTGTACACCAAGTCGATGGAATCAACATGCTCACCGCTAAGATGGACCTCCTAATGAAGAAATTAGAGGCACCAAGCAATATCGAGACCGCCAAGATTATGGATGCTCGCATGACGTGCAAGGTTTGCGGTAATGTGGGACATTGAGAGCCAGGTGTGGTTCGAGGACCGGTGGATGGTCGCTTCCTGGTGTGATGAGTGATTGACAACGTGGTGTGGACTGATTCTTGGCTAAGTATTGCAGGTGCAGGTTGCGGCTTGACTGGTGCAGGTGCAGGTGAAGAACAAGCGTGAAAGGTCGTTGCCGGTGAGGCCTCCAGGTGTGGAGAAGACAAGTAGGCTTGGTTCGAGGGACCCGGTGGCCAGCGTGGTCAAGTGTGGGCCGCATGGTGGCAAGAACGGCAAGATGAAGTCATGGACGGTTTCTTGGTTGAGCCTCAAAACCAAGGTCGAGCCGGGACTACGTGGGAGCCGAGTCATGAGTGGTGATTGGCGGAGGCTACACCGAGTTCGCGGGGTTTCCGGTGCTTCACCAGAAAATCACTGGGTTCCTTGGTTGATCCACAAAGCCAAGACCGAAGAACCGAAGACGGAGGTGCAGCAGCTCCAGACCGGTCTGACCGGTGGGTACCGGTCTGACCGGTGAGGAGCACCGGTCTGACCGGTGTGCGACGACGCAGTCTGGAATCTTCAAAGCGGAGGACACGCATCGGGATCGCAAGGCTTGCGTCGAGGCTAAGCAAGTTTGCGGTCGCTGGGCATCCGTCCGATGGTGCGAAGACAAAGACTTCCAATTTCGCCCTCGAGGGGCATGTATCCCTAGTTAGCTAGTAAGGGTATTTTCGTCTTTCGGTTGCCTCCATATAACCCAAGTGGTGAGAGGATGGCAGCCATCTCTTGGAACCCTAGCTCATTTGGTTTTCCTATTTTCCTTCCTATTTTCTTAGGATTTTCGTAGGACTAGCTTGAGAGCTTCATGGTGAGATCTTGTGAGAGGGAAGGATGATCGGGCGGCAAGCTAGACCTTGTATGAACCTCTTTGGTATGTATAGATGATTCGGCGTGGTTCCTCAAGGCTTGGATGTGTCTTTCCCGTTTCTCCTTTTTGGTGATTTTCGGAGCCCTTTCTTGGCGATTTTCTTGGAGCGATTTCGAGGCCTTTCTCTTTGGGATTTGGTGGGGGATGTATGCATGAACCCTTCGTGGTTCTTTTCCCTTTGATTCCCCTTCCAAATCCGTGAGCAAAGGGGCTCGATTTTAGGGTTTTCGTGGCTCTAGGGTTAGAGGTGTTCTTGGTGGGATTTCTTTGATTCCTCTTGATTTGACAAGTTTTGGTGGACCAAATCTTGGCTATGGAGTACCCATGAGGTGTTCCTACTATCCCCAAAGTCTTGTGCAAAACCGTGGAGCGAATCGGGAGATCGGGAGTTGGATTTGGAGGAGTTGACTCGCGGGCGCTGTTCATCCCGAGCTGCCCAGGCACGACCGGTCTGACCGGTGCTATTGATCGGTCTGACCGGTGCTAGCCCTTGGTGGGTTTTTGTCTCGGGGAATAGCCTTGTCCGTGTGGTTTTGTCCCGTGGTCCTGCTGATCAGTTCTTGGCGTGTTTGGAGTTGTTTTGCTAGGTTTTGTGAGGGGTTCTTCTTCTTCACAGGTTGTGTTTCGTGGTGGTTTTTGTTCCAGGGCCTAGAGGAGTCACTGAGGCTTCCTGGAACGTTTGCTGTGCGGCTGCTGTAGCCACCGGCCTGACCGGCTCTGTCCACCGGTCTGACCGGTGTCACCGGTCTGACCGGCACAGGCCATCGGTCTGACCGGTGTAGCACAGGCAGCAAGCCGTGCAAGTTTCCGCTATGTGGTTTGGTGAATTTTGGCTCGGAAGGTTGAGTGTTGGTTCCTAGGACCAGTAGCACTCCAGTGGCTGTGTGGTCTTGGCCAACTTGGGTAGTTGGGTCGGAGACGTGAGTTGGAAGCCGTGTTCGTCTTGTTGGAGTTCTCATCTCCTTCGAGAAGAATTTTTATCAGCTCCCATTCACTCCCCCCCTCTCTGGTTCGCCTAATCGGTCCTTCATTTGGTATCAGAGCCGGTTCGGGTCTTTATTGACTCTTACCAGTCTAAGATCCAAAGATGGCGTACCAGGAACGGGGTTCGGGTCCTCCGCACTTCGATGGGAAGAACTACCAGATGTGGCAAAGGCGGATGGCGGCGTTCCTCCGCGGAAAGGGTCAGATCCTTTGGGATGTCACGGTGAACACAGCTTATGTTCATCCGATGAACTTCCTTGCTCCAGGATCGAGGGATATGTTCGAAGCCAACAACAAGGCTGTCGACTACTTGTTTCGTGCTCTGTGTCAGCCTGAATTCGATCGGGTTCAGACAGAGGACTTAGCTTGTAGGATTTGGGAGCAGTTGAATGATGCTCATGCTGGGAATGCTCAGGTTCAGGCTCGGATGTACGCGACTTACCGGAGAGAGTACGAGAACTTCACTCATCTCCCCGGCGAGTCCGTCGATGCCCTTTTCCAGCGATTTACGGTCGTTGTGAACAACATGAGAGCCAATGTGGACGTCCTCCCATACAATGATCATGATAGAGCCGTGAAGCTCTTGCACTCGTTGGATCGTACCGTATGGGACGGGAAGTTTGAGGCTATTGTTGAGTCCGAGAAGTATGACACCTTGACGGTGAACGAGCTGTTCTCGAAGCTCAAGTCGGCTGAGTTGGACCGTGGTATGACAGCCAAGATCGAGAGCCCGACTGATTCTCATAGTCTCGCTCTCGTTAGTGGCAAAGGAGCTAAGTCTAACGCTAACGCATCCTCCAGGATTTACTCTCTGTCTTCTTTGATGTCTTTGCCAGATGAGGAGTTCGACGTGCTTGGAGAGGACGAGCTGGCGTTGCTGACCAGGCGGTTCGAGAGGCTGCACGAGAACCGGGTGAACACGAGGAGGACAGCATGGACGTGCTTTCAGTGCGGTAAGCCAGGACACTTCGTCGCCGACTGCCCGGAGAAGACGGAGAACAAGGACGGTTACAAGGACGGCTACAGGCACCGATCGAGCAAGGATGGCAAGTACCGATCGAGGCGCGATCACAAGCACAAGAACAAGCACAAGGACGAGCGACGGTCGAGGAAGAAGGATGGCCGCGGCAGGAAGGCCCGAGCAATGGTCGGAGCGAGCGACGTCGACTCCAGCTCCGCCTACTCTTCCTCGAGCTCGAGTAGCAGTGAAGATGAAGGTGATCGGCGCAAGAACAAGAAGTCATCCAGGAACTTGAGCGGGTTGAGCTGCTTCGCGGGAGATGGCTTCTGCGGCATGGCCCGTAGCTCCGGCAGCAAGAAGAGCCACCAGAGTGACTCGGACTCTGACTCCGAGGATGAGGTATGTGATGAGCTCTCTTCTTTGCGCAAGGAGAATGATGAGTTGGTTGACTTGCTTGATAACCGTGATCACATGCTTAGAGAGGCCAAGAAGATGAGGAAAGAACTTAGGGCCTCACTAGAAGATGCTAGGAACCGTGTGGCCGAGCTAGAAACCCAGAACCTAGATGCTAAGCTTGAGATTGATTCGCTTAAGGCTTCTCCTGTGGTTTCTGATGAGATTGATTGCTGTGATTGCTCTGTGTACCTAGCTGATCTTACTGCTCTTAAGGATAAGCATGCTTCTACTTGTGATGAACTAGATATGCTTAGGGTTGAAGTGGCTGAGCTTAAGTCTAGACCTGCTTTGCTAGGTGCTTGCACTTCTTGCCCTGTTTTGCATGGAAAGATTGATGAGTTGCATGCTTACACTGTTTCGCTTGAGGCTAAGTTGAAAGAGCATATTCCCACTTCTTGCTCTACTTGTGAATTGCATGCGGTTAAGAATTTGGAGCTTGCACATTATGTTGATCGCTTGCAGGATGAGAATGATGAGCTGAGAAAATGTATGAGCTGGTTGTCGGGTTAGGAGCCTCAGCTTGGTATCATGATAGCGGCTTTCAAACGCTATGATGGTCAGGCACTTGGGGCTGACAAGCTTGGAGAGAACTGTGGTGAGGGAGTTGAGAGAGTTGGAGAGATTCCTATCCCACCACCAAACAGACACAAGAACAAGTTTGAGCCCAAGCCTAACCATCTCAGAAACAAACTTGACACTACTCCAGATCCACCCATATTCCCTCACCCAACAAATGATTTTCAGAAACCGGTGAAGTTTGTGAGCCCAAAGGGAGGTGAGGAAGGAGAGAAGAAGGGTGAGAAGCCGAGTGGGCAGCCCCAACCCAAGCCTAAGCCTAAGCCACAGCCCATAAAGTTCCATTGTGGGTATTGTGGGAGAGATGGTCACAAGGATGAGTTTTGCTTCAAGAGAAAGCGTGAGGAGAGAATGGCTAGAGAGTGGGCTAACAAGGACAGGTACCACCCCTCTAATGGTGTACCTGAGCCTCGTATGCAGATGCCCAGGGCCAAGGCAATTGTGAGGACGGTTCCGGCTTGGGGAGACCGGAAGGCTGCAGGTGCTGCTGCTGGCCGAGCTACACCGGTCAGACCGATGTACTACACCGGTCAGACCGGTGCAGGTCTGGGCAGACAGCGAGTTGGGTTTCGTGCTCGTGAGGATGCTCAGTTTGGTTCTGGAGGTCATGGTTCTGGTGGTTGGTCTGGAAAGTTTGCAGGTGGCCAGTTTGCTAGGCGTTCTCCACCTCGTGCTCAATACGAGGGTGGGAGGAGTCGTAGCTTTGAGATGGAGAGGAGGAACGATCCACGGTTTCCCTTTCGTGGTTTTCGTCCTCCTCCAGCTAGAGAGGGTTGGTTCCCTCGTGGTGGTCACCGTGGTGGTAGCTTTGATATGCGTGATCATTTGGTTTGTGCTAACCCCACTTTGGAGCAAATGGCTCGGCACTGGTTTTACTCTTTTGGTACTAACCCCAGTGCTGAGTCGTTTGTTCACTCACGTGCTCGCTTTTGAATTTCAGGTGGGAGACTTGAAGAACATTTGGTTGATTGACTCCGGTTGCTCGAGGCATATGACCGGAGACAAGGGGTGGTTCTCAAGTCTCGTCCCGGTGGTGACAAAGAAGTACATCACCTTTGGGGACAATGGGCGAGGGCGTGTGCTGTCAGAAGGTGAGATTAAGGTAAGTGACAAGATCACTCTCAGGCGTGTTGCTCTTGTTCAATCGCTTGGATACAATTTGCTTTCTGTGTCCCAGTTGTTGGATGAGGGTTTTGAGGTGTTGTTTCGGCCTGGTGGTTCTCGGATTTTAGATTCTCGGGGGGATCTTGTTTGCATGGTCGTTCCCGAGGGTCAAGTGTTCCGAGCTAATTTTTCTCAGTCTTCTGGTGTGGAGCGTTGCTTTTTGGCTGGTTCTTCGAGTGAGTTGTGGAAGTGGCATAGGAAGTTGGGTCACTTGAGTTTTGACCTTTTGTCTCGCTTGAGTAAACTCAATTTGGTCCGAGGATTACCACGGTTGAGGTTTGAGAAAGAGTTGGTTTGTGCGCCGTGTAGGCATGCCAAGATGGTAGCCTCTTCTCACCCGCCTCTCACCGATGTGATGACTGAGCGTCCATGCGAGCTGCTCCATATGGACCTTGTTGGCCCAGCTCGTGTGCGATCTGCGGGTGGGAAGTGGTATGTCCTTGTTGTGGTGGACGACTACTCTCGGTATGCGTGGGTGTTCTTTCTTGAGGAGAAGGGGGAGACGTTTGGTTTTGTTCGAGATCTTGTCTTGAGGTTAAGAAACGAGAGGCACGGAGATGCCATACGAGCGATCCGCAGTGACAATGGCTCGGAATTCAAAAACTCTCGCTTCGAAACCTTTTGCCATGACTTGGGTCTTGAACATCAGTTTTCGAGTCCGTATACGCCTCCCCAGAATGGCGTGGTGGAAAGGAAAAACAGGACCTTGTGCGAGATGGCTCGGACGATGCTCGACGAGCATAGGACTCCGAGAAGGTTCTGGGCTGAGGCGGTCAATACCGCGTGCCATGTGTCGAACAGGATCTACCTCAGGGTTCACAAGAAGAAAACCTGTTACGAGTTGATGCACGGTCGCACACCCAAGGTGAGTCACTTCCATGTCTTTGGTTGTAAATGCTTCATTCTGAAGAAAGGGAAGAAGTTGGACAAGTTCGAGGCTAGGTCTGTCGATGGCATTTTCTTTGGTTATGCATCTCATTCTAGAGCATTTCGTGTGCTCAATCTTGAAACTAACCAAATCGTGGAGACTTGCGAGGTAACCTTCGACGAGACACAGCCACGTAGTCAGCTTGTTTTTGAGTGTGTAGGTGACGACGAACTTGGCGAGGAGATCTTTCAGGAGGAGGAGCATGAACATGGAGATGATGAAGATGGCGGTGTGATGCCCGCGGCTGAACATGTACCTACTACTTCGACGACGATCGAGAATGGACCCTCTCCCACACCTACAACGACAAACCCAGATCAAGGCGAAGCTGCAGTTGAGGGGGAGGTAGCATCAAGGCGAGAACCTCCCCGGCGAGTGCAAGTGGATCACCCAGCTTCGAGAATCATCGGCGACATGAATGAACGTACTACACGGTCGAGGGTTCGGAACAATTCTCATTTCGCTCATGCTGCTTTTGTTGCCACTTTTGAGCCTAAAGACATTGGACATGCGTTATCTGATCATAATTGGGTTAACTCGATGCATGAGGAGTTGGAGAATTTTGAGAGGAACCAAGTTTGGATGTTGGTTGACCCTCCCCCAGGGTGTAAGCCGATTGGGACAAAATGGGTGTGGAAAAATAAAGAGGGAGAGAAAGGAGAAGTGGTGAGGAACAAGTCGAGACTTGTTGTTCAGGGGTACAGTCAGAAAGAGGGGATCGACTACGAGGAGGCTTTCGCTCCTGTAGCTCCTTTGGAGGCGATCAGGATCCTTCTAGCCTTTTCCGTGGCTAAAGGGTTCAAGTTGTACCAGATGGATGTGAAGAGTGCTTTTCTGAACGGTGTGTTGGAGGAAGAGGTGTTTGTGAGGCAACCACCGGGGTTTGAGAGTGAGAAGTACCCTCACTGGGTGTACAAGTTGAGGAAGGCGCTGTATGGGTTGAAGCAGACGCCTAGAGCTTGTATGGTAGGTTGAGGGGGTTCCTGTTTGAGAGAGGGTTTGAGATGGGGAAGGTCGACCAGACCTTGTTTCTCCTCAGGCAGGGCAGAGATATCCTAATTGTGCAGGTATACGTGGATGATATTGTCTTTGGTGGCTCGTCTAACTCTCTTGTTGCAAGGTTTGCAGAAGACATGAGCAGGGAATTTGAGATGAGCATGATGGGCGAGTTGCAGTTCTTCCTTGGGCTACAAATCAAGCAATCAAAGGAAGGAACATTTGTGCACCAAGCTAAGTACACCAAGGACATTGTGAGGAAGTTCAAGATGGAGGACTCCAAGGCTATGGCAACGCCTATGAGTACGACTACAGCTCTTGATGCGGACGAGGAAGGTGAACACGTGGACCAGAAGGAGTACCGGAGCATGATCGGGTCACTCCTCTACTTGACGGCGACGAGGCCGGACATCCAATTCTCGGTGTGTCTGTGCGCTCGTTTTCAAGCGTCTCCGAGGACTTCGCATCGGCAAGCAGTCAAGCGCATTTTCAGGTATTTGCGACACACTCCCGACTTCGGTCTTTGGTACTCTGCGTCTTCATCTTTGGCGCTTCATGGATTTTCAGACGTAGACTTTGCCGGGTGTCGGTTGGATAGGAAGTCCACTTCTGGGACTTGCCAGTTCTTGTGTTCTTCTTTGGTATCTTGGTCTTCCCGCAAACAGTCGAGTGTTGCTCAATCCACTACCGAGGCAGAGTATGTGGCCGCAGCTAGTTGTTCCTCTCTGCTCCTTTGGATCACATACACCATGAGTGACTTTGGTGAGGAGTATACCCATGTCCCACTTCAATGTGATAGCACCAGTGCCATAAGCGTTGCAAAGAACCCAGTGCTCCATTCCAAAACCAAGCACATAGAAGTGAGGTATCATTTTCTGAGAGACAACGTAGAGAAAGGGAAGATAGCTTTGATCCATGTACCCACACATGAACAACTAGCTGATATTTTCACCAAACCCCTAGATCAAGCAACTTTCACTCGTTTGTGGGGGGAGTTTGGTGTTTGTTTGTTTTCTTGAGTTGGCGTGTGGGAGCTCCTTTGTAGCATATGTATAGCTTTCCTTTGTGCATTTCTTGCATTTGGCATGGCATTTGTAACATGATGTATAGGCATCTTTGTATCTTAGGTTGCATGCATTTTGTATCATATGCATTGTTTAGGAAAGGCTTCTCCTATATACATTGTTCACCATGGAATGACATATATGTCTTTGTGAGCTAATTTGGTAAGCTATGGTTAGTTTGGCTTAGCTCTTGATAATCTTGGTTTATATCCTTGGTTGATGGCTATGTTTTTGAAAAATTTCATATATATGCTCTCTTGTGAGTAAATGCCTTTACATGATCTTGACATGTTGTAGTGGCTTGGCTATGCTTAATTTGTGGTTGGATAGCTTATTTTGATCATATGGGGCCAAAGGCTCATTTGCCATCATGAATGTTTAGCCCCCATGCTTCATCTTGTGGAGGGGCATAAGTTCCTTTTTATCGCAAAGACATTTCATGTACCAATTATAAATCTGAAAATGAAATGTAAATTGCTTGAAAAATGTGCTCCCATGTCATATGTGCTAATTTTAATTTGCTTTGGGTGCTAAATCGTTGCATGATGCCTACCAATGAGAAGTCTCATATATAGAAGTAGGCACATGGCTCGGTGGCTTTGACATGACATGAGGTGCTTGTGGGTGTTTATGATGGTCTTATGCTTAGAATGGTTGTCCTAGCATGAAGTCTGTGTGGCTTTGCCATTTTGACATGTTTTGCTCATGTTTAGGACTTTGCTCATGAGAGGGTGATTTTTCGCAAAATTGCTAAATTCTATCTTAGCTTCGCCCAATGGTTGTGAAACTTGGTGATCATGAAGTTTATGTCATTACGAAGCTATAGAGTATCTAACTTGCTCGTTTGGACATGTGTAGCATCCTATGTTGAATTTTGTCTATTTGAGAAGCTCTAGGTTGCATTTTTTGCATTTTTGGCTTGATTCATGCATTGTCAACAAGGGGGAGAAGTTTGAGCATGTTTTGGCCTACTGAATGCATTTGGAAGGTTTTCAGGTGGTTTCGAGCCATTTTTGGGCTCTGTTGTGCACCGGTCTGACCGGTTGAGGTCACCGGTCTGACCGGTCAGAGTGCTGGTCCTGTTCACATGTTGCGCACCGGTCTGACCGGTGGTGTCGACCGGTCTGACCGGTCAGAGCTGAGCTGTTGCAGCTGCTCTGTTTCGTGAAGTGGTTCGCATGCATTTGTCCAGGGGGAGTTGCATTGGTTCAGGGGGAGCTTGCATGTGTGCAGGGGGAGCTCTTTGTGGTTTTCGAGCTTTGGTTTGATGGTTTGTGCTCTTTGCTTGAGCATGTTTTGTCTCGGATGTGTCGAGCCGTTGCCCTTGCCTAAGGGGTCCGAGACTTGTCTTCTTCAAGTGATCTTGCTCTTTGCCTTTTCTTTGGCTTTCGATCGCTTGTTGGAGTTCCTTTTAGTCGTTTCTTTTCTTTTCCTTTTCTCTTGGTTACCAAAACGTGTGTGTTGTCAATGCACTCATCAAGGGGGAGATTGAGAGCCAGGTGTGGTTCGAGGACCGGTGGATGGTCCCTTCCTGGTGTGATGAGTGATTGACAACGTGGTGTGGACTGATTCTTGGCTAAGTATTGCAGGTGCAGGTTGCGGCTTGACTGGTGCAGGTGCAGGTGAAGAACAAGCGTGAAAGGTCGTTGCCGGTGAGGCCTCCAGGTGTGGAGAAGACAAGTAGGCTTGGTTCGAGGGACCCGGTGGCCAGCGGGGTCAAGTGCGGGCCGCATGGTGGCAAGAACAGCAAGATGAAGTCATGGACGGTTTCTTGGTTGAGCCTCAAAACCAAGGTCGAGCCGGGACTACGTGGGAGCCGAGTCATGAGTGGTGATTGGCGGAGGCTACACCGAGTTCGCGGGGTTTCCGGTGGTTCACCAGAAAATCACTGGGTTCCTTGGTTGATCCACAAAGCCAAGACCGAAGAACCGAAGACGGAGGTGCAGCAGCTCCAGACCGGTCTGACCGGTGGGTCTGACCGGTCTGACCGGTGGGTACCGGTCTGACCGGTGAGGAGCACCGGTCTGACCGGTGTGCGACGACGCAGTCCGGAATCTTCGAAGCGGAGGACACGCGTCGGGATCGCAAGGCTTGCGTCGAGGCTAAGCAAGTTTGCGGTCGCTGGGCATCCGTCCGATGGTGCGAAGACAAAGACTTCCAATTTCACCCTCGAGGGGCATGTATCCCTAGTTAGCTAGTAAGGGTATTTTCGTCTTTCGGTTGCCTCCATATAACCCAAGTGGTGAGAGGATGGCAGCCATCTCTTGGAACCCTAGCTCATTTGGTTTTCCTATTTTCCTTCCTATTTTCTTAGGATTTTCGTAGGACTAGCTTGAGAGCTTCATGGTGAGATCTTGTGAGAGGGAAGGATGATCGGGCGGCAAGCTAGACCTTGTATGAACCTCTTTGGTATGTATAGATGATTCGGCGTGGTTCCTCAAGGCTTGGATGTGTCTTTCCCGTTTCTCCTTTTTGGTGATTTTCGGAGCCCTTTCTTGGCGATTTTCTTGGAGCGATTTCGAGGCCTTTCTCTTTGGGATTTGGTGGGGGATGTATGCATGAACCCTTCGTGGTTCTTTTCCCTTTGATTCCCCTTCCAAATCCGTGAGCAAAGGGGCTCGATTTTAGGGTTTTCGTGGCTCTAGGGTTAGAGGTGTTCTTGGTGGGATTTCTTCGATTCCTCTTGATTTGACAAGTTTTGGTGGACCAAATCTTGGCTATGGAGTACCCATAAGGTGTTCCTACTATCCCCAAAGTCTTGTGCAAAACCGTGGAGCGAATCGGGAGATCGGGAGTTGGATTTGGAGGAGTTGACTCGCGGGCGCTGTTCATCCCGAGCTGCCCAGGCACGACCGGTCTGACTGGTGCTATTGACCGGTCTGACCGGTGCTAGCCCTTGGTGGGTTTTTGTCTCGGGGAATAGCCTTGTCCGTGTGGTTTTGTCCCGTGGTCCTGCTGATCAGTTCTTGGCGTGTTTGGAGTTGTTTTGCTAGGTTTTGTGAGGGGTTCTTCTTCTTCACAGGTTGTGTTTCGTGGTGGTTTTTGTTCCAGGGCCTAGAGGAGTCACTGAGGCTTCCTGGAACGTTTGCTGTGCGGCTGCTGTAGCCACCGGCCTGACCGGCTCTGTCCACCGGTCTGACCGGTGTCACCGGTCTGACCGGCACAGGCCATCGGTCTGACCGGTGTTGCACAGGCAGCAAGCCGTGCAAGTTTCCGCTGTGTGGTTTGGTGAATTTTGGCTCAGAAGGTTGAGTGTTGGTTCCTAGGACCAGTAGCACTCCAGTGGCTGCGTGGTCTTGGCCAACTTGGGTAGTTGGGTCGGAGACGTTAGTTGGAAGCCGTGTTCGTCTTGTTGGAGTTCTCATCTCCTTCGAGAAGAATTTTTATCGGCTCCCATTCACTCCCCCCTCTCTGGTTCGCCTAATCGGTCCTTCAGACATTCGGGAAATGATTGTCCCGAGACAAGGGAAGAAGCCAGCTTCATCAACAATGGCAACAACAACGGGTTCCGCAACAACAACTACAATAATCAAGGGTGGAACTCAAGGCCCAACTTCCCGTTCAACAATCAAAATGGAGGTAACTATTCTAACAATTTCAATAATCAGCCTTCCATTAGAGATCTTGTCTTTGGCCAAGCTAGAATTAATGAAAACTTAAACAAGAAGCTAGCCGCCAATGATAAAGATCTTGAAAATTTAAATTCCACCATAGAATCCTTCACTACTGCTATGAAGAATCAGCTAAGCTTTAATAAAATGATAGAAACTCAACTTGCTCAGCTTGCTGCTTCTTTACCTTCTTCCGAGTCGGGAGAAATCCCGGGGCAACCCGAGCCTACCCGAGAAAATGTTAGCGTTGTATCCACCAGATGGGGTAAGCCATCTAGGAGGATGTATGCACCTAACCATGTAGGGAAGCTCATACACCAAATCCAAGACCCATGGGAGGAATCAGTAGTCTTACACAGGGAAGACAATAGATATCCGGCTATCACATGCACGATCTACTATCGAAAGATCAAGAATGCTCTTTGTGACCTTGGTGCGAGTGTCAACCTCTTGTCTAAGGCCATGTTTGAGGAGTTAGGATATCCTGCTCTCTCTCCGACAACGATGACAGTCCAACTTGCCGACTCATCTATTAAATATCCAGAGGGCATAGTGGAAAATCTCTTGGTGAATGTCAAAGGCTCATATGTCTTTGCGGATTTCGTGGTCCTCGAAACACAAGAAGAAATGCCGCTTATTCTTGGGCGACCATTCCTAAGAGATGTCAACGCAAGGATTGATGTCGGAGCCGGAAGGATTCAGTTCCGCATACGGTGAAGAAACATGACATTCACATTCCAAGCAAAGGAAGAGCAATGTTACCTAGTGCAAGATGAGGAATCTAGGGAGTGGAGGAAGCCACAGCCTCAATACAAGGAAGATGAGGTGGCCCCGACCAAGCCCAAGGTGAAAGCATTCAAAGGGCGCCACCAACCAAAGAAGCCAAAGGCAATCAATAAGGCTAAGGGGGAAAAGAAGACGGAGACCGAAAACACCCCCGCTAAAGCCTCACTGACTTCAGCGCCACCGAAGAAAACAAAGAAGGTGTGGCGTGTGAAGGGAGCGTCATCCGAGTCTTCCATTCCGGGACCGGACGAATCCAAAATCAATTGAGCAAACGGAGGAGTCCCGCTCACAGACCCTAAACTACGAGCCCTCACCGTGAGGTAAACCGGTATTTATCTCATATTTCCCTTCCAACATTTTATTTCATGCATCAAGCATATTTAATTTTCAAATTTGATTTCACCATTGCATTAGTAAGTAAACAAAACATAGAAAAACAATTTTGGAGATTTTTGGTGATACTGCCGAACCTAGAGGTACGGTCGTACCTCCCCTCGACAAATTTTTTGTGCAGGATGTTTACAGGAGGGGACACAAGTGCTTAGAACAAATATAGTAGGGCCGACCGAACCAAGTGGTACGGCCGTACCTATGATCTTCGAGAGCCAGGTGTGGTTCGAGGACCCGTGGATGGTCGCTTCCTGGTGTCATGAGTGATTGACAACGTGGTGTGGACTGATTCTTGGCTAAGTATTGCAGGTGCAGGTTGCGCCTTGACTGGTGCAGGTGCAGGTGAAGAACAAGCGCCAAAGGTCGTTGCCGGTGAGGCCTCCAGGTGTGGAGAAGACAAGTAGGCTTGGTTCGAGAGACCCGGTGGCCAGCGGGGTCAAGTGCGGGCCGCATGGTGCCAAGAACGGCAAGATGAATTCATAGACGGTTTCTTGGTTGAGCCTCAAAACCAAGGTCGAGCCGGGACTACATGGGAGCCGAGTCATGAGTGGTGATTGGCGGAGGCTACACCGAGTTCGCGGGGTTTCTTGTGGTTCACCAGAAAACCACTGGGTTCCTTGGTTGATCCACAAAGCCAAGACCGAAGAACCGAAGACGGAGGTGCAGCAGCTCCAGACCGGTCTGACCGGTGGGTCTGACGGTCTGACCGGTGGGTACCGGTCTGACCGGTGAGGAGCACCGGTCTGACCGGTGTGCGACGACGCAGTCCGGAATCTTCGAAGCGGAGGACACGCGTCGGGATCGCAAGGCTTGCGTCGAGGCTAAGCAAGTTTGCGGTCGCTGGGCATCCGTCCGATGGTGCGAAGACAAAGATTTCCATTTTCGCCCTTGAGGGGCATGTATCCCTAGTTAGCTAGTAAGGGTATTTTAGTCTTTCAGTTGCCTCCATATAACCCAAGGGGTGAGAGGATGGCAGCCATCTCTTGGAACCCTAGCTCATTTGCTTTCCTATTTTCTCTTCCTATTTTCCTTAGGATTTTCTTAGGACTAGCTTGAGAGCTTCATGGTGAGACCTTGTGAGAGGGAAGGATGATCGGGCGGCAAGCTAGACCTTGTATGAACCTCTTTGGTATGTATAGATGATTCGGCGTGGTTCCTCAAGGCTTGGATGTGTCTCTCCTGTTTCTCCTTTTTGGTGATTTTCGGAGCCCTTTCTTGGCGATTTTCTTGGAGCGATTTCGAGGCCTTTCTCTTTGGGATTTGGTGGGGGATGTATGCATGAACCCTTCGTGGTTCTTTTCCCTTTGATTCCCCTCCCAAATCCGTGAGCAAAGGAGCTCGGTTTTGGGGTTTTCGTGGCTCTAGGGTTAGAGGCGTTCTTGGTGGGATTTCTTCGATTCCTCTTGATTTGACAAGTTTTGGTGGACCAAATCTTGGCTATGGACTGCCCATGAGGTGTTCCTACTATCCCCAAAGTCTTGTACAAAACCGTGGAGCGATTCGGGAGATCGGGAGTTGGATTTGGGGGAGTTGACCCGCGGGCGCTGTTCATCCCGAGAACTCAGGTCACACCGGCCTGACTGGTGCCTCTCACCGGTCTGACCGGTGCAGACTCTTTGTTGAGTTTTCCTCGGGTGAACGTCTTGGTGAGTTCCCTGTTGCCCCGTGTTGCTGCTGTTTCGAGTTTGGGTCAGTTTGGAGCTCGGTAGGCCTGTTTGGAGGATTTGGGGTTTCCTGGCTTGAACCGGTCTGACCGGTGAGCTACACCGGCCTGACCGGTGTAGGGGCCTTCAGTGGAAGTTCCCAGGTTTTGCCAGCAGGGACCGATTTGACCGGTGGTGCCCACCGGCCTGGCCGGCGTAAGTCAGTAGCGCTTGAGTTGCTAGTTCCGCTGCGTTCTCGAGTCTGTGAAGGTGGTTGTTGGTTCCTAGGACCAGTAGCACTCCAGTGGCTGCGTGGTCTTGGCCAACTTGGGTAGTTGGGTCGAAGACGTGATTTGGAAGCCGTGTTCGTCTTGTTGGAGTTCTCATCTCCTTCGAGAAGAATTTTTATCGGCTCCCATTCACTCCCCCCTCTCTGGTTCGCCTAATCGGTCCTTTAATTGGTATCAGAGCCGGTTCGGGTCTTTATTGACTCTTACCAGTCTAAGATCCAAATATGGCATACCAGGAACGGGGTTCGGGTCGTCCGCACTTCGATGGGAAGAACTACCAGATATGGCAAAGGCGGATGGCAGCGTTCCTCCGCGGAAAGGGTCAGATCCTTTGGGATGTCACGGTGAACACAGCTTATGTTCATCCGATGAATTTCCTTGCTCCAGGATCGAGGGATATGTTCGAAGCCAACAACAAGGCTGTCGACTACTTGTTTCGTGCTCTGTGTCAGCCTGAATTCGATCGGGTTCAGACAGAGGACTTAGCTTGTAGGATTTGGGAGCAGTTGAAGGATGCTCATGCTGGGAATGCTCAGGTTCAGGCTCGGATGTACGCGACTTACCGGAGAGAGTACGAGAACTTCACTCATCTCCCCGGCGAGTCCGTCGATGCCCTTTTCCAGCGGTTTACGGTCGTTGTGAACAACATGAGAGCCAATGTGGACGTCCTCCCATACAATGATCATGATAGAGCCGTGAAGCTCTTGCACTCGTTGGATCGTACCGTATGGGACAGGAAGTTTGAGGCTATTGTTGAGTCTGAGAAGTATGACACCTTGATGGTGAACGAGCTGTTCTCGAAGCTCAAGTCGGCTGAGTTGGACCGTGGTACGACAGCTAAGATCGAGAGCCCGACTGATTCTCATAGTCTTGCTCTCATTGGCGGCAAAGGAGCTAAGTCTAATGCTAACGCATCCTCCAGGATGTACTCTCTGTCTTCTTTGATGTCTTTGCCAGACGAGGAGTTCGACGTGCTTGGAGAGGACGAGCTGGCGTTGCTGACCAGGCGGTTCGAGAGGCTGCACGAGAACCGGGTGAACACGAGGAGGACAGCACGGACGTGCTTTCAGTGCGGCAAGCCAGGACACTTCGTCGCCGACTGCCCGGAGAAGATGGAGAACAAGGACGGCTACATGCACCGATCGAGCAAGGATGGCAAGTACCGATCGAGGCGCGATCACAAGCACAAGGACGAGCGACAGTCGAGGAAGAAGGACGGCCGCGGCAAGAAGGCTCGAGCGATGGTCGGAGCAAGCGACGTCGACTCCAGCTCCGCCTACTCTTCCTCGAGCTCGAGTAGCAGTGAAGATGAAGGTGATCGGCGCAAGAACAAGAAGTCATCCAGGAACTTCAGTGGGTTGAGTTGCTTCGCGGGAGATGGCTTCTGCGGCATGGCTCGTAGCTCCGGCAGCAAGAAGAGTCACCAGAGCGACTCGGACTCCGACTCCGAGGATGAGGTATGTGATGAGCTCTCTTCTTTGCGCAAGGAGAATGATGAGTTGGTTGACTTGCCTGATAATCGCGATCACATGCTTAGAGAGGCCAAGAAGATGAGGAAAGAGCTTAGGGCCTCACTAGAAGATGCTAGGAACCGTGTGGCTGAGCTAGAAACCCAGAACCTAGATGCTAAGCTTGAGATTGATTCGCTTAAGGCTTCTCCTGTGGTTTCTGATGAGATTGATTGCTGTGATTGCTCTGTGTACCTAGCTGATCTTACTGCTCTTAAGGATAAGCATGCTTCTACTTGTGATGAACTAGATATGCTTAGGGTTGAAGTGGCGGAGCTTAAGTCTAGACCTGCTTTGCAAGGTGCTTGTACTTCTTGCCCTGTTTTGCATGGAAAGATTGATGAGATGCATGCTTACACTATTTCGCTTGAGGCTAAGTTGAAAGAGCCTATTCCCACTTCTTGCTCTACTTGTGAATTGCATGCGGTTAAGAATTTGGAGCTTGCACATTATGTTGATCGCTTGCAGGATGAGAATGATGAGCTGAGGAAATGTATGAGCTGGTTGTCGGCTCAGGAGCCTCAGCTTGGTATCATGATAGCGGCTTTCAAACGCTATGATGGTCAGGCACTTGGGGCTGACAAGCTTGGAGAGAACAGTGGTGAGGGAGTTGAGAGAGTTGGAGAGATTCCTATCCCACCACCAAACAGATACAAGAACAAGTTTGAGCCTAAGCCTAATCATCTCAGAAACAAACTTGACACTACTCCAGATCCACCCATATTCCCTCACCCAACAAATGATTTTCAGAAACCGGTGAAGTTTGTGAGCCCAAAGGGAGGTGAGGAAGGAGAGAAGAAGGGTGAGAAGCCGAGTGGGCAGCCCCAACCCAAGCCAAAGCCTAAGCCATAGCCCATAAAGTTCCATTGTGGGTATTGTGGGAGAGATGGTCACAAGGATGAGTTTTGCTTCAAGAGGAAGCGTGAGGAGAGAATGGCTAGAGAGTGGGCTAACAAGGACAGGTACCACCCCTCTAATGGTGTACCTGAGCCTCGTATGCAGATGACCAGGGCCAAGGCGATTGTGAGGACGGTTCCGGCTTGGGGAGACCGGATGGCTGCAGGTGGTGCTGCTGGCCAAGCTACACCGGTCAGACCGGTGCACTACACCGGTCAGACCGGTGCAGGTCTGGGCAGACTGCGAGTCAGGTTTCGTGCTCGTGAGGATGCTCGGTTTGGTTCTGGTGGTCGTGGTTCTGTTGGTTGGTCTGGAAAGTTTGCAGGTGGTCAGTTTGCTAGGCGTTCTTCACCTCGTGCTCAATACGAGGGTGGGAGGAGTCGTAGCTTTGACATGGAGAGGAGGTTCGATCCACAGTTTTCCTTTCGTGGCATTCGTCCTCCTCCAGCTAGAGAGGGTTGGTTCCCTCGTAGTGGTTACTGTGGTGAT
This sequence comes from Cenchrus fungigraminus, assembly GCA_036936925.1. Taxonomy (NCBI): domain Eukaryota; kingdom Viridiplantae; phylum Streptophyta; class Magnoliopsida; order Poales; family Poaceae; genus Cenchrus; species Cenchrus fungigraminus. The sequence goes on along the minus strand of CM072776.1, from coordinate 17,520,423 downwards.
GTTCGTGGTGGTAGCTTTGATAGGCGTGATGATTTGGTTTGTGCTAACCCCACTTTGGAGCAAATGGCTCGGCACTGATTTTACTCTTTTGGTACTAACCCCAGTACTGAGTCGTTTGTTCACTCACGTGCTCGCTTTTGAATTTCAGGTGGGAGACTTGAGGAACGTTTGGTTGATTGACTCCGGTTGCTCGAGGCATATGACCGGAGACAAGGGGTGGTTCTCAAGTCTCGTCCCGGTGGTGTCCAAGACATACATCACCTTTGGGGACAATGGGCGAGGGCGTGTGCTATCAGAAGGTGAGATCAGGGTAAGTGACAAGGTCACTCTCAGGCGTGTTGCTCTTGTTCAATCGCTGGGGTTCAATTTGCTTTCTGTGTCCCAGTTGTTGGATGAGGGCTTTGAGGTGTGGTTTCGGCCTGGTGGTTCTCGGATCTTAGATTCTCGAGGGGACCTTGTTTGCATGGTCGTTCCCGAGGGTCAAGTGTTCCGAGCTGATTTCTCTCAGTCTTCTGGTGTGGAGCGTTGCTTTTTGGCTGGTTCTTCGAGTGAGTTGTGGAAGTGGCATAGGAAGTTGGGTCACTTGAGCTTTGACCTTTTGTCACGCTTGAGTAAACTCAATTTGGTCCGAGGATTGCCACGGTTGAGGTTTGAGAAAGAGTTGGTTTGTGCGCCGTGTAGGCATGCCAAGATGGTAGCCTCTTCTCACCCGCCTCTCACCGATGTGATGACTGAGCGTCCATGCGAGCTGCTCCATATGGACCTTGTTGGCCCAGCTCGTGTGCGATCTGCGGGTGGGAAGTGGTATGTCCTTGTTGTGGTGGACGACTACTCTCGGTATGCGTGGGTGTTCTTTCTTGAGGAGAAAGGGGAGACGTTTGTTTTTGTTCGAGATCTTGTCTTGAGGTTAAGAAACGAGAGGCACGGAGATGCCATACGAGCGATCCGCAGTGACAATGGCTCGGAATTCAAAAACTCTCGCTTCGACACCTTTTGCCATGACTTGGGTCTTGAACACCAGTTTTCGAGTCCGTATACGCCTCCCCAGAATGGCGTGGTGGAAAGGAAAAATAGGACCTTGTGCGAGATGGCTCGGACGATGCTCGACGAGCATAGGACTCCGAGAAGGTTCTGGGCAGAGGCGGTCAATACCGCGTGCCATGTGTCGAACAGGATCTACCTCTGGGTTCATAAGAAGAAAACCTGTTACGAGTTGATGCACGGTCGCACACCCAAGGTGAGTCACTTCCATGTCTTTGGTTGTAAATGCTTCATTTTGAAGAAAGGGAAGAAGTTGGACAAGTTCGAGGCTAGGTCTGTCGATGGCATTTTCTTTGGTTATACATCTCATTCTAGAGCATTTCGTGTGCTCAATCTTGAAACTAACCAAATTGTGGAGACTTGCGAGGTAACCTTCGACGAGACACAGCCACATAGTCAGCTTGTTTTTGAGTGTGCAGGTGACGACGAACTTGGCGAGGAGATCTTTCAGGAGGAGGAGCATGGACATGGAGATGATGAAGATGGTGGTGTGGTGCCCGCAGCTGAACCTGTACCTACTACTTCGACGACGATCGAGGACGGACCCTCTCCCACACCTACAACGACAAACCCAGATCAAGGCGAAGCTGCTGTTGAGGGGGAGGTAGCATCAAGGCGAGAACCTCCCCGGCGAGTGCAACTGGATCACCCAGCTTCGAGAATCATCGGCGACATGAATGAACGTACTACACGGTCGAGGGTTTGGAACAATTCTCATTTCGCTCATGCTGCTTTTGTTGCCACCTTTGAGCCCAAAGACATTGGACACGCGTTATCTGATCATAATTGGGTTAATTCGATGCATGAGGAGTTGGAGAATTTTGAGAGGAACCAAGTTTGGGTGTTGGTTGACCCTCCCCCAGGGTGTAAGCCGATTGGGACAAAATGGGTGTGGAAAAATAAAGAGGGAGAGAAAGGAGAAGTGGTGAGGAACAAGTCGAGACTTGTTGCTCAGGGGTACAGTCAGAAAGAGGGGATCGACTACGAGGAGACTTTCGCTCCTGTAGCTCGTTTGGAGGCGATCAGGATCCTTCTAGCTTTTTCCGTGGCTAAAGGGTTCAAGTTGTACCAGATGGATGTGAATAGTGCTTTCCTGAACGGTGTGTTGGAGGAAGAGGTGTTTGTGAGGCAACCACCGGGGTTTGAGAGTGAGAAGTACCCCCATCGGGTGTACAAGTTGAGGAAGGCGCTGTATGGGTTGAAGCAGGCGCCTAGAGCTTGGTATGGTAGGTTGAGGGGGTTCCTGTTTGAGAGAGGGTTTGAGATGGGAAAGGTCGACCAGACCTTGTTTCTCCTCAGGCAGGGCAGAGATATCCTGATTGTGCAGGTCTACGTGGATGATATTGTCTTTGGTGGCTCGTCTAACTCTCTTGTTGCAAGGTTTGCAGAAGACATGAGCAGGGAATTTGAGATGAGCATGATGGGCGAGTTGCAATTCTTCCTCGGGCTACAAATCAAGCAATCAAAGGAAGGAACATTTGTGCACCAAGCTAAGTACACCAAGGACATTGTGAGGAAGTTCAAGATAGAGGACTCCAAGGCCATGGCGACGCCTATGAGTACGACTACAGCTCTTGATGCGGACGGGGAAGGTGAACACGTGGACCAGAAGGAGTACCGGAGCATGATCGGGTCGCTCCTCTACTTGACGGAGACGAGGCCGGACAACCAATTCTCGGTATGTCTGTGCGCTCGTTTTCAAGCGTCTCTGAGGACTTCGCATCGGCAAGCAGTCAAGCGCATTTTCAGGTATTTGCGACACACTCCCGACTTCGGCCTTTGGTACTCTGCGTCTTCTTCTTTGGCACTTCATGGATTTTCAGACGCGGATTTTGCCAGGTGTCAGTTGGATAGGAAGTCCACTTCTGGGACTTGCCAGTTCTTGGGTTCTTCTTTGGTGTCTTGGTCTTCCCGCAAACAGTCGAGTGTTGCTCAATCCACTACCGAGGCAGAGTATGTGGCCGCAGCTAGTTGTTGTTCTCAGCTGCTTTGGATCACATACACCATGAGTGACTTTGGTGAGGAGTATACCCATGTCCCACTTCAATGTGATAGCACCAGTGCCATAAGCGTTGCAAAGAACCCAGTGCTCCATTCCAAAACCAAGCACATAGAAGTGAGGTATCATTTTCTGAGAGACAACGTAGAGAAAGGGAAGATAGCTTTGATCCATGTACCCACACATGACCAACGAGCCGATATTTTCACCAAACCCCTAGATCAAGCAACTTTCACTCATTTGCGGGGGAAGCTTGGTGTTTGTTTGATTTCTTGAGTTGGTGTGTGGGAGCTCCTTTGTAGCATATGTATAGCTTTCCTTTATGCATTTCTTGCTTTTGGCATGGCATGTGTAACAAGATGTATAGGCATCTTTGTATCTTAGGTTGCATGCATTTTGTATCATATGCATTGTTTAGGAAAGACTTCTCCTATATACATTGTTCTCCATGGAATGATATATATGTCTTTGTGAGCTAATTTGGTAAGCTACGGTTAGTTTGGCTTAGCTCTTGATAATCTTGGTTTATATCCATGGTTGATGGCTATGTTTTTAAAAATTTTCATATATATGCTCTCTTTTGAGTAAATGCCTTTACATGATCTTGACATGTTTTTGTGGCTTGGCTATGCTTAATTTGTGGTTGGATAGCTTACTTTGATCATATGGGGCCAAAGGCTCATTTGCCATCATGAATGTTTAGCCCTCATGCTTCATCTTGTGGAGGGGCATAAGGTCCTTTTTGTCGCAAAGACATTTCATGTACCAACTATAAATCTGAAAATGAAATGTAAATTGCTTGGAAAATGTGCTCCCATGTCATATGTGCTTAATTTACTTGCTTTTGGGTGCTAAACCATTGCATGATGCTTACCAAGGAGAAGTCTCATACAGAGAAGTAAGCACATGGCTCGGTATGCTTTGACATGACATGAGGTGCTTGTGGGTGTTTATAATGGTCTTATGCTTAGAATGGTTGTCCTAGCATGAAGTTTGTGTGGCTTTGCCATTTTGACATGTTTTGCTCATGTTTAGGACTTTGCTCATGAGAGGGTGATTTTTCGCAAAATTGCTCAATTCTATCTTAGCTTCGCCCAACGGTTGTGAAACTTGGTGATCATGAAGTTGATGTCATTACGACGCTATAGAGTATCTAACTTGCTCATTTGGACATGTGTAGCATCCTATGTTGAATTTTGTCTATTTGAGAAGCTCTAGGTTGCATTTTTTGCATTTTTGGCTTGATTCATGCATTGTCAACAAGGGGGAGAAGTTTGAGCATGTTTTGGCCTACTGAATGCATCTAGAAGGTTTTCAGGTGGTTTCGAGCCATTTCTGGGCTCTGTTGTGCACCGGTCTGACCGGTTGAGGTCACCGGTCTGACCGGTCAGAGTGCTGGTCCTGTTCACATGTTGAGCACCGGTCTGACCGGTGGTGTCGACCGGTCTGACCGGTCAGAGCTGAACTGTTGCAGCTGCTCTGTTTCGTGAAGTGGCTTGCATGCATTCGTCCAGGTGGAGTTGCATTGGTTCAGGGGGAGCTAGCATGTGTGCAGGGGGAGCTCTTTGTGGTTTTCGAGCTTTGGTTTGATGGTTTGTGCTCTTTGCTTGAGCATGGTTTTGTCTCGGATGTGTCGAGCCGTTGCCCTTGCCTAAGGGGTCCGAGACTTGTCTTCTTCAAGTGATCTTGCTCTTTGCCTTTCTTTGGCTTTCTATCGCTTGTTGGAGTTTCTTTTAGTCATTTCTTTTCTTTTCCTTTTCTCTTGGTTACCAAAATGTGTGTGTTGTCAATGCACTCATCAACGGGGAGATTGAGAGCCAGGTGTGGTTCGAGGACCGGTGGATGGTCGCTTCCTGGTGTGATGAGTGATTGACAACGTGGTGTGGACTGATTCTTGGCTAAGTATTGCAGGTGCAGGTTGCGGCTTGACAGGTGCAGGTGCAGGTGAAGAACAAGCGCGAAAGGTCGTTGCCGGTGAGGCCTCCAGGTGTGGAGAAGACAAGTAGGCTTGGTTCGATGGACATGGTGGCCAGCGGGGTCAAGTGCGGGCCGCATGGTGGCAAGAACGGCAAGATGAAGTCATGGACGGTTTCTTGGTTGAGCCTCAAAACCAAGGACGAACCGGGACTACGTGGGAGCCGAGTCATGAGTGGTGATTGGCGGAGGCTACACCGAGTTCACGGGGTTTCCAGTGGTTCACCAGAAAACCACTGGGTTCCTTGGTTGATCCACAAAGCCAAGACCGAAGAACCGAAGACGGAGGTGCAGCAGCTCCAGACCGGTCTGACCGGTGGGTACCGGTCTGACCGGTGAGGAGCACCGGTCTGACCGGTGTGCGACGACGCAGTCCGGAATCTTCGAAGCGGAGGACACGCGTCGGGATCGCAAGGCTTGCGTCGAGGCTAAGCAAGTTTGCGGTCGCTGGGCATCCGTCTGTTGGTGCGAAGACAAAGATTTCCGATTTCGCCCTTGAGGGGCATGTATCCCTAGTTAGCTAGTAAGGGTATTTTAGTCTTTCGGTTGCCTCCATATAACCCAAGGGGTGAGAGGATGGCAGCCATCTCTTGGAACCCTAGCTCATTTGCTTTCCTATTTTCTCTTCCTATTTTCCTTAGGATTTTCTTAGGACTAGCTTGAGAGCTTCATGGTGAGATCTTGTGAGAGGGAAGGATGATCGGGCAGCAAGCTAGACCTTGTATGAACCTCTTTGGTATGTATAGATGATTCGGCGTGGTTCCTCAAGGCTTGGATGTGTCTTTCCCGTTTCTCCTTTTTGTTGATTTTCGGAGCCCTTTCTTGGTGATTTTCTTGGAGCGATTTTGAGGCCTTTCTCTTTGGGATTTGGTGGGGGATGTATGCATGAACCCTTCGTGGTTCTTTTCCCTTTGATTCCGCTCCCAAATCCGTGAGCAAAGGAGCTCGGTTTTGGGGTTTTCGTGGCTCTAGGGTTAGAGGCGTTCTTGGTGGGATTTCTTCGATTCCTCTTGATTTGACAAGTTTTGGTGGACCAAATGTTGGCTATGGAGTGCCCATGAGGTGTTCCTACTATCCCCAAAGTCTTGTGCAAAACCGTGGAGCGATTCGGGAGATCGGGAGTTGGATTTGGGGGAGTTGACCCGCGGGCGCTGTTCATCCCGAGAACACAGGTCACACCGGTTTGACCGGTGCCTCTCACCGGTCTGACCGGTGCAGACTCTTTGTTGAGTTTTCCTTGGGTGAACGTCTTGGTGAGTTCCCTGTTGCCCCGTGTTGCTGCTGTTTCGAGTTTGGGTCAGTTTAGAGCTCGGTAGGCTTGTTTGGAGGATTTGGGGTTTCCTGGCTTGAACCGGTCTGACCGGTGAGCTACACTAGCCTGACCGGTGTAGGGGCCTTCAGTGGAAGTTCCCAGGTTTTGCCAGCAGGCACCGGTCTGACCGGTGGTGCTGACCGGCCTAACCGGCGTAAGTCAGTAGCGCTCGAGTTGCTAGTTCCGCTGCGTTCTCGAGTCTGTGAAGGTGGTTGTTGGTTCCTAGGACCAGTAGCACTCCAGTGGCTGCGTGGTCTTGGCCAACTTGGGTAGTTGGGTCGGAGACGTGATTTGGAAGCCGTGTTCGTCTTGTTGGAGTTCTCATCTCCTTCGAGAAGAATTTTTATCGGCTCCCATTCACTCCCCCCCCTCTCTGGTTCGCCTAATCGGTCCTTCAATCTTCCACAAATCCATCAAGCCAACCACTGCAAGGTTCCAAGTGCTCAACTCATCACCAAAATGAAGACACGCCAACCAGGTAGCCAAAAATTAGCTTGGGGGAGACCCCATTTTCAATCAAGGAAGGTATGTCCATCGAAACCGATTTTCAACATCTTGTTTACCGCATTTGAATAAAAGAAAAACAACAAAAATATTTGCTTCAACCATGTGCGCTTGAAATCTTGTCTATATCCTCACTTTGGAAATGATGAATGGTTGCTATGTTAAAACTTTGCAAGAACCTAGTGTACAACCATGTGCTTTATGAGCATTTGAATCTGTTGGTATATTCTGAGACAAGAGCCTGAAATAAAACTTTGTGGGAAGCAAATGCTTATGACCAAACCTAGGGTGTTGACGAGTATGATATGGTGAGACAATGTTAATCTTGCTCTTTCTCATAGTATGGTGAAAATCTCGGATGATTTTTCTTTTGAAAATAAAACAAGACAAGTTCCTCAATGGTCATATCACCTACCAAAGCCATATGTCGATATCAAAGTATAAACCTTCTACATATGCTTGCTTGTGACCCATTGAGTTTTGCCAAATTATTGTGACCCTTGGTAGAATCTTTTCATGCTCCCATGATCGAGATCACGTACACCCACATATACATGCTAACTTCCACATCGGGAGTTACGCAAAACATGCCATCCACCCACCAAAAAATAAATACTCCAAAGTTCCAAAGAGATTTCTCTTCTTGTATTCTTGCAAAAGGAGAGAGGGGTCATCAAGAAAAGAGAAAATATATATATATATGCTCAAAAAGCATAGAAAAAAAATGTGCTCCAATCAAAGAGCATAGAAAAAAAAAGCATGACCCCCCTCCAAAATAAAAGCAAGAGGAGAATCTCAAAACAAGGAGTACTTAGAAAGACAAACAAAAATTTTCCACACACTTGCACATCTCGATCAAGTTGCATGACTAGTTTCTTCTTGGATCCGGTCTTTGGCTCAACAACATCATGTGGCACAAGTGAGTCTCATACTTATCCTACCCAAAGCTCCACATACAAGCCATAGAGTAGGAAGTTGAGGCTCACTCAAAAGCCTTTGCTGAGGTAACAAATACCACTTGAGAGATCGAGGGAACCATCCGAGGAACCTTGTTTTTCTTCGCAAAAGTTTCAAAACTCCGAGATAGAAGCCCGAACAGAGAAGAGTGAATGATGCAAAGTCAAAACCATTCTACCTTTCAACCTCCGAAGGCAAGGTGGAAAGTTACAAGCCCCACAGGTAAAACAAGGCTAAGTTTCTCTCGTACCAATCTTTTCAAATAGCAAGAAGAGCATGGATTTGTGCATAGGTACTTGCCGAGTGGTAACATCATGCAACTCCTAATCCACCGAGGCCAAGTCTAGGCTTTGCTCGAGGACGAGCAAAGGTTTAGCTTGGGGGAGTTTGTTGACGGTCCTTACAACAAAAATTTGACCGTCAAAATCTCGGGTTCGAGAGGAGTATACGACAAGTTTCATGCACATTTTTAGTACTAATAAAGTTCCACAAGTTGTGTTGTGAATTTCATAGGCAGGTACACATTTTGGGAGAATTTGGGACCAACACACCACACGTGCAAGGCACGGCCGAACCACCTGGTCCGGCCGGCCCTGTAGGTGCGGTCGGCCCTGCCCCGTGGCACGTCTCTGGTCCAGAGTACCCCCTCTCCCTCGAGCACAACTTGGACGAGTGAGATTCACTGAAGAAACGTCGGTTTGATAAAATGGTGGAGGCTAGGATCACTTGGATCAATGGGTCCACTTGTCCGATCGCTCAACCCCCACAACCGCCATCCAGAGGCAATCCTAGGCGTCCCCGAGCATGGTCGGTTCATCACACGGCACGGGGGTGGGCCGGCTGCACCTATCAACCGACGCGCTGGGCGAAACCGACCCAAGGAGCCGACCTACAACCGCCTCAGGAGTTGGGATCAGGAGCGTCCAAGGCAAGAGGCGGCACATCACAGGGCCGGCCGCACTTAGTGAGCCGGCCTCACCTGGCATGTGGCCCCCCTGCACTCCACCGACCTTCCTTGCCTATAAAAGGCACCTCACACTCACTGGAATAGACACACGACGCAGGAGCATCTCCATTTCCCACTTTTGTTTACTTAGAGTAGGATTAGTGTAGCTTGGGAGTTAGAGTCGAGTCGAGCTAGTCTCGGGGTTCCGGAGGAGTCTTCTTCAGGGTTCCAGTACTACTCTTGTATCCTTTTTTTGTTTAGACTCAAGTACAATTCAAGTTATCTTTCTATCTTACCTTTCGAGTCAATTACATTCAGCTTTTACTTTGCTCTAGAAGCTTTATTCTTGGTTTAGACTAAAGTTAGTTTAATCTTGGTTAACATAGCTCTCTTGAACCCTATAGTGTTGTGGTCATTCTTCGCTTGATCTACGGTGTTTCATCTTAGAGAGAGACCTTCTTTCGTGATATCCGGGGAAAGGTTCTTTGGTTCACTATGAGCGTGGTGCTCAGAGCTTACCTTAGTCTTAGATTGGTGCCCCGTTCAACGGAATAGTTGTGGTACCCTAAGGAGGTGACAGCTCCGGACGGGCTCAGTAGTCCACCACGTTAGTTCGGGCGGGTAGAATTCAGCGCGTCGTCGTTCTCCCTTCTCATCCCAGTCTAAGAGCGCGGCTTTGCATGCCCCTGCAGCACTAGAAGAGCTTGACGAGTTTAGTTTGTCTTGGTTATCCTTTGCCTTAGTTCTTTTCCCGGAGTTGACAAGAATAGATGGATTGTGTTAGGATCCTTTCAAGTCTCGTTGTCCTCCCAGCTCACTAGGTCCTCTCTAACCCTTTATCAAGATCTCCTTGCGTGTGTCAAGTTATCCCCGAATATCTTTATTCGTTACCCCCGCTATAGCTCTTTGTCGAGTCTTGTTTCTCTCCACCATTTATTCGATCATCTTTGCCGTAGTGCCTCCCTTGGGAAAATATAAATACGATAACCCGAATACCACCAGGTGAAGTGCTACAACGGTAATCCGTGCGCTTGCGGACCTTTCTGTGACGTGTGTTTTACCAAAGACGTTCCCTAGCCCCATTACTAGGGGTATAAACCCGGTAGCGACGCTAGCGAGTGCCAACGAGCATTTCTGGCGCCGTCGCCGTGAGTGCATACCTAGTGGTGAGGCTAAGGAGCGTCAACAGGAAACACGAGAGCTGGAACACGATTCAAACATGAAGACGCATGCTCAAATTTCCAAGAAGGCAGCCCCGGAAGACAAGAAGGAGGAGCCAATTCCGGAAAAGCTTGAAGAAGTACACACCGAGACAAGAACTACCCCAAGCATTGACTTTGCCAAGTCAAATGAAACATACAAAAGGAGTATGTCAAGTGCGAAGCCATTATGGGAGTTCGAGCAAATGGATTGGGTTCCAGTTGATTATGGAGAAGTATTCGACAAATGGACTTCCCACCGGAAAAGCAAGCGGAAAATCTTTATGATCTTCAAACCACTGGTGAGATCTTTCGGAAGCTCTTTAGTGACGATGAAGTGGATCCGGATCACATAGCCGAGGTGAAAAGAATCATGGGGATCAAGCCCGAAGCATCGCCATACGCTCACCTCGCCAAAGTTTATGCAATAGGATCCGATCAAGAGGAGAAGACGACACCACACTTGAGTTGCGAGATCAATGGAATTCAATGCAAGGCTTTATGTGACATCGGAGCTCACGTAAGTGTCCAATCCTCCAAAATTTATGATAAAATTCAAGACCATAACCTAGACTTAGCTCCAACCTCAACAAAATTAATTATGGGAGATGGTAGAACTATTAAACCTCTAGGTATTGCTTGCAACATTAATGTAATCATCTCTGGAAAGTGCATACGAATAGACTTCTTTGTTATAGATGCCTATCATGATAATCATGATCACATAATCTTAGGTAGGCCTTTCCTTAAGTTGGTTGATGCCGTGTTGGATGCCGGAGAAGGCAAAGTAACAATAAACCTTAATGGAGAAAAGTACACATATAATTTTCTTCACGCTTCTTGTCATGCTTCACCTTTTCCTCCCGAGGATGAAGAAGAAGAGGAGGTAGGTAGCCTTTGTTTTGTTGAAACCCTTAGAGACCCACTGCAAAGAGCGATGGAGAACGAATCTAATGATCGACAAGACGAGGAACTAGAGGAAGCAATGAAAGGATTAAAACCACAAGATGGAAGCATGGAGGAAGAAAAATTCGAAGACATATGAGACACTAAACCCGAAGAACCACAAGTGCCCGAGGTGGATCTCAAACCTTTGCCCAAGGGATTGAAGTACGAATTTTTGGGCCTAGACAAGACTTATTTAGTCATTGTGAGCAATGAGTTTAGTCCGAAGAAAATGAGAAGTTGCTAAATTTATTGAAAAAGCACAAGAAGGTGATCGGATATTCAATAAACGATCTCAAGGGACTTAGCCCAGCCTTTTGCACTCATCGTATACCAATGGAAGACCAATGCAAGTCCATAGTGGACCATCAAAGGAGGTTAACCCACGCTATGCGAGAGGTAGTAAAGAAGGAGGTTATCAAGCTACTTGATGCCGGAATCATCTACCCGGTGCCGCATAGCGAGTGGGTGAGCCCCGTACATTGTGTGCCGAAGAAAGGAGGTTTGACCGTGGTGAAGAATGAGAAGGACGAATTAATACCGCAAAGAACGGTGACGGGATGGCGGATGTGTATCGATTATCGAAAGTTGAACAAAGCAACAAAGAAAGATCACTTCCTCTTGCCGTTCATTGACGAGATGCTCGAGAGGCTAGCAAACCATGCATATTTTTGCTTTCTCGATGGATACTGGGGGTTCATGCAAATTCCTATTCACCCGGATGATCAACACAAGACAACCTTTACTTGCCCTTACGGAACGTTTGCATATAGAAGGATGCCCTTCGGTTTACGCAACGCTCCGGCCTCTTTTCAACGTTGCATGATGGCAGTGTTCTCGGAATTTATCGAGGAAATTGTCGAGGTGTTCATGGATGATTTTTTCGTTTATGGGAAAACTTTTGTGGATTGCTTGGCAAACTTGGACAAGGTTCCCACGAGGTGTGCGGAGGTCGATTTAGTGCTAAATTGGGAAAAGTGCCACTTCATGGTAAAGCAAGGCATAGTGCTCGGACACGTTATATCCGAAAGAGGGATTGAAGTGGACAAAGATAAAGTGGAGATGGTTGAGCAACTCCCACCTCCAACGGATGTAAAGTCTTTGAGAAGCTTTCTAGGCCATGCCGGATTCTATCGAAGATTCATCAAGGACTTCTCAAAGATCACGAAGCCTTTAACTCAACTTCTTAAAAAAGATGTGGCTTTTGACTTTGATGAGAAGTGATTAGCGGCATTCCGGACCTTGAAGAACACTTTAGTGAGTGCCCCTATCATTCAACCTCCGGATAGGAGTCAACCTTTCAAGATCATGTGCGACGCAAGCGACTATGCCATAGGGGCAGTTTTAGGGCAAAGAAAGGAAGGCTGAGTTCACGCCGTATACTACGCTAGTAAAACTCTTAATGAGGCACAATTAAATTATGCCACAACAGAAAAAGAGTTATTAGCGGTGGTGTTTGCTTTCAAAAAATTCAGATCTTACATTGTGAACTCGAAAGTCATTGTCTACACTGATCACGTGGCAATCAAGTATCTTTTGGCTAAGAAGGATGCTAAACCAAGATTGATTCGTTGGATCCTTCTTCTCCAAGAGTTCGATGTTGAAATTCGTGATAAAAAGGGGGTGGAAAATGTTGTGGCCGAGCATTTGTCTAGGATGAACCACAGACAAGATGACAAAGAGCCCATAGAGGATAAGATGAGAGATGACCACCTTTACCGAATAATCGACAAGGATACTTGGATGATCGATATCATTCGGGCAATTCGGAAAATGCCTCTTGATCACCTAGATAAAAACACTCAAAGGAGGATAATATCCGAAAGTTGAAAATATTTTTGAGATTCACCTTACCTCTTTAAACTTGGGAACGATGGAGTAATGAGAAGATGTGTACCAAGAGAAGAGAGGCATGAAATTTTGAGGAAGTGTCATTCGGCGGAGTACGGTGGACACTATAATCATTTTCGAACACAAGCAAAAGTATGGTCCAGTGGATTCTTTTGGCCGGAGATGCATGAAGATACTAAAAGATATGTTGCATCATGCCTCGAATGCCAAAGGACCAGAAACATATCTCAAAAGAATGCTATGCCTTTGAATTACAATCTACAAATCGATTTATTCGATGTTTGGGGAATTGCCTTCATGGGGCCTTTCAAAAACTCACATGGATTTGAGCACATCCTAGTTATGGTTGATTATGTATCCAAGTGGGTAGAGGCCATCCCATGTCGTAAAGCTTCCACGGAAGAATCCATCGCGATGATTAAGAGTGTGATTTTCCCTCGCTTCGGTACGTCGAGAATCTTGATAAGCGATGGAGGAACTCACTTCACCAGGAAGAATTTTAAGAAGTGCTTGTCCAAGTTAGGGATTGAACATAGAGTGACTACGGCTTATCACCCACAAACCAATGGACAAGCGGAAACATCGACTAGGCAACTAAAGAGCATCATAAACAAGACTATAGAGAAAGGAGGCAAAGATTTGTCAAAGAAATTGGATGGAGCTTTGTGGGCATATCGGACGGCATTCAAGACACTGATAGGTATGACTCCATACCAATTTGTTTATGGCAAAGCTTGTCATCTTCCGGTTGAGCTAGAACACAAGGCATATTGGGCAATAAAGGAGATGAACCTCGATCTAGACGCCGCGAGAATATAACGAAGGATCCAAATTAGTGAGCTAGAGGAGATGAGGTTGAAAGCTTATGAAAATGCAAGCATCTACAAAGAGAGAATCAAAAGATGGTATGACAAAAGACTTAAGAAGGAGTTTAAAGAAGGAGATATGGTCCTCTACAATTCAATATTCAAAACTTTCGGAAAGGGGAAGTTGCAAAGCAAGTGGGATGGACCTTATGTTGGTCACTCGGTGCTCTCCAATTGAGCGGTCACCATCATGGATATGAAAGGAGATCAATTCATGGTGAATGGTCAGCGGCTTAAGGTGTATTTCGAACCCGACATCATGCCCCTTCACCATATTGATATTTTCATCATGGAGGATGAGCCCGAACGTCGAGCCTAGGACGTAAAACAAGGTGAGCGATTTGTAAATAGCTCTCTTTTTATTTTTCTGGAGTTTTTCGCAAGGTTTTACCAGGCCAATTTCTCTACATGGGCTAACAATTAAAAAATAGTGGAGCATGCGAAAAACTGGACCAAAATGGCCCGCGAACCAGGGCAGGTCGGCCGGCCCAGTCCGATCGGCCCAGGGGCCCAGGGCGGAGGTTCGCCCCCATTTTTCTCAGGGACGCGCATTTTCGACTTCCATGTTTGGTCAGAAAATTTTAGGGAAGTCAAGAAAAGGAAAGGATGGGTCCTAGGGCATTTTTCTCGGACTATTTAAAGAACGAGATTGGAGCTCGAAAATCCATCCCAATTCGCATCCTTTTGCCCACGCATTAGCTAGAGCAGTAGTCATGACGTCCCCAAGGAGTGAGGAGGTCAAGCTAGGTGCCGAGAAGCCTTTGAAGCCAGAGTAGGTGAAGCGATGCGAGCACAAGCCTACAATGGAGATCAAGAGCACCGCCCACATCCGTTGCAGAGGGCGTGTCCCGACCAGGCCAATCACATCCCGTCACCATGTGAAGGAGGAGAAGGTCTCAACTCCCGTCCGAAGATCGGAGCCTTCGTGGGATGAAGAGGAAAGTCTACAAGGTGGAGACGCCCGAGCCGAAGGACTATGGGGGGAGCGATTACTTCGACGATTGCAGCCCGAGCTCGTGGGCAGCCGCCGGGAGGGATGACAATGACCTCTTTTATTGGGAGGAGGTGCCTAAGGAGCTGACTCCCGAAGGTCCTAATGGCGGTGGTGATCCCGACGACTGAGGTGACGGCGACAACAGCGGCGACCCCAGTGACGACGACCCATTCGGAATGCATTCGATATGTTGTGCATCTTTCCGTCACACCATATCAGACCTCTACGCGTCGGTCGAGGAGTGCTTCCAAGCTGTGGAGGCAATGCATGAAGAAAAAGTGGTGCAAGGATTGTGGGAAGTTCCACTAGATAGTTAGGGTTTTCTCCCTTAGGATTTTTGTAAAATACGACGAGGACGTCGTATGATTTTAGCGTGGGGGAGAGCTAGCTAGCTAGATTTAAAAATGTTGCCTTAGTAGTTTAGTTCGGTTTGGCTTAGAGTTTGTGAGTTAAATTTTTAGGTGTGTTTTTAAAATTTTTAGCTTGAAGTGTGTTAATTTAGTGTTCGAGTCGAAAAAATCAAATAAAAAGTTTCTTTTAATTTTTGTCTCATGCGATGCTTTTTCTTTTTTTACTCGTATGTTTTTCTTTAATTTTTGATATATGAGCATGAGCGATTGATTTGAAAAGTTTACCATGGTGCTTAGTGGAGTTTTCATCTCTAAAAGTGCCCGCACTATAGTTTGATCTAGAACATTGTTTCGGTTATGCTAAGTTTGATGCTAATGTTGGAGGAGTTTAATTCTGAAAATTATATGAAAACCCTTGTAATAAAGGTTAGCAAACTCTCTTTTTCCAAGTTGAGAGACAAAGAAAAATCCTATACAAGGCCGACTCAATATCCGCTCCACTATAAGTGTTGTTAGCATGATCAGTTGGGCTAGGATCCTTCTCTCTTGGAAGTTTTAATTTCGAGCAATGATCATGTCCTTGTCTTATGTATCTTTTATTGCTAGCCTCGTCATGTATTCGGTAACGAGACTCTCACATCGAAAGTCCCGTACATCGCCGAATTCCATACCCAACCCATTATATCTCTTTTGTACATTGTATTCCTTGAACACAATCTTTGTTCGAAGTTTCATCTCGTTCCTAGCATGGTTTTCATTTAAAATTCAGATTGTATTTATGCAAGAAGAGATGATCAAAGAGCTTCAGAAAAGAGGTAAAGATGTCAAGAGCGAGAGAAAAGTAAAGAAAAAAATGTGTATGGAAAAGAAAAGAAAAAGAAAAGAAAAGAGAAGAAAAGAAGAAAAGAAGGAAAAGAGAAAGAGGAAAAGCAAGAAAGGTATGAGGAGGGATGAATCAAGTGAAAATTAAATGAAGTGTAAGGAAGGATGCCATGTTGTTGTTAAGAGACGAATCTTCTATTTTTCCAACCATGTGTAATCCGACAATGAGGACATCATCGGTGCCTCATAGTCTTATTTTCTTTTGCCCTTGCACATGTCCACCATTCTATATCTTCTTATCCTTGACACCCCCACATCATGGTTTAATTCTCATGATCCTTGGCTCGAAAGGTAAACAACCATTAGAGGAATTTCTTAGCTTGACAATATTTGTGTTGATCTCACTAGCCATACCTATAGCTCCACCTTACATGATAATATAAGAGATTTGTGGGAGGTAAGAGTTTATGAATTGTTTAGGATAGCCACTTCAAATGAGCGACATGTGAGAACTTGGAGAAAAGTTTTGTCTAATACTTGTTGCAGGAATTTTATTTTTGAAAAATCATGAAAACCCTCCGATGGAAGCAAAGAAGTAAGCATGGCAGGAATTGAGGACCTCGAGTGAAAGGTATGAGTTGTGTGGTAAATCTTGATTTGGTAAAAATTCTAAACGCCCATGTTTATGTATCATGATCATTGCTTCATGTTTATTATAATAAAGATAAAGGATTGACTAACTTGTGAAGGAAGAATTAGCGAAGCTTGTTTTCAATACCATGGACAAAAGTTCTTTCGCGAGGGACTTGCTTGAGGACGAGCAAGATCTAAGCGTGGGGGAGATGTTGACGGTGTATTTTAGTGCACCAAACATGTTCAGTACACTTTGGTTTGAGCTTGATTATGGAACTAACCCACCACTAGGCACATTAACGATATAACAAGTTCATCTTCGTATGTGTATTTGGAAGTGTTGTGTTTTTGCACGAAAACATGGACTAAAAGGACGGAGTCACAACAAGTTCAAAGGAGCAAATGAGGAGTCCGTTCGTGTTCAAGTGCATGACGAAATCACTCCCAAAGGTGGCAAGGACCGAAGTGTTACAAAGGAACATCCCCGAGGATTGAAGCGTAAATGACCGAACTTCAAACAAGAAGACCCTCTATCTTGGACGCAAGGATGACGTCGCCAAAATGACGTAATTGAAGGGGGCAAAGTGCAAAATGGCAAGAGGACCCACGGGAGCGATGGGGCGACCAAACCGGGCCGGGATGGACCTAGGCCGGTCGGCCCAGGGTGGCCGCCCTGGCCCATTTCCATGGCGGTTCAGCCCCCCCATTTCTTGAGCGTGAAGATGATGCAACCCTAAGTACGTGGGGGCGCCACCATTCGCAGGGAGAGAGCCATTCGCCCGAGAGGCCGTCCACAAGCTATAGAGGAAGGAGAGTAGAGAGATCATTCGCGAGAAGGATCGCTCGACTCGAAGGAGGCAACCACAAGTGAGGAGGACGTCGAGGCCATGCCACGACACCCCCAGAGGAGAAGGAAGACACCGTTGGAAGTGTCACCATGATCAACAGCACCATACTTAGCGCATTGATGGGGTAATCTTCTCATTTCTCCATGGGTTGTAATCGATCTTGAGATGTAATCGCTAATTTTATGGTTTCAGTTTATCGATCTAGTGTTGAAGTGCTTTTCATGTTTAAGGTTAGCTACCATGCTTTTCGGGAGTATAGATCTCACTTCTCCCTTAGAACTCTACAAGAAAATCGCTGACTAGTGCCGCAACCACATTATGACGTTCCTGGCTGATCTCGTCATAATATTTCACTTCCGAGCAAATTTAGTGACAAAAATTTTTTTCGTCATTACAGTTGGTACTGTAGCCGGGCTTTCACTGTTCCATGCTGTTTTGTGATGCCATAAGCTCTACAAAAACGTCATAAACCAACATCAGTCCCACATATAAGCATTATTTTAAAAATAGAGCATTCCAAGTCGTCATAAAATTTAGTTGGGTCCCACATGTAAGCATTTTTTCGAAAATAGAGTGTTTCAAGTCGTCATAAATTTTTCCAGGGTCCCACATGTAAGCATTATTTTAAAAATAGAGTGTTCCAAGTCGTCATAAAATTTAGTTGGGTCCCACATGTAAGCTTTTTTTTCGAATCTTTAATATAAATCAGTAATTCGCAGGCGAAATGCTTCACTGCCTTCGCAAAGACTCTCGACTTTTGCTACTCACAGATCTGCAACGGCTCGTGGTAGGAATGGTGGATTCTGGCGGTGATGAGAGGGTGGTTTATGCGCCACCTCCCGGCTACGAGTTCATGAAACAGGACGACAGGGTCAGTCCTCTGGTTTGAGCCACTATATTTTCCCCTATCGACCTAGGGATGGGGATTTCTAGATTTGGGGGTCTAGAGGATGAATGACCATATACAATAGATTCATATTTCACCGTACACTCAGATTTGAATTGCAATTGGTGTTAGAAGTTGATTCAGTTAGTTTTCAGTTTGCATCGTTTGATGGATTGATAGGTTCTTGTATTTTTCTAGCTTCTGGAGGTGCTTGAATCCACTGAATAGCTGAGCTGATTTCATCATACACTCAGATTTGAATTGCAATTGGTGTTAGAAGTTGATTCAGTTAGTTTTCAGTTTGCATAGTTTGATGGATTGATAGGTTATTGTATTTTTCTAGCTTTTGGAGGAGCTTGAATCCACTAAAGCTGAGCTGCAGAAGGTGAAGAGAGACCTGCAAGAACAACAAGTCAGCGAGCTCAAGTCACTGCAAGAGGGTCTAAATTACAAGCACCTGTATGAGCAATCGTTACAGCAGCAGAATGAACAACTGAAAGAGATGAATCAATTGCTGCAACAGGAGTATGCCCGGTTGAATGAAATGGCATTGTTACAGCAGGAGAACATTGCCCTGATGGAAGAGCTGACCAAAGAGAGGGGCCATGTTAATCAATTGTTACGGCAGCAGAATGACCAGCTGAAAGAGAATCAGCAATTGTTAGCAGAGAATGCCCTGTTGAAAGAAAGAGCAAATATACTCTGACTGAGCTGCAGACAATCGATAAAACATGTCTGGTGTTACTGCTAGCTAGACGGTTCATAGGTGGTGTGTACTTTGTGGTGATAAATTTATTTGTATTTTTATGTTTGCTACTTGCTGGTGGTGTGAACTTTGTGGTGATGAGTGCTATGAGATTCCATCTTATTATGCCGATTTGGTTTAATCTGTTTCAAATTGAGTCGAGCATACTCACCATTCTGAATTAATTTTGCAGATGTTTTGCTGGTCCGTTCTGTTGATGTTTTGCTGGAAGGACCTTCCTGAGTAACGATCGTGAAACTGCTTGTTTCCTACTGTTGGTCACGAAATGTTGCAAAAACAATTTGCCATAGCAAGGGTTCGAACTAGAGACCTATAGGAACGAGACAGCACTATCTACCACTGCACCACCTCTTAGTTGTGTCAATTTAATGAGAAACACTTTCCACCCCAACCACAGCACGGAGAGGTTGTTTTGATAAGTTGGCGGGAGAAAAGCCCGCGCTGTAGCAAAAAATAGTTTTCCCACAGCCTACTGCCCCGAAATGGGAAAACGAAGAACGGAGAGGCGAGTAGGCTACCAAAATGGATCATTCCGGTGGTGATTTGCGACTTCCAATGGCTGCTCACTCCTACGGGCGCAACCTGGGTGATACTTGCTGCAGCGGCGTGTCAATCTGGTAAGTAATTTTGTGTTCAATCTGGAAAATTTCATTTCGCAGAATGTTCTCCTTTTCGATTCGTTCTGTGGTCAGTAATTTTGAGTTGGATTCGCCAAAAACTTTCCAGATGGATAGACGCTGGAGAACCGGTTGTACTGGTTTTACCACTGATCATGAGAAAGGGGTCCAGGAATTCTTGGCATTTCTTCGGACAAGATACGCTGAGGACGAAGAAATACTATGCCCGTGTCGTCGATGCCTCAATAACTCTACAGGGACTATAGAGCGAATTGGAGTTCACTTACTTGTGAGTGGGATGGCAACCACTTACACTAGGTGGATCCATCATGGAGAAGCTTTGGAGGATATGGTTGACGATGATGAAAATGTACAGGATAACGCAATTCTGCCGGATGCAGAGGGGGATGTGGATAATACAGCTCCACGGGATGGTGGTGATCAGGAAACGGTCCAGGAAAACCAATACATATCGGGTATGGAGGAGGATGAAGGCCCCAGAGACGATGGGATGTCTGAATTGATTGCTGACTTGGGCAAGGGTCAGGTGCTCGGTGAGAAAATGTATGAATTTGTAAAGGAACATCTGAACTGTAAGGTGTCACCGACATCTTCATATGCACAATTTACATTTGTTGTGAAGTTACTTCATATAAAGTGTTTCAGTCGGATGAGCAACGTCGCATTCAATGCAACGGTGAATTTGTTACAAAAAGGATTCCCAGAAGCGTCTCTTCCAGACTCTTTCGATGCAGCAATGAAGTACATACGTTCCATGGGACTCGGCTATGAAAAAATCCATGTTTGCAAAAATAATTGTATATTGTTTCACAAGGAAAAGTATGTCAAACTTGATGTGTGCCCAGTATGTTGTGAAGCGGATTCAAGATGGAAGGATGCAGACACCAACAAGCGCATTCCTTAAAAGGTATTGAGGCATTTTTCGCTGATTTCCAGGCTGAAGAGGATGTTTCTTTCATCAAAAACAGCAAAGGATGCACGATGGCACGAGTCGAAGCGAAAACCGGTGAACAATGAGCTTAGCCATCCAGCTGATGGTGAGACATGGAAAGAAGTCAATAAAAGATGGAAATAATTTGCAAAAGATGCTAGGAACCTTAGACTTGGTCTTGCAACCGATGGTTTCAATCCATTTGGCAACATGAACAACTCATATAGTATGTGGCCAGTATTTGTTGTGCCGTATAACATGCCACCATGGGTATGCATGGAAGAATCAAACTTCATGATGGCCTTATTGATCCCTGGGCCGAGTTCTCCATCAAAGGATTTTGATATCTTCATGGAACCTCTCGTCGAAGAGCTGCAGCAACTTTGGAAGGGTGTCTGGGCAATCGATGCTGTTGAGGGTAAAGGATTTAAATTGCGTGCTGCGGTTCTTTGGTGCATACATGATTATCCAGCATTGAGCACGTTGTCTGGGCGAGTCACGAAAGGCTATTTTGCCTGTGTACGTTGCGACAAGGATCCTTGCTCAAGGAGATTGAAGAACAAGATATTTTACATTGGGCATCGTCGTTTCCTTCCAACTGACCATCCATGGAGAAGAAAGAGAGCAGATTTTGATGGTACTATTGAAAACTGAGAAAAGCCAGAGCAGTTTACCCATGAGGAGCTGAAGCAGCAACTGGAGAAGGTTAAAGACGTTAGACTAGGAAAGCATCCTCTACCTCAAGGAAAGAAAAGGAAGCGGGAATCCGGACAGTGCTGGAGCCGAAGGGTTTGTTTGTGGGACTTGTCGTACTGATCATCTCTGAAGTTAGCACATAACCTTGATGTGATGCACATTGAGAAAAACATATGCGAAAACCTTATTGGAACGTTGCTTAAAATTGCTGGGAAGACAAAGGACACCATCAATGCTAGGGTTGATTTGGAAGAGATGGGCGTAAGATCAAGTCTACACATGGTGGCAACTGAGGATGGTGAGTCATGCAAAATGCCAGAAGCTCCGTATGTACTTTCAAAAACGAAACAGAAGCTATTTTGTGATTTTATAAGTTCAGTGAAGTTCCCAGATGGATATGCTTCAAACTTAGCTAGGTGTATTGCTGCAGATGGATGCAAACTACAAAGACTGAAAACTCATGATTGTCATATCCTACTCCAAAGGGTTTTGCTGGCTTGTCTTCGCGGTTTAGTGGATAAAGAGATATACACAGCTATTGCAGAATTAGGAAACTTCTTTCGGCAACTATGTTGCAAAACTCTGAAGTTGGATGTCTTGCAAAAACTAAAAACAGATATCCCAATAATTCTGTGCAAGCTTGAGAAAATTTTCCCTCCTGCCTTCTTTGATGTTATGGTCCACTTGGCTGTCCATTTGCTTGAGGAAGCAATCCTGAGAGGTCCAGTACAATATGGATGGATGTATCCCATCGAAAGAAGGCTATGCACTTTGAAGCGTTCAGTGAGAAACCAAGCTAGGCCTGAAGGATCCATTGCAGAAGCATATGTTGCTAATGAGGCCTTGACATTTTGCTCTAGGTACTTCGCGGCTGATGATGTGGCCACACGATTCAATCAGGTTGGAAGGAACAGAGAGAATGCTAATTTGTCTGTAGATGGAACATCCTGTTTCGATCACAATGTTCAAGTACTTGGAGCAGGGACCACTTGTTGGCTTGGGTCAAAGTACGACAAGGTGGTTTGGTATGTGCTAAACAATTGCGAAGAGGTGAAGCTATATATCGAGTAAGTAAATCACAATTGCAATGATAGAACTACAATTATTTCGTTCTAACTTTGAGATGGTACTGCTTTGCAGAGTGTTCAAGAATGAATTAAAAGCGAAAGGTGTGTCGGACGAGGATATTGATCGTCGAATTGCTACAGAATTTCGGCACTGGTTTAGATCGCATGTTAGTATTCATTTTTTTGTTTGGTAGCTAGCTTATATTACCTTGTGAGGACCTTTACATAAGACTATATTAAAAACAACTATGGCACTTCTGTACAGATTACAAACAATCCAGTGAGCGACGACAACCTATATGCATTATCAGCTGAACCAGACTGGCGAGCAAAAACTTATACAGCATGTATTGTAGGCGGTGTCCGGTACCACACCAAGGCCCGAGAGGCAAATAGGAAGACACAGAACAGTGGAATCATGACTACAGGATCACATAAAGACATTGCAGAAATTAAGTTTTATGGTTCACTAAGAGACATTATTGAGCTACCGTACAACTCGGGGCTTGACAGAGATCGAACTGTTATTTTATTCCAGGTTGACTGGTATGATTTGGAAGGGACCAAGAAGGAACCGAAGATTAGAAATGATGATTACTTCACAAGCATCAATACTGGAGATTACTGGTACCAAGATGATCCCTACATTCTTGCTGAACAAGCAACGAAGGTCTTTTACTTGCCAGACACCCTACTACAACACCCATGGAGAGTGGTGCAAAAATTTGAGCACAGACATTTGTGGAGCTATAATGAAAATAAGGAGGACGACACTCTATGGCTGGTATGATCTGATGCGGATGGATTCAATTCTGAAGATGAGGACGACGACACTCTATGGCAATACGTCGATGAAGATGAAAATGCTACCGATGAAAGTGACGACGACTAGGATATCAAATCAGTAAATGTTTAAGTCAATCCGAACTGAAATCATGTGGACCTTATGATTTATATGTAATTTATATGTAGTTGAAGTGCACTTTCCTGAATATTAAACCTACCGTAGGTGCCTACTATCCGGTTCACTGTATTACGTAGCATCGGAACTTCCTGTTGCATCTTTACAAAATATACGATTGCGCATGGGGATGGCGATTATCCGGTATGTTGTATTATAAAACAACAGAACGTCCTGTTGGGCTACATGAATGTGTTAATCTCCAATGTGGGCATGATCGAGGAGTATGCAACGTGATGTGCTCATGATCATGTAGTACTAGGCGAACAAATCGACGAAGGAAGGGCTGTGTTGATCTCCAATGTGGGCATGATCGAGTAGTATGCAACGTGACGTGCGCACGATCATGTAGTACTAGGCGAACGAATCGATGAAGGAAGGGATGTGTTGATCTCCAATGTGGGCATGATCGAGGAGTATGCAACGTGACGTGCTCATGATCATGTAGTACTAGTCGAACGAATCGACAAAGGAAGGGATGTGTTGATCTCCAATGTGGGCATGATCGAGTAGTATGCAACGTGACGTGCTCATGATCATGTAGTACTAGGCGAATCGAATCGACGAAGGAAGGGATGTGTTGATCTCCAATGTGGGCATGATCGAGGAGTATGCAACGTGACGTGCTCATGATCATGTAGTACTAGGCGAACAAATCGACGAAGGAAGGGCTGTGTTGATCTCCAATGTGGGCATGATAGAGTAGTATGCAACGTGACGTGCTCATGATCATGTAGTACTAGGCGAACGAATCGACAAAGGAAGGGATGTGTTGATCTCCAATGTGGGCATGATCGAGGAGTATGCAACGTGACGTGCTCATGATCATGTAGTACTAGGCGAATCGAATAGACAAAGGAAGGGATGTGTTGATCTCCAATGTGGCCATGATCGAGTAGTATGCAACATGACGTGCTCATGATCATGTAGTACTAGGCGAATCGAATTGACGAAGGAAGAGATGTGTTGATCTCCAATGTAGGCATGATTGACTAAGTATGCGAATGGATTGTCTGGTTCTTTGTATTATGTATGACAGGACCATCCTGTTATGACTTTCATACTCATCGACATACGTCCGGAGGATGGTCCGGTCTGGTATACATCGGAACAGAGGAACTTCCTTGTAAACTACAGGTACGAAAGGCGCTTCCCATTTCCTGGTCATAGGGTGCCAACAGCGCACTACACACACCTTTATGGCTTTATCCAACGGCGTGTCACTCGTGCTGACCCGCCATCCCCCCATTTACTATCTCCTCACTTGAGGCGCAACCCCTTGGTAGGGTTCCGCCGCTGCCGCCGCCGTCGCCACCTACAGCAGCCTCCAGCGGATACCTCAATCCGTCGCCGAAATCAGAGGTATGCGTCCGCCTCCAGGCTCCAGCGGTTACCGCAATCCGCCGCTGAATTCTTGGAATGGAACTAATTCGAGAAGTTCATTGCAGATGTGACGAGATGGTGGCAAGAGAGATGGAAAGGCGCTTGATCCTCCTCCGACGAAGCGACAACGAAAGTTGCAGCTGACTTCTGAAGGCACATCTGGTCCTCAGACGAGGCTAAGGTGCAGGCCTGCGGCACGGGATTCTTCCTCTGCCCCTACACACCTCACACGGGGTGGGTCAACCTCGGTGCCTTCCTGCCGCACACGGGGTGGGTCAAGCTCGGTGCCTTCCTGCCGTACACGGGGTGGGTCAACCGCGGCGCCTTCCTGCCGCACACGGGGTGGGTCAACCGTGGGCCGTCGCCCGCCCCGCCCTTCAGAGTTTCCTGTGCTAGATCCCAGGAAGGAGAAACAGGTACAACTTCACCCTCCACCGGAAGAGCCGCTTAAGATGATGGACTTGCGCAACCACACCTACCAAATGATTAAAGGTCATAGATGGGTGCCTGAGAAGCATTGGTGGGACAAAACCAAGGACAAACGGGTCAAACCAAGATTTAGGAATGTCCTTCAGCAAACTTTCTATTACAACTACAAATACCTGCCCATGAAACTGTACCAGCACAGGGTTATAAATTGGGATCATATGACGTTGGCCGCGGGAGGGGATGTTAAGGCATACTTCGATGATCATCCCGGATTGGCTGATTTGGACTCAATGCATCATAAGTATGTTGAGGATTGGGTGAGAGTTTTTTATGCAACTGTATACATTGCCGATACTAGGGTGTACGTCATGTTCATGTTTCAGGGACGCCAGGTTACTCTTTTCCGACACCATATTGCTGACAAACTTGGATTGAGGGATTTTGAAATAGGAAAGTATGACCACAAGACATCCCTACATAATATTGTCTACGGGGATCGTGAACCACCTCGGCGTAGTTTGCTCGATGGGTCGTTCTCGTCCGACGAGGAGATGGCCGGACTTTTTGTTGAGTCGTTCACAGGTAGGCAAGCATATCGCATGCCTGACATGCTTACACCTGAGGCAAATGTGGTTCACCGGGCACTACGGAAGACATTGTTACCACGGATTGGCAATGCAGAGTCGATCACTAGTCTTCAGCAGTGGCTTCTCCTTCACGTCATGACTGGCCAGCCCTTAGACATCATGGACTTCATTTTAGCCGAGATTGAAGGTGTTATCTTTGATGGGTTGACCGTGGCCAGAAATATGCCGTATGCTCACTGGATCTCCTTCATGCTGAGTAGTCTTACCAGAGTAGATGAAGATGGGGAAAGGGTGCAAACCAGACCCAAAGATTGGCGTCCCGAGTACATGATGTCCGAGACACATTTCAAGGAATACAGGCCTGCGAGACCAGGAGACAGACGTCGTGGCCTAAGGGCTACAATTGAGCCATCTCCTGATAACATTTGTTCCTCAGACAGTGAAGGCAATGAGGCGTCTCCAGTGAGACATCTCTGAGTACATGATGGTGCATCACTACCCACTGAAAAAACAGAAACAGTTCCAGTCACTCCAGCAACAACCAGTGAGCCAATGGACTCTTCCTTCTTTGTGAAACTGATCCTTGAAAATCAGCGCGACCAGAGAAAGTTCCTGTCAATGATGGAGATGAGGATGGCACAGTAGGAGGAGTTAAACCGCGCACACTCGGAGCAGATAGCACAAATGGTAACACAGCACCGGCGCACTATGGAGAATTTTGTGAATGCTTCACTCAGTCACCTTCACCAAGTTAACAGCTTACCGCCACCGCCCGTTCTACTCGCACCTATTGGTCAGACTCCCTTGCAACTCATGCCTCCTGCTAACTTGGATAAATCATCTGAAGTCTATGAGCTGCCTCACAGTTAAGCAATTGGTTCACAATGGATGACAGAAAAGGATTCCAAAGAAGAAAAGGAAGCAGATGCAACAATACTCAAGGTTCTATCTGATATTGCAGCAGAGGAAACGAATAAGGAAGATCCTTTGGCGGCAACATCAAATGGCCTGGAAGATCCTGCTCCAGCTACCTCAGAAGGCTCTCGTGCAGCTGATCCTGCTCCAGCTCCTGCTACATCAGAATGCTTTCCTGCTCCTGCTACCTCAGAAGGCTCTCCTGTTCCTGCTACCTCAGAAGGCTCTCCTGCTCCTGCTACCTCAGAAGGCTCTCCTGCTCCTGCTCCTGCTACCTCAGAAGGCTCTCCTGCTCCAGCTCCTGCTACCTCAGAAGGCTCTCCTGCTCCAGCTCCTGCTCCTGCTACTGAAGATGGCTCTCCTGCTCCTGCTCCTGCTCCTGCTCCAACTCCGGCTCCTGATGACCCTCATCACAATCCTGTTACATCGGCTCCTTCGAACACCGACGAAAAAGAGGTAGAATGTTAAACATTCCTTTTATTGTCATTGATTCCATTTGATTGTTGTATTCGAGTTGAACAATACATTTTTCTTCATGTGTGCGAACCAGCTATAAAT
This sequence comes from Cenchrus fungigraminus, assembly GCA_036936925.1. NCBI lineage: Eukaryota > Viridiplantae > Streptophyta > Magnoliopsida > Poales > Poaceae > Cenchrus > Cenchrus fungigraminus. The sequence goes on along the minus strand of CM072776.1, from coordinate 17,493,365 downwards.
AATCGTTTTGCCTGGGCTTTGTGCTCAGGTCTTCACAATTGCCGACCAAGATGAAATTGTACCGGAGTCAGAAGACTCCCAATACTCTTGTACGGGTTGCAGAATGAGATACAGGTACCAGCACTTTGTTTCCAGAATAGAACATCGTACTTGTGTCATGACGTTGAAGACTGTGACTTCCATACGATTGAATCCTCCGATTGGATTAATGGCTTGGATCAATGCGGGATTCCTACAACCAAAACGAAGAGTTCTACAGCCTCGACATCACGCAATGCATGAGTCGTGCTATGCATAAAACGAACCAAACACTCCCTACGCATCCTTTTGTTTGTAATTTTCAATGTAATCCTTGAATCATGTCACAATACCGATGTTTGATGAGAGGAAGGGATGTGTTGATCTCCAATGTGGGCATAATCGAGGAGTTTGCAACGTGACGTGCTCATAATCTTGTAGTACTAGGCGAACGAATCGACGAAGGAACGGATGTGTTGATCTCCAATGTGAGCATGATTGAGGAGTATGCAACGTGACGTGCTCATGATCATGTAGTACTAGTCGAACGAATCGACAAAGGAAGGGCTGTGTTGATCTCCAATGTGGCCATGATAGTGTAGTATGCAACGTGATGTGCTCATGATCATGTAGTACTAGGTGAACCAATCGACGAAGGAAGGGATGTGTAGATCTCCAATGTGGGCATGATCGAGGAGTATGCAACGTGACGTGCTCATGATCATGTAGTACTAGGCGAACGAATCGACGAAGGAAGGGATGTGTTGATCTTCAATGTGGGCATTGAAGGACCGATTAGGCGAACCAGAGAGGGGGGGGGAGTGAATGGGAGCCGATAAAAATTCTTCTCGAAGGAGATGAGAACTCCAACAAGACGAACACGGCTTCCAACTCACGTCTCCGACCCAACTACCCAAGTTGGTCAAGACCACGCAGCCACTGGAGTGCTACTGGTCCTAGGAACCAACACTCAACCTTCCTAGCCAAAACTCACCAAAACACACAGCGGAAACTTGCACGGCTTGCTGCCTGTGCTACACCGGTCAGACCGATGGCCTGCGCCGGTCAGACCGGTGACACCGGTCAGACCGGTGGACAGAGCCGGTCAGGCCGGTGGCTACAGCAGCCGCACAGCAAACGTTCCAGGAAGCCTCAGTGAATCCTCTAGGCCCTGGAACAAAAACCACCACGAAACACAACCTGTGAGGAAGAAGAACCCCTCACAAATCCTAGCAAAACAACTCCAAACACGCCAAGAACTGAACAGCAGGACCACGGGACAAAACCACACGGACAAGGCTTTTCCCCGAGACAAAAACCCACCAAGGGCTAGCACCGGTCAGACCGGTCAAGAGCACCGGTCAGACCGGTCGTGCCTGGGCAGCTCGGGATGAACAGCGCCCGCGAGTCAACTCCTCCAAATCCAACTCCCGATCTCCCGATCCGCTCCACGGTTTTGCACAAGACTTTGGGGATAGTAGGAACACCTCATGGGTACTCCATAGCCAAGATTTGGTCCACCAAAACTTGTCAAATCAAGAGGAATCGAAGAAATCCCACCAAGAACGCCTCTAACCCTAGAGCCACGAAAACCCCAAAATCGAGCCCCTTTGCTCACGGATTTGGAAGGGGAATCAAAGGGTAAAGAACCACGAAGGGTTCATGCATACATCCCCCACCAAATCCCAAAGATAAAGGCCTCGAAATCGCTCCAAGAAAATCGCCAAGAAAGGGCTCCGAAAATCACCAAAAAGGAGAAACGGGAAAGACACATCCAAGCCTTGAGGAACCACGCCGAATCATCTATACATACCAAAGAGGTTCATACAAGGTCTAGCTTGCCGCCCGATCATCCTTCCCTCTCACAAGATCTCACCATGAAGCTCTCAAGCTAGTCCTACGAAAATCCTAAGAAAATAGGAAGGAAAATAGGAAAACCAAATGAGCTAGGGTTCCAAGAGATGGCTGCCATCCTCTCACCCCTTGGGTTATATGGAGGCAACCGAAAGACTAAAATACCCTTACTAGCTAACTAGGGATACATGCCCCTCGAGGGCGAAATTGGAAGTCTTTGTCTTCGCACCATCGGACGGATGCCCAGCGACCGCAAACTTGCTTAGCCTCGACGCAAGCCTTGCGATCCCGACGCGTGTCCTCCGCTTCGAAGATTCCGGACTGCGTCGTCGCACACCGGTCAGACCGGTGCTCCTCACCGGTCAGACCGGTACCCACCGGTCAGACCGGTCTGGAGCTGCTGCACCTCCGTCTTCGGTTCTTCGGTCTTGGCTTTGTGGATCAACCAAGGAACCCAGTGGTTTTCTGGTGAACCACCGGAAACCCCACGAACTCGGTGTAGCCTCCGCCAATCACCACTCATGACTCGGCTCCCACGTAGTCCCGGCTCGACCTTGGTTTTGAGGCTCAACCAAGAAACCGTCCATGACTTCATCTTGCCGTTCTTGCCACCATGCGGCCCGCACTTGACCCCGCTGGCCACCGGGTCCCTCGAACGAAGCCTACTTGTCTTCTCCACACCTGGAGGCCTCACCGGCAACGACCTTTCACGCTTGTTCTTCACCTGCACCTGCACCAGTCAAGCCGCAACCTGCACCTGCAATACTTAGACAAGAATCAGTCCACACCACGTTGTCAATCACTCATCACACCAGGAAGCGACCATCCACCGGTCCTCGAACCACACCTGGCTCTCAATCTCCCCCTTGATGAGTGCATTGACAACACACACGTTTTGGTAACCAAGAGAAAAGGAAAAGAAAAGAAACGACTAAAAGACACTCCAACAAGCGATCGAAAGCCAAAGAAAAGGCAAAGAGCAAGATCACTTGAAGAAGACAAATCTCGGACCCCTTAGGCAAGGGCAACGGCTCGACACATCCGAGACAGAACATGCTCAAGCAAAGAGCACATACCATCAAACCAAAGCTCGAAAACCACAAAGAGCTCCCTCTGCACACATGCAAGCTCCCCCTGAACCGATGCAACTCCCCCTGGACAAATGCATGCGAACCACTTCACGAAACAGAGCAGCTGCAACAGCTCAGCTCTGACCGGTCAGACCGGTCGACACCACCGGTCAGACCGGTGGGCAACATGTGAACAGGACCAGCACTCTGACCGGTCAGACCGGTGACCTCAACCGGTCAGACCGGTGCACAACAGAGCCCAAAAATAGCTTGAAACCACCTGAAAACCTTCCAAATGCATTCAGTAGGCCAAAACATGCTCAAACTTCTCCCCCTTGTTGACAATGCATGAATCAAGCCAAAAATGCAAAAAATGCAACCTAGAGCTTCTCAAATAGACAAAATTCAACATAGGATGCTACACATGTCCAAACGAGCAAGTTAGATACTCTATAGCTTCGTAAAGACATAAACTTCATGATCACCAAGTTTCACAACCATTGGGCGAAGCTAAGATAGAATTTAGCAATTTTGCGAAAAATCACCCTCTCATGAGCAAAGTCCTAAATATGAGCAAAACATGTCAAAATGGCAAAGCCACACAAACTTCATGCTAGGACAACCATTCTAAGCATAAGACCATCATAAACACCCACAAGTACCTCATGTCATGTCAAAGCCACCGAGCCATGTGCCTACTTCTATATATGAGACTTCTCATTGGTAGGCATCATGCAACGATTTAGCACCCAAAGCAAATTAAAATTAGCACATATGACATGGGAGCACATTTTTCAAGCAATTTACATTTCATTTTCAGATTTATAATTGGTACATGAAATGTCTTTGCGACAAAAAGGAACTTATGCTCCTCCACAAGATGAAGCATGGGGGCTAAACATTCATGATGGCAAATGAGCCTTTGGCCCCATATGATCAAAATAAGCTATCCAACCACAAATTAAGCATAGCCAAGCCACTAAAACATGTCAAGATCATGTAAAGGCATTTACTCACAAGAGAGCATATATATGAAATTTTTCAAAAACATAGCCATCAACCATGGATACAAACCAAGATTATCAAGAGCTAAGCGAAACTAACCATAGCTTACCAAATTAGCTCACAAAGACATATATGTCATTCCATGGTGAACAATGTGTATAGGAGAAGCCTTTCCTAAACAATGCATATGATACAAAATGCATGCAACCTAAGATACAAAGATGCCTATACATCATGCTACATATGCCATGCCAAATGCAAGAAATGCACAAAGGAAAGCTATACATATGCTACAAAGGAGCTCCCACACGCCAACTCAAGAAATCAAACAAACACCAAGCTCCCCCCGCAAACGAGTGAAAGTTGCTTGATCTAGGGGTTTGGTGAAAATATCGGCTAGTTGTTCATGTGTGGGTACATGGATCAAAGCTATCTTCCCTTTCTCTACGTTGTCTCTCAGAAAATGATACCTCACTTCTATGTGCTTGGTTTTGGAATGGAGCACTGGGTTCTTTGCAACGCTTATGGCACTGGTGCTATCACATTGAAGTGGGACATGGGTATACTCCTCACCAAAGTCACTCATGGTGTATGTGATCCAAAGGAGCTGAGAGCAACAGCTAGCTGCGGCCACATACTCTGCCTCGGTAGTGGATTGAGCAACACTCGACTGTTTGCGGGAAGACCAAGATACCAAAGAAGAACCCAAGAACTGGCAAGTCCCAGAAGTGGACTTCCTATCCAACCGACACCCGGCAAAATCCGCGTCTGAAAATCCATGAAGCGCCAAAGAAGAAGACGCAGAGTACCAAAGGCCGAAGTCGGGAGTGTGTCGCAAATACCTGAAAATGCGCTTGACTGCTTGCCGATGCGAAGTCCTCGGAGAAGCTTGAAAACGAGCGCACAGACACACCGAGAATTGAATGTCCGGCCTCGTCGCCGTCAAGTAGAGGAGTGACCCGATCATGCTCCGGTACTCCTTCTGGTCCACGTGTTCACCTTCCTCGTCCGCATCAAGAACTGTAGTCGTACTCATAGGCGTCGCCATGGCCTTGGAGTCCTCCATCTTGAACTTCCTCACAATGTCCTTGGTGTACTTAGCTTGGTGCACAAATGTTCCTTCCTTTGATTGCTTGATTTGTAGCCCGAGGAAGAACTGCAACTCGCCCATCATGCTCATCTCAAATTCCCTGCTCATGTCTTCTGCAAACCTTGCAACAAGAGAGTTAGACGAGCCACCAAAGACAATATCATCCACGTATACCTGCACAATCAGGATATCTCTGTCCTGCCTGAGGAGAAACAAGGTCTGGTCGACCTTCCCCATCTCAAACCCTCTCTCAAACAGGAACCCCCTCAACCTACCATACCAAGCTCTAGGCGCCTGCTTCAACCCATACAGCGCCTTCCTCAACTTGTAGACCCGGTGAGGGTACTTCTCACTCTCAAACCCCGGTGGTTGCCTCACAAACACCTCTTCCTCCAATACACCGTTCAGAAAAGCACTCTTCACATCCATCTGGTACAACTTGAACCCTTTAGCCACGGAAAAGGCTAGAAGGATCCTGATCGCCTCCAAACGAGCTACAGGAGCGAAAGTCTCCTCGTAGTCGATCCCCTCTTTCTGACTGTACCCCTGAGCAACAAGTCTCGACTTGTTCCTCACCACTTCTCCTTTCTCTCCCTCTTTATTTTTCCACACCCATTTTGTCCCAATCGGCTTACACCCTGGGGGAGGGTCAACCAACACCCAAACTTGGTTCCTCTCAAAATTCTCCAACTCCTCATGCATCGAGTTAACCCAATTATGATCAGATAACGCATGTCCAATGTCTTTGGGCTCAAAAGTGGCAACAAAAGCAGCATGAGCGAAATGAGAATTGTTCCGAACCCTCGACCGTGTAGTACGTTCATTCATGTCGCCGATGATTCTCGAAGCTGGGTGATCCACTTGCACTCGTCGGGGAGGTTCTCGCCTTGATGCTACCTCCCCCTCAACAGCAGCTTCGCCTTGATCTGGGTTTGTCGTTGTAGGTGTGGGAGAGGGTCCATTCTCGATCGTCGTCGAAGTAGTAGGTACATGTTCAGCCGCGGGCATCACACCGCCATCTTCATCATCTCCATGTTCATGCTCCTCCTCCTGAAAGATCTCCTCGCCAAGTTCGTCGTCACCTGCACACTCAAAAACAAGCTGACTACGTGGCTGTGTCTCGTCGAAGGTTACCTCGCAAGTCTCCACGATTTGGTTAGTTTCAAGATTGAGCACACGAAATGCTCTGGAATGAGATGCATAACCAAAGAAAATACCATCGACAGACCTAGCCTCGAACTTGTCCAACTTCTTCCCTTTCTTCAGAATGAAGCATTTACAACCAAAGACATGGAAGTGACTCACCTTGGGTGTGCGACCGTGCATCAACTCGTAACAGGTTTTCTTCTTGTGAACCCTGAGGTAGATCCTGTTCGACACATGGCACGCGGTATTGACCGCCTCAGCCCAGAACCTTCTCGGAGTCCTATGCTCGTCGAGCATCGTCCGAGCCATCTCGCACAAGGTCCTGTTTTTCCTTTCCACCACGCCATTCTGGGGAGGCGTATACGGACTCGAAAACTGATGTTCAAGACCCAAGTCATGGCAAAAGGTTTCGAAGCGAGAGTTTTTGAATTCCGAGCCATTGTCACTGCGGATCGCTCGTATGGCATCTCCGTGCCTCTCGTTTCTTAACCTCAAGACAAGATCTCGAACAAAACCAAACGTCTCCCCCTTCTCCTCAAGAAAGAACACCCACGCATACCGAGAGTAGTCGTCCACCACAACAAGGACATACCACTTCCCACCCGCAGATCGCACACGAGCTGGGCCAACAAGGTCCATATGGAGCAGCTCGCATGGACGCTCAGTCATCACATCGGTGAGAGGCGGGTGAGAAGAGGCTACCATCTTGGCATGCCTACACGGCGCACAAACCAACTCTTTCTCAAACCTCAATCGTGGCAATCCTCGGACCAAATTGAGTTTACTCAAGCGAGACAAAAGGTCAAAGCTCAAGTGACCCAACTTCCTATGCCACTTCCACAACTCACTCGAAGAACCAGCCAAGAAGCAACGCTCCACACCAGAAGACTGAGAAAAATCAGCTCGGAACACTTGACCCTCGGGAACGACCATGCAAACAAGATCCCCCCGAGAATCTAAAATCCGAGAACCACCAGGCCGAAACAACACCTCAAAACCCTCATCCAACAACTGGGACACAGAAAGCAAATTGTATCCAAGCGATTGAACAAGAGCAACACGCCTGAGAGTGATCTTGTCACTTACCTTAATCTCACCTTCTGACAGCACACGCCCTCGCCCATTGTCCCCAAAGGTGATGTACTTCTTTGTCACCACCGGGACGAGACTTGAGAACCACCCCTTGTCTCCGGTCATATGCCTCGAGCAACCGGAGTCAATCAACCAAATGTTCTTCAAGTCTCCCACCTGAAATTCAAAAGCGAGCACGTGAGTGAACAAACGACTCAGCACTGGGGTTAGTACCAAAAGAGTAAAACCAGTGCCGAGCCATTTGCTCCAAAGTGGGGTTAGCACAAACCAAATCATCACGCCTATCAAAGCTACCACCACGGTAACCACCACGAGGGAACCAACCCTCTCTAGCTGGAGGAGGACGAAAACCACGAAAGGGAAACCGTGGATCGTACCTCCGCTCCATCTCAAAGCTACGACTCTTCTCACCCTCGTATTGAGCACGAGGTGGAGAACGCCTAGCAAACTGACCACCTGCAAACTTTCCAGACCAACCACCAGAACCACGACCTCCAGAACCAAACCGAGCATCCTCACGAGCACGAAACCCGACTCGCTGTCTGCCCAGACCTGCACCGGTCTGACCGGTGTGGCTCGGCCAGCAGCAACACCTGCAGCCTTCCGGTCTCCCCAAGCCGGAACCGTCCTCACAATCGCCTTGGCCCTGGGCATCTGCATACGAGGCTCAGGTACACCATTAGAGGGGTGGTACCTGTCCCTGTTAGCCCACTCTCTAGCCATTCTCTCCTCACGCTTCCTCTTGAAGCAAAACTCATCCTTGTGACCATCTCTCCCACAATACCCACAATGGAACTTTATGGGCTGTGGCTTAGGCTTAGGCTTGGGTTGGGGCTGCCCACTCGGCTTCTCACCCTTCTTCTCTCCTTCCTCACCTCCCTTTGGGCTCACAAACTTCACCGGTTTCTGAAAATCATTTGTTGGGTGAGGGAATATGGGTGGATCTGGAGTAGTGTCAAGTTTGTTTCTGAGATGGTTGGGCTTGGGCTCAAACTTGTTCTTGTGTCTGTTTGGTGGTGGGATAGGAATCTCTCCAACTCTCTCAACTCCCTCACCACAGTTCTCTCCAAGCTTGTCAGCCCCAAGTGCCTGACCATCATAGCGTTTGAAAGCCGCTATCATGATACCGAGCTGAGGCTCCTGACCCGACAACCAGCTCATACATTTTCTCAGCTCATCATTTTCATCCTGCAGGCGATCAACATAATGTGCAAGCTCCAAATTCTTAACCGCATGCAATTCACAAGTAGAGCAAGAAGTGGGAATAGGCTCTTTCAACTTAGCCTCAAGCGAAACAGTGTAAGCATGCATCTCATCAATCTTTCCATGCAAAACAGGGCAAGAAGTGCAAGCACCTAGCAAAGCAGGTCTAGACTTAAGCTCAGCCACTTCAACCCTAAGCATATCTAGTTCATCACAAGTAGAAGCATGCTTATCCTTAAGAGCAGTAAGATCAGCTAGGTACACAGAGCAATCACAGCAATCAATCTCATCAGAAACCACAGGAGAAGCCTTAAGCGAATCAATCTCAAGCTTAGCATCTAGGTTCTGGGTTTCTAGCTCAGCCACACGGTTCCTAGCATCTTCTAGTGAGGCCCTAAGCTCTTTCCTCATCTTCTTGGCCTCTCTAAGCATGTGATCGCGGTTATCAAGCAAGTCAACCAACTCATCATTCTCCTTGCGCAAAGAAGAGAGCTCATCACATACCTCATCCTCGGAGTCAGAGTCCGAGTCACTCTGGTGGCTCTTCTTGCTGCCGGAGCTACGGGCCATGCCGCAGAAGCCATCTCTCGCGAAGCAGCTCAACCCGCTCAAGTTCCTGGATGACTTCTTGTTCTTGCGCCGATCACCTTCATCTTCACTGCTACTCGAGCTTGAGGAAGAGTAGGCGGAGCTGGAGTCGACGTCGCTCGCTCCGACCATTGCTCGGGCCTTCCTGCCGCGGCCATCCTTCTTCCTCGACCGTCGCTCGTCCTTGTGCTTGTTCTTGTGCTTGTGATCGCGCCTCGATCGGTACTTGCCATCCTTGCTCGATCGGTGCCTGTAGCCGTCCTTGTAGCCGTCCTTGTTCTCCGTCTTCTCCGGGCAGTCGGCAACGAAGTGTCCTGGCTTGCCGCACTGAAAGCACGTCCGTGCTGTCCTCCTCGTGTTCACCCGGTTCTCGTGCAGCCTCTCGAACCGCCTGGTCAGCAACGCCAGCTCGTCCTCTCCAAGCACGTCGAACTCCTCATCTGGCAAAGACATCAAAGAAGACAGAGAGTACATCCTGGAGGATGCGTTAGCGTTAGACTTAGCTCCTTTGCCACTAACGAGAGCGAGACTATGAGAATCAGTCGGGCTCTCGATCTTGGCTGTCATACCACGGTCCAACTCAGCCGACTTGAGCTTCGAGAACAGCTCGTTCACCGTCAAGGTGTCATACTTCTCGGACTCAACAATAGCCTCAAACTTCCCGTCCCATACGGTATGATCCAACGAGTGCAAGAGCTTCACGGCTCTATCATGATCATTGTATGGGAGGACGTCCACATTGGCTCTCATGTTGTTCACAACGACCGTAAATCGCTGGAAAAGGGCATCGACGGACTCGCCGGGGAGATGAGTGAAGTTCTCGTACTCTCTCCGGTAAGTCGCGTACATCCGAGCCTGAACCTGAGCATTCCCAGCATGAGCATCCTTCAACTGCTCCCAAATCCTACAAGCTAAGTCCTCTGTCTGAACCCGATCGAATTCAGGCTGACACAGAGCACGAAACAAGTAGTCGACAGCCTTGTTGTTGGCTTCGAACATATCCCTCGATCCTGGAGCAAGGAAGTTCATCGGATGAACATAAGCTGTGTTCACCGTGACATCCCAAAGGATCTGACCCTTTCCGCGGAGGAACGCCGCCATCCGCCTTTGCCACATCTGGTAGTTCTTCCCATCGAAGTGCGGAGGACCCGAACCCCGTTCCTGGTACGCCATCTTTGGATCTTAGACTGGTAAGAGTCAATAAAGACCCGAACCGGCTCTGATACCAATTGAAGGACCGATTAGGCGAACCAGAGAGGGGGGGAGTGAATGGGAGCCGATAAAAATTCTTCTCGAAGGAGATGAGAACTCCAACAAGACGAACACAGCTTCCAACTCACGTCTCCGACCCAACTACCCAAGTTGGTCAAGACCACGCAGCCACTGGAGTGCTACTGGTCCTAGGAACCAACACTCAACCTTCCTAGCCAAAACTCACCAAAACACACAGCGGAAACTTGCACGGCTTGCTGCCTGTGCTACACCGGTCAGACCGATGGCCTGCGCCGGTCAGACCGGTGACACCGGTCAGACCGGTGGACAGAGCCGGTCAGGCCGGTGGCTACAGCAGCCGCACAGCAAACGTTCCAGGAAGCCTCAGTGAATCCTCTAGGCCCTGGAACAAAAACCACCACGAAACACAACCTGTGAGGAAGAAGAACCCCTCACAAATCCTAGCAAAACAACTCCAAACACTCCAAGAACTGATCAGCAGGACCACGGGACAAAACCACACGGACAAGGCTGTTCCCCGAGACAAAAACCCACCAAGGGCTAGCACCGGTCAGACCGGTCAAGAGCACCGGTCAGACCGGTCGTGCCTGGGCAGCTCGGGATGAACAGCGCCCGCGAGTCAACTCCTCCAAATCCAACTCCCGATCTCCCGATCCGCTCCACGGTTTTGCACAAGACTTTGGGGATAGTAGGAACACCTCATGGGTACTCCATAGCCAAGATTTGGTCCACCAAAACTTGTCAAATCAAGAGGAATCGAAGAAATCCCACCAAGAACGCCTCTAACCCTAGAGCCACGAAAACCCCAAAATCGAGCCCCTTTGCTCACGGATTTGGAAGGGGAATCAAAGGGTAAAGAACCACGAAGGGTTCATGCATACATCCCCCACCAAATCCCAAAGAGAAAGGCCTCGAAATCGCTCCAAGAAAATCACCAAAAAAGGGCTCCGAAAATCACCAAAAAGGAGAAACGGGAAAGACACATCCAAGCCTTGAGGAACCACGCCGAATCATCTATACATACCAAAGAGGTTCATACAAGGTCTAGCTTGCCGCCCGATCATCCTTCCCTCTCACAAGATCTCACCATGAAGCTCTCAAGCTAGTCCTACGAAAATCCTAAGAAAATAGGAAGGAAAATAGGAAAACCAAATGAGCTAGGGTTCCAAGAGATGGCTGCCATCCTCTCACCACTTGGGTTATATGGAGGCAACCGAAAGACTAAAATACCCTTACTAGCTAACTAGGGATACATGCCCCTCGAGGGCGAAATTGGAAGTCTTTGTCTTCGCACCATCGGACGGATGCCCAGCGACCGCAAACTTGCTTAGCCTCGACGCAAGCCTTGCGATCCCGACGCGTGTCCTCCGCTTCGAAGATTCCGGACTGCGTCGTCGCACACCGGTCAGACCGGTGCTCCTCACCGGTCAGACCGGTACCCACCGGTCAGACCGGTCAGACCCACCGGTCAGACCGGTCTGGAGCTGCTGCACCTCCGTCTTCGGTTCTTCGGTCTTGGCTTTGTGGATCAACCAAGGAACCCAGTGGTTTTCTGGTGAACCACCGGAAACCCCGCGAACTCGGTGTAGCCTCCGCCAATCACCACTCATGACTCGGCTCCCACGTAGTCCCGGCTCGACCTTGGTTTTGAGGCTCAACCAAGAAACCGTCCATGACTTCATCTTGCCGTTCTTGCCACCATGCGGCCCGCACTTGACCCCGCTGGCCACCGGGTCCCTCGAACCAAGCCTACTTGTCTTCTCCACACCTGGAGGCCTCACCGGCAACGACCTTTCACGCTTGTTCTTCACCTGCACCTGCACCAGTCAAGCCGCAACCTGCACCTGCAATACTTAGCCAAGAATCAGTCCACACCACGTTGTCAATCACTCATCACACCAGGAAGCGACCATCCACCGGTCCTCGAACCACACCTGGCTCTCAGGAAGGGATGTGTTGATCTCCAATGTGGGCATGATCGAGGAGTTTGCAACGTGACGTGCTCATAATCTTGTAGTACTAAGAATCGAATCAACGAAGGAAGGGATGTGTTGATCTCCAATGTGGGCATGATCGAGGAGTTTGCAACGTGACGTGCTCATAATCTTGTAGTACTAAGCCAATCGAATCGACGAAGGAAGGGTTGTGTTGATCTCCAATGTGGTCATGATCGAGGAGTATGCAACGTGACGTGCTCACAATCTTGTAGTACTAAGCCAATCGAATCGACGAAGGAAGGGTTGTGTTGATCTCCAATGTGGGCATGATCGAGGAGTATGCAACGTTACGTGCTCATAATCTTGTAGTACTAAGCCAATCGAATCGACGAAGGAAGGGTTGTGTTGATCTCCAATGTGGGCATCATCGAGGAGTATGCAACGTGACGTGCTCACAATCTTGTAGTACTAAGCCAATCGAATCGACGAAGGAAGGGTTGTGTTGATCTCCAATGTGGGCATGATCGAGGAGTATGCAACGTTACGTGCTCATAATCTTGTAGTACTAAGAATCGAATCGACGAAGGAAGGGATGTGTTGATCTCCAATGTGGGCATGATGGAGGAGTATGCAGTGTGACGTGCTCATGATCATGTAGTACTAGGCGAATCGAATCGACGAAGGAAGGGATGTGTTGATCAATATAAGGGGAGCAGTACATAAACGAAATGAGTAGTTCCTAGTCAAGGAATATCCTATCTAGTAGTATCTTGATTAGAGGAACATCCTTTGCCGCAGTATATAGCGCTGACCAGCCCTCAGAACAAACCGGTGCGCGATTCAAATATTCAGAATTTCGGACGCCCGGGCAAAGCAGATGTTAAATGTCCTTTTTGCTTCCCCCTTCCTAATGCAACCCGTTTCAGTCACCACCATAATGAAAGGGTATATTGGTAATCTGACAAGGCCCTCCACCGAAATGGATAAATTACCCCCGCCCCCGTCCCTTCCCTCCCTTCTACTCCTCTCCTCGCCATCTCAAATCTTTCCGCCCCCATTTCACCTTCCCTCCTCGCCGGCAGCCCAAATCTTCACCTCCTCTCCTCCATCATCTCAAATCTACCGCTCATAGCTTCAGCCCCTTTCCCATCTGCCTCTGTAGTAGCAGCGGCGATGACACAATGGCACCAGGAGGGAAGGTCGTACGAAGGAAATATCCAGAACAAGGTACATTGTTTTCCTCCTCGGTTCAGCTTCCCTGGTGGATTCGTACTTGCGTGTTTTCCCATGTGGCAGATCCCATGTCTGCACTAGTTTTTTGATCCGGTAGATCCCATGTCTACACTAGTTCTTTTTAGGATCTTGTTTTGACTAGGAACATCCTTTCAGGATCTTGTTCGGCTAGGAACATCCTACTGGTTCTTATAGAAGTTTTTAGATCTGACAGATCCCATGTCTACACTACTTCTTCTCAGGATCTTGTTTTGACTAGGAACATCTTTTTCAGGATCTTGTTTCGGCTACGAACATCCTACTGGTTCTTATAGAAGTGTTTAGATCTAGTTTTATTTATAGTGGTAGGCCAACCATACAGAAGTTTATCTGCTTTCCTAACAGAAGTAGACGAGCGTGGCGATTACGAGCGGCAGAGGGACATGAATGTTTTGAAGAATCACAATTTCTTCTCTAGTCTTAGCATCGAGAAAATGAAAGCACTTTTAGCAGCTGACCGACCAAGCGGAAATGAGAACAACGATACAACAACACATGATTCGGATCCGGAGTAGAACCCTTCTGATGAACATGAATCTGACCCAGAGACATGTCAACAAGAGGTAGTCTTATCATGAACTCATTTCATGTACTAGTTATGCAGGATTGCTTCTGATCTTCTCTTTCTTTGTTGAATTTTGTGTAATCAGGTCACTCATAGCCTACCTATCAGTGGAGGAAGAGGGACCAAGAGAATTCGGGCACCGGATGACCCTACCAGAATGCCTCCTAGACTGACTAGGACCAAGGCAAGGGAATTGGCTTTAGCTGATGGGAGTGGGACAACTCTTGATACACAAGAATTGCCCACTGAAGGCCAAGCAACAGCAACCCACGATGAGAACATCATTGACATGACGACTGCAGAAGGCAAGTCATTTGATCTCATATTCGAATGTCCTAATTACCAACCGAATAATTATTAACTTGTATGGCTGTAACAACCTTGTTAGGTGATGCACGCCCTTCCAGAGCACAACGGGGGCCGTGGGATTCAAGAAGATTGGGCAGAGATCTGGACCGAATTAGCCGAGAGGCACCAATGCAAGCTGCAAAGTTTGCATCAGAAGGTGGGATCATAGTGCGTGGGCACATACCGATCCTTCCTAGCTGGAAGGACTACAAGCCAAACAAGAATCAGCAAGATGGTGAAAAGACTGAAGACCATCTCAAGAACTACATGGGCAAACTAGCGGTGTGCATATGTCCACTCATCTACTACCATAGTTCTTTGCATCCATTCTTGTCATCCATTTTTCTGATAATTGTCTTGTGCTAGGGGCAATTCGACATTGACACCACCAGTGAGCCTGTAAGGGTGGCATGCACTGACATGGTGAAGTCGATACAGAGATTGGCGAGGTATCGCCTGAAGCAAAAGTACTTCAATGATGTTCCAGCAAATGCAGTCCCAACTAAATCTCTTGTGCCCAATCTGACCGACGCCCAATGGAAGGCACTGGTTAACATGTGGTCTTCCCCTGAGCACAGGGTATGATAGAACTTCAACTTGCCACTACCACATTTTCATGTACTTATATATTGTTCTTAATCTTATTTCTTACACGAGTTCTTATTATTGTAAAGGCGAGGTGTAGTACAAACACCGGTAATCGAGGAAAGGTCAAGTACCATCAGCGCACGGGATCTCGAAGCTACATTGTACAAGCTAATCTTGTGGTATGCAGATAAACAAGTCATGTTTTTGCTCTGTAGTTCATTTCATGAACCATTTGACAATGCTAGCACTTTGATAATTATGCCTGTTTTCGAAACATATATAGAGGCAGAAGTATACTGCTGAAGGAGAAGGGTTAAGTCCACTTCATTATTTCAAGTCCTTCCACTGCAGCAAGAATGGCTTCACCGCTCCAGTACAAGCAGCCATTGTAAGTACTTGTCTGCTTTTGCATTTTTCTATGCAACAATACTAGAAACATGTGTGACTATTTTATTTTAAACCTTTCATTTTATTGCTTTTTTGAGGCTCGCATGGAACAAATTGTCGCTGAACCTCAAGGCGACCAACCAAGAAAGACTGCTGCTGAAGCAGTGGCGGAAGTTGTCCAATCTAGGACTTTTTGGGAGGTTGCTGGCATTCGCCCGCCCTCCCTGAAAAAGACTAGGGTTACTACTGCACTTCACGTTCAGGAAATACGAGCTGGACTTAACAATGAGAAGCAAGGGGGGGCACAACTGCGACAGAAGATTGTTGAACAGGAGGCCGAGATGAGTTAACTGAGATTGAAGGCTCAAGAACAGGAGACAACAATGAAGTCTCAAACAGAAGCGCTTGAAGCTTTGAAGAAGAGCACAACTGACATGCATAATCTGATCCAAGGCTTGATAAATTTCAGCCAGGTTTATCCTCCTCTCAACTGAAGTGTGGTCCTGGTGAACTTGTGTTGCTGATGACTTGTTGTATGTTGATTCGATTCGATGCTAACTTGATGTATATTGCACAATTGTACTGGTTGAACTATTCCCTGAATGTGGTGTGAATTATATGGAAGTGGGAAATGTTTTGTTTTGTTGTCTGATTATGTGCTGGCGATCAGCAGCAGCCAGAACAGTATACAGTACCCTGCGAAATGCAATATGGGCTGATCTAAAAAAAAGAAATATGGGCCGAGGCCCAGGAAAGGCCCTGTGGATAATGCCCAAAATCAAATGTCCAAGCATAATGCAATATGGGCCAAGTTCGTTAGATTGCTAGGGCCCAAAATAAAATAGCCCAATATACTGTGCAACAAACATTTCGAGAATGGCCAAAAAAAATAACACGAAAACCTGAAACGGGCTAAAATTGGCCCAACAATATTAGGTGCACAAAGGCTCTTACATGGACCGGGCCTCAATTTGTGACGAACCGAAATCGTCATAACCCCCTGCCACGTCGGAGCCACGATGGATCTCGGTCCGACGTGGCATGTACCTTATGACGCCTTTGTGTTACGAATTTATACGCGTCATTAAACTCATGACGCCGGGAAATAAGGTCTCGTCATTAATCGCGGTTTGTGACGCTCGATTAATGACGGAGTGTTTTCGTAACAACCGGCGTCATTAATCGCGGTTTATGACGAGAAACGGCCTTTTTTTTGCGTCACTAGTCGGTGTTTTTCTTGTAGTGGAACATATAAGCATGTGACATAGCCATGATCAAAATGAAGCATTTTCCAACAAAAATTCCCTCTCATGAGCATAGGACCTCAACATGGCCAAAATGAGCACAAACGACATATAGCCTACAAACTTCATGCACCGTCACAAGTTCTGATCACAAGATGATCATAAACACCTACAAGCTATCTCATATCATGTCAAAGCCACCGAGCCATGTGTCTACTTCTAAACATGAGACTTCTCAATGGTAGACATCAAGCAACGGTTTAGCACCCAAGATAAAGAATTTAAAGCACGTGTGACATGGAAGCATATTTTTCAAGCATAGGCATCTCATATACCAATTTCATGATTTACGGCAAAAAGAAGCTTAGGCTCCTCCATAAGGTAACATGTAGGCTAAACATTCATGATGACAAATGGGTCTTTGACCCCAAATGGAAAGAGCATGATACCGAAGCACAAATTAAGCAAGATATAGCCATTTGAGCACAAAATGAGCATGTAAGGGATTCTACTCACAAGAGAGGTCCAACTAAGCATTTTCTCAAAAACTAGCCATTTCACATGCATATACATCCCAAAGCTACCAAGAGCATAGCCATACATCAGAAGAGCTCACAAGCATGATCATAAGCTCACATCCAACATATCATAGTGATCAATGTATATGAGAGAAGCACATTCTCTAAAGCATATGATACGCATGCAGTCTATGATGCAAAGATGCTGAACATGATATGTGACATGAATGGACCATGCAAGATGCATATGTACATGTTATCCCCCACCCGAACTCAAAAAGGGCAAAAGAACACAAAACTCACAAGCTCCCCCTAAACACATGTCCTAGGGCCAAAGAGCATACAAAGCTCACCCTAAACACAAGTGATAAAGAAAAGAGCAACGAGTACGCCAAGCTCACAAGCTTCCCCTAAGCACATGCACTAGGGCTAAAGAACATACAAAGCTCACCCTAAACACATGCGATAGAGCAAAGAGCAACCAAAAAGCTAGCATGACACAAGTATATACAAGAGAGCACAAGGAGAAGGGAAAACTCACTATACATGTGTACAAAGGCTTTCAAGAGCCATCTAAAGCGGTGTGGAGAACCATCCTATCTTGATCACCTCATGAGCCAAAGATCAAGTACCATCGAGCTCATGTTCTCCAACTGCGTCTCCATACCTACACACAAGGGGACAAAGAAGATCGAGCCTTCGATCCCAAAGGGTTAGCAAGCACATACTTGGGTATCCAATACTTGGTCACACGGGTAAGGGATGCACTCAACTTATCAAGTGGGTTAGCATGATGCAAATGCCAGTTCGAGTGAAAAGGATTTCGAACACTCTCAGAGTCATGCCTCAAAGGAGCAACTCACGAAGAAAACCGAGTGCTACCATAAGCAAAAAGGTAAAGATCCTTCGAGGTCATAGGAGAAGAACCAACACGAACACCACGGGAAACATGTCGTGGACCAACACAAGAAGCACTAGAAGCATGTCCACGAGCATGGTCTAACTCACTAGAAAGAGTGTCATAAAACCTGTCAACAAAATGTTCCTTCTTAGGCTCACAAGTGTTCATGCCATGAGAAGGGCTATGAACAACCAAAGGCCTAGAAGCACAAGCTCGCCGCATTTTCCTTGCACAGCGGTAGCAAAAGCTCTCTTGATGCCCATCCTTCCCACAAAGAGGGCAATGGTACAAAGGCCTATCGAGAGGCACGGTCCGAGTGGACGAATCACCATTCTCTTGTAACTGAGAAGTCCCTTGGGACTTAGTGCAAGAAGCATCAACCCCAACACTCGACTTGGAGCCCACATTAGAAACTCACGTGCTATGAGAAAAGCTATGTGGCCTCTTAAAAGCTTTGGCACGCAACCGTCGCTCATGCTTGACACGATGAAAGAAAAACTCCACGGTGTGCCCATCTTTCTTGCAAAAGGTGCAATGGAACTTCGGTTTGGAAGTACGAGTTCCAAAGAAATGAGAAGCACCCTTGCCATTTGACTCATCTTGGGCAACACCGAAAAAAGCAACAAACTTAGGAGTAGCTATGGGTGAGCTATCCAAAGCACTAGCACACTTGCTACCATCCAAAGACTCACGCTCAAGAGAAGAAGTCGACTTCGGTTGAGAAGAAGCTATTTTGGAAGCATCAACATCAGAGTGACAAGAAAAGCGAGAATCCAAACCCTTAGCACACAGACTCTTGCTCCTTGTGCGCAAAACCTCATTTTCAGATTTGAGGTGCTCACAAGTACCACATGTCATATTTCTTAAATTATCGATTTCCTCTTCAATGCATTTAGCATATGTGGTACGCAAGAGTTTATTTTCTTTCTCAAGGTTGGCACTCATCTCATCATGCTCAACAAACTTGGCGCTCATATCCTCGCGCATCTTTTTCAAAGCCAAAACTTCACTTTCCAAATCAATGCATGAGGTGCAAATGAAGTCACATGAACAAGCAACATCATTTACATCTAACTAAGCATCAACCTTATCACAAGAAGTATGGCAAGCATCCTCAACAAGCAACAAAGAGCACTTGCTACAAGGCATGGATTTCATATCACAAATTTCAGCCCTAGCATGCTCAAGTTCATCTACACATGTGGTGTGAGTCAAATTTAATTGATTAAAATCAGCAAGCAAAGACTCACAAGAGGTACATGGTAGGGAATCACTTGTCTCTAACAAAGTAATCTTACTCCTAGCCACATCAAGATCATTATTCAAAGCAATACAAGAATTGCAAGGCATGGAAGCACTGGATCTTAACAAGGCAATATCAGATTTCAAGCAATCAAGAGACAAGTTTAATTCTTCGTTCTCTCTAAGCAAGGTACTAACATCATTAGCATACTCAAGATTTTCTCCCCTAACAAGTTTATTTTCAGCAAGCAATGCATCACAAGATTTGCATGGCAAAAGGGGGTTCTTAAGCTCAACAATCATCTCGCCATAAGCACAAAGGCGAGTGAACAAGCCAATGATACCTTGAGAGAGTTTGACTCTACTTCTCTTCATGAGCTTGTCTTGGAGATCATCATCTTGAGCCACTAAGAGACGCAACAACGCCATCACCTCCGTGTCTTTCTCCAACTCCTTAAACTTCCTTCTCCACTTGTGGTCATCCCCCGAAGCACTCTCCGTCTCATCAATCTCTGGAGACAAAGACACACATGACAAAGAGCTTGGTGCCATAACTCAAAGCACCGGTTAGGATTAGCCAAAAACAAGCTTAAATTACACAAACCAAAACCGCAAGCAAAGAACCCCTTCTCTTTTGTCGCCCTATGGATCGTAGAATGGTTAGAGTCGCAAAGACCTGCAACCGGCTCTGATACCAATTGAAGGACCGGATTGGCGACCAGAGAGGGGGGGGAGTGAATGGGAGCCGATTAAAATTCTTCGGTGAGAACTCGGCTTATGCCCCAAAATCACTTCCCAAACGTCCCACACAAATCTTGCCAAGATCACGTAGTCACTAGAGTACTACTGACCCTAGGAGCAAGACTCAAAGGGCTAAGAAGCAAAGCGGAAGCAAACACGGAGGAAGACGGACCAAAACAAGGTCACCAGACCCCTACCGGGTCACCCGGCCCTTACCTCCGGATCACCCGGGGGCTAACAGCACCGTACCGGGTCACTCGGCCCTTACCTTCGGATGACCCTGGGTCTGTACCGGGTCACCCGGGCCTAACCTCTGGATCAGCCTGGACAGCACAGAAAATAGCCCGCGAAACAACCTCAAACTTTCGATCGATGGATCTCCCAAACCGCTTGGAGTCTTGAGACGAAACATTGGGGAGATGATGAGCACCCCAAAGGGAAGATATGCCCCAAAAATTTTGGCCTCAAACTCCTTACAACTCCCGGAATCGCTAATCTTGGCCAAGAACACTATGAACTAGGGTTCATCCGAAAATCAACGAATCGAAGGCCAAATCCGGCATTTGAGCGGTCAAGATCGTCACAGAGAGGCACAAGGCACTCACCCAAGATCCCCTCAAAAAAATCTGAAGAGAAACGCCCTCAAATCGACGAATCGAGCGACGAACCAAAATCCTCCAAAAATACCGGGAGCAAAGGATTTGGCACAAGATTAAGAGAGAGATTTCATTAAGAATCACTTTGCCATGTCCGGTTACAAGCCACTCTCAAGAATCACAAATCTTGGATGGCAAAAAGCTCAAACAAAGAGCCAAGTCTCTCCTCTCACCTTCTCTCCCAAAAGCACCCCAAAAAGAAAGAGCACTCCCACCACTAGCCAAAGAGTTGGCTGAAATTCAGCCACTCCTCCTATATATAGACCTTTCGGAAATGACCGAAGTGCCCCTACATTAAGAGTTACAACACAAGCCCTCACAGGGGCATTTTGGTCAACACATGAAACTCTCCAACGGACGGCCGCGCATCCATCGGGCCTCCGCCAACTCCCAACGCAAGCATCTCAGCGTGTCGCCCACTTCGAAGCTTCTCGGCGCACCCGGATCCCGTCTCCGACCGCCGAGCCTCCGGTCTTGGTTTTGTGGCTCAACCAAGTAACCCCGATGGTTTTGTGGTGAACCGCCGCAAACCCCGCGGACTCGGTGCAGCGTCCACGCCAATCCCACTCATGACTTGGCCGCAACGTCGTCCCGGCTTGACCTTAGTTTTGAGGCTCAACCAAGAAACCGTACACGACTTCGTCTTACTTTTCTTGCCACCATGCGGCCCGCACTTGATCCCATTCGGCCACCAGGTCCATCGAGCCGAGCCTACTTGTCTCTCCACTCCTTAGAGGCCACACAGGCTAAGACCTTTCGCGCCCGCTCTTCACCTGGACCAATGCAAATCAAGCCGCATCCTGCACATGCAATACTCAGCCAAGAGTCAGTCCACACCACGTTGTCAATCACTCATCACACTAGGGAGCAACCATCCACTGGTCCTCGGACGCTCCGGTCCTCAACTTTCTTTTGGCCAGAGATATCTTTTGCAGCGCTTGGGTCATTGCCCATTTTCATGTGGCTTTTGGGTAGCCAATCCGATTGGACTACACTACCTTCAGAAGATTTCTGGTGTAGTTCTTCTGAACACATGCGGATCTACTTGGGGCAAGATCTTCCAGCACCTCCCCATCCTGTTGGACTTCGGTTGTCATGGGTTATTGGCATGGGCAACTCTTCTCTACTCGAAGGTGAAGACCGATTGTTCTTTGTTGTTCTGGAGGAGAAAGAAGCTGAGGTGGTAGAATTAACTTTGCATTCTGAAGGATCGATTAGGTGACCAGAGAGGGGGGGAGTGAATGGGAGCCGATAAAAATTCTTCTCCGAAGAGTTGAACTCGACTATGTCCCAAATTCACAACCAAGGATTCCCACACGAGCTTGCCAAGGTCGCGTAGTCACAACGGACCTACCAACCCTAGGAACAAGTCCCAAACAAACCCAAAGCGGAAGCACAACTTAAGATGCAAAGAACTTAGGCAACTCTGCCTGGCTGGGACGGACAGTCCGACCTGATCCCGCGGACAATCCGGCTGGCACCCACGGATAGTCCGAAAACCTCCTGCAAACAAAATCGAACCTCTTAGCAAATCAAACCGATAGTCCGTCCTCACCGTGCGGACAGTCCGTCCCTTGCGGACAGAAGCAGGAAAGCCCGAGCTCGAGTGGTCAACTCCTCCTACCCATCCGTGGATCTCCCAAACGGTTGAATGGATTGAGAAAAGATTTGGGGGAGATGTGAAGCATCCCTAGGGGATGCTATGCCGAAAAACTTGAGGCCTCAAACCAACTAAAACGCCGGGAATCGATCACAGACCGAGCTCTACCAAAAAGCTAGGGTTCCACCCGAAATCCTCAAATTCAAGGCAAAATCCATAGTTTGAGGGGTCAAGATCAAGAACAAAGATGCATAAGGCATCTATCCATGATCCCCACAAAGAAATCCGAACCCTAACACCTCAGAATTGGAGGAACAAGCCGCGCACGAAAATCCAACGAAAATAGCCTGAAAAAGACACGAAAATCACTCGAGCCACAAGAAGGAAATCAACGCAACCATGAAAGCTTCCATACACTCGGAGGTCAGATTCTCTACAAAACGGTGAAGAAAATCTAAGCCTATGGAGCAGGGAAATGAGAAGCAGTCAGGGACGATAGTTTGCCCATGGAGCAGGGAGAAGCAGTCCCTCTGGGTTGGGCAAATGACCAAGCTACCCCTAGAACTTAAACTGAGATACAAACCCCTCAGGGGCAATATGGTTAAGTAGCACTCCTCTTCATCGGGCGGCCACGCCTTCGCCGCAGTCCGCATCCTCCCGACGCAAGCCCTGCGATCCCGCCTCGTGTCCCCCGACATCGAAGCTTCTCGACGCGCCCGGATCCCGTCTCCACCCGCCGAGCCTCCAGTCTTGGTTTTGTGGCTCAACCAAGTAACCCGACGGTTTTGTGGTGAACCGCCGCAAACCCCGCGTGCAGACTTCGGTCGTGAGCCTCTACCCTGCACCGGCTCCAGTCGACGACTTCGTCTTGCTTTTCTTGCCACCATGCGACCCGCACTTGATCCTATTCGGCCACAGGGTCCATCGAGTCGAGCCTACTTGTCTGTCCACTCCTCGGAGGCCCCGCAAGGCTAAGACCTTTCGCGCCCGCTCTTCACCTGCACCAACACGAATCAAGCCGCAACCTGCACCTGCAATACTAGGCCAAGAGTCAGTCCACACCACGTTGTTAATCACTCATCACAGCAAGGAGCGACCATCCACCGGTCCTCAGACGCACCGGTCCTCAATCTCCCCCTTGATGAGTGCATTGACAACACACATAGTAACCAATTCAGAGAAAAGAGAAAAAGAAAAGAAACGAACTAAAAACTCAGACAAGTGATCAAAAGCCAACTAAAAGTCAAAAATAAGATCACTTGAAAGAGAAAAATCTCGGTGCCCTAAGACAAGGGCAACGACTCTACACAACCGAGATAAAATGCTCCAAAATTGCTGACTCCTCAAGGTGAGGCAAAAGGGCTCGACACCATCGGCAAAAGAGCACAACTAAAATCAGGTGACAAAGAGCTCCCAAAGTGTGAATGCAAGCTCCCCCTGAACAAATGCATTTCTCCCAATTTTTCACCCCCTTGATGCAAAACTCCCCCTGGATGCATGAATTGGGTACTTTCCTCCCCCTTGTTGGTAATGCATGAATCAAGTCTACAAATGCAAGCATGTGCTTCTCAAATATACAAAGAGCACTACAACATGCTAAAAACGAGACATAGACAAGCATGATAGCCACAAATTTAGTACAAGCATCGCCAACAAGATAGATAGGGACATATAAGCATGTGACATAGCCATGATCAAAATGAAGCATTTTCAACAAAAATTTCCCTCTCATGAGCATAGGAACTAAACATGACCAAAATGAGCACAAACGACATATAGCCCACAAACTTCATGCAAGGTCACAAGGTCTTATCACAAGATCATCACAAACACCTACAAGCTATCTCATGTCATGTCAAAGCCACCGAGCCATGTGTCCACTTCTAAATATGAGACTTCTCAATGGTGAACATCATGCACAGTTTAGCACCCAAGATAAGGATTTTAAAGCAAATTTGACATGGAAGCATATTTTTCAAGCACAAGCATTTCATATACCAATTTCATGATTTAAATTTAATCTTGGTACATGAAGTGCCTTTGCGGCAAAAAGAAGCATAGGCTTCTCCACAAGGTAGCATGTAGGCTAAACATTCATGATGACAACTGGGTCTTTGACCCCAAATGAAAAGAGCATGATTCCCAAGCACAAATTAAGCAAGATATAGCCAAAAGAGCACAATTTGAGCATGCAAGG
Organism: Cenchrus fungigraminus; assembly: GCA_036936925.1. Lineage (NCBI taxonomy): Eukaryota > Viridiplantae > Streptophyta > Magnoliopsida > Poales > Poaceae > Cenchrus > Cenchrus fungigraminus. The sequence goes on along the minus strand of CM072776.1, from coordinate 17,468,870 downwards.
CATTCAACTCACAAGAGAGGTTCATATATAGCATTGTCAAAATTAAGCCATCCACATGCATATACATCAAAAAGCTACTAAGAGCATAGCTATACATCACAAGAGCTTTAGTAGCAAAGTCATAAGCTCACATCCAGCATATCATAGTGATCAATGTATATAGGAGAAGCACATCTCTAAAGCATATGATACAAATGCAGTCTATGATACGAAGATGCAAACATGATATGATATAGAAATGAAAATGCAACATGCATATGTACATCAGAATCCCAACCGAAGCTCAAAAAGGAAAAACCACACCAAGCTCTCCTCGCAAACGAGCAAATGTAGCTTGGTCTAAAGGATTTGTCAGGATATCAGCGAGCTGTTCCTCAGTTGGCGCCTGGATGAGATCTATGTTTCCCTTCTCAACATTGTCTCTCAGGAAGTGGTACCTCACATCTATATGTTTGGTTCTGGAGTGTAGCACAGGATTTTTGTCCACACTAATGGCACTCGTGCTATCACACATGAGAGGAACATGGGTACGCACCTCACCAAAGTCACTCAGCGTGTATGTGATCCAAAGCAGCTGGGAGCAACAACTAGCGGTAGCGACATACTCGGCTTCTGTGGTAAAATGAGCTACACTTGACTGTTTGCGAGAAGACCAAGAAACAAGCAAGGAACCCAAAAACAGGCACATCCCCGAAGTCGACTTCCTACCGACTCGATACCCCCAAAGTCGGCATCCAAAAAACCAAGAAGCGAAAGGCAAGAGGACGCCGAGTACCAAAGAACAAGCTTAGGAGTGTATCGAAGATACCTGAAGATCTGCTTGACGGCCTGCCGATGTGAAGTCCTCGGTGACGCCTGAAAACGAGCGCACAGACACACAGAAAACTGAATGTCCGACCTCGTTGCTGTCAAGTACAAGAGGGAGCCTATCATGCTCCGGTACTCTTTCTGGTCCACGGGCTTTCCGTCCTCGTCCGCATCCAGCGCTGTAGTCGTACTCATCGGTGTCGACAGGGGCTTCGAGTCATCCATCTTGAACTTCTTGAGGACGTCCTTCGTGTACTTGTCTTGATGCCCAAAGGTTCCCTCCTTCGCCTACTTGATCTGAAGCCCGAGAAAGAACTGCAATTCTCCCATCATAGACATCTCGAATTCTTTGCTCATGTCCTCTGCAAACCTCGCAACCAAAGAATGAGACGAGCCGCCAAAGACAATATCATCCACATACACCTGAACAATTAGGATATCATCGCCCTGCCTGAGAAGAAAAAGAGTCTTATCTACTTTGCCCATCTCAAACCCCTTGCTGAACAAGAACCCTCTCAACCAGCCATACCATGCCCGGGGAGCTTGTTTCAGCCCATACAACGCCTTCCTCAGCCTATACACTCGGTGAGGAAACTCAACACTCTCAAAGCCCGGTGGTTGCTTCACGTAAACCTCTTCCTCCAAAAACCCATTCAAAATGGCACTCTTCACATCCATTTGGTACAATTTGAACCCTTTAGCCATAGAAAAGGCTAGAAGGATCCTAATCGCCTCCAAACGGGCTACAAGAGCAAATGTCTCCTCATAGTCTATCCCCTCCTTCTGACTATAGCCCTGAGCAACCAACCTCGATTTGTTTCTCACCACCTCACCATTCTCACCCTCTTTGTTCTTCCACACCCATTTTGTCCCAATAGGTTTGCAATGTGGTGGTGGCTCTACCAACTCCCAAACTTGGTTTCTCTCAAAGTTCTCTAACTCCTCACGCATTGCGTTCACCCAATTAGGATCAGATAGTGTGTGTCCAATGTCTTTTGGCTCAAAGGTAGCAACAAAAGCTGAATGAGCAAAGTGAGAAGCATTTCTGGACCTTGATCGTGTCGTACGTTCATTGATGTCGCCGATGATTCTTGAGGGAGGATGATCAACTTGAACACGCCTTGGTGCCTCTCGCCTCGAGACAATCTCCCCCTCAATAGCAGCTTCCACTTGATCTTGCTGAATCATAGCCGATGTAGGGGATGGACCATCCTGCACCGTAGTCATCGTAGTGGAAGTAGAGGGTACATGCGCGGCTGGAGCTTCACCATCATCACCATCATCCTCTCTAGCATCATCCTCCTCATCCTCAAAGATCTTCTTCCCAATCTCGTCGTCACCTGCACACTCAAAAACGGACGAACTGCATGGCTGGGTCTCGTCGAAGGTAACCTCACAAGTTTCCATGACTCGGTTAGTATCAAGGTTGAGCACCCAGAATGCTCGACAATGACTCGCATAACCCAAAAAGATGCCATCGGAGGACCACGACTCAAACTAATCAAGCCTACCCTTCTTGAGAATAAAGCACCGACAACCAAAAGCCCTGAAATGGCTCACTCTAGGTGCTCGCCCATGCATGAGCTCATAGCACGTCTTGTTCAAGAAGGCCCAAAGAAAAATCCGGTTCCCAACATGGCACGCTGTATTCACCACCTCAGCCCAATATCTCCTCGGAGTCCTATGCTCGTCGAGCATCGTCGGAGCATCGTCCGAGCCATCTCATAAAGGGAACGATTTTTCCTCTCTACCACACCATTCGGACAAGCAACATGGGGAGAGGAAAATTGATGTTCGAGACCCAAATCATGACAAAAGGTTTCGAAACGAGAGTTTTTAAATTCAGTGCCATTGTCGCTACGAATAGCTTGAACTACATCTCCATTCCTCTCATTCTTCAACCTCAAGATTAGATCCCGGACAAAACCAAATGTCTCCCCCTTCTCAGCCAAAAAGAAGACCCAAGCATAGCGAGAATAGTCATCCACTATCACAAGGACATACCATTTCCCACCCGCCGAGCACACACGAGCTGGACCAACCAAGTCCATATGGAACAGCTCGCACGGCCTCTATGTCATAACGGATGTCAGAGGCGGGTGAGAGACGGCGACCATCTTACCATGCCTACACAGAGCACATACCAAGTCCTTTTGGTATTTCAACTTAGGCAATCCTCAGACCAAACCAAGCCCACTCAATCATGACAACAAGTCAAAACTCAAGTGACCTAGCCTCCTATGCCATTTCCAAAGCTCCACCGAAACACCAGCAACAAAACAACGAGAAGAGCCGACACATTGAGAAAAATCGGCTCTGAAAATTTGACCCTCGGGAATGATCGTGCATACAAGATCACCTCGAGAATCCAAAACACGAGAAACACCCGTTTTGAAATGGACCTCAAAACCCTCATCAAGAAGTTGGGACACTGAAAGAAGATTGAACCCCAAGACTTGACAAGAGCAACACGCCTAAGAGTCACAGACTTGCTCACCTTCACCGTGCCCACTGAAAGCACTCTACCTTTCCCATTGTGCCCAAAAGTGATGTACTCTTTGGTCATCACTGGGGTGAGGCTGGAGAACCACCTTCGATCTCCGGTCATGTGTCGAGAGCAACCGGAGTCGATCAACCTCCCACCTGAAAATCAAAAACGAGAGCGAGAGTGAGAAAACGACTCAGCATTGGGGTTAGTACGAAAAGAATCAAACCAGTGCCGTGCCATTTGCTCAAAAGTAGGGTTAGCAAAATCCATCCTATCACTCCTAGGTGGAACACCCACACGTCTCCTTGAAGGACTACACGTACCACAAGGTGGAGACCGTGGCCCGTAGCTCCTCTGAGACCTAAAGCTGTGATCGTTCCCCCCATACTCGTATTGGCAACGAGTGAAGGAATGTCCAGCAAACTCACCATGCCCAAACCCAACATGCCTACCACCATCTCTCTGTGGTGGCACACCTCGAGGCACAAACTCACGCCTCTCCCGAGGATAAATGGTACGCACCACACCCTCACTCCTAGACACCATCCTAGGCTCAGGCACACCACGAGAAGGGTGGTACCTGTCCTTGTTTGCCATCTCCCTAGCAAACCTCTCCTCACGCTTCCTCCTGAAGCAAAACTCAGCTAGGTGCCCATCCCTCCCACAATGCTCACAATGGAAGGGTTTTGGTTTTGGCTTTGGCTTTGGGCTGTCTTTGGGTTGTGGCTTCTCCTCACTCGGTTTCTCTACCTCCTTCCCAAAGAACTCGTTTCCCAAGTCACTCTTGAACTTGATGGGTTTCTGGAAGTTGTTGGTTTGTGGAGGAAACACGGGAGGATCTAGGGTTGTGTCTAGTCGGTTCCTATGTGGGTTTGGCTTAGGAGCATAGGCATTTTTGTGGAAGGTTTTTGGTGGAGCTATGATATCACCAATCTTCTCCTCCTTCTCACCACTATACTCCCCAACCTTATCCGACCCAAGCGCTTGCCCATCATAGCGCTTGTATGCCTCAATCATCATCCTGAGCTTAGGCTCATGACCCGACAACCAACCCATCATCTTCCTCAACTCATCATTCTCATCTTGCAAACAATCAACATAGTGTGCAAGCTCCAAATTCTTCACAGTATTTATTTCACAAGTAGAGCATGATGTAGGAATAGGAGCTTTCAGCTTAGCCTCTAGTGATCCAGCATAAGCAAGCGAAACATCTAGCTTCTCATGCAAAACAGGACAAGAAGTGCAAGCACCAAGCAAGAAGGGCGTAGATTTCATCTCATCTAGCTCAACCCTAAGCACATCTAGTTCCTCAACCTTGGAGGCATACTTTTCCTTAAGCACAGTCAAATCACCAAGAAAAGTGGAACAATCAGTGCATTCAGGTTCATCGGTCACAAAAGGAGCAGACTTCAGAGAATCTATTTTAGCCCTAGCATCAACAAGCAAAGACTCTAGCTCAACCACCTTCTCATTAGCCTCTCCAAGCAAAGACCTATACTCCCTCTTCTTCTTGTTGGTGTTTCTAAGCACATCATCACGGTTGTCAAGAAATTCATTCAACCTAGCATTCTCCGCTACCAAGAAGGAAGGATAATTGTTTACCTCATCCTCGGAGTCGAAGTCCAACTCATCCTTGTTGCTCTTCTTGCTTCCGGAGCTATGTGCCGTACCGCAAAAGCCTTGGGCGGTGAAGCACAAGCCGTTGATGTTCTTGCTTGACCGCTTGCCCTTGTGCCAGTTCTCTTCTTCATCACTTGAGCTCGATGAAGAGTAGCAGGAGCTTGAGTCGATGTCGCTCGCTCCTTCTTCTTGTGACCGCCACTCCTCCTCGGCCTCCACTCAGACTTGTGCTTGCCCTTGTGGTCATCCCTCGAGCGGTGCTTGTGGTCGGTCCTCGGACGGTGCTTGTGCTCGGGCTTGATCTTCATGGCTTCCGGGCACTCAGCAACAAAGTGCCCGTGCTTCCCGCACCGGTAGCACATGCCCGAGCTCCTCCTAGTGTTCATCCGGTTCGTGTATATGTGCTCGAACTGCCTGCTCAGCAATGCTAGATCCTCCTCGCCCAGCACATCGAACTCCTCATCTGGCATGGACACAAGACAAGACAAAGAGAAATGTCTCGAAGACATGTTAGTGTTAGCCCTTGGTTCAGAAATGAGAGCCAGACTATGAGGGTCAGTCGGGTTCTCAATTCTTACTCGCACCCCACGGTCCACCTCGGACGACTTGAGCTTGGAAAACAGCTCGTCCACCGTGACGGTCTCATACTTCTCCGACTCCAGAATGGCCTCGACCTTCTCACTCCACACGGTATGATCCAGAGAGTGCAGAAGCTTCACAGCCTATCATGATCATCGTACGGGAGCACGACCACATTAGCCATCATGTTGTTCACAATCATAGTGAATCACTGGAACATGGTGTCTATGGACTCACCGGGTAGATGAGTGAAGTTCTCGTACTCTCTCCGGTAGGTCGCAAACAACCAAGCCTGGACCTGAGCGTTCCTAGCATGAGCATTCTTCAGCTACTCCCAAATCTTACAAGCCAAGTCCTCAGTCTGAACCTGATCGAATTCGGATTAACACAGAGCACAAAACAAGTAATCGACCGTCTTGTTGTTGGCATCGTGCATGTCCCTCGAACACGGAGACAAGAAGTTAACCGGATGAACATAAGTTGTGTTCAGCATAACGTCCCAAAGCAACTGACCCTTGCCGCGAAGAAAAGCGGCCATCCTTCTCTACCACATCTGGTAGTTCTTACCATCAAAGTGTGGAGGACCCGAACCCCATTATTGGTACGCCATCTTTGGATCTTAGACTAGTTAGAATCACGAAGATCCATAACCGGCTCTGATACCAATTGAAGGATCGATTGGGCGTCCAGAGAGGAGGGAGTGAATGGGAGCTGATAAAAATTCTTCTCCAAAGAGTTGAACTCGACTATGTCCCAAATTCACAACTAAGTATTCCCACACGAGCTTGCCAAGGTCGCGCAGTCACAACGGACCTACCAACCATAGGAACAAGTCCCAAACGAACCCAAAGCGGAAGCACAACTCAAGATGCAAAGAACATAGGCAACTCTGCCTGGCTGGGACGGACAGTCCGACCTGATCCCGTGGACAGTCTGTACCGGCCTTGCGGACGGTCCAACACTCCTATACGGACGGTCCGTATTTTGCAACAGAACCACCAGAAGGTTCACTGCAAATACGGACAGTCCGTTCCGACCCCACAGACAGTCCGTTCCGACCCCACAGACAGTCCGTCCCAGAGGGACAACCCAGCTGACACCCACGGACAGTCCGAAGACCTCCTGCAAACAAAATTGAACCTCCCAGCGATTCAAACCTACTCCTCGCAAGAACATGCGAAAACACGTGATGAACACGGACACCGCGGACAGTCCGTCCTCACTGCATGAACAGTCCGTCCCTTACAGACAGAAGCAGAAAAGCCCGAGCTCGAGAGGTCAACTCCTCCTACCCATCCATGGATCTCCCAAACGGCTGAATGGATTGAGACAAGATTTGGGGAGATGTGAAGCGTCCCTAGGGGATACTATGCCCAAATACTTGAGTCCTCAAACCAACTAAAACGCCGGGAATCGATCACAAACCGAGCTCTATCAAAAAGCTAGGGTTCCACCCGAAATCCTCAAATCCAAGGCCAAATCCGGAGTTTGAGGGGTCAAGATCAAGCACAAACATGCACAAGGCATCTATCCATGATCCCCACAAAGAAATCTGAACCCAAACAGCTCAGAATCAGAGGAACAAGCCACGCACGAAAATCCAACGAAAATAGCCCGAAAAAGACACGAAAATCACTCGAGCCACAAGAAGGAAATCAACGCAACCATGAAAGCTTCCATACACTCGGAGCTTAGATTCTCTACAAAACGGTGAAGAAATCTAAGCCTATGGAGCAGGGAAATGAGAAGCAGTCTGGGAGGATAGTATGCCCAGAAACCCTAGAGCTATATATGGAGTCCCTCTAGGTTGGGCAAATGACCAAACTACCCCTAGAACTTAAACTGACATACAAACCCCTAGGGGCAATATGGTCTAGTAGCACTCTTCTTCATCCGGCAGCCACGCCTTCGGCGCAGTCCGCGTCCTCCCGACGCAAGCCCTGCAATCCCGCCGCATGTCCCCCGGCATCGAAGCTTCTCGGCGAGCCCGAATCCCGTCTCCACCCGCCGAGCCTCTGGTCTTCGTTTTGTGGCTCAACCAAGTAACCCGACGGTTTTATGGTGAACCACTGCAAACCCCGCGTGCAGACTTCGGTCGTGAGCCGCTACCCTGCACCGGCTCCAGTCGACAACTTCGTCTTGCTTTTCTTGCCACCATGCAGCCCACACTTGATCCCGTTCGGGCACCGGATCCATCGAGCTGAGCCTACTTGTCTCTCCACTCCTCGGAGGCCCCGCAAGGCTAAGACCTTTCGCGCCCGCTCTTCACAGCAAGGAGCAACCATCCACCGGTCCTCGGACGCTCCGATCCTCACATTCATTCGTCAGGGACATTTGGCAGCCTATTCCCAGGGAGAGAGCTCCTGACTTCTGGAATAACATCATCTTTTTAGGTCTTGGCAAGTGCATTGTTACAGAAGAGCATGCCATTTCTGTAACATACCGGAAATTTGATTGTTTTCCCATGTGTGAATTTTCGCAAAATTTTAAAACTTTTTGTTTGAACTTGTGTGCTACCAAAATTTGATCCCAATTTGCTAGCATCTCCTCCATATTCCCTTATAAAACAAAACTATATAAAAATTATTTTCAAATTATAGTATAAATTGTGAGTTGGAGTTTCTTGGATTTTTTTTATTTGGAGTTCAATTGTGTGGTGTTTGAATTTGAATAGGATTCAAATTCAAATTATAACTCAAACTATTTTCAAAACTAATTCTAAAGGTGACAACTAATTTGGGCCATAGCTGTGTGAGCAAAGTCTTGTTGATGCCCCTCGACTCTTTAGTCTTGGACCGAAAGCATCCCAACCTTCAACCGTGAAGCCCAGCAGGCAGCCCACCTCGCGGCCCAACAAGCAGCCAGCAATCTCCCTCCTCCTTCCTTTCGCTGAACAGCGGGACCCCTAGTCAGTGGCACGCTCCTGTTCTCCTTTCTTCCTCCTCGCGACCGTACGAGCGCACGCGCGCGGCGCGTGAGCCTGCGATGGGACGCGCCCGCCGGCCGTCCGCGCTGGCGCGCACACACGACCCCCCTTCCACACGCGCCTGTGATCCTCCCCCACTCCTTTGCTTTTGCGCTGGAGGTCGCGGATGGATGCCACGCCAGCCGCCCCGCGCCGCCCCTGCATCTTGGCCGCCCACCACCGGCGCCGCAACCCTAGACGCCCAAACCCTAGGCTGCTGAGCGGCCTACAAATCCCTTGGCAGCCGCCGCCCCTCGTGCAGCCACCCCTTGGGGTCTCCTTTTCCCCTGTGCGCCGCCGGCAGTTGAGGAAAGCAGAGGAGGGAAAGAAGAGAAGCAGAGTGGAAGAAGAGGGGGAGAAGAAATAGAAGAAGGAGGAGGAGAAATTGGAGCCCGAGGCCACCGCTGCTCGCAACGCCGTCGATGGCCGTGAGGAAGAATGCCGCCAAGGAGGTCGGCCGCGCCCCGTCGTTCGCCTTCGAGCAGCGGGCACCGGAACGCTGTGTCACCATCAAGGCGCTGACGGCTAGGGAACGCTGAGCGCTACTGACCGGCGTCCTGATCGTTGGGAACATCTGCACCGAGGAGAAGCCGTTGTCAACGCTGAGGCCCGATACCCCTGCTTCCTCTGCCCGTGCCGAGATGCCGAGCACCACGACGCCAACGACGCCCTAACGCCGCCACAGGGGAGAGCTAGACAACTGCTGCATCGACGACCACACCGCCGTCCAGGAGCACCGCGTGGCACCGGGAGGACGCCGAGTACCACGACGACCGCGAGATGAACCACGACACCGAGCCGGCCTGCTCCGCACCAAACCGCCATGGCCACAACCTCTCCCTGCTTCGCCTTCCTCTCCACGAGACCGTTGGTGAGCCGCCCGACCAAGCCGCCTCCTTTTCACCCTGCAGCTTGCCTGTGACGCCGGCCTTCGTGCTGTGCTACTTGCTTTTGATGCCCCTCGAACATCAGTGACCTTGGATGGCTTGGCCATGGTAGGAACCACGCACGCCCACAACGTGTTCGATGTTTTGTGTATGAGCCATGAGCCTCTCGCTCAGGCTTTCTTTTCCTTCCCTTGCACTGTCCATAGACGCCGCCCTGCTTGCCTATGTTGCTGGCCGTCGAGCCACTGAGTTGGGGCTCGCCAACGTGTCCTAGAGCGCGTCATCGCTCTTTTCCTTTTTGCCGTCAAACCACCCCGTGACCACCCCGTCTATGTTCGGTCGTCGCACCACGTAGGCGTCGACGTGTGCCCGGCCGTCGAGCCGCTTTGCAGGAGCCGTGCGCCGCCGCGCTGAACCGCGCCGTCGCACCGCCAACACTCGCCAGGCCTGTGCTCGTCATTGTGTTGTGAATCAGCCTTCGTGCCGTGGTGTCCTCTCTTCAGGAGGAACGCGCCGCCACCGCACCACAGCTGAACCACGTCGCCGGCGAGCCTTTGCCGCCCCGCCGTTCCTTTGGGGTTTTCCATCGACCACCTTGTGTGTATCCTTTTTCCTGAGCCCTGAGTGGTGCCACACGTTGGACCACACAAGCGCAGCCGCGCAGAACCACAAAAGATCCTGGAACCAGTGCTGGATGAACTCCACGTGAGTTCGGGGAGTAGATCCAGACTTCAACACAAAACCACCAGGCTCTCGTTTGGGCTTTGGCCTATCGGAGCCCATCTTGGTCCAAAGTCTTACCAGGCCGAAGCAAGCTTAGTCCCAGGACCTTCTATGGACTTTGGGAACCTTGGGCCGAACCGGGCCAGCCCAATGGGCCACTACCACCTTTGGCCCGTTAACGGCCCACTAACCGACGACCTGGGCCCATCGCTGACGTCGTGCTGACGTCAGCATGTTTTTTATAAAATCCCTTTATGTTTTAATAAAGGTTGTAATAAATGTTTTATAAATGCTTTCACCTTCAAAAATTCATAACTAATTATCGGGAGCTCTGAAAAATATGAAACCAATTGCGTTGGTTTCATGATTCCGAGACGCTTGCCGCTATCCTATCCTTTTCTGCTCTTGCCCTTGAACCGAGCCCTTTTTGCCCCGCGTTCTTGGTGTAGAACTCGTGGCTGCTGCCGCCACTGTGCTATTATGGGTCTGGGACGCCGGAGCCCCGTAACTAGCCATTGGCGTGCCGCGGACAGGAATCCTACCCCATGTTCGCATCGCTTACCTTTCCTACACTGCTGCCTCCGCTTTGTGCTGCTTCGCGCATAGCCCGCTCCCGCTCTACGTTGCTACGTGCTGTGAAGCGTGTACCGTGCAATGTGCTTGAAACCAGGATGTCGCACGTGATGGACGGCCGTGTCGTGAGCATAGGCGTCTACTTCACGAACGGCAATCCCGAGCCGCAACCTAGCTGCCTCACCATGGACGTTGCCGCATCGCGAGTACATGCCTCGTAGCGCTCTTAAGCATGCCTTTCCGCTTTGTCACCCAATATCGGTTACAAGCTGATCCGTTCATCCCCTTTGAGCTGTCACCGCATATCTTGGCATGGTAATGCTTTTTCTTGTTTATCTTTATCTCGCTTTGCTATCATCATCCTTTGAGCTACCGTTTTGACCCTCCGTGAGCTTAAACCTTGCAAGTGCTTAATCTTAGTCTTTCAAGCAGCACCTAATGCATGTGTTCCCGTAGGCCATGGACATGCTAGCTTGCTCCCTGTTCCTCCCAAATCCTTTCAGTTCAGAAAGCTAGCAACCGTGGCACTAATGCTCTTCCAATCCTTAGCCAAGCTGTGGCTGGTGAGACCGAGTGTTGTGACCCTGAGCAGCTGATCCATCCTGCAAAACCCCTCTAATCTAACCAAAAGGGAGCCTACGGACTTATCGATGGGTCCCACTAACATGAGAGGCCACTAACTGTCCAACTGGTCCCATCTGACGTACGGGACCCACAAGCTGACTTGTGGGGTCCGGTTGACCTCTGGCCTTCCTTTTTGACTCGGTCAACAATGATCGTTGACTAGACAACTTACCATGCAGACCAACCCAAAACCTAGTTTATGGTTTTCTAACTTGCTGACTTGTGTTTTCTGTGCCTTATCGCAATTAATTAAATTCGTAAAATATTTCTTTATTTGAAAATCCATAATAAATTGATTCTAGCTTAGAAAAATATGAAATCAGTTTCTTTATTCTTCTAAAATCATGAAGCACCTGTTAGACTAGCTTTTGGAGTTATTTGTGTCTTTGTTGCTTCTCTTTGGAGTTATTTGCATCTAGACACCGTGTTTATTTATCTTTGCGAATCTAGGATTTCCCGGAGCCGAGGAGTCAAGCCAGAAGCTCAAGAACAACTACGGAACTCCGACGAGACTGATTCTGAAATTCCTATTACGCATTGCTATGTAGTATGCTAGCGCTTTATTTAAATTGCATGATGATGAACCTTGCATAGCCTTCTTTATTTATCCTGTCCTTGATTGCCCTACTACTACTATGTTATATATGAGCGTGTTTATACGCTGAGCTTCGCGATGCATGTGTTGGGATGGGAATAGTGGTTCTTGGCGTGTGTGGGGTAAAACCGGTAGGAGAAGGCGTTTTGGGTACTTTGGCGGGGGTGAGCTCGAAACAACCGATCTGGGATCGGGGATGGGGGTGCACTCCTCAGTGTATCCCCACTTTTACGGTTTTTGGAGCACAAGTGTTGGGGTTTTACTTACGCTTGGAGGACATGAGCTTGCCCCGGTCTGAAAGCGAGTGGAAAAACTTGTCGATAGGACTTTCATACACACCACCTCGCCGAGAGTGGGGTTAGGGCCGGGTTGAGCTCGGCAAGTGCGGAACCATACCTGCCAGCAGGATAGCGGGGTATCAGTGGGGGAGAGGTGGGAGTGAGACCACCTTCTCTCAGTGCGACTCCCGTGTGGCCACACAGGAGCATTTCACAGTTCCGGTGCAATTCCCTTCGCGGAGGGGATCGCTTTGAGGGCCGGATGCAGGATGGGACCATAACTACCGAGAGTTCGCGCGGTAGGGTGGGTTTGGTCAGTTCACTACCGACCGGGTGCCATCCTGAGTTGGGTACAGGTGTACACGCTCTGCAGAGTTTTGATCTATACGTATAGCTGCGTCCTCGGTCATGGACAAACCTTGAAGACATGTTCATTCCTCATGTTTTGGGTTTTCTACCTCCCCCTGTAGTTGAGAGTGTGGTGAGCCGTGGTTGGAGTCGGGGAGAGGAGAGTTGCTCCCTCTACCTCGCGGATCCGATTGCAATCATTGAGGTGCGAGGAGAGGAAGTTCTCGCATCGACCCTAGATGGAGATAGGATGCGGAGACGGGTCCCAGGGGTACCAGGTGTTCCCGAGCTGTGTTGAGAGTAAGGATTGGGACCTACATGGAGATGATTTCTTGTTATGCTTCGCTGCTGCTGCATAGGAAACCTGAGCTTTTACCTTGCCACTTTTCTTATCGTTTAGAGTTAAGCCACTTAAAGCTGCATACAGTCGGTGATGTGAACCTATCCTATTCCTTGGGGATAGTTTTGTGAGTGTGCAGGATTGGACTTGGAGTGAGAGTCCGAGTTTGAGGAATTCATGAAGGAAGGGTTGCGTCGCTTCGCTCAAGGATGCCTGTGGTGAAGATTGGAGATGAAGACTTGAAGCGCTAGCTACCGCTATGCAGGATTTCTACTTGTCGCTTAGCCCAAGGGGCTTGTACTAAATTCGTATATCGAGTTGTTTCGGATGTAAATACTCTATTTTGTACTCTGATTTCGTTGTATGGAAATGATATTATTCTGTAATGAGTTCTGTACGTGATAGCTTCTGATCCAGGGACTATCATAAGGGTACAGGGAGTCGGGTTTTCCTCACCGAAAACCCGGGTCGTTACAGGTGGTATCAGAGCCGTACTTGACCGTAGCACGCAACCCTAGGTTGGTCAATAGCTTAGGAACATCCTATACGCTCTATTTTATATATACCCCCTTGAACTATTTTAAGTCTGCCTTTCCTGCTTTGAAAATCTTCTATCGTACCTTCGTATATTCAACTTCTTACGTGGACTAGTAAGGATGGGACCGAAGATAGTTTGGATGGTATGAGAACACCGTGAACCACAAAGAGTAGAGTCTACCTTGTTTGACATGCCACGAAGTAATTGGATCGGTCAGTGTGTGAGATCTCAACGGTTACGAGTCAGCCTTGAGATAGCACTATCTATAATGTTTTGAATGTTTGAGTGCTTGGTTCTTATGGATCTTATTGGATCTTGTGGTTCTTACTATTGATTGTAGGACTATATATTAGCAAATATTTTCATGCTTGTACTTGACTCCTAGAATAGGAAACCTGAGTGCTACCCCTCATAGGAAAGACCACCACAACACAATGCGTTGGAGGTTGTTGGCCTAAGTAAAACTGATATAACCCAAAGGAGGCCAAGTCATCTATAAAAGCCAAGTAAAAGGAGTATCAGAGTGATGCATCTCAACTGAAGAAGGAAAGGACAACACTGCCATACGAGGTCTAGATTTTGGATAAGCCACCTCATGCATTTTGGAATCAAGTTGCTAATTTGGATTAGAGAGTACTCGATTTGGAACCACCCACTACCTCGGAGTTGTCAGTATTTGAAGAACCACTCTGCTATGGATCAAGAGATTGAGGTCGGTATCAACCTTACGTCAGAACAATTTCTAGTTCCTGAGACTTTTTGTTGTGTGCACAATAATGACCAGAAAGCGACTACAATGAAGCTGAAGATGCTCGAAGCTCGGAAGTGCAGGTACCTCTATGGAAGCGTATATTGGTTAGGATCAATTGAGTACCCCTAAGATGTCAGTGACACATTTTGGATAATTCCAGTCGGAAGTCAATTATCGGATAAAGATGAAGTACTCCATATGGAGCAACAATCAATACTAGACATTTTATTCGAGTACTTTAGCTTCCGAAAGGTACCTTATGAATGGCCCGCTTTGGAATTGCTAATGGAATACATAGTTTGCCGATAAGGTTCTTCACCTAAACGCGAATTGACCCTTGTGGAGACTCGAAGGGACATGGTAACCTCATATCTTGGTAATGGACTCATCGATGAGAGCGACTAACATATCAGAAGGCAACCCAAGATAATGAGGAAGTGGATGTAAGCGCATCGAACTCTCCACGGATGGACAATCGCGCAAGTTTCATGGAATTGCGCCCTCGGTCATGCATTCGGGAGTAACGAATCCATGCATAAGGGATTACAACTAGGCAGACAATACCTCGATCTGAAAGGTATTATTGGAGTTTTGGATTTGATTTGGATGAGGAAACTCAAGGGATACAAGTTTTGCACTACCCGAGTAGCCGTCCTAGAGTCATTTTTATTGGATTAATCACTCTTACACCCCTAAGTAGATCTTTTTGGGACTCTTGTGTAAGCAGTATAACAACTACGCACCACGAGGGGTGCTTTCGGAATATGATGCATGAAGGACATCTAAAGAAATTATGAGGTTGACAGTTGGAATGAGATACGAAGCTCAGTCGATCCCACTTTTGGAATGAGCAGATGTTAAAGAAGCCCTGCTGGACATCTTGTAATGAACTAGTGGGAAAGAGAAGTAACTCGACAACTACTGGACACAAGTTATCTGTACGACCGCGCATCTGGCACCTACCACCCCATTGGAGAATGTGTAAGAAGAATTTGTGAGCACAAGTGTGGAATATTGCTCACTTAAACAAGTGACATTATTTGGAATTGTTGAATAGCACGGCAAGGCCTTCAAGCGAAGAATATTTCCAGGATACTAGAAGGTGAGAATGCCATCCAGAGGAATGAGACAAAGAAATTGCGAAGGATCATGATCTACACCACAGTTGGATAAGAGAACTGATCCTTCCTCGCGGATGCGACAACTAAGGACGTTCTGAGGAATTGATTAAAGTTTTGATGGTATTCCTAAGGGTTGACATCAGCAATGTATCCTGAGTTTGCTAAACATGCATGAGTAAAATAGATGCGACTTTCTCGAGAAGATCCATCTGAAGAGGTTGGAACCAAAAGGACTAGTGTGAGATTTCGGATGGACAGAGTCACTCACGCAGTCAAGGGGGTTATAGATAACTCCTCTTAACACAGACTAACATGAACGGGAAGTAGCCATTTGTAGTATTTACGACCAGAAGCTAATCGATCATGTCGGATGTTGCCAGCGCTTTGACGAGATCCGTTGGAGTCGTGCTGAGCCAACAAATGGATTTACAGCATGAGAGATATACGAAGTAGGTATGGATTACTGGACCCTCAGAGGAAGGAAGTTGGAAGGAAGTTATGTTCACCCAGGTTCAGCTAGTTGCTGAGAGTGCATGCCATAAGAGGTGCAATTGCACTAATAATTTGGAAAACCAGGATATTGACCTATGGATTGAGAGATAATATTATATATCTTCAACCTATCCCAGATGGATATGGTTACAAGAAGATTTCTTGGGATAAACTAGGGAAACCTAGAGAATGTACGAAGAATTGATGACCAACAAAGCTTTTGGGACAAGATTCAATTCATGCTTAGTGTGCCGGATATGGACAAGCGAACAATATTGGACAAAGATAACCCTATGGGTACGCTTAGAATGCAAGCTTGGTACATGGCAACAATTTGGATAAGATCTTGCCATAAGAAATCCCACTATATACATGCCGCGAGATAGACCCAGATTTATCAGGTTTGCAGAACTCTGCTAGGCATGAGGTATACGACTCCCTCATACGGAAAGAAGTGGGAGAATCGTGCCTATTTGGATTAAAATTACTTAATGGATGTCATGTGAGTATGACCAAGTTCGTATAAAACAATTTTGGAATAAGCCAAGTGTTAAGAAGGATGTGACCTCGAACAGGAGGATTGGGGTAATATAAGAATGTCACCTTCTATTCAGCCTATGTAACACGGCTAGATAAGATGGATTGTGTTAAGGGAAATCTAGCCCGTAGTTGGAATTGCTCACGTGCTTGAACCAGAGTATAGTCGTGAGATATATGGATTATTTGGAGATTGCTTAAGGATGCTAACAGAAGAGGACACACCTTGGCACTTAACTCCGGAAGCCTTCACATGGGATCAAGCTAGGATAAGATAAAGACTTACGTTATTAATATCATCAACATCTAGAAGCTAAAGGAGAAGACATATTGGAGAGAAGACCCCATCACACCCGGTACGAGCCTAATCTCGAGGACGAGATTCTTGTGAGGGGGGGGAGTCTGTAACATACTGGAAATTTGATTGTTTTCCCATGTGTGAATTTTTGCAAAATTTTAAAACTTTTTGTTTGAACTTGTGTGCTACCAAAATTTGATCAAAATTTGTTAGCATCTCATCCATATTCCCTTATAAAACAAAACCATATAAAAATCATTTTCAAATTATAGTATAAATTGTGAGTTGGAGTATCTTGGATTTTTATTATTTGGAGTTCAATTGTGTGGTGTTTGAATTTGAATAGGATTCAAATTCAAATTATAACTCAAACTATTTTGAAAACTAATTCTAAAGCTGACAACTAATTTGGGCCATAGCTGTGTGAGCAAAGTCTTGTTGATGCCCCTCGACTCTTTAGTCTTGGACCGAAAGCATCCCAACCTTCAACCGTGAAGCCCAGCAGGCAGCCCACCTCGCGGCCCAACAAGCAGCCAGCCATCTCCCTCCTCCTTCCTTTCGCTGAACTGCAGGACCCCCAGTCAGTGGCACGCTCCTGTTCTCCTTTCTTCCTCCTCGCGACCGTACGAGCGCACACGCGCGGCGCGTGAGCCTGCGATGGGATGCGCCTGCCGGCCGTCCGCGCTGGCGCGCACACGCGACCCCCCTTCTGCGCGCACCCGTGATCCTCCCCCACTCCTTTGCTTTTGCACTAGAGGTCGTGGATGGATGCCACGCCAGCCGCCCCGCGCCGCCCCTGCATCTTGGCCGCATGCCACTGGCGCCGCAACCCTGGACGCCCAAACCCTTGGCTGCTGAGCGACCTATAAATCCCTTGGCCGTCGCCGCCCCTCGCGAAGCTGCCCCTTGGGGTCTCCTTTTCCCCTGTGCACCGCTGGCAGTTGAGGAAAGCAGAGGAGGGAAAGAAGAGAAGCAGAGTGGAAGAAGAGGGGAGAAGAAATAGAAGAAGGAGGAGGAGAAATTGGAGCCCGAGGCCACCGCTGTTCGCAACGCTGTCGATGGCCGTGAGGAAGAACGCCGCCAAGGAGGTCGGCCGCGCCCCGTCGTTCGCCTTCGAGCAGCGGGCACCGGAACGCTGTGTCGCCGTCAAGGCGCTGACGGCCAGGGAACGCTGAGCGCTGCTGACCGGCGTCCTCGTCGTCGGGAACGTCTGCACCGAGGAGAAGCCGTCGTCAACGCCGAGGCCCGACACCCCTGCTTCCTCTGCCCGCACCGAGATGCCGAGCACCACGACGCCCACGACACCCTGATGCCGCCGCTGGGAGGAGCTGGAAAACTGCTGCATCGACGACCACGCCACCGTCCAGGAGCACCACGCGGCACCGGGAGGATGCCGAGTACCACGACGACCGCGAGATGAACCACGACACCGAGCCGGCCTGCTCCGCACCAAACTGCCATGGCCACGACCTCTCCCTGCTTCGCCTTCCTGTCAACGAGCCCATTGGTGAGCCGCCCGACCAAGCCGCCTCCTTTTCACCCTGCAGCTTGCCTGTGACGCCGGCCTTCGTGCTGTGCTACTTTCTTTTGATGCCCCTCGGACATCAATGACCTTGGATGGCTTGGCCATGGTAGGAACCACGCACGCCCACAACGTGTTCGATGTTTTGTGTATGAGCCATGAGCCTCTCGTTCAGGCTTTCTTTTCCTTCCCTTGCACCGTCCATAGACGCCGCCTTGCTTGCCTATGTTGCCGGCCGTCGAGCCGCAGAGTTGGGGCTCGCCGCCGTGTCCCAGAGCGCGTCATCGCTCTTTTCCTTTTTGCCGTCAAACCACCCTGTGACCACCCCGGTCGTCGAGCCGCTTTGCAGGAGCCGTGCGCCGCCGCGCTGAACCACGCTGTGCCGTCGCACCGCCAACACTCGCCAGGCCTGTGCTTGTCGTTGTGTTGTGAATCGGCATTCGTGTCGTGGTGTCCTCTCTTCAGGAGGAACGCGCCGCCACCGCACCGCAGCCGAACCACGCCGCCGGCGAGCCTTTGTCGCCCCGCCGTTCCTTTGGGGTTTTCCATCGACCACCTTCTGTGTATCCTTTTTCCTGAGCCCTGAGTGGTGCCACACGTTGGACCACACAAGCACAGCCGCGCGGAACAACAAAAGATCCTGGAACCAGTGCTGGATGAACTCCACGTGAGTTCGGGGAGCAGATCCAGACTTCAACACAAAACCACCAGGCTCTCGTTTGGGCTTTGGCCCATCGGAGTCCATCTTGGTCCAAAGTCTTACCCGGCCGAAGCAAGCTTAGTCCCAAGACCTTCTCTGGACTTTGGGAACCTTGGGCCGAACCAGGCCAGCCCAATGGGCCACTACCACCTTTGGCCCGTTAACGGCCCCCTAACCGACAACCTGGGTCCCAACATCATAGTTTGGCTTCGTAAACATGCCATTAAAGTTTTAAATGATATCGACAAAGTGATACTATACATCTCGTACGAGGAAGAATATTTCTCGCTCATCTACAGGGGCATGTGTGAGACCACATATGACATTGTGAGGATGTGCATCATCAATTTCGCAGAATTAGTTCAAACTTTTTTTTTAAAAGACTTATACAACAAAAGGATGTGTCTCTCGAATTTTTTTAATTTTTTTATGTAGCTTAGGGTATTTTAACATTTATTCTTTAGTAAATCGTGAAATAGTTACAATAATAGTTGTACTTGGTCACAGATTTGCATAGATACACACAACATCATAGTTTGGCTCCGTAACCATCCCATTAATGTTTTAAATGATTTCGACAAAGTGATACTATACATCTCGCACGAGGATGAACATTTCTCGCTCATCTATAGGGCACTATGTGAAAAACTCAGTTTGGTAACAGGCATAGATGTCCTCTAGTAATGAGCAAAGCGCCCGTTACCGACCAAGTGTTACAAATGAGCGAAGAAAGGTAACGGGCTGATGCCCGGTACTGATAACACGTATTTGTAATGGCCATCAAACAACGACCGTTACCACAACTAGTCACCGGTCATGTGAAATGGCTGTTTCTCTAGGCCCACAGGGAACTTTGGTAACATGCACCAAAACAGAGCCCGTTACATGAAGTCAACATCGGAGACCCGTGCTGTGAACCTGCGTCTCCTCTGTCTCGACAAAATGAGACACGTCTATTTCACACGCGTCTCAGCACAACTAGGATTCGTAACGGGCATCAAACAACAACCGTTACCATAACTAGTCACCGGTCACGTGAAATGGCTGTTTCTCTGGGCCCATAGGGAACTTTGGTAACAGGCACCAAAACAGAGCCCGTTACAGGAACTCAACATCGGAGACGCGTGCTGTGAACCTGCATCTCCTCTGTCTCCATGAAATGAGACGCGTCTATTTCACGCGCGTCTCCTGTCTCTCGACTAAAGGAGACACGTGTTGTGAACCCGCGGCTCCTCTATCTCGACGAACAGGCCAAGTTCTGGGGCCCACCGATCAGTATTGGTAACGGGCCTTTACGTTGCCTGTTACATTGTTGGCATGTATGTAACAGGCATTCCGAATGAAGCCCGTTACTCACTGATCAGTGTTTGTAACGAGCTTTAATTAACGCCTGTTACAGATACGTAGGCCACCCCTACAGTAACATGCCTGCTTACCGGCTGCATCCTGGAACCAGCCAGGATTTGGCAGCCATCAGGGGCTGCACCCTGCCATCCTGGAATCAGCCAGGATATGGCAGCCACCACAGTAAGGAGACATCACAAACACATTCTCATATCACAGATATAGACAAGCAACATCACATTTATAGACAAGCAAGATCACATCAAGTTTCAAGTTACTCATCAGGGCTTGTTTGGATGGAGTCATGAGAAAACTGCCTGAACCAGGCAACATCTAACCCCAACCAAGCAAGCCAAGCAGGTTTCTCAGGCAACAACACCTGACTAAAGAAGACTGAATGCAGCAAGTTTCTGGCTACAATGAACTCACGGTGCACCATTATAGAAGTTGCCCTTTTGGTCGATGGTCTCCTTAAGAATGTACTCGCACAGCATGTCCCGGACCCGCTTTAGATCTTCTGTAGAAACAACTACGACAGCTTTGAAATCCTGCAAAATACAATCATTATGAGAATACAAGTAGAAATCAGTTTCTAAAATCAAATGGAGAATATGAGCAGAGACAAGGCTGAGCATTATTATCTACTTACAACAGCCTTCTTGATGTCAGGTATGTCATCGAGTAGTCTTAACATATTGAATGCCACATGGAATCCACACAAAGAGAACCGCAATGGCTGCTGAGCACACTACATCGAGGTACCAAAATGACAAGTTAATGTAGTACCAAATAGGTAAGAAGGGACCATAAAAAAACATCGGTCTTACATCGAGATTTGATTTGTGCTTGAGTGTTGTGGTTTTTGGCTTTTTTTTCTTTCCTTTCGTCACTCCGTCTTGTGCACATGTACCAAAGGCCCTGCATGATCAGCAATACCGATTAGAAACACTAAGAGATTGAATTTTTGTGAACAAAACCCACAAGATACTGACCAGTCCACAACAGCTTTAAGGACTGTGAACTTTTGCGAGGGATATTGTTTAGAAGAATCTAGATACCAAACCTCTTTGAACTTCATACAGATGATCAGTGTTACCCAGTGGCCAGTGTAAGTAGGCACCCACCACGTAGTCGTTGTTCATTGCATTTTCGATTGCTTTTACTACAAGGTCAGAATGCTAAGAAATATCTGTGGAAGTGAAAATATCTGGATCCAGAAACCCAACACTGATCTGCATCTCCGCTGCCTTGTCCATCATTTTCCTACAAAAAATCAAATTGTTAGCATGCATGAACTTTGTGTTCAAAATTAAAGAAATATCTTTCTAGGTTTTAAGGGACTTACAATGTCCACAACCTCAAGAAGGTAACATCCAGAGAAGCCAGGGTTATAAGGTTATACACGCCACTGAATGCAATGTTTAACATTAAAGCACCACCACCTTGAAAGTAGTCTTGATCCACCTTTGCTGGAAAGGCAACTTGGAGATGAATGGAAAACAACTTTCAAAACTAAGTTTGGGTTGTATGAGTGGTTAGTAATGCCTTTTGGTTTGACTAATGCACCTAGCACTTTCATGTGTTTAATGAATGAGGTTTTAAGAGCTTTTATTGGGTGATTTTTGGTGGTTTACTTTGATGATATCTTGATTTATAGAAAGTCTTTGGATGAACATATGGATCACTTACGTGCTATTTTTAATGCTTTGCACGATGCACGTTTATTTGGTAACCTTGAGAAGTGCATCTTTTGCACGGATCGAGTCTCTTTTCTTGGCTATGTTGTTACTCCACAGGGAATTGAGGTGGATGAGTCAAAAATTGAAGCCATTAAGAATTGGCCAACGCCTTCAACGGTGACACAAGTGCGGAGTTTCCTTGGACTTGTGGGATTTTATCGCCGTTTTGTGAAGGATTTCAGCACCATCGCTGCCCCATTACATGAGCTGACTGAGAAGGGAGTTTTATTCCGTTGGGGGCAGCCGCAAGAGGATTCTTTTGTTCTCTTGAAAGAAAAGCTTACTCACGCGCCACTACTCCAACTTCCTGATTTTGGTAAGACTTTTGAGCTTGTATGTGATGCTAGTGGAGTTGGCATTGGTGCTGTTTTGATGCAAGGAGGTAAACCCATTGTTTATTTTAGTGAGAAACTGAACGGGCCTGTTCTTAATTATTCCATGTATGGTAAAGAATTGTATGCTCTCATTCGTTCTTTACAAACGTGGCAACATTATTTATGGCCTAAAGAATTTGTTATTTATTCAGATCATGAATCACTTAAGCATCTCCGTAGCCAAACGAATCTAAATCGTAGACATGCTAAGTGGGTGGAATTTCTTGAAAGTTTTCCTTACATCATTAAACACAAGAAGGGAAATGATAATGTGATTGCTTATGCTTTGTCTAGACGATATGCCATGTTGTCCCAACTTGACTATCGTATTTTTTGACTTGAAACGATTAAGGGACAATATGCTTTAGATGTTGATTTTAAAGATGCGATTGTAAATTGCAAAGAGGGACGTACCTGGAATAAATGTATGCTACATGACAGATACTTGTTTAGATCTAACTTCCTATGCATTCCAGTTGGATCCGTTCGTCTCTTGTTGTTGCAGGAAGTGCATGGCATTGGGTTGATGGGTCACTTTGGTGCTAAGAAGATGGAGGATGTGCTGTCCATACACTTCTTTTGGCCTCGGATGAGGCGTGATGTTGAGCTCTTTGTTGCAATGCAGTACGTGTCAAAAGGCTATGTCACGATTGAATCCACACGGTTTGTACATGCCTCTTCCTATTCCTTCGGTTCCATGGGAAGATGTTTCTGTGGACTTTGTTTTGGGATTGCCTAGGACAAAGAGGGGGCGCGATAGTGTTTTTGTGGTGGTCGATCGTTTCTCTATGATGGCACATTTTATAGCTTGTCATAAAACGGATGATGCTATTCATATTGCTGACCTCTTTTTCAAAGAGATTGTTCGTTTGCATGGTATGCCTTCTACTATTGTTTCAGATCGTGATGCCAAGTTCTTGTTTGTTTATAAGTTAGAGGCTCGTGTTCTTCACGAACACGACCCTTTGATCTTGTTGAATAGAAATAGTAGAACACGAATCCATTTGTATGACTGGCCTAGTTTGATATAGTTAGATCACGTGTTTGTGTTGTATGAAGTTCGAGTTCAAGCGACGGTACTCGGTGTAAGTGGCCAGTTATCTGGTGGCACTGACCTGGGTCACAATAGCTCGGGCCGGTCAGTGTCTAGTTAACAACGCAGGCATGGTGCTTGGGTTGAGTAGCTGTGTTGCATATGAACGTGCTCCACAGTTTGTCTTGAGGTAGGCCGCGGTAGTGACAGCCGTTGGAACCTTTGTAATCCTCCACATTCGGGTACACTGTAGGAGCCTAAAGTCTAACAACCGACGTCATGCAGAAGCGATGCGGGTAGTTAGCACCCCGTTTGTGCCTGGGTGCTGAGCTGATATTCATACAATGCTTATGTGACTGACTGGTATCTACTAACTTCATATGTCTAGTACATCAGAGCCTAGAACTAACTCGTATGTTGCCTCCTAAGTCGTACTGTACCAAAGAGAGAATGAGTTCAAGTGTGTTCATACTACCCTATCATTATCATATCTTACCCCTGTGTTTAGAACCTGACTTACTGTCGTCTGTAATCTATACTCATTGCATTAGTGTTGAACTTGTTAATCCGACCATGCCTTCCTTGTATTTGATACCCTTTGGAATACTCCTTTGGGGAAATGCTAGAATGGTATATCCGTGTGCTTGCAGATTTTTTGTGAACGTTAGGATTACCATCCGACATTTCTGGCATCATTGCGGATTCTCTTCTGCCTTCGCTCTACCCATCTGAGCAAAAGATATGGAGTATGGATTAGGATGGAGTGATGAAACAAAAGACAAAAGGGGCGGTTCAGACCCTTGCCGGGTCATCCGGCCCTAGGGCCCGGGTGACCTGGTAGGGACGAACACGACCCTCCTATTCAATAATCAACAAGTTTCTCCAACCATTTGCTACAAGATCATACACACTAGTTCTAGGATATGAGATAAAGCTTTTGATGGAGGGGAATCATCTAGAACAAACCACATTAAGAGATCAGTAAAACAGAGATTTGAAAGGAGATTACCATTGGATTTCCCGCGAAGTTTCTCCAGGTGTTCCGGAGGGATAGATTCTTGAAGAGGAGAGCAATCCAATGCTCCCAACCACAAGGAAAACCGGTGGTGGAGTGAGGAAATCGCCGGAGGGGCGATTTGGGCAGTGGTGGCGGTTTGGAGTGAAGAAAGAAGGAAACCCTAGGGTTTGACCGCTGGCCGCAGGCTATTTATAGCAGTGACCCCCATCCCGGGTGACCTAGCGCCAAGGCCTGAATGACCCGGTGGCTAACAGAAGTGCCTCGGGTCATCCGGCGGAAGGTGCCGGGTGACCCAGGGTACTCAGAAAAGTTCTAATAACAGAAATTCTTACCGAGATTTAGCTTGAGATAGAGATTGAGAATGTTAGGGGACAAATAATAAACTCTTAACCATAAGTGATTGGCCATAATCAACAATTCATAACAATGGTCACTTTGGCTAAGGAATGATCCAAGGATCTCAAAATCCAAAATTTTTGAAAAACTCACACAAAAAAGAAAATAAAACATTTTCCTTCCTATGTAGGCAACAATCAAGTATGTGCAACATGTCAAGCGAAGTTACAAGAATCCAAGATATTTAGCTCACTTCTCAAAGCACAAAATCGTTGCTCATCTAGAGGCTTAGTGAAGATATCGGCAAGTTGCCTCTCGGTGCTCACATGATGTAAAGTAATATCCCACTTAGCCTCATGATCCCTTAAGAAATGTTGTTGAATATCTATGTGCTTTGTTCTAGAGTGTTGCACCGGTCGGCAGCCACATACTCGGCTTCGGCCATGGATAAAGCAACCGAATTTTGTTTTTTGAGCTCCACGACACCAAAGACCTACCAATAAATTAGCAAGTCCCGGTAGTACTCTTTCGATCTACCTTGCAACCAGCATAGTCTGAATCGGAATAACCAAGTAAATAAAAAGTGGAGCCCTTAAGATACCATAAACCTAGGTTAGGAGTGTGTACCAAGTATCTAAAGATTCTCTTAACAGCCATTAGATGATACTCCTTAGGATTGGCTTGAAATCTTGCACACATCCACACACTAAGCATTATACCGGGCCTAGATGCACAAAGATAAAGGAAGGAGCCAATCACGGAGCGAAATACCTTTTGGTTGACCGACTTCCCTTCTTCATTAAGATCAAGATGTTCATTCAATGCCATGGGAGTCTTGATGGGCTTGGAATTGGCCATGTCAAACCTCTTGAGCATATCCTTCACATACTTGGTTTGACACATGAATGTCCCTTCCTTCAATTGCTTGATTGAAAACCAAGGAAGAACTTCAATTCACCCATAATGGACATCACAAACCTTTTGGTCATGATCCTATTAAACTCTTCACAAAATTTATCATTAGTAGAACCAAAGATAATATCATCAACATAAATTTGGCAAATAAAGATATCTTTTCCGTTTCTTTGAATGAAGAGAGTAGAATCGGCTTTGCCTATTTCAAAACCATTCTTGATAAGAAAATCCTTAAGGCATTGATACCATGCTCTAGGAGCTTACTTAAGCCCATAGAGCGCCTTATGGAGCTTGTACACATGGTTGGGGAAGTTCGAATCTTCGAAGCTCGGCGGTTGTTCCACATAAACTTCTTCTTGGAGAGACCCATTCAAGAATGCACTCTTCACGTCCATTTGATGAAGCTTGAAATCATGATGAGTAGCATAGGCCAAAAGGATACAAATTGATTCAAGCCTTGCCACCGGAGCATAAGTCTCTCCAAAATCCAAGCCTTCAACTTGAGTGTATCCTTTGCCCACGAGCCTTGCCTTGTTCTTTCTGACGACACCAAATTCATCTTGCTTGTTCCAAAAAACCCATTTGGTGTCGATCACATTTTTCTTGGGTCTTGGTACCAACTCCCAAACTTCATTTCTCTTGAAGTTGTTCAACTCTTCCTCCATTGTAATTATCCAATCCGGATCTTCAAGAGCTTGTTCCACAATAAGAGGTTCCAAAGAGGAAACAAACGAGTAGCATGCACAACAATTTGCTAAAAGTGAACGAGTGGTAACCCCCCTTTGGATGCTTCCTAGGATGTTATCCACAGGGTGATCCCATTGGACCATTTGATATACTCTTGGGTGTGGAACTTGAGATTTGCATTGTTTGGGTCCATCACCATCATCTTCATCTTATCGAGCTTCATCATGAGCGTCACCTCCTTTTTCTCCCCCTTGATCATAGCCACATTCATGGTCATCACCACGAACTTGACCTTCATCTTGATGCACTTGAGAACTAGGTGGTTCAACTCTTATTGATGATGATGGATCTTGATTGCTTGTGTCAACTGGATCTTTAACTTGAACCTCGTGAGGCATCACTTCACAACTACTATTGAAGGTTAATTATTGTATCAAAGTTTGTTTGGATCCGCAAGTTTATAGATTCCCGTCATAGTCCTTTTTCCCTTGAGTAATACCCAAGGTTATCGAATCCGTGGAACAATGTGCAACACATTATTCAATCTAATAAAGCTGAAAACATTGATCTTTGTTTTTGCATCTAATCCAAGAAAACATCATCTAATCTATAAAGCACTGGAGGTAGCAAGAGAGATAGAGGGGGTAAAACCAATCTCGAGAGATTGGATCAAGCTCTTATTGAAGTTCCCAACAAATATGGAAATAGCAAAACAAATCTCATAAAAAGCCTCTTTAAATTGTGGCTTCCATTCCAATTCCGAAGACGCCCGCCTTTCGGATGCCACCGCCCTGTCATGACAGGCCCTTATTCTTGCGAGTTAGCCTAGGGCGAGTTTAAGAAGAACAAGTTGAAAATGTTTGGTAGGTCAGGTATGCACCTCTACCCACCACGGCTACAAGAACATCCTATGGGATCTATCCGGAATGGATCGGAGATTAAGAAAACCCAAACGAACACAAAATCCTAGTGAAAGCACTTGATCGCTAGAAATCGGATTCAATCTTGCAAATTCAATGTAGATAAATGATACATGGACAAGATCACCACTAGGATCCTACCTTCATCTTGGTCCTAGCTCCTGGAACTCCGACATGGTCTTCCTTGCAAGGTTCCCATGCCGGCTAGGGAAACCCTAGTCAACTATCTCGACCCTCTTCTCTCCGGAATGGTGTCTCTCTCTTCTCTGCTCCTCGGTGGCTAATGACGAATGATATGATGCGTGCCTCTTCACACGGGGACTAGGTCAAAGGTGGCGGCGAATGGGGCCCTAAATGGGTGAAGGACCGAATAGGCGACCAGAGAGGGGGGCAGTGAATGGGAGCCGATAAAAATTCTTCTCGAAGGATGAACTCGGCCTATGCACCAAATTCACAACCTAGGATTCCCACACAAGCTTGCCAAGGTCGCGTAGTCACAACGGACCTAGCAACCCTAGGAACAAGCCCCAACTCAAAGCAACACGGAAGCGCAACTCAAGAAGCGAAGGACTTAGCCAATCTGCACTGCCTGGGGCGGACTGTCCGCATGGACTGGGTGGACCGTCCGCGGGGCTCCGGCGGACTATCCGTAGGTACGACGCGGACCGTCCAAAAAGAGCATCCGAACCTCCAGTAGCACACCCCGAAAATCAGACTGTCCGCCGCCTAACCGCGGACCGTCCGCAGCCCAAGGACTGTCCGCACCCTCCTCGCGGACCGTCTGCCAAACACCTTGCAACTGAAACCCCTGAGTCGACGGATCGAAACACGAACTCGAAGAACACACGAAGAACACGATGAACACCCGCTCAGCCGGCTCCTCGCTGACCGTCCGCGAGCTCCTGGCGGGCTGTCCGCCACGCGCGGACAGAGCAGCCCGAGCTCGACCTCTACAAGGTCAACTCCACCTCCCCTTCACCTGATCTCCCGAATCAACCAAGGGATTGCTACCAAATCATAGGTCAAGATGAAGCGTCTCTAGGAGATGCTATACCTACGAACTTGTAGCCTCAAACCCATTGAATCGAGAGGAATCGAGATTCTATCGAGCTCAACCAAAAAGCTAGGGTTCCAACCGAAATCCTTCAATCGAAGGCCAAATCCGGAGTTTGAGGGGTCACGATCAAGCACAAAGATGCACAAGACATCTATCCATGATCCCCACAAGAAAATCTGAACTCAAACACCTCGGAATCGAAGGAACAAGCCGCGCACGAAAATCCAATGAAAATAGCCCGAAAAAGACACGAAAATCGACGCAACCATGAAAGCTTCCATACACTCGGAGGTCAGAAGAAAACGGTGAAGAAAATCTAAACCTATGGAGCAGGGAAATGAGAAGCAGTTCGGAAGGATAGTTTGCCCAGAAACCCTAGAGCTATATATATGAGTCCCTCTGGGTTGGGCAAATGACCAAGCTCCCCCTAGCACTTAAACTAAGATACAATCCCCCCAGGGGAAATATGGTCAAGTAGCACTCCTCTTCATCAGACGGCCACGCCTTTGCCGCAGTCCGCGTCCTCCTGACGCAAGCCCTGCGATCCCGCCGCGTGTCCTCTGGCATCGAAGCTTCTCGGCGCGCCTAGATCCCGTCTCCACCCGCCGAGCCTCTGGTCTTGATTTTGTGGCTCAACCATGTAACCCAACGGTTTTGTGGTGAACCGCCGCAAACCTCGCGTGTAGACTCCGGTCGTGAGCCGCTACCCTACACCGGCTCGAGTCGACGACTTCGTCTTGCTTTTCTTGCCACCATACGGCCCGCACTTGACCCCGTTCGGCCACCGAGTCCATCGAGCCGAGCCTACTTGTTTCTCCACTCCTCAGAGGCCCCGCAAGGCTAAGACCTTTCGCGCCTGCTCTTCACCTGTACCAACACGAGTCAAGCCGCAACCTGCACCTGCAATACTCAGCCAAGAGTCAGTCCACCCCATGTTGTCAATCACTCATCACAGCCAGGAGCGACCATCCACCGATCCTCGGACGCTCCGGTCCTCAATCTCCCCCTTGATGAGTGTATTGACAACACACACAAAGTAACCAAATTTAGAGAAAAAGGAAGAAGAAAAAAATGAACGAAAAACTCAAATAAGTGATCAAAAGCTAAACAAAAGCCAAGACAAGATCACTTGAGAGGGAAAAATCTCGGTCCCCTAAGACAAGGGCAACGGCTCGACACAACCGAGACAAAATGCTCCAAAATTGCTGACTCTCAAGGTGAGGCAAAAGGGCTTGACACCATCGGCAAAAGAGCACTACTAAAGTCAATCGACAAAGAGCTCCAAAGCACTTGAATGCAAGCTCCCCCTGAATAAATGCATTTCTCCCACTTGATGCAAACCTTCCTCTGGATGCATGAAATGGTACTTTCCTCCCCAAAGCAAGAATTGGGTACTATCTCTCCCCCTTGTTGGTAATGCATGAATCAAGTCTACAAATGCAAGCATGTGCTTCTCAAATAGACAAAGAGCACTACAACATGCTAAAAATGAGACATACACAAGCAAGATAGCCACAAATTAAGTACAAGCATAGCCAACAAGATAGGTAGGGACATATAAGCATGTGACATAGCCATGATCAAAAACAAGCATTTTTCACAAAATTTCCCTCTCATGAGCATAGGACCTGAACATGATCAAAATGAGCACAAACAACATATAACCCACAAACTTCATGCAAGGTCACAAATTCTCGTCACAAGATCATCACAAACACCTACAAGCTATCTCATGTCATGTCAAAGCCACCGAGCCATGTGTCCACTTCTAAATATGAGACTTCTCAATGGTGAACATAATGCAACGGTTTAGCACCCAAGATAAGGAATTTAAAGCATAAATGACATGGAAGCATATTTTTCAAGCACAAGTATTTCATATACCAATTTCATTATTTACAAATTAAGCATGGTACATGAAGTGCCTTTGCGGCAAAAAGAAGCTTAGGCTTCTCCACAAGGTAGCATGTAGGCTAAACATTCATGATGATAAATGGGTCTTTGACCCCAAATGAAAAGAACATGGTTTCCAAGCAAAAATTAAGCAAGAAATAGCTATGTGTGCACAATTTGAACATGAGAGGCATTCAACTCACAAGAGAGGATCATATATATCATTTTCACAAAATTAAGCCATCCACAAGCATATACATCCCAAAGCTACCAAGAGCATTGCTATACATCACATGAGCATAACAAGCAAAGTCATAAGCTCATATCCAGCATATCATGGTGATCAAAGTATATAGGAGAAGCACATTCCTAAGGCATATGATACAAATGCAGTCTATGATACAAAGATGCAAGCATGATATGATACATAAATGAAAATGCAACATTCATATGTACATTAGACCCCTAATTGAAGCTCAAAAAGGAAAAACCACTCCAAGCTCCCTTCGCAAATGAGCAAATGTAGCTTGGTCCAAAGGCTTTGTTAGGATATTGGCGAGCCGTTCTTCGGTTGGTACATGGATGAGGTCTATGTTTCCCTTCTCAACATTGTCTCTCAGGAAGTGGTACCTCACCTCTATATATTTGGTTCTGGAGTGTAGCACGGGGTTTTTGGCAACACTAATGGCACTCGTGCTATCACACATGAGAGGAACATGGGTACACTCCTCACCAAAGTCACTCAGCGTGTATGTGATCCAAAGCAGCTGTGAGCAACAACTAGCGGCAGCATCATACTCGGCTTCTGTGGTAGACTAAGCTACACTAGATTGTTTGCGAGAAGACCAAGAAACAAGCGAAGAACCCAAAAACTGGCACGTCCCCGAAGTCGACTTCCTATCAACTCGACACCCCGCAAAGTCGGCATCGAAAACCCAAGAAGTGAAAGAGAAGAGGACACCGAGTACCAAAGACCGAGCTCAGGAGTGTATCGAAGATACCTGAAGATCTGCTTGACGGCCTGCCGATGTGAAGTCCTCAGCGACGCCTGAAAAGGAGCGCACAGACACACAGAAAACTGAATGTCCGGCCTCGTCACCGTCAAGTACAAGAGGGAGCCGATCATGCTCCGGTACTCCTTCTGGTCCATGGGCTCTCCGTCCTCGTCCGCATCCAGCGCTGTAGTCGTACTCACCGGTGTCAACAGGGGCTTCGAGTCGTCCATCTTGAAATTCTTGAGGATGTCCTTCGTGTACTTGGCTTGATGCACAAAGGTTCCTTCTTTCGCCTGCTTGATCTGAAGCCCGAGAAAGAATTGCAATTCTCCCATCATAGACATCTCGAATTCTTTGCTCATGTCCTCTGCAAACCTCGCAACCAAAGAGTGAGATGAGCTGCCAAAGACAATATCATCCACGTACACCTGAACAATTAGGATATCATCGCCCTGCCTGAGGAGAAAAAGAGTCTTATCTACTTTGCCCATCTCGAACCCCTTGCTGAACAAGAACCCCCTCAAATGGTCATACCAAGCACGGGGAGCTTGTTTCAGCCCATACAACACCTTCCTCAGCCTATACACCCGGTGAGGAAACTCGGCACTCTCAAAGCCTGCTGGTTGCTTCACATAAACTTCTTCTTCTAAAAACCCATTCAAAAAGGCACTCTTCACATCCATTTGGTACAATTCGAACCCTTTAGCCATAGAAAATGCTAGAAGGATCCTAATCACCTCCAAATGGGCTACAGGAGCAAATGTCTCCTCATAGTCTATCCTCTCCTTCTGACTATAGCCCTGAGCAACCAACCTCGATTTGTTTCTCACCACCTCAACATTCTCACCCTCTTTGTT
Source organism: Cenchrus fungigraminus (assembly GCA_036936925.1). NCBI lineage: Eukaryota > Viridiplantae > Streptophyta > Magnoliopsida > Poales > Poaceae > Cenchrus > Cenchrus fungigraminus. The sequence goes on along the minus strand of CM072776.1, from coordinate 17,436,916 downwards.
CTTCCACACCCATTTTGTCCCGATAGGTTTGCAATGTGGTGGTGGCTCTACCAACTCCCACTTGGTTTCTCTCAAAGTTCTCTAACTCCTCATGCATTGCGTTCACCCAATTAGGATCAGAGAGGGCGTGTCTAATGTCTTTCGGCTCAAAGGTAGCAACAAAAGCCGAATGAGCAAAATGAGAAACATTTCTAGACCTCGACCGTGTCGTACGTTCATTGATGTCACCGATGATTCTTGAGGGAGGATGATCAACTTGAATGCACCTCGGTGCCTCTCGCCTGCAGACAACCTCCCCCTCAGCTGCAGCTTCCACTTGATCTTGCTGGATCGTAGTCGGTGTAGGGGATGGGCCATCCTACACCGTAGTCGTCGTAGTGGAAGTAGAGGGTACATGCTCGGCTGGAGCTTCACCTTGATCACCATCATCCTCTCTAGCATCATCTTCCTTGTCCTGTAAGATCTTCTTGCCAATCTCGTCGTCACCTGTGAGGACCTATGTGGTTTGAGGACCGGTGGATGGTCGCTTCCTGGTGTGATGAGTGATTAACAACATTGTGTGGACTGATTCTTGGCTAAGTATTGCAGGTGCAGGTTGCGGCTTGACTGGTGTTGGTGCAGGTGAAGAGCAAGCGCGAAAGGTCGTTGCCGGGTAGGCCTCCAGGTGTGAAGACAAGTAGGCTTGGCTCGAGGGACCCGGTGGCCTGCGGGGTCAAGTGCGGGCCGCATGGTGGCAAGAATGGCAAGATGAAGTCGTGGACGGTTTCTTGGTTGAGCCTCAAAACCAAGGTCGAGCCAGGATTACGTGGGAGCTGAGTCATGAGTGGTGATTGGCGGAGGCTACACCGAGTTCGCGGGGTTTCCGGTGGTTCACCAGAAAACCACTGGGTTCCTTGGTTGATCCACAAAGCCAAGGCCGAAGACCGGAGGCAGCAGCACCGGACCGGTCTGACCGGTGGGTCTGACTGGTGGGTACGGTCTGACCGGTGGAGGACACCGGTCTTACCGGTGTGCGACGACGCAGTCCGGAGACTTCGAAGCGGAGGACACGCGTCGAGATCACAAGGCTTGCGTCGAGGCTAAGCAACTTTGCGGTCGCTGGGCATCCGTCTGATGGTGCGAAGACAAAGATTCCCAAAGTGCCCTTCGGGGGCGTGTATCCTAGTGTTAGGACTTAGGGGTAGTTTCGTCTTTCGGTTGCCTCCATATAACCCAAGTCGTGAGAGGATGGCAGTGTTGACACATTTTATCTATGAATTTTATCCCTCACATTTACTGGAAAATGGACTAAAATATGATTAGATCACCTTATTAGGGTTTATATTAACAATTTCCATGAGGTTTGGTGAATCTATGAATTTGCAGGGACTATTCAGAAAATATGCAAGAAAACCTCTCTAGAAGACTCCAGAAGGCTCCGGAACTCAACGTGACTTAGCACCTAAAAAAGAAGCATCTAGAAGGACCAAGGACCCACCTGGCCGAAGTGGACCCCGAATGGGGCCCACACCAGACCGACCGGCCCAGTGGTGGGGCCAGTCGGCCACCCCCTGGCGCCAAATGGGCCCGGCTTCTGGAATGTTCCTCCACCGCCTATGAAGATCAATCTAAACCACATGTTTAGGTCGGTTTGATCCTACGGTGCACGTCATCTCCTCTGGACTATATAACCAGACCCCCTGACCCCAGGGCAGAGGACAACTTATTCTATCAGATCCTCCATGCCTACCTGAGATTAGAGCTCTAGATTAGAATTAGAGTTGGAGAGTTAGTATCAAGTTGAGAGATTAGATCCATGGTCTAATTAGACCTAGCTAATCTTGTTCGAGAGGATTAGAGAGCGGTTGAGGCGAAGCTGAAGGAAGGCCCGGACCTATCGGTGTCTCCTCTTCATCTTCTATCTCTGGGATCAACTCCATTGGAGCCCGATCCTGAGACCTTACGGGAAAGATCGACTTCTTATTCAAGTGAGCACCATTGTTTTATTGTTCTTACGGTTCATAACTCTTTGAGTACTTTAATTCCTGTCGCTCTTGAATTAAAGTTGCATGTTTAGTGTAAGAGTGGTGCTTAGACTAGCTAGCTTATGAATGCCTTCTATATTCTGGATCGTGTGGTAGATCGTGGTGGTGACAGCACCATTGAGTCCTTCGTAGTCCACCTCCCGTCTATAGAAACCATAGGACTCCCCCATAGATTCTCGGGAGGTTCCCTTTACTAAGTGTGCCTTCAGACAATCACCCCATAAGAGCAATAAAGACATAGCTTGTGAGGATAAGAACCAGACATCCTTAAGTTTTCCTTATCTCTCTTTCTGTCCAGTCCTTGATAGCTACTCAGTTGATTAGTTATATACCTTAGATACTCTCTTTACCATTCTCCCTGTGGATTCGATATTTAAAACCCTCTCCCGGGTGGAATGCTCACCAGTATCCGTGCGCTTGCGGATTATCCATCATAATATTTCTGTAGGCTTAACAAATACCAACAAGCATTTCTGGCGCCGTTGCCGGGGAGAACGGTTGAGAGAAAACTCTTCGAGTATAACTAATCTTGTATCTTTCTTTTTTCTTTTTAGTTTTAGATTACCTACTGTCCTTATGGACACCACCCTTATCAAAGATTTTTCGGCACCCTCAGAGCTCAGCCTTAGGCCTATGCCATCATCGAAACCAATCCTAGCTGATGCCTATGAGCTGCGCCCACAGTTAATAGAGATGGTCCAAACCAACACTTTCTTAGGAATAGAAGACGAAGACCCTTATCATCATCTCCAATAGTTTGAGCAAACTTATGACTGCCTGCACATTGAGGGTATGTCCGACGAGACTATCCGTTGGAAGCTTTTTCCATTCACTCTGAAAGGAAAAGCTCGCCAATGGTACGACCGAACCAAAGAGAAGATGAAAGGCGATTGTTGAACTCTCCGTGCAGATTTCTGCATGGATTTTTATCCCTTATCCAAAGTAGTCGACATTAGAATCAAGATCATATCCTTCAAACAGGGGGATAATGAGTCTATGAGTTCATCCTGGGAACGTTTTGAACTTCTTTGCAAATCCGGACCAGATCTAAGCCTTCAAGACCATATTCTCCTTCAACACTTATATATTGGTCTTAATTAGGAATCTAGAGCCTATTTGAATACCTCCTCTCATGGATCATTCATACACCTTACATCTAGTTGAGCTAGAACTGTCCTAGACAACATTCTAGCCAGCACTAATGATGGTCCTTTAGAAGAGAAAACTTTAGAAGAGATTCCAGAGATAGCTACACCAGAACCTATGCCAGAAACATCTCAACCTATAGCTATCCAACATATAGAATCACCACGGGAAGAAATTCCTCTACCTGATTTTATAAATGATATCGAGGATGATTTATTTTCTGATTATGAAAACACCTCGAAATATCATAAAGAGAAGATGTCTCGAAAGCATACATCTTCTTCACATGAGAAGATAGACTCTTTTGAGCAAACCTTCTCAAGAGAACCCACTGTGGAGCTTGCATCCATCATGAGTGGGGAATGGTTGGAAGAGTCAGAGCTTTCCTCTAATATAGTCCATTTGGATTCACCTTCTATACCAATTCAATGTACAATTAATGGAACCCCCTTTGATGCCCTTTATAATCTAGTTGTGGGAATCAATATAATGGCCTTATCCTTTTTCCATCAGTTTATCAAAAACAAGCCATTATCTCCCACAACGAAATTATTAAAGTGCTCCTCAGGACAGATTATTCAAAGTTCGAGAATTCTCTATGTCTTACCTGTTTCAGTTTACGACATGACAATTCACCTGAGCTTTCACATTTGTGATATTAAGGAGTTTGATCTTTTAATAGGCTATCCTTTAGAAAAACTCCTTAAAGAAGGACACACAGGGAAACTTGATATTTGCCTAGGCAAAACCATTAAAGTTCCCTTACACTTCTCGCATTCGATCCATACTAAGACCGAACCCAGTCCTGAACCTGACCCAATGGAAGAGGTGAATGAAGCATCTCAAGAACATTTCATAGAATCCAATCAAGAAGATGTCACTAAATTCTTCATCGAGGAGGAAGAAGAAAATCCTACAGAATCTGAGCCCCTCGATGAAACCGAGGAACCCTCGAGACCTCCCATTGAGCTTAAACCTTTACCACCTGGTCTTAGATATGCCTTTTTGCACAATGATTCTGAGTCTCCTGTGATCATTAATGACCAACTCACTTAGGAAGAGACTCATAGGCTGATAACCATCTTAGAAAAACATCGCTCAGCCTTTGGCTACTCGCTCCAAGACCTTAAGGGCATCAGTCCTGCCCTTTGCACTCATCGCATTCCTACAGACCCTGATGTTCTACCATCTAGAGAGCCACAACGAAGACTTAACAATGCGATGAGAGAGGTAGTGAAGAAAGAAGTTCTGAAACTCTTACACGCCGGAATTATATATCCTGTGCTACATAGTGAGTGGGTGAGCCCCGTGCAAGTTGTGCCTAAAAAGGGAGGCATGACAGTTGTGAAAAATGAGAAGAATGAATTAATTCCTTAGAGAACCGTCACTGGTTGGCGTATGTGCATAGATTATAGAAAACTCAACAAAGCCACAAGGAAAGATCACTTTCCACTGCCCTTCATTGATGAAATGTTAGAGCGGTTGGCAAATCACTCTTTCTTTTGCTTTCTTGATGGATATTCTGGATATCACCAAATCCCAATCCATCCCAGTGACCAGAGCAAAACCACTTTTACATGCCCTTCTGGAACTTATGCTTATCGTAGAATGTCTTTTGGGCTATGTAATGCTCCAGCTTCTTTTCAAAGATGCATGATGTCTATATTCTCTGATATGATTGAAGAGATCATGGAAGTTTTCATGGATGATTTTTCTGTTTATGGAAAAACTTTTGATGATTGTCTAGAAAACTTGGATAAGGTTTTGCAAAGATGTGAAGAAAAGCACTTAGTCCTTAATTGGGAAAAATGTCATTTCATGGTTAGAGAAGGAATAGTGCTAGACCATCTAATTTCTGAAAGAGGAATTGAGGTAGATAGAGCTAAAATAGAAGTAATTGAACAGCTACCGCCACCTGTTAATGTCAAGGGAATCAGAAGTTTTCTTGGCCATGCTGGTTTCTATAAAAGGTTTATAAAAGATTTTTCTCATATTGCTAGACCTCTTACAAACTTGCTTGCCAAAGATGTTCCTTTTGACTTTGATGATGCTTGTCTTAAATCTTTTGAAACTCTGAAAAATGCTCTTATTTCTGCACCCATTATACAACCCCCTGATTGGTCTTTACCTTTTGAAATTATGTGTGATGCAAGTGATTATGCTGTGGGGGCTGTTTTGGGGCAAACAAAAGACAAGAAACATCATGCCATTGCTTATGCTAGTAAAACTTTGACAGGACCTGAACTCAATTATGCCACAACTGAAAAAGAACTGCTAGCTGTTGTCTATGCCATTGACAAGTTTAGATCTTACTTAGTAGGAGCAAAAGTTATTGTTTACACTGATAATGCTGCTTTAAAATATTTGCTCACTAAGAAAGATGCTAAACCTAGATTAATAAGATGGATTCTGCTTCTCCAAGAATTTGACTTAGAAATAAAAGATAAGATGGGAGTAGAAAATTTTGTTGCCGATCATTTTTCTAGAATGTATTTTGAGAAACCACAGGAACTACCCATCAATGACGCAATGAGGGACGACATGCTCTATCGGATCGCCCGATCAGACCCCTGGTACGCAGATATTGTTAATTTTATGGTTGCAGGGTATGTATGACCAGGAGCCGACAAGAAAAAGCTTATTTACGAGAGTCGCCATCACCTGTGGGATGAACCATACCTTTTTCGAGTATGCTCTGACGGGTTACTCAGGAGGTGTGTACCGACAGAAGAAGGAATGAAGATCATTGAGAAGTGCCACTCATCACCATATGGAGGTCATTATGGAGCTTTCCGCACACATGCAAAGATCTGGCAAAGCGGATTTTTCTGGCCAACCATGTATCAAGACACAAAAGATTTCGTACGAAGGTGCAACTCTTGTCAGAGGCACGGGAACATCAATTCCAGAAATGCCATGCCACTGACAACCAACCTTCAGATCGAGCTCTTTGATGTCTGGGGAATTGACTACATGGGACCATTCCCAAAATCCGGAAAATTTGAGTACATCTTAGTGGCAGTTGACTATGTCTCCAAATGGGTTGAAGCCCCGCCACGCAGAACTGCTGACCACAAAAGCTCAATAAGAATGTTTGAAGAGACAATATTTCCAAGATTCGGTACGCCAAGGTTAGTGATAAGTGATGGAGGGTCTCATTTCATCGACAAGCGCTTCGAGAAATACCTCATGAACCATGGGATCCAGCACAATGTCGCTACTCCTTACCACCCGCAAACAAGTGGTCAAGCAGAGACGTCCAATAAGTAGATCAAGAACATTCTACAGAAGACGGTGGACCAAATGGGGATAAAATGGAAAGACAAGCTACCCGAAGCACTTTGGGCTTATCGGACAGCTTATAAAACCCCCATTGGAATGTCTCCCTACCAACTGGTCTACGGGAAGACATGTCATTTGCCGGTTGAGCTAGAATTCAAGGCTCATTGGGCAATAAAGAGATGGAACATGGACTTTGAAGCAGCCAGAACAAAACAGAAAATGCAACTATCCAAGCTAGAAGAATGGAGAGAGAAGGCGTATCACAGTGCCAAGATTTACAAGGAAAGAACCAAGAGGTGGCACGACAAGAGAATCATAAAAAAAGAATTCAACCCAGGCGATCAGGTATTACTTTTTAACTCTAGGGTATGACTCTTTGGGCACGGAAAGCTACGAAGCAAGTGGGAAGGACCATACAAGGTAGTGAATTCATCGTCACACGGAGCCGTCACTCTTCAAGACAACGAAGGTACGTTATTCAAGGTAAATGGTCAACGCCTTAAAATATTTTTAGAGCCCAATAAAGAGTCTGAGGATTTGGATGAGATAGATTTCCTTTGCTTACCAACGAATATTAATTTTAGGCCGTAATGGGCCATCTTAAGGCTTTTAGGGATCAGCACACGGTTATAGCACCCCGCGCCGAAGATCTCCGCGAGGCGCCCTGGTAGGGAACCGATCGGCCCCCTCACTGGGCCGATCGCGCCCTGCCCGCCGCCATTCGCCGTCAGCTTTCGCCCACGCTATCTCTAAGGTGTTAGGGTTTTGAAAAACTGGTTCGGGGATCTTTTACGAGATTTTCCGCAGCCTTTCCAAGCCCGGTCAACCCCCTCTGCAAGTCCGGGACCGATATATAAGCAGGGGCAGACCCCCACCTTTTCCTCATCCCAAAGCCTCCAAGTAGCAGTAATGGCCGACAAGCAGCTTGTCCCCTTAGCTTTGAAGCCAAGGCGGTTGTTCCTTTCGAGAAGGAAGCAAAGCCACTAGCCTCCTTGCCTCCTGATCACCTCCCTCTCTCGCTGTTCTCGCCTAGCCGTCCATGTTCGCTGCCACCGCCTACAGAAAGCAGGCAGGCGATGTACGCTCAGCCGTACGATCACCGTCGTGAAGCAGCTCAGAAGAAGCCAATCCGTGTTCCTAGCTACATGGATCTGAAGAAACCAAGGGATGGAGAGCGACTCGTTGATGTGCGCATGGACAAGTTTGGCAACACAAGGGTGCACAAGTACACCACCTCCTCAAGCCGTGTCACCATCGACGGAGTTCGTGCCAAGGAACCTCAAATCAAGAGAATCCCAGTCTTCGAAGCCAGCCAGCGGATGCCGCAGAAACAGAAGACCCCGAAGACCGTAGCTGAGCTAGCGCAGGAAGTAGCAAGCCTGGCTGAAACTTGCAAAGAGATCCATCACGTCAACGCTTCCCTCACCAAGACTGTCCTTAAGCTGTTAGAGTCAAAGAAACGTAGGGACGATGAGGAAGACCATAGCCGCGACCTTAAGAAGGGCAAGCATCCTGTGTAAAAACCTTAGTTAGAGAGCACATTAGTGATAGTTAGTTCGAGTTAGTTAGTTTGCTTTAGTTCGCTTTAGAGTTGTTTAATAAAGTGCTCTCTCTTTTAATAAAGAAGTATTCCACAAGTTGAGCTATCTTTACCTATATACATTTTCTGGATATGTTTTTGTCTCCACCACACTGTGCATGCAAGATAACAGAAAACAAGTGTGGGGGAGAAGAACAGATTACCAAACGGCATCAAGAACAACGGAAAAAGCATGATCAAATGACTCGCATGACGAACCACGGCAGAACCCAGTTCGGCCACATCTCGTCCACCGCTCGGTTTGCTTCCTGAACTTTTTAAATTTTTACAAATTGCTTTCCGTTTCGATTTGAACAAAGATGCCCTGCTAAAATGTCCTGATAACCTAAAAGATAAAGTTTCACATGTTTATGCTCTTAGAAATATTTATTACTTTTGGGATGATTAGAATAAAGTTAGAATAATGAGAACCATCTTTCTTTTATCTTGTCTATGGAGAGTACTTCAAAAAAAATCATTAGCTAAGTTTCTCCTTTGTGATCAATAATATATCCCAGCAGAGCTTTCATTGAAAATAAATTTGATTAAATGATGCTTACTTGTATTTAGCTTTGTCAAATCTAGAGCTATGTTGAAGTTTTGTCTAAGTCTATGATCAAGATCATGTACACTGCTTTCACTAAAGTATCTATGCTCTTAGATTTTTGATCTCTGTCTCCCATATCATGAAAGGGTACAGCTAAAAAAAAGAGAAAAAGCCAAAGAAAGAAAAGAAAAAAATTATTATTATGAGTGGTGAGAAAAGTGAGGGAGAGGAGAAAATGGACAAGTGTTCTACGGGTCAGAAGAACCCCCCTCTCAGAAAAGAAAAAGGCATAAAAAAGAGAAGAATAATGGACATGTGTCCGAGGGTGAGTAGGGCCCACTTCTCTAAAAAAAAGTGAGGGAGTAATAATGGACGCGTGTCCGAGGGTGAGTAGAACCCAACTCTCCACAAAATAGCTGGATACCTTGTTCTAAAAAGATGGGAAAAGACAGAAGATTCTAAAGTCAGAGCAGTGGTTTTTAAAATTTGACACACGCACATATCTTGATCTACGACCTATGACAGGCCTCTTCATGGATACAGATTTTGACCCAGCAATATATGCAAGGTAAGTCTGCTATATCTTTACATTCTAAAAATTTGAGAGTATCACAAAGGAGTAAGCAAGGTTGCATTTTCTTCAGAAACTCTCCATTGACTAGATTTGAGAAATAAAGGTGATCTGTTTCTACACGGTTGTAAACCATCCTTTTATCGGGGACGAGTAAAAGCCTAAGTGTGGGGGAGTTTGTTGACACATTTTATCTATGAATTTTATCCCTCACATTTACTGGAAAAAGGACTAAAATATGATTAGATCACCTTATTAGGGTTTATATTAATAATTTCCACGAGTTTTGGTGAATCTATGAATTTGCAGGGACTATTCAGAAAATATGCAAGAAAACCTCTCTAGAAGACTCCAGAAGGCTCCGGAACTCAACGTGACTTAGCACCTAAAAAAGAAGCATCTAGAAGGATCAAGTACCCACCTGGCCGAAGTGGACCCCGAATGGGGCCCATACCAGACCGACCGGCCCAGTGGTGGGGCCGGTCGGCCACCCCCTGGCGCCAAATGTGCCCGGCTTCTGGAATGTTCCTCCACCGCCTATGAAGATCAATCTAAACCACATGTTTAGGTCGGTTTGATCCTACGGTGCACGTCATCTCCTCTGGACTATATAAGCAGACCCCCTGACCCCAGGGGCAGAGGGCAACTCATTCTATCAGATCCTCCATGCCTACCTGAGATTAGAGCTCTAGATTAGAATTAGAGTTGGAGAGTTAGTATCAAGTTGAGAGATTAGATCCACAGTCTAATTAGACCTAGCTAATCTTGTTCGAGAGGATTAGAGAGCGGTTGAGGCGAAGATGAAGGAAGGCCCGGACCTGTCGGTGTCTCCTCTTCATCTTCTACCTCTGGGATCAACTCCATTGGAGCCCGATCCTGAGACCTTACGGGAAAGATCGACTTCTTATTCAAGTGAGCACCATTGTTTTTATTGTTCTTACGGTTGATAACTCTTTGAGTACTTTAATTCCTGTCGCTCTTGAATTAAAGTTGCATGTTTAGTGTAAGTGTGGTGCTTAGACTAGCTAGCTTATGAATGCCTTCTATATTCCGGATCGTGTGGTAGATCGTGGTGGTGACAGCACCATTGAGTCCTTCGTAGTCCACCTCCCGTCTATAGAAACCGTAGGACTCCCCCATAGATTCTCGGGAGGTTCCCTTTACTAAGTGTGCCTTCAGACAATCACCCCATAAGAGCAATAAAGACATAGCTTGTGAGGATAAGAACCAGACATCCTTAAGTTTTCCTTATCTCTCTTTCTGTCCAGTCCTTGATAGCTACTTAGTTGATTAGTTATATACCTCAGATACTCTCTTTACCATTCTCCCTGTGGATTCGATATTTGAAACCCTCTCCCGGGTGGAATGCTCACCGGTATCCGTGCGCTTGCGGATTATCCATCATAATATTTCTGTAGGGTTAACAAATACCAACAGGCAGCCATCTCTTGGAACCCTAGCTCATTTTGTTTTGCTATTTTCCTCTTCCATTTTTCCTTTGGAATTTCTAGGACTAGCTTGAGAGCTTCATGGTGAGATCTTGTGAGAGGGAAGGATGATCGGGCGGCAAGCTAGACCTTGTATGAACCTCTTTGGTATGTATAGATGATTCGGTGTGGTTCCTCAAGGCTTGGATGTGTCTTTCCCGTTTCTCCTTATTGGTGATTTTCGGAGCCTTTTCTTGGCGAATTTCTTGTGGCGGTTTTGAGACCTTTCTCTTTGGAATTTGGTGGGGGATGTATACATGAACCCCTCGTGGTTCTTTTCCCTTTGATTTCCCTCCCAAATCCGTGAGTAAAGGGGCTCAATTTTGGGGTTTTCATTGTCCTAGGGTTCGTGGTGTTCTTGGCGGAAATCCTTCGATTCCTCTTGATTCATCGAGTTTTGGTGGACCATAACTTGGCTATGGAGTGCCCATGAGGTGTTCCTACTATCCCCAAAGTCTTGTGCGAATCCGTGGAGTGAATCGGGAGATCGGAAGTTGGATTTGGGAGAGTTGACCCGCGGGCACTGTTCATCCCGAGCTGCCCAGGCGCGACCGGTCTGACCGGTGCCCTTGACCGGTCTGACTGGTGCGAGCCCCTTGTGGGACTTGTCTCGGGGAACTGTCTAGTTCGTGTGGTTTTGGCCTGTGGTGCTGTTGGTCAGTTCTTGGTTTGTTTGGAGTTGTTTTGCTAGGTTTTGTGTATGGTTTTCTTCCCTTGCAGTTCGAGTTTTGGAGGTGGTTTTGTTCCAGGGCCTAGAGGAGTCACGGAGGCTACCTGGAACATTTGCTATACGGCTGCTGTAGCCACCGGCCTGACCGGTGCTACTCACCAGTCTGACCGGTGTCACCTGTCTGACCGGCGCAGACCATCGGTCTGACCGGTGTAGCACAGGCAGCAAGCCGTGCAGGTTTCCGCTGTGCGTGTTGGTGTGTTTTGGTTCGGAAGGCTGTGTGTTGGTTCCTAGGACCAGTAGCACTCCAGTGGCTACATGGTCTTGACCAACTTGGGTAGTTGACTCGGAGACGTGCTTGGTTGCCGCGTTCATCTTGTTGGAGTAGCCATCTCCTTCGAGAAGAATTTTTATCGGCTCCCATTCACTCCCCCCCTCTCTGGTCGCCAGTCCGGTCCTTCAACCTGCACACTCAAAAACAGACGAACTGCATGGCTGGGTCTCGTCGAAGTTAACCTCGCAAGCTTTCATGACTAGGTTAGTATCAAGGTTGAGCACACGGAATGCTCGAGAATGACTCGCATAACCCAAAAAGATCCCATCGGAAGACCTCGACTCAAACTTATCAAGCCTACCCTTCTTGAGAATAAAGCACCGACAACCAAAAGCCCTGAAATGGCTCACTCTAGGTGCTTACCCGTGCATGAGCTCATAACACGTCTTGTTCAAGAAAGCCCGAAGAAAAATCCGGTTCCCAACATGGCATGCGGTATTCACCGCCTCAGCCCAATATCTCCTCGGAGTCCTATGCTCATCGAGCATCGTCCGAGCCATCTCACAAAGGGAACGATTTTTCCTCTCAACCACACCATTTTGACAAGCCACATAGGGAGAAGAGAATTGATGTTCGAGACCCAACACGACAAAAAGTTTCGAAACGAGAGTTTTTAAATTCAGTGCCATTGTCGCTATGAATAGCTCGAATAGCATCTCCATTTCTCTCATTCTTCAACCTCAAGATTAGATCCCGCACAAAACCAAACGTCTCCCCCTTGTCAGCCAAAAAGAAGACCCAAGCATAGCGAGAATAATCGTCCACTATTACCAGGACGTACCATTTCCCACCCGCCGAGCACACACGAGCTGGACCAACCAAGTCCATATGGAACAACTCGCATGGCCTCTCTGTCATAACGGATGTCAGAGGCGGCTGAGAGGTGGCGACCATCTTACCATGCCTACACAGAGCACATACCAAGTCCTTTTGGTATTTCAACTTAGGCAATCCTCGGACCAAACCTAGCCCACTCAAGCATGACAACAAGTCAAAACTCAAGTGACCTAGTCTCCTATGCCATTTCCAAAGCTCTGCCGAAACACCAGCAAGCAAACAACGAGAAGAGCTGACACACTGAGAAAAATCGGCTCTGAAGATCTGACCCTCAGGGATGATCGTGCACACAAGATCACCTCGAGAATCCAAAACACGAGAAGCGCCCATTTTGAAATGGACCTCAAAACCCTCATCAAGAAGTTGGGACACCGAAAGAAGATTAAACCCCGAAGACTTGACAAGAGCAACACGCCTAAGAGTCACAGACTCGCTCACCTTCACCGTGCCCACTGAAAGCACTCTACTTTTCCCATTATCCCCAAAAGTGATATACTCTTTGGTCATCACCGGGGTGAGGCTTGAGAACCACCTTCGATCTCCGGTCATGTGTCTAGAGCAACTAGAGTCGATCAACCAAAAGCCCTCCAAGCCTCCCACTTGAAAATCAAAAATGAGAGTGAGAGTGAGCAAACGACTCAGCACTGGGGTTAGTACAAAATGAATCAAACCAGTGCCGTGCCATTTGCTAAAAAGTGGGGTTAGCAAAATCCATCTTATCTCTCCTAGGTGGAACACCCACACATCCCCTTGGAGGACTACGCGTACCACGAGGTGGAGATCGTGGCCCGTAGCTCCTCTGGGACCTAAAACTGCGATCGTTCCCCCCATACTCGTATTGGCCACGAGCGAAGGAACGTCCAGTAAACTCACCACGCCCAAACCCAACACGCCTACCACCATCTCTCTGTGGTGGCTCACCTCGAGGCACAAACTCATGCCTCTCCCGAGGGTAAATGGTACGCACCACACCCTTGCCCCTTGGCACCATCCTAGGCTCAGGCACACCACAAGAAGGGCGGTACCTGTCCTTGTTTGCCATCTCCCTAGCAAACCTCTCCTCACACTTCCTCCTGAAGTAAAACTCCGCTAGGTGCCTATCCCTCCCACAATGCTCACAATGGAAGGGTTTTGGTTTTGGCTTTGATTTTGGGCTCTCTTTGGGCTCTGGCTTCTCCTCACTCGGTTTCTCTCCCTTCTTCCCAAAGAACTCATTCCCCAAGTCACTCTTGAACTTGATGGGTTTCTGGAAGTTGTCGGTGTGTGGAGGAAACACGGGTGGAGCTGGGGTTGTGTCTAGTCGGTTCCTAAGTGGGTTTGTGTGACAACCCCATCCGAGATAATTCCGTACTATCGTCTAAACACTCCATTTGGTCATTAAGAGATAATAAAGAATCATCCCGTTGAGTGTTGCCGGGTCAAAGGCCGGTAAATCACTTGAAACACACATAGAGGATCGAAACGTATACATTAAAACTCCCACGAAGGAGAGTCCAGAGTGCCTTACAAATTAATACAATTCTTCCCCGTAGGGTCCATTATTACAAACCATGGTTCTTGACATGAAAGTAAATGGTTCAGAGTTTATTAAAACAGCGGAATTAACTAAACGGTACGATAAGTATCATAGGAGGCCGTCCATGATACAATCACTCGTCATCATCCACCCATTCCAGCTCCCAGCCGGGTGGAATTTCTCCAGGCCACACATCACATGCATTACCTGGAAACAACATTTAAATAGCAAGGCTGAGTATACTAATACTCAGCAAGGCTTACCCGTCTAAAAGAAAAGACTTTACCTCTAAGCATGCAAGGCTTTTGGCTAGTGGGTTTGTTTGCCAAAAAGCTACTAAGTAGTGAATCCTTACTTTCACATTTTAGCTCAAGTTCTAGTAGAAGTAATCATTACTAGATAAGCAACTATTGCAATCATAAGTTGTACAATACAATTAATCAAATAACAATATTCACAAAGTTTCATCATAAAGGGATATCATGGCCAGTAGATTAAGTAGTCTCAGATAACGGTGAGAGGCCGACAATCGATTGATTTAAACCTTGCAAGGTATACCTAAACACACGGGAGGTGCCCTCACTAAGAGTGCTCCAACCAGGCGGTTCCCGTCATTCCTCGGATTGGGATCAGATGTTACAGTCTTAAGTACAAGGTTTACTGGGCTACGCCACCAAGGTCACCCGGTCTCACGCATGTACTCAGGTGGCGAGCCCGGGGCCACAACACTAAGATTAGTAGCGCAAAGTTCCCGCACCGCCTCATTTAGGTACTAGGCTTACCGTGCCCATTTCCGACAAGTGCTTAGTACGTTCAAACACTTAACCAACGAAGCCACTGGACCGGAGCCCAAATCCCATGCTCTTACCACATGAGCAATCCATTAATAAATATGGTGATTCCATAAAGGAGATCCTATTCTCGCGAGTGACGAACATCACTCGACTTGTACCGGATCCTTAGAGCATAGCAACTAGCGACCTAGCATGCTAGTAAAAGATCATAGGTACTTAGGGATCATGCAACTAGGGTTTCAATTCAACTCCTGAACGTAAATGCACATAGATAAGCAATGATAAATTCAGAAGCTTAAAAGAAACACATAGGTTAATGTTTAAACCGGGGCTTGCCTTCGTCAGCACAAGTAGACAAACAAACTTCCGGACTTTGGTCTGGGTCTTGATCTACGGACACGTAGTGCACGTCTCCTCCTGCTCCCTCGTCCTCGTCAGCCGGCACGAGCATGTAGCTACCGTCGGGAACTTCTACACGGAGGATGCATATGCAGTAATTAGGGGTGAAATTAATTTAATTTAATCAAAACAACAACAAACAGTCCACAAGAAGCATATGGTTGACCATATTCACCTTGACAACAATATTCATCACTTTTCCTTTTAAAGATTATTATGAAGGCTTATTTATTCTTCTCTTTATGGTGATTGTGCACACATCTAAAGTAAATAGTTAATTTAATTGCACCAACAGCAAGGAGGGGTTTCCAACTCTGAACTTATTTTCACAACACATCCTTAGGGTTCAAAAAGATAAAAAGGTGATTTTCCCATTTACATTTATTATTAAGCTTATGATGGCTTCTCACTTTTATTCATCAAACTACTTTATAAAAAGCCAAAGTTGGTACCCACTGATCTCACTGATCTACTTCAAAGCTAAAGAACAGCAAGCACACAATTTGGAGCTATGAAAATAATTACACCAAAAGTAACACTTCTAGCTAGTACAAATGAGATAAATGAACACAAAAATAAATACAACACTTCTGGAGCCAAACTTTCTCCTACACCATCTCTGATCTAAAACAAGCCTAGGAAACCAACAAACACATCCATAGCTATTTTGAATCTTGAACTAAGCATTTATGATTAAAAACAAGCATAAATCAGGAATAAATATTTATAACAGTAAAAAAATCATGATTAATTCAGGAAAGCTGTATCTAGGCATTTCATGACCATTCCCAGAAGTTGAGCTCAAAAATCTATTTAATTTTTGCTACAAAAATCATTAAGTCAGAAATAGCATAAATACAAGATAAATGATAATAAAATATTTACACAGTAACTTTGTGCCAATTTTTGCACAGAGCCTAGACATGCTATTACTCACAACATATCCAAAAATCAGCTCATGAACACATGTAGATTTTGAACTACAACAGATCTAGGCTAAATGGTTTTCAATTTTTCATGCAAAAACTATAACTCAAAAGTATATACATCCTTTGTAAAAGATGCAGGTCTGCTCAGAGAGAAGACAACAAAATTGGTTGTGCATTTTTAGGATTTTTCTGTGAATTTACATGCATTTTACAATACACTGGACTTAGTTGAAACAAAACTAAGATAAAACTCCTTACGAACAGGTCCCTACTTCACAAAAAGACCCTCGGCATTCACAACCGTGCCCCTACGGCGGCGGGCGAGCTCGCCGGCGGCGGTGCAGGGCCGGAGGGGGCAAACAAATGAGAGGGGTGTTCGATTGAGCTCACGGGGAGTTGATTGGTGGCAGTGGGGCGACCGGAGATGCACCCGGCGGTGGCCGGCGGCGAGGCAGCGGCGGCGCCTCTGCCCCGACTCAGATTCCGACGAAATGCAGGGGCCAGCTAAGCCATGTGCGGGTGTGGAAGCTCAGGTGGGAGCTAGGGAAGAGCTCTGCGCCGTTTGTGGGTCACGGGCACGAGCGGAGGAGGGAGTTCGCCGGCGGTGGCAACAATGGCGGACGGCGGAGCTGCTGGCGCGCGCAAGAAGAAAAGGGGAGGGGTTTTTTATAGGGGTGGCCGAGCTGGGAAGGCGGTTCACCAGGCACTGTGCCACGGTGGGGTCTCGGTATGGGCGGCGAGGCGGTCGGCGACGTGCACCTGAGCGGCGGCCAATGGAGGGAGGCGGTGCGAGCTCCGGCGTGTGCGCGGCAGCCGCGTGGCACCGGCCTAGGGGGCGGGCGCGCATCACCTACCTTAGGTGCACAGTGCCCACGGCGCACGGCTTCGGACCGGGGGGTATTCTGGCGCCTCGGCGTGCGTGCGTGCTCGTACGGCGGTGAGGCCGATGCGGCGCGGCGTGGCGCGACGTCACGCGTCGCGCGCGCTTTGGCGCCCAATCGTTCCAAGTGCCCCTGTTTGACTCGGTTTTTCTCAAAATTTTGCAACTGAACTGCCAGGAGTGCCAAATAGGAAAGTTGTAGATCTAGTATACCTCTACAACTTTTGTAAAGGCTGGTGGGGGTTTTGACCAACCAATTTGGCATAAACTGCAGAGGAACTTGAGGATTTTCTCGACTCTGAGGAATAGTAACTACAGGCGTTGACTTGAGCTTTTCACCACTCTGCACTTCGAATTTGAAATGCCATCCAACATGAAAGTTGGGTGCCTCGACAAACTGCACAACTTTTCCATTGGGAGAAAGTGAGGTGTTTAGGTGAAAATTGGAGAACACAACAAAAGTTCTAGATGGACATGGAAGGTCAAAGGCTTAACTAGGGTTTTTGGGCTAGGGTTTGACCAAGGGTTGACCATGGATGGTTAGAGACTTGATTAGAGAGGTCATTAGCACTAAAAGACACTAAGCAAAAACATGGGGTGTTACAGTTTGGCTTAGGAGCATAGGCATTTTTGTGGGAGGTTTTTGGTGGTTCTGGGATATCACCGATCTTCCCCTCATTCTCACCACTTCCCTCACCAACTTATCTGACCCAAGTGCTTGCCCGTCATAGCGCTTGTATGCCTCAATCATCATCCTGAGCTGAGGCTCATGACCCGACAACCAACCCATCATCTTTCTCAACTCACCATTCTCAACCTGCAAACGATCAACATAGTGTGCAAGCTCCAAATTCTTCACAGCATTTACTTCACAAGTAGAGCATGATGTAGCAATAGGAGCTTTCAAAGCAACTTCTAGAGATGTAGCATAAGCAACCGATACATCTAGTTTCTCATTTAAAATAGGACAAGAAGTACAAGCACCAAGCATGGAGGGCCTAGATTTCATCTCATCTAGCTCAACCCTAATCACATCTAGTTCCTCAACCTTGGAGGCATACTTTTCCTTAAGCACAGTCAAATCACCAAGAAAAGTAGAACAATCAATGCATTCAGGTTCATTGGTAACAACAGGAGCAGACTTCAGAGAATCTATTTGAGCCCTAGCATCAACAAGCAAAGACTCTAGCTCAACCACCTTCTCCTTAGCCTCTCCAAGCAAAGACCTATACTCCCTCTTCTCCTTGTTGGTCTTTCTAAGCACATCATCATGGTTGTCAAGTAATTCATTCAACCTAGCATTCTCCGCTACCAAGAAGGATGGATCATTGTTTACCTCATCCTCGGAGTTGGAGTCCGAGTCATCCTTGTTGCTCTTCTTGCTTGTGGAGCTGTGTGCCATGCCTCAAAAGCATTGGGCGGCGAAGCACATGCCGTTGATGTTCTTGCTTGACCGCTTGCCCTTGTGCCGGTTCTCATCTTCATCACTTGAGGTCGATGAAGAGTAGCAGGAGCTTGAGTCGATGTCGCTCGCTCCGGCAACCATCGCGCGCTCCTTCTTCTTGTGACCACCACTCTTCCTCGGCCTCCGCTCGGACTTGTTCTTGCCCTTGTGGTCATCCCTCGAGCAGTGCTTGTGGTCGGTCCTCGGATGGTGCTTGTGCTCGGGCTTGACCTCCATGGCTTCCGGCCACTCAGCGATAAAATGCTCGTGCTTCCCGCACAGATAGCACATACCCGAGCTCCTCCGAGCGTTCTTCCAGTTCGTGTACATGCGCTCGAACCGCCTGCTCAACAATGCGAGATCCTCCTCGCCCAGCACATTGAACTCCTCATCTGGCATGGACACAAGACAAGACAAAGAGAACTGTCTCGAAGAAATGTTAGCGTTAGTCCTTGGTCCAGAAACGAGAGCCAGACTATGAGGGTCAGTCGGGTTCTCGATCCTTGCTCTCAATCCATGGTCCACCTCGGACGACTTGAGCTTCGAGAACAGCTCTTCTACCGTGAGGGTCTCATACTTATCCGACTCGAGAATGGCCTCGACCTTCTCACTCCACATGGTACGATCCAGAGAGTGCAAGAGCTTCACATCCCTGTCATGATCATCGTACGGGGGTGCGGCCACATTAGCCCTCATGTTGTTCACAATCACAGTGAACCGCTGGTACATGGTGTCAATGGACTCACCAGGGAGATGAGTGAGGTTCTTGTACTCTCTCCGGTAGGTCGCGAACAACCGAGCCTGAACCTGAGCGTTCCCAGTGTGAGCATTCTTCAACTGCTCCCAAATCCTACAAGCCAAGTCCTCTGTCTGAACCCGATCGAACTCGGATTGACACAGAGCATGAAACAAGTAGTCGACCGCCTTATTGTTGGAGTCGTGCATATCCCTCGATCCTGGAGCTAGGAAGTTAATCAGATGAACATAAGCTGTGTTCACCGTAACATCCCAAAGGATCTGACCCTTGCCGCGGAGGAAAGCAGCCATCCGCCTCTACCACATCTGGTAGTTCTTACCATCAAAGTGTGGAGGACCCGAACCCCATTCCTGGTACGCCATCTTTGGATCTTAGAGTGGTTAGAATCACAAAGATCTGTAACCGGCTCTGATATCAATTAGAGGACCGAATAGGCGACTATTGACAGCTGTTAAGTACCACTTTTAGGCCGTCAATACCTACATAGAATAAATGAAAATTGATCATCAACACTAGAATAGGGGTTTATACTGACAATTTCCATAAGTGTTGGTGTTTCTATCTTTTGTTGCAGGACACATCAAAATACGTATGGAATGATATAGTTGAGAGCAAGTAAACCAATGGCATAGATATGGCATCATCATAAACAACCTTAAATGGCAAATTGGTCTGCACCATTGCGACGGGCTCATCGAGACGATCGAAACGGATATATCATTTGCATACATCGGAGCCCGGATGAGAGAGATATGCACATGACATCATGTGGGTCCGGTGGGACCTGCACAAGGCCACATGGCGACATGTTGGCACACAGGATGCCATGTGTCCATGACACCTCATCAATCCAAGAGAAGTACTTCCCGACCAATCAGATGCCGCCACGTGTTCAGCACAAGGATTCAAAGGCCCACAACCCAAGCAAACCGCCTCCAACCGACCCATACAACCGGAACCGCCTTGAGGACCCACCTGGCAGTCACCCAGACGAAAGGCGGCGCGATCGGAGTCGACCCGGGATCTGCCGACCCCACAGATCGGCCGACCCCACCTTAAGGCAGTTCGCGCCCATCCTCCACATGTCGTCTCCCCATTGGATCCTAAGGGCATTCCCGTGGTGCTTGGGGTGTTCTCGCGCGGTGACCCGGCCCTATAAATAGAAGGGGAAGGGGTAAGAATAGAGACACACACTTCACCACCCATCCAAGCCTCCTCTCCTAGAGAGAGTGCTAGAGTAGAGAGGGAGAGGGAGGGACATGTGCCTCTCCATGTCATTGTTCTTCATTTAGACTAAAGTGAGTATCTTTGTATTTTCTATTTAGACTAAAGTGTGTTCATACTTTTATGATATGTTCTTGTGTTCTTCATGCATTCTTGATTTAGAGGCTTGTGTTCTTTGTGAACACACCCCTTTGATCCTGTTGCATAGGTTCATAAGCTTTCATACTCATTTGTATGCGTGTTCATCTTTTAGAATAAAGTGGATATTCATGCATGTTCCATTAGACTAAAGTGGCATTCTTGATTCCTTTCTAATAGTTTATGCTAGGTTGCATGAGTAGCCTTTTTCCTCTGCTAGTGCGTAGATCCTGGGTTTACACATTCGTCTGCTGCAAGTCGTTCGTATACGTTGGAAGCTTAGTACGGGACCGAGTGCTCTCTCGTATGCCGTCAGCATAAGCTAGTAGTACCTATAGTTGAGTGAGATCAGTTCTCCTCCTTGCGGGTTCGTCGCTCTATATTTAATATAGAGTGCCGTAGGTTGCTACGCACCGCGGGATAGGGTAGTCAGGCTGCGGTAGTAATCACTAGCATAGACGTAGTGTCTAGGCTAAGGGTTATCCTTCGTTTGCCCTATATCCCACGGATTGGTAGAGGTAGATCGCAGGTGGTGACAGCCCTGTTGATCCTTTGAAATCCTCCACGTTCGGATATAGTGCAGGTTAAGGTTCATCTTAGATCCATAGGCCGGAGTCTCCTGACAGATCAGGGGTTAGCCGGTGCCCGAAGCAACTTCTTGAGAGATCGACCTTTAACCTCATCTGTAGTGCTCTCCATAGGAATCCTCTCTCTATCATACCTCGTATCTGGGTGTGTCCTTGGACCGACTATACGAAGTTAGTACACACACATTCCCTTGGATTCGATACCCTTGGAATACTCTGAGGTGAAAGCTACAACGGTATCCGTGCGCTTGCGGATTTATTTTGTGTGTCACTAAAATACCCAACAAGCTTTCTGGCGCCGTTGCCGGGGAACGGTTGCTGTATCTTTCTTAGTACCCGGTGGTACTCGTATCTTTTCATTTTTCTTTATTCTACCTTTACCCCCGTTACCCATGGAGAGGCCATCCTTTTACGACCTCTCCGCCTCAACTTATGAGTTCAATGATCCATAAACTTCCACATCCGACCATGAACTTCATTTCCACAT
Organism: Cenchrus fungigraminus; assembly: GCA_036936925.1. NCBI lineage: Eukaryota > Viridiplantae > Streptophyta > Magnoliopsida > Poales > Poaceae > Cenchrus > Cenchrus fungigraminus. Next base: position 17,415,284 of record CM072776.1, on the reverse strand, counting down.
TATGGGCATGGTTCAGGATCGACCCTTCTTTGAAGCGATCAATGTAGACCCCTACTTTCATTTGGAAGAATTCGAGGAACTATGTTCGCGTCTGGTTCTCCCAGGCATGACACAGGAATCCATAAGGTGGAAGTTGTTCCCCCTCTCTCTGTCAGAAAGGGCGGAGCAATGGTACACTGACACTGTAAAAGTTGTAAATGGTGATTGGGGCAAACTTCGAGATAACTTTTGCAACTCATTCTCTCTCGTGGAGAGGACAGTGCAATGGTATACTCATATGGCCT